>OX387289.1:6004995-9001243 GCA_947562105.1 Shargacucullia verbasci | reverse complement strand
TTTGTGCCCGGTAAATGGCTTGGATTAATATGTATTACATGGGACTCAATAACGGCATCGGCGAAAAGTAAGTGTGCGAATACATGTGTGATGCTATGGTGCTCATTTAAAGCCTAAATAAAAAAGCAATACTGAGTTATTACGTATACAATTAGCATAACAAAAAATAATACAAGTATCAAAACACCTTACACCAACAACGATCACTCACACCCGTTTATTTACAAATCCATTAGTCCAATATTCGCGTGAACAATATTTTCCGTTGTCAATTGTCACCATACCGTGTCGTATTATTGAATTATGACTATCTAAACACGAACATTGGAGGACGGGGACCATAAATTCGGGAGAGACTTGTTCCCTATAATTTATGTACTGAGAAACTTGGAACGTCCCTACACAGACTTATTCATGTTCCCCCTAAGTTAATCATTTGACACAGCAGGGATTCATAAACACGCTTAACGGAAATTGCCTATATAATAAGGAATCAATAGGCGGAAATTTTCGTGGTTCGCCGTTTGATCTTCGGCTGATTTACGAAAATGGCATACATTATGATTGTGAGTGATTTAAGCATAAGAAGTTTTATCGTTCAACTTATTATATGGTGCCCTTGGATAAACGAAGTTAGAGGTTGAGTTATCGGTTATTTTCAGGTTGATCCGATGGCATAATGCCAGTTTTGTGGACTAAGTCTCATATAGTACAGTGTTAAAGTATAGTTACCCTAAGTGATTGACTGATGTGTATGTAGACTTTATTTATGCGTACGCCCATATTCCACCGATCACAGTATTCAGCCTCAAAGTAATAGGGGGCGAACTTTTTGTCTGTAAATGACAAAAGACTCGCCCTCTATTTCAAACACATTCCATTTCAAACACAATTTCTCCATCTGAAAAATTAATAAATAAATAAACATACTCCACACAATTTTGTACCAAAACTAAGGGCAATTAAGGTAACACTCAGATATGGCGTTGAGCAAAATTCATGTTACTTGAGACTATTCTTTTTTGGTTTTAGATTCAAATGTAGAAGGAGACCACTTTATAATTCTGTGTTATTTCAATACTGTTACGTCATTAAGATGAGAATTACTTTAATGAAATGAAATTGAAATGAAATGAAATTATTTATTTTGCAATTAGGATTTTTCAATCACTTTGACATGTAAAAAATAATATAAACAGACTACGAGCAAGTTAATAGTCCCTTTTTTCTGGTGAAAAAAAAAAGCCGTTTTAATAAAGTGTGAAATACCTCTTTATAAAAATGGACGAACGTCATTATAAAATAATGCAGTATTAAAATATGAAAGTGGAGGTCTTTATTACGAAGATTTTTTAAGGAAGAGTTTCACTTAGTAGCTCCCTGCTATGTTGTTCATTTTGTATTAAAAATACTCGGTGCACAAATTGGCTTGGAATAGAGCCTTGAATAATATAATGCTACGTAATTATCAGGGTAAAATATTCACACTTATACAATAAAAACGATTTAATAATAAATAATTTTTCATATAATATGGGGTTTTTGGTGTAGCGAGTAGAATATTGATAGCATAAAGTAGAATTTTATTACTTAACTGCCTCAATTGTTCAGTGGTTCCAAAACCATCTCCAGACAATTCTCCTCGTCCTCCCTTATCCTCTAGAAACTAGATGAAGGTCGCAAGCCCGCGTGCTGAGCGTGAGATGGCCTAACCACTGCCAATTCTCATCTCGCAAAAACCCAAAAACATTAATATATTTCTTAGATTTTGTATGCAATATTTGTTAACGAAAACTATCAGTATAAGTTTTAGAGTGGGCTAGAAGCCTGCACGCCCGACTGGTGACAGCACTTGCGCACACTGTGTATCTGGTAGGCTGCTACTGAGATGATGTGATAATGTTCTGATTTCAGTCATTACAAAGATTTTTATGTACATTCTAAAAGTGGTTAAACAATAATAGTATTTTTACTAGGTCTCTAGTTCGATAAGATATAAATTATCACCCTTTCAAAAGCATGGCCTGTAATACATTCACTTTCTGCCAAAATGTTGATGTTTAGGTGGCGTTGTCGTCGACAGAACAGAAACAGAACAGAAGTCGCTATGGTTTCGTTACCGCGTTGTATAACCTTGAGTGAAATTTTAAGTGGTGAGGCTAATTTTTCCACGATAGTCGAATTGAGGCTTTTGAATATAATTTTTGATAGCATATCGTACTCTAGTGGTGATAGCTTTATATTACATAGATATTCATTTATATCAGTCTAATAGTCGCAAGCGCCATGCATGAGCATGATATCCTGCTGAGTTCAAATGTTCAATTCCCGGGTCGGGCATAGGGTTACTGAGTTTTCTCTATGGAAATTCTCAGTTCAGTAGCAGCACGGCATCTAAAACTATGCCTGGTATATGGGAATGGGTTTGCCCCCTATTACATAGGACTTAATAACGGCATGGGCGAAATGTGGATTTACGTTAGTACACTTCTGCCTGAGCCTTCGGGGAATACAGGCATGATGCTATGCTCTTCTATGTTATGTAAATTCTGTGCTTTACCAGTTGGGATGAAAGGGTTTTAAGCGACACGTTCTGTCGTCACGTACAGTGTTTGAAAAGTAAAGAAATTAGATACATTTACAGATTATATTATATCGATATCGATATCTTTCGGTTGCGACAATAACACTAGTGCAATGATACATAGTAATACAAGATGATTTATGTGGAAAACGAACCATTCCCATGCCCATCTTATTCTTCTTCTCCTGTCGTGTCATAAACATAGGAATTGCCCCTGCCATGGTGAGAAGTTTAGCCAGTTAACAATGGTGTTGGGACTGACTGCCCACGGTGCGCCAGACGGTCTTTAGTATCGTCACACGGAGGCTCTTTCCATTTTATTTATACAACAAAGTTTTCAGTAACTTATATTTATAGAAGTCTTAATAAAAAAAATCTCTCTAAAAAGATGCCACATACATTTTTACAGCAAACAAATGAGTGATGGAGCTCTGTCATTATTTTTAATTAAACAAATCGATTTCGCGTCTGCAATTCGGACGCTACCCTGACATTGGATGGCCGCATCATTAATCACAACATAATATATTGTTTGGCTCTTCAAGAGTCTCATCGGTTTCGCCAACGGGGACATCAATTATTTTCTCTTTTTCAAACTGAGTTGCCTAGTGCAGTACACATATAATATGGCATGGATATTTAATATGACTCAGTGCTGATACTGAAAATTTCCATGCGGAAAAATCCAATAACACTGCCCGACCTGGGACTCGAACCCAGGACCTCATGTTTATCAGTCGCGCTTGTGACTACGAGACCAATGAGATCGTCACTCTATTGAATATTATATATAATTTTATTTAATATTTCGTACCTAACCAACGTACATAGTCAAAGAAAGCTGTCAAGAAACTAATACGAAAGTTATATGAGATTACACGTCATAACATATACCATTACGCCTGTATTCCTTGAAGGGTTGGGCAGAGGTGTACTATTGTACACGTACGTTTTGCTGATGCCATTACTAATAGTATATAAATAAGTATTTTGTATATATAAATAAACACATCTATATAAATATCAAACTATTATATAACCATAAAATATTTAAACTGAGCAAAAAAATATTTTAGGCAATATAAATTCCAAATTCAATTTTACATAAAAGAAAAAAAAAAGTCCTCCAGTTTCGACGGTTTTCTAAATCTGTGTAATTTGTCTATATCAGTGAGCAAATTAATATTTCGCCTCAACTGTTGTTATTCGTCACTCAGCTGTCCAGATTTTATTTAATTACTCATCATTTAACTCGAAATGGAATAGGTAAAGGTTCGTCTTTTTTTTTTAATTATTAATAGTTCTTTCATCATTGAAAAGAAAATATTTAGATTTGGAATTGTATATAGTTTTACAGTACATATACCGTACGTATTCAGAGAGCCGTGAGACGAAAGGTATACAAACCATAAAAAGGGTATTTTTAAAGGTCACGATTGATGAGGTGAAAATATTTAATTCAATAACTACATAAATAATACCCTGATAATACTTTAAATTGTATTTTAGAACGATGTCTGC
This sequence comes from Shargacucullia verbasci, assembly GCA_947562105.1. NCBI lineage: Eukaryota > Metazoa > Arthropoda > Insecta > Lepidoptera > Noctuidae > Shargacucullia > Shargacucullia verbasci. The sequence goes on along the minus strand of OX387289.1, from coordinate 8,997,138 downwards.
AGAACTTGTGTAATTATTTCATACTTATGTATTTGATTTTGAATATCATAAATGCCTCTAATTATTTTCATCATTTTAAGAAATTATTCATTAAATAGTTTACATGTATAACAAGCCAGAAAGACGTGGATCCCAAACTTTGAACACATGTTATGTATTAAATACCACTAAATTATAAAGTACAGGTAGTGCAAACATTTAACATTGAAATGTGACGTTTTGTCATCAGTCGGGTTATATCGAGAGTGCGGCTACCAGATATTTTCGTTAAATTCTTGTTATTCCCTCGTTACTTTTGTTATTTTCATTAAATTTATTTGTTGATTGTTTTGTTTTTGTTATATTGAAGTGTTTGTGGTTAAAAATATGAGTGAACCTGAACCAAGCAACGACGAAAAAGCGATCAAAGAAAACTCCAATGCGTTGAACGGAAAAGGAGACTGTTATTAATGTGTTCAAACATGTAGAAGAAATATAGCCAAAGGATTCGTATCCGTACAAAAGCGATATCATCAATAAGACTGCTGAAATAATGGGTTGATGATGTGGTTAACCGTTTCGTTATTCATGTTGGTGACTGTTCCTCAGAATCTTCGAATAAATAATTAAATGAGAGAGCTCTTTGTTTTATTTCATTAAAAACAAAACAGACAGATAAATTAGATACACAAAAAATAGGAAACCCTACATTAAATTAAATAAAAAAAGTTAAATAAAAATTTGAGAAACATTGTTTTCTTTGTTTACACTTTGTCGCAAGCTCAAATGAATAGGATATAAGTATTCATATTAATTTTAGATAAACATATAGATACCTATATGTTGTATAACCTATATGTATAAATATTGATTCCCAGGTCAGGGAAAGTGTTGCTAAGATTTTCTGACCCAATAACAGTACAACAATACACCACTACTTAGGTACAACACTACTTACTTAAATATATTGCTCAGGGAATACCGGCGGGATGCTGTTATGAGTTTTGTTTCGTCTGTTGCTTTTGTAATCAAACAAAAAACAAAAACAAAGTACCTATTTGAAATAAAAAAATTGTAAAATATCTATGTCATACGTAATTATCTATTATCTTAATTTATTAACATTTCCCGGACCATTCATAAGCGTGCTCCATTCATATTTTACAATATTTGGCAAAAGGAAAACTGCAGGCAGCTTCCACTTAATACTCGCAAATAAAACACAATTTCAAAACCCCGCTTTAGTTTTTTTTATGTGATTTTGTCACCTATAAGCTATAAGCCAGGTGTACACTGCGGAACGTCATCATCATCTGGATCATCTGCCTAGCTTTTTTCCAAGTAGAGCCGGCTCCCAGTTTAACTTTGTATCCAGCTTTGTATCTATATTTTACACGACTGCCTCTGACCTGGGTAAACTGATACCCTAAGGTTAAACCGATTGTCAGAGTTTTTGGACTAATTCTCATAACGACTGACATACTGATTGATCTGGAATCATGCTTAAGATGCTTATATAGTCCTACTCATAAATTTCGATGATGGCGACCCTAAAAGAAATTATCTTAGCGTGGGCCGTAATATGGCTCGCTAGACAGAACTAAGCAGATTAAGCTGCCAAGCAGTAGTTAGACCTAAGACAAGTTAGAGGACTAGATGTGTGATAGATTGAGCGTGGCAAATATCATCACCAGGTTATTAATGTTACTACTGCTGGCAGACAGAGGGAGTGAGTTGACATTCACAGGTCATTACACGGTGGTCTACGTGGCGGTGTTCAGCTGACTACCCAGGGTCCGCCAGGCGATCTCAGGGTTCGTCACTTGTGGAGGCTCTATCCTTGCACTCCAAGCTTTAGTACTCTTTAAATTTGGTCAATAGTGATGTGCAAAAATAAACACATATTAATGTTTCTTACTTATAAGTATACATATGTATTATACATACATATGTATACTTATAAGTAGATATATCAATGGATTTACAAGAGATATTTAACTACAAAATTAATACTAGAATATTTAAAAAACCATGCGATACTAATTGCGTAATGTAAACCCCGCTTAACATTCATAAATCAAGTTGAACTAATGGTCCCCGTGCAGTGTGAGATATCTCGCATCTCAGTAACAAATCTTACAATAGAACTGTCGTGGACCATTATGTTTAAGTATTACTTAGCAAATGTATTGGTACCCACTCTACTTACAAGATTACTCGTTTGTATGAGAATTAAAGATAAAATGGGCCGTTTTTATACCGTATCTTAAGTGAATGATATATACCCTTGTCTGCGTTGTTAATTTTGTTTATCTGTTCTGCTATTTAATGCAGTTTTTTTTACTTTGAAAAAGCCTTTCAGAGTAATCACGTTTTAAAAAAGATAAATGTATCTTCTGTATGGTTGATAATATGGCACTTATGTTGAAGTTTATATAGTACAAGATGGATTGTATCAGTCATCTGTTTAAATAAGTATAGGTTATTTCATTATTTGTTGCCGTCGGCCAATATGTCATTACGTACATATATAATATTATCTCAATATGCAAAACACGATTGCCTTCAAGAGACGTCCAAGACCCGTCAGCCGCGTTGTTCTTATTTTCATATCACATCACTGTATTATAGCAAACGAGCTTACGATCCGCCTATTGATAAGCGGTTACCTATGCTAGGTGATCTGAAACACAGGGTTTCCCTATCACAGACGCCAGTATCTATTTAAGTTGTTATTTACTGTGACTGAAATGTGATGATGAGAAAAAATAATAATTATAAATTATTGTTATTACTTATGGACGCTTGCAATACCACCACTCACGCGTTGCTGAAAATGTTCTATGTATTATAAAAAAAGGCTTCTGATAAGTATGAATATTATATCTTTCTCCTCTAAAATATATGTAGGTTACATTTTTTTTTCTCTCATGTTGGCACGAGCTATCACATGGGAATCGCTTATGCCGTAGTGGAAAGATTGTCGGTCAGCTTTGGTGGTAGCGGGGCTGACTGCCCAGGGTGCGCCAGACGATTACAGATATCGTCACCCCAAAGAAGTTATCTAATATTAACTTTTGTTGACTCCTCAATAACATAATTTTGATTTTTTCTAACACATTTAATATAATGCGAATTCAAGTTCCAATGATTACCGCTAGCGGGCGTTGTTCTGTGCTATATTAATTATTAATTAATCACACCACATAAAATTAGTTATTAATTAGAGGATCTGATAAAAATGTAACATTTCATGATGTATCTAGTTAAAACACAAATAATAATATTTTACAGATAGTTTGATAGTGATGGATAGTGGATGGTTCTCTTATAAAGAAAATTGCTTGATTTTCACAGATTTAACACAGCTAACGCAACAGACGTGCGTTTCGCTATCAAAAATACTAATAGGAAAGACCTATGTCCAGCTTTCGTGGAAAGATTAGGCTGAAGAGACATTATTTACGTATCGGACTACTATAAACCGCGGTAACGAAACCATAGCGACTTCTAATTCGACGTCAACGCCATCTAGTTATAAAAAGCTACAACTCTCGCATTTACAGTGATGGAAGTATTGTTGAATTATTCTAGTTTTTTAGTATGCCATATCAATCACTAGGCCCCAATGAATTAAACCGAGTAAAATATAACCATGTACAGAGCGTCCGTTTAGATAATTCTGCGCGTGGCCAAAATCGGAACTAATTATGGTAGTACCAGTGCTGCCATCAGTTGGGCGTAAAGTTAAATGAGCGAACAATGGAAGTTAGAAAATTTATTCGTAAATGAATTCTATAAGTGTTGTATTAATATCTAAGTGTTTTTGTAATTGTTTTTGTTTATTGTTAGGAAAGCTATTAAACTAATGATAATATTTAGAATAAGAAATAACTTGTCTCTTGCCTGCACTACAACGCTGTTTTTATAGTATCATAATATATTATGTAATCATAGGCATATACTCGTAGATATATAGTATTCAAAATAGTGTAATGCATTATTAAAGTAAGTAAGTTCTGATGTGATTAACGAATTACAAGGTATTAATTAGTGTTGTTTTGTGTTGTGAAATTCTCTATGTATAAATTATTTCCTGAGAATCATTCCTTAGAACAAAGTTTTGATTTATTTTTAAGGTTGCTTTATTGATACTGAGAGCGATCATTTAATTCTCAATTTCGTTTTTTTATCGTTTCGGTGACGTGACCTCTCACATGGCATTTATTAGAGGTCAACATAAACAGTCCAAACTGCGCCAGTTGGGCTTGACGTATGCCAATGTACGTTTTACGATTGCTGTCAGTTTTGTATAGCTGCAGTTGTTTTGTAGTTGGTTTAGAATTTCAGTCAGTTGATGCCTGAAGGTAAATCGACTCGTGTTGGCAGCTTGAACACTAATCAAATTAATGTAGCAACATTATTCTTTAACGATCGTAAGTTGTAGCACAATTTACACAAGTGTATTTTCTCTAAGGCCATTTAGAACAACTTTGTTCTATATAATCTATCCATTTTGTTAATTTGCTCTGGGATTACAGCCGTCACTTGCTAATCAGGCTGGCGCCGTATCGACGTCGTGTCACGTCTACCGACGGGACGGTATGAGCCGTCAAGTTCACGGTCAATAGGGTTAATTCCATTAACCCTATTATATATGGGTCGTACATGTGCGTTGGTGAGACGGCAACGGCGACGTACCGTCGTGGATCCTCGTAAACAATGTGAAACAAAAAAAAAATAAAGAAAATTTTACGAAAATGTTGAGGTAATGTTATGGTTTTACATTAACATCAGCGGAGATGATGGAGGCACCCTGCAGATCAATTGATTTGACCTTTTCGATGTTTCCCTTTCGTGAATTTAGGGCAAGCACGTAGGTACTTATAGGTAATTATTTATTGATCCGACATTCACTATAAACAATTTCACTAGCTTAGCCTCTAACACAATATATTTGCATTTGATCATCGCCTCATTGGTCTAGCGCGATTGCAAAGTGGTTTTTTTTTATATAATTCCTAGTAACAATTCCTGTATCGTGAGAGCGTTTACAAACACAAATATTCACATGCACAAATAGCCATTATACCCGCAACAACTATCTCTAGTTCAACAAATATTTGTTCCGTGCGGGACTCGAACTCGCGACACGTGGCGCAGCAGTCGATCACTCAACCACTGCACCCACCGTACCGTCTACTTACTGAGTTTATCTGTATGGAAATTTTTAATAACAGCACAGATTTTGAAACTGTGCCCGGTAGATGGCAATAGGCTCGCCCCTTATTACATAGGACTCAATAACGGTATCGATGAAATGGTAGGTGACTTGCCTTTTAATCCTTCGGGGAAGACAGGCGTGATGCCATGTTAATGTTATGTTATGTATGCGACCATAATATCCCTATAGATACCATATTCCATACAAATAAAATATAGCATAGCAATAAAAGTTACAGAATTGCTATTGTATCGTAGAAAACCAATGGCCCTATGTCGATGGCAAGTGGCTATACAATCGCCATTGCCATTGCTTTACAACATCTAATAAAAATTGGACGACACTAGTATTGTGTTTTCGTTTATGTTAGCAATAATCTTTTATTGCTAGTCAAATAGTGTCTATCGTTGTTATATTGTCTCTAAAATGATATATTTTGCTCGATTATTTGAGTACAAACATAATTTAGTTATGTACCAATTATTATTCAGGACGAAACATTTTATCCTTTATCTTGTTTTTTGCTTGTAGATGGAGGTTAATATTTATATCTAGATCTATTTACAGTGTTATATTATTATGTTAATAAATACATAACATAGCATCACAAGTGTATCCGGGAAAGGTTAGGCAGAGGTGTACCTCGTGCACCCACATTTCGCCGATGCGGTTATTAAGTCCCATGTAATAGGGGACGAGCCTATTGCCATCTACCGGGCGCAGTTCCAAACTCCGCGCTGCTATTGAGGATTTCTATACAGGAAAATACAATAACACTTTGCCAGACCCGGCAATCGAACACAGGACCTCATGCTCAGCAGTCGCGCTTGCGTCCACTAGACCGATGAGGCAGTTAATAATTATATATTTAATTGTTAAAAACAATTTTATTTTAATAAATGTTAGAGTTAAAGCTGAAAATAATATTATATGCTGATTTGGTTGACATTTTTGTTGGAACCCGAATCTTTTTTGTCTAAACTAAGATTGTTAACAATGATTGCAGCTTCGATTGCAACTGCGACATTGGTCTAGTGGTTACAAGCACTGAGCTGAGCACAAAGCGTGAGGTTCTGGGTTCGAAAATCTATCAGGAAATTAAAAAAAAAAAACTGAGTATACCTTCAGAAAAAAATCTTCACTCCAACCCTTTAATTCTAGTATTGCGAATATCCATTTGCAAAGGGTTCGTCGTATTCCATGAAACTTCATAATGGTACCGGAAAAATCTATATATATATATATATATATATACAGTATACTTCAAGCAACCCTTTTGAAGAACACAGGTGTAATGCTAATTACTAAGTTGCTATCACGATATAAAATGATAATTCACAACATCTATGGATATGGCAAACTCGTTGTATAATAGCCAATATGACGGCACGGTTAGCGCAGTGGCTAAGTGATCCAATTTCGATTCTCTGTTCGATTCCCGCACGGAACTAATACTTGTGTAATCTACAGATAGTTGTTTCGGCAGCCTAATTACCGATTTAGCGACAGGCGTAGATCGCGCGATAACTTCTGTCAAACGTCATTTTTGGGACATATAATGTATTGGGTGACGGAGAGATTGCTGTCGCGTTGCTATCGCGTTGCTGTCGCTTTTTTACGTAATTAGGCTGCGGGTCTGGTTGTGTGTATGTGATATGTATGTTTGTAAACTGTACCGACGATACAGGAGAAATCCTAGAGAGGGGAAAAGTTGAAAAAAAATATCATATCGAACATTTATATTAAAGTGACAGAATCTACGTTGGTCATATAATATTTAAGTAATTACTATAGAACACGAAGTATCTACAGTGGAGTACTAACTAAAAAGTCAAATTGGGAGCGGTGCACTACAAAATATCAAGTTAATTAACTAGCTCGATATTATTCAGGCCTTGATTATCAGGCTTTTAGCTATAATTACATTACCAGCATCGATACCAGTTTTATTAAGTATGGAATAATTTTGATATTCAGTTAATTTACTATGTAAAGCAATATGTGCCTAGTGATATGATGAAGAATATTGCGTTATTATTTTTATTTAATAAGCTCAAACGTAGACAATCACTACTAAAACGTGGGCCTTTTGACTATATATTGATCATTATGTTTCGGTAATATTGCCAAAGTGTGCATGATATTGCATATGCATATCACGCTTGGGTATAGATATTGGTAAGGCGTATAGTAGAGTAGAGGTTACTGTTTTTGGTATAAAGACTGGTAGGCGCTATAAGAACAAGGATTTGAAAGTATGTCAATGTGTAACAGTATTAAAAATTGGATTATAGAAATGGAATATTATTGAGAAGTTGGATTTCATTCATTGGGTCGTTCGAACAATACATAGAATACAGACAGAGTATAGTAATTGCAGTTTCATTCGAAGTACCAAAAGTAGGAAAGGAAAGGAAGGTCTTCCAAATATTTTTATCATGCGGAACTGAATCCCGTGACACGTAGAGCCGAAGGCATTACGCCAACCATGCCAAGATATGTGACTTTACCTGAAATCGTTACCGGCGCATCCTGGGCAATCAACCTCGATATTCGCCATTGCTAACTGGCTAAACATCTACTACGGCATGAGCAATCTCCATGGTTAGCGTGAGTTGACACAACAGAAGAAGACTCTATAGCATGGCGATATATTCTACCTGAAATTGGTCCTCCACCCTATTGATGTAATGCAGGTGGCTAAACCACATCCTGTATATAGGAGTTTCAAAATATTATTTTAGACTCCAGCTTTTTCAAATCCACCCATTGTCGGTCCTCATATCAGCCGTTAAATGGTTGTTTGTTTATCGCCGTTTTCAATGAACGGGTGCTCACAATTTCAAGTGTAATCGGTTCTAGTGGCACGGTACCGTTGAAAGCCACATAAATCAGAAGTCACGACTGTATATTGTTCTCAAGTGGTCGCAGTTTGCGACCAATAGAATAACTTTTCTGAGTCGATTCCCACAGTTTGTGTTGGACGATGAAGGACTAATACATTCTCTAGGCAGTCCTATTTAACTTTAAACTAGTCGTTGCCGCGACTTCATCCGCATGGTTTTCGAATGCTGATGAAAGTTATTTAAATCCTATATGATCCGGAAAATATACATTTGATATTTTATAAACTGATTTTCTGTAGGCAGTGAAAATCCCATCAAAATAGGTCTTGTGGTTTTTTAGGTTATAAGTGTTCAGGCAAACAGACAGATGACAACTTTAAAGTTTTATCAAAGTAATTAAATATTATATTATATTATATTTGTATATTCTACTGTCTCATTGGTCTAGTGGTTGCAAGCGCGATTACTGAGCTTGAGGTCCTGGGTTCGATTCCCAGGTCGGGCAAAGTGTTATTGAGTTTTTCTGTATGGAAATTTTCAGTAGCAGCACGGAGTCTGGAACTATGATAGCAAAAGACTCGACCTCTATTGTATGGGACTTCATTATGGCATCGGCGAAATGTGGGTGTACAATAGTACACCTCTGCCAAACCCTTCGGGAAATACAGGCGTGATGCTATGTTATTTTATATATGTAATATATAACATAGATTATGCCTAAACCACACAAGCCAATTCGTTTCGTCTGCAAATAGTGGCAAGAGTGCTTAGAGTTTTGAATACCCTTTAATTTTTGCTTTCGATTGTATACTCATTAATTCCTTTGCTTTCATAAAAAAATACACACAGTTACGACGCTTTTACATATTATTCGACACAAAAATATTTTTTATACAACAAAAGGAAGTTATTTCGCCAGCAACGCTTTATCTCAAAGCCTTTCTGGGGAAAAAAAGTAAGGTTCATTGTAACAGATTTATATTTTCCCTTTATAAGAGCCGTTAACTCTAAGAGAAATTAAAAAATAACAATAACGATAGATACTCTCTGCTGGGTTGAAACACAAAGGTTTGCTGGTAATGTCCCATTTTGCAGTGAGAATTTTAATTAAAATTAAACGAGTTTGAGGTTTCGGGTTTTTGTCACCCGTTTCGAGTTAAGTAGCGTTTGACGGGCTGCTTTTTCTATCAAGGGTTTTTTTTATAATTAATTCAGTGGGTTTGTAATAAATCTTTTGACATCTTTTGCTTTAACATGCCGAGGGTTTATTTTTTAATATCAGTTGCAACAAAAAATATCACCCTCATTCAAGCCTATTCACTATTAAAGATAAAAATATTTTGTAAAATTACAAAACTTCTCACTGTATTCATATAGCCATAAGTTTTGACATAGTGTAATACGTGAGGTAATTCTATAATAGCAAAAAACCTCCAAATATCTGCAGTTAGATTAAACCAACATTGAATTACGGACGAGCTCAGAATAAAAACCAAAAAGTAATTATAGTTCCATACAAACTTACGAGTAATTAATTCACGCCTGGAGTCCAGCTTGCTAATGGAAATGCATGCACAATTGAAGTTTTTAGCGCCATTCAAAAATACGTATTTCTATAATCCAGGCGAGTTTTTGTTAGCCAACTAATCCAACTGTGTGGGACTATTTTAATGAAATTCGACGCCATGTTCAGTCCAGTTCAGTGTCGTTTAAAAATTATTAAAGTGAGTTAAAGTTTATCTGGAACTTGGGCGACGCGACGTAACATTTTAAAAGTTTTATGAAAAATGATTCTGTTGTACGGATAGATTTAATGTTAAAATATTTTTAGTTTTATTTAGGTTAGTGAGGAAAGTTTTTTTATTATTTTTCATGGTAGGTTGCACATTTAATAACATGGATGTGTGTACTTCTTATTGCTAACATCGCAAAATATATGGTGATGTTATACCTCAAAAAATAAAAGCTATTGACATTTTTCACGATAGATGTAATTCTAGGTCTATTTTATTTATATTTTAGAAAAACGTTGCCCCACTCTAGGAATAATTCCTGTATCGTGGGTGCGTTCACAAACAAATATATTTACATGCACAAAACCCCAGACTCGAAACAACTATCTGTAGATCATACAAATATTTGTTCCGTGAGGGAATCGAACCCGCGACACGCAGCGCAGCAGTCGAACTTTCAACCACTCCGCCAACCGTGCCGTCAACCTCTGTTAGTCGTAAGTGTTTAGCGAAGTGATATTTTTAATTCTATTCGTAATCTTTATTAAGAATATATTATTACTATATCTCCAACTTGACTTATTTATTGATATAAATCATTAGACTTAGTAACTGAATTCGCTTGCATGTTCTATCAAATGACTTTAATGCGTCAGTCACAGTGACATACATTATTTAATATTATTATTGACGTGCTATCAGGGCTGACAGACGCTACATATCAATCAGGAGTGTCCGTACTTTTAATCAGTCACCCTTTTACGACTCAAATGAAGACACTGAAACTGCTGGATTCATAAATAAATTTCTGATCCCCAATAGGTTGTCAGGATAATATTTTCATTAAAATACATACAATGTTTAATCTAAGTATATGGACGTATAAGCTGCTTATCTTCATGCGTTAGTTGGAAAAGTCCAAGTACACAAATCGTGTTCCGTTTATCTACGATCTCATAATCTGATTCAGTGGAACCTGTGAGCGATTATGAGATCGTAACTTTATATAAATGATTGATTTCCAATATTCAAACAATATTTATGTTCGAGACTTTAGGAACCATTATTTCTCAATATTTTTACACCTAGCTTCGCAGTCGTTAAATAAGAACATCATATCTACCTCGAATACCTATCGAACAAAACTAACAAATCCCAGCGTTTATACGACTCGCAATAAAGCCAACTGTTCTAAAGATTGCAGACGATTTAGACTTGATTTAGATTGAGAACTATTGAGTGAAATGCGAATCGCAGCTAAATGTAGGTATGTGAGGGGTATTGTAAGCCCGGTAACGGAGGCATCCGAGCAAATGTTGCCGAATGTGGGAGATAAGTGAAATTTATGTGTAATGATATCGACTCCTGCCCTTATATCAGTATGTTTGCTTCGATGGCGCGACTAGATACGTCCTAATTTATGGAGGTTGACAATTTGTATTAAATTGACCAGATAATGCGAGAGTAAATCATGACAGTGTTTCTATATTGCTACTACATTCATTATTGGGGAAATGGTTAATTAGAATTTCAAATGGCTCTATTGTAGGTATGAATTTTATCGGCTATTGTTAGTTATCATAAAGTATAATGTTTAATAATGCATAATGTTTCGTGGAACTATTCAGCAATTGTATTTTATGCTAAACTACTTATTCGTTAATAGGTCAGTTTGATAATACACAATGTATTCATGCTAGCTAAATATAGATAGATATACATTTTATTGTACATCACAAAGTTATTCTACTAATCCCACTTATCATACTAATATTATAAATGTGAAAGTTTGTGAGGAAGGAAAGAAATTTGTTACAAAAAAAAAATGTGTGGATTAAGTAGTTAAAGAAATTACCAATAAAAATAGGCGGCTTTTCCAGGTAACCATGATAAAATGATGGTCAAAAAGAACTGCTAATACACTGGAGCTTACCTAATACCAAATATCCTCCTAATATTATAAATGAAATCCTAAAATATAACGGAAAGACAGGTTAAACTGTTTCTGGAAAAATGGTAAACGTACAAAATCTCATCCGCTTATTAATTCCTCTTATCAAACAAACAGTAGCGGAGATTAAAAAATCTAAATTAAAGAATGTAATATCTCGGCAGTCAATGAGTTTGGCGGCTTGCCAGCAATTAGACCAGTTACCCTACAGGAGATAAGGGAAGATGTACAAATAAATGAACTTCGTCCTACATTTGTTGAAAATATTCCTGTAGACTTTGTGTGAATTATAATATCATTATATCGCGTCTCGGCCACCTGCTACACTTTGTAAATCTCGCTGATAATTATTATTGTATGGTTGTATTATGTTTGAGAAAATAAACAGAGGATTTATGAATAAAGAATATGTACTTTGAAGAATATGGTCCAGTGTTCGCAAGCACGTCTTCTGAGCGTGAGGTTTTGTGTTCAATTTCCGGGTCGGGAAAAGTATTATTGGTCTTTTTGTCCGCAATAGACTCGCCCTTTTTTAAGTGATACCTACTTAATAACGGCATCGGCGAAATATGGGGGTAAAAAGGATATCTCTGCCTAGCTTTTTGGGGAATACAGGCGTAATGTGATATTATGTTAATATGTACGATTGCAACGTGTTTTGAAACTAAGATTCCTTCTTAGTGTCAAAACTTATTGCAAAATGATATTGCTTGACACTTGGTTTTCACTGTTAGGAAAATTAATTTCACATCTATTCCAGTTATGGCTCGGATTTGGACTGGTGCCCAAGAAGAGTGCGAATTGTTCTACACCTATTGCGCCTATCATATGAAGTCTAATAGCGTTATTACAAAAAAGATATTATAAGAGAATATGACACTCGTATTACCTCTCTAGAACTACCCTGGAATATGAATTAAAAAGCAGTGTGTTAACAGGAAGAAATTTAATTTACAAATTCAAATTCTTTATTGCTCACTTTATTTGTGAGCGTGTGCCGCGCAACATTCGGAATGATAGAAATCCTGTACGAATGACGTGTTCAGACGTACACTCATACCAATAAAAGACAATCTCGTTGTAAGGAACTCATAAAATTATAAAACGGAAATTTATCGCTATCTATTTTGGCCTCAATGTTGGCCTTTTATGAGACAGCATCCCCAATGTAAATAAAATCTAACATTTAATTAAACGCGATATAAAATTGCTGTCACGCATTTGGCTGATACCATCCGTCGGGCGTAATACCGTCGTTATGCGGTGTCTCGGTTAAGCCACTTGTTTTCATTTATGGCGGAATGGCCCTCATTACAGCATAGAGCGAAGTGCTGTACGCCATTATACCTTAAAACGAACATTATTCTTGGTTTCGTCTTCGCTCCAAACTTTTACTTTAGCTATGTCAGTAATTAGAATTTATTTTTTAATTTTCAAATCCCTTTGGTCATTTATATTTTGAGTGTGGCAAACGGGGCAGATTAGGGAATTGCTTGATACGGTTACAAATGGGAATTGATAATGTTAATTCTGGAGTGAACCGATGTTCTGATAAGATTATGAATTTCCACTGTATATCAGAAAACGTTTATAGATGAATAACCGAACAATTCGCTAGTATAAATACCTTAGTAGCAGTTATCTGGGGGTAAAGTCACTGGTGTGAGAAAACTGATTCAGCGTCTGCGGTCAGCAACCCGTTTGTTCAGCGTGCTGACTAATGGGCATTATCTCCCAAGAAAGGTCTAGCAATAGACTGGTATAGCCCGAATAGTGATCATAGTGAAGAGCTGGTTCTACTGCCGAGACGAGATTTCAATTATTTTACGAAGGGTAAAGTAGATATTTGCCAAATCATGCAAGAAGATAGTTCGTTTATAAATCTGATGATAAATTTGTAAGCTAAGTGCTTCACGAGAGCATGAAGTCACTCCAGAAGAAAGGGAGGGTATCTTTATCATAACAACAATGTTCCTCAACTTTTCGTACAGCTCAATAACAACGTTAAAGAAAACTTCACATTTCTTCGTTTCAACTTTAATGGTTATTTCCTTTTGGTTTCCACGGAGCAACGTCTTAGTTAAAAGTTGGCGTGCCCAATGAAAAGAAACGCATTAGGGCTGATTTTAAATTCTCATTTGGATGTTTTGCTGTTGGAAAGGTGTAGCCGCTTCACTGATTATGCTAACGATAATGTCATGGCACTGAATTAAGCTGTCGCAGACCACAAGTGTTATAGCGGGTATAAAATAAAATGCTCAGTCTTAGGGTTTGGATTTCTAAAATGATGCGGACAATACATTGTGGAAATGTAATTTATGAAATAGAACGATTTGGAGATGTGTTTATAAGCTATGATTTTATGAATTGATTTTCATGCTTATAGGAATGACTGATCGAGTCATTGAAGAAAAGAAAGGAAGGATGATTAAATACCTATTACTATTGCAGAATGTCTGACGATGGGCAAGTTATCAATTACTATCAAGTATGATTTTATCAACCATTTTAATCAATAAAAGTAAGTGATGGTCAGTTAGATTACAAATTTTGTATATCAAATTTTGACATCTGTTCATCACTTTTGATGGTAAATCTATATACGAATATCATGTTGTCTTAAATCATGGACTAAATTTGTAAAGTTGTTTCGATTCAATGAACACGATTCGCTTCGACTGAAAATATGTATAACGGATAAGTTTTATTATACACTTGTGTGTAAAGACAAATTTTATGGAGATATGAAGTGGAATTTAAATGGAATAAACCTTCAAAACAGTGGGTCGTTTGCTTAAGCGTTATGTGCATTACCTGCACACGGAGCGTTTCGGCTAAATATTCAGCATTATCCCTTAATGTTCTGCTGAAACATGAACCAAACACAATAAAATTCAATCTCTAAAAAGCGCTTTGTCGAGATTTTGAATAAACATTAGCAAGATAGAACTAATTATAATGCATCTAAGTGAATTCGCATAACTACAAAAAGTCTCATTACATAAAATAAAAGTTTAAGCAAAAATAAAACCGAGATTTATAACTACAGAAGGTATAAGTTTCAGGAATAAATCTAAAAGTTTACTTCTTAGTTTGCGAGTCAGTCATGCCGAAACTGCTGGAACGATTTCGATAAAATTTGGCACCGAAATGAATCATAAACTAAACCATTTATACAGAACCATTTTTTACCCGTTCAGAGTAATGATTATATCATAAAATATGATCGTATTTAACAGTTATGGTCGCCAAAACTAAAAAAATATGTTTAGATAGAAATTCTTGGTTGAGTTGAGATATCGGACCAAAAACGATAGATGTTCAATTTCGTCTAAATTGCGACCCTACACGGATTAAACCAGTAATGGTTTATTTTTATAATGTACCCCAAAATCTCATTAGTGTATAATTATTCAAAATGGCACAGCCTACGCGTTAAATACTTTATTAAAAGCTGAAACAGCTCTCCGGCACCTCGTTTTTATTTAAATGCGGGTAAATTAAGTTCATTTATATTTATTAGCGAAATATAAGAGGGTTGATGAGAGCGCGTCAGTTATTGTCACTTCCACTTTTAAGACTCATAATCGTCTTGCTAAAATAAAATGGTATAGATGGATATCTATCGATAACATTCTATTTGGGCTTCTATTCTATATAACTAGACTACTATATTATCTATCTTTACTATTTATTGTATAGGTACCGATAAAATTTGGATACAACTTATATATTAAAAGATATCTACAAAGGGCGGTCTTATCGCAGTCAGCGACATTAGGGTGGACAAAAATAGTAGGCAAAAAAGATAAGCGTAGTCTGTGGAGTAACAATGAATTAAATATTTATACTGACTAATTAATAATAATAAATAATTCATTAAATAATACATATTTAAATACAGATGTAATATACCTAATTATATACAACAATAGATTTAAATATATCTACATATATCAGTATACCAATGGTATAAGGGTAGGACTATGGTGATGATGAACCATACATAATGTTCGTCGTAGATCCATAGTTTGATGTTATTAGTTTCAGAGCTTGTTGGACTACTTTGACTTTGCTCGCTGTTTTCAGACAGTATAAACGGAATATATATCAAAGTCCGTTCAGAGTTCAAGGGTTTGTTGTTTTGAATGATCAATTGTTTTTTTTTATGCCGGTTGATGGTTCAGTTGTAGGATAGATGCCGCTTCAAATTTTATTATTTCTTTAGCCGCTTTTAACATCAATGTTATTATTTTAAAAGATTTATTAAAGGAAAGTCCTCAGAAAACCATTTCATCTGTGTCTTCATGTTTAACAATCGCGCAGCTATTAAATACGAAAAAACATAATTCTCACTCATCATCCATTTTTCCATCACGAAGACGAAAAATACAAAATGGCAAAAAGTTATAAAAGCTAATACAAGTTTACTAATAAATTCCTGTCTTACTCATATAATTATTATACTGTGTTTGGTTAGATTAGCAACCAGGGTTGGTATTACGCTCATTAGCAAACCAGTTAGTTTCTCTTTGTCCATGCTCTCATGAATTTATATGGAACGACTCATGTTTAACCAGAATAAAATGGTTCGTTGATTTCTTAGTATGATTTAATCAGTGTATGCTATTCTATTCACCTTGTAAAAGCTTTATGAATAGGAGAAACATGAAGTCTCCGTTGGTTTCGCGGACTGGTTAATTTTTCCATATCGGCATGAGCGATTTTTATGGAGATCCCCATATGATAGATCATGCCGACTCGGCAGAAGAAGAAGCTATAATATGACCTCTAAAGTCCAACATCACCAACCAGTTCGGTTCTTTCTTTCGTTTCTATCAACGATATAGGTTAAAAAGGCTTTGCAAGCGAAGTTGGTAAAAATAAATTTCGTATGCTAAGATTCCAACTAGCAATCATAAGTATTTATTTGTCGGTTACTAAGAATTCCCTCAGGCTATGCTCGATTAATGGCTTATTTTTAACCGGGTTCCAATCAGGTAACAAACAAAACAGAGAACTGAAACCATCATGCAGGAATTGCACAATTCCCAGGATGTGAACTTTCGATTGGGAATTCTCCGGTAATCTTTATGTGTGCAAATAGAATCTACGCTTGGACGCGGTCCAACGTTGTCTGGTTTATTGCAACGTAAATCTTTATCATCCTTTTGTAGTTTTTTGTGGAAGTTCCTGCTATCACAGGCAGATTAGAAGTCATTGACACGCTCGTTCGAATATGGCGTATTTTTATTACGTGTTGGAAGCGGGCATTGTGTGTTAATAGACTTGGCAAACAGGTTCGCATCGATAGGGATTATGTGGATTAGGTTTTGTGTGCAGCTGAAAGGATAGTATCAAATGTTATTTCAGTGACAGGATATTTTAGGTATCACGCGCTATGTTGGGGCAATGGATATGACGTGCAGAATTGATGAATACAGCGTGTCTTTTTTTTCATTAATTATGAAAGAAATAAACCCAACTACGTTTGATCCCCGAAAGTTAGGCTGACGTGTTACGATTCAATGATTGTGGGTTTCGGGATTTATTCATTTCTGAAGAGAACGCATCTGATTGTAAAGGCGTTGGACTAGAATTACTTTTTGTTGGAAAGATAGTAACTTATCTTTAATTATTGGTACAGTCGGGTTCGCAATAAGGCTTACTTTCTTGTTACTGTCATTTTGACGGCGCGGTTGGTGCCGTTGAACGATTAATTGCTGTGCTACGTGTCGCGAGTTCGAGTCCTGCATTGAACAAATATGTATGACCTACAGATACTTGCTCCGGGTGTGGGTGTGTATGCATGTGAATATTTGTGTTTGTAATCCACTATTTGAATACTTTTAGTTAACCGAAGATATTAAGCACTCGAGATAATTCTATTCCGGTCTAATACCTCTGACCACTAAGCTATCAGCGCGTGCTCTAAGTGCATTTAAAAATAAAATTGGGCATGCGGAAATCCGTCCCTTTTATGTTTCCTTTCTTTCGCTTAAGAAAAGGTTCGTTATACATTAACTGAATCGGGTTTCCAACCCTTTCAGGGCCTTCTATTTTTGCGGCTAAAATAAAAACAAAGAGAAATCTTAAACCATGAGGTTGCAATCGCTCCACTTTGTAGGACCCTGTTAAATAACAAATAGGTAAGATCCTGTTCAAAGATTTTCATTTCCTATCAAATGTTTTGAATATTTTATTATATAATTGCTATCTGAGATCATTAGATACTTAGATGCTGAAGAGCATTGTGTTGTATTATATGTAGCTTGCAGTAAAATGTTATTAAATATTTTTAAGCATTAGAGTTATGTTTCGAATGTTTTTTGTTTTCTTTTTGGGTTCCATTGCTGGACAATATTCCCTTTCATTATCTCCAACAGTACTTTTTCCATTGTAAAATCTGGGCAAGCAAAAATGTTGTGGTATGAGTCTGTTTAAAATTGGTTTTTTAATTTGACTAACTCATTGGTCTTGTGGTCGCATGCAGGGCTGCTGAGCCTGTGGTTCTTGGTTTGATTTCTGTGCCGGGCAGAGTTGTTGTAATTGGGTTTTTCAGTATGGAAAGCGTACCATCACGGAGTTTGGAACTGTCAACAGATGGCAGTAGGCTCGGGTCCTATACTATAGGACTCAATAACGGTATTTCTGTCTAACTCTTTGAGGAATACAGCCGTGATGCTATGTCAGACACTGAAGAATTTATTTCGAAGCTGAAAATAATTTTTAATTAGTTTAAACATAGAAATACTTAAAGCTATTAAATGCTAATTAAAATACTTAAAAATAATTAATGAAGCTGAAATTAGTAACAAAAATATCTTTCACATACGACATACACCTTGGCACGGTTGGCGCAGTGGTTGAGAGATCGACTGCTGCGCTACGTGTCGCGGGTTCGATTCCCGCACGGAACAATTATTTGTATGATCTACAGATAGTTGTTTCGGGTCTGGGTCTTTGTATATGTGAATACACACCGTGCCTCGGAAAGCACGTAAAGCCGTAGGTCCTGCGCCTGATCTCTCTCCGGTCGTGTCGGATTGCCGTCCCATCGGACTATGAGAGTGAAGGAATAGAGAGAGCACCAATGTTTGCGCACACACTTGTGCTCTATAATATCTCCTGCGTAGTTTGGCTAATCTCCGGTGAGATTGGCCGCCGTGACCGAAATTCGGTCAGGAGGACATTATTATTATTATACACCTTCATTTAAAAAGACTGAGGACAGATCTTAAAATATTTTAAATATTTAAGAACGAACCAAGGTTCATTTATTAGTAACATTTTTATGAGAGGTTCATTATTAGTAAAACTTATAAACTATATTAAGACGCGTTTATTTATTCATTTCATTAATATTATAATTCATACATTTTACTTTTTGATTAGTAACTAATAATTTTAAAACATGTTTTTTTTTTTTTTTTTGTTTCTAATGATTTTTTTAAGTATTATAAAGACTATACTTCTTTCTCATGTAACTTGATGTATTTATTACTCTGTAAGTCTATACGCGTACTTTATACAGAAAAAATATATCAAATATTTTTTATGAAATTAAACTATTTGTACATACGGTAATTTTAGTCGTCAAAGTTGATTATAGCCAAGTTTCGTAATTATATTGATTCTCAAAGGGAAACTAATAAACTAAACTATTACAATGTTGCTGTGTTTACACTGATAGATTTGTCCTTCAAATACCTAAAGGATGTTTTACATTAACCTATAATGAAAGACGACGTGGTGTAAAAGCGGTTAATATATAATAAATGCAAGAAATATGTAAGGATATCACGGAATTACAAAAACAACTACCTGTAGATCAAAAATATTTAGTCAGTAATATTCTTACTCTTCATAGCACTTTTTGTTATAACCTGAATGGATCGCACAGCGTTTTTAAACACCCTGTAAATGTAAGTACAATCGCGTGCTCTAGCAGTCGCATAAATATAAAATATATCTATTTTATGAAGGCGCGGAAGTGAGTATTAACGGAATATAATTATGAGCCCAATAAAATTGGCGTTTGGCGTACTTTACGACAGTCTCATAAACGGATTTAATTATCTTACTTGTGTGCTGGCGTAATATAACGAAATTTATCGCTATCCCTGTTTACATATTTATTATTTGTACATTATTTACTGCACACACAGAAATGTTTACAATTCCTAATTAATCCTTCGACTGTTCCTTTTTGAAGAAGAATATATTAATATTTAAAGAGTATTTTGGTCTGTTTATGGCACAAGAGGCCATAAAAAAAAAGGTTTAAAACAAGTATTTAACCTCGCTTTTTGAAGTTTGTCAACAAAAAAGCACCGAACAAACAACATTAATTTAAAAAAAAAAGATTGATTTGTCTTCGTTATCGTGCTTAGTAAGTGTAACAATTACATTATTTCAATGTTCAATGTTCAGATTTACTTAGCATTATTAGAATTTTATTATAAGTATACATAAAGATAGATAGCATATATTCCTAACCATAAAACATCTTTTAAACCACCCTTAATGATGACGTGATAGTATGTAATTTAGTAAACATGACATTTCATACGGACGACATATCGGCAAAATTAATAAAGCTAATATAGGAACAGAGAGCGAGTCGCTCAGTGCTTGTGGTTTTAATTCGGGGGTTAATTAAACAACCCTCTTGGAGCGAAGCTTCCAA
Organism: Shargacucullia verbasci; assembly: GCA_947562105.1. Classification (NCBI taxonomy): domain Eukaryota; kingdom Metazoa; phylum Arthropoda; class Insecta; order Lepidoptera; family Noctuidae; genus Shargacucullia; species Shargacucullia verbasci. The sequence goes on along the minus strand of OX387289.1, from coordinate 8,976,716 downwards.
GAAATCACACGAATACGTAATAGGCACCCCGGTTATCATTGAATTAATTTTGACATCATTCTGTTTATCGCGTATCGTGTAAAATAATAGGTTTTGTGATGTAATCTGTCCAATTCGATGAAATTACCTACTCAATTAATATTTGCTGTTGTATGCTGTTTCGTTCATCTTTTAATGGAATTTATTCGGATCTATTATAATCGGCTTAAATAATTTAGTTTGTATCGAATAAATATGCTTCATTAACATAGCGAGTTCGCAGTAATGGTTATTTGTGTTTGTTCACAGTTCCGCTGTACGTACGTAATAAAGTTTTGAAGACTTCATAAACTAGGATTGGGGGGCCATTCATAAACCCGACACCTATCCAACACAAAAGGTCTCTCCTCCAATTTGTAACACCACACCAAACTAATCCCTCCTATAGTTAATATTACGGTCCACCCGGACGGCTGCCTCAAATATTTCCTGCCAGGTTTAAACAATACATATTTACTGAAACACTCAAACTGACAAATGTTACAACTCCACACATTTTCGGTACTAAAACAAGTGACACGTGTATAATAAAGAATAAACAATATGGAGCCAAGTTTCGCGAGATCACGAGCTTCTTACGCGACATTAGCCCCACTCTCTTCAAATAAAGAAGAGAAAAAAAAAAACACTGTCGCAATGCGAGCAGTCAAACATTATACTCCGTGACATGACATAAGAGTTGGGGAGTTAGACCGAACTTCGCAATACACTTACAGAGGGAGCTAAGTTCGCAGCATTTGACCTCTTAGTCTCTCCACCAAATAACGCGATGTGCGGGAAAGCCTAGCTCCCTGCCCCTCCCCTCGCGGGGGCAGTCACGAGGCAGTTCGTACCTAGCTTTAAAGTTAATTAAGTGTTGCTCTCCCCCACTTCTTCATGTTGTGTGAGATATGTGGCACTCGGAATGGACAGATTGGCAGTTTAGCTGTCTGCTCGTCGAGTTGACATCAACTTTTGCATAATTGTGTAAGCAGTACGTCTAAACTGTCCAACTAAGTGCGTGATTAAACAATTTTATCAACTTTTGAGAACATTTATTGTCTACTGTCCTACAAGTCAAAATGGAACGCTTATCTAATTTTCTTATGACGAAGTTATAATTGTTGTTAATCACTTTGACAGTCTGTAACGTGTTATTATCACAAGTCAAATAAGTGTTGCAACGAAGACTGTACTATAATAATAAACAAATGAATGAGTATTATTTCTAGTCCTGGACAAACATCTATTGTAGGTACCACTGGGACAAAAAAAAGCAAAAGCCTTTACGTGTATGACAGCTGACGAATTAATTCCCCAAATTGTATCAACAATGATCCCACCTACAACCACCTGTCTAGCTATAAAAATGAGTCGAATAAACGTTAAAGGTGAAAAAGTGAGTAAATAAACCATAACGGTCGGTCTAGAGGTGAAAAATCACTGACAAACCACACAAAAATCATTCAAGTTAACGGCATACAACGATCCGCACTTCGGCCGCTCGTGACCTGTGACTCGCCCATTTTTCCTCTCCGGAGCGACAGCTAGGCCTCTGTGAAAACAAGCAAAAATGTAAGGAAAAAAGAAAAGCCAACCGCGCTCCACTGATATTGAAAACGAGAACAACCACTCTGTGATTCTTTCCGTCACACAATAGTTTGTGTTAACTGATTCTCAAGTAGACTTACGATACTCGATATCGTGTTACAGTAGTGACATGTAGTTATCTTTTGTTTTATTGGAAGATTTGAACTCTTGAAACTAGAGAATTACTTGAGTATATTTTAATTTTAAAACGTACTTTATGAGATAGATCTTCAAAGCCTCCTGAGTCCATAATGAGTGGAACTAAGTTTTAGGTTAATTCAATTATTTCAGTACTAGCTTCCGCTCGCGGCTTCGCCCGCGTTGCTTACGAAACCGTACATTTTTTCCAGGATAAAAAATAGCCTATGTGTTATTCCAGACAATGATTTATCTCTGTGCCAAATTTCATCCAGATCTGTTCAGGCGTGAAAGAGTAACAAAGATCCATACATACGTCCATCCATCCATCCATTCATCCTCACAAACTTTCGCATTTATAATATTAGTAGGATAGGATAGGATAGGATGGGATAGGATAGAATAGGATTAGTAGGATATTACTAGGATTCAGCCCCTATTTCAGGTTTGTGTTAAAAACACGTCCCGTATTTACTATTTTTCTTAATCTTTTCCTTATAGGTAGTAAGTCTTCGACATAAAATTGTCATCCACGTTTCTAGCTAAAATCGTTTGTTCTATGCGTTTTTTTTACAATGTATATTAAAATTAGCTTCTTTCTAACACCATTACCTTATTTTCTCACTTCAGATAGGTACTAATAGACGGTAGAGAAACGGGAAGTAGCATTATCCCGTTGCAACGCAGCCTGTGTTCACTAACAATACTGTAAGAGATTGTTTCCGCCCATTATAATAGGAAGTTTATTTATAGACTGCATCTCAGGTTTTCTGATGCTTTTCCAACATTTCTTGTGTACAAAAATTAATAGTATGTGTTCAGGAACGGAGGATTCGGTAAATTAAAATAATGATTCTTGATTTTCTTCACGTTTAATTCCAGATGGACGAATAAAAAGTTTTTGAAAAAGTAACGAAGGAATGATGATACAGTAGTTTCTAGAGAAAAAAAGCAATAGACATAAAAATATCTATGACAGCTGACAGCTGTCAAGTTGAAGATGACAGTTGTCACTGGGTTGCCAGCAGCGACATTATACGTATTTTACTTAAACGTACAGCTTTATACTGTAGACCAAAGTGGCTTTCGCCTGTCTTTTAACACAGGGGATGGAATATGATAGCTTAGGTCCAGTCAGAGCCCATATTTTTGGCGTTTGTTTTTAAAGGTTTAAAGTGAAAAGTCTGAATTTCATTGATTACTAGCTAATTTAAGACTGATTTTGATCAATATAGCTTGCCGATGAATTTACGTTCGTGGCTATATGGCTCAAAAGTTTAAGAACAGGTGTTAAGAACTAGGTATTTAACAGACGTTTCATGTAACCGTAAAATACAGATTTTCACATAAGTGAAGTAATTAGGGAAATAATCCTAACTAATATTATAAATGCGAAAGTAAGTTTGTTTGTTTGTTTGTTACCTTTTCACGCCTAAACCCAGTGATTTAGGCCTCAGAGGAGTGGTTCAGTAACCAATCATCATGAAATTTTGTATATACGTTGTCAGGGATACAGAAAAGGACATAGCGTACATTTCATCCAGAAAAAGTACTGTTCCCGAGGGAAAGAACAATAACTTTCGACAGTCACAATTGCTTTAGGACGCTAGATGGCACTACGTGTGACCCGAAAAAATGCACGGTTTCGTAATCAATGCGGGCGAAGCCGCGGGCGGAAGCCAGTTAAATATGATCGCATTTCAGCTGTTAGAAAGGCCGACTGATGTATTTTATGTTAATATGTATGAACCCATTATAACCTTGTAATCGTTAAATAATATAAATTCCGTTCTGTAGTTTCTACCTAACCCTATGGGAAAAAGGCGTGATGTCACCTCACATCAACTTTTTTCACATGCGGGAAGAAATGGTGGCGCATCTTTATAACATACCTAAAATTCAACTAATAACACAATCACTAATTAATCTATAACGTTTAAACCAAAACAACAGAAATACAATTCTCTCGTTCCCCATTTCACCCTTCTCTCCGTGATGGAACACATTAAAACAATCGGGCCGAACATTTTTTCCGGGAGCGTAGCGTTAGAGTACGCATATTAGTGATACGGGGCGTATGGGTTATCTCAGGAAATCCGACATCTCCGGCGGATGCTGCCTCTGTGTGTACTGATAACACCCCTACCACGATACGACCCTAAATAGATACGGAATTTGAATGTGGATTGTTTCATTTATTTCTGGTGCGTGTATGTTATTTATCTTTATTAGTAAAACCGAATTAGTGTGGTGGTCCGCACCAAACATAAACGATTTACGTGTTTTGCAGTTCTGTGTATTTCTACTTACAAGTAAAACAAATACCTAAGTTCATATGCGTGAGCCACCAAATTCGTATAGGTACCTAATCTAATTACATTGTATTTATTATAATTATACTCGTTGCACAAATTGCACCCATGCGAAGCCGAGCCGAGCTTCGCATGGATGCAATTTACAATTTCAAACGGAAAGTCACTTTTTTTTAGTCTGCTATTTTCATATAAAAATACCATCCAAATTTCCGACGTGTCCGGTGGATTGTTCAAAAATTTTCTCACACAGCAAAATGAAATCAGCCAAATCGGTCGAGCCATTCTCAAGTGATTCTCCGTCATACATACATTATATAGATTAAATATTTTCATTGATGCAATATTGCACAGATAACTTACGCACAGATTTTCTGCCATCATAATAATTCAAAACTCATAACAGACTCGTCTTCATCAGCACGGTGTTAACAGTCCCAAATAAGTCAATTATTCCAGTGATCAGTGAAAAAGCCCGTGGGGTAGTATACAATTTTGGCTACTCTGCAGTTAAGAGATATACGGCGCCCTCGCAATCTTCGACTTCGCTAACAGTTTAACAAGACCTCTAAGGTTTTTCTCCCTAGTAATTTTAAATAGTGAAAACTATATAAAAATCAAAATATAAACCGATGAAAATCAACATTAATTAAAGAACTGTGTTCTATTACAATTATTTGTTTCTAAATATTGTTTTACTTGGAGCAAATTAATCTCAATAACAAACAACTTGAAAAAGCAGCTCCCAAAGTTTTATTCAAAGGGCTTCTTGGAACAAAAGTTTGATTATTTAGTCGTAAGTTCGTAACGAATTTGAATAGAATTGTAAAACACGAGTTATAATAGTTCTGGCAATGTTAATGATGTTTCGTAATAAAAATATTCTTAGGCCAAATTAATAAAATTAGGTATGCAGATCTAATTAGTGACAGTCAAAGCTTTTTTACACGTGTAATAGTGTTTCACTTGTATCCACTAATATTCTAGCGTAATAATTAGGGATGTTACGGAGCTTCGACTCCGATTCCGATATGTCGGAACCTCCGATTAAAATTACACCTCCGAATCCGGCTCCGGTTCCGATATATCAAAACGGAGGTATACATCGGAGTTACAAGTTATGACTTGCTATCGCTGCAGCGCTACCGAGCGCTTTTTCGTGACACTGTCAACTGACGGAGTATATGTGTTCTGTACAACTGAAGAAACGAAGAGTGAACGATAGGAGTGGGCGATACAAATCGTATATAGATACAATATCTATATATCGGCACAATATCCAATATCTATATATCGGACGGCGTACAAACTATGTATTACAATATCGCTCGAGTGGCAGAACCACACAATAATAATAACGTAAAATATCTATGATACTCTGAATACATAGATTCGACCGAACCGCTGCACCACTTACGTTTCAGAGTATCATAGATTCAACCAATACGCCAGTAACATGTGGTACTACTTTAGTTTCCGAGTAGGTACCATAGATTCCGACCAATATATAGAATATTGAAATATATAGATTCGATATCTGATATTCAAAACCGATATATAGATACGATTCAATACAGCGTAAAGACGATATTACCCAAGCCTAGTGAACGAGTTGCGACAAGTTTCTTCTTTCTTATTTATTTACATTTTACATTCGTAGATTTTCTCCGACTCCGACTCCGATTCACCTCCGACTCCGCGGAGGTCACTACGAGAACCTCCGACTCCGATTCCGCCTCCGATAAATCTACCTCCGTAACATCCCTAGTAATAATTGCGCTATTATAGGTTTTCAAACATTCATTCTTCATCTATCAAGTCAGTACGATCTATGACACGGGGATCGCTCATGTTATAGTGGAGAGATTAGCGATACGTTGATAAATACTTATCTCTAATTAAATTATTGATACAAATTCTTGCAGTGAAATGAAACCTTGTTGAAATTAAGAATCCTTTACTTGTGTACCAAAACAGAGGCGGTATATTTATACCGCCGTATTTATATTTATATATATTTATATATATATACATTATATTTATATATATTTATATATATTTACGTAATGATAATGTTTTGATTCCAGAAATATCAATTAATTGAAATAAATTCATCGAAAATACTCAATAGTATTTTTGGACATCAGACAAAAGTTAATCCTGCGAATGGCGTGAACTTTAAATTGGTATCAAATATTCATCAGCCGGCTTTTTGTTTTGAGAGGTTTCAAAGGGAGGCTGGAGCCAGATGTTTACTACGATGTCGATTGAATATCTTCCCTACAGAGTAGGGCTGCCAGAACGTAGTTCTTCGTTTTGTTTCAGACTCTTCATTATCGTAACTTAGTATTCTACATAAATGTGTACCGACGAACTTTTCGAGACTGAATTGATTTTCTGTTTCATTTAATAGTTCAAATAATTTTGGCTAACGAAGCGATTTGATTGCTTGTAAACTGTGTGATTAGAGGCCAACAATTTGAATTTGCTTGTTATATTCCTCGGGGTTGTCGTATAAAACGCCTTGATTTGGATACATAAACATATGAACTTGGAATGTGTTTCTAGTCGTCTCATATTATACATCTAATTGATATTGTCATTAAGCTCACGTACGTAATGGATAGCAGTGAAAACTAGAAAGAGGAAAGAGAACTACGTAAAACGAAGATATTTATAACTTTGTTCTTAGCTATTTTGTAATGATAAAAATCTTAATAAGTCTTCTTACGTATGTTTATAGTGAAACTATTCACTATTCATATTATGTTGTTTTCAATCATGAAATTATAATGGGGCAGAATACATGAATTTCAATTATCCACACGCACTAAGGCTTAATCCATTTAACACAAATGTACAGCCTATCCTTTGTCTCTGCGTCGTCGACAGGTCTAGGAGTATGCCTCAGCTGACGTGGAATGGCATCATAGACAAAGCGGCGATTTGTTCAGTCCACACACTGGCTTTGCGCCAGACACCCATTCTTTGAGCTTTACACCACTATTCCATTATCCTAATAGACGCCAGTATGGAGAACGGATGCATGCCACAGTTACAGGGTTAATGAATGTGCACGCTCTATTATTTTACACAGAAACTAGGCTTTCGTTGCAATGCCTAGTATCTACTGTTTGTACCAGCGTTCCCAAGTGATTTTCACGCCACATTCCGCTTTGTAACATCTTTTTTTGGAAGTGTACCCAAACATGCGAATCGACTTAGCGCAGTAGTGTTTTTTATATTTTTCTTTTGGTAGTGCTGCGCTTTGACATTAAACGTGATTGGTTCGGCAAAACCTTTTCTAACGTTGAAAGGGGCAAGCAACCAATCTTTACCCGGTGGTAAGTGATCACCACGGCTCTTGAATTCAACATCGTCAACACTAGATAATTATGCGTTATATCACGCAATACTGTAGGTGCCTATTGATCGCCCTTGTGTGCAAGTGGTGACAAGGCCCTTGGGTCTCGCGAACCATAATAATCAGTTGTCCCCTGGTTGACTCAGAACGTGCAGGGGATGTTAAACCAAATGATTTTCTTTTGTTTTTCCGCCTTAACATTATACAACATATCTGTATAAAGTCCCGTATTGGTGTAATGGATACAAACCGAGACGCCAAGCGTGATTAACTGGGTTTAATTCCCAGTTGAGGTAGTAATTTTTTATTATATTGTTTCTGCTAGGAAATTCTCAGTAGCCGCCCGAACTTTAAAATAGTTCATGACAAATCACAAGCTCCAATAATTATTCTTATAGATATGAGTACACTCAGTAACACAGTAGGTACCTATTACTACTGGCTAACCAGAAAATAGGTACATGCGTGATTTGTTATTATATTAAGTACCTAAGAGTATTTTCAGTCAAATTTGTGAGCGAATTCAAAATATAGTTATGGTAATTGCACCGCGTTAACCCAAAAGGGAATACAGCTAAACTGATAAAGTGAGAAATCTAATTATCAACCTCGTTATAATATTCTGAAATAAATGCACCGTAACTAATGCTTTTAATGTAAATATTTCATGTTTATTAATGAACTATCAATCTGATGGTTAATCATATATGCGATAACGTTTAGTTTAATTAATTTGATGATTGTATATACTATGCTTGATGAAGTTAATAGCGTTGAGTAGAAAATTTGAGTATAATTGTACAAAGAGATTTCAATAAAAAAAAAATACAAATGTTAAACATAGAACGATAAACACAGAACATGTACATATTATATTATGAAACATGATGCCCACACTAGGCATGCCTGTATCTGATCACATCGCGTGTGTTACAGTCGTCTTAAAAAGTGATAACGTTATAAAAGTTCTTTCATGAATGGAAATATAATTTATATCTAAACTAAAGACAACGCTTCAAACTACCTACATACTTAAATTACATTACTTATCAACAGTGGTTAGTTAAAAAACAATACCAAGGTGTTTAATTAACTAATTGCAAGATTATGAACAGTTTATATTTTTTGGTGACTGTAGCCAGGACATAATTATAATATTATAATAATAATAGTGCCTTATTATCCTCACTAATATTATAAATGCGAAAGTTAGTTTGTTTGTTACCTTTTCACGCCGAAACAACCGAACTGATCATACTGAAATTTTGCATATACGTTGTACAGGACAAACGGACATAGGGTAAATGGACGTTTTTTCATCCCGAAAAAAACAACAATAACGTTCTTATGATAATGGATGGCGCCACGTGTCTTTCGCAAGCAGAGTACAACCCGAATTGATTGTCAAATTCTAAATTAACGCGAGTGAAAGCCGCGGGCAAAAGCTAGTATTATAATAAGGCAAGCATTCAATAGCTATGTTATTTCGTGCAAAACAAAATATTATGACTAAGCTGGCAAGGCAAACAGTAGAATATGCTTAATAGAAAAAAAGTGATGTTATGAGTTAAACCATGAAATGTGTCATAAAGTACATCGCTTTTTTAAGTAGCAATGCTGCCAGTATTTATAGGCGGGGCATGTTAACAGTTGGCAGCGATGTGGAGGAGTATTTTGATACAGGTTTTTGTTACATGAATGTCATTAAAGAATAGAATAGCATATCATCTGGCTAGTATTCCCCGAAGGGTTAGGCATAGGTATACCATTGTACAACCAAATTTCACCGAGCCTCTTCTCCTGTTTCATAGGAGAAGTGGCTATTGCTATCTCCGGGCCAATTACCAACTATAAACAGTAAGTTTTGTAGTTTATTTTGTATAAATTATTAAATATATTACAAAGAGCGATTACAGATCTCACAACGCAATTAGATACAGAATTTATAACAGATAGACAAGTACGAGTACTTACATAAGACCTGGACACTGAAATCGATAAAGCTAAGCCAAAGAAAATTCTAAAGCTCTCGGGAAGGTAGATGGAAACGTATGATAAAATAAAAAAATGGGAGTAGATGTATTCACATGTAATCTGATATTCATTTCCGTTGCGGAAGGAGCTGAGTTTGATGGTCTAGAAAGGTACGTCAGTGAAAGAAAGTAGGTACCTAATTATTACAATAATACAAAGTGAAGATGACATAAGGAAAATAAATTTAAATACGATCGTTACTTGTCAAAATACTTTTAAATTATTAAATTAGGTGCTACAAAATTCAAAAATCGAAATTGCAATCTTAAATATTGTATTTATTTATAACAGATGATAATTTCAGAACAGCATATTTTATTTGGGTTTATTTTACGCATCTTACGAATCTTGGGTCGGGCATAGAGTTATTGGGTTTTTCTGATAGATTTTTTGTTTCAATACACTGCTGGATTTAAGCCTCTTCGCGCCATTACAAAGGTTTCCCTGTATCCCTTCTACAATAAAATCAACTGAAATGAATTTGCTTTTATTTTTGCTTCTCCATGTTCCATTTTGCTCAAAACAAATTGTTTAAAATTTTAAATTAACAATTTCTTCCACGTTCATATCTTGCTGTATCTATCTACCATAATGACGAAATGATTAAAATATGAGAGGTCCCACGGCGGCGGCGGCGGCGCCACGGTTTGTCTACCCTCGCTGAAATAAACGTTGTTCCATCAAGACAATTTACTGACGGAAAGGGATGTCGTCACGAATAACGCGCCAAAAGAAAATTTTATTAACAACCACGCGTTTTTCCCTTTTCTCACAATTTCACGTTATTCATGGCAAAAAGAGTTATTATTCCATACGATATTGAATAAACAAGTCCTTCACGCTCGTTAAGTTACGTTTGAGACTTGAGAAGGAAATATATTTTTACCTGATAATGCGTGTTTGAATAAACTTATTATATTAAGTGCGTGCTAACAATGTTAAAGCCTTTTGAGACATCACTAACGAATTTTAACGACTAATGAGTACCGTAAGAAGCGACAAAAAATAATAGATTTTTTTATTGGTCACCAGTATGATTTAAATGTCTATTATAAAATTACTGAACAAATGAATGTGTGTTATTACGTTTTCTTTGAAGCCTACCTACCATTTTGTCATAAAAAATGTGTAAGCCTTACTAAAAGGAGAAAAGTTACATAAAAAAACATTAACAGGTATTCTTTTTTTCAAAATAGAAATAACACCGCCCACAGGACAACTCCAGTAATTGCCACGGAGCACGGAAAATGATTTCGCGTCCGACGTCACTGGAAGTGCAAAATGGAGCGCAACAATTAGTGAGACTGCAGAATACATCGTCGTATCAGACTAACAAGCGCTTAACTCAGCGAAAACAGCGCATCACACCGAGTAATAAAGTCTTAAACATAAATCCAGTGTTATCTCCAGTGGCAAACGTATACGCACAGCACTGCTATGAAACGAACCCAATCTGCATAAATTTGCAGTTGACCCTGTTATAATACTACACACAAATTTATGTACGCGACAAATTTGATGCCGTTTTGCTTCGCGAACGGTTTGAAATGATTGTACGTGAACTTCGTGCCTGTGCCAAACTTGTTTACGCCGGATGAATTTTTATTGAAATCAACTGGCGTTTTAACATAAATTGAGTACTGGCTTATTGAGTTGGCTTTTCGACTTTGTTGATGATAAAATTTGGTGTAGTATCACTTTTCAATTTAAAAAATACGCAATGTGCCAAGCACGTTGATTCCATTTTAAAAATAATATTCTCTTGTTTTTTTTTGTTGCTACCAATTTATGAACTCATTGTTTCAATATCGATATATCGAATAATATTTTATTGTATTGTGTATTTGATATAAAAATTGTATGTTTATTTTTCCAATATATTTTTTATGCGTCTTAGTTTAAAGTATCGTCAAATTATCTATATTTCTCTAACATATGTATAAGCATTTTGGTATGATATTGTAAGTTACATTGTTAACTGAATAAATAAGTAAATCTCATATCTCCCGTTGTCAGAATTCCAAATTCGGATCTAGTAATAGCCAGAATTCTAGAAAACTTAAGATATCATAAAACAAGATAACAACACTGTATTGTATTTCTTCATTTTTCTGTAGTGGTTGTACCCAAATTTTAATAAATAAACAAAACGGCTTATAAATACAACAATTATACATTAAGCTTTAATAAAAAAAATAATCTTAAAAAATCACACCCTTCAAAAATTATTGAATATATATACGCCTTTATCGTCAAAGCTGAATGCGATTCCAACAATGATTCGTTTCATGGATGCTGTTTTCAATATAAGCGGAAAGAAAGCAGCTGAACCGCCGTTTCCCGCGAATCAGGTCGGAAACACAAACAAGGGGAGAAAGATTTAAAATCATAAATAGAACCCGTATACAGCTTTATATCTACATACCTTTTTATGGAGTCTGGTGAACAAAGTCGTCTTGCAAAATGGAAGGGAGTCTCAGTACGGGCAAGGGGAATAGTGACCTCTATGGACGAACGACGTATGGTGTTCTTCCATTGAAAAGGGAGGATCCACCGACCAGAGGCCCTAGTGTAAGTTTCTTTTGACAAATTCGATTTACTACATCGAACGCGTTCGGCGTTCCGATTGGTGGAGAGCACGAAACGGACCAATCGGAGCGCCGAACGCGTTCGATGTAGTAAATCGAATTTGTCTAAAGAAACTTACACTAGGGGTACAGGTGAGGTTAAGTAGCAGGCTGAACCCCAACAGTTGATGTAGTACTTTCATAGTTATGCTAGAATTTTACATTTACATTACAGCACAGTTGACGCAGTGGTTGAGCGATCGACGATTTCGATTCCCGCACGGAGCAAATATTTGTATGACTTATAGATAGTTGTTCCGGGTCTGGATGTTTGTGTATGTGAACATTTGTGTTTGTAAACGCACCCACAATACAGGAATTATTCCTAAGTAGAGTAGGGGCAACGTTTTTATAAAAAAGAAAAAGAAATTATACTTTGAAAACTCTTATCACGATTTTTCAGTGTTGATAAGACAACCTATCACAAAATTATATATTTTTTTGTTTCTTAAAATCGTTGCCCCACACTACGATTTCTCCTGTATCAAGGGTACAGTTTACAAACATATGTCTCTAAACAACTATCTGTAGATCATACAAATATTTGTATCGTGCGGGGATCGAACACGTAGCGCAGAAAGGTAATCGCTTAGCCACTGTGCCAACCTTGTCGTAAAAAACTAAACATTAAAGGCAGTATAGAGCTAAAGCCCGGTTACGTCAGATCAGATGGATAGTTTAGAAATAGTTACTGTACTATGTAAGTATAAACTTATAATGGAATTCAAACGGAAGTCTTTAAGAACCAACAGTCGGGCAAAGTGTTATTGGGTTTTTCTGTATGGAAATCCTTAGTGACATCTTGGGGTTCGGTAGTGAATCCGGTAGACGGTAATAGACTCGTCTCCCTATCGACATCAGCTAGTGGATGTACCTGTTAAACCTTATGAAGAATGCAAGCGTCGTATGTTATGTAATTGTTTGCATACAATGTTAAATACTAGGTTCTCATATCTAAGTACGGTAAAGGAATTAGATGCCCGACCGAGTGCAGTTTGTCGTTTGACTGATTTTAATACTAGTTTAACTAATACTCGGCATTCATTTGCCAAACCATTTGTTGCAAGCAGAGGTTGTAAGCGTCAAATACAACAATCAACATGGGATTGCCATAATATCTATATTGCTTTACAACACAGGTTACGAAAGAATATTTAAAAAAAATTACAACCAATGTATTACGCACTATTTTTATTAAATATCTGTGTGTTTATCTTCAATGAGTTGCCGTTAAATTTCTTCTTATCGAGATTTTTAATACAACTAACGAAAAAGTATTTTCACCGCTGGAAACTAGCATAAAAATTTATAAAACATAATCAGCTCAAAGCTTTAAACAATATAAATATACAAAAATGTTTGTTCTTGACTTTAAAACGAGACATCATAACAGTACGCGGAAGCATAATAAAATATAGGGCTAATTAATCATGATAATAAAAGAACACAAGAACTATTAATTTAATATTAGAAATAATCAAATTTCTACTTCCTACTTCAACTTATTAGTATATTGCATAACAGTAATACAGAGAGATTTCTCAAAATTACATCATAATAATATATCTTGAATGAACCGTGGCAAATTTATTTTTGGTTTACACGGCATTACCATTAAAGTTCCTTTCGTTTTTCTATCATAAACAACCTTTCATCTTTAATAAACACGCCGCTTGTGAAGATTCTTAGGAAACAAGTTAAGTACGAGTGGAATTAAAACCTCATCTCAAAGAAAATTAAACCGCGAATAGTTAATGGGTCTTAACTCGATTTCGAAACGCTAACTTTGTCGAGAAGCGAGTCGTTGGCTTCAATAAGATTCAAGCAAGTTTGGGAAAATTTGCTTCCTTTTAAAACGGTCCACCATTTAACCATCTCGGAGAAAGCACTCAAAACAAAACTGGTGGAAGCTTTTATTTTTCACGGGATCCATTTCGGATGGTTTTGGTGTAAAAAAAAAAAATTGTATCGTTATTGTTCAAGTTGGAAGACATTACACCTTTTGGGTGTTTAAAATAAATTCTTGGAGCAAGGCAATTTGTATAGCTAATACTCTCGTGGCTATTGTTTTGTTTTCAATAATCATTTGTTGTGTAAACAAATTATCACATATCTTTATGTATTTAAACATTTTTAAGGTGCTTTTATACCTACCAAAATGTTAGCTGCTTTAATACACAATTGGATATTGCTGCTTCTCTAATCCATCGATTCTTCTATTACCTTCAGACAGAAAGAGAGATCTTGACTCAAAGTATATTAGGTATAGTATAATAATCACGACAATATTGGCTATAATAAAACAAATTAAAAAGAAAACCGGATTAGTCTATCTTAAAACTTAGTCAACTACATAATCCCATCTCCATCAAGGCACTTAGCAATGAAACTATTAGATTCCCGCACAAAATCTCAGAACTCTAAAATGTCTTTGAACTCGCTGAGAATTTAATAAAGAAGGATTTCTTAAGATCTGTCTAACAATAACATGAAAATTCAGACAGACATGTTGATTGTTGGTGTTTATTAGAATCAAGAGAATATTCAAGATTAAGATATTTAATATTTAATTAACCAGTGAACAACTTTAATTCAACTATTCAAGTTTGCTTAAGAAATTATAGCGCTCGTCGCTCTTTATCAAACTTATTCATTCAAAAGGTTTTAAATTAAATATTATAAAAGTCGCCCTATTTACTTGCGTTTTTCAAGCAAAGCATTCAGGAACGGTGGAAGTGAGACGAATATATGCAGGCGAGTTTTCAGTGAGTGGCTTACACTTGCTTATACGCATGCATTTGCCACTCGAGAGCCATCTTATTTTGAATGTTAATGACGAAGCGACTCTTTAAAGATAGCTGTATGAGGTCTCTAATGTATCACTTTATGAAACGTCTAAGGATCGACATTTAAAAATGAAATCACTATTTGTTTTGTAATATTGATGTCCGTATCTATCCGTTTAATTTATTACGTGTGTTAATTTTGTTTGCATTTCTTGTTTGTCTAAAAGGTAAACAATATAATTGTTGGTTTCTTCAGTAAGTAACTTTAAAGGATTTCTTCTAAGAAAAAGTTTGTTTGTTCTTCTTGAATTTTCAAGTGAATATTGGAATTCTCGGTGTATCTGATCTTTGTTGTCTAGTAGAGAAGGTAATAGCGAAACAGAATTGTCTTGAAAAAGAAAAAAGACCGTTTTCTCCTGGATGTACTGTTTCTAGCTTTAACCAGAAAAATTGTGTGGTTTAGGAGAAAACATATATATTTAACAAATAATATATAAGTCGAAACTGCTACCCCAACTAATGAACGGGTTAGAACAATATATATTTATGCAAATGTACAGTACATTATTAGCGCTCAACCTAATATGGCTCCACATTGCGATAAGCGTAATGACGTCACGTCAACATAGCTTAACTGGGATCTACAAACGCCAGGTAGGCTGTAAGGGATATTACCATTGCCGTACTTATAAATAGTTATTGTTCTGTTGTCAAATGGGCCGAAGGGTAGAGTCATGGTACTGAATATTTATGTTTACTTAAGGGAAACTCTAAGTAGCTCTGAACTCGATGCAACTTTTAATAAATCATGTTTAAACATTGAAAATATTTTAAATATTCAGGGTGAATTATAATTTATCTGTTGCTATATTATTACCATCAAGCACTTACCTACAATATTGATTGCTAATTTTATTCCAAATCGTTTAATTACAGGGTGCAAAGAGAGAACCTCCACCCTAGGTAGTCAGTCTCTATACCACAGCTTATCTTTCCATGTGCATTTCTAATGCAGCTCCACAGCCAAAAAAACCACAGAAGATTATATTTAGTTGAATTTGTGACGTGAAGAATATGCTTACAAAGAACTAATACACAGCTAGGTATTTTGTTTATCCTTCCAACAAAATAAATTCATTAGGCTAACTGATTTTTTATACCGCAAAGACAGATGGTATTCGGGGTGACCTCAACATTCGGTAACCATATTTACCCTGCCCAATGCCGCATGTAAAAAGCGGTCACGAATTAAATTTGCAAAAATGAAAAGCAAAACGAAACGTGTGATGTCATTGCCATAGGCATATCAACGGAACAAAGCTTAGCGACTGTTTGTGAAGTTCAAACCGAGTATGCAACTTTGATATTCGATTTGCATTTTTACTTTTCCAACATAGGACCACAAACTTCCCATGAGCGCTATAAGAGGTGATAAAGGAAAATATACGGGGATGGCCCGTATCCACCGGTATATTAATTAAATTATTCTGTGCTTCCCATTCCGCCTGTGAAGCCAGTATTATTGCAATTTCCTCCTCCCAAATTGGTATGGGAGCGACAATCTATAGCAGAAGCCATATAATAAATTATAATAGTAAAATACATTTCTTTACATAGATTAGTTAAAGGCCACGTTGTCACGTTTTAAAGAGTTGTTTTCCTATTGAGAATAACCGGCAAGAATTTCTGTGGTAACTCTTTTAAATATTATTAGCTCGATTCGTTATCATAAAGTTTCCACTGCAACTTTAGTAACCAGAAATTGGTAAGCAAATGAAGTAAGAAAATATAAAAAAATGATAAGTCAATAAAAACAACGAACAAAAATTTAAGTATTACAACGAAAATGGAAGTTGTTCCCGTGAACTGTTGTTTTTTCCCCGCTGTAGCACAGTAATTTTATTTTCCTAACTATTTAGGGGGAGCTGTTTAATGAGTTCTTCACGCTAAAAGGAGCGTCCGTTACCAGTCCTCCTCTTTTACAATTTAAAACATTTAGCAGAAATTGAATTACTTTTACACCCATTTTGTAAATAGGTACGGTACGATACAACCTCCATAAATTGAAAAGATAAAAAGAAAAAAAAAAAAACGTTACATTTTTGGGTAAAAAAATCAAAGTGATACATTGTACCTACCCATAAATTCAAAAATAGAAGAATTGAGCAATCAGCTCCATCTATCGACGCTTTAGTTTAAAACGAGGAGTTTTAATTGAACGCGCAGTTCCTATGTAAAAGCTTTTAGAGAAAATAAAAATGAGAAAAATTAAATGCAAGCCGGTCTTTGCCGGGTTTACACGCGGTACGCTCACAAAGCGGCACTTAGCTCGGTCGGCGCTTAGTGACCACCCTCAAGCCCTTTAAAAAAACTACGGTCAATAGCGGAAAAGAAATTAGAGCTAACGACGACACTAAATGAGTACGTATGTTCGTACGCGTAGAATTGTTGGAAACATTGGGTAATTGAAATTTTTGTAGAGCTAGGTATCTCTATTTTTTAGAGACTCATTGTATGAGTATGTCTTCATTTGTTATTTTTTTATTCCAGTTTTTGTTGGTTTTGTACAGATCTACTTTTTAGACTTTAAGAAATTTTGGTAAACATACCTAAATGTTTACATCTTTATAGGTCTTTGGCGTCTTCGGAAAGAGTAACGATAAAATAAGTTTCGTATAATTTTGTACTGAGTTTTTTGAGGACAGTAGACATAATGACAGTTTTTGTTCGTAGAATAATTTAAAAGTCTATTATATTCGTTTATTTAAACCCTGGCAGCATTCTTTCTCCACACCAATTGCGATAGGAAATTTTGGTCAGCAGACTAATATTTTGTATCTATTTTGTGAATATCGTACGTTTATATAGCAATGCCCTGTTCCATTATTTTAGCCTACCAACCTATCAATTACATATAGTTATTACTCACATCTCTATTACATTCAAACAAATTCTATGGCTTCAGTTTAACTTTTCCTGGTGATGACGTCAGAAAGTAGTATGAAAATTTTGTTGTCTTTCCCACATTATTTAACGTTTTTATTGACTTCAAACACCTTGCAACGTTCATTGCTAATTATTATTAGCCAATAAACATTACATTTGGATGTTTTATTACTGCACTTTAGACATCGAAATATAAAGTGAACTTTATGACGTCATCTGCTGTAAAAAGTAAATAAATAGTTAGTAAGGAACACAATGATGTAGATGTAGAAAGATTAAATACTCCTACTGTTACGAATATATAAAAATTTTGTATATTTGTGTATCGGTTTGCACAAAAGCCATACATAGTTTAAGGAACGTACTTTCGTATACGCGCATTATTTGTCAATGACAGTATTAGGACCCGATGTGATTGATAGGGGGCGATCCCATCGTTGTTTGGCGGTATAGTTGTAATCCGGGCCATAAATAAAATGTTTGTAGAAAAGCCCTTTAGCGTCTTGTCTTTCGTTTTGTTGTGCTTCGACCTAATATCTCAAGCGTTTACCTAATCTATTGTTAGTCTTGGTTGTTTGTGCTTGTTTGTGGTCAAATTTATTCATGCAACGCTTTTTGAACGTCAAACATATATGTAAGTATAATATTACGGACAGAAATTATTTGCCCGCCCTGGACCGCTTCCTATGTGCTTTAGCTTGAGAGCTGGAAGAAACGGCTCAAGAAACCCTCCAGCAACATTCCCGTGTCATTTATTTACAGCTCGTGATTAGATTCTCGTCCTAAATTTAACTCTTTGGTCCAGTGATCGCGAGCGTATCTGCTGAGCGTCTTAGGTTCGATTTTGAAATCGGAAATAGTGATAAACAGATTTTATAAAATTCTCAGCAGCTGTCCGAAGTTTGGAGTTATCGCCGGTAGATGGCAAAAATTGCATACAATTTAACAGCGTCATAAAAAACTACATTTAAACTACAACCCATTTCCTATCTCCAACCTGTGATATCCAACCCACAACATGCCTTGACATGTTAAAAGCCACAAATAGTAGCTCCGTGTCGCTTAGCCGCTTTGTGGGTTAGAAACAAACATCAAATTAATATTAGTACACATTAACGTTACACGTTCGTGTCGCAACGAGTCGGGTCGTGTTAAATAGTCTGCAACGTGCTTTGAATATCACTGGTGACGTTACTACGAAGAAAGGTAAAATGTTCTCGAAAATGGATGTGTCATACGAAAGATCGCAATGGAAGGTAGTTTTACACTTTTCTTTGTGATTTGGGCGGTAGTTTTTGCTTTTGATTCCACGGTTTCACGCTTAAAATTTACTTTAAGCTAGTGTATCATCATCATCATCATCATCAGCCAGAAGACGTCCACTGCTGAACGAAGGCCTCCTCCAAGGGAGGGATTTGCCATAATCCCCACGCTTGGCAGGCGGATTGGGGGATCGCAGTGGCTCACCGATTAGTGAGAGGACGCTGCTGCCCATCCTCCGGTGTCTGGCCGCAGTTTTAGGACGTACCCGGGTCACTAG
The DNA here is from genome assembly GCA_947562105.1 of Shargacucullia verbasci. Lineage (NCBI taxonomy): Eukaryota > Metazoa > Arthropoda > Insecta > Lepidoptera > Noctuidae > Shargacucullia > Shargacucullia verbasci. Next base: position 8,957,361 of record OX387289.1, on the reverse strand, counting down.
TGTATGTTGATGATTAATTGAAATCTCCATTGAATGCCTCTACTTCTCTCAACTGAATGACCGTATGAATGACTGTATTTCAGTAGGTATCGTATATTTCAATAATCTTTGCCTCTCATCATGGTATCATATCTATGCGAGTTTACATAAATAATGAGAGAAGGCACTTGCTGATAAACTGGCCGATTGTCTATCTAAAACTTATATGCCAGAATTTCTCTTTTCCGTTCAAATGTCTCTTTTACGAGTGACCGATAAATAAACCAAGCTTAAAAACCCAGCTAGACCTAGCAACATGTACACATGTACTAACGGACACTTTATCTGCAAGTAAAACAGGCCGTTTGTATGTCAAAGGTCTCTCAGCAAGTAATAGGAATTAATTACATTCATGCAACATTATATATGTGGCTATAATTATTGACACCGAATTGTTTTCATTTAATTTAATTATCTACAACGTAAATTGGTTCAGCCAAACAGACAACAATAAATCATCTAACGTTGTACTGAATAATAATTTCAATTGTATTTGATACATATATTTGTGATGGTAATTTAAATACTAGTGGAATAATTTAAATAGCGAGATATCTACATAATTAGAATGTTGATTTATATTTCCACCAATTATATTTACGGTCCTTAAACGCACTTTGCATTGTAGATATCTATGGGGTCAGGGGAGGTCGATGTCCAGTGTTGATTTCACGAAGCTCACTTTTTTAAATCCTTGCCCCACTAGTATTTTTCGCACGGGTAGCAGATTATGTACGCCTACATTTTTTTTTTCTGTCGTAGTGTCGTATCAGCTTGTTGCGTCAAGCATTTAAGCGGCACATGCCAGTAAAGCTCCCAATCGGCATGATTTTTTCCGACATCTTCAACAATCAGCTTCATATTTCAGCCAATTTACACAAAACCATAATGAATTATACACCTAAACCTTTCTCATGAATCACTCTGTCTATTGGTGAAAACCGCATGAAAATCTGTTCAGTAGTTTTTGAGTTTATCCCGGACAGATGGACAGACGCGGCGGGGGACTTTGTTTTATAATATGTAGTGATACCAAAACTGAAGGACTAAAACTTAATGCCTAGTATTAGATTTCTCATAATTTTTAGTAAATATAATCTACTAAGGTTCTTAAACGTCATTGGAAAAAAACGAACTATCTAAAAATAAATTCAAGCTCTTAATCCTTACAAGTAAATCTCCACCTTCAGATCTCCACAAAATAACATTGTAAAGAAAGATACATTAGATCAAATTCGCGACGCTCATTTCGTACTTCGCGAATTCCAAATCGTTCGGTAAGCAAATAATTTATCAAAGTCATGTCACTAAGAGTAGGTTCCGTCGAAAGGAGAGAGAAACACCTTTTTAAGAAAGTTTTGCGGTACGATCGGTGTGTTGCTGGATAGTTGGAAGAAATGATTTGTTGCAAAATTTCTAGGCCAATAGTAAAATTTATTGAAAAAATATAAGAATTACGTAATAGTCCTAAATATTTACGTATTTGCAAAGATACTGAATTATTTTTTGGCACATGAGTCTTAAGCGATGATTGCATCTTTTATTAATTAATTTTTAGGTTTTGTTTTCATTGTACGGTAACTTTTACGTGAAAAGTCGTCGACAAGTCGTTGTCAATTAAGATTTTAAGATTAACCCGGCAACATTAAATTTAAATCGTTTGTTAGGTTGAGCGAATCAGCGTCACTATTCCTGAAATGTGAAAGATTATTTGCAATTATCTCAATATAAGGTTGGAGCTTAGTAATGATCCTGAAAATAGCTAGGCTGATTGTGACATTCTTATCTTCTGAATTTTTGTAATTGTCCTAGAATTTTTGCGATAATCCGCTTTTCAGAATTATCCTATAACATATATGTAGTGATTGATGTGAGTGCTACACATATAAGCATCGGTTGATTGATGAAAATCGGTTAGTCAGACCGCAGTGGTGACCGCTTCGCGTATTTTCCTAATTTACCCGTTTATGATAAGTAGTAAAGTTTCACTGGTGTTATTCTTACTAATGTTTATTTACACTTTTTATGGCATATATCGATATCAGAGTCATCAATCGATATCTCGTCATAGAATTTAAGCTAGCTTAGAGTAGTTCAAAGGAAAGGCAATCAAAAATAAGTCGTGCAAACATCTTTTTGTGTCACCAACTCCTAATGAAAACTAAAGAGTAACAAACCGCTGTTTATTTATAAGTTGTCTCTTATAATATTAACTGTAAAGTAGAAACAGGATTTAAAGTTCCCGTGAAAATTAACAATGCAAAAAATATAAACAGAATACAACATAAAACTTCCCTAACGAGGTAACACAACGCGCTGAGGTATCTAAGCGACATTTTATGGAATACTAACTGCGCCCGTGGTTTTGCCTGCGTAAAAATATTTTCATGTGATAAGATAAGCAAATAAATTGGTGGTGAGTTATGAAAATAAAAAGGTATTTTGTGTGTTTGTTTATGGTGCAGAATCTTGCAAAAATAAATCCAATATGGTTGCCTCAATTTGTGAAAAGTATTGTTACGAAAATAAAATATCGTGTTTTTTTTTAAGAAGTATGAGAGTCATTCTAAATCTTTTACAAAGCTTTCAGGGCGTAAGGAAGCTCCCAGTTAATTTCACCCTGTACAGATAAAGTCTTCTGAAGATTTTATTATTATAAAGCAAGTTTTCTGTTCAACCAGTAAAAGTTAATTAACTCGAAATTCATTGCGTGACCTGAACTTCCGAGTAGGCGCAACACCGTAGCTTTTTCAAAGGATTCCGGTTGAACTTTATATTGCGGAATATCTCGGATGAGTCATTTAAAGTGAATTTTGGAAACCGTAATATGGCCGGCTTCTGCACAAAATTTTGTTGATTTATGAAGTTTAATAATAAAATGAAACTTGTTCAATTTTATGCCAATAATTTTCATGGCAATATTTTATGGTGAAATATGTCCCGTCGGTCAATGTAGATATAATCTAATAATTTTATGCACTTTATTATATTCTTTTATGAGAATATAAGATACCTAATTCTAGACAATACTTATTTTTTGCGAAGATTTTGTAACGTACCCTAATGTAGTAAACCCTTCAGGCCATTTTGTATATAGTATCGTTAATCAAGGCCTTTAAACTAGATCAATATCTCGTCGTTAACGTATTTGACAGATCAAATTGGCCAACACGATGATGTACATCGGATACCATACAGTAGTAGGTATATCAGTCGCACAATGGTAGCGGAACAGATTGTAAGCTGTCGTTCAGCGTTCAAGCCACAATGATTTGTGTAAATAGCGACTGTCAGCTCGTCAGCTAACATTCGGTGGGAAATTACATGCCAGCTGCAATGTGGCCTGGGGCATCGGAGACAAACCTTGGTTGATGGGAATTCTGAAGCTTTGTCTTCATATTTCCAATTACGAAGTTGATAAAATATTTATGTAAATTGAATATTTCAATAAAAACATTGAAAAAAATTGTGTTGGGACATAATTCTGCAAACTTTTATAAGGCGTTTGTGTAAGCACAGCTCTAATACATCAATAACATCAACAGCCTACCTACCTACCTACCTACTAAAGGTATGCCTGCATCACGAGTGTCAAACAGAGTATTCGCCTAAATCGCCTCAATGAAAGAGCGATTCGTGGTTACACCTTTATTAGTATACGGGTGAACAACTGAACACGGACCGTTGTTTCATGAAACCATTTGCAAGGTGGACCGACCGTAATAAGTACGTGCCTCATCACGAATAAATTAGGTACCCTCCTTACTAATAAACGCTGTTATGTTAAAAATATAGGTCAAATCTTGTCTGATTCAAATGTTGTTACTAAGAATTGTTACTTATAGGAAAGTATTAATTCGTACTCATAAAATAATTTTATAGGTATTCTTTTTGTATTAAGTTTAATGAAATCCATAAAAATTATAACTCTGTCTCATTGGTCTAGTAGTCCTGGCGTTCGATTCTGGGGTCGGGCAATAGTGATTTGTTATACAAGAGTGCAAAGTTGCTTTTTAACCGCGTGCTCAATTTTGATGACCGAGCAAGCGAAGGATTCAAAACTTAGAATCCTGAGCGTTAGCGAGGGAATCAAAAGAGCACGAGGTGAAAAATCTTTGCACTCGAGTGCAACACGTAACTTTTCATCCCACCTCAGCGAGGAAATGACTAAATGCAAAAATAAAAAACATTTACAATCACAAGATACTTTTATTTCAATTTAGGTATTAACTACTACATTATGATAGGTAAGTATTACAGAATGATCTTTAAGTTATAACAAATAACACTTAGGTATAATTAAGAAAAATTGAAAGTAACGTTGCTACAGTTACTTATGTTGAGTGTAATATTTTTGTTAGGTACTGTAATGTTGGTGTTAGTGACTTGTGTACTGTTTTTCGGTAAACTATCTGTCATACTTAATAGTTGTACCGGATTTTCATCGGATTCCCTTGGCGTAAATGTTGGCGATGGTTAGGTGTTTCGTAACGGCTCATTTTTGATGTAGAAGGACCAGTCCAAGGATCTGACTGAGGCTCTTTCAGTGTAATGGCTCCTACGATGCCTTTACATATTTTAGACTTATTTTGGATGGAATCCTCTATGTATCCCTCTACAACCGCATTGGACTTCCAGCCTCCATGGCGCTTAAGGGACAGGAGATCAGCTCCTGAATCGGCCAAAAGTGTGGCTGAAGTTCGTCGGAAACAATGACCCGTGTACAACAGGGGTTCTGGAAGTTCAAGAAATGTTGCTATTTCTCGTGGGATACTGCCAATTTTATTAGCACCCATAGGCTGTCTAACACACTTTCCGTTGCGATACTGTAGAAAAAATCGATTGATTGGAGTGTTAGGCGGGCGTAAGGCTTGATATTTCTCAACAATTGTTACGTATTTCTTGCGAATGACGAAGTTGCGGTCTCTTTTTGTCTTTGTATTAGGTAAATTAATTAATAGTAAGTCATCTGAATGTTTCTCAATGTTTTTGACATTAAGTTGTGTTAGTTCATTAGTTCGACATGCTCCGTTTATACCAATAATAAGAACAACCTGTAACGTAAAGACTATTGTAGTAGATAAGTTAATAAAATTGATATGCATGCATAATAGAGGGGCTCGTAGCTACATAGCTGCTGCGTAGAATAGTAATTGATCTGCGAGGTTAAGCAGCGCTAGCTAAGGTCATTCCTTGGATGGGTGACCGTTATTTACACATCGAGACCCCTCCGTGACTCGGAAAGCACATTAAGCAGTTGGTCCCGGGTGTCATACGAATACCTATGACAGTCGTTACGGGTGTCAGAAGCCCAAAAAATCTGATAACCAGTCTAACCTTCGAGTATCAGTGTCTCCCAGTAATTGGGTGGTGGAGGTCTGATGGCAGTCGCTTCATGTAAAATACTGATATTCAGCCGCAACCGGTTAGACTGGAAACCGACCCCAATGTAGTTAGGAAAAGGCTAGGCAGATGATGATATGCATGCATAATTATGCCTATCAACATCTACTAAGTACGTATTAGATTATGTTAATTAGTTGATTAATATACTTAAGTAGATACTGAATGTGCAACTGACTCACTTTTGCCGCCAAATATACGGAATCAGGTGCTTCGTTAAGAAACTTTTCAATTTCAGATGCTGTTAAAACCTTCGATTTTTTTGGTTGATGACCAGATGAGGCCCTTTTTAAAAATGCCACTAATTTAGGATAGGTGTCGATATGTATGTCTTTTTTCATCTTAATTGTTGCTTTTAGCATTGAATACATACTCCATAGAGTGCTTGATTTCTTGGTCTCGGATAATTCAATAAAATATGCCAGCAAAACGTTTTCTGAGAAAGTTTTTGCTCCTTTACCTAGCCTAGTCGCCACGTGTTAAACATATCGTACTGTTTCAAATACTTCTCGCGTGATTGTTGAGGGAGAAAGCTCATTTGCGCTTTATTAACAGTTTCAGTCAATTCTGTTGGCGTCAAATAAACTTCCTCGTCGCTAGAATCACTCATTTTAGGTTTTTCACTTGTTTTCAAGTTTCTTGTTTTTAATAGGTTTTAACAATATGACGTGAAAAGAAAAGGACGCGCGCAAAGCAAATTAAAAAAAAAAGTACACCAAGAAGGTTCCGAGTCTGAGTTTTTAACAAATTAAAAAAGGTTATATGATAAATTCGGCACCATGGAGGTAGAAGTAAATAGGTTTAATGATGTTTTGAATTCACAAACTTAGTGCACACGATGTTCCAAATTCAATTTTACTTTATCCTCTAGCGGATAAAAACGGCTTTTGCACTCAGATATCGAAGAGCAAAAATACTCTTTCCGAGATGGTGGGATGAAAAGTGTTTTACTTGGTTTTTCTGTATGGAAGTTCTCAGTAGCAGCACGGAATCTGGCACTTTGGCAGGTATCTGGCAATAGACTGGCCCGGGTTTTTCTCTATGGGAATTCTCAGTAGCAACACGGAGTCTGGAACTTTTCTCGGTATTTGACAATAAGCTTGTCATCTATTATGGGGACTCAATAACGGCATCGGTGTAATGTGTGCGTAGATAAAATATTATCCACACACACATTACGCACACACATTACGAGCTAAGCAGAGGTATACCTCTGCCTGGCTCTTCGGGGATTATAGGTGTGATGTTCTGTTTTAATATAACAAAATAATTAGGTTCAATCTCATGGCGTTCATACTTTTAAAGGATAGGAGAGATCCTATTAATAGTAGGTTTTCGCAAAATTTTTTTTACTGTATTTTTTTTATAGGCCATATACTACATTATACCATTAATAAGAAAATCGAATTGTTTTTTCACACAGGAAGGCACATGTTACGACATCCATCCAAATTGATGGGGTATTCTGTTCTTAGTCGAGAGGAAAAGGCAGTGCCATTTGTCAATGTAGTTTTGGCAGATCGTCGAGAATGGTCAGTAATTTGTAATATCTACAATTTCGTTTGCCAAAAACGGTTGTTTTCAAACAATATTTTTTGCAAAAAACATTGTTAGGATAAATTTAGCTCTGATAAAAAATTGACATTTGTTGTTTTAAAATGTATGGTGCTCGGCGAAGTATCAATGCATTCGTTCATATTTACATAGTATTGTTCCAATTAATATGCGCTAGTATCGGAGTCCAGTGAACTAGCAATGTTTTTGTTAATGCTCCGCGAGTTGTGAAAATATAAAAAAGAGAGTTTTCAGAGGTTAATGAAACTATTATCCATTCGCGTCGAATATCGAATGAAAAACCGTCTATATATTTAGATAAATATTACTTAGGTCTTACTTAGGTCCGATTTCTCAATATAAAATCCGATAGAAACAATATATACATAAATACAATCTTAAATAAACCTACCCATCTCGGGAACCCTGTATAAAAATGTATAGAAAACCCTATTTTCATAACCATTTACCTGTACTGATTATAATCAAAGCAATAAAACTGTACAAAACCAATTGACAAACGGCATTGCCTGCTATCTGGACCGGTACAGAGTAAAGGGGACAATTAGAGAATGCAAACTACAGGAACGGGACTGTCGAACATCGTCGGCTAATTACATTTGCTTGCCTGCTCTGACACAAATATTACCCTGTGTTTGTATGTTCGTATAGACGTGCTAATTGTCTAGAGAAGTGACTTGACTTACCTAATGGATATTATTGTTTCAAGTTATCGAAAAAACACTTTGAATCACTGTGACATGTGGTGATCTTTCCATAGAACGGGAGTCTATTATGTCTATTAGTTTTCCTTGACATCGATTGTAAACCCAAACTCAATTTTGGAAGAAAGACGTCCTTACAGACGGGACTCATGTATCAGTCATCTTGTAGCTCAACCCTATTTTAGGGTACTTAACGACCCTTAGTTACCGTTGAGTCAGAAATGTATGAAAAAATTATACGAGCGCATTTGAGCGTATTTACGCGCATTATTTTTATACATTTGTGGCTTACATTAACTATTTTCGAGGACTAGAATGAGTCATATTACCCCTTGATAGTTTCATCATCTAGAAACAGAACTATGTCACCAATAAATACATGTCTTTTTAAAGACGATTTATAAGTATCATGTATTGGTAGAATTCAGAAAAAAATCGTTATTTACAGAGATTTATAATGGGGTAATTAATATTCTTCTCAGTCATCCTTTCTCTCAAAAAAACCTTTGCAATTTATAAGTTTATGAAACGCACTTTTTTAAGAAAAGCTGATGAGAATTAATATTTCATCTTTATCGTTAATAATTTATGGATATTTTAATCTATGGCGTCACCAAACGTGCATTGAACTGTTCACAAAAATGAACACGTAATACAACTCATTTATTGAATAATCACAGAATCTCAAAAACTATGAAGCCTACAAACTTGTTTTTCAGGTTGATTCCTTATAGAGGTGTACTGTTGTACGTACACCCACAATTCGGCGATGGCGTTATTGAGTCCCATGTAATAGGAGGCGAGCCTATTGCCATCTACCGGGCACAGTTACAAACTCCGTGCTGCTACAAAGAATTCCTATACAGAAAAACCCAATTAAACCTGGCCCGACCCGGGAATCAAACTTAGGACCTCGTGTTCACCAGTCACACTTGCGACCATTAAACCAATGAGACATTCGAGGGTACAGCAAGTAAAATAAACTGGAGATGAAGGGATATTGTATTTTCTAGTGTCTTACTAATTTATAGAACTGTCAACACTAATTAGGGAAGCAATTATTGGGGTAGCATTGTTTGGTATGGCTTCGAGGCTGTTATTGTGTGATCAGCTACTAATGTAGGCAGGTATGTCATTGTGTGTCTGTCTATTGTACTATAGATATATTAGTTCATCTATATATAGAATTGACGTAATAATATAATAGGCCAGTCATGAGGCCATAAATCCATGAGGCTTTAAGACACTATGAAATGCTAAACATTATTGATCGCTTTTCTTGTGATTTCTTCACATAGTATTACGTGTTCCAAACAATTCCAAACTCAGCAATATGCTACCGAAAATTTCAGAAAATTACATTTTGCCCGACCTGCGTTTCGAACCTAATACCTCATGCCACCTAGTTGCACATGCGACCACTAGACCAAAGAGACGGTAACATCATTAGGTTTCTAATAGTACCTTTTAATGACTTCACCATCATCATCAGCCAGAAGACGTCCACTGCTGAACGAAGGCCTCCCCTTTAGACCACCACATCGAACGACATTCCGCCACTTGCATTAATGACTTATTTCTCTCATTTTATTGTGATTTCTGTTCGCCAAACAAAAGACGATTTTTTTTGCGAATTAAGCGTTTGTCCCATACTAAAAATTTATTGTATTTATGAGTAGAATAGCCTTCATAGAATAGCATTAAAGGGATCGAGACTAGAAAGTTAGGACCTTAATACATACATAAAATAATAAGTATCTACAAATATGGAAACAATGGAACAAAATTGACACTATTCAGGTACTTATGTACCTAAGCCTTAACAATATCTTATTTATTTTTCTTTTTAACGCCACATCCACCTATTCATTTGCCGGAGTAAGTTATCGCATTACGAGACAATTACTGGACAGAAACAAAGGCTCAGACGCTGGTTACCTCTCTAATTACCTTATTTACCTCCATCCTTTCTATGTAGTCCTATTTTCTGTCCCCTTGTTTGGCTTTCATAAGTGTCATTAACACTATGTAACACTCTCTTCACACGGACACTGCGTGAATTACGACAAACGCGAAAATGTGAGTATTGTTATGCTTTGTATTTTATTTTATATTAGCAAAGCTGTAATGTGATTTAAAATACAAATTAGATAAAGGTTACTTAATAATGAAACATGTTCTGGGGGTGGAATCCGTCTGTGCAAAAGAAGTAAAAATAATAGTCCGATTTTAATAAGATTTTCCCTGGCAAAGCTTTTCTCATGATCAGAAATAAGCGAGTAAAGCTGCACAAAAGATAGTTTAAATGTTTTTTACTTATTCCTTTTCACTTTCGAAGGCACGAAAATATTCATCCCGTAGGCCTTATCTCGTTTCACGAGTCTACAGTTTTAGACCTGAAAGAGGCTCAACAGTGGCGCCAGGATTAAACTCGCTCTCGTTCGCTTTTGAACATAGCCCGTGAATTGCGATTGCAAAGCCAGTGTTCGCACGTGACTAGATTCGCTCGCGCTTGGACTTTTAGAGCGCAACCCTGAGCTCTTTGAACAAAAACATAAACTCATCTGACCCTCAATATTGTGATTGTTAATCATTTAAAGCTCGTGTTGGATTTACTTAGGATTTTCAGGTAATAAAGTTTGAGTTTATGTGCGTAGAATTACTACGAAATTATAGGTAAATTCTGTTGTGAATGGCTTATCTTAAAGTAAAACAATACAATGCAGTATTATAAAAAAAAAAAATACTCTGGTTGGACCTGATACTTTCCAATGCGCTACAGAAACAGAAATAGATATTTTGCACTTTGCTCTTTGAACTCTTTCAGAGATGTGTATAGAATATTATATGTACTTATAGCTTTCAAGATCAGTGCACATTCACTGAACACTTTAAAATCGAGTAGAAAATATACAGTTGATATATTGGCATGATGCCGAAATTTCAAGCTATAAATGTATTTTTTATTCAACAATCCTTCACGAATGTCAAATATAATGTGCCTAATAACTTATGCGAAACAAGTTATTAATAACGATGTAATAAAAATAATATAAAAATACGCTATATGGTTACTATATTTATGGAAATAAGACGTATTCTTTTTTATTATAAAATAACTCAATTTTTTTACGTCATCCATGTTCGTGTGAAACGGGCTTTACAAAAAACCTCCATATGTGTATTACACTACACTAGATAGAATTGGGACTGTTTTTGGCATTGTTTGTGTCGCGTTTATATAAATTAGTCCGTCATTGTGCACGTCAGGGCTACCACGGCCCCGATTTTAGTTATTTTGGCAATGTAACATTTGGCAGCATTGTTATATTAGGAGTAACTTTTGGCATAAATCGGTGTACAATGCTATCTAAAACATTTATTTTTATTTATTTATTTTAAGTCTTAAACCGTATTAAGTTATTTAATTAAAGACATTAATGATCAATATTTTGTAAGTAATCATTTCAATATAAGCTATACTAGTGTTTGAACTTAACAATAAATAACAACAATAGTCAAACTGTCTTCAGTCTTCTCATAAAAGAAAAGTAAATGTAGTAACAATACTAAAAGTACATTTTTTTTTTGTTTGTAAAACGTTGCCCCACATTAGGATTTCTCCTGTGTCGTGGGTACAGTTTACAAACATACATGTCACTTACACACACAACCAGACCCGAAACAACTATCTGTAGATCATACAAATGTTTGTTCCTGTTATTGGGGATCGAAGCCGCGACACATAGCGCAGAAAGCTAATCGCTTAACCACTGCGCCAACCGTGTCGTCGTTACAACAACTGTTTACACAAATCACCTTGCATCACGCCTTATTGAGTTTTCAAGGTAAAGCTCCATAATGTAAACGGTTTTTATAAAGAAAACGTTGTAATTCAAAACGTTTGGCCACACTTTCAAAAAAACATTGATGGTACATTTTTGGAACGTATTAAGTATTGATACGATGAAGGAACAGATGGTGTTCCTCCATTGAAAAGGAATTATCGTCCAACTAGGCAAGGTGTTTAGCCTGTCGGCCTGAAACCCGATGGTTGTTTTCGGATATTCGTATATTATATGCTTTAGAATCATTTTTAACTCTCTTATTGCGATTTAGGATTTTCCATTGTCACCTCTCTCCGATAGATTTACTTTTCGCGCTTTACTTCTTGTCATGTTGCGAGTAGTATTTGCTACAATACAAATTAGCAAACAGAAACACCAACACAACCTTGTCACTGTCAATAGCCATCGCTTAACTGAATTCAAAAGATTTATTAAAAAATGTGTTCAAAATTCTCCGAATATCGACCATACAAAACGTACAAATTGTTGCATATTATGCAACGTAATAGATTTGTTCGAACGTGTGTACATGGCTGTATAAAGAAATGCTGTAAATCCCCACCAAGTACGGCAGACGTTTTCGTATGCACACAGAGTGGTGCGCTCAATCAGTTCTCAAAGACGGCAAAGGAGACGGATGCCGGCGTGAGATCAAAGGCAGCACTCGTTACCTTCGTATACTTTGTTAGAGGCCTATTCTACAACGGTACATTTTTATTATCGAAGTTAATAATTGTGAAATGTGTTAAGAAAATTCGTTGTTGGAAAAAGTTGGGCTGAGTGGTGGGAATTTTATTGAAAAGTTATTATTTGCTACATTTTTGATGTCTGGAAAAATAGGTTATTTTTTACACATAAAACTATTTTCCTATATCTATTCTTTACTAAAATTTAAATATACTCCTAATTCAAGTACCTTATCAAGATTTAATCCACGGTTTTTTTTTAAACCACTCCTGTTCAATTACAAAATTAGACTGTTTTAACATATCGAAGATGTTTATAAATATATTTCTGTGCTAAATACGTCACTACTGAGTGGATGATGGATGGTAGAACTAAAATTTAGCAACTCTTGAAAAAATAAGCATTAGGTACCAAAAAAGCTACTCATAACTGAATCATCAAAAACTACACAGATTCATTATAAAACTTGTAAGATACATCAGTCATTTAAATAAGATTGTACAAACGTGTCGTTTTGAAATCGAAATGATATAGATTCCTCGCACCGAATTTAAAGTGCTCGTACAGAATAAGGAGTCTCTAATTTATCTAGCCTCTTGAAATACACATGATATTTACCTTTTATACTGACCAAGAGACATACGTACTACGTAACCCCAAAACGTCAAGGAATAAGACGTTCGTATACTCCATTGCGGTTCTTGACGGTCCAATTATTAGTTACTTAGATACAGAAAATTCGATGTACTGTGAAAAATTTTCATGTACCATTTTCCCTAGCAGTCTTTTCCGGACTTATATAAATGAACTAGTGCTCTCAAAGTACCTACCCAATGTCGATTTCATGGACTCGATATCGACGTTTCGTATGTCGACGCAGCGATTTCAAAAGTAGGGTAATACGGGGGTGTAATATGTTCCAGTAATTGAATGGAATTTCATAATGTAGCTGCGGATCGGTTCTCCTATATAGCAGAGTAATATTCTATCGATATTATGTGTGCGAGGAATTGTTTTACGCTACGAGCTACTTGATGAAAAAGAAGTGCTTGCATTACGCAAATTGTGAATAAAGTGATCACTATTTAGGAACGAAAAATCGAATGATCCTACCGTAGTTACATTAATAGTGGATTTGCTTAAACAGTATTTATTCATGATTACGAACGTACTGTCTAGTACTATATAGGTACAGTTGAATAATTATAGATGTTTTTAAAGTATTTATTATAATCATCATCATCATCATCAGCCAGAAGACGTCCACTGTTGAACGAAAGCCTCCCCCAAGTGGGGGGTTTGCCATAATCCCCACGTTTGGCAGGCGGCTTGGGGATCGCAGTGGCTCACCTTTTAGTGAGAGGACGCTGCTGCCCGTCCTCCGGTGTCTGGTCGCAGTTTTAAGACGTACCCGGGTCTTATTATAATACTTAATCTTAAATATATATTGTCATTTTGTATAATCGTCCTAAGCGCGATTGCTGAGAGAGAGGTCCTCGGTTCTATTCTCGGATCGGGCATAATGTTATTGGGTTATTTTGTATGTAAATTCTTGGTAGTAGCCCGAAGTTTGGGATTGTGTCCGGTAGAATACAATAGCTTATTAAATAACGATATCGGGGAAATTAAGGTGAACAACGGTACGTCTCTTAATAACCCTTCGGGAGATTTAGGCGTGATGCCATGTTATTATCTTAGAAAAAATCTAGTCGGTTTTTACAATGTTAGTATTATGAGGTGGATTCTAATATAGAAACTGAAAAATGAACTACAAGACTTAATGGGTGGGCTCTTAAAAAAACAAGAGATTGGCTTCATTATTGAAGGTTGAAGTAGTTGTGACACTGAAGGAATCGAGTAGGCGTGGGTCTGGTGACTAAATTTTAATAAGGCTGATCAAAGCTGTATAATTTGTCGCCCCACGTCATTTTATCGCCAACAACTGAGTGAAGGTCACAAAAAAATCTAATTTTAACATCATTTGTTATTAAATTACTATACTTAATCCTAACTAATATTATAAATGCGAAAGTTTGTTAGTTTGTGTGTTTGTTACCTTTTCACGCCTAAACCACTAAACCGATCATCATGAAATTTTGCACATAAATTGCCAGGGGTACTACAGAAAAGGCGATAGGATTTAATCCAGAAAAAGTACTGTTCCCAAGGGAAAACAACGGTCACAATTGCTTTAGGACGCTAGATGGCCCGAAAAAGGGCACGGGTTCGTAATCAATGCGGGCGAAGCCGCGGGCGGGAGCTAGTTTTAAATAAAAAGAGTAAGTAAAGGCTGCCAATAGATGGACCGAGGTAATTCGCTAGGAACAAATTTTTACAGATTTCATAATACTTAAAATTAGTTCCCATGAAATCCGCAATATGGCGAAGTTCCAAGTTTAATTTGTCAGGGTATTTTTTAAATATTTTTTTAGTTTCAAAGATTACCTATTGTGGTAGAAGATTGTACCTATAGCTGTTGCCAGTAATTGAGTATAGCTTGTAAACGGACTGGCTCAACCAGTGATTGACGTCACCAATGGCGCAGTGGTTGAGAGATCGACTCCTGCGCTACGTTTTGCGGGTTCGATTTCCGCACGGAACAGTATGTACGATCTACAGATAATTGTTCTCGGTTTGGGTTTATGTCAAAGTAAATGTTTGTGTGTGTAAACGCACCTACGATACAGGAATTACTAGTAGAGTGGCAACGTTTAAAAAAAAAGAAAATGTAGGTAACGCTACCATAGAATTAATACCGATGTATTTTATCAACATTATCACTGAGAGTTGTACGTCAGTATCACTACGACTTTTTCCAGTCTGTTCGAGTTTTTTTCACCTATTAGATTTATGTTCAAGGAAAGCTGTATTTAGTGCTTGTACAACGTAATCCTTAATGTTATTTACGCATTATGTACAAGTCTAGTTCCTTGAGGTTTTGTGAAACACAGATGTTCAGAATTAATACTAAGAGGGTTCTTAGTTGAAACAACAACCAACGGCAACACGGTTTCAAATGATGTAACTATTGTACCTAAATTCTATAAGCATAAGACCCAATTTCTATCACAACTAAAATTTTTAGGAGTAAGCCATTTTGATTGAGGAGAACGATATCATTACGCAACGACCTTCGGTTTATATAGGACCGTATATACTATACAGAATTTAAATGGTATCTCAAAATCTACTCAAGCTGTCGTAACAAAATACATACATAGGCTACATTTTAAGTTAGGTTAATAGCTATGAAATAGTGAAAATTCCGTGATATTTCTATGAGCCGTTCTAACGTAATATAGTAACAAACAGTCACTATCATGAGTATTTTACTATTGACTTTCAAAGTAAAAGTAAATTTTCATGATAGCGATTTTAGTTCTTAACTTGGTTACATTAGGGTTTAGAGTCGCTAACATGACATCTCTATAAAATAGTAAATAGTAAATTAAATCTTGTGACTAGATGTCACGTTAGCGACTTCATGAAAATTTACTTTTACTTTGAAAGTAAATAGTAAAAAACTCATGATAGCGGTACAGAACAACGGCGGTACAGACAGACGTTCTAAAAAAGGGTAAACTTTTATTATTTTGTTGATTATAATTTTAGTATCGATTACCGATTTTCGATCAGAGTCTACCTTATTCTGACTATTGCGAGATTTTGTCACTGTGTTTGTGTCAGTATAGGTAACATATAGGTACATACATATTATACATGTGTATATAATAAGCTGCGTTGTGAAGATTGATTTTATCAGATAGGTATGGTTTTAGGGATTCTGTGTTAAGTCAGACATAATGTGTTCACTGAACTATTCGTGATGTTGGGGATTATGATAAAGAGTAAGTGTGCAAGACTAAGTTCTAATTTAGATGAGTGATCATTCGATTAGTAAATCGAGATTTACTCACGCGTAATCGATTAATTTTCTTAATTTGACGTTTGAAAGACCAGGGCCATGTTCACCGATTATGTAACCGATGTTTGAAATGAAAACTGAGTTTTGTGCGTGCTACAGTAATAAGCTCCTTAACTCGTTAACTGCCAACGATGATTTAAAGCGTCAATCACGATTTTAATCTAGACGTCGATGCCGCCGCCTTCAAGCATCAATCCACACACAAATGCGAAAATAGTGTTTATTACTTATTTCACTATCAAACATAAGGCCAAAAAATTACGTCTGAAAGCGGCATTGGCGTCTGGATTGAAATCGTGATTGACGCTTTAAATCGTCGTTGGCGGTTAAAGGGTCAATTGTATTCTTCGTTAGGTACAGTCTCCATCCTTGATGATCCAACAACTGATGTGGCGCCTATGTCTCCAGGAATATTGAAGACAAAGTTTCGTAATCGCAATCGATTTCATTTTGTCAGTTCTAAAAAGAAGCTACATTGCGTAGAACGCTTTTAAAATCACTCCAGTTGATAATAGGAAAAACGCAATGTACTTTGTTAAAATGTCAAAATTTTATCGATGCTTATTCCAATGGCTCGAATACCTATTCCGATTAACCTGCTGGAAGGAAACAGACATTCAGCAACATCCTCATAACGATGGAGCCGTAAAGAATAAATTAATCAAACTATGTTGCCTTAGAATTCGTAGGAATTCCACTGCGTCTGATATGATGACGAAGCAATCGGACCCTGTTTTATATCAAAAATAATATTATATCAATCAATATGATGAAATAACTTACACAGCATCATAATAAGGTTTTTATGATACACTAATTAATTGGAAACGAGAACGTTTCATAATTTGTTATACGATTAATTGGGTTCTCTTTCAAAATTATCCACAAAGCACTCAATGAATGCGAATGGACCATTTTTGGAATGATAAATACCTACCTTTCTAATAGGGAAAATTGCGGATTGATAGGTTATACGGGTTCATGAGAGTAGCAGTGAATAATAAATTATTAAAGCCTAATTAATACTATGTATATAGGGTAAAATAATTGTAGTTGCCCAACCCCGTGTCAAAAAGACGAAGGATGTTAAGAGGATGCGCTGCAGCATCTTTCTGTGACACCTATATAATAATACTAGCTTCCGCCAGCGGCTTCGCCCGCGTGGTTTACGAACGCGTACATTTTACCGGGATAAAAAGTAGCCTATGTCCTATTCCAGACTATAATCTATCTCTGTGCCAAATTTCATCCAGATTCGGTCAGCCGTTCTGGCGTGAAAAAGTAACAAAGTTCCATTCATCCATCCATCCATCCTCACAAATTTTCACATTTATAATATTATAGTAGGATAGGATACTTCCCATCCGTTAACGTATCGTAGTATTTATAGCAATATATGACAGTTAGCGAGGAAATTCCTGGTTCCTTTTTTTTATTAAGAACCCTAGGAATAATTCCTGTATCATAGGTGCATTTACAAACACAAATATTCACATGAATAAAAACGAAAACTTGGAACCACTATCTGTACATAGTTCAAATGCTTCTTCTGTGCGGGAATCGAACCCGCCACACTTAAGGCAGCAGTTGATTGCTCAACCACTGTACAACTTGTCAGGTGTGCAAAAAAAGAGCCTACATGAATGACGAAACCTGAGCCTCTATATGTGGTGGTGGATTGTACTGAAACGACTAATGAAGAATTGCAGCTATTTAAATAATTATGATAGAACGGCACGGTTGGCACACTGGTTGAGAGATCGACTGCTGCGCTACGTGTCGCGGATTCGATTCCCGCACGGAGTAAATATTTGTACGATTTACAGATAATGGTTCCAGGACTTCGTTTTTATTCATGTGAATATTTGTTGTTGTTGTTGTTGTTTTGGGTTTGGACATACGTCCATGTAAATATGTGTTTGTAAAAGCACCCACAATACGGGAATTATTCCTAGAATGGGGCAAAGTTAAAAATATATATATATAGAAAGTCTACAAATTCATTTCTGTAGAGTGTCTGATAATATTATGTGGTAAAGAAGATTATAACTTTTCATGATTATCTACAATAACAGAAGACATGAAATATCTTATGTGGATTATGAACATAATATTGATTCATTTGACATTTGATTGAGAAAATTAGGTTACAGAAGCTCGAAATTAGTTTACTTTGAATGTATAGAAACCGAACACAGTCGCTCAGTATAACACGCAGTTTACTCGTGTCGATATGATTTCAGATAAACAATTTATTCTGTATAATATAGAGAGTTATAATTGTAATGGGAGAGGACCATTGAAATGATCACAGAATAGAAAAATCTGTTATTTATTTCATTAACGGCTCCACAATACATAATTGGCCATTAGTTTGGTGACGTCAATATTAGGTAGCTATCAACCGATATTCATCACGATAGATAAAATTGACAATACAACAACGCATATTGCCTTGTTTTAATTGTCGAGCGCAGTTAATTTTAAATTATAGGTACTGCGCAGTGTACATTGCTGAACTGTCAAAATCGTGTATAATTTTTTATACAGTCAGGCCGATTCACTTTTATTATTAAAAAAAAAACTAACGGAAGACTGTTGTTTTTTTTTTTCCGTAATATGTTCATGCTCCCGCTGCTTGACAATATTGCATGTAGCACAGTGTTTGTCATTTCCTTTATTATGCTACTTCGCTTTACTTTATGAGGCGCAATATTGAGCAATGATGGGTCACATTTCTGCACAACGTCAAAAATGCTACGACGCAGGAAACAGATATTATTATTCTATTGCAAACAACATTATTCAGCCGTATTTGTCCTAATTGAATGTGTCAGTAATACTGAAGTATCCTAACTCAATTTAAACCCCGACAGAGGTCGCTGCTCCGATAGCGGCAGATGTAATCGAGTATACTCGGATCGTTTATCGCGTCTACTCAAATATCGCTACCTATCTATTTTATTATTCATAGCCCGACGAGCGATAATAACCCTAGACCCGCTAAGAATGTATACACAGCTATCTCTGAGACGAAATTAAAGATATTATTACATTTCTCAAGGTTCTTCTCTTTACTCGGTAGGTATTTTTGGGAAAAAGGGACGAAATATATTGCGAGAAGGAGCAAAGATTCGCGTGTTTTTGCACTTCCATTTTGTCCGGGACGTGTCTGTATCCGCGCCGAGAGAATCCGCAAATAAACAATATTAACGGCAAAATTACACGGTGTGTTACATTTCTATTGAACCTCGCGGGGAATACAATGAGCGGCGATGCGCTGATCTCACAACAATTTCGGTAAAGAAAGATTGTTGTGAAAGTCTCCACGATAAATTTCCCGGGTTTTATATATGAACGCAGGATATGCAGAACATTATAAAGTCGGTATGCGAAATCTTATGACTTATGACAGATATCCAATATTCCTCGAGGCGAGCGGAGCGAGTGCAGCGGAACACTCATAGAACACAAATCAAGCGGGAAAAATGAAGGCAAAGAAGCAAGACAAAGCGGCTGCTCGATCGACAAGAATTTCATTGTGAAATATGTGTTATTTTCTATGAAAAATGTATTCGGCTTTTAACACAATAACTCAGTGAAAGATGGATCGCGTTTGTATACGTCCGTATGTATGTAATATTCGCGTATCGGAGTGGTATTAAATTTAAATAGCTTTTGTGTAAAGATTTTTACGTTTTTTGTCGGTCTTTATATAGGTTTACAGACGGTATTATTGTGGCGATGCCCTTTGTGAATAAATACATATACCTATCATTTTACGAGCCTTCGCTTCGATCACTTAATTAATTAATAAGTACAATTAAATTACTAAGAAAGGTGTTGAGCTGGACCCTAGTTCATTTTATCATCATTGTCTACTATGGTATATTGTTAAACACATTAAAACATTCCAACAAATAAAAACCTTATTGACGTAGAAGTTAAAGTTAACTTTCATAAACAGTTAACGATACACAGGTATGATTAAAATAATTTTATTTCCACCTTGTCCCCTCTTTCTTATTGTTCTTTTTCTGAGAACAAGAATTTTATATAGCTACTTACTTTATTGAAAGAAAATTAAATATTTATCTCCATGTTTTGACCTTCCGCCTACTCATCACGGTGTTCTCGAGCCATTGTCCGACTCGAGTGTTCTAGAGACTTCAAATTTATTTATCAAGAAGTAGGTATCAGTGTAGGTACTTACATTGCTTTTGCATGGCAAGAAAATATATTTCTTTAATCAACAACAGCTTAATGGAATGTTCCCTATACTGCTTCCATATACGAAATAGTGCCATAATATTGGTAATAATTCTTGGGTCTTCTCACGATCTTACATAGAAATTATCAAGCTATGGTGAATAATACTATATATAATTTTATTCTTAATAGCTACTGTATGACATACAGAGCCTTACAAAAATGGCTGCAGCAAATTCTCTGATATTGATCGATCCAAACTGTTATCATTTAGCCACGTGCGCCTCACAACAACTTGGAAGTTCAAATATCTATTACACGCCATCAATTCACCATAGTTTATTCCCGTAGGTGCGCAAGCCCGGTGGCCCCATTAATCTATGGAATGAACCGCAGATTAACGTGATCTACATGCTGGAGGTGCTAACTGCTAACAGACACTGAACATGCTGTTATGATTAACTCGTAAGATGAAGTGGGGTTAACTTGGGAATTAATATCTGTGGTGTATCGGTAACATTGTACGTACAGTGTGACACTGGGACAAATCATAAACCAAACAAGAGACAATAGAGGAAAACTTCATTGAAAGAAATATTTGCTTTTATTGCAATAATTTGAAAAAACCTTCCTCTTTTTCAATCAACGTAATTTTGTTAGATTATATCAGTGATTACAACGGTGTCGACGCGATGATTTGGTGAAAACAGAAAACTATCGTAGATGGCTTATTTATTCATTACGGTTTAGCTGTAAACTGATAAACACATCTGTTAGTGAGTTCCAGTCGTTGGCAATAGGCTCGCCACCTATTATTTGGGAGTGAAAGACTCTTCGGAGATTACAGGCATGATGTTGCTGCTCCTCTCTCTCTCCGCTGTATAGATCTGCTAATATTCTATCTCCAAGAGAAATTCATTAATCGTTGTGGAAAAAGAAATGAAACTAAATAAAAAGTTTAAGAGGAAGTGCGAGTTAGACAGGCTCCGAGGTTTAAAATATTGATCGCCGAGATTCTTCGAGTCGAGAGGATTAACGACTCGAAGAAATTAGCCGGCAGTAATTGGATGAAGAAAGCGAAGGATTGCGTTGGTACATGTCGGAAACGGCCTGTTTTCTGCCGATTGATTACGTTTGACGGAGATTGAATTTTAACCTTCAAAGGAATTATTAGATTGCAATTAAGGTTCAAGGATATTTTCAATGTCCTGAAAATCCGGGAAGCGGTTCTTTTTTATCTACTTGGACTTAGAATCAGCTTTATTAATTATCAAGTCTTGCTTTTGGTGTTCTTTAAAAAGATGATCATCCTAGCCTTTTAGCAACTACATTGGGGTCGTCTTCCAGTCGAACCTGTTGCGGCTGAATATCAGTGTTTTACACAGAGCGACTGACACCTGAACTCCGCCATCTAATTACTGACAGGCACTGATACTCGAAGGTTAGACTGGTTGTGAGAGTTTTTGGGCTGCTGACACCCGTATCGACGGTCTCATACACAGGACCAACAGCTTAATGTGATTTTCGACGCACAGAGGGGTCTCAGTATATGAAAAGTGGTCACCGATCCAAGGACTGACCGCGACAAGTGCTTCTTAACGAAGCAGATTGACGAATCTGCGCGGTATTCTTTGAAAAGATGTTCTATGATGTCTTCCACCTTGTAAAAACATAGCAAGTATTTCTATTTCCTTACAATATTTTCCTCCACAGTTAGCACAATGGTAATGATTAATGCGCACATAAAATATATTAAGTATGGCTATGCCCGCTTGGATTTGAATCCACAACATACGATTCGTAAGTCAGACGACGACCTTTTGTTTTTCACTACCTATAAAATTCCTACCAACTTGGCTTTCACTCTTATTGGTACTAATATTATAATCAATAGGTGCCTATCCTAAAGATACAAACCTAATGTATTCCATTTATACGGGACTCCGTACCTCGCAACAAAAACAAAAACGTATCCCATACGCCTGAGTTCATTTTTCACCCACAGGATTTGGAAGCACGAGGAAGCGAAAATTAAGCAATGCCATCGGACAGATTATGTCCACTCCATTTGTGTTCACTCTATTTACCAGCGTTCGCCAAAGAGAGGAGAGAAGGGTAAATACGCATTGTATAATTTGATTAGTTCATTCATTGTTTCGTTTTACTGCATTTCTCTGCCTTTGTTTCCTGTCCTGTTTTGGATGACCGACTTTTGCCTCCTTGTAATTTGGCTGTGCTCTAGATATCTCGTTAATAATATAATCATATTATTATCTTCCTTATCTAATTATTTCCATACCCAACTTAGTATATTTTGCTATAAGAAACGTGCTGTGTCTGAATTGCAAGGGCCCAAAAGAAAAAATCAAGAAAGAAGTTTCTCTATCTAAATGAGTAACATTCGAATTTTGTTATTGGAGATAACAATTCAGATGTTACGACGAAATTTTTCTATCGCACTGACATCACTGAGATATCGTTTTTATTTAATTGCGATGTCGTTGCGACACCGCAGCGATATTTGCAGGCATTCGGCCAAAGCAGCGTCGCGCCGCCGCCGGTGCGGTACTTAATCATTTTGTATAATTTCGACTGTTAGTAGAAACACAGCAAAAATGTTCCGCTGTGTCGCCGTGTTGCCGCTCAAAAAATGC
The DNA here is from genome assembly GCA_947562105.1 of Shargacucullia verbasci. NCBI lineage: Eukaryota > Metazoa > Arthropoda > Insecta > Lepidoptera > Noctuidae > Shargacucullia > Shargacucullia verbasci. The sequence continues at coordinate 8,934,317 of OX387289.1, read as the reverse complement.
TTGTTTCATTTACCTTTTACAGTGCATTTGCAGTCTCTAAACGCTTTAATTAGACTTTACAAAGTTGTCTCTGATATCATATATCAATGGACCGTAACGAGATACTGTTCATGAATGTTTGGCACAGATGCTCGTTAGTGCAGAAGGTAATCAGTAATTGCTTCACTCGGCATTAATTAAGTACAACCCGGTATTAAGTAGACTACTTCAGCTAATGACTAATGTGATCTTGTGTTACAGAGTGGAATGTTCTAGTTTGTCTCAGTTTAAATGCTGTGTACAGACGAAAGAGGATACTGCTGTATGAGTTAGATGGGAACAGATATATATGTATGTAATATTACATAATTGCTTGGGTTTGAATTTGGTAATGTAATGTTTGCACAATTTTTCAATTTAGAGTTAAACCTTAAGTACAGTTGAACAAATAGATAAATATGCAGCATCAGATATAAACGAAGATTTCACACTTTTTTTCGTTGTACAAAACTGATTGTGGCAGAAATTGTTGGCAGCTAGAAAACGCGTTGCGTTGCAAGCGATTTCTCTAGTATTACGGATATTTGGAAGACGGGGTACTCGTTTACCGTCCCGTGAGCCATAAGCACACCGGTATTAAAAAAAAAAATATCTTAAAACAGTGATATGTTTTCCAGCCGTAACTTCTTAATTATAATAACGTAACCTAACCTTATAATTGTATAATCAACCCATAACATAGCACCATGCCTGTATTCCCCGAAGTGTTAGGCAGAGGTGTACTATTGTACACCCACATTTCGCCGATGCCGTTAATAGGTGGCCGAGTCCAATGTAATAGGTGGTGAGCCTATTGTTATCTACCGGGCACGGTTCGAGACTTCGTGCTGTTATTGAGAATTTCCATACAGGAAAATCAAATAACACTTTGCGCGACCTGGGAATCGAACTCAGGACCTCACGCTTAGCAGTTGCGCTTGCGATCACTAGACCAATGAGGCAGTCACCCCTCCCAAATTATAAAATTTCTATCTTCCTTCTATCATCATTCTATAAAGCCTATGACTGTTCCAATTGCAGAGAACTCGCCCGAAAGAATGAATATACATAAGTCTAGCATAAAACTACAAATATATAATATGATACAACGAACTGGCTTGAAAAAGCCATTTACTACGTAACAAGCTATCCTAGAGCTATACCAATCAGACTGGATAAAATGTGAAGGGTTTTTCAACACGGAGATAGTTAGATCTGTCACGCTGAGTATCAACATTGAATACCGGGTATTTACCGTGACTATTGAAACAGTATCGCCTGTCATTCTGAAGGGATTATTTGGCCAGGTTTGTTTTTTATTTTGAAAGATTGTTTGGGGTGACGGGCGTTGACATGTTTTGTTGTATACGAAACAAGGATAGAAGTACGTAATATAACAATGGCGATGTCTTGACATGAATACAAAACTCATACATACATAGCGTTACGCCTGTATTTTCTGAAACGTTAGGCAGGTAGTACAACTCTTTGTACACCCTTATTTTGCTGATACTGTTATTAACTAATCCCGTGAAATAGGGAGCGAGTCTATTGCCTTCCTGGGCATCATTTCAAACCTCGGGCTGCTACAGAGAATTTTCTAACAGGAAAACCCCATACTTTGTTGGACGTAAATTCTAAGTATTCTTCCGTTATAATCCAATGACGTGCGAGAATTCAAACAAGCTATAGATGTCATCATAATAATATGTATATACTACTTTTTAGAGGAGAACAGTTGGACGGAAAAGAAAACGAATGAGGGAGTGTTACTATTAGTTTAAGAGGAAAGACAGTTGATGAGAATCGTAAATAAGAGGAGAGGAAAGATGATCGTCCACTTGATATGACACGACTACTTTAAGACAATTTTAAAAGGTAAATTTGAAGGAAAGAGGGGAAAGGGACGACCTTGACGAGGTTTTGTACAACAAGTGAATGCGAAAGTCAAGTCAAATAAAGAGGTAAAAACGAAGGCAGAGGATAGAGAGCAGTGGTGATTACTCCACCGACAAGAGCTAAGCTCTTAAATTACAGAAGATCTGTTCTCGCGCTTCCGTTTGCGTACAGAGATTTTCAGGCAAACTTTGAACCCACGTTTAACCCTCATAGGTAGTCATTTGTAGGCCTGTATATAATTTTTGAGTAACCCTGCTTAGTGGCAGAGTGAATGATTGAGTACTATTTAGCTGTTATAATAATAGTTTTCTTTATTAAGAGATGCTTGTTTGGCATTCTAGACACAAAACATACCTACGAGTATATATGTAGATAGTAAAACGAGTGTAAATGGAAAACACGGTTTGGACGGTGAAAGAGCCACAAAATCGGATTAGTGATGAATCATTCAACATTGTATGTATTCATATCAATGATTTTATCTGGAAATGGTACAAAATCAAAACAATTTAATTTATGTGTGGTTTCAGCCTAGTGGAGGGTTCTTTTAAAATATTACCTAAATGTTTAATTTCAGTAAAAATTACCAACCAAAACTGTACTGAGAAACTGAATTTTGTTCAGTATCAAGTGTCTTTTGCATCCAAATGTTTTATCGGGACAGAATTTGACATTTTGTGAGAAAAAATAAAACTTTTTTTACCAATAAATCAACATTCTTTCAGTACCTATTTCCATATCTTGGGAGGTCTCAGCAAATTATAGCACCATAAATAACCCCAGACACAATTTAATTAGGCGAACTTTTCATTTCACAAAAGAACGTATAAAACAATAGCAAAAAAAAAATATCAAATTCATACCAAGACCAAATTCCCGGAGCGCCGAAAAAATTACCCGAAGACAGGGTACCGTCGGCACGGTAAAATTTACCTGTCCCCTCCCTAAACTCAGTGCAAAAGTAAAAGCAATATCTTATTCTCAAGTTCAACTAATCAGCTGAATCTTAATCACCTTTTAGGTACTTTCGGCACTCCGGGGCACAAAGTAAAGAAAAGATAAGTAAAAGCTTCTTTGCTTCCCTATTTAAGTACCTTTCTGCCCGGCGCGGTTCTATTGGCTATTCCCAGAAGGCATTATTTATTCTCAACCTGTCTTTTGACATCGGCCACTCGTTTCTGCAGCTATCTGCATCAAATTATCTCATTTACAGGTTTTTATAACATAGTATCACGCTTGTGTTTTCGGAGAGGAAAGGCAGAGGAGTTAATGTATTAATGTACACACATTGCATTGATGCTGTTATTAAGTCACATGTTATGAGGAGAGCCTATTGCCGTCTACTACTGCTAGAATTAATTATATAATAAGTTATCCAATAACAATCTGGTCGACCAGCGAATTGAAACCAACTCTTCATGCTCCATTTTATCCACAATTTTAGCTGTTCATTTCTGGGTCTGATATACTGTGGACCTTTGGTATTACCCTTTAGCGAATTTAGATACTGTTTTGATAGGCATTGTCATCGCTTATCAAGAATTTTCCTTACCCATTATTTTTGAGTATCTTTAAAGAAGGGCTTCTTTATATTAGTTTTCTCTCAGTTTTTTAAAAACTAGCGCAATAAAGATTGCTTGTAGATAAAATAGCTTTGCTTTAATTTCCAGAAAACTCTGAAATTAATATTAATTTGTAATATTGATTTAATTTGTAGTAGGAAAAGGCCAGGCCGATAAATATTTTGTATACACATAAAAAATATAAGTGTTGATGTTTCATTCCAAATTGGTATACTATAAATGTGGGAATGTATGATTAGTAAGCTGGCAAGACATGGGAATGTAAGAAGAATGGTATGACAACATTGAGTGAGTGAGAGAACAGGATAAAAGAGAGAGTTAGACGACGAATGGAGACAAGATAAGACGTTACGGTTATACGAAGTGGTTTTGGCAAAATATAAATATAGATTTTTAATTAGTTCAGTTTTCTTTTACGATCCCACATTTTGGGGGCTCGTCCGGGATCAAAAATATAAAAGAAAATTTGTGAACAAGCCAAATACCGACAGCGTGGCATAATTTTTTTCCTTTGAAAAATAAAAGACGTAAGACGAAACTTCAAGACGTATCTATTTAAGACGTTCAAGGAAAGATATTTTCCACCCAAGATGACGACGAATTCCACGCTTCACATGAGCGCGGAGTTGGTGCCGAAGTTCAGCGGGCAGGACAAGACTTATCCAGCATCGCGATGGGTGCAAGAGATGGAAGACTACTCATCGATCTTTGAATGGACCCCCATACAACAGCTATTAGTTGCGAGGCGTTCTCTTGAAGGTACTGCGGCGCTATGGCTGAAGTCAGAACGTCCATTCAAAACATGGGATGCTTTAAAGGACGAATTACTCAAAGAATTTGCGGATTCTACTGATATCAAAACGATTCATGAAATGATGAGTGCCAGAAGGAAACTAAAGAACGAAAGTTGCATGGACTATCTACTAGTGATGAAAGAGATGGGTAAGAGGGGTAAAATCCCTGACTATGTGGCCATAAAATACATAGTTGACGGTATCGTCGACTCGGAGCTGCACAAAATAATGTTATATGGCGTAAAGACTTACCCAGATCTGAAAGAAAAACTAAAAATTTATGAAGCAATCAAGGAAAAAATAAGGAAAGATGTAAAACAAGAGAAGCCGTATACGCATCAAAAATCATCACGATCACGATGCTATAACTGTGGGGAGCTCAACCATGTGTCATCAGAGTGCCCAAACAGAGCACAAGGAAGAAAATGTTTTAAATGTAACGAGTTCGGACACGTTGCAACTGACTGTAAACAAGAGAAATCTGAGAAACCATCAGCAACGTTTTCGTCGTCATCAACGAAATCCAAGGTCAGGCAGCATCAGCACGGTTCTCAACCAAAAGAAACATTTTTCAATAGTTCATCGTTTTCGGAGGTCGATGGCAGCACTTTGCATGAAGATTCAAGCAATGAGGTTGACAACTTGCAAACCTTTGACAATGTTCACTCTACGCAGACGCTGACTTTTTCATCGAGTTCGAGCAATGATGTTTGTGATATAAACAAAGAATGGTTATCATTGTCAACGATAACAATGAAAAAGCCGATGAAAGAAGTGAAATTACACGATGGAAAACTCGTCACGGCGTTGATCGACAGTGGAAGTGATGTAAACTTAATATCTAGCGAGTGTTATGTGGAATTAGGGTCGCCGAAATGTGATACGAACAATAACATTATGATGTCGGGTTTAGGATCTTCGAAAGTGTCTTCGGCGGGATATTTAGAAACTGTTATTGAAATTGATGATTATAAATACTTCAACGTAGGATTTTACATTGTTCCACAAACGTGTATGCCGTTTAAAGTAATAATTGGTCAAGAATTTTTGAAGAATGTGTTGTGTGTGCTGAATTGAAGTTTAGTATGGATGAAGCCTATAGATGAAGAATGGTTAGGTAGAGTAAACTGTTTTCCGTGTGTTTCAGATAGTGTAGGTTATATTGGTTGTGAAGAACTTAAGAGTCAGATTATTTCTTGCATCGAAAATTATCAACCAAATCAAATAAAAGAAGTTCCTATTCAAGTAAAAATAGTTCTCAAAGATGATATTCCCGTTGCACAACGACCACGACGAATCTCATTCGGGGAGCAAGAGGAGGTTAATAGACAGGTAGCTGACTGGTTACACCAAGGCATTGTTAGGGTAAGTTATTCTGATTATGCTAGTCCTTTGGTCCTGGTGCGTAAAAAAGACGGTACCACCCGTATTTGCGTGGATTATAGACAGCTCAATAAGAAAATGGTGAAAGACGAATTTCCCCTTCCCCTGATAGAAGACTACATTGATAAACTGTCAGAAGCTAAAGTTTTCAGTGTTTTGGACTTAAAAAATGGTTTCTTTCATCTTAAGGTTAATGAAGATAGTGTAAAATACACATCTTTTGTTACACACAATGGTCAATATGAATTTTTAAGAGCACCTTTTGGTCTATCGGTATGTCCCAAGTATTTTATGCGTTTTATTACTTATGCTTTTAGAGATTTGATAGCAGAAGAAAAAGTTATGATTTTTATTGACGATATCTTGATTCCTGCAGAAGATGAATATCAAGCTGTAGAAAGACTAAAGGAAGTTCTGGAAGTAGCGTCACAGTATGGATTGCAGTTTAGCTGGAAAAAGGCATATCTAGTGTGTCGCAGAATCACTTATCTCGGGCATGTGATTGAAGATGGGAAGGTGAGGCCTTCCAACGATAAGACTGATGCAGTGATGAAGTTCCCAGAGCCAACGACGGTAAAACAGCTACATAGTTTTGTTGGTTTAGCATCCTACTTTAGAAAGTACATTTCAGAATTTGCATTAATACTGAGTCCTTTGACTGATTTACTAAAGAAAGATACAAATTTCAAATTCAATGAAAAAGAACGTCATGCCTTTACTACTATTAAAAAAAAGTTGTCAAGTGATCCAGTATTGAAAATATTCAATCCGAAACTTTATACAGAGCTTCACACGGATGCGTCCTGTGTCGGTTATGCAGCCATTCTTATGCAGCGTAGTGTTGATGATCAGCAACTACATCCTGTTTATTACATGAGTCGAAAGACAACGGACACAGAAAGTAGGTATACAAGTTACGAACTTGAGGCATTGGCAATCATCGAAGGTGTTAAAAAGTTTAGGCACTATCTATTTGGTAGGCATTTTAAGATTATAACAGATTGTAGAGCTTTTCAGATGACATTAAATAAAAAAGATTTAGGTATGTCAACTAGAGTAGCCAGATGGATTTTATTTCTTCAGGATTTTGACTTTACCATAGAACACAGAGAAGGTTCCGGAATGAGACATTCTGATGCTCTAAGCCGAAACCCTTACGTTGCAGTTGTTAATGAGCTATTTGACAGCATTCGAAAAGCTCAGCAAGCAGATGAAGGTTTGAAAGCCATTACAAATATTTTGCAGAATGCACCATATGAAGATTACTTGTTAGACAATGGACTTGTCTATAAAGGAATTGACAAGAAGTTAGTAATTCCACGTAGCATGGAAGATGAAAAGAGTTCACCAAAATGGTCATTTTTCCAAAAAGAAGATGTTGGAATTGCTTGATAAAGATTATTTTATAAAAAACGTTGGTAAAAAAGTTGAAGATTTTTTGGTAACATGCATTCCATGCCTGCTAGCCAGCAAAAAAGACGGAAAACAAGAAGGATTTTTACATGTAATTGAGAAAGAAGCTATACCTTTGCACACTCTTCATGTCGACCACATTGGCCCTATGTCAGATACTAAGAAGCAATACAATCACATTCTGACAGTAGTGGACGGATTTACTAAATTTGTCTGGATTTTTCCTACAAAAAGTACTACAAGCAAAGAGACATTAGATAAACTTCGTATCCATCAACAACAATTTGGTAATCCAAGTAGGATTGTAACAGACAGGGGTACAGCATTTACCAGTGCAGAGTTCCAGGACTACTGCAAAGAAGAAGGGATTTCACATGTTAAAATAACAACTGGCATGCCAAGGGGTAATGGGCAAGTAGAGCGTATACATAGAATAATTATTTCTATTCTATCAAAGCTGTGTATAGAAAACCCTACGTTGTGGTATCGGCACGTTAGTAATGTACAGCGTGCTATCAATAGCACCTATCAAAGGAGTACAGGCACGACACCACACGAACTTTTAGTTGGCGTAAAAATGAAGACCAAACAAGATATTAATATTTACGAATTATTACGTCAAGAAGAAAGGGACAGTTTCGTTCTAGAAAGAGAACAGCTCAGGCAGAAGGCCAAGCAACAAATATTAAAAATACAAGAAGAGAATATTAAGAATTATAATAAAAAAAGAAAGGAAAGTGTTAAATATAAAGAAGGAGATTTAGTAGCAATAAGAAGAACGCAATTCGGATCAGGTTTAAAGATTAAACCAAAGTATTTTGGCCCTTACAGAATTACAAAGGTGAAAGGAAAAGATCGTTTTGATGTAGAAAAATGTGATTCGAGTAGGGAAGGTCCGAATAAAACATCAACTGCGGCTGACAGTATGAAAATGTGGCCAAATTGTTATGAAAAGTAAGATTTATTTATGTTTAGCGTGAAGTTAAAGAAGTTTAAAAATGATGAAGGAATGAGTACGATAATAGTTAAGGTACTGGAATTCTAAACATTTTCTTTTGATGAGCTTAAAAGAATACATGTTTGTGTTAAGTGGTTTTTCTATTTAAGTTTTGTTATGATGTAATATTTAAGTTTTGTTATGATGTTAATATTTAAGTTTTGTTATGTTACGGTATGGTACTATTTTAGTTGTTATTTGGGTATGCATCTTGTGTTTGAATAATGGTATGAATGCGAGCAGCAGACGAGTGCATGCCTGAGGACAGTCATGGAAGTCAGAATGGCCGAATGTGGGAATGTATGATTAGTAAGCTGGCAAGACATGGGAATGTAAGAAGAATGGTATGACAACATTGAGTGAGTGAGAGAACAGGATAAAAGAGAGAGTTAGACGACGAATGGAGACAAGATAAGACGTTACGGTTATACGAAGTGGTTTTGGCAAAATATAAATATAGATTTTTAATTAGTTCAGTTTTCTTTTACGATCCCACATAAATTATCAATTAATGCTCAAAATAGATATACCATTGTATATATATATATATAATGGAATGTAATAAATTAAGCCGACTAATCCACTATACACATCATATCTAAAATTCCCAATAATTACCACAGAGTGCTATACTATTATTACTAAGTTATTATGCTCCTGACACACTGCATTATTTATCAAACAATAGCAATCAGAATAACCCACTAACACAAAACGCACTGACATGTAAGTAAGCAGCTTCGTAAATAGATGTTACCGTGAATCCCGTTGAACGGCCACAAAGAGCAAATTGCTAAACAACCGTGAAACATTCAAAACGATGCCAAAAGCAAATTATAGTGAAATCGCTCATTTGGTGGCAGGAGAGTTGCCAGATCCATCAGGATTATTCATTGGACATCCGCAATGGTACATTATTCACTGTGATTAACGTGCCCGGATCAGAACGTGATCCGTCACCGTTCGGGAACGTTTTGGTCGCAAAGACAATTATAATTACTGCAGTTGAATTGTGAACGTTGTGGTTAGTTTCGTGAATTTTGGTGTTGGATAGCTTGATCGAAATGACAGCATCCTTAGTTTCGCCGATTGAAATGAATGTTGACGCAAGATTAGATATTAATATACGGCCAGTTGAATTAATTTCAGAGACACTGGTGTTTCATTATTAGGTAATTAATTCGTCATACTGATGGCAGCATAATATCGTTGTACCGTCAGATGGAATGTCTCAAAGCAAATTGTTATTACTAAATTAATGGCTACAAATGCTCCAAACGGCTGTCTTTATCTATAAGTGTATAGATATGACGTTTTGCTTTGGGATGTGTCAATGTGAAAGAAAGGAAGAAAGATTTTTCTTTTTGGTCTTGTTCTTGCTTTTCACGAAAATAATCGGTCGGGTGGCGCAGTAACTAAACGATTGCCGTTTCGCACTACAGGTTGACTTCTAATCCCTTACAAAATAAATATTTATATGGCCTAAATATAGTTTTAAAGGCTCTAGGTGTGTGTATTAGGTTTATGCTTGTCAACTGTACCGCTGATACTGGAATAATCCAAAGATGTTATTTAAGGAGCTAATTAAGGGGAACTGAACCCTCCATATCTTACTTAAATTATTTTCATTCACTAACGTATTCACGCGGGCTCTTCATCGCGCAGCTCTTTACTATGAATGAGCACTCCGATTTTTATACGTAAATCACGTTCTCTCTGTTCTATTCATAAACCCATTTATAAGCAAATTATGGATTTAATAATTTTAAGACAGATTTTATTCTTTATTTTCGTATGTAAGTCAGACGACAGAGAAAAAGCTGCAGCATCAGCTCCCAATAAAGGCGTCATGTCAAAAAAAATAAGTACTCTGTAACATAATTTCTATAACGATGCAACTACCATAGTAGTATTGTTTGTAAGCGACAGTGCTGCAATCTATCACGACTTATGAACTATTGCGGTCTTCAGCCATCGTTATTGCTTACACAGCGCTGCAGCAAGCGATATGCACCTCCAACTAACATAGGAGGAACAATAAACCAACGGACATGCATACGTCTGATATGATATTACGTTTACAATTCCAAATGGGTACAGAGACAAGATTATTTAAAACGAGAAGCAGCAACACACTTGACGTTTAAAATATTTAAATAGTGGATGAAATCAATAATAGAATATCTAATAGGGCGCGAACGATATTTGAGTTCATCTGATGCCAACCGATCGAAGACACGCTAGTATGTCTGCTTATATCATTTAGTTTAATCAGGCCTCATTCAGTAAGCAGTTATTATAACCCATGAACTATATAATACCTTGGCATTAATAATATCTGCATTCAAAAAAACTACGTTTTCACTGTCTCCTAGTATGTTTCATAAAATGTACTATCTTATGGCAATTCATCCAATGAATTGTCAAAATATTGCTACACTTTTGACTATTAAGACCTGACTAAGGCTGAGAGCAGTCACCGATGCGTTGCCATTTACTAGATAGTGGCCTGTTTTCCAGTAATCTTCACTCATCGCACGAAACGCAGAGGCAAAATGTTGCTGATATTTGAAATTTTGTGAAAGCGTTCCCCTCAAGCCAGTGCATTTATGAGACTACCGGGTAAAAATGGATATTATGTTTGAAATTATTATTCGTACGGAGTCATGTTATTACCTAGGTATATTCGTTCAATATCCTTTAGAATTTGGCATCTTTTCTAACATGAACAATACTCAATTCATTTATAACTAGACAAAAGATTTCATTCGACAGTCATTCTGATTTGTCAGAGAATATAACGATGCGAAAGCTAGACTTATTTTGTTATCTATTATTTTGCGATTCCATTGTTTTCTTTGTTCCCCTTGTTACTGTACGCATTAATGCCAAGGCTTAATGAGTTGTTCAAGTAAATTCATGGAAAGAGGCTCCGAACAAAAGTTGTGGTTTCTAAATAATAAGTTTTCTAAGAATCGGCTTTGAAGCCTTTACCCTTTCCACACCCAGTTGTAACGATGCTGAGTTTATTAGCAGTAAACTGGTAGAAAATCTTTCCATCGGAAGTTTATTTATTGTATCAAAAAAACATGTTTTACTGTAAGTCGTTTCTATGAACGAATTCCCCTTGGTCTTCACAATCAATTTACATCAAGTTCATAAGTAGAACTTGTCACATATGCTTGTAAGGCTGGGATCACTACAAACCGTTGAGCAAAACCAATATTTGCAGTACCTACCTCACGCTCTACTACACCAATGAGGCAGTCAAACCTGAGATGATATTTAAAATTTTCTCACATAAAACCAGTAACACTTTACCCGACACTAAAATCGAACCAATGATATCATGCTCAACAGACGCGCATGCGGCATGAGGTATTTCATATTTAGGTGGTGAAATAAAAGTTAGTAATTACTTGACGATATTGAATAAAGAAATATTCTATTCTATTCTAAATATTAAATTAATCCAAAATTCCTATAAATGTGAATTAATCAAAATATAGGCGAAATAATTTAGTTACTAGCGAATAAGTTAACTTCATTAATTTAATATAATTCAGTCGATAGTCTGTGTTTCAAGGATTTTCCCAGGAATGGAATTTTAGGAAGGCTTTATTAATAAATACTATAATTTAAAACTAACCCTTTGGGGAATATTGGGGAATACAGGCAGTATGTTATTTCATGTTGTTATAATATAAAACTTAGAATATAACACTGATTAATGGTTTCATAAAACCAGGTTTAACAAACCATTATTTGATTTTGAATACTGTATAATGTAATTAATGATGATGTGCTTAAAAATGTCATCAGTTTTTTATATAGAAATACTGTAGTACTGTACACCAGAGCGGCGTGCACAGTTTTTAGACAGAGTAGGCAGACAATTTTAAAAGCTCACTTACCAATAATACCTACTGCATGTTGGTACTGGTTCGTCGTCTTTTCGATTAAATAATGGTGTATGTGATTTGCTACTTCAAATATTTTTATAATTATTTATCTGAGTTATGTAGGGTAGGCAGTGTCTTTTTGTCTTTACGAACCGCACGCCACTGCTGTACACAATACTCTTTAATGCTTGAGAGAACACGTAAAGCGAAAACGCTAAGAGAACAAAAACTCATCGCACGGTCGATGCATACACATTTCGAATGCATTCTCCGAAGGGTAAGGCGTAGGTGTCCTATGGTAGACCCACATTGTGCCGATGCCGTTATTGGAACTCATATAATTGAATTAGTTTTATTAGTATAAGCATAGAATAAAATTAGTCTTCTACTTGAAAATAACCTAAAACCAAAAAAGAATGCCTTTAAATCTAAAATATATATGTTGACATTGGTCTGGTGGTCGCAAGCACGACTGCTAAGCGCGAGGTCCTGGGTTCGATTCCCAGGTCGGGAAAAGTGTTATTGGGTTTTTCTGCATGGAATTTCTCAGTAGCATCACGGAGTCTGAAACTGTGCCCGGTAGATGGTAATAGGCTCGCCCTCTATCACGTGAGACTTCATAACGGCATCGGCGAAATGTGGGTGTACAATAGTACACCTCTGCCTAACCCTCCGGGGAATACAGGCATGATGCTATGTTTAATATACGTGTACAATTTTATTAAACATAATTAAGATATTAATGAACAGACTCTATTAATCAATCTTTCGTATATTTAGTAATGTGAGACGATAATCTGTGCACGCAAAGTGGGTGAAATACATAATGTATCATCCGCTAATTTTCTCTGCAAGTAGCAACGATCAATTGAGGAAAATGGGCTATTACGGCGCCCTTAAGCGACCAGTACTTGAGATAATAACTTATATATTATTGACTCATCACACATACGTTGTTTTACTATTGGTATTTTGTTTTTTAAATGTTACCCCCTTTCTTCTGTATATCGAACAATAAAACTATCAAACAAATAAAAATATCTGTAGACCGAACAAATATTTGTTCCGTACGGAAATCAAACCTGCAACACGAAGCGCAGAAAGCTAATCGCTACGCTATTGCGCCAATCAAGGCGTCAGACTACAACTTTACTTTACTATTATATTACATTCAAATAAAATAAACAAATAAGCAATAAACTATGATTTTTTTATTGTACAACGAGATAAAGCAACCTTGCTGCGATTAATTAGTCTTGTAAGTGTAGCCTCTGTTTAAGTATCGATAACTGTTCTATATATAGACACGTTCACAAATTATTTAGGGTTTCGTAAATCATGTATGAGTTTAAAGACCTCGCAGTCATGTGAATGTCTATCACTCGTCTTAAGAAACGATGATGAAACTGAGGCCTAGTGTAGTTAATGCAATTGCAAACCACCATTAAAAAAGGAATTTATTTAAGAACAATATCTTAACACGCAATACTTGGGTGATAAACTTTAATGGAAGCGCTCGTTCCATACCCGTGTCAAAATACTCACAAGACGCAACTATCTTACACAGCAAGCAAATCATTTTACAAACTACAACCACAGAAACTTAACAAAAGCAATATAACGCGACAAAAAGAATGGGGCACCCCTGGGTGTCATGAATTTACGGTGTGCGGGCTCCTATCGCTGGCCGGGCTATACCACCACTAATCCCTGGCAGGGATCACTCCCAGCGGGGCTAGCGTTCACATGATAATTATTATACCCCAGCGGGCGGTATTCTCGATTACGTTGGTTGCGGTAACATATCGTTTGTTACTGTAGCAACTTGATTTTAATTGAAAATGGGGATGTATGTTGTGTAACGTGATACATTTTGTGAACAATAAAAATCTTCTTAATATTTTGCCTTCAATTTTATACGTTCAAAGTGCTGTTTAGCTGGCATGCTACAATACGTAGCAATTTGCTACGACGCGTAGCGACTGTAGATGCCACTCTCTACGACGTAGGTAACAATAGCATTGAGTTCAGTGTTCTGATTATTACGCAGCTTATTTACTTTTATATCCCTTCTCAATGTTTTCAGTCTTATTCCATATTATTGTTAAAATAAAAGTTAAATTTATTAAATGTACTTGAATTTTCAATTGATAGATGTTTTTAAATTAATTTCCTTCTAGATTTTTTTTTTCATTTCCTTTACCCTGTATTATAGAGGAGAAAATATTAAATGTGTCAGTTGTTCTGCAAGCTTTTTTTTCCAAAGCACCAAGCAACTTACAACACTTTATTACTTGAACCCTAAATTAAAACGGTCGACTGGCGCTCAATGGGTCTCCATTTAGCTTTAGAAGTATGTTATAATTATTTTTTGTTTGAGTTTCTATTAAAAATACAATACCTACTGCTTTCATAAGCGGCCTTTGTGAGGATCAGACCAAGGGGAAAATCTAATGTAAATACATATTTGATTTTCCTTAATCCGTTTCTACAGGATGACGATCAAAATTAAAACTTCATACATATCTAGGAGCCCGTAGTTTTGAAGAGGCAGGGGAGAATTATTTAAAAAAAATAACAAATCATGCTATACTTACAACGAAACGAGATTGAATGACGTGTTATCTAATACATAGATGCTTTCATTATAGAGCAATTAGGTAGATAACCACAATATTTGAAGCACACGGCCATGCTAACTTTGCGGTTAATTACTTTACTGACCACAATGTCATATTACCACTTAATTTTATAAATTGGTAAAACGAAAATTCATGTTCAAAGTTTTCTAATGTATTTTTAAAGGAATTATCGATAAAATATTATAGGTCATTAAAGGTTGGGTGGCTGTTACGCAAAAGATAATGTTTTTAGAGTTTTGTTAGGGACTAAATAGGTCAAACCAACAAATGCCTCGTTCATTTGTAAGTGAGCTTTGAAGATAATAGAATAGATATGTTCATTTGCAATAAATAGGAGCTATAACGAACTGGTATTTTCAAAGAGAGGGTTTTTGTCCATCCGTGGGCGAAGTCGTATGATTATGATAATGATAACGATCTAGTATTAAGCGAGTACACTATTATACATTCAATCATATTTTGGCAGCTGTACAAAATAAGTTTTCTAAGACTGATTTAATCATCTTACATTAATATTTCAAGTTTGGGGTTTATGCTGTAAACTTATCAAGTATTGGACAGACATACTTTAAAAGTATTCTAATTAATTCCAGTCTTTGTAATGTTGGATCACACAGACGTCTAAAGCTGTTTGTTTCACAGGTATTTTGTGTCCAATAATAGCATTAGACGCTTGTGTGGCGAAACGGGATTTGCCAATATTAATAAAATAAAAACAAAAAAGATTCAGCCTTAACGTAAACGCACACTTTTAGTAAGTTTGACAAACGTTCCTTTTGAAATCTCTCAATCGATCATAACCTTAATATCTTTTATTAACTTTATTAATGAAACTTTTAGTAGTGAATACGTCTCAATAAAAACTCCATTAATCAGTCCAGCTGTCTAATGAGTTACAAAATGGGCCATCGAGTCTTGTAACAGAAATTCAGAGATCTTTCAGTGGGTAGAAAGAATGAGGTTATGAGAAATGAAAGAAAGCCGCCACGATATTAGACTTGTAATGGAAATATTCGTTGAAGGCGGATTTTTTAGTTTTTACGACCTTTTCATAATATAGTACCAACGTTTTTAGTTGCATTTTCCTTTTTATTATTCTATATAGACACTCTTAATTAAAATATTTTAAAGTTTCTAGTTATGAAAAGTTTACCTAACATTTTTCTGTATAATCTGCTAAGCTTAGGTTGGGATCAGCTTCCAGCCTATCCAACGTCTGATTACAAGTATTTGGTACACGGAAGAACTGCCATTTTACCTTCCTTACCCAATTACTGGGAAACACCGATACATTTTCCCAACCGGTTAATATAGATTTTATTTCGTACTGTTTTTTTGCAATATCAATTTATTATCTTTTATTGACGTAAACCTTTATTCATCTTCTATGATACCCACGGAAATAGGAAGGATAGAAAGTAAAAGTATATTTAAATATTTGAAGGCAATGTATATAACAAGGAAACAAAAAAAAAAATAGACACATCTAAATCTAATTAAAAGGTAGCAGACCTTATAATAGAGCGTAACTCCGGGCTGCTATTGAAACTTTTATAACAGAAAAACAACCACACAGCACCTCATGATTAGGAGCCGTGCCTGATACTGCTGGACCAATTGTAGTCTACTAAATCTACGAACGCTAAGATTCCCACCCCAAAAAAACACATGAATGACGTATTGTAGAAGCAATGTAGCTTCGTAACAGAAATATCATCCAGTAGGTCCCTACTCAAGAAACCACCCAATGTATACGTTTTCATAACTACAGTTTTAATATGCTCTTTATTACCCACGCGTGCATTTTCATGTTGAATGGAACGAATGTCGGATATGAACTATCGGCGTCGCGACCTAATAGTTCATGCTCAGTGTGACGCGTGGCGCCATCTATTACCATTCTCACGGCATTACACACGCTCGAATTTATCATGAACGTATGGTTCGTGCTATTATTTTTGTGCTGTAAGGTAGGGTACACACGAAATTCAATCGCTGGCTGATTTTCGAAAATATACGAGATTTTGAGAATAGATTTACCCCAAGTATTAAGCGCTACCAAGTTAATTTAAATGTTTCTAAAATGCGCATGCGCAACTCTAATACGAGACCTCATGTTTAAACGGCAGAAGAAGAAGAAGAATGAAAGACGATATTTTTTGGGAATCAATTAGTATCATAAACTGTTGAGGTCTAAAATCAGGTAAAATCCGTGGTCAACTATTTAACCTATAAAATGTACATGGTCTGTGCCGGCACTAAACGAATATTCATAATCTTTATTCTGGTTGCAAGATGGCTTCCAACTTTATTAAATTTTCATAGCGCTTAAATAATTTCGTGTTAATATTTACCATAAACTACTTTAACAGCAGTTTAATAGTTTGAAAACTAAGTCCAACTTTAAAGCTAATGTATTTATGTATGTATGATGCCGCTTTGTCAGCTGAAGCTTAGTCGTATAGAACATTTTGCTACGTACGAACTACCTAGACGGAATTTGAACTAACATCATGGTCGCAGACTGCAAAATAATCACAAACTCTACGGCCTAGTTGGAAGGTTTATTACTTACATGCAATAGCTACAATATATTTGTCCGATATAAAAAACGATCTTTCACATGAGCGGTTCTTGTCTATGTTTTCGTGTGTGATGTGACCCATACATGTACAAAAGGTCTTATTTTATCTTTTTTTCTTTTCAAAAAACGAAGTGACTACACTTTTTGAATGCAGCACCCTATGCTGAGGCTGCTACTAATCTCTAGCTGGTCTTTAGAAAGCTAGTTGGATAGCTATTCCGCCATATATAATACGTCAAAGGGAACCTAGAAACCAAGATGTGAACTGATACTTCATTCATACAGTTCATCATTCTCTTGTTCTTATCCCATATTATTTACGGTTGGCGCAATGTCTTTTTCTTCCATTCGTCTCTATCGTAGTCATCTTAGAGTTCACTTTCTTGTCCACCATGTGATATTTCACACAATCTATTCACCTTTTCTTGGGTCTAGCCCAAAATAGAAAAATTATAGTAAAAATTTTCGAGATATTATTCGTCCATTTTCTTTAGTAGTTTATCTAGAGGGCCAAAATAAAATAATTTCAGAATAATTAAACCATTTTCTAGTCTGTTTCTATCAATTCATACTGATACGTATATTTTACAATTAAATGGTAATTTAGAAAGGCACTTTTAAACTCGTTTATAAGCGTAGAATGGAAATATATTGCCTTATAATGGCGTTGATTTAATTTTAACTTCCTTGCCTCTCTTTATCTTTGACTTATTGTTCTATAATGAGGATGGGATGAAACGCGTTTTTTACCTAATTTCGGATGAACCTATTTTGTTAGAGAAGTTGTTTATGTCTAAGTTCTTTATTTCAAATAACTAAATCATATAATTTCTCTTTTTTAACTGTTCGTTCCCTTCTTTTCGCTACCTGAAGTCATGAGGATCTTCCAAGGATATTCCTTGGAAAGTAGTAGTTTTACATATTCTTCAGTCTTCCGTGATATGCAGCGCAGCGTAGAGTGGTCAGTTAGTCGTCTCTCGTATTTAAGTTGGTCCATAGTCTTGCATTCTGCCCCTAGACTATGGGTCTTGCATTCTGCCTCCCAGACCTCCCTTATGATCGATATTATTCTAGAGCCTAGAAATTTTGTATGACGGGGTTGTTCCCTATAATATGAATCGTAAGGCCGCATCTAGCAAACTGTATTTAGGTGAAGGGGTGTATGCCAAAATACATCTTTACCCTCACCTTCGGAGAGAATGTCCCATCCTATGTGAACGGGTTGTTAGGAGTAGCCTGTGTTGCACACTTAATATTAACAGGCTAGAACATAGTTATTTAATACCAAAATATATTAGTCAGTTTTAAAATAGTGTAACAGAAGATAAAGTCACTTAAATGGTCATTAAAATTTTCTACCTGTAAACGGATCGTGAGAAAGTAATTTCCTTTCAGAGGATCTGTTTTTTATGCAGATCTTTTTTAATTTTATATAGGTACTTAAGTAGGTGTGCTTTGAAGTGAAAGTAGACATTCTAGTCCTATAATGAGCATCTACATTAATTAAACTGTAGCCATATTTATATAGAAGGAAAATATCAAGTTAATAAGATTCCCAAAAGCGTTCATCAGGTTGAAATGCACTAGATTTCAATCTTGAAATAGCGCAAATCTAGATTGCGATTGCAAACAATCTAAAGAGTTATTACTCTCAGTAGAAGATTCCAGACTGCAAGAGGGTGTCCTCAGTTCAATATGAATATTTGATTTAGGAATATCAACTTAAGTTTTAAAAATGAATTTAATATAGGTACTGGTAGATAAGGTACTGTGCTGTACAAAAAAGCGAAAAAGCTACAAAGACAGAAACAAGGCTCTTAAATTAGAACTGAAAAAGAACGTAGGTACTGAAGAGATAGCTGTGCTGCCTCTTGTATTAAACGTGGCAACAACTACGGTACCACGGTGCTAAAGTGGATAACCGTGGAGACTTTACAGGGAAGAGATCGGCATACCATTCCATTTATTCTAGGGGATAGTCGATGAGAATTATCTGTTTGGAGCAATACTACTCAGCTGAATATTTTAGGGAAACCTAGAATTGCACTTACATGTTGATTTTTCTTAATGCCAGAAGTCAGTTTACCACAGAATAATATCACGACCATTATGGGATAATCTTTTTCTTCTATTGTGTCAGTATAATAATAAGAAGCCTGATGTAACATGCGTGTTGCTTGCTCGAGTGCTAAAACAACATCGTGTGACGGGCCTTCATTTTTAATCTAATTAAACTTATACTTTGTTTTTTTTTTTTTTTTAATTAAACCTGTAGCACTAGGAATAATTCCTGTATCGTGGGCGCGTTTACACACAAATATTCACATGCACAAATAACCAGACCCGGAACAACTATCTGTAAGCTATACAAATACTTGTTCCGTATGCGGATCGAACTCGTGACTCGTAGCGTAGAAAGCCAATCGCTTAACCACTGCGCCAATCGAGTAGTCAGCAAATTTGTTAAAAAAAAAAACAAAACGAATAACAACGATGAAGATGATAGTTTATAAGTATCCCTAGCATAATACACCATTACACCTACATAAATATGTATATTCAATCAAAGTATCCCAGGTCAATACGTTATCACGATTTGAAAATCCATTATTCCCACCGCGGGATTCTTGCCAGCCAAGCACGTTTGGGTTTCTATATAACAAAAATACCAGTTAATAATAGCGCTTTGATATCCCTTTGATCCTTAGTATTATCAATAACTATAGGTGGTATCGTAGATATCATACTCACCGATAATACGGAAGAATATAACAGTATTATGAAGTTTCAGAAAGCGAGCATTTCCGTGCAGGTTTATAGGATTAGCTCGCGCGGCCGGTACCAACCCGATATTGAATCGAATACGATCTGGTACGTAGAGGTAGAGTTTTTAAACATTGATGAAATATTTGATACTTTGGACGTTATGAGTTTCTTTGATTAAGTAGTTTTAAAATTGGTTTCAGTTTTGCGAGTAACAATTTGGTAGAAAAATGATTGAGTATTCCGTTAATTCCGTCAACGTGCGGATGATGTTAATAAGAGAGAAAGTCAATAGTAATCACATATAATTGCCTCAATGGACAATCGGGTGCAGCCGCGACTGCTGAGTATTGGTTTTTAGATTCGATTTCCGGGTTAGGCAAAATAGCGGCGCCATATAGATCTAAAAAAATGAACTATTTATGGAAAATAAATCGTTTTTTAATTTCATTGTTATTAGATTTTTCTGGTAGATGGTAATTGGCTCGTCTCCTATTACATCGGAATTAATAATAACATAACGATATGTGGGTGTACGTAAGTACCTACATATGTAGCTTATGGAACCCGGGCGTGATACAATTCCTATTATGTTATGTAATCATGTTCTGCAAATAAATTATCATTGATTGGTATTAATTATGATTGACTAAAGACACTTCGCTCCGATTTAAATAATATATGAATAACTTCCGCCCGCGGCTTCGCCCGCGTGGTTTACAAACCCGTACATTTTCCCGGGATAAAAAGTAGCCTATGTTCTATTCCAGACTATAATCTATTTCTGTGCCAAATTTCATCCAAATCCGTTCAGCCGTTCTGGCGTGAAAGAGTAACAAAGATCCATCCATCCATTCATCCATCCATCTTCACAAACTTTCACGTTTATAATATTAGTAGGATAGTATGATAGGATATTCCCATTAAGTAATAATCTAAACAGCGCTACTGAAATTTAAAAACAATTTGATATTCTTGTATTTTTTTTTATGAACAGAAAATCAGCATTGTGAAAAATGTATTTGTTGACTTTAATAGCTACTCGTTGATAATAATACTTTTCTGCCTATCCACAACGTAAGTGTTTGAGGTAGATAAGTTCACGCTCTACACGCCCAAGTAACAAATTTAAACCGCTCCAGTCCACTTAATCATCAGAATTTAAGACCTCGATCTCGGACTAGCGCTCCTAGCCACCGAAGTATCGTGGCCAGAATTTTTTAGCTCAAAACGAGACATTTAGTCTCAAGAGGCGAATAACAAGATTTTTTTTCTTTTGGATATTTCTGCTAGCTTTATTTTTGAACATGAAGATAATAAAACCTTCTCGAATGTTTAAAAAAATATGTTACGTAGACTTCGGAATTGTTAAAATGTTAGGTATAAGTAAGATAGCAAGATAAGATATATTTGAAATGCATGTAAAGGAAACCTCGAGAATCGAAGCACGATTATTCTAAACACGTGTTGAAAATCCTTGTATAGTTTGCATATTGTAAGCTGAATTTAGTACCTACCTACTTGTATTAGCTAAGTTGCTTCCAATAGGGTCCTATCGCAAACAATGTTGGAATATTTACGATATTACTAGTACTTGAATGCCAATTCATATAAAAGGTATAAGGAAAATTATTTAATTTTCATTGTATTACATAGCATCATGGCTGTTTTATCAAAATGTGGTGAAGGTACCTATTATTGTACACACACACATTTTGCCGGAACGCTTATTTATAATAGCTCATTAAAAAATACATAATATTTTGTCAATAATACAATATTTGGTAATCAATATGCGAATTCGTGACCCGAATCATAAATAATTAGAATGCGACCCACGATTTTAATAAAGAGAGACATTGAATGTCTAATGGAATTTGTGGAACGGCGATGTTGCATATAATTTGGAAGCTTCAGAGCCGGACGTTTGGTCACATGACGCGCGCAGCGTCACAGGAAACTTCTCCAACTAATGCAATTAGACACAATTATCTCGGAATTTGGAACTTTTTGAAGTACAATTCAAGAGCGTAGTCAACTTCTTTATCACTACTGAGGGGCGAGTCGAGTAAAGAGGTACGTATACTATTGCAATTTGTACAAAGAGCTCTTTCTACCGCTCGTATTTATTTCCCGCGGAGAAATGGCCGCGCATTCCCTACCACGTTATTCTAAGAGGAGATTAAACGTCAACATTTTGAACAAAGCCTTTCCGTTCTAAGCTTCAGATCATACGGTTTATACCTATTATCATATTAACTTGCGTCGGCTAGGTTGAGTTGTCTTTGAAGTTTTAGTATGTTTTATTGCACGAAGTAGTTATTTATTTACAATATGAATATGTTACATGTTGGGTACTTAATTTGGAGGGAAGCGAGCGACGAAACGAACCCCCACGAGCGACGAAATCTGAGGTCGTGTGGGCGACCAGCCAGTCTCGATGCCATTATTACTGATTGGTGATCTTTCCACTATGTCACAAGCGATTCCCGCGATAGTAAGTGCCGACTGGTGGGCGATGGTGGGATACGTATGAGAGAATCGAATCTTTAGTCTTGATTTTAAAACATCAAGTAGTTGTGCTAGGCAATAAGATCACTTATTGTCTGACAAGTTAAGCCACCTTATTTACATAGATTAATATTAAATAAATGCATCGCGTAACAATAAACAGAAGTTTTTCTTTTATTTATAGCTGAAATAACTCTTTGTGCGGTTTTGTTGGCTCCGTTCTGCAATAATAAATTTACTGAGCATAAATTAAGTACGTCACACAGGCAACGTTGTAAACCTTCCTCCAAAAACCATTGGGGTTCGTGTTAATTTGTTGCTAACTATACTTCTTTGATAACTTTTCGTTCTGTGAGGAATAAAAGCTACATTTTTCCGACTCGAAGTACCTGTATGAAATTTCACCTTCTCGGGGCTACACGGGTTATCATATTGGAATCGTTCATGCCGTAGTCAAAAGACTAGCTAGTCAGCAATGGTGGCAGCGAGGCTGACCGCGCATACGAGATTATAATCTGCCGATGCAAATCTTATACAACAGCTTATTATTGCAATTAGTGTTAGTTAGGTTGCTTGTTTACATGATAGTGTATTCTAAAACTCTCTAAAACTCGGGACGGATTAGCATGAAAGTTTTGTCTGGTATCGTATTCCTATCTTTAACGAATTTTCAATTGGAAATATTCGTTTTCAACTTCATATTTTATTAAATTGACGATTGAATGAATAATCATTCAAGTATGATACAAATTGAGCGTCACGCATAACATTTGTAGAAAATCTTATAGGACGGTTTTATTTTCGATTCAAAATTCACTGACTTTAACAATATCTTTTAACGGTAACGTTTCAAAATTTCAAGCTAAGCCTTCTGAAGAATATTATGAGATAAGAGGTTAATGCATACATTGTTAATTCTGAATAGTGCGACACTCGTAGAAGGATGCGTAGAACTGGATGCTATAATGTGTCAAATAGAACTTAACAGTTGTGTAGCTGCCATGTTGTTATCACAAGAGAATGGCTCGGGCTGTAGTGAAAAAAGTTCCACTGACCTGCCTGTCGATGTTTTTATATTATAGCCTATGAACTTTTACCATAACGAAATCAAAACATGCTACGAAACCCAGAAAAATCATGAAAAAACGATCTCCTCAATTGGATTATAATTCTCTAACTTAACAAGGAAAAATAAAGCCCTTTCATATTTAATACTATTCGCAACCTGTAGGCACATGTATTCGTTTACGTAAATTTAAATAATAAAGGAGATACTACAGAAGAACAGGTAAAATAAAATAATATTTCCCTTCGTTGGGCGCCAAGGGACGCGGTAAACACCGTAGGTGGCAGAATATATTGTGTACATTTTTTTTGTTCGTATACTTGCGTACACAGTTTTGATGCTTTGTAAATAAAAACATGCACTGTATGCTTTCTTTTCTCGGAAGTCGTAAAAGTGGCGTGAGGGATTACGCTCATACGTTTTACGAGGAACCCAGTTACTGTTGGTATATGTATTATGAATTTCCATGCTGATTTGGGAGTAGAAGAAAATTGTAGAATAAAATGTCTGTCTTGTTTTCAACGTAACTTCAAAGAGTAGATATTATTGACGAGATGCAGAACGGCAGCCTAATTACCAATGTAGCGACAGGCGTAGATCGCGCGATAACTTCTGTCAAAAGTCATTTTTATGACATATAATGTATTGGCTGACAGTGAGATTGCTGTTGCGTGGCTATCGCGTTGCTGTCGCTTTTTTACATAATCAGGCTGCCGGATATCCTTAAAGTATTTTTTTTATACACATGCGAGTTTAAATGAATTTAATGACAGAGGTATGTTTAAAGCAAAATATATGTAAAAAATAGTTGGGATTTTAAAACTGTACATTTTTAATTTTTATTATGAGTAACTAGCATAACATTGTATATTTCGTGAACAAAATGAATAAATAAGTCTTAATTGCGTATCTGTTTGTCGTACAAATAATAACCGAAATAAAGTATGTTACGGTGCCGATTTAAATAAATGGGTGTAATATTTACATACAACGATATTGGTAAGTGAAGATCGTGTTTTTGCATAAGCGGTACCGCGAATGCGGTATTAAATACAATTATGTAAAACGTAGATATTTCTCCTTATAGGAACTCGATACGTCATAATCAATTGCATATGGGCCTACACCGACATAGTAAAAGGTTGGGATGATGATAAAGGCTTTCTTTTAGTAATTCATGTAGCCTGTATACCTTAGTTTCGGTTTTCGAATGACCTACTCCACCTATATATAGGCCATTTTATTAGATTCATATGACAGACTGTCAATAAGAAATAGACTCGCTGGCTATCGATATCGTCGTATGCATTAGCTTGTCTAAACAATTCTCATGTCAACGGGTTCAAATCCTTTAATACGAGGTTGAATATTTTTAATAAAACTCATTGTGTATTTATTTTTTCCTCGAGTTCAACTTTACATTTATAAACGTGGTATGTTTTGGAGGAAAATAGAAGACAAAGCCGCGGTTGAATTATAGTGGAATCGTGCGCAATAGTTTTGTCGGCTTTGTCGGGTACGAGACTTGTGGCATGCAAATGAAGCTATGTATTGCATTTAAAGCATTGTAGGCGGACTTGGCATATTTAATGGAAAGAAAAGGGTTGTTTAAGTCTGAGAGAGAACTGAATTACATATTTTATAAGAGGTTCTATTGTGGGTTCTATGCTCGTAGCTTCAAGAGCCATTGAGAGAAATAATTCTTGAGAACAATAATACATCAACTTTGTTCGAATTGTTCCCTTTATTAGTTATTTGACAAGTGTTATATAATAGTGATGTTTCTATTTATTTTTCTTAGAACTTTATATGTATGTTTTGGTAGAAATAAATAACTATAAGTAGGTACATTGTTTGATAAATAAATAACAAAGAACCTATTGCCACGTAGCTACAGTTATCGCGTTATACATAAAAAGGCAAGAAAATAAATACGAATCTAACCTATTTCTTTCACTGCGATTAAGTCGCGCGTCTTTCCCAAAATGTTTGTCGTCAGTAATGGCGGGCGGAGTTCGTCACTCGAAGTCCCTCATTAGCATACACCTGAGCGTTATTACAGGTACGTCTACTCCTTATATCTCAATGGGGATCACTTTCTCGTAAATGTTAACGCCCTGCGGTAACGATGAGGATAAATGACTGTTTTACACATTGAAATGTTTGCGGTTTTTTTCGGCATGTCTCAATGGAAGTTTCATGCGGCAATGGATAGTTCTGAATACATTTTGAGTTAGGTCTACTTAGTAGGTTTTGTTAAGGTGTGCTTTGAATGTTTGAAATAAAAAATATAGAGCTCTTTGGGTTAAAAGGTTGAAAAATTGCTGTACCTACAGGTAGCGGCTTAAAAATATTGAATGCACTGTTAGCCACTGGTAACTGGCAGTTGCTTCAAAGAAAACCTTTCAAGTACAGAATCCTTATACATATAAATACAACATTATTTCATTAATTTATATTACAGAATTCACTTTTTCTGAAAACGTACTTCAATTCATCTCCTTACCTATATTGTGTGTTCAGCAAATGTATTTTCATTCCAGTGAAGATGTTTATTAAAAACATGTGAAAGGTAAAATATACGGGAATTTACGAAAACATTATACAAAGGAATTACACGGAGATTTACGTGTCTCGGCAGAATCAGTATGCGTACCGCATATTCGTGCTTTTAGAGGTGAACAAACGATAAGTACTAAGAAAACGACTGCTATGAAAATGTGTATGAAAATCATGCGAATTTCTTGAAGGCTTTAAAAGTTTAAAGCTGCCTTGAGAGTTATAAATGTTTCGCCTTTTATCATTGGGTATAAACGTTAACGTTAGCAATATTATGGGAATAACTATTTTTATTGTTTGTTTCAACAGTTATTGCATGCAGTTTGGATCGTAGATGATAAGATTAGTGTTTTTAGAGCTTAGATATTAGATGTTCGGAATAATAGAACTTGAGTTTTAATAATCCATGGTGCCAAAACTGAGAACTAAAATGCAAATCAAGTGAATATTATTTACTTAATTAATATGAAAAGATTTTGTCAATCTCGTAAAAAAGAAACAAAAGTCTATAAAAAAAAAGAACGCGAAGTAGGCGGTGTATTTATAAAAAAATACTTTTTCCAAAAAACATGCAATCGGAAACATTAGAAATATGTATTTCAGACGTAATCATATTACACAACAATGCATCACGTGTCATATCATTGACAGTCACACCGCAACTGACGGCAGACGTCCGTTTAGTTCCGTCCCATAAATAATGTGGTGGGGATGGAGTTAGTAGCACGTGCGCTTAACTGCGCCATCTGTCGGTAGTTGCGTCGTTATGCCTCGTCTAAACAATCATTGTTGAAGATAAAAATATTTCAGACGCCGTATTGTGACGACTTTACTTTTTGTTTTTTGTTGTTGCGGAGATAAATGCAGAGTGTTCATGAATTTTATTAATGTGGACAATTTATCGCGAATTTTTTAAAATTCATTTTGTTTGGTTAGCTTAACGGTTCATCTAAATACACGTGTGGTTTTTTTATGTTTCAAATCAAAATGATAACGTAGCAGACCCTTGATGTTATACGACATAATATATATATACGTACTTATACAATAAGACAGAGATAAATATGTATGTTCAATATATTACAACATAATAGGCCTTTAAAATGTTCAATAATAAAATACGATGTCCTTTCTTGCGGTTAAAAAAAGTAAACTGTTTTTGTTTTTAGAGATGCATATTTAATTAGTCTTATGCACGTTATTTTAGAAGCGCCCTTTCCACTTCAATCAGTTACACCTTTTTGTAGTGGAAGTTCAAACGTACTTCGTTTGTAGAACATAACAGATTCACTTCAGTTCAAACGTCGATTACAGCTTACAGCAGGCGCGTCGGAGCGGAGCGCAATTTTAAATGCTTGCGGTTGGCACACCCAGTTTGTTCTATCTGCTATTAGTCTCCTACGATTTTGGGCCGAAATTCGGGAAAAGCGCTGGCCTCGACCAACGCTGCCCATTCATTTGGTCTTGCCATTAAAAGGGAGCTTTTAACTACAGCTAATTTATGCAGCGCACGGTTTGCCGGGACAGATTACAGAGTGGTGTGTCCATTCTGTGCTCAGTTTGGGCCTGATTCACGCCTGTCGAATGTGTTACGTCTGGTGGACATTTTCTGGCTGTTTATTCGTTTGATTTGTAGCCGTGAGCAGAATTTGTGAACGTGAATATCATTTTGAAAATAAGTCAGTTGCAGATGTAATTACTGATGTGTTGCAAGCTAGTCCTGCGGGCCTAAAAAGGCCACATAGAGCAATTCAAATTGTCAAATAGACGATTGCTGAATATGAACCTTACGTGAATCGTATTAAAATTGTCAATTGAGTGAATATTATGACATATTTTGTTATCTGAATTATTTCATCTAGAGCGGTATTTTTACTACGCTGCTACTTGGTAACGTATCGATACTTATCGTGTAATATTTTTCGAAAACAAATCAAATAAGTTTTGGTGGATTTTGAAAGTCTTGGAGCGTTGGCTCGTTACATGATTCATCAATTATTAGTTACGGACTAAGTTAAGATCGACAAACCGTCAAAAAAATATGGCGTAATTGACTGATAGCATCGCCGAAAATTTGGTGTGGAAAAAGAAAAATTAAATCGCGAAAAATTTTGAGGCAATTAAGATTGATGTTCGGATCTAATTCGTATAAAAGAGTCGCCTACGATCAAATGATTGGCGAACTCTATTTTAATTTCATTAAGCGACTAATTGTATTACCTCTGAAGTTAACAATTTGGGCCAATTAGTGCAACCTAATCTAAATCAATAAGATTATTGTCATCTATATTCGTAAAGTTCACCAATGATGATGCTGAAGATTCCGTAGTGGAACTATCGACTTCAAATCAAATATTAACATTTTAAAGTTAAGTTGTAAATATGGTTTATATTTTAAATCCATTAAAACACACGTGGCCCCCGGCAATGACTCGCAATAGAGTTTATATTGTGTTTCATTTGCCTCCCTCGATGAATGTATTTACAGAATTTTAGTTTACATGTCATAACAAAAAATATGAACTATCTTCGTCTAAAAAGAAGCAATTATAAACTTGTAACAGCCGACTAGCTAACAGGTAGCTGTTTCACTCCGTCCACAATACTATCACTGCAAAGTACCAAGTACCTTACGTAAATAAACATAAACTTCTTTTCACATCGATGCAGTTACCGTGCCAACGATGGTACCGTAACGGTTGATGTGCGAGCTGGTGTGCAACCACATATTTGTGAAAAACATTGCAGCTTTGAAAACGATCGTCATTGAAACTGAAACTGCGTGTGCGAAATAGCGACTATTCTCTGATATTTGCAATCCTCCACGGATTGTATGCGTATTCTGCGTTTACGTCAAAACTCGTCGTAAAACGAAAGTAGGGATGTTAGGCCTGAAACTAAGAGATAAACTGGATAACACTGCCTAAAACGTAAATTGAACGATCTTCGTAAATATGCTTGCAACCGAAGTGGTCTAAGGGGAATCTTTACTCCTTTCTTTCTTCAAAAGTTTTGTAATTCATAACTATAATACTAAAAAAAACTTCCTCATTTTTTTTTTGGTTGCAAACGTGTCTGCAGAATGTGAGGTCCTCCTGGGTCGGTTCTTGGGCCAGGCAAAGCGTTAATCGGTTTTTCTCTACGGAAATTACATCAGTAGTTCCCCAGTATGGAATAATGCCCAGGAGATAGGATATGCCCTTATTCGGTACATGTCAGTATCTGTCTGTAGGTCAGTACGTCAGTATGCCTGGATATCTGTGTTCTCTGATGATTTAGCTTGATAGCGCAAGGGCCTTTTACTGACTTCAAAAAGGTTGACATTAATCAAACAACTTTATCAAACAAATTATAAATTACCTGTAACGACCAAGTTTCATAAGCAAAGTACTCCAGAGAAATGAGAAATGGTAAGGAAAGTGGAAAGTTCATTATTATTTCTGTTTATGTTTGTGACCAAAGTATTATAAGTTGCATCTTCCCAGAAATTTTCCTGTTAATCACTTAAATAAAGTTGTTCTCGAGAAACAGTAAAAAATAAAGTCAATAAAAATATGTCAGTGTCTTTATTGGTAAAGGAAAATATTAGTGGACAGACTCCGTAACTCATTTCTATTTCTAGAGAAATAGCGCACAGAGAAACCATAAAGAGAATGCAAACAGAAACAGCATAAAACAAAATTGGCATTTCACAAGGTTTATTTTCGATTTATGCAGAATGAACGAATAACAACTCGATTTGCGGTCACAACCGTTACTTACAATTTCATCCTTTGAAAAAAAAAAGTTTAGAGGGGAAACAACGCGGCGCTGGCACGATCACCGCTCTGCCTTTCCGTCAAAAGCGATCCAATCGTTCTCTTTATTGAAACAGCCGTCTGCCGTCTTTGTTGCGGGAATTCCCTTGAATCCAATTTATGCAAAGTATTTACGAGTGACAAGAATTTATTTGACGTGCCAATTTTGCACCCCAACGTTTCAGCTCACGAGCCACATTTTAAAAGCGCTCGGTATGTTAGTGATTGAACGGTTTACATGATATTTTGCTACCAAAGTGGAGGCGAATGTATATATGCCATTGGAAAATAGAACCGACGTCAACTCTAATATTCCGCTTTTAAGTAAAATAAAAGCTTAAATTTTAAAATCTTTGGTTGAGACATTGACAAATGACATGTATCGTCAGTGTCATCTTATTTGAGGTGGCAGCAATACGCTGGCGGAGCGACAACACGACGGCAAGTCGCCTCGACTCTGATATGAGTCCGTAAACAACAGATTTATGACATCTTGTAGCCACGAGCTGACGAAGACAGATAGCTTTATTAGGTAACTAGTCGTCCTTCAAATATATATGTAAATATACTGCGAATGCTATGATTGACCGCGCTAATTACTTATCGGAATCAATATTTTTTGTCCAAAAGTACTTCTCGCTTGAGTAACAAGCGTTAAAGTTATCTCGAAAAATATTATAATATAGGGCGTTCCGCATCGTACAGCGCTTAGAGGGTATTTGATTAACGATCCGTATTAATTTCATCCAAAATCCCCGTAACGAGGCGAGCGGAGGTATAGTCGGTTGGCGCAGAAATATCGTCGTACCTATAATACTCGTTATTAATGCTAGTCATTCACCGACTAAGATGGCTATCAAAAATCTTCCAAGTTCGGCCCCTATGCGATATTACCATTAAGTAATGACGACACTGTTGGCGCGGTGGTTGAGTGATTGAGTGCTGCGCTACTTGTCGTGGGTTCGATTCCCGCAAGGAATAACAATTCGCGAAGACTTGTTACGATAATACAAAGCGTGGGGTTTTTTAAAAAAACGTGGGTGGCTTAGATACTCATTGCCGTAGATCAAACATATTCAATCACAGGTTAAACACGATTTAATAAGTATTACTGACAGTATTTGTTGTATAAAATGAATTTAAATTAATGTTTACGTTTCACGTTTATTTGCGGTGGCAACTGCCATCGGTGCGGCTGTAGGCTTGTTAGGTAACCACTGAAGTTCGTGCCTCACCGACGAGCAAACGAATAACAGTGTACGAAGTATGGATTTAATTGTGCAAGATGTAATTTCGTACTCGATTGGCGAACCTTTTTGGAATAATTATATTCGTATAAGCCTGGCCGTGTCTCTGATGTTGGTGGTCCCCCCTCCTCCTGTGTTCTCACCCCTCCACTGATTGATGGCGCCGGAGATTGCATGTCAGGATTACATCTGCGGAGGATGTACGGATTATTTAGTTGCTGGCAGCGGGCAAATAGAGCAAGCAATATTCTGTAGAAAAAAAAACTTATAGTAACATGACGTCGGATAGACGGGTGCGAACGGGACGGTAATCTCGTTGTGTCTTTGCTGAAAATTTCATCTCTCACGATTTTATTAGACAACAGCAAACAAACTAAAACACCACAATATATATTTACACGAAGTGTCTTTCATAATAAAGGCCGTTGGTGTGTAGGTATATTGTTGTATTCTCGTGATACTTATTCTTTTGTTTATTTTACTATGTATTTGTACATAGGGTGAGTGGTTCACGATCGATATATGGAAGTATTCAATATGCGCTTCTCATTCCAAATAATTATGTAACATAAAAATCAAACCACTTAACTAAATTATTTAATAAAATATCGTACATCATAATATGTATTTTTCCTGCCAGGTCAGGTTTCCGTCTTTCTTTTAATTTTAGCTTTAAATATATTATTTTTTCGGTTAAAGGTTTGTTCAGCCATTGCAATTCTTGATTATATTATTTTAGAATAATTTGTTATTTGATTGACTAAATATTTAAGACAATTTTAGACGGAAAAATTGTAGGAAAGGGAGGATGGGGATGATCTAGGCGAAGGTTTGTACAACAAGTGGAGACGAAAGTCGGGGTACAGTCGTATCAAGAGGTCGAAACGAAGGCACAGAAAATAAAGTAGAGGGGATTGCTCCACCGACAAGAGCTGAACTCTTAAATTAAAGAAGAATAAGCCCAGGTTTGATGTATGAATGAAAAACGCATCAATTATGTTCTGCCTAATCAAAGGCCATTTGCCAAGTGCACTGCGCTACGCTTGTCCACGCTGGGAATCCATTACCACAATTTTATTAAGGTTTTGTTGGTCACTTATAGTAATATTTTTTTCATTTACATTTTTATTCCGGATATGTGAGTGTGGTTCGTCGCTAAACCAGTCACTTTGTATATCTTACGTTAATATTAACGTTCAAATTCCCATTTAATTATTCATAATTCATATTTTTACTTAGCAGCTGATTTTCCGGCTGAAAAACCTCTGTGAATTTGTAAAATGTCCATTAAACTTCTAAATTAAAGTTACTTTGAAACGTTTTTGAAATAACAGCTTTGAAATTTATTAACTAGTTCTTTGAGATCACAATGTAAATAGACTTAAACCAAATAGGTGACGACAAAGAGAAATCTCGTCTGTGAAGAATAGCGGGGCTGCAGCAAAATTTAATTTCACTTCTGCTTGTTTACTCGGCGTCAAAGAAATAAAACTTAAATATTCTTAAAATATAATCTCTTCCTTTTACATATCAAAAGCGCTTTTCAATTGAAACTACCGTGATTATTATTATTACGATAAGCCTATATTGTCTTTAATCATCGTCCTCCTGCAGTAAGGAGGACGCAGAAAATGCTTTTCAAATTGAAGACGAAAATCTGATTTGCATTTCAGTCATCGATCGACCTTGCGGTGGTTATACAAGGAGGAATTTCAATTACTCATAATACTTGATTTAGCATGGAAAAGGTCCCTTTATGATAGATCGGACGGTCTTTGTCTCTTCGTATGAGAATTTTATTCATATGTCCAATATTATTTCCGTCTGAATGGAAATATTTCCAATAAGCACCGAGCCCAGATTTTGCATTGTGTCGCCGCGATTTTCTTTTGAATATCAGTTTGGGAAAGTGTTGGTATTTCCTACAGTTATGTACTTGTATTGTATTCGGCTTTTGATGTTAGAAATAATTTCATTATTTCGTATGGAAATGGGGTGGTCGGGATTCGTACAAACTGTCTGTGTATGGAAGCGATAGTTTCGGTAAAGCTTTCTGTGAAATATGACTGGGAACATTTAGACGCTTATTATTTTACACATTTGAATAAGATGAGGACATGGTAACTATTAGAATAAAAATATATAAATAAATTCAGCCCATTAGTGTCCCACAGCTGGGCAAGGGTAAGGCCTTAGTCCACCTCGCTGTTCCGGTGCGGGTTGGCGGACTACACATATCATCGGGGCTTTATGGAATCCTCTCAGTTGTGCAGGTTTCTTCACGATGTTTTCCTTAAAAGTTAACGCAATATGATTCCGAAAGTCAGTGATGCCGGCCGGGTTTGTACTCGAATCCGTATGGAAGGCAAGCGTTCAACCCCTACACTATCATTGCTTACTATTAGATTACAAATGTTCGTGTCAAGTAAGGGTAATATGCTAAAATGAGACATTCCTTTACAATTATGTATATATGGGTGTATGTCCATGTAAATATTTGTCTTTGTAAGTGCACCCACGATACAGGAATAATTCCTAGTGTGGGGCATATATTTAAAAAAAATAAGATAAAAAAAATTAATCGCAAGTGTGGAATTTGTTTTGCATGAGCCTTAAAAATTGTTAACTAATGTCGATAACTAGTTACCAAAATATTTAAATAGGTCTTTTTTCGTTCAAAAATTCTCTTTTGTTATTAATTTGGTAATTTTATATTTACTTGCGAGCCGAGGCAATTTTTTATTGCGAACTGATCTAATTGCTATCGGCAGCGATATTGGCCATCATGGATTTACAAAGTTCAAACTTAATTAATGTAAGTGGTTTTACAAGATCGTATCGTAAAATATAGCAACGATATTGTCCGTGGGATATAAAGTAGATAAAGCAACTTTTGACCATCCTATCTATAGAGAATCTTTTATTTTCAAAGTATGAGGTTATTCGTGTAAAATTGTATCATCGCGCCTGTTTTCCGCGAAAGGTCACGTATAATTTTTTAAGTAGAGGTACCATCGGATGTCGAAGTTGACTACCACGGTGACTTTATCCAGTATACTGACCGGCTACTTCATTAGGAAGACAGGCCACGATACATGTTCTCCGATGCAGTTATGAAGTCTCTTGTAATAAGAGTTAAACTAAAATAATATGAAAATATCACGCTTTTAATTCTCGAAGAGTAAGACGGATAATATAAATGTGAATAGTCACCGATAACGTAATAAAGTACCATGTAACATAATAGGGAACGAACCTATTCTCATCTGTACTGGGGAAAAAATTAAACCCCGAGCTGCTAATGATAATTTATTTTAAAACAGAAAAACCCACTTTTATCCCTTTTGTTTGATTCCTCGACCTCACGCTCAGCAGCCACAAATGAGGCAGTCAGTAATAAGTTCTGATGATACATTATTTTAAATTTTATAAAAGACCACGCTCAATCCGGTAACCAAGCGGGTCTCAGAAAATGCCAAACGGCATTGCAGAACACCGAGGAAAAGATGGTGGGATGAGTTCGACTCTTACCAAAAAGACTGGTTCTTGCTAGCAAAAACTAGAAGTGTGTGAAAGGAAGACAGGGACCTTTGCCCTGCAGTAGGACATCACTGGCTAAATAATAATAAAAAACAGATATCTTTGAACATGGAACATGCTACAGTTCTTTGTTTCGCAAAATATTTCAGCAGGTATCACGCGGTTGATTTATTATTATCTGGTCTGATCCTACCCTGTTACGTTCCCGTCTTTTATGTAGTAAATTTTACACGAAGTTTTATATACATACAAGAATAATATTCACAGATATTGAGAAGGAATAAGGTTTTGCAGAGATTTTGACTTTATTTGCTACGGCGGAAACAAAATATTCTGCTAAAGTAACTCTAGTTCTAATATTATTACAGCTGTTATATACCATTTATGGATAAGTTAGAATCATTATTATTGTATGCAAATTACGTGGGTAGAAAGGGTGGCTACAAAATGGTTGTTTTTAAAATAAAACTAACATGGGCAAAGATTTTTGATCCTTATTTTCTAGCGTATAATAATCATTGGAAATTATACACGATCAGAAAGTCAAATGTAGTGTGGCGACCTTGTCAAGAACTGTTAAAACGTGTTAAGCGCGTGTAGGAAATTGAAGTGCCTAATATAATAAATCTTTTCAAATCGTCTCTCCTCCTACCTCTCCTCACCCCTGCATGGGAGCCCTTGTCATTATACTGTGCAGGTTTTCTGCTATCGAGTCGACACTAAAAATAACACAGGAATCGCTTATGCCGTAGTGCCGAGATTAGTCAGTCAGCAGTGGTTGTATTGAGGCTGATGATCAAACGATCTCAAAAGTTTAGTCACTCGTGGAGGCTCTTTTTACACCCCTGGAAGGCGGTATACCAATTCGTTATAAAGAGTCAATGTAATGATCACATAAAGATATTAAAAATATCAAAGATCTTTTCTACATTAGGTAATTTTATAACATTTTTATATCACAAAAATGGAGGAAGTAAGTCGGTAGGTACTATCAAATAATTGGCTTCAGGGCAAAAGTTATAAAGATACGAGCCGCCGAGAACGAACGAGGTTGTTTTGTAATCGGAGAAGAGACAACACCGCTATAAAACATGAACATCATAAAATTCTTCTACATTACCTCACAAACGTCAATTCATATGAAGTAATATTAAGTGAAACATATTTTCGTCTCTCAATTCTTTTAAGTATACCTATACGTCTAAGATCGTATGCATTTATTAAGATTGTAAGAAACGGGAAATTACAATAATCTTAGATGGAAAAAATCGTCTATTTTCGGAAAGCCAGCGAGGTTGCGGGTTACCTGATGGTAAGCGAACACCGACACCCATGATCATAGGCAATCTAATAACCACGAATACGTTGCCAACGTAAGGCTGGATTTGGAATGTCTTGTGTACGGGCAATTTCATTGGCGATTCCTATTCTTCACCCGGAACATATATGTATATTATCTACACATCATTTTTATACTGGGTTAAGGAGGTAGAATTGTATCACAGCCGTAGTCGAGGACGTAACACTGAACTCTACTCCCACGAAAAAAAACTTTACAGTCCTTCGGCTTTGACAATCTTCCTGTTACACACATACACTAGTATACTGAGTCTCGTGCAACAATATCAGTTTAGCTTTTAAGATAATAACAAGCTGGTATCGGAAACAGATACTACCGTCTATAATCTTCTTAGGAAATAATCCTTTAGTCGACACTACATCTTCGAGGACAGGGAATGGTTTATTCTTAACGTGATCATACTGCATAGTATCTGTGATATAGGTACTACTTACATATAGTATCAACTTGTTCTTAGTATCATTGAACATGGAAGCATTTCGAACATTTATCGTTTCATCCTTATCAAGGAACCGTAGTATGTATTTTAAACTTGGGTCTTATTGATTTCAATTAAGTCAAGTCGATCATCATCATCAGCCAGAAGACGTCCACTGCTGAACGAAGGCCTCCCTCAAGGGGGGGTTTGCCAAAATCCCCACGCTTGGCAGGCGGCTTGGGGATCGCAGTGGCTCACCGATTAGTGAGAGGACGCTGCTGCCCGTCCTCCGGTGTCTGGCCGCAGTTTTAAGACATACCCGGGTCAAAGTCGATAATAAGCTTTTAATTTTCGTAACGCTTTTGTGACCGTTGAACCTAACAAAATTTAGATTTTCTCCTTAAACAAAGCAAACTGTTAAGAAAATTATATTTTGTACGATTACGTAAGTCTTTGCGAATAAAAAGGCAGCCTAATTACCAATGTAGCGACAGGCCTAGATCGCGCGATAACTTCTGTCAAACGTCATTTTTGTGTCATATATAATGTATTATCTGACAGTGAGATTGCTGCCGCGTGGCTATTGCGTTGCTGTCGCTTTTTTACGTAATTAGGCTGCCGGACAAGGTTCAAAGCTATGTCGAACATTCTTCATTATCAGTTCTATCCTTCACAATGTTCAGTCATCTCCATTTTTTACAACATGCATGTTACGATACTGAGATAATCAGTAAACAATTATTATTATATTCCTATTCCTATTTCCAATGATCGAGTACTTTCGTCGCTGACTTTACGCTTATTTTGGTTGTGTCCTTCCTTTTCAGTTTCCGTGAGTTTTGACGCAGACAGTTGAACACTAAGTCTGCCGGGGTGCCTAATGTGCGGAAACCTCCGGCCCGCAATATCCTTCCGATTCAAATGTGTCGATACTACTACAATACGAGGATTCTGGTTATCGACATACATACGTATACTTTGTTGAATAATGTCAGTGTTGCTAGTAAAAAAAAAAAAAAACAAGTATTTGTGGATTGTGTTAACACCTAACCAAAGGTTGAATTACAATCTGATCTTGATCCTAATAAATTGCAGCTTACAAAATCAGAATGTAAATCTTTAACACGAAAGGTATTTATCGTTTTATCTTAAAACATTCCTGAAAAGGGACTGCTCAATTTCTAGTTTTTGTTTTCTATCTTCCAGAATTTGAAGTTAATTGTAAGCCAAATGTTGCGCATACATAAAATAACCACCAAATTTTATTGACGACACTCAGGAAACAATAACTTCCACGCAATAAATTAAACAATATTAATTATCACAATAAACCCATAAAAGTCTTAAAACAACAAAAACTGTTCGAAGCGGCTAATAAATGTAGTCTCTATTTAATAAATTTACCATTATCCGGGCTCACCCCACTAGAGTAAATAGAGGAATGGCGATCATTCGCCTGAGAGAGAGGTCGCATCTGGCGTTTGCCAGATTATGTTGGTAAAATTCAATAATCTTTAGAGAGCCAACTGAGAAGGACGGCCATTGCAACTTTTTTTTCGTTGGACGAAGGAGTTCTGAGGACTTTGGTAATCAAATTTGCGTATGTACAGTCCGCCTTCAATTGAGTTCGGTAGAGTTCAGCCGGACGTTTTTTGCATCCTAAATAAATAGGTATGGTATTCGATATCAATTTGGACATATGCGTTTTCCTAGTGGTTTCAATGTATGATATTTCTTTCAATATGACGGCTTATAGCCAATCGTCTTCTCATGGGTCTCATACGCGTTGTCTATTTTATTTGGAAAACGTTGATACCATGCAATCGTATATCCGATACCGCAATATAGTTATTGCGGTATCTAGTACGTTAGTTTTACTTTATAAGACATTATTTATGAATAAACATAAAAAATCGCTTTAATGTCACGTTAATGACGGCCAGACCAGACGTCAGTTGTTTTGTGCAAATTATGTAATTTGTATAACTAGCGGGTTTATTATACTCAGGAAATGTGCCACATATTTTATTAGGTTTAAAGAATCTTAAAATAAGACAAGTCACTTACATTTGAATATTACATACAAAATATACATAGGTAGTAGTTTAATCGTCGTTCAGTCAACAATATTTCTGTGCTAATAATAACTATCCTACTTCCTACTATCCTACTAATATTATAAATGTGAAAGTTTGTGAGGATGGATGGATGGATCTTTGTTACTCTTTCACGCCAGAACGGCTGAAGGGATCTGGGTGAAATTTGGCACAGAGATAGATTATAGTCTGGAATAGCACATAGGCTACCCTTTTTACCCCGGAAAAATGTGCGGGTGCGTAAATCACGCGGGCGAAACTGCGCGCGGGAGCTAGTCCATCATATTTACTAGGTTAGGAGTCAGTGGTCTTGATAAGATATTTGACCGGTCTAGTTTTAAATATGTTGAATGTGTTTACATTTTTATTTCAGATGGTAATTGATTATAGATTTGTGCCCCTTCGTAAGTGTTTTTTTTTCGTAGTTAGTTCTAGGTTTTTGTAATACAATAAAGCTAGCTCGGCGACTGCTACGCGTACTAATGTGTTTGAATTTTATCAATTTGATGTCGGTATGTATGGTTGAGAGTTTTTCGGATTAAGATGCATGTATTGTAGATACATAACTGGTTAATGTTCATTAATTTAGTTTCACTATAAACTTCTTTAATTGGTTTTCGATAAGGTAATTGGAAAAGAATTTTAATAATGTTGTTATTTCATTATTAAACACATCCACAACACCAAGCTATATTGCATCCACATAACCTAACCTAATCTATTGATGGTTTATCGGCATAGCACCATGACCATAGTCATTACATATATGTAACAGAATGGGAAAACTAGACCGAAATCAGGAACTGGAAATTGAAAACACGACCTCAGACTCAATAGCCGGGCATGCGACTTCCAAACCTATGAGACACTCCTACTTTATAGGTACCCTCATTTTACCAATGAAGCAATGCCCAATAAATGAATCATAATGAAGTAAAAAAAACGTCTCTGGAATGTTTTATAAATGATGCCATTCCTACCTATTCTACAAAAGATACAAATGATTAACAATTGATAACAGTGATGTTAGAATAACTGTTTGAGAACCATTTTGTTACTTTGTCTATGGAAGTTTCCCACAAGCAATGGCCATATACATACAGTATTTCAATATGCAAGTTATAAATATGTCCATATTCTATTGCAAGGCTCACTTAATCAAGTCAATCTAGTGCATGCTCCAATCAATGATGATTTGATCAAACGTCAAGCATTTCCCATTATTAATATATGAAATAGCTCGGCTGCCATATTTCATTAGATAAAGTGGGTCAAATAGCTATTCGGTTGGTTTATAGACATAATAAGGAGGTTATCACAATATTGATAGGTTGGGTGTCTTGAGTGTCAATTACTTTTTATGACTGGTGTATTTATTTTTGCGAAAATGTGTATGTAATGTTGTAAGGTTCACCATGCATGTAACAGCTACTAATATTTTATATTTATTTTTCCTTTACTTATTTTAGGATGATAGAATATTGGATGATATA
The DNA here is from genome assembly GCA_947562105.1 of Shargacucullia verbasci. Lineage (NCBI taxonomy): Eukaryota > Metazoa > Arthropoda > Insecta > Lepidoptera > Noctuidae > Shargacucullia > Shargacucullia verbasci. Next base: position 8,894,252 of record OX387289.1, on the reverse strand, counting down.
TTCTCGTTTCTATGAAGATTGTTTTCACTGAAGGGTTAGGCAGAGGTGTACTTCGTCGATACCGTTATTGAGTCCCATGTAATAGGGGGCGAGCCTATTGCCATTTACTGGGCACAGTTTAAGACTCCGTGCTGCTACTTAGAATCTCCATACAGAAAAACCCAATAACACTTTGCCCAACCCGGGAATGGAACACAGGACCAACCAACAACAACCCAGAATAAATATTTTTATAACCTATAGATAGTTGTGTTGTGCAGTGAGTTGTTCTAGATATTTGTGAATGTGAATATTTATGTATGTAAACATGTGGGGCGATGATTTATTTAAAAACAAAAAGTCATAGCGGGTGTTTTTCTGTAAATACAAACCGTCTATGAATGGCTAAGTTATTAATAATAGGGTCATAATTATAATTACAAGTGTCTGTGAGTGCCGATATCTCAGTTCTCCAGAAGATACGAAGTTTATCACTTAAAGGAGAAAATAAAGATCTTATAATATAGTATAATATAATGTATAGTATCTATCTATACGTTTGTTTTGTATATGTTACGTGTAAAACTAGACGAATTAGTAAACCTATGTTTACCCGGGTATACCTAATATTATCCGAGCTCACTGGGTGAAGTCCAAATAACGACAAAAAATAACTTCAATTCGGCGTTTACCCACATACTCTTAGATTTATCCAGTGCCGGCTGGGTAATGTTAGGTTTGGTTAGTTTAGTATTTATCTATTATTACCCAGACAGACTTGGGTTAACCTGGGTGTACGCGGATAAGCTCCGAATTCAAAGTAATTTTTGGACTTTACTCAATGGATTCGATAATGTTGGGTATACCCTGGAAAACCTACGTTTACTAATACTTCTAGCATTATCTGTAACATATATACAATATATATATATATATAAGTTAGGCCAATGTTCATACAAAACCATATTCTTTCTAATAGGTATGTAAATACCTCATAGGGTCCCACCACAAACCTCACCGAAATCAAAGTTCTTTTTACCAACATGTGATAAAACTATTTAAACCTAACTAATGCAGTGAATAGAAAGTAAAGGAGCAATTCTATATACACTTTGTTTAAAATCAGTTTAATAACAATATTTCACCAATTTTACCTTTCACCCAGGACCCAGCGATGCGAGAGACGGCCGGCCATCACTAAATCGTCGGGTGTGCATAATTCATATACCTATTACATCCAGGGCAGTGACCGCACACTGGGTGAAAATTCAACCGTAGCATACCCTTGTATTTTATATGTGGAAATTATCGAACGCGAAATGAACACGTGGTTAAATGTTAATGTTTGAAATTTTCTTAAAAATTGAATGTATTACAGATATTATATTACAATAAGACGCTTATTATAATGATACCGTTAAGAGATTGAGTTTCTCCTCGTCTGTTGGATGAGCTATAGGTAAATATTGTAACAAATACCATTGTCAATATTAAAGTTGTATTTCCTTAAAAATGGTTTGGACAATTTTGTTTTCGTGAGTTTGTAGTGTTTTATGTGGGTGCGTTGTGATCCTATGAAGTAAACTGTATCTAGTTCTTTCAGTATGATGCTATTAGGGCTAGCCTGTGTGTCTTGGAAACCTACAATATACATAGCATCACGCCTGTATCCCCGAAGAGCTAGGCAGAGGTGAACTACTGCGCACCTATGTTAGGACGATGGCAAGCCTATTCGTATTGTCGCCTATTGCAACCGGGCACATTTCTAAACTGACTGTTGCTACCCAATAAAACTTTACCCAACCTGGGAATCGAACCCAGGATCTCACGCTAAGCAGTCGCGCTTTCAACCACTAGACCGATGATTCAGTTAGAAACACCCAAAGAAAATATAGGGGCGAGTGAAGGGGCGGTATTCTATGCCGGCCGCCAAACAGATTATCTCTACCGATATAACAAAAGCACCAAAATGTAACGCTATAAACGGTAATCTATTTGGATAAGTTTAACGCGATAATATTTCAAAGATATAGCAGTGCTAAATTTTATTTGCTGTCTCATCAAAAAGTGTTTTGGCCTAACGACAGTCCCCTGTAATCCGATTAACGGTTCTGCGCGATCTCGTAATTTATAATATCATGATAGCTGACTGTAATTTCAAAGAATTATCGTACTTTGCATAAAAAATATATTATTTTCACGCACATCACCAACCTAGTCTTTTCCCGATTTCGTTGGGGTCGGCTTCTGGACTAATCACATGGTTCTGAATACGAATTTTACACGGAGTAACAGCTGTTACGGGCCTTTACAGCTTGGTCACTAGGAGATAGTGTAAATTCTAGGTTACACCGGTTTGCACACTAGTTAGTGTTGAGCGAATGGAAAAATGCTCACGCATTTACAAAGATCTCATTGTTCGGACTGTCTAAATTGTCGTCGTACATGTCGCTAGCGGAGGGGATAGAGCGTGTGAGACTTCCAGTAGTTCCAGTATTATGAGTCTATTGTGCTGATGCTTATTAGTCCTCCCCGAAAACTTTTCAATGCAGAGATTCGTATTGTTCCTGGTCACATTATGCCCTCGCCTTAATTAATATATTTAACAAAGGGAAAACATTTTCATTGAATTACCATCTGGACTTAGTTTACTATGTAGCAAAGTTACCTACTTTAAAGTAGATACTGTACAATGTTTAATGACATTTGCGAAGTGTTGATGAGTACTTAAAATTTTAGGTTCGTGCACGAGGGATTAAAACTTGTTTGGTTTACATACTCACAAAATAATGAAGCTACATTGTTTAATGTGAAGCCCATCAGTATGGGAAGGTATGTATTTAGAGCAATTTACACTATTTTAATGTAGATATACGTATAAGAGCACATATTGTATTATTCATTTTTTATATGTATCCCATATATTCCGATAATAAAATGAAATAGGGCCCTTTTGACGCTTCACAGTTTTTCTGTGCATTTTTAGTAAAGGACATCTCTACAAACTAAAGTAACTACTATGGCAATCCAGCTCTAAACCGTAACCAATTTTGAGATTCAGATAGAATGACATATAGATAGATATATAGATAGATAGATACAGATACATAGATAGATCGATAAGTGCGCATCACCATTTTTAAAAACAAAACACTACCTACTTTCTATACTACCTACTCATATTTCCTATTATCATTTCCATGGTAAGGTCAGCCGTGACTAAATTTTATACTAGAACATACCGTATACGCTTCTAATTAAAACATGTAAATATTTAATTATAAATAACAACATTAATTTATTAATAACAATCTATTCAAGCAGAATCAATTAACGTTATACCAAGGGGTACTGTAGCAGAATTGGAAATATGAAAGACAAACTCGTTACAAAATGCTTCCTCTCTTTAAATTATAGAGGGTGCATATAGCGTTCACATATGCCATTGATTGGCAGGAACGTAAATAACCACGTCGCGCGTCGCGAGTGGAACAATATTTGGAGAAGATACGCTCTGGATATACCTATTACCTCCGGTGAGGTTTGATTGTGGCAATATTCAGGTGATCAGATATTATGATAAATAAATGTATTAGAATATGTATCTGAGTCCGGCAGTGAATTGCGATACTCTATCACAGTTTCTATTGATAAATTATCAGTTTTAAGATCACTCTATGAGCCCATAGCCACTTGATTTGCCATATTGTGTTCTTGTTTTTGATGGGCGACCGTGCTTTACAAGTTTTCGGCGACTTGAAAGTACGCGCAATATAAATAATCGCGCATTATAGGTAAATAGCAATCCGCAATGTAAATACGTCTTCAGTCCTAGCTTACGTAAGAACAGTTTTACTATAATAGTAATAATATATTTTAAAATAATAATAATTTTACTAATTACCTATAACCATAGATTTGGAATTTCGCCCTATCACAGTCCTACATATTATTATAACAAACGAAACGATAATATCTTTAGTCATGTAAACAGCGTGGTTTACATGAAAAAAAAGATTTTCGTTACGTTTGATTAAAAAAGCCTGCTCCAAGCTTTTCACTGATACCAGAGGTCCTGATGTTAAAGTAACGATGCGGTTGATGAAACGATACATCGTTAGCCCAGAAGATACCTTTTCAATCTAGCAGGGAGTTTCACTCTGCAACAGCTTGGCAGCCGGTCTAACTTTAAGATGTCGCTATTCTAAATTAAGGCTTGCGGCGTTTAGATAGCAGTCGTTACTTGTAAAGTAATGGCGTTCACTCGTATTTGGATATATTTGATGAAAAGGCTCTGCTGATGATGGTTATACAAATAGACGCCCGTGGATGTAAGTACACTTCTGCTCTTAGCTTCGATGATAACGATCGTGAATACAACAAAATACTTATTTAACTGGCAACATGCCAAGCACCTATACTAATTTTATACCTTTCACGATGACAGTCATAAATGTTACAAGTTTGTTGTTTAAAACCGATTTAAAAATAATTTATTAAAACAATATATTTTGTGTTAATGTATATAAGGGTCGATGGGCCATCACCATACTGCTGAACGACAAGGCAAGAGGCTAAACGATAAGACATAGTTTATTTATTTTAATAAATCTAAGCATGAAAACCATTCCATTCCATTTCTAAGTTGGTGAAAAAGTTCTTCAGTTGGGAAACTCTTAGTAGCAGCTCGGAGTTCAGCAGTGGGCTTATTGGTGATTGAAATGTGTAAAACAGTAAGCTTTACAGGCGCGATGCAACTTTGTTTTATTTTACAAAACATAACTAAAGTGATAATAAATAGAGAGACTCATAAACAAAGTAGAATGAAGGTAGTTGCATAATCTTTCGGTGCACGTGTTGCTAACACAATTTGCCTTTACGGCGTAATACCGGCTTATGTCGGCACCAACTACTAACTTCCTAATACGTCGGTGTCACTCTAGATCCGTGCTCCAGCATGACCCGCTGCTAACAATTTTGTTTTAAAATTTGCGCCGGTGTATTTATCACACGTATAATTTTTGTACTAACTATCCTAGACTTTAACCTATTTAGTGTGTAATGATATTCAGCTACGTATAATAATTAGTTAGTAAAATGTACATAGGTAATCATTCATTTTTATTATAATAAAATCTTCAAATTCTCAGTAGCAGCACAGAGTCTGGAACTGTGGGAATACGCTCGCCCCCTATTACACGCGACTCGATAACGGCATCGGCGAAATGTGTACATTAGTACACCTCTGCCTAACCCTTGGAGGAATACAGGCATAATAATATGATTATGCCTGTATTTTTATGTTATAAATTCTGTTACGTATATTTCCTAGGCTTAAATTTATAGAATAGCATCATACTTGTATTTCCTTAGAGATAAAAATCTGTATACCCAAGTTTCACCGATGCTGTTATTAAACCCCATGTAATACGGCGACGAGCGATTTATTTTAGCTTGCTTTACATACAATAGGCACACAGGAAACGGTCCACGATTGCTTATAAAGCCATTAAGAGTCCAAGTGAGTGTCCCATTCTAATTTAGTTTGAAGCTTTATACGGCATGCGTGTTTCCCGTGTAAGCCTCCCAAAGGGCTATTAGGTGCCCTCTAACTTTGGAGACTATCCGCGAATTAAGAAAGATACAAAATAATACACTACCACTAACTTATCTGTGGACAAAAGGTGGAACTAAAATCCACAGTACTACATAGGTACTCTACTAGCGTAACTAGCGACGCCCTCAAAGGCACATACAGATAAGTTGGAGGCACTGTAAACAACAATCCTTAGCTAAACTTTTAACGAACGATAATTATGGTAACTGAAAATTTAGCAAAACATATAACTTGAAAACCCTATTTTGATGGGACTTTCACTGAAGCAGTCTGACTCTAATAATAAATATGAATAATATCTTAGTTTATGTAACAAAAATTTGAAATACATAAATTTATTCAAACGTGCACATCTATTTACCTACTAAATTTTTAAGGCGATTTACTTTTTTAAATTACGAATTTGTACGACGAACCCCAAAACCTCCGTTTATTAATTCCTGTCAATTTCCATACTTACATCGCCCTGTTATTAGAGAAATTGCCATTTACCGTGCGTGTTCCTCCCACAGTCGGGAGCTCTGAAAATTGACGTAGTACGTATCAAAGCGACCATTGTATAGAGTATTGGGGCTTGATTGACAGCTTAATTAATGTCTCTGTTAAATTCACCTTCGCCTACGGCGGCGCGGTGTTTCTGTTAGACGATTTTAATGGTTTTCGCTTTTAGAACGTAATCACCTTTAAATAAGATATTCTGATATTGTCTGTAATTACGTGGTTTAGGAATTAAGTAGTATGAAGATTTTGTAGTGTGTGTGAGTTATGTAAGTAGAGCAAAATTGTTGATGATGGTAGTTTAATATTTTCATTGATTCAAGATTCAATTCAATTGTAAAAATGTAACATAAATAATTAAGATCATAGGAAAACATTTCATGTTTCTTATTGTTTTGACTCTTATAATCCCTTGTATAAGTTATTCTATTGCTATGACCATTGTGCCGAGTTATATTTGTCAATTCGAACATAAGAGAACTCTATTACGCTGCTTTTTCAGTTCTCGACATGCTGAATGCAAGCATTATACCCGTCAAAGTAAGTACTAGTAACATAAATGTGATAGTGATATTCTTCAGGCGCTTAATAACAGCATATGCTGGAATCATCGGCTAGTAGGGGAGGTGATCTCTGACCGCTCATTGCAGCGATTATCACACAACACTCAGAACACTTAAAACGCTCACAACACTAAACAGTTCACGTGCCCTGATACTATAATGACTTTTTTTTGGAATCGGTTCAGTCGTGACTATCCATTTTAAACAAACAATTTTCAGAACTTTCATTAATGTATTTTCTACGTTGTATGTGTTTGTCGGTTCACGCGAAATCCCAAATGTAAAACGGTATTATGTGCACTATTAATGCCTACATCAGTAAGTAATAGTTTGAAAGCTTGCATGACTAGTAATGTATGGTAATTACCTAGGCATGTGTTAGACTTGCGATAGTATCTAGTTTTTTGAACCCAGCTCTGTTACAAAGTACTGTATATTTATAAATAATTACATTTACAATTTAGCTGCTAGTTTTAATGGTATCGTTTTATATTAGCTTGAGTTGAAAGCACAAACAATAATGAGTGAGTGTACTTAGGTCGGGGAATTTGAGTTAAGACCATATTACACCTCTTTTATAACCAAAAGAAGTGTGATATTAGTCAGGGTACAGTTAAGTTGAGGATAATAAGGGCCTGTGTCACGACTTAGATAGAATGCGTTAAATTTCTGGTTTACAAGTCTGATAAATTAATTTTGATGATAAAATCTCTGATTTACATAAGATGAAAAATACTACTAGCTGATTTTTAGCCGAAACACCTAATAGCAGATTTTTTTTTGTGTTTGCTATGTGTTGAGGTTTTTTAAATTCCTTACCACTTTCTTACAGAAAATTTAATATATTTATATCTGTACCACTATCACGAGTTTTCTTACTATTTACTATCAAAGTAAAGTAAATTTTCATAATAACGATTTTAGTTTTTAGCTTGGTTACATTAGGGATTAGAGTCGCTTATGTGACATCTAGTCATAGTAAAGTTTTGATTTTATATTTACTATATTAAAGAGATGTCATGTTAGCGACTCTAATCTCTAATGAAACCAGTTTAAGAACTAAAATCGCTTTCATGAAAATTTACATTTACTATGAAAGTACATAGTAAAAAACTCATAATAGAGGTACTGGTCACTCTGTATACTTATGGTTATCAGCATATATAATTTATATGTCGCTATCAACTATCGGCAACACTAAGCTATCATCCGCCGGTTGTGACGTAGATAATTAAATTATGTAATAACTAGTTGATGATAAATCATTCATTTACTCATGATAGCTGATTTAATTAATTTGATGTTTTCAATCATTTAAAATAATGATAACATAAATAGAATCACGCCTGTATTCCCCGAAGGGTTAGACAGAGGTGTTATTGAGTTCTATGTAATAAGGGGCGAGCCTATTGCCATCTATCGAGCGCAGTTCCAGACTTCGAGGTGGTGCTGAGAATTTCCATGCAGAAATATCCAATAACACTTTGCTCGACCCGGGAATCGAACCCACGCTCAGAAGTCGCGCTTGCGACCACTAGACCAATAAAGTAGTCTTTATGTTTAGGTGCTCTTTAAAATCACATCAGCTGATAAAGTAAAATGTCGCAACAAGCTCGTGTCTCATAATTTATAAAGCCGAGTACGGTGATATAAACGCCATTAATCACTTTGGACGCCAACTACGGGCGCCACGTGGATACATCGAGTGCCGAACAAGACACACGATTAATTATCTTGTCTGCTTACCTCTAGATAAAATTGCACGTCCCAAAAGATTTGTTAAGATCCTGAAAATGATTTTATACAGGTGACTAGTAAATAAGACCTAGTAAGACAGTGATAGTCTTTTGGTTGTACATTTGCCTGCCATGCAAACGTGTCTGAGTTCAAAATCACCCCGCACCTTTGACTTTTCGGAATCATGTGTGGATCAGAATTTCATTACCACTTGCGTTAACGACGAAGAAAAACTTCGTAAGGAAACTTCCACACAAAGGCGTCAAAAGTGAGTGAAGTTATCGGCAGTGTATATAGTCATTCAACCCGTTATTTATCAGGCCAGCATGGTAGATTACGACCTAAGCCTTTTATTTCTGCGAAGAGTACCGAGTCTAGTCCTTCCCTCTACTCGGAACATCACCAAGACTAGATTCTAATACCGAATTAAAATTTGTCCATGTGAGGATTAAGAGCACGATTGACGGCATGGTTGGCGCAGGAGCAAATTAAATAATATTAAGCAACACTGCTAAGGGTGTCCCATAGTGGGACTCGAACCTCGGTTTAGGGCGTTGCTGGGGGACAGACAAGAGAGGACATGCTGGATCAGACCGTAGTCATGAGACAGTAGTATTAAAAAAAACGAATACGCAACTAATTTGCACATTTTTGTACTCCTAGTTATTGTGGTTGAATCAGGTTTAAAAGAAGGTTGGAGTGAAGTCGTCCCTATTACGTAAATTTATATTAATATTTTCACCATTAAACGAAGCAAAGTGTTTATTTCAGACGTATTTAATTAATTTAATGTTAAACTTGTAGACACGTGCAAAATGAAGAATTCTCAGAATTTCTTGCTAACGAATTTATTTCAATTTGTAAACAGATAAATACGATTAATACATTAACATACAAATACTGACAATATTTTCCTTAACACAGTAATGGCAAAGCCCAAGCGAATTACAAAACTAATTGGCTTCAGTAATAGTTAATGGGATTAATGGGTGATGTCGGACATACTTCGACGGCATTTGATGGATCACTTCACTATTATAATGGCTCTGTCATACAAATGAAGTAATGAACCGCGTGTCCCATATATCGATTGATAAGCATATTGTATAGGTATTTTGGAAACGTTTTGGTATATCCAAAAGACCTTCCATAACGTTTCCTTGCAACATTTCCACCGTAGATGACCAAGAAGGCTTATTGGTCTATTTAAAGGCATAGCCATTTAACCTGTCAGCCTAAATAAATCAAAGCGTGGGAGTGAGTTCTGTTCAAGGGAGGGGGCAAATCAGGAATTCCAGCCTGCAAGGGCGATAAGGAATCAGGCACAAATTAACCAGCTAAATGTATGCATGGAGGCAGACAAGGGGGCGTGCACTTCCCCCTTCCACCTTGGTACGGCCAGGAAGATTGGTGCAGATTGAGGTGTCACCGGTACGGGGTTATATCCACCGATAACCAAAATAAAATTCACCAGTATTATCGATTGTTGAATATGGGCTAGAGAAATACTAACTGTCAAACAAACCATGTTGGCTTCGAGCGGTGCCAGTGCAAAAGCAATATTACGCTGGAATACAAGCATTCATTATAGCATTAGCTATTGATGTTTGTATTTGAGCATATTGCAGATACCTTTGCGTTCACATGCACGTAGCGGACAAACACTCGCTTTGGCTTGTTTTATATACAACTGTGTTTTTCACAGAACTGTTTACTATCAGCACGCACTGGCTGGGATTTTTCCACAAAGGAATAGTGCAACCAAAACATAACTCTACAAGACAGTTGATATTATCATCTACTGTCTTTCCCGACCACGTTGGTATCAGTATTTTCCAAGGAGAAACTGCCATCTGGCCGCCGACACACCTCTAAGGTTTTCAGACTTTGGGCCGTTGGTATCTGTAACGAATGCCATATATGACACCTAAGATATGGAGGGGTCTTGATGTGTGAAAAACGGTTATTCATCCAAAGACTACCGCAAGCGCTGCTTGACCTCGCAGATCAGCAGTTCAGCGCGATAGCTATGCAACTACGAAACCTACAAGTTATGTAATAAAGCAAATAAAATGAGGCTGGCGGCACCATATAAATCAAATGTGACAATTTATCTCATCATCCATCACAAAACGACTTTCATATACGGGACAGTTCCTGACGTATGATATAACATGGTGACAACTCGTTTCTCGAAAAATTAAGCTTCATACCGCCGGCGAGGCTTACGAGGCTTTACTCGAAGACGCTCTCATGTAATGATTAAAGTGTAGCATCTATAAGGATATTATTTTTCATCCTCTAACTTGGGGTACAGCTAGGTGGTTTTATTATAAAGCGTGAATACGTATACTTAATATTATATATTGTGTTCTATGTACATATATGAATATAATGTGGAAAGTAGATAGCTATACAACGCTGATCGATTGTTGAGGTTAAACCTGAGGTGAATGCTTTTACTTCTTTATTCATAAGGCAAGGATGAGGAGACTTGTACAGTGGTGACCTACATTAACTGACCCCCCTAGAATCACTACATATTATAAAATAAAGTCCCCCCTCGCGTCTGTCTGTCTGTCTGTTGGCGATAAACTCAAAAACTACTGAACGGATATTCATGCGGTTTTCACTAGTAGACAAAGTGATTCATGAGAAAGGTTTAAATGTATAACTCGTTAAGGTTTTGTGTAAATTGTTTGAAATATGACGGCGTTAGTTGAAGATGTCGGAAAAAATCATGCTGACGGGGAGCTTTACTGGCGTGCGCCAAGTAAATGCTCGACGTAACAGTCCGATACGACACAACGACAGAAAAAAAATGAAGATGTATATGCTCTGCTAACCGTGCGAAGCCAGGGCGAGTTGCTAGTTTATCATATATGTCTAGGGGTCAGGTAATGTAGGGCACCGACTGTACCATAACTGACTGACTCATTAGTGTAGCGGTCGCAAACGCGACTTTCAAGCATGAGATCTCGTTTTCGAGCTCCAGGTCAGGCGGTGTTATAGGTTTTTCTGTTGGAAAATTATAATTAGTAGCCCAGAGTTATCAACTTTATCTGGTAGATGGCAATAGGCTCGTCCTCTATTATACCTAGCTCGCATAAGTCGGATCTCCAATTTCTTTACCCGTCCAGGTACCTTCTTTCGAATGCCACACAAAGAATAATAGTTCGTATTATCAGATTTTATGGTTTAAGGTCTTTAGCTCCAGATATTGTCAGTCTGGTTAACAAAATAAAGAAAATGATAGGTAAGAATTTGGAGATAATCCTCTGAATAAATGGAATAGATAGATGTCTTATCGAAGTTAGATAAATGGACAAAAGCTTTTATGTTTGACATTTGTAACTTTTACTTGTGAGAATATAAGTTCTTTCGATAATATTGGGTGGCAACTGTGACAAAAATTGCGGTCTTTCATTTTTCAATATATTTGGAGATGTGTCTATTGTTATAATATAAATATATATAGGTACATTGAAGAAGATTCTTACATATATTTTCTTTTGGTAAACTTAGATACCTCTGTTCTCAATTATATAAAAGGGATGAGCCTCCACGATTGATGTCCTTATGTACTTATTATGTACATCAATCGTGAAGGCTCATTCCTCATCATCTGGTGCACCGTCAACTGTAAGTCTGGATACCACCATTGCTGGCTGACTAATCTTTCAAACAGCATGACCGATTCCATTGTCTCTTCCAAATACTTTGCTTTTTCAGTATTTTTATAAAAAATCTTATTTCTATAGAATTTAAAAATAAACAACCTCGTCCTTAATAAGATAAACCCATCGGTACCACAACTTCCTTTGACCACAACCTCTAGTTCATCGCTTTAATATTCCGGAGATTGATCCGTTAAGCCCCTAAATTTTAATTTACTTCCGTGTACCTACGCGCGTAATTATTTCAAACGATTTAAATCCCGCTTTATAAGCGGTATAATATAATGCTTTAGTAAAGTTGTGATATGTCGAGAGAATTACTGTACAATGCGTATAATTAATATTTATTTTAATAGTAGACGCTTCATTAATATTGATCCTTATACGGAATTGTGAATAATTAAGCCTTCAGTGGTATCGTTTGAAATTTAGGTATTATATATATAGGCATACAATTGAAGTGAAATAATGAGAGATTAATCATTTACAATTGATCATTCCGCGATATGTCTACAAAATATGAACCTAAAAACCTAAGCGTAACTGCAATTTATTTTCATTGAGGACTCTACAGAGAATTTTGCGAATCAGCTGCCCAATTCATACTGCATTAGTATCGTCTTATGTAGACCAAATTAAAGAGAACTTAATATCACCTAGTTTAAAGTCAAATATTCTCTTTGCAGGTCTACCACTACCACCGATGAACGAGATGATTAAAATGAAGACGATTTAAATGATGGCACAGTTGGCGCTGTGGTTTAGCGATCGACTTTTTCGCTAAGGCGCAAGCTCGATTCCCACATAGAACAAATATTTTTATGACCTGCAGATAATTGTTCTCTATGTATATATTTTTGGGTTTGTAAACAAACCTAAGAATTATGTCTTAATACAGAAATATGTCTTAATAACGGGTAAAAAATCTTATACATTTGCAAAGGCGTTCTCAGATCCAAACATTTCAAACAAGCGACATACAAAGTCACATCAAACAAGTGTTGTCATCATAAACGTGTCACCATGAAAGCCTCATTCATCAAGGATAAACATTATTCCAGTTAAGATATGTATTTATTTTAACATTCAAGTCGTCGAGACTGTGGCGTTCCATTTGAATCTCTAAAACTACGGGGTGTTTGCTGTAAATTGTAGCGGATGCATTTCGCGCAGTGTTTGTGGTTTATCTTCGTCTGATGTCTTGAATATGTGATGTAAAACGTTATCATGCAAATGTCACTGGTTATTTGTTATATGCAGTCGGAATTTTAGGAGGAGAGCTTTAAGAGCGAGATAGGTATTTGGTTGGAAGTCGTATATTTGTCTCACTGGCGACTAAGTAGGGCAAGGACAAAGTCTTTGTTTAATTCGAATAAATGCGACGACACGAGATACAGATAGTTTGATTTTACTTATTGAGTGACATAAAAGAATAATTAATTCATTAATTAATACTGTTTACCTACAGTTTTCCAATAATATTAGAGGTAATTAAGCAAAAACAACAAATTTTTGCTTTATTTTCCACTACATGTCTAGACAAACACATTTACAAATTCGTTAGCTACCTTTTTGCCTCATTAAGTTGGAAGAAAAAATACTTTTAACACGATTCGGTTTCACGTATTTTTTTGCTTAACCATAAAATAGGCATTAAATAAAAATATACAGAGATATAATTTTGGCATTCACCGCAAGTTTCTAACGTAACTGCAGCGAAATGTCGCCTCGCATACCAGGAGCAGACACGCGGCGGCCGAGAAAAAACTATATTTTTGTACAATTTAAATGCAAAGCTAAATCAAAAAATGGTTGTACATTTGCATTGCACTTTTTAAGTTTAAATTGCCTCTTGATACATATTAGAGACAAAATTTGGCAGCTTTTTAAAATGCCTCTTGAATGAAACCCGTGAATTTAGTTGTCATCCAAAGCGATAACGTCTATTACAGACGATTAAGACAGGCCGCGTTAGTTGAAACTATTTTTGTGAATGGTAGGCATCTTATCAAAACAAATTAAGTAGGTCAGGTACGTCTTTCTTTCTTTCTATAAATAAAGTTCAGACTGAGACAATGTTTTTGGGAACAGGCACTCTTTAACTAGATAAAGATAAGGCACGAGTTTCCTAGGTAGCTCCAGCAAGATCTTGGCAACGGACTTTGACGAAACTGACGAAACTTTAATATAGCTGCTATATAACCATGCCAGGCCATGGTACAGTGTGTAGAGTGGGTGGTCTTCGTTTATGCAGTGACTCAGTGCTTTATCTACCTAACCATCGGTAATTGTAAACAATTACAACAAGTCTAACAGTAACTAAATAATAGTAATGGTCGATCCATTGCATTGAACGGATGGATCCAATTCAATACTATTTGCCGTTATGATCATCTCGCCTTCAAATATATTGTCGTGTACCTCGCAGAAAAAAGGCCATCAAATCTGTCCGTTTATAAGTTACAAAATCAGAATAGGACTCATTAATTTAACGTAATGCATCGAAAAAGTAAATCTGATGAATGTCGGCGTCGAAATAATACCTACTCTTGGATAGAACTCATTTGACATTGAATCGGTAGCCGTTTTTTGGATGCAAATATGGATCGTTACGGACTTCACCCGAGAACTAGAATAGGCAGTTTCTTCATATTATAATACTAAAGAGTATTCTATTCTAAGTTGCTAACTGACATGATCAGTGACATCTGAGATCTCGGTAGAAGTAGATGGTACGAACTCATGACACACAAACTGAAGTTATGTACATAGCAAAAGACGAGAGTGCAACGTACATACACATTATAAATGATCTAAAGCACACTGAAGGTAGGAAGTGTAAACGAGATCATATTACATGTACCTACTCTTCTTGGTCGGACGGAGTACATTCCTCGGCTTATCCTTTCAATATTCGTTCATACTCTGCAAGCAAGCTATATGAGCTTACTTGTATATGCGAATATTGATACAAAGTTTATACGGAAGTAGGTTTTGTAACTTAGATATTCCCACTGTTTGAAAATGGAAGTTCGGTTCAGCTCGGCTCGGGACCTTGCCATGTGAAGAATTCATGAATATGGCTCTCGTCGAGTCCGAAACCAGTCGAGCTTATTCGAAATATGAAAGTGTGTCGAGAATTTTCGATTTTATTTTATACATTAATATTGTTGGGCTAAATTTACACTAAGATGCTCAATTTTTTTTTCCTATAGCTTACACAGCTATAATTTTGAATTTTATATTTTTTTTTTTAGATACGGAATCTTTTCTATCTTTTTGTAAATATAAAATGTAGGAAACTGTTTACAAACAATTCTCTATAAGTTTCTTTATGATATCCATAACTGTGATAACGTATCGTGAGAGATAACTTGTAAGTATCTCTCACGCGAGGAGATGGATACAACATTATTTTTATGACAGATAATGTATTTTTGATGCGCCTGGCTCCAACAGCACCCTAAAGTGAAAGAAGGAAACTACTTCGAAAATAAGATAAAGTTTTGTCAATAACCCATCTATATTGTTAGAGATGCTTCACCAATTTTAACGCATGATTATTTTCAAATCAGTAGCTATGCTATGATTAGTTCTAATACGCGTTAATTGTAAACGGTAAAATGCTAACAGCCTGATATTTCGTCAAAGTAAATCAAGAAAACTGTGGAAACGTACTGATAATATCGATGGTTAGCCCATGTAGAGAATTCTGCTAGCAAAGGTCTTCGAAATATATGAATTAGCCTCGCACATGCTGTGTGGCTGTATAGGATGTACGCTGAAACTAGAAATGCATTGTGGATAAAAGCCTATGCTATATCGCTGGGGCATCTCTATGTATACCTGGGCTTTCACGTGACTTTTCAGCATGTGGATAGGTGAATACTGTAGACAACGCAACCAAAAGCATAATAATTATAAACTTGCATGCATGTACATGCTGTTTGTTTGTTTTAAACCAAGCTCATATAAAATACCATCTAGTTTCAAATATAACACATTTTGCACAGTCGCACACGAGTGCCGAAACCTGTGATCGTGTGGTGCTCCCTGGGCAGTCAGCCCTGATACCACCATTGATGACTGACTAACCGTTTTTTAACGCCATGAGCAATTCCCATTTCATAGCTCAGTCAAATCAAAGAACAATGTGGAAACAGATAATGCATAATACAACCGACATAATACTATATGAAAATGTTGGTCTTACATGACACACACAATGAAATCCTTTGATACTTGAAACCAAATCTTCACAATGTAAAGTTATGAGTGTAAGAGTAGATACAGCCGATCTCACAGACGCCTCTCAAGAGACTAAAAGATTTGTAGAGAAACATTATTTCAAAAGTAATCACTAAAGAAATATTATTTGACACCTACTCGAAAACAAGGTCAAATATAATCGATTCTTTTGACGCAGAAACAGGCTTCCGAAATTTAATCTAAAGATCGTAAAGTAGTACGTCATTAATTGCCTAAATAACTAGTCTCACTGAATAATTTTCACGGGGAAAAGAGAAATATGACATATTTCCGTTGTGACTCACCGACCACGGCATTGAGTTTTATTCGATTTTAATACGGAACAAAACCTTTACATTAATAAATATATCTTTGGATCCCTGATTTCGGTAAGGCCGGCTGCACACTAGCGGTTGCTGACCAAGAAAGTGTTGAGGTGCCACCGCATCTTTATCTCGGCCGTTTATCAAATAAATTCAGAGTCCCAGTGAAATTTATTAGTTTTCGAATGGCCACCTCTGCTACTGTGACTTGGCTTTATTGCGGGGAAGAAATCGCTCGTGAAATGCGACTTTGCTATCCTTAGAGTTAAGTTCTGTTGAGTTATGTGTGTGCGGTGTTTATTATTATGAATAGGAATCGAAATAAAAAATGGGTCTTTTGTAGTTTCAGATACCTAGAAATCTATAGTTGTCTTGTCTAATCCCTAATAAACTTTATGTTCTTAATACAAAAGTAAAGTAAGAAACTTGAAGATATGGATATATTTTTGACGAAATAGATATTATTGAAAAAAATATCGCAAAAATAAATTATATATATATATATATATATATATATATATATATATATATATATATATATATATATATATATATATATATATTATTATATGCTTTACTTTTTTATCAAACGTGTTATTAGTGGATTACAAACAGCGTTTCAATACATTTTAAAACTCTAAATAAACTTTGGGTTAAAACTGAAATGTTTACAAAACAGTCTCTCGTACAAATAAATCACTATTTTATGCTCTATTTATTATAAAACGTGTCATTAGCCGATTACATACAGCGTTTCAAAACATTTGATCACTCTGTTTACCCTGTTAGATCAGAGTCGTGATATTATTTAACAGATTCACATTTTCCCCATCAGCGGGGATGAAACATTTGAACTGTAGTGTAAACCAATTTTCCCAATCAATCTGCTGTTTTAATTTGTTAAAAAGCTATCGCAATATAAATAAATATTTTGATACTGAATTTTCACAGAGCAACTACAAAGAAATTAAATTAAAATATATCTGTTTGATTATTCATGTATTACAATGTGTTGGTTTATTTTTGATTTCTCTGTTATACAATAATTTAGTCGCGGGCAACCGATGGATGCAAGTGGCGGAATGTCGTTCGATTTGGTGGTCTAAGGGGGAGACCTTCGGTCAGCTGCAGTGGACGTCTTTTGGCTGATGATAATGATGATGATATAATTTATTCTCTGTTTTGATATGTAACGAAAAGCCCAAGATTATTTCTTCAACATGTCAAGCGATACAAATTAGACACAATAGAAAATCTATTGTTTCTTGCCACCGGGCGCCTCCTGTATCTTTAACTTTGAAAATCTTTATACTTTGAACAGGGATTTAACACAATGATTAGAACCAGTAATGATTTAAAAGATATTCGTGATTTGGTGGACCAGTATTGTCTACCTAAAGGTAATACTATAGTAGTGTTGCTATATTTAATTCATTATTTTGATACTGTAATGTCGTTTAAATTTAAATAGTTTCTTATATATAACCGCTATACATTGTAAATGTGATTGAGATCTAGACTGAACGCTCTTAATTTCATTAATTCTCACGATAACTGACCCATGCTTGTCCTCTGTTGCGACAGGTCAGTTCAAATAGTTATGGCACTTTCTTCAAAAGGCTATTCCACCCTATATTTGTCTCAGATAAATCGTTACATCATAACAATCTGTCTGGACTTTAAAATAGACTTTGACCCCTGAGTTTGTTTCGGCGTTTGTTCTCAGGGATAGTCATAGGAAATGCCTACGCCATCTAGTTTATAAAAGACGTGTAAAAGTGATTGAAAAATTCTAATAGCAATAGTTATTTGTTCTATGTTTTGAATCACGAGCGCAGCGAGTGATTCAAAACTTAGAATCCTGAGCGTTAGCGAGGGAATCAAAAGAGCACGAGGTGAAAAATCTTTGCACTCGAGTGCAACACGTAACTTTTCATCCCACCTCAGCGAGGAAATGACTAAATGCAAAAATAAAAAACATTTACAATCACAAGATACTTTTATTTCAATTTAGGTATTAACTACTACATTATGATAGGTAAGTATTACAGAATGATCTTTAAGTTATAACAAATAACACTTAGGTATAATTAAGAAAAATTGAAAGTAACGTTGCTACAGTTACTTATGTTGAGTGTAATATTTTTGTTAGGTACTGTAATGTTGGTGTTAGTGACTTGTGTACTGTTTTTCGGTAAACTATCTGTCATACTTAATAGTTGTACCGGATTTTCATCGGATTCCCTTGGCGTAAATGTTGGCGAGAGAGGGCGATGGTTAGGTGTTTCGTAACGGCTCATTTTTGATGTAGAAGGACCAGTCCAAGGATCTGACTGAGGCTCTTTCAGTGTAATGGCCTCCTACGATGCCTTTACATATTTTAGACTTATTTTGGATGGAATCCTCTATGTATCCCTCTACAACCGCATTGGACTTCCAGCCTCCATGGCGCTTAAGGGACAGGAGATCAGCTCCTGAATCGGCCAAAAGTGTGGCTGAAGTTCGTCGGAAACAATGACCCGTGTACAACAGGGGTTCTGGAAGTTCAAGAAATGTTGCTATTTCTCGTGGGATACTGCCAATTTTATTAGCACCCATAGGCTGTCTAACACACTTTCCGTTGCGATACTGTAGAAAAAATCGATTGATTGGAGTGTTAGGCGGGCGTAAGGCTTGATATTTCTCAACAATTGTTACGTATTTCTTGCGAATGACGAAGTTGCGGTCTCTTTTTGTCTTTGTATTAGGTAAATTAATTAATAGTAAGTCATCTGAATGTTTCTCAATGTTTTTGACATTAAGTTGTGTTAGTTCATTAGTTCGACACGCTCCGTTTATACCAATAATAAGAACAACCTGTAACGTAAAGAGTATTGTAGTAGATAAGTTAATAAAATTGATATGCATGCATAATAGAGGGGCTCGTAGCTACATAGCTGCTGCGTAGAATAGTAATTGATCTGCGAGGTTAAGCAGCGTTAGCTAAGGTCATTCCTTGGATGGGTGACCGTTGTTTACACATCGAGACCCCTCCGTGACTCGGAAAGCACATTAAGCAGTTGGTCCTGGGTGTCATACGAATACCTATGACAGTCGTTACGGGTGTCAGAAGCCCAAAAAATCTGATAACCAGTCTAACCTTCGAGTATCAGTGTCTCCCAGTAATTGGGTGGTGGAGGTCTGATGGCAGTCGCTTCATGTAAAATACTGATATTCAGCCGCAACCGGTTAGACTGGAAACCGACCCCAATGTAGTTGGGAAAAGGCTAGGCAGATGATGATATGCATGCATAATTATGCCTATCAACATCTACTAAGTACGTATTAGATTATGTTAATTAGTTGATTAATATACTTAAGTAGATACTGAATGTACAACTGACTTACTTTTGCCGCCAAATATACGGAATCAGGTGCTTCGTTAAGAAACTTTTCAATTTCAGACGCTGTTAAAACCTTCGATTTTTTTGGTTGATGACCAGATGAGGCTCTTTTTAAAAATGCCACTAATTTAGGATAGGTGTCGATATGTATGTCTTTTTTCATCTTAATTGTTGCTTTTAGCAGTGAATACATACTCCATAGAGTGCTTGATTTCTTGGTCTCGGATAATTCAATAAAATATGCCAGCAAAACGTTTTCTGAGAAAGTTTTTGCTCCTTTACCTAGTCGCCACGTGTTAAACATATCGTACTGTTTCAAATACTTCTCGCGTGATTGTTGAGGGAGAAAGCTCATTTGCGCATTATTAACAGTTTCAGTCAATTCTGTTGGCGTCAAATAAACTTCCTCGTCGCTAGAATCACTCATTTTAGGTTTTTCACTTGTTTTCAAGTTTCTTGTTTTTAATAGGTTTTAACAATATGACGTGAAAAGAAAAGGGCGCGCGCAAAGCAAATTAAAAAAAAAAGTACACCAAGAAGGTTCCGAGTCTGAGTTTTTAACAAATTAAAAAAGGTTATATGATAAATTCGGCACCATGGAGGTAGAAGTAAATAGGTTTAATGATGTTTTGAATTCACAAACTTAGTGCACACGATGTTCCAAATTCAATTTTACTTTATCCTCTAGCGGATAAAAATGGCTTTTGCACTCAGATATCGAAGAGCAAAAATACTCTTTCCGAGATGGTGGGATGAAAAATAAATTATAACATTTCATTTAGTTTTTTCCTCAGCTTCAGATTGAAGGGTTCACAAGTCCGAAATCACACATCTGACTTTCAAAATATTGGTAACGTTCTCCTTTTCATGGAGTCTTGCTTTAATGCCGTTAATTTAAGTCGTATTTTATCGATATACACGGCGTACACCGAGGACGACATACAACGTGGTGAAACTACGACGAGGTATTACAGAGGATTTACGTTTAGCTTATTTTAAGCGTCGAGTTTGATGCTGCCGCTGATTTACGCAAAGTATCGTGTTTGACCTAAGCTATTATGGTACGCATTTAACATGTATCTTTCTTGATTTAGGACTATTTTGGATGCACTGTTATTGGATAAACTTATTATCATTTATGCACAACCATTTGTTTTGTCATCTGTTTTTCTGTCTTAGATTTTTCTTCTATCGAGTCGGCACGAACTTTCACTTGGTGGTCGCTCATACCGTCGTGAAAGATTAGTCAGTGAGCAATGGTGGTATCGAGGTAGACTGCCCAGGATGCGCCAGACGATCTTATGCTTGTCTTAGATAACTTAAAATATCCTGTTTATATGATTTCCTTTATCATAGCTTTGTATAAAATAAGTTACCAAGCTTCAACATTTGATGTCGGACTTAGACTCAAGGTTGGCACGATAAAAGATAACTTAGCAGACCCCTCATCCACATTCAGCCTTCTCCACCCACATTATTCAGTGTATCCACCATTACGGTCGTACTGGTGTAATATAACAATATGACACCTAATGGCGGAGGAACGTAAAGGTGAGATGCAAATAACCTCTGGTGCTGAGACGTGCTCCGCGAAGTTTGAAAGCACGAGTTGAATACGAAAGTTACGGCACCCGTGCACCAGGATAACTGGCGCAAGTGACTACAATATACTTTAAAGTCAGTGTAAGTCAGGGAAGCGGTGGCCCTTATCGCACACGTGATTTGAATTCCTCGCACACTTTTATTCGACCAATATGACAAAAATGTTTGCGACGACTGCGCTTTGAATACATAAACACACTGATTTTAAATTTTCCTTTTATTATATTTCGCTTGGGAATAAAGTGCGACTATTCTTATTGTCTGGCGTTGTTTTCTCTTGGGGTTGGAATATGCCAAGAAAATAAAATGTTCGTTGAATGATACGATTGTATTGAGTAACGAGTGCTCTGTATGATAAAAATGGTACGATACAATACAAGTAAACTGAAAAATGAAGTCTGTCTATGTATTATTTTTTTACTTTTTTGTTAGATGGATAGATGAAAACTAGGCGTTTTTTATATATCTTTTATCAAAGTAATCAAGTGGACTACTATGCTACAGCCATGGTCGAAAATATTGAAAGAATTCCGATCCGACTATTTCATAGGTTTGCCGTTAGGAGAAACGCATTTGGTTTAAGTATGGGATATGAAGTATCTATCCAGTTTAAGTCTAGAAAATATAATAATAAACATAAATTAAAAACGTATTAATCAACAGATAGGTGGTAACAACAACGTCTTTGGAACAACAACATAATACCCTGATGCAAAATCTTATTTTTGTACAAAAATAACATCAAAGATTTGCAATTTTGAAGTCGTTAATCGGTTTATCTACTTTACAAAGAATAATTTATGTATAGAAACACTGATTCGAGATTTTATATAAAATATTCTTCTTTATAAATCAATTCTGCTTCCGATATTCTATTTCAGTTTATTGCCCAATTCAACGCCATGTCATGCGTTTATATTCTACGAATTATTTGTCATAAAAGAACTTAGTTAATAGGTTTAAAAAAAATTACGTCATGATCAATATACGGTTAGTATTTTTTTAACTACTAGCCACAGAATATAATATTATTAGTAGAAAGAACTTCACGGTTGAAGAGAAAGTTTTCAATGACTGTCTCGAAAAAAGCATGAATAGAGAAATGCTTAAAAAATGTGCTCACGGATAATTTTATTTTCTCTTTAGCTAAAAACTAAAATCACTTCAGTGACGACGCATTGTCCCTTACATACTATAGTATTGGAATATGGAATACTCTACTTCAGATACTTCAATGGAAACAATAAATCATAAAAACAACAATAAAACAAAACAGATAGCTATAAAACCATAATAAAGTCAAAGCACGGGTTTTATCAAAGAAAAAAGATTCCCAAGCGTAAGTAATGTAAACATCATACGATTCACTAGTGACGTATCTACGTGGGTTTCGTAGTGTTTGAATACAATGGCGAGACCCGAGGCGACGGGGGAGTGCCCACAGCTTCAACGCTACTCGGATGCGAATAGAACTACCACCGTATCTCATAAGATATGGAGTTCTTAACATGTAGGTGAATTGAATTTTCAGATTACGTACCGGGGACCAGGATTTTTATTTCATATATTTATCTGTTTTTTAGGTATCGCATCGGATTGTTGGTGAAGTCATTGTAAAGGGTAGAATGGGTTACAGAAATGTGTATGTTCGGTGCAGATTTCATAGAACTTGTGACAATATATTTACATTTTGGGGAAAGGATAAAAATGTTGACAGAAAAGTCACTATACTAATCGTTGTAAATCCGTGGTAAATGCCACCGGGTATATAAATTACAATAAATAAATACAAGAGATGAATAAGTCTAGACACAGTAAGTATTATACACAATTAAATAAGAATCTCTTTCATCAAGTACAGAAGGACGTTTCTTTCGGTACTGTGTATCTTACGAATGCAACGCCACCTAGAAGACATGTCTTTGATATACTTTGTAATGAATGTAGAGATAAACATGAGTGCCTCGTAAACTTTGAAGCAGCGAAGAATATTAACTTAGCAATCGTTAAATTTCTAGAAATATATAATTTATTATACGATCCCTTAAATTTATTACTAAACAAGTATCTTTAAATATCCATCCATAAATTTTAAATAAATGTTTCTTGGAACACGAAGCCCAACAAACGAACTCAACTTCGGAGAATATAATCATACAGACTAACCCAGAGTTACATGATATTCTCATTTTCTGAAATGAAGCACGCAAACACGCTATGCCAATAAGCAATTTAACTTTCAAACTAATTAAACGCTTGATAGGTTAATTTGAACAAGCCAAGCAAACAGAATGAAGTGTCGTCTACAAAACCGTTGTCGGCATGCCAACAAAAAACAGTATGACAATACAAACTACGCCTAAAGAGCTTCTATTGACGTATACATATACAGACTCATTTATGCTCGCATGACGCGGAAGCGCAAGTTAAGACGAGGACATGAGTGATGTTTTGAACTGAAACAATGTAGCCGAGTATCGTGAGGAACAGACACCACCGCACTGCATGATAACAAGTGTTCGAGTAAATGTGTGTACGTTTTTAGGCAAAGTCCCAAGAGAAAGGAGATATAACAATGCTTTTGTTTACTTTCATCAGCCTCTGAGTGATGTTTGGATCCGGTATTATGAAATTTATACGAAAAAGGAAACAAAGTGAGTCGAGTCCCTTGTTACGTAAAGCCTTATAGTGGTCAGAGTGTTGAGACAGAATCCATTTACGTATATAAGGTATTTGTGTGTCCTCTTATTTGTTTAGGTATAGACATATAAGTAACAACGACGGGTACATTAAATAAAGTAGGCTTTGTACTAATGTAGAAACTTTTTGTCTTTACACAGTATTATCTTGTTTAGACTCGCTGTATAGCCGTAAATAAGGATAATTTAATTGTATATGTAAGATTTACAATTTTCGGTGTAGTCTCGAACGGTAAAAGTAACGAAAACGACATTCTAACGCAAATAGGTTTTCTCGGGAGAAGACACAAAATATTTCATCATTGAAGATAAATGAGCTTATTACTTGCGCATGAGATTTGATTGATGCCATGCCATTCCTAACGATACAACATATATTTTATTTTAAAGTGAATTTTGAAACCTTAGGTCCCTTCCTACGTATTTCAGAATGTTCTCGAGTCCAGTTTGATCTTCGTTTACCTGATATAGAATTTGTACTTATATGTACGTCCTATTTTAGAAAGGTAATTAATCCACACGCAGCTGAATCGAACAATGAACAAGGCAACATAGATTAAGTAGGTACTACGGAAAATCTGGGCTCAAAAGCGGTCTCAACCACACTTGCGTGATTACAGATCAAAATATCTCCACTTAAGCTCGAATTTACGAATGAGTAACAATCTAGAATAAAGTTGAAATCAGATGAACTATATTCATGGAATATATACTTAAGGAACATTGTAAAATTAAAGTTCGACTCAGAACTAGTTTTAATAATTTTAAAGGCCGGCAACGCACTTGTGACTCCTCCGGTGTTGCGGGTGTCCATGGGCGGCGTTAATCGCTTACCATCAGGCGATCCGTCTGTTCGTTTGCCGCCTATGACATAAAAAAAAAAAACATAAAACGTTGAATTTCGTTCTGTAATACAAGGCTTAGTTTTGTCTTATGTATGTCATTTCAATATGTCATCGGTTGTCAGTCTCTAAGCTGTCTAGAAGAAATTGCTTATAGCAATAAAACCGGCAATTCTACTCTTTTAGTTATATGTTTTCGATGTATATGTTTATTTTTATAGTGTGCTATAAAATATATTCTATCTATCTTGTGATTGCAAATACTACTCTTAAATTACATACATATATCGCCTTCTTTATAATCGGATATTTTTCATTTATTGTTTACAGTAAATCAAGTCTCTCTGCTTAAGCTTACAGATAACAAGCAAGGCACTTATTTTTAATTAATCTTACAGAAAGTATTGATAACACAGCTATGTCTGTTGGAAAGGAAAACCTTTCCGCCGTCGTACCCTTTTCAAGGGCGTGTGAATCCTCGGCGAGAAAGCTAGGGGCCTATCTATAATGTACCAAACTGATATCAACCTTATAACATAAAAGATAAAGTGTATTTCTAATAGCAATGAATTTCAGGGGCCATCAAAAATCCTCGCAAAAACACCACATAACGTGACATTCTCAGAATTATGTTTTATTCTTTTGTTAGAAATCCAAAAAATAAAGGTGCCATGGTGACTTCTAAACTGACCTTTAGATTTATTATTTCTTTTGTGCTTTTTACGGTTTCTTAACAATATTTGTAGTTTATGTGTTATGACATTTTATTAGGCGTATAATTTTAGAAGTGTTATTTTTCTTTTTTTGTTGTATGATTTTAGTCATTCTCGTAGAGCGGTTTTTCTCTTGTTTTAGTGTCTCCTTCGAAAATCTAGTGCAAAAGGCAAAAGTGAAGTAAGGATAATTGTTATGTGGTTATTAAGGTGCACAATCGATCTATACGGCTAATTCAGGTAATATTATGATTATTACGTATAGTATTGATAAATTGTTTATTTTTTATAAAAACGTTGTCCCACACTAGCAATAATTTCTGTATCGTGGGTGCGTTTTACAAACACAAATATTCACATACACAAAGACCCACACCAGAAACAACTATCTGTAGATTATACAAATATTTGTTCCGTGCGGAAATCGAACCCGCGAAACGTAGCGCAGTAGTCGACCTCTCAACCACTGCACCAACCGTGCCGTTTTTTAACTCTAATAGGATGATAAAATTTCTACGTAGTTACTTTATCACATAAAAATATACTTACTTTTCAATATATACTCACGATAGCTTTTTGACTTTGAAACAAAAAGCTGCCTACATACCTACATAATCATTACAGCAAACCAGAACATGAAAGATTCTTAAGAAACGAACGAACTATTCATATTAAGATTATGTATTAACATGTCTTTTCCTTTTCCTTGCACGGGACTACAGAGTCCCGGACTTTTGGAAGGCGTGCGTGGGGCCGAAGCCAACACGTAGAGGCCCTTTAAGACAGCTTTAATGAGAATGTTGTGGTTACATACCCAGCGATTATCCTTGTATGCACTATAGAAATGCACCCAAGGACAATCCCTGGGTTTGTAGGACTATTGCAAAACATGTGGAGAAAAACTATTTGGGCTATTGTGATGGGATGGCTGTGGAGTATTAACATTATTGTTAACGGTTTGACAGTTTGTAAACTCATTAAATCGACAAACTATAATTTTAAGATAAAAAAAACATTTGAAAACACTCCGTTTGAACTCGGACTTCAAAGCTTCCGTATGAAATATGAATTTCTTAATCCGAACTGCAATGGCGGTCAGTGTATAAAACAAGTACATACAAGTCAAAGAGAAGTTTTCTGCACAACAAAGTTGGAGTAGGACATCCCACAAGAGCTGTGGGTCATACATTTTCAATATTCTTTGTTAGTTTCGTAGTACTACTGCAGAAATCCCTTACCACCACTTTTATCGTGAGAAAGTTTTATTTGGTAAAGTGAATTTAAAATTTAAAATACTTTGAAGGACCTTGAAAGACTTTGAAGAGCTCTATTTATAATTTGTACATGGTTTTTTATTGATAAATTTCTATTAAATTCTTCTTCGTGTCGATATTAAATTAATGGACATTGTATTACAAATATAGGGGGAAGTCCCGTAACGCCGGACGGCACCTAGCGTCGGACACTCGCACTATCTGGACAAATAAAAAAATGCGTTCGATTTAAAAATCATTGAAAAGGGCGCGGTGCAACGTATCTATATAGGGTCACGGGACGAGGTTTGCCAGTGAGGCGAACGGTCACGGTGGGAGCGGTTGATTGCTGTTTTTGACGGGAAAGCACTGCGTAACATAAATTCCAAATGAGTATTATAGCTACGATCTTGTGTTTAATTGTTTATGTTATTTTTCAATAAAGATAATGTTCTATTATAATTCGTAGACGGTGAAAGTTTTTATTAATTTTCTAAACAGTTTTAGTATGAAATACGTAATCTTAGAGATTACGTATCCCCGTAGTACCGGACACAAAGATGTCCCTCAACACCGGACAATTTAAAAGTTGTTTTTTACGACAGACCACTGGATATAACATTCACGAAGCCATTCAAAGATGCATATAACCAACACTGCGACATGTGGATGAGAGCAAATGCTGGGTCTCGGATAACCAACTATGATATTGCTGGTCTGGTCAATTAAGTGTTTACAAAAGTTGCTCTACTGGATATTGCGGTGTTTGGGTTTAAATGCATTTAAACAATTTACCTATTTGATAGAAATTTATATTAATATTTGATAGCAATTTCCTTCACTTCTGACTTACATTGATTTCGCTTTGGTTAGCTCATCGACGTCCTGCAATGCAGAATTGTCGAATAATTTGGTCTTCGAAGAATTGACAGACTCTCTAAAAGAATCCACTGGGATCGAAGTTCAAAAAGCAATAGAAGGGAAAGGAAAACAAATCAAAGGTGTGAACGCCAAAGGAAAAAGTGGAGATAAAGCTAAGAAAAAGGAACCATTCACTCAAATGTCTAACATAGGAAGAACTACTTGCAAGTACACTTAGAGGACCATGACAAATACTGAATACAATGCTCCAGCTCCAAGGGTGGGCTCGTGAAGCATGTGCAGACATTGCTGAATGTGGAGATGCATATATTTGTGATCGATGTCCGATGTTTTAAAGTGTTCAGCGTTTTGGGTTAGAAGTTAAATCTGTCCGGTACTAGGTGCCAATGTCAAAGATTGCATTTTTTCCTACCAAAACTTTACTAAGTTTCCTAAATATGTTTACGTAGAAGTTGTATTTTTTATGATTGCTTTTGATTTTATAATTTGTGGACTTAACTTATTCATGAATAAAGCTACATTTCTCGAAGTCGTTTTTAATTTATTTTCTGAAAACCTTAGGTGTCCGCCACTGGGGGACTTCCCCCTACTTACTACGAAATAGACATGTTTTCAATAAAGTGAATATTATAAGTACATAGTATTACATATATTATATAGTATTTTAGTAATTTTCGTAGTCCGCAAAATCTAAATCCTCCACATTTATTTAAAAAAAAAAAAGTGTCTCTCGTAAGGAATAGTGGTGTAGCAGTGTAGTATAGATTTAATCAGATAAATATGTCGGGGCGAAGATTTTAAAAGTGTAATACTTCGACCATGTTCATACTTTATTAGGGTTTCTCATTCAACCTCGAAGATAAATACACAAAACATTCTCCCTGATAAAAATAGTAATGTACTATATATAGCAGGCACTTTGGGGATACTAGACGATACCATATATAAATGAAATCCCTATTCATATTCAAATTATGGATTTTATGTGAATTATATGTAGGTATGCATCAACAAAGAGACAGAAATGTAAAAAAATAAGCTAGCTGCCAAAACTTAAAGGTCATGATAACAGAGGCAGCACCAATAAGTTTGTAATTTCTAAAAATAATGTTGTCACTAAATAATGCTGAACAGGGTGTAGATACGTCAAAAGTGACTATCCGAGCCCTAATATAGCGCTAATTAAAGGTGAGCTTGTCTGTTAAAAAAATAACATCCCTTATTAAGAATTAGGTATACTAAATAGTAGAGGCAATTTTTTCATATTGTAAAGTGCGATACTGCTGCTTATTTACATAACAGTACCTAATATCTACTGTTACCTAGCCCACAAAATATACCTACATTACATAGAATCACGCCTGTATTCCCCAAAGGGCTAAGGCAGAGGTGAACTATGTATGTACACCCATATTTCATCGATGCGGCTATACAAAAAATACTTTATAATATATATTATACGACATAGTATGTATTACACACTATACGGCTATACGAAAATTTAATATTAAGATAGTAACTGAAATAATGAACCTTTTTTTTTCAAAGAACTATTTACAAAAGTTACACTAGCTTTTAAATGATATAGGATAAAAAATTAAATCAATCTATCAATTTAGCTTATCGCATACCACCGTCGGATATAGTCCTTTCAAATAAGATAGCTAATATGAAATTAATTTCAATGAAATCTAATTTGCTTCTGGCTATCATTTTGTTCTATCAAACTGCGAACTATTATAAATTTTAATCACTACCCGTTACTTCGAAGGAAGTTCTGAACAACAATCTTATCTAAAGCCAGCAAAGTTACCTCTTTATCTGTTGGATGTCAATAAAAAAATTTCTTCGTTAGAAATTCAGACATTCACTTTTACGAGGAAGAGTTATGGGCACTTGATCTTAAAGTTTGAAAAATTTTTACGAAGCAGAAATTTTATATCGTTGTGATAAGAGTGGAGGAGTGCTCTTGATCGAAAGGCTATGAGATCTTAATCTTACATTGTTGACCCATAAGAGTGAAGTTTCTCGAGCAATATTAGCTTCGTTGAAAACTGATTTGAATATTTTGTAGACAAGAGCTGTGTAAAAAGATTTAGTTGCATAGTAGAAAAAATACATTCTGATTCCGAACTCAAAATCGTCTAAATATTTTTGGTCGTTAACGTTTTATCTTAAGAATTTTCATAAGTGAGTGAATTTTGTTTTTGATTGTGTGTGTATTCAAACCGGCAATATATTTCCGGATACTTGCTGCAAAATTGTAAGTATTTATTTTATAATTCCATTATAAGTTATTCTATACGTTATATTAATAGTTAAATGTAGCGTAATGGTAGTTAAACAATCATTTTTTCACGGCATGAGAAAATATACACCTAAGAATTTGATGTGATTCTTTGTGTTTGTTATATAGGTAGTCGCATAGAAATTATTGTATTTTCAGGAACAAAACAATTGAAACTCTACTTTCGAAGAAACATTTTAAGAATAAAATAGTAATAGTAGTAATAGTATTTTTATTTTTTGTAAGCAAGCTTCATGCACTGATGAAATGTCGATAGACTAGGTGCAGTAAATAAAACTTTACCTATAAAAAAATTGAGTCTAAAAAGCTAAATCTTAGACGAGCACTAAATCCTCGGTGGAAGTGGCAATCAATAAAGTAAAGAAAGCCAAATGCTGGTTGATCTCCGGTAGAGGATGGCACTAAGAAGAAAGCTTTTTGCTATTGATGAATCTTCGTAGATATCACCTCTAATCTTCATTGAGAATGTTCCTCAGACCCAAGGCCGGTTATCTTTTGTTATTCAAAGTGTAACAGAGAGAAATGGTTATACATACGACTACCTACGTAAGTACATAAAAAACTTAGTATCAAGAATTTTTAGGTCTATCGTTGAATTCTGCTTCTTCATAAAAATATCGATACTCATTCGACCAAAATGTGTTGAACTGCTGAATATACTAAGTTTATTTTTCATGAATTCAGATTTGGCTATAAACTAAACGTTGATCATATTCATAAGTACTTTTACCTCCGAAAGTATGACCAGAACCTTAATGTTACCTTTGTACGTAAGATTATATTTTCAGCTGAATTTGAATCTTTGAACATATTCGAATAACACTCGGAGGCACGTGCAACAATATTCCCTTCCAATCGAGGACCCAAGATGTAGTGATAGGAAAATATAGCAATATCCAGAATATTGGCTCAGTTGCCATCAGCATAATAATAACATCGTAACAGCGCGGCGAGTTGGTGTCGTAAAACTTAAACTCGTATTAGGGGCGAAGGATTCCTTGACGTCTCTATATGTAACGGGTAAAGTCCGTAAGATGGATGAAGACTACACTGCCCGGGCAGTTGTGACTTTCATCAACATTGAGATAAATTACCATATAAAATTTGTTCACAATCTCCCCTAAATAAATGATATGCGTTTAAATTAAATTAAGTATGAATATAAATGTCCTAACCTTATGAAATAGATTCTTTAAAATTGTGCAAACATTGAAGCAAAGTTAAGTTATATTTATCAGTACGAACTTTGCCCACAGATTTAATCAAAATCGTCATTGTCCGGGTAGTGCTATCTCTGCCTACAGTTCCGACTTTGCCGGCAGCACATATATTACATACCTAGTTTACTGCAAGAAAAGAAAAAGATAAAGCTCCTTCAGGAAATGGGCCATTCGGCGCCCTTTCCCACAGCTATCGAGTATTAGCAATTTGCTTTGTGTTAGACATTCGGCCCCTAAAAGTATTGGGGAAGATAAGGAAAAAGGACTTTAATAATTAACCCTCAAAGCGTTTACAGTTAACGTGAATTGAACGGGTGCGATGGGACAATTAGTTGTATTTCTTTCTGTTTAACGAAAGTTAATTTAGATGGAGAGAGGATTAATAAAATTAGTTATATTGTTTTATTAATGCATTAAAAAAATTATATTAATTTCAATCGGGCACAGGGAACTATTTTCCCACCACACCAGTCCAGCTTAAATAATAGAATATTATTAAAATGGTAACTACCCTACCTAAAATTTTTATCAAATATTTTTTTTTTCAGTTTCTTTAAATTATATTATGTTTGTCGTAAACTACTATCTAACATGACACCAGAATTACCCTAAAACCATGTTTTTTTTTTGTTCTCCTCGTTTAAGGGTTAAATTCGAATTAACTATACGATGTTAACAATCGTTTACAAGAAAGCTTTAAAACATGAAATGTGTACGATAAATAAATTAATTCGGCGTTTTCATTGGTATTCTATTTGCGTTTCATATGACAATAACATGACTGGCATTTTGACGGCATGGTTGTCCCTAAGGGTAAACTTCAACCTTCTACGCCACGGGTTACGGGTTCACTTCCCACACAAAATAAGTATTTGTTTAACCTACTAATACTTGTTCCTCGTCTTAATGTATGTATTTCAGAGACTCGTCTGTAGACGTATCTATGATATAGGAGAAAATCTTGCAGTTTTAACGCAGAGAAAAGACATCTAATGGTAAAAAACCTAAGTATATAAGAAAAAAAAAATGTTTAGCATCACGTTGAGGATTATATTTCTACTATATAAATAAAAATATTTACACATAATTTTATACGGCATATAATATATATCAATATGTTGACGTGCCTCATAATAAATAACTAAATATAAAACCTATAAATGAAAAATCGTCGGTCTTACGTTTGTGTTACAATAAGCAGGTACTATCTTCACTATCTATTCCTTGGGATAATAAGTAATACTAGCATATGCCAGCCCTACTTCAAGTATCTACTTGCGCAGTTTGATAAGCAGTTGTGTTAGTCTAAGAATTTTTAGAGCATATTTCAGAATACATTGCTACTTGGTAGAGAGAGGCATCCCTGTCTATCGACTTATTCATTTCCTAAGCTTTTCTGTTGCATAATTAGGTGATACGAACGAATCTATTAAACATATACTTATAATGAGAATCTCGCCTGTATTCTTCTGAAAGGTTGCGCATGTTTTAAATGTACGCCCACATTTCAACCATTAATGAGTCCAATGTAATATGCTATTGCCATCTACTGAGAATTTACAGAAAAACCCAATACTTAATATTTTTCTAGATGCGCAGGATTTCACGGTCAACTTATTTAAATTATACAGTTCCTGTAACATTGTTTAATAAGCTGATACTGATATGGGACCTCTATGCAAGCAAGGGGACCAACTGAAACTTGCCAAACCCGTATCAAAATACAGGGTGGGGATCCTTCTGACCCAACCTTATCTTTTTGGAGTTTCTATACCGTATCATTATTACCGATGATGTAAAACTGTATGTTTGTGTGTACATAGTACTTGTTGATCAATAACAGTAAATATCTAATATAAGAATATTCTTTGTAAGTATATTTATTGCGGAAATGGAAGAAACATACGGCATTATTAATGTTCAGTGATGGATGTATAAACATTATTTTGTAGGTACATTTATGAATAAAAAGAAATATATAATATACATATATATACAATAATATATGAATTTTGAGGACTATCCAAAGTGTAAAAAGTAACCACATGCTGTAGTTTATTTATTACGATGCGTAAAATTGTAGTATGTACATCATTTCAGTAAAATCAATCCGTCAACATTCTTTAAATTTGAAATGATCTGTGAGTTCCTGGAGAATGAACTACTTACCGAGTAAGAGAACAAAATCGGAATCCTCACTATCATTGACTTATCTTTTTAAACCTTCTCATAATGTATATGACACAAGCCAATTTACAAGCCCGTCGGTGGATTTGTTTGGCCTACGTTTGTCCATGTGTATGTCCAACATGGAGTTGTAAAATTCATTTGTTTCCTAAACTAGAACACAAAAACACTCGCTGAATCCTGGTTGCTAGAATATTCTTTTTGTATGAAAATTAACAAGTACTAGTTGATTTCCAAAAATGGATGTACGGATTCTACAAAAACGAACTCGACATATTTGACGTTAATTTTAAATATTTTTGCAAGAAAAATGCTAAACTTTATGAGGCAATTGAAAGAAAGAGAGTTCGATAAACTGAAAGGCAGGTGAAGTTAAGGCACTGTAAAAAGAAGTCTAAAGATAAAAACAAAGAAAAAGAACGGTAAGTTTTATAACGAGAAAATCGTAAAAATATTATTTTAAACGACTTCAACGTAGTAACTAA
The DNA here is from genome assembly GCA_947562105.1 of Shargacucullia verbasci. Classification (NCBI taxonomy): domain Eukaryota; kingdom Metazoa; phylum Arthropoda; class Insecta; order Lepidoptera; family Noctuidae; genus Shargacucullia; species Shargacucullia verbasci. Next base: position 8,860,036 of record OX387289.1, on the reverse strand, counting down.
TTAGTACCTACATATACTAATTTTAGAGTTTGAAAATCAGGTGGGAAAATTCACACCCAAAATATATATTAAATTTTCACTCAGCGTCGGAGAAAATTTACGGTTAGATCAAAAACTTGTACCATTGGAGTGAGTTATGTGATTGCTCAGTACAGTCAGCCTCAGTAAGTTGTATACACTTAGCGAAATTCAAAAGCTAATCTTTGAAGTCTTAATATTTCGTTAAAACCTATGCATAGTAAAGGACCAGATCAGCTGAAAGTCAGTGTTATGTTTATACGCACAGCGAATACCGAGCTGGATTCAATGCTGCACATACCGATCCTCTCTTACAAGTTTCTTTTTTTTATCTATCTTGTATGTATCATATTTGACTGCCTCACTGGTATATATAAGATATACAACTAGAATATTTAGTTTTAATTCCGCTAAACTACTGCAAGTTTGGGTGCATGCACAGGACCGCCCTCCCGCCCGCAAATATTCAATCGCCCTCAATTTCGGAGGATCGGTTTGGTTGCATGTTACATTATTTCTATCACACCTCCTGCATGTGCATATATTTGCGGGCGGGAGGGCGGTCCTGTGCATGCACCCAAACTTGCAGTAGTTTAGCGAAATTAAAACTAAATATTCTAGTTGTATATCTTATATATCATGGATTTCCGCAAAGTAACGCCTGATTCCATTAATTATCTCACTGGTATAGTTGTCGCAAGCGCGACTGCTGGGCATGAGGTTGCCTGGGTTCGATTTCCGGGTCGGGCAAAGTGTTATTGGGTTTTTTCTGTATGGAAATTCTCAGTGCCAGCACGGAGTCTGGAACTGTGCCCGGTAGATGGCAGTAGCCTCGCCCCCTATTAAATGGAATCAATAAAAGGATCGGTAAAAAGCGCGTGTACAATAGAACATCTTTGCCTAACTCCTCGGGGAATACAGGCGTGACGCTATGTTATGTTATGTTGTATGTGTGTGGCAAAATAAATGGTTTATAGCGACTACTACTCGCATGGCAAAAAGTAAAGCGCCATCTATAGAAGATACAACAATAAATCCTGAATCGCACTATGAGAGTTTACAACGATTCTAACACACATACGAATGTCTGACATCAACTGTTGGGTTTCAGCCCGCTAGGCTAACCACCTTGCCTGGTCGGAGGATTCTCCCTTTTCAATAGAGGAACACCACACCTCGTTCCTCCACAGGTTTATAGACATATAACATTACCAATCGAAATTACTTCCATAATTGGTATTGGAATTTCGCGAGCTATTCACATCTTTTTGTAGCTGACTGTGTAATATTTCTGACGATGCCGTTCACAGTAATTCTCAGAAACATTCCATTTCGTCTGTAATTTGTACCAATGCTATAATTAAGAAGCTTCTTACTGAATGCGGTGGCTGCGAAGGTAATGTGAGTAATATGGCGCTAAGTTTCCTCTTCATGTAGCTATGTACATATGTATAATATATTAGAGGAAGGCGCGGTTCATTCTGTATCGCATATTCTCAATGATTTTTGAATTCGGATTCTTAATTCAAATTCAATTCAATTTTTTCAAATTAATTCAAATTAGTCATATCTATATTTAAATAATAAAATTGCATCACGCCTGTATTCTCGGAAGGGTTAGAGGTATACTATTGTACACCCACATTTTATAATATTGATAGAGATTTTATTGCCATCTACCGGACACAGTTGCAAACACCGTGCTACTAAAGAATTATAGATTTTTGAAATATTAATCATCTATTATATTTTATATTTTGCTAAATTTCGAACTTTGCTTTTAAATTACATGCAATAAAAAAGGCAATTATGGAATGAAAAGAAAATCATTGCATCAGTTCTCCTAAATGTAAATAAATAAATATAAAAGAGGGGCGCATTTAAATGGACGGCCAACGTTTCCTCGTAAACCTTTCCTTTTACTTTTGACAAATGAAGTATCATTCGATTTATCTTGTCGTAATAAAATGTTTATTTTAAAAAAACCTTTCTATTCTCTACATCGATATTGTTTTGTTTTACGTTGAATTTAAATCCTTTTTACACTATAGTTACCAAACTTTTTAAATAGTGTTGGCGTGAGCTTCATCATTTTAATTGCTCACACCATGATGGAAAATAAAAATCCATGGAGACCCAACTAATGCATGCCAGGAATTACCAGGATATCATAACTAGGAATTACCAGGATATCATAACTCCTTAGGCTCGTTTCGTGTACCTTATTTTTTTACCAAAAAGAAAAATAAAATAATATCGGAGCTTTCATCATCATCATCATCAGCCAGAAAACGTCCACTGCTGAACGAAGGCCTACCCCTTAGACCACCACATCGCACGACAATCCGCCACTTACATCCATCGGTATCTGAACTTTGCTAGAACTTGAAACTATAGTAAACCTAAAACGATTGTCGTCGACGTCTGCTAAAAGGACGTTGGACTGGCTATATAGAACGTTAAAATTGGTGTCAATCGGCAATAGAATGTCGCCATTTTGGCGCAGATAACAATTTAGTTAGTATTGAGCGTCCATGAAACTAATCAATCGTCCAATCAAAGTCGCAATAAAAGCCGGTCACACAGAATGCAGCTGCGAAACGGGACCAAATCGGCTATGGAACGGCAGTGGGGGTGTACGATACTGAAAATGTTGTCGAGGTGTCACACTGCGGGTGCAGAGCGTGTGCTGCGGAATGACAACGGCACGCCCATCCAGTCACAAAACAAGCGTAAGAGTGCAGCTGGAGATCGGTGACGGAACAGCAAAATACGGCGGGTTATCAGGTGGGTATCCTTCTTTGTTGGCTCAACCAGATCCGAAACAACTATCTGTAGATGATGCAAATATTTTTTCAGTACGGGAATTGAACCCACGACACGAAGTATAGGAAGCCAATGGCTTAGCCACTGCGCGACTATGCCATTTATGACTCGCCTTAGTAGGGGACCTAGCAGTCGAGCGTATTTTTGACTGAGTAATACTAACTGTTCCATAGCTATAAGCGTAAACGTCGAACGTTGTGTATGAATTGTCAAATTGACTTCTACACTCGTAGCGACGCTAAAGCATCAAATCGGCAAAAAGCTATCATATTATTAGGTATAACAGTCCAGCATACTTGTCACTATATAACCTTTAAGCCACGATACGGCCGATGTAAAAATTAGTACCCATCTGTTCATAATTTTGAGATATCATCCACATTGTCATCCTATTTTGATGGTTTTATATTCGAAATAACAGTATTTGTTTTAATGTATAAATCACGCACCATAATATCACATTTCTCTTTGTTACTGTACGTAATAACTTAAACACCACGGCAACACATTTATTTTTTATTTTTAAAATATTCATTCACTTCTATTATAAGGTTTCACTTTGTATACTCAACCTCTCATCTCAATACATTTTTATAAATAGTCTACATTTGAACACGTGGCGCGGTGGGTCGGGTGGCGCGTCATGCGTTGTGCTCCGCGTTTTTATTCAAATCAAGTGGCGCTTCGTATTTTGAAAAACGCGTAATACAATGCGCGACACACTGCTTAAAACTCGAAGAAACCGCCTTTGTGAATACTTCAACTGCGTGGCCAGCTCCAACGAATCGCACATGCGGTTTGAGGATTGCAACGGCCTAAGCTTCGCAGAAAGTTTTCTAAAGAAATTATGATGGATGGTTTTGAATAACGTTTCACAGAGCCAATAACTACTGCCATTAAGTGGGAACTGGAATACTATAATTTCCTGAGATAGCTTAATTTATATCTGGTGCAATAGCATTCGTTTGACTATATACCTACAGTTTTATTCGCTTTTGTATAACTTTACATATAATATCTCTAAAGACGTCATTGTTATTACATTAGAGAAAACAAAACAACAATGGTACTCAAAATTAATCTATCAAAATACAAAGAATAACCTTTTCTGTTTGAAGAACGGTTCATCTTTATGTAGTATTACATTATTCATTAGAAATTAAAACGCCGGCTGATCTCACATCAAAAGGACTGACAGGAGGGATATATTATGTTTTGGTAATAACGGAAGTACTAAATCATATCAAATAACATAATGGAGTATGTTTTTTTACGTAGAGATGTAAGAATTAATAACAATTCTTACTGATATTACAATTATTGAGAGCATTATGTTTGTCTGTCTTTTCGTTTGTTTTGGATAAGGGGCCATCCATAAATTACGTCACACGAATTTCATGCTTTTTTGACCCCTCCCCCGTCCTTGTCACAGCTGGTCACATTTGTGAGACTCCCCCCTCCCTAGTGTGACGTCACATATTTGCAATTTTATATCCAAAAATTATTAAATTAAAACAGCAGTTCGTTTTATTTCCATTTATTTGAAATCACGGCGAGGCTCTCAAGGAACTCGCCAACATAACAATTTAAATCTTATATTCACACAGATAGGGTTGGAAATATTTTAAAGTTTTTCGTTAATAGTTCAAGCTTCACGTTTTACTAATTAGATATATTAGATTTTGAAATGTGATGTCACGAAACTTAGTACCCCTCCCACCCCTTGTCACACAATTTCACACTTCGTCGACCCCCTCCCCCCCTCTTAACGTGTGATGTAATTTATGGATGGCCCCTAAGCTGTCCATCGGAATATGATTATAGTACCTACCAACTATAATACTAAGATGGTATCTGGGTAATTCTCTCCGGAAAATTAAATATTTGGAACCTAGAGGAGCTATCGGTAATGAAAAGTATTCATATAATACCTAGTTATTCTTTGTAAGGTTGCCATGAATTCATACAAATCCCTGGGTTTCCCAACTAAGCATATACGAGTAGGTATTCTTATTAGACTGTCCGTCAAACGCAAAAGTATTAATTTAGAATCAACAATTCAGTAGGATCGCGAAATGTTTACCACCTTTACGCGAGTCTAAGAAACAACAGAATTGCGCAATCCTACGGCGACATACAATGTATGACTATTATTCTTCATGATATATCTAATAATTTGATGGCACAGTTGGCGCAGCAGGTGGAGAGATCGATAATATTGGTATGATGTTTGTATGTGAATATATGTGTTTGTAAACGCACCCACGATACGGAAATTTTTCCCAGGGTGGGCAATGTTTTTTTATAAATGGAAAAATATGGAAAATTAAATATTATAATTATGTTTGAAAACTGAATCATTCAAATTAAATTCAAGGGCAAGATGGTACACAAATAATTACTATTTCTTTTTCTTTTTTTATCTTTGCCCCGTACTAGGATTTTCTCCTGTATCGTGGGTACAGTTTACAAACATACATGTCACATGCACACACAACCAGACCCGAAACAACTACCTGTAGATCGTACAAATATTTGTTCCGTGCGGGGATCGAACCCGCAACACGTAGCGCAGAAAGCTAATCGCTTAGCCACTGCGTCAACCGTGCCGTCAATTCCGTAAATTATCTACTTTCTAATCAACAGTTTACATCATTAACTCATCATTAAAAATAAATTAACCCTTCCTCATCTGCAAACTTTCATCCCGTTTATAAATAGAAAGGCGACCGTCGAAGCGTAAAAACTATAGACACAATGATTTATTTCGTCCGATGTAATCTGTCAGCGAAGTTTCTTGTTGGCCGCAAATCTACAACCGTGATCAATCTGCGGAAGTTTCAGAATCTTCCTTTTACTCTTGTATTTATTAACAATTGGAACGGAATTTGCTATGACGTTGACGAAAAGAAAAATCTTTGGTGTATCGATTTTTGGTAAATGTAATTTTTGTTTTTGTTGTGTAGTATTTTAATATATTTAGATTATAATGTGCTGCTTCTTGAACATACTGTGGCTTTTTTCGAATTTTGAAAGTAAGTGGTTTTCTATTTACAGTAAAATATACATTGTTCAAATGTTCTTTTCTTAGGTAATAGTTAGATGCTTCAGAAGTATACATATTATGCTTCTGATTGTCGTTAATTAAGTCTGAGCTGCATCTTTATTAAGCTTGCAGACAATGGGACCTGTAATTAGCTGAATTGGAGTTCAGATCAAACATAGGTAATTAATAACCTATTTCAAAATAGCGTAACTTGATCCACCAGTATAATAGTTATTTAGGAACGAAAATTATTTTCTTTGATTAATGAATTTCAATGAGGGGCTCGTAACCTACATGGCTACCGGGCAGATCTGTCGATCTGCGAGTTTAAGCAGCGCTTGCCGAGCTCAGTCCTTGGATGGGTGACCATTTTTCACACGTCAAGACCCCTTCGTGCCTCGGAAAGCATATTAAGCAGTTCGTACCAGGTGTCATATGCCCAAAAAGTCTGACAACCAGTCTAACCTAAGAGTATCATTGCCTACCATTAATTGGGTGGCGGAGGTGAAATGGCAGTCGCTTCGTGTAAAATACAGATATTCAGCCACAACCGGTTAGGCTGGAAGCCGACCCCAATCTAGGTTAGGCAGATGATGATGATAAATGAATTTCAAAATTACGAAAGGTTAATTAACTTAGGTCGCTTAATGTACTATCTATACCTGTCTTTTCATTAATGATTTTATTTCAGTTATCTAAAACTATAAAGACCGTCAAATAATAAATTTTAATTGTTATTTGGTTACAAATTAGTTTTGTCTTGGCCACAAAATGAAAATCAATATTTACATTTAATTACTGAGGTCGAATGCTTTTGATATCAAGAAAGTTACAATTTTTATTTAAACTTCACCCAATAAGATTTAAAAAATTTACGAACTACTATCTATCTCACACACCGGTGTGATAGTACGGGTATCAAACCCGCGACTAGTAAGACAGTATGTCAGTATGAGTCGACTAAGCTGAATAGTAACTTCTTAACAGCTAGTTCTTTTTTCTGTTGTATTTAGCTTAGCTTAAGTAATATTTATCTAGCACAAGCTGTTCCCCGCGGTTTGACTCCTAGAGAAACTGCTATATGTACCCGGATAGAATCTATTCTATGTGTTAATCCAGGATACGATATGTTTATGTGCAAAATTATATCCAATTCTGTTAAGCGATTTCTGTCTTATTGAATAACAAACAAAAGATTATACAAACATCTTTACATTAAAATCTCACAATCAATGCAGGCTATGTTATTATATTTCTATTTATTATTATTTTTTATTTTACCCTTCCCATTACGCGTCACTACGCGAGATGGGTTGGGAACACAACAGCGCCAAACCATCAATTTTTCGCAAATTTTACGGTATTGCTTTGGTACTTAGTTATACAAACGTTCACCACACCTTATTGATTATCTTAAGTACCTATTAATATTATGAGGAAGTAGGATACGTTTGTACAACGGGCATACCGAGGGCTTCTACATTACGTCAGAAATATGGAAGTAGTACAAGGCGGTATCCGCATTTAATCCAGCAATCAGTACTTCAAATATTGGTATTGGTAACGGCTCCCGAGCAACTCTCGCACTTGGCTGGTTTCGATTTCATTATCGTTTATTTACATTGCTTATTTTAATTTAGCATAGGTGTTTTTTTTTAAATTTAGAGATTACGTTTGATTGATAAATTGGTATGTATTCCATAATAACATAACATAGTATCACGCCATTATTCCCTGAAGGGTTAGGCAGAGGTGTACTATTGTACACCCATATTTCGCCTCGCCGATGCCGTTATTGAGTCCATGTAATAGGGGGCGAGCCTATTGCTATCTACTGAGCACACTTCCAGACTCCATGCTCCGAGTATTAAACCCAGGACCTCAGCCTCAGGCAGTCGCGCTTGCAACCACTAGACCAATTAGGCAGTCAATTCAAAATAAAATTGTTTTAATTTGATATTGCTATTTCGCTTTGGGTTTTTTATATGTCATACGCCATGAGAAGCCTCTAAATGGATAGGGTACTTCAATATATTATATGCTTGTTCCATTCTTAAAATATATAAAAAAAGAACAAAGCAACAGTCTACAAAGTTAAACCTACGTAAAACATGATACTTTTATTTGCCGTACCTGTATAAAGTAATATGATATCGCAAAATTAAATATTCTTTCTTACGTACATTAATTAATTCCACATTTTCTATCAAAAGACTTATTCCAATGCAATAAATAAATATAGTAGTATAGTAAGGTTTCCGTTGTTATATATTTTTTTTATTTTTTATTACCCACACCGACTGTATCTACTTGTTATGTTATTGTTATTTTATGTTATAAATACAAAAGTAACTCTATCTGTCTGTTTGTTACTTCATCACGACTAAACCATTGAACTGATTGTTATGATATTTTACAGAGAGGTAGCCTGGGTCCTGAAGGACATAGGTTTATTTTTACTATTGCACCAATAGTTGTGGGCATCAGCTAATTAGATAATAAATATAAAATATACGGACGGGGGCAACAGCAAGTAAACTTATAAATTTACGTTTGACAGACAGGCGATTCTATTACAAGTTTCACGTAAGAAATATTATAAGCAATTTGGGACAGATTGTACATAGATTAGTATCTGTTTCCAGCCTTGTCAGCAATTGTGTAGCAGCTAAATAGAGTGGGCGAAGCATACTATGATGGAACTGAGAATCCATTACGGAGATTGTGGTAGGTACATACTATAGTGTGTTCTGAATGTTCCCGTAGTGATGTTTTAGATTGATTTTCGGGAGTTTGTGTTGAGAGCGTAGAACCTACATAAATTGCCGATGCGTTGACGAAACCCGACGCCCTTCACCTCTCGGTAGGTGTGTTCGTTATATTACACAGCACATAAAAATAGTCGTTAAAAATATTGCAATAGCAGCCTGCTATATATTTTTACCGCAGTCTGCTATCTGCGCTTAGCGCAGCGTTGCCATCTCTATGTCTTTTTGCATAGATCTTTGTACTTTAGGTGCTTCCCGCAAACCTAGGATATCTAACTACAGGAACTATCACCTCGCAATTTTTTTTTTTGTTTTAGTCTTTTTTTAAAGCTAGGTGTGAACTGATTTTTTTTTAATCCTTTATTTGGTTAGGCTTTTTGCGCTGATGCGCCACGTCAGCCTCGTAAGGTAACACAAATAACGATGCATAAACAAAAACAACAACGAAAAAACTCAAAAAAAAATCTTATAACTAAATCTTTTAAGGATAAGCTAAAATAAGACGCCACACCCCGTCAGAATGCAGCGCCGCCGACGAATCAAGTGAAATGTTTAAAAATAAATATATTATAATATGTCTACTAAAACTATTTTTGTAGAAATCATTTAGCAAAAACAATTTTCTTTTATAAAATCTCAGAATCGATATTTTTTTTTGCCTTGATAATATTTTTAATTTCCTGCGTTTAATGGTTTTAAGAAAAAGTGATTGATATTTTTCATTCGGTAATTGGTTATTTTATGATCTTTAAGATTCCACGAAAAATGCTAGAGCTAATAAGTATCAGTAATAACGTTTGATATTAAAAACATGTTTAGGCCGGCATCGGCGACCTTACAACCACCCCAGATTTTATTAAACAGTATCATCTATTGCAATACTTACCAATAGGCCGTGTAGGTACAGATGCAAATTAGGTTTAGGTCTCAATTAAGAAGTCGCTGAAATACGTCACAAACATAAAGACAGGTCTATGGGCTATAAACTAATGTTCTGAAACACTTACCGATAGCCGCATTCGTTTCTGGCATTTCTCACATATGGAAATAGGCTGAGATTTCACTTTCACTTAACACAAAACACTTTACTAAAACTATTGTTTAAACACATTACTAAAATTATTGTTTAAACACTTTACTAAAACTATTGTTTGCTAATGTCTAACGATTGTCTGCGCAAGATAAGCACAAGTGAGGCAGGAAATATCTACTAAGTAACGCGTGCGCAATAACCAATTCATTACCCGAAGGACACACAGGAGAAATCTCGCCAAGGTCCTAATCGCGAACGACCACGCATGCATCCTTCACGATCAGCGATGCGCAATTAGAGCGTACCAAGATATATCACAACCAATGCGGGTAGATTCAAAATATTCAAGTCAAGTCTACCCACACTATTGGTGGATTAAAATGTTTTAAAATCTACCCTATAGGGTAGATAATAAAATAAAGCTATAGCTTTATTTTATTATCTACTAGTATTTTCTGCAAACCCGTCCACGTAGAAAGATTCATTTCTTGTCGAATGTTGAAAATGTCACATGAAGAACCTACCTGCCATATGTCAAGTAAATTTTTGTGACGAGTAACTAATATTCCGCTTGTCATACGGTATTATAAAGCAAAAACGTTAACTTAAACGTATTATTCATTAACTATAAATTAATTTTGACTCAATAACGGTATCGAATGTGGGTGTACAATAATACACCTCTGCCTAACCCTTCGGAGAATACAGGCGTGATGCTATGTTTTATAAATGAATTTAGTATTCATCGAACAATTTATTTATAGCTTACAATTGTAAACTACACCAACACAGAAACATCAATAAATAAAGTTGGAAGTGTTGCATTTAGTAATCACCAGGCTGCTTCACTATTTGTTCAGGTCAGTATTTGTTCGCCGTTGCGTCAGCTATAGCCAAACATTTGAGCTCCGACCCTCGTGTGTGCATTTCTTTTGACTGTGATCATATCATGTTTCGGTAAATTTATATATTTATTTTTTTGTTTATGCGTTTGTTATTGCGTTATGTATAATTTTGATGTGTATTATTTTCTTTACAGATCAGGTTACCTGTAAGTTATATAACTTCTACTGTATACGGTGGAACTATAAATATATAAATAATACTTATATCGTTCCACCGTATATTTATTGTGAAGAAAAAAATTGTGTATTATGAAGAGGTCAGCACTGCAAGATGTGGGCTGAATAAAAGGTTTCTCTCTCGTTACATAATTTTCCCGTACATCGGTATAATCAGACGCAATACAAATGACGACACGGCTGACGAGGTGGCTAAGCAATTAGCTTTCTGCACTTTGTGTCACAGGTTTGATTGCCGAACGGAACAAATATTTTGTTTATAAACAGTACCCACGATACAGGACAAATCTTAGTAAGGGGCGCGTTATTTTATAAAAGAGAGGAAAAAAAGAATTATCAGCATGCCACACACTCTTGTTTTGTACGGAAATCGAACCCATCACCTGCAGTGCACGAAGACCGCGGCATTCGTTCCGCTAATATTATTTAGACTCGATGTGGTTGAGAATCCTCTAAGGTCGTCATGAAGTCTCCCGACCGCTTGAAGCAGCTTAATTCAACATAACTAAGTTCGGTTATTCATAGTAATCATTCGAGACATATGGTTTGAAACTGCATGAACTAGTTCCAGTAATTAAGTCTTGCAACTTGCAACGGAAGTATAGCCATACCATATATACCACATCTAGTATAGCACATGAAATTTATTTTTATCTGTATATGCTGAATTATCATATAAAACGTAACATCTAACACAAATCCACCTAGCCAGCTTGTTGAATTTTGCAAGTCAGGAATAGGCTTGAATAATAACATAGCATCACGCCTGTATGAATGAAAGATTAGGCAGAAGTGTCTATTATCCACCCACATTTCGCCTATCGTCGCTGCGCCTGCCAAGTTCCATATGTGCATTTTTTAACGAATAAAATTATCTCATTTTAAATAATTTTTATAATTGGATATAATTTTATAGAGTTGTGTATCTAATAAATGTCTTCAATACTGCATTGCCAGTTTTTTTTATTTAATGTATTGTTTAAAAAATAATTAGTATTTTGTTGTTTCCCAAAACCTACCAAAAATCACAAATGGAACTCAGCAGGCGCAGCGACGCTATGCCGTTATTGAGTCCCATGTAATAGGGGGCGGGACTAATACCGGTGACAGTTCCAGACTCCGTGCTGCTACTGAGATGTTCCATACTGGGGATCCTTATACAGTTTACACGACCCGGTAATCACTGTTGCGACCACTAGACCATTAGGCTTGAATTATCATATATATACATACGTATCTATACATCGAGGCTGATATTACTACTGGGCACGGCCCTCATCTGCAAAGGGTTTAAGGCTTTAGTCCACCACGCAGGCCCGGTTCGTGTTGATGGACTATGCACATCTGCGATAACAGTATGGAGCCCTCTTACTTACTAAAGTTTCCTCACAATATTTTCCTTCACCGCTTACCCAAGTGTTAATAAATTCGCCTCAACATTCGGAACAGGGTTGTCCTTGAGGAATCTATTGAGGTTGAAAAAATATAAGAAAAGATATAATGTTTTGGTTATTATGTTATACTCGTACAAATACATTTTATCCGATCAGACACGATATCTAACCTTTGACGGGTTTTTTATTATTTATTATAAGAGCATCTCCTATTGAGTAATCTATTTTTAGATCCAGTTAAATATTCTGTTCTAACTATAGGCCAACCACTACAGTTCAACAAACTGAACTCTCGACCTTCTAAGTCTACTGTCTAGTCCATTTTAGCTTCGCTTTAATTGTTAATAAGATAACTAGGTATTTACTTATTCATGCCCACGTCATTAGTGCTAATAGATTTATCTTTTGCAATTATATTCATGAGCTTTTTAAGTACAAGTTTCATTAAAATTATTTAATATTCACTATTCTGTATATCAATAATTTATTATTTTATGAATATACACATTTTCGTCATGACTGTCTAGCGGTAACGCGGCTGTTGGGCATGAGTCCCTAGGTTCGATGTCCAGGACAAGTAAGCAAAGCAAAAATTTTGCCCAGTAGATGGCAACATGCTTATCCCTATAATATGGGACTTAATACTGGCAACGGCGAAATGTGGATATACAATAGTACCTATAAGTCTTCGGGGAATACATGCAGTGTTGCTGAGTTGTGAGTTGAATGTGCTTTGACTACAAAGGCACCTTTTTAAGGCACTTTTTTACCAACAATTTGTAAAAATATCCCCCAAGAAGTTTAAAATAAAAATATTACCCACAGTGAAAAATGCCTATAAAATATTGTAGTGTGTGCGTACCCCAATATAATCCAAATAGCCGCAACCACTAATCATTTTCTCTTTTTTTACTGAAAGATAACCCTTTTTTCTATACCAAAAACAATCTTCTACAGATTTGTCATGCAATAAATTTTAACCGTCAGATTATGTCAACCAAACGATGCTCAAAAACTACGACGACTAATTATCAAACGCGGGCATTATGAAAAACAAGACTGGTACAATTTCCGCCATCAGTCAAGTCACAAACAAGATTACAATGTAATCAATCAGCTGGGGACGAAGACGTCGGCGGCAATTAATCAAGAGTGGAGCATCGCGTGGAGTCTCATGGACCCGATCTGCGCCGTAAAAATGTTACAGGCGATGGCCGTATTGACGTCATTGCACATATATTAGGCGCGATATGGATACATTATGTAGTTAGGGTGACTGTTTTTTCACTGAGGAGGTTCGTGTCGCATTTGTTTTCGCTACAAGAAAACAATTTGTACAACGAGATTACTTGCTTATTGTTTTGAATTCCTTTTTAGCTTTGAGACAAAGTTACCCTTACACATCACTGATATACAACTCAAGATAAATCATTGATTTATGAAGGATTTGATTTACTTTACAGTTTTAAAATGTCTAGAGTCACAAGCGCGACTGCTGAGTGTGACTGCGTAAGTTTCTGGGTTCAATTCTCCGGTCGGGCAAAGTGTTATTGGGTATTTCTATGTGGAAATTCTCAGTAGCAGCACGGAGTCTGAAACTGTTTCCGGTAGATGGCAGAAGGCTCGCCCCCTATTAGATGGGACTCAATAATAGCATCGCCGAAATGGGGATGTACTAACCCTACGAGGAGTACAGGCGTGATGCTACATGTATGTATTTTAAATTATATCTAAGTACGGTTGATAACTCTTTACCTACTACAGAATATAACAAGCATTATTTTTAAATCGCGGTAGTTCCAAAACTGTTGATGTTAAATTGGTAAGTAGGTTACTACCTACACGGCCTATTTCTTACTCGTAAGAGCCGAAAATAGCGAGAAACTTAGCGATGACGTCATACCATTTATATGAAGGCGCTTTATGACTTTCGTTTTTTTATGTTTGGTAAATAGATACATGAAGACGTGCGGGATGTTTTGGGGTAAATGGCTGTATCACTGTCTGAGTGTGAAATTACTCCAGGTGGTATCCTGCAGTAAATAGTGGGGGTACCACAGAGTAAGAATGGCTTACTTTTTGCTTTAGCGTGGTGAGAACCCATCATGGGCTTTCCTATGCTTGAGGTAGCTAAATTCATCATGATGATCCGACATTATATGGTCGGCTTTGGAAACTCCTTAAAGACCACACCAAAGGCCACAAAAATAGTATGTACCTAGTGTAAATGTTATTTGTTATTTAAATCACTGAAAAATAGCAGCTTCACTGGTGCTGGCTTTTCAGTCAGTCACATTACTAACACACACATTAATAACATTTTGCTCGATAATAAAAACGGTGCCATCAATTATTATGAAAATATTTCCATGTTAATACAGGACAAATTAATCAGAAAACAATTTGGTCCTATAATGATTTTCAGAACTAAAAGTTACGCGCTTAAAATTACTTTTCGCCCGATATTATACATATTTAAAGTAATATAAAAGCAGTGATAGCCTAGCGGTTGAACGCTTGCCTTCCATGCAGGAGGGTCTGAGTTCGAACCCGGCCCGCACCTCTGACTTTTCGGAATCATGTGCGGATCAGAATTTGATTATCACTTGTGTTTACGGTGAAGGAAAACATCGTGAGGAAACCTGCACACCTGAGAGGGCTCCATAAAGTTCTTGACGGTGTGTGTAGTCCGCCAACCCGCACCGGGCCAGCGTGGTGGACTAAAGCCTAACCCTTCTCGTTCTGAGAAGAGACCCTTGCCCAGCAGTGGGACAGTAATGGGTTGAATTTATAAAGTAATATTTGCTTTAATTTTTTATTTGAAATATCATGATAAAATGGTGCAGTAATTATTCGTTTATATTCAACTATCCCAGGTATAATAATTGAGAATTATTTAGCGTGCGTTAATTGTATGGGTCAGAGAATTTCATGGACTTGATCAATAAATCAAAATATTATACTGGAACCACGGCTATTGCGTAATCGTTATCACAAGGTAAATGGAACAGACGAATCTGACACAAAGACTGGAAATTTTCGTATTTCGCCGTCCAAAAACAGCCTTAATTACAATTAAATGGGCCTCATTAACGTGCCTTAACAATAGCTAATAAGAAAATGTTTTAGTAAAAACAAAGCACTTCTACGATTCTAAACAAAATAAACGTTACATTTTCAATATAATCTAAGAGTGAGGCCTAATGACGGCAGTCAGTCCAAGCCCAGGCAATTTGACAAAACCAATTACGTAGTTTTGTTCGGGTTGCGATGAGGCCTTTAAGATAGCATACAAGGGCCGCTTCTATATTAAAGTACAATTTGTTTAGTAAAATTTACATTGTTTGAAAGCGAGTTGGGCCAAATCAGATTTATTTCATGTAATTTATTTTTCTTTTTGACTTTTAAATGGTTTCATCCCCGACAACTTTTTTAGTTCAATGAATTTGTTAGCAGTCGTAGCAAAAGCTAGTTCGGGATCCGTGTATTATAACTACGAGACAATAAAAAGCCACCTAACATAGAATCACGCCTGTATTCCTCAAAGGGTTAGGCAACAGCATACTATTGTATACCCAAATTTGGGCGATGCCGTTATTGAGTCCCATAGGGGCGAGCCTATTGCCATCTATTGGGCACAGTTCCAGACTCCGTGTTGCTACTTAGAATTTTCATACTGAAAAACTCAATACTCAAACTTTGCCCGACCCGGGAATCGAGCCCAGGACCTCACGCTTAGCAGCCGCGCTTACAACCATTAGACCAATGATATAATCAGACCAAAGTGGCAGTAAAAATACACCTTTGTTTTTTAAAACTGACGGGCAAGTAATTACCCGCATGAGTACCTGGGCTATCATATCTCGAAATATAACAGTACCTAATCGTATTTACAATCGTACGTATTAACTGTAGTAAAGTTTCATAATGAAGTTTTCAAAAGAAAATATTTCCACCAAAAAATAAACGCTAGGTTTCGAATAGCAGTCATTTAATAGGCACGAATTAAATAAAAAATATTAGTATTATTTTATATTTCTAGTGTACAATAAAGTGTACTGTATTGTAAAATGAAGTTACACAAAATAAAGATTGCATTTGTCTGTCCTCAGATGCAAATACTTGACTACTTTGTTTTTCAACAGTAACCTGAGTTAAAGCGTTGATAACGCACCTGAATCACGTAAATCGGATTAACAATCTTTAACAATTTACGGCAACAGCTCGTTGACAATGGCTGTGATCCGTTATTTTTACTGAACAATTTCATCATCAGATTATTTTTTAAATCAGCCGACTATTTGTATTCAACAAGAGAAATGTGTCGATGTTTATTTTTATTTTACTTGCTTTGAATTGGTATGGTATACTATCAAATGTTTTATCATATACGAGTACGTATTATTGAAATTATTAATAATGCCTTGATTTTCTCTTCATATGCTTCATATTGAGCAAAATAGAGCTTGATTTTAGTTAATAAACCTTAAACATTGTAATTATTCTATTTTTTGTGGAATTAAATGATTGGTTGATTAATTGTTTGCGTCGCTCGGGTTTAGGTAGTGTAATGACGTCATGAGAATTGACGTCAGTAGCATCGTTCCGATAGTAAAAACATAAGACGATCGCCAATGCTCCTGAGATTGTTGGACATTGCCTAAACCAAAATTAATCACACAATATCTCTTTCTTTCTACATCATTAAAAAAGGGACAGAAAATGTTGAGAACTGTCCATTTGCTATCTGCCGAAAAATTTATGCGATTGTTGCAATGGCGGCTAGGTTTAAGTAGGTAGGTAAACGGAAGAGGACTAATTTGAAGGGATATAGAAATGTACATGAACTGTTATTGTTAAAAAAAATATTTGGTTCAAAACGACGGAATAGCATTGGTAGGCTTGGTGATTTTGACAATATTTTCTAATAATTGTTCCTTAAAAATCGAGACTTTCGGATTGATAAATATTGAAAATCCATTAATGCATACCTTATTAGTTAAAAACGGCACCGTCTCAACGGGCTTTAGAACTATCGGAGAAAAGGCTTTAAAACTTCAGCGTAAATTAGCGGTACACTTTGAAACTTTACTTACTTTGTAACTGTGGCTAATAAATAGTAAAATAACTTAGGTACATTTTATTACTTTCCCTTTTGCTCTATTAGTTCTAATTAGCACCAGCAACCATTAACATTTTCTGTCGTTAGCATGAATAACGGGGACCAGCGGAATACTGATTCACTGTGCTCACAGCACAGATTTTCAGCTGGCAGACAGATTTGCAGCGAGAGATACAGCTCAGTAGCTGGATCTCTCGTTTGTGCTCATGTTTCATTTTTACATTTATATCATCGAGTTTTTCTGGTGTGTACATAAATAAATAAGGAACGCAAACTATCGGTTTCAAGACGTTTGTATTCCATTTTCTGTAATCTTTCCTCTGTTGCACATCCTTATAAAACACAATATTGAAAGATAGTAACGAGGAAAAAAGAAATTTTTTCCATAACTTTATTTTCTAACCAAACTAAATAACATCTAATATACTATGGCTAAGGTAGAAAAAAACAATACAAATATGATAAAGTATCATGAACGAAAACTTAGGCGTCAAAGTACTCCTTCACATCGTTGTAAACTGGTAACGTGCCCAGAAAGCTAGCAGTATTACTACGTTGAATGGCGATGCTTATCTTTTGACCAAAGCACTGGCCGGGAAAAGTCATCAAAAAAAGTGAGCCGTCACGGGACGCCTGGCAGATGTGAAACATCGAAATTATTTTATACAGGTAATATGCATAAAAGGATAGTTTATGAAAGGAAATAAATATAGCATAATCAAAAATAAAATATTCAGGTTTATTTTAAAGAAAAAGTTCTTTATTAAAAAGAAAATTAATATGATAAAAATTTATTTCCTTAAATAAAGCTCTTTTCATGCATATTTTATATTTTAGTTTCATAATATCATATAGCGTGGCGACGCATGACGTGACGACGCGTCGCCACGCCAACAGTTGGACTGACCCGCCGCATTAGATGTTTCACATCAATAAAATTCTACAAGCCTTTGATATTTGCTTATACCTATGTATTATCATAATCTTTTTCATACAAATGAAATATATTAAAAAGTACTGTTTTACCCTATACCAGGATTATATATCTGGAACAAGGACAGTCCTAGGTAATAAAAATAAACTTACTTATTCGTACCTATCAGCACTGAATCGAATCCAACCTTTAACCTTTACTATCGCGTATAATGTAACTACAAACGCAAGAACAGCTTTATAATAAAAAGGATAATGTTTTTGCCTTGTTTTATCAATCCTTGATAATGTTACCTGAGCTTCAAAAAGGTTTTTGCGTGGACTTGGAGATTATGCTGAAATACTTTTATTCCCTTTATTCGACCTATATACGACCTATACCTTTTTATATGTATGCAAAATGATAAAGTAAAAACAAAAATTGCAACTGTGGAAAAAGCAATTTTATATACCTAATTATATAGCTTGCTAACAGTTTTTAAGTAATTATATAAGTTTCTAATTCAAAGACACATGCGGCGCCCAGCAACGGAGCCTAGTAGGTTTAGA
The DNA here is from genome assembly GCA_947562105.1 of Shargacucullia verbasci. Classification (NCBI taxonomy): domain Eukaryota; kingdom Metazoa; phylum Arthropoda; class Insecta; order Lepidoptera; family Noctuidae; genus Shargacucullia; species Shargacucullia verbasci. The sequence goes on along the minus strand of OX387289.1, from coordinate 8,841,265 downwards.
TTTAATTTAATAAGCTGCAAAAATATCATAGTGCATCAAACTCTTTAATACTCAGTGACTTACAAAAACATTCCCGTCTGGTATGTTAAAAATAAACACGTTGGCGTCTCCGAAAGTTAGTTCCAAACTTAAACATTAACACTCCCAAACGGCCAGGCTTAATTAAGTCACCATGTTTCAAAAACAAATATGCTCTAACAAGGTTTCATAACAAGAGCAAATAATGAGGGTAAGAAGCGAGCTTTGTTAAACATTTTTCGAACGTCATTCTTAAGGCGCGTTTAGACCTTAAGAAGATGGAATAAAACATTAAATAGACCTAGACATTTTTACTACGCCGGTTAACACACACTACTAGGATAACCAAATTAAAATCGCATGTGTGTTCCATCCTGTTCTTGTTTACCTATACCTATTGAATAGTAACTGTGTCATGACTATACGAACAGACGTAGACTCCTGTTGGAGAAACCGCCTATTAGTCGAGTCCGAACCCAAAATAGGGATATCATATACCTACGTATATAACGTCGAATGTTCACATGTTCCAACGTTGTAAGACTGAAGGTGAGTTATTAAATGTACTATTTGCATTAGTAATGAAGCACGAATATGGTCAGAACATAACAATATTTGCGAATGAGGGGTTTTATCAATCTTGCTCATCAATCGTTTGATCTAAACACACCTTTAAAGAGACCAAGTCCCTCATTATCCTATTTCGTTCATTTTCGAACGCAGCTGGCTCGAGGATCCACCATCTTGCATCGACGGAGTCGAGTAACGAACTTAAGTGAAGTTAATGACTCCGAACTTCGCTACTTTGCTTCCTCGGTCGGAGAAGGCGATACGGAATTGGTCGGTATAAAGTTAACCCGCAATCGGGGATGTATTCGTGTGAATTGTTCTTTTATCGGATACTTTTCCTTGTTAGTGTTTTGTTTTAGATTTGTACGGTAGTGATAGTTCAGATTGTTTTTTATTGGTTCGGGGTAGATTGGAGAAAATAGATTAAAATCTTGAACAAATTAAGGAACTTGTGAATCTTGAACAGATTTAAAATTGATAATGTAAATTTATTATTGACTCAAAGTTACTAAAAGCGTAATTTTAAGCCAACGTTTAACACAAATAAGGCATGCTTTTTTTCAAAATAAGAAACTTCCTTGAAATCTTTCACTATCTAAAACGACGAAATTTGCTCTCATAAAGCAAAGTTCGTGTGTCACAAACACTAAATTATACTTCGTTGGCAACATTCTTACTTTATAATCTTTTGTCTAACAATAATCGTGAGCCCGCAGTATGAAATACAAAGTTTATTCCGTCCAACCGAGCAAAAGATGTACGTAACAATGCACTACTTGGCGTCTCGTTAATTAGCAAGGAAATGCCGCCATAGCGCTAACTTTGCCGGCTTCAAAGTGAAAACTTTACTACTAAGTACGCGAAAAGTGATAGTCGGAATGAAGAGGTATTTTAGCCTCTACAACAGCCACTTTATTGGTGAGTAAGTCAACTCCATCAGTTTAAGTTTTAATTAGGTTTGCCAGTAAACATGCATGTACGTTTTGCGGTCGATTTCAAATGTTTGTTTATGCCCTACATAAATTTTGTTTAGTGTGCGTCGTGCAGTTTCATTTTATATTAAAACGGTCTCGGAGCTTCTACTTGAGGCCACTTTAAAAGTTTTCCTTTGGTAATGAAGTAGTATCGGTGCACGGAAACTTACAAATTTTAGATTTTGACGTTGAAAACAGGATGTTCTTTTACGCAATCGCATTTTCTTAGTTTTTAATACTATATACACAAAGGAACATGTTTATAGGATTATTATTATAGTTTTGCTTTAGATATACGTAGGAATCTGAAGAAATGAAAAATGAAGTTACGCCAACTTCAAAAAAAAAAATATCACTTTCCCATAATCCTTTTGGACACACATCTTCGACATCGCCTAAAAACATTATATTGTCTGCCAATAAACTTTTGACCATATTTTAATAAATTGCAGCAGGCAGTATATTCTTTCTTCTCAGCAAATCAAATTGTGATCACAAAGAAACGTGACGATTCTAGTCGAATTACTGTCAAAAATAACTGAAAATGTTTTAACACACGTAAATAAAACATGTTGCAATCGTGAATCTTCATTTTAAAAACATCTCACACATATTTTTCTCGATAAATATCATGTGACTATCACGTAGGTACAGCACTAGTAGTACATTTGTAATACTTTTATGATATCTAATAACACTCAGAACGAATATAAAATGAAAAATTACAGCCTATAACGGAGTGGTATATAAAATAAAATATACATATTTCTGTTATTCCCAATGTTTAGTAGTAAAGGACTTTCACTACAGAAACTGTAAGGAGACTCTCGTGGAAATATGTTACAAGTCGATTTTCAAAAATCATTTTTATTGGTTATAGAATGCTTAAGCGCCGAAGTAGGCCTTCTTATACATACACCTATAACTCAGCAAGCCATATAATTCTTCGGTATGTGTGTATGTCGCTGAACTCCTCTTAAACGGGTGGACCGATTTTGATGAAATTTATTGGGTGTGTTTGAGTAGCTCGGAGAGAGACCCGGTAGGTGGCGCTGTGATCGAGTTCGAGGTCAGGTTCGGGCAGGACAACGTCTGTCGGGTCCGCTAGTATTCTTATATATAAATACATATATATGGATAATTATATAACGAAGTTTGATCTTACGAACCATATTAAGGCGCATGTCAGAAGATAATTTCTTATTAGAGTCAATCTTCGAAATTAAACAAGAGGACTAAATATGTATAAGGCTTTTTCATTTCAAACATAAAAGGCATTATTTCCGTTATTTCCCTTGCTTGCAATTTGTAAAATATCAGGCCCTGTAGATGGGCGAAGAGTTTTCAACTTGTCACACACAGTCGAGGCTTTGAAATATTTTAAGTAGTCATTTTTGATTCCTGCCTTTGATATTCGTTTATAAAACAGTAGGCACTCAATTTAATCAAATTCTTATAAATGGTTTATTTTAAATGGGTTATCTAACCTAACATACGAGAAGCATCGTGACGTCCATATTACCAGTGAGCGTCTACCGAGCACAGTTCTTGGCTCTGGGCTGCTACTGAGAATTGCCATACAGAAAAACCTTTGTTGGGGTCGGGCTAGGGAATCGAATTCAAACGACCACTAAAACAATGAGGCAATGATATTTTATAATAATATTAGATTCTTATAATTAGCAACCTAAAAATTCAAGTTAAGGATAAAAATTACTCTAGATAAAACACGATTTATTCAGCCCCAACCAGTAAGGAAATGTAAATAGAATTCAAATCATGGAATAATGGAATATTCATGAGAACGTCACCTTTTTTAGATCGTCTGCAGCGAACCATTGATATCGATTCAAAGGAAATCACAGCATCGATTTTTTTAAGTATTCTCTTTTGAGTTGTGTGGCTGGTATAATATTTTCTTTGATGGGTATTGTTTAAGTTGCTCATATTTTTGTCGTATATTTATAATAAATCAATCATAATATAACTAGTCACGCCCTAAGCCGAGGATCGAGTCCCACTATGGGACACCCTTAGCAGTTTTGCTTAGTATTATTTAATTTGCTCGGCTGGAGGCCCTTCTGGTCTCGCCATTTGCCCGGTTAAGCAGTAAAAGCTCCCTGAGCTAAGTGCGAGAGACAACTCAAAAAAAAAAAAAAAATATAACTAGTGATGGCGCTGCAGCTGTGGTTGAGGAGTCGACTGCGGCGCTACGTGTCGCAGGTACGATTTCTGCACTGAACTAACATTTGTATGTCCTACAGATAGTGGTTCCGGGTCTAGGTGTGTTCATGTGAATATTTGTTTTTAAACGCATCCAAGATACAGGAATTATTCGTAGTGTGGGTGAACTACTTAACATACTAAACTATAAGATACAGTTGGAAGGTAATGTAAATAAACGTTCAATTCAATGATTAAAACCTCGAACACGTGTGTACTGTGTACCTGTTTCGTATAATGTCAAGACGTACCCAAATATATTCACGAATGTCGTTTTATCGTCGAATATATCATTTTTAGACGTTAAAGGTTGATTTATATCTACATAGAAATAACATTTCAATAACACGAGTCTAGATAAAATATTAGGTGAGATATACTATTGTTAGAGATAGCTTTTATCCTGAATCAACTAATGGAAACAAGAATTACAATAGATGAAAAAAGGACGTAACCTCGTTACGTATTGTGATCTTCTATCATGTCTTTAAAAGTAGCTCATGTTGTCACTTTTAGGTCGGATAGCTAAATAGTATTGATATAGGCGGCACGATGGGCGCAGTTGCTAAGCGCTAATAATTGTATGATATACAGATAGATGTTTCGGGCTTTATATGCATGTGACTTTATGTTTATAAAGTAGCCACGATACAGGAGAAATATTAGTGAAGAGCAAATGTTTAAAAAAAAATTGGTACATCAGACGCATAGATATCGTTACTCATTAAACTTTCCTTTCCCTTAGCCCACGAATTAAAGCATTTATGAGATACTAAAAGCCTCATTAGTCTAGTGGTCAAATACGAGGCTGCTGTAACATGAGATCCTGAGTGCGATTCCCAAATCAAGCAAAGTATTATTGGGATTTTCTGAAATTTTCAGTAGTTTGAAAGTTTGGAACTGTGCCCGGTAGATGACAATAGGCTCACCCCCTATTATATGGGAATTAATAACGGCATCGACGAAATTTAAGTGTACAATCGAAAACCTCTGCCTAACCCCGCGTATACAGGCGTGATACTATTTGATCATCTAGCAAGATATATGAAAAAACTGAAACTGTTCTTCCTCTCATGATGACTATCATACATACATATATAATACCGGTTCCAGCAGCTATTCAGGTCGCATATACAACACACGAAACAACAAGTTCGTTATGTTTGTAGGTTCAATTCGGTGCTGTTTGCTTTACAATTTAAATGCAGGTTACGACGCTCCCGAGAATTCTGGGTTTATAGTACACACTGTTACACTGTGTACCTGCTTGTAATCAACAAATGTTCATTCAAAAGCGAACCTTTTGTGGATCAGGTTGACTGTTGACGTCGTAGACAGTTTGCAATACAATTCATGGTTACATGTACCTAATTAACAAAAATAAGGACCGTCACGAAAATATTGTAATGGTATTCGCAGTGTGGAAAAGCTCTTGCGCACGTGGCTGCGTCTGGTGTATGGCCTTTTTTAGGCATGTGGTCTATGTATTTCATTTATACTTCAAACCTGGCATAGGATTAGGAAAAATACGTATGATTTTTTTTTTAAGATATTTGTTTGTAAGGTAAGAACGTTTTTTTCACATTTAATTTTTTTAACCCAGTAACCAGTAATATATATATATAGAAATATCCTATTTTCCTTCAGTCCTTTGCTTTGTGTGTCCAGAAAGAATATCTAATCGATTTGGACAAGTAATTCTTTATTTGTCCAAATCGATTAGGGCAGAGCAGTTCAAAATGTTTCCAAGAGAAATTAAATATTATCATGTATAATATCAACGTCGGTATTGTTGTGAGGGTGGAGAGGGCTTAAGGAGATCCTAAGTTGGATTCCCAAGACAGAATAAACAGTTTATTTTTCTTCGAAATTGATCTTGATAAAACAGATAAACATGCCAACTTATATTTAGGACAAATGTTATTGAGGAGCTGTGAGTGACAACAGAACACCACGAGATCTAGGCTAGGATATAGGCTAGCTATTGAAAACTTAGTAACCTACATAATGTAGTATAATCAATGGAAAATTACCATAATCATCAGATATAGCAAAATGATTAGTCAATGCAGTTTGTTGAAACTACTCCCCGTTCTCTTGACATACATTTTTTTTTATTTTTTTATTTTTTTTTTTTTTTTAAAAACGTTGCCCCACACTAGGATTTCTCCTGTGTCGTGGGTACAGTTTACAGACATACATGTCACATGCACACACAACCAGACCCGAAACAACTATCTGTAGATCATACAAATATTTGTTCCGTGCGGGAATCGAACCCGCGACACATGGCGCAGAAAGCTAATGGCTTAGCCACTGCGCCAACCGTGTCGTCAACATTGCAATGATGATTTATATTTTCAATCATTGTTACAGGTCACATTTCAGGTTCACATTTTCAAATACTAGATGGCTTTTCATATGATTACCGAGAAGAAACGCGTAACATTATTTTTTTACTCAAACAGTGATCTATTTTTAGGAAAAGACTCGAAAATATTCTACGTTCTGTAAGTTCACAGACAACAGCAATGTATATAAAACACAATATATTAATCATACATTTGGCAGAACAAGATCGCTTGGAGGACAATTTGCCGCTCTCGATAGCCTATTTGATAAATTGATCTCATAAAATATGTCGGCACCATCAAAGAGATCTGTCGCTACAAATGCCTTCACTATATAGGGGCACATAAAATGCCCATTTAGCTAAATGTAATTGCAATTTTATCACTGTAAAGATGAAAACAATTTGGTTGCAAAATTGAAGTTTTCATTCGATTCAATATGTAATATCGAGATGATTGAAGGTCAAGCGGTAACTTTTATCGATGGTGATACTACAGATATTTTTAAGTCAACTTCTTGCTAATAAATGCTGTATAGAGTTGAGTCATGATTAATGGTGAGCGACTACTACTCGCAACATGGCAAAAAGTAAAGCTCCATCTATCGGAGTGAAACTACTACAACAAACCCTAAATCACACAATGAGAGTTTACAACGATTCTAACACATATACAAATGTCCAAAATCAACCATTGGGCTTCGGCCCGCCAGGCTTACCACCTTGCCTGGTCAGAGGATCCTCCCTTTTTAATGGAGGACCACCATACCTCGTTCCTCCATAATGGCATTTTAACTATACATTTGACGTATAAATTTAATAATATTTCTTCTTATTTAATTTAAGCTTAGCTCTTGTCGGTGGAGCAATCGTCAGTGCTCTCTATTTTATGCCTTCGTTAACATTACTATACATAATATATAATAAGAGATGAGGTATGTAATTATCGAGTAAGGATGGGTTTTTTTTATTATATATCTTTGAAACGTGTTCCAATTTAAATAACACTTTAAATCGACCTAATTGACTCTTAAGAAATTTAAATCGTTTTATTTTCGAGAACCTTCCAAAACCACCGACATAGTAATGTATTTCACTGCTAAATGTGTTCACTACATCGGGGCACATAAAATGCCAATTCGGCTAAATGTAATTGCAATCTCGTCAGTCGTAGTCCGTCACTCTAGCTCTCCCACGAAAAAAAATATGGTTGGTAGAAAAAAAATATTTTTGTTAAAACCTTTTGGAGCATACGATATTGAACAAACTTTTACTGTATTACGGTAAAAGAAATGTAAGTACTTTAAATGTTGGAGGTGTTTTTGTACCAACTTTGGAACTTTGTTAGGTTTTCCTGTCCTTTATTATTTGCAATGTGACCAAATCAATCTTGTGTATTGGGAAACAGTATTAGCGTTCTTTTTTCTGCTCGGGGTCACGTGTCGAATTACCCTCGGTCCATATTTAATGATATGTCGAATTAGGCAATTAAATAAAACTTTATTCGACTCATCGTTGTACAAACATGCGATTCGTTTATCAAATCTTCCGATTCGGGCATGACTGGAAACCGATGTTTCAAATATATGACGCCTTCAGTTAGTCGGACTAGAAAATCGGAAAAACGGAGCTAGAGTTTATTTGCTCTACTTTATTTTCTGCCATCAACGAAGTCAAGATTCAGTTGTTTCTTCTGAGACTGAGCAGCTTGTGAATTCATTACAGTATGATAAGACATTTGTATCGCCATACAATAAGGTTAGAAAATGCGAAACCAGCCATAACGCGCCAAAATGACATTTGTGAATAAAATAAAACAATCTGTCCGTTTCAATCTATCTGAATACAGGCAATCGAAAAATTTGACTGCAATTAATAAAAATACCTTTACAAGCATATTGTAATGTGAATATCCAATAATACAAAAACATTAAAATACTGTCCACATATCTGTCTATATACCACGTTGATACAAATAATCAGAATTCTAAATAGTCCCTGGTATAGCGTTTTCAGTAAAAAAGCGAGCAGGTATCCCAGTATTCATAATAATAAAGGTTTTTTTTTAATAAAGCCGTTAGTGCCAGCCAAGGCGGCTGCGATTAACCCCGGGCGATTTCACTCATAAGACAGATAAGGCCCAATAAATTCGTAAAAAATCTCTCTATATCTGCTATGAAAAGCTAAAATTTGGAACTTCAGAACAGACACCTAATTTTTCTTTTTGAAGTGTTGCTCTTCTTGATCTTGATGAATTGATGAACGAAATTGAACTTTATTATAACTGAACGCAGTTCAATTCACGGAGGTCAACAGTATAAATATAGTTCGTATAGGATATATCCAGTATGTACTATTACTATAAGAATAAAATTTATATATATTTGTTTGTAATCGATTTCTCAAAAACGGCTTTAACAATTTCGAAAAAAATTACAATCGAAGGGTTTTTGAGGGGTGAACCAACCGCTATCACAATATTCACAATAACAGTCGCGAACGATAGTTGAAGGCGATGGCATCTACTATCTAAAATAATTATGGCTTCTTTCTCTAACTAGATATGTGCTTAGGCGCGTAAAAGAGACAAAGCGAATATTGTCGCGAGTTTGGTTGGCGCCACGATACATTTATGCGAGTTGAATTTTGTAAAATAGACTTTAAATGTATGAGCATAAGATGTTATTTAGATTGTCAGAATTTCTATATTTACGTAACAAACAATTAGTGGGTCTTCTTATTCAGTTATATATCGATACCATAGCTTTATATCTGTACACACCAAGGCACTGATACCGATATTAAGCAACGGATATTGGTATCGATATTGTAGCTAAATATCGGTTGTCCATCTGATATCGAAAAAAACCAATAACGCCCATGTCTAGATCTAGCTATGCCTCGTCACTGGAAAAATTCATTAATTGTAAAAAAAAAAGATTTCGTCCCGAGCTCAGTCGCCCAAATATTTTAATATAAAGACGGATGCACTGAAGCAATAAAAAACAATAGACGAATGTATTTAGGCTATTTTCAAATTACGATATCCATACGAACCTAAACTACTTATTAACTGTAATCTCTATTGAAACCAGCTAAGGCGTTAAGCGATGCGTTATGGGCCTCGAAATAAATATTAGTCCTGGGATTAAAAATAAATCGATTGGTAGTCGAGTTAGTAATTGATTTCTTTTGAGACACCAATACAATGTCCAAGGAGGTGAGAATGGAATTTTCAATATCGGAGTTTTTGACAGATGTGACAAGGCACTTGTAAATTTAATATTACTTGTATCATTTTTATTTACATGTATTACAACCGATTGTATGAAAAATAATAATAAATAAGTGTCTATGAATATGTTTTTATTCACAATATTCTTTGAAAAAATTATATAGCTTGACTGGTTGAACATTGGAAATGATGCTGTCATGTGACGAATAAAAATAAAATATAAACATATTTAAATCGCGAACAATACCTTAATGTAATTATTTTATTAATTTTCGCTAAGTGTCGCAGCACTGCAATTATCCAGAATGAATGTTAATGACCTTTGATAAGGGGTGATCTGTACTTCAAGTTGAGTGTATCAAAATATCTAGATAAGCTGCGTATTCTACATCAAAAAATTTGAAAAGTGAGTTAAAATGGTCTAAAAAATAAAATTCCTCCCAAAATTTTAAGCCTGAACAAGCGTGGTAGATCGTGAGAAACAAAATCGAAAAATTGCGATTTCAAAAACTCAATGTTAACGCTACTGGCAGCTAAAAAAATACAAAACCTACAACCGGTTACAGAATAAATCGGAATAGAAGGGATGGATAGGGTTTAAAAAAGGAATAACTCGTCAAAGTTTTCCGCCTGAAAATGGTTACTTTTATAACAATTTTTGACCAGATTGTATTATTTTCTATTTTCTATAATATCCTACTAATCCTATTAATATTATAAATGTGAAAGTTTGTGAGGATGGATAGATGGATGGATGGATCTTTGTTACTCTACTCTTTCACGCAAAAACTACTGAAAGGATCTGGATGAAATTTGGCACAGAGATAGATTATAGTCTGGAATAGCATATAAGCTACTTTTATCCCAGAAAAATGTACGGGTTCGTAAACCACGCGGGCGAAGCCCCGAGCGGAAGCTAGTTTTCTATAACTCTGCAAAAAGTATTTTCTTGTCATTTCTGTGAACAGTCAACGTGAAATATTTCAATCATATCTATTGAACAGATTAATTTTGTTGAATCTCTCGGGGAAATAGAAGATAAAGATTAAGAAGCGGGAGTTTAAGATGATTAAACCGATATACAATATTAATTTCTTCCTTTATAACAACAAACTGCTGGTTAAATCCGGCGTAACATTGTGTTCCCGCCGGATTTCAGTACTAACACACAATAATCGGTTTCGCCTAAACCCGACAATACCGTTTTTCAAACCGGTCGTTCAATTTTCCCTGAATTAAGCAATGAAATTTCAAACGACAATTGATCCTGCGGCCGTTTTAATGCGGTTTATACAGGTCCAAAACGGTCCAGAAATGCATTACATAACTGACACAGATACACAGATATGCACATAGATTTACAGAGGCAAACAAAGCTACAATTGAAAATCAAATATTAATGACCCCTGATTTTGTGCTGACCAATAAAATAGCCGAACGGATATTTGAAACACGCTATAAATAATTGGAATTGCATATAATTAGCAATTTTAGTTGTGTACGGAATTTAATTAAATCGGTATTATTCTGCTTATTTAACTACATAGTTTAACTCTCCAATGAAGGCTGACTACCTAGAGGTACCTCTTTTATGGGATTATTCTGAAACAACATAGGTATGTAGTAGATTTTAGAGTTGCCATACTGGTATCATTGTTATATTATCAGATAGTCGCTAGCAAGTTTAGATATAAACCCAATAGAGATTAAAGTCCATTCTTTTGCGTGGTTATTAGATTATTAAAGTCATATTTTTTTTCCTTAAGTGTATTTTTTTTTAGTTTGTGATAATTTTAGTCCGTTTAATACTGGGTAAGATTGGACATCTTCTGCAATTCGTTAAATGTTTGGGCATCTATTAATTTAATTGTAAAAATATATAAGAATCATTTCAGAAGATTAAGAAACATTTTACTATCCATATGACCGGTATACCTAATCAGTATAATAAAGAACCCACCGTTCAACTTACGTTGGTTCTTAAAAATATCTCATTCTAATCTTTTTTCTTTATTATGGCATCCAATATTTGAATGACCTTCCACATATCAGACAGCGAACCATCCTCATTCTTTATTCTCTCTATATCAATAATCCTTTGTCCCTGTCGTGTCGTACGTCCGTCCTAAGCTAACCTGTCAAAAATGTCCGATATGACAGTTGGCTTACCATATAGAATGCATTTGTGATTTGTTTGGGATCGAAGATAAAACTTTAGACTGCCATGTGTTTTTGCATTAGAAATCGAACAGCAAATTTACAGGGAGGGTACTGTTCCGCAGCCTAATTACCAATGTAGCGACAGGCGTAGATCGCGCGATAACTTCTGTCAAACGTCATTTTTATGACATATAATGTTATTGGCTGACAGTGAGATTGCCGTCGCGTGGCTTTCGCGTTGCTGTTGCTTTTTTATGTACTTAGGCTGCGGGAGCATTTGCGTGTAACAGCTCAAATTCGAGCATTACATTGTACATACGTCGTAACGAGCATTTAGTTTTTTTACATAATACTAGCGGATTACAGACGTTGTCCTGGCCGTTTTAAAAATTCATCAAAATCGTTCCAGCCGTTTAGGAGGAATTCTGTGAAATACACACGTACAGAAGAATTATATACCTGTATAAAAATAAGTTTACCATTAAGGTACGATAGAAACTGATATCAGGATGATATCATAGATAGCAAGATGATTTGTATTGGTACTCCCTCACATTCGTTATTATCGCACTGCTTGGTTACTCTGTTAAAATAATATATCTAATTAATGTAGGTATAACATGCTGTACTTTATAATATTGGCAGTAAAATCTCTTCGCAAAAACGTCATTTGACGGACACGCTGTTGGTCACCCATTACTTCCGACAGAAAATTAGTTTTATAATTTGCTGAAACAAACTTATACACGTTGTTTGAAATATATTGCACCTAAAGTACACGCATTTGTAATTATTCAAAACAACATTGAAAAATGCAATGTATAGAGTGCAAAACCGAGCATTACAATACGCATTGCTCGACGTCGAGTGTTTACAAAAGCTCGGTCAATTCTCGGTTAATACTCCAAAAACGAATACCACATTGTTACATTACATGCAAATGTTCCCAGTGAGACCTCCCTAATGTATGCTTGTCTCGTAGGCAAAATCAACAAGGATGAAAATTAACAATTGATACGGTCGTTGCGTAACCGATATGCTACGAACATATAGCTGACATAACTACGACTTCGTCTACGGTTGTAGCGATCGCGTAGAACTTCTAACCGTTCTGTTTTATATCTTTAAAATACATATTATACATTTGATATACCTACTTATTTTGTATAAAAAATAACTCCATATGTTAGATGACTATAAACATCAATAAAATTAGTGTTTGTGGGAATTCTTCCTTAATTTTAGATTCCAATGTATGATCTACAGACAGATGTTAACGCTTGACCAAGTGAGCGTGCGCCGCACACACACATACAGCGGCGGACACAGGTGGGGTCGCGCGTCATCGCCCCTGCCCCGGCCTCTTTGCAGACGACCGTCGCACAGACTACACGCGCAGCGAACCCGCACAAAAATTTCAACAAATATCAATACAATTTATAACAGTGAATAATGTCTTTCAATACATCACTCGAACCGTCATCATAAAATTTCGAGCCGGATATATTCTTTGTAAACGGCTGCCACATGGTGCAGCGAACAAAGGACGTAGCGGTGAGGTCGAGCGACGAACACGTTGGACATCGATCAAGGATTGTTACTACGGATCGACAAACAAGATTCTAACGTAACTACGAGAAACCAAGAAAAGGGATTGCTGTGCACATCGGTGAAGTGAGTCCGTTCCAATCAGTGTTAGGGAATCGCTGATTATTTGCGCCTAATGCTACCTAAACTTTCAATATCATTCAAACAAGATTTACCTACTTGTATTCCCATTATTTGCAATTTAACCAAGAATGTGTTAACGAATTTTTCCTTTACTGCACTTATTCAATCAGTCAACTTTCCTTAATAATTTAACAAGCCTCATTCACGCTATCTGTGTATTTTACAAGGTTAATTATTATTTCAGAGGTCTAACTTGAGTAGATTGTCTGTATCTGTGCCGATAAACATATCTCCGCATAATAAAAGGGTATTTTTCAAATCTAATAAGTGAGTAGGTACTTATTTTTATTCTAACATTCCAGAATATTCGAGCCCGGGGCGGTGCGGCTACTTACGTCACGCGACACGACGCGTTCGCGCAAACCACATGCCTGCTGCTTGCACGCCTTTCGCTATTGCCTGATAACTTGACTGCCCTCACTAAACAATCTGCATATGGTTAAATTTAAGTATTGTTTATTTTCTTTTTGCATAATCTTATCTCAATAACACTTGCACATTTAATTTCCGCTGGGAGGTTTAGGTTACTTGCAGCTTTAGTACATAATGGATCTCAAAACATTAAAAAGGACTAGAAGTTCCTTAAAAGCTAAGCTAACTATATTTAAATCATATTTACAGTCACTTTTGCCTAGCAAAGAGCTTAACAATGTTCAGATTTTTGAGTTAAATACCCGCTTGAGCAAAATCCAAGAAATGTACAATGATTTTGATGCCACTCAAACTGATATAGAAAATTTAAACGAAATTCCAGATGAAGAGCACAAAGAACGGGAAAACTTCGACAACAGTTACTTCGGTGCAGTTGCTGCTGCGCAGGAGTTGCTGACTAGAAACTCGGCGTCGAATGGCTTTGCCTCTGCGGTGCACCACTTTGACCAAGTAACAGGTTCTAATACTGCATCTGCACATACCGGTAGGCCAAACATTAAATTACCTACAATACATTTACCTTCCTTCTCTGGACGCTATCAGGACTGGTTAGAGTATCATGACACATTCAAATCACTTATTCATACAAACAATTCTATCACAAAAATACACAAATTTCATTATTTAAGAGCTTCACTCAAAGATAGCGCATTACTAGTTATCCAGGCACTAGATTTTTCAGCAGACAATTATGATATTGCTTGGGATTTGCTTTGTGAGCGTTACTATAACAACAGAATTCTGGTAAATAACCACATAACAGCTTTATTCAATGTTGAGACAATTTACAAAGAATCATCTAAAGCTTTAAGAAATACACTTGATACAGTTAATAAAAACCTAAGAGCTCTGAAAACACTTCACTTACCCACAGAACACTGGGACATTCTTATTATTCACATGGTTTCTGGCAAGCTCGATCAAAATACCATTCGGGACTGGGAAGAGGAACGTAATACTATCAAAAACATACCAACTTTAGAAGACTTTACTTTGTTTTTAAAAAACCGAGCAGATTTACTGGAAACCATGGAGGATTCACAGAATAAACCACGTAGACACAGTGATATTTCTCATGTGAGGCCAAAAACATTCATTGCTAATCAGACATTTTCTAAACAATCACATCATAATAACATGTTGCAATGTCCAGTTTGCAAAAACAATCATTATATTTATCAGTGCACTAAATTTAAATCAATGCCAGTAGAATCACGCATAGAGAAGGTTAAACAACTCAAACTTTGCACTAATTGTTTGCGTCAAGATCATGATGAAAAACGTTGCATGATGGGCACTTGCAAATATTGTTCACACAGACACAATAGCCTATTACACATTCTTCACAACTCAAAACAAGATACAAGGCCAAGTACATCAAGCGAGTGTATAGTATTACCGACTTCACAAGCAAAGGTGCAGACAGAATCGCAATTATCAGAAAATCACACATCATTACAAGCTAACATAACATTATCTTCCATACATCAAAGTCAAGTATTACTATCCACTGCTATAGTTAATATATCAGACCACGACGGTCAGCTGCACAATGTTCGTGTGCTGTTAGACAATGGCAGCACATCAAGTTTCATCACAGAAACTTTACAACGGCAGTTACAAGTACCCAGTTACTCTACTGCCATCTCAGTTCAAGGATTGAACAAACAATCCTCTAGAATCACAAAACGATGTGATGTTACAATATCATCACTTACAAACAGTGGCTACACTGCAGACATCAATTGCTTCATTGTACCACAAATCACACAACTTTTGCCCACAGTAAAAATCAGTTGCAATCAACTGAATATCCCACCTCACATCCACCTCGCGGATCCAACATTCAATAATCCGTCTGAGGTGCAAATGCTGCTAGGTGCTGACCTCTTTTGGGAGGTATTGTCAAACAATCGCATAACCTTAGGCAAAACAAAACCAACATTAGTTGAAACAAAACTAGGATGGTTAGTCTCAGGTTCTGTACAAGTTCCACATACAAAAACAAAACATTCACATAATACAGTCCATTGTCACTTCATACAAAACGCTGAGCTCGAAGAGAAACTCAACAAATTCTTTGAGTTGGAATCAGTTTCAATTCCTCAACAATCCCGCACCATGGGTGAGAGTGAGTGTGAAACCAACTTCGCAAATTCAACTATACGTCAATCAGACGGTAAGTTTGTAGTAACTATCCCACTAAAGGAGTCTCCTAAGTGCTTGGGAGATTCACGACAGCAAGCACTTACTAGATTTCAAACACTAGAGCATAAATTTCAACGCAATTTCACATTTAAACAACAATACACAGCATTTATAGACGAATACATAGCCTTGGGTCATATGTCTGAAAACATTGACATTGACAATCATGAAGAAGTTTCATATTTCTTACCTCATCATGGCGTCCTCCGTGAGGACAGCCTCACTACAAAGTTAAGGGTGGTATTTGATGCGTCAGCAGTTACAAGCTCTGGCAAATCATTCAACGATATCCAACACATAGGCCCTACTGTACAGGACGACCTGATCAGCATATTAATTAGATTTCGACAGCATAAGATAGTCGTTACTTCTGACATCGAAAAATTCTATAGAATTCCATTAGTAAATAAAAATCAAAGAAGCTTACAGCAAATTTTTTGGCGGTCTGATCCCAGTCAAAAAATCAAACAATACAAACTGAACACAGTCACTTACGGAATGGCTTCTGCACCTTACTTAGCTACTAGGTGTCTTGTACAACTAGGACTTGACTGTACAGACGAAAGAGTAAAGGAAACAATCTTACACGACTTCTACGTCGATGATTTGGTTACTGGTGACGATTATAGGGATACAATTATACAGACTTGCAAAGGCATCATTCGTGAACTACAGGGCGCTCAGTTTCATTTACGTAAATGGCGTTCAAACGAACCCTCTATACTCTCTCAAATTGTTGGTGAAAATAGCAACAATGAGTTATTAAACTTAAACAAAAATGAACATGCAAAAACCCTTGGATTACTTTGGTCATGCAAAACAGACATGTTGCTATTCTCTTCAGCTGACACGAACGAAACACAAACACATAACTTAAGTAAGCGTAGAATTTTGTCCACAATCGCACAAGTGTTTGATCCTCTGGGTTTAATCAATCCTTGTATGTTGAAAGCCAAACTCATTTTACAAATCCTTTGGGCAAAGAACATTTCATGGGATGAACAGTTACCTGCCGAGATTGAGCCAAAGTGGAACAATTTTATTAAGTATTTGCCCGATTTAGGCACTATTCAAATTCCAAGACGTGTTTTATGTGATAATTTTGTTACAGCTGAGTTGCACGCATTCAGTGACGCATCCATAAGGGCTTACTCAGCATGCATATACATACGCACTGTATCCAATAGTGGCAATGTTAGTGTCCAATTATTACTAGCTAAGAGTAGGGTGGCCCCACTGAAGCAAAGGCTAACTATGCCACGTCTAGAACTTTGTGGAGCCCTTTTAGCTACACAGTTAGCTTGTAAGGTATTAAATTCATTACGTATTAAAATAAATTCACAACATTTTTGGTGTGACTCAACAATTGTGCTAGGATGGATAAAAACATGCAAACAAAGACTACAACAGTTTGTTTACAACAGAATTAACGAAATCACTACTAATTCCTCGCCCAGGTCTTGGAATTATGTTCCCACAGATGCAAACCCTGCTGATATAGGGTCGCGGGGGCTCAATGCAATGCAACTCAAACACTCATCTTTGTGGTGGAATGGTCCACATTTCCTACATCAGACAGAAATACAGTGGCCCACACAGCCTCAAAATACAAACATTGAAGACTTACCTGAAATCAAAGTTCAATGTAATGTTTCAACAGATGACCACACCTTCATTCAAAGGTTTTCTAATTATTGCACACTTCAGCGTATAGTTGTATATGTACACAGATTCATACATAACTGTCGCAAGTCAAGCTTGAACAAAATCACTGGCTCACCAACTTTGTTGGAGCTTGATTCTGCTACAAAGACACTTTGCAAGATTGTACAGAGGGAAATCTTTAATAAACAACATACTCAACTGATAAACAAACGTTTGTTATCACCAAAGGATAAGCTTTTAAATTTGAACCCCTTTGTTGATCAACAAGGTGTCATGCGAGTTGGAGGGAGACTATCAAACTCCAACTATGACTACAACACAAAATATCCTATTCTATTACACGCATCACACAAAGTCACTCAACTATTAGTAGAACATTATCATAAATATTTGTTACATGCAGGTCCGCAGCTATTGTTAGCAACCTTAAGACATAAGTTCTGGATAATCAATGGTCGCAACTTAGCCAGGAAAACTACTCACAATTGTGTGAAATGTTGTAGGTTTTCTGGAAAAACATTTCAACCTATCATGGGTAACTTACCTGAACAAAGGTTACAAGCTGAGTACCCATTTTCTAATACAGCTGTGGACTATGCTGGCCCAATCTTGATAGCAGACAGAAAGGGTAGAGGCTGCAGACTAAAGAAGGCATACATCTGTGTATTTGTGTGTTTAGCAGTGCGAGCAGTACATATAGAACTTGTCACTGAGTTAACTACCAAAGGTTATTTAGCTGCTTTAAATAGATTTATTGCCCGCAGAGGTAAGCCTACGACTATATTTTCAGATAACGGCACCAATTTTGTAGGGGCCAGCAACGAGTTAGCTAAATTTCTTAACTTAAATCATAATAATATTATATCTTCTTCATCTCAAAATGATATTAACTTTAAATTTTACCCTGCGTATAGCCCACATTTTAATGGATTGGCAGAGGGGTCAGTCAAGTCTATCAAGCATCATTTAAAACGAGTATTGTCAATGGCTAATCTAGATTATGAAGAAATGAATACTGTACTGGTGCAGATAGAGTCAATACTTAACTCTAGGCCTCTCACTCCCTTGTCATCAGACCCATCTGACTTAGTTCCACTCACTCCAGCGCATTTTTTGATTGGGCGGACACTAACCATGTTGCCTACTCCCCAGGTTGAAGAAGCTTCAATCAACAACCTCACCAGATATGAACGAATCCTGGCCCTAAGGGCTCATTTCTGGAATCGTTATCATAAAGAATACATTTCAGAATTACAGAAAAGAAACAAATGGCAGTCAGACAGAGGACAACCACATCCAGGAGACATGGTCCTGATCAAGGAGGATCGCCTGCCTCCAAACAGATGGTTGCTTGGGCGAATCACAGCAGTGTATCCTGGCTCCGACGGGATCAACCGTGTAGCAGACGTTCGGACCACCTCTGGCACCATGAGGAGAGCCTTCAACAGACTCTGTCCACTTCCAACATTGGAACAACTCAATGTTCCAAGGGCGGCAGCATGTTAACGCTTGACCAAGTGAGCGTGCGCCGCACACACACATACAGCGGCGGACACAGGTGGGGTCGCGCGTCATCGCCCCTGCCCCGGCCTCTTTGCAGACGACCGTCGCACAGACTACACGCGCAGCGAACCCGCACAAAAATTTCAACAAATATCAATACAATTTATAACAGTGAATAATGTCTTTCAATACATCACTCGAACCGTCATCACAGAAGTTTCGGATGTGGTTTTGTGTCTGTGTATGTGAGATGTTTGTAAACAATACCCACGACACAGGAGAAATCTAAGAGTGTGTACAATGGTAATATTATGTTTAAGAGTTTGAAATGTAAAGATCAATTATATGATCAAACTCTACGTGCCTATAGTTAATGGTTAGCGTGAGAGACGGTTGTAACTATCACAGTTCTCAGCACATTACCCACGATTATATTTTATTGTTAATGCGAGGGTTTTCTAACGATATTTTCCGTCCATTTACCGTCCATTGGACGACCTAATAATTTTCTTTTGATGGGATTTATATTGTTTGAAATTCCCTTATCTGACAATATTAGAAATTGTTGTATGATTTTTTAAGGCTTTCCGTACAGAAAAAGAATGAAAGGCAATTTGTGAAATTGGGTTAAGAAATGTATGGATATTTTCTGACAACGCCGCGGGCACAGATTGCGTATGGAAAATGGAAAAGTGCACAATAATAATTGGAAATATCAACATTCATAGATAATGGGTTCGTTGGAAACACCCAGGGGGAAGAATAACAAAGTTTCCTGTGATTAGCGAATTGTATTCCAATTAAACTTTATTATGAGGTATAACCAGGAAAGTTGAGTGTTTAATTAAAATCAACTTGGTTGAATTTGCCATCTGCGATGGATTAATGGAGGTTTAATTAAAAGTAAAACATCGTTCCATATTGCGGCTGATCGGTGATTTGTAGATTGGTTTTGATATGATTGCCGATTAATTTTGTATGCTGTATTGAGTTACGTGTTTGCGTATATTTCTACAATATTATTTAGTCTCATTCATTCAATTAATTTGATACCTACCAAGACATTGTTGTTTTAGGGGTTAGTTATTAATAGCAAATTATTCAAATCAAAATGTTGGTAAGGTTAATTACATATTATTTCGTAATATAATAAAAAAATAACCTGTACATAATTTTTGTGCAAAGAAATAACACACACAAACAATGTTAACGTAGATATTTTAAAATAATATACGTAATAAACTATTCAATCCACAAAAATAACCCAATTCTCTATAAACCCAACACAAAAGATGGCCGAAATATCCCTGAACAATATAAAAGGATGCGTAGATACATACGTACACAGTATCCAATGTATAGGCAGGAAGCTCGTCAACAAGAATAATCAAGACAATAGTTGTGTTAATGTAATGAGAGCCACCACACAATTAACGAAGCGAGGCGATGGGCAACAGCCAGATGTAGGGCTGTCACTTGCAACTTAGTACGAATGGCGTATTTTGTCAATAGTATTTTTGTGGTATCATGTTGTCAAGATGATAGTTGTATTAATGTAATCAGCACATAATTAACGAATCGAGGTATCGCGACGAGCACTTAGAACAAGGATAATTTGTGTGTGGCGTAATTCGAAATATGTGGAACGTTTGTTTAGTTTCCTTGTTCTAGTACATATATCAAAATCGTAGCGCACCTATAAGGAATAAAAATGAATATATCTTAAAATGAGTCAAGTTCTTTCTCGCAATTAAACTGTGCCTTTTAAAGAAATATCCAAAAATCTTTTTTCTTTCAAGGAATTCCTCGTCAAGCAATCTTTTTTTTACTATTTTGGTAACTAAAACAACAATACACAATACACAACAAAGGCACATTTGACATCCCTAACTAGAGAGGAGACGAGGTGGAATGTTGAATTAAACCAATCCGTTACAAAAACTTGGTCGGCTAGGCAAATAGCACCGGCAGATAAATGTGCCAGGCGTCCCCCTTAAAGAGCACTGTTACGTGGTGCCACGCTAAATTAGTACCACACTAAACACGCCCATGGGATAGTATGTTAAACTACAAAAAAGTTTGGACATTTAATTTTAAAAGTTTGGTCTTTAAACTATAGTAAATTGGGCTGTGTGTAATTTTTAAGCTATTTCTTCTAAGCGGATGAGAGATGCAGATGAAAATGATTGCCCTGACTGACTGACGCTCTGATCTACCAACGCACAGCCTAAACCTTTGGTTGGGGTTGAAAACTTGAAATTTTGACAAAAGCTAATGATGTAGGCATACACTTAAAAAAATATTTTTGGAAATTCCACCCCTAAGGGGAAAATAGGGGTTGGAAGCTTGTTAAAGTAATAATTTCGTCAATACAGTTTCATAAATGTATAAAATAAAACTTCCACGCGAGCAAAGCCGCGAGCAATAGCTAGTATATTTTTTCATAATATGTGTTAGTTAACAGTAAGCTAATTTTTTAACGGTACAGTTAGCAGTTTATCTAGTCAGTCAGATGATTGCTGAATATGAACCTTACGTGAATCAAAATTCGTCAATTCAGTGATTTGACATTTATTATGTGAATATATGGTTAGTAGGTATATAGTATGATTAAAGTGACCTTTTTAGATCTCTATATTTTTCCTGGTTTTTTATTTCAGATAGGTTTTGGTGACGTAGAACGAAGTTCCCATTTAATCAATGATTCCTAAAATAGTTATAAGAATTCAATGTTAAAATACTTGGTAAACAGTAAAAACAGAATAAAGTCACAGCAGAGCACACCATGAGGAAGAAGCGGACAGCTACTTATTAACCTTACAGTGTAAAAGTTAACGATGAGCAAAGAGTTGCTATTATGATCGTATTTTTCGCTCGATAGGGCAACATTGACTGAAAATGAGAGTATTATCACATTATGTCGTGCCAAGCGTGGTAGTAATGGCAATATCGTACTGAAATATGAATATTGGCTGCGCTATGTTCAATCGTAGACTTCTTATGCACTATCAAGTATAGATAAAAATCATACTTACGAAGGTCAGTTGCGTGTACGCCTAAAATAACGTTATAACGTGTCTAGATGATTTTTTTAAGTATACTGGCAGCAGAATCCTTGAAATCCATTGAAATTCGGAAATAGTCAGACTTCTTAATTAGGTACCCACAGCATAATTACCGATGTAGCAATCAGTTTGCGACAGGTGTAGACCGCGCGATAGCTACTATCAAACGTCATATTTGTATCATAGGTATATTGACCGAAAACAGTGAGACTGCTGTCGAGTGGCTATCGCAATGCTGTCATTTTTTTACGTGATTATATGTAAACTGCTGTAACATATTTCAAAATATGAATTTCCTTTTTAAGCGTCAAAGCAGTTTCCATACGTGAACAATGTAGGTATCATATTTTATGGATGTTATTAGTTATCTACCTATATCCTGATTTTAGCCGTTGATTCGATTTGGTTATTTCAGAAGCTTTTATTTATAAAACAAAAAAACATACTCGTGTACCTACGTCATTCTGTACAAAAAATGGAATGACTAAAAAAATAGACGCCATGCCATTCAGAAATGAATATAACGTTCATCGTATTCGTTTTTTCCTTCCACTTGTAAAAATAGTCGCAGAACATCCTATATTTTTTTTAACTTAACTTGGCCATTTTGTAATGAAAATTTCGGTGGAGCCTGCACCTTCTTCCGTGTTTTAATTGAATTAAAAGTGAGATACAACTTTCAAATGAATGAAGTTGCAATTTAAAGTTTTTTAGATACAAATGACATAAAAAGATTGCGCTATTTTACGGAATTAACTAAAGAAAATAATTTAGCTATACGTTAGTTATTATGACGTCATAATGTTTTATGCGCAATACCGTACTTTACCTGACCCGGGTATGTCATAAAACTGCGGCCAGACACCGGAGGACGGGCAGCAGCGTCCTCTCACTAATCGGTGAGCCACTGCGATCCCCAAGCCGCCTGCCAAGCGTGGGGATTATGGCAAACCCCCCCTTGAGGGAGGCCTTCGTTCAGCAGTGGACGTCTTCTGGCTGATGATGATGATGACCGTACTTTATGGGACATTTTCAGAAATCTTTTGATGAAAGCGCTGTTTTATATCATCCAAATGAAAATGTTGACTATTGTTCTGAGAGTAAAATACCTCGTTCAACTATTGTAACCAAAGTGGGTTAATTATACATACGTTTGCTACAAACACTGCTCTTTCCAAAAAGAAGAAATGAAAAAGAATAACCAGTTTCTTGCCCGTTCTTCTCCATTTGAAACCCACACTTTGGAGCGTGGCAACTTGACTGACTATTCATAAGTGCCTGAAAATGGTTGACATAAATAAAAATATGTTTGATTTGATTTGATATATTTTCACAAAATATATTTAAACCATTTGTTTTAATTGTGCTTTAAATAAATGGACCAATGATATGTTCTCTTTAATCATCAACCACAAAACAAAACAACGTACTAAAGTCAGCATGCAATTAAATTTAATGAACTCTTTAACCAATTAATTTAATCAAACTTCAACACCAATATTCCGAAAATCAACAAAGTAACAAAAATAAAATTCAATAGGTATCTACTGTAATGATAAAAATGTTTACTTAATCGACTCATCAACACCAAACCCACACCTTAGGGGTTGAAATATAATAGCATAAGAATTGTCTGACGTCATAACTGGGTATTTTTGTAATACTCAAAGAGCTACATTGTATCATAATAATTTATCTACATCAAAAAGAAATATTAATAATATCTTAAAAAGCTGGTTCCACTTTCGTTTCCACCTTGGAAACGAATGTGGAACCAGCTTTGTAAGAAAGAGAAAATCTGAAGCATTATAAGAAGATAAATATTGTGTAAGGTCAATGAAATTAATGTTTTTCCTTAACTAATGAAACATTATGGAAGCCTGGTACGAAATTGTAGGATGTTCAGACATCAATTTATAAATAAAACTTCAGTTACACAGTCCAAGGTGGTTGCTCCGCGTATTAATAGAACTAGAAACACGATCGGGAAAAGGTTAATAAACTGTTCGCGGACGCTGACAACAAGTTTTATTTAACAATCGTGGCTTATCTTTTAATAAGCAAAATACAACGTCATGTCTAAAAGGGTTGGGGCAGAGATTTTCTTGTACTCCCACTAGTCACCGATGCCGTCATTCAGCTGCATGTAATGGGGGAAATGCTTTTGCCATCTATTGAAAGCAATTACAAACTTCGGGCTGCTACAGATAATTCAGACGTATAAAAAATATACAAAAGCTTTATAATGAATTAATGCAGTAGGTAATAAACGAGACAATCTCTGTGAAGTTCTGTTTGTTATTTTACATCATTTTGTTTGTCTTGTAATAGATTATACCTATGTATATTATATTTATCAGAAGGTAATTAATCACGTTCGCTGATGAGCAACAACCGTATCTCTATTTCAATTACATTTAATTCGAGACAACTGACGGCACGGTTGGTGCAGTGGTTGAGAGATCGACTGCTACGCTAGGTGTGGGTTCGATTCCCGCATGGAACAAATATTTGTATGATCTACAGATAAATGTTTCGGCAGCCTAATTATGTAAAAAAGCGACAGCAACGCAATAGCCACGCCACAGCAATCTCACTGTCAGTCAATACATTATATGTCACAAAAATGACGTTTGACAGAAGTTATCGCGCGATCTACGCCTGTCGCTACATCGGTAATTAAGCTGCGGGTCTGGGTATTTTGTATATGAATATACGAGTTTGTAAACGCACCCACGATACAGGAATTATTCCTAGTTTGGGGTAACGTTTCTTAAAAGAATTAAAAGAAGAGAAAAAAAAAAGAAAAAAGAATTTTCCCAAAATATTGTACTTTAGTCCAGTCTAGCATTAAATGTTTTCTTGGAGACACTTAAATCTTTG
This sequence comes from Shargacucullia verbasci, assembly GCA_947562105.1. NCBI lineage: Eukaryota > Metazoa > Arthropoda > Insecta > Lepidoptera > Noctuidae > Shargacucullia > Shargacucullia verbasci. Next base: position 8,816,248 of record OX387289.1, on the reverse strand, counting down.
GAGTCATGTATTAAGTGTTAAGGAAAGGAAAAAAGAAAGTAAAAAGGTGGAAAAAATACACTTTATTTGAGATATTAATTTAGTCCGTTATCGCATTACTTTACTGCAAATTGTTCTAGTCACTTATATAAATTTGTGCGACACCATAAAAATAACTGTATAAGGAAAAGAAGATGATACATGTACGGACAGAACATTACTTTTAAGTATATCTCGCGTAACATTGAAGGAAAACGTGGAAAAAAACAAATAAACATTATTAAAATAAATGGCGTCGAAATGGAATTGTTTATTATACAATTAGGATTTTTGAATCACTTTTACAGTATTTTTAAAATAGGTACTACAAAATTATTTTTGTTGGGATTTTGCAATCAATTTCATAGGTTTTTTTTTATATGTATACTAGATGGTGCTAGGGTTACTGTGATTATATATTTGTTGAAAAGCTGAAATAAAACTCAGTGGTGAAAGTCTATTTTAAATATTATTACCAGCCAAATTCTCGTAAAGCTATAAGTGAGGAAAATTAAGGATATCGCCTGGAATGACCTTTTATAGAAAGAGCCATAGCTGTTTAATCTGACCTATCCCGTCACGCGGTTCTTATATTTTATTTTGATTTGTTTCTCATCTCTTGACTCATCGTCATCAGCTAAACCTTTTCTCAAATAGATTGGTGTTAGATTCCAATCAAATTTCACACAGCGACACGCAACTGCTAACTTTCTTCCGCTTCACATTCATCGGGACATCGATACCCTAAAATATACCATATATATTGTATAAAGCCGAGGGCCCTACAAGGTCATACAAGGATAATATGACGTAACACCAAAAGATTTACAAGACACAGGAACATAATTTTATTTAATGAAAGACTGTAAATGAGTAACTGTTCATTTGCGTGTTCAAAGAAACCTCAAAGACTCGAAACATTTGACGGATTGTTTTGATGATTCAGGCAGACTCCGCTAATTGTGCCGAATCTTTCTACTCCATTAACGTTCTTAGAGAATCAATCACGTGATGGATTTGGTGAATTAATCCGTGTAATATGAATGATTACAGCCTTTTGCGGAGCAAAACTTGGGGTAAATACAAGGAGATAATAATATTATAAGGACCAGGAACTCACTGCTATAATATTTTTGTTTATGTGGCCCTACTGTTAGTGTCACTCTGGAACACCAAATACTTAAACGCATTTTAATTTTAAGTAGCTCCTAAACGGATAGTTTGCTTTCTTTGAGCGACAGAATGACATGAAAATGATTACTAATTTCTTCAATATAACACGTAACATAGCATCGCGCCTGTTTTTTCCAAAGGGCTAGACAGAGGTGTAGGTACTATTCTACACCCACATTTCGCCGATGACGATATTGAGTCATGTTGAGTCCATGTAATAGGGGGCGAGCCTATTGCCATCTACCGGGCACAGTTTCAAACTCCGTGCTGCTAATGAGAATTTCCATACAGAAAAACCCAATAACACTGCCCAACCCGGGAATCGAACCCACGTGCTCAGCAGTCGCGCTTGCGACCACTAGACTATTTTAATGTTAAAATATAATAATATTTATCATTGATAACCGAAATATTCAGCTATATTAGAAACTACGAAGCCTGCAAATTTAATATTTAATGTAAATCCATACCTAAAAATTATCTTTCTACACGGAAGAAATCGCGTGGACAGCCAGTATAATAATGTATTATTTTCTTAGCGATCAAAATATTATTTTTCATAATAATACTTTGTCTACGTAATAAAGAAAAAGAAAACAGGTTTCTGATTATGTTATAAACACAGCTAGCTTAATTAATTTCTCCGATCTTTTGTCTTCTTGCCTATACTAATATGATAAGGAGAAAAAGTTTCTTTGTTTGTTCCCAACAACATCGTGTTTATGTTGAGAGGTATCTAGGTACCTATAGTACAGAACAAGCTAGAGGTTCCATCAGCTAATTCTGACACAGCAGGATTATGCCGATCAAAATGCGAGACCAATGATCAGCGAAGAGGCTAAATGAAACTACTGCTAATAAACAAATTATCATCTGTCTAACCTTTTCAGAACTACATCGGGGTCGGCTTCTAGTCTTACCGGTTGCGGCCGAATATCAGTATTTTACATTGAGCGATTGCCATCTGACCTCCATCACCCAATTAGTAGGAGTGCTACTCGAAGGTTAGACGGATTGTCCGTTTTTTGGGGCTGCTAACGTAACGACTGCCATAGATAGTTGTATGACGACAGGCTAATTACCGATGTAGCAATCGTTTTGCGACAGGCGTAGATCGCGCGATATCTATTGTCAAATATCATTTTTGTGTCATATATTGACCGAAAACAGTGAGACTGCTGTCGCGTTGCTGTCGCTTTTTTTACGTAATTAGGCTGGCGGACCAATTGCTTAACGTGCTTTCCAAGGCACGGAGGGGTCTCGATGTGTACAAAACGGTAACACCTAAGTACGGTGGCTACGTAGTTAGAAGCCCCTCTACTGCGACAGTAAAAAATATCAATTTTATTGTAAGTACTTCGGCTTCGATCGGCACAATTCGGCGATGACGGAATTAGCCGATGGAACTTCTGGCTTGTGTTGTTCTGTACTAACTCATAGAAAGTAATCTTGGAAAAGTCAGTTATTTTTATTGTCTGTAACATATAGGTGCGTATATCTTTATCCGGTTTATCTTGTTGGGGGGAAAAGGCATTATGGGATCTGTTATATTTTTATCTTTATTATCGTTGTCTTGCTTTGGACTGGAAACGTAAGGAATATAATATATGGAAGTAATTAGAGGAGGACGTCCTTGCATTGATATTGACACACCTTAAGACAAGGAATTAATCACACTAACACACATTTTTTTTTAATAATACTTAATTGTAAGGAGTCAGTAAAGATTATAAAAACATTCTGAAATCCATTCATATTTTATTTCATTACTACAGGACGCCCCGCAGTTTTACCCATAAAAGAAGGAGAACCCGAACCGAGAATTTCGGAACATCCTTTCTTACTGTGTTTTCATAATTTTATCTTCAGTTGTTTTGCCTGTGTACTATCTCTCAGGCAGTCAGTCACGGTACTGTTTTATAAGTAAAGAATGCGGGATTTTCCTTTAACGAGCATTCACGTCTCGTTTGACGGATACGCATGAGACGCATAAATATTTGAAATAGCCACTTCTAACCAGCATAATGAGAACCTGCTAAACAGTACGTAAATTAACCTAATTTCAATGAGACAGGTATATTGATTATGCTAATCGTTAATTGCAACTCTTAATGACTCCAACTTTAATGATATTGCTAAAGTTTGGATTTTGTTTCGCAGTTACGTGGATTTAATTAAATTCACAGTTAGGAAACTACTTACATACGTATTATTATTAAATTTACGAATGACTGAAATAATGTTTTGTTTGTATTGAAATAAAATATAGAATCACGCCTGTATTCCCTTAAGGGTTAGGCAGGCTGTTAAATCCCATGTAATAGGGAGCCATTCTATTACTAAAGTTTTAAGTTGATGAGTAAACTACCGGGACTCTTCTCTTGAAAAACTTTACAAAGGTCAAATGTATGTTGCCCCAAGTCGAGTGAAAACCTTAGACGGTATTGCACTTTGTGATTTAAAATCAAATAAATTACTTAGCCGACCACATGATGAAAACGCATTACGAGAAATGAAAAGATTAAGACGACTATTGTAACTAATACAGTGATAGTCTTGCCTTTTAGCGGTTTAAAATGAGCCCAAATTCGAGGGGTTTACTAGTAGCTACTTAAGAGTTCCATTATCTATCTCCTGGCTCCATCATCAGACCCTCTATACCAAATGTTTTATACGGGACTCATCATAATAGGTATATCGAGTGATCCTAAACTCCGAAGTATTATTCCCTAACTCCTTACCGTTGAGGAGTACTATGACATCCATCATCAGTTCAGCATCATGAAATGATAATTTTCAGACGGCAATACCTGACTTATTATAAAAAAAAGCTCAGACGTCGTCTTACAATATTTGAAGGTATCCCTCGATTTCCCTAGGATCCCATCATCAGATCCTGACTTGGTGACAATGGGACCAACATGGGAGCATACTGTTTCAAACAAAAAAGTCATTTTTAAAATCGGTCCATAATTGACGGTACGATCGCGTAACAAACATACAAAAAAAAACATGCAGTGGAATTGAGAACCTCCTCCTTTTTATGATTTCGGTTAAAAATATAGCTTCGGGCCTGTACGGTGAGTACAGACCTGATGCTATACTTTAAGGGCAAAAATGTTCACAAACATGAAGGCATCACAGCTTCTAAAATTAAAACTTAATAATTCCCATTGATTCTAAAAAAACTGTAATTACATTATAATTTTCACTGTGTGGTTTAATGAAAATTATAATGTAATTACAGTTTCACAAACCGTAATTAGCAAACAAACCACAGTTCATTCTAAACAAGTTACAGCCATATATCTTGTGATCTCACCCTAACACGACCCGCTAATGGAAAAGATGTAATTACAAACTTTGTACGAATCCGAAGGGAAACCCCAGGTTTAAAGGTGGTAAAGTTGAAATTAATTCCATAATAAATTCAAGCGGCACGTAACGAGTCAACTCGTGTATAAAACTAAGGTCTACAGTAAACGACCGATCTTATGTAGGTGCCAATTCGCGATGAAAATGGCTGACAGCAGGACCAAAATCACTGCGTTCGATTTTCCTTATCTGCTTCAACTAATTGTTGCCGATTATCATGAGCCGATTTCAGTGAGTGTCGGCTAGTTTCACCATAATTTACCTGCCAAATGCTGCAAAGTTGACGCAATAGAGAATCTCATTGGCCAGTATCCGACTGCGGATTTAAGAATAGGCAAAAATTTGTAGGACGCATTTTATTTCAACTGATAAATTTGATTGTTAGCCGAATATGCTGTGTTGTATCTGCATCAAACCTTAGAGAGATGGGGAGGATGATGACGTCCCAAAAATAATCTGTCTTTGCATCTAATTAATAAAACGTAATTACATTTATTCAAAGTTTCTGCCGTAGCTATGTCTGGGTCCCTAAAATTACAGGTTGGATTCTTGATATATTGGTTCAATTTAAAGTTATAGGAAAGGCGGTTAGATGTTTTTATTTTTCAAGTGCAAAGCCTGCTGGTGCATTGTAAAAAAGTTGATTCTGGCGCACGGTCAAGATGCCAGTTACAGCCGTAACACAAACAGAAAAGTGAAATTGCTTTTGTAAGTTCCACTCAGAACCCTAGGCTATAACGCGACTATAACTACCTACCTATTTGCGGTAGTTAAAGTTGTTGGATGTGTTTGCACAGTCATTATTACTAAGTTATTTTGTTTAGATATGCTTCTAAACGTCAAACATAGAGAAACGTCAAAATATTGTCAGTAAATGTGATGAGAAAATACTAGCAGTGTCTAGGCCGCTAAATACTGTTTTAGTAATTCGATTGATCATGGATTACTTTTGTTGTATCCAAAATTGATATTTATTTACGTTTGGGAAATAAACAGCTCTTAGTTTTCATAGTAATAGTTAACAAATAAATGTTAAGCCTTATTGTTTAATTGTGACACGGCCGAATTGTGTGTCTTTCCAATATGTAGGTTGATCTGTAAACTGTAGCTTGACATAGTCTTAATTATAGAACTGTTTGTTCCTATTTATTTCAAGAAATGTTGCAGAAGTAATATAAAATACTTTTTATGGAAAGATTTCTGCAAATAATACTTATATCTACCTATTATTGTGTAACAAAATACACCCACTGATGATACAACCCTTTGTACCAAACATATTTAAGCCGTACACACGAAAATGTATTAAGAAAATCACCGACCAACTTGTCAGTAGTTGTATCAAGATCAACATTGCTACATATCCTACAGAATCTGACACAATATTTACTATTCCTAGCCTTTCTCTGTAACATGACGTAACATACACACCGTCTCAACAAATATTGACCTAGAAATATGAGCATCTAGACGTTGGGACATGTAAGATACAGTATACATTTCAGATACACGAAATAAAACAATCTAAGAGTTCCCTCGGTCTTGACTGACAAAGACTAATTACAAAAAACAAAAATAGGAATTTAATTTCGGAAACCGGGTGACGATATTTGAGAAAAATGCCGCTTTTCAGTGAGAGAAAATGAATTATAGTCGGGATGTACGCCTAAAAGTAGACCATTTTTTTTTAGCATTAGCTTGTAGATTTTTATTATTATTATTACTATTACATATACTATTATACATATATTATTATTACACTTCAATTCGCAAATGAAAAACTCCAACGTTACAATTTGTGATAAATCGTTTCTTCTCTAATTAACTCAGTCTATATTGAGGATACTAATATATGTTATAATCAATCACATCTATGGGTGTTAAGAACTCGATAAGATAAGTGCATTTCAATAAAAACATTGCTCCACACGTGTTTTCCATTTAAAACCTACTTTTCACACGCACACACACTCTGATCTACAAGTATTTCTAGATCATACAATACTTGAAACATACGTTTTCTTCCACTCTCAGATCAGTAATATATGATATAAATGCACTACCTCTACAACCAAAACCTCACATTTCTCTTTCAACAATACGCAGCAATATCCAATTTTCCACATGTAGCCGGTACCTAAAATGGATCATTGGATAACGTTGTTTTTCACTTTGACACCATCCTCTTTCAAAGCAAACCCCGAGCCACCTCTTCGAACCGCATGAGAATTCAGACAATGATGACTATCCGTAAGCAAAAAGTACGTCATTGCAAAACAACTTGTACTGGCAACTAACTCATTTTTTATGAGAACTCAAAAGTAAAATTACATCTGGCAATAGCACATAACAAATACGGCAAGGCTAGGAACAAACACAACTACATTCTTCTAAAAGTCATTTAAAACCAAACTGTATCTGACCAGCGAGCGGGGCGGGCGGACGACGTAAAATAAGCGTTCCATTTTCTGGACCCTTTGTTGCACTGAAGAATTGTTACCACATTGCTCTAAGAAATGTCATATATCATCGAGAAAACGCAATTTAAAACCCTGTATTATCGAGAACCGATGTTAATAAAGATGATTATACGTTTTTCCTTACTAATGCAATTGGTTTCTATTGAGTTCTCATTAAAATTGATTTGTAAACAGGTCAGTAAACGTGGAAACGGTTTTAGAGTAAATGCTCGTCAAATGGCAAATTAGGTCAAGTTGAGAATAAGAAAATAGTCGTACGGTCGTTGTATTTTAGTTCCATTTTTTTTTTCTCAGGTATAACCTAGAATATTATGAAAGTCACTTGGGTATAACCTTAGGGAGAGTCGGGTACTGGGTACATTACTTCGCTGCTTTGAAATTAATGTCCGAGTATATGTATTAAAAAGTTCCATCTCCAGATAGATGGAACTATATGTGTTTATTATAAGTAGCTCCTTTTTAATGTTTATTTGGAAATGTTAAGTACCTACAGCTAAATTATTATATTAGAATAATTGTTTTGTTGAAGAACTCTTGTTGTTATGATTATTGTGTACATTTTCCATCTACTTTTTTTAGTTTATGTTTAGATAGCAGCTTACTTCTTATTAAAACTCGTCTGTGGTCTACAATAGGCTCTTATTAATAAACTATTATAAGGATACCTCGAGAAAGGCGCACGTACGTAAGACTCTTACGCATTGATTAAGTAGAAAAACCTATCTAAAACTGCTGAAAATAAAAACGTTTTATCTTCAATTGCGAACTCGTAGTAGACAACAAAGCAAATTCAACCTCTTGTAATAACAGGATTTATTTATTTTCTCTTGTCACTTAAGAAATCGCTGAAAAGATTTAGGTTTATTTATTTAGCCCCGAATTTCGGAGTGTCTACATCGAGCTGTCATGTTGGGAATATAGAAAGAGGTTACTTTTATTGGAAGGCCAGGGTGTCAGACAAACAAATACTGATAGACAGCTTATAATCTTTGTAAATATTATCAAACAGGTCAGTTATGTCAAATAAGTACCTACAAAATAAACCTTTTGGCCAAGAATCGTCTGAAGAACTGCCTTATTGGGATAGTGATCACAAGAGCAGGTGATGAGAGTAAGGTAGTAGGTGCAATTCTCAGGAAGACAAAAACGTCATAAGAGTTTTCTGTTAAAAAAATCAGTTTGTTGCGTTCAGGAGTTTGAAAATGGGCCCGGTGAATATCAAAAACCTATGAATTAATAAGGGCATCAGTGATTCGTGGGTGTACAACACTCATTCGTCTAATCTTCTCATAGGTTGCAGCCATGATGCCAAATTATGTAGGTACATGCCACCCGAGTGATTTTGTATGTCCTATCTCCAATTCTTTCCGCTCGTCTCCGCTTTGGAAGAAAGGCACTCTAAAATGAGTAGAAAAGGAGATTCTGGCGTCTGGCCAAGGACACGAAAGGAAGGACATCTCTTAAATGCATATACCGAGTTTTAAATAGATTATATGACTCGGTGGATAAAATGCACCCAAACCGTACGAAAAAAATGCGTGGCCTACAGAAAATTATTCGGAGTAAACTGTACTTCATACACAGGACCAATTCTCATATGGAGTATCGGTTTTTTTAATAAACAGAACCCAAAGTTATTACAAAGACACGTCGTCGACTTCGTCGTTCTTTAAATTATATTAAGATATCCCACCCTTGGATTTTTCCTATATCATGGATAGACCCGAAACAACTATTTGCAGATCAATAAAATATTTATTCCGTGCGAGAATCGAACCCGCGATAAGTAGCGCCAATTGCCACCCCAACCGTAACGTCTATTATGTGTATTAAGACATTTCAGTTTCCAATATGACGTGTATTGCTCCAAGCCATGCGCCGCAATAACATACTGACTGGAAAGATTAAAGTCGTGCCCAAGCAGTATCAACTTGGCCACTCCAGTAAGTCCATATCTAGTAACCCTTCGCTTTCAGGGTACTTCCTCGTAGTGCACACTTTGTATTTATTCTTCTTCTTCTTTTAAAAAACGTTGCCCCACACTAGTATTTCTCCTGTATCGTGAATACAGTTTACAAACATACATGTCACATGCACACACAATCAGACCCGAAACAACTATCTGTAGATCATACAAATATTTGTTCCGTGCGGGGATCGAACCCGCAACATGTAGCACAGAAAGCTAATCGCTTAGCCACTGTGCCAACCGTGTCGTCAAATATAGTATCACAAATCACTGACCCACAAAGAACTAGAACGAATCTATTGCTATCTCACGGTCCGAATTCCAAATGCCAAGTTGCTAATGGACATTTTCTATCAGACCATAAAATCCATTCGGACTTCACGCAACCTGGATATGAAACCCAAGAGTTCACGCTTACACTAATAAGGCGGATAGATGATACGTAAATTAATAATGGTTTAAAGACAAAGACGGTGGCTCTCAGTAAATTATGGGCCACTTTATAGGCTCCGTAAGTAGTGACCGAATAACTTTTAAGAGGAAAATATTTTTTCAGAATTTGGCAGTTAGTTTCAGATTATCGCTACCCATTACAAACGTTCATTCTGCCTTCTGCTCACTCCGTTAGTGAAACATAACGTTAAGATAAAAGGGCATTCCAAGATAGTTATGAACGAAATTAAATATTCAAAGTTCCTTCTACGCTGGTTACATCCTAGAAACCGATGCATTGGAAACTGGGCAATCGGTTATAAAATGGCAATTTTGCATAAAATTCTTACAGAACTGCATCTTAAACCTCTTATATTGGTCGTTTTCCGATATCTACCTTACGGTCGTAGATTCAAATTGCCTTTGAATCAATAAATTGATTATGTAGTTGAATAAGCACGTTTGAAGGTTTTATTTCTATAGATTTTTTAGTTTGCTTAAGTGTAAAAAATAGATGAAACGTGAGAAAATAATGCACTTGTTTCCATTTATTTGTAAAAAGTATTTAATGATTCAAAGCTTTTTACAAAATAATTAAAACAGAAGCGTTCTATAAATACTCTTCACTAAACGGCGGTCGCTTGTATACCTACCCATTATTGGCTGGTGCTACGATAGTTCGATTTAGTACCTACGGGGTGAATTTCTAGCCATTTTCGGGGCATTTCACTTATAACAGTACCAGCTGGATGTTTGGAATTGTACCCGATATTGGACAATAGACTCGGCCCTATTCTATGGGACTCGTGGGAATGTGTTTGTACAATAGTATTCTACCACGCCGCACACCATACTTCTACCACGGGCAATAGAATATTTCGTTTTTTATTTAGGTAAAAATAAATATAACACGTAATATTTTCCACTTACAGAATAAAAACGTATTTCAAGGCAAAATATTAAATCGCATAGTTAAAAATCTTAAGCTATTTTATTTTCCCATTTTATCGGCAAAGCGGATTAAATGTCTCAATTCGGGTGGCAAAGTCAAGGGCTTTCATTTATTTTTTTATGAATATTGATTTGGTAAAATTTAACAACAGCGCTGCCTCTTAACCGGCTTAAAGCAAGTTGTAGTTGCCATCCGTGGTTATATTATAAGTCGAGCTTGATTGAGCTACCCCTTAAGAACCCAGAGTAGTATTGACCTACTTATTTTAACGGAGATTTTTATTCCAGCTGCATTTAATTTATAGATTGAAATTTTCAATTATAGCGCATATTTTTTAGTAATCAAGGCAATCAAAGTTATCAGCCTTTATTATTTATTATTATAGTATCGTTAGTATCTAAATGTAGAGATTCAGGGTTCTTAAGAGTATTCTTTACATAATAACTAACCTTTCTTCTAAAGGAACACTGACCGTAATAAGGTTTTACTTCAACCATTGACAAAATAGATACTGTCGGAAATATGAAACCGCATATTAATTATTTTTTTTAATCACTAGCACCCCCAGTGCCACTTTAAATTTATCATTATGATTACGTCTATGATTTGTTCGTTTCAAAAATAATATATTTAAAAAATATACTTAATTTTAAAAATTACGAAACTATTCTTCTTTAAAATATGTCAACCAAAAGACAGAACCAATAAAAAAAAGAACACTGTTTAGAAAAATCTTGTACTTATCATACAGCTTTTTAGTATTTTTAGCAGTCCAACATCCCAATTAATTTATCCGTACCCAAAAACCATTGATACGTTTAAAATTATACGTCGAGTAACCTGCTCACCTAATTCCCGGCAGCCCTGTCTAGTGAATTGTAAATTCACCAAGCACCAATATGGGCTTGGCTCATACGTTATTCAACTACTATTTACAATAAGTTGAAAACCGATCTTCTTTTACATTCTTGAAACGAAGTCTGTACAAGTCAATCTGCTAATACGGGTTTAGGTTGTGTAAGCTGGATATAAAGATGTATAGGATTTTGGTTGAAATGGCGAAGAAGCTATTTTACTTTGAGAGTGCATTCCAAATGCCAAAGGTTTCATTCTATTAGTTTGTAAGTATTCTCTTTATATCTTCAAATTTTAGAACTTTACTTTTGTAGTTCGCTTTGAACTGTAGGACACAAGTAATCACTTTTCTTAACATAAATCCGAAAATTTAGTTGTATTTAAAGTCAGCACCAATAAGATGTATACACTCAGCGAAATTCAGAAGCAATTTTTAAAGGATATAGTGATTGGAATGTTCACCAATTTTACACATAGTATTTACGGATGCATAAAAATATATAGTCATTAAAATTTTATGACTTTAACCAATAGTTTTCCAAGAATAAGTCTCTGAATTTCTCTACGTGTATACATATTTTTGATGCTGACTGTACATAATATATTTCATTGTAGGAAGAATTCGCGTCTTCGCTGAGTGGAGTTCTTTTACCAAAGGTCTTTATAACAGACTGGAGCAGATAATTAATTTGTGCTAATTAGTATTAAAAGTATACGTTCACTTCTATTAAATAAAAAATAAGCTATTTAATAAATTATATAAACAAATTGTTTCTGCACTACAATTACATTAACTTATTCCTGTTCCATTTTCATAAATTAAAAGTTTTGTAAAACAAGCGGAATTAACCGAGCTGGCTCGTCGACTCCGTACTTTTTCGTGTCGAATCATTTTCATTCAACATTTTTTAGCTTTATCAAAATTACTTTATGAAAAAGCTCCAACTGGTCTTGTTTTAAGAGTTTATGGAATTAAAATTGGCCTATACAAGTTTCTCATTGGGTAAAAGGTAGCTTTAATAACAAGTTTTATAGTTTGTAGATGTTTTATGAAAATGGGGCTAAAATGATTACTTATCTACATAATTTATCGCTATACCTGTATTTATCGGTATTTATACAGGATTTGAATATTCTTAACACTTACTGAACTGTACACACATTTCTCCTACGCCAAAGCCACATGCAATAGGGGCGAGCCTATTCCAATCTACAACGCGCTATTCCAAGCTCTGCTATTACTGGGAATATCAGAAAATCGCAATACCTATATTGCGTTGACTTGGGAATCGAACCTAGGATCTGATACTCAGCAGCTGCGCATGCGACCACTCAAACATTGAGGCAGGCTTATTATACGCTATACATCCAGCCAAATAAGTTGAGATGTGTAGTAATGAAATATTTCTGTAATGACCAATCCTGGTGATTTAGACATTATTTGTTTTCACTAACTGCGAACCTATGGCAAGGATATAAGGTTCAAACTGAATTGTTCACAGACATCCGAGAATGGTTACTACCAAACAAAACAAACTAAAGTTTAAAAACGGTATAAAGAAATCCCTAGAAAATTATTTAATAATGAGATTGTCTCATTCTAAAAGAAAAATAATCATTATAATATCTCTGAAATTTGAATAAAATTAATTAGTATATTAGAATGTTACGAGTACCTACAGAATAGGTATCTTCTGTAGAACAATTTGAGCCTGTATTATTCCTTTTTTATTATTCAAGCTCTTGCCCGGCTTCAATGCTAAAGTCCAGACGAAATAAGTGGACCAAAACTTCCAAAATTATTAAACCTTGACTTTTAGAACTTTTTCATTAACCTTTTGACTGTAAAACCATGCTTACTGAAAGGTCAAGGGATAGATAGCACCATGAGTGGGAATAACATCATTATGCGATTAGAATAAAAGCATTATAATAATAATTTCTCCAAGCCGATTTCTGCCACGGCGATTTTGCTAGCAAAACAGTAAAACAACAATTTTTGACTATCGATATATCTACCAAGTGGGGATATTTTTTCTTTAACAAACTTTGAAATTTGACTATGAATCATGGGTGGGTTTTACAAACACAAATTAGGGTCTAATTTATAGGGATAGGTCTATAGGGAGCACCTATAGGTAGACCATACAAAAATTTGATGCGTGCGGGAATCGAACCCATGACAAGTACCACCGTCGATATCTGAAAACCGCGCCGTTACGCTGTTCATTGTAAAGCCAATCTTCAGCAGTAAAATAAGATGATGATGATACAAACAATGGAAAAGAAAAGTCAAGTTTAATATCAAAGTGTTTATGTTGATACAAGTAAATACTGTGTGTCATGCAAATATGTACGGTATTTTCCTTTATTAGGAATCTTAATATATAAAAATATAATCTTAATAAATAAAAATCAAGGCGAGAGCCAATTAACATTATTTGAATTCTCGTGATCCATCCTCGACCGCATCGTCACTAACCATCAGGTGAGACGCTACTAAAGGAACTCAAATTTATTATATAAAGAAAAAAAAGTAGGTATGTTTAGGGAGCCTAACTCAACGATGTAAACAAGCAAAGATTCCCTGAAAATTTAATTCTCCAAACTAGACCTTTGCATAAATATGAGCAACAGAAAACGTCATCTAGCTTTTAATATCGCTTCTACCGAACAATGAAGGCAATGTTTATTTAATCGTATCGCTCGTAACAGCCCTTTGTTTGTAGAGGAAACACTACCTTCAAACGGCGAAATCTAATTTTGGTGAATGGAGCAATCGAAACGGCGCGGGAGGCCACTCCAGAACATTGGAATTGCGGGATCGTTATGATTTCAAACGCGTGTTGAGTGCCCATTACCGCATACACTTCACGTAATTATTTCTCCACTTATCACGCGTTCATCGATTAAAGGATCATCTTGATATCGATGAGAGGTTTTAATGATACACCAGTCTATGTTTAGTTTGACTGTCTCATAGGTCTAGTGTTCGCAAGCGCGACTGCTGAGCGTGAGGTTCTGGGTTCGATTCCCAGGTCGGGCAGTGTTATTGGGTTTTTCTGTATGGAAATTCTCAGTAGCAGCACGGAGTATGGCATTGTGTCCAGTAGTGATAGGCTCGCCTCCTATTAAATGGGACTCAATAACGGCATCGGCAAAATGTGGGTGTACCATTATTATAGTACACCTCTGCCTGACCCTTCGGGGAATACAGGCGTGATGCTGTTGTGTTATGTTTAGTTTACAAAAATTAATGTCTTAACACTTTAAATGCCACAGTCGTGTAGCTGACAAATGAAAATGTCTTTTCCACTACACACACAAAATTAGAACTCTAAAATACCTTGTCGTGAAGGCGCGCATTCAGTTCTAAGCGTGGCGTTCAAAAGGTTAAATCTAGTTATTTTCAAGTCAAGCATTCGCAGAGAGACTTAACATGGCAACTTGTGTGAGAGATTGAAATTCCAGTCTAAATACTAATACCTATCAGACGAAATAAAATTGAATGATCAGAATGCATAGTTTCATTAGTTTTCTCATCTCTATTTTTATTAGCTTGAGTATTAATATTGGGTGTATTTTCCCCACCAATAGAATGCTATTATAAATCATCTTTAGCTCCCAATCTCTCCTCTTGTATGAAATCTTTCACTTGCTTCGAAATACTGGCCGTCTAATTTAAAAATTTTGCCTCCTTCAGTTATAATGTCTGCAGCAAAACTATTTTTTTGAATCGGGGCCAATTAGTTCTCTATTTAAATAACAGATTTCAATAGCAATTCTTTTTTTTGTAATTACTAAGGATTTTTCTAAAAACATTCAGTTCTCATTCAGTATTTTCTTTCATCATAATCAAAATGAAATCAAATAACATGTATTTGTTCGTCGACCTCATTAAAGTTGGTCGTCTGAAGGACACAATAGTGGATGTTCGCGGTCTACTGGGCCCAATCAATAGGACCTATTGGAGATAAAGTATCTATTAATGACCAATAACTAGAGTATGGATCGAGGGTCTCTGAATAGTCAACTCAAACAAAACAATATGAAACTTATTTATGTAACGGACCTTAGTCACCCGTTTGTTATTGGTTAGTGGTTAGGATTGGTAAACCACAAAAATAGAGTTTATATAGTTGTTGTTGTTGTGTTAACACTCCACGTCCAAGACCGCTGTTAAAAGTGTTAAGTTACTACACGTGATAACAAAATTCAAATATACATAGCTCAAAAAATATAAGTTTTCTTCATATATTTCAGGATTTTTTTCTTGTGCTCTAAAGATCTATTTATATATGTATACCATTATGAATTGTAATATGCATTAAAGAGCACCAATGTTTCTTTATCTTTTCACTTTGATTACCTGCTCAACTAAGGCTATTTAAAGGTAATGTACATTGAATGTATTGTTCTATCTAAAATAGCCATTTTATAGCTACGCGTTTACCAGTTATGCATAATACCGTCCACATACAGAAACGAGATAAACTCCTCTGGGACAAGATATACTAAAACTATAGGTTTACTCAGTTCGCGGCTTCGTTTGTGTTGGAATCGGATTTGGGCAAACTACAGCGTGTAAATAAAACTTTTTTATTGCTCCAACAGTGGTAGCGAAATATAGATATTAACTGGTAACTTGAAGTTTTTTTATGAGGATAGATTGGTGTAGAAATAGCGAATTCGGATAATAAATAGCGCATTGGACGTTTTAATATGAAAATAGAATTGCATTCCTCGTTTCATGCACAGTATAGACTTTATTTAAAGAGCTAGGGGTGTCTCTTTTTGGTTGCAGATTTCGATGTCGTTTAAATAATGTAGACAAAAAATATAAATGATGCAGGAATTTGGAAGTAAACTATCAAATTGCTATATCTAGTCCTAAGGATGGTCGTAACTTAGGAAATAAAATCTAGGTTAAACGGAAGCTCTTGAAGTCTTGGAATTCTCTCGTCATGCGTTTAATAAAGGCTTTCAGCAAAAGCCCAGTGGAAACGGGACTCCGTATAATCAGTTCTCAAATCGTACCCGATTTGGAACGTAGATATAACATTGTCGAAGAGCTTATTATAAGAATGGTCATCGTTTATAATAATTCAAGCAATTGGGTACTGTTCCAATGCTGGATGCAGGCCTCTTTTCAGAAGAAGGGATAAGGCTTTCGACAACCAGGTGTGGCTGGTAGAATACACAAACTATCGGTATTCTTTATTTGAGACCTTTCTGTTTTTCTTGTTTTCTCATGATTTTGAAAATAGAAAAAAGTATGTATTGAGATCGAACTCAGACCCTTCTACGTAAATGGCAAGCGTTAAATTAATAGGCTATTATGTAAGGCATTTGACATGAACTTTATCCTTGTTAAAATATTTTTTGTACCTAGACAAAAACAGTAGCTATTCTTATTCATGAACTCTTTAACCCAAAGGCATAAGAATACCAAAAATAGCATTAAGCCTTTCAAGTTTACACACAAATAGCGAAGTTAGGTAGCTTTCGCACCCGCAAACCGGATGTTTCTCCGTCGTAACGGCCCAATGAAATAGTTTCGGCCTATGTTTTGAATTGAATGCGTCCTCCTTCGTACCCGACCGTTTTTCCCTTCGAGAGTGGTCACTTCTAATGTTCCTGGCCCAACCTTCTTGTACCGACTAATTGTATTAAGTCTGCGGTTGTCGGGTTTTGGCTTTTAGTGTGTCGTCGTCGAGTTAGAGTCGTGAATTGGATAAATTGGTTTCAATTTATAGAATGTTCCTACTTTCTAGTAAAAAGAAAATTGTTTCAGTTGCTTGTTAGCAGTTGGATATTTTTTATTTTATTTTGTGCAGTTTGTTGGAAACTATCGGAAAATCGTTCAAATAGAACTAAGATATTGATATTCATAAACTTCTTTCATTGCACACAATAATACCGTCTTGATTTGAAGTTACATATATATATTACATATATAAAAGTTATATATATGAAAATGCATTGAAAAAATATCAAAAATGCATTCAGCAAGCTTGATATCTACCAAAACTTTAGACCACATACTGCCACGATTTAAACACAAAATAAATTTTATCAATATAATTCCACACGGATAATAATACTATGCTGCATCAGTCTATTGCAGCCCACAGCTGGGCATACGCCTTTCCAAAAATAAAAGGATTTCCCTAACTCCTCGCGTTTATCAAGCGATTTTGACGAGCATAACATTTTTTTTTATCAAATTGTGTCTACGTTTTTCAGAACAATTTTCAAGCCACTGCAAAATTTTTAATAACTTGAAAGTTGTATTAAATTTTCCTAAGTTTCGTATTCACATGTCATATGCAATGTGCGAGTTAAATTGGGTTATTAACTACTTTTGATAAAATATCTAGAAGTAATATGGGATGTTTTTCGAGACGTCATTTCTAGAAAACCATTTTAAGTGTACTAAGTGTACTTAGATATGAGAATTTAATTCTTAATTCAGACACGTGGATACCCAGCAGCTAGCTAGATTAGCCAATTGGAAGGACCCTACGATCCCAACATTGGTAAATAGGTAAGCAGATGATGACAATAACAATAATGATTTGCCACGAAAAACTCAGTTAAAATTGGAAGGCCATAATCAATTTAGCCAATCGAATTAACCAATCGAAGTTGAATTTTCTGGAAGTTAATAAGTGAGAATACTTAACTTCAATACTAATGGATTGTATAGACTGTGCATGACTAAGCATGGAAGAAAATATTGCTTGTATGACATACAAATACATTTTTCATGTGTGGTTTTAGGTACGTTACAAATAAAATACTTGTGCGGGGGACAATTAGACAATATCTTAATACTCCAACCCAGTTACAATATTAACGTGCATCAAGTCTATAAAAAAGGTCCAAACGAGCTGACAGATAAATAAACGACAAAACAAAATCACCCAGTTACATTATTTCTTTTCTCATTGCAACAGAACGCTCATTTTATGCTGCATTTACTTAACAGCACTCAATTAGCTACAAGCAGCTCATAACTGGCTAAATAAAAGATTCACTACACATTGTAACTTGAATTAGGACCGTCAGCATCAACGACGACATTCCGTGAAGGGTTACGCAGAGATGATGATTAGGTACTGCCGTTATTAAGTATCCCATGTAGGGGCGTGTTTGACGGGACAACATTTTCTGAATTACGAAATTGATACAAAGAGCTGACCAAGTGTCTATTGTTCTGTCTTATCAACTTGCCAGTGCGAAATTCAGTGTTCCGGATTTTGCGGAGATTTCTAAAGGGTTATAGATAGATAAGATTTTTTTATCTTCCAAATTTTTTTACAAAAATATACTTTGGACACTTCCTCATACATCCTATAAATATATTTAAAACAAATATAAATAAACAAGTTTTTATTCATGAAAGACTTGTAACTTCAGGCTTCACTTAGTTTTGCTGACTTTACAACAATCCGTGCCGGCTGCGTGCATTTGTTAATTAGCAAGAAATAACTGCTTGCTACTCTGCCTTAATGTGTAGTTCAGACTGTTAACTTCTAGTAGGAAGTTCTTGTTGCCTAAGTAAATTGGTAAAGGCGAATGTACGTTGATTATTGTGAAGAGTTTGGGCATTACGGGTTTCCAAAAAAATATCGCTCGTTTGTTGTTGGGTTTGACGATGATATGCAATGACAGCTTACCGATTGAACATTTGCCCTACATACGGGTCTAAGTTTGAACTCGGCCTACACCTTTGTCTTTTCGAATGCATGTGCGATCAGAACTTTTAATAAGCATATGTAATTTCTAATTGGGTATTATATTTTTATTTCTCATAATTTCGTTTTTTATTTTGATTTTCCAAACATTGCATTCTTAAATGCAGCTCTGTTTTATTATTTGTCAAAAAGCATTTTTTGCTCACATAAAAGTAACCATTAGAAATATTTTTTCATGTGAATAATTTCAATATTTTTAGGGCTATGAAAACTTCAAGTAACCTACCATTAAATCTCAAAAAAATCCGTACACGTATTAAAACATCAACCAAACCTAATGGTCCAATTAACCGTCGTCTGAACACATTTACCGCTCACTAACTTGTTCATAACTTTACGTCGGACATATACTGTTAGCTGGAATTACTTTGTTAACAACAGCCGGGTAGCCGCCACTTTACCTGCTTTTAGTCTTATTTGCAACTTGTATTACTCATAACCTACTTAGCGCACATACAGCTATATATAATATAACTTTGTGTTTTGTATACCTACATAATAAAAACAACGGCACGGTTGGCGATGTGGTTGAAAAATTGACTGTTGCGCTACGATTAGTGGGTTCACTTCCCGCACGAAATAAATATGCGCATGGCATATAGTTAGTTGTTCTGGGTCTGGGTGTGTCTGTGCGTCTGTGAAGGGATTTGTCGTCTGAGGCAACGTTTAAAGCAAAATGGGATGGAGTTAGAGGATATTATGAGAGATGTGAGAGGTAAAGCGTGCCTAACATTCCGTTTAAAAAAATAAGTGTTCTTAATACTTATGACTAATATCCAATAAAATCGTTTATTTGCGAATATAGGTAAATAAAACTGCTTAGCCGGATAATACTATTTCTGAACTCTTTGGTGTATATTATTGGGTGGGATTTGAACTCACGGAATGACATTTGGTTTAGCTAATAATATGGTACACGTACTATGTATCCTTCAATGTCTTAGAATAATATGGATTACAAAAAATGACAGTGGAAACAAAAAAATTATATAATGTCACATTAACGTTTAAAATAAATCCATGAATAAATAAATTCAGAAAGAATATACTTTTCGTACACAAACTCTTTTCTTTTATTTTGATTTAGGGTAGAACCCGTGTAACGAAGGAGTGAAATATAAATTAATGTTGCGTGCATAGACTTAGAATTTCGCTTACGCTAAGTTGCGTGTAAATAAAAATAGTTAATCTTTCACAAAAAGGTACAAATTCAAATAATAAATCCACTTACACATCAGAAAACTGTATTAGCATACAGAACAATCATGTAATTCGACGACACAGTTGGCGCAGTTGAAAGATTGCTGCGCTACGCTACGTGTCGCGAGTTCGATAGTTATTTCGGGGCTGGGACTTTGTGCATGTGAATACATGTGTTTGCAAACGCAACCACGATACAGGAATTATTTACAAGAAGCGTGGTGCGACGTTTTTGTAAAAATACAAATTACGAATACAATCAAGAATTAGCAATCGCTATTTGGCGATCTCTTTTGAACAACCACGAGGTTAATCTAGAATGTAAGACTATTTACGTAAGAAATGTACCTCCGGTATATAACGCCTAAGAGAAACTTTGATAGCTTCTCCTAGTTTCCCCTCAAGTTCTTCGCTAACGGAATAGAAAATGAAGTAGTTACATACAAACAGATAATGAAATAAACAACAAAGCAAAATAAACCCACAAATGTTTATCATCAAAACATAGTACCCAGTTAAGATCAAGGCGCAAATAACTTTCATGTCAGATTTCATTTCGTATGCAAACAAAATTAACAGTTCAAAAGGCTCTCATTTACCAGCGGGTCACCGCGAACCCTCAGCTCATTTTTTATGTAGATTGCGTCGAAGAAAAGTTTTACAATATCAGTCTGCGACGCGAGAGCACTGCACCTATCTCTTGGGACCTTCCCTGTATTAAATTCGGCTGTACTCCTCTATCTTCCATTCAAATACTTTACAAGATGTTCAAGTGGCGTGAAATCCTTTATAGAAGACGTAACGACGATACACTGAAGATTTCCAAACGTTTGCTTTTTACAAAGTGCTTTTCTTATAATGGGTGTCAGAAGTGGGTTACCAATTTACTTGTTTAGAAGAGGGGAGATAAATGCCGGAAAATTTTCTTTACTAAATGATTCTGTAACTGGATGGGCGCTTCACAGTAGATTTGATGCGATGCTGTCACATACAAATGTAATAATAATTTGCGCTTTGGTGTATTTAATCTCATCTACTCGTAAAATATTGTCAGTAAAATAACTATAAAATGTTTGAAAACACAGTTCTCGGAGAAGCGGTACTATTATACTTAAGTATTCATTTTATTTTTCGTACACAAAACTCGTTAATTACATGCTGAACAAAACTTAATTCAAGGCGTAACTTATTTTTTAGTAATAAAAAATGTGCTTACCGTATCGAAACACAAAGCCGGCCAAAATGGAACCCGTCCAAAAAGTTTTGAAGTCTCAACTTACACGAACTGAACTGGTACCTACTAGCGTAGTAGAAATGGTTCCGTATATCATTTTATATGCCGTGTAATGAGCATAATTTAAATTATATACCATAATACAGCTAATTTTAAGCCAAGTCTCAGTTTCAAGTAAAATATACGGTTGGCCATTAGCGAGAGCGGACAGTATGCATTGCATCGTACCAGGATTTTGCATTTCCATCTTATTGTTGCTCTGCCCTCGTTTGGATGCAAATATTTTATAGTTCAAGCCCGAGCGAGCCGTCCCGCATTTTAGTTTCTTTCGCTTCCTGTAATTTGCTTTCGTGATGTTTTTTCTCCTTTTCATCTCGCTTATTCCAATTTAAAATGGAACGTGCATAAAAACCTCGGATATTATTCGACGCATTTGTGAATACTGGACTGTGGCATTTATCATTGTTGTAGTAAAATTCATATTCGTACAACCCGTGTTCCGCGATGCTATTCTTGCGGAGCATGCCAGCGAATAACCACGCAACTGTCATTTTAATTATTCATTTGTAATTCTCAGTTAGGAAATATAGTAGCGTTAAAATGCTCATGTATAAAGAGTAGATGCGGTTCGGTTAGTGGAACATACATACATCACGTACAGTGAAGTGCAAAATGCAATATTCAGCGGCACACGGTTTGAATTTTTTTGGATGCTAACATTTTTGTACTTGATTTATATTACAGCCATTCCTTTTTATATCTCACGCAAAGCCGAAAATGCGAATAATTTAGTTCCTTTCATAAATTTCCTATTAATATTGATCTTGACAACTTATTACGGTTCAATTACCAGACAGCTTGTCGCACGGCATCAGTCGCCTTGAGTACCATGCTAATCTAGCAATGAAAAATAGAGCAGCTTATCATCCGGCACAAGTGAGAGTCGACGTAGGAAGTAGGTTACTAGGTGACTGTGTGTTTGTGGCGATAGATTAACAAACTGTCTCTACTCGTGGCCCACTGCGGTCTTCAAGCTCAACATTTGCTGACAAACTAGTTGTGAATTCACTTGGAGTTCTGCTTATCTTAAAACGACCACGAAGATAAAATGTTAAAGACAATGGTTGGGTTAGAGAATAATAAAGTCATTTTGAGTAAATGCTCTGCCAACTATAAAATGACAAACTGTTAATAGGACTGTCTCTTTGATCTTAGATTATCTTAAAAACACACGACAAAGTAACACTTTAGGTTAAATTTTGGTACTGTATAACTGAGGAGTGGATTAAAGGATTTCCATCCATTAATCGAAAATCCATTCGTTAAAGGGAAATTTAAATGAACCATGTTATATGTACTTCCCTGAATTCCATGCCCTTTACAAAACAGAGGATACGTTTTAACCTATTAATGATGACGATATCAGTTCTCAGCTATTCTCTAAAATACAGATATTATGAGGATAGAAAATTCTACATCGAAATTCACGTGAATGTCTGAACAATATCCGTTATGGACTTAGTATATATCCAGTTTATTGCAAGTCTGGCAAGCGAAACATAACTTTAACTAGAACATACATCTTCCCCTCTTTATTGGCTAGAATATTTTTACATTACATATTTTCTACGCTTCATCTATTCTCATATTAGCTATTATTACAATTTTCGTATTCCGCGCTTCGGGCTAGAGCACATTCGTACCTTTGATCTATTTTTTTATATCCACTCGACCTCGTTACTGTGAGAGAATAACAAGGATATATAAGATGTTTACTTTTATCTAGACACGATATTTTAATATGTATTTATCTTTATCATACAATGAGTGTGAAATTGGAAATATAGGTTGATAATAACAAACTATAGCATCTCGGCTATATTCCTATATATGCTAGGCGTGTGGCTAGGCTAGGGGTGTGCTATACATTCCACGGATGCTTGAGTCCGAGATGTTGATTATTCAGTCCCGTGAACTGCCATCGACAGCTCACAATTTTCAATTTTCAATATAATACCAAATCAAATTTAAAAATAAATTACAGTAAGTACGTTTGTATGAATTGATATCTCAGAAACGAGTTCTGGGTGAGGAAATTATCAATCTGATTATATTTTGAAACACGTGTAACGTAAATTATATAATTATATATATTATGTTTTGGATCCAATATTATAGAGGCTATTTATTGCATTTTCCTCATTTCTTAAATCGTTGAGTAATCTGAATACAGTAAAACATGTTTGACTGCCTAATCGGTTTTGTGGTAGCAAGCGCAGCTGTTGAGTGTCAGGTTTGATTCACGGGTCGAGTAAGTAATCACAATTTTTCCGTAAGAAAATTCTCAGTAGCCGCCTGGAATTTGGAATTGTGCCTGGTAGAAGGCAATAAGCTCTCTCCATATTACATGGAATTCAACAACGGCATAAGCGAGTGGAATGCAGGTGTGATGGTAAGTATATATGTATATATTACTGAAAATCTAGCCAAAAACCTTTCAATGATACGTTAAACATATTCTAAAAAAGTAAAAACAATAGCATTAACATAGTATTAATAATAAGCACAATAAAATTGTGTGTACGTTATATCTTTGCCATTCTTTTGCTATCACGATGTCCCAACAAAACTGAAAGATTTTTTTCTCATTTCGATGGTAAAATTTGCGAATAATATTCTTTATTCGTAATTCATTTGAATAATTTTTGCGGTGGAGTAAAGTGGTTTTTAAAGACCAGTTCATATAATATTTTAGTGTTTCGTTCGTGAGTGCATTTGGATTACTCCAAATGCATTTAGTGCAGTGCAGTTATAATACTAGGTCTGTAGTAAAAAACTAGTAAATAAATTAATGAATGACCGAATAGAAAGCATTCTACGTTACGTCTTTGTTTATCTTAATGTTGTTAAACTTTTATTGCGTTTTTTATCTTTCTTATCTTTGCAGTTGTCTTTTTCTGATGATTGAGTGCTACATATAATATGCTGGATATTACCAGTTACTCCGAAATAATTCTTATTAATTCTTCTTACACATTAATAACTTATTCGTAGTGAGAAACAGAAGCGTTTATTTTCTTTACCATCACACTCGTGTCTAATGTATTCTATAAACATGTGAACTTCATTAGTGTCAAATGTCTCAATAAATTGTAGAAAATGATAACAACAGAAAACACTGTACATAAAATAAGAGATATAGTTAAAAGTTCTCGTTATCCTGTTGCAAAAACTCGCTTTGTCATAATTTGAATATAAGGGAGAAAACGTTGCCCTACAACAAAAATAAACATTCACTTTCCGACAACTTTGAGATAATTCACGCTCCTCATAATCGCAAAGTTGGAGCTATATTTAAAGGCTTTCAAATTTTTTTTTCTTACAAAACGAACATCAAGGGAACTCAACTACTAAACTACTACCTACTATTATGCCCTCAGAAATGTTTTATAGTATCAATTTCTGTTAGAACTTTGTTCAAAACGACATGCGTGTCAAAGTACCTACTAAAAGAATTTCTTCGTAAAAGTTACAAACACCTGTCAGGGGTGACATTAGCATCAAATTATCGTCGCATAAGCTACATGCTAACTCGTTTGTTCCCTTTATGACGTGCACATTTACCCGCGCCTCCAAATTAGGCCGAATTTACCCAGTCCCCTGCGGCAAATACGACCCTTTTATTTCACCACTTTAACAAGAAGTTGATAAAAATCTATCGTGTATGGTCTCGTTGACAAGCCGCCAGCCTGGAGGCGTGCCAGAGCAGCCACGATGCAGTTTTTTATGTACGCACCAAATTTTCTGCGAGAAGTATACTTCGTTTTAATTTACCCATTTTGGCACGTCCCGACGGAACTGCGGATCATTTGTATTAGGAATACGGATAATATGATCCGAGAGGCGACGACTAAATTACTCGACGCCCCTCGAGAGTTAGTCGTTTGTGTTATTATGAGCCTCCACGAAAGCCTTTAGTTCTCTCTGTAAACATAAAGCTACGGGTATATTTCGGAAAAATAATTACACAGTATGAATATATTATCTTTATTACCGATTCGTGTTGTATTATTTTGTGCGATACGCGCTTTGACTTTTATTTGCGAATGCTGTGCGATTATCACGTATTGGTTTTATCATTTTTCGCATAAAGAGAAAGAGAGGTCTATACAAACACGGCTCAAATAGAGAGATTGATTACAATGAGATCCGATGATATCATTCCATCAGGCTCATAGGTATTTCAATTAAAAGTTGTAAATAAAAAGCATTATAAATTAATATTTAAATTCTGGATATTTAAGACTTTTAAGTCAAACCATTTCGTGATTGACTTAATTTACTTCTCAGACATATTAAAATTCTTAGAAATAATATTTGTGATTTGATATCTCTTGAAGTTTATATTTGCTAAGTGAACTTTGGTTAAATAAAAGAGAATTTAATTTTCGATACTTGAACTTTCTAGTAGTATTTTTAAAACGATCCAGACACTCAAACGAGGTTAGTGCTACGATGTCTGAATAATAAACCATCTTTTATCTAAATGCTTCTAAACTTGGTTTTCGATTTCACAACTGGTAATTTCTTTTGAAAGCAGAATGATTGACTAAATCGATCTTCAGTTAGAAGATCTCGAGGGAGATCCCAGAAGCATTGGCAAGATAAAAGTCGAGAGGCTGACCGATGAGGACGCACACTTGTGCGAGTAAAGTGGAAAAGAATAAGAAAGACGACTCGGAAAGCTTTATGTAAAATAAACTTTTTTTGACGCCAATTGAATGAATCTATTTAGACACACGCGGCGCCTGGCAACGAGACACAATAGATTTTCTTTTGTGTTTCATTTGCATCATTTGACGGGCTAATAGTCGTATTTGTATTCCTTATTCCTGTTATGCCCAACTGGTTTGGCAGAAATACACTATTTTCAACTGACAGTTTACCAAGGACGCTAATAGGTTATATGTGGTTAGGATTTTGCTATTAACTAATAATAATTTCCCGCCCGAAACTCACGCCCAAAGCCTCTACACAAAACAGATGCTACAGTCTATCAGACACAACATAGTGGGGTGACACAAAATAAATTTCAACATAACATACACATATTTCAGATGTGCGCATGTCCATACATATAACACGCGATCAACACAATACTACTAACTTCTTTTTACTCTGTTTAAAAAATTAAATACTTTTCACACGTTCAGATACAGCTGTTTATTTCGAGAATAATCAGTCCTATATAAGGGGAGCACAGTAGAATCCGTACAAGGTTCAGTCCACTAGGGACCACTTCCTTATTCGAGCGGCCGACAAACTGTAGCGAGATGTACAGTTAATTTGATTCTGTAATGTATAGACCTTTTAGAAGATTTCTTGGTGGAATAACGTTTTGTAGTTCACAGATTACATAAATTGATGTTGAAGGAGTTGGTAATTAATGGGAATGGGTAAATCGAATGTCGAAATCAGATGCCACACATCTGATTTCGACAGCATAATTGTGATCATTTGTTTTAGGAATAGCCTGTTGGAGTATACAGCTGAACACAGTCTGGAGAGCTCGGTCTTTCCTTTGATATTCTTCACAGATGCCTCAGAAAGCACGCAGTTGGTCCTACGTGAAATACCAATATCTATGACAGTCGCGACGGGTATCAACACATCTCCCGATCCCTCCAGACCGCAGCCAATGCCCTAGGGAAATGGTTCACGAACTGGAGGTTCGAAGTCAACCCGACTAAGAGCGCCGCCGTGCTCTTTTCGAGACGCGGCGTGGATCCTAGTCTCATAAGTCCCATCTCCATGTTTAGCCAACAGATCCCCTGGGAACTGACGGCCAAATATCTCGGTGTGACCCTCGACGACCGACTCAAATTCACCGAGCACATAAAGACGGTTCGCCACCGCGCCGCCTTTGCTCTCGGTCGCCTCCATTTCATCCTCAATGCGCGGAGTAAATTAGCACTCAAGTCCAAGGTGCGAATTTACACCACATGCATCCGCCCTATCATGACGTACGCTAGCGTCGTGTTTTCACACGTAAAGACGTCCAGACTCCATAGGTTGCAAATCCTTCAAAACCGTTTCTTGCGCAAAGCCACAGGCTCGCCCTGGTACGTTCGCAATAAACAGCTCCACGCTGACCTAAACCTCCCGACCATCAGATGTTTCATGAAGAAAGCGTCTAAACGCTTCTTCGACTCTGCTCCCTCGCACACAAACCCCTTAGTGGTATCTGCCGCCAATTACACCCCCTCCCGCATATCCAAAATTCGCCGTCCTAGGCACACTCTCACGTACCCAGACGACGATATCACCCTCCATCAGGAGGCGCTCCGATTGGTTAGGAAAACTACCTACACTACACACAACCGACCGTCGTACCGTCCTCGCCGGCGAGGCCCGTCGCGAAGACCCGTTCATTCTCCACCCCGACCCTTGCTCGAGCCAGCCCGCGCTGAGCCAGTAGTAATAAATCAAATGTCCCCAAATAATCACAATCAGATCCAGCAAGTCCTCTCTTGTATGCCCCCCAGCAACGCCCTAAGCCGAGGTTCGAGTCCCACTATGGGACACCCTTAGCAGTGTTGCTTAATATTATATAATTTGCTCGGCTGGAGGCCCTTCTGGTCTCGCCATTTGCCCGGTTAAGCAGTAAAAGCTTCCTGAGCTAACTGCGAGAGACAACTCAAAAAAAAAAAAAAAAAAAAGGGTATCAACAGCCCAAAAAGTTTGACAGCCGGTCTAATCTTAGATTATTATCAATGTCTCCCAGTGGAGTAAAATTTTACTTTTTACTCCACTGGGGTCTGTCTTCCACTCTGAGTTTTTTGACAAATTGAAAGGTCTTTGATTATATAGATTATTCTGCAATGGAAACTCAGGAAAATCAAGTCGTCTTGATTATGATAACATTACACTCTGAAAACCAGACAGTAGGAGCCTAGACAAGAAACTTGCCTTGCTTTAATATGCGCAGGACAAGTTCCTCTAAGCAAAACGGACTTTGGCAATATGCCAAGGAATCTCTACGGTGAAGAAGATAGCACATATTTAAACCAAGCACGTTGCCTTACGAATTACCGTAGCTTTGATATATGCTTCTTCTTCTGTTGTGTCGCCACGAACTATCACATGGGAGCTCATGCAGTAGTTAAAATATTTGCTAGAAGTTTAAGCTGATATGAGCGGACTGCCCAAGGTGACCACACAATCTCAGGTTACTATTGTTTTCTATTTATGTTCAAACCGTAAATTTAGGCTAGTTGTCTAGCTCAGCAGTGTGACGGTAGATGATTGTAAGTTAAGAAAGAATACACCAATAATATTGCTTTGATTTTCTATACATCTTTTCCTATCCTGGTTTCCTGCTTTGGTGGTTTTTTCATTACTTATCGTTTCACTTCACTGAAGCTTTGCACATATTCTAAATGTGTTCTTGTACATCTTAATACTATAAACTTCGTCATATAAATCAAGACCATCCTTTACATAGTTCTTTTTTATTTATAGTTTTATAGAATTAATTCCTCATATATATTTTATTACAAGAAATAGCACGCTATCAACAATGTAGGCCGTATTCCATGAAATAATTGTAATAACGCTAATTTGACCCTTATCATATCTACATCACGCAATGGAATAGCCATTACATAAATTAGTGCTTTTAGAAACTAAATATTCCTAATATTTCATGTGACAGGTTGTTATTAATGTCCCATGTCATATAATGGCTATTGTAAATTTTATAGTGACAAAAGTATAGGTACGGCATTCTGAGTACCACCTACGTGTTTAGAATTGTGCCTGGGGGGTATGATATTAGGCTCGCCACCTATAAACATGGAACTTAATAACGGCATTCGCGAAATGTGAATGTAAAATAGTACATTTCCTCCCACCATCTGTTTAAATTTGTTTTTTATGAACAATCTAAATATAGGTATAACGAAAATATGGACCATTTAGCTGGTGAAATGTATAGAAATAAAAATATGTTTAAATAACCTTATTGGTCAGAAAAGCTGAAACTTTTTTTGAAAATATGGCTCAAATATTATTGTACCATGGTGTGCCACTTTCTTCTATTGTTACGATGAGGAGTATACTATATATTTTATAAACCTTTGACGCAAATAACTTCCCACAAAACATACTGTTACATTTTGACAGATCCATCCAATTTTCATGCGTTCCGTTCAAAATCATGAAGTAAACTCACACGATCAAACAATGGTGTCACAAATGGCAATGAAAACGTCGGGTCATCGTACATAACGCACGGTTTAACTAACGGGTTCATAGGATTACTC
Organism: Shargacucullia verbasci; assembly: GCA_947562105.1. NCBI lineage: Eukaryota > Metazoa > Arthropoda > Insecta > Lepidoptera > Noctuidae > Shargacucullia > Shargacucullia verbasci. Next base: position 8,786,476 of record OX387289.1, on the reverse strand, counting down.
ACCACGGGTACTCATTACAGCCTGGATTAACTAAGCTGCAATTGATTTCGGACGCTTCCGACCGACAATTTGTTCGTTCTGATTATTTGTTTAGGCGTATTGATTTCTTGATATTTTGGCTTATAAGTTACGTTGTATGTTTTTGACGATGAAAATGATTGATTATTAGTTTTGACCCGTGACTTTATCATCCTGGTTTGATTTGTCACCATTACACACCCTTTTCTAAGTAAATAAAAAAAAATCTAGCTTGGTAAAAAAAAAGCTATATTTCTCACATGTAAGTGATTTTTTTTTTGTACGTATAGAACTTACCTACCTAATAATAATTAAAATGCAGAAACAAGCTGGTCATTTATTTTTTGTTCCGTATAATTATTATATAGTAGTCGAGTGTAGTGGCTACTGCCAAAAAGTTTTATATTCGGCACAGCAGCAAAAGGATATTATGAAGGTTTATTTCTACTTAGCTCTTTGTTAAGTTAGTATTTTTTTCCCTGTATTTATTTTGGTTGGTTATATAGATCTAGATTGATCGATCGACTAATTAATAATTGATTGTTTTATGATGCATTGCAGGAATACGGCAAGGTTCGGCTAAGTCTTTACACGTTTTTCATTCATCGGGTAATAGTTAAAACGAACCAATTCTTGCTTGTGAGAATGTTTTTTCGGTGCGAGAATGTAACTGCTCTTTCGTAGTCTAACATTGTTAGAGCTCAGACATAATACCTCCTATGGTAGAACAATGAGAAAATTCAAACTGCATGCCGAGCGACACGGATAAAATCGACAAGTTTTTTTTTTTGTAGTACCAAACGTATCAATTTTACCGTACAATATTCAGTTTCATGAACGTCTAACAGGACCGAATACAACCGAACACATTGAGGTCACGAATAAACTGAAATTTGGGTACTATTCACAATCTCCGTCGGGTCGTCGCACCGTGGTAGTCGTCGGTGTGGTCTCCTTAGAGTTTATGAAGCCCACCATCAGGTCTTGAAGTGGACCACCGTGGTGAGTTCAGGTGGTAAGGGTCCAGCCCACCCTTACGTCTGGCCCAGACAAAGAATAGTCAACGAGGATTAAGGATTCATACCATGTCAAATACAATATAAAGGTATTTAGGCGAGATGTTTACAGAAGTGTGGATTGCTATGAAGTTACTCTTTACTTTTAAAGAAGGTTTTCAGGGCTAATACGTTAGCCATGCTACAATGGTCTGCTAGTCCCTACGAGACGAGTCAGAAGCCTAAAACATTTCACCCGCCTCACGTTAGGATATCGTACCCAGTAATTGGATTGCAGAGTTAAGATGGCAGACGCTTCGAGTAAATATTTATAGTATACGGCCGCACCTGGTTTGATTGGAAAGCAATCATGTTCAAAAATTGAAATGATAATTTAGTACTTCGTCTTCAACAAAAAAAAAATTCGACTATGCTCTTCAGCAAGAAGTCGGTTAAATAAATGGTACTACTACAATACAATAATTAATAAATGCATCGCCTTACACTTGACAGCCATTAAACGAAAAGGCAGAATATGAAAATAAGACAAGTATTCGAAATTGTATATCAATCAATCTTAATTAGCCCGTAGCATCAGCATCCTAATGTTTGTCGAATTTAAAATAAGAAAACGAGTTTCATTTCGCTTGAATACTTGACAAACTAATCTCGTCACGACTTTAACCTATATATAACCTATATATAAAATTATTATATTCTAACTAGAGTTTTATTTTCTTAGTAACAGGAAAAGATGTCAAGGTGCCTTTTGGAGTAATAGGCTTTCCGCTGCTGCTTATAAGCAGAATTAATATAAAGGAACTGGCTCGTTAGCTAAGCCATTTCATTGGTAGTTTCGTCGGGTTATATGCAGACGTTGAGGTGGCTCGGGTTTGATTTTTAGGTCAAGTAGAATGTAAAGCTTATTTTCTTTTCACCAAATATCATGAATCATCATTCAAGACAAAGATTCGTCAAAAAAATGAAGTAGATGTTGAATAGAAAAGATATTTTATAAAATATGAAATTGCGGAATAAATACTTATAACGATCGCAGCACGTGGCCTTCACCAGTTTCCACGTGCCCCAAAAGGGAATAGCATGATGTCATGTATATAAACGAATGCCCTTATAAGCGGAAAATAAAACAGTAATATTTGGTCGCAGTTTGTAAAGTTTTCACGCTACCAGTTTCGATTCGATTCGGAGTCACACCTTTTAACGGTATCTCGAGGGAATAGTCGCTCCGTGCGCCATATCAATGAGGTTTTAAAGTGTAAGAGCTAACGTGCCTAGAACTTTAGTGAGCGCAACGACGACTGAGACATCGTATTTTATTCTAGAATTAATATTCTAGATTAGGTATATAGTTACGTTAGAATTTATAATAATTGTACTAGGCTTTTACAATTAACCAAATGACATGAGAACAGCCATGACATAAGTTCAGTGGAACACAGCAACTTTAACGATACGGTTGGCACAGGGGGTATGCGATTACTGAAGGGCAGTGGTCGCCTTCTGTGAAACAGTCATGCTCCGGAAGGGGACCGCTGAGCGAGATCGGGAGAGGGCCGATCCCGCTCAGCGGAGGAGAAGGCCCGAAGGAGAAGAACTGTAAGCCGTTAACCCCCGCCTAACATATCTTGGCGGGGGGCCTTAAGGGTCATGAGTACGTAGTGGAGACTCAGCGTGCTCACATCTAGCGACCCCGAGAAGACGGTGACACGGTGTAGTCCCGTGTCGCCATGCACAGCACCCGGCGGGTAACGAGGGGACCTCTCTACAGTCTCCCCCAGCACGTGCAATGGGACCCGGTGGCCTCTATAAAGTCACCCACCCCTCCTTGGAAGTACCTTTAATGGCGTGGCACCGTGGTGGGCTTCGGTGTGGTCCTTTTTACAAGTTCCTCAAACCCACCATATGGTGAGTCAGTTGAGGTGATGCCGTAGGAGTCCGGCACACCCCTCCAATGTTACTCTAGTACCTATCTTATGTTCTTCGATTAGAATTAAGTAATAGATTATGAAAAAAAAAAAATACATTTATTCAGCCCTTGCATAGATGTTGTAAAGAGTACCTATTTATATTCCTACAACTCAGTATAAAAACTCATAAAAAAAATCAGCACTTGAACGCTTTTGAACTGGAACGTTTATTTTTTGTCGATAAAAAAATTATTAGTCTCAATTTAATAAAAATAAAATAATGTAGATTTTTAAGTCTTCAATATTTTATTCCCCAAAAACGTAAACCAATAACCCGCAGTTATTATACATTAATTACTGTTAACGGACAAATGCACTTTATACATAAAAGCTTTTTCATTATTAAAACAGACTAGTCTAGACATTAAATCATTATTTACACGGCTTTGAATAAAAAATGAAGCTAATAATAATTTTCATTGGGTATTTCATACATTTATTCATGGCCGCTAAAACCCGGGAGGGTTGTTTTACGAATACTTATTTATACTTCAAATGGTTTAAAATTGCAAACGAATTTACATAGTTACGAACAAGTTGGGCGTTTGTTAACAGGTTAGTTAACTGTCCCAAGAGTTATTAACTTGTTTTAGCACTTCAAAGTTCTGTTTACTCTTACTGGGTTAACAGAACTGTAAACGGCGTTAACAGTTGGTGCGTTAGTGTTATGATTTAAAATTGAAATTATTGAAGAGGTTGAGTATAATTTATTAGCAAAGTATAGGCCTGCCCCTCCCACTTCCATTGGTAGCAACATTCTCTTCTACGGTATTATCAACATACAGTGATCTCCAGATTCGAGCGACGTAATTTGAAAACGATTTTTGTAGAACATAATTATAAACTTCTTCGTAAAATATTAATTTTATTATGTGTATTTGTTATCTGTGCAGGAGCGTTTTTCACGCCAATTTGGCTTACATTAATGTCAATATTATTTTTAAATTACCCACTTTTTTCATATATTTTTTTCTAGTTCACCCCACAGTGTTAATATTTTACTCAGTCCGTATTTCATCTTCAAACTCATAGCTCGTTGATGCTCCTTGAAGTTACTTCGGAGCCAGCATCATACTCAACCGGGCCGTTGTTTCCAAGTTTTTTCGTACTTATCTACATATGTTACGGGTGTGTGGGTGTGTGTGTGTGTACTTAAATGAGGCTTTATTTAAAGTTTAGTGTCAATACGGAGGATAGTCTGTTGATGACATAATATTACTTGTCATGTCTTATACGTACTAAGACATGACGCCGACGCATTCCTGTTTACTATTGTTGCGCACGATCCAATTTGGTATAGTGACGGCAATTGAAGATGTGTGCTAGTGACGTGTCAGTAGATTGTTATTGTGTACGTAATATCATTCTGTAGTAATAGATATGTGAACTGAGAGAAGCAGGCACTGACTTGTTTCTGGACCCCTAAACGCTGAAAACAGTAGTACAGTGTAGACAATCTCCAAATACTGCAGTGCTGTCCGCATAGGTAAGTCCTTATCTTAGTATATTTACTCTGTACTCGTTGTAAACTTACGGAAGGTTTGGAAGGACCCCTTCCTTGAATTGGTTTCTTTTTTGTTTTCATAATGCAATTGTATTTCTTAACTGCCAGTAGCCCATTCATGTCGTCTCCCGATCTAGTTCTAGATATCAATTCAAATAATAGATAGGCTGATTGTCATACATTGGAAAGACCATAACAGGTTTAAGAGTTTTTGGATATTAAGGGAAGTTCAAAGAGAAAAACCTTTATTTACAATTTGTATCATAACTTTATTTACGTATCCCATTGAAAATTTACAATAAATACAATTATAATAATGATACAAAAATGAAAATAAAACAATAATTTCGTGTCACTGTACATTTATAGTTAAAAAGATGATGTCGTGCAAAGAATTGACGTTACCTTAAGTGAAAACACAGCCATAGATTAACGCCTATTATTAAAACTATTAATTTTAATTTTTAATGTAAACTAATTAACTCACAAAGAAGCTACAAAACTGTTTTTTTTTTCTTTTACGTGACGACGGCGACGTTGTTTCAAACATAAATGTTGAAGTATTCGAGACAGATTTTAAGTAAACTGTCGCTCAGGGCTCAGGCAGACTTTTTCAAAAGATTTTTAGCCTAAACATAAACGACGGTGAAATTCTTCTATGATAAAATTCTAAGCAGACTATGCTTTTTCATAAAAAGGAAGGTTTTTCAAAATTTGGTGACATCACTATTCTATTGTATTTTTCATAGGTTATTAAGATACTCTCCTGCCTGAACCCTTATATACCATATAATGCTTCATATATGTATGATGCAAAATTCTCCTTAAAGTTGAATTGAAAAACAAAAATCTGTTTTAGAACTTTATGTTAATTTTAATTTTAAATTTACATATCTAATAACTTATCAACAAATTCACTTTATACATTTTAATGATTCGATTAACGTTTCAGAAACGTACAAAAAATAATTATTCTCCCGTGATACATAACGTATGAGGTCTATGGGTATATTCTTATATATTTTCTTTTAGTTTTTTTTGTCTACACTGTTTATATTCTAGCCATCATTAGCGACATCTTCCGTTGATTTTTAATTCAGAGCTCGCAAGCTATTTTCGTAAACATAATTCGTGAACTTCTGTATACATTCTATGTCATAAAATTGTCTATGTCTTGATTTCAATATACGAAGGAGTATTTTAATTTTATATTTGGTGTGTAATTTCACTCCAAAAACACATTAGGGTTGTTGATACACAAATAGCTGACGTCATAAGGTTCTCGATGCATGTCATTTAATACAAAAAACTCCAACTCGTTAAACAAAACCTGATTCTGTATGGTTTGTATACATAGTTACATTTTTATGTACGTTAATACAGGCCGTTCCCGATATTATCTACACTTAAATCTAATATCACCAGACAATATTTCACACCGAATCTCATAAGCTCGTAAACCTTGATATTTCATTATAAGTCAATAGTATAATTGTTGCTATTAACACGACTGTATTGACTACTTTTGTACCTGAAACAAAAGAGATAGTTTTATCAATAACGACTTGTGGTTCCGATAAACAAGAAGATTAGCAGCAATATATTCTGGGCGAATATAACAATATATTCGAATCGCACTCCCATATCGCGTCATTTTCAGCAGTTTTGAAGTTTCTTGCGGGTTTTTCATAAGACCAACTTTTCGAAACGGAGCTATTAGAGTTCTATTAACGTTTTTAAAAAAACCTTGGACAGCTTAATTTGAAATAAAAACAATCCTATGCTATTCTTAAGTTTTTTAGATTATTCTTACGAAACATGTTGATCATAAATCGTACTTTTACCAGAACGATTCATGTGATAAAAACTCTAAAAAGTTATATCATGAATATTATCCGTATTTTTTTTTGACAAAGAAGTTTGATATAACTTAAATAAAATGAAATGAAATTATTTATTTTGCTATTAGGATTTTTCAACCACTTTTACACGTCTTTTTTAAACTCGCGAAACGCCGAAACAAACTCAGGGGTTAAGTTAAAGTTAAAGTCCAGACAAATTATAGTAAGGATCTAAGTGAGACAAATATATGTAGGATGGTATAGCCTTTTGAAGAAAGTGCCATAGCTATTTGAGCTGACCTGTCGCAACAGAGGGCAAGTATGGATCAGTCATCGTGAGAATTAATTAAATTAAGAGCGTTCAGCCTAGATCTCACTCACATTTACAATGTACAGTAATTAATACAGCGTTTATTAGTAAGAGGATTATAATCAACCCTTAGATTAAATAAGACATTACTCACCACTATTATTAGACACATATTTAGACAGCTGGGTGCGCGAATGTATGGTGATGATTGTATTCGCATCCCTCACTACGGGCGGCTCCACCTTCAGTATCGACTCGCATCGCACGCGCATCGAACCGCTTGCGGTAGGGGGGACGCGCACCCGCAGCACTCTCCACGAGCGACGTAGCCCACCAGGCTGGTTGCCCGTCACCTCCGTCTTCTGCCAGGCTTCGGGCTGCAAGGAAATTTATTATTACTATTTGTTTTTTAGAAGTTTCGACTGTTACAGTCTTGAACATGTCGACAAGGAAGTTGAAATGATTACATTAATTAGCTCGTAAGCTGCTGCTGAAAATGAGCCTCACTGTAGACGGGAGTTATAAGTGGTCGCTAAAGAATATATTGCCACAATCAAAACGCTTTGTAACTGAACTGGTGTTGTTAATATCGCACCGAATAATATTGCTGACGAATGCCTATGTTTTTGATCAAACATTTTTCCCACATTTCGACATATAAGAAATAGACAACGTGTTTGGTTCAGCACAGTCAATCAAATGACTTGCAACTATACCTGAAGAAATGATTCAAAAGATATTCGTGCCTATTATTATACTAGTTTTTGCTCGCGATTTTGTATGCGTCGAATTTAGAATCTGATATTTTCCAGCGGTAAAATGGAGCCTATATTTTAAGTTAGACCTCTAGCAATACATTGGTGAAAACTGCATTCAATTCCATGCAGTAGTTTTTGCGTGATGCGTGTACAAACATACAGACAGACAGACAAAAAATTCGAAAACTGTTGTTTAGGCTTCTGTCGCTCTAATAAAGACCAGCCTATTCGTTTTTCTCCAATATCTATAATGTACAGACATCGACCTGTTATAATTTTATTATATGCATAGATAATATTAGTTATACGTTTTGACTGCTTCATGGGTCACGTGTAGTGGTCGTAAGCACGGCTGCTGATCTTTGGGTGCAACCGGTGCCGAGCTTTGTATTGAGAAGTGTTATTGAATTTGAAATTGTGCCCAGTAGGTGGCAGTAGGCCCCCCTAACTGAAATATGAGTTTTAGTAGTTATACAATAATAGGGGGAGACCTTTACCTAACCCTTTCTGGAATACAGGCGTAATGCTTTATAATTAGTCATAGATAATATATAATTAGTCTGTAGATATTATATTACACTAAGTTTGGAATTTGGGTAATTAAAGCAAGGGAACCGTCAAGGTTAATGATAAATTCTATTCTGTCTAATTTCCTGTGATGAAGGCTGCCTCTTATTACGCTAGTATCTAGCTATCTAGATGCGAATTCCAGGCGCTATTCGAATGCATATGGCTGGGATCGAATTCTATATATTTGAATTCACACGAGCTAGTGAGATCCTAGTGCCTACAAATTATGTGCATTCTAATATATAAGATACATCTATAACTACATTATCATTTACTTAGTTTTTTCCCAACTATATTGACATTAGTTTTCAGCCTAACTGGTTGCGACTCAATATCAGTATTTTATACAGAGCGACTGCCATTTGACCTCCTCCACCTAATTACTGGGAGACATTGATATTGTAAGGTTAGATTGGTTGTCAGTCTTTTGGCTGCAGATACTCATAATGACTGTCATAAGTATTCGTATGACACCCGGGACCAACTCCTTAACGTGACCAGACCATTACAAGTGGTGCCCATTATAGTTTTTTATTCATCATTCTTATCAGAATCATAGTGTACACGCGTGTACCTAAAACTTAATGATTATAATAACTACAGAATGTAGGTAATCTTTAATTTAATAAATGCTACTTGAAAACACGTTTTCAATTACGTAGAAGAGTATAAGAAATATTAATTAACTACGGATTGTTTTTTGTTTGAAATTGTTTTTAGACATTTGATAATTACAATTTTTTCATTATCTTATTTATAATTAACGCAATAAACATAATTTTATCATTCTATAGTAATGCTAAAGACAGTGTAAAGTTTAACAATTTTATAACTAGATGGCGTTGTCGTCGAATTAGAAGTCGCTATGGTTTCGTTACCGCGACTTGTACTGGTTCGCGGCATCAAATCGTTTCTTTAGCTTAAGTCTACTAAAGCTGAACATAGGCCTTTCCTAATTGATATTTTTTGATAGCTACTCGCCCGTCCGTGGCGATAGCTTTATATAACATGAAATTAAATATGAATTAAAATTTTATTTAAAGTTGCTAAGTCTAGCCAGTCACATTCGACGCAACTGCCATTTCCACACTCTACTCGTATCCTCATAGAGCCATTTTGAATTCTTCCTCGACTGAGTAGCCGTCAATTAGCACCTACGTAAATTGTAATTAATTTTCAATTGATTTGGATGGATAGTACACGGCGGCGGCCTAGTCGTTTCTATCAAATCTGAGTCACCCCTTCATCATTTTTAGTTTCGTATTCTCCCACTGGGAGCGCTGCGATCGTTTGCTATTTAGTGTAGTACTCATAGTACGATAATAATTGTACAACTATTTCGTGGTCTATCAACGCGATAAAAATAAAATGGCCACTTCTGATGCAAGAACAACGCCATCTAGTGATTTGAAATAAAATATATGAGTGTGATGCAGTCATAAAGAATTACTTACTTTTAGACTTGACGCTTATTTACAGTTACAATAAATAATGAACTACTAGCTAGCTTATTAATATCCTTACGTATATTCATACCATTTACTAATTACAATATTATTTCTATCCGACTAACTGGGATTAATTCAGCAAAATGATAAGTGTCACAATAATTAAAGCTAACGCAGCAATCGTGCGTTTTGCTACCAAAAATATTTGTAGGAAAGACCTATGTCCAGCTTTCATGGACAGAATAGGCTGCCATATTAATGTCACACAGCGAACTAGTATCATCATCATCATCATCATCATCAGCCAGAAGACGTCCACTGCTGAACGAAGGCCTCCCCCTTAGACCACCACATCGAACGACATTCCGCCACTTGCATCCATCGGTTGCCCGCGACTCTCGAACTAGTATAAACCGAGGTAAAGAAACCATAGCGACTTCTATTTCGACAACAACGCCATCTATTGATAAAAAAAAGAACTAAAAGGTGATCAAGTGAATAGCTTGAGCTAGAAATTTGACATAACAAGTGTTTAAAAAGAAAGTTACCAAGAAATATACAATATTTAAATTATGTTTCGTAATGGGAGGTGAAGTGAAATGTAAACTCCAGAAAAGAAACTGTAATCGTAAGCAAATAAGATTGAAGGTATTACTCATTTTAGCGACTAAGGTGAATACTGCGAAGGTTAAAAAATCGTTGATCGTTTCAATTATTTTAACAGATTAAATACTATAGCCGCTGGAAATTTGGACAAAGGTTGTAAGTATACTTAAGCTCATACTAAAATCTGAATTTAACAATATCTATAAGCGAATAATTGTCATCGGCTATCTGTTGACTAAATTTGTGTTATTTTAGGTAATTTTAGCAGTATTTCATTCATTTTTAAATAAATAAATAATAATATATACTGTATTTGGTAATGTTATCTGACGTTTATGATAAAGCAGAAAAAAAAATTAATGTTCCAAAATTCACCATAAATATCAAACTAACCAAATATAAAATAATTTTATTTTCACGTGATATTATGGATTTTAAAACCAAATATTGCAATAAGCTTTTAACTCGATACCTTTAATTCCATACAACACTGAAACAGAAATGACAGATGGATGGAAAAACGGAGTGATATTATTATCCATTTTATAAAGCATGAGACCCTAAAAATGATTTAAATGAAACTCGGTGCGCCAACACTGATTTTTTTAGACTCTGTCACCTTTATAATTGAGATGAATGGTACAACATTTATCATTATTGACAATTCGTTATGTAGAATTTAGGTATGTTATAAAATTGATGTGGACAATGTTATTGGTGGAATACTTAGGTACTATAAATAGAATTTTTGTTGATGTAATCGAAGTGGAAAAGGGACTTGCGACTGAATTTCTACTCAGAGCAGTAAAAGCTAAAATAATAGGGATGGAAGTCAGATGTTTTTTATCGATTAATATAGATAATGGAGTTTTGTGGAAAGAAGTGTTAGACCACGCAAGGAACCAAGACAAACATTGTCTGCAATGTGATTTAACAGTCACATTGTATCTACAAAAATGGAGGTAACGCACTGTGTGTTGTATGACTACACTCACATCATATTCGGGATATCGAAATATCCCCATTTGGCTTAATTTTGATCCGTGATCAGGGTGTAATATTAACATAGAAAATATCTATATATTACATAAAATTGACTACATTTAAATAGTGAATGTAAAACACAATGATTTAAGCATTGTTATATTATAATTTCAACGCATTATAAGAATAATTCCCGTTGTTTCAGTTATATCCCTTGATGATGTTTAAATAATAGCATAACAGATTAATTTTTGGAATTAAAAATACACCCAATAGCTCATAATAATTCACCATAAAAATCAAACAAATGAAAAAAGAACGCCGATTTTCAAAAATATCATATTTTGATCAACTCTAGATAAGTATGCGTAACGTGACTTATTTCTATGACTGCACACTAGTTTTAGCTACAGCTTCTTATACAAACAGCTCTTCCATTTTAGACGAAGGGTTTATACCATTTAAATGACTGTTTTTATGATGTGCGAGGAATACCTGCATCTAAAATTTACAGAAACAAAAGTAATGATTATTTTTCTTTATCCTGAATGCCGAGTGTATTACCTGTCAAAGAGAAAAGCAGCGCAGAAAATACTGATCAAAAATTATTATTTTGCTTCGGAATAATAAAGCAGTTTTTCAAGTTAATTGATTCATAGCTTTTTAATTAGGTTCAGGGAACGACGTTGCAGGGAGTTTGCGTTTAGTTTTGCCCGTCGATAATTATTACGCTACATTTTTCTTATTAGTGAATGTATATACCCTATGATTTAGTTTCCCTGTTTCTCCTGTTTGTATTAGAAAATAACACAGAAATCAACCAAGTATAATTAATAATTTGCATCAATTACCAATGACTTCTACTAATCTCAGAATAGTTCCATACTGTAGTACCTAATAGGCTGAAGAAATTCGTTAAAGGCTCTTCGAGGTAAATTATAAAGAATACTGACCTCCTTGCGATTCAAAATTAACTTCGAACACTTTTCTCTAATGCATAAAGAATCAAACAACCAGTATTCTAGTATATTTACCCAAATCTAATTATAAACATTTTAAGGTTTTACTGCTGGGAATAAAGGAAGAGCATTTCGGCAAAATATACTGGCCGTTTTAAAAGGCCATTAGCGAAGATTTAAAGAGTAGCTCGGCTGCTTAGAGTCGCTTAACAATGAGCCAACGTAATGGCAAACAATGCAGGACTACTTCATACAAAGGAGGTCTGTGAAGTGGGAAGTCATAATAATAATATGCAAGGATAAACCACCTGCATAACTTTATGATGTAATATTATTAACAAACGGATTTCGTGCGAGTTTAAGAAATATCCTGTGAAATATTCATAAAGGTACATCTGATATTATTTTGAGTTCGACTGACGTGGTGCATGCTATTGTTTTTTTATTTATATATTATAAAATGTTGTTAGGTTTTGCTTAAAAAACGACTATCGATTAATTAATTTTACAGTTCTTCCCTAGATTAACTCCTAAGTAGTATCCACACAAACAATATTTAAGAAAAGTTTCGTTGCCCACATCTTTTTCCAATAAGGTTGTGATCCCTTTAGTTTACTGCATGTGCTTCTAAGATTCCAATATTTATGAATTTTCATGATCATTTTTATGATTACTTGAATGAATCATTTCTAATTGTATTTTACGAAGTTTGTGCGACGCGGCTGTTTGCCGTCACCGTGAGTCATCGTAAGATTCGAATTTTGACATACACAAACGAGAGCAGGGCCTGTTTTACCACTTTCTGAATAAGTGTCCGATATTATTGAGGTTTTTTTTTTGTTTGTTTGTTTTTTACAAACATCGTCCCACACTAGGAATAATTCCTGTATCGTGGGTGCGTTTACAAACACAAATTTTCACATGAACATACACCCAGACCCGAAACAACTACCTATTTGTAGATTATACAAATATTTGTTCCTTGCGGGACTCGAACCGCAACGCGTAGCACAGCAGTCGATCGCTTAACCACTGCGCCAACCGTGTCGTCAAGTAAACATATAAAATATCAGGAACATAGTTCCATCAGATATCTTCTTCTTTCTTCGTGTCAGTACAAGCTATCACATGGTAATCGCTCATGCCGCCATATTTTAAGTATAAAATATAAGAACTAAAATTAAAAATCACGTAAAACAAATCGCAGATTCACTTGCCGCCATCATCGTGTTATTTGAATCGCTAACAAGTATGTACAGTGTTCTGAGAGTTGGTAATATTTCACCAGAAACTCGTGCGAAAATAAATCATGAAAACGGAGAAAGGCAAAACATTGAAATATTCGGCGAAATTATCAGTCAGTGCTACGAGTACTTATGAGTTTTGACAAAAAAATACATACATTGTAAAATATTCGTATTGCTAAATAAAATGAAATAAGTGTGCGCGCGTCGACGATACAAATTGATATCTCTAAGGTAGCAAAAATAACATCCCTTTGATCTAATAATAAAATTGATGGTAGATTTCATCAGCTAAATTTTAAGTACCTACCTGCCTATCCACTTGTTAGACTGAGACAGTATTTTTTACGCATTATGTCAGATAAGTTGTTGATATACAATCAGCTTGTCATTCAATAAGCGGTGTAATAACAGGCAATCAAAAATCTATTTCAGCCAAGTAAGAAAATAATTCTAATTTTGAACATATAACAGTGGGAAACCTATCCATAAAAAATCAAGAATTCTTGTTTGCTATCATGAATTTTCCCGTACAAATACCCACGAACTGGTAACCCCAATCACCAGAACTCACATGTACCGAGAACGTTATTATGCGACTATTTACAAATCAAGAATCCTCTACACAGATTAAGTAGGAAAAAGGTCGTTCGTAGTCATAACACGATATGAAAATATTTTGTTGGTAATTTATCGAAGAAACGTTTTTATTAGCTAGGTACCTGCCTCTATAGTATATTGGTGTAAGTGAGATTGGGCGTAAGAAATTGGCTTTGATTCCTGGGTCGGAAATGATATGGGGTTTTTTGTATTCCCCGAAAGGTCAGGCAAAGGAGTTCTATTGTACACCCACATTTTGCCGATTCCGTTATTGAACCCATGTAAAGCGAGCCTATCGCCATCTACTGTTCAAGACTCCGTGTTACTGCTGAGAATTTCCATATACAGAAAACTCATAAACACTTTGCCCGACCCGGGAATCGAACCCAGGACCTCACCCTCAGCAGTCGCACTTGCTACCATTAGACCAATGAGACGATCAATGAGATTTTTCTTATGGAAATTCTCAATAATAGCCAGCAGTTTGAAGTGCCCAGTAAAAGGAACTAGTATCGCCATCTTACATGGGCTTCATTATCAGTGAAAGGTACCTAAGTACTTTAAAACTGTCTAAACCTTTGGAAAATATATCCTTATTCTGATCTGATCGTGTTCTGATGAAGAACTTTATATTATTTATTTATCTAATTTCTCATAGATACCTCATTTGCGTACTCATCATCTGACTAGCCTTTTCTCAACTACATTGGGGTCGGTTTCCAATCTAACCGGTTGCGGCTGAATATCAGTATTTTGTCAGATTTTTGGGCTGCTGATACCCGGGTACGTATTAAAACTGCGGCCAGACACCGGAGGACGGGCAGCAGCGTCCTCTCACTAATCGGCCACGACCCACTGCGATTGCCAAGCCGCCTGCCAAGCGTGGGGATTATGCCCCCCCCCCACTTGGGGGAGGCATTTGTTCAGCAGTGGACGTCTTTTGGCTGATGATGATACCCATAACGACTGTCATAGGTCTTCTTATAACACCCGGAACCAACTGCTTAACGTGTTTTTCGAGGCACGGAGGGGTCTCGATAAGTGAAAAATTGTCAACCATCCAAAGACTGATCGCGTCAAGCGTTACTTAACCTCGCAAATCGACCGATCTGCGCAGTAGCTATAGGTATAGCTACGTTTGCGTATGCTTAGATATTATTGTTATAATTATAATAGATCTATTTAAAAACTGACTAAGGTTATACTTATACTGGTTGTCTAGAAGAAATTGCTTTTAGCGATAAGACCGCCATTTGTATCTTATGTGTAAAACATATTTTCGCTTTGTAGTTTTTCCTTTGGTGTACAATAAAGAATACTCTATCTATCTACTTAGTTATAATTTAAGTAACTTGCGTCTATAATATGTATAATATCTATATATGCATATAGGCCTATACTAATACATTATGCTATCTAATCTTTTGGATAAATGGGTTCTCATTTTATCATTTAGGACCTCTTAAAAAGCCTTATCCTCTGATATTAGATCCCTGTGTGTCACGAGAACAACCATATTCTGTTCAGACTACTCACAGTGTATTGTTAGACGACAATAGACATCTAACAATGTAAAATTCATCGAAATAATGGAATTATGTTTTGTTTATATCAGTTGAGAAGATTTTAAGAACAGATGAATACTTAGAAAGTGTATGGGATTGTTGCTTTATTGATGCAAAATTAGACAAATTGGAATGAATTGTGCAGTATTTCGAGGGCACGGTTGGCCCAATGGCTGTGCATCCGACTACGCTATGTTCAATTCACGCACAGAATTAATGTTTGCATGATCACCACTCTAATTACGCAAGAACAGTATGACTGTTGCTGTCGCTAATAATCATGCTATTCCGGATCCTATTATGAAAACACAAGCTAGAAAGGGATGCTGTTTTTTCGTTGCTGCGGCTGTCATTTTTTTTGTATGTACCTAATCAAGGCGCTCCTTTTAGTATTCGTACATGTGAATATTTGTGTTTGTAAACGTATCCGCGGTACGAAAAGAAACTTAAAAATCTATGTAATGTACGTAATATTAGATTTGTTCCTAGTGTATCTGCAATGGTTAATCAGCTCATTTTTTTTTTTTCATTTTGTGTAGTTTATATTTGTAACAATTATTAGTTTATGTGTTATTTTTAAGTTACGTATGTGTATCAATTATGTGGTACAATTGGTTGGGACCAGCTGAAAATCTGTGTTTTAACTTCAGATGTACGCACAGAAAACATTTGGATCCATTGCTATGTGCTTTATTTTATTCCTTTAATGTGGCAAACAAGCATACAGCCCGCCTGATGGTAAGGAGTTACCGTGATCTATGGCCGCTTGCAATACACGAGGAACAAAGAGCACGTAATCAACCCTAAAATGTCTGGCAAAATAAATGAATAGATCATTAAATTATTATAGATTTATTGCAACGTATTTACCTAAATATTCGATGAGAATATATAATAAGTAAGCAAATTGAATTAGCGGGATCTGTTTATTATAGTGTTTTAGTCGTTTCGTTTTTATATCACATTTAATCAATGTTTTAAAGCAAACAAACACAGTATTGCTAAAAACAAAACTTTGATTAAGAGATACTTGCTACCTACCTACTTTGAAAATATAACACAAATAACCAAAGTTATTCATTAAATTTCAGTTCTTTCCTTCGAATATATATTATTAATTTTAAATTAATAACCTTTATCACCGAAAAATAAGAAATAAACTTAATAATTCCCTACTAAAAGTAAAATGCTAGTAGTACCTAATTAGTTTTCCGTTTTGTAGGGGCAATACATTGGTATAACGTGGATTGTAAATTGTTAGTGTCCTTTGACTATTTATGTCACAAAGCCAAAGCTAATTCGAAACACTTCAGGCATAGTTCGCCGAAACTAGTAAGGAAACTAAAATCACCCTACAATTGGGATCCCCCTTTACAACTAGATTTCTCCCCGAATCCACAATCGCGATCAAATTAAGCAAATTGATAGCAAAGCTATTGTTTACGAACCTTTTGTAGCTCCTCGTCGATATACCAATTAATTTCCGATGGTGGCAGCGAGAAATCGGACGTGCAGTTCAGGAATACCTGCTCCCCCGGTTTCAACACTTTCGGGGCCCCAATTATCACGGGATCCGCTTGCGGCATAGCTGAACACAAAATAGATTTGAATACATCACACAACTCAGCATCTAGGTGTCATAACTTCGTTACAAACTTACACTAACCAAATACACAGATCGCCAAGGGGAATCGAGTATCACAAAGTCCTTTACAAACGTAGACGGGGATGCTGAACTTAATTAAAAGCCTTAAATTCGAGTTGTCGCTATTGTTAGGCTGAGGCCATATTGATGTCGTCGGCTGGCGGTTTGTGCTGTTCAGATAATTGCGCCGATAAAACTTGTGGTTTTAGAGGCGAGCGTGGTACGGCTATTAACGAAAACTCGAGCTAGACGCTGCGCTGGTAAAACCATCAACGTGCTCTCAGCCTTGCAACGACAGCAGCATGTATGTAAAAAAGTAATTTTTCTACATTATGCTGGATTTTAGTTATTGTTCTAATCAGTACAAGTCCATACAAAAACCAGTTTCAATTACAAATTACCAGCTAGTCCATAATTTTCTCCACACGGAACAAATATTTGTATGATCACAGATAGTTGTTCTGGGTCTGTATGTTTGTGCATGAGAGGTTTATTTGTGTAAACTACACGATACAGGAGAAATCCCACATCAAAGTAAAAGAAATATTGGACTTGAATATTTATTTGTACAACAGTTAATATGTAACTTTGCAAGGCTAATCAAAACGCTTCCCCTTGTTTGTGAATGGAATACGTGTAAGTGGGTGGGGAGCTAACGAGTGAGCTACTTGGGGACAATAAAACAGTACGTACTTGTAAATAAAATAGACACTGGTAACAAAAGAACTTGAGGCCATCAAGCGCTCTTTAGAATTAATTCCGTTTTCAAGCACGCTTAATTTGTTTCTTTACATTCTAAATTTAAATGAAACAGTGCGACTGGGTATTTATTTAATATAAATGCCTAACTATTCGTGTGCTTTACGAATCCTTAAGTAGATATAGATATACACTTTATTACACACCAGAAAGTTATTTAAAAACAGATATAGTAATTAAAATTATCACATATCAATGGACGGCCTTATCGCAATCAGCGATCTCTTCCAGAAGCAAACTGGACAAGAATGAGGCTTTATGTTGTGTAAATGTATGTATACAAAATAATATATATTTAACTTATAGATATAAAAAGTAATATTATTTGGGTAATAAAAAGTAAAAATACAACAAAGGAAAACTACATCGATAAATAGATAGGTACGCTTTATATAGTGTGTGTAGGTTACACACACACGTAGAACCTACTCTAGCAATAAATACACTACATACACATTCCATGTAAGAGCTTAAGACGACAGCAGAAACTCACGTTTGAATATTGAAAGTTACTTAACCTAGAAGGCAATAATGATGACATAACATCACGTTTATTTTCTCAGAAGAGTTAGGCCGAGGTGTACAATTGTACACCTTTGTTATTGTTCACTATTATTCGCCGATGTCGTTATTAACGAGTGGCGAGCCTATTGACATCTATTTAGCACAAATTTGAATTCCGGGCCTCTGAGAGAGAATGGAAGCCGGTATGGAAATTCTCTATATGAGAATTTCCATACCGAAAAACCTAATAATGCTTTTTCCGAACCGGGAATCAAACCCAGGACTTCATGCTCAGCAGTCGCGTTTTCGAGTACTAACTCAATGAGGAAACAGATATACCTTTGAATTTTACGGAACACAAATGATATTTTTAAAGAGTAACTATGGAGTTTCATTCACTTCTCCAAGGCATAACTGACTAACCAAACCAGCCTAACGATTTGTAACTGCCATTAAAAACCTATATGTAGGTATATATGTACATTTTCGTCCCCCCATGATAAGGTTACAGGTACCTACCATGGCGGACATACATTTTGGAAAAAACAAACGAATCACGTCATACTGCGACCATATTACCCGCGTGCCAAGCGTGGTGTTTTAACGATACCCCCCGGTATCATTAATTTTAGCGGTCCAGGAAGGCCCGTGTCCACCAGCGGGTAATATGGCACATTAATAATTGGTTAATAATAATGATATAACACTTTAATCTGTTTATTTCGACGGATATCAATCTTTATTATCAACAATGTAATCACTTTTGAATTACATTTTCGGATCCACATAACCTAATTGATATTAGCAGCCATTATCATGTAATTGCACTGTCGGCTAATTTGTGTGATTATTATCAAATGACGCGGGGAAATGGACAATGGAAACTGCCCATTAGTTGTCATCGATGCACTTCAGTTGTTAGACGATCGTTAAATGTTGAATATTTAAACTTTTATACCTACATTGCTTATAGCGTGATAATAAAACTTACTCATTCGTTTATATGTACGGATTTATCTCTCAGGGAGGTTCTTGTATTTCATTATGAAATAAAATACTACGATATGATACTTTTACTTTCGGTATTAAATTTTGTTCGGATACATTTAAGGTTTATGTATGACAGACAAAAGTAGGGTAAAGAAAATATCTATATGTATACCTACTGCTGAAAAGTCTGGCTATTTTTCATAGTTTACCAAGACTAAAACCTGTATTTATGATTATTAGTGGTTGCCTAGTGGCCGATATTCGACCGTATTAATTTTTAAGTTTGAACATTATTGAGGTTCTTTTGCAAAAAAGTATATACCTCTGCAGTCATTGCTTATATTTTATGTTTAATTTTGTTCTATTACGTCAGTTGCGAGCGACATAGATTTGACATTTGACATTAGCAATATGAACGTAAACAATTAATGTTTTATTTAATTTATATAGATATATGTGTGTCTGTGTCAAACGCATGGTAGTGTGTGTGTAAGGTTTTTTTTATTAATTTAATGTATTTTTGATGCATAATATATAAAAAATATTAGCTTTCTGCACTCCTCTACATATAAACTTTAACTGTGCCAAATTTCATTTTCCTCCGTCCGCATAATTTTCGTAAAAAGGGGTGCAAAGTTTTTGCTTCACGTATTAATATAATATATAGCAATATAGCAAGGTATTATAAAAATGTTTAAAAACACACAAGACAGTGTGGACATCATTAATAACACTCTTCTTACTTTGTCTTTGTCATACAATATTCCTTTGATATCCTTCTTATATTAATTAGAACATGTTCGGTATATTTTATATTCCTTAATTATACAATATAATCTGAAATCAATATAGAATGTGAAAATTAGCGTTCCACAGTCAAATTAAGCGTTTGTTACCTGACCTTTCATGAGAAATACCCTTCTTTCGTATTAATATTTGAATAATCTACGGAAAGGTGCTAAATAACGAAATAGGTTACATAAAGTAGGTACGTAGTTGTTATAATATGGGAACAAACTCTGTTTAATATGTACCAGGAGATAATAGAATGATGGGGTCCTTTCATGACCTCGTTCTCTTTCCCCCTGATGCCTCTGAGAGTTCTAATAATAATATCATAACCGCCCTGATCGCAGATCATCTATACTTATAATAAATCTGTAGAGAGGTCAATTCTGTACATGAAATATATTTTCAAAATAACTATCAGGGGGTGATAAGTGATCGATACTGATGCCAAAAATGCAATCAGTAAAATTTTTGTCTGTCTGTCTGTCGGTATGTTCCTTATAGAAACAAAAACTACTCGACGGATTTTAACGAAACTGGGTACAATTATTCTTCATACTCCTGGGCAGGTTATAGTATACTTTTCATCACGCTACAATCAATAGGAGCAGAGCAGTGAAGGGAAATGTTGGGAAAACGGGAGAAGTTACTCCATTTTTTAAGCTTCCGTCGTGTGTGCAGCCTTAATGGTAATAATATACGAAAGTTAATCTGTCTGTTACATAAAAACCATTGAACCGTGAGGAAGGACATACCTACACTACTTTTTTACGAAAAACGACTGAAACGCGGACGAAGTCGCGGGCAGAAGCTAGTAACAGAATAATTGGGAAATATTTGGTGACCATTTCATACAATCAAGGAAAATGATATTCTACATATAATATTTAACAAAGAATGCCTCATTGACCTAATGGTCACAAGCGCTACTGCTGAGCGTGAGATCCTGGGTTCGATTTCCGCGTCGGGCAAAGTGTTGTTGGCTTTATCTGTATGGAAATTCTTAGTAGCAGCGCGGAGTCTGGAATTGCCCGGTAAATGGCAATAGGCTCGCCCCCTATTACATGAGACTCAATAACGGCAAAATGTGGGTGTACAATAGTACACATCTATCTACGAAGCTAAGTTATATGTAACAAAATATACTTATTTAAGTAATTATTTGTGTGATTATGACTACTAAGTATATATAAAATACATAAAATATACTTATTATATAAAATTTACGTAACTTTGAATCGTTGTTATTAAAATCATTGGAACAAATGTTATACTAACAACAACGAACATCATAGAATATCAGTGTGAAAGAAATTCAACTTTTCTAATAAGTTTCTAAAAAGTCTAGATCCTTCTAGCAAATCAAGTCACTCCTGACAACAAGGCGGAAAAACGCGGTAAAGAATAATAAATGTTGCGTTAAATGTACAATGAAAACTTGTTTGTTTTCGGTTTTCCCTTCAACGTCGTCGTCCGGTGTTTTATATTATAAAAACAACAACAAAGAGTAAATAAATCGTCCATCATAATTAACAGGGACCGTATAATATTTTTATTTGACAGATAAATGAATGGAACTTATATTATCCAGTTGGTAAAATATATTTTTGAAAGGATTTTTTTACAAAAAATATATTTGTTGAAAATCGTAATTTCCTTAACTCTTCGAACTGTACTAACTGTACTAACTGTAGTTCACGTGGTATATCAATATAGTCAATCAGGATCATGGAAATGTTCCTAGGAATTTGGACTTTTTTGTGACCCCGACTGGATACATAAAGAATATGTGGAAGGCCTTTAGATAGGTACAATACTAGAACTACAATATTGTAGGAGAAATTGAAAGAAAAGGAGGTAGGAGAAAATAGAATTTTTGCTTGACAAGTTGAACAGAAAGTGGCAGTTATCTCAAATTGGAATAAAATCGAAAGATAGAGAACAGGCAATTGCTCCACCGACTGGAGTCGAGTTTTCAGAAGTTATAAAAATACTTATGTCATCGGTTATACGAGTAGGTTTGTCGAATTTAGTTTTTTTTTATAAGAAATTAATTATTATACAAAGGGGATATAAGTTAATATTAACTAAGTGAGTAAGAAGCTTTCTTATCTCTCACTCTAATTATGAATTAGGTATCTATACTTATACATAATATTACAACACAGTGGGTCTTAAAAATAGCATCGACGAGATATGGGTCTATTACTATATATGTATATAGAATTTTGAAAAAAGCATGAAATAATATAAGACCTATAGATACTCCATTCACCTTGGGTATTGTGTGTTTTTCTACGTTATTCTTTATAATATCACACGAACAACGTATCTATATATATATAATACAATATAACTCAGTTCTAAGGCAGACATCGCACTAGTTAACCAAGTCTCAACAGTCACCTTTAATTACCATGACGTACTCTAGGCACGTTTGATTGACGAACGCAACCTGTTTCCAGCGGACTGGATAGGAGCTTTCTGCGCAACCTGGATACCTAATGCTTTGTCTGCCTAAAGATGTACATGCTTAGGAATAACTGGTGTAGGCAGGTTATATTAGGGGCAGGTATTTTAGTTACATAAATCAAAACTTTTCTGTGAATGTTCGAACAGCTTCACCGTTATCCTTATGATGAATTTTTGAGTTCTTGACTTTCAGTTGTCAAGTCTCACTTTTCTCAGTTTCCATTATTACATTATATTGAGTAAAATAGTATAGAATATAGTTTTTATTCAAATAAATCTATTACAGGCAGTTTTAAAATCTTTACGTTAAAATTTACTACGAAATGCTAATAAAGTATTTCTACATTTTTAGAATGATTTTTGAAATATTAATCTCACAATGCTTTCCGTTCATTTGTAAGAAATTAAATGCAGATCTTACTAAAAATTTAAGATCAAAAGTCACTCCATAATACAAGACCATGCACCCAACCATCAGTTCACCAATAAGTATTATTTTTATAAAGAATTGTATCGTCTAAAAATCGAATCTCACCAACAACAGTCATATGTTTCGTTTTCCTCGCGATCTGGAACCTGGGGCCTTCCGTAGACACCTCACAGGTGTAAGCAGCCCTCGTGGAAATAGGAGGAGGCATCACCCGGACAACGCAGTAATCGGGCTGGCAATCACCGCCTTGCACCATCACGTCTGATATGTTGAAGAGACGGATTGAAGGCTGCGAACAAATTGGTAACATTAGACTTATTTTGGTCATCATCTGTATTATTTTTTTCCTATTAGTACCGTAAGTGTGAGTTTTTGTTAGCTTCTATTAAAGTTAACATCAAGCTATGAAGTACTAGTTTCCACTCGCGGCTTCGCCTGCGTGCTTTACGAACCCGTTTTCCGGGATAAAAAGTAGACTATATAGTCTGGAATACCAATTCCAGACTATAATCTATCTCTGTGCCAAATTTAATCCAGATCCGTTCAGCCGTTCTGGCGTGAAAGAGTAACAAAGATCCATCCATCCGTCCTCACAAACATTCGCATTTATAATATTAGTAGGATTAGTAGGATAAGTAGAATCAGTAGAATGGAAGCAGTGTGCGCGTGATTTCATTAATAATTCACTTAAATGCTACTCTCTGAGAGAAAGAATTCTGGGAATCTGCTTATTTACTCCACGTAAATGTATAGTCACAAAGAATGAGTGAGAGCATAAAGAAACACACAGAATATAAAATTACATAGGTATTGCAACGTAGACACTACAAAGAGTAGGTCCCTCAAATAAACCACAACGAAATATTTTGTCCGTCCAGAAATTGAGCCTGCAACCTATTTCGCTGAAAGCTAGTCACTGTCTTCTATGTCAATCAACCCGTCCACAATTTGTTACTGATTTTACTCACTACCAATACCTTATAAGGCGCTTAATCGGCTTTTACGAGTTACGCAAGATGATACTATACAAAAGAGTTGCAGCTGAGAGATTCAATGGTTTTGTTACCTCCAATCCCGGGGTTTACGTGAAAATCTCATTCATTTTATTGCGAAGGAATAAAGGCGAGCTTATAAAATAAATCTAGCTGTAATACGCAACTTTGGTCGCGCGGTTTTTATTAGGTCTTAAAATTAGGACTTTGTTCATATTACGAGTACAATTTGCTCTATAATGATTCAGCTGTTATTAAGATCTTTACAGTTTATCATCTGTCCTAAGATTAAATAGCTGTAATACTCAACAGTACCGCTATCACGAGTTTTCTTACTATTTACTATCATAGTAAAGTAAATTTTCATGATAGCGATTTTAGTTCTTAACTTAGTTACATTAGCGATTAGGGTCGCTTATGTGACATCTAGTCATAGTAAAGATTTGATTTACTATTTACTATATTATAGAGATGTCATGTTAGAGACTCTAATCCCTGAAATACAGTATGCTTTTATATTCTTTAAACGATTAGTCGTTCAAAACAACTGTTATCCACGGATACAGAGAATGTATTGATAGCCGGAACATCTGGTGGTAACTACCCGTTTCAAATCGTACATGGAACGTGAACTGCAACGACTATTGTCAATAGGGTCAATAACAGATCTAATTGCATCGTGTTACACATTTCTAACACTCTTCTTCTTCTAATTAAATACATAAAATCTACAGCAACTGCATGGACACCCGTCTCCAAAAAAGGAGATAGGCCCATAATCCACCTGAGCAAGTGGTTTGATCAACAAAGCGTTACATCAATATACCCGGGGCCTTAGTCACGGTACAAAAAAAACACATTACCACTTTACCCGAGCCGGGAATCGAACTCACGACCTTGAGCTCAACATTCACGATTACGATCAGTATTCCAAAAAACTAATATTTTGTATATGTCACTAGTCTTTTTTCAACAGCACCATTTTGAAGGCACGGTTGGCGCAGTGGTTGAGAGATCAACTGCTGTGCTACGTGTCGCGGATTCGATTCCCACACGGAAGAAATATTTGTATAATCCACAGATGGTTGTTTCGGATCTGGGTTTTTGTGTATGTGAATGTAATTATGTGTTTGTAAACGCACCCGCGATACAGGAATTATTACTAATGTGGGGCAACGTTTTTAGGGTTCCGTACCCAAAGGGTAAAATCGGGACCCTATTACTAAGACTTCGCTGTCTGTCCGTCCGTCTGTCTGTCACCAGGCTGTATCTCAAGAACCGCGATAGCTAGACAGTTGAAATTTTCACAAATTGTGTATTTCTGTTGCTGCTATAACAACAAATACTAAAAACAAAATAAAATAAATATTTAAGGGAGCCCCATACAACAAACGCGATTTTTTTGCCCTTTTTTGCTCGATATCGATAATGGCAACAGTTAGGCACTTGAAATATTCACAAAATACTCAGTTGTATTTTTACTTTAATAATAAATACCTACTGTTGCTTACCTAGTCAATGGTACGGAACCCTTCGTGCGCGAGTCCGACTCGCACTTGGCCGGTTTTTTTTAATCTTTACCGTTAAATACCGAAATAAGACCGACGAGACTGTCATCAGTCTCAGTCAGAGCAGTCAGAGCCTGCATTCAGCGCAAGGAATGTTAAACTTTGGGAACGCGGTATTGCTCATTTCTCTCTAGCACCTCTTATACAAAAAACAGTCATATAAAAGCTGTAAAAAAAACAAAAACTAAGACGAAGACAAAATTACTACCTTCCTGAATTCATACAGTTTACTTTGCAAGAGACACAAGGAATTTAAGATTACCATGGGAAATCAAAATACGTTTAGTATGTTCAAGGGATATATAAACGGCTGGTACAGAATAATAAAACGTATTTACGGCACAGTAAACAGTTTTTATATTATACCTTTCTGGAGGCATGAAGTGTCTTATTTTGTATTAGGTCAATACTTCTTTTGTTTTCCATGTATATTACGTGGCGTGGTAATTGGTACCATGTATTATTATTGATTAGGAATATTCAAACGTATGCCCCAAGGTATAACGTATATATTATAATATGTGTTATTTAAAATATAAAACTACCAATAACTATAGGTACCTATATACGTTTTGCCCAATGATTATTTTGTTTCATCGTGTTCTCATTCATTCGAAATAAATTAAACCCAAAGAAAGTGAAAGTCAAAGTTAAAGTAAAAGATTTTTATTTCAAGTGGGACTTTTCAGGCACCTTTAAAAAGTCGAGACTAGGCGCACGGTTCCAAAGGGGGTAGGTCCTATGGATAAGAGACCGGCAAGAAACTCAATGGAAATGTATGTTAAGCTTAAGTATCTGCAAAGAAAGAGTACCTAAGGAGAGAGGTAATATGAGACTAAATATTAAAAAAATACCAGTACTATGCAAAAAATAGCGTAACTTAAAATAATAAATGCGTTTGCTTACGAAACGGAACTCGTTATGTTACCCCAAACGGGACCAAATCGATCTAACACAGCAATTATCGTAACTTCTATAAATCCCTTATAGGGCAGTTTCCATTTTCCATATAATATAATTCCAGCCATTTCCGACGGAATTCTTATCCATTCATTCGTCTTTCTACTGCCATTTGACTTTAAATCGTAAATAACGGTCATGATTCAAAAATGTGTACTACATTTAGTACGAATTCAAATCTTCTATACAGCAAAAGATCGTTATCATGGGTTCGTTTCGCATAAATAAAGTTTCGTTTCTAGATTATTTTAGACATTATGTGTCAAATCTTAAGGTACTCATTTGGTTAACAAAACATTACATAGTATCACTCCCGTATTCCCCAAAACATATAGTTAAAGTTGTATTGCACATTCACACTTTGCAATTAAGTTTCATGTAATGTCGGGCAAGCATATTTCTCATCTACTGAGGGCAATTTCAAACTTCAAGCTGTTGCTGTGTATTTTCTTTTTGAAAAACTCAGTGTGGGCGAATCTGAGATCGAACCCAAAATACTAATATTCAGCCACATCTGGTTAACTTAGAAGTTGACTCCAAATATAGTTTGTAGAAAAGATGATTACGATTCTTATTAACAGTCCGGTGTTTGAAATAAAATTGTGCCCCGAAAATGTCTCACGATTCGTCCTCTGGAAATGGCAACCAACTTGCCACTATTATTCCCTGCATCATTAGTTGTAGTACTATTAGGTACCTACTTCTGCCTTCACTTTTGAGGTATAACTTAGGGTGTACCACAGGGTGTATCTGGAGTACCTAGGGTTTATTGTTCTACAGACATGCTTTAGAATATTGAATAGAATCACAAAGCAGATGTTAGTGAAACAAGCAGATGTTCTCACTCACCCTTACATACAAGCAGTCTAACAGATAAACAAAGCGCCTGCGGCTTACAATCTCCACATAGGTTCTGTACCAATGTGTGCGTGTTCAAGCAAAGTGTTTTAGTGTGTATAAAGTAAATAGATATTATACAAGTGCGATTGCTTCGCTACTTCGCGATGACTTTTTATAGATAATCTGATTTTTAGGAAACATTGGCTTGACAAAGATCTAAACACGAGATTTTATTTTGGATTTTATTTATCTTTGCAACTTTTTTATTATTTGATCGTTGCACTACAGGATATAGTAAGTTAACATAATTCAACCTGGCCAAAACTTGATCGTTTATCCTACCTAAATTGTATATGAAAAAAAAAAACAAAGTAATATTTAAAAAACAAAAGCTTACCTGTTGTGTGGGATTATATCTGAATATCTCGTTAGTGTCACGGTACCACTTGACAGAATGGAGTTTCTGTTCATCCATCTTGAAGTGGCAACTGAGCTCGGCTGCGCGCCTCGGATCCGCGTACAGCGGCACCTTTAGCTGCGATATGTCATGTGCCGATGTTATAGCTGTGGAAGAAGAAAAGGAGAAATATAACATACTATGCCTCATTTTTCGCATGGGGATAGGCAGAAACTATAAAACGTGAGAAGATGCATGTGTTATCTGTTACAACTGTTAAAATTACAGAATACAATTTTTCAGTGAATCGTACGATGGAATACAATGTCTAACATTTTGGGGGCACAAAATTAACCGTGTAATTATAATATGAGCATGTTATAAGTATGATAAAGAAGAGATAACGATACAGTAATGTTCAAAATTTGATTAGGTATGCTTCGAAACAACGAATCTTTTGATAATTATATTATTTTTCCATGTATTGGTTGTCTGGAAGAAATTGCTTTTAGCTTTGGTGTATAATAAAGAATACTCTGTGTGTATTACATCTATCTGTAGTTTTTTCAATCCGACTGTACGTGAGATACGCAGAAACAGTTACGGATAGCAGTAGTTATGATGAATTATTATTATTACGGTCAGACTATAATGGCCGATACGAATTTAAGCGCAAAAAAATGTAGAACAAAATGTTCTTTTTGTGACAAAAACATAACGTAACAAAAACGTAAAAAATGTATAGGTACCTAATAGCTGTCCCACAAGCCATTAAATATTCAGATAGCAGTGCAAACAAAACAAAAAAGAGTTCAAATACTTTTCACTAGAAAAGCTAGACTAAAAAGGTTTATATAAAAATAGTTTCAAAGGCTTTTGGTGGCCAGATATGTAATACTGTGTTTATTTAGATAATAAAACATTCGTGAAACTTTGTTATGACGTCTGTTTGAAACATAATCGCCACGACTGTAATCCTGGAACGTTGTTTGAGGTACTAAAGTGCACTTCACTCAAAGTGGTACAGTCAGTGACGTAAATAGATTGATATTAATTTTAAAATTAATTTAATAAAAATATGGTAATTTTTCTTAACTATCTACACTATTAAATAGAGTAACATTAATAATTAATTACAGAAAAGTAGTGAAATTTGCAAGTTTTCATACCTTTGACTTTGACTGTACATCTCTTTTATTGATGGTGTTATCCCATAATTAGAATATTCTAGAAAACCTCATCATCCTCATCATCAGCCAGAAGACGTCCACTGCTGAACGAAGGCCTCCCTCAAGGGGGGGGGTTTGCCATAATCCCCACGCTTGGCAGGCGGCCTGGGGATCGCAGTGGCTCACCGATTAGTGCTATAGTTTTTATTAGTGCGAATAGCTGCTGCCCGGAAAACCTATAGCTATGAAAATCATGAGTACCTTTGCACTCATTAACGTATATGATATGTAAAATAAAAAATATCTTTATTTCATGTAAACCAAGGCCCCAAATAGTTGGTCCTATAGAGAAGAACCGGCAAGAAAGTCTTTTGAAACTCTTTTAAAATAAATCGATCTTACAATCATGTGACGTATAATCATTAAATTTGACGTGGAATGTGTGCGTGCTTTTTTTGTAACGTTGTCACACTAGGTTCACTGCTGTTTCGTGGGTACAGCTTAGGAAAAAAAATATATCATAGGCCCGATAATCCGATAAATATTGTTATGTGTGTTAATTAAACCCGCGACAGAAAGCTAATCGCTTGGCCGCTGCCCTTAACATGAGGTTGTTTAGTCACTATCCATTATATCCAATTATTATAAGCATGTGGCAAATTTTATTGTTTTTTGCTATGTAAGGGGGCGGGCCTGTTGCCATTTACCGGAAAATCTGAAACGCAAACATACTCAAGCACTCGTGTTTTCAACTGCTAGATCAATAAGCAAGTTTTTATTTTTAATTAAACTTTAATAATGTTTTTGAAACGTTTGTGAACATTATTTACGAACAGACTATAAATATACAATATTATAAGCACTTAGTCTCGTTTACGTATGGAGAATTATTTGAAAAAAGATAAGCAAGGTATATTTTGTAAATCAGCATTACTCTCTTTAACAACATTTTATTTTCGGGAACTCGCCAATTACCCATGCTTGTTAATGCATGAATAAAACGAAAGCCGATCCCGAAATGATTTTAATTCAATGAACTATGCCTATTTAAGTAGGTAAGTGGTTTGTGTTCATTACATGCTTCCTTTTATACCGTTACGATCCTAGTATTAAATTCAGAAATATTAAAATATAATTTGGTGAAATAGAAAGTACTAATCAAAATTTCGAGCGTTAATAAGAATAAAATCATGTACTAAACCTTATATTGTGGTGATCGTGACTATTTATTCTCAGTTATAAAAAATCGTAGCATTGTCTACGATAAAATGCTACGCCGTAGGTGATTCTACGACGTACAAACACGTGTTATGTTATGTTGTAGAATTATTTTTGACATTATTTTTGTCTATTTATACAAATAAGCATTCCTAAAATAGCAGTGATTTTCACTAATGGTACCTACCATTTGTGCTTCAACTATTTCTACTACTGTATCATAAACGTTATCTGACAGAATAAATACTACACGTTACTTTGATATTATTTTACTTAAACCAGTAAAAAAATATGCAAAACATTTCACGTCCAAGCATTCCTAAAATATCCTGTTTAATCCCCCATACATGAAATATTTTATGTTAAACTCCCATAACATATTTGGCCCCATATCAAACGTTCAAAAGGAATTGATATAAATTATTAACAAAATGTCCATGATACAAACAGGGTAAACCCAAGGGCAAATGTTTGAGAGGGCCGTCCTTGTAAACATGCAGCTGTTCTGTGTATAATTTGCTAAACCCCAAGTCAAAAAAGTTTGAGCTCTTTTAAAAATGTTATTTTAACCTCTACAGCTACACGATCGAGAGTCTCAGCATTTATGTGGTCTTATTAAGGTTTCATAATTAAACGAAATTCTAAATCTAAAAATTCTTTAACTTTTTTTTGTTAATTATACATTTTTCTTAGACTTCTTGAACAAGCGACACTAGTTAAAAATTACCCGTTTCTCGAATTTCTTAGTTAATTTATTTATCTCGTTTAAAAGTGACATCAAACTATCGAAAAAATTATTATAATACCTATTAATTTGTGGAGACAACTGCCAAATTGCAACAATAGCAAGTTATATAGATTCACCACGAGCAAAGGGAACCCACAGAAATCTGAAAAATAACTTAGATTTCTGTGGTTAACCGGCAATCTGGCACAGAAGGATGAACACAAGTTTCTGCCGTATTAAAAGTTAAGACAGTATCACGCCTGTATCTCTTGAAAGGTTACCTAGAGGTGTACGATTGTACTCCCACATTGTGCCTTTGCGAGCTTAGTTAGCGTGCTTATTGCCAACCACCGGGCACAACTCCAAACTTTAGACAGCTACTGAGATTTTTTTTAATGAAAATGCCCAATTACTAATTTCCATTAACAGAACCAATATCAGTCGATACTCTGGTGCCGTATTATATACTTCAAATTACGATTAGTTACTTTATGGGGGAACGAGGTTTGGTGTTCCTGCATTGAAAAGGGAGGATCAGGTCAGATGGTTAGCCAGGCGGGCCGAAACCCAACGTTAGATGTCGGACATTCGTATATGAGTTAGAATCGTTGTAAACTTTCATAGTCCCATTCAGGGTTTGTTGTTGTAGCTTCACTCCGATAGATGGGGCTTTACTTTTTGCCATGTTGCGAGTAGTGGTCGCTACAACTTCTAAAAGTTATATCCATAATTTTACCCGAAATACGACTTTCAAACGTAGCTGATCGTAATTCATTCGTCCATGAAACGTATCCTATCAATATTCCTTGTTCAAGCGATGTATGAGTTCGTTTTACTAATACACAAATTATATATATACAAATTAGTTGCCTTAAGATGGTTAACTTGAAGCGGTTCTACAGAGTTGCATGGATGCAGTTTACTTGAAGAAGAAGACTATACACATCTGTACTTCGAACTGCGCACGTAGATTATCACTTGCGGTTTTCTACATTTAGCTATCTTGATGTATTCGTAAACATCGCTGTGGAAACACAATTTGCTACAAAAAAGGGTTGCTAGTAAATATGTTAACCATAGTGTCGCTTCTATGTTAATGTTAAGAAATAATTGCCGTCTTAAAAATTATCATTTG
This sequence comes from Shargacucullia verbasci, assembly GCA_947562105.1. NCBI lineage: Eukaryota > Metazoa > Arthropoda > Insecta > Lepidoptera > Noctuidae > Shargacucullia > Shargacucullia verbasci. The sequence continues at coordinate 8,754,491 of OX387289.1, read as the reverse complement.
TTTTTAACTATAAATATGTTGAATGTATATGCTTCGTGTGAATGGGCTCGTTGCTTCATAGCTATCGGGCAAATCGGTCGATCTGCGATTTTTCACATATCGAGACCCCTTCGTGCCTCGGAAAGCACGTTAAGCGGTTGATCCCGGGTATCATACGAAGACCTATGATAGTCGTTACGGGTGTCAGTAGCCCAAAAAATCAGTTTAACCTTAGAGTATCAATGTCTCCCAGTTACTAGGTGGCAGAGGTCAGAAGGCAATCGCTCCGTGTAAAATACTGATATTCAGCCGCAACCGGTTAGATTGGAAGCCGACTCCAATGTATAGTTGGAAAAAGGCTAAGCAGATGATGATGTGTATGCTTATTACAGAGAAAAAAAAAAACACGACACACCTACTACTCACAAATATAGTACAGATGTACGAAACGTAAGCTTCATTTTTTGTTTTTCATTTTATTTGACATTCCCTAAAACTTTATCAACATCGGTTGTAAATTGAATTGGACTTCAGCCTACAGGGTGGACGTCAAAGCCCAAAAAACGTAATTCTATAAAGTCAGCATGTGGAGATAGCGTCCATTGCCTTTTGGTTTTTTCTGCTAACTTAGTAAAAAGCTTGACCCGACATCTACCAATACAACTTTATTTGAAGGGACTCTACACTATTCGGTTGGGATAAACCGCAAAACCTTCGAGCCCTTGTTAATAAAACAAGGCGTGAGGGAAAATTTAGTAAATATCTTGCACAAGTTTGTACAAAGTTGTAAAAGAGTTTGGAAGCAAGAGGTGCCTAAATGAATAAATCTAGAATATCTGGGATTTAGAAACTGTTACTTACATAAAAAAAAAATAAAGCAGTTTGTCTGTTAGCGTTCTTATTTTTTCACTGTTATATAGTACACTTATTTTCCGTATATTTAAGATTGTGTGATTGACAAAATAGAAGAAGATGGAGCAACAAAAAACTGGCCTAAAAACCTAACAAGAATAGCTTGTAAGTGACTTATGTTTATTGCAGCTGACACACGGTCAGATACCATGTTTATACTTGAACATTATTGTTGGTCTAACGGCCGATTAATCACTGGATTTGAAATCAACCATATTGTTTTTGCTACGTAATGGCGCCCAACTTGGGCCTAATTAACGCCAGACAATATTTTTTCTCAAGATGAGCAGGAAAATAAATATCGGCGGTAATGAGATCATCTTAACACGGTCGATTACGATGTAAGCAGAAAGATATTTTGTTGATGAAGCCTTTCGCGGTAAGCATGACGACCCTGCTTAATGTACCGTACGTTATTAAGTAACGCGCTTAAGATCGATTTACGTGTAGAGCAACGGTTTCATGAGCATTTTTATGAACGCGCAAAATTTATAAAGCATGTAAAATATTGGCATGAAATCGTATATTATATACTAAATAAATGAATTAAATATGTAATAAAATGGGATGATTGAATTGAATATCGAGTTTTCTTTGAACTGTGTTGTCAAAGGTATGATTTATAGCAATTTGTATTTTCAAATTGTATTTTAGTCTCTTTTATAGTCACAATTCTAGAATATTGTAAAAAAATAACTTACCTACGCTTGATTTATTATGATTTAAAAGTGAATTATTAGTACAAAAGCTGTCCAAATGTAAGCAAACAAATATAATGCAAACAGCCTACCATCGCATCATGCCTATATTCCCCGAAGGGTTAGGTAGAGGTGTATGTCTATGTCTATGGTACACCCGCATTTCGCCGATGCCATGTAATAGGGGGCGAGCCTATTGCAATGTACCGGGCACAGTTCCAGACTCTTTGCTGCTACTGAGAATTTCCATACAGGAAGACCCAATAGGACCAGGCCAGGACCTCACGCTTAGCAGTCACGCTTACGACCACTAGACCGATGAGGCGGTCTACTACCATAATAAATAAATATATCTACAATCCCATATAAAGCCGGCCATCTAAGTTATGTTATCATCAGTATCGATAAAAGTTATTTTGTTTACTTTCAGTCAATATCCTCATTGAACGGAAGTACACAGTACCTATTATATTGGCATAAAATTTTCTTAGAAATCCAATCACGTTGTAGTACCCGCCAAATTTAATCAACTGGTACACTTACAAAGAAAAACATTAATTTTACTGATTGACCTCCCGTTGTTTGAGTAAACATTATTTTAACAACAAGTTACGTAACTTGTAGATTTATGTATTATGTACACAAGAAATACAATTAGAATATTTAGTTCTAATTCCGCCAAACTAGTTCAAGTTTGGGTACATGCACAGCACCGCTCGCAAATATATGCACATGCTGAAGGTGGGATAGATATAATGTAACATGCAATCCAAACCGATCCTCGACACGTGTTTCGCACCTCAACTTCGTCTTCGACTCGAGATGTTCACTCGTCGACCGCTTGGACGAATCCAATCTCCTGAGGATGCCCCGTGGAGAGGCGAAACATGCGTCGAGGGTCGGTTTGGGTTGCATATTACATTATATCTATCCCAAATTCTGCATGTGCATATATTTGGGGGCGGGAGGGCGGTGCTGTGCATGTACTCAAGCTTGAACTAGTTTAACGGAATTAGAACAAAATATTCTAATTGTATTTCTTGTGTTATTTATAAGTAAGTATAATTTCTTGTGTTATATGTAATATTTATTATTATAAAACTAGACTGCCTCATTGGTCTAGTGGTTGCATGTGCGACTGCTGAGCCTGAGGTCCTGGGTTCGATTCCCGGGTCAGACAAAGTGTTATTGGGTTTTTCTATAACGAAATTCTCAGTAGCAGCATTGAGTCTGGAACTGTGCCCAGTAGATGGCAATACGTTCGCCCCCTATTACATGGGACTTAATAACGGCATCGGCGAAATGTGGACGTACAATAGTACACCTCTGCCTAACCCTTCGGGAATACAGGCGTGATGCTATGTTATGTTACTATTATAAAACTAAAGCATTCAATGCTGACACTCAATTGTTTTAACACGGCAACTGATGCAAATGAAACACAATAGCAAAAGCTACTGTTGCGTTGCTGGGCGCCGCGTGTGACATAATAGATTAAACCATATAGGTACCTACCTTTTTTCTACTCGCCTTTCATCAAGATATTCTTTAACTTTTTCGTTATACCATTATTTTTTAATCACACTTCCTCTTTAAATGTGATATAATAACTATTTTTAACTTCATGAAACTATCACTTGCTAAATTAGTACGACAACCAACAGTTAATTATAGATTAAGCACCTAAATATACCTTAGCTGATAATTTGTGAAGGGACCGCCCGAGAAAGTTTTCAAGTGACAATCTTCCCTTACATTACTAAATGATGGTGACTACCTCACTTCTAAAGCTAATTGTTCCATTCATACTGATTTAATATTGTAAATTAGTTCTGAAATATTAACTCATTGTAGTCAGCAGTGAAGTGCGTGGGTAGGGCGAGCTCAATGAACATGAAAAACTTCTTTCAAGGCAATTAGTATAGACATAATTCCAGCTTAAATCGTTCGCTGCTATAAGCATCTCGAATCGATATTGAATAGTCAAATACTATGTTGTTGTCATCACGGTTGGTAGGTTTCACTGTTAGTGATACTATTTTGTTAGCAAACATGTGGATACCGCACCACAGAAGCTTCTTAACCTTAGCCTGCTTTTACAACATCCATTGGGGGATAAGTAAATTTCTTTTAAAGAAACCTTGCCTCACTCTAGGAATTATTCCTGTATCGTTGGTGCATTTTCGATACGTTGCGACGGAAACCAATCGCTTAACCACTGCACCAATGGTGTTGTCAAATATAACATAACATAGTATCATACCTGTATTCCGCGAAAAGTTTGGTAGAGGTGTGCTGTTAAGCAACGGGAAGTGAGCCTACTGATATTCAAAGTACAATAATTCTGGGTTGTTACTGAAAATTTTTAGACAGAAAACCTCAATGAAACATTCACACAAATCACTTATCGATTCGCGACTCGCGAATTTCAAGAACTATAAAGATGTATAAATAGATATTGAAAGTTCCATATTCGACGTAACCAGACGCAAAAAAGATTTTTTTAAAATTCAACAAATAAATGAGTAAAATATTCTTCCTAAGCGGATGATGACGTAGTAGAGTTTCAGGTACGGTAAAGTAAAGTATATAACTAGCAGTATGCAAACACACGTTGGTTAAAATCTGCCCACTAGCATAAATAAACGCTGAAAAGTACCTAGTGAAACCAACAGAAAATGTAGAAAGTTTTAATAGACATTAAATAATCCGTAAAGCAATGTTTTTTAATTGCAACGAACAGTATTTATGATGGAGTAGATAGGTCTGACTCAGGATCACATGCTGTGGCATAAACGAGTAGACATCTGTACTGTACTCAACCTGCACTATATTCTAGTTTCCTTTCAGAGATCGATAAGGTTGTTGGTGATGTAATCTATGTGGACTGACACTAGGCCACGATGGTGGATTTTTACCTAACCCGTTTAATACTTTGGAGATGCCCCAGGTGGGTCGCGGAATTAATGAGCTAAGCAGAATTGTTGAGACAACCAAAATACCGAAATTTTACTACCAACTTCATGAACCAACCTAACATTCTTTTTTATCAACATTTTTTGCAGCATAGCCCTTGAGGTATGCCTACAAATCAATTAAAATTGGTGTGTTATAGAATACCTCTTATGCGATTTTCGGAAGTGCGTTTCAGAAGTGGTTTCAGTGCAGCTATGTTTGTAGACAGTAACATTTTCAGTAGATGCTCGGCGTTCAGAATTTTGACTAAAAGTTTTGGGTTCATGTTAAACTTATACCTTCACCATATTGTGGATTCTACTGGAGATTTATATAAAATTCCGGTGTGCGTGTGTTCGTAATTCTTCTCATCTTAAACGGCTTTTGAATATATTTTTTTCGTGTGTTTTTCACCTGGATGTTTATTAGCTAAGGTGAAACCGGTAGGTGGCGTTGTTGTTGAGATCCAGAAAACAAACAAGTAGACAATAGCTAGTTTAATATAAAATTTGTCAAAGAATTGATACTAGTGACTTTACCTCGGGGTCAATTTATTGGTTGCAGGTTTAATCTATCATAGCAATCCTTAAGTAAAACGTGAACGCAATTTTACATCATAATGCACGATAATGTAAGTCTGAAAAACGGTTTTTTGGTGCAATAAAAACTTAGGGAGTTTTCCAAAAATTCATTTATCCTCTTTAAAGAGTTATTTACTATAATATTCTCATATAATTTATTCCTGAAACGGAAATTCCAGTCCATTTACTCTACTTTAGCACTTTGGTTCGACGGAGGGAAAGAAATGCTTTTAATAAAAGTAATTTCGGAACAAATTTACTCGATTTGCGTCGGATAAAGGTTGAATAATAATTATGGAGGAGGGTTCCAACTAAGTAATTTGCTTAAGTTGCTTTGCTGTGAGCGTTCCGTCGAATCGACACCCGCGCCCCCACTGACGCGACGGTGGCATTCGGAATATCAAAAGTTTCCAACGAACTCATGTTACTGAATATTCATTGTTGTAATTGTTTCATCAGTTCAACTAACGCTTTTATTAATCCACGGAGACAATAATTAATAACGCTATTTGTATTATTAATATTGCCAGCGCCAGTTTGAATTTTCGTTGAAACATTGTCAATTCCCTTAGGGTTAGATTTTAATTGACAAATTTTATTTTCACATTAGCGAGATGAAGCTATCAAAATAATAATTCGATTTGTGAGTGATGGACGCTTAGTGGTGGCGCTTCAAGAGTAATTTGAAAACGACGTATTTTCATTGAAGTATAAAGTAATGAATTTTGGTAATCCCATGCATATATGGGATTTCTACTAGCAGACGAGAGTCACTCCGTGTAAAATAGTGATTCACCAGCATCAACCGATAGACAAAAAATCATGATATCACCCGCTATTTATTTTTAATTTTCAATAATAATAATAATAAAATTCGTATTTAAACTTAATTTTACTTTCCTAGCAGTCAAAACAAAACAATTCCGTGTAAAGCATCAGCAACAGCATAGAATGTTAACAAGTAAATATCGGTATATAATAATATTGTGCAACCATAATTAGAGTGAAGTCTGACCGCTTTTCGAGGGTATGAAGCGATTAAGATGGCCGGGTATGAGTAACAACTTCCTTCTTCATGTTATAACATAATGCGATGTCTGGCTGCGGAGTCAGATGACAGACGCAACGAGTAAACGAGTAAGTTATGCCTTAACATTTTGAAGAATATTGAATACTATTTGATATCGTACATTATTTACATGACTGCCACATTGGTCTAGTGGTCGCAAGCGCGACCGACAAGCGTGGGTTTGATTCCTGGGTCCTTCAAAGTGTTATTGGGTTTTTCTGTATGGAAATTCTAGAAAAAAAGTACCTATGAGAAGAATCTGAGAAGATGCATTTCGTTTTCAGTCGTTGCTATTGTTATGGTCAAAATTACTCTAGGTATAAATTTCCCTTGTACATATATAGCCAGATTTAAGCCAGAATACAACCAGCAACGTATATTATTGGGTATTATTACCCACTACGAAAGACCTATGTCTGACGTAATACGAAGGTGTGATTAAGTTACCTGAACAGGCATTGTCCTGTTCGCGTGTGAACAGCCCAGCCGGTTTCCTCTGGGAGCTAGCTGATAAACTAATTTCGCGACAACCGGAACATATACGCTATTACCAATAGTATCCGCCTTTGTATTAACCTAATTAGATTTTATATTGGCCTTTATTTATTAGTTTAATTTTGCAGTTGATTAATATGCACTGGGGTCTCTTGTGTGCAAAGTACGTTTTTAATTAATCGTGGCAAACTAAGCCATAACTGGAGCTGGTATAGTCAATAACAAAAGTAGCTAAACTTTGAAAAAAGTTTTGTATGAGTGACAACTTGCAAATTGCGTTACTCATTGAAATTAATTATTATAGAATAGCGTAGATGTTATCGACTCGTGTAACGGTTTATTAAAAAAAAATATATAATATAAATCAATTTCAAAATTACCAAACGTTCATCAACTTATGTCACTGACTGTACATACAACATGTATAATTTAGATTGAAATGACAACATTTACGTCAAAGTTTTTCTCCAAGTTCTCTTGACAGGAAAAAAATGTAATGCCTGAGGATGCCTACGCAACAACATTTATCTTTCAAAGTTAAAAACAAAGTAAATACTTTCTTGATGGAAATGGATATCGAACCGAACATAATAAGGAAAAAAATTAAATTAAATTTCACTGTATATCACTTATCCTATAAAAAAAATGTCCTTGGGTGTCTAAAAAAACGCAAAAAATAATAACGCTTCATTTCTGAAATAAAAAAAATCGCGGATCATATAAAAAGTAGAATCAGTTTCAAAATAAATTTACTTTAGCGTCGAATAAAAATTAAAACCCTGCCACCGGGTACAAACGAAGTATGTAAACCGTTAAAATTTTTCGCATGTCATATTTCACGGATCCAACGGGCATTTTTCGTTCGACGTGAAAAATTAATAGCCGGATCCAACAGCTAGGCGGCAGACGTATGATGTTCTACTTTTTTTCATTTCCTAACTAAGCAACAGAAAGTGGATGAGCCACCGTGTTTGGTTTTGAGCAGAAGTCAACTTATTTATTTATTTATATAATCATCATTTACAACTATTATTACAGGTGCAACCCAATGCAATAGTGAAACAAACCTAATAATAACAACTTATTTTCTAAAACTTATTATATATAATGTTATCCTTGTGAATTCACTCAGTGTACAAGCAAAAATGTCTATCTCCTCTGCTACAAATTTGACTACCTCATTGGTAGGTCACAAGTACAATTGCTGAACCGTGTTTTTTTTTTTTGAGTTGTCTCTCTCAGTTATCTCAGGGAGCTTCTACTGCTTAACTGGGCAAATGACGAGACCAGAAGGGCCTCCAGCCTAGCAAATTAAATAATACTAAGCAACACTGCTAAGGGTGTCCCATAGTGGGACTCGAACCTCGGCGTCGAACTAGGGCGTTGCTGGGGGCAGACAAGAGAGGACTTGCTGGATCTGATTGTGATTATATAGGGACATTTGATTTATTACTACTGGCTCAGCGCGGGCTGGCTCGAGCAAAGATCGGGGTGGATGCTGACCCGTGTATTAAAAGAAAGTAACAAACCAAACCTATCACTTAGGTAAACTTTACTTCATCAACTTCCTAGAATTTTCTGATCAGTCTAAAAAGATGCGGTTGGATATCATTATTTTACACGGAGCGACTGCCTTCTGACTTCCACAACACAATTGCTGGGAGACACTGATACTCTAAGGTTAGAACGGTTGTCAAACTATTTAGGCTGCTGGCACTCGTAGCGAGTATCACAGGGATTCGTATGATACCCAGGACCAACCGCTTAACGTACTTTACGAGGCACGGAGGGTCTTAATCTGTAAAGAACGGTCACCCATCAAAAGACAGACCGCAGCAAGCGCTTTTTAACCTCGCAGTTTGATCGGTACGCCCGGTAACTACGAACTATGTAGCTACGAACTCTTCTTAACTAATATTATCTAAAAACTACAGTAACGTACGGTTCTGTTCACCTCCTCAGATTTGCACCCAAATATTCAAACTCTGTTATTAGCAGTGACACTAAGATAATGCTGAATGATAATATCGATAATAATTCTCTATCACCATCATTATAGTATCGATAGTCCATTATCACGCAACACTAACCCTTCACGACCTACACTGACCCACTTCGCCCCTGTCCACTTACGTCTCGATAAGATAAGTAAGGCTAATGCACTAGTATTGCTTCAGCACGGCTTCTGCTGATGTCACTAAGGTCGATGCTATTAGAAATCTTGTTTCTGCTAATCGTGTAAAAGAAAAAAAAAGTGAACGTTTGTTAAAAAAACTGTCGTACTGGCTTTTAAGGACTGTTACTCACTGACTGTCCGTTTTATAAACAATTCACATTCATAATAACTCAGAACTGAAACAACTATATGTTACATTAATATTTTTCCGTGTGGGAATCGAGCCCACAATACGCAGAGCAGCAATGAATCGCCCAACCACTACAACCGTGCCGTCCATATAGGTATAAATAGAATAGTTAGCCTATAAATTCCACAAAATAATCTAATAAAAAACGTATAATTGTAGCCATGTGAAAGTATTTTATACAGAAAAGAATTCTAAATGAAATTGGATCTTACGAACACAATAAACGCAAAAACAAAAAAAAAACACAAAACAAACAATAAACGCAAAATCGGATCACCGTCACTTCAAATACAGGTTCAACCTATGCAGCTGTGTCGTTTTATAAAAAAAAAGGTTATACTGATATCGACAGGGACAATATAGAAGTATTGTCGTTGGTTCTGGCTTTCAGCCAGCATCTGACAGTCATATCATTACGCTCATATTGTCGTTGTATCTCTCCCTTTGTGAGACAAAACATTGATGACAAATAAGTGATTTTTTATTGAGACTTAGCTAATTGTCTTGAGAAAATAATAATAATAAAAAAATATATAATATTACGTTCTCTTGATTTTTTTCCATGTTGGATAGCGTGATTAATGCATTGCATGACTAAGCTTCACGCTTGTTGTCCCCGAAGACTAAGATATATAACTGTTCTACATCAGTACCAAAAACAATTTCGAAACCCAACCCGGGTTTCGAAACAGTTTTTTTTATTCCACAAAAAATCATCTAACTGCAGCCGTGCGAAAATATTTTATAAAGAAAAGAATTTTAAATGAAATTAGGTCTTACGAACACAATAACGTTACGTTCTACAACAGTACCAAAAACAATTCCGAAACCCCGGTTGCTACTGAAAATTTTCTAAGAGAAAATCTTAATAACACTTTGCCAAACCTGGACTCCAAACCAACCTCATACTCAATAGCTGTGCTAGCAACTAATACCAATGAAACGGTATAAATGCGAAGGGTATAAAGTAAACCTTGCAGCTGTCTACATACGGACTACGTTTTTCCTTGGTATAGATAAAAATAAATAATGCATCCTCCACGACTAAGAGTACTTTGAAACGTCTCTATTTCAAATTCAGTAAGGCTACTCGAATCGGTTGAAGTTAAGATGTCCGTCGAGTCTTATATCAAGATGCTGCGGCCGATGACCCGTTACATAATTAATCGTGCAGTTTGGGTGTGAAATTGAGATATTTTAAGGCTAACGCCGCACTGCCTTTTAGCCTATATCATGTATAACTTTTTTGAATAGCATTGTAAAGTACAGCCTGTTTTTCTGTAAAATAGAGGTGTGTGAACACGTGTTACATAAATAACATACAATAGCAACACGCCTGTATCCCCGTAGTGTAGGTTGTAGGCAGAGGTGTACCCACATTTGGCAGATATGGTAGTAAGCCCCATGTAACAGGGTTCGAGTCTATTGCCATCAACCAGGCACAGTTCTAGACTCTAGGCACACGGTTCCAAATAATAGGTCCTATGGAGAAGAACAGGCAAGTAACTCCATGGTATGGTATATGACACATCACGCTATTACTGTTTGAGTGACTGAGGACATTTTGAACAAATATTTTCATTAAAGCTTCACAGGTAAATACAGTATTGATAAAATATTCGAGAGAAGCAATGAAAACGATGAACTATTGATGTCGGTATAATCCTATGTATATCATATTATCGAGGGCAGGACGTTATTCGGTTCACTTGCATCCATTCCCCGATATTGGACACAAAGTCTGCACAACACATACCCATTAGGTATGTGTTGTGCAGACTTTGTATTTTGCCTTACTTTGTTAAAATTGTCATGGTACTCAGAAAGTTATATGCTCCGATGAAGATTTTACATTTACATTTTGTGTTGCTGGAACGAAAATGTGTGTGTGTTTTAAGCCGTTTTTAGTATGTCCATTATGCCTTTTGTCGAGTCGGCACGATATATCACATGGGAATCACTTTCGTCATTGCGAAAAGATTAGCCAATCAGCAAAGGTTGTGTAGAGGCTGACTGCCCAAGATGCGCAAGACGTCTCATATTTCGACGCTCTTGGAGGCTCTTATCTTATATCTTTGCATTACACCTGTTTACTCTGAAGGGTAAGAGAACTCATGTCTGAGTTAAGCTCGCCTTTGTGCATAAACTTTCCATCTAAAAAATGTATGTATATATATTTCTTGTGTATAATAAAGAATAATAAAAGGGTTATCCTATCTTATATTGTATAAGCTATAATAGCTCCGAATAATTGAATCAAACTTCATAATTTCATTATTCATATACCTACCCAACCGATTTCGATTAAATTCAGGCATAGAATATCTGAATAACAAAATACAAACAAAACTAATTACATAACCGCTATCTACTCGTGCGCACTTATCGTTCCATTAGTGGAAATTGGTAATTCGTATGCCCATATGTGACCGGACTCGTCAAAGGTAGCGAAAGCTGTATTTTACTCGGCCGCGAGTAATTACTACTACGTAATGGGTGGAATGATCGCCAAGAGTACCAAACGTTAATAGATTGATGTACAGTCGAATAAACAGTTAGGTAGGTGTACAGGGCGACCATAAAGTTGACGGCACGGTATTAGCTTTCTGTGCTAGATGTTGCAGGTTCTATTCCCGTACGAAACAAATATTTTCATGATCTACAGATAGCTGTTTCGGGTCTGGTTGTTTATATATATGTGACATATATGTTTGTAAACTATACCCACAATATTGCAATACAGGAAAATCCTAGTGTGGGGCTATGTTTTATAAGAAAAAACTAAACAAACAGAAACAGAAAGTAGGTGGACTAAAAAGCAACTTTATAATTTCTTAAGAAAACTTAATCTGTATTCTCGACCCCGAGGGTCGAGTACGAGTTTTTCTCGATTTCGACCACAGTTAACGTAAGTCAAAAATGTATTCAATTAATGTGCGTGCGTTTATGATTTATTCGATATGATAGTAGTTCACTTTAATGCACGCGGACGATTTCGCCTTGCACATTTTTGACTAAACGGTAATTTGTACTAGACCCCCGGTAGCCCCGTATACTTATCTCTTTGTTCGACTGTACCTTCAGGAGGCCTGAAGAATGCCGCGGTTACATTGACTACCGATTAAGTCTAAGCTACACTTTCCGGGATTAATAGTTTAATTAATCTTCTATACAAGTTGAATAGAGGGACCTACGGTTAAAAGGCTATTACTAGGCTTTAAATCGTTTGTAAAAGCGACAGCCTGACCTTAATAACAGGGTTTATGTTCGTATAGCGAGTTAAGATGCCGTCTTTGAATATTCTGTTTGGATAGGTTCAACAGAACAACCAAATGGGCCCCAAATACATAAAGTTACCGTAACTAAATATTATTTTATTATACTTGTTAGCAATCCAATTTTGATTTAAGTTTGTGCTGAAACTCCTAAGATATACCTATAAGTGATCGTCGATACTCTATTCATCTGCCAACATAGTAAGCGACTCAGGATGAAGATACAAACGTTCTAACCAAATGGGGTTACTTGTCGAGACCTAAATTCAGAGCACTAAAACAATAGAAGTTAAAACTATGTCACCCTGTTAGTTTGGATTGCCTTTTGTTTTAAAAATATAAAACTCTAGCTTTCAATTGTTCCTCTACCTGATACTGTCCTATTTTTAGTTTGTTGTCCCTAAAATGGTAGAACGGAACACTTATGAAATTACTTCGATGTCGGCCTGTCACAATCCTTTTTCTCCGAACAATACAACGCTTGGTCTGACAAGACATTGGTCGGCCCGGATTATTAATATACCTAGTACAATGTCTTATAAAGTTACACGTTCATATAGAAAAAAATATTATTCGTGTATTCTATCGAACTGTAGCCTTTTATATTTTTTTTTTATTAAGATATTGTTTGCATGGCTGCGTCATTAGTCTAGTGGTCGCCAGTGCGACTTTTGAGCGTGAAGTCCAGGGTCGAGAAAGTGATATTGGGTTTTTCTGTATAGAAATTCTCAGTTACAGCACGGAGTCTGGAACTGTGCCCGGTGATGGCAATAGGCTCGCCCCCTATTACATGGGACTCAATAACGGCATCGGCGAAATGTGGATGTACAATAATAAAGTACACCTCTGCCCAACCCTTCTAGGAATACAAGCGTGATGCTATGTTTCATCTGGCTAGCCTTTTGGTCAGTCAACTCCATTAGGTTCGGCTTCTAGTCTAACCGATCGCGCCAGAATATAAGTATTTAACACGGAGCGAGTGCAATCTAACCTCCCCCGCCGAATTACTGGGAAACACTGATACTTTAAGAGTAGACTGGCAGTCAGATATTTTGGGCTGCTGACACGATGACACTTGGGAACATCTGCATCGTGTTTTCCGAGGCCCGAAAGGTGTCAATGTGTGAAAATCGTTCACCCATCCAAGGACTGAGCTCAGCAAGCGCTACTTAACTTCGCAGATCCACTGATTCGCGCGGTAGCTATGTAGCTATGAACCCCTTTTACACTATTCAATATTTGCGAATTCTCTTTTATTATACAACAATTAAGTAGGTACATACGTTACTATATTTTCAGAAATATACAACGACAATGAAATACTTACAATAATCCTATTTTCGCTTAAAATGTTGATCACCAAAAACGCCAATATTTCACAAAAAAGCCACACCAACATTAATACATAAAAAGAGAATTGTCTCCACAATTTTATATCAAAGTCCTTAATACGGTACAGTCCCATTTCACCTAATAAGATCGCAAAATACGAGTATCTCATCTAACGGCAGTACATCTATGTAAATGTGCTCTCAAATAAATAGCACATCTCATTACCGCCTCCAACAAAATCTCGTGTGTGTAATCACCAGAACATTGAACCGGAATGGTGATTGCGTCAGTTACGTCCCTAGCTGTAGGTTCGGCGACCTTTGGTGAGATAGCCCATTAATATTAATAGGTTTTTACTACACTAGGTTCGTACCCTACTTATTACCTTTTGTTTCTGTTAACTGGGTCATTGGTCTAGTGGATTGTGGTTGCTGAACGTGAGGTCATGGTGTCGATCCCTGAACAGGCAAAGTGCTATTGGTTTTGTTTGTTAGAAATGTCTCAATAGTAGGCTGGAGTTTGTAATTTTGAACTATAAAACTAGTTTCCATAAACTTATGTTTCCAGTCTTAATACCGCATCTATTGCTTATCGAGTTTCAGGCACAAGTTACTTTTACTAACTTCATGTCGACTTATACAAATAACTTAAATCGTAAGTCATCGCAAGTCCTAGAATATTCAAGTTAAGTGAAGATATGTGTAGGTGATGTATACTAGTATGTATCCTATGTTACACAACCTCATTTTCCGACGGTTCAATCCCAAATAATGTAGCTCGCCAAACACCGTGGGATACGTTTAATACCAAGAATTTTCTATCAGAAAAACCCAATAAATAACATAATTTCCCGATAAAAACAAACCCAGCACCTGCGCTTGGGACCACTAGACTAAAAATGAAACAATGCAGTTAGAATTACATCCAACTCATTCATACAACATAGAAATACATATAGAGGTCAGCGCCAAAGATTACAATCAAGCTCACCGTCAAAGGAAACCACAACACAGGTAGATATAACGTAACTATCAGTCGTGGAGGAAGTTTGACGCCATAGTGCATCGTGTCTGCACATCAAACATAAGGCTTTTTATTAAATTTCTGGAAACCTTCTTGAGCTCTGACGCCTTTTATATACATTGGAAGGATTGGAACTTTTATTGGGATTTTCTGTTATTAAATTCAGTAGCAGCCTGGAGTATGGACTTGGGTGCAGTTGATGGCAATAGAGTCGCACCCTGGCATATACTTATATAGACTTAATAACAACATTGGTGTTTGGGTATACAGAAGCCTTTTCCTAACACTTTGGGAAGAAAAAAGCAATATCTACACCTAACAAAGCATCAAATGCTCTGTTAGTTGTTAGATATTACTCTTAGTTCATTCAGGTCAAATATCTGATCATTTCAATTCTCTGTTCTGATTGTTTGACTAACATTAACAACCAATTATATATCATCAAAATATCTGAATATAAATAGGTCGAATCGGTATGAAGCTGTATGATATTATTTGTTATTTTAATAATAAAATAAGGAAGCATTTCCTGGAAGATATCTTGATAAAACTTCAATCATCAATTCAATTTTACTCTACCAGGAAAACAACTGAAAGCTGAAAGAACTCAAATTATATTCAGTATATTGTATATTAATGTAAGAGTATGGTCACTTTTTTGTCCCTTGCCTCGTTTCCACGCTGTGAATATTCTTCACACGTGCCGGATACGCGTTATCATAATGTCTAACCTATACAAAAATATTCGACAGGAAAACAATCTTTTATGCGAACAATTGTGGTTCGGAGAAAACTTCTCAGGCAGTGTACACATGTGTTCCAATTCACTATTCCAAGTACTTATCATAATTATTAGAAAGCTAGATAGCGACATAGCCAGTAGTGTAAGTTTAAGTTACTTAAGTAGCGCTCGCTGAGGTCGGTCCTTGGATGGGTTATCGTTTATCACACATGCGTGCCTCGGAAAGTATTTTAAGCAGTTGGTTTCGGATGACATGCGAATACCTATGATAGTCGTTACGGGTATTAGCAGCCTAAAAAGTTTAACAATCAATCTAACCTTCGAGTATCAGTTTCCCAGTAATTGGGTAGTGGAGGTCAGATGGCAGTCACTACGTGTAAAATACTGATATCCCAGCTGGATATCAGTATTTTAGTTACCAGATAACCGTAAGAATGGAAGCCGACTCCAATGTAGTTGGGAAAAGGCTAGGCAAATGGAGAATCAAAATTATTAAGAAATGGTCGTTCCCATAGATATGAAAGTACTCTAAATATTTCAAAAAAAGTGCTGCAAAATATAGTATTCAAAAATTCACCCTGTATACAATATAACAAAGTAAAAATCAAGCACAAAACTGCTAAAAAAACGTATTGTGTGTGCGGTTTCTATATAGCGCCGTTGAAGCTCGCCAAAGCGCGAATATCGATATCGGAAGCGCTCTGTGCTGGCAGAAACCTCGAATAACTATTTCTGGTATAATGCTGTTAAATTCTGAGAAACGGAAGAGGGTTATAAAATACAATAGTGTATTGAATACCGTCTACTAGATAGCTTGCATACTTACCTTTAGCTACATAAATATTTTCTAAGAAGTCGAAGTAAAATTTGGTTTGGTTTTTTTGTTTTGTTTTCATTATAAAATCCTAACGAGCTGATAGTTAGTCTATACAAAAAATATTTTTGGTGAACAGCCAATAACACGCACATGTTTCACCTTAATTGTCAAATCAGCATAACAAATATGAAGACAATAGCTTTCGCACGCGGCTCCGCCCGCGTATTTTACGAACCCGTACATTTTCTCGAGATAAAAAGTAGCCTATATGCTATTCCAGACATCTATCTCTGTGCCAAATTTCATCCAGATCCGTTCAGCCGTTCGGGCGTGCAAGAGTAACAAAGATCCATCCATCCATCAATTTTCACAAACTTTCGTATTTATAATACGAGTATTAGTAGCATAGGATAGGATTTGGTCTGAATACAGTTGGCATGTAAGCGGTGGCTGTCATTTTTGGCAATAAATACGTATTTTCGCATTCTGTACTTCCGCAGCCTAATTACCTAAAAAAGCGACAGCAACGCGACAGCCACACGACAGCAATCTCACTGTCAGCCAATTCATTATATGACACAAAAATGACGTTTGACAGAAGCTATCGTGCGATTTACGCCTGTCGCTACTTCGGTAATTAGGCTGCCGATCACAATATAATAAGTAGGTACTAAAGTTGACAAAGGCAGATGCTTTAAAAAAAATTAGAATCATTTTGGCACAATCAAATAAAAAGATTAAACTTAGGTAAAACCTACCTGCGAAAATAACTCTGTCCGTTTGTTACCTCATAACGACTAAACTACTGATCAAAGAGATAGGTTGGGATCTAGAGAAGAACATAGGTTTATTTTTACTATTGTAGCAAAACATGATAATTAAACAATTCTCGCAATCGAAGTCGCGGGAAACAGCAAATAAATTAATGGAATCAAGCGTTACTTTGCGGAAATCCATGATATATAAGATATACAACTATAATATTTAGTTTTAATTCCGCCAAAACTACTCCAAGCTTGGGTGCATGCACAGCACCGCCCTCCCGCCCGCAAATATATGCACATGCACATGAAATAATGTAACATGCAACTAAACCGATCCTCGACACGTGTTCCCCACCACGGAGCATCCTCAGATGTTGACTCGTCGACCGCTTGGACGCGAATTCTCGTCCAAGCGGTCGACGAGTCATCGGGCGGTGTTGTGCATGCACCCAAGCTTGCAGTAGTTTTGGCGGAATTAAAACTAAATATTATAGTTGTATATCTTATGTAAAAAAGCAAATACATAATTAATACATAAAAGAAGAAAAAAACTTTTTGTTTTTCATCCCAAAATAAACTACAATTTCTCATATTTGTATTGATATGAAAGTCTTTACTGAAACTTCTTATAAAACGATTAATTCTACATATATAAAGCACACTCGACAAGGAAACGAGATATATTATTATGTAAGCAACTAATTAATTTTATCTTTAGGCAAGTTTCATTTCTCTCACGACCCGTGGGACCAACCTTAGTTTCGGGATCTTATATTGTCTTAGAAACATCTGTCTTCTTAATTTTATCGTTCGCAATTTGTTACTGTGGTATTTGTAATTATTTTATCGTTGTACTATGTTTAATTTACTTTCTGTAACAGGCAGAGTGCTAAAGCCAAGTTCTACGTTCTTCACAGCACTTATTACATATTCTGGAGAAGTAATTTTAAAAGGATTCTGCTAATGGGTTGCTTTCGTGTGCTTGAGCGGTTCTTGAGATCTATAGTTCGATTCCCAGGTCGGGCAATGTGATATTAGGAGTTTGAAACTGTGCCCGGTAAATAGGAATAGACTTGATTGCTATGTTATGGAGGTTAATAAAGAACGGCTCCGTCTAAAATTTGGGGAAGATGCTATGTAATGTAAAAAAGTATTATACAGTGTCTAAAAAAATATGAAATATTTTTATGGTGATATTCTATGTTTGAATAAATAAACAGTACGTATACGGAATTTATTGCTTTGGAAGGTAACCCAACTGGCACAGTCCCGTAATGTCCAATGCATTGCGATGTCGTTTTGATATAATTCTCAATACATAGGCGTCGGATAAATGATGTGCTTTTCATTTGTTTATTTAAACTGGCTATCTCCTAAAATCCCTCTGTTATATCTATTTGGAATGGAAGTGTAAATGCCTAGAAACTCTGACAGATTGAAAAGCAAGCGGTAAGCTCTATAGCTTTCTTTACCACCCATATCACTAAGGAAACAAATTGTTTCTCTTTGGGACGTGGCTTATCGTGTCTCTTGAAGGACACAGAACGACTTGTGTACGATAAAAACCTATATATTTATCAAAGAAATGTTAGTACGTATACATAAGATTATTGTATTGCCAACACGATCCATCATTGTTGGTTTTTGTCTTCACAAAGCTGTACACAGATGCCATCCGCAAGTCTTTGTTGTGATGACGTAACAGCACTACACTTTGATAGTATAACATGGAAAACAAAAGAAAGAAAGTACGGGTTTTCGATTGACCTTATATTTTTGATTCGTTCGATGTTAAATAGATGTTAGCGCCAAAAAAATGTACGTGATAATAGAAGATACTCGTATGTATTGAACTACCTATCCATATATTATGTATATGACTGTATTTGTCTTTCCTTAAAGTAGATAGAGTAGAAAAAATTGCAAAAAATTTGGTAAGTATAGTAATTACGCTTTTTAACTTTCTGAATAATAATTTTACTATTTATTTTCCGCATAGCAAAGATTAGTATGGAGATCCTCTCACTATTTTACTATTTAAAAAAAGCTTATTCAAATAATGATAAGTTACTGAAAATAAGTAAAAAAATGCAAAAAGATTGATTTTAATGGATCATTTTTTTTTATTAAGCAGCATCTTTCTCCAAGAAGTTAAAAAAATATATCTTCTTTAGGTGTGCGTTCGAGTTTCTGGTATAGTGTATAGTTCAATATTTACGTTCATTCCAGTTTCATTAGTTAAAAGGTCAGTAGGTATTCAAAGTAGGCTATTATCGTTTTCCTATAACTAGGCAATCGGACCCTTTCCTTTACAAATATAATGCACAATAATTTCATATAATGAGCAGTCCCTATCCAGTGAATCGTATTTGTTTTGCTATACTAAGGAAAATCTCCATTTTAACATAATCCACTGAGAATAGAAAGATTATTCTGGAAGAAATATGTTTAGTGGAGTGTAATGTGTTTTGGTACATCGTCTAGCGTAACTTACACGATGTATTTTTTTCTTTTCTTTATTTATTGTGTTGTGTGCGGCCATAATAGGGTATGATAGTAAGAAAAGTTTTATACAAGGTGGATCAAGTTGGTTTAGAAAATAAATTTCAATTTAACTCTCTACCATATCATCGTTTACATCGTTTTTATTTAAATTAATATGAGGTCACGTCGGACACGTGACAGCTGGCCAAACAAACAACGTGTCAAACCTTTACAAAAAGTGTTCCATCAGTTGACAGAGGTCATTCCACCCCGACCCTTGCTCGAGTCAGCCCGCGCTATGCTAATAGTAGTAAACCAAATGTCCCTAAATAATCACAATCAGATCCACCTCAACCAATCAAGCCTTCTCTTGTCTACCCCGCACCAACGCCCTAAGCCAAGGTTCCAGTCCTACTATGGGACGCCCTTAGAAATGTTGTTTAATTTAATTTAATTTGCTCTTCTCGCTATTCGCTCGGCTAAGCAGTAAAAGCTCCCTGAGCTAACTGCGAGAGATATTTACCAAATACCAAATTAAATAGATACCAAAATAAAAATAAAAAATGACGCGGTTATTCTGCATTGTGTTCTCAACGAGCCAGGAAGTATTCACTTGTTATTTAAAAACAAACGTTGTTCCATGATTTCTCGTGTATAGTGGGTAAAGTTTACAAATATACGAACTCGCAACACGTAGCGCAGAGAGCTTATGGCTTAGACACTACGCCAACTGTGCCGTCTATGAAAAAGGGTAACAAATATAAACGTGCGCAATAAACCCTCACTATTTTGTTATTATCTTTAAATTGGGTTAATTTTCTGAAGCTAAAATCATATGTCATAATATATTTATTTAATTTTAAAACTAACTACTTATGCTAATGTATTAATTACAACCTTATAAAAAAATAAAAATGAAAAAAATCTATCCTAAACGAATACTTGGGCGTCATAGTACTCCTCCACATCGCTGTCAAATGGTAACGTGCCCAGAAGACTGACTTTTTTCAATTTAGCTAAGTTTTTAGTTAAGGTAAAGCTATTTATTATTTATGATTAAAATATGGTTTTATGTGTGATTCTGTGAGTACCCATGTTATCATTTATATGCTGATTTACCTATTTTATTCTATGTTTCACTTTAAAGCCACATGTAAAAATTCAGAGCTTTAAGAACTCGTATTGAAATCTGTATTTCCACAGAAAATCCATTTCTTGCAGTCATATAAATAAGGCAAACTGACTACTGCACAGTGGAGTGAGTATCTTCAAGTTAAGGGTGGAAACCCGTTGCGCGTCTGGATGTCCGGTGGTAAAAAGAGGATAATGGTATTATGTCATGCAAACCCTACTCGAACTGAGACTATTTTCGTTTACGAGGCTATCTAATTTGGTTTTTATCAAGGATTTATCAAAGCGGCTTGGCACGACTCTCTACTGAGTCTTAATTGTCAAGCTGCTATTTGGCTGAACTCGACGAGAAAGACTGCATACAGTAAGTCTACAAACATTTCTCTCGTCACACTTATTTTCGGTGGCGTAACTCATGTTATATGTGTAGGTAGTACCAACCCATGATAAACAATGTTATATAAAAATGATTACATATGGATTGTGTTAAATTTAACTTTATACCAACAACTAAAACTGAATATATAAAGCTAAATATATAGCTAAAATAATTGGATATTAAAATCTGACTGCTCATTTAAAATAACTCTTGAAAAATTGCAAGAAATATGACTTTTTGTTCGGTCCCTCATAAAATAACAATTGTAAACATTTCAAAAGGGGAACCTGAATGTCGTACCGGTACTTTATACCTATTTACGGATTTCCACCGAGCGTGTTTCAAAGAATAAACGGTCATTACAGTCGGTCGTTGCACACGAAAATTCTTTCGTGTCTATTCAGTCGTATTCCGAAGCAGTTTGAATGGTGCACCAGTGAAAATAATCGCCATAGTAAAGCACAATCGTTGACTGGAAGGGTGCCAAGTCGCAGGGTGCGCGGTGCTACGCTTCCTATGTGTTTCGCTCCAATAGAATTAACAATTTCCCATGCAATCGCCGGGTAGCGGCCGCCCGCTGTCAATGAGTATCCGGTTATTTATAAAAAGATATGACGTTTTATTTGCGATATCTGCCTACGCGGCCATACAAATCAGTTTGTAATGAAATATCTGCAGCATTGTACGGTTGTTAGGGCCTTCCTATATTTTAAAGTACCATATAAAAGCATAAAATAAAACAGGCATGACTCATACACAGTACATAAAATTTGCAATACATTTCCAGATAAAATTCGAACCGGAATATTTTATTTTATGGATTTCAATGATAATAGCGATAAATCGTGGTCTTTAATTAATTCTTGCTCAAAGATAAGGGTTCTATTTAAATTTTAATTGGATTTTCCCGAATTCGACGCCTCGGTCGTGTGTCAGTGATCTTAAAATTTATTATATTTTCAGTGTATTTACTCATATTCACAAGCATGTTGCCACGTCCACGTAGACAAAGAATAAAGTTCTGTATAAAATAACGCCTGGCCGCGAGCCAGCCATCCCGCGTTGTCAAGATACGACAAACTTCGTTTAATTTCGTCGCCAATTGACAAATTTTAAACGAAAATTAATTTAAGACGTTAACGAACTTGTCAGCGGATGTTGTTTCAAGTTCCAGGCTTTGACGGGATTAAAATACCACGCCTTTGTAATTACGTCCACAATAACCCTCTTACATCTAATCCCTCTGAAAACCCCAAAGACAGCGAAGCCGTGATAAATTATGCCTAATTTTAATAATACAGACTGTTTCATTTTTGTAATCTTTGTGTTATTATTCACTTGACTTGGCTTGTTTTGTCCGCACAATTTGATACGTGGAAGCATACCCCAATACACATACACATTGTAAGTATACCGCGGTAGTTTTCCGATAGCTACACGCTGCTCCAAATATCGGACGGAGAGCTGCCTCGTTTTAAGGCAAAACCTTTTTATGCTCTCAGAGGTGCGTTTGCTTTGCTCTTTGGATGTTCCATTTTTTGGAAAGGTTCCTTATGCCTTTAGTTAGTTTTCTATCACGATGATAATTAACAAACCGAATGTTCTTTGTAAGATTAATAAGTAAATACCTAAGTGTTTTAATGAGTATACTTTGGAGCTTATTTTAATATTGTCCAGTTGACTTTGGCTAAAAGTACGAGTACATTCTATGTATGTGGATAGCAAAATAAGTAAGGGGGACTTATTTTGCTACCCATTCTGCTGAGAATATACTAAAATAAGACTGAATAACAGTTTATAAGATCTGGAAATTAAAATTCTCAGGCTCATGGGGCCTGGGGCCTCACGCTCAGCTCGCACTTGCGACCACTCAACCAATAAGGCAGTTTTAATCAACTCATAATGCGCTTGAACTTCTGAAGAAAATTACTTAAATAAAAACATAGCTAGCTCACCTTCCACTTGTGAGAAAATCACCACATACATATATCATGCACGAGGACCGATCACTGATCACGCACGTTACATATAGATATATGATACGTACGGCTACGAGAAATTTGCCCAAAACCTTATGTGATAACAAGAATAATTCGTGAATACTTATACGATAATGGCGTTGTGTTCCAGTCTAATTTAAAGATTTAATAGTTTTTAGATACGGGGAGAACTAGGCCCATTAGCATTCATCTAATAAAGACACCAACATGGTCATTGTCTTAAAAAAAATTATTCATTACTGATATTTCAGACTTGAATTAATTACCTTTACAAGACTAAGCGACCTGGCTGCTCTACTTTTCACACATCTATAAAATTACACAAAAATAATTGTAACCGATTACTGCATTCATCGTTGACCAGCATGGATTAAGTTAAAAGACCTATTTTGGCTAAAAGGCTTTTTTATTTTTATTTTTGAAAGAGTCAATTTATGTCATATTTTTTTTATACTTTACTTTTACATATATTTCTAATAATGAAATAACAAGAATGTCGAGACATGTGAAGTAAATTTCAGGCTACTTACGAATTCTAATGACCATCCATGGTTTATTTAAAAACTACTTCACTTGAAATATATAAATAAAAGTACAAAATGTTAAAAACGGGGAGGAGAAGAAATCATAGGGCATCGTAAAATTCGTCCACATCGCTGTCAACGGGAAAAGTGCCCAGAAAGCTGGCGGCATTGCCACGTTGTATGGCAATGCTGATTCTCTGACCGAAGTAGAGGCCAGCCCTCTTAAAAGGCTTGATAACAAACTAATAAAAACGACATGTAAACTTATTGTATTAATTTCAAAAGATACGTAAGAGTCCCGGGAAATGGAAGTAAAAGATTTTCTACTGTATTTACTTACTCTGCTTAGAAGATTACATATGATTGTCAGCGACCACCACAGTATAGGTAGGTACATTGCGTTTCATAATATTACTAATGCTTATTTATCTTCCACCAAGTTACTCATCACATAAGGAAAAAGAGGGACACAGATAATTTGATAAACGTCAAAACAGAAGTCCGTCGTAAAGAAAGTTACGACAAACATACTTATGCGGCAATATTTGCTGAACTCGGTACGTATCAACCCTTAAATAATTTACTTAGTTGTAAGCTCACTGTTACCACTGGGCATGACTTGTGTGTTGCTGGAATATTAACAAGAACGTGTAGGTAAAGGAAGGGAAAGTCAGACATGTTAATGTCTGAATTTCCTTCGTATAGTGATGCTTTGCTTTCAACATTATCTTCGACATGTTTAAAGGGAGTTTCTGCGGCAAGAGACTACAGCGGGTTTCTTCTTAAAGGGTGTTTAATGATTTTTACAGGGTCGGCAAACTAGTATTGCAAGCGTCTATTGGTTACAGTAACCGCTTATGTTATTTGGCCGTCTGCTTATTTGCCATGTGGAGTGGCAGAAAATATGTAGAATGGCGGAAAGCCGTGATGTCACTCCACAAAGAGCAGGGGGTTATCACCTGGTTTTATATAAATTCATATTAACGCCTGGCAAGGCCTGGTACACACAATGAACGTAAAAATAAATATGTATTGAGAAATACCGCATCGACACCCTGTTAACGCTTTCATTCAGAGTTTACTGCCACCGACCTAATTCAAAAAATCTCGTGTCCTGTATACGAGATTCCGTCGTGTGACCCCCTCTTTATGGCGTTAGATTCGATGAACTAGTACACCTAGGCGTACGATAATGCCCCTTTGCCTAAGCTATCGAGAATCGAAAGCGTGTGGTTTAAGTACAGATTTATCGTTCACAGTGTAATAATGTATTTGCTACGTTCCAGAAAGCCTTTTCTACAAATAAAAAAAAAATTACCGACTATGATAAATATTAGGTGATTTTGTGGTAATTAGCTTTTAGATGTTGCGATACTCTAATTGGGGTACAAAGAAGGAGCTAGGGTGATGAACTCTGAGATCGTCTGGGGCCCCCTGGACAGTCGACCTCGATACCGCCATTGCTGACTGGATAATCTTTCCATTTCACTGCGGCATGAGCGATTTCCAAACGATATCTCGCGTCGATTCGACAAAAGAAGTATAATAAGTCTTCTTTGCCCTAAAGTGTTAAAATTATTGCTCTACTTTCTTGAAATTGTGTTGAACGTTATTTAATTTGACTGTATAGACCTAACTATTATTCACACAAACAATTGTAAAAGTTTAATCAATATTACGGTTGTTTTCTTTTATATATTTTTGGAGCAATGTTTTGTGAAAAACTTTTTATTTATATTATTTATTGTACATGTGATATTATCTCATTGAGAACAAAATATAGTAATTTTGACGACACGGTTGGCGCAGTGGTTAAGCAATTAGCTTTCAGCGCTATGTGTCGCGGGTTCGATCCCCGCACGGAACAAATATTTGTATGATCTACAGATAGTTGTTTCGGGTCTGGTTGTGTGTGCATGTGACATGTATTTTTGTAAACTGTACCCACGATACAGGAGAAATCATAGTGTGGGGCAATGTTTAAAAAAAAATGTACCAAGGGACGAATTACTTTGATACAATAATGTTTTTAAATTTTCGTTGCTAAATTGTTACTTATCAATTCAATTTGTAATATATATAATAATAGTAAACTGCTATGCAAACAAAGTGAATTATGTTTATAGCTTTTCAAAAAATAGCAAAATATTTATACATATTCTATTGTCGTTGTATAAAATAATATTCATGCTAATAAAGTACGAAACTCTCGGCGTATGTTACACTTACACCTCTTCTATATAATTTAACCCAACATCCATCACGCCATTGCAGAGCGATGACACTGATATATTTAAATCTAAAATGTTTTACCTTACTCATACAATAAGAGGGTCAACAGTATGAAGGGAGCATAGGAAATGACACATGGTGTAAGTCAAAACCCCACCACCCTTTGTTTAAAAAAATGTATCCACCAAGCTTTACTGTGGCATGGAAAGAATAAATTTATAAAATAAATTTATAATAAGAATGAAAATGGTTTGACTGCTTTTCATAAAATTACATACATTGACTTGACAATTA
The DNA here is from genome assembly GCA_947562105.1 of Shargacucullia verbasci. Lineage (NCBI taxonomy): Eukaryota > Metazoa > Arthropoda > Insecta > Lepidoptera > Noctuidae > Shargacucullia > Shargacucullia verbasci. Next base: position 8,728,439 of record OX387289.1, on the reverse strand, counting down.
AATAAATATAATTTAATATATCCCATATATTAATTTAGGAATTTTCATAGAAAATTATTTAATTCATATCCATATTGCTACTACAGGTAAAAACAAAAACGTGTTTGTATTAACTTAGAATTATGCTTAAACTATAAATTTAATGAAACTAATGCCTTTCTGTACTTATCACCGATCAGTTTTCTTAAGTCGTTAAACATAACCTTTTACACCAAGTATAATCAATCGAAAGTTTGTCGGAAATAAAACACGCTGTGTCACAACATAATTAACATAGCTTTATAAAACCATCATGGTGAAAACAAAATTTAAAAACTCAGCTTTAAAAATTGACCGAAAAATGAAGCCCCTCACTAAGAGCAGGGGTCAGGGGGAGGTCTTCATAAAATACAGCTTTCCTTATTACACGCTCTGGAACATTCTTCATTGCATATTTCCATGCTGAACTAGAAAATCTTCAGAGAAAAACAGTCTTAAGCTCAAGACTGGCAGTAATGCAAAAGAATACTGAGAGTGTTTTATATTATAAAGTCGTTACTTTACAGGAGGACGGGAAAGTGCTGGCTTCTATGCCACTTAAATTGTGAAGGAAAAAAGAATGTAAGTGTTATGAAAATCATGAAATAATACTGTTTTTATTGTAAGACGGCGCGGATGGCGCAGTGGCTAAGTGATTGGCTCTCTGCGCTACGTTTCGTGAGTTCGAATTCCGCATGGAACAAATATTAGTATCGCCTACAGGTAGTTTATCCCGGTATGTATGTGTGCATATGAGATGTATGTCAAAAGGGAGAACGTTAAAAAATCACAGAAGAATATAGTCTAACCATATGAATAAGAATATTTGACAAGACAAAATAGAAACACTAGAAAGTTAAAATTTGACATGAATCAGTGCCCTGAACTTAATATTAACCTGAAACCCACACATATATTCGGTAGTGTGTCAAAGTGCCTCGAGACGAAATGACGATAAAAAAAAATTGTTTATAAAATTCAGTGGCTTCACTGCCAAAACGACTTTTATGCGAGACAAATCAACAAAGAACTCGATTGGAGGAAGTGGAAGTGTTTAAAAAAACTTCATGCAGCTGGTAGGTACCTATAAATTACAATTAACTGCACGTCTATATACTTACTAAAGAAATTTATGTAACGAAAGGCCAGATGATATTATTTTATTTCCTTTGGTTTCCTTTTCCTTTGTTTATTAACAGCTTCAAGATATTTACTGTAATACCTATCTGAATCCAACCTTAAACTTACTCCAGATGTTTAACAAGACACCAAAACGGCCAATAATATTTCCAGAGAGAAAGTAAAATATAACTTGCAATAACAAAATACAACAGTGTAAACAAATAACATTAAATTAAAGTACGGACATAAAAGAATGAGAAATGTTGTGGAATAACAATGCAATTCTACTTATTGCATTAGGGTGAGATGAAAAATACGATGAAACACGGCATCTAGATTGTTCGCGATTAATCTATTTATAAGCACAATTTGTCTGACGGTTGGGCTGTAACTGGCTTGATTAAATCGTATACTATTCTAATTCAATAAATCTTGCAATCATTGAAGACACGGTAGAAATATTTGTATATATTGCGAGCTATAGATATAGTTGTGAGAATAATTCAATAAAAGATTTTTTTTCTGATCAACATTTTTCGACGTATATAATTTTTATTCAAATATGTGTGGACTTTACAATCCAAGCAATTTTCAAATAGCGAACCCGAATTTTCGACAGAGGTTGAATTTTCGCTGAAAATGACAGTCATTTGTTGATATTTTCCCCATTAAAATAAATCTATGCGTTTAAATGTCGGCTTTATTACAAAACAAGGTTTATCTTTAGGCCAAATTTAAACCTTCGAGAACTTGTTGTATTATTAACTTTATTCCGACTAAAGTTCTTAATCCAAAACTGTTAATTCAGTACTGGTACTAAGTTTTGTATTAAAAACTGTATTTGGATCACAAAAAGGTTCTTAATAATTATAAGACTCAAAGTTGGTCTAAAAATGAACCTTGTTTTGTAAAACTGAAAGAGAACTCTGAAATTACATGTAATAACTATATAAGACGCATCAACATTTACTATCTACTTGCCGATTCCTCGAGGAGCGTCCAATTGAAGTTGTCAAGGGAATATAATATTATGTATAGCTTCGATGGTTTAATCTCACAACTTCGTCCCCTTGGACGATGATAAAGTGAAATCTCGTTATCCGATACCTACTTAATTATATCTACTGACTTGCGCATCTTACTTGACATTGACAAACAATGGTTTCATGATGAATGTGTTTACTGATGGTAATAGAACAACCCTCTAATATATTAAGTACACGTTTTTAGTCTGTTAAAGTTTTTCGCAAATCGAGTGTGAATGGGCCTTAGAGACAACTACAATGAACAGTAGAGCCAACATTATTATAATCACCCCAATAGGAAAGCGGATTGGTGATTAATAACGTTATGATTGTATGGTTATACACGTTGGGACAATTCTCACACGCTACGTTAAAAATCTTAGAAGTAGTCATCTATGGTTTTTTTTTTTTCTATAATCTCGACTACTTCCAACCACTGTTACACTTCAAGTGTTACAGTGAATGTATCTCCAACTATCTGTTATAATAATTCGGAAAAAGGAAAACGAGTGATCTCGATATATCTCGTTTTGACATGACCTCCCATCGCGCGAGATTGATATCTAATCAGAATCAGACACACTTGGAGAACGGATTGCTGATTTTAAGCTTTATTATCAAATTAAACAAAATATTCCCAAATACAATCACCCATCGTGAGAGAATGTATTACCATGATCACCAAGTTTAGCAAATAAACTGGCGATCGGAGTTTGTTTTTAAAAGCGCTGAGGAGGGTTCTGCCCGGCCTCTTAGCCAAACTGAAAAGACTGGGTTTCTTCTAAACATTTATTAAAGCAACGGCCTGGGTATAAACAAGCAACCCTTTTTATATCATGTCTGTATCAGTCATTTCTAAGATACCTAGTACATTGTTAAATGAATGAAGCATAATTCACCATAAAATAAAATAGGCAATAAAGTTTGACGAACTTCATTCTTTAGGTATATCGAGTGAAATGTTACTTTATATTTTTATGAGTATTTTAGGGAATCACAAAATTGTAAATAAATTTGTTCCGTACAAATTTATTTCGATTCGAAATTTATGTTTTTTGTTACGCTTCCTTTAATTATAATTATTTTTTTCTATTATATAGGCAAGGCCAGGTTATCAGAAAACCAGAAGTAAGAAAATATAATTCCATCGTCGACTTTAGCACAGTAACCAACGCCTCCACTTCACAGAATTTGTCACAGCCCGTTAATTTGAAATCTCCATTTCCCGACCACTGATTACAAACTCCGGATGAACCATGAATTCGGAGCCGAAATCTGTACAGTACCCTTTACGGTACACATACTAACGAATACAACCTTTAACCTTTCATGTTCCCTTGGTTCCCTATTCCGTTGGTTGATTTACGTCCACAAAAGGGGTGTATTCTTGAAATATTTTATAATAGTAAATATAGCTAGTATTGACGGGTTAGCAGGCGGTCATCGGGCCCCTACTAAAACTTGGGGTCGTTTATTGTGGGTATAATCATAAATCTCACGCCACGTTATTGGCAACCGGCTAGGGGTTACGTGGGTGGATAATTATGATAACTTAGGGGTAGTTTATACTGGCAGCCAGAAAATATGTGGGGAACATTGTTTTGGGTTAAAAAATGATCTTGTGTTAGAGGTACATTTTGTTATTACTGATAGTTGTTTCTTTTTTTTAATTTGTTTTTTTGACGAAGCTATACGGTTTTGGTATCTATATATTTATTTATACTCATTTGTTATACCTATACAGTGATGATACACAAAGCGGACCTGATGATAGTCTATTCTATCTTTGTGTTTTATAATCGAGACTTATCTAATTACTACTTAATCAATTGTTTCAAATGATGAAATTTTAATTTCTACAATTAACATAGATCAGTTTTGAGATTTATGCTCTTCCAATTAATATGATTTTATACAAACAACAAACGTAGTATTTTTAAATAAAATCAATTTTTATATAAAAAAAAATTAGTTAAACAATAAAATTAAAATTATTAAAAATGATTACTGCTCTACTCACCACACAACGCAACGAGCGCTAAAATCTTCATGTTTGTGTAATGAATATATCGCATTTACATTATTTAACTGTCCAACTCCACAGAATAAAACAACAAAACTAAGTCACATCATAATACCATTCAAATTCGCACTTCTTATCGTATCTTTAATTAAAACAAACACACAGTAGCACTTTTGCCATTTTCCTGGACAAAATTTTAGACACAATATTATACCGATGTTCGAATTTTCGAGTTAGTTTTGTAAGTTTACATTCGGGTTGCACCACCGTTCGCGCGCGTATTCCATATTTGAGTGTCGCGGGTACTGAGCCGTGCTCCCGGTATGAAGGCTGGCCGCCTAATGTCCTTGGTGTTTCCCGCTAGGGCAGAGTCATGCGCACTGTGCACTCCCCTTTAAGGGCCCTTAAGTGGATTAAGTTTTAAAACTTTGACAATTGATAAAATGAGATCCAGTTTGTTTTGATGAAATCGTTAAGTGAAAAGTTGTAATGCCAGGTCCTTTTTTGATAAATTAATGCTTTTTAGAAAATCGCTGGGATCCCGTGTCTAGAATAGTTTATCTGATTTCGAGTTGTGCTAGGCAACTTTACTTAAATATGAAACGAAGATGTGACGAAGTATTTTAAAATAGGAACATTTACATTTGCATACCTATATAACTTTATTTTAATATGGTTTCAGTATGCTTCACTTCGTTTAAATTGGGTTTGTTCACATGTTTTTTAACCTGGTATTGCTTTATAACTATCATCTAGACTGAGATCAGATATCTGTAAGTGCAAGAAATACGTGTATGTGAGTGAGAATTGAACCCCAAGTTTTATTGGTTCGAATCCGCAACTCCAATTTTGAATCCAACCTCCTCAACCTGATGGGCACATATAGCTATATAGCTAATCATCCAGGGACTGCGCTATGCGGGTTCTCTTCTACATATACCTAACAGAAAAATCCTTATAACATACTACAGCAATATTCTAAATCTGCTGTTGTCAGACGAGTTTGGTGTTTGACTCCTTTTGCATATGACAATGTTGAAAGATAACCCAGCACTTCAACCTTAATACTGATAGACTCCTTGATAACCTCTCACCCCAAATTGACCTTGAATAACTTTTAAACTGATATGATCACTAACACTATTTTTTAGAACTAAAAACGGTATATTTACCATAGTTTTTATTACTTTTGAGGCTAAAAGTGACTTTGATTGATTCAAAATAATGTTTATTGTAGATTCACTTAATTTTTTTTTTGCAAGTTAACTGAACCTATAACGATATCGAAACAGCAATTATTAATGCTCCAATTACTTTTATCGATGAATTTCGCCTTTAGCCATTCCCTCCTAACATGCCTTCTGTCCACTACAGGCCAAACCTCGCCCAAAAAGGAAATATATTGCCCGTAGTTACCACAAGTGTGGGTGAGCCAGCTCGATCGCATTGGTTACGTTACGTTGGTGGATGGCCACCTCATTAACTGTCAATCATCAGGGGCCTGGAGGGGGGGGGGGGGCTCTACTAGAGCGAGGGCTGGCTCTGCACTTGGTTGGACCCTTGAGTGTATCGCGTGTTAGCGGATAACGTTTGAGCAAACAGGATGCTTTATTCCTGTCTTTTTTACCTGAAAAAATAGGTTTTTCGTTGATCATGTACCAATGTTTATGAATCTATAATCGTCTATTCGTACAAATAATTCGTTTACAATATAATATATACCTATATACATTGCAAGCCAATATACTGATGGCCCTATATATTGTTCAAAAGAAAAAAGTAATAACATTATACTAAGAAGATCACAAAATCATGGAAAATGACATATTTTTAAACTAACAATTACTTCCTACGTCTGGCCATGTCACTTTTTCATACCATTATCTGATAGAAATTTGACTGTCAAACCCTTATCATTTGGATTTTTTCCATAGAATTTGTTATTATAATGTTATTACATCCTTGTGAGTTTATGTAAACATAGGTTTTGTAAAGAACAGAAATATGCTGGCTCTTACTTTTTAAATTAGATATTATGCAGACACTTTTGACAAAGAAATGAGAGAATATATTATAAAGGTTGGATTTTTAGGGTCTTTATGCTTGGTTGGTCTGGTACATTGTATAATGTATATTTAAGTCAAAACATTGTATTTTTTGGACCAGACATAATATAAACTGAACTAATATTTGGGCTCACTATCTGTGATCAAAATGTGTTTAAAAATATAAATCTATTTTTGTAATTTTAGCTGATCAGATATACGAATTTTAGCAATAGGTAAATGAACCCATTACTCTAGTACTGCATGGGTAGACACACACCATGGAAAACTTTTTGTAGCCCTCTCAAGTTTGTTGGCTTCCTCACTTTTGTTTTTCTTCACCGTATTTTGTAGTCTCGCGGGCCGGTTTTGTACTCAGACCGTCCTGCATGGAAGGCTAGCGGTCATCCACTAGGCTATCACAGCTGCTTACGTACTTTCGTAGAAACTAAATCTGTGGCTATTCTAGTATTAAATATAATGAATGGGTCGTATATGAAAGTATATGGACTCATAAAATGGATAATGACGAACACGTGCGTAGGCCAGAAAATTAAAATTTATAGTTGTGTAGTTATTTTGTGGGGGAACGAGGTATGGTGTTCCTCCATTGAAAAGGGAGGATCCTCCGACCAGGCAAGGTGGTTAGCCTGGCGGGCCGAAGCCCGACGATTGATGTCGGACATTCGTATGACTGTTAGAATCGTTGTAAACTCTCATAGTGCGATAGATGGCGCTTTACTTTTTGCCATGTTGCGAGTAGTAGTCGCTATATTTTTTATTCTTTTTCTGTCTAGTCGGCTTAAGCTATCACATGGGAAATGCTTATGCCACCGTTGAAAGATAAGTCATCAATGATTGTATCAAGGTTGACTGCCCAGGGTACGCCACACGAACTCAAGTTTCGTCAGTCGTAGGGGCTCTTTCCTTGCACCCCCTATTTTATTTATAGTCTTGACCCCTTTCTTTAGCAGTATTACAAAAATACACAAATGTATATATGTAAAACAAAATATACGACGTACGCTTATTTATTACATCGAATACGAACTGTTCTTTTAACAACAATATTCTAATACACGAACTTCATCCGCCTGTAAAAACTCCAATACGAGCGAGTGGTAAGCTATCAAACTACAATATTTTTTCTTGCAACGCCCAAGTAAACAATTCGGGAATAGATAAAAAACTGGAAAACTTGGAGCAAACATTGAACGAGGAGAAAAAAGTAATTTATTCGTCGTACGTCATATTTTGTGCCCCGCGGCCGTCGTAAAGTTTGCCTACATTACGCGTCGTAATAGTGAATTTCCTACTTGACAGAACATTGGTGGTCTAAAATTTCGTATGTACTGTAAATACATATTTATGTATCTATTATAGTATTTTTGAACTAGAAATAGTAACAAAAATATAAGTAGTCGCACAAATGTTTAAACAGCTTCAATATGATAGTTGGTTATACCATCATAGAAAGATTAAACAGCCAACATGGGATCTACAGGCTGTTTACCCAAGGTGCCCTGGAGGTGCCAATATATCATCACTCGGCGAAGCTCTATTTCAACGAAATGCAAGAAAAGAGCGTGTCAAAGCAATAATAAGTTAGAAGTATTGGCTATCGTCACTCGGAGAGGCTCTGTTCTTGCTAAATCGTCCCAAATAACAAAAAATATTGATTTTTTAGGAATGATTTGAGAACGAAACCATTAAATATGCTTGAAGAGTTATTCAAAGTAGGTAAAGGTAAAAGACAATTTATTGGTAAAATAAGTACCAACTTGTGTTCAAACATTTAGAACACAATATCTAGCAATACATCATATTATTAAATAATATATTTATATTATTATAGCCATGAGTATCTCACAGGATTTTTAATAAAATATATAACCATTGCAATCAATAAAATATTCTTTTAGTTCATTCATTATCTGAGCAGGCAGATACGAAGCTTTTATTCAATTCATTGATGAAATAAAACATCAAAATATCGAATACTGGGTTGTTGTTACAGTAAACAACAACCAAACAACTGTATCAATGCAATGTAATCCCATACTATCGATTGCATTCCGGTTCACTCTAGTATTTGTTGTAGGTCGTCAATCTATAGGCCGTAGGCTGATTGTGAAATTAATATTTGATTTATTCTTTTACGTTTTAGCAATTTAACTAAGTCTGCGCAGCATTCTAGTCATCTGGTTCCAGGTGATCACGTCACTCGTTTTCTTTCCGTGTTGTAAATTGACTGGAGAAATGGATTGGTTCAAGGCAACTTCTGTCACCTTTCCGTTTTCCAAGCAATAATGTCTTACAACTGTTCATGACTGGTTTATGAGGACGTCCATATTTAGTTTACAAGCGGTTATAATGAACGCTTCTTCAAGGTTACGACGATATCAATTGTACTGTACATACATATAGGTATATATAATAATTTTGTCAATTTCTGTCCCAATGCGCGGACAGGCCTCTCCCAAGAATAATAAAGGTGAGGCCTTGCTACTCTTTCTAAATAGCTTTTTATAAGAAACCGTCGACAAATACCTACATATAGATTTTATTTATAAACTTTACAATATAAACAATAGTTGTTTGGCCAAATACAATGCGATTCCCAGACGTACCAAAATAAATACAGATCAACATCCCATAACATAAATTATGGTGAACTAACACGGGACCTACCTTCAAGATTTTATTAACTGAACCACCTGGAAACCGACGTAGAAGCACAAAAAGTGAGCATTTTGACTCCGTGAAGGGGAGGATTTACCCGTACCGGATACGACGTTCGCCGAGACCGGTCCGGTTATACGAGTACACTTTATACGAATGTTAGTGCCCGTAAAACGTCAAGTGCCCTGGTCTCTAAATGAAGGCGATACATACAGTATTACACCTGTTCGCCTTGCTTTTTATATGTCGTAAACTTATGTGTATCTGAAGATTAGATAGGAATTGTCACGGGAGACGAACATTTTAAAAGTATTTTTGTTTGTTTTTACTTTGTGACAGAATGTCAAAGAATGTCTGAGTATTCCTATTGTGTATATATAATATATATACGCTTTTTATTTCCCTAAGGGTCTTTTTATGTCCCTAACACATCAATTCGTGCTGTAAAGCAAAGATTTATTACGTCAATTCATGAGTAACACGGCATCGTAATAGTTCTGCCGCATCGTTGTTTGATAGGAGAAGACATTGAGCATTCGATCCCAATACCACGATTGCAAAGTTTGTCCTGAGTACTGTGCACACTGTGTACCTGAGTACTTTACTGTACACTTATGTATTATCTGCCAAGATTAAGTAAGTAATGTTTTTATACATTGACCCAGAAATAATTGCATTAGAACTTCTGCTAGAAATGAATCCCTTGATAATAGGACCCTTAAAAATCACAAAAGGTAAACTTCAACCCTTAAAAACCACAAGCTTTTATATTACGTTTAAAGGCCACAACTTTTCCTGCAGATCAAACTGAAGTATCGATACTATCAAAAGATTTACGTGGGAGTTGGGGCGTACATATAAAATATTATAGAGGCACTTACTGATATGGCAGTAAAGGAAAACAGTCGGCCATCATATTTTAAAATTATGTTTTATAGGGAAACAGTTATTCAAACTTCACTATTGCTTTGGGTTTCTCATTTTGTAAGGGTAGAAGGCTTACGCTCGTGTGTAACACAGAGATTGTGTCAGCAGCCTTGTGAGTATAGTTTTTAGAAATAATCTGCTAAATGACGTATCAGAAGCATCGATATCGCTAACGCTCATATTAACAGAAATAACGAAAAGGCACCGTGAGTCAACAAATTGATGGATTTTTGTCAAAAAATACTATTTTCCGCCTTCAACAGTGTGTGTCACTACATCGAACTCCATTAAAATTCTGACTTACAAAATATTGAAACGGTGAAAATCCAATCATTTTTTTTTTAAACAAATATGTATGTGGATATGTCACGTTATCTGCAATGGAAGTAAAAAGCGAATGTTTTTGAACTTAACAACCAGTAGAAAATGTAACCCTTTCTAAATCCTAAGTGTCCCAATATCCTTTTTGAAACACTATCCGAAGAGCGCTGTTTGCTGTTTTGAAATGGAGAACGACAAAAAAGTCATTGGTGTATATATTCGAGAGGGTAAAGCCCAAAATCCAGGGTTAAACCTTACCTAACTAGACGTATCGAAATCGGGCATCCCTTTGCACTGTGTTGTTTTATTGGCTTCCACTGTACGTACACATACGACCGAATTATTCGACACACTCCAGTTGGAAAAACTCATATATGATGATAGTGCCACTTGCGGCTGTTTAAGTGGCTTTCTACGGAGAGATGACGCCATAAATTTCTGTATTATTGATCCTTACGCGATTGTGATTCCGTGGTTTTCATAGCAGTAAATAGGTAGGCTTTTTAGTGCCTTTGAAATATTCATATGCTGATAAAATATTTTACACGATCTCGTGTATTTTTTAGGTATTGATTAAAAGGTTCAGAAAATACTAGCTTCGTATGTTACTTTATGAAAATATTAATATGGCACTGATGATATATGCTTATTTTCACAAATTTTACAATTGTGATAAATATAAAACGGAAATATTCTCCAAATTTGGGTCCTGAAATTTTTCGCTGAAAATATGTCTCGCTGACTTTTCGTTAATAGTCTGATTTTTAACAATAATCCAATATGTTTAATTAATAATGTCATCTAGTAAAATGTTAGCTCCTGATTCCGAACTAGGTGTAGCCTTTATTTCGATTAATTATCAGCGCCTATTCTTTCAAGTTAAGTACATAGATAGCAAGAAAATCATTTATCTAGGACTAATTGAAACTAATTAAAGAAATGGTCATGCTTTTTGATTAACTGACAAAAACCAGGTAAAAGCACAGAAGCATTTATTTGCCGTACAGTGGATGTATAACTAATTCCACCCCAAGACTGTCTTTGAATGTCAAGAATGTCTTTTAAGCTTTGATCAATCAAATAGAAGGCTATGTATGTACATAAGTGATTTATCATCATCACATACTTAATCGTAACATCCAAAGATAATCATGGATGTCACAGACCAATTCCGGGTGGATGCTGTAGCCCATCTGTCTGACAAATAGTCGCCTTTACGACACCCAAGGGAACCAACTCTGGGAACAAAACTGGCCAAAGTAACCTTAAATTGTCGCATACAAGTTCTAACATTAACATTAAAACCGTGTATCTGAACACGTCACAATCAGTAACAAACAGCTATTTTGTTATGAATAGTACCTACACGGAAACGAGCGTTTACATATAGTATTCAACATCCATAAGAATACGGGGCACGAACGCCAGATATTTCGTGGAGTCGAACAAAACAGTTGCAAACGTAACGACGTTTGTACGTTGTTCAAACCATCTATTTCGGCATAGATTCATCCCAAGAGAAATTCCGTAGTGGCAGAATAACGCTCAGTGTAAAGCTTTCAATCCGGCGCTCACTTGAATGGGATCAAACATAACTCCCCGCTATATGCTTTTGGAGTTCCGTGATAAATGTAAAACAATGAGGTCACTTATTATTTACACAAAATTATGTGCGATTGTTCTGTAACAATGCACGCCGTAATAGCTTTATAGAATTAAATTTTGTTGATTCTCAGTTAAAATATTCCGATTAATATTGACATGGCCGCTGATACAGGATTTTTTAACGTACGTTTTACTTTCTGGATCTGTTTTTGTAGCGCATAACGCACACAGTTGAAGGTTGAGCTCTCAAGCCCAATGTTCTACAGTGGACTGTTATTCGGAAAATCTAAGTTGATTATGAACACATCAACTCACATGAGGTAAAAAAAAAAACTATTCAAATAAAATGATAAGAAACATAACAACATAGACTTTTCAGCTTTTATAAATAAATGTAAAATAACAAAATATGATGAGATAACAATCAAAATTATAAATTCTACGTAAGTGTATGCCGTTTCTTCTCTGTCCATTTTTCCGATATCAGTTGCAACATGCAATGGATCGCGTGATCAGATGGGTATGACACCATTGTTACCTATTTTTTTGATTAAGTATGATTTCTATCATGCGGAACACTGAATCGCATCCCTCAACTGTAACAACACGTTCATATTTTTTCCTTTGAAATCCACATGTCGCTTCACGCTCTCGAATTCACGCTTTGTTTATTTATTGGTTAAGCAGAATTCAAAATATCCACAAGAGGGCTTACAACATTCAGTTTGCGAACAATCCACACTTTTTCTAAGGACGATGATACAGTGTGCACTGTGCTTACTGTCTGTATTATCTACTTTTCCGCCATATTAAGTGAATTATACTTTATATTGCGGACAATTAACAATTATGTTAGGTAAGCGTATAAAAGGGTTATTTCTGAACCACGCTTACCAAAAATATAGAAAAGGTATAATAATTACTTTATTATAACGTCTATTAGTTTCCGTAGAATGGTCAACAAATTTTCATCCTTAAAAACTCTATATATTTAAAACACCACATTTTATTATTACATATTATATTCTATACATTTTACCGGTAGGTATATTTTCCGTTCAAAGGAAAGTTTATGATCTCTCTGAGCTTGCCTAACCTTCCACGCTGAATTGTAAGTAAGAGTCAATCATAAAATATTTAAGTTATTCATCCGAGGCATGTCGTAAAACTTGACGGAGGGAACATTTTTTACAGCAACATCTAGTTGGGACATCAGCTGAGCTAGTAAACTAAACAACATAGTACAATTTTAAACCCATCATATTAATTTTAAGTTAGCTCATAAAACATTTAAGTTCCACGTATGTAGCTTTAACATTAAACGTAACTCCGTTCATCCGAACCATAAACTAGATGATATGTATGTTCGAAACTTTAAATCGTCGCACACTACACCAAGCTAGAATAAAGCATAACAGCACGTTTCACTTTAAGCTGTCTGAAATGGAAACAAGGAAGTAACATACGATACGTCTGCCCCTATTTTCTCAGTCCGCGGATTTAAAGGAGTATGCGACTGAACACGAATACCGTTCTGCACACTTTTTAGAGAATCGTCTCTCTGCCGCGTGAACAAAGATTATATTGTTGCATTGTTTTACTTGCAATTTGTTTGAGTTAAGTGGTGTCGGTAACTGCTACCGTAGACTCATTTTCTAATTATTGAAAGTTGTTGTAAGTTGAACAGTTGTTGTGATGTGTACTTTTGCATTGACGCTATTGTGAAGCGGTTCGTAGTTTGCAAGGGTTATGATGGTTTCAGCCACAAATGTTTAGAGTGCAGTCCATCGTCGAGTTATAGTGCACGGCAATGCCATCGACCAACGTCTAACAAAAAAAAAACCGATTAACGGATAGTAAGTTATACGCCAACTTCTTAATCTTATAAAAACATTACACCTTTGAACAATTTGAATCCTAATCATAACAGAAATATTTGAAGTACATACAAACGAATAGAAAATCGATTGTTAAAAGTATCCTTACTTTATTAAACCCTACAGTTAGTTTGCTAGCTTCTGCACCAAAGTTTTCGGTAAAACAGTAAGGTACGGCAGTGATAGCCTAGCGATTGAACGCTTACCTTCCATGCAGAAGGGTCTGAGTTCAAACCCGGCCCGCACCTCTGACTTTTCGGAATCATGTGCGGATCAGAATTTGATTATCTCTTGCGTTTACGGTGACGGAAAACATCGTGAGGAAACCTGCACACTGAGAGGGCTCCATAAAGTTCTTAACGGTGTGTAGTCCGCCAACGTGCACCGGGCCTGCGTGGTGGACTAAGGCCTACCCCTTCTCATTCTGAGAAGAGACCCTTGCCCAGTAGTGGGACAGTAATGGGTTGAAATCTTATTATTAATAAGGTATCTCTATAGTAAAACTTTGAAATCACAACCTTAATATAATAATAACATTTTACAAAAAAAAAATCCAGACTGCGTTTACAGTAACTGGATATTTCGATAGCGGTCTCGGTCAGTGTAGCTATCGAATTCAGAGTTTACAATTTCAGCTAATATCGATACAACAAACGATATCTTAAGAGAGGGAGAGAATTTTATTGATGAATAGCTACAGAAATTGGTCCTGTTATAGTTGAAAAGACTTCTTGACTAGCTATAGTTAAGGAGCTAAGGTGCGCCGCACATACATGTAATGTTTTATATAATTTACAAAAGTTCTTACTGTAATAGTAACTGATATCCAAGTTAAACGAAGAGGGTGTACAATTTCAAACTGTTTCAGTTCCATGATTATTTATGACTATTACAAATACATTTTGGCTGGTTTACTATCTCGAAAAAATAGACGAGACCTTTTATTTCAATCCCTCAATCTGGTAATTATGTGACAGTACCCAGACTACTTCACATATACATAACAAGTATACAAAGAAAGTCACTTATTAAAATAAAACAATTCATAGTATGCTCTAATATTATCCATAAAAAAACTCTTCAGGATTTTGGACGACATCGGCATCTAGACCAAGATTTGCATCTTCACCTTTAAATTTCTTCTTATTGATATCTGCTACAGTTTTTATAAATCTATAATAACGGACTATACGTTCAAGTTTGGTACCATTCTGCTTTCCCCGTTTCTTCTGCCACTCTTTATATAGATCATTCACTTTATCCAGATCATACATATGCATATCTTCTAAAGCCTTTTGGGTTCTCTTGTTTTTTTTGGTACCATTAATTATGTTTTCATCTGTAAGTTTATGCAAACGATGAAGATACAAGATTTTATATATCCAGCAGTAGCCCGCAGTAATATAAACCCAATAGTAGATTTAGTGGTAACTAGCGTAGTAGTATTACTAAACCTCCTAGACTATTGATAGATATATTATAAAGTATGGTTTTAGTTAATAAAGAATTAAGAAGGCAAGCCCAAATACACTATAAAAAATACTCTTTTTAAAGGTTGGGCCAACGTTTTTACGAAGAGTTATATACACTACGAATAATTCCTGTTTCTTGGCTGCTTTTATAAACACAAATATTCACATTCACAAATACCCGGAACAACTATCTGTAGATCATAAAATATTTATTCCGTGCGGGATTGAAACGCAGCAGTCGATCACTCTACTACTGCGCCAACCGTGTCGTCATATTATACCAACAGACAAAAGTGGCCCAACACGGCACGAATATGTACTGTTTTTTATTTTGATTCTTTTTGATTGTCTGCTAAGATCCATAAAAGCAGTATCCTGTCATAGAACCCTGATCATTTCCTTGCTCAGGTGCATTACAGATTCTTTTTCATTATTTTATAAAGTATTTATAAAAATACTCACATGGTTCTATGTTTACTCCATAATGTTCATTTACTTCTTCAGGGTCCTGATCTGCGTATATATTCAGCTTATAAATTGTACCTGTTCCTGTAGAATTAGCTTTCATTTCAGCAGCTTTCATATTATTCATATTATTCATAAAATTACTGAATGCGTAGTACTCTGTTTTAGGACCTCCATAAGCCCTATTATATTTGTATTTGTATAATTCAAACAATTCTGTTGCATTTTGCTCGCTTACCACAATATTTATTAACAGAAAAAGATAAATAAACGTACTGATAACACAGTTTAACATGTCTTAAATGAAATCTTCATTAGAAACAATATGCAATATTACTTCAGTTTTCCAGTTTGTTTCATACTTAATTGATTTGAAGTCACGGTTAGGCTTAATATACCAAAAGGTTATATCTAATGTAAATAGAGCTTGATACAAAGTAAAACTCTAAAGTTGTCTGTCAGTCTGTCGGAACACTTATAACTTCAAAACCAAAGGATTGATTATAACTGGACTTTTACTATATATCTACTAACTCTACTGTATCATCACACTATCACGCATTGGGTTTAATAACTTTGATCAATTCACTTGCATTCAATTCAATTCACGCGGTTGAAGGCCCGGGCATCGTTAATCCATAATAAATAATCTCGTCCATATAAACATCGTGTCTAATCACGAAATTGAGTTTGACAGAGACAAATTAAAATTCTACACGGTCACGGCTTTTCAAAACTACTCTGATCCAACTTTGAATGTCGGAAGATGCCATTGAATCCAATAAGAAGTACCTAACAATAGATTTGTACATTGGAGCAATATTAACTATCGCAATAGATAAAAACGCCTTAAAATGCAAACAACAGCATCTTTATTTTTTTAAATAAACTTACTCCATTTCTCTATAATATATTTGATGATTTTTATTCATTTTAGGTAATAATGTGCCAGCCAGACTGGTTTTACTGCAGTTGAAAATTCAAAAATGTTTTAATTTTTATATTTTAGAATTTTTATTTTATTACTTGGGTTAAGTAAATTTTGCGATAACCTATTTACGATCTAACTGCATTATTAATTTTCTTCTTGCACAGACAATTGTTCCTATAACGGCAAAATGAACACTGTTGCTCATATTTTATGGACCCATGGTCATGCTAATCACATCGTTCAGAATATTAAAAATACCAATGTAGTTTACCTTGAACAATGTGACAAATAGCAAATTACGGGCCAGGTAACAATAGCCCCAATAAACAATGAAAAAAACTTGTTTCGGTTTTCCGTACATAACCAACCTAAATACGAAATCTATTTAGCGATTTCCAGATCTTCTTAGGCAACTTATGCTCAAGATTTTCAAAAGGTAGGACGAAAGGAGTAGGTAGGTAGGGTAACGGTAGGGATACCTTTAGGGTTGACTGTCGTGTGCATGGCCAAACACGCTACACAGCGCAAGCGCCAGCGCACTTACCCTGCTACCTCACACCGCGCGTCGCCCTAGTCGCCCGGAAGCTAGGGATGATCATGTTTATGGGAGGACAACGAGGCAACACAACAAGCTTGTAACTTTGTGAGTTTTCATTATTTATTCTTGAATTTGTTTATACAGACTCCATACATGAAAATATTTGACACGTGTTTAGGCTTTCGTATATACTAAAAATAATGTTGTATACATTATAACGTCATATTTAATTCATTCATTTCTAGAGGTTTATTATAATAATAATTTAACACGTAATTACGAGTTATCGTAAAGTTCCTCAGTCCCCATTTCCGAACCCACAGTTCATACATATCTTCCAATTTATTTAAATCAACATGTTTTTCTTCTAAATGTTTTTGTAATTCAGCTGTCTTCGACATATCTTCGGTAACATTGACTAAGTTATTATCTGTAAATATTTTGATAATGGTATAAGATGTTAAGTGAAAATGTAGACGTTACTATAAGAATGTATTAACTTTAAGAATGGCTTCCTACTTGGTTAAAATAATATGTATTTCGTCATCATATCAAGTGGGGTCCACTGTTGGGCATGGACCTAGGGATGATGGGTACCTACGCTTAATCACCGCTTTGCAGACGGATTAGTGACCACAGTTTGTTGTTATTAGCTTTCAAAAGCGCGATACAATCCATCTTTCTTACATATAATCTCTTAGTCCCTTTTAACGGCATTTGCTGGTGAAGCCTATTAATTGCCGGAAAACAGAAATATAAAGACTTATAAAGAAAAAAGTAAGCAAAGTCTATACTACTCAGATTAAGTAATCAATTAATATACAATAGATAGACCGCAAGGCTTCCAAGAAAATACTCACATGGTATTATTCTCAATTGAAAATGTTTGTATATATCTTCAGAATTTAGATCAGTGTATCTGTTCATTACATAAGCGCGTACTCTATCTCCACTGTTAGCATTAAGACTGTCAATAGTGTCCATATTTTTTTGAAAATTTTCAAAACCCTTCCTTTGACTGTGAGCATTTTTATAAACCCTGTGATATTTATTTTTGTAAAATTCAAATAATTTTCGATCCTTTCGGGCTAGTACATAATTGAATATTAAGAAAATATTAATAAAAGTTTTGATAGCATAGTATATCATGACACAATGATTTTATCTTTTGTTTCCAGATTCAATTAGTGAAAAAATAATGAAAAGAAAGATTAATTCAAAACACAATATTCAATTTTCCACTTTGTTTCTCACTTAATCGATTTAAATCCACTTGTCGTTGATTGGATATTAAGTAGCTTGTAACTTGTGCCTAGATATATAAAAAAATACAAATCCTTAATTGCAAAACAAACATAATCCTCGATCCTTGAAACCCCGCGTGTAATCATCTAATTCTCCGTGAAACAGACGAATTGAAATTCTACACGGTTATAAGTGGCAAACCGTCGTCTTTATTAAATCTCTTGTTATCTGACATTGTATCGATACAAAAGGAGAGATTCGGGCGAAGTTCTCAACAGAATGAGGAAAATTTACATTACAAACAAAAAGAGAAAAGGAACATCCCAGACGTGAAATTACAACCGTTGGGATCGTATTATGGTTCAGTGAAGCCCGCGCAAAATAATATGGCCTCAGAGGAGGGCTATTGAGCATTTGGAACGGGAGCTTTATTTATCACTGACTTCACAGATCCACCACCGACCTTCCTGAAGAAAAACACATCATTGGAAACTATAAATAACGAATGGAGTCTCAGTAACACGATATACTCGCGACTACTAAACCCAAATATTACTGTAAACAATGCTGTCTGGATCCTGTCCAAATACAGATATTTTGCATACCAACGCACTTTTGCATAAAAATAATAACCTACATAAAAATATTAAATAAAAACAAATTGTTCAACATTTCGTGTAATTTGTAGCCTAGTATTTAAAATAAAAGTAATTTTGGGAACTTTTTGTAATTGCCATCAACATTTATGACTTTAGTAGTCATTTATGATCGATGATCGACTAATCCATAGTCATAACTTAGGTGCAATATATTCCAATCTGTCTTGAGCCTTCCAAAAATCATTAAAAATAATTTTATGTTTTGATATTTCTGAACTCATTATATACCTACACCAAATGAGTAACCATTTATGCAGAAAATCTTATGTGCTACATGCCTTTATCCACGTGCACATGCAATAAATATACTAATAAATTTATAATATAATAATAAATTCATTTTTATTATATTATAAATTTATTATAATATAATAAAAATGAATATGAAAATGGTTTTGAAATTTATTATAATATAATAAAAATGCCCATTACTGTCCCACTGCTGGGCAAGGGTCTTTTCTCAGAATGAGAAAATTAGGCCTTAGTCCACCAAGCTGGCTGGGTGCGGGTTGGCGGACTACACACACCATTGAGAACTTTATAGAGTAGATTTCCTCACGATAATTTTTCCTTCCTGTATGGAAGGCAAGCATTCAACCGCTAGATTAACACTGCGTACACTAATAAATTTACCGGTATAAAATTATGTAAGAATTCTTTGACTACTGGTCTAATAAAAAATGTGTTGCCACAAAAGTGTTGCCAGTGTTGTCCTGTTTCCTATAAACATAATGTTTATTATATGACACAATGTAACAAAATGTATATACGGCTATAAGATAACAATACCTCAATAAAATACTTACATACCTATTTTATAAAATGGAAATTCTAAAAACAACATTTATTTTACTAACTAGTTACCCAAGAAACACGATCAAAGACAAAAGTTTCGTATTCCATCGAGTATACGTTACAAAATTGTGCACGTGTACAACAAAATAGGGATAATCAAATTTATACATATATAATATTCATAGGGAAGTCCTATGCTATCAATAGTAAGGGCACGAATTTAATTTTGGCCCTTTGATCTAATATAATATTCAAGGGTCGAACTTTAAATGCGTTAGACCCATCGGTAATCTCTCCGTGTCCTTGCGATTAAAATTTCCCGATCGTTAGGACTGACTAGTTGATGGAATTTAATAATTAATGGTTAACTGTTAATTTAATAATTAACTGATATGATAAAAAGTACCTATCGTCTTGTTTCCATGGTTTGCATTGTGATTAAACATTACGGTGCTTGTTTTTAATTCATTAAGCTGCTAACGGGCGCTGTTCCCCGCAAATAATAGCTTTTCCATTGTGTCCGCTTAGCGTCGTTTGAAGGATTCAATTAAAAATATTTAACAAGACAGAGCAGCCCTAATTTAATCTACTGATACTAAGGTTTAGTTTGAAGACAATACATCGTAATAAAAATTAAATATATGAACATGAGATAAATATATAAATAAATAAAATAAGTTATGTTGTAATAACAACCTCCGAATTAGTCTACGTCTCAGCTATTGCCTGAAATAACAATATGTTTTCTACGAATATTACTGATGTAGTGATAAACTAAAAAGAAAAGCCCAATGAAATTTATTACTACAACAAAAAGCTGAATTACATCTGATAAGTGTCAATAAAGCTAACGAAACTTGTCCGACGAATATGACATGAAGGCGATGTCACAACTAATAGTCAACTAATCAGATAACAAACAACTTGCTCGTCGTCGCTAACTAAAGTTTGTATCAATGTTTTCTATCACAATATTATCCTCCCCAGTATTGACTTGATTTTTTCGTCCGAACGAACTTGTATAGGTACGAATTATTTTATATGTATACGTTCCATTTTCAAACACCGTCAAACTCAAACCACAGATGATTTATTGCTGAAATATCGGTGCACGCATATTCACCGCAAACGATTCGATGCCTAAAAATGTATCGCCAAATAATAGCACCACATAAATCTCTTTATTTTATAACTCAAATGAGAGAACGCCGTCAGATCAGCTCGTAAAGGGATCGCGCAACGGATGACGTCATCATAATTATTTGATTTAACAAAACCGGGCCTATGATTTCGAATGTCCAACCGTAATCAAAATCCCTTTGGTAATCAAACATTTTTGATCTCAGCAAATTAACGCGAAGATGAAAACGATTCAGCATAACGATTGGACAGGTATGTTTTTTACCAGGCAGCGAGGCTTGTTTACATTTGAGCGTGCGTTCATGTGATCAGGATCACATATCTTATGAGGCTATTATTCTTTTAGAAGCCGTTCAACGTACATAATACGTGACTTTTTTCACAGATGAGAAGACAGGAGCTCACAGCTAACACTCTATCGGCGAAAATTGATTTTCCAGAGGAAATATTGTAAATTTTCGAGCTACGCCGAGATGAACGCAGTATCAGCGAAACATCAATGTACTTTGTGATAGTAAATACTTCCAATATCGATTTTAGATTGATATCAGGAACTAGTATGTGTATCAAAAAAGTATAACCTGCAAAATGTTCCCCAAAATCTTGGGTTAAAGAAATACTTAGATGGGTAGAATATATTAAAGGTACATGTACTAAATGTAATACCGTCTTTAAAATTCCGTTGGTCCAAAGAAATTATGTTTTCCATTTTGTCATTGGATTTAAATGACATTACGAAGAGCTAATCCCCTATGAATGCTTTAGCCGTTGGGTTATTACCGATGGTTTAATTGGGTATTTCAGTTTTTAAAGGAACCTTAGGATTATATTCTTCCTCCGTACTTAGCTGATATCAATGGAGTTCTCGATCTCAAACGGTAAAAAAATAAACGACTATCTCCATCGATTCTAGCTATCTTTCGATTTTCCTAAAGGAAGGTGATATTAATATTATCAGAATATTGATAGAAACCCCAAAAAATGCTCAGTTAAAATAATATTCATGATTTCATGAAATCTTTCATCCGCTTAAAGAAGGTATGTTAAATAGACTGGAAATCAATAAGGACCCAATAACAACATTGTTGATATTGTTTTATATTTTTGTTACTTGTTCGTTTTTTTTTTGTTTTTAATATATATTCTCCTTGGCAAAGTTTTTAAAGGTCATCGTGACTGTTGACACGAAGGGGCAGTTTACCACAGATCCAATGAGACATATGAAACCTTAGGTACGAGTACATGAAAAATCAAGCCTGTTGTCTCTCTGTGCAGTGTTGGTATACCTGGTATCAAATAGCTGTATAAATAAGTCTATTATTGGGCTTCTCGAAATCGAAATTAGGGGCTTTATAAAATATTTATAATATTTTTATTGCTGGAAATAGATTTCTCGTAAATGAAGAATGAATACATTAATTCCAATATTTTTGTAAAATAACAACGAAGTGTTGTATAAAAAATTGTTACCAATTGCCTTCCCACTATTAATTAGCGGAAAATTATATGTTTTTTGAGTGTAAATGAGGATACCGCCGCCTTTTACGATACCCAGTAAAGGTTTAACAAAGCACAGTCACCGTCAAAACTTGCTAAAGCTAACGAGTTTTGAAGTTTCATCATAATGAACAAAAGCTTTTGATTTTTTATATAATTAGTTATGTTATTTTTTTTGAGAACGTTGCCCCACTAGGATTTCTCCTGTGTAGTGGGTACAGTTAACAAACATACATGTCACATGCACACACAACCAGACCTGAAAAAACTACCTACCTATAGATCATATAAATATTTATTACATGTGGGAATCGAACCGTGACATAAAAAATATCGTTTTAAAACACTTCTGTTATATGTTGACACATCTGAAAACAGATATCATATTAGTATCGCAGAAACCTTGACAATGCTCCTCCATGACGCGAAAATCCTGATGTATACGTTCTCACTGCTCCTCGCTCAGAACTCCTAGATTTTTGTAAAATTTGTCTGGATGACTATGAATATTTCGTTTAATACTTCTATCGTTCCTCGAGCGTTTAATACTTCTATTACATTCTATAATTTTAAATGCATTAAATAAGTTTTATCACTTATAATTTTCGCTTTGTTTATTAATCTGAAGTTATAGTAATAAGGTACGATGGGTTTGACATGTCCGTGTCGGATAAAAACCCTTAAATATAAATTAAGATAATAAAAAAAAAACTTGGCGGCAACAGAAAAAAAGTAAAATTTTGTAAACTAGTGTAATTTATTTGAAATTACGAATACATAGGTACGCATTATCTACTTACGGCGCTGTAATAGTAAAGTACCTACTATTAAAATATCCTCATCTTGATAATATTTCAGCCATCTTAAGATAAATGAAAATTCAATGGTTACCAATACCTAATAGTGTAATATCAAAGTTAGTTTCCTTTCGTTACAAATCCGTTATCAATCAAGAATATTTACCCACCCGTATTTTAACACAAAAGAAAATCTCTGACATTATTAATAAGTAATAAATAACTATTTTAGTTGGTTAAAATTAATTTTTGAGTAATGGGAAACACAGATCATATCCGTCGGTGTTTAAGATATTATAATAATATAGCATTTTGCCTGTATTCCTCAGAGAGTTAGGCAGATAAGTAAGTAGGTGCGGTACGTAACGATTCGCCAATGCCTTAATTCATTCCTTCAAAGGCGAGCATTTTGCTATACACCATTCCTTACAACGGGCTACTAGTGAGAATTTTCTAACAGAAAAACCTAACAACACTTCACTGTACCTGGGTGTGAATGCACGGTTTCACGGTCAGCAAGCCCTCTACAGAAGATCGTCAAGCTAGTCAGCAGGAAAGCAATACTATTACAAGGAATAAATGCTAATTCAAACGCATGACATAGCATCACGCTTGTATTCCCCGAAGGGTTAGGCAGAGGTGTACTATTGTACACAATATTTCGCCGATACCAAGTCTCATGTGATAGGGGATGAGACTTATTCTAAACTCCGACTGCCACCGAAGAACCCAACCTAATAGTTACACTTTGCCCGTCCCTGGAATTGAACGCAGAACCTCGCACTCCTTGCTTGCGCCAAATAGACCAATGAGGCAGTTTATCAATTCAATATTCATAATTTTATTCCCAACAGTTCTGCATCAGGGCAAATATTTTGACTAATGTGATTCTATAACCGAGAGTTACCTCAAAAGCTAACGTTCCTGAATTTCGCTTAAACTCTACACTATAATGAGTAACCTCAACATAAACTGGGACATTTCCCAACCAAGTACAGTAGGTAGCTAGAGCTCGAGTATTTTGACCGCTCAACTCCGCTCGGTAATAAAAACGAGTGATGTACACAGTTTGCCGGCAAACATGTTGATGCTTCTTGTTTAATCACCTTTCAAACTTGAACCGAAGTTAACCCAGGACACTTAACCCAACCAGCCGCAACATAGTACTGGGGACTGGGGAATAAGCAACTTAAGCGCTTTGTTTCTAGAATTTAAAGCTGAATTTAGAGTTTGTCAAGTTATTGTAGGACTTGATACCAGACTTGTTACTTAGTGATTAGTTAACATTGTGTTACGTGGTTTTATGTTTAGGACACGAAATAAATTGATTTTCTTTAATATAACATCATCACGCTTGTTTTCCCCTGATGAGTTAGGCAGAGGTTTACTGATATACGATCAAATTGAGCATTGCGTTATTAAACCAGGCGCAATTCTAAACTCCGGGCCGCTACTGAGAATTTTCTGACAGAAAAACCCAATGACACTTTGCCTGACCCGGGAATCGAATCCAGGACCTCAAGTTTGGTAGCGCTGCTTGGGACCAATTTAATTGAATGAAAAAAACAAACAAACTGAAAACTGTTGCGTATCCTCGTTATCAGCAACCGAAGTGCTTTCATTCCTTTACAATAATATTCTGAAATAACATAACAATAGGTTAAAGACATCATTATGTCAACTATACATAACCTATGTATAAAGTATGACGTAACGACAGCCAATACAAAATATTTTAACACGATGTTCCAAATTTCAAATTGATGTGTACCCAGTGGCCATAATTTATTCCACACAATGGCCATCTCAAAATGATATCCAGCGGTTATAAAAACATCATACAATAGTCTGCGATGACCTAGACGTGTGTGAACTAAATCCCAAACAAAGTTACACGTATTAAATAAAGCGTTGATGTACGGCCAACGTGATTAACCCTCGAATTTCGGCGCGGAATTACGGCAGTTACAGACGTCGCCAGAACTTTTCTTTAGGTGATAAACGCTCTCGCAAATTGCCCACATTTATTCGAAGCTCCAGGAAACCGCTGCTAATGTGGACCGGGAGAAATTCCTCTTTGTGAACCACCCTACCTCTTTATACACTCATGTCGACGCATTCATTCATACAACATTGAACTTTACTGAACACTCGTTGCAAATGAATTGCGTCGAAATTGCGCTTTAAAACCGTTTTATGGTTCAACGCGAGATTATCGGAAAATGTTTCCGTGGAATTAATTTAATTCATTCAATTATAATTATCGCGTAAACGATATGCTGTCGTTTTGGTGCACAGTTTTATAGCGTGTCAATTGATTGTTTTGATTACTTTGATGGGCTGCCAGAGTTCAGTTAAAATAATATCAATTCATCGTGTTAACTACCTAAATTACTTGATCAGAATTAGGGTAATTTTAGCGCAAATGCAATAAAATGTTTCGTTGCCGCTATAAAGCTCAGTATTACCTAAGACTAAAGGGAAAGATGTCATCTCCTTGTCATAGCATGATAAAATATGATTTCCAAAACGTTTTCTTAAAATTCAATAAAGTAAATAATGAATACTGATTTCATACGGTACGGAAGGGTTGACCGCTTGATCAACTTTTCCCGAAGCAAAGAAAGCCCAAATTTACTCGTAATTTAGCACGTTACGTTATGATTACACATGTTTACATACAGGTACTTGGCTGGACATTGATTAACTGCGGTAAACCGGTTTCATATCCATACGTAAGAAAATATATATATGTAGGTACCTGGCTATTTACGTAAAGATGTTTGTATTCAAAGTCTATCTGAATATTCGTACCTTATCATTTGAGACGGACTGGCTTTAGTATTTATTTTCAATGTAGGTCAAGGCTTATTGGATTAGCCAGGCGGAGTCGCAAACCGTTTTCGGCTGTTAAACCTAATCTTGTTTTTACTTGTCAACACACCTGGCATTTAATTGAAACATTTGAATATTCTAGAATCCTGAAATTATTAAAGTAAGTGTTTTGAATATTAATCGTTTTGATATAAGGAAGATTACAAGTTAGGAATCTTCAAATTTTGTGTCGGCGACGGCGTCGTAGTAGACATCAACACTCGCATGAGATTTTTAATGTTATGGTGTAAAGTTTAGTCAATTTATCAACTAATCCACATGCATATATGTAGGTATATACAACTCAAGTCGCGTTCAGCAATCTCAATCTCACATACTAAAATGAGCGAAGCAATCAACTATCGAATATTTCTCAAGTCACCGCCACCGCGCGTGTCGGTGCCCTGCGCTGCAGAAATTTGCAATTTTTCCTCGCGTAAAATCTATTCCGGTGAAAAATGCATCGGGGGCTGCTTTTGTCTTCCCACGGAAAAAGTCACGTTCTATAGACAGTGATGGTTACCGAACGGTTATCGAGTAGCTGGCACACACAGACACTTTGTTACTGGAACGCTTAGAAATTATATTAGTTCCGAATTTGAATATTAGCATTTATACCGTTAACACTATGCCTTCATTATGTGACCCTTTTTTGGCCTTAGACTATTTAATATTTTGTTCCTTGTACAACTCGTAAGTAAACAAGCTTTCTTTTTCTTTGCTGTTTCCTATATATTTAATATAGTGAGTTTGATAATTTAGTCGTTTTGAAAACAGCAGCAATCCGTAAAGTAGTCATCGTTATGAGCCTATTAGTGTTCCCAATGTTGAGAGTTAGGCCTCAGTCCGAAGTAGTTACAGCTTTGTAATAACCGTTTATACAAAAATATGCACCAGTACCTGTCAATCAATCACATCTGTTAATACACTTCGAGGCAATGTATTTTAAAAAGTTTAAATAAGTTCGCAATTTTAAAGCGCCCTATAAAATATTGAAATATTGTTTCATTCCCCAACTTTATCCTCTCGTAAACGGTAAGATAACAGAATAAAATACAAAAGAATCATGATAAATAAACGTCTGATGGTTCTTTTAAAATTGTTACAGCACAATTCAGTGGAGCGCGAAATATCACATGACGCACGCGAAAATGCACACGCAATTGTTTTATGAAATGATATGAGAGGATCGTTTTATAAAAATATATTTAAGCGATTTTTTCACTTTTAGTCTTGTCGACCATCCCTTTGATCAGTAAAATAAAAACAGATAAGTTAAATGAACGGAATAAAATTTTTACCGACTTAATTTACCACAGAGTATTGAAAAATTTCGTCACTGGTCTGGAAAGGCAGCTTTAAGACCGCTAAGTCTGTGGCGTGACCATTCACAAAGACATTCCACAGACAACCCATCGCACACGGATTATGTTTCTCCATTTCCAATAGAACAAAAGAATGCTTTAGAAGTTTCTGATGCCTTTTCGAATATTTCCAATATATCATGCATTTATGGGGTGGTTATGATATTTTTATTAAATTCTTGTGATATATAATAACATATTCGAAAACTGATTCACTTTGTGATTTCACAGATGTTGCAAAATAAAAGCAAACGTAGAAAACAAAACCTCTTTTCTTTTCGCCGTTATTTTACTGGAAATCAGAATTATAAGATTGCTATTTCAGTTTCAAACTGTACCTATTCAATACAAAATCAAAGGAAGGGTTCAGTCGGTCGACCGAAATTAAATTAAGAAGGATGATGAGTTTGTTCGAGCGGGAAAGAAATAACACCCTATTATCGTAAACAATTACTTGGGGGCTCATAATCGGCCACTTTACGAGGCACAGGATATTGAGATGCCTAACTTTTGCGTCAACAAAGCAGTTTGATGTAGTTCGTCCAAGTTAGACAAGCAGAGGCTCCAATATTTATGACAACTTCCCCGCTTGAATACAAACATAAAGTTCAAAACTAGCTTAACCCTTTGGGAGAACTCTCATCTAGCCGGAAATCCGAACAATTTGGTAGGAATTGAACAGTTCTGTTTCAGTCTTCGTGTTCCATTTGCTTATTTAGTATCATAGCTGCTTTAAGTCGGACTCATCGTCTAATGTTGCGATTGCCAGAGTATTAAAGATGGGATTTGTATTGCATGAAAATATTTTTAGTTTCCATAATTTATTTAAAATATTAAAAAGAGCTAATGTCATTTCCCATATATCTTAAATTGAAATAACTTTGATGAGTGAGTTACACATTTTCAAAGGCTTACATACCTGCATTCTAAATCATTGATCAAAACGTTATTCACGTTCGTGGTGATGTGAACGGGTAGCATCATATGGTTCAGTTACGACTTGTTGTGGTGCAAATCGTAATCCGGCATTGAAAATATTGCTAAAAGAGATGTAATTGTTTAAGTTCATTTATTCAACATCATTACTTTTTTTTTACAATTCCCTCGGTTTGATTTTTTTTTTATTTTTAACTTCGTTCCAACACTTTTAACATTTACACAAAGTGGCAAATTTTTTTTTTTTGGAACTTTTGTCAACTAATCTTCTTCAAACTGAGTATTTTGAGTATGAACGTATATTATATTTTGGTTTAAAACGTGAAGGTGCGGGTCTATCCTCGTCATCATTTCTCCCTCTCAGCACATGTGGCTTCCCGCGCTTATTTCGTTTCCTAGAATATAGTACATACACTTATACACACATTTCTATAGTATTGTATAATAATACACTTGATTGAAGATCATTTGGTGAAAGGGTTAATTTATACGGCCCTATTATTTGAGGACACGATTTCAACATCTTTTCGCTTTGTGCTGTGACACAAAAATCATGCTACATTATGTTTCGCCGAAATCCCACCATATCACATTGTTCTATTAGTTTTGTTCTATTCATTACTTTCTTATATATAAAAAACCATATTCTTAAGTTTTAGGAGATTGCCTATGGACTTTTTTCAGGCGCAAAGGTGCAATTGTACCTATGAACCTATGAATAACGTATTAACTACCTATAATTAATATTATAATAATAAAATTACATACCCTGCAAGGCGGCCAATTTTGGGGTCATCCTTTATTCTCAATATAGCCCTTAGCTCCGGATCTATTTCTTCTGCAGTTCTTAATAAAACTGATCTTCTTTCATCGTCAGAGTAATCGGCATATTTATTTGGTATCACTTTTTGAATTGTTTGCGGCTGAGTGTTTATACTATTTATGTATCTCAAAGTTGTTAGAAAGTAATTATATCTCTTATCATATTCAGCTTCATCTCTGAAGGTTCTATTAAATCTTTTTGTGAAGTCATCATAAATTGCTGGTGCATTTTTCATTTCATATAATTTGGGTTTTTCTGCCTTAAAAGGTAATGTTAAATATAGTAAAATTACTGTCAGTTCCAAATAATTTGCCATCGCACGGACCTATAGTATCCAATCTGTTTTAATTGAGTGACTGTGTAATGAAATTGCGCCGCTTATCTGTATTAAAGCATATACCTACGTGAAATTTCAATAAAAACTCAATCTCCGAGTTTTATCTGCAAATGTCATCTGAAGAGTTGGGTTAGTCGTAAAAACTACGACTGAATGTGGGGAGTTTCTTTTGGGATATCATAATTACCACGATAACACGCCTACGGCTACATAAGTCGACCCTTTCCTTGTCGTGGTCCCCGCGGTCGACTACACCGACCTGGAACCGCCTACCAACCCCAAGGATTACTGGGCATTTTAATATATTTATTGAAATTTAAGACGACAATGTGCATGGAAAGGAATAGTTCCTTTTACAATAGGGATTTTTTAATCTTCTTCTACACAACTTTTGTTTAGATTGATGGCGCCGTATAACAAGATTTACCTAAGATTATTTTATGATTATATTGTGACTTATCTTAGAAGCTATGAATCCGGCATGTTTTTTTTTTATTTAGCCATAATTTTTGGTGAGGATACTGTTTATTTATTTAACTTAATTAGCTTGCAAAGATAAAAGGAAATCCTTCATTAAAAAAATGGGCAGATGGCAAAAAAAAATACGTATAAAATAATATGACTGTACATTAAAAGTCGCACTGTTCGTGGGTCGTAAGCATCGTCCCATTCCCTATAACATATCCCAACAAAAGGGCGAATTCAATGTTATGGACGCAATTTAGTCCACACCAAGATTCGATCCCAATGACACCGAGGCATTCGCATTTGTAAAAGTCAATGAAATATCTCGGAGGCAATAGAAACGTACCCATCCGTTGGGTTCCGACGATGGTGGCTCACATCGAAGGATATTCGCACAAATAAATGGATATAAATGTATCGTCGAAAGGAGACTGAAGTCGCTCGACTACGGCGGGAATACATCCTCGAAAATAGTGTAATATGTATATCAAAATTTTACGATTATAATATTACTAGTTACTGTCCGTGACTTTGTCAGCGTGGATTTCCATAACATCTTTGACTACCCTTTTACATCTTTAAACTCGATGGTTTGAGTTGTACGTTGTTGTTTCTTCCTTTTTAGACATATTGTTAAAAAAGGACCGAATTAAATTTAACACCTACTTGCTTTCAATAACAAAAAAAAATGACCTGAATATGGGAAATAAAACGTAGGTATGGATAAATTCCATTCCGAAATAAAGATAAAATAATCCGACGTTTCTACAAAACAGTTATCGGTCTAATATATTGTTCAACGATCACCTCTGTTACGATCCGACACGAATTCCAGTTAAAGTCCTCGCTAACAAAGTTCCAATCAAATTCACATATCGCCAAAAATACGGAGCCAAATACCTTTTGAAAGACATTACGTTTTACGAGTCGCTGAAACAGCTCTGTAAGTGCAGTTTTGGCGGGTCAGTGTGAGTGGCGACCAGTTAATGGTCTGTGAGTACGTCCCTTTTCTTGTACCTGAGACAGGGACACCTAGCCTTGTTCGATTTTTGGTTGGACTCCTCGTTATGTTGGCTCACGTCTTCGCTTTTAATACAGTGCGCTGGGAATTGTTGACTTGACTAAATGTAGTAGGGGAATATAGATACTACTATGTGTATAAGAAAGTGGTAGCTAAGGATTGTAATGAAATGTTAATAAATGCATGTGAAGCAATGTGGATGTGTCTTTTAAACTTAACCACAAATATGAACTTTGAAGACAAACTGTGTTCATACATATAGGTACTTTTATGTATTTAAATACTTTTTACAATAAATAATCAGTAACGACACAGATAGCGCGGTGTTTAAACGATCAACAGTTGCGTTACGTGTCGCGTGTTCGATTCCCACACGGAATAAAAATTGTATTTGTATGATCTAGTGACAGTTGCTTCGGTTCTAGGTATTTGTTCATTTGTATTCATGTAAACGCTTCCACGATACAGGATTTTTTTTATTCATAGTGTGGGGCAATATTTCTAAAAATTAGTAAAATTTAAAAAGAAGTAAATAGTAAGCTAACATGACACTAAATAATTCGATAAAGATTTTGTCGATTGTCACTAAAACAAGAAACTTGTAAATAAAACAACGATTTGATACCAATAAACAACATAAAGAAGGGCGAATCGTATCAGCGTATTGTAAGAAACATTATTTTTATGGGTCCTTGGAAAATGGAACTTGAATTACGAATTCTGGCTGCGGCGAAGGAACATTTACAAGATCTTTAGGTGGAACTTCGCTCGTTATCTAAAGAGTATCCCGGGACGGCGGCTTACATGTCTTACCTAAGGTTCAAGAGGATCGGTCGCGGCCGAGATTAAAATCAGTGGCCGGCAGAAACCGATGCCATTATTCTTAAGAATACTAAAGCTAGTAGATTTAATTAGATCATATTACTGAAATTAAAAAAGGATTTGTTACTTTTCTGCGCGCTCGTTTTCCTTACAAAGAAGATTATGTAGCTAATACATTTTTATTTCATGTTTCCCTGTTTTTGCTAACAAATGGATGAGTACGGATTTCAAAACAAAAGGACATAAGAATGGAGAATGAGTGCCAAAGCTTCAAAATCATAATACATTTTCGAGCAAAATCTGGAGTTTCGGAGCTGAAGTTAAAAAAGCCGTTACCAAAAGTATTATGAATGTTTTATTGGTCAATCCTTACGTATTGAAGACCACTGAACGAAGATCCCCGAATATTACACAGTGGCCGTTCCTTGAAAATCAATAGACGGGAAGGAGCGCAATCTATCGTTTTGTCGATCGGCCTCTATCTCCCAGCCGAGGACATGAAAGATGCGAGGTGAAACTGGCTTGGAAACTTTGTATTGGATTCTTACTTACCTTTTGATTCGTAATATTGGGAATCTTTCTTGTTTTATTAGCGGATTCTGAGTAAAACTTATTTGATAACTTCTATATCCAACTGATTTTTTGCTTTTATTACCTTATATAAATATTATGACGATCATTTTATTAACATCGTCAACTGATACACCTGTTTCTATCCAATTTCCAAAGAGTTAGGCAGAGGCCTCGCTAAATATTTGATGAGTCAAGACTTAAAAAAATTAAGCTAAAATTATATTGTGTAGGCACATAACAGCGACAATTGAAACAATTACTATTCCGGAATTTTTATTAAACATCAAGTCAGAATAAATAAGGCTTCACAAGACTTAGAAACTAGCGAGATAACAAGCTTTGCAAGACGTGTAGGTCCGGCTAAAAACGATACCCAAGGGTGAAAAAGTGTTGGCCTTCATTTTACACTCATGGGTTGTATAAGGTGACCAAGAGATTACGTCACGAGGATGGCCAACAATTTCCTCGGCTGTGCTTTACCTCATGCCTTAATAGTAAGGTCAAAAATGGTTATTTCGAGGCTGATTGCCCAGGATCCGCCATAAGATTTCAGGTTTCATCCCTATCCTATCCTTCTTGGTGACTCTTTCTTGTCCGTTGTGCTTAAATCCATCAACTGTGGTCGTCAATACGACTGACAATGACTGTACATTTTTCTTTTAGTACAGTAGAAGCTAGAGGCACTGCGCTTTATTTCATAGAAAGTAAAGGATGATAAAGGAACAGAACTTATCTAAAGTCATCATCAATAAAATTAAATAACAATAAATATTGAATGTTGTTCTCTACAGATAATTAGGCAACTTTACAGTTCAAATATAATTTATCGTACGAATTTCACCGAACTGTGAACACCACTATGTAGCCTAAATTGCTGTTAGTGAATATTCTACAAAACGGGAACATAGACTGTTAGTACATACACTGTATTTAGTTCTGTCATATTATCCAACAATAATACCTAAAAGCTACACGGTATCATATGTGCCAGACCCTTGCATCCAAATGTAGGATTTTATATCGTTAATTTGAAATGAAAATCGACGTTTAATACGAAAATAAAGTAAATACCAATTGACCGAATAATATCTTAGTTCCACGGACTGACTTAAATTCATAATTTGTAAAGCCTCCTCCAATCATTCTATTTACTACTACTTATGAAACAAATTATTAGTTCAAATCATCTTTGCGCTTGAAATCGTATACTGCGTAACCATTTATTTAATTTTAATTGTCAGTGAGTTGATATTTCACAAATTGACATACGAATGATGCGATTTCATATGAGCTGGAATAACACAGAGGTTGCCAATGTCACTTTATACTTTCATGAACGCTCATAGAAAACTTTAATGGCCTGTTTCACTACATACTATCATAAAATATCAGTTACACTTATAGCTGTAATTATTCAACTAAACGTATAAGAATCAGATAGTTTATCAGCTAAATTTAAGTATCAGAGTCTTACTAAACAGATAACGCATTCTGTCAGATAAATTATGTATAGACAATCTAGTTTATCAGTAAGTTGAGAAACGCCTTATCTAATAGAGTGGTAAGTCTAGAGACTAAAGTGTATGTGAATAAACTTTTAAACAAGTCGTTTTCTACATAGGTACATTTAAAACCGAATATACTTAACAAAAAGTCTAAAGTAAATCGTAACAAAACTTCTTGCAAATATTTCGTTGTATTTTTATTTAGTGGAACCACCTTATTTCGCTTTCCCTTGTAGACAATGTTCTTTACAACCAAGGCAATCTACCTAAATAATGACGTCTTTTCTTAAGTCTGCTACACGCCGTATCTCGTTAGGTTCACAGGCTGCATACAGTTTTCTACTAAACTAGGTGTGAAGTTTCTTGTTTTTCTTTAACACGTCATTTTTAAAGTTATCCTTAGTTCTTGCATAGGGGCTCGCTGTAACTTTTAGTCTTGAGAATATGCTCGTATAAATTAAGGTAGCTAGTGTGGTATTTACTAATATTTTAACCGGAAACTTTTGCTTTGGCTTGATGATTTAGTGGCAAGTAACTTGCTGTGCTTGTGTACACAGGTACACAGAGTATAGTATTATAATTGTTTTCCAAACTCGAAGTTGATGATGTGAGAATGTAATGATTTAGGGTATCTAATCAAAGTAAAAAAATAAAAAATATCAACCAGTAAAACAATTCGTTATTTAAAAATAAAAGTACTCAGGAACTCAATCAACACAATACATGTGTAAAATAATAACTCGTACAATATAGGTACATAGTGGCTGTTTAAACGATGGATAAGTGTATATATATAATATATATATATATATATATATATATGTAACGCATAAAAATATATATAATAACAAACAAAAAAACTCGCAATTCACAAAGTGTGGAAAATTTAAGTACCTATCTCACGGACTTATATTATGGAAAAAATATTGGATTCTTTAAATATAATTTTCCATGAAATACAAATCTATTTTTCAGATTGTATTTTAAGTGCTGTTAACGAGTACTCAGAAAAAGAGATTTCGTATAACAATCTCTTTATAGAGCCCAAATTATAATGACATGTCAGTCCGGACGAATCATCAATCAAGTCGTGTCCGCCCATGTACAGGTTGGTCTAAAGCCTCGCTCTTTTAGTTACCCATCACCTTGACCTGAAGTAAACTTTTATAATGACTTTAACCCTCCCTTCCCTTGGGTGTCGTTAGCGCCTACGTGATTAGGCGGTGTTCATGTAGAAAGCAGACAACCAGCGCTAATTTACCTATATTCTACGCAGGCAGAATGTCTGCATTGACCTGCGCAGGTGACGTACGTGCGTACTAAATTAATTGGTACTGGTTCCCTACTTTCTGCAAGACGGCGTCCTTATATTGGGCCGATATAATCACTTAATCTTACGTAACTAAAAAGGCGAAGTATATAACACTCATTATATTTCAACGTACACGGATATGGCTAACAAATCTTCGATTATAATGTATTTAACTCCTATAGTTTTTTTTTGGTGCACAAAAATTGGTGCCCACTTTTGGAGGACTTCAGAATTCTTTGCACTGGTTTTGAGAACGACGTCTCTTCTTCGCTATTCAGGATCTCCCTCTATTGTGAATTACTGAGCTCTACGATAGAAAGATATAAATAAAATTGGAGCTATATAGGCTCTTCTGACCCATCCCTATCTTTTATGGTAAAAAAGTTTCTCCATAGATAACGGAAACCAAACGCCTTATAGCGTTCATGAATAAAATTTGTAAGTACCTTTTATAAAATATCTTGGTTACTACATATATCACTGGTCCAAGTGTTATTAGGATTTTCTGTATAGAATTCATATGTTATAATGCTATCTTGTTATTTGAAAACGGTTCTAAAAGCATGTCTCTATTTTTATACAAAACTAATTGCATAGCCGTTATATCATAATTTTATGCAAGCAAATCCACTTAAACTTTAATAGACACGTTGTATACACAGTTAACGTAGCTTATCTTATCTTTATTCTCAGCCATTTTATGGTTTCCATCTTAGAAATAATAATGTAAAGTACTACAACGACATTACACACGTTCTTGGTTTACCAACGACAGCCTTTCTTATTTACATAAAAGAAATCCTTGTGCGTTAAAAATGGCGAAGAAATGGTAAAGAAATTGTGAAAATGTTTTTATGCGGCCGTCGTAAGTGCATCATAAATATGTCTATATTCTATGGGAATGGAATGTATTGTCAGTGTGTTCCTTTAGAATAATGCGAGGTATGTTATGGGGTTCGATTTGGTTGTAATAAAATATTACGACCTGTACCGATGAAAGCGAAGTATTTTTATTATAAGCATTTTCTAAAAAAGGTTTTTGCTACACCAAAAGTAGCTCAGTAGTTTTCAATACAGAATATAATAAACTGGTAAACATATTAGCAATTCGTGGTAGGTGCAAGTAATCAAAAAAATATTCAAGATATTTATCTAGTAGTTAATTTTACTTGTTACAGTGAATTAGAACTTACGTATAATCGCGAGTTTTATATTCCTATAATATACTTGTAAAAGTATATTTAAAACCAAGATTTCCACAAGCATCGCCGTAGGAAAAACAAAATGTGAAGGCTCTATGAAAATAGATGCCTACGTTCTGACATTACCGCACTGTCGACTCATTAACTTCCAAGTGAAAGCACCCGCCTTTGATAACTTTGCTTTTTACGAGTCCACTGCCGCGATAATGCTAATGCAAACTTTGGTCGCTACCCAGTAATGGATAGCATATTAACGAGGATTTAGATACTTGAATTCGGTGACTTGGTGTTGATTAAAAACGTGGAATAGGGATAAGATAATGTAGGGTGCTATGAAAAGTTGAAAGAGCACTGTACTGTATAATTAGTTTACGATTACATTAAGTGTTTGATTGAGGTGGACTTTTTCAACTATTTTCGTTATTTAGAAACAATCCCATCACTGAGTGCCAAAATACATTATCCGTATTTTCATAACTTTATATAATTTGATATTATGCATAAAATTCGTATTAAATATTGTAAAATTTAACTTGATTTAAAAAAAATGTTAGAGATAAAGCCCTGTTTGTTCTTGTGATTATAGTGAGTAATTTTCTTCGAATTTAAAATAAGATGACATTGTAAATTAGATCTTAGAAGATCTACAACATAAAATATTGTAGTTAGTGTAAATTGCTTTCACCTAGCACAATATTGACATAATAAATAGAGACATTGAATAAAATATTTATTTATTTTATTATTTATTGAGTGTAACAAATAAAATTCGCGGGATAGAGAGTATTATGAAATCTTGAAATAAAAAACACAAGGTAGAATTTTTCTTAATAAAAGTATTTACTCTTAAAATATTACGATTTACAAATTGAAAGAACACCATAGATTCACCTGATAAAGTTACCCAAGAACAAATTAGTTTAATGTACGGGAGTATCTACATTCGTATAAGTAGGTAACAACATAAAAAGGACCCATGTAGTTTATTTATAAACAAGACACCCGAAGCCCTCACGTTCCTTCACTTTCAGGAAAAGTTGTAGTCAAAAGAGAGAAATTTTATTACACAGTTTACCGGAGACACGTTAACTTAGTTATAAACTTATAGTGTGACAAAAAATAATGTGGATGGATGTTGAAAGCGAGGGTCGGCCTGATAAGGGCCAACGTTAGAACCTGATGAATTCTCCTTGAGGATTAGCCCTTACAATATGAGCACAATTTCACAAGTGCCAAGGGTCTAACGGTGACAAATGCTGTCGTGAAAGTCTCGCAATTTATTCGCGGTATCCTATCTCGTATATACCGCGTAAGTATATTTTCTAATAAAAATGGTAATATGAAGCATTTTTAACGATGTTATTTTTCTCGACGTGTTACCGACGCTACGTTTTGCTGCTGAATAAACATTTTAAAATAGATAAGTTCGTCTGAGCCACGGACGTCTTCTACTTCTTAATTTGAGCTACCTGTAAATTTTCTCTGAAGGCAGCATGATAAACGGACGGTGGAACAGTTTTCTCATATATTCTTCAAAAGTATTTTTGGCCAGAGCAACATAATTTGTTTTGTACATTAGGGAGTTTCAGCCATAGTATTACTTAGTTATAAGAATACAGGTTTGTATTATACAATGGTAAAGGCATTATTATGTATTTTTTTAACTATAATATTACAAAGAAGCCTCAATTTATGTCCACCGAATAGATAACACTTCTCGTAATATTTGCATTTCACAAAAATCACATAAACGTAATACAAATGATTGAACTATGTAATCGAAGAATGTTTTTAAAGTAGCAAAATTTACTCTCACAGACAGGATTAAATTACATTTTTATCGTAGAAAAAACTTTAAGGCTCCCACAGGAAATTAGTAGAAAAGCGAGGCGATTTAATTTCTTCTTTAAACTCTTGACAGGCGTCTGTTGGTAAATAATAATAATCTCCATATTAATTGAGTCTTTCTACCTGTCTTGTAAAAATATTTTCTATAAACAAATTACTTGAGATAAAACTGAAGAGTATAAGTTCTTAGTGTTATATTTCCTCGAGGATAAATAACAGTATCATATTGTTATCTTACACAGTCGACAAGGTTTACTTTATATTACAATAATTTAGTAATTGGTTTCCTTATGGAATGTTGAGCTCGGAGGGTGGTTGCCCCGCGTAATAGAACTTGTCATACAGCTATTGGTAGTTGTTAATGACTATGAAAAATAAAACATTTTGACTAAGTAACGGCGTAAACAATGCTATCTATAAGGGTTAAATTATATAATGAAAACAAAAATATAATTTAAAAAATATGTCGCATTATATTGTACCGGTATTACCAATTTTCACCTAAAAAAATTGTGGTTAGCGTAACAATATTTATAAAATAACTATTCCACATTGAATGCTATCCTTAAAACCTGACTAGATGGCGAAAAAGAAGAAAAGGACTTGAAGAATTGATGAAACTTATGAGTGGGACAATGTGGATTTCAAAGAATAATAATAACTCGATTCCTCGACTAATTAGGAAGTGTCTCACAATCTATATCAGTTTACACAAAAGAACTGATATGCCAAACATCTAGGCTAAAAACACGCACAACTATTTGTTTCCCCTATAATACTAACAGTATTAATCGGAAAATTGTTCAGCCAGTACTGTAGACAAAAAAAGAAAATAAGTTTAACAGGGTTGATGGAACCCGGCGTTGTTTTTGCACCCCCGAGACCGGCTGACTGTTGATCTAATTTGTCGATGTCCATAAAGTTAGAGCAAAGCCTGACCAAAGGTTTAATTGATTAAGAAAATTTTTGACACGTAAATATTTTGTTACGGGGGGTAGTATTTTTGGGATGAGATTCGGCTTGTGTATGATATTAACGTCGGTTCTTTGTACGTAAGCTTGCTTAATCTAATCTATATCAAAAATATCTTAATAAGGAAGCAAAAGGACCTAGTTTTATGGCGAAACTTGGGAGAAACCTGGGGCAGTTCTCGGCGCTTCGACATTAATCTCTATTAGAGATAGTCTTTGTAAAAAAAAAAAAATGTCTCTATAATCTCTACTGTGTACGACCAGTAATTGCATGTCGAGTTAATGTAAAGAAATATCTAATAAGACGAGTGATATGCGCAACATTTTTTCTATATATCTCGACTTCCACAGAATTTCTAATCGCTAGACAATTGGCCTCCTGGCGAGTACGATACGACCTAGTTATTTGGTCTTCTGTAGCTTTAAGTATCGTGAACGGAGGCTATTCGTATGTCCTATTCATCCCGGTAACGGACATGAACATGAATAAACCAATCACTTGATTGATTTTATATAAGGACGTTTTGGTTACGTTACTTCTATTGAATACAGCAGTGTCTGTCTGTATCACCTGAACTATAGGTTACATTGCTTTGTAGGCAACTAAGTACGTTGGGGCCCACATCTTAGCCTGATTTGATCACATATATAGGTCAGCCATGCGGTTTTGGTTAGTCCGATCTCAGATACATGTCGCTATGTAATCACGTCTATTATAGTCCATTTGGTCATGGTATGGGTTTCAATAGTTCGCTAGATTTAGTTGAAATTGGGGTAAGAACGTAACAGAATTTAGTCTGAAAGCAAATATGCTTATTTGGGGGTCTACGTTTTCTTCTCTAACATAAAAAAGGATCGTGAAATATAGATTCAATTTTTTATTATTTGTCGAATGCTATTAATATATACCCCAATACAAAATACAACATTATTTGTAGTATGTACGAATGCCGATACACGTGTCAAATATTTTCATATAAAGAGTCTGTTTGAGAAAAATCAAAAATTTATATGAAAACTCACAAAGTTACAAACTTGTTGTTTAGCCTCATTGTCATCCCATAAACACGATCATCCCTAGTTTCCGGGTATCGGACGGCGTGGGGTAACGAGGTGAATGCGCTGGCGCATGCAGTTGTGTCACGCGAAGATGCAATTTAAGTCGTTTAATGGATTTTTATTATTATTTGGATAAAATATAACATGTTATAAAAATTATTACAATCGGTTCTGTTACTGATTCTGAACAAGTTACTTTCAGGTTATATACTAAAAATAATTTTGTATATGATCAGTGAACAATTGATTGACATTTTTTTTTTCAGAAAATACCTACTCGTGACATTTTCCACCAAATTTTCATTTGGCCATTCTCAATTAGTTAATTAAAGGTCTGTCCATAGACCCGTTAATGATCGACAGACGGATAAACAGATCTTCAGGCATCACTTTTTGCCGTGTTCGCAAAATCTCGTAAAAAGTTGAAGTAATTAAAACAAGCCGATCTGAACGTGGAGACGACATGTTAATTAACAGCGCTCCGTTGATTATTAATCAATTAAGTGCCTCTTTAGCACAATTAAAATTAGCTTTGTAATTGGCAACAGTAAATTAATAGGCTCCTTTTTAAAGCGAGCGCGCAACGTTCGCGTTGGCGATAATTTAAAATGTTTTTTGCGATTGAATCGATCAGCCGGTAATCGAAATGGGGAGGATGTTTTATTTTTAAACGTAAATCTTCAAACAGAAGTCAGACGTGATTTGGATAACTAATTCAAGAAGTATTCAAATTAAGATTTGATTTAAGATAGAAAATCTTAAGATAAAGAAAATAAAAATAATAATTATTACATCTAGTATTACTTAGTAGGTAGGTACACGTACATATAATAAATAAATAAATTCAGCCCATTACTGTCTCACTGTTGGACAAGGGCCTCTTCTCAGAATGAAAAGGGTTAGGCCTTAGTCCACCACGCTGGCCTGGTGCGGGATGCCTTACACGTACATACTATTCGTTTATAAAAATACCAGTTGTACTTTCAACCCTGTTTCATCCCCTTAGAGATTGAATTTTGGAAAATCCCGTCTTAGCGGACAATTTATAAAGAACCTACCTGCCTAAATTTAATGTATGTATCCTTTATAGTAAGTGAGAGTCGAAGGTAAGCGGTCAGAAAAATAGTACGTAGTATTTCGCTTTTACACAAATAAAACCTTTCTTTCTGGCTTTATTGCCTCATTGGTCTAGTGATCGCAAGTGCAACTGCTAAGCGTGAGGTCCTGGGTTCGATTCCCGGATCGGAGAGTATTATTGAGTTTTTCTGTATGGAAATTCTCAGTAGCAGCACAGAGTCTGGAACTATGCCCTGTAGATGGCAATAGGCTTGCCCGTATTACATGGGACTCAATAACGGCATCGGCGAAATGTGGGTGTACAATAGTACACGTCTGCCTAACCCTTCGGGGAATACAGACGTGATGTTATGTTATGTACAACCTTTCTTTAATAAAGGGACTGAATGGACTGTCTTAGTCACACAGAAGGCCAGTTTACTGCCGTTACCACTTCGTTAGCCTTATTTGCAATATTCGACAGGCGTTAGAACCCAGTCCATGCGGTCAAACTCAATGTGTAGGTACAGATAGCGCTGAGCGAACCTAATCTGTTTAGTGGCTTAGAGTTTATGGTCTCATGGGACGCTCTTTGATATCGACGAACGAAATTCTTCAGATTTTCCTTCAGTCTTTCCACATAATACATACATAGACTTGTAGGTAAATAGTTATGTACTATATGTAAGTGTTTTTTCTTTCGTTAGTTTATGTCGGTACTCGTGTTGCTAGGTCTACCTAATTTATTATATGAAAATTGTTTCCAAACCAATAAAATTACTTACGTCTTATTTACAAACATAATAGAGATTGGAGAGGGGACAAAATGAAGAGGAGATAATTATATAGACTGATTGAATGGAAACGAGGGAATCTTATCGAATATGGAACTATATTTGACTCTATACTCGGTTTGTTTAGGTACTTAACTAAAGGTAAACACTCTTAATGTGTCTTTTTAATATTTTTTGTTTAAAAACTCAGTTTAAAAATAAAACGCGACTAAAAACCAATGTAAAACAACAATAACGATTACCAAATCAATTGAACCACTAGTTTAAGCAGTAGTTTATTTGTTTAATAAGTGTTTGTGTAAAAAGTCACATCAAGATTGTTTACCTTTAGTTAAGTACCTAAATAAACCGAGTATAGATAAAACTCATTTGACAAAGGTACTTCGACAAGGACTCTAAAAAAATAGTCCTGATAAAATGTGCATTTTTGATGAATTCGTTCAATGTTTAAAATAAAACACGAAAATTGTGAAACATAAATCTTTCAATACACTGTGAGAGTCAATTGAGTGAACCGGGCTATAGTGTTCACAGTATTAACAGGAATGAAAATATTTTTACAAATTGAAACATCACTGTGGCAATCAACACAAACCGAGAACAATTTTATGACCGAACAAACAAATAGAACAATAAACAATTATTTAAAATTTATACGAAGACATTTCTAAAAATAAGACATATGAACATCTATAGGTTCTAAAAAAACCACTTTCACTTTACAACAGCAAAACAATGAGATGAAATAAATGTTAGTATCGCGTACGAGATGATGCAAAATGATGGAACGACTGCCATTTACGTCGCTCGCATGAAAAATATTTCTACTGATCTTGTTTACATTGACACAGTAATCCGTGCCGGGTGTACGACGACCGTTTTTACGCTTTGCCGAGCAGATGTGGCAGGGCTGCCTCTGAATTACGGCACCAATTTATAATATTACGACCTTCTGACGACGTGTGGCCGAAGTTCCGGAGTTTACAAATATGGCTTAACGTGTTAAATTATGTGTTTAACACTTTTTGTAAAAGTTCGGCTGCGAATGTTTGCGGCTCATGAGTTTTATGTATTAGGTTGTGTCTATTTTATTCTTAATTCTGTGTTACTGACGGAAAACAGATATTTTCCCTTAGGTGACTATGAATGTATCTACGAATTAGGCGACAGTAGGTATCCGAGAATAATGCTTAGGAAATCCGATTTCCTTAAGCTACGAACGTCAGACAGCTTAAGCTTATCGTAACATTTGGTATTATGGAAAATTAATTAATCTTTTCTTTTTTAAAGATCCAATAGAATATAAATAATAAATACCAACCTTTCTCATTTAAAAAGTTAAGCGTATTGAATATTATTTTCTGACTTGACCACATTCATGCAAACGAGGAAGAATTTTCTAAAAACACTCTTTCATGTTAATTGCACAAGCGAGTGGATACTTTCTCAGAGCATTCTTAGACTTGGTTTCGCAGCGCTTGCAGTCCAGAGCACAACAATATATATGCGCCGCCGTCCTTACTAAAACATTGTACATGCCTTTAGTCTAAAATTAGTAACTTTCCAACATGAGAAACAAAATCAGTTATCGCTAGCCTTCACATTTCGACCAAAGCAAAGACGATAATAGTATACTAGAAAGACCAAAGCACCCAAAGAATATAAGCACTGTTGAGTTCATTTAAGCAACAGCATGATGATACATATTATTTACTAGCTTTCGCCCGCGGCTTCGCCCGCGTGGTTTACGAACTCGTGTATTATTCCGGG
This sequence comes from Shargacucullia verbasci, assembly GCA_947562105.1. Lineage (NCBI taxonomy): Eukaryota > Metazoa > Arthropoda > Insecta > Lepidoptera > Noctuidae > Shargacucullia > Shargacucullia verbasci. Next base: position 8,684,523 of record OX387289.1, on the reverse strand, counting down.
ATAAAAAGCTTATGTGCTATTCCAGACTACAATTTATAATCAATCTCTGTGCCAAATTTCATCCAGATCCGTTCAGCCGTTCTGGCGTGATTGAGTAACAAATATCTATCCATACTCACAAACTTTCACATTTATAATATTAGTAGGATAGGATTACGATAAAGTAAAATTCTCATCTAAATCGGTCAAATTCTTCGTAACTTGAACACTTGAGTTCTGGAATATCGTAATTACGGCGTCTGTATCGATATTTGATATAGTCCTCACCGCAATTAAAGTAATGGAAAATATTATAATAGGTATTCCTATAGTTTTATCATCGTATAGATTTAACGTAATTATCCGTTAAGTCAGTTTTATTGGGTAAACGTCTATCACACAGCGACAGCCCTGCATTTATTCGTAAAAACGGGACGCGGGAATCAAAATCCTCTTATCGGCCAGAAGCATAAAGCTTAAAATTGAAATTTAATAACTATACGCGGCGCAATCCTGACGTTTTTGAAGCCTGCTCCATACTGTGCCCAGTGCACTCGCGCGCTTATGTGAAATCAATTTATTTAAACTTTCACTTCGCTAAAATTAAAATACATTTTTACAGTAACATAAATCATTGATATTCTGCGTACTTGATATCAACAAATTGTTTACTTAATAACAAGATAGATCACATAGTGAACACATACAAATTCTAATTCACGGTAACAATAACAATATACATACTTAGAAGTATTCACTGTATTAATTTGTCCGACATAATCAAATCAGACAAGTAAACAGTTCCTCGAATGCTTAAAATTCACGAACATTTCGCTTCACGCTTCAATTGGTTTAAAACGGAAATGTTTCTGGCACTGGCGTTTGAACTACAGGCATTGTTCGACTCATACGTTTCGCACTGTCAATCAGGCATTCTGCGGTACACTGAATAATATATAAGTGGGAGCATCACAAGGCAGACGTCTATTTTTAATGATACAAGCGGGGACTGTGCCCGTTGTATGAAGAATTCAGATGGCCTAGATATAGTAACGAAATCGGTGAACTAAAACATGTATCGTCCATATTTCTACAAGAGCCGTATGATGTAAAATATTGCCTATTATAAAAGAATGGAAAGTAATGTATAATTTTATTAAAAGCAAGGTTTTACCTACTCGATTCCACTTGCACATTGTTTTGTTATTTAAATAGTTCAGAAGAGTTCGTAGCTTCCGCATGATGGTTGAGACGGTGGTTGAACGATCAACTGCTGCGCTACGTGTCGCGGGTTCGAGTACCGAACGGAACAAATATTTGTATGATCTACGGATAGTTATTCCGGCTCTGGATATTTGTGCATGTGAATATTTGTGTTTGTAAACGCACCTACGATGCAGGAATTATTCCTAATGTGGGGCAACGAATTAAAAATTATAAATAAAGTAAAGATTAGTGGATCAGCGAGGTTTAGCACCGTTTTCTGGGGTCAGTCCTTGGATGGGTAAACGTTTATCACATTTCGAGACCCCTCCATACCTCGGAAATTTACGTTAAGCACAACTACTGCTCCCGGGTGTCGTACGAAGACCTATGACAATCGTTACGGGTGTCAGTAGTCCAAAAAGTTTGACAACTAGTCTAACATTATCAGTGTCTCGCAGTAATTTGGTAGCGGAGGTCAGATTGAAGTCGCTCCGAGTAAAATACTGATATTCAGCCGCAACCGGTTAGACTGGAAGCTGACCCCAATGTAGTTGGGAAAAGCCTAGGCGCTGGCAGATGAAGCTTTTATAATTGACATGTAAAGTGGTATATATGTAGGGCATGGTAGTGTAGGCATAATAATTTCATGGTTTAGTTTCTTTTTATGTGTCTTCGGAGTTATCGAAATAAGTATTATTTAAATATTCATTGAAAGTTAACGCTTTTGATGAAGTCATGGCGTTTAATCCCGTATTCAAGCGTTACGCGTGTTCTTTAGATCCCTACCACCGAACCGAAACACCCAATAACACTTTCACCATCCCTGGAATCGAACCCAGGACCTCACGCTCAGCAGTCGTGTTTGCGACCACTAGACTACAGAGGCAAATTAAATTAAAACACTAATATTGTCAAATGCTCAGCTATATTGAATAAAGCTAATACCGACCACCTAGAAACATTTATTTACAACGCAAACTGCCCGCTCTAAGCGCTTGTGTTCGTTACTTTGTTAATTGTGAAATTGAAATTAATTCTAATCAATTGCATGGATTTTCAAGAACAATGTAAATGGACAATTCTAGAAAAAATATAAAAGGGCAAAATTGAAAAGGGGCCTACCAAGTTTCAAGTGCCATTAGGTCACACATTTTTTGTAGAAGGTTATAAATTTCGCGAACAGTTTTCATGTTTTACATATACCTACGTAAGTTTCACTCGTGTCCATTTTAACTGGAGCCCGTTATCACGTCGCGAGGATGTGGGATGCAGTTCATTTAAAAATGCATGCAAGCAGTCGTATATCGATTACTTCATCGCATCAGTTAGAGTGTAGGTATACTTGTAAGGGCGCTTGCATATGGACAGCGTTTTGCCTACAACGTACAATCGGCAGGATCATCTAAAAAACCTAGTCAGGGGTTCGACTCCCGCACTGAACAAATATTTGTATGATCTATAGATTATAATATGTAGATATTTCTGATCGTGTGCATATGCCATGTTTGTTTGTTAACTGTACCTACCCATGATACAGGAGATGTCCTAGTGTGGCAATGCTTAAATAAACCATTGGTAATAAGTAATTTTTAGCCATATTGGTGTCGGTCTGCTACTATATTGAATGCATGTATTCAGATTTATATTTACTAATTAATATTAGCACCTTGTGTTAATATTACGGCTCTACTATCCAGTAAGAAATTTTCTTTGTTACTGGAGAGTAACATAGAAAATAGTGTAATGTTCATAATTTAATGGAATGCATTGCGAACAAGTTTCACAATAATCGTTTATTAAGTAAGCAGGTGTCTATTCGATAACCGCCGGTTCCAATCCAACCATCGGTTTAGTGGTGGCAATTGCGATTGCTGAGCGTGAGGTTCTGGATTCGATTCCCGGGTCGGACAGTGTTGGCGGGTTTTTCTGTATGAAGATTCACAGCAGTACCACGGAAGCTGGAATTGTGCCTGGTAGATGGCAATAGGCTCGCCCCCTATAACAAGGGACTCAATCACATCGGCGAAATGTGGGTATACCTACAATGCTTCTGTGTGACCCTTCGGGGAATTCAGGCGTGATGCTATATGTATGAGGTACTCGATTTGTATAGACCTACGGATTCCAAGATAATTTCATGTTAAATTCATACATGCGGAAGAATGTGACGGAACGCTAGCGGGAATATTAAGTATCTACGTATACATAATGTAGGTAATATGCTTTGTTGTCTTGTTTTTGTGTATGTATATTGAGAGTATTTGGTATTACAGCCTCATTGGTCTAATGCTCGCAAGCGCGACTGCTGACCGGGAGGTCCTGGGCTCGATTCCCGGGTCTGGAAGGTGTTATTGGATTTTTCTGTATGGAAACAGGATGCAGTATAAGAAAACAGTGTCAATAAAACTCAATGAATATCAATTACAATGTTTTATGAAATTATATAATATAAGAAATGAAATGAAGGATTAAATTATAAAATAACGCCGATGATTAAACGTAAGGTTTGAGGCAGTAGTGGCGCGCGAATAATAAAACGAGACCTTATGAAGACTTTAAAAACCCAGGATGCTACTTAATAACTATCCAGAAAAACCCAGGACACTCCAAAAAGCAAGACATGTCCTGGGAAAACAGGATGGGCACCCCTAGCCTAAAGTCGTGACTGTAGTTAAATTACTTTTATACAGCAATGAAAGTTCACACTTGAAAAGATGCCTAATAAACAAAAAATATTATTATATTATATACGATGTAGGTACTACTATTACATTCGTTATAGGTACCTACGCATACTTTTAATTTTTCATGTTACGGAATTCTAAATAAACATCTCGAAAAAAAATTATTTTTTGAACCACCCAAAAATGTTCGATTTGTCGTCTATTTTTACCGTAGGAATACGATTACTCGTATACCGAAATTCTTGAAATTCTTTTGTTTTGAAAAAGGCGCCTGTACTGATTGTACTGTCAGTAAGAATATAATATAATAATCATTTATTTTTCAAATAAATTTTACATATACATTTCCTTATAGACTAAGAATGTAATTTACAGTATAACAGGTACTGAAGGAAATATGTAACTTGTGGTCTCCACACTACGTCGAGCGTGTCTCGTGGACACCTTGGTATCGCATATTACATTTAAGCATTCCAGATTCGATACTGTATGATTATCATTTTAACTTAAAATCAAAATTTGGGAATTAAGGATGGCCAAAACATAAAAAGAAATAGTAATGTGTGTGTGTGGTTGTGTGTCAGGGTGGGTGCGTGTGTGAGGGTGGGTGCGTGTGTGTATTCTTCTTCTTTCTTTTTTTTTTTTTTTTTAATTTTAGAAACGTTGCCCCACACTAGAATATAATTTCTCTTGTGTCGTGGGTACAGTTTACAAACATACATGTCACATACACACACAACCAGACCCGAAACAACTATTTGTAGATCATACAAATATTTGTTCCGTGCGGGGATCGAACCCGCGACACATAGCGCAGAAAGCTAATCGCTTAATCACTGCGCCAACCGTGTCGTCATGTATGTATGGTATATGTGTGTGTTTGTGTAAATGAATGTATGACAGTATAATACTGTCATACATTCATTTACACAAACACGCATTTCTTAAAGAAGTCTTACTGACAAAATTTGTTTAACGGTGAGCACGTGGTCTTAAGTTAATATAAAGGTACATCTTTCCGTCGTTGTTAGGTAATTAGGTACACGTTAATTAAAGCACTATAGGCTTAGTCGTATTAAATTTTCCTAAGGCGAAATCTTAAGACAAGGGTATGTACTAAATATCACGTTCCCAGCCTCTCGGTTAGGCGTTGATTAATGAACTATTCTTGGCCTTTAAATAAGAAAAAAAAAAAACAAGTATAGTATAACCTACCGTCTGAAATTTTGGCAAAGCATGAAAGTAGGTTATCGTTGTATAAAACGGACATCGTTAGTTCTTTATTGGGTGATAGTATCTATACTTTAATATAACTTTTTAAGCTCTGTTGTTTTAAATAAGTTTTACGTTTTGTTTTTGGATCAATTCTTTTAATGATTTCATCTTTTTGTTTATCATTTGTTAAAAAAAAATAGGGAAGCTTCTTAATGTTTGGATGAAACCTTAAAAGTCATTGTATTTTTTTTTTTTACTTATTTCCATTTTCTTCCTTCCGGGTATCATCAGACTTTCAACGTTAAAAAGTGAATTGTTTCATTTTCAGTTCTGGACATGAAAATAACTTTCAATTATTTAAATAATGATGACCCGGGTACGTCTTAAAACTGCGGCCAGACACTGGAGGACGGGCAGCAGCGTCCTCTCACTAATCGGTGAGCCACTGCGATCCCCAAGCCGCCTGCCAAGCGTGTGGATTATGGCAAACCCCTTTAGGGAGGCCTTCGTTCAGCAGTGGACGTCTTCTGGCTGATGATGATGATGATTTAAATAATACTTGTTTGTTCATTATATAACTTTCAGTGAAACATGCCTATATAATTATTTTCCATATCAAGTAATCCCTTACGCGTGTCTCATGCACCGCTAGTTAGGATAATGAACGAGTAAACGATACACAACTCAATAAATGAATTATTTTCTAATTCATAACAAATATGGAGCATTCGGTAAACAAAATTGTTATTAAGATATTCATTATTCTAAAAGAGATGGACTCATCTAAGTACTTCGGGGGCACTCTGAGCAGTTCACCTTGCTGAATAGATAATTTCTCCAGCAAGACCAAAGCCTTGCAATGCAAACATTCCAACGTTCAACGTGAAAACTTGTCATGATTTACAAATTAATGAGGTATCATTACTTGGATAGACTATATTATAACAGGAGGAATCTAAAAGGCGTACTACCAAGTCACTACTTAATGCAAATCATAAGCAGGATTGATACAATAAAAATCATCACCATTATCTGCTAAACCCGTTTTTCTATGTTGGGGTCGGGTCCCAACCTAGCGTCTGTCACCCAATTAGTCGGAGACACTAAAATACTCTGAGGTTAAACCCGCTGTCGGAATTTTTGGGCTACTGACACTTGTAACGACTACAAAAAAAAAAATTAAACAAAATATTATGCACGCTTGTATTCCCCGAAGGGATACGCAGAGATGTACCTACTATTGTACAGCCATATTTTACAGATGCCGTTATTAAGTCCTATGTTATAGGGAGCGAGCCTATTGCCATCTACCGGGCACAGTTCCAGACTCCGTGCTGCTACTGAGAATGTCCATACAGAAAAATCGAATATCACTTTGTTTGACCCGAGAATCGAACCCAAGACCTAACTTTCTTATACGTTTAGGTCATAATGTAATAACATCAAAAACATATATGTCATAACGTATTCGCCAATTTTATCAAACCGTATTCCCCAACTTTGCAACTAGCGCACGGAATATAAATATAATATGGATAGAAATTTAAAAAATGTAAGTTTGTTTTGTGATATTGTGATTGCTTTAGGTACGTACTTCGTTTGGTTGTTACTGAAATGCTAAAGTTTCAATTTCGTTTGTTGCCTTTAAAATTGAAGACAAGCTAAGTTGAGTTTTCAATTTTTAAGTTTGTTTCCAGCCTTGGATGTTTATATCTCATCATCATAATCTCTTTAAAATAAAAATAAAAGTTAGACTTATTACAAAAACGACTTGCACTGTATATAGTTTAATATATAGGAAAACTAGCTTCCGCTCACGGCTTCGCTCGCGTGGTTTACGAACCCGTACATTTTACCGGGATAAAAAGTAGCCTATGTACTATTCTAGACTATAATCTATCTCTGCGCCAAATTTCATCCAGATCCGGTCAGCCGTTCTGGCGTGAAAGAATAACAAAGATCCATCCATCCATCCTCACAAACTTTCACATTTATAATATTATATATAGTAGGGAGGATTTACTGGATAAAGCGGTCGGCATTCCTCGTATTATAAGGACAAGTGATATGGACAAAACAGACACATACTGATTTGCGCCAGTGGATTTTTGAAAAACTGCAGGTATGTGGAAGACACAAAAGCTTATAATATATTATTTAATATCAGCAAGGATCGAATTTCGTAACATTATGTACGTAGTTTTTGTTCATCCGTAATGGAAAAAGCTAATACTACTGTTATTACACAAATAAGTATCTACCATTTAAATGGCGAATAATGAACGTTTTATTATTCAAAACCACTTTTAATTCGTAACGCGTATTTTAATACCAAGAAGATAATAACTACCTCATTGATTAATGACTGCCTCTAGTGGTCTAGTGGTCGACTGCTGAGCGTGAGTTCCTGGGTTCGATACCCAGGTCTGACAAAGTGTTATTGGGTTTTTCTATATGGAAATTCTCAGTAGCAGCACGGAGTCTGGAACTGTGCCCGGTAGATGGCAATAGGCTCGCCCCTATTACATGGGACTTAATAACGGCATCGGCGAAATGTGGGTGTACAATAGTACACCTCTGCCTAACCCTTCGGGGAATACAGGCGTGATGCTATGTTATGTTATGTTAGAAGATAATAATTATGTATCTATTTAAAAAGGATGATTTGTGATTTATAACAGTCACGTGTGTTGCAACAGTTAATTTGTGACTCAAACGAAAACCCATTCAAAATTCGAACTCCTTCCAAATTGTAAGATAGTACTCAAAGTTTTCCCTTTTACCGCAGTTGTAAACATACGTTTGTATCTCGCTTTAATCCTTCTTGAGGTAAACAGAGCATGAGACGAGCACTTCAACCGACGAAGCTAAACTTTAACCAACATGCTACTGCGTGTTGCCTGAAGTTCAGCATTTCATCTCACGCAACTTGTAATATTCGACTGAGTGAATATTAAGGCTGCTTTTAGGCTAAACATAAAAAATAAAATTCAGTAAATATACTGGACATTTTTAACCCGTTACAAACAAAATTACTGATAAATTTTTCAAGTTATGTAGTTTTTCAAGTTATTATATATTTCATAATACTAGATAATGGTACATTTATTTAGTTTTCTAAAGACAACTGCCTATAATATAGTGGTCCCAACTGCGAAAGATTAACATGTGGTCCTGCGTGCGCTTCCTAGGTTGGACAAAGTATTATAGGGTTTTTCTGCGGTTTTTTTTTTGTTTTTCTTCTTTCGGACGGCGGAATAGACTTGCGCCTTATTACATGAGACTCGTTAACAGCATCGATGAAATGTGGGTTTACAACTGTGTGTGTTATGTTAATTTTTCAAATTCCCTTATAGAGTATCTATTAATTTAAGCTGGATAAAACACCATTCAAGATGGACGCAAGTGGCGGAATGTCGTTCGATGTGGTGGTCTAAGGGGGAGGTCGTTCAGCAGTGGACGTCTTCTGGCTGATGATGATCATGAAAACACCATTCATTAAGCAATCTTATTTCCGGTATACTGCCAGACTGATCCCTCTCACTTATTACCTACAAAATCCATGAGAAACGTCTTCAACAGAACAAACGAAAAATTAACGTACCTTTTATAAATGAAGTATTCACAATAAAAGAGGAAAAAGCAACGTTTCCTATAATAAACATTATTATTATCAAAATAAGAACATTAAACAAACGTCTCTTTTCCTCATCTTTTAAGTTTACACAATCTTATATTTCTCGCAAACATACGGAAATAGCCGAGAACTGTCGAATCGTTCCGAATCCCTCAAGAGCCCAACACCAAGGGTTCCATTAAAGGGTCAACGATAACTCTATGGGGTTTAAAGTGGACTTACCAAAAGTGTAATGGATTGTTGTAGTATTAGTAGAGAGGATGATTAGAATTATAATATGTCTTAACTATGTGGAGATTAATTTAGATTTTAAAGGTTTAGTTACACTTTTTAAAGAATTTCCCTCTGAACGTGATATTTCTGATCGGTAAGAAATAGTGCTGTTCTTAACTGTATTGATATAATTATTACTAGTGATGAATGATGCAGTCCGATACTTATATTATGTCGCAGGGAAATAATGATGCCAGGGATTTTGTGAAAACCCTAAGGATATCACGAACTTTCGAAAGATTTTAAATATTCCCCAATAATGGTGTAAGCTAAAACAATAATTTTCTTATTGTCCTACGTATATCTAATCTGGCTTCTCTACATATGAAAAATTAAACATAATCTATCAAGCGGGATATCCCTAGGTATTTCAAGAAATCTCTGATTTTCTAGCTTTGATTGATCGTGTACTCATCAAATCTAGCACCCGCTTTTTTTTTTTTCTTCCGTAAAATAGAGTATTTTCAATTCGATGCGGAGCGACTGCAGTCTGAGCTCTACGAAGACAAACTTTCTTAATTTCACTAAAAACCATACTTAGAGTCCAACTCTCCATTCTAATTTCAATTTCCAAGCACAAAAACTTTAGACGAAGAAATAAGAAAGTTTGCAATTGCTAAACATGGAATTTTTCGCTTGATCTTCGTACGATTTACATTTTTAGAAGCCGCATTGCCGTGCTTTAGACGTCGTTACGTTCCCGTATCGGTCCCACCGCGCTATTGTGGCACCAATACTGACTAAATCCTGGATTTTGCATAAACAGAAGAATTTCTTATATTGTGATACGTTACATAAAAGGTTAAGCAAAGGTATTAACACCCACATTTCACCGATGCCATCAAATTATGGGGCGAGCTTATTCCAGTCTTGCGGCAGAGAATTCTTTTTGCTGCTGCAAGTTATTCTAACCCGATAACAGTTTGGTCGGGCAAACTGTTATCGGGTTATCGGGGATAGAATCGATGCAAGACCTCCTGCTCAGCAGCCAAGCTTGCGACCACTAGAAGACCAATGAGGCAAGTTAGTCATATAATCACAAGCGGCATATGGTTCTATGCTAAGTAAAGTAAACGCAAGGAAAAAATATGCCGAGATTAGCTTAACTAGATAATAATCTTACAACCTTATGCGGGTATCTAGGGTAGAGTTACCTATACTTACATCTAAAGGGAAAGGGTAAGATACGTTATATATATATTCCTTTTGAAAACACAGCTACCATTGATATATTTAATTTTAATACAATGTGGGATCTTTTTGTGTACCTTTTTACCAGTCTGAGTTTTATCTTAATACGGTGCGGGCGATTTCCTTTTCCTTTTTGATATTTCTCTTTTCATTTTTGTTGTATTTTGTACTGTTGCTGTACCATATAAATATTAAAGTTGTTTATATATGTTTGCGCCTGATGAAAACACGTATAACATTGTCATTACGTAACTTTTTGCTATCAACTTTAATTTTGTACTTTTGTGTCGGTAGTTGAAAATATGAGTGAAAAATGATTACCTCCGTTCTTTTTTGTAATATAGAATCAGAGACTTATCGAAGCGTACAAGCGCTGCAGTTTTTTTTTTTCCTTTTTATGTAATAATGAGCAACAGTATCATTAAACCCCGTTTGTAATCATCAACTAGTGTTTTATTGAGCATCCAAGGCTCCAGTGTCTCAGCAGAAGAGACATAGTTGGCGACCGTGACAGGACAGAACCGTTTTTCAAGCAAATTGTTGAAGCCCAGCTGGTGCAGGTCAGCAATAGCGCCGCAGCAAGTAGCCGGTCAGCACCGCACCGCATCCAGACTAACCTTGGCGAACAAACTACATCAAGAAAATACAGGAACACTCAGTTACCGCCGGACATCAATGCATTACAGCATCGGACCGCAGCGCAGCAGGACTTCGCAGCTAAGTGCCCTTCCCTTATTTCCTAGACTTCCTTTAAATTGCATCCATATCACCCATTCCAATTCGGGTTTAGTTGTACCCGCTCAATTAGATTCACCTTTGTCAAGGTTACAATATTGCGTCATACATAAATCATCTTTTTCTATTGTTTGGCACATTCTTCAGGTACACAGTTTTATTCGCCGTTTCCTTTTGATTCTTATTACAGTCTGAAGGCTGCTGTGCCTTTTCAGTTTCAAACAAACTTAGTTCGAGTCAGTGATTATTCCGCTGAACATTTCAGATTGTGATCGGATCATGCGTCCCTGACTGCTGTGGCGGGTCCTTTAAGTCTACAGCGGCCTCTGCCAAGCAGGCACCAGGCCTGCTTTTCCGGTTTCCTGCTCGGCAGACACCACCAACAAGGGACGTGAGCGTATACTTTTATTTAACTTAATATAAAACTAAAGTTTAAAGTTTGCAACCTTGTATTGCACAATTTACATTATCATACCTACATAAATAATCCTAATTTCTTTTTCTTGTTAAGTTTGCATAAATTGCAGTTATTGTCTTTATTATTACACGTATACAATAATATTCGTAATGGGGTTAGGCGATGACGCCAAAAACTTGGCAGAACTAAATGTTAGACGTAGTTCGTTCAAAGGCCAAGTAACGAAATTTAAAAAATATTTAGATAAGTTATCACAATCAGAAACTTTCACTGCAACGCAAAAGGCAGAACTTACACTTAAGCTTACTAAATTTGAAACGTTATCTGCTAGGTTCGATGACCTACAATGTCAAATTGAGGTTTTGAATTCAAGTGAGTTAAGGAACGAGCTCGATGAACGAGAAACCATTGAGAGAGATTTCATTAGCAACATTGTAACCGCTCAAAATTTATTGCAAATGCATAGTAAGGATGATAGTGTCCTAGACGCAAATAATTCACATAATATAACGCATTGTAAAACGGATCATGGTGAAATGGGTTTCAAGTTACCTTTAATTCAGGTTGCAAAGTTTGATGGCTCATATTTCCGGTGGATGGAATTTCGTGATACGTTTAAATCATTAATTCATGAAAATAATAGAATCAGCTCAGTAAACAAGTTTCACTATTTAATATCTTATTTGGAAGGGGAAGCAGCGCGGGTTGTTTCCAACTTAGAAATTTCTTCTGATAATTATCAGGAAGCTTGGAACTTATTACTTGAACGTTATGATAACAAGCGATTATTAATAAGCCATCACCTCAGTACATTATTTAATATACATTCTATAAACAGGGAGTCAGACAAATCGCTGCGCTTCTTAGTGGATCATGTCACAAAAAATTTACGTGCCCTTTCCAGTTTAGGACAACACACCGATCATTGGGACGTTATTGTAATTCATTTGGTGGCATCTAAATTAGATAATCACACTTTTGTGAAATGGGAAGAACACCGTAATTCATTATCAACTGACACACCAACACTCGGTGATTTCCATAAGTTTTTAAACGATCGTGCGGCAGTGCTCGAATCCTTGAGCCGCAATAAGGTAGACAACATTTCTAAACCTATCAATATACAGCAGCGCCCCACACCCCCTGCTAACAAAGTTGAGCGTTCACATACTAAATCATTTACATCTACAAACAAAAATATAACTAATCAAAAAACACAATCATTCGTGCCACGTCCTTGTCCCAGCTGTAATGCGGAGCATAGAATTTTTGACTGTCCATCGTTCAAGGCAAAGGACGTTAGTGAGCGTATAGCGGAGGCATCTAAACTAAAATTATGTATGAATTGTTTAAGGTCTGGTCATTCTGCTCGCCAATGCTATTCTGGTCCATGCCATGAATGCAGAAGAAGGCATAACACACTGTTACATCTGCCCATGAGTACAGATGACAAGGCAGCTAGTGCCGCCAGCCTTAGCGAGACGTTGGTTACATATAATAATCAAGGTGCCAATCAAGCCCTTCTATCTACAGCTTTGATTAAAGTTGTAAATCCTAAGACGTGTAAATCAGAAATTGTGCGCGCGCTTCTTGATTGTGGCAGCCAATCCTCGTTTATAACTGAGAAATTGAAGAAAAGATTATCGCTAGAGTATTGCTCTATTAACTCCACGGACATTATTGGGTTTGGCAACAATCATTCTGGCACTATAACTGAATATTGCATTGCCCAAATAAAATCTCAAAATACATCATTCAACGTTATTTCTAACTTTTATGTAATGAGTCAGCTGACAGGTTCAGTACCTAATAAGCATATTGATATAAGTTCGTTTAGCATACCGAATAATATTATCTTGGCTGACCCTAAATTCTATCAACCCTCCCACATAGATATACTCATAGGCTCAGATTTGTTTTGGGATATAATAGGGTGCGAGCAACGCTCCTTAGGGCCTAGTTTTCCTAGGTTACACAGTTCAAGACTGGGCTGGTTGATAGGAGGCCCCTTGCCATATGTTAAGTTAGGCAAAAATAACATTAAGTGCAATCATATTCTCATTCATTCTTCACATAATGAGACCATAGAATACAGTTTGAATAGATTTTGGGAGCTAGAGGAAATCCCACCACAGAAATCATATCTAAATGAAGGCGAGCAGGCATGTGAAACCCATTTTTTGCAGAATACCTATCGCTTAAAAAATGGCAGATTTTGTGTCAAGTTACCTCTCGTCAACTCACCCGATTGTCTCGGGGATTCGTATAACATGGCCAAGAAAAGGTTTTACAATCTAGAAAAACGATTTAGGCGACAGCCTGAAGTTAAGTCCCAATATATTGAATTCATTAAGGAGTATGCAGATTTAGGACATTTGTCTGAAATATCACTACACAACACTGCGTTTAAATCTAAATGCTATTATTTACCGCATCATCCTGTATTTAAGGAAGACAGTGAAACTACCAAAATAAGAGTTGTTTTCGATGCCTCGGCTCGCACATCCTCCGGTTTGTCGGTTAATGACATACAAATGGTCGGGCCTCAGATACAAGACTCTCTTTTCTCCATATTGACTCGAGCTCGTCATTATAAGTATATTTTGGCTGCAGACGTGGAAAAAATGTATCGGCAAATTGTAATGAACGAGTCTGATCGAAATCTGCAGCTCATTCTGTGGAGAGAAGATGAGCATCAGCCTCTTAGGACCTTACAATTGAATACTGTGACTTACGGTTTTGCAAGTGCCAGTTATTTGAGTACAAGGTGTATCTGGCAGCTGGGGGAGGATTGCGACGATAAAAACATTAAAACTATCATACAGCATGATCTATACATAGATGACTTAATAACTGGTTGTGACTCGGAAAATGAGTTAATAAATATTCAAAAATCTATATCAGAAGCCTTGAGGGCAGGAGGTTTGAACTTGCGAAAATATAAATCAAATTCATCTAAGGTTCTAGAATCCTGCACCACAAATTCCGCAGATACCCTAGTTATAAGCGAAGCTTCAAATGCCCTCGGTTTGGGGTGGGACTCTAAGACAGACCGTTTACATTATTCCTTTGATATTCCTTGCAGTAGTGAGAAAATAACAAAGCGCACTATACTATCAACCTCCTTTAAAATTTTCGACCCTCTTGGGTTTATTAGCCCCTGTATTATTATACCCAAACTAATAATGCAGCAGCTATGGCTTGACAAGGTTGACTGGGACGATTCTCTTTCTGCAGATATAGAAAGAGCTTGGCGTAAGTTTTCCAACAATATGTCATTTTTAAAATTAATCACATTACCAAGGCAGGTCCGGTGTGATTTACCTGTCATAACGGAGCTCCACTCCTTTAGCGACGCCTCTCAGAGAGCATATGGAGCTTGCATATTCATTAGAACTATAGATATAGCTGGAAAGGTGCATGTCAATCTCTTGTGCTCGAAGTCGAAGGTAGCTCCTGTTAAACCGTGCACAATACCTCGTTTAGAACTATGTGCGGCTGTATTAGCTGGGCGATTATGTAAGTCCGTCCTGGATTCCCTGAGATTCCCTGTAGAGCGCAAACAACATTGGTGTGACTCCAGCGTCGTTCTTGCTTGGCTACACACTAGCTCTAGAAAGTTAAAGAGCTTTGTGGCCAATAGGGTTTCGGAAATTCTGGAACTAACGGATCTTTCATGTTGGCGCTACGTACCTACCATGGATAATCCTGCTGATCTCATATCACGCGGTGTTTCTCCTGAGAAACTTAAGGATCTTAATCTATGGTGGTCAGGGCCGAATTTTTTACTCCAAGAAGAATCCTTTTGGCCCACCTTGCCTAATAATTCCCAGCAACAGATTGAAATACCCGAAGTAAAATCAAATTTAACTACTGTTGATAACTTATCAATAATACCATTTCATAACTTTTCTAAGCTTAATAAATTAAAACGAATTTATGCATATGCTCTAAGGTTTATATATAATTTGCGAAATTCGAAGGCTAAACGTTTGGACGATTTAAGTGTCCAAGAATTACAAGACTCCTTTCATCTTTTATGTCGTATAGCACAGCAGGAATCGTTTCCTGTAGAGTACAGCGCGTTATCGAAGGATAAAATGATCAGTTCAAGATCTAGCATTATATCGCTTGTACCTTTCATGGACACAACCGGCTTAATCAGAGTGGGAGGCCGTTTGGATGCATCAGCCCTTCCGTTTGACACTAAGCATCCTATTCTACTTCATTCATCTCACGTTCTCACTAAACTGATTTTTGAGCGAGAGCATTTACACAAGTTGCATGCTGGGCCCCAGCTTCTCCTCGCAACCGTGAGGGAATACATATGGCCGGTCAACGGCCGACACCTCGCCCGGCGCACTGTGCATAACTGTGTCCGATGTAGGAGAGTACATGGCAAGACCTTATCCCCCTTAATGGGGAATCTACCCTCGCAGCGTGTTACGGTGGACTTTCCATTTCGCAGTGTGGGCATAGACTTTGCTGGTCCCTTTTATGTTTTAAATAGGAAAGGGCGTGGCTCAAGAGTCACAAAATGCTATTTGTGTATATTTATATGTCTAAGATACAAATGTATACACTTGGAAGCCGTAAGCGATCTCTCAAAGGATGCTTTCATTCTTACTTTGCGTAGATTCATATCTCGTCGAGGCAAGCCTGTTGAGATTTTATGCGACAACGGGACTAATTTTGTTGCCGCCTCTAAAGAAATCGGTGGTTTTATAAAGGGCAATCGTCAAGCAATAAACGACTTCTCCAATGAAGAAGAAATTAGGTTTTTGTTTTCTCCTGCTTACGCTCCCCACTTTGGTGGTATCTGGGAGGCCGGGGTGAAATCCGCAAAATTCCATATAAAGCGTGTCATGGGCAACACGCACTTAACCTTCGAGGAAATATCTACCCTGTTTGCCCAAGTAGAAGCCATTTTAAACAGCCGCCCCCTTTGTCCTATGTCCTCGTCTCCCAATTGTTAACTCCTCAGGATGAAGCCAAGAATAATAGTCACAGTATACGATTCAGCAGTATTAATGTTTACTTTTATTATCAGATTTTACAATTAATAAAACACGAGACACCGGAATGATCGTCCTCCTTTGACGGTCGGTGTCGGAATGTGTCACCGCCGCCGTTATACCCACAAAGAGGCTTTATGCATTTTGTTTATTAATACTTATGTTTTATCAAATAACGTTTTAAATAAGGAAATCAGTACACAAATTAATAGATATAGAAATATTCTTAAAGACTTACTCTTACTAATACTCTTAAAGGCTTTAATGCTAACAGACGGCCATTCTGCTGCGGGGATGTCCCCATCCCCGAATTCAGCTCGGCCATTCGTTAGGTGGGTATGTCCTCAAACCATGTACTGTCCTTATAACTACATCAAGTACCAATAATTAAATTAATGTACAATTGTATCAACTTACTAACTGACAATATAACATTCTAAATTAATTGACTGTAGCTTTGTTTATTATATTATTACATAAAATACTATTCAGTGCCTGGGCAACCAAAGGTATAAGGCGAAGTAGAGATGTCTTATACAAACTATATGATAAAAAGTCTTATACATCGAATAATGATTTTCATGATTATGTTAGGAGATATACTAAAATTATTAAGAAAATTTGTGTTCAGGCTAAAGCCGCTTACATTAGTAATCAGATACAGAAATCGAATAATAAAACCAAAACGACATGGAAAATAATAAATAATGAAACTGGACATCGTAAAGTTTCAGACTTACATAAGTTAGACCCCTTTAAACTACATTGTACTCACATAATTGTTTTTCGAGATCAATGTATAAATAAATATTGTATATACAATTCCGAGTTAATAAAAAGAGTAACCATGGAGTTTCCTGCCCGTTCTTCTCCATTGCAAATCAACACCTTGAAACGTGGCAACCAGAACCCGACCATTCACAAATGCCTGTAAATGGCTTACATGAATTAAAATATATCTGAATTTGAATTTATATACCTTAACTCGCTTCGAGACTGCCGGACTGTCCATGATTCAGCTTTTTTTTGTACAAAATTGTCAATGGTTTGGTCGAATGTGAACAGCTACTTGGACGTATCACGCTGTCGGTTCCATATAAGCTTCCTAGACAGCCAATATCCAGACTTTTTCAGCCACCTACCTGTAGAACTAACGTAAGAAGGCACTCACCAGTTTCTAGGATGTGTATACAGTACAACGAATTTAGCTCTAAATTGCCGGAGCTGGACGTGTCTCCCGGTTCCACTCATAATGTCAGAAAGACATCACGCGACCACCTCGGTGGCCAGTGTCAGACTAAATTTCTATTTTTTTATTTATTATTAATTTTATTTTTGTTTTAGTTTAATTTATATTGTTATAGAATTAAAATTTAACATTTCATATGTTGCTAATAAAATGTCGTGTATACCTGTAATTGGCATACACATCAGCTCCTGTACCTGTAAACTGAATTATGGAATGTATAATGTTTATGCTGTTGGTGTACCTTATATAAATAAATAATATTAATTTTCTTTATTTTTCTTTTCCATAATTATTTAATCATCGATTCATTTCTGCCACGCTAGAGGCCATCACATTACACGTTTTGAATGACCACGCTGGGGGTAAGTACCATACATGCCACACTGCGGGCTACAATTCACAGGTGCACCACACTGGGGGATACATTTTGGCTGAAACATAAAATAATAGTAATTCACACTAGGGAGTTCATACTGCTGTAGATATTCAATTTTCACACTAGGGGCAATCATATTACACGTTTTGAATGACCACACTGGGGGTAAGTACCATACATGCCACACTGGGGGCTACAATTCACAGGTGTACCACACTAGGGGATACATTTTGGCTGAAACACAAAATAATAGTAATTCACACTAGGGAATTCATACTACTGTAGATATCTAAAACACAAAATAACAGTAATTCACACTAGGGAATTCATACTGCTGTAGATATCTCAAACACAAAATAATAGTAATTTAGACTAGGGAATTCATACTACTGTAGATATCTGAAACACAAAATAACAGTAATTCACACTAGGGAATTCATACTGCTGTATATATCTCAAACACAAAACAATAGTAATTCACACTAGGAAATTCATACTACTGTAGATATCTGAAACACAAAATAACAGTAATTCACACTAGGGAATTCATACTGCTGTAGATATATCAAACACAAAATAATAGTTATTCACACTAGGGAATTCATACTGCTGTATATACATCAAACACAAAATAACAGTAATTCACACTAGGGAATTCATACTGCTGTAGATATCTGAAACACAAAATAACAGTAATTCACAATAGGGAATTCATACTGCTGTAGAAATATCAAACACAAAATAATAGTTATTCACACTAGGGAATTCATACTACTGTAGATATCTGAAACACAAAATAACAGTAATTCACACTAGGGAATTCATACTGCTGTTGATATCTCAAACACAAAATAATAGTAATTTAGACTAGGGAATTCATACTACTGTAGATATCTGAAACACAAAATAACAGTAATTCACACTAGGGAATTCATACTCCTGTAGATATCTGAAACACAAAATAACAGTTATTCACACTAGGGAATTCATACTGCTGTATATACATCAAACACAAAATAACAGTAATTCACACTAGGGAATTCATACTGCTGTAGATGTATCAAACACAAAATAATAGTTAATCACACTAGGGAATTCATACTGCTGTATATACATCAAACACAAAATAACAGTAATTCACACTAGGGAATTCATACTGCTGTAGATATCTGAAACACAAAATAACAGTTATTCACACTAGGGAATTCATACTGCTGTATATACATCAAACACAAAATAACAGTAATTCACACTAGGGAATTCATACTGCTGTAGATGTATCAAACACAAAATAATAGTTAATCACACCAGGGAATTCATACTGCTGTATATATCTCAAACACAAAATAATAGTAATTTAGACTAGGGAATTCATACTACTGTAGATATCTGAAACACAAAATAACAGTAATTCACACTAGGGAATTCATACTACTGTAGATATCTGAAACACAAAATAACAGTAATTCACACTAGGGAATTCATACTGCTGTATATATATCAAACACAAAATAATAGTAATTCACACTAGGGAATTCATACTGCTGTAGATATTCAATTTCCACCCTAGGTCATAAATAAGCCAAATCCAATCAGTTGAAGTCGTTCATCATGATAAATTGCAGTGGTACTCTCCACACTAGGAGAAAGCATGGATGGACCGACTGCTCAGTCATCACATTTAAAATAGTCACCTTTGTTCCAACAGGCACCTAGGCTGTATCGTCATCAGTGTCCGAGTTGATGAGTATTCTCAGGAGAAGGTAGATTATTCAGGGCTTGATCTTTCTTAGATTTGGTCTTAACTCACCAGCAGTGATATCATAGCCTAGGAACTCAACACGAGTCGAATCTTTAGTTCACAAGTTTTAAAACGTGTATGAGGGAATCCAACAATAAAAATATGCGATCACTTAAGCAATGATATTAACGATTCTTTGTTCTGAACTTCATTTAAATTATGCATCGATTTAGGTAGGTAACTACAGACGGCAACCGAGTTTTGTTTTGAAAATAAACAAAGATGAACTAGTCGTGTTAATCGTGTAAGCTCGTTTTAAAAAAATTCTGCCAATCGTCACATTGTAAATAATTGTCGGGTAGTACGTGAAATAAAATAGCTAAACTATGACCATCAATGAAAACATCACGAAAAATGTGTTCAGTACAGTCTACGTCTGCACAACCTATATCCTTTATACGAACGTTTGTGTTAAGCACGTTAGCCTATAAAATTACGACTAATACTTTGCTTGACAAGAGAACATTCAGCACCGGAATCAAAACAAACATCATACGACTCACCAGATTGTTGTAACTACCCGGTAACATAAGTTATTGCGCAAGCATCTACGCGTCGCTCGCTCGTCACTTCAGCTACACCAGCGCGACCCGCGCTATTGCTGCAGTCGGCAGAATTCGAGCTGCTCGTGCTGCTGCGACGACAATGCAGTGCTGTGTCCATTCTGGCCACAACGGCAACAAGTCACTTGCTCGGCTCCAGATGACGTAGTCGATGTGGGTTTCATCAAAACCCAAATTTTTCCATTTTCAGCAATACAAATATCAACCGTAGCACACCAAGCACGACGAAAGTGGTGTACAAATGGCCTCGATCAGTTGCAACATGTTCCGCTGTTGTACCTCGTATATACATTGTGCGCCAGTGGGGGGCAGATCCCGATCCCACTTCTGAACTGTTAACTCCTCAGGATGAAGCCAAGAATAATAGTCACAGTATACGATTCAGCAGTATTAATGTTTACTTTTATTATCAGATTTTACAATTAATAAAACACGAGACACCGGAATGATCGTCCTCCTTTGACGGTCGGTGTCGGAATGTGTCACCGCCGCCGTTATACCCACAAAGAGGCTTTATGCATTTTGTTTATTAATACTTATGTTTTATCAAATAACGTTTTAAATAAGGAAATCAGTACACAAATTAATAGATATAGAAATATTCTTAAAGACTTACTCTTACTAATACTCTTAAAGGCTTTAATGCTAACACAATGACTTTCTTTCCCTCACTCCAGGGCACTTTCTGCTTGGTCGGCCGCTAACTGCACTGCCTTCACCAAGCCTCGTTGACTGCACGTCTACCCAACTCAAACGCCATGAGAAGCTCGAACAGATCCGCCAGCACTTTTGGAAAAGATGGCAGAAGGAGTATCTGGCTGAGCTCCAACAAAGGTCCAAATGGCGCACCAATGATACTCCGCTAAGCGTTGGGGACCTGGTGTTATTACATGAGGAGAATCTACCCCCGTTATGCTGGCGCCTGGGAAGAATCTGCAAGCTCTTTCCTGGACCTGATGGCGTCTCTCGCGTGGCAGACGTCCAAACCTCCAGAGGAAGATTCCGGAGGTCCTTTACTCGACTCTGCCCTCTTCCAGCAACTGAACATCTAATTGAGAGTTAAAAGTCAGAGACTTTCAACGGCGGGGAAGATGTTTGCGCCTGATGAAAACACGTATAACATTGTCATTACGTAACTTTTTGCTATCAACTTTAATTTTGTACTTTTGTGTCGGTAGTTGAAAATATGAGTGAAAAATGATTACCTCCGTTCTTTTTTGTAATATAGAATCAGAGACTTATCGAAGCGTACAAGCGCTGCAGTTTTTTTTTTTCCTTTTTATGTAATAATGAGCAACAGTATCATTAAACCCCGTTTGTAATCATCAACTAGTGTTTTATTGAGCATCCAAGGCTCCAGTGTCTCAGCAGAAGAGACAATATATCTTAAAGGAAAACTTGCGTGCGAGCGTCTCTAGTTTATTATAAACTAGCTGCCCGCCCCGGCTTCGCACAGGTGCACTAATGAAGAAAATGAGACCAAATCTTCCCTTTACGGTACCTACTGTCTTCTGTCTCACTCACTCGCTGACTTTTTATATGGAAAATTTTTAACCCAAAATTTTCACTTTTCCGTACAGTTTTTCAATATTTTTCTTTCATACATACATACAAACTTTGTCTTACAAATAAATACAAACACAACAAAAAAGAATTAGCCAAATAGGTGCAGCCGTTCTGAAGTTATGCGCTTACATACATTTTTGGCAATTGATTTTTATTTATATAGAACTATAGATAAATAGATAGCTGAAATGAAATGAGTTTTGTTTTAACTAAATATTTATATGAAAGAGAAGAATTTAAGCGAAATAAAATGAATGCTGCGGCATATGGTAAAAATTAGCCTGTATCCTTGACCAGGTCATGAGGCACCAAACACATAGATAGAATTACTTTCGTATTTAAACCAGTGTGGATATCCTGTGGCCAAACGACTGATTATATTTAATAGATTTTTTGTGTAAGATCACAGGACGCGTATTAAAGGAAAGAATTTGGTGCTTGGTTTTAAATTTTTATTATTTGTTACCGTCATTACCACCCTGTATCACCAATGCTGACGAAATTATAATTAAAAAGTACACAAACATCGCTTTCGCATAGCTATGAAAACTGAAATAAAAATGTCGAAATCTCCCTTCGAACAGTAAAACATTACATTACTTTTGTTTTATTGCTGATGCTGGTCTGAAATTAAATTCATCATTCCAGATTGAGTGTCATGAGTACGATGCAATACGTCGTTCATGCGAAATTCCTGGCACTGGGTCAGTCGGCAGCCCATTCATAAAGTAGAGCACACAAGGGTACCACTATTGCTCGTATGTCATTTATCGATCGATATTTTATTAGCTTTCCTATACCGCTGTGCGGATATTAGCAAATGTTTTGTTGTTGGTGTGCTTTTGTTTTTACTTATGTGTGTTAAGATTTTTTGTTATTTTAGCTTGAGAAACGGAATCTCGTATGTATTAAATAAAATTAAAGCTGCTTTCTTGATCTCGCAAGTGCAACAGCTGAGCGTAAGTTTTAACTCCCAGGTCGGGCAAAAAGTTATTGCCCTGCAAATTGTGCCCGGTAATTGGCAACCCATCGGAGGTGATTACTGTGGTTTTTATTGAAACTGATATCTGAATCTAGAAGAAAAAGTAAGTACCTAAGTATATAACATAAGAGGTTATGCGTGTGCTTGTCATTTTATGACAGTTAAATTATATTAGTAAGGTTCTTCTTCTTTTCCTGACCAAAACGTAGTGACCTCGCAGCGCTATCAGTTCTCATATTTAAATCCCCCGGGTACATGTGACAATATGGTGCACAAGTCATGCAAAGGGTTTATAAACGTAGGTACCTACACTGTATTTGGAACAAGTACATAATACCCCATGGAACCATACAGCTTCTGAAGCAGCCAACCAACACTTCCAGTTGTATGCTGAGGCCTGAGTGTAATATTCTTTCAACAATCTCGATTTAACACATCGTCCTCGATCGGTATTCTTATCGGTGAAGAGCTGGGTGTTCGCCAATCGGCACGCAGAACGCGGTCGATGGGTAAAATTGAGATAATATAAAGAATTTTTTAATATGCTATTAAGTGTCAAATGTCTAAACAAAGGCGTAGCAAAAAGTTTCTTGTAACCAGCGCATAAAATAAAAAATCTATAACCTTTGGTAATAGAGTACCTGCTCATGTAAAGGTCCCTCAAATTGCGCTCAATTTAGAATATGACTCTACCTCCTTCGTTAACACTGGTACTAAATGTTAAGTGTGCACTAACACATTTACGTTTAGAGCGCAAGAAGCTGACTCCATTGCAGGAGTCTCAACAAAGTTGGGCATGGTAGGTAAGTTAGATAAATAAAAGTAGTTTGTAGAACGTTCTGGAATGATGCATGCTTCTAAAAGTTCTAGTCGGTAAAACTAATTTAAAGTTTGAAGGGCAGCGTTATTTATTTGCATACGAGTTTTGTGTCCCGCTAGTTATATTCATAAGGACTTTTTTAATTCTTTTGTTTTCGTATATTCGTTAGCGTTTGGTGTTTGCTCTACCTAATATGAATTTTAAAACAGACGTCGTATAAATCAGGTATGGAGCACGTGTTGTACACAGTACAACGTAAGTGGGCGGGTAAATAACTTAAACTGGTGGTATTACACAAATCAAAATCAGGAATTTACTGACAACAAATCGTTAATCATTTAGGATAAAAAATATTGAAGTTTTTTTTGATGAGGAACAAACAAATATAATTCGTTTTGTATTAAGCTTGTTTTTATTTATGATTTCAAAAGGTATAAATACCAATAAATTATAAAAAAAATGTTAATCAGTGTCTTCATATATTAGGCATTTGCTATTTTGTAATGATAAACAATAACATTGATTTCAACAAACTGAAACTGAAAAAGTAAAAATTATAAAAACATTACACATCAAAATAGTTGTCCGCGTCGCTGTCAACCGGCAGTGTGCCCAGAAGACTGGCAGCGTTGCCACGCTGTATAGTAATGCTGATTCTTTGGCCAAAAAATAGGCCAGCCCTCTGGTCACGAAGAGTCGACTAATCGCCCCGCGATTTCTTTAAACGAGAGGCGAGCACAAACTTAATTAATTTAGTCTCAATAAATCTCTTTCTAACAAAAGCATGAGATAAAGAAGTTAGGTTTAGTCTTATCAAATTAATTCACTTAAGTATTTGTTAAGATCGTAAATTTATTAAGTTCAATGTTTATTGATATTACATACATAACATTACGCATGTATTCCCCGAAGGGTTGGGCAGAGGTGTAGGTAATACTGTACACCCTTACTACACATTTTGCCGATGCCGTTATTGAGTCCCATGTAAAAGGGGGCGAGCCTATTGCCATCTAATGGGGACAGTTCCAGACTCCGTACTGCTACTGATAATTTCCATACAAAAAAACCAAATAACCTTTTTTTTATTATTAATTGTATATAATCTAGTATTTATTTATTTTGACTGCCTCATTGGTCTAGTGGTCGTAAGCGTGACTGCTGAGCGTAAGGTCCTCGGTTCGATTCCCGGGTCGGGCAAAGTGATAATGGGTTTTTCTGTATGGAAATTCTCAGTAGCAGCAGGAAGTCTGAAACTGTGCGCGGTAAATGATAATAGGCTCACCCCCGATTACATGGTACTCAATAACGGTATCGGCGAAATGTGCGTGTACATAGTACACCTCTGCTTTACCCTTCGGAGAATACAGGCGTGATGGTATGTGATGTTATTTATCTATTATTTACATCCCGTCTAATTTACTGCTGCATACATCGACTGTATTATATATACAACGACTACATTATATCCACAAATAGAGCCCAACTATCAAGTCTCGGTTTCTAAACTAAGTACTAAGTGGAGTATGAGGCGAGGCAAGTACAAGACAAACGAAACTGAAGTAATTAGTACAAGCGATCTGTCATGGCGTTACACGATGCACGTTTATCTTCACTGCTCAGTTTGTAGACATTATAAACTAGGCTCCTACTAATGACATCTACTAAGTAGCTGAGTGCCTAGGATGAAGAAAACATACGCTTTATACTCAAACGATTCTCAATTTTTAGTTGCCACTAAGTCATGCAGTCGTACTTTTGGACTGTAGCGACTTAATGTCTTTAATAGTACCTTAAAGTTAAGTGGCGTTTAATTATTCTGTGGATCCCGATTTGGAAAACTATCTACTAAATATTCATCACTACATAATATAAATCAAAGTTCCCCGCCGCGTCTGTCTGTTTGTCTGTTCGCGATAAACTCAAAAACTATAGAACGGATTTTCATGCGGTTTTCACCAATAGACAGAGTAATTCATGGGAAAGGCTTAGGTGTATAATTTGTTAAGGTTTTGTGTAAATTGGCTGAAATACGATGACAATAGATGAAGATGTCGGAAAAAATCATGCCTACTGGGAGCTTTACTGGCGTGCGCCGAGTAAATGCTCAACGTAACATGATGATACGACAGAAAAAAATGAAAGCTCTGCTATCCGTGCGTAGCCGGGGCGGGTGGCTAGTAAAGAATAAAAAACCATTAATGACCCAGGCCATTGGTATATAGACACGTTTTCTAATCATCATCATATCGGCGTATTAACATTGTACGTAGAATATGGGCTCCTATGGCCACTATATTTAGGTAAAACGTCGCGTGAATGCTTACCTACCTAGCTAAATACGATGTTTGAATTATAAATATTACCGGTGGCATGTATTCTGAACTTTAACCAACCGGTCATCATTCATCAAGGTTTTTCAGCTTTTTTAAACTGGATAAAAGAACGAACTAAAATAATTTGAAACTACTCCGTGTGGCGTTTTTAAGTTCTTCGAACTCAATATTTATCGTAAAACAGGTAATATAACGAATAAGGTATTTCACATATTATGTACTTATGTTGTGCTTTGTTGTGAAGTATAGTCATAAAAGTATCGATTTATTTGCCAGCACTCGATGGTACTTGAAGGAATTCCAGAATATTGCTACACTCAAGCACTTTTACTAAACCTGGCTCAAGCGTTCCCAATACCTCGAGAAGTTACTGCCATAAGCCCTCTTTTATACGTACTCGTATTTAGAAAATTCTGAAGTCGTCGGAACTTTATTATCAAACGGTTACATTATGATAACTAGCTACTTAAGAGAAAAATATACATAAACTAGCTTCTGCCCGCGGCTTCACCCCCGCGGATTAGTCACACGTGCATTTTTTTGAGTCAAAAAGCAGCCTGCAACCTTCCTCAATAATACGAATATAAGTATAACTACGTTAACGTGACGCACGCCTGTAAAGCTCCCAGTAGGCATGATTTTTTAACGAATTATACACCTAAACCTTCCTCGTGAGTTACTCTGTCTATTGATGAAAACCGCATGAAATTCCGTACAGTTCAGTACTTTTTGAGTTTACCGTGAACAGACAGACAGACGCGGCGGGGGCTTTGTTTTAAAATATGTAGTGATATTCTTTTTTTAAATAAATAATTGAACGATCCCCTACACCATTTTTTCCTTAATCATTTGTATCACATGTTTTGAAACACAGCCAGAATAGTACATCTCTCTAAGCTACTGCACCAAGCGAGTCAATCATCTATTTTGTATATCTAAAGACATTTAGAAATCAAGACATCCTTGACGTTTATAATTAGAAAAGTGTCGATCTGTTCTGTATCTCTGAAAGGTCGTTTGAAACTTTTCAATTAAGTAAGTATCGAATGTCGGATCGGGAAAAAGTTAATCGAAGTTCCGAACTCGTTGCTCTGTTTGGAACGAAAGTAATGTTAGCTCCTTTATTTTAAGTTATTAAAACGTTAAAGCGACCTCTGTCGGTTCCCTAAAACGACAGAGGTTGACAGAGTAACTTTAATTAACATTGCGATTGATAGGTGGCAGTACTGTCAAAGGTTGCAGTTGATGAAGATGAGATATTATCTATGCAGACATTCTTCTATCGAGTCCTGGTTGAGATTTTACGTTGAAATTGCTCACGTCGTAGGGAAAATATAGCTAATCAACTTCATGCGTACGTACCTACTAAGGCATCATCAATAGGGAGTCTCTTTTCTTTCACCAGACCATGAAAATAAAGTTAATTCAATAACATTATCAACCTTATTTGCGGTCCGAAAACACACCATCCATAGATCGCGTAAGCAACGCCACAGCAGAAGTGGCTGCCCGTGTTATTGATGTACAAACGAATTTGTAATCGTTTTTAAATTCAATTGAAATTTTAATATTCAATTTACAAAATTCGATTATTTATATTGTAATAACCTGTTTCTATCAATCAATGTCAGATCTCACGTTCACTGAATCCGTTCACGAATTGGTTCTTGATTCAATCTCGAGTATTTTAATTAACAGCAATTTGAATAGGCTACCAGTAGCTGGCATTATTCTTAACCAATAAAGCAAACAAGAATAATATCAGCCCTAAAAATCAATGATATAGGTATAAAAATATAAACTTTTTTCATTTCACTTTGCATTAATACACAGAAGTGACGTCACGTCAAAGTACATCTGTACTTATAAATGTATATTCATAGTTCCACTTTCGTCATTGAGTGTGTAATACATTTTCGTTAGCAGTAATAATATTGGACGGTGAATAAACATTCGCATTACATAATAATGATGATAACAAATCCTGCCCAGTTCCGTCAGACTGCTAGGGACGTGCCTCTTTTCTGAAAGGTTAAACCTTAGTCCTGAGTTCATGTCATTAACATTAACATAGCATCACGCTTGTATTCCCGAAAGGTTCATTTCGACTTTAGTTTCGGGAATGAAATATGTTAATATTTTATTATATACTTACATATGTAATGTCCATTGTATTACGCCATTCGTTGGTTTAAAATAGAGTTTATCAGATTTGGAAAAATAGGAAAAAAATTACATAATATGAATAGCGTTCAATAAATTGCAAGCTAATGTTGGGGTGATTTCAAATTGGAAGTAGGTCACTCGCTTCCTTCACAGGGTTGTCATTCTAGGTGACATAGGATCAAACGGTCACTCCTAAGTTACTATTAATTAAATACAGAATGTTTAAACTTCTGTTTGCTTTTTTAATCAGTCCAAGGAAAGGTGGAAAGCATCAAACCGCGAAGAAGTTCACTCAAGCTATGAACCGACTATATCAAATCTATTGTAGTGGCCGTTTCATGAGTACACTTGAATGTTTACCAACATAAACCGCTGGCAAGATATGAGACGAGACAAATCTGCCCCTGAAAATGGTAGGACGAATTACATAAGGGCAACGACGACTTTGCAAAAAGCGAAACGACAAAGAAGAAAACGTTTGTTAACGAATTCAATCTTTGAACATTTCAGTCTAAGAGCTAGATAGCATTATAAGTAAATTCTAGCTAGAATGTAAAGGCAAATTCTATGAGAGAACTCTATTTATAGGTGCGTACTGCCTAAACAAGGACGTGTTCATAAACAAAACTACTTCCATACGTTCTAATTTCCATCCACTGCGCTGTTATACGTGAAATATGACAAAGTTTAACAAATAACAAACACTGAGTTTCATAGTTTGATGTTCATGTTCACGAACTAACAGTATATGGCCCAAAACTTTAAAATGTCATTACTTTTGATTGGTGCTTCCAATAGCACTCAGTGAAGGACCCACGTTTTCAGACGTCACTGATTCCGGTGATTCCGGGCATGTTTAAACAAGTCGCAAGTTAACGTTGTTTTAGGACTAATGAGCTCTTTGAATTTTCGTCACGATACCCCATCGATACTGTGGGCTCGCTAAGAAAACACAAATCACGAACTTCGAGATTTCGAAGGTCTGATTGTGTTTCACGCCAACTTCTGTGATTTTACTGAAGACAATGTTATTGGGTTAGGCAGAAATATATATACATATATATTTCTACATGTATAGGTTTACAATTTGCACGCAAACGGCACTTGTATGGCCGCACACAATATTCTTATTCTTTCTTAATTTGCAAATAATAAATATAATATAATGCATCCGACAAATGTAACTTGGCATACCTGGGAATCAAAAAAACAATAGTGTAGAGCTTGAGGCTAATCCTGACTTGTCTGTTGTTGACTAAAAATCGTGGACAAAAGAATAAAACGTGTGTTTGTTCATGTGAAACTAAAAGCTATGACAAAGTAAAAAGAATGCTTTTGCAGTGCATTATTTATTTATTCTGCAGCAGCAGCATCCTCGTGTTTCTAGGGTTCATGCAAATGACCAACTCGCCGATAGAGCGTGTCATTGCTTTACTCACGATAGAATACACTTTCAGTTATTTCTTATGTTCCTATCTGAGAGTAATAATGGTACCTTTTTTATTCCTCTCCAGGTGAAACAAAGTGAGTTGCTTCTCCAATACATAATAAAATGTAGTATAATTTAAAATACACTACCATACTTTGCATATTTTAATAAATATAATAAGCTATTTAATTATTATATATAATTTAAAAACTATACTTTTTACGTTAAAACTTAAAAAAACTGACACTATAATGTTAGTTATGTCATTTTTTTACGAAAAAGGTTGGTATATTCTTATGTAGATCTAAATAAAATGGGAGGGGACATATTATTTCGATGGATAAAATCAAATAT
Organism: Shargacucullia verbasci; assembly: GCA_947562105.1. NCBI lineage: Eukaryota > Metazoa > Arthropoda > Insecta > Lepidoptera > Noctuidae > Shargacucullia > Shargacucullia verbasci. Next base: position 8,654,531 of record OX387289.1, on the reverse strand, counting down.
TTAATAAGCCAACAAACCAGGATTAAGGAGGTATTGCTGTGGTCGAACGGTACCCACTCTACCCAAGAGGCATTCTGTCTATTCCCGCACGCAATAGCAATTCTACGAACCATTTTTACAATTTGACTGTGTCGTAAAAACCCTGGAATACTAACTGATCGGCTTTGAACATATAGTATTTTTGGACCAATGGTACATTTTAATAAACAAGTGACCAATAAACCGAAGAATATATATAAAAAAAACCTTTTCTAAACTTTTATTCACATAAAAATAGGTTATGAGCTATCCCAATAAAACTGCCGCGTTGGCTGGTACCTGATATCTCTGATATATTTGCTGTAAACTCACTCAAACAATAACGAGTAAACGAAACATATTCACAAACAATCGAATTCCTAACATTTTTATCAAGAAATCATTAATACAACTCATTAAAGAAAACGACGTACATCTGCGACAACTTTGGACCAATTCCATATTCAATGTTCATGCCTTCTGTAACGCAACATATAATATTTTATATGAAACTACCAATTGCTTCTGATGCTTAGAAATGTACAGAATGTTTTATAAAAATAAGTTCCCCGAAGCGAACACTTTTGCTTCAGTATCATTATCTTCTGCAAATTCAAGTACTATTTTAACTTTAATGTCTTAGAACTATCACAATATCTTATGACTATAATGTCAGTTTTTTTGGAACGCAAGATTGTTATAAGAGACTCTAAAAGAGTATCCATGGAGTTTCTTGCTAGTTCTTCTCCATAGGACCAATTTTTTGGAACCGTGTAGTCGTATAACGTTTTATAAATGCCTGTATTAGGTTTATTTGAAATAAAAACAATTCTATCTATCTATCTATCTAGTTGATTTCATGTATGAACTACAGTCTCATCAAGAACCAAACATCCCCGATCGTTTGACACTTGAGTAATTGTCCCTGCTTAACCATGAAGATACTTACTTAGTGACATGTTACTAGTTAGTCGTACGTTACGGCCAAGTTGGTAACGAGTTTCCTTCGCTTAGCTTCAAACTTCCGCGGAGTGATAAAGAGCGAATGCATCTATATTATTCTTTCACTAGCACACCAACTACGGAAAATTTTATGGATAATATAAGAGATTAAAACCAACGAAATCTTCGAGTGGGTCAACTAATTGTACTAAAATTAAGACTTTACACCAAAATAAACTATCATCTTGCTTATATTCAAGTTTGTGAAGGTTACTGGAGGATGATTTAATAATATGAGTATATAAATATGTACATAAATAATATTGATATCGTCTCGAATTATGACAAAGTCTTCGAATGAAAAGTTATGATAGACACAGAATTTAGACATTAGGTACCATCACTACTCTAAGTAATAAAAATTCAAGAAAATAATGCATGGATCTACAAAGCTGCAGAATAATGTAATGCAATGATTAAAAATAAAACGATTTGAAAAATAAATATAATATGAATTCCGTGCTCTTAAAAACTGTGTACGATGCATTAAAAAAAGACTCACGCCGCGTGCCGCAACGCTTTCCGTATTATAATATAATGCCATTCAGCTGATTGCAATTGCTTGTTGCGAGTGTTGTACTTATATAGAGGGATTCCGTGCGGCCATTAGTGAATTCCTTTTCAGCCAACCGAGCAAATTACATACAATTTGCGAAACTGTTTCCCGCGACCGAAAGTTTTCAACATTTGATATTTCTACGCTTCCTAACTTAAATACGAGTATTAGAGCTACACTCCAACTAACTTTATGTTATATAAATTCCTTTATAATATTTGCTCCTTGTTGTTAAAAAACTGTTACCTGAATGGGATTATTTATATCTTGTGAGCTCTTGCTATTTTTATGATAATAATAATTATTATTATACTTACCCATGAGTATCCCATTGTTGGGCAAAGGCCTATCCCGGAGTCTTCCACGGATCTGTACCGTTAGCCGCTTGTCGCCACTGTAAGTTGAAGGCATCATGTTCATCATCAAGTTCGTCTCGCCATCTTCTGCGCAACCTACCTCGGTGTCGTTTTCCTATACTACTATAATTTACTCATTATGTTTAGACATTTGGTGTCTTCTAACTTTTATTAACTTCAGTATGTTAATTATGAAAGGCAGACCTAACTCTACACTTCCCTGAGTAAGTATAGTATCATACAACAAGTATATCGTCAAATATTTCTAATTCCCACTTCCTAAAAACATTTTCTAAGACTATTGTCACATCAATTCCTACATCATCATTGCTTACCGGAGATAAAATTGCGGAACTAAAATTGTTTGTACAAATTTCTTCGGTAAATCCTTCAAAATATTTGCTCGGATTTGGGCTTACTGTATCGATATTACTTCTATTCCGGCCTCTTATCTATAATGGAGCCGTCCCCGACCGGCAAACTGTGACATTGTCCATATCGCTACTACGATGTCCATAAAATAACGTTGTTTGCCTACAAAATATTGTGTCGGTATGTGTCACTCACTTTATTCGATTTATGGGGAGTAAAAGTGAATGACACATAATCTCTTTGTTAAACTGTAATAACACTGCCGAGCATTCGAGCTTACCTCAATTGATCATCTTTCAAAATCTTCTATGCTGATTTTTATAAAAGCCTTTTGCACTTCAGAATATATTATGATGGATCACAGAGCACTTCTGTTTATTCATATCACTGGGAGAATAAGACAGAAGCTGTTTCGTTTGTCTTATTCTCGCAAACAACTAGGACCTTAATGTTTGATACCGTTTTCTGTCACTTTAGTCATGCGCATCTATCAAACATTACCTGCTACTAGCATAGATCACTTTGCAAGACACTCGATTAAGTATCACTGTTTACTTCGCTAGGAACTATGCATGAAAACACGTTTTGTTCAAGCACACGTATTACGTCCGCTGTACAGGTTGTCCAACGACCGAAGGGTATTGTTGCTCTAAGGAATAATCTATGTCCTATGCTCAATTCTTGTACAAGAGAACCATTAAAGCGATTGGTAACATAGTAGGTTGGATCGACGTGGTTGGTAAGATATAACTCAACGACTTTAGCTAGCTATCGTGTGGATGCAGGGCTAGATTGTCCTGCACATTGATGTACATATATTCAGAACTTCAAAACACGAAACAAGATGGTTCTACAAATAAAGAAGAAATAGATGAATACGGTAAATAGAGATGTCAAAAATCTACTTCATGTTATACTGGCCGAACTAGATATAACAACTTATAAAAATCTAATAAAAACTCAGATATATTTTTCTTTATTCCCAGTATGGCAGCAAATATTACGTATTGAAGTTTCACCAGTTTTTGCCAAAGATGGCCAATCCATTATTCGTCGCGGCCATATCTCGAACAGCCCCAATAGGATTAAACCCCGCTCCATTAGATACTGTTTTACTACTCTTTTGTTTTATGATCGTATTTTTCCGATAATTTATTGAAAGTGGTCACTGAAAGAGTCCTTGTTCACTTATAGAGATTAGCATTTATCAAACGCTCGGTAGGGAAATCTTTTTGGGACTGAGTGTACTTTATATTTTATGAATTAGAAAAGATTCGAAACTTGAACAACATAAATAAGTTTTGGAGCAAAGTTTTGGGGTTTTATTCTAAGAGCTTTTAATAAATAAACATCCCGTTTTATGACTTGATTGAAATTAACCTCTTGGGTCGAGTAGGGATTATAATTTAGTTGAACCCTGTTAACATGAAAAGGAAATGGTGGATTTATTTGTGAAGGACACAAGTAAATGAAATATCTTTTAATATGAACATTAATTTAGTATGCATAAACATGAGTATCGTATGAGGATTTATAAAGTAAATACATGGGAGTGAGTAAAGAAAACAAAGATTAGAAAAAAAAAAAAAATCGTATTTTCTTATGTCATAGTGCAAAACGTGTGCAAAATTCGAACCGGGAATCGAACCTCTCTCCTCTCACGCTCAGCAGTCGCGCTTTCGACCACTAGACCAATGAAGCAGTATTTCTTTGTTATGTAATAGTTCTTTAATAATATATGTACACAATATTTTTTGCCTAAATAGATGCCTTTTTTACCGATTGAGCCATTCACCTACGAATCTCCATAATAACAGCAAAACAGATTATTTTCTAAATATGAACCTTACGCGAATCATATTAAGTTGTCAATCGTGTTGGCCATTTTGTTTTATTTAATGAGGACCAAATTATGCTTCTAATGAAGCCATCTTTTTATAGCCCAGGTATCATAATTTATAGTCGAATTGTTATCACCACCAAATCACCCAAAATATCAACGTCCCATACACACAATCAAGTAGAACTCACTCCAATATAATAAGTACGTACATACCATCCAGTATATAATGCCAAGCATTAGGTATAGCTATGCATTGCAGAGATACCACGGCACGCCCGCTAAGCATGGCGATTTACCCTCGGATCGTTCGTATTAATAGCCAGATATGGCCACGCTCATATCAGGAGTGGAAGTTTAGGGGCCACGATGATAAGCTAGGTTTAAATAGTTCGTGTCTAAAGCCCTAATTAACGAACTAAACTGTTCACTTTGATACGCATTATAAAGATAAGTAAATTCACCCAAAAGATAAAAGACAGTTATTTCCTTTGATACTAAACTGTAGTGTAATTAAATTATAATTTAAATAATTTTAGTACAGAGATTTTAGTGGTCGGTTACTAGATTATAGAAAGATAGGTCAATCCCAGCGAAGTACGTAATTCTTATCTTAGAACAGAATAGTATTCAGAAAACATTTATAAAGCCTGCCAACATTGGGCCTTGTTGTAGCTAATCTGTTTATTCAAAACAAAATATTAGATAGTATTTAAATGTACAAGTGTAACAGTTTGCATACCCAAATGAGCATGAAATAATTAATAGAAAATTTTGTTCTTTCGGCCCTGCCCAAACTAGTCACAAGTACCTACCTACATATATCGACCTTGCGGGCCGCATTTATCTAGTTAAGGATTACAAAAGGCTTTTTCGTAGGAGTATGATAATCCTTATAGGTGTTCTATGCCCTGCATATTCAACTTTTGTTTTCAGCACTAAACTAAATAATCTACTTAGACCATATTATTGTTTATATCCCCCGTGTCTAGACGGCTTATGAATAACTCGTACATCTATATTTAAAAACTTCATTTAAAATATTCAGATTAGGTTTTTAACAAATTAGAATTTATGACTATGATACGTATAGATATTATTAATGCAATGCTACAAGATAGCATCAAGCCAGTATTGCCCGAAGGGTTAGACTGAGATGTACTAATAATTGTACTCCAACACTTCGCTGATGTCAGTTTGACGTCTGTATTCCAATATCTTTCTTTGTCGGTTTGTTCGTACTTACATCACTCAGTTTACTCTGTCTAATAGGTCATTTTCATCTCATCATTACGTACCAAGCATTGACGGCCAAATAAACACCGGCGACCGAAACCATTTTTTTTTATTATCTACTTTTCTTCACTAGACGGTTTGAAATACACACCAAATGATCTCGTCATAATACCGGTATTCATCACATGTTCGACCGAGGCCTAGTTCCTTACTTTGAAAATCCATCAAGACTCTCAAAATAAATAAATAAAAATAAAAAAGCTTTAATTTTTTTTCTATGTTGATTCCACAGTCAAACTGTTTGTATAGTTTTGTGGGACATTGTATATAGTTCATAAGCTTATATTGTATATTTTTTAATAAATAAATAAATAATAAATAAAAGGTACAACATAAAATATTTATAGATGCGCAATTGTTACCTACTCACACAGTGATACAGCACCTGCAATTGGTACTCAGATAAAGCTAATATTATTCAAATCAAATACCTACTCATCTAATATCATCTGAAGGTATGGTGAACAATGTGCACGGCTCAAAAGGGATGTTTGGGAAAAACGAAACCGTGGACCAGCAGCATTGAGGGTGTGCTCTGATTGGCGTTCGGTCGGCTTCGGCACTGATTAACGAATTTCGTGCATGCCTCCCAGATAGGGTTGGCAATCATTATTTGACAAACTTTTAAAATTGCTTTTCAAATAAGACATTTATAAGAAATAAACTGTTTAGGTTTTTAAGTGTATTTTATGCATGTACATCTATATTTAAAAACTTCATTTAAAATATTCAGATTAGGTTTTTAACAAATTAGAATTTATGACTATGATACGTATAGATATTATTAATGCAATGCTACAAGATAGCATATATATATATATATATAGTTTTCCGTGTCTTTTAAGCTAAATTTGGTAAAGTAGCAGACAAAATGCTGTTACTTATGCTATAACCTAATTTATAATAATAATTTCGACAACTCAAATTACAGACAAACCAAAATATATGCAACAGAAGTCATTTCTTTAAAAGTTTGAATAGCAAAAATATTTCAATGCCACACTTTTACAATTGCGCATAAGTTTAAATGGAGAAACCGCTCTCACCGTACCTTACCAATAACGATTTAACATTATGAAGTTATATTGCTTCAATTTAGCATAAAACTTTATACCTACCATACTTGAGAAGATCTTTTAAAACAGCTTAATACCAAATAAATCTAAAAACTACTTTGGAGCTTCTAGAATTAAAAAGCTGTAAAAAGTATTTATCCCTTTCTCAACTTCGCCCATATTTTAGCCCGTATAGAAACTCATAACCCGAAAAATTGTAATTTAAGTGCAAATTGCGGGTCTCAGATTACATATCCTTACGTCAAGTATTATATATTCGCTTAATTTGAAAAAGTACTTTTTATTTTCAGTCATATTTTTGTTATATATTTTCAGGGAAATAATTTGAATTTTTTTTTATTAAATACGAGAGGAGATCGTAGCTGGAATACTATTGCGCAATCGATAAACCTATGTTGTTAACCTATGCTTCCCACGGTCAGACTTTGGATGGATGACTTTTCTAAAGTTCACATTTCAAACCTTTTTCGCCATAAAGCGTAGCTTCATAATGTTTAAGACGTAAACTGATGCCATCGATTAATAAATAATTACCACCCATTTTTTTACATAATAATAATAAATTATTATAATAATAATATAATATTTTTTTATAATAATGACATTGTTAACGTTTCTATTAAAAAATAGATATAAAATCCCCCAAAGCGTATTATCGAGAAACTGATTTATTGCGATAAACTTTGACCTATCAATTATCTTGTTGCCTTTATAATCTTAAGGAAGATCGGATTTATTGAAGCCCTGTTATTATTGGTCTAAGCACTAAATTATGAGAAACCTCAATATCATAGTTAAGCCTTACCATAATACATAACAATGACAATGTGCTTTATATACCTACGGTAATACGGCTTACTACTGGGCAGATTAATGTCATATCAATTTCATTTTTCAACGTCTACATAGAGAATACAATTATCTTTTACAGCAGGAACAGTTTAGTTTTAGATAAGTATAATTAAAGATAATACATTGTAGATAAGGAATAAAATGTTAGAATTAATCTGTCTTAAAGGTAATATTAAAAATCGTAATATTCACTCGATAATACAAGTCCCGGCAGAAGTTTGTTCTGAGTCTAGGAGTATGCATTTGAGTAAGGGAATTTATTAAATAATATACATTTGAGTCTTAATTGTAATGTCAAATGGCCATTACGGGCAATGACCGGCAAATCCGTCAGGATGTCAGATATACGGTTATTTTGTATTCTTAGACAGTGCAGAGATAGCGATAGGTTAAACTGATCAATTTGCTGAACCTAGCATATATACTATCAATTCGATTTAAAATTGCAATATAAGTATTTTTGTTTACAAATTGACAGCCCTACGTGACCGTCTGGCTGAAAACACCACGAGATCTGCGATAAATACATTTGAATTCGCATTTATATTGGTTGACAGTGGGTGACATTTATTGATAAATAAATTATTATTTATTTTATATTTTTTCATATTAATAAGTCCTATAACATAACATAACTGCTACTTATAATCCAATATCAATCCGTCTTTAAAAGAAATACATAATTACATATACCTACAACTATTCTTATTTATTAAATAATTTAGTTTTTGCTAAAAAAAAATATTTCTTGTTCTGAACCATGAATTGGGATGTGTAGCAAATATGTTCAGCCGTTTATGAGATATCGCATAATAAACATCCAAACATCACAAACTATAACATTTAAAATATGAAGTATGATAGACATATCGTCTAAAATAGTATAGATATTCATAATTTAAAATAATTCCAAAGTTATAAAACTATAATTATTTTAAATAAATCTTCAAAGCAAAATAGTATTATAAAGATTAAAAAACTTGCTAGACACAATAAACTTAAAAGCTATTTCAATGAAATATAACCACTTTTCACTTACAACTCTAAGCCTAATTGTCTTAATTTTTCAAAGGCTCTACTATTAGGCAATAATGGGTTTAAAAGCTTTGAAATTTGAATAAACAATAAATTCCTACTAAATCCGGTTCATGCTGTATTAAGGAACTTCGATCGCTATTCACAGTGATTAACGAACATTTCGTACGCCGCATTGTGTTCACATAAAATATTCGAAATAGTAGTCTAAGTTTGCAACAAACTTGGTTTTATGCTTGCTCTTCGCGCAGAAGACGGCTAAAGCGGTTCCGATACTATGTAAATTACTCCGCTCGAAACCAAATGCAGAAACCTTGAAGATGAGAAGTACAAGATCTAGAATCACAGTAACGCAGGTTTGTTATACGGTTGATTCATATACAGTCGAAAATAATATCTATGGGTACCTACTGTATCTTTTGATAATTATTGCTCTTTTTATATGCAAGAAAAACTGTCTGACTTGATAATATCATCGTATAGTATAGGCCAAGTCGCTAGGTCTAGACACTTAAAACTTTGCACAAAGGTTTATTACCTATACCTACCTACCAAGGTTAATTTTAGTTACCATCGGAATACCTATAGTTATACCTATAGCTGTACTTTGCAACTCTCACGGGATTCGTTATTTAAAGCAATGGCAAAGCATATTAAAGCGATAACATACCCATAACCAACGAAAAAACTATTAGTGATTGAAATGTGAACCGGAATATAGGTGAACAATAGTTATACACCTTCGCCAAATCCTTCGGGGAATACAGGTGTGATGCTTTGTTATAAATCTAGATCTACCACGTAATGTCTTCATGAAGGCAGATGAAACTACTGATTCCCCTGTTGTTCCCAAGGCGGTGGAGTAGAAGACGCTTGTGGACAAGTGACAAAAGACCCGGTGCGGTCTCCGAGCCTCGCCGACACAGATTTACGGCGAAGACAATCCTGTCGAGCTTCCATTAAATTGAACCGTTAAGAGCGATTTATTACAAAAACTGCAGATGCAGTGAATAACGCCTTCTTTAATGGGAGCGGTCGAGTGCGTCGTTCGTCTTAATTAAATACATAAATAAACCCTTTTATGTGAACTTATTTGTTTTAACAAAATATTTCAAACAATATAGCAAAAAATCGAAGTACCTACCTACCTAAATATTATTTGTAAATAAAGAAAGGAGAGGAAATTCGTTTAATAGCCAATATTACCTGCTTGTTCCATAAACCTAACTTAACGAACCTTCTATATTTATCTACACTCATTATTATCCTTCTATTTTAATAAATATGTATATTTCCTTACTAGGTATTTATTTAAAACTAAAAATTTTTGTCAAATAGTTGACAACAGTGAGATTCGGTTTGATAAAAACCGTTTCGCATGCAGTCGATTCATCCATTAGGGCAAACACTCAACAATCGCAAAACAATACCAGAGCGTACGTAAAGTACGGAACCACAAACTTCAGTTTTAGTTTTACGGAGCAATTACATGAATACCGATACAAATAGTTGCTCTTTTTTCAGAAACCAATTACAAAATCGATTTTCATAGTATCTGCTTGATATCGTTTCGATAAATAAATAAATTCAACCCATTACTGTCCCACTGCTGGGCAAGGGTCTCTTCTCAGAACGAGAAGGGTTAAGCCTTAGTCCACCACGCTGGCCCGGTGCGGGTTGGCGGACTACACACACCGTCAAGAACTTTATGGAGCCCTCTTAGGTGTGCAGGTTTCCTCACAATGTTTTCCTTCACCGTAAATGCAAGTGATAATCAAATTCTGATCCGCACATGATTCCGAAAAGTCAGAGGTGCAGGCCGGGTTTGAACTCAGACCCTCCTGCATGGAAGGCAAGCGTTCAACCGCTAGGCTATCATTGCTCATAATTGTGATATTAATAAAGATTAAATACATCATTATTATTTAAATCGCTAGATTCAATTTTATTTTATTAATATTTATACCATCCGGGAATTATTCATAATACTAACAATAGTCAATAACATAACAATTACTTCTAACAGTTTGGTAAAACAATAATTATTACTGTTTATCAAGAATATGATAGGTAATATTATTTTAGAACAAAAATATTGTGTGCATATTATATGATGATTTTTAGGTAATATTGGTTTAACAAACTTGTGTTAAGGTTTAAAAGGACTAGACTGTTTCAAGTTTCAATGTTAGACGATAAATTGACTTAAACAACAACGTTGACATTATGAGAACAAAGTCGAATGGCGTGAAAATGGCAACTTTTTACCCGTGTCGGATTAACCACGTAGCAAGCGTAGCAATTGCTACGGGCCCCGCGTGTCCAAACCCACTCACCTCCGCCTGAGAGGAATTTTTTGAGTGGAACTTCTTAAGACGTGGTATATTGAATTTACTTCATGTCACAAAAACGTGAAACATTACACCTTTTTTTCGACTACGACAATCCACGTCAGACAATCGGTAATCGATTATTTTGTTGGCGAAAAATAAAACACAGAATAGATAGATAGATATACGCTTTATTGCACACGACACAGTTCAAAAACATACATAAAAAATTACAATTTGTATGTACCATGGGCGGCCTTATCGCAATCAGCGATCTCTTCCAGGCAGCCTTAGGATGGACAGAAGTGAACTGCACAAGATATGGGACTTTAAATTGTGTACATAAATACAATACAAAATAATTAATACTTACTGACAAATAAATACTTACTGACAATATCATATGGTAAACTCACAAGTTCTACAAAAATCACTTTATACTTAGGGCCCCTCGACAGAATTTGCTACGGGCCCCGCGCTTGCTTAATCCGGCACTGCTTGTTACAATAAAATATTCACGGCGAAAAGTTTATGAGTTTTCTATATTTTTCGGGTTGATTATTTTGAATAATAAATGTTAAAGGTGGAACAATCTGAGGCCAGAAATAAAACAATATAACATGCTACTATTCCAGAAACCCAGACATACTACATATGTACCTCGAGAAAACATTTTCAGCAAAAAATAAAACAATCTAAAATTCCACTATACCAGATACCTCAATAAATGAAACATATTCAGGAAAAAAAAATACTAAAAATTTTACCCATACACCTTTTCCGAAAACTTGGCAAAAATCTATCTGTTTCCTTCAGCCCCTAATAAAACTCCCCACTCCATTCCGTTACAATAAAGTCCTCGACTTACTTTTACTTTCGCTCAATGAACGGTTAATTAAAGAGAAGATCGTTTGTAATAAGTAAATTAGCAATCACCACGGGGCAATTTAGAGTGGGGACCTAGCTCCCATTATTGTCTCCGAAGGACAGGGCCAGGCCACTCAATTAGATCGTATTTCAGAATAATGGTATTGAGAAGTCGTTCAGTCTCCGTTAACTGCAATTTTATAGTTCTTCCTGTGGCCACCCCTCGTTTTGCGGTCAAACTTTTCCAATTATACCATTGAATTAATGGAAAATTCATAAAATTACTCACGTTATGAGACTCTTTGTTTACGTTTATAGGCGTCTTTTATTTACTCTGGTAAAAGACGAGTGTGGGTCATGTATGGAACATTTGATAATGGGCTTAGACTGACTACACAGAAAAGCTTTGGCTTTTATCTTTGGAGTGCTGAATGGGGCACATAATTATACATATTAAAAGGTAAATAAAACTGTTCGAACTTGTGTTTACCGTTTCTTTTTATCGTATTATTTTGCTCTACATATTAATAAGTTCTCTCTCGATAATTACACAATAGATAATATTACGTCAGCTGGAACACCATCAAACAATAATTAAGATTCAAACTTTATTTTATTATCAAACATCATGAAAAAGGTACAGGAATAGTAAACTATTGATGACAACAGTATTTAACACTAACAAAGTTAAGGAACTTTAAAACTGTTTCTACAATTTCTTCAAAAGAAAGCGATGTTCCTGCATTGCAGTTGAAAATGTAAAAACATGAGGACATCAAAAGGAAATGTTATAAAACATCCGTTAGCGCGAAGGAAATACGTCGGTGTTCAAATCACGACTTTCTTACGTCGCTGGAGAATATTTTTATTTCCTAGATTAAAGAAAAGATCGACATTCCCATGTACACAGTGTAGATACTGCGCGATTCCCGGCGGCGGCGAAACAAAATCATTTCATAACTGTGCCAGTGTCTGCGCTCACCCTTTTTATGGCGCAGATGAATTATGACATAAAATATTTATCTGTTTTCGGGGATATGTAATGGTTGCGCTCCTTTTTAGATGATAATGCGGCAAATCCCCTTTTCATAACATTGGCAACATTGACAGGTCCTTCTGAAGTGATAGTTGATCTAAATGGTGAAGATTTTAATGCGAAATTAATATTAGAGACTGTCTGAGAGAAATTTGCTTTGACGCTCTTGAGAGAGAACTGGCAACTCGTCGCTAATTAGTATTCTATTGCAATATTGGTGTCAAAAGATTCTTCGAGGCGTTCGGTGCTCTTGTGTAGAATAATTAACACTTGTACTTTGTATATTATTACGAGGTATATTACCTACTGTTGAAATTAATTAGGACCAACATCTTGAGAAACTCTCGCTTGATAGCTGTATAATAGGTCACATATTTATTATTATGGAAGGTAGAGGACATTGCGCACATCAAACGAAGTTTCCTCGCTCTAGTTCCAGGGCCATCGTCTTGCTTGCTTGAGCATTTTCCCCTCGCTACCAGTTTTGATTGTGGTTTTGATATAATAGAAATATAATTGTATTAATTGTCTTTCTAAAAATTTTACAGAAATAAAATATAGGTACTGCTCTTATTGGACTAGTAGTCGCAAGCACGACCGCTGAACGTGAGGTCCTGGGGTTGATTCTCGGTTCGGGCAATGTTATTGGGTTTTCTGTATAGAAATTTTCAATAGCAGCACGTAGTTTGGAACTGGGCCCGTTTAATGACAACCTCGCTCCCTATTACATGGGACTTAATAACAACGTCTGCGAAATGTGGGTCCGCCTCTGCCTAAACTGTCGGGGATACAGGCGTGATGCTATGTTCTATTATGTAAATAAAATACAATATTAACTTGCGAAACAGTTTTCATTTATAATAGAGATGAGAAAACATCTAAATTCAAAAAAGATAACACTTAAAAGCGTAGAAATAATCCTGAGTTATAATATATTATTTTTTTATTACAAAACTAATCAACTGTGAGAAAACTATGTTATCCATTTACCTAGCTAAAATTTAATCTAATTTACATAGACAAAATTTCTCTACTGTAAATACTGTCTAATTAGTTCGAATTTCCAAGTTAAACCACAGGAATTTGTGCCTAAAGGTTCATAAATTATTTAAAACCGGTGTACACGTATTTGTACCAGAACAGACTAAGATATTAAGACTGTAATGTAATTTACAATGTACGTATAATTGCCACTTAAGTGTGGTATTGCTTGAAGTAAATTTAATTATGTTCTATGTTATTTGTTAACATTGTAGAGTTGCATTGTTGCAAAGTACAAAATTTGGCACCGGTGACTATTATCACCTATACAGAAGGTGGGTATGAAGGTGAAGGTGTATTCTATAATCTAATTTGAATTGTTGATTGTTTTTATTTTTATAAAAAAAACACCACTCACACCTTTAACCATTTGATGACCATTTATATACAATCACAATTTGTATAGGTACTTATTTTTTCCGATAGGTAGGTACAAGCGACAAATAATCCAAACATTACCTTTTCGTAATATAAGTTTTCGTTATATTTATTTAGAATAACATGATTTTACATCTTACTGATTTTTGAGTTACGAACTAACATTGTTTAGATGTTCAGAACATTCAACCCATTTATATTAAGCTTGTGTGTTCTTCATTACGACTGCAGTATTATTGTTTCCCGCAGCTGACATTAGCTAGATTTCTCGGCAAGCCGAATAAATTGTAGGTCATCTGCGGGAACATTTGTCACAAGTCAGTAATTTGTGGGAATGCGTGCTTTTCTTCATATTCCCTCGGAGTAATCTTCAAGTGTAATTTGTCAAAATTTCGACGTTACGTCGGCGGGCCGAGGAGGGACTACCCCTCGCCGAAAATAAGCCTGTGATAAACTCAAATGAATTATTTCACGTCACAGTGGTGTTAACAAGCAGATATTTTTTATTGTTCACTTTATATAATATTTCAAGTTTTATAATTCTTGAATAACTAATCCACATATTTCTATAAAAGATATCTACAACCGTACTACCTACCGGCTTCAGATACACTGAAATGGGCAAAGTTACTTTATTGATGTTACAAGTTAGGAAAAGTAAACGCTATCCCGTTGAAATAAAATCTTAAATATATCTATATGTTTCAACATGACAATCGTCAACATAATAAGGTTTATTTTCCCTATCACAATGATTTTAACCCCTTAGACTGTCAATGACTCTGACTATTTTTGTATGTTTGTTATGGCCCTAAAGCGCAAATAAATTTTCAAAGCTATGTTTAACAATAAAATGCCATGTAGCGAGAAGGTTCTTCGCCATTGCACTTTATTAGGACAGCCGAATAATTGCACGTTACTTTATTATACGAGTACATTTTTGTTTTGAAACAATGTATTTAACTTCGCCAACATCGTATTACATTGCCTTAAAATGTTCTGTATTCAAATTTCAACTCGTTCAGTTTTGTGAAAGTTTACTTTAAATATGTACTAAGTGGTGCTAATGAAAATTCTTAAAAGAAAATTGTGTTTACAACACAAATGGTTATTCTTTTGAAGAGAAAATTCATATTATTTTTTTCCGTAATACTACTACTGCACAGAAAATACATAGATAACCTACTTAGGGATATATTTGAACGCTATGGCATGCATTGCGGTCATATTGTTTGAAAAATATTGAATATATTAGCGGCCTTTATGTTATATGAAAAGTCGAATTAATTCGCAGACCCATCGTTGTCAGAAAGTAAATGGTTCAATGAATCGTGAAACCCGTTCAGCCGTTATCATAACAATTAGATTGTTCCGACAGTTTATATGGATTCTGCTTAAATTACTTTGTTTAACAGTACTTTACTATTTTCGTAACGATTGCCTCCAAAGGACTGCGTCATTGGTCTAGTGGTCCCAAGCGTGACTGCTGAGCCTGAGATCCTAGGTTCGTATCCCGGATCGGACAAAGTGTTATTGGGTTTTTTCTGCATATAAATTCTCAATTAGAAAAATGGAGTCTGAAACTGTGCCCGTTAGATGGCCATAGGCTTACCTCCTATTACATTAGACTTAATAACGGTATCGGTGAAATCTGCGTGCAACAGTACACCTCTGCTTAACCCTTCAGGGCTACAGGCGTGATGATATGTTATGTTATGATTGTGTCCCATTTCGGGAAAATAAGTTCGATTTCTACATTGGATGAACACAATCATTAAGTACATTTTCTTACATTCTACCATTTTAACAGCTTAATAAAACTGGTACAATCTAACAAAGAGAAAGGATGCAAGTTTCCTAAAGAACTGTTAATAGCCTTTTACATAAATTTAATTTTAGTGTGTCTTTTAATTAGATAATATGTTAATATTTTCCTAAGAAATCTGCATCTATATCTAGCATCCTTATATTTATCTCTATGTTTAAGTGTTAACATATTTTTTCATATCAACAATTTTCAAATTGAGCAAAGATAGTGAATAAAGCTAGAACAGGATAAAACGTAAATAATACATCATGTCTATATATGTAGGTACATTTTCTCTCTCTAAGGTCTCTAAGGATCTTCCATGAAAGTTACTTTGTTTCATCAGAATATTTCTAACACGTCTAGGAACATCTACTTTTCTTAGAATTTTCCTTTTACCTATAATTTTACCATGTTTCAGACAAATAAATACAAATTAATGGAATCAGGCGTTACTTTGCAGAAATCCATGATATATAAGAAATCGAATTAGAATATTTAGTACTAGTTAGATTTCTTGTGTGAATACTATTCTACTCCATTCTACAATTTTCATATAACGGCATTAGCTCGGATTTCAATGTATAAATCATTTCATATTTATCATCCCTTTATCTATGCGAAGAGGCTTACTTGCCTAATTTAGTATATGAGCCCGTAGTAAAGTAACCGCTATGGAAAAAACACAGGGACAGGTGACCATATTAGTAAAATTTAGACTAAAATCTACACCTACAATTGTCCATTGAACTGTCATGAATCAAATCGAAGTAAAAACTATAACATCCAAATGCTATTCATTCTTTCGCACCAAAGAACCTCTGAATAATAAAAACTGGGGCACTACAGGAAAAATATCGGGAGAAAGATTACAAATCGTCCGTGAACCAAAGTAATGTGTCACAGAAATTCACTGCTGGCATGAATCGCCGAGCACTAAATAAAAGGAGGGAAAAATACTCAAAAATTTTCTACTGGCTTTTTACGAATTTTTCTTGTTAGTGCCTAAAGGTTTTCTTGCGTTATAACTGTTCATTTCAATAGCTTATACAGACATCTCAATCAAAGTTAATTGAGTGTAATGTTGTTATTTGCATATTTTTATCAGTTTCCTTAGATCTCAGAAACAGTGAGTTACGGTACATAGCTGGTAATGAAAGAGTTTTTAAAGAAACTTACAAATAAGCTTGTTAAAAAATATTGAGAGGAGCGAATCAATCATACTTTTATTTTTTATTTTTACATTTTATAAGAATCCTAATAAAATGAATAAATAAATCGAATGAACTTTTTTGTATCATAAGGCCTAATTTAAAATTAACTTTTTTGTGAATTTGAAAATATAATTTCGTACCGAACCCTCTTCAAAATAAGCTTATTAAAAAGTTTAGGGTCTAGAACTCTTGTGGCGAAACCAAGGAAATCCATCAAAAGAACAATCAAACATCATTCCTAAGGTTTCTCGTAAATAGTTATTAAATAATAAAAATATAAAAACGTTTTTCTCTATAGCATAGACTAGTCTTATTAAGATTGTAATTTTTTCATTATTTTTCTTCATTCTTTTCTTTTCCAAAATGATAATATTCTATAAGGTTGTTTTGATAGTAATAATAAGTTAATCTTCTGATTACTTAATGATTAGTTTGTCATTTAACCATGTTTCTGCATAGACATGTTCAAAGTTTTGTACACTATTCACACGTGAGGAGATCATGTATTTATAAACAACTAAAAGTTCAAATACATTTTTACCACAGTGTTTAATTTATACATAACATCTTGTGGAGGAACGAGGTATGGTGTTCCTCCATTGAAAAGGGAGGATCCTCCGACCAGGCAAGGTGGTTAGCCTGGCGGGCCGAAGCCCGACAGTTGATGTCGGACATTCGTATATGTGTTAGAATCGTTGTAAACTCTTATAGTGCGATTCAGGGTATTCTGTTATCGCTTCACTCCGATAGATGGCGCTTTACTTTTTGCTATGTTGCGACGATAGTCGCTACATCACTCCCCCCCGAGACTCGTTCTCGCTGATCGAACTATCTTCGTGTTGCTACACCGGTGTGAAGACCCATGCCGTCCCGTTTTTTCTTTGTCACTGTAGCCACCTGTTGTCTTGTTCTATACCGGTCGCACTGCAGTGTTCTGTCGCCCGGACGCTGGTGCCGCATGTTGCCCTCCTCAAGTCGTTGGGTTAAGTCCAGGATGCGTTGTCTGCTGTCGTGGTAACCCTCGTGACTGTATACTGCTACTGCTGGTCTGGATGCTGGGGGTGCTGCAATGGAAGTGATGGTGCTGATGCTGCTGGTCTGCTCCATGGAGGTTGCTCGCTGATGATCACGTCTGCTGCAGGATGATGATCACGTCGGGGCCTCCAATGTGGAGGAACGAGGTATGGTGTTCCTCCATTGAAAAGGGAGGATCCTCCGACCAGGCAAGGTGGTTAGCCTGGCGGGCCGAAGCCCGACGGTTGATGTCGGACATTCGTATATGTGTTAGAATCGTTGTAAACTCTTATAGTGCGATTCAGGGTATTCTGTTATCGCTTCACTCCGATAGATGGCGCTTTACTTTTTGCTATGTTGCGACGATAGTCGCTACAATCTAATAAAAAGTACCATCTATTTCAAACGAACTCCATTAACAACAATAATACATTCAGTAACCTTCACTTACAATGGAAAACTTCCTCCGAAGTGTTTTCGTTTTAATCCCTATCTGTGTTGACATAAACTCGGTGCCGGAACTACAAGCACCCGTTTACCGGGAACCAAGGACGTAACTCCATTACCTTATAACTGTATAAAGCGCCTGCTCCCTAATGGGAATTAAACCTTTGGAACTCTTTGCATTGCGGAAGCACTTTACCGTGAAGTTAGCTAAGATAAAGAATGATTCCGGTGTCATAGTTTTGATGGCGTACTCACTTATCAAAATGTTTGAGTTTACGAAAGTTTGCTTCAGTTTTCAAGTCTGAATTATGATTTTTCTTCCTTTTTATATTACGTGTACGCCAGTTCTCATAAAGAAATTCAACCTTTTGAAACTGTTTGTATAGCGGAGGTAGATAGTGCCTTAGTTTTTGAAGGAAATCTCTCTTGTCAAAATACAGTTTTAGTAAGGTTGCCATACTCTAGTCCTTTCCTTTAAACGTAAAAACTCTATTACCAAATCTTTTGAAATTTTCTACATTGCGGAGGCAATTTGCCGAGAAGTTTTCAAAGACAAAGAATGATTCTAATGGTGACCTATCAAAATGTTATAGAGTAATATAATATAGTTGCAATAGTTTTTTTTTACTAATTAAGCCAAGACCTATAATGGAGCCTTCTTAGGTGTGTGGATTCACGATGTTTTCATTGATCGTTAACTTAGAAATATTAGTTAGAGATGCGAGTTTTCTGCGTTGAACGCACTGCTTTCGTTATTTGTAAGCTATATTTTAAAAAAACAGCTAAAACCTTGAGGTTTATTATTGGCTACATGCAGGTTTATATAAAATCGTAATACACAAATTTTATGCCGCAAAGCGACAGAGAAAAAATATTTTCTAATAGGGTATTCGTTGGTACGGTCCTAAATATATTTTTTGAAGAAATCTCATTAAAAGAAGACCGAGTGCGTAAAACTTCAGGATAATTTGGGAAGTTCAAAAGCCTCCTAAGAGACTCATCCGAGTTTTTATCGGTTAGATAACTCTGTTACACGTGCACATGTTGACTATAAATACATTTTATGGGGTTTATCACTACGGAGAAGATTTCTATGTGCTGAAATATTTAGTTGTGTTTACACACTTATCATTTTACCGCATAAGAAAAAGATGCATTCTTAGAAGATCTAAATAGTATATTACTTAAAAATAACTTATTTTCACTGAGAACACCCAAAAAAGGTCGAGAATCTTTATTTTATTTTTTAAGCAATAATTTTCGTTTATAAGTGAACTGCCTTATTGATCTAGTCGTCGCAAGAGCGGCTGCTGCGCGTTAGGTTTTGAGGTCACTCCCCGGGTTGGGCAAGTTGTTATTGGATTTTTCCCTTCAACAATTCTGAGTAACAGCTTGGATTTTAAATTGTGCTCGGCAGATGACAATAGGCTAGCCCCCTATCACATGGGACATAAAAACGAAATCGTTGAAATGTGGATGTGCAACTACAGAATATCGCTATTTAGACCTTTGAGGAACTCATTTAATTTTTGTTTACAAATCTGACAATGGTATTTTTATTATATTTTTATTGACATTATTTACTTTAATGTACCTACCATAGTTGAGGGGCTCGTAGCTACATAACTACCGTGCAGATCAGTCGATTTGCGAGGTTAAGCAGCGCTTAACGCTGTCAGTCCCTGGATGGGTGATTTTTCACGTATTAAGAACCCTCCGTGCCTCAGAAATCACGAGCATTTGGTCCCGGGTGTCATACGAAGACCTATGATAGACGTTATGGGTTTCTGTAGCCCAAAAAGGCTGACAATTAGTCTAACAGTCACCAATGTCTCCCAGTAATTGGGTAGCGGAGGTCAGAAGGCTTCAGCGGCAACTGGTTAGATTGGAAGCCGACCCAAATGTGTTTGGGAAAACGCTAGGCAGATGATGAACGTACCTACCATATTATATTACACTAGAAATAATTTTGAAATACTCTATCAAACTAATCTAAACTTTTGTCTTGCTTATATTGTTTAGCTTGAAAGTCGAAATGCATTAATTTTATAATTGTTGACTAAACACCTGTCTGCTGCCTGATAATAAGAGGTTGTCACGCACACTAAAGTGTCTCACTGATGGTGGCGTGGTATATTGGGTCGCTGAGTTCTCCATATAGTGGTTGAGTTTAGCGATACTGTCGCTTGCGTCGTGCTCTACCGTCGTCTACCCGTACTGGTGAACTTGTAAGGCAATCTTATTCAGAAGCAATCTTATTACGTTATTTTATTTTTCTTTTACATATTAAATTCCAATATTCTCGCATCTTCGCACCACAACAATTTACATACTAAACAAGATTGTAAGATCTATTATGTTAAATTGTGAGTTTCCGTGGAGCTTCTTGCCAGTTCTTCCCTATGCGGAAGAACTCACCCACTTTTTGGAACCGTACTTTTCGATATTTCATAAGTGAATTAAATTGGTTTCATTGAAATAAACTATATATATTCTATTGTAATTCAGGCGTGACGCGATGTCAATATAGGTAAATTAGATAATTGAATCGAAAACTTCAGCCATCTGGAACTAATACTCAAGGTTCAATACAGAAAGCAATATCTGCATAGTTTCATTCAACTGCAGCCGAATTAAATCACACTTCGGCTTCTAACATGCAATGTGCTCACAGATCAGAGACTCGGTGTAAACGCATTGATGAAGAGCTAACACAGTTCTGACCGCGAGCCTGCGTATATTAACCAAGCTCATAGGACCAAAGCAATATACCACTGATAAATCATTGATGAACTCGGTATTCAATGAGTTTCTCTGAAATATGCTGGCAGATCCCGATCGATTATTTCATGGAATATTTGTAACCGAAATCATCAACCATACTGCTTTTAGTAGCCGAAATACTAGGTATATTTATCAAACGATATCGAGATCACGTCTGAGCTAAGAGCTAAGCTATCTAGTTCTTTCACTACACTGTCTGAGGGGACATAATATGTGGTATAATAACACAATTTCTTGGCTTTATCTTTATATAACTACGAATGTAAAATCAGTCATCCGCAAACATAAAACAAACTGCACTGATATCCAACGTGGCTAAGACTTACGGATTATTATGACACAATAGTCATGTTACCTGCAATAACCTACACTAAATACATATGTAGAAGCAGGCTGTACTGTTATCTGTACGAAAATAGATAGCTATGCTTGAAATAACTACCCTTGTCCTATGTTGGAACTAAGGACGGTACCTGTTTGAAATAAATGTTTACCATATTGTTTGTTCCTTTAGACCAATAGATGGCGTTGTTAGAAAACCACCTTTTTTCTAAATGACGATGTTAAGATTTTCCGGTATTTATAGCGGAAAATCATAGACTAATGATGTTTTAATTAACTATATATTCCAAATCTTCTAATATAGTGTTTTACCAGTGTGTGTGTGCGTGTGTGTGTGTGTGTGTGTGCGCTATTTATCTCACCCTTCGCTTACCGATCGCTTACAGCTACTAAGTTGGTGTTGGTGAACGCGATAGCTTCTGTCAAACGTCATTTTTGTGTCATATATGTGTTGGCCAACAGAGAGACTTACCCATCTTTTAAAAAACCATCTTAAATTGCTACATAGTAACGCAATATCAGCGTAATTAACGAGGAAAACCGAAACAAACTGAATATATTAAACGAAACACGACGTGGATATGAAAGCGTTATCATATCAGAGGAAGTTTGAACGCCACGGGCGTTTAAAAGTTGAGGGCCGAGTTGAATCTCATCCGACACAATTATACTGCTACTGTGATAGCGATGGCGCTGATGTGGTAACTAAATATTAATAAAGGATTCCTTTTTAAGTGTTCTACACCTGTTTCTGTATGATGTTCACATGCGGCTCCGCGGCTCCTTCGTGGAGGCTACTTGTAGTATGATGTTTTTCATTTCAAAGATAAATAGTTGCTTGTCAATTAATGTTAATAATAAAATAATCATAATTATGCTCATCAGTTTGAGTTTACGGATTAATCTGATACTGGGGATAGTACCTACCTGAAAAGAGTTCTGAGGTATTGCTGAAACCTTTTCTTTTCTTATTCATGAATAATTAATTATTTGTTAAATTTCAACGTCATCTTTGTATGATTAATAATGATTAAAATATATATTTTCAACAGTGAACAAGGATTAGATTTCTTATAAAGACCTAATTGTGCTAGTTTACAAAGTTGCAGCCTATTGTTATTAAAAAAAATGTATTTAGTTGTGGTTTTAAAAAACCAATTTCAGTAATGGCTTCTTTAAAGCCCTCGCTTGGTTAAAGCAAGTAAAATTACGAAGAGTTTAAAAAATGCAGCTTTAAAAATTCTAGCATAATGGCTGAGGTATTAGATGCTCGTAAAAAAAGATACCACGTCTTCAAAATAAACGCTGTACCTAAAATCCTTTTGGTATATGGTCAGACATTTTCCTAAATTTTTCAGTAAAATGTATTTTGGTTTCTGCTGTAGTATAAGGGCGCGCAATTTCTATATCCATAAACCAAGTTTATGGTGTTGCGTAGTGCAATTTTCCTCTCGCCTGTATGAACCAAAGATGTTCTTAACATGATGTTATCGGTGTTGCAGACGAATCATCTTCTTGATACCGACCCTCCATAGCTTTAGCGACACCCCGTTTGTTCACTTCTTTGACCTACATTGTAAACCATGTCAGAAAAGTTTTGTTTGTTTGTGTATGAGGGCCCACACAAAATCAACTTAAGTAAAACACAAACAGGCATCAATGGCTTTACAGAGTATGTGTTACTATAGAATATAATGAAACGTATAGCCACTTCGATGTTTTACGTTTAATTTAGAGGAAATTACCTAGAAGGAATCTATTAGTCTTGGAAAAATTATGCTTATGGTAACCAGAATTTCCTTTACATATTTTCATAATCGTCCTTCTTTTTTACTGTTTCTGACATAAAGGTTTAAGGTACCTATGTAGGTCGCCCTTCTTCTAGAGGCTTTCAGTGAAACCTGTCAGCATTTTTTTCACTTTACGCCGAGCGTAAAATAATGTAGGCATTATTTTAATACAACGTATTTCCGAAATATATTATATGTATGTTTAAATCTCATAATATTTTTATCATATTTTAAGTTATTTTTTATGCTAAGTGAGTGAATAGTTGAACAGTAATATTAGACTCCATTTTATAATTTATAAGAAAATCATATCCCTCTATGGACTGGGAACCGCTGTTCTTAAAAAGGGTCTTAAGAAGTAAGCTTAAATTGAAACCCGGAGCGTAGAACGGATAGATAGACCTGTAACCTTGCAGGGCGAGACCTATGTTCAGCAGTGAACGGGAAAAAATGAATAAAATGGTGATGACTCTCCCACATGGGTGCTAGATGATACTAGAATCAGATCTAATAGAAAATTAGAAATGATATCATGGTATGGTATATAAGCTGGCGTCAATTATAATTAATTCATGTTGCATCAAAAACCCATTTTGCAGTGGCACCTACTTGTTTAATTCACAAATCTAACATTTATAACAAGTTTGTGAGCAAAATAAATAAGAAAAATCTAACGTACCTAACCTTTAAACTTATCAGTGAAAGGCGTAAGAATAACACTCTGAACTTTATTCTCTTTGTTTGTCCGCTAGTATTTTTGTGTTGTGTCGATAACATTGTCAAAGGATCCCCCTTTGTCCCAGCGGGTTTGCGAAGATATGATGACAACAAAGTTCAATAAAATATAATCTATTTTGCGGGCGTTCAGTTCTCGACATGTTTTCTTTGGAATTCATGGCCACTTTTACGGCGCGCTATCGTGAAGTAAATGCGAAGGATACGTAATATCAAAGTTATGTCCGACAAGTACCAATCAATGTTAAATTGAATGGAGTGGAACTGGACATTGTGGATTCGACTGTTTTTCTAGGTATCACTATAGACGCCAAACTGCAATGGGGCCCGCAAATAAACAAATTATCGGGTAGGCTTAGTTATGCCGCGTTTGCTGTCAAAAAAATTCGGCACTTAACTGATGTGGATACAGCCAGAATAGTTTATTTCAGTTATTTTCATAGCGTTATGACTTACGGCATCCTCCTCTGGGGAAACCCTGCAGACATCAATACTATATTCGTCTTGCAAAAAAGGGCTGTCCGAGCTATTTATAATCTTGGTCCAAGGGTGTCGCTGAGACACAGATTTAAGGAAATTAATATTCTAACTGTAGCGTCACAATATATTTTTGAAAATTTAATATATGTTTATAAAAATATTTCGAACTTTGTCAAACTGTCTGATACTCATTCTTTGAACACTAGGAATAAACACAACCTTGCTGTACATGCTGTTCATGGGACAATGTATACGCTTTTACAATAAGCTTCCCAATGATATACGTAATTTAACATTAAAGAAGTTCAAAATTGTAATTAAATCTAAACTTTGTAAAAAAGGATACTATAAAATTTCGGACTATTTAGATGACAAAAACGCTTGGGATTGAGCCGCTCTTTAGCCTTTCCTTTTTTTTTTTATATACAAATTTTGCCATTAATTATTATATTATTTTATTATTGTAATGTCGTTTAAATTGAAATTATTTCTTATATATAACCGCTATACATTGTAAATGTGAGTGAGATCTAGGCTGAGCGCTCTTCATTTCATTAATTCTCAAGATAACTGATGCATGCTTGCACTCTGTTGCGACAGGTTAGCTCAAATAGTTATGGCACTTTCTTCAAAAGGCTATTCCACCCTATATTTGTCTCACATAAACCTTTACATCAATACAATCTGTCTGGACTTTAAAATAGACTTTGACCCCTGAGTTTGTTTCGGCGTTTCTTCTCAGGGATAGTCATAGGAAATGCCGACGCCATCTAGTTTAAAAAAGACGTGTAAAAGTGATTGAAAAATCCTAATTGCAAAATAAATAATTTCATTTCATTTTCATTTCATTTCATTTCATTTCATTTCATTTCATTTCATTTCATATGATAGATGTGATAACAGCTTTGTGATGTGTACCGTCTAGTTATTGTTTTACTTATAACAAATTTCATTGTTCTTGGTAGCTTTTAGTTTAAACAATTTTTAACTTCAGGTAAATAATCTTCGGTAAGGTAAGGAAATATGAGTATGTCTGTCGCATATTGGGCAGTCAGCCTCGATACGACCGCTGACTGGGAAATCTTTCTACTTGCACATGAGCGATCACCAAGTGATAGCTGCAGTGCCGACACGCGAGAAGAAGTTTTTAAGTAAGTATTTACTTAAATATCATACTATACCCTTATGCCATTAAAAGTAAGATGAAGACGCTTTTGTTCGTTCCTTTTGTTAAACTTATTTAATTTTACAAAACTTATTTAATTAACATACCTACTTCCTACGCTGGGAAACTACAAGACTAGCTTGAACAAGTAATCAAAGATTTATCTAGCCGCGAGTTTGCACCTAGCTCAACTTAATATTCAAAACATTTGCTTATCAAAGTATTCGGGGTAGGTGTAAAAGTAAACTTGACAAGCAGAAGGAACAACACGCCTTAAGTACCTATATATTTTCCTAATAAACTTCCCAGTGTAAAGTATTATGTTGAGACTTATTAAAAAAGTATTTATACTTTTCACAAAACGCCAACTTCTCATAACGCATAAAGAAATTATGGGGATTTTGGCCTTTGCTGCAACTGAGGATAAAAATGCCTTATTAAATACATAATTGAACTTGCTGTATCTATGTTTAGAAAATATAAATGAATATCTATTTTTTTTGGTTTTTTAAAAAACGTTGCCCCACACTTGATATAATTCCTGTGTCGTGGATGCGTTTACAAACACAAATATTCACATGGACACACACCCAGACCCGAAACAACTATCTGTAGATCATACAAATATTTGTTCCGTGCGGGAATCGAAACCGCGACACGTAGCGCAGAAGTCGATCTCTCAACCACTGCACAAACCGTGTGTCCAATCGAACCCGCAACAAGATTTATATCTAGAAGATTTCTGATATATATATCTGTGTTAAAATAACATCAGAACTTAATAATCTACGAGAACACATAGATATATAAGCGGTAGAGGTTAAAAAATAATAAGATCCAAGCATATGAGGAACCTCACCGTTGTTCTTTACTACAACAAAAACGTAGTAACACGCAGTTGACCGACAAATCCTTAACAAAATCCAAATTCCTGACAAGAATACGTTTTCGGGGACATTCGGTACCCTTACCCCTTTTCTTTGTCATGTAAATATCTGCGCCTGGTGAAAGTTTGCCAACAAATATTCCCTCAGTGCCGATCCATTAGAAAATGAAAGAACATTTGCTTGAAACGAAACAAGAGCTCACGAGCGACGCTCCACTGATGATATTAGAGGTACACACCGAACTCTTTGTTTATACAACACAGGTTAATATTAGTTTAGGACTAATGATTCATTTGCCACGGCTCGAATTGCTTTTGCTGCTATGGCTACACAAAATGGCTTACAAATTTCGTAGGCCTTGTCTAGAAATAGCTCTGTATTTAAATGTCTATTAACTAATTAGTCGTACAGATTCGAATGAAAGCTACTTTGCAGATTAAATTATAAGCTTATATTTTAATTTCTCTTTTCAAGTCTTTCTTAGAACTTGCGGTCAGTTATCTGTGCTGAGGTTGCCATTAAAATCCGTATTAAGTTTTATTTCATTAAATAGTATCGCCAAGTAATGGGCAGCATTAACTAATTAAAGTGTATTTAATGAATTCGTCACACCTACATTAAATACATTACATTTATGGCAAAGTTGTTGGCACAATGGTACATATGTACTAGGGCCTGTCTCAAAAGGCTCATTAATGACTGACCCAAAACTCGGAACATAGTAACATGAAATACGAGGAGTGTGAACTGTTGAACCCTTGATGACGTAGGCAAGGGAATTGTTTAGTGCCACACATTTCCGTATCATAGAACTAGAATATACCTAGAGAAATAATTATACGAAATGTTAATGTTCCTATTTCCTTCTAAGTCTCTTACAAGTGCATTTGTACCAACAGCAATAATCATAAAGATATCGGTAAATGCTCTAAATCTGAAATTGGTTGATAAAAATATTTTTGAGCGTGGCTTTACTTGAGAGGATTTCGTTAAAATTATTTTCACTTGGTCCTCCCTAGCGTGATAAAATACACTCTATCCTCTTACGAGGGCCTTAAGGTTTGTTACAATGATAGTCTCATTTATAACGTCCCAGTAGGTTTTAAGAAATGCAGGCAAACATTTGCCTTAGAATAGAATCTCCTACAATTTGGATAATGTACTTAGATACTAGGCCAAGTATCATAGAATAAATATTATGATATAAACAACTAAATACGAATCCTACTTCCACACCTGGCGTTTCCTATCAAGTTCATACGCAAAAATCTTGCTCTCACTCGTAGTGATTTCTTTCACGGTTCTACGCATCAAATCGCGTAGGAGCTTGGCTACGTGCGTAGCAAATAGCTTGTAGCACTGAGTTGTTCGTTAGCCCGTTACTGACATCCAATTCAACGTTTACGATGCAAACTTGCAACATGCAATAAGTGTATATAGCTATATCTAATAGAGTTTAAGTGATACTGTCGTGTGCCAATGATCTTTTCTCGAAAAAACGACGGATACGGAACTCTATACATAAAACATCGAGAACTCCCGCCAGATTCATAACAGTATAGACATTATAAGTTTTGCAATATAACGCGAATGATATGAGTTGTTTAATTGTTTCCGAAACAACTATACAACCGACATTACACTATTCCGGCGCCAAACTCTAGTTACAGTCACATACAGTTCACTGGTAATACTGGCTTTTATGAGCCTTTATATACATAGGTTTATATATAGTAGGCTAGTACGATAGAGGCGGAATATTTCTATCTGTACTACAGTAATGAATCCTTCAGCCAAGCGTACACCTCAACTCCTGAAAAAGATTAACTCACCTGCAAGTGAGCAAGAGCGAGAATCACATAATAATCATTCAAATTTTCAGCTTTAACACTAAGTTGACGGCTAATGGGCGTTGCAAAGCATACATTCATATTACATTTCAATTATACATCGTCAGGAACTGAGTATTTTTACCTGTATACAATACATTATTTACCAACTTCAGCCTATTTATATCCACTATTGGGACTCACTCAAGAAGAGGACTGGAGCCTCTTTAAGAAAAAAACTGGAACATAATCTAATTGCGGATTAGTGGAAATCTAAAAGCATACCCGCACCGAACTAATCCAAACCATTAAGTAAAAACGATCACAAATGTATCGTGTACAGGAAGCCTAATGTTTGTATGTAATACACGAAGAGTTTGGAATAGAGGCGAGAAATATAGACGCCCATTGTTTATGAACCAGCCAAGGAGGACGGTTGGAGCTCAATCCCTATTCAAACAAACATGTACCCCATGTACCGTTCCGCTTTAGAGCACTTATACATGATATTGTTCGCGTTAAAGTTCTGCAGCTCTCGCCTGGCGAAGATAAAATTAAATGTTCCCACTTGTGCCAGTTTTTGTTTCCGTTATTATGACTGTGTCCTTAATATTTTCGGGAAGTGTATTCGCTTCTTTCTGTGTTAATCTGAGCGTTAAAAGAATATGGGCAGAGTTGTTGCTTAATTTTTTGAAGTGATACAGATCTCATAGCCTCCTACGCGATATGTGTGATACTATACTCGTAGCTGTACCTGCCTTTTAATGATAACGTATTACAAATAGAACATGAATAGTTAAAAAAATCGGAAATTCATTTCATACTACTGACGCGTTTCCATTAGATCACTAACATATTCTATTTCAAGGAATGTAGTAAAAATGTATTCATCACAAACCGTAGCCTTACTCACACATTGGATCATTACTCGAACAAAACATAAGACGTCTCTACCGCGGCTCACCACACATCCATCCAAGAAAGGAAACATCTCACAGGCATTGTAAATAAACCTTTTTTGCCTTTTAATGATAACGTATTACAAATAGAACATGAATAGTTAAAAAATTCGGAAATTCATTTCATACTACTGACGCGTTTCCATTAGATCACTAACATATTCTATTTCAAGGAATGTAGTAAAAATGTATTCATCACAAACCGTAGCCTTACTCACACATTGGATCATTACTCGAACAAAACATAAGACGTCTCTACCGCGGCTCACCACACATCCATCCAAGAAAGGAAACATCTCACAGGCATTATAAATAAACAACCGCGAACAACACCTATGTGAAAGATCTCTTACATTGGCTCCAACACAGAACATTCCTAATATGTTAATTTCAAATCCTGGATAATCAACGCTGAGACTGAACGCCTTCGGGAATTCAAGATTACGACGTTTGTAAACTTATCTCGTCTCTCGTTAGCGTGGGGCGAGCCTTCTGAATACGTAAACGTGTCATTCATGATTAAGCAACCGTTCGCGACGTGACTGTTGACAAAAACACGAGCCGAGACAATCCCGGGCCCGATTGGAGCCAAAAATACAAATAGAGAACAATCAACTACTTAGATAAGACCCGCTCCGAACAAATGATGCGTTCAGTTAATCGACACTACACGCTTGATGGAGGTTGGCGATGAAACGTAACAGTGTCGACAACCAAAGCGTTTTACCTACTACATTATGTGATATTTGTCTGTGGGAAACGAAGATATTTGATATTCAAAAGCAGCGGCCAAAAGCTATAGTGATCTCTCACATAACTTTTCAGTTTTTCCATCCATGAGCCTAAGATTTATATAGTTCGATCGGAGTTCTATTCAAATCACGTTTTCGTAGTCCTGTTTATCATAGTAGGAAAGATGTCAAAAAATATATATGTCTATTCGATAAACACACAAAAGGTATTCGAGTGCTGACGTTTATTCCATTAATCATTATAGTAAGTGATGGAAGAATCATGGGACGCGTAACCACGAAACGCGTGATTCGATAAAATAAATTGTGATATCAAACCATTTGTAGAAATTCGCCAAGTATAAATATATACGGGATGAGTCGAACTCGAAGTTTGAGAAGCGTATCATCGGCATCCCGGAGCGTGGCAAACGACCCCGAAAATTGCTAGCAATTTATTCGGTTCAAGGGTGACCCGAAATAAAAAGGAATGAGACGTTTGTCACTTAGTATATTATTTACTCGCGGACATTGTGGAGAGTTGTAAAAAATTGTCCTCCTCTCTGTTATCATAGTTGGAAGTTTCGGCAAACATCTGGTACGTGGGCCATTCACTTGTATTTCCCTAACGGCCTATTATAAATATACTGCCTTACTTAAGTTCGTAGCGTGATTCATTTAAAGAAGACGACTCGGAATTTATTGCGCGCACGTTATTGTAGTTTTGTATCGAAACTTTAAAAACATAAATAACTGGATATTTTCTCATTTTAACTTTAACACTAGAACAACATCGATAGGAAAGTTTTCATTATTAGTTCACGAATTCCAAATTACAAAAACTTATATTCGATGTTTGAATTTCGTACTGTCTAAAGTACAAATTGTAAGAAGAAATGGTTTGCCATAATACCAATACCAATTGTAACTTTGTCATCAAACTGCGAGTCCTTTGATTACAAAGAGAATTGAACAGAAACTCCGAGGAGCTGAATAGTTGGGGAATTATTTTAATTCTATTACAACAGACAGAGAAAATACATTGTCTTGGAATGAACCCTATTTTCAAATAAACTTCCATTCTTAACTTGAAAAATCTGAGCAATCAGAGATAATGGAATCTAAATTAGTATAATTGTATAAGTTATTGCACAGAACACAAGATAATTTTTCACTGCTCTCTTGGGTTTTCTTTATTATCTAATGTAAACCTCGGGACTGTAATTCTCTTACTCAAAAACCAACAAAAGGTTTCCAACTATGTATTTGTAGAAATCAGTTTAACAACCGCAATTGTTTTCCACCTTATTTATTTACGAGTACATGGAGCGAACCATTAGTGGGCAATCCTTTTATCTTATTTTTCACCCATCTGCTTAGATTATATCTGACAGGATGACGTGGCCGACCGACCCTCGGAAGCGAACGACTTCACAGTTTATTTCAGAAGTTAGGGCCGCGGCACGCCCGGCACAAGGTAATCCTTTGTCCGCCCCACTTATCTCCGACAACAAGAGCAACTCACTAATTTATTAGTCAACTTATGCAATACGGACGGATGCCCTGCCACCGGAGAGTCGCATTTACATAAAACTTTCACGTTTATAGCTAAGGGTCACGTTTGAATGTCTAAACATTGTACTGCCTAACGATACACCCGAGACACAGTTGCTAAGAGGTAAAAATGTTTCAATTGCATGCGGTGAAACTGGATTGTTCGACTGTCTGTTTCAGACGCCAAAATGTTTACGAGTGTGTTCAGTGTTGATTTTGTCTGAGTGATACACGGAACTCTACATTCACTGTGCTGTAAGAGGATGGATATTTTCGAGTTTACAAGTACAGAAAAGTAAGTTTGGTCGTCACTAAGGGGGCTTTATACCTGATGGTAAATACTGTTGGAACTCAAACTTATTTATTATTTGACAATATTTATATTTTCCCATTAACTTTCATAATCCATATTTTCTTAGCATATCGCTGCAGAGCAAATAATTCCTGAGAGATCTGATATTAACCGTGTGTTATTTTGAAACTGCAATACTTTAAAGTAGTGGAGTACGTGACTTATCCAGGATTGGAATCAAAACCTCAAGGGACTGACAGCAAACACGGACAGAACCAAACGGACGTAGTATCCAGAGGAACACGGTCTGTGTGCATTTTATATTAGATGGACGTAAAATGAGGACTGAGCTGGGTTTATTCTGTTTGAGAGATCCTTCTACATCATCTAAGGTTTGATGTAGGTACTCTAGGTACAGGCAAGCAGATAAGTTCAATAAATCCTAGACAATATTTGGTTTCTTACAACACCCTTTAACCTCCGAGTGTATCTTGAAAGTCAACAGCGACTATGGCATTCTCGTGTGCTTTAGCCTCCTCGTCTGTCATGTCGACACAGCTGGAATCGATCAAACCGTAGTGGAAAGATTTGACATTCAGCATTGGCAGTATCGATGCTGACTGCCCAGGGTGCACCAGACGATCTCAGGGTTCCGGCACTCAAGCTCAGATAGTAGCAATATTCCCACATAGTCACTTAGTCAGAGCGACAGTGCTTGAACGCTTCTAGAAACCCTTATAAATTTAGCGTCAGATACATTAGAACAGGCAATAAGATTTATTTTGCTTTACTGTTACTATATTATAAGCACTTTGGCTATCACTTATTTCACTATATTTGAATACTTTTGCTGAGCCGATGGTAATAAAATAAGCACCTGAGATGTTTCGTTCTAATTGAATTCCTTAGTTGTTGTATATCTGACGCTGACAGTACTTAGCAGTTGAAGATTCCGAGCTAAAATTATAGAAATATGATGTAATTTCTTTTAGATAGATAATAAATTCTAACATATTTGTATGTGTTGATGTTGTATGACTATGTTCATAGCTACTACAAAGGGTTACTACTTCACTGATGCCAGATGTTTTCCATACATAATATTGTTTATTTTAATAAAATTTCCATTAATTAACCCACATAATTGGCCTTCAGTTGATAAGTAACAAAGCTGTTTGCCCACCTCTTCTTTTTGAATAACTACATCCTAAATATTCAAAATATTTATATTTTTCGTCTTACCCTGGTTCATTTCCCAGGTCGGGCAGTGTTTGAAATTGCGCCTGGTAGATAAGACCTAATAACGACATCAACGAAATATGCGTGTACAAGTAGGTACTACTTCTCTGCCTGACCCATCAAGGAAAACAGGTGTGATGCTATGTTATGTAACAATTCTATTTATACATAAAAAGGGTCGTATCGTCGTAAAATGCAAACGAAGCATATAATTAGCTCAAGAGGATAGATTGGTCTTACTTTAACTGAAAAGGTTACAAGGTATATCTATCTGTGTCCTGACGTAGACTAAACATTTATTTATAGCATTAGCAAAAAACCTAATTCAATGGAAAGCATAACATTAAAATAAAATTCTATAATATTTTCAAACAAACATTTATGTTCTACATCGCTCGTGTTTGTCGATGTCAAATGTCTAAAATCAACCTTAACACTAAAGCTCGTTCTAATTATATCGGAAACTATAGACGAAGCCAACGTGCAGCGCCACGCTACAGCGCAGTTGACTCAAAAGCGGTTAATTTTAAAGTTAAACTTCGAACACCCCTCTACCTCCGCCGAATCTGCGCAGTACCCTGTAAACGCGATAAGTGTTGCCATTTGTCACCACTAACATGAACAATCAACCGAGATTGGTGTTAATCCTTCATGAATAATTATCAAACTCTTCACAATTTGTGGCTTTAGTAGACAATCTTTAAAAGATTTTTTTTATGGTACTGCAGTAAAAAAGCATACCTGTCATCTGACGCTAGCCGATCAGCGCCGCCTTTTGAATGTTTTGCCCAATTCGAAAGATATTTTGACTATTTGTTAAGATTATTTTTGTTCACCAGCACTGGGATTTCAAACCAGGACTTCACGCTCGGTATGATCACTAGAGCAATGAGTCTGCATTTCAAAATTTTAATTGCCATTGCCTACCATACAGTGTTTGCCAAAGAACACAAAAGTAACACAATTAATAATACAGTAAAGCACAAAAAATGAAACATGTCCGAACAATAAATTGACCTAATTTTCGCGGAACAAAGACCTAGGCCATTCGTGCATGTCCTCAGGCCAACGTGGTTGGATATAAGGCAGGGCTGGCACTTATCCCTGGGGCGTAATTGATAAATTGTTTGGGTATTAACAGGTTGGCTACATACACGTGCCTTAGCAAACTAGGTTTCTTCATTAGATTATACGATGTTAGTTAGAAAGGTGATAGGAGTCTGAAAGGGTATTTTATAGCGCTTTCTTTCACTTGCGTACGTGCCACGTGGTTATTTTATACGTATTTTCAATATATTATGAGTAATAACTTTCAATTTACAATCGTCATGCGATCTAGTATCCAACATCCTAAGGAATTTTTTGACCTAGAAGCGGTCATTAGGAAAGTATTAAAAGATAGGTGTCGTAGAGGATAGACTCCACTGGAAACAAGACTTGTTTGTCGGACTACAATCTAACACGTCTTATCTTTCAAATGCCGCAGTCCTGAAACAGCTGAGCATTGACGTTAGACAATTTAGAATGTTAAAGTTAATGTTTCAACTATGTGTGTACCTTATTATATTGCTGTCTTCAAGCGATAGTCTCTTGTTTAACTAAAATCTTGGCTATAGTCTGCACAGACTCATAAATAATGATAATAATTATTTATGATTAATAAAAATCGTTTAATATGACTATAAAAATATTTTATTACTAGCACTGTAATCTGTTTCTTGGAAGCTAAGAGCCAAAATAATTAACCTTTTAAATTAATTTAAATTAAGGCGCCATACAGTACGCCATACAGGGCATTTTTCAAGGTAATCCCATCACTGTTCAATCATTATCATCATTCCGAAGATAAATCTGTTTCTAACTTAAAATCTAAATATCTTTAAAACATCCACACTGTTATATGCGAACGTAACTCTGTCTGTTTTGTTACCTCATCACCACTAAACCACTGATCCGATCATATTTAAATTTTGCAAACAAGTAGGACCTGGAGAAGGACATGAATCAGCCTATTTTTGCTTTTGCAGCATAACACTTGTTGAATAATAAATACAAAAAACACGCAGACGTCGTTGCGGGATACGGCTAGTTATAAATAATAAAATGGCAAGATTTTAAGGTTTTAAATATTTATATAATACTACCTTCAGCCCGAGACTTTGTCCGCGTGATCTACATATATAATTTATAGCCTATAGCACCCGGTGATAATGTAGCTATCCATCGGTGAAAGAATTTTCAGATTCCGATCATTACTTAGTTTCGGAGATTACCCCCTACATACCTACCAACAAATTTTACCTCTTTATAACATGAGTACATAGATAAGTTTATGCAGCATAATAAGTTTTGTCTGCTAACTGCTAAAATGTATTTGATTATAAATTATATGTTCAGCTAGAAGATAAAATAGATACATATAAAGTAAATTCCCTGTCCATCCGAGCGCCCAAGACGTCGGAATTGGGCATGTAGTATCTGTATTACACAACCCGAACTAACTTAACCCAATTTACAATGCTAACATGTGCTCGTACCGCCGACATGGTACTCAGCGGATTCTGCTTGTAACATATTAATATCATTCATGTCAATAATCTTGGACTTCCTTGTTTAATAACTGCCGGGTATTTTAACACAATTCTATTCATGTCATATATGAATGACCTCGGATAGGCAAACTAACTTACGTCAGATTGATAACGTTATTTCGAGCAAAGCTACCTTTCATTATATATAATAATAATAAATCCTGCCCCCCTGGCGTCTCAGGCCTTCGTGGCCTCTTCTTAGGTGGGAAAGGTCAGACCTTAGTCCACCACACTAGCGTGGTTGGCGCAATAACAATTGGGAATTAATCCTGCGTCGTGGGTCCCTATATAATCACAAGACACCCAGACCCGGGACTACAGGTGAAATACATTACACATACATATTTGTTACGTACGGGATTCGAGGATCGATTGATGGAAATCTATACTTTGGCGAAATTACTTTACGTCTAGAACAAAGCACAGTTTGCAACTTTATCGAAGTTGTTCTGACTGCATCGAATAAATCTGATTGGAAATAAAATGTACTAAAAGCACAACGTGCATTAGGAACTTCTAAAAAAGCAAAGCGTTTCTGCCGTTGCGCTGAGAGTTCCCACATCCTGTATAAAAATCGTACAAAAGAACCGTAATCACAACATTTACTTCGGAATATCAGGATGCTAAATCCAAAGTTCGGATTTATTCTGCTATGCTCAGAAAAATATTGCTGTCATAAACATTGCTTCAATAAGGTATTTTTTATTTTATTGTTTCTATTACTTATCACGATCCGAAGTAAGCCTTACCGTTTTCAACCTTTTGGCCAGATACCTGCTAGGTGTTTTGTTGACAGATAAGCCCGAGCCAAATCTGCGCTAGCCTAGCCAGAGGCCACGTAATTCACCGGCTTTGCGCGGTACGTGCCTACAGGTCTAGCCTCTGATAAACCTTTGTTTTTACTTATCTCGGCCTGACAGTAGCCTGCCTTCGCTGACGTCACACCTGAATTGTTGTTAACTTTTTTGATAGAAAACGATATTTTTTTCCAAATATTATTTTAGAGTTAGATATAGGGTAGGTTCTTATTATAACATAATATTCTTTCTATATTAAAGAAATTAAAATTAATGGTGAGATTGTTCAAAAGTCAAAACTTGAAGGCTAATGTGGATTATACCAAAAAGATTATCTCATAGGGACTAAAATGTATTCTACAGTTCTTAGCGCACTTATTAGGTTCTTCATAAATATAGGGTTATACATAAATATACACAGTAAGTATTATACATATGTAATATAAGGATTCTTTGACTTAAAACAGCGTTACGCCTGTATTCCACGAAGGAATAGGCAGATTTATAAAGTAATATTTTTTAATCTAATCTAGTCGGCTCATGGTTGCCTAGTGGCCGAAATTCGACCTAGCTATTTTTAAACTTGAACATTATTGAGGTTCTTTTTCAAAAAGTTTGTCAAAGAGTATATAGCTCTGTAGGCATCGCATATATTTTATTTTTAATTTTGTTCTATTACGTCAGTTGCGAGCATCGAAATAGTAAGGGACTGAACATATTATTTCGATGGTAGCGAGCGACATTGATTTGACATTTGAAATTGGCAGTCAGTATGAACGTAAACAATGAATGTTTTATTTATTTTATATAGATATAGATGTTTGTGTGTGTCAAACGCATGGTACTGTGTGTAATGTTTTTTTTATTAATTTAATGTATTTCTAATGCATATTTTATAAAAATATTTGCTTTCTGCACTACTCCTCCATACAAACTTTAACCGTGCCACACATACTCCTCCGTCCGCGTAATTTTCGTAAAAAGGGGTACAAAGTTTTTACTTCACGTATATATTTATATAGATAATTTCTATCTCTAAATATGAAACGATGACTTTCTGACGGTTGAATTAGAGATTATTATAAACATGACAATAAATAAAAACAACAATGTAAAGTTTGCTGTTACTTTAATAAATAGATGTTATATATTACGCTACAAAAATTAAAATACATATAATCTTTAAGTAGGTAATTTAAATATACCTCATCATCAAAGAATAAGCAGAAGTCGCCAAGCATCACGAAGTTGTCATCAAATAATTTTGTTTAACGAATGAAATAATAGCAATATTAAAAACTAATAAAGCGAAATCACTTCTAATCACATTGCAAAAAAACCATACTTACTTATAGGACGGGTTTTGGAGGTCACGAATATAACTTTAATGCCAACCAAAAAGGCTCAGACGAGACCTGGTCTCGGTGTGTTCTTAGCGTGTTTACAATAAAATGAAGTATTTTGTTATAATAACGTTGACTATAGCTTTAGTACAGTGGGCAAACTGTTTGAAGTCTCACCAAATTGAAGTTTTCGACGATTACGATCCCAATGTAAGTCTGTACGACGAAGATGATTACGAAGAAGAAGAAGAAGAAACGCCACTAGCTGAGAAGCCAATATATGACTTAAAAGATGCTGCGAACTTGTTTAAGAAATATCTAAAAGATTATAACAAGGAATATAAAAATCCCAAAGATTACGAAAAACATTTTAAAATCTTTGTGGAAAACGTGAAGGAAGTCAACATGTTTAACAGTGATAAACAATACAGTTCAACATCTGATATTAACATTTTTACGGATTTATCGACAGAAGAAAGACTTTTGTACCTAGGAGTTGGTCCGGTGTAGGGGTGAGTGTTTTATGAACGATACTTAAAAACAACTCCCAGAATTATTTGGAGTAAAGTGAAACAAAATTAAATATTATAAAACCAGCATAATATTCGAACAATCATATGTATTTAACTTTTTACTAAACAAATTGAAGGCTAGGTTAAGATGGTTGAGTTCTGGCTTATTGTAATTTGTTAAGTGACCGGTTCTTATTTTACGAAGCAGTTTTAAATATGTCAAATACAAATTATTCCCGCGTCTGCGTCCGCATAGAAGGATTTTTCATATAAACTTTGAAACCCGTTAATTTATAGGTTTTATAGTTCCAGAATTTTTTTGATTAGTTAGTGAGTGAGTGAAATAATCCTACATCGTGTGGTTAACTTGTCATTTTGTATCCTATGTCACTTACTACCATCATCAATAAACTGTGGGAGTGGGATAAAGTCTAGGTACCATCCTACTTAATATTATAAACGTGAAAGTTTGTGAGGATGGATGGATGGATCTTTGTAACTCTTTCACGCCATAATGGCTGAACGGATCTGGATGAAATTTGGCAAAGAGGTAGATTATAGTCTGGAATAGAATACTTGGGCTACTTTTTATCCCAGAAAAATGTACGGGTTCGTAAACCACGCGGGCAAAGCTGTGGGCGGAAGCTAGTCATGTCAGTATTGGTACTTAGAATTCGCAATCTCACATAAACCTTTCAATACCACTCGACTGATTGTAACACTTGCGCACAGCTTTCCTACCAGTATAGGAACATACTGTAAGCCTTATCTACATATGACGTTCAAGCCAATTCATCAAGTTCATCAAAATTTAGTGCAGTGGTTTCTAAAGTGTTATTAATGTGCGCATACAACTGAATATCAAGATCATATACATATCCCATGGTTGTCTGTATTTTGGAATTTGACTAGATTTCAAGCAAATGAGCAATACTTAATAGAACCTCATTAGATTTTTAATTTCTTAAATATTCATTAAAACCAAAAAGCGTATGGAAATAAAGGGCAGTTAAATTTGGTCACATTAATAATCCCGGTCAAAGAATTTTGCATAGGAACATTTTCGCCATGTCGTGGAAGGGTCGACACAAGGCGGGCATAATGAATTAAATTAGGTCCCACTGATAACCTCTCCGCACAATTTTGGGACTGGGACTACGGACAATACAAAAAGATATACGGACACTGGATAGGATTTCACGTATATACTAGTAAGATAGATATCTAATACAGTACACAAAACTATATTGGTTTTGCTTATGCTTATAATGTGGATAAATAAATAGCGATACTTACAATAAAGTCTCATACTTCGGTTTACTGATTTTTAAGTTACCTACATGTATACAATAATACAAGTATACTGTAGTATACAAGATAGATAGAAAAGTTTGTTGCACAAATTGAATGGAGAAAGCAAATAGTAGGATACCCAAAAATCTAAGTCTTGGACAGTGCTGGAGTAGAGACTTAGCGAGACTCATTGTTATAAGACCTAACCACCCAAGCTTGGCTTAATATACAGCGATTTAACCATTCGTCTCCCATCAGAATAAATACCTTCTGAATTTATTATTCTGTCATAAGCACGTAAATAAATTGAAAAACATTAATCAAAATAATAATTACTTAACACTAATCAACATAAATATCTATCTTATAAGCTGCAAAGTAATTAACTAGTATTTTAACGCGTTAATTTTAAATGAAAAAGCTTTGATGTTTATAAAACAAATTTATAATTTGATCGATAAAAAATTTAATGTCAAGAAAGGACAAAGAATATCGACTTAGTTTGTATACTAAGGTTAATAAAAAAATATATAATTGAACAAAAAGTTCAAGACCAAGCGAGTTCCTTAACATCATCACGTCATTATGTATGTATAGAATCCATTACATAATTAGGTGTTACTTAAAACAAACATTATGTTTAATTTTATATGACGTGTTAATAAGTTCCTTGTTCCGTGTGCTTTATTGTGATATGGATTCATAATACTTCTTGAACTCGGCTGATTTGAATATTAAATATAAATTAGCAAAATTGATATTTATTAGTTCTTCAACATTCATTACTAACTAACTTTACCGGTTTTAAACTTTTATTAAATCAGTTTATGCGATCATCATCGTCATTATTAATAATAAGAATTAGAACAAATTAAAGTCGTATTATTATGTAAGCACATAATAATATGACATCATCATTCAGCTAATGCTCTTTGAGCATATACACAAAATGTCAATTTACTACTTTAAGTCACACAAATTCTATCATATCATATCAATTTTAGGCAAAACAATTCGCCCGCTTGGAATCAAACCGAATCAAACCGTGATCATATGGAAACACAACCGCAGGAGTAGGCACAAGCCGCCAAAATATTACACAAAAGTAAAACTGATATATTATTGTTTTAGAATAGTTTAGCTATTTCTTTTTTTAAGCACGACCTTTCTAGTTATACATGAAAACTATAATTCTTCGGTACCCCTACCGAAGACCTTGCTAATGTCAAGTGGTCCGAGTCCACAGCCGAGAGTTATGTGCATAACGCCTGCTCTGTGATTTATCCCATTTCAGATTCGACCCACATACATATGTATGTATGACCACATACATTTTAACAAACCGTTTTGGACCGCTATGGGAGTGCCACGTCACACGTGCCTCTTTCATTTTAGCAGAATTTATGTGAAAGTTTCTGTTTTGATTTTGTTTCAGAACACAATGCAGTGAGGAGCCAG
This sequence comes from Shargacucullia verbasci, assembly GCA_947562105.1. Lineage (NCBI taxonomy): Eukaryota > Metazoa > Arthropoda > Insecta > Lepidoptera > Noctuidae > Shargacucullia > Shargacucullia verbasci. Next base: position 8,613,213 of record OX387289.1, on the reverse strand, counting down.
TTGGTGTCCAAGATCATCCTGCCAATCATGAATGTTTACGGTTATTAAAATATAATAAAACTTATTTTTCTTATTTTATTCTTACCATAATGCTTAGGCCATTGAAAATACTATATAACATAAATCAACCTATGTATTATCGTGGCAATGTTAATAACGGACCTTGTCTCCAAATTAAAAGATCTACAAGCTATTTCCCGATTCATCAAATGTCGCAGAATCCTGTCTATGTCTCTAACTACACCAATAGGCTAACATGCGGCACCATCACTACGGTACACTGGTATAAAGGCACCAGTGTACCATCTAACCAACAAGGTTGGATGTTGGTGAAGGTATACCGTAAACCAAAACCGATACCTATTCCTGTGAGAGTAGTTTTTATAAAAATATAATATTATGGAAATGTTTTTCGTCGTGATTTCTGCCACTGCTCTACTGACATTTTGGTTGACCATTATATGACTTGTTTCCGACCCTGTTATTAAGCACATAACTGATGAAATGGGATCAGGCATCCCTTGTGCCTTACCTCCTGCACAAGGGACGATCTCATCAAAGCCACGGTCAAAACTGTAAAAGTACCTGTGTCTACAATTGAACCAGTGACACACAAGACCAAGAACTACACAATTGAATATTTCTTCTCTTCTATCGAGTAGGCACTAGCTATCACATGGGAATCGCTCATGCCATAGTGGAAAGATAAGCCAGTCAGCAATAATGGTATTGACTTATTGAGGCTGACTGCCCAGGGTGCGCCAACGACACTCGTGGAGGCAATTCCCTTGCTGGGTGCACTTAATATTAAAAATAAAGCAGACACCAGTGGTAAAATTATGACCCAAGCTTGTAGAGATATGAGGTTGTCTAGGTCAACCTAATGTAGATAATAGTTATATCATGGATTTGATAGTTTTATAATAATTATATACTTAAATAGGCAGGACAAAACAAAAGGTTTTAGATAAAACTATAGACTTAGAATTCCGCTTACTACATTCTAAAATTCTTCATTCTAACATGTTTCGTGCACTTTTAGACCTTGACATTCATGTCATGTACAGAAAAATGTCAACGGACATACCTATAAGTAAAGTGTAGTCTACATATCATATATATAGGTAAGACACTACTCCCACATTAGATACTAAATTAATAAAGCCAAGACATCCATAAATGATTTATTTTTATCTATTCTAAAGGCAAAAGCATTGTTATTGTAACTGTGAATTTCCTTATTCAATGTATTCCGCAAAAACATATTCCATCCAACACAGTTTTCAAAGACGATAGTGACTACAATATCCCAAAGGAGATAATGCAAACAGGTATTCGATAAACTGAGGAACTATTCTTATAACTTCTCTGTAAATAAACTTTGTATATGTTGACAATTTAGAAATGTTGAAATATTTTTATACTTTGGTATAAAAGTACCTACCTATGTGAAATGAAAAACGTTAATAAAAATAAAAATCATACTTTTATAAAGTAATTATGTATACTAAGATTTATAATAATAAGGTGTTCTACTCTTTATGAATCTGAAACCAAAAAATAATGCTCTTAAAAAGAAATTTCAAAAACAAAATCCGACATCCGATTACACGGTTGACGCAGTGGTTGAGCGATCGACTGCTGCGCTACGTCTCGCGGGTTTAATCCCCGAACGGAACAAATATTTGTATGATCTACAGATAGTTGTTTCGGGTTTGGGTGTATCTTGTGTCCATGTGAATAATTGTGTTTGTAAACGCACCCACGATAGAGGAATAATTCCTAGTGTGGGGTAAGGCATTAAAAAAACTTATTAATAGAGAAAAATTATAAACAAACTATACATATGGATGATAATTAAATAATTTTAATTTCAAAAATATCTATATTAACCATTGACTCGATAGGAAAACGAGACACGCTATTTCGATAAGAATAAATAAAAATAAAATACAATATTTCCCAAAATTCAACTTATGTTCGTAGTTAGAGCTGCAAACTGACTGCGTCCGAAGTTGGACTATGAGCAACAATATCTATGTTCTTGTTGCCGTGCTCTATGTGCACTTTTCCATTTTTATTTGTTTCTTTTTATATCAAAAGCTATTTTTAAATGTAGGTATGCGACTCATAACATGGCCAGCTCGACGCCTCTTTGATTGGAATTCCTCAGTAGGTAAGTGATAAGGTATCATTATCACTTACCTACTGACGGCTTCGGCGACTTCGGCTTTCGGCAGCATGTGTCAGGAGTTAGGTAACTAAAACTAATGAAAATATCGGAGTGTCAGCGACGACATATCATGAAAGCAGTTAGTAATAGCTACCATACATGTCTGATATAGTGCTATGTGGACCGATATCGTTATCGGTGTTGTGTCGTTGTCAGTATCTACCGTCTAATGTGAAAACGATCTATAATATCTTTGCCCGATGATTAATAATGACAATAAAATTGCATGAGTTACTGACCCAAACAAATTTCAAGTAGGTAAAATTGTTTTAGCAAGTGTAGGCATCCTATAGAAATAAATCATGTGTATAAAGAACCTTTAATTACAAACTTGAAAATATTGTTGTTTGAAATTAACTTATTTTCGATTCATGACGCGAAATAGGTAACTACTATCTCAAAATCTAACATCCATAAATATCAAAGTATTCGAAGCGTTATTTGTACTGATATTTTTATGCAAATAATACAGAAAAAAAATAAAACGATTTGGTCTATCATAGTTTTTGAATAAGTAGTTGTCGCTTTTCCGGTTTTTTGTTATTGTTTATAATATTATGTAACAAGTAGCCCCTGCATGAAACTAATAGCACACAGCTCTGTTGACGGAAAAAACTTATCTTTCGTAGATTTCATTACTGACGATACCCTATATTTTTTATTTATTATTATGCATTCTCGGTAACGAATGAACTTTTAAAAAAATTTTCAAAGAAAATTAGATCTAGAATGTCATGTGACTATGAAAATCTGGTAGTAAATTATTTAATGTGGAACATCAAGCAAGGCAATAAAATTATTCCAATACATAAGTAAAATAATATGCAATAGTTGCATAATAACTACTAAATCTAAGTAAATAATAATCCTTGTCTTTTCGTAATAAAATAGCTGACGAATTTATTGATGTAACTATTCTTCTTTCCACTGATTGTTCGGGGTGGCGCTACTGTCAACACACATGTCATGTAGAAAATCTGTCGACTGAAAAAGTTCAGAGATATTTTCATACTCTTGTTGAGATGACATTTTTGAATTTATTCTAATATATTTTGTAGAATTTAATTTATATTGTACGGAATTAAAAATATGATTTTCGAGACTGAAAACTTATCACATCTAGAAGGAAGTAATAACTAAACGTGCTAAGCTGTCAACTTCAAAGTCAAAATGACAGCAGGCAGCTAAAATTTGTCAACAGTCGACACGACTTGGATGTGAAAGGTGTTCATTTTCCAAAAAATTAAATTCAAATATTTTATTCCGTTTATTGAAATTAATATTGATAATTTACATAACCGACAATGTTAATTATTTATTGAAAAATTTAATTCAATAAGGCGCTACGCCGCATAACAGCTACATTACGGTAAGTGATATTCTTTATATTATTTAATCTAGCAGATTGACTGTTTTTGAAATACGCGATCAATAAAAATATTGTAATAATTAATAACGAAGCTATTGTACACGCCTTTACGACACACGTAGCAAATTTTAAGGCACAAAAGTAACATCTGCCTGAAATTTAAATCGATATAATCTTAGCCAGATGTTTTCTAGCGGATAACATAAAATAATTAACCCATTGTAGAAATTCTTAATTTTTAAAAACAAACGTGGAACATGATACCATTTTCCATGTGCTATTTATATTTTCTAATCACATGCATTACTGGGATCAGCTTCTGTCTTGATGAACATCATTAGTCCTTCAACATTAGCAAAGTAAATTAAAATAGTAAAACTGGTAGTTACATACACATTAGCAACCAAAATCAACAGATTCTTTATAGTGTGTACAGTAGATACTCATTGCTAGATGGGTAGTTGGATAAAAAATATTGCAAGCTTTGAAGAATGAATGGTACATAATAACTGTGGAAGTTAAACAAAAGCTTATAAATCTAAAGTGATTTCACTTAAAAATATTTATGTAAGTAACAAAAAGCAATTCTGATGATATGCATGGTTAATTTAGTTTCATGCTAACATTATTACTGTGGCCTCGTGTAGCTTACATGTAATTCCAATTGCCATTTGCATACCAGTTACTTGGAAATGTTTGGTTACAACTGTATCATTAATCATTTTCTTCTTAGGGCTGTTTTATAAATAACTGAATAAATGATTACTCCTCTAGTCCAAAGAATAACCTGTTAATAATATACTAAACTGTTCCAATTAAGAACAAACTATTCCAATTTCAAATTAAGACAACTTTTATCTGGGAATTGAAAAATTAGGCCATATATTAACATGGCCTAATTTTAGGGAGAAATGAATCATTATTATTATCTCATCTACATACTCATTATTAAAGATACTAATACTAGGCAAACTTTGAAACATTAATACTGTGTAACTTGTTTTTTTTTTTTATACAAGTTAAGTGAATAAATATTATAAATCATGTAATAATATCTGACATTGACAAACTTTTACAGTACAAAAACATTTGCATTAAAGATAAAACAGTCATGTGAAATAATAATGAATATCTTAAGATAGGTTAAACGGTTAAATAAATGATAAAAATCTTTAGAACTGCTGCCAAGTGAAGGCCTTTCGTCATGATAGTTAACTTGGTTAAAGTTGACCAATCCTTATCTATTCTTTAAAATGTTGGCCAATCTTTATCTGTAATGTCCGGTGTAGTGTTGATGAAACTTTAGTAATTCTGTTTAATGGCTTAACACCAAACAGTGCTCTTAGATATACTTAATCTTAAAGTATAAGTGAAGGATTGCTAAATTTTCAGTCTATAATACATACATAAAAAAATTGTTCATGATGACTCTTATTGCCAATATTTAATAAGCTATGCTTCATTTATATTATTTTATTAAGTATATGTATTCAGTAGGAAGGCAAGTCAATGCCATTTGTCATCAAAAAAATGGCAGAGTAGTGTAAGCATATTAAATAACAAAGTAATAAAGTTTTATAGCAAAAATTGAATGATTATCATTTTTATAATTGGAAGTCAAGCGATGCATGATTATTTATGACACTTGTAATAAGCTTTGCTCCCCCACAAATTCACTCATGTCAATGCTAAAGTGTGAATGATATCATTCTAGGAACATCCTTCCTACTTATAATATTATAAATGTGAGAGTTTGTGAGGATGGATGAATGGATGGACAGATAATTGTTACTCGGTCACGCCAGAACGACTGAACGGATCTGGATGAAATTTGGCACAGAAATAGATTATAGTCTGGAATAGCACATAGGCTACTTTTTATGACGGAAGATTTTATGGGTTCGTAAACCACGCGGGTGAAGCCGCGGGCGGAAGCTATTTTTACACATGTTCCTAATATTAAAACTTTTACTTTAATAATAATAATGGAATAGGATATTCAAATTGTGCATTAATTAAACATTATATTATGCCTTTTTGTCATTTTGATAGGCAGCATTATTTATCATCAACAAAAGCTCGAGCTAAGCTAATTAAAGGAAGGACCCATTAATCAACTTATTAAAATATTTCATTCAAACATTATGTCTGGTATGGACCTGCATTTTGTATAGGTAATTCTTTTCTATTTCCTTCAAACTTGGAACCATAACTCATTTCCTTTTAGAAGTCGTTCTAGAAAAGAAAATTAACATAGAATAAATAATAGTACTTCTATTAATGAATAATAAAACAATAATAATAATTTAAAAGGTATATTACAACATGACATTGTTACTGTTTTGACACGATAAACGAAATTGAATAGGTACCTACTTTATGCCCTGATAATGCAACAAATGAAGGTATATACCTATTGTGGTACGTTGGTAGTTAATACATGAATCAATTGTAACAACCAACTCATGATGCAATGTAATTGTTTAGATGTTTATTACTGCAAGACAAGCCGTTAGACCCATCTGTACTTGCACAGACATACCTATATCATTTTTACTGTTTATTTTTATTATTAGTAAAATACATTATTAATTAATTCTTAACATCTGCCGCATGTCGCAGGAGCTTTAAACAAGAACAAAATCACATAGGCTCCCAAGTAACAGGCAAAGCTAAAGAAAAGGCGCAACTAGCTAGACTTCTATCTAAATTCTAAAGGATTTCTATAGACCGGGGAAATGGAATGACGGAAATCAGTTGTTTTGAGACAGGGGCATTTGCCTTTCAGGGAGACTACTACAAGCTTATAATAATAATAAATCATATTAACATTAATAATTAAATTAGTGCTTTTAATAAATTAAAATTAGTTTATTGCAGTAGATATTGACCTCGGCCGTTTTGCCATTTCACATTGATTCTGCGATATCTGCTGAAATAGTTATCCCATTATGTATTAAAAATAGCATCTGACCGAAGAATAGAATTTATGCGATAACCTTAGGAATCGGTTGCGGAAATGACCCTTTCCAAACTTTATGTATAAAGTATCATCAACAGAATATCCTCGAAGCGACGTTTTAGTGAATATTAATACAACATTCTTCCTGTTCCCAGTTCCATATTGGCATTGGGATATATTTTAAAACATGGAAATAAATTGTGGCCGAAAGTTGCTACACATTCTCCGGAAGTAGGTACCTATGTAAATATTCGTTAAGGGCCTAAAGCCCTGGGCACATTTTATCCTTAATCTTTATTATCTCAAAAAAAAAAAAAGCCGTGAACGTACAGTCACTTTTTTAATAACAGTGTCCATGGATCCTATTTTGTTACAATATTTCGGTGAACAAACTTACGGATAGATTTACTGTCAATAATGTAACGATCAGTTACGAGGGGCAAGTGCGCACGCGCCAATCGACAGTCGTATCGCCAGTTCAGTCTGTGATCGAACGCTAATGTGGAGTGTCCGCGCAGTTTTGCACGCAATTAAAACGCAAACGCAAAAAAAAAACGTTTTAATTTAAATTTCGTTCTTTTTTCGGAAGTTATTATTGGATTTAAGATATTTATTTTATGGTTGTGGTAAGTTTATTTTTAATCCGTCCTTATGTACAAGATCATTGTACATAAGGACGGATTATGTATTCATTTTATTTATACTGGAATAACATACCTACGTCTTTAATAATATTAACGGTTACTGACGATTATATATTTTTTAATCTCTCAAATAACTAAAAATTTCTCGTATTTTTAGAAGAACTATGATCGCAGTGATCATCGAAGATAAACAATATCTAGGTAATAAGATCTTACATAAACATTGATTACATTTTCATTAACCGTAGTCGTGTCGCATCTTTTATTATTTTTTATTTTAAGACATAACTTTTACAATCGTTACTTACAAATTATCACGAATACCAAATTACGCTTCTTAAAATTATACGAAATGAAGTATAATTACTGACACTTGATCAAGTAACATCATTAATTTATACTTTTAGCCAACCGCAAAAACAACTGTTTATACCTACTAGGTTCAGTTGACTTCTTGGTTTCAGTTAAATGAAAAAACTTGTATAAACAGTCTGTTTGTAAATTAATAAATTAGTACCAAGGACAAGACGGATATGAAAATTCCTTTTTCTGTTAAATATTAAAATTTAACTAAAGATTCATAGCGAAAGGTTGTGTCAAAGGGATGTATGAATGTATTAAACGTTCAGTGACCACTAGAAAAACTGCTAATTCGCATTCCGCCACTGTGTTAATATTTGCATTAATATTCAAACATAAGTATAACTTATGTAAATATTTAGGTGTACATAAGTAGATGATTGTTAATTTTTTCTTTAGCCTTCTGTTTCCCAAGCAGCTGAATCTTTAATTTGATCGTTCTTGAATAGCCCAGCCGTTCAACATAGCTTCACGCCCGTATTGCTCGAAGGGTTAGGTAGAGGTGTTCTACTATTGTACACCCACATTTCGCCGCTGCCGTTATTACGCACCATGTAGCTCCGCACCACTACTGAGAATTTTCGAATAACATAAAAACCGACTCCAAAAAACTCGAAAACAAAACTAATAACTAAAAAGCAAAAAATAATTGTTTTAGTATACAATATAGTATAGTTGAAGAATATTGAAGTCGGACTTCATTTTTTGTTAAAAAATTAGGGTTAGGGTTTTTATTTTTTGTTAAAATTTTTTATTATTTTACAATTTTGAGTGATGGGTAGACCTAGTAAAGACGCTTCTCTTGAAAAACTTTGCAAAGGTCAAATACATGTTGCCCCAAGTCGAGTCAAAACCTTAGACGGTATTGCACTTAGTGATTTAAAATCAAATAAATTACTTAGCCGACCACATGATGAAAACGCATTACGAGAAATGAAAAGATTAAGACGACTATTGTAACTAATACAGTGATAGTCTTGCCTTTTAGCGGTTTAAAATGAGCCCAAACTCGAGGGGTTTACTAGTAGTTACTGAAGAGTTCCACTATCTATCTCCTGACTCCATCACCAGCTCAGCATTATGAAATGATGATTTTCAGACGCCAACACCTGACTTATTAAGAAAAAAAGCTCAAACGCGCTATTTGTCTTACAATATTTGAGGGTATCCCTCGATTTCCCAAGGATTCCATTATCAGATCCTGACTTGGTGACAATGGGACCAACTTGGGAACATACTCTTTCAAACAAAAAAATATTTTTTAGAATCGATCCATAATTGACGGAATGAATAAATGTAACAAACAAAAAAAAACATACAGTGTAATTGAGAACCTCCTCCTTTGAAGTCGGTTAAAAACCCAGTAACACTTAGCGAAGGTGATTAGCCGCCAAGTTTGCGACGATTGAGGCAGTCTATCAAGCCGTTCAGGCGTTCACCAGTCTATTAGAATTGGATATATGTACATCCATATAATGCTCTCAATATCATCATCATGGATGGTCCTTTATAGCCTCTACGGTAACCTTATTGTTGACACTTTTTTAACAGCTATACATAATTGAATTCATACATACGGAAAGGTAGACACAAACCCGATATTACGTTAAACGTTTACATATTAATTGATGATAGATAACATTAATTCGTTAGAGATAACAGTCATTAACTCAATTATGGAAAGTTCAGTAATCGCATAAATTTTGTAAGACACACGTTTTAAGTTAACTTACTTGTATAACAATTTTCTTTCGAGTCAGTATGAGCTATCACATGGGAATCACTGATGCAGGGCATGGAAACATTGGCCAACCAGCAATGGTGTTATCGAGGCTGACTGCACAGGGTGCGCCAGACGATCTATTGTTTCGTCACACATGGTGATTATGCATTTTCCTTGCACCTGGCATATAACAATTTAAATACCTACATAAAACAAAACAATCCTCATATTTTGTGAAATATTAGTCTCATAATTTATTTCCCAAAATTACGTGATTTTGTTTAATAGTAAATGATATTTGGTGGTGATAAACGTTCTCGAAATGTGTCCTGTAAATACCAGTGTTCTTAACTTTAATAGTGCTCAACCTACGTTACTAATGTTTATATTTATAAAAGTCGGCAATGTGGCTTCTAATTGTGAAGTTAGACGTCAAAGTGGAGGTCCATGTAATTATTTTTTATTGTGCACTGAAAGAATTTTTAATGAGTCTAAGCCCAGCACTTTCTGCGTATTTTAGTTGTAAAAACCAGTGTGTAGTTTTTATTTCTGTTTAGTGCTGACTTCGCCATAATAATAAAATAAAATTTGTTTGTATGTAGGGGTTAATCTCCAGAACTAATGATCCGAATCTGAAAATTCTTTCACCGATATATAGCTACATTATCACGCGGACGAAGTCACGGGCTGAAGCTAGTAGTAAATAAATACGAGTATAATTACAGTAATTAATCAAGCTAAAAAAATTAAGCTACTACCTTTAGCCCACTTTCGGCACTATTGTCTAAATATTAATTTAGTAATATTATTATTGCTGTGTAATTGCACAATAGCCGCAATGATTGTCAATTATTATCATAACTGTGATCATCTACTCTCTATTAGGTATAATGATAATCATGAGCTCTGGTGATATAAAAATAATGTCAACTTAGTTCCTAAACGAGTTTGTTTATTTGTTTATGATCTTATAGCATTTAATAGTAATTATTATTATCAAAATAGCCCTTGATATCAAGAACTCAGTGTTATGTTTGGCTTGCCACGTACCTTCTAATCATTTCAATCTATTGTCACAACAATAAAACGATTCTAAGATCGACCGATCATTGTTAATTGCATCATATTAGGTATGTATTTTTATCCGTTAATAACTGACGAACTATATTGTACTATCATGTTTCATATATATAAGTGATATCATAAGAAGTACTCTTGTTATATCGATTGATTAAAAGATCAATGACGGAAGATCGTTTATTTCCATTTTCCTGTATAGTTTAAAACACAGAAATTTAAATTATCTGTGGATTAATATTATCCTAGCTATATAGTATACAAATACCTGCCATATAAACTAGCCGTGGCATTAAAAAAAGCCTAGTAACCATGTATTTCAATATCTTGTAGCAAAACAGTATATTAACCCCAAGTGAAGGTTTGTACAAAGAATGAGCATATTACATTTACATCCTTCAGAAATCGTATCAGCTTTGTCAGTATACTTAAAGTGTTTGATAAAGGCCCTGTTGAGCATCGGTTTTTGGTTCAGTCCACAACGAGACCGTGGCACTCGCGAGTCACGTATCGAGTGACAAACGCTGGAATGTGCTTAGGCTAGAGACACCGACACCAACGGAATGTGACTTCACAATAAAATTCCTTTTCGTTTTGTTACCAATTTTATTTTAGCCAATATTCCTTACGACATTCGAATATATGACACCGTTTTTGCTGTACAAGTAAACATTTCAAAGAAACAAATTCTTTATTTTCTCCCTCATAAATAAAATATTGCTGTTAGTACGTTTTGAAATCACATCACGTAATTATTAGGTAGGTATGTTACCTTCAAAACTTAGATACACTATAGGCGAAATAGCTTTTTTTGTTTTTGGTAAAAGCAGCAAAACGTTAGCAGCATCCCAATTAGGTTTAACTCAATATACTCGCGTTAATAAAGAAAAAGAAAATATTCGTGGTCTTTCATAAAAGCTTATAACGAATTTAAGCACTGACATTATTCTTAGGGAACGTAGGAGGAATACTAATATTAGTACTAGAGAAAGTTGGGTATAATGTTGGCACATAACTCCGAGTACAAAACAACGTGAGAATAATCTGATAGTCTTAGGACATTAACATGTAGTTCATCCTACATTATTACCTATTTTACTATTCAGAATACGTTATTAGGTACGTGGTTCTCAGTTATAAAATAATAATCATATCTATGTATAGTTGTCTTTTTAACCTGCTTCCATCAACTCCATTAGGTTGCCTGGAAGAGATCGCTTTAAGCGATAAGGCCGCCCCGTGTACATTGTCTATTATGACTCCTTTTGTTATATTCTTTTGGTGTACAATAAAGAGTATATTATTATTATTATTATCTATGGTATTTGTTGACTGAATAATTTTAATTTTTCTAGAAATATTCTACTTCAACTTGGAAATAATTTATTGTTAAAGTAGATTAGTGATCAGGATCATGGGCCTGAGTAGTAATTACCAGGAGAAAAGAAAAAAATTAATCACGCCACCAATAGTAACAGTAAATAATTTAAATCCACCACATTTCATTTAATTTCATTTGCTTACTCCATAAATTTGACGTCTGTTTAATAAGTCAACAACACACAATCCTTTTGTGACGCTAAATAATAACGAATAAAAGAAATATATGTAAAATAAATGTCTGTCGCTAAAAATTGGTCCAATGATATTGGAACACCATTTTCTCAATACTTACCGCCTCTGTATTGAACGTTTTGAGTTCCAGAATATAGAACCTCTTTGTGTTGAAGCACTATTGAAATCAACTCACAGCGTATGCAGTGCAAATGCCGTTTTTCTGCGTTCCTTTGACAATTTCTGAGCATAAAAAATTCATACTTGAGTAGGAGTCTGTGCACGCCGTTAAGTTTGATAACGTACAGTTTACTATCAATAAAGCCATAAACATTTTTTTGTTCGAAATTACAGTAGCTGCAAACGCTGAGAGTGCCAAATCGTGACGCGACTGCGAGTAACATTTTTATCTGTCGTGATCGGGCTGTTTGCTAGGAAATCGCGTAATATGTCGAGACAACGGTACTCAACACCAGTCACTCAGCGAGTTTTACGACTTCTGCAGTATTAGGGTACGCGCTAAAATCTATACACAGTAGACAAGATATTTTTGACAAGGTAAAGCAAGCGCAGCGAAATATCCCGGAAGGTTTTCGGAATTTAACCTTTGAAGAACAATCCGATTTCAGATTTTTTATTTAGAAATTTTATCGGTGTTCGGGTCGTTAGCGAATATTATTTTTAAGATAAACTGACTTTTATACACAACCTGTATCGTAAATACGGGAACCTTCAGCCCTTTCTGAAATTAATTTTGTTGCTCATTGAAGGCGCGCGAACCTGTCGTCTCGGAGTCCCGATAACATTGACTGATCGGACATTGGACGGGTGGAATAGATGAGAGAAGTACGTGCTACGTCCGAAACTCCGCGTGATGAATCGGCGACTTGTAATCGTTGGACTAACACGGGTACCGTAATTTGTTAAGGGAAAGTTCATTGGGCCCTGGGTCCTGCAGATGTGCACTATCATCTATTGTAAACGAAAACGCGACATGTTTATTTATGGACCGGTAAATTGACTTTGGATTTACTTTTATTTTGGCTTTTCTCTTCTTGGGAAAAGTAAAATATTTGCCCAATAAATTAGTACCTATGTCGAAGATGGAGCGTGTGCGTAAAGAATCTTACAAAATAAAATAGCACTGTCTACCTTTTAGGAATACCCACTCGTTCTTCAAGCATTATTATTCATTTGCTTTGCTTCTACTATGATTTTATTTTTTTCAGTGTACTGATATAGTCTCGTAAGCACCTGTTATTTTCATAGACCATCAGAAAGAAACAAGACGAATCTTATGTTTTTGTCTTTGGGTTTCTGCAGACGCTAGAAAAAATCCTTCCAGGGTCCGTATTAATGAGCAAAACGTGCCGCGCTTGGGACGGGACGCGAAACAAATCGATGTCTCGTAATCGACGAACTCGCATTTCGGCCAATTTGTCCAGGTTTTATATAACACTTGCTAAAAAAGTCGACTCGACTTTTTTTACCGAAGTAAATTGACGGGTCATGTAATTTCTAAAATAATAAAGAGCAAGTGTATTATCAGTCCAACTTATTATTTCAAAAACTAAGACCATGCAATAGATATTATTATAAAGCTTCATATTACATATACATACATTTATAAATATCATACCGCCTCAAAAAATTGCGACGTCAGCAGATAGGTATTTCAGCAGTGCAATTTTAAAATTCTCACTTAAGTAACTGAATTTTAAAACAATAGTGACAATCTGGGTAAACATAAGTTGAGACTTCTACGATTGCTAAACAGCAATTATTTTCATTTCTAAACATTGTTGTGTCTGAATATCTTTATCTACCGCTATTTGGGTGGTACCGCCATGGCTTCCTGTTGGATGACCTGTTATCTCGTCCGCTACAGATTCATTCTCACTGACATACGGCGTGACTTGCCGTGAATTTATCGCTGTTTTAGCTGTGGTCGCTTTAGACTTCTTATTCTGCCCTGATAACCACACTATTTATATCCGGTTAACCTGTGAACTTTCCGTGGAATAGGTCCGGTAGGATGTTACCCAAGGTTGTTAATACGCAGTCGGACTATAGCTTGTCGACAACCTATAGATTTTGTATTGTGTCTACTTGACGGGCTTAGATCTAAAACAGAAAAGGCACACCTTGATTTTAATTAACACACTGACGCAATATGCGAATATTGTAGTTATTTGTATTCTGTCTATTGCCTGACGTTATTTTTTAAACAATTTTGCCGCATAAATGCCTTTGAATCATCATAATTGTACCTATATCAATACTATGAAAGTATTATTTTAATTCTTTTTAATACGATAGTTGGACGATAACGTCAATAATCCATCTATAATAGATAAATGCTTAAATATGTCATTGTTTGGATCGATGATGTCCGCAGTAAAATCACAACTCAAAAAAGATAATAAAATTACCAAATTCTATTCGTGACTGATGTTGTGATACAGTCAAGATCACTGGTCATGGTCACCCATTTTAATAATTGATAAACGAATTATAATCATTACGTCACAAAGCTACATTGGTGATTGTCGATACGTAATAACAATTATATTCGTGAACATGAGACGAATGACATCAATTTATTTCTCAATTAACTTTTACAACCTCGGCGAGATTATGAGCACAGTACTTTAGTCACAATGTTTTAGCCTTGCTATTGGCGCCATTTTATGGATGGCATATGTGTGGCAGTGTAGTCTCTGTTTTCTATCAAATTTCAATGGCTTAGCAAAGTATGTAAATTCTAGTAAAACAGATGTATTTTCTGACAACGTATAATTTTAATATCATTTGCATAGTAATTTGTATAATGATTTGCTTCTAATGGAAACGAAAAATTTCCTTCGCATGTTAAAATTTGTTTGAAGGATGTGCGTCAAGTATATGCAACTTTAAGATTAAGATAAAGATATGACTAGACTTAAATAAGTTTTCATTCGGCCTCGTTTTCGTAATTATCCAAAATCTATTAACTAAATTAGGACATCTTTCTCATATCTCAATAACCAGTATAACAATGTTTTTTTACCGTTGACCAGTTCCATGCATGCATGACCTATAAGAACCAATTTCCATGCTAAAGTAAACGCAGCGTATGTTAAAACTATGTAGCGCCATAAAGTTTTGATTAAAAATACGTGTGCATAAGTTGCAACCTTATCTGGCTTGCTCCATAGAGGCCCATTTCTTTCAGTTAACTTGCAACTTGCACGGAAGATAAACAACTCATGTTGGTGTTGTTCTCTCTTGTATTCCCACATCTGCGTGGAAAACCGTAATATTATTTTTAAATTATCACACAGTGTATAATGGTATTACGTTGATGATGGAGCGTTCACATGCGGCAGTCGTGCACCCGGGAGGAATGTAATATTACTTAGGCAACGCCTGGTGTCATGTGTACTTCCCATAGGAATGTTCATTGGATTATCGTTTCTGCGGGTTCCTAGCACCTCGCATTCGTCACGTCGTGTCGCGTGTGACGGATCGCACCACATGAGGTTAGGGCTGTCTTAGAAAATTTATGTAATGTCAACAACGATAAGATTTCACATATCGATTGCGGAAATAGCATTAGACTTTTCAAATCTAGTATTGGATTAATCAAAAGATTTATAAGTACATACGTGGGTGTTCTATTGGCTTATATGTGTGACGCTAGTTCTGCAATCATTCGATCTAATCAATGTATGTTTAATATATGTTTTTTGCGAATTGGTAATGAATTAATAACAGTATCTCTTGTTATATTCGTAGTATCATTAAATTGAATTTCCAACACACGCACAATATAACTGAAAATCTGGAGCGCAAGACTAGGTACAAATACTAAGCCCTCGTTGAATGCAAGCTTAAGGCTAGAGCGCGTAGATATACCCAAACGTAGATTTCGAGGTCAAAACAGGTCGGGACAACCCTACACTCGGCACACGGGTCGACGGATTGATCGAGGAATTACGTGGCTAACGTCCACCGAAATGATTGATAACCGTCTTGGGATAGGGAATTATTGTTGGATCCCTGATAGGCGTTTAGTGCGATAGTTGATTCTGATGCTCGTACGCCGTCGTTAGACCCTAATACTGTACTATCTCGTTTAAAGCCCGCTTCCGATGTATGTATGTGGAAGATAAATATATCGTATCTTATCTCTTTTACTACGTTTTCGGTAGCTTAAGATCATTTAACAATATCGGTTCACATGTCGATGGTGAACAATATCAATTCATAACTTGTATTTACTTGTTTGCAAGTACACAGAAGATGCTGCTATCTCACTTGTAGTTATTTGTAATAATATATTATACGTCGTTGCCGTTGTTTAGCAGTAATAATACATGAGTATTGCAGGCACCTACAATAGGACATTCATAGGCTGCATCGCTTTAAAGAAAATCATTGAATATATAAGCTACTAATAAAACAGCTTTACCAATGGGTTAACAAACTAACTATTCCATTAATTGATTCCCGTAATAACAGGTGTTTTGGCACTAACTAATTGTCATTCTGTTTACCAATTACTAATCGTCATAAAATAAATAACATGTTCAACATATTCTTTGTAATAAAAATGAATAACTTTTACGATATACTGTTTATATCTTTTGTTCTTGGTTAACAATTCTCAAGCATTATCATTTCATTATCATAAATAAACCTAATAATATTAAGCTAGTAATTATATGAATATGTGAAAGATTCACATTCAGGCTATATAAAAATATGAATCCAGTTACATATTTTACTTTTTCAACGTCTCCTTTATAATTTTGTTTGAGTATGATTTATAAATTGTAACCGTTTTTTCACGTTACGTTTAAAAAAATCTGTCTGTTTTTTCTCTAAACTGTTTTATTATGCTGTCACAAGCACCATGTAAAAGTACGCAGGTTTCTACAAAGGCATTATTAGCGGCAAAATTTCTAAACGTTACCATTTAATCATTAATGTCACACACAGTATGATAAAATACTGTTTTGTTGTCTTATCAGTTCATGGTCAATATTGACCGCAAGTTTGTAACCTGTTTTCGACACATCGAATTTCGTGAACAAGATATGCTATTAATAGTATGTGCTTTATTTATGTCACTTACAATACGAATATATTCAAAATATAATAACATTGTCTAATTAATAATATTGTTATGAGTAAAGGATCTAATATTTCAATTATCCGCAATAACCAAATTTATTGTAGGTAAATCAAATTAAATGCGTTTTAAATATGTACAGCCATACAGTCGATCATGTTCGAGGTCATATTTGACAAAAACTATATACGTGCATAGATATTTGTATATAGGGTGTGAGACTAATTAAACGAAGGTCATATTCATTTGCGCTTCTCGTTTCAAATACTTATATATAAAGTTCTGAAAGTTTTAATTATTTAATAAAAATACGGAAGTGGAAAACGGATTATACCTCTTTCCTAATCTAAGACCTTTCGCCAAATATAGTCACGTACCCATGTGTTACCTACAGAAAGTATAAATTATCATATCCTTAAATATGTCCCTAGTTTAACCAGTCACCCTGTACAGAAATATTGCAGAAATATAATTTTCCTTTAATTTGAATTCAATGATTCGCCATTGCAAAAAACTGAGATATTGGTTATAAGGAAGTGGTAATTCAAGGCTGACCAATTGATTCGCTATTAATAAATTCAAAGAAACGCAAATAGAAGATACATAAATGTACTTCGTTATAAATGAAATCCGTGTCTGAAAAAAAAAAAACTAAACAAAACAGTTTGATTAATTGTTTTTATCTATTTATTGCGTTCTCGCATCGACATTGAGGACATAAGATGTTTATAGGCAGAACGATAGATTATTACGTACGCTACATCCTGTTCTATCTAAAATTGCATTAAACGTAAACAATGAAGGTATTTCAGACATAAAGCTTCTATCACAGTCGACATAACAGCGACATTGTCAAAGATGTCCAACAAACACAAGGGTTAATGGAAATCCTCAATCCAATCTGGCCGAATAATTGGTTAGACCCACCTGTTTGGGAACAAAGCGCACTAGCGACGTTGTTCACAGGAGGTTTATTGGCAACCGATATAACATACCATCGCAAATTAACACAGTCGACCTCAATATTATCAGGGAAACAACGGCCACCGCCTTGTGTCCGAACTCCGAACGCACTACACACTAATAGCTAATTTTCTTTCAGCACCTACCACTCGAGAGGTAAATTGACGGTAATAGATTTGTACCCTCTCCGTTCTTACTCTTTTGCAGTAAAATAGTTACGACAGTATTCTTTTAGTTTTTATATTCTTCCATTGTTGCTTTCCATTTCTAAAGCAAACTACATATTTTCATGCATACCTTTAGTGCTCGAAGCGCCGAAGCCTTTTTTTATCTCCTTCCAACAAAATACGTTTGAATTACATAAATTTGACTGAAATTGTGAAAAATTAATGTATGTTATTTGAAAGTTCATACACATAAGCTGGTCCCGGGTCCTTTCATTATCTCAAACACAAAGCATAATAGTAGACCCAGTGATCTCTCGCAACAATACGTAATATTTGTTATTTCAACAATAACAACCAGACCATCGATTATTGTGGTCCTTCCATACGCAAGCACTACATTCTGGTCCTTTGTTTTTCGGCCGCCATGTTTAGCGGCCAGCCTTTATTAGGGATTGGAAGTGTGCGACACAAAGGGTCTTAAATTAAATCAACTACCCCAATATTCCCTGCAGGAGTGCTTTATAGGCTGGGGGAGTGTAGGGTCTGACCGCCGCCTTATCGACTCCATATTGACTAAGTCTGCATCGATAGTATAAAATAAAACATAGAATGGACGGAACTCGTTACTTTAGACTATTTTCATTTTTCTATCAGAATGTTAAAAGGACATTCGCTTCAGAGAAAATTAACTTCAATCTTTAGTTTTCAAATGTACTCTCTCTTTTCCATTTATCCGTTTAGCGTTGCAAAGTACAGACAATGTTGCAAAGTTTGTCTCACATTTTATTGTTCTATCATGTTGCAAGAAAGCTGTGCACCTATATTTAAACTGTTTCTTTTATTTTTATATCGTTTATAGTTGACAAATATTTTTAAAAAACTTTCTAAATATAGCATTATTGATGACATCAACTTATTACTTGATATTATCTACCGAATTAAATAGTATTTTTCCTCTTTGTGGACATTCCTACTAACATATTATGTATTATAAACCGGTAGTAAATATGATCTTATTGACTAACAACACTAAAACTGATAAGTGACTGAGTTCAGTTGTCAGGTGTGTAAATAAAAAATACACCTCCTTCAAAGGAGAGGTTGTAAACCTATATTCATTTGTAACGAAAGCTTTGAGACAAACTCTGGTCAATGACTTGCAAACAATTTAATGTGACAGTATTTTGTGCACGTGACGTTATTAAAATTATGTTTATATTCTTCCGATGTGGAAGGTCGGCCATTGACCGTTGATATTTTTAATTTTTTTATTGTTCTAATCTTGCCATCTATGAATCACACATTAACGTGTTTCTTTATCTTGTAGAAGCAGATCAATTAAGTGGGTCATACATTTACCTATCCGTTTTATATTTAAGATTTCTTGTCTCTAATCGTTTTTCTGTTTTGTTAGCAGGTGGACCAAACAATAGAATGTCGTCACCGTCCAAACATCGGTCCAAAAGACAAACTCGATGCAAACGTCTGTTACATAAACGATTGCCCATAACAAAATGGCTTCCAGAATACAATTCAGAGAAGGCTCTAGCGGATTTAATTGCGGGCATCACAGTGGGACTTACGGTTATACCACAAGCTCTGGCATATGCGACACTGGCTGGGTTAAGTCCGCAGGTAAAGTCATATTCATATACTGCGGTAGAATATTGTTAGGTAATAGCAAACAATTTAGCCTGTACCAAAATCCTTATTATTGAGTAGCAGAGCAGAGAAAATGCTAACTTGCCATTTTTTATTTTAGCATAGTTGATATTTTATACAACTCAAGAATTCGTTCATAACTTTGGTAGCACAAGCTCATATGCGGTGAAGGTCCTTCGAATATTTTTATGCCAGGAATCTGAATAACTTTTTAATATCGACAGAGACGCAGGTAAAAGTCGATCTGTTCCAAATACAAGATACTGATTGCATTTTTTGGGGTGCGATAATCTGGTCCTTTGGGACTAAAAAGGTATTTAATCGCAGGCCTTCAAGCGCAAGTGTCAAAATATTTATGTCAAAACACGTATTGCAAAAGTTTATGTAATGTCAAATAATGACTTTGAGAACAAAACATTCAAAATTGGTTGACGTAGTAGTCATATAGACACATGTTACTAATTATAGTAGGAGATACAGTTAATATATAACTAGTACAGTGTTCTCAGTTGGGATGTTATATAATTGCTAATTCAGTCTATTTAAGATATAAGAAGTAATAACGCTTCTTTGACTTTACGGTTACGAAGTAGGGACTAAATTTTGATGTTTACATTTAATATCTTAGTTGTTTTACGTTCTATATAATCTTTTCATTTTTTTTTTCATGGTCCTTCTCACCCCACCATCCCATATTTAATGCTTACCACATACTACCTCCACTCAAAGTATTAAAATATAGAAAAATGTTTAAAGTACTTGTTTACCGGTACCCAAAGGGCACTGAAATAGGTGTTTACAGTCGTATTTTTTCAGGACGGTCTCTACTCCTCGTTTATGGGATGCTTCGTCTACATAGTGTTCGGGTCTTGCAAGGACATCACTTTAGGCCCAACAGCATTGCTGGCTCTCATGACGTACCAACAAATACAGGGAAGAAACCCTGACTACGCAGTTTTACTATGCTTTTTGTCCGGCGTAGTACAACTCGTAATGGGAATTTTACATTTGGGTAAGTTTTGTAAAATTTTCATTGTTATTTTGTATGTCCATATGTAATTATATACAGATCTGAGTAATCAGTATAAAAACATGGATTGTATTAAATTTCCCGCGTAAATTTTAATGGACGGAAGTCCAACAGTAGTCTCTCGATGGATTGCAACCCGACACTACCGCGATATTCACTTAACAATTGTATTATGGTCTGAGAAAGAATTCTGATTACATTATAAGAAATAATTATAATTTCTGATTAATAATGATTTTTAGTCTGGTAGACCATGCAAAGATTTTTAAATTCAGTTGATCACAGTAAGTAATTCAACAAGCATATAGTCTAGTCTATAAAGCATGTTTGCGTACCGAAATGCCTTGTACACTAAAATACAATGCAGTACAAAAAGACACGATAGCTTAGCATTATGTTGAACTGTGTACGTAATTATTATAATTGTATCCTGCACTGACCAAGGCCGGTGTAATAAATACTGGTAGTTACTAAAAGTGAGAGTAAACAAAGAAGCTATATGCCTGAATTGGAAAAATTTTTCAACCTGTTTTCTAAATGAAATATTCAAAACTGGCCCAATTTCGTTCTAGCATACGGATACATCCAATTTCATTCCTTTGTCCTTAAAATCACATACTATAACATAATAAACGTATTATTTATCGCTTTCAATGTATTTGTATGAGCAGTATTAAGCCGACTCAATAATTTTCCCTTTGTTATCTCCAAATTGAAGTTCGCTGCCTCTCACCGCAATACCATACGTAATAGTTACATTTACAATGTCCTCCATTATACTCACTAGCTAGTTCATAACTAGTGTATACTTTAGTTTGTGAGCTTATCTCACTATCATTATCCAATTTCCATTCAGTTGTGGGTAAGGGATTTGTTTCATTATTCACTTGTTCCCTTAATTTGATCTCCTCTTTCCAGCCCGGGCAAAGGTACAGCCTTCCTATTAATTGTCACTCAGTGGTCACTTGTTCTACTGGATTAACTTCATTTGTCGTTTTATTATTCACGTTTTAATTAATCGTGTCTAGGTAGGTCAAGAATATACACATACACAGGACTACAGTCACTATTGATTGAGTACTTAAAGTCTAAAACCTATTAAATGGGTTAAATGTGTGATAAAATTGATTGCTGCTTGATTACTACTTCAAAAGTAAACGTTAGGTCCGGTTTTAGTAGTAATAAATGTATTTATATCTTTTGCCTTAAATAAAATGCAACTGATTTTACACGATTGTTTTCCTTTCTCTCTCAAATCAGTAGGAAAATAAAAATAAATCGTTTGTCGTTTGTTACGTCTTTTTCATGTTTATCAACTTTAGCGAAGAATGGAATGTCCATTTAATCCATATTGCCTTGAATTCTCTGACAGATGATTCCCCTTCTACCAAAGGAAGATTATATACTTCATCATTATTCGTTAGCTTTTTACTATGTATTACTTAATATATATACGTTTTAATTAACATCGTTTTTATGCTTCGTAAGTCTGGAACTGTAACTTGAACTTTTCGAAAACCGTTAACTAATTAGTTTCTATGTATCTCGTTTCGATCCGATTTTCATTATCTTTGTACTTTACGCAGGTGTTTTAATAGACTTCATATCAGTGCCAGTCACAGTTGGTTTTACTTCAGCCACGTCTGTGATCATCGCTGTGTCACAACTGAAAGGACTTTTAGGTCTTCAGTTTAAATCTGGAGGATTTATTGACACTGTTAAAAAGGTATTTATACATTTTAATGTGTTATTTTTTATTACCATTCTTCTTCTGCTTCTTCTTCTATTTTAAGAATATAAATTGCAGTCCTACTGCAAAGCAAACTCCTCTTTCATCAAATGTTTAGATTAAGTAAAAAACAGTTGTTGCCATACAGCAAGGATTTTGATTTTCCACGCTATGCTCTATAAAGGATACTGGTATCTCTCACTTCTTGGCACATACCAATAGCTCGTTAAGCTAATACGATTCAAGGATGGCCTAATATACTTGACAAAATGCTATATGATGCTGAGTATTTGTCCAGAGGCTTTTAGCGCCATTTGAAACAGTTTCCAAAATGAAGTTCTTGCTGCAACATCAATTAAGACTGTTTGACCTTAAAATATAAGAGAACCTCGATGTAAGAATACCTAAGTTTTAGACATCGCACATAAAACATTTGAACATAATAAATGCACGGAACAGTTGAATTGCCCTTAACAAAAACCTGTAGACAAATAAGCATTGTGTTTCTATTCTATTCATCGTAATATATTCCATTCATCGAATGTCACATGTTCAATACAATTTGCACAATAATTTGTTTCAGGTAATAACAAATATACCGAACGCAAGAATAGCTGACAGCTCATTAGGTTTATCCTGTATTGTGATACTTCTAGTAATGCGTGTAAGTTTCAATTTATTTATATGAACTGTTTTACTAATTCAAGCTAAACTTATCAATGTCTATATTATGTATGTGTTTCTGAATGTTGCATAATTTATTGTGATATTGATTTGATTATTGGCCTACAAGCTGTAGGTATAGATATTCTGAAAATTACGACTAGTTGTTGGGTATTGTCTCAATAATATTATTCCTGTCGAAAAGTTGTTCTACTTTCTTATCAGCATATCCTTTTACATAGGAATTGTTTTGCTCCGTAACCTTGAGTAGAAAATTGAGACGCTTATAAAAGTATTTGGTAAGACAGCGATGTCTATGTAAACACCTAAAATTCTAAAGTATTTACGTACAACGCATAATGTTTCAATTAAGCAAATTATGCTTAAATGTATAACCCGTCGTGACGCAAAGTAGACACGATAGAAGATCTATTGTTAGTCCAAAGTCGGACGGTATCCGACTGCAAATTCATGAATTTACTACCAACTCTAACTACGAACTTTAATTATTTTATTTATTCAATATATAATTTTATACTAAGTAGGTATATGATTGAAATCAATTTTCGTCTAGTGAAGATGTTTCAAATTGTTAATTCTTATTCAACATATTTACCGTCGCTACACAATCGATGATTTGAATTTGCATTCCTTTGACTCCACAATAGCACTTAATTTGAAACCAGCGAACTTGGGCTTGTTGTTTCATCCAGGGAACGTGATGTTGATCTACAACCGTTTCTATAACTCCAATACATATTAAGTTCACGTTTCGAGATAAACATATGAAAGGGTAATTCTTGTATTCGTTATAAAATGAAGATGTTTCAATACTTAGTAAACAATGAGGTACATTAATGTCAATGGTGAATTTAAATGAACTCTTAAGAACAGTGGAAAATACAACAATTTAAATGTAAGGCGTGTTTTTGACAATTAAAATAACAACATATACGACCTTCAATTTTCAACAGTATGTATGCTCTTGACATTGTGAAAGTCGCGGGCAACCGATGGATACAGGTGGCGGAATGTCGTTCGATGTGGTGGTCTAAGGGGGAGGCCTTCGTTCAGCAGTGGACGTCTTCTGGCTGATGATGATGATTGCTCGTACTTGTAAAAGTGTGGACAAAGTATTTCATACATCTTTGTGTACATTTTTATGTATGAAAGTAGCAAGTCATTATGCTAATTCCCACGAACTTTCGGTAACTTTGCACGGTTTATCATGTTTACGTCTTTTGTTTTAGTTTCGTGCGAATATTGTAGTTGTTCATTGTTCTTAATTATTAACTCCCTAGACATCCCTACCTAAATGCATTTAAGATTGTTATGTGTTTCAAAATCTTCTGTTTAACCATATGAAATGAAATTATTTGTTTTGCAATTGGGATTTTTTGTCACTTTTAAGTCTTTTTTGAACTAGATGGCGTCGGCATTTCCTATGACTATTCCCTGAGAAGAAACGCCGAAACAAACTCAGGTGTCAAGGTCAATTTTAAAATCCAGATTCAGATTGCAATGATGTAATAAATGTTATCTCTTGTTATTCATATATTCTAGCAACGATTTAAAATTAAATCAACGTCAATTGTAGCGTCCTTAGTTGCATGTTTATGTAGAATACACTAAAAAGAACCAAAATTATACACGTTTTACCTTTTAAATTTTGACCACAAGCGAGTAGTGTACTCGCGACCAATATTTAATATAGTCGTTTAGGTGTCAAAATTACCATATAGGTTTTTTTTTAAATTTGACAACTTACCGTGTTTAAGATATTGAGAGATTGTTTATAAAGAAACTTACTTTATGTTTTAATACTAATATAGAACAATGTAATTCTGTCTATAATATATTCCTTTCTTTTCAGAAAATGAAAGACATCAGCTTGCCTTCAAGTCAAAAAGGCTTAAAGAAAACTCTTTGGTTGTTGTCCACGTCAAGGAACGCTATTGTGGTCATAGGATGTTCTTTAGCTGCATTCTTCTTCGAGAAATACTCCACTCAGCCTTTCAAACTTACAGGAACTGTTAAGTAAGATTTGTTTGAGATTTTGTTTTTCATATTTTAAAGTATTTTGAAAATGCTTGTTTGATAGCCACTTGCTTTGGAAAATGTGCAACAAAGCCGTAAGCATCATTGTATACTACGAATTATTCTTGTGTACATTAAACTGAATTGCATGTTCTGTGATCATCCAAGATTAGCTTTTTGATACTACAAACTACATGAAGCCCTAGTTATAAGAAGACACGCTGACATGCATTTTGAATAAATACCTATAAAGAACACTAAAGCGGGATTTGCATCATTGAGCGCAAAAACACGTCGCGACTGACCTCAGTTCGTATAATATAAAAGAATGATATTTGGTTTTAGATACAGGCCGTTTGTATCATACATCCTCCAATTTTATACTCAATATTCGTGACGATTATTCACGCAACGATTAAAAATACAGTTTGCTTCTCTTATATTTAGTACGAAATATTTCCTCAAGTCCTTCAAACTTGACCGACATTCGCTACTAAACACTGTAAGGCCATTGATTCTAGTATCAATTGGTGTTATTACGATGACTGATGATAACGCCGGTCTAGTTACAAATAGTATAGACTCTTATTGATGTAACTACCAATTTATACCTACTTGAGTTTAGTTGATACTAGACATTACTGGATATGTCAACGCAGAAAACCTTCGTGTTTATTTCGATTGCACGGCTTTATTTATGGAAACCTGGGCAATCAACCTCGATATTAAATTGGTGACTGGGTAATCTTTCCTCGACGGCATGAGCAATCTCAATGTGATAGCTCGCGCCGACACGAAAGATTGAGACTAGCCAAGATACAATAATTGATTTTAAACAGCCGTATTTCTGCTTTGTCTACTGGCTACAGAAGATTAAGTACTTACAGGTTTTGTATGTACCTTTTTGCCACGTATGATGAGATCATCCTTCAGTATAACAAAAAAAAAATGAAGAAGAGTCAGGGATTGAATATCTGTTAACAGCCTTGCTGCTATAGTGGTCGCGAGTGTGGCTGTTGAGGGTAGGTTCCCGATTGGAGCAAAGTGTTTTGACAATTCTCAATAGGAGCCTGGATTTTGAATTGTGGTCAGTAGATGATAATAGGCTTGTTCCCTATAACATAGGATTGAAAAACAAACCTTGAAATGAGGGTGCAGCTCTGACTAACCCTTTGAAGAATATAGGCGTGATGCTAATTATATTATCTCCTTTCAGAGATGGCCTGCCTTCACTAAGACTGCCGCCGTTCACCACGGTGCTGGATGACGGCCGGCAAGTGAGCTTCATGGAAATGTGCTCCGATCTAGGCTCCTCCATATTTATAGTTCCTGTCATTGCCGTACTCGGCAACGTTGCCATCGCTAAGGCTTTCGGTAAGTTCATTTGATATTTGAATTTGAAATTTAGGTTTAGGAGATATGATTTGAATTTATTTTTGATCATGGTTCTGTATCAAGTATGTATTGTTAAATTAAAATATTATACCTATAAATATAAAAACGGTTATTCCAAGATCAAAACTAACAAACAGAACATACTTACTCATTCTTAGTATTATGATTGGGTGAAACAGTAAGATAAATAGTATCTGTTATTGAATACACCATACATACTACGTTACCAAGTATCCGAATGGATACTTAGTAACAGGTATTCAGTAACAAATCTAGCCGATCACCTTCATATTGTGTACTAAACAATGTACTTTATTCTTCAGTAAATAAGGAATATAGTTTCTTGATATTGGAAAGTAGCTATTACAAACATTGCTTTCTAACATATCTCATGTCTGTTTACAGTTTATGAAAGAGAATCTTTTCTTTGAAATTTCTCATGTGTACTTTGTTTTGACGAAACGATATCACGAATTCCTACACGTATGTAAATAGGCAATACAATAACATACAATGTGCCGACATAGAAGACAAAATAAGTATTTGTTTAGACAAATGTGTGTAATAAAACAGTTCCTAGGTATATTTGTTGTAACAAAGGATAGCGGGTGCTAAACAATTTTGAATAATACAACATTTACTCCGTCTATAGGTAAACTGTTAATGAAATGACCATATGTATAACAGTTGTTAAAAAACTATTTAGCAAATTGTTGGTGGAGTGAACAAGATTTGTGACACAATTTTTTAGAAACAATTGATATCATTCTGTGGATCTCCTAAACAGAAGAACCTTAAAGAACAAGAACCATTTCCCATACATAAATACTCCTGTCTCTCAATCTTTTTTTGATGACCTTTACTGACCTACATTGTTGTATTAATATGATTATATTATTAACCACCACAAACAATAACCTTTTTTTTGGGGCTAATGAATAATATTATAATAAAGTCATTTTTTTTAAGATTAAGTATGGAAAAAACATCTTCAAATATGTTTTGACACATGACAGCTATGAAAAATATTCTACCTACTATGTTCCAAAACAAATCTTTCCAAACACTTTTCTACTCTTTCTTGACAGTAACTCAATTAAAGATGTACACCAGAAAGTTAATCCATCTTTGACGACACGGTTAGCGCACTGGTTGATAGATCGACTGCTGAGCTACGTGTCGCGGGTTCGATTCCCGCACGGAACAAATATTTGTATGATCTACAGATATTTGTTTCGGGTCTGGGTCTTCGTGTAAGTGAATACACATCGTGCCTCGGAAAGCACGTAAAAGCCGTTGGTCCTGCGCTTGATATGTCTCCGGTCGTGTCGGATTGCCGTCCGATCGGACTATGAGAATGAAGGAACAGAGAAATCACCTGTGTTTGCGCATACACTTGTGCTCTATAATATCTCCTGCGTAGTCGGCTAATCCCCGGCGAGATTGGCCGCCGAAATCGGTCAGGAGGACATTATTATTATAATCCATCTTTATCAAAAGGCTCTAATGGAAGACCATTAGAGCTTTTAATAATAAATCTCTTTAAATCAATTTTGACAGTCAGTGAGAAAAATAACTATTATAATTTTTTAGTTTAATAATTAATTTTAAAACGCATTTACACAAGGTTATAATTTAATAGCTAGTCATATGTTTTTTATAAGCCATTGTGTTATAAATTGCCTTGACATTCACTTTTGTTTTTGCTCTTATACATTTAATAGGTCAGTTGGAATGATAATTGAATGGGTCTACTGACCTAAGAATTAATAAAATTATGATTGTAACTCCACTAAGAGTTAGGTTAGGTAAGAAATTCTATTATATTTTAGAAATTTCTACATTTTTAAAATGTTATTGGGTTTTTCTCTATGAAAATTCTCAGTTGGCGCACGGACTATGTAACTGCTCGCCCCCTATTGCATGGGACTCAATAACGGTATCGGCGAAATGTGGGTGTACATCTACACCTCTACCTAACCCTTCTGGGAATACAAGCGTGATGTTACGTTTTTAACCTTTGGTATGCGGAAGCCCTGATCAGTGCTACAGTCACCTTCGACACTTTTACACGATTTTAATATTAAATGCTTTATTACAGCAATTAATATTAAAATCGCTAAAGCTAAAGTCAACTTCGACACTTTTACAAAAGTGTTCGTGTAAAAGTGTGTAACGATTTAACGAACACTTTTGTAAAAGTGTCGAAGTTGATTTTAGCACTAATCAGTGCTTCAGCATACCAAAGGTTAAAAGTAATATTTAAATATCAACTAATTAAAGTTAATTCACTTAGTATTAATGTATTTTTAGAATATCTTAACGAACGTACTGGATGCAATATAAGAATTAGGAGTAATTATAATTCATAATTATTTAATATTCTAGTCTTTTTATAAATGATTCGATTGGTAATCAAGTTCGATATGATTATAATTAGTATATTGTCTATGTTTATTCTCGGTATGATATAGTTACATCGTATGCGCAGGATGCACGTATGCAAGAACATGACAAGCAATGATTACTTAAAATAAATCGACATGTCTGAGATAAAACGTTCTTAATATAAAGGAAACTAATTCGAGTAGCTCTGATACACGGTTTTACACCTATCAATACCGGTATGAAACTGTTTTATATAACATATAAAAATACAATAAAAATACATATAAAAACTAAAACTGCATCATTGGATTTTTGAAAAACCATTATTCGTAGCCAGTTAATTCAAGTGATATCCATCCAGTTGATTTTGGAAATGTATGTATGTATCATGTTAACCCATAATAAATTCTGCTTCCCACAAATTAATGTAGAAATTTACTGTCACTCTTGGATTCGTCAGTAAAAATAAATAGTTAATTAATGTTTTTTTTTTTTCGTTTCAGCCAGCGGTGAGTCCGTAGACGCGACGCAGGAGTTGATTACTCTGTCGCTATCAAATATATTTGGTGCGTTCGCAGGCGCTATGCCGATAACAGGGTCCTTCTCCCGAAGTGCTGTGAACCACGCTAGTGGGGTAGCTACGCAGTTCGGTAGTTTATATACAGGTAAATAAAAAAAAAAAATTTTTTAAACTGTTTAGACTGGGTTCCGGACTCTACAAGGTTGGGAAAAGGCTAGGCAGATGATGATTTCCGGCTGACGCAGATACTTTCGGGACACGGCTGCTTCGGGAAGTATCTGTGTCGTATAGGCCGGGAGCAGACGTCCGTATGTCACCACTGCGGTGACTGCCCCGAGGATACGGCACAGCATACGCTGGAGGAGTGCCTAGCCTGGGCGGGGCAGCGCCGTGATCTCATTGCGGTAGTAGGTGGTGACCTCTCGCTTCCGGCTGTTGTTCTAAACATGGTCGGAAGTGAGAGAGCGTGGGAGGCCGTCGCCTCCTTTTGCGAAGAAGTGATGTTCGCTAAGGAGGCGGCTGAAAGGGAGAGGGAGGCTACCTCCTCCCTTCCATCCCGCAGCAGACGCACCGGACGTCGGAGGGCGTTAAATGACCTCCGGCCCCCATGAGTTGTGGCCTGCGGGTGGCGGATTTGGGGTTGTCCGTCACTCGAGCAGCAGCAGGCCTGAGACGGTGGCGCGAGTGTGTTCCACGCGCGCCTCTATAAGATGTGCAGCTATAGATTAGCTGCACAATGGGACGGAGCCTGCCAGGTCATCCACTGGCGGGCTGATACCTGCCGGGGGTGCGGTGATTGCGCGAGCAAATCCCATATCTCCGGCGCTACAGGTATGCCGCAGGAACACCGTGTGGTTTTAGTCGGTGAAAGTCCGACATCACTCGTCGCCGCCGCGGGCGGCGGGTATGCATGAGCATATCCACACGAAAAAAAAAAAAAAAAAAGGCAGATGATGATATTATTTGTTAAAAATCATCATTGTGTTCAATAAAATGAATTCGCAAGTGATGGTATGATTGGCGTAGTGGCTAAGCGATTGGTTTTGGATGCACTAGGGTTCGATTCTCGCACCGAACAAATATTTATAAGGCCTATAGCGATGCAAGTGGTTTTAGGTATTGGTGTGATTTGTATTTTTGTAAACTGCTGACATTACAAAAATACACTTAAGTTTGATAAATAATTGTCTTATTAAAAGAGATCCACAAATTTTATTTTTAGTATCTATCCGTTAATTTTGGTACAAGTGATGAATAACTCGAGTCACGTAAAGTTAAACACTTTCAAACGATTCATATAAAAATTCACTACACGCTTTCTGTGAGTCGAAACTCCAAACACCTGTTAGGTATAACGGAAAATCTACGTAAATTTTATATTAGTGATTAAAAACATATTAGCGAACGAGGGTGTGTTACTAGAGCCGAAAGTAACAAAAAAATCAAAGCAAGCAGGAATTCTTATCATTTTCTGTATCAATCTTTTGACCGCCATGAAATTTAGACTCTTAGTTTTTATATTTCTATTGGTTGGTGACGTTGGTGTTGTTAACCCTTAGCTACTCATTTGTCGACTATAAACTACTGTTGCCTTCAAAATATTAAATAAAGTTTTAGTTACCTACTTGTCGCATTAAATTATCACTGGTGATCTAGAAAAACAACGGACTATGGTATAATTTCGTCATAATCGTAGAATAACGACGGATTAAAAAAGTTACTATTTATTTTCTTGTTTTTTGCATAAAATATTTAATAAAAGGGGATTATCACTTGGTAAATTTAATTTGCAAAAATTTGTCAAGTGGTAATGCACTTTTTTTAAGACATTTTATGATAATATATAGCAATAGCAATATGTATAAGAAAATTGCAAATTTCTAGTCCGTCGTTATTCTACGACTATAACGATATAATTCTCGTAGACGCCAACTTAAATCTGTGTCTATAAGTCGTATTACCATTTCACGATTAATCAATTTAAAAACAGTTCCTTATTTGATTTTTTTTTGTTTGGTTCCAGGTATACTGGTGCTGCTGGCGCTCAGTCTTCTGACGCCATACTTCTACTTTATTCCGAAGGCGGCGCTGGCCGCGGTTGTGATTTGTGCTGTGATATTTATGATAGAATATGAAGTAAGTTCATGTCACATTTACTATAACCATAAAAATCTCTGGGAGCCTAGTACGGATTTTCCTTGACCGCGAACATGGTTAACGTAAGCTAAAAATGTATGAAAATAGTGTACCTATATGATAAGAGTTTACCTAAATGCGCGCCCACGATTTTTTCATACATTTTTAAATTAACGGTAACGACGATGGAGGTTGAGAAAAAGTTATACTATATTCCTTAAACTTTTCACGAGAGATTAGTAGATACAAGCAAGAAAATAAGCCAAAACTGTAATTATTTCCTGGGACTACATTAATCGCTGTATTAAACACCAAACGAAAGAGTTCCGCATAACTTCTATACTGTACTTCTTTTGGTCATCATCTTACTACCAAACCATCCATATTCAGCACACAGAACAGTTTAGAAATCATGAAGACTAACCGAGCAGTGAGGTGACAGGCAGACATTATCTCCATAGATAAAACAGCGAACTCTACGTGTTACGATCCTGCTTTTAATAATCAATCATTAATTTTCTGTCATCAATTTTCTAGGTAGTGAAACCAATGTGGAGGTCTCGTCGCGCAGACTTAGTGCCAGCCTTTGCGACGTTCGCATTGTGCCTATCTGTGGGCGTAGAGCTGGGCATCCTGGCCGGAGTGGCCGTCAACGTATTACTGTTACTGTACCCCAGTGCAAGACCACAGCTTGACGCTGAAATAGTAACGGTAAGGAGTTTTATGGTTTACTAGCAGTTGCCCGCAACCTTATCACGTCACTGGTTCAGTGGTGGCAAGCGCGGCTACTGTGCATGAGATCTTGGGTTAGATCCCCAGATCGGGTTTGTGTGGACTTTAAAATATACCTTTACCCCTGAGTTTGTTTCGGCGTTTCTTCTCAGGGATAGTCATAAGAAATCCCGATGCCATCTAGTTTAAAAGAGACGTGTAAAAGTAATTGAAAAATCCTAATTGCATAATAAACAATTTTATTTCATTTTGGGTAAAGTATTACTGGGTTTTTTGTATGGAAATTGTCAGTAGCATAGCAGCCCGAAGATTGAAATTATGCTCGGTAAATGATAATAGGCTCGCCCCCTATTACATGAGACTTAATTATAATAACGGCATCGGCGAAATGTGGGTGTACAAAAAGTACACCTGCACTTCACCTTCGGGGAAAATAGACATGATGCTATGTTATGCTATTATATTTGAATAAAACTGCGGCCAGACACCGGGCAGCAGCGTCCTCTCACTAATCGGTGAGCCACTGCGATCCCCAAGCCGCCTGAAAAGCGTGGGGATTATGGAAAACCCCCCTTGAGGGAGGCCTTCGTTCAGCAGTGGACGTCTTCTGGCTGATGATGATGATGATGATTTGAATTCGTAAATTGAAGAAAAAATGACAGTGATGATAGCTCTAATCTTGAATATTTCTTTGACTAGCTCCCAGTGGAACCATCTGTTACTATGTTCTTTGCTTTGACAGACATTTCTCATAACATAAAGTGTTGTGTATCAGAACGCGTCCGGCTTCAGCTACGTGCTAGTCACAGTGGGCAACAGCCTGTACTTCCCCGGCGTGGAATACATCAGGCAGTATGTAGAGCGGGCTGCCAAGAAGCAGGGCGGATGCAGCATGCCCGTTGTTATCGACTGCAGATACGTGCTGGGTACGTCATCATGTTGTTATTACTAGTCTAAAATTTACTCGACTGGTGACTGTGAGGTTCTAAGTTCGATTTCCAGGTTGGGTTAAGCGTTATCGGGTTTTTCTGTATAGAAATTCTCAGTAACAGCATGGAGTTTGGAGCTGTGCCCGGTAGATGGCAATAGGCTGGCCCCTATTACATGAGACTCAATAACGGCAGCGTAGAAATGTTGGTGTAAAACATTAAACCTCTGCCTAACCCATTGGGAAATACAGGCGTGAAGCTATCTATGTGAAAAATGTTCTTTTTTTTAAAATCGTTGCCCCACACTATGATTTCTCCTGTATCGTGGGTACACACAATCAGACCCGAAACAACTATCTGTAGATCATACAAATATTTGCTTCGTGCGGGAATCGAACCCGCGACACGTAGCGCAGCGGTCGATCGCTCAACCACTGCGCCAACCGTGCCGTCCGTACTGATTGCTTCGCTCCGATTAATAAATATTGACATTGCTTACTGTAATTTGAGCGATATGAATCTTAAGGGACATAAAATAGCTAAGTTTAGTTAAAGTGCTATTTTTGCGACAAACGAGGCCAATAAGTTACTCAGTAGATTATCAATATAATTCATCATCGTTTTAAAGTTTACTTAATCTTAAAATAATGAATGTTGCAATTTCATATTTTATTATGAAGTACCTTTCACAATTGTTCACTCTCTAGGTGCGGACTTTACAGCAGCCAAAGGCATATGTGCGCTGTCAGGGTCGCTGGCGTCGCGCGGTCAGCCGCTAGTGTTACTGTCGCCCCGCGCCAGCGTCGCCTCTGTGTTCAGCGGCGCGGGATCCAACGTGGTCGTCGTACTAACACATAGTGAACTAGACTCCACACTACACAGTACGTACCATCATCCATTGTGTTACGTATATCATCATCATCAGCCAGAAGACGTCCACTGCTGAACGAAGGCCTCCCTCAAGGGGGGGGTTTGCCATAATCCCCACCCTTGGCAGGCAGCTTGGGGACCGCAGTGCCTCACCGATTAGTGAGAGGACGCTGCTGCCCGTCCTCCGGTGTCTGGACGCAGTTTTAAGACGTACCCAGGTCAACGCTGGTTACGTATATACATATATGTAAATAAAAATAAAATATTAAAATAAAAATAATTCATATATTTTAAAATGATATAAAAGAAATCAGAAATGATTTTTTATGATATTCTATTAATGATAATTTATTTCCACAGGTCTAACAAACCAAATTCCCTTACCGCTTATAACCATCAAAGAGCACACGCCGCCGCCGAACTACGACTCGCTAAAACAAACCGAAGATGACGTCACAGAGATCGTCATAGCCGAAGAACCAAACAGCGTTCCTCTGCTCAGCAAGAATGGGGCACTAAGATCACACCACAACGAGGTCAATGACACGTGACGGTAATACCTAGTTAGTAGTTTAGGGTTAATGTTGTATTGGCTGAATTTTTTGTGGTTTTAGACAACACTTTAGGGTTGAGCCTACATAAAAAGGATTGATCGATATATTGTTTTTCGACGTCATACAGTGTCCTCCAATGCCTAATATTGCATAGATATGGAACTCATTTTTTTGTTTTTAATTTACTTATCGATTTATACTTTATGTCTAGAGTAAATACCCCAATCTAAAACTATTAAAATTTCAGCATATAAGTATTTGTAAATATAGTGTACAATATCGACCTTTACTAATGTAGATAGTTCCTAATATTAAGTATTTTTTAAAGTTATAAGTAATTATAAAACTTAGTAATATTCAGACATTTATCGGTGACAATACTTTCCAAAATGTACGACACACCCTTTTTAACTTGTATTAATAATGTTCGCCTAGTAAAAATATTATTCGAGCTTTCCGGTTCTAGTTGACCGTCGCTTAATTGTCCAGATCGTCCCAACATAACACAAGACAATCGAACCAAAATAGGCCAATGGTGTATTTTGTCGTCCCGTTCTGTATTTAGCATTATGTCAAAAAAAAAAAAAACATTTTGCTGGTGCTTCAACTTTAGATACGTCCCTATCATTCCTTTTTGTATAAAACAATATAAATAACAAAAATAAATATTTAGTATCGAGCCACTCTGTATCATTATCAGCATGTCTATACTACTAAAAGAATCCAATTAAACAGTGTCTCCCAAATGATGTCTTTCCATTTAGTGATTTACAAGTTAATTAATATCGTCGATCTTGTACAGCATAACGAATAAAATAGAATAAGTATAAAGTGAAGGAAAGTGTTGTTACTTATCAAAACCATCTGACTCGCTTTAAATCTGGAACATATACCATCTTCGAATCTATCGATAGTCTGTAAATAGATGGCGGTCATCGCAAGATCAAATATTACTCGTAAAAAAAATAGTCAGTATAAATTATATCGATAATTTGAAACACATTTCTCGAATTATCGAACTCCAAATTAAAAAAAGTTTTTTTTTTCTATCTAAATAAATTCGTTTGCCCGCACTATGAATAATTCCTTGTATTGTGGGTGCGTTCACAACACAATATTTACATACACAAATACCCAGACTTGGAACAACTATTTGTAGGTCATACGGAAAATAAAGCCGACAAATTTATTTATTTAGCCAAATTTATTTGCGTATATATTCCGCCAATTTATTTTTTTACGGTACACCGTAAAAAATTTCTTCGTGTTGTGAAGTAAAAATTATTTTCCTTCCTATTAATGATTGACTTAGTAATTATTGTTTTAGTAATGCAATATTAGGCAAGGCAAGTAGTAAGTAAGGAGTGAATTTTGTACTATGTAGTTGGTAATGTTTGTTTTGCAGTTTAAGTTTGTATCGAATGAGTGACTGTAGTTACGAATAAGAAATGTTTTTATCGTTTATATACATAATCATATGGTTTTATTCTATATACATATATTGTCAGCGAATATTTACCAAATCTCTTTTCTATTTCATTTTGTATAAGTTTTCTTGTCTCAGGCCCAATACGTCTCGAAGGCATAAAAGTAAATAGTACCAAAGATAAGTGAGTCTATTAAACAATAACTTTAGAGATGCGCCAAATCGATTTAAAACTATTCTAATGATCTATGTCCTCTAATTTTTATACAGTGTTTATTTCTAATGATGAGTATTATGACGTTGAGTTTGATATCCGATGTTTATTATGATTACACGTCATTTTTCGTCTAAAATTCATGGTAATCGAAAGTCTAGAAACCCGGTTCAAAAATTGGATTGGTCTTCGGAGAGTATTGAGTGATTTTTTGACATTTTATATTTCCCAGCCACGTAACAAAAACTGATCTTTACTGCCGTATTTACACTTACAAATTATGTTCTAAGTCTTCTAATAAGTGGATTGGCTTGTAGCGATATCTGACGCCTGGGTCTATTAATTGATTAACGTTGATTCTCATGTTATTCATCAGTCATTTAGCTGAGAAACGCGCCATCTATCCAAATATCACCTGACAGATTGTTGCCTATAACACTGTTGGGTCAACTTATTCATTGGTTAAAGAGGTATACTGATTCACTGGTCAGTCAAAAGGAAGCGAAGCAGTCATATTGCATATCGGGATTTCAAAGACAATAAAAATATTCATGAATTTTATTATGAAAATTTGCATAGTGTGAATAATATTATTCAATTGTATGTGTATTTTGCTCTTCGCAGCATTTATGTTCTTTTTGTTGTAATAATTATTACCCATGCTTGTTACCAGTGAAATAATTCGGGAAAATTATCACTTGCAATCTGTGCACTATTAAAAATACAGTTTTACAATCAAATCTCTTATGTCGTTTTATTAGTATACATATATCACAGTCTCTTCTTTTCTATAATTTCTCTGAATTTTATGTTTTATCTTGAACATGTGGTTAAAATATTATTTTTAATTAAATTCATACATCAGAAAAAACAATAAGTTTATGTGTAAAAATTATATTTTATTCAAAATAAATAATTTACATTATATATAAAATTACTATGTACTATCCTATAAATCTTAGCACCATTACGTTACAACATAGTAAATGCATTGTCTGACTATTTACTAAAAATAATGAGTATCATAATTCTTAAGAGTGAAAATATACTCTAGAACTCAAATGAATAATGAAAAATAAATTAATAATATTAACTTATCAATCAGTCAATTATACAAACCGACAATTCAAAGGCGTATTTTGTGTCATTTAGAAATATCAGAACAACATGATACCTAATTTCTATTACATGAATAGATCTGATATAGAAAATTAAGAAATAATGGAATTGTTGATTTCTTGCGTATAGCGTATAATAATTATGTAAACTACGCGTCTGACGAGTCGGCTGCCTAAGTGGAATATCTATAATTTCCCATCACCTTAAACCCATAGCTGTCATAAAGCTAAAATGTGCTTTAAAGCTGCTGATTAAGGTTTAAAATTTATTGTCTGACGACAGTCTGATGATGGAACATGGGTTTAGAAGCAGAGAGAAGTTTCTCGGATACGACGTGAGCAATTCTTGCGCTTCGTTGCCAAACTAGCTCCCGAGTGCGTTCGTTGTTGCTATCAACTCGAACCTATAAAAAAACATATATAAATATATTTTATTGTAAGCAATCTCCAGGCATCGATTGTTAGTTACTGCATAAAATCATAAAACAATTTCAAACCGTCACATCTTTTCTTTTCATTTATCTTACAGTCAATCTGTTTTTTGACCGTTACAAAATTTAATCGAGCACGAAATCGAATCGATGTAACTTGATTACCACTTCGTTCGATTCGAATAAGTTTAGTTTCATTTCACGGATGATTCGAACGTAAGAATTTCGTCATACTTTCCGTTTATTATTCATACTTTCTTCCAATCTACGGTTGGGTATAATAAAATCAAAAATATGAATACATTTTTATACTCATTCTATTCACCTGTTTTGGCTGCAGAACTTTGATGGTATGTAATGTTGCGACGCCTTGGTTGTTGACTCTCAGAGTAATTTTGCCCAGCATCTCGGCAGTGGTGGCTGTAGCTGATCTGATGTCTTTCTTAGCCCCACGTCCGATCTAAA
Organism: Shargacucullia verbasci; assembly: GCA_947562105.1. Lineage (NCBI taxonomy): Eukaryota > Metazoa > Arthropoda > Insecta > Lepidoptera > Noctuidae > Shargacucullia > Shargacucullia verbasci. Next base: position 8,574,746 of record OX387289.1, on the reverse strand, counting down.
CGTTAAAACACGGTATTTCAGGAATTTAAATAAGAAAGAAGCGAGACGAGTACAAAAAAAGAAACCAATTCGATCATATTATAACATCAAGAATCACTAGAGAAAATCTATTATGGTAAAATTATATCTATATTTATTTAAAGAGAAGAAAAAAACAGTTACACAGATCAAATACATAGTTTGCTTTCCACATACCTCTTTTTCAACTCTCAGTATTAGTGGTCCAACAGCAAAGTTGCTCTTAACAGTGGTATGATCAGCCATGATACTGACGGCAACGTCGCCAGTCCTCCTCAACGATGACAAGCCATACAACGTTCCTTTAGCCCTGGGCTTGCTCTTCACCGATGTCTTCGTCTTATTCTTGTTAGTCGGTGGCTTCTTAGTTGTAGTCTTCGTTGGCTTAGGTTTGGGTTTAGGTTTAGTAGCCTTAGTGGGTGGCTTAGTCGGCGGCTTAGTCGGTGGCTTAGTCCTAATCGTTGTAGGTTTCGCTTTCTCAGAACCAGCCTTTTCTTTAGTAGCTCTAGCTTCTTCTGCAACAGGTGTCTGTTCAGCAACCACTTCGATGGGTTTCACCTCGTTGGTTTGAGTTATGTCTTCTTTAATGGTTTCTGGTATTTCGGATACAGTTTTCTCGTTGTCTTTGTTTGCATTACTACCGCGTGCTGCATTTTTCTTCTTGTTTGAACTTTTCCTAAAAGTGAAATTAAATTACGTAAGGATATGTTTGTCCGGGTTTGGTTGAGTCAGCCAGTTTGTATGTCGTTTAACAAAGTATTATAGCTTCATGTACGCTTTGTCTGAGTCATTAGTTTCCAAGATTCATATTTTAGTACCAACTTTCTCCTGTTTGAATATTAAGTGTGTATAAACGAATACTTAAATATCTTACCTTTTCGGTTTAGTCTTGTTACCCTTCTTTGGCTTGGAGCTCTTCTTGTTGGCATCGATCGGCTGTAGCTTCACGCTGACAGGGTCGTACGATGTTCTCAGTATATCATTCATCTTCTCCAAGATGTTGTCGACGAACCGGTTGTACTTGACGATGTATATGGCTGGCACTGTCGCTGGTTTCTTCTCTGGCTCTTCATTGAGAGCGCCTGTTAAATATTTATTGGTGGTATAGGCAACTAGAAGGATACTGTTTTAGAGGAACCTTAAATTCAAGTAGTGTCGTTACTTTTATAATACTTAAAAAGCACTACTTTTTATGTGTATGTAATTTGAACTTTCAGAAGTTTGTTTTATTTACTAGCACAGAGTGCTATGAACTATATGCTGAAGTGAAGACATTATTATAATTTTCTCATGGTAAAAGTTTAGCTTACTACATAAATAAAATTTAATATGTATTTATGTTATACCTACTGAAGCTAATACTTCATTTCTATTAAAACGGTAACACCGGTCTATATCCAACAACTGTAGTTTGCAGCAAAATCGCCGGCGTACCTCGGCGCATAAAGAATCAATATTTATTTCTGAACAAAAGTAAAACCTTTTTTGTTCTGTATCTCATTTGTTACACTCCAATTATTTTGCAATTACAGCCGGCCACAACATGCATTGCAAAAGGCAAATAAATCAAAGACAGTTAACAAATATCGAGTGTTCTCGTTATGTATTTGATAATTACTGAAATAACTTCGCTGCCGGTAATTGCGGCATGACATGAAGTCAAATGATCATTGACTTATTGCGGCAAAAATGTTAATTGACAGAACTGTTTGAATAACATTTCTAGCATAAACAAATAAAGCAGTCTATGTAACAAAAAAATGCCGCATCACTCGACTAATTCCTTACACATATTTGCAATTAATTATATTTTAAATTTTCGCGGCATGTATACACGCTTTAACACCACCATGTCTAAAGAATACAAATAATCTAGTATTGCGTATCAAAGACTCGAAGTATCGACAAACAAAATATTAAAAAATCAAGATCAACGTGGGTAGATTAAGGACTTGCTTCATGAAGACACTACGCCTCTGCAGCCTACCCGAGACTACGGCCAGCGAAAATCGATCACAACGTCAGGAAATAAGAGGTATCGTACTTTTTTATATTTTTATATAATTAATTCATATGTTCTCTAATACTTTCTTTAATAACCACGTTTGAAACTAGTATGGGTCTCCAGGTCCATGCAGTATGTATCCTATAATTTCTATTCTGCAAAGTCAACAAAGACCTGACATAATTTTTTTTATTTTTGCCATTCTTGCACACAAACAATGAAGTAGTTATTAAGTTAGATCAGCTATCTAAATGGTGTATGGCTTTCTTTTATTAGGTACCTTCCTTTGTTTATGTAAGTGGCAAACTCCTTTTGACAGTATTTACAATGACAAGAAACTATATTCATGATTACATATTGCAAGTACGTTTGTAGATCATTCTTCGTTTTAAAGCAGAAATATTAAAATAACTATTTAATTGCTGAACAGCATAACCGTACACGACACCGTAGGGGAAACGTCTTCATTAACAAATTTCTCTTTCGACGGCCACGTTCCAACCGCTTTATTTAAATAATCCTAAATAAGTCGTGTGTGTACATTCAGCATGCAAGTGTACCTATTCGACGTACACTCGGTGATTATTCAACTGGATCCTACACCTGATTCCAACCACGTTATGTTGGCACGCGAGCTAACTGTACCGGTCTCTCGAAGCCCCACTTGAATTCTAATCGTCGTTCACAATTAATACGCCCAGTCAACGGTGGATTTTCTATTTTCCACACGTAAAAGAAACTGCGTGCCACGCCACGCACATTCGAAGAAATCTAATTACGGCATACATTGCTACAAGTCGGGACCGCTTCAGAGCTACTGAATTCTAAAATTCATGTATAAAATTGACTAAAAGTTAGCATATTCAATACAGTCTCATGTCATATGTTTGGTTGTAATAACCATTATAGTCTGTTGTGATATTAGCAATTGCGCAATCTACAGTTACGTATGTCGCAAAATGTTCATTAAACATCTTACTTTGCTTTGGTGTAAGAAAAGCGCTGTGTTTCATTTCCGTGAAAGGAAGCTGATTAATTCTGAGATCATACGGATGACTATGTTTGGCGACCAGCAAACGAGTTTTATTTAGGTCACATATGACTCCCCGACACTCCCAGCATTTCACGACGACAAATATTCAAAATTTCTCTTTTCGCATCTCATTATGTCGTTTTCACTGTACCGGCCGTTTGGCAAGCAAATTTCGCGGTGGGTTTCGTCATTAAGTGAGAGTAAATATTAAGTTCAATTTACTTTCTATCAGTTATTTCAAAAATTACTTGGTTGTTCGTCAAGGTCATTCCAGGGCGCGGCCGGAGCAAGGTCAAAGAAAGTGTCAAGGCTGTAGAAGAAATCGGGCGGGTTCATCGCTCGAGCTCCGGTTGGGAAAGTAAGCGGGCGGTGGACGCCGGCCTCCTAACACACATATACCGAACTAGTTCCTCATCGAGCGTCCGTCCGCTGCGCCCGCGCACCCGTGCCGGACACTCGCGGGATTTCTAGATCTCTATCGACAATGCAACCCCAGTATCTTTTAGTGTAATCTCATTCGTGTTTCAGATGCTTATATATAGTTTTTACTGTTAGATAGATAAGGATATAAGGGAACGGATATTATGAGGAAAATGGATGTTTGTGCGTTATATTACATAGATAAATCGGTCAAAAGGCTAGTTATTTATATCTATATTTTAATTTCTACATACAATACTGCTACGTAAATGTACTATGGAAATAATATGGGAGATAAAGTAATTATATATGAGTATTATTGAAAAATAAGTCTATGAGCATATGTTACAGTTACGGATCAGGGTAGGAGGAGCATAAATAGTTGAAGCTGACTAGTATACATTTTTATTATAACAATAAAAATTAAATTAATATTACTAGATAATGTCACTTGATTAGTTGACACCGAGATAGAACAGGCAACTAGTTTTCTGACCGATGTTTGACAAAAGAATTAAAATGTACAACATTCAATGGATCGTGTACAATAATTTTATTATGACGCACAAATCGTCGTGGAGGTGAGATAAAGAATTTCACACATAATTTAGAACAACAGATTTATTTCAAATAAATTGCCACGAGACCAGTGTGACATTGATCTAGACATTAATTTAACTTTAACTTTCTCGGTACCATACTTACACTTTCACACATCAAACACACTCACTTAATAAATAAAATAAATAGCATAAATAAATAGTCAATAAATAGCTAAGCTACAGGAGGGGACCGCGGGGGTCTCTCAGGTGGATGAGAGGGCGTGGCTCGCCCGGGACTCGCCGCCTACTCACTATCTGAACTTTTTGTGTTCAGCGGCGACTGCCGCGGCGGATGTCGCTTTGGTTTTCTTTACTTTACCCAGGTGGTTGGCTTTTTTCCCGGCCTTTTTCGCATACGCCGCGACGCTCGCCTTCAGCTTTTTGGACTCACGTGAGTTCTTAACGGAGATGTTCCTGCCGAGCGCGTCGGTGATGTCATCGTCGTCGTCGTCGTCGTCGTCGTCCTCGGCCTCGTCGTCATCGTCATCGTCGTCGTCGTCGCCGACGGGGTCGATGATGTCATCCTCATCATCATCCTCCTCCTCGTTCTCGGTTTCAGCTGCAACTTCAGAGCTAGCGGTGGGTGTCTCCACTTCAGCGCTGGCGGGCTCCTTCTGTGCCACAGCAGCTTCTTCGCCCTCAGCTGCTTCTACTTCTCCTTCAACTTCTTCACTGGCAGCAGCTGCGACGTCCTCCGCAGACGCAACGACGGGTGCGACGGGAGCGGCCGCGACTGTGTCGGCGGGAGCTACGACCGGCTGTACTGCAGCAGGCGTTTCATCATCGTCATCGTCGTCCTCTGTGGGTTTTGAATTTTACCGTTATATTTTGCCATTACTTTTATTTTATCATTTTAAATTGTAGTTTTTATCACTGGCTGCCTTACCTCCTCCTCCTAAGATGTCATCGAAGAATCTTTCGAGGTAATCGTCATCATCATCATCATCTGCCTCATCTTCGTCGTCATCGTCATCATCATCATCATCGTCGTCGTCCTCTGTGACAAAAATTACGAAATTAGAACAGATACCAAATCTATAGTCGCATACGAAAACTAGATCGGGTATATAATGATACCGTACACCTATCTACTTGGTATTTTAGCACCTGTCGCGCATTCGCCCGTTTCAATACCTATTATTATTAGCACCATTACCGATGCATAAACACAAATGAACTGTTAAGCAAACAGTTAATGAAAGACGCGCGCCGGCGTCTCGGTGCGTGACGTCCTGAGCGAGGCTTTCGTAGCTAGAAAGCAGGGGAGCGTCAATTTCTCTGATTGAGTCTTTCTGATTGAATTAATTAACGATTGAGAGCGCCTGTCACGCTGCTCGCCTCACATTCCGCGTTGCTTGGCCCCACCGCGTCCTGATTCTAAGGAATTTTTATCGATGAAACGTAACACTTTTACGTAGCTGTGTATATTGGTTCATCCTAATTGGTCCTCAATTGCTATTTTTAAAGGTACAAAATTTTATTGCATTTTATTCAAAAATTGTTACTGTAACTGTCACTGCTGGGCAATGGCCTAACCTCAGATTAGATGTGCCATTTATTAAACTAACAAGTCTGTCACCCCAAAATTAGATTTTCATTTATTATTGAATGTTGTCAGTTTTTATTAATGTAACTTACGAATATTAGTAGGGAAGTAAAAATATTTATAGTTGAATTGAAGTCATAACGACATAACGACAATTTTCCGTCAACGGAGTCAATTTACTTCCAATGTTGTTATCGGAATAGTTATCTATTGAAGTAGTAATTGCATTAAGTCGTAAATTATAGATGCAAAGTGCTTCAAAGTGTCCAGCTATGCTTGAATCATTTAACGAGCTATTACCATGCTATTTGCGGAATAATTATGCAGGTGTTTTGTAAAACGCAATAAATTTTCTATCAATGATTAACCGTCTTAGCTCGACTACTAGTGTAGTATTATCGCTGGTAGCATTTGAGCGTACATCTCACAAGATGTATTTATATTTCAACCGTTATGGCTCCTGTTCAATGAAACGGTACCTACATCAAGTGGTAGATATAATAGCGATATTAAACTTCTGTACGTTTTATGAAAATCTATTGTCTTTTGAAATAATTTTAAATATTTGTATTTTCATACCACTTAATTATTATCGTTAGATTTCTTCCATTAGTTGATTTTTTAAATCGAATTCACACAATTTTTTTTTCATTGCTTTTCAATTTCCTACTAAGTAGTTAATTAGATAGTAAGTGGCTACTAATGTTAAGCTCACCTGATAACGCCCCATCAAAGTCGACTTCATCATCATCATCGTCGTCGTCGTCGTCATCATCATCGTCGTCAGCGGATGCTGCGGGCGCTGCAGGCGCTGCTGCTGCTGCTGCCTGTCTACCTACTTCCTTGTCCTCCTCCTGCCGGGCGATAGGGCTACCGCACGCCGACAACACTAAGCAGCACAAAGCCGCTAACAAGAACAACGACCTCATCTCGTATCTGAAACAAACACAACCTTTAGATAACATCGCCGGGAGCATCGCGACTGCGACAGTGCCCACCCGACCACCAGACCACTGTTGCTATCACGATATCACAACACTATCACGAACACAATCACATGCACTATGTCCTTGACACTTCACCTTTTATTGAACTGTCACTGTTGAGTCCGTGTGGGCTCTAGCGGAAGAGGTTCCGCCCGCGTCCTTCTTTGCCGGTGTTTGGGACGCTATGGCCGAGCGTGGCGAGCGGAAACGATATAGCGGCGGCGTCTTCACCGCACACTCTTTTATAGAGTTACGTCACACACGCAGGGAAGGAAAGTAGTGATGGTAGCCGACTGAGACACAGACCAACCAACATGCAGACCCACTCTTATTTATACCTATGGTCTGCCATAGCTTATGATTACAATATTTAAATAATGTTTTCATGGATTTTCATCAAAATTGTACTAAGGCGGATTTCAAAATATTTCTCTTGTAATTAATAAAGTCCATTTACCAATAAGAATAATAAGCCTTTTTTTTTAAATAGGTCATCAATTAATATATCTACTAAAAATATGTCATATTTCAGGAATTCACATAATGTGTATTAGGTATATACATTATGTGACCCGTTTCATTTTCTTGTAATAAAAGGGCCCAAATTTTTGAAAATTATAATTATATTTTTTCCTTCATTGGTGCATTCCATAGGCTTATAATTTTTGTAATTTTGTGCCAATCATTTCTGCGAAACATGTTTTGCATATTGCAAACATCATTATTGGTCAAAAAGCTTTCACTTATTCATAAAGTAACCTAGAGGAAAATAATGTGAGCAGTGTAAACACGTATTTCTATTTATGAGAGAGGAATCGGGTTTTCCTAAATTTCATAATCTATGGCATTCCAAGAGGGGTTGGTTAGGTTCGATTGATTAATTTATACAGCTTATTTACGGATTCGTCGTGCCTCACTGGAGAAATGTGCGAGCATCGTGTATTGTGTCAGAATCTTAAATTATTTTGAGCATTAGTATGAGGGGACCGGCCGCGTACTTTCACTTAAGGTTATGTGTGTAAACGCGCTTTAAGTGCTATTGATAACGTGACGTAAAAACGAAAACGTAGGCGTTCAATGTGGACATATCATAAGTTTTGCAACACAACATAGATGGAATTATTTAATCCTTTGATCGTGATTTCTTAAAAGAGAAAATAACAATTTATATTTTGTCGGACCACTCCTATTTAGGAAATTAAACAGTCGCTACTTTAGCTAAATGTGTTTTAAGATTTTTTCCCATTTGGCTGACATTACATTACATTATTTGTATCATTACAGAATAGCCTTCTTAAGTTCTTAAAATTGGAAAATATCAACAACATAAACATAAATTGCTTTATTTTGCCTTTTACGTAGAAGGTTCCAGTCTAATTCTCTACTTGAGAATTATTAAAGACCATACATAAATTATTCATAAAATTACTAGGTACTTTTTACGTGGATATAATTTTCATTCCTTCCTTAATCTCGTCTCTTATTGCTTTAATTTAATAGACTCTGATTCGTTGCCGAAAATGTGTAGTGAATTCATGGTTATCGAGATTTAAATGCAATACTAACATTTCAAGAGAATAGGTACCTACTTTTTAAAATACCCACAGATGCTGCACGATATGTCTTAGCTCCTTACAATTCAAATTACATAAATAACTTTTGTGAGATCTCGGTACGGTAAAAATCCTGACGAACAAAATCTTCCAAGTCATTGATCGAAGATAAACATTGTCGTGTCAACTGGAAATGACAAGTCACGATGTACAAGTTTATCTACACTGCTAGAAAGTTCAGGAAGTAAGAAAAAGTGTAGAGATATTTAAAAATATCTATGGGTACTATGATTGTGGGTAGAGGATGATTTTAACATTGAACAATTGATCCTATACGTGAATTGTGATGTTAGATTTGGTGTAAGTGTTTAATTTCATTATAAATAATATTAATTTCTAGATCAAGATGCTACTTAAGAAATTCATGTGTTGATTTAGAATATTGTAAAAATATTGTTACAATATTGACGAGATTTCGATTAATATGGAATAACTCTTCCTTCTAATCAAAATACAAGAAACAAAAAAGTGTAAGTTAAGATTTTATTGATAATATTCTATTTATAGTTTTACAGCCATAAAACCATCTCGGGTCGCTCATTAACAAAAATGTCAGCATACAAGCCCATACAGGTCGATATCGCGACATCGGCTCCAAAGGTAGAAAGGTCTAAACTCGTTTTTGGTATAGTAGGCGTCCACAAATATTTGTATGCGCCTTGTGAATGGACCCCGAGGACTTTCTCTCGGACGCGAGTCTCTAACACCGGCGCGCGCAGGTCGTGTGTACACGGTGCTTCTGTGGCGAAGCAGGTGCTGCGATTCGTATTTCTGAAAAATTTCCACGTAGAACATGATTCTTTTGAGAAAATTACCGATAAAAATACACAACCATGATTCCCTATGTTAGATTAAACCTGTTAAACTTATCACAATATTTGCATCTATATACTTAAATCTATAAAAAACAGTGAAACCTTATCGAAATAATCATTGAACATGAAATATCGTTTAATTGATATGGTTAGGGAAAATTTTGAATCTTTAATTTTTCCCTTACCAGCTGAAATATACCAAGCCAGTAGCTAGGATCGGCTTCATTTATGACAAAGTGTATTATTTAGGGATGATTTATATATTTCTACGTTGTGTTTCAATTCAACAAAAATTCTTAACAGCCTAGAAAACTAACTAGATACTTAAGATAAACATGAGGCAAATTATTAAATCCATTTTATTTTGTACGAAACAAAATTTCTATCTTCACAAATAGCACAAATTGACCAATAACATTAAATCCTCTCGTTACAAGTTTTCAGACTTTTATCAATCTACGAATTTTGATACGGACTGCAACACAAAGCTGCACACACTGTCACTCGAGCGCTCCCAAATCGCGACACTTGCTGTAAGGTCAATGTATTCGCATACATTGTGACACAGTTACTGCGAATATTTGTGTTAGTCGTCCCTCACTTCCTTTAGGACTCACACGCACTTAAGGCTATCGATTTTATATATCAATCTTAAGTTGCTAACGATAAATATAAAAATATTAGTCAACTTACACTTAATTGTCTTTTTGTCGTTGTTGTTTGTAGATAAAGAGTTATTGTGTTAAAAACGTTTCGGGAAAATCATATTTTTATTTCTAGTTAATTAAATAAAAAATATTTTGCCTTAATGGAAATTCAATTCAATCATTAAGGAGTCGTTGGTTTTTACATTATTTTGCTTAAAACTTTTAAGCAAAAGAATGAAAACAATATTAACAAAAACGTTTCATTGTGATTTTGAAATTATTTTAATAGTTTAATCATAGAGAAAGCACTACACAGTATATAATATATATACTTTTTACTTATAACATACATCAAAATCTTCCAGTTATATAAACTTACGCATACATACGTAACTTCACTATTTGAAGATATATTGATAACGTTATTAAGGTCAAGTCTAAGCACAATATAATGGTCTGTCAATCACTGGGTTACGTTGTATTAAATAACTTCAGCAAGTTCACGGTTACTTGGTATACATCTGTTTTGACACATGTTTAATATTTTACATACAATTTGGACTGAAAAAATATTTAATTTAGAGCTTAATCATAATTTTAAATGTCATTCCTGTAATTACGTGCTTGTATTCAATGTATGATTAAGTGCTTTGGGGTCTATAGGGTCTATAGGTAAAGCACCCCAGTATTGTACTATTTCATTATTTCATTTCATAGCCAAATTTCATAATATCCGCCAGTCCATCCGATTAAAGAACATAAAATGCAGCATACATGTTTTTAAAATATCTTTGATTGTCCAACCAAGTTAAAATTTCTATTTTTGATTATAAACAGCAAGTTTTTCGTTAACATTTCGACAGAATCAGAGTGGTTATCGTTAGTCGATTTCACTTCACAATTTATGACGTGTAATTGGTTTTATTTTCTCTGATATTACGCTTTATAGTTAATGCTTAGTTTAAAATTATATAATTCGATAAAGTTTATCTTTAAGACTTTCTTTTAGTAGACATTTAATAAGTGGGCTTAGGCTTATCTTTGGATTGTAAAAGCCAGTTAAAAGAAATGGGTAGATTAACTACTAACGTTGATGTGAATGGGTCGTTAAATGTTTACATACACTGTAAGGGATAACTCTTACAGCGGCCTTTATTTCTTGTCGAAAAACTGTATTTAGACATATATAACATCGCAGATATTTTGTTTTACCGATAATTAGGGTCTTAAGTATAAGAACATATACATATATCAAAGTTTTGTAGTAAGAATATACATATGCTATATACACATATCATACATCAAGTTGACATTGCTATCCGTGGAAGCAATGTTAATTATTGTTAATATATTAATAGTTTGACTGGGATAGTCGCTTCAGCTTCTTGAAAAACTTGTTTCGTGTTTTCACGAGGGTCCGGCATTTCAGAGGAGCCTACAGGCTGAATCTTACAGATACGAGTATGTCAGCATCCACAACACATTGCGACAACCTCACCCGTTACGTTAACGGGATAATCATAGTATGTCAAGTTTTGACGTTGATAGAACCGAGCGGCTAACGCGTCCGTCGTGAACTCTTGTGGCCTACAAACGCGACCGGTTGCCGACGAGTACTTTCTTTCGGGCGTTCTCACTTCCGCCTGCGCCCGCGCGCCTCCACGCAACCGGCACAGGACTTGCAGCGCCTATATAACGCCCCACATCCAATACATCATTAGCTATGTTACTGGTAATATACCATTTAGGTACTTTATAAAATCCCTATATATTTTTTAAATGCTATGTCGATTTTTGTGGTTTGGAAAATTATCGTGACCTGGAAATGTTATAAGATACATTTTTTGCATGTTAGTTTGTTTTACTAACTTAAATTTTAAGTCGCTTTCCAGTAGATATTACTTTTGCTGGAACTCGGCTTTCATATCTGGTCAACGTAGATATTAAGTCTTAAGCTTCTTGTCAGTCCTAGGCGCACGCTAGCACCGAATCACGAATGTTTATATTTATTTCAATACAACTTCTTTATTGAATGCAGGACGAAAATCCATTCAAAGCAAATCGAAACGTCCGTGCATATGTTGCTTCCAATAACAATCGAAATTCGGCCAAACAAAAATTGTACCAAAATCAGATTTACCTTGTAACATAGTTTAACTATAAGTTTCCCAGAAAATACACAAAATCCGTTGACACATACATTAGAATGTTGATAAAATCATTAAAATATATTTCTGTTATAAATATTTTTGGTTTGACTTTCGAATATAAAAGTGAAATTGGAATTCATATTGCCGAATATTAATTTGGCATTCCGTTGATGTTTCGCGATTTCACGTTTTATGTATGTAGGTACTAACTTACTTACATAACACATTTATCGTACATGTATACGTAAACAGTAACACGGTTCAGGTCAGAAGCTACGAGACTGCTTAACGTGGTTTCAAAGGCATGGAGTGGTCTCGAAGTCTGAAAAACCGTCACCGATCCTAGAACTGACTCCAGCAAGTACTTAACCTCGCAGCTCCACTGATCTGTGCGGTTGCTATGAAGCTACGAGACCATCTAATCACCTGAATACTCAATATATGATTGCATTCCACGATGTCCACCTCGTAGCTAAGATAACAGTACATAATAATTGACTTCTCGTATGATAACCAATTATGGAAAGACCTTGTTCTCGAGGTTACCAGCGTATCGAATATGAATGTAACAATAATGCTTCAGTCAATCATGTCAGTAAATAATCTTGATGGAAAAACGAATAGAAAAGACCAAAATCTTAAAATCTTTAAAAAAAACATACCACACTAGTATTCTCCTGTATCGTGGGAACAGTTTACAAATATACTCGTACATGAGACATACTCTAATATTTGTACCGTGTGGGAATCGAAACCGTAACATGAAGTGCAGAAAGCAAATTGTTTAGCCACTGCGCCAACCGTGCCAACCTTGACAAATTGTTGTAGAAACTGAATCTACGGCTGCATACAAAAAGCAGTTGATTAGGAAATGTATAGAATTCAAAGAAGTTTTCTTACCGTGATACTGTGAAACCTTGACTAGAAGACTAGAATAAAAGTAGTTTAAGCTTACCTCTCTTGCTATGGTTGAAATTAGAGTGCCATAAAAACAAAAGATATTCCAATATCTATCTCCCTTCTTTCAGTCCATGCAAAGGTTGTCTGGAAGAGATCGCCTTGTGCGATAAGACCGCCCATTGTACACAAATAATTGTATATGTCTGTCCTATCTATGTTTTGTGGTGTATAATAAAGTGTATAATAAATAAATAAATAGATTCTTAAATACAATTTTGTGGTTTTACATAGGTATTGAATAATAAAATCTATCTAAAATCATTAAGCCATAAAGGTTGAAACTAATATTGAAAATTAATGTTCTAAACTTAGTTTGAAACTTCGCTTCATATAAATAACACTAATTATATAATTATAATGCATAATTTGGGAGACGGGAGTGTAATTTCTTACAATAAAGTAAAAAATATTGTTCGGCAATACGAAAGACATCAACGCGCAACTCGTTTATGTCTTTTATACGTAGGCATCTACTACAGTAATTTTGTTTATTCAATATTGAAAAAAGTTTCTTTAATCTAAAAAAACGTTTAAAGGATGAACACGTTTATATTAAAGAGTTAACTCCTAGTATGGTTCACACTAATATTACGTGTATAATGAATATATTTTCTTAATTTCATGAATGTATAAGCGCCATCTAGTGGAAAAGTCTTACATTGATAGACATAATAACGACAAAACCTCTACTTTACCTTCACTAAGCTAGTTGTGCGATAACCTGGAAGTCACAAGAACAACTTGGAACGGTACCAAGTTAAATGTACAGATGGCGCTGTTAGTCAAAACTATCAATTCTTATAATTTACTTGAGAATTCTTTCAGTAATAAAAATTGATATATCGGTAGCTATTTATTACAAGTTACATTGACAAATTAAACATCCTCAAATTATTTTGGATAATAAAGCTCTATCGCTGGAGATAGCCTGAAATAGTTAACAAACTTAAGCTATCACTAAAATTTATTATAAAAATAACAGGCGCTTGAGTTACAAAGTAACAACTTATCTTGAAACGATTGTTGCTAAACATGAGCTTCTGAAAGACTACTAAACGAAAGACAAGACAAAAAGAAAAGTTAGGATGTCCTAGTTTTTCTTTTAAAGAAACATCAGACTTTTTTGGTGTATTCTTAAAGTCGACTGAAGACTTGTATTAGGAGAAGTAGTCTAGAAGAAGTAATAATAGTATAGGTATTTTTATATATAAAATTGCGAAGTGCGTATGTTCGCTGTGTGTGTGCACTACTGAAGTAATAATAGTAAAAAAAAGATCAGATACTCTTGGAAACACGATGAACTCAATTTAATGATGCTTTATTTTAAAAGCGATCGTTTGTGAAAGTCCTTAAAAAAATTAAAAGCACAAGTGAACCATGATAATTTGCGATCAATAATATCAAAACTCATAGGGATTCATGATCTATGTCAAAATATCAAAAACAAAAATAATAATATTACCTTGAAGAAGAATTGAAGGTTGCGAAATTATGATTTTTGTTGGAATCGCGTCTATAAAATGTTTTGCACATGTGATACAACCGCACAATACTGCAATATAGTCCCTTTATGAGATATAGTATAATTACCCTTCAAGAGTTTCGAAGTAAGAGAAGAGTTTCGAGATTTGTACATCCCAAAATTTTATTTCCAGATACGACGATGGTTTCGTAAAGATATCCGAACATACACACCCTTAACCTGCAAGGAATGCAACCAGAAGAAAACTTCATGGTTTGGAATCCAGGTGAGTTTATTCATCGACTTTTTGTATTGCCTCATTATGTAAGTAGCGTTCTATTAAGTTTGTATTTTTCTTATATAATGCATGTTAATTTAAGATTTTAATTGTAAATTAATTTTTTTTTTGAAAAGAGTTTCCATGTTTTTTCTTGCCGGTCTCTTCTCCATTGGACCCCTTTGGAACCGTGCGCCTAGAGTCTCGACTTTTTAAAAGTGCCTGAAAAGGCCTACTTGAAATAAAAAACTTTGACTTCATCATGACTGCTCTAAATCGGTGAAGGAAACTTAAGGAGCCAGAAAACAATTTCGAGAATCAAAAATGGTACATACATACTAGACCAACATAATTGACAACGGCACAGTCCCTGCCTTAGAGAGGAAGCAATTACTAACCAAAGATAACAGAGTCAAAAGGGAACAAAAGATTGGTGTAGTCGTCGTAATCGCGGCGGCTAAGCATGAGGTCCTGAGTTCGATCAATGAGTCGGACAAATCGGGGTTGTCCGTTAGAAAAGAAAACTCAGTAACAGAAAAATCTTAAAGTTTGGATTTGTGCCAGGCAAATGACAATAGGCATCGGAGAATTGTGGGCGCTGCCTACCCTTTTGGATACAAACAATAAACGTAATAAGCGATGCTTATGCAAATACAAACTTTATATTAGGATCCTAACGAAGCATGCTCAGACCAATTAAAATTCAAGTAAACACTAATCGCGCCTTGTTTGTCCAATCACATGACCGTTTAAATATATCAGGGTGGGAGGACGATCGAGCCATCAACATAAATATTAGCGCTCGTCATGTGACCGCCCGCCGGTGTAACACAATGACAGCCTTGACATTTTCCGACGAGGACGATGCCGATGCTACGACCGGTTGAGCTTACGTGGAACGGTGGAGTAAGACTGCGGTATCACCTATTGTTTTTTTTTTGTTCGGAGATATCTTGAATTTCCTTGTAAAGTGTTGCTTTTTGAAATCCGAACTGTTCCCGTGTGGAGACTGATGGATTATAGAGCAGTATTTGCCTCAGAGAGGAGGCCTGAGTCATCATAGGCTAATAATGTTGAACGTTTTAAGTCAAAATCGAAGGTTTTTATTACAAATGGGCCTTTGCAGGCACTTTTAAAACGTTATTAATCTAGGTGCACGGTTCCAAAGTGGGTTGGTCCTATGGAGAAGAAACCGGCAAGAAACTCCATGGATAGTCTTTTCAAAATATTGGTTTACTAAAATAAAAGTGATAGTACAATAACAATTAAATAAAGAATATTCTTACAATGCAATATTACATTACATGGACACAAGGACTAGTTTCTATATATGATAATAAAATATAATAAATAAATTAAAACTTTAAGTATATTTATGTTATGACGATTTCAGTCATGATAATTTTTTCTCAATTCGTTGGCGGACAATGCATATACGTGAATTTGTACGTAAACTTAAGAAAAAAAAGAGTTATACACTGAGTATTTAAATATGCTAAAACACTGCCAGTGATGATTAAACTAATCGATTTAAGAAGAAACGTCATATTTCCATATAAAGTTGTTGACGAGTTTGTATGGAATATTGGAAAGTTTTGATTTTTTTTCCAAACGATTATTTGTAAACTATGAAAATAATAACTGTGAAAATGGCAAGCGGTATAATTTGTCTTGTTATCACTAACATTTTAAATGACAAAATGTTCTGGTGTGCATGAATTCTTACTAGGAAATCGGCAATGCTGTAATGTTTCGTAGATATCTAATGTAGATATGTAAGGTATCTTCTCTGGAGGAGTGTCTTTTCATGCACATCAAATAACAAAGAAACATATAAAGCAGATTTACCATGTCTGTTATAAACAACAACAAAAAAATAACATTTAAGGATATACAAGCTTTCCGCTACATAACAAAAAATAAACAATCGATAAATGAGCCACGTTCTTTTGTATCACTCACCGAGCCCATAGTCTTGACATATTCAACATACAACAAAAATAAAAGCCAAATGGTACCAAAATAAAACGAAAACAATGAAACAGTAGTACCCGACCGTGCGAACAAAGTTTGCTAGCGTGATCGCCGCCACATCCGCGGTACTCCGCATCGGAATCGTCTCAAATTGCCCACGAACGGACGTTTCTAATAATTAGCCTATGTACTAATAGTTATGAGTAATCAGATAGTTTTTTGTTTACATAATGGCTAGTCACTAATCTGCGTATGAAGGATTCTTATCTTAGTGTTGCGAGACACCTGTTAATATTCTAGCGAATTTTATTTTGCGTCCTGTATTTTCCACACTTTTTCTGAAGTAACCAAACTATCAAAGATATGAAATTGTTACCAACTGCTTTACATTTGCTTTCCACCAAATCGACGAATTTACTAAGCCACCCACCCCCACCCACTTTGTATGATGCCCGTGTAACGTAGGCTAATAAATATTCTAAATCTAGTAGGTACATTAGCATCACCAAGTAATTTGTTGCATTAGGATTCAAGAGATAGAAACATCCGCTGCATAATATTATTTAACATACGATGATAAACGAAAATAGTTATATTTACATTACCAAACGCATGTATAGAAAATTCTTCAAGTTTTCCTACAAAATAGGTAGCGTATTTGCATGACCAGCGTAAAGCCTTAAAAAGGTAGCAGGAATTCTCCGTAGCTATTTCCTGTAACAATATCAATGAAATTATTACTGTCACTAAAATTAATCTTCTACTTTAAATAATTCTATTGAGTGACGATACGTGACCGACTACAGGTTATTGTACCGCGCCTTACGGATATCAAAGCTTCCCGACGCGACGCAGGCGCACGCTATCGTCCGATCAAGCCTGTTGCTACCTACGTAAGCTTGACGTCTTTATCTCTAGTCATGTGATATGATGACATCCTGTTACTCAACTGACGCCCACCACTCTATATACCTGTTATATAGCTATATACTATCAAGATGGGTCATTGATGTTCAAAATGTACAAAAAAACTTCTGTCTAGTGACGTGATATGGAATTCCTTAACTATTCGTGAGTTGTTCTGCGAATGGGTAATTTTAATATCGCAAGGAAAAAGTTATTTGGAATTCTTTTCTATCCAATTCAATTTCGGAAACCTCCGAAAGAAACAAAGTTAGTCAAAGAGAATATTGTAACTCAAATGTTTGGCCGTAATTCTCTTATAAAACGACTATTGTGTTGAAATATTAAAAATCAGGTCAAAGTCATTTTCACTCGAGACACCCGGAAAAGTCCTTCGAAACAAGAAAGTGGTGACCCACTTTTGAAATTATATTTCCGCTGGTACGAATATTTACAAGATACACAATTAAAAGCTGCCTCTCCTTATTTAACGAGACTCACATGCTTCGAGCCGTTTTCTATATAATATAATTATTTTTGCAGTAGTGACAGATATCCTGAGGCCAGAACAATATGAACGTGTAAAATTTTCCCTTCGTGGTCATTTGAAATTCCTGTACCGTGTGTTAAGGCGCCATGTTTCTAATACTTTACGCGTTGAATCAAACCCAAGACCACACGTTTAGCATCCGCGCTTGTGATCACTAAACCAGTGAGGCAGTTAGTAGTATAAAAGAAGAGTAGGTAGGTATATACATTTTGCAACTAGCCACTAAAGTCGAGAGGTTTTCATTCGTCACGTATGCATTCTTTACATTCTTAATGAATCAGTGGTAGTTTTGACGTAACGTAACAAAAAAGTCTAAGTATTCAACTTTGAACGTAACAAGAAGCGCCATTCATCGTCCTTACGGGCGTCACGCGTATTTACTGCTTATATTTACATGTTATGAAACGTGCAGCATTCCTGACTAATACAGGCGTACTTAGAAAATCTCTGTTGAAATATTGACCCAATCCTAGTTAGTTACCACTTTACGTTGTGAAAGATGTTATTAGTACTGCATATATTCCATATATCAAGTATTTTAAGGTTGTTTCGTATTAAGATAGCGATCTGTGGTTGGTCCTTTTATAAATTATAGATTTCATTACATTTTAACACAGAAAAAAATTTCACAAGTCTTTTCCTGTGATAAAGAGTAGATTGTAATTTTAAAAAATGTCACATAACCTACATATACATATGTGGCGACACGCTGTTTATAGGGGTCCCAGAAATCAAAGCCAACATAATGGAAAAAAATAGGTAGGTACTTTGGAAACTTACATCAAGTTCATTTTAAAATTTATGGTAATTAAGATTTCCACATTATGTTAAATTAACTCAAAAATCTCAATTTAAAATTCATTGGTGATTAAGTTACGCATCCGATGCCCAAAATGTGATTTTCAACAATGTGCGAGCGCATACCGACACGTTAATTGCATTGTGTAATCGTTTTTATAATGTCAATAAAAACATGCTAGAAATACAAAATAACTCGTAACGCAAACATAATACTGGTAGCCCAGTTTACTTGGTGTTTTCGCAATGTATTGTGTGGCTGAGCCCCGCGTCCCTCGTACCTGGCCCCCGCCCCGGAGTCACATGAGCAGCGCTCGCTCCCGCTGACGTTGCATTCGCGGAAGAGCGCCGACTTTCTCCCGCCTGCGCCAGCGCCACTAGTTCGACGCGCTTGGCGCTCCGCCCCCGCAACAGTTGCATCGCATGAAGGGCATTCATGTGTACCTAATTAATCTGTTGTTTACTTCTCTTTAGTTTCATGTAACAACATTGCAAATCTTGTCACAGCTAATTATTTTGTTTCAAAACCTCACAGCTACTTAAATATTTACGCTGAACAAACACTTGCATGCTTTATAAAAAGTTGTGGAACTAGTTCTACATATCTTAAAATTTTTCAAATACCAAATATTATTACAAGGATTCAATGTTGATATTATAAAGTATTTAGATATTTAAATACACTTTGTAGGTAACAACACGTCACCAACCTAAAATAGAGACAAGAATACGTTGCGTGGTTCTCAATTAGGTGGATTAAAAACTTTGCATAAGCAACAACGGCAAATACCAAAACTAATAGGTCACGCCCGGCCAACTACTCGCAGTCATGTGATCCGAACTTCTGAGAATTAAGTTGAGCAATCTGAGAAAATGGCCGGCTTAGCGAATCACTACTTTATGTAGAGTAACCACTAGTTATTCACAAAAGCTAGGTTGTTTGAAATTATTCTCGATTATTGAATTCTATTGAGTAAAATTTTAAGGTTGCAATAGGTAAGGTGGCAAATTGAATACATGTAAGGATTATATCTATAGGTAAATATGTTATCTCGTAGAGATAATAAGATGAAAAGGTCACTGATAAGGTCTTTTATTTGATAGTGGAACTGTTTTCACAAGAGCTATATGCTCAGGTATTTTACGAACAGACGTAACCAATCGAGAATTACAAAAATGGGTATCTGTAAATATGCCAGAAAAAGGAACACAAAATTCAATACCGTCAGAACCAAAGTAAAATCAGGATACATTCACTAATTTAACTACTGTTTTTACATTTGATTATTGTGTAGAATATATAAAAAAATATTGCCAAATGTTTAGGTTTTTTTATAAGTCTTTTATAAGGCCCTGTAAAACCCATTTAAGTAATTAAGAATATATTAAAATTAAAATCATATTAATGCCACTTAATATGAATGTCAAATGCTAAATATTTAATAGAAAATGAATGTGAGTTATAACATAATTTATAAAACTAAATAAATTTGTTCGTAATTCAATGTATTTTACAATAAATATTGGTTCGTTGTCAAACTTCTTAAAAATTAGAAACAAATTAGACTCATATTTTTCTGGCATTTAGATTTCCCCCTCCAATGCGAATCTTAAACAAAAAATACAAAATTCTTAGTTTTGATGAGTTTACATCAGGAAATTCTAAAATCGTTACCATTAGGGATAAAAATTGTGTCTTCAGTATTTAAGGCTTTAGCAGACGTCCGACAGATCTTACGACACAACATTTCATTCGTTATGAAAAACTTGTGTATATGTTTGAAAATGCGCACACAACATCAATGGTATTTCCATAGATTTTCATTAAAACTAAACTGATGAGTCATCTATCTGCTGCTGCTGGTGCTGGAGCCCGTAAGTAAGATGTTCCAACTTTAAGCTTTTAAACCGCCTATTTTTAGTCTTGTAGTACATCTTGAATCCCGAATATAAATGTCATTACATAGAACTTTTCTACGAAAATATGTCAAAAATTTCGGCCAAAACCCAAACTAAAAAAATGTCCTCTGACATCTCCATTGAAGCTGCGCCACGTTTATAGTATATTTAGTTTTACGATACGAATATATAAATATCCGCATTAATATTATAAGTCATCGTTAACTGTGCTTGTGGCAGACTTACCTCATCCTACGACTAATCTTCCATCAGGTCGTCGCACTGTCACCTCAAGAGGTCACTATTTATACACATAAATAATTTTTACCAAAAAACTTGTTTCTCGGTGGAGGAAATCTTTGTTTTACTGTTTCTGAGCACAACAATAGTAGTATGATGAATGAAAAGTAGTGTCTGAAGGGATGTGTCGAGACGGTTGTTTACTGAAAATTGTTTTCACTCTTATCTAATACGCCAGTAATCAACGAAGGGTTAGCCAGAGTGACAATACAGGTACCACAGATACTGAACGAGCATAATCAAATTTTAAGGAAGAACATCTCATTTTTAACGGACTTGGCGTATCTAAAAGTTTTAAAATCTAATAGGCTTAGAAAGAATACGACGAGCAGAAGAAAGAAAGAAAGAAATTAATAAACGGTGCTCTCTATTACAGTGCTGATAAAAATTGCTATTTTTTTAACAGTTTATATAATGCAATTTGGATAGTATGCAAAAAAAAACTTCATTCATGCACTTGACCAACTTTTGATGTCAAGTCAAAATTTATTATTAGTTCCAGGATGTATGTACGAGTATATCACTCGCTCTACTTAACAAAGGATACATGTCTGAACGAAATGTTAATTCGAGAGCAACATAGTTTCACTAGATTCGATTTACAAAGAAACACGGCAACTGCAGTGTCGGCCCAGCCTAGGCATTACATAAGTTAAAGACACTTTATCGCCGGCCACAACCGGTTGGTGAATTAGAGGTGTCATAATGCGAATCACATGCCTCGCCGGTAACTTGTGGCCGACTCTACCGCTGAGAGATGTCGGCCCGATTGATATTATTACCCGCAATGTTTTATTAAATAGGAATCTGCTAAATAGTAAATATTACGCTTAATATTAGCAAAAACTTTCCATAGTTTCCGGATAAGTCGGAAAACAAGTTAAAGAGTTTGTGAATACTGATAATGTCTGCCATAGGCAATAACAAATCTGTGAAGCAAGCTAAGTTGAAAAATAACAATACATATTAAAATTTGGAAGTCACCTTTGGCTGGTTTTTTTAATATTTAATGGTAATACACGCCGTTTAGTTTAATTTTTTACACAAAAATATCTAATGTATTTAAAATAACACCCTCCTTTTTGTTTGTTTTCTGTGACATTTTTTTATAAACCTATCTGTTTTTATTAAGTCGTGATTTACGAGTTCATTACATCTTATCCTAACATCATCTCAAGTTCGTGTCAGTTTCCATATTTTGTCACAGTCACTTTAAGGGACCATGAGAACTAGACTGGTTGTGTTAAATTAGGGCACAACTGCATATCCATAGTGAAGCAGTTTTATTATTAATCGATCAATCGTCGTTTAGGGAAGACAATAAACAACCGGTGGACTGCAGTTCAATATCCTCACAACGTATGATATAAATCTATCATTATCTTATGATAAATTATATATTATATTGATCTAAAAATATGGTTTTTTATATAATCCATGTTCGAAATTAATTGGATCCTAAACGTCAGCATTTTTATAATAATCATAAAATGTTTATTTGCTGCTCAATTAAGGATATTTATGCCTACCTAATATTAAAAAGATACAAGAAATTTAACCGCACACATTTAAATTGCCCTATTATATTGAAATAATAAACTGCAAAACTGCAAAATGGTAATATAATATCACACAATGCGATATTCAAAAGTCTTACCAAAATTTCACCTACAGTATAATTATTATCACCAGTCGCAAACTGTCATTTTTGCATAACAGCTTGTAGTTGATATGTGGAGGCGATAAAAGCTTTGGTTCGTGTCTTACAAGTAGAGATCCCTTTACTGATAAAGCGCAAAAATTTACTATTTTGGTCCGTAGACAAAGTTGTTATTTTATAAAAATAAAAAGGTTCACGGTCTCAGGTGACATAGGAGTCAAGACACTTGGCGAGTCCGGTTCAATGAACTTAAAATAGAACGAAAAAAATCCTGTTGGCCTGCCATGAACTAATCAAAATATTTTTACAACAATATGCAAAAATTCCTGCATATATTCCTATTTAAAACATAAAATTAATATCTATTACTAAGGCCGTCTTAAAAGCTAAAAAGACAAATCAACATATTAACCCATTAATACTTCTATGAGTTCTCCTCGTTCAGCCTTTACTACAAACTTACCATTATTAATTAAAATATCTATCGAATTCTCTGACCCATCACAAACCCTGACGGGCTCAACAAATGTATTTGTAATCTTGTTATGTAAAAATCATTCAAATTTCTTGAATAAATTCACCTACACCATAAAGTTACGCCAATAAAATACAAACCTTATTGTTGATGACGTAGGTACAAGCCTGGTTTATGTATAAGATGCTCGAGATAACCTTTCGAGTTCTGGTTTTCCTTAGGCTAGCAACCATACAAATACTTCATAAATGTATCTGGAACTGTTGATTCCCAACGTTTATGGTCCGGAACTACGGTTCAGCAAAATTTATCCTTAAATAATATAATTATTTGAATAGTAATTTATTGATCCATTGATAAGATTTATACTTAAAGGCATTATTTTAATCATGGATTGTATTTTTGTTAAACGAAAAATGACTAAAGGCGTGGCGTCATGTTTTTTATTTAAAAATAACAATTAATATCAGTGAGGTAGGGCAGGTAAAATCACAAATGACTTTCAAAACATTACGTTAAATTATTTTGTATCTGGCAAGTTTCACTAACAACCTACCTATAATACTAATTATATATATAATACCTACTGCCAACAATAGAAATAATTGATTTATAAGCAATGACCTAAACATAGTGTTAAACCACAACGAGTCTAGTAACTCGTGTATAGATCAGAGGAACAGCATTTGTATGGCAACAATGATGGTTCGCGCTCACGACGGAATCTCACGCGCATCCTTGGAGAAGCTAACGATTGTCCCTTCTCCAACCCATAGGTTACTGACCCTGACTGCAGCTAACTAGACAATAACCTATGTTTACTTATATCATTTTTAATAATATGTACTTAAAGCTTCTCGCTTGGATATTTTTAAGATGTTAAAGATAGAGTTTCCCAATGAATTCTTTGGCTTTGTATCTATAATGTTAAAAAAAATATCATTTAGAAATATTGATTTGAAAAATATGTGTGTTACATGGTCAAATAAATAGCTAGCCACATAATAAACCATAAAATTGGTTTGCAATATTAAAGTACAGTTACAATTTTATTAAAATTTATTTGCATTAAAAAAATACTCCTCTAACTATAAAAATTGCGTATACAACGCATGCGGTCATGTTTAATACATTCGACTAGGCGTGATACTAAGGACTTTTTATATTTAATAATAAATAGGTTCTACATAAATATAAGTAACACCAGGGATCAAAATGATCTTAAAAAAGTAATGATAAAATTATTTTCTACGTTTAATGAACCTAAATTCCCCGTACTCTTTTTTATATAACCGCATATAATCGGTCAAAGACACTGGGTAAATTTACATCAGCATGATTAAGGAAAGCAAGTAAAAAACTTTTTTTGCCTGACAACGATTCTTTGATCACTTTTCTTCAAAAGTATAGTCATCAAAATAATTATATAAGTATATATCATTCATATAATTGATATTAATTCATTGACACATCACATTTTACAATAAGTGGCCATTTTTTAATTTCACCTAAATTTCGTACGGTATATTAGTTTTACCAAAAATCGTTCCAAAGGTTTGTAATAGGTTTAAAAAAAAGTTTTTAGGTTTAGTAAACAAGACAAGGCGATATTTTAAAATTGCCTAGAAAATAGATTATCCACGTTATTTTTTTGCTCGCCTTAAGCCACATGCGTGAGCTTTAGTCATAAGATATGTACGGAAGCTGCTGCGTACACGCGATGCGCACTTGGCCGGTTTTTGATAGAAGTATTGACCAACACGATTATCAAGATCAAGATCAATCTAAACATCAATTGGAAGTCAGACAGAGAACCGATAGTTACGCAGTCGCACATAAACATGAATATTTCGTGAGCATTCTCACGTAGCCATCATTAGGTGACTCACAGGTGGCTTTCTGGAAATAAGAATGCAGTTTTTTTTTAAAGTATCTTTCTACTTTTTTTTCAGTTCTTTTTTCTATCTAATAGAGCAACAACAAGTGCTATCCTCAAGTTCCTCATGTGTTTCTTGCTTGAAATTAGGTATTGCTTGAAATGATTAAGATAAAAAAAAATAGAATAATATAAAAATGTCACAATAACAACAAGTTCAATAATTTGTTGTAATAATTAATTAACTTAATTTGCTGGGTACGAACATAGGACAGATAATTTTGATGGGACGGTCAATAACTTTAACGTGTATAAATAGTCGGCGGGGCAATCCAAAGAAAAAAATGTATTTAATAAATTACTGAAATGGTATCATCTGGTGATATTTCACAGGCAAGTCTGTCAAATCTTTATATAGAAATACCCATATTGTGCTACTGAGCGTCGTAGAAAAGAATCGACTGTCGAAACATACTGTGCTTATTTATTCGTGAAAATTATTCAAATTAAAATAACATAATTCGTCTATAAATAGATGACTCATATACCTGATATAACCTGAATTAATTTACTCTCTATAAATTAATTCTTGTGTCTGAAATTTTATAACTTTTGGGTACCTCTTCTCACGATAAACTGTTTTTTGTCGTGCTCTATTAAGCTTTTCGTGACTGGCAACTCCAATGACTCCATAAACTACTTGTCAAATGTTAGCGCTGATTAGCTCGATTAATACTCTTGTGTAATTGCTGTGTTTTCATTATACCTACTACTGTTTAATTATTTATATAGCTAATAGCGTCTTAGTCAAGAAAAACTTTATTTCCTCAATAAGATAGCGCTGCAAGTAGGAAGATCTCAGCTAGAAAATAATCTAGTACAATACAATACAAATACTGTATAACACACAAGAAACATAAGAAGTAGATATTGGTTTAAATATTTTCGGTATTAGTAAATCCAAAATATGATCTATGTAGGTACTTCAAAACAATCAACAATATCAACATTACTAACATTGTTGTGAAACACCATACATTTCGTCTCAATCCTGGTTCGAAATTGAGACCAATCATAGATCACGACGTACCAGTTACTTACACGAAGCGTATTATAGGGTCTGAAGTTCCAAATGAATACCACGTTCTTATGAAAGGCCTTATTATTTTACATCGTACATCGATAAATTACGTCAACTATTCCGAACTATTAAATATTTTGAAATAGTTTCGGTCTAAACAACTATTATTATAATGATTTAAAACGCTGGGATTATTATCTGTAATAACTTTATTTCATACGACTACCTATATGTTGTTCAAAGTTTAATTGCTTTTGAGGTAGAGTCATAAGTAGAAGTAGCTTGGTGTAAAACGAGTAAAACATGCGTTAATACCTACATAAGGATTGTAAAATCTTGAATAATTTACGCAATAAAATCTTGAATTTACCAAGCTAATATAAATGAAATTTAAATTGCATCGCCACGTGATTTGTAGTAAACATCACTAATTAGATAAACATACACATATCGCCTCACCGCCTACACCATCACGTGAGAACGATAAAAATAAACAATAGATATATTTCTCAACAAACCCTCGTCCTTGCCGACTGTGTCCACACAAATGACCTCTTCACATTGAGGTAACTAAAATAAACGTTGATTAATAGATAAAGAATATTAATAAATTCAAATTATATAATGGTACTTTATATGATAACATTAATAATGCATCTTATCATGCACATACATGTTAGCATTGATGTCCATAACTGGGAACAGGTTACGCTATATTTCCCAGAGAAATAGAAGGTTAGTAAGAATGAACATCAACTTGTGAAATATATCAGTAACAATATACCTATTGCAGTCCCCCGGGTTATAAAGGCTCCGTCCAAATTGCAGCAACACCTGGTTCTCACCTCAACGAATCTGTTAGCCTCCCCAATTTTTTTAGGCCGTCTCGGTTGCGTTCTCCGCTTGAAACTTTGTCTGCTTCAAAAACCATTCGTGCTTTAATAAAAATGTCTAGCCCACTGCCGTTCAGCTTGCTTATACTGCAATTTAAGTCAGAGCCTCCCGTTTTTTCCTGGATAATTTGTAGAGATCTTGTTATCTAGCTACATCGCTAGCTCAGCCATTTTTAATTAGGTAATTGACTAGTCTGACGAAAACAAACGAATGACGAACTACTGTATAGAAGACTAGACGACACCGATGGACCGTACCAATTCTAGGGTTAAAGTTAGTAAAAGCCATGAACAAAAAAACATAACAACTGAAAACATTACATAATTTGTCATAGATCATAACAATACTGTTACACAATCGCTTTTGCACACCAAACGAATTTATAAATAATAATAATCATTACAGTGTTCGGAAAAACAATGCTGAAAGTTTGACTTTTGTCCACCAAGTGGATAGGAAAGCTTGACGAATCGTACCAGTTTGTGTTTGTACGCGCATTCTGTACGTACTTACATGTACCTACAGTCTACGTGTCGTACTACGTCGACGTGCTATGAAAGTGAAATTTTTCGTCAATATTGTCTTAAACCAAATACATAATGTGGACGGAACCACGCGTAACATTGTTAACGATGACTCTTTATTATTTCAGATTACGTTTTTTGAGCTTATCTTTTTAAGAACAGCGTAAAAAACAAAGGCGGATTTTCAATTATTTACATAGGTGCACTAAAATGTTTTGAGAAAATTCAGTTTCACGTTGAGGTAATATAATATAAATAAAATATATGTTTATTAATTGATATGAAATAACTATAAAGTTAAGAATTGATGATACTGAAATCTTCTTTTTCAAAAATTAAAAGCGATTAACACCAATGATGATACCTAAGCCAGATGATACCAACCACTAAGACAAAAAAAAATAACGATCTTTCATTTTTGTTGCTCATTGACAGATTAAACACGATTTACATAGTTCAAATAAACATCGATTAATCATCAGCTACCGTTTATTGTTTGGCTTGTAACACAACCTAACTAAATCACAAAAGCTTGAACAAAAAGTTTGATGTTTTTCAATGAACTTCTGTCGCAAATTACACCTTGCATAGGGACATACTTCCAGCTCACGTTTTCGGCTATCAACCGGAACCGAGTCAAAGTACCTTCAAAGCAGATATAATGACCGGGGCGTGGTTTGATAGGAGTCATATTAAGTGCGTAGGCGATGGTACGCGCAAATTCGATTGTTTGCATTGTTCGGAATCAAGATAAGGTCGTGATGTCATCCGACAGGTTTGGAAGCTTCAGCCACTTTCACTAAACGATCACATGGAGTGGACACTTGACAATTGTGTAACAAGCTCCATGCTTGTATCAGATAAAAACGTTCAATGTATGGACAAAGTTAGCTTTCATATGATTTACAAGCCGAACGAATTGGTGTTAAAAATGCGGATACGCGTTTTATTTTTTCTTCTTTTTGAGTAATAAGCAGCCTTGCGGTTCCATCCACGAGGGTCTGAGTTCAAATCCGGCCTCATCGTTTACTACTGGGAATAACGTTAACGGTGAAGGAAGGAACCTGGAAATCTGAGAGGGTTTCATAAAGTTCTCGATCGCATCTGGCCAGCGTGGTGGACTAAGCCATAAACCTTCTCAGCCCTTGCGTGGGCAAGTGGGCAATGGGACAATAATGGGCAGAATCTATATAATATATCTATATATTGTGTTACGACGACACGGTTGACGACACGGTTGGCGCAGTGGTTGAGAGATCGACTGCTGAGCTACGTGTCGCGGGTTCGATTCCCGCACGGAACAAATATTTGTATGATCTACAGATATTTGTTTCGGGCCTGGGTCTTCGTGTATGTGAATACACACCGTGCCTCATAAAGCACGTAAAGCTGTTGGTCCTGCGCCTGATCTCTTTCCGGTCGTGTCGGATTGCCGTACCATCGGACTATGAGAGTGAAGGAATAGAGAGAGCACCTTTGTTTGCGCATACACTTGTGCTCTATAATATCTCCTGCGTAGTTTGCTAATCTCCGGTGAGATTGGCCGCCTGACCGAAATCGGTCAGGAGAACATTATTATATTATATTGTGTTATAGTGTATGCACAAAGTTTTAAGACAGGGTAGGCAGAAAATGTTAAAAGCTTACTTACCAATAATACTTACTGCATGTTGGTTTTAGTTCTTGTCGATTAATTAATGATGTATGTGATTTGCCATCGCGAATATCTTATAATAAATATTGATCCGAGTTATGTAGAGTAGACAGTGTCTTTTTGTCTTTATGCACCGTACGCCACTGTCTGTGGCAATCAGTGACGTTACTCATTATTAGTAGGATAAAAGAACATATATATATATGCAGAGCTTTATTTGTCCCATCTAGTTCCGTTTTGCTGTATATTAATGATGAAATTGTTGCACAATATAAATAAATATTTGATAAATAATTTGGTATGATATTTTACATATGGCATATTACATTGACGCTATCGCACCCGCAATGTTTAACTTATTATAAGCTCCCTTCACCACCGAGTTCATATCTAGAGCTATACTAAATTTATATTATAACTAGCTTTTGCCCGCGACATCGTACGCGTGGAATTTAGAATCTGATGTTTTCCTGAGGTAAAATGGAGACTACTATTTTAAGTTAGACCTCAAGCAATACATCAGTGAAAACTGCATTCAATTTCATGCAGTGGTTTTTGGGTGATACGTGCACAAATATACACACAGAAAGACAGACAAAAATTCTAAAATCTGTTGTTTTGGCTTCTGTTGCTCTAATAAAGACTAGGGATGTTACGGAGGTGGATTTATCGGAGGCGGAATCGGAGTCGGAGGTTCTCGTAGTGACCTCCGCGGAGTCGGAGGTGAATCGGAGTCGGAGTCGGAGTCGGAGCAAATCTACGAATGTAAAATATAAATAAATAAAAAAGAAGAAACTTGTCGCAACTCGTTCACTCTTCGTTCATCAGTTGCAAAGAACACATATACTCCGTCAGTTGTCAGTGTCACGTAGAAAGCGCTCGGTAGCGCTGCAGCGATAGAAAGTCATAACTTGTAACTCCGATATATACCTCCGTTTTGATATATCGGAACCGGATCCGGATTCGGAGGTGTAATTTAAATCGGAGGTTCCGACATATCGGATTCGGAGTCGAAGCTCCGTAACATCCCTAATAAAGACCCCCATATTAGTTTTTCTCCAATATATCACGTATAGACATCGGCCTGTTATAATTTTATTATATGTATAGATGTAGGAGATGTTACTAGAATACAAGACTAAGGCACAGGACAAACTTAACACTACCATGGTTGCATAATAATATCATTAAGCCTACCAAGCTATAAATATAAAATAACACCCGTATCCACGTGGGCCTACATAGCTAACGCGTATACCTAACTTGTTAATGCTGTGGATTGCCCGCCTAACAATCACGTGCTTGGTTGAAACATTGCAATATTGCATATATTTACGTTAACTGCTCTATTGCGAAATTACACACCTGTTGCTTAAGTTATAGGAAGTTTTATTCAAAAGAAAGAAGCTGATTCTTGTAATATTTGTAATTATAATTTCATGATAAGAAAAATAATACCAAAAAGGTGATTATAGTGAAAAGATGTGGCTGGAAAATGTCATTTTGTAGATCCTAATATCACAATCTAAGGCCTTGACCTTATTTAAAAATAAACAAATATGAATTTCTTGGTCTCAACTAGCTTACACTATGTATAATTTTGTAATCGACCTAAATGTAGGGAATATTCTCACAGTCTCGTTTCTCGTATGCATGCGCGAGCATGTGAGTACTTACGTTTATCATATGACTTTTCTTAACAACCTACCCACATTCGCAAAAGTGAAAGTTGTGCGGTCACCACTTACAATCGAATAAATATTAACCCGTGTATTACATAATAACGATAAATATAATACCCGGTTTTACTCTGAACATTCAAGTTTATGGATGACATTTATTTAATACATTAAAACAATAATAATGCAAATTTAACTCTCTTTCTGCTGTAGAGTTAAAAAGCCTATAAAGATAAATGATTATACAGTCTCATAGTGATTCTTTGCTGCTGCTAAATAACAAAAATAATTAATTACTTAATAAATTATCATTAAAAGTTCATAAAATCATAATGAGGCCATGTTTTGTTCCAAGATTTTATGTACTCATTAACTAAGAAATAAGTTTAATTTAGGTCGCTATAATACGCAGTTTACACGTCAAGCCTACAGCCTGATAAAGTATTGACATGATATTATAAAAAAACATACACAAGTATAGAAGCGCAAATTATGATATCGTTAAAGGCGAAATGTAAATAAACAATTGCACCGCCGAAGTAGGACACCATAAACGTTGGACGTTCACCGTGTCAGTAGCGCATAAATTGTCACTGGTACGCGAAAATTTAATTTTGTCATCGAATACGCAACCGCTTGGGAAGATAGCGTCATCGCCGAACGTAACCGCGGAGTTTGATAACTTAACTTTCTCTCTGGGGCGCTGCGCTGGCGGGCGGCTAGCGCGCGCCTGCTGTACAGCTGCGGGACCTTCCAGCCTGCAGCCTCATTCCGTCATTACCATCGAGCCAGCACGTTCGCGGCGAACGGAGCGCGCTCGCCAAACGCTCCCGCGAAAACCGCGCTTAAATTAAAATTTAAATATTGACATACGACCGTTCGATTAAAAATAAAAAGTGATTCGTTTAAACCAGTCGTGCTTTTTTGTTCCGTTTGAATTAATGGTTTTTGAATAACTTTTGTTCAGTTGTCTATTGTCAGCATCAGCATGGGAACTGATAAAAAGTAAGTTGGCTTTTTAAAATTAAACAGTGATCTTTAGATAGTTTTAGATAACACAATATTCGCTTGGAAATCTCCAGTAGATACTAAGCTATTTAGAACGATAGAAACTTATAAGCAAATCTACAATAAAAGGTCACATAGGGTCAGTTGTAATTAAACAATTCGTTAAAACTTCATAACTTATCTATTAAGGTACCGATTATTCCCTGTTTGAATTAAATTTCGCAAACTAGAATATGAAGTGTCAAATCAACTGCTAAATTCCTCTCCTTTATCGAATGTAGGACAATGCCAATCGAGGCTGCAAGTTCAACTCGCGAGAATATTCAAATGTTAGGTATAACATGTTCAAAGAGTATTTGCAAGAAAATTATCATTGTGGGGGTACTCAAATAATAGTGACCTAATTGGAAAGGCCATTTACCATGTATACATAAACATGATATAACTATTTAATCTGTATTATACAAAATATCGGGTGACATTGATATTATTATGAAAACCTTAGAATTTCACAACTAATATCAAATCAAACAAAACCATTCCGGTGAACTTTTAAGTAAATTTTTGTTCACAACTTCATTATTGTCTTGGAAACGACAAATAGTAACAGTTGCAGTGCAATCGACCTTATTGTGGTAACCTTGCCAGCTAAAATCACTTTATTTGAGCAAAGTAACAGTTAAACTTCAACTATAGCCTGCCTGTGACCTACGACCTAGGGATTAAGGTCTCTCTTCTCAAGCATTGCGTGCAAAGTCATCTTCAATGAGGATGTGTACTACATGTGTTAAAACTCCACATATGTTTTCGACTTAACATCAAAGCGGTCGATGTCTAAGGTTCCACTTATGAATTATATAACTTTATTTCCTGTTGCATACGTTATTCAACAGAAGATATGAATCGATACTAGCTCTTTATATAGACATATCTATGCTTTTTATATTTCATCAACATGGAAAGTCGCGTGTAACAAAAACAATATTTGAAGTTACGTATATTGTAAACATTTAAGTAATATTTATGTAAGCGTTCATCATACTCAGTTTATCTTGTGATATATGCCTAAAAATAACAGGTTTTATGCATAGTTTTCTGAAATTGATTATATTATGCACGATTTTAGACAACTCTTATTGCCTAAGCAGCTCGACGTGTCTATTTGTATGTAAAAATAGGCTGAATAGGATCCATAAAACCATGCTTGCATCTTTCATCCTTATATCGATTAAACTGTCTATAATTTAACCTAGATTTAACTAATTGATCATCTTGCATCGCAACGATTACATTACACTACTGAAGAAACCAAATCGCGGACACAAAATTGTGGTCAGAACAGTGACAACCTCATTTCGCTAGTGATAATAATATTGTATAATGCCAGTTTATGTCATCGACTCGCTAGTTTCCTAAAGCGAATAGACACAATCATCAATGAGCATCTCAATTTCCTTGCAAGTGATTTCCCATTTTTTACGAAACCATTTTTACCGTTCACCATTCATTCCTTCGTTTTACGCGCGTATTACCATTGAAGATAGAATGTTGTTTTTTTTTTTGACGTAAACGAACATCCGCAAGAGCCTTATAAGAATGTAAGCTATACAACATATACAGACGAATATGGAATAAGGATATTAAGTTGAAATATTCTTAATTAATTTAATTAATATCTCCCCATTGTACAGGTAAATGCCCTAGCAAGGTTAAATGGACGTTTTTGATGAAAAGGTTACCATTAAGCTTTTTTTGTCTCATTGTTTACCAGGTAGTTCACGTATGGTTTTAAAGTATTAATTATGGTTTTCGCTTCTCACTAACTTATTTTTTCAACGAGCAGCCCGGTATTTTAAACGGCTTTCATGTCGATATGTGTTCAATATACAAAATATCTTTGGGACTATTTAATCAAAAGCTGTATGGACTACTTATAAACACTAAAGCTTAAAGACTAAAAAAAATTAGGGATTTCATAACACACTAATGCATGTAAAATTATAAGGTTTTTTGCAGTAGTTAGGTACTATATTTTCGATAACACAAATTGGTTTGACAGGATCAATGTGCTTATTTCTATCGAATGAAACTTTATGTAAATCATACTTAGTTATGTGCGTTTAAAAGGTCCACTAGTTGTCACCTACTAAACATGTAGATGCTAATATAACTATAATAGGTTTCAGTATCAATAGGTATGGTATTTATGTCAAGGTTTCCATATTTCAAGTGTTTATTATTACCTATTTATTGTTTCTATACAAGATGCTACCTTTCCGAATATGTTAATTGAAGAGTGTCTGTATGCAGATATAATCGACGAAGTTCTAAAATTATCATTTAATTAATATTCGCTATCTATTTTTACACTTCTATACGATTATTAACACGAAACGAAGATTTCTAAATAATCATCCTTTATAGCAGCGAATAACTTTATAACGATAATACATACAGACCATATTAAGTTATTATACGAAGAATTCAAGCTTGCAACTTTAAGGAATGTAAGAATGAAATACTCGAATGATTGAGTTGTAGTTTACCACATCAAACGTTAACGAAACAAACATACTACTTAAAAAACAAAATAGTAAATGTATTAATTTCATAACATTTTTAGTAATTTGACCGTGACCACACCACGTGCTTAATATCTTGAACCAAACCATAATTCTACTATAAACAATTCTTGAAAAATTACAGCTTTCGCAGATATAGGCATTTCAATAAACAAGTTATTTTATATCACATTAGCCAACTTATAGATACAAAACACAAGTGTTTGCTTCGAGTACCTATTTGAATAATCTGCATGTTATGTGAGTACTTTGATGTCAAGATAATTAAATGTAGATGCCTCGATGACCGTTCTTCCTCGTTGCTATCGGTTGCATAATATAGGTATGTGAATTAACTACACCTTTAGACACTGCCTGTAGCTATACTCGTATGAAGATTTCAGACATACAGCTTTGTTTGTTGTTCAATAGACTTTCATTCCCTTTTTAAATGTTATTGACAATTTTATTATATTTAACCTCTTTTCCTCTGCTTTAATCGGGATCTGTTTCATAGCTGTTATTAACTACTTTATTCTTTTTTTTTGTATCTCGGTTGTTTTTATTTTTGCATGGCAAATGTCTGTTTTCCCCGTACTAACCATTAATATACCTACTCAGGGCTTCATAAAATAAGGCTGGGAAGAACTGGGCTTTGCATAAGAAGCCGTAAAACCTTTATCGATATAGGTATTCGAGTGTTAAACAATAAATTTTAATAACAGAGTATGCATTATAAATTAATCTTTCCGCGTAAGATGAACTCACCATCAATATAAATAAACATTTTCTTAATAATACGATAAGCGTCACAAGGAAAATTGTTATTTATTCGTTATCCTTATAAAAAGATTTCGAAAAATAAACTGATTAGCCACCTTGATTATATCAAATAATTCAGGTTGAAACCCAAGTTCACTGTTTCTGTAAGGAAAATATAGTTTTTTAAAGAAGGAAAATATATTTTTTTCCTCAATATCCCTTGTAAACAAAGTTAAACATAACAAAGCATTTCAATCATTAAGTTTTCTTTTTAAGTATTGCCTCATGTAGCACTTGAATGATAAGCCAAAAACTGACGCAATGTTGCCGTGACACAGGCAGAAATGCAGGTCGCAATTGAAACATGGCGCACGCGCCTGCTCATCGCAGTCGTCACTCGTCAATACGCAGCCTACGCACTATTACGTAACTCCTGCCACCGCCGCCGGATTACGCACAAGTGTGACTTTAATTTAAACGACATATTACGCGAACTTTTTTAGAATAGGGCAAAAGTTACATTCAGGTCAAATCGTTTTAGAGTTATGTATTGTAAATGGTTTTGTGATCTTGTAATTTATTGTGTTTTGTTATTTTGATAATAATGACCCCCAAATACTCGTATAAAAAGACCGTATATCAACTTATCCCTATTTAAATGTAATTAAAAGTGTACCTCGAAATAAGCTCAAATATTTCGTAAATTCTGGCAATTAATCTCACATTGCAAAAACTGATTTATTCACCATCATTGTAAGACGCATGATTCATGAAAGATAGTCACAATACCTGTAATGAATCATAATATTTCGATATGAATACTATTTATAACAAACTTTTCACAAGATTACATCAAAAGAGTGGTGCAATGTTTATTTCTACATATTCCTAAAAAATGACATCGATTAAAATTATTTAGAAATAAACGACCCATTGTTTATACGAAAACAGAGGTCAGCACACGGCACCGGCTCACCGAGTGTCCCGAGTACGCGCGTAACTTTACGCAACTCTATAGGACCTAAGCCTTCGACTTTCCGCTTACGTAACACAAGTTTTCGATTTCTTCCAGCCCCGGGCGCATTCGCTTTCGTTCTTACACTACACGCCTTGAAAAGTAATGGGCACAGATTAATGAGCGTTACTAGTTTGAATATTTTTTCTTACAACTATATTTCATGTGTATTGTGATTTTATTTATAGCTTCACGCTCGTTTCTACTAATGATGTGAGCAGGACTATAAGTTTTAATACTTACTCATTTTGTTGGCACCATTCTAAGTCACGTTCAACGCTGAATGCCAAACCAAAGATCACAATAAAAGATACTTTGATTTGAACATTATAATAAACATCAACTTCTCATTTCGAAAAATGTTTATCAATGGCTTTATGTAAATACTGAACTTAAAGGGAAGTTTTCTACCGTAAAGCTTTTAAGTCATAAAACAGAAAATAATTGTCATCTGAGGGTATTTAACTATAATAGTCTCTTCTGTACCTTGCCTATAAACATTAAGATTTAGCGATACACTATGGAGTCATAGAGCATCTTTGGATCTTAAGGTTTCCGAGACTGAACATAGATAATAATGTAAGTAATTATGATACAAAATTAAATATTATTTACAGGTGTTGTTAATCTACGTTCGAATTATCTCATTCATGATCCGTTGGTTGCATAACCACACATTAGCTAGGAGCTGTCAATCACCGCAGTTCATCATGTAAATAAAAACATTAACTTTAAATATCAACGAGTTCACGGAAGAGCATGTATGTACAACCGGAACTCCGATATGATTCCTAGTAGGAATATCATTAATGGTGATTATAAACGATGATGCGTTACCTTTTAACTTCTAACCACGACAAGATCCGTGTGAAGACACACTAACATTGGAACATTTAAATACTTAGAATTTTGTATCGATTGTAGGTTTTTACGTTGAATCATGTGAAGATGTGTACAGGAATATCTTATCGAGGGACGTTTATCATAAATCCTCAGTGTGCATACTCGTGCCAAGATAAATTACAACTAATTAATTCAAGCGGTAATTTATGCGATATTCGTAAATACCATGGAGTAAACCGTCGACTTCGTCGTCAAATAAAGTTGTCAAGAGCTTACTTAAAGCTTTCTCTCTGAAGTATTGATTTGTCAGTTTAAATTAAACACTCTTCCATTCAATTAGCAACCACACCTTTTTGGTTATGCAGTAATCCGGTAATGTTAATTTGATTATGTAGGCATACGTAATGTTATCCTACCCAAAATTATAATATAGTATGATTGATGTTTAATTTTTTACTAGCGTCCCGCCCCGACTTCGCACGGGTGCAATTTCAAATTTCTGATTTTCCAAAAATTTACTTTCATACAAACCTTGTCCTGACAATTATAAACACAGCAAAAAAAGAATTATCCAAATAGGTGCAGCCGTTCTGAAGTTATGCGCTTAGCAACGCATTTGGAGATTTATTTATATAGATTTAAGGAGTTTGGTTAACATGAACATGTCACCCACGTAAAGTCATTAATTTGTTCAAATACTGACTCATTCAACTTTTTTTTGTACTGAACGCAATAGACTTTAATTAGACATATGTAAAATTTCGCCTCTTTCTCGTGGGGATAAGTAGAAACTACAAAATGCCTGCTACGGTCCTCATATTGTCTTTCTGCTCCTTCTTTGTACAATTTTCATATTTTTGGTTGCAAAAAGCAACAGCAAAATTGCTGATTAAAAAAATTAATTATTATCTGACATTGTCCTTTCTCTTTGATTGTTAACAGTGCATAACAAATGCGTACAGTCATAAAGTCGATGTATATGGCTTCGAAGGCCGAATGACCGACTGTAGCAAGTGTTACGGTCGCTTTACCGACGGTTAGGTAAGAGTGCGCGTGCTCATCATTACGGCATAACAACAGAGTTATAATGAATTTTCTTCCTTCCTTACATATTGCACAATATTACTGCATGCCACTGACATAACACTACATGTACCACAAATCTTGCGTGTACGAACAGATTGACTTACCATAATTAAATATAGGTTTTTCAATTGTATAATTAAGTTACATAGGTATGATTTTCTGCAAGCGACGAATGAAAGAAAAAAACACAAAGTCTGTTGCTTCCGGTTTAACGTCGTATAGCTTGAATGTTTCGTATCTAAATATAGCATTAAAGCAATTTGCGAACTATTTAATCATGAACCAATAATCATATATTTATCATCATTCAGTAATGTTAATGCCAGGTAATGCATTTAGAATCTCATATTAATTAACAACACGAGGCTTGCACCTGGGCGGAACTGAAAAATACGTGGCTATCTAATAACAATATAATTTTCCTTATCTCGTAATCTATTGAACGAACGGCTTCACACCCAACCGTATCAAGGCTATAAGAAATTTAAAGCATGAACTTGCCCCTTGAAAACTAACAGGTTAATTTGTATTTGATTACAAAACTGTAATTTACCAGTACTATGTCCAAATCGTAAAGCTTTCTAATGCAACACTGGTAAAAAGTATTTTGTAACTTTTTGATTTACGCAGAGATGGACCGCCCAAAAGTAAAATATATTGAAGTTTCTAAGTAACAATCATAAGCTATTTAAATTATGCCGTAGGCTCACAAGCAGAATTAAGAAATTCCTATGATATGAATATATATTCTATATGAATATTCCACACAACCGACAGGTTTTTAGCTTACGCACGAATAGTAAGGTGCGCTAATTATAGCATATATCAAAATCATGGTCGTTTTAACATATTTCGTTTTTTTTTTTCTACAAAATTGTTTACGTCAATTTAATGGTCATAATTCTCAACTTTGTTTTGCTACAGGTAAAAAAAAAAACCTGTGAAATTTAAGCGGCTAAATAAATTTGCCAACCTGCCTCTAGTGTTTTAATTATGATTTATGATCGAAAAATATATAACTCATATCAACAAGTGCTAATTTTGACTGATATGTTCCGTATTATTATTTTGATGCAGATTATTATGAAGCTACTTTGAAGGTTGAATAGGCAATTAGCCTAAAACTTGTGTGGGTGTTTTGTCCAAAGATATTGATAATACCTATTAAGCAATAATAATCAGTACAAATTCCTCATGAGCTACATTATTTTTTCTGCTACTGTTATACTTCCTATGTGAATGCCTTCCTATGTAATATTAGGAACTAGGAAGTCTCCTAACCTATAGAACGAACTTGAAATAACTGCCATCGATTTAACACGAAAATATACAACGAACACGTAGTTATTGAAGACCTTTATAAAAGCTACATTGAACTTTGACCTGTAGGAACATTTTGAAACGGAACCGACTTGTTTCATACATCAATTCGACTTAGCCAATCAGGTTGCCACAGTTAATTTTAGAGTCGGCGAATAAAACGCTTATATTGTGGGGGCTGGTCGTTTGGCCCACCAGATTGCGTTATTCGTGACGTCATTTATAGTTCATTCTTCAATTCGTGCGTGTGGTTTTGGTTTCCCACACTGACTTAGGTACATGACCTCATCTTAAGTAAGGATCCTACTTTATATATACATATATGATATGGAAATTCGATGATTTGGAGTTATTTGTACAAATTGTGATTAAATAAACAAAACTGAACAGGGTCAGCTGATTGTTATTTAATATTTTTTGTGCAGATTATGAAATCATCTGAAGTTATAATAATTGAATTAATAGAGTCTGTGCGGAAAAAAAAATCGCCATAAGATTTGAGGGCATGTTGAAAACACTGTTACGTCATTATAGATCGACTGTAAACATCTTGATACTTTGAGGCTGCATTATAATCTTTGAAATTTAAGTTTCTTAGTCTTAATAAGTGTTTCAATTAAATGTATTTGTAATAATAATGTTAATTCCCTTCTACGCCACGACGGTTCTCTTTCCACAGAGACTCTACTTACTGTGATTAACGTTGTCAATTTCTTTGATTTGATTGTTCTTTTCATTTTAAGCACGTATAGAACAATCGCTTTTATAAAAACTGTGACAAAATTTGACTGCCACATTTTTTATCATGGAACTTCTAAGAGAAAATATTACCTACGATGTAATGCTTCAAAGGGTTTTGCACTATCGGCTCTAATAGCACTCTTCTAACATTTTATTAAATGCACGAACATAATAACGAAATTGTAGATACCAAGAACTTGCTCCGCTTATTTTAGTACTATAACCTGTAATGTTAAATACCTTTAGCTGTCTGAATGAACCTATAACTTTAATACGTATATGGTATGAAATCCACGCTGTATAAACTTATCAAGTTGAAGCTTACGATCAAAGGTCACGACTACGGTACACATGTTAGGAAGTAATCAAGGGCCAATCAACCTCTCTTTAAACTATTATCGACATTAATTACATCGCGCCCGCGTCGTAGTAAGACGCTAATAAAAAAAAAGTCTAACAAAGGAACTACGCTTGCGCCTTCCGTTGTTTCAATTTGTCGCGGTTGATATAGACGGTTAATAATTTCTTCTGTTGGTAATGAACAATGTATTGGTCACTTTCTAAGCATGATATGATTAGACTCGTAATATTTTTCATACTTAGTAAGTAAGTAAACAAGTGTTATCTCTCTATCATTATAAACAATCGTAAAGATACGAATTGATTCGATGGGAATTCTTAATTATTCGTACATATTCGTAAACAATCATGTGCTGTAATGTTCTCAAATAACATCAATTGTTGTCTAGTAGTGCGTGATCGAGCTTTAAGCGTTTAGTGCGCAAAAACTAAGAGCTGGCTACATTGTGTGGCCATCACCAATAATTGCTGTTGACACTTCAATTAAATACGTAGTTCGCACCTGGTGAAACGTCGCTAAGTGCTGTGTCAAAAGTGATTTTTTATTTAATATATACTTAATGTACACTAATTGAGATGCGTCAAGCGATATGAAAACGGTATTTAAAAGATAACGCTTGGTATTGACTTCTTAGGAATAGGATTTACTGCCTACGACATGTCACAAAACTGGGTTTTGATGATTTGGATTAGTGGTTCTTATTCTCAACACCAAAATGTTTTAATTGCGATGCAGCAGGCATGTCGTTAATTTAAATCCGAAATAAGACAGACCACATTTTACACACTACAATGTTTGAAGAAATCATCTCTGCGCCGAACGACTATATTCCCAACCAAAGGCTCAAGATATTTTTGATTTCCGACTTAAGCCGTGAGAACGTATGTTTAAAAAGCCTATTAATAACGTCTGAAGCGGATTATCAAGCAGAGTATTAACGTTTAGAAATCACTTCTATCAATTGTTGTAAAATTAAATTGCGTAATGCCCATCGTCTACCTAGTTACTGAGAAACAAGTAACTTAGGAAATAGTTGATGTAACTTAACCTTTGTGACTTTGACTAACTTGACACTAAGACGAGCTAACTTAGATTTAGTAGATCTAGCAATCATTTGTAAGGGTCATCAATACTTAATATCTACATTTTGTCACTTGCATTTTGCGAGTCGTACCTAGTTATAATTAATATGTTGATTAAATTATTAAAACAATATCAATTACACGCACAGATCTCATATAAATAATAAATACATATTCAGAATACTAAAGTAGATAATTTCAATGCATACTAATGTGTCACATGACAATTTATATTAATTGTTCTGGGTCTGATTTTCCCATCCTCAGATAACTTTTATCTTAGGAATTAATTTTGCAATTTGAAAGCTATTCATCATCAGCCAGAAGACGTCCACTGCTGAACGAAGGCTTCCCCCAAGGGGGGGTTTGCCATAATCCCCACGCTTGGCAGGCGGCTTGGGGATCGCAGTGGCTCACCGATTAGTGAAAGGACGCTCTGCCCGTCCTCCGGTGTCTGGCCGCAGTTTCAGGACGTACCCGGGTCCCCTAACGGTAACCCGTAACGGGTACCCGGGTTGAAAGCTATTATTATATTATTATTTATAGATAAATTGTCGTCGTCAATCGTAAACTGACGATTGAAAAATCGGCCCTTACATTAATATTCTTTAACCGTCACAGAAATTTCTTAATATTTAATATTAATATAATATATAGATTTTGTAATATGAATACATTTTATGTCTCGTGTTGTCGCATTAATTAAGACTCATTTGCGTCATCATCTCATGATCATTGTAAAGAGTGGTGTAACTGAGTTGTTTTAATTCATTTTTTGAATTACATTTTAACTCAAGTTGTAAAATACTATTGTATCTTTTTAGCCTAGTCTTTTATCAACTTAGGTGTGTACCTAAGTGGATTTCCATGTGGAAATCCACTTACAGTTTCAGTACCAGAATTATACAAGGCGGTGCATTTTCAACGGTTTCTAATTTGATTTAAAATGCGTAAACGACTGTCATCTGACTTAGACTAGAACCAGTAATAGTCAGACTTTCAGAATTTTCACAAGTCGAACCAAACGTGCTTGCCGAAGCACAAAGTTAATTTGCTAGTCCAACCAAGTTTTTAAGACTTTTTGTCAACCTATCAGTTCTCCGGCTTAATAGTTATCGGCTGTTCAAAGTCGAGCACCTCGGCTCCAAGGTTAAGTGCAAATATTCGAGATTTTCACACAAAAAATGGAGAGCATATTTACCGATCGTTTTATATAAACTCCGCGAATGGAATTCCACATGGTACCAACAGACATTAAATATATAGTGGAGTATGTAGGTAGTGGAATTTTAATATCGTCTCGCATATTTTAGCATAGCTCAATTAATGCATAATATTTGATTCATCCAATCTTATTTTTAAATTTTACGGGTAACAGCTAGACAGTAGACCGGTTTTGGAATCAGATGTGAAATTTCTGTTTATTTAGACTAGACTGTTGTACGTTTAAATGCTAAAAATAAATAGCTAGATAAAGATTAACTCTTTCAGTTCAAGTATAATAAAGTAACTAAATTCTACTTATCTGTTGCACTGAATCAGGGAGTTATAGACTCAGTATGTGTGTATACGTACTTAAATTTCCATTCTGTTAAAACATATTATAATAAGACAACAGATAAGAATCGTATGGTAAGGGAAAACTTATAGTTTAAATGATACGCGATAAGTCTTCGTAAAAAGATTAATATAATCTAACATGCAAAGAAGAACTTCTCTTGCAACATAAAACCTTTGTCTTTACTTTATGAGTTCTGATTCAAATAAATTTAACATTTCGTTGTCAGTATTTATTTCCGAATGTAAATGTCTATTAATTATTAATTTATTTAAATAAACAAACATTAGTTACGTCATTATTCTTTATGGGCCAGATGTACATAATAAATTGTGGGCCTTATAATACATTTTCACTTTTCTTGTACCTACTGTGATAAAATGTCAACGTGTTTTTATATAAACAAGGTTGCAGTGTTAATCTGATTGAATG
Organism: Shargacucullia verbasci; assembly: GCA_947562105.1. Classification (NCBI taxonomy): domain Eukaryota; kingdom Metazoa; phylum Arthropoda; class Insecta; order Lepidoptera; family Noctuidae; genus Shargacucullia; species Shargacucullia verbasci. The sequence goes on along the minus strand of OX387289.1, from coordinate 8,531,176 downwards.
AAAACGAGGATATAGTGCTAGCTTCTGTGCAATTATTATCTACAGCCCTGAGGTATTAGAATAGAATATATCTTTATTTCATGTAAACCAAATTCAGGCATGTCTGAAATGTCGAGACTCTAGGCGCACGGTTCCAAATAGTAGGATCCATGGAAAAGAACCGGCAAGAAACTCAATAGAAACTCTTTTAAAATAAATCGATCTTACAATAATGTTTGGTACACTGTTGTGGTAAGAGAATGCGAGTATAATGTAGTTCAATGTGAAAAATCAAACGAAAAACAAAAAAAAATACTAGGAAAACAAAACATAATAAGATTGTCTCTGAATAAGATTGTCATGGCAGTTACAAGCTGACCAGTCCCGTACTATTGAATAAGCTATGTTGCAATAGCTACGTAGGTTGAAGATTCTAAGCAACAATAGCTTACAGGAGAAGCGGCCGTTACCTGTACCACAGTTCGTTCGGACAAAAGCGTGTGATACATCCATACATAATTTTCCATACAGATTTTCACTTTTAAATGTCTCACACGTTCGAACCAGCAAACCAGCATCACATTGTGGGTGATTAGGTAACCGTTTTTCCCCGAGCTCGGCAAGTTTTCGCAAGCGCGTTGCCACACAGAGTCTACGTTAATTGGCGTGGCTTATAGCACATTTAACCGATAACCTCACCGTACTGGCAGCGTTAAATTTAATTTGATAGGGTTATCGTCACGTGATGTTTGGTTTTTAGCTTTTAGCGGTAACTTGGTCACCGTGGATCGATCGAGCGTGCAGATCGATGATTGTGGAAGATTTCCACTTCAAAATTAAGCAAATTCACTTTCTGTTGCCAAATATAGCATTATAACGTGTATTTCCAGATGCGCTTATTTATTGTTAACTTAGTTGTACATAAACCTATTTTCCCGCTGGAGAAAACTGTCATTGAACTCACTGTCACTAAACACCTTAAAGCCACAAGTACACTTAACATAAACAATAATACAATACACAACAAATTAACTCAAAAAAGAACAAAAAGAAACAACAGACAGTCACACTATACACAAAAAACCCAACAGAAAAAGTGGCCAGTTCAAAGCAGTTTTAAAAAGAAAAGAGTTTTCATTCGAATCCATTTGAACTTACAAAATATGTGAGATATGCATAGCCGTATGTGAATTCATTCAAATGTATTACAGTCATGCATGCATAAGAAAAACAAACAGAAATAGGGTGGGGGCTCACGTGATATGACTGAGGTTGCTCAAGACCCGCATGCACGTAAACACATTACCTTACGTCACCAAAAAACACGCATAATGCGGAAACATTAGCGTGTGAAACTGACTTTTTAAACAAAAAAATACACACTAAACGATAGTAATTAATCTGTTATCAAATATTAGTGTTAAAAATAAACTTAAATGTACAAAAACTATGCCGTGACTGAACATAAAAACTTAAGTAGGTACATTTTGATGTCTAGTCTTGGTATCATAATTGCTCGTAGATATAAAGAGGTTTAATGTGAATTGCTATATTATTTTCTTTCTTTATTGCATTTACAAAACATGAAACCAGTATAATTGAGCTAAATTGCGTATATACACAGTGAGTTTTTAGGGATCTCTATAGCAGGTATGTTAGTGGTTAGAGACAAGGAGATTAAAAGTCGATTTTTGAACCTTTATTCATTAAATACAGAAAGTATAGTTATCGTGATTTGTTTTTCTTTCGATTTATTGGTTTCGGCAGACAATACTTTTTTTTTTAATAATCGTATTCTACTAACCCTATTCTACTTCCTACTAATATTATAAATGTGAAAGTTTGTGAAGATGGATGGATGGTTGGATATTTGTTACTCAATCACGCCAGAACGGCTGAACGGATCTGGATGAAATTTGGAATAGAGATAGATTATAGTCTGGAATAGCACATAAATTATCCCGGAAAAATTTACGGGTTCTTAAACCACGCGGGCGAAGCCGCGGGCGGAAGCTAGTATTTTCATAAATTCAGCCCATGACTATACTATGTGAAGAGCCTCTTCTCAGGATGAAAATTCTTTAATTTTGTATAGCTTCATTATCCGTGATGCAAGTGAGTGAAAGGCACAAGCAAATTGAGTCAAAACATTTTTTTTTAATAAAGCGTAAAATAAAATCTAGTAAAATAACACCCTGTGTGTAGCAATGTCTTCAAATATCAACGGTTAATTAATTTATGATCTAAAGCCGGCAGTTAAGTTCAACCATCCCATATTTGGCAATGTAACAGTAACATAGTCAGACAATAACGCTGTTTCCTGACATGATAATTACAACAACTAAATAAGCGATCCACATGTGTGTAGTGAGTATTGAAGAAGCATTCAGGATGTAGTATGTCTAGCTAAGTAAAGGTCGACAGGTGTCCGGCTTGGGAGGTCATCTCCGTGCGTTCCAATCATGTGCACACCTTTTTGCCGTTTTTATTATATTCTATTAAAATAAATTGGAAAGAAATATTGTGGAAAGCGACGAAAGAAATAATAACGAAATCTCTGCATATTATTAGAGAGTAATTGTTAATCCATTTTGCCCAAAAATATGTTTCCCAAAAACATAAAATTGTTTTTTTTTTTATTGCAGATAATAAAAATAATACTGGCCAGCGGCATGTACAGAATCATGGCATCTGTTTTAATTTTTGTTTTTAAACTTTCCTCCTCCCTAGTAATAATTCCTGTATCGTGGATGCGTTTACAAACACATATATTCACGTACACAAATATCCAGACCCGGAACAACTATCTGTAGATGATACTATTGCTCCGTGCTTTTATTATTATTATTTACTATTTGCTCCGTGCGGGAATCGAACCCGCGACACGTAGCGCAGCAGTAGATCTCTCAACCACTGCCCCAACCGTGCCGTATGTGTTCCAATGTTGAAATTATATTAACAGCGCCATAATAATACACATGAAATATTTGTTTAGTGATGTATAGGTAATTAAAATCCTTTTTCGTGTAAATATTAGATTTTCGTCTCATTTCCATTGCCATTGTAAAAAACACCTAATTTGCTAAACTTGCCATCATTAGTTTGTTCAGTATTTTATGAATTAATAAAGTATGTTTGTAAAAGATGCTGAAGAAGGAATCCAAATCACCTTATCAAACCAATTCAATAAAATAAAAATAATTACATCTTACCTACTTACTTCTTAATTCTGTATTTCTGCTGTATAACTCGCCTAATTCTGTATAAGTGCTGGAAATAAACTGCAAAAATCAGGACTATTCCTCATTAAAGGCTGGACGAAGAACTCTTAGACGTCGCGATTTTCTTTTTGAATTTACCGCAGTAATTTATTTTCTCTAAACAATTTTAATTGGAATACCTATGTGACAGTTTCATATCCATCCTTTAAAGCTCTTATATTAAACCTTCGTCACTATTGCTGGTTAGGTACTCTCTAGCAATCATTAGCGACTGCTAAAGATTTAATAAGTAGCACAATGGGACTCCAATGATGCCTCTTAAAGTACTTCTTTTATTTTATGAAAACAACGACATTTTTAACGTTCTTTAGTAAATGTTAAGTGTTCAATGACCCGAACGTTTTGTTCATACCTTATCTTTTTTGTTACCTATGGATATGTAAAATGTGAACAAAACAACTGCCTGCTGAATGCCTACCAACCGAAATCATTTCAAAAGTACTTATATTATATTTACGTAGCTCACGTAAGTATGTATGTTAAGCAAAAAATGGGCAGTTAATACTCATCTATCAAATCCAGGTCTGATGTTGATGATATCATAATTTACTGATAAAATTAATTCTTCGTTTTAGTTACCTATAATAAGTTTATAAAGTCACGGTATATAGAAAATAAATTGCTTATTTATTGTAATCTGACATTCCTACATAATATTTATATCTAAACAAACACACACAATACCTACTATGCACTTATTAATGATGCAGCTCGACCCGGCTCTAACAGCATCATTATGAAATAGTGACCTTTTATACTAATAGTACCTACTCAGTGGCTATAAAATACACACTAATGACCCATATTTTACGTAGACAACTTTCAGTATAAAAATGCACGCCCCTTCACTAAACGTTATTATTTAAATGTGTGAAAAGAAATATTTGCGCTACAATCGAAGCATCCCACTTACGTGTCTAGCCGGTGACTAAAGAACCATTGATATTGACGAGGTTGCGTTTATTGGGTTTAAAGACATTAGAGGGAAGTGCATTTTTAGACTGAAAGGACTCTACGCATGGAGATCTTACAATATCTAGTTTATAAACAAGCTTTTGGGACCAAGGACGCCTTGCTGGCATGCCCTTTGATTCGTGTGACCTAGATTAAAAAAAAAGTTCAATTGATGGGATTCTCAGAAATTCCCAAATAAAGATTTGAGTACCTTTTTTTACCAATTAGTACATACCTACATTAATTAACTTACTCCTATACTCCAAACTTAACATTCTTCATTTAATATATTTATTTGCATAGGTAACTAAAGGATAAATTCAATTTTGCGGTTCCAATGTATAAATAAAATTATCAACACTGAATATTTTACACAAAAAATGCAAATATTAATAATAAGTAGGAAGTACGACCCACTCAGAACAATTAAACCTTTAGTGCTAAAATTCACAAACTTACAATTATCGTTAACATTATGAGTACATTAACGTACAGTCGGCGAAAACTTTGAACTTGCGTAAATACTATTTACTAATTGATTCTATAAATACATTTCTATATACAGGTACCGAGGATTTCTATAAATAGGCACTTTTTGTATCACTCTTGATATCATCCTATAAAATTACGATGCAATTTTTTAAACGGTAGAGTTTTAACCTACGTATAATAAGTGGATTACCACTTATCCCACTTAAGTTATAGTCAAAGTCTTTCCACCACAAATCAACTTTTGTTGAAGTGATGAGACACATTTTATAGCTCACCGTAAAGTTACAGTACAGTCCATGAAACAGACCGAAGCTCATTTGGCATCTCTACTTGAAAAGCGTTTGTAAGAAATGACAGAACTGTTGCGTTGTTCGGACCTTATCCGCTTTCAACTTAAATGCGATCCTTTCTGTCCTTACCCGTGCTCTCGCGACCTCAGTCATATCTTATCTCTGCCAAAACCGAGTCGAACACAGCTGAACACCTTATGCGTGGTTGTCGCATTCTGTGCAAATCACATGACTATTTACGCAACCTTCTCAAACGAACAATGGGTGTCGGAATAAATCTCCAGTATCCTAGACCACTTACGTAGAGATAAATTGTCTAGATAAGCCATACTGGAAACTTTCAAATAATACGTGATTGATGTAAAGTTACCAGTAGTTATGGTATCATTACTTTAATTAATTGAAGTTTCAATACATTTTCGTTATACTAAAGTGCTTTCGTTATACTAAAGGTCAGTTTTAAAACCTTTATATATCAATTTATAAACAAAAACTAGGAAGTCAGGGACCATCATACTTGATCTGGGAACTGCTAAGTTTACACCTCTCTTTGCTTAATCTACTACCTGTCTGCCTAGTCCTGTGCTTATCTCATCTGTACCAGACACCAATACAATCACATACAATACTAGTGATTATCTTAATGTGAAAGCAGTGATAGACTGAGAAAGGTTTAAAGCTTACCTCCTTCTAAACGAACGGTCTAAAATCAAACCATAATTTGATTATCACTTGCGCTAAAATTGAAGGAAAACAGGCGAGGAAACCTGAGAGAACACACATCCAGCACTAACCCATCTCATTCCGATAAAAGGCCTCAGTAGTATAATAAGAGGAATTATTAAAAATGTAATAGGGCCAGCTGGCAGCATGGTAATGTAGTAATTAAACAACTAAAGTCCTATGACCACATGCCGCGTCCAGTGCAAATATTTTCGTTCAAGTTTCGCCACATTTGACCTTGTCCAACATACACTATAGTACCGATATCCATTTTAAGTATTCAAACTTCTTGGTCACGTAATTCTATCGACCACACTTTCGTTTTAAATACGTAATCATCGAGAGTAATGTTCATGACTATACTTGCGCTTATTATTTTTTATTGTCTTTCTGACATTGAATTGGTCAGACAATAATTGCCTTCATAAATGACCTTTATTAAAAGCTCTTCAAGTTTATTCGAATTTTCAGAACGCATCTGTAATATCGGAAGCAATTATTTTAGAGGATAATGGTATATTTATTACGATGATTACTTTCCTGATTCGTATATGGTATTTTCGCGAAAATTTGAGATTTTACCGTTTCGTTATATGCCGTTTATATACCTACAGTATACGCATATTTACACATACATCCATTACATCGTGACAAAAGTAGGGGCTTATAGTCACATAGCTGCGATTTGGATGAGTTCATCGAGACCTCCGTGCCTCGGAAAGCATGTTAAGCAGTTGGTTCTGGGTATACGCATACCTGACAGTCGTTACGGGCATCAACAGCCCAAAGTCTCATAAGCCTAACCTTAGAGTATCAGAGTAATGGAATGGGGCAGGTCAGATGGCAGTCGCTCCGTGAAAAATACTGATATTCAGCCGCAACCGGTTAGACTGGAAGCCAATCCCAATGTAGTTGGAAAAAGGTAGATATACATATTAATTGTTGAGTCCTACTTATGAAAGTTTAATAAGTGTGCATCCACAAAACTACTTAAATGGAACATGTTTATAACATTGCGCATTTCCCGTTAACTTTCGAAGTCAATCTATATCTTTGGTTCATTATTCTATCTTACTACGTAGATATTGATTTCTCACGCCATCATCCGATGACGCGAAAGACATAAAATACGCTATAAACCTTAAACAATTTATACATCATAGATTTTTTATAATCAGCCAGCAACGAGTGCTCTACAATTTACAGACAGAATGACTGATGAGCCACTTCCACATTATTTACATTTATGTAATGGTATGCGAAATCCGGGAGTGCGAAAGTGGCAAGTTGACATTTAGTAATATCGTGCACGTTGTCAGCTGACCGCAACCGGTTGCTGCTCCTTTCAAGGCGAGAGGGACAAAAAATACTCACCTAGTAGCTGTAATACTTGCAGTTATATAAAATACAATTCAAGGAACTACCTCATTGGTCTAGTGGTCGCAAGTGCGGCTGCTGAACGTCAGTTGGATCAGGATTTTTAGGAAATTCGCAGTAGCTGTCGGGAGTTTGGCATTGTACCTGTGGAGAAACGAGGTATGGGGTTCCCCCATTGAAAAGGCAGGACCCTCCGACCAGGCAAGGTGGTTAGCCTGGCGGGCCGAAGCCCGACGATTGATGTCGGAAATTTGTATATGTGTTAGAATCGTTGTAAGCTCTCATAGTGCGATTCAGGGTTTGTTGTTGTCGCTTCACTCCGATAGATGGCGCTTTACTTTTTGACATGTTGTGAGTAGTAGTCGCTACATACCCATTGCGGATAGGCTCGTCCCTTATGAAATGAGAGTGTACAATTATATACCTCTGCCTAACCCACGTGATTCCCACGTTATGTTGTCAAATAATCTAAAATAACGACTTTTGTAGAAAATATAACATCTTTTATTTTTCAAACAACATTATTGCAACTAATTATAAATGTATCTTCTATCGTGAATCATTGTACATGTCTCGTTGGATAAATGTCAATTTTATTATCATTAACATACAGATCAAAAACGAAAAATTATGAGTTGAAATTTTGAATGTGTTTGCTTGTTGTATAATAGCTTCATCATTTAAATGGTCGTGTCTCACGAGGCTACTTGGGTACATATTTATGTTCATCCGTCTGTTTTATACAATATTCACTGTATAGAGCAATTGCATGACTACGAGTATTCTTATAAGTATACAACGTATTCCTTACAAAGAGCGTAGGCATTAACCACATTTCATCGACTATATACGCGTTGTTACGTTGTTACAGAATGAGTAGGTACATTCCGTAACAAAATCAACTATATACTATAAACGTAGTATCTTTGAAAGGACTAGTTTCCTTAATAGCATAGCAACACGTCTACTCCGAAGGGTTACGCTATAGGTACGTGTACTGTTGTGCACTCATACTACTGATGCCATTATCCGAGCCTATTGTCATTTACCGGGAACAATTCCAAACTCTGGAGAATTAAATAAAAAAGTCTACTTCTTTCTTCTTTAATTTAGGTCACCTTTCGACGGAGCAAACTCTAATCGACCGAAATAATGTTCTCTACAGTCGAAATGCCCAAGTGAGCGGTGAAACCATTTTAGTTAAACACGTGAAGAATTGTTGTGCAAATTAGACAGTTTCTCACGTTTAATTGTTTTACTTTCTTTCCCGTCTAATTGTACGTAGTAGTATCTTCTTTATCCAGATGACCATGATGCAGGTATTTCGAAGAGAACTCGTGAGTTCGTGTACAAAATTGTTTCGGTAATTACTCATACAATAGGTACGTTTTGTTTATGTAAATAATTGCCATGCCAATTTTATTTAGTCACTCGGTACGTACTGTTACAACATATAAGTAAAGGTTTTCTTACGTAATAATAAGTGTTATTGAAAAATTGGTAAACATATGAAAGTGTATCGAGAGTTATTACGGTAAAAAATAATAATTAACATTTTGACTTTTAATGTGTCTTAATGTGTTTGACTCGTACTTGACGAGTATATTTTATACTAGCTTCCGCTCGCGACTTCGCCCGCTTGGTTTACTAATCCGTGCATTTTCCCGGGATAAAAAGTAGCCCATGTGCTATTCCAGACTATAATCTATCTCTGTGCCAAATTTCATCCAGATCCGTTTAACCATCCATCCATCCTCACAAACTTTCGCATTTATAATATTAGTAGGATTAGTAGGATGCATCTATAATAGCTCTTTATTCTCTCCCATTACTAAGCAATGTTGGTATACTTAATACCCGACCACAGCTCTCTTTAGGTAATAATGACAATAAATAAAATATATTTTTATTCATGTTAAAGGCACTTACGAATAATCAGACTCTAGATGACGCTCTAAAAAAAATAGTCTTGAATTCTTTTTCCGACAAAAAGTATAGCTTTTCATTTGTCTGAGAAGCTCAATTACAAGATTAAAATTATTCGCAAGGTGAAAATGAAACCACACCACACGACATGAATGTCAGAGCAATATTATATTATTTATGTAATTCATAGATGCTTATAGTTAAAAAATTTGTTAGGAATTTCTGAAGAAAACTTAAATTATCAAGTTACAAAACTAAGATAGAGACTAAATTTGAAATTATCGTTGAACTTTAAACCTACTTTGTCTGTACGCTTTTGGAGGATGTTACTCCCATCTTAGTATAATCGAACACGTAACAGCAATAAGATAATATTCATACAACGAAATTATCGTTCAAATTCTGTTCATACCTATAAAAACTCCTGCCATTGTAACCTCTAACGAAATGGAATGTTGATTGATCGATCAGACCAGTGAACCCTATTTGAATAGAAAGCAAGATGTAACCGGTAATGTCATAAGAGATCATAGATAAAAATGAAAGCATTTGTGGTCATTGGTCATCCTGCGGTCTAATGCCAGTACATTACATACTACGCTTCCTATATAAACTGATATTGCACTTGATATATGAATAAACTTAACCACAGATTTAAAAATATAACTGCCTCATTGGTAGTCGTAAGCTTGACTGCTGAGCGTGACGTTCTGGGTTCGATTCCCGCGTCGGGCAAAGTGTTATTGGGTTTTTCTGTATGGCAATTCTCAGTAGCAGCACGGAGTCTGGAACTGTGCCTGGTAGATGGCAATAGGTTCGTCCCCTATTACATGGAATTACCTATTACAAGGGAGGCTGTTATTGATAACAGCATCGGCGAAATGTGAGTGTACAATAGTACACCTCTGCCTAACCCTTCGGGTAATACAGGCGTGATGCTATGTTAAGTTAATAAAAATATAAAAAAGGTAATAAAACTGGAAGATTAAAAACAGTAAAGTTGCAACTAAAACTTGCCTATTACATGAGTATACCTATAAATAAATAATATTGAATGTAACTGTATCGGTTTTATACGACAGGCGGTACATCTAATATGAATATATCTTAAAAAGACGTTCCCAAGATCATAAGTCTAAACAAATCACGTCTTAGAATGATACTTGAGGAACGAGTCTATCATTTAGCTGTCATAAAATACCTTGAACTCGGGCGTAGAATCTTCTTAAATGTAGGTTAACGACATATTAATATCTACAGTGCCACCGGGTTTAGAAGTTACATAAAAAATCTTCGTTATCATTTCTGTCGAGTTTTGGCAATTGGACGAGTTGTCACAAATTTACTGTAAATTGTGGATTGCGCTGAAATGCGCACCTAGCGAATATTATCGAGATACATGACAAATAAACAGATCATAAAAATTATAATACAACTAGCTGAGAAGACAGACTTTGCACTGCTATGTCTTAAAAAAAAACAGCTGTCTGATAAAATCACATTTATCAGACGCGCGAACTGTCAAACACGCGAAGTTTCAGAAAATTTAACGACTATTTTAACTGTCAAACACGCGAAGTTAAAATAGTCGTTAAATTTTCTGAAATTTTCCAGTTTTCTGCGCAATTTTCTTAATTTTTCTTACCGTAAGAACCTTCTAAAAAGTATTAGAAAATTAAAAAGAAAAGATGAATGAAATCGGTAAAGTCGTTCTCAAGTTATGGCGTGACCAAGGGAAATAGGGATTCATTTATATATATATAGATTTGTTGGTAAAATTGGCCCTAGGAAAATTATCGATGAAACTTCTAACCGTGGTATAAATATTGTACTACAAGCTTGACAGGTGCTTATCAGAACGTGACGACTTACGGTGGCGGACGTAACTATAATATATTATATTCAGAGTGACTGTTTTATTGTTATTTATGTAGCGTTTACACTTTTATTGATATACATTCCAATTACAGCTATATTAATATTCAAAACGGATTAATTTATAACTGTACGCGTTATAAAATATATGGAAGTAGTCTTCCTCACTAGCGATACCTAGTGTGGGGCAACGTTTAAAAATATATATATATATATATACACCAATAAATAAACAAAAACCAATCTAAACGGCATTTATTAACTTTTTATCGTATCGGCAAGAACTGTCCTATAAGTAGGTATTGGTCACGCCATTATAGAAAGATTAGCCAGTCAGCCGACAGTACTCAGCTCCTCACTCGAAGCACCCCGTGAACCCTAAACTATTATTAGTTTGGGGTTTTGTTATCAACACATACTAATAAAACTGTATCTTTGTTGCAGGTTACGACGAAGTCTGCTGCTTTTAGCGGCTGTGCTGGCAGTACAGACGAACGCACAGAAAAGCAAGCTAGACGACAGCAACATACAAGCAGTGCCGAGTGACCTCAGACGAGCAGTCAGCGAAGCACTCGCTTTAGAAAAGAGATTCTTATTAGGCGCTAGCGATGCGTAAGTATAGCACATCACTCTGAGTGTAGTAAGTCCATCACTGGACTGAATTACCTCCTATAGTATTCCAAAAAATTCTTGCTCGCTAGCGTCCAATGGCCCCCAGTTCCCAGCCACCATAATCCAGAACGCGTGTTTTCTAATTTCCACTCCAAACTCCGCTTTCAAATTTCTGTTATCCCAATATCTCTGATATGTGCGTTACTTTAGTTAGGTCTATAAGTAAACAATAACGACTACGCCGTAAATCGTAGATCCTATAAGCAAATCTAAATTAAGGTACCACTAAATCCTTTATTGAACGCATGAGCTTTCCAAGTTTATAAATTTACCCTAGCAAGACTGTTATTCCGCATAAAAGTACCATTGATGCACCTTGCGATACTTCTTCTATCGTGTCGACACGAGCTTTTGCATTGGAATCGCTCATACCGTAGTAGAAAGATTAGCCAGTCAGCAATGATGGTATCGAAGCTGCCTAGCTGCCCAGGGTGCATCATACGTGGAAACTTTTTCAGATTTCACAAAATTTACACTAAAACTAAACTCCGTCTAAAAGCTACGTGAATTCATTAACGTGCTCTCTTTTAATAATTCCTCAGGCACAATTGCTCCTCAGACGAGGATGAGTTCAGCAGGATCCCCTGCCCGCCCAGCAAGTACCGTAGTGCAAGCGGCGAGTGCAATAATGTGCGACACAGACCGTGGGGCAGGAGGGGAGACGTATTCCTCAGGCTTATGCCACCCAATTATGCTGATGGTATGTACATAGTTCTGACATTCTTAAATCTTACTCTGTCATATTTGATCGGCCTACTGTATATAGTCGTTGCACGACGTAATAGGCAGGCTTTATATCCAAGTTGTCAATGTCAAAAGCGATTAACAATAACCGTATGTAATGATGCTGTGGTTAAACTAGAATAATATTGTCCCATTATTCAAAAAAGAGCTTAAGGCCAAATAGTATCAGTTAAACTTTAACATAACGTACTTAGTTCTCGTTTCTAATATTAATCTCACTTAAACAGCTTAAGATCTTAGTTCTATTCATATGAAAGTATTATATGAGAAACGCGGTGCATTGTGCAATGACGCTCATAGACAAACTTTGAAGAAAAGGATATGCATTATATCCATTCAAATATTTGCAACTCATCCACTATAATTTAAATTAAGTTTGTAAAGAAAATGTTTTTCGTTGTTACAGACAATTATAGTAATATATTTTTAAATACATACCAATGCAAATTAATTTGCAGTCGTAAAATTCAATAACCAAATTATTCAATTAATATTCGATCAAAGTTTTGATGTTCCTTAAAACGTAATAAATATAAATTCTTATTACTTATTTATAGCTTCCTATGCAAAAAATACCTGTTTTTTATATCATACACCCCATATTAGGAAGTAGCGTAGGAGTGCAACAGATAACCTTTATTTCCTTCACAGTTAATTATAAAAACACCAAACAATCCTCTAATTTGTATGAGAAATAAAATTACATGTAGTTTTTATGATAACCGGTATTGCGTGGCCCGTAATTATATTGAGATGGGGTATTATAAAGATATGTTTAAATGACTAACATCAACTGTGAGCAAATTAGCTGCATTCATGTTAGAAGCCACTAGATATTTATGCAATTAGGTATACATCATAACAATCAGCGGTCAATGACAAAGCCTGCAATAATTCTTGCAGATTATAAGAATACGCAATAGTTTTACGCGGATTAGTTTTATGTCGTTACTACAATATGTCAGAATTTATAAAGGCTTATTGTTATGATATTATTAAGGAATATATGAAGGTATGGATATATTATATACACAATATCTTTGTGTTTTTTTAACACTAAGTAAAACATGTTAATACAGGCAATCTGAATTAATCCAATTATATTATTAATAATATTATAAATATTTCATTACCTTCCATGTCCTTGCGTTTTTTCCTGCTTGGTTGTCACTCGTTTCACTTTCACCTGAATTTACATTTTGTGTAAAAATCAGGGTTCCTTAATTTATCCGATTTCTATCGCCATCGATTCAAATGTACTGCTTTACTAATGTACTACCTTATACCCAAGATTTAGTCCACGTATAAATTACAATTACGAACGATTTAAATTTATTTTTAACCAGTACTAGTAGAATGCCGTAACATTCTGCACTGTAAATTAGTACATTCTTAACTTAACTTATAATTAAATATTTATCTTAGTTCATAAATTATTTTGTATTGCAAATTCAATGTAATATAGTAACTAATTTATGAGTTATTCCTATGCAAATTTAGGAGTGCAGGCAAAGTTACGGCATTCTGTCGTTACTAATAAAATTTATTAGGGAAAACATGGCGTATCACACAATTAATTTAAAGAATCGGTCTATTAGTCTCTGAAAAGCCCACAAAACAAATAAAGCTACAATCTTCTTTGATGAGGAAAACAATAACAGTACAGTTCAAGATCGTAATCGTTATATTTAATGGTTTATCACTTCCCACCTTGTAATTACCTGATTTAAGTATCATGTTCAAAATAATCACCATGCTAAATACTGGATTTACCAATGCTTCTGAAGAATTCTGCGAAGTGGTGAGACATAAGGAAAAGGGAAAACGGTAATACAAAAGATCGTAATATTAAAATTAGATGCTATACGAATTTACGATTACCGTTTAGGTATCTCATTTGAAGATTAAAGCCATGGGTATTTTTAACAACATTGGATTTACCAATGTTAGTAACAATTGCTTACCAATTCTCTGAAGTATTCATACTTTGTTTAATTTACGCTGTTTAAGTAGGAGATGACGCAAGTGAATATAAACGGTAGGCACACCTTGAGTTTCGTTTAGAAAATCATAATGTAAAGTTGTCGTAAAATATTATAGATGTACTGGCAAAATCATGTATTTAGTGGCTCAAACTCTTTGTAATACACATGTATATCTAAAATTAAAATACGGTAGAATGCCGTAACTTTGCCTGCACTCATAACTGTGCCTAGGAATATTAACTCTTTAATAACTTACTATATCACATTTTATTTGCAATGCTAATAAATTTATGAACTAAAATAAATATTTAACTATAAGTTAACTTAGAAATACAGGCACTTGCACTACTTCAGTACAGACAAAGTTAGGAGTGCAAGCAAAGTTACGGCATTTGACTGTATTATTTTATGATGTCATGCAAAGTCTGGCGACGTGGCGCGATTGCCAATAGCCACTTAATTTGTCTCCTAGTGTATACACAGCTCTAAATCTGTGTTTTTACTACGTCCTGCCACATAATCACATTAAAGTGCAAAATCAGTCGCTAAGAACTTCCTAATACTAATATTAGGAATGTCTTAATGTGAAGAATGACGTGTTGATAGGTAAATGGTATTTAAATAGATTGGAACATTTTATTAATTGACATTAGTAACACATCACCCAACTATCTTAAAATAAAATCACTATTATTTAATGTATTTATATCTACTGAATATTTAATAAGTAGATTCCGGATTTATGTACACTTGATCTATTTGAGGTCACATTGACATCAGAAGTCACGATCTCTAAAGCTTTTGTAGACATAGTATTCGCTATGTCTTTACAATATATAATTACGTATCAATACAATTTCTACTTTACTACGTACATATATTATTTATGTAAGAAGTGAAAATATGTATAAAAAAAATATTACTCTGAAAGGTAATACATACCATTCTTTCAATCTAAATATATTTTTATATCTGTATATACCTAGTAGGCATTCACATGATTAAATAAATTAGTTTTAATACAGTTAAAAAATATGAACTTTAAATAGCAATAAATAGTTTGAATAAGATTAATTTGTATGCGCAACAGTAAGGTTCGATGCACTCTATATCTACTTCAGAATGATTAAACAGTCGATTATCTAACTCAAAACAGCTTCCGATCTTCTGTAGTTATATAACCAATGTTTACATGCGTTAAAAAAAGTTTCAACCAATCATTAAATGTAGGTGATTTGTCTCACTCGAGACACGGAAGCGAGTTCATCACAAACAATACAAAGTAACTGTTTCCAACTACTAAAGCAATATATTAAAAGTGTACGTTGAAATATATTAATTGCTAGTTAGAATCGATTGAACATAGCTATTAATCAATCAATGTTTTGCTTTTTTTCTTATAAATTGTATTCGTAATCTAAAACTCCGTCCCAAACTCCGCGCATGGTGCTACTGAGAATTACCATACAGACAAACCCAATAACACTTTGTCCGACCCAGGATAGTACGCTCAGCAGTCGAGCTTGCAAATACTAGACCAATTAGCAGTTAGTAGACATTTACTTATTGTTACAATTTAAATGTAATTTCCACTTAAAACACGTTTGATAAACTAAAGCTATTGGAATAACGTTCGAATATCATGATTATGATATTAAATTAAGCTATACGCGAGTACAGTTAGGAACTTATAAATAGAGTGCAATGTTGCTTAACCCCGTAATGGCAACATTTTCAAATAAAATCTGTCACTACGTTCTCATCCATCCATACTATTCTAAATGCGAAAGTAAATCTGTCTGTTACCTCATCATGACTAAACCACTGAACCGATCGGTAAGAATTTTTTCGAACAGGTATTTCCTATGTTTAATCCTTCATATTTAAAGCGTGACGTAGCGCCCATTAAAATATTTCTTCAGCACTTGCACAATATTTTAATTAGAATTCAGATTGACGCCAAATTGTTTAACAATTTAAATTGACCAGTAACAAGATACGTAGGTACACAAAATATCTTAGTTTGAGCTAGCAACTACTTTTAAACGTAGGTACTGTAATACATCAAAAATAGTTAGCTAAGATTAGCCGAATTGCTTATTAAAATACCTCGTTTAAGTATTACACATGAATGCACTGTTACGAGTGTTAGTTGAAGATTTAAAAGCTGGTTAAAATATTTTACAGTAATAACCGTATATCTACTTAAAGAGTATCATATAAAGCTTACCTTACAGATATGCTATTTACAAATGAAAACATATAGCATTACAATAAAACACTATCGAAGGTTTATCTGTTTGTAAACTTTAATTCGTTATTCATTTACATTTGCATCTATATTTATTTTTCATGCAAATAATTATTTGAAATCGGAGCAACGCAATACTAAGTTCTAATGCATTTTGAAAGGACCTGGTAATCCGTGAAGATGTTAATAGCTGGTACATAACCTCCATAAGACTATATTAATGATTATTACTTGCATTTGTTAGCATAATTACGTATTTTGCAAGTTATTTACGTAACTTAAGGACACGAGAAAATTAAAAGAAGAGAATGTATTGAACACCCTTAATCCCTTCAAGATCGTACAGTTACATTTTATAAGGAAGAATTTATTTTACATATAAGGAAACGCATGTTTATACTGTATATTATTTTTCTTTTGTCCAAGGTGTCTCTCAACCATTTTCGCCGCCATACCTTCCGGAGCCAACACTTGCAGTCCATGCTGCAACTTCGCTAACCCCGTCAGCAGACCACGACTACGTGACCAGCATGCTGGCTGCATGGGGACAGCTCATTATGGACGACATTATCACCACAGCGAATGGAAACAAGGTAATACTTCAACTTTTACAACAAAAACAAAAAGGGCGACAGAATGCAACCTTGTGGTACTCCTTGAACTATAACATAACGATTGCAACGAAATTAGAAACTCGATTATTTCACTAGTTTTTGCGTACTTTGTAAACTTGACTTTACGTGTGGTACATCGTAATGTATTGCCTAATATTAACATAGTCTCCGCTGTCTCAGGAGACGTAGTTACGTACAAACTTGCTTCATCAAATAACATCTTATTTTATTGTTAACGTTCATACAAACTTAGCGAGGTCAAGGTTAAATAAATAAAAAATAAGTTACCACATCCTTATGATGAATCAAAGCTAAATAATCCGGCTCCAATAACAATTCTTGAAAGTTCAATGATTCATTCAAGTCAATTCCATTTCAATGAATTAGTTTCAGTTGACTACAAAGCCTACTTAACAATCGATTACGTGAATAAGACTATGTGTGCGGCTAAATCACACATCGTGTCCAACACATTGAAGGCCAGCGGACGCATGCTTTTTGTTAAGAGGAACGGATGGTGTCGCAACTTGACATCCATTCAATATCCGCGTAATCATCCGCCAAATGATGAGCATCTATGTATTCGCGAATATTTAGGGTCCTAAACTTCAATTTCGAATAATTTGATTTTAGTAGGTTCTGCAGAATTCTTCTCAATAGAAAATGGGTCTGTATATGTGTAGATAGCTTACTTATTTTTTTTTATTATATAGTATGATGATAGAGCCCAATGATGAAAGGACCCATTATGGCACAAAACCTTCATCGTGTCCGCCAACTGACACTTGACTAGCTTTGTATCGTCTGCTAACTTGAACTTGACCAAGACTCTACCAATTAAACTTGATTACATTGTTATTAACAATAATCATTTATTGGAGCGTCATTACGATGATTCTATTACCACCCGTGAACTTTAGCGCTGTCCTTGTCATACACAAATTCAGCTAATGAACTTTAAGAACTTTTGAAAGGTAGATAATATGTTTCATGCTGCTATTGTAATTATCAATCAGTCACGTCTAGTCAGTGTCATTAGCGCGCTATGGATAGACGAGAAAGTTTATGTGTCTTTGTACTGCAACAGGGCCAACAGGACATTGATTCTAATATGGATGTCGTATTCATTAACAATGAATTCCTTGTCTTTAATATGTTTTATGTTTCAAAAAGGTTTGATATACCTGATTTTGTAATTTGATTAAATTGAAAAATAAATTCGATTTTGATGGTCACCAGCCATGTTCTAAATCACGTTGTCTTATACCAACAAAAACACAAAACATGTTATTAAATGCTCGTCATGGATCCTGGGTAATATACGTTCAAACAATTTTTTGCTAATTTTGGATTCTCTAAATATCAAGGATAATATTTTGTATTAAACCTTGTGAGCAAAGCACGTGATAACAGTATTGAGTTCACGCGGTCAAAACCAGACGTACTGTGTCATAGGAGGCAATCAATTGTACACTTATTATTAATAACAATTCACAGGCCTCTTCCCATAGTGAGAAGGTTAAAGCTTAATCTATCGTGCTAGCTTGGTGCAGGTCGGCGGACTACGCACGCCATCGAAAACTTTTTAACACCAACACAGGGGTGCAGGGTTTCCTCACAATCTTTTCCTTCGTCGTTAACGCAAGTGATAATCAAATTCTGATCCGAAAATGATTTCGAAATAGCAGTAGGCTTTGTTCGAACTCAGACCTCCGAACAGTTCATGAAATCCGTTTGGAAGCAAGGGTTCAAACATTAGACTACACTGATACATTATGCATATTTTAGAACCTATGATTTTATAATAAACGGATCAATAACAAGTGCATACGGCAAGGCTGTGTTTCGTAACATTCGTGATAGTTCGCAGGGTCGCGTAGAAAGGTTACGTATGTAGCGGTCGCAGTGAAAGCAAAGATGAAGTAACAGGCTAGTAGGCGATCTCTGAGTTCCTCATAGGCTCAATTTTCATGTCACAGAGATACGACAGGAAATCGTTCTGATTGTCTGACAGCGGATGGTAGCAGCTATTGTCTTTTGTAGTTGCTGTAGCGTTGATAATTAACACTATTATTGAAAACCTTACCTGTTTATAGCGATTAATTTAATAATGGAATTCAGTAAGTAATAGATACTGCTTGAAATAGGAACTCATTCACGCGATCGTTTTTTAGTCGTGGTAGTGGTTTAATTTGATAATATTGTCAAATTGAGCATATGCACAATCTTTTCAATCTTTTATCGTAACATATTAGTTATTCCTAAAGCATATTTTAAATCTGTATATAAAATATTTGTTATATACCGTAAAAAGAGTAAAAATTAAAACTTTGAAGTGATTTTAACCTTGAACAGGTTGGTAGGATTTCAATCTTTATACCAAAAAACAAAAAAATACTAAGTAGGTGTAAATCCTTTCAAAGTTTTGTCACCAAAGACTCCCTATTCACCCCATTTTACCACAACTACTTACTGTAACGTACCTAAATACGTTAGATTTATAGAGCAAGACACGATTTAACTTTCTCTATTATGTGCAGGGTTAATCCATGCATTCAAATTCCAACCAAATTATATTTGACAATGTTGCCCTTATAATCTTTACTATTGTAGTTAAAGGTACTTATCTATTTAAATTGCGTATACGTGTGTCAAGTGAAACTGTGAAAGTTTTGTATGACTTATGAACCATTGTTCATGGGCTTACACAGTTTAAATAATTACTTTAGTTGGAATTTTGACAATGCCGTATACAAATCGCTTTAACTATAATAATTTTAGAGGAAATTAAATTCAAATTAAATTAATTCAAATTAAACCCTACACTGAATTTGAAGATATTAAACTTCATACCTGACTATATAGGTAATTGTTTCCTTCAAAAATTATAAAAAAAAAAATCTTCTTTAAATTCTCCTTTCATATACCTAACTATAATTGGTAGGTACTCTGTATTATTTTCCTTAACATGACCGAATGGAGGAAACCTGAACACCTGAGAAGGATCCATAAATTTTCTGATGGTATGTGTAGTCCCCAACCTGCACCAGTGCAGCGTGCCAGAACTAAGGGCTAACCTTTATCATCTTGAGAAGAGGGCCTTGCCTAGCAGTGGGACTATAATGAATATTCATTATTAATGCAATCAGATCTTCAATACTGAGAAATTCAATTATAACTCAAACCTACGTTCGTCCTCCGTTTACTATATACAATATATTTACAAACACGTTTATAACTTTAATTTATTTACATTGAACTAAACTAACTAAGAAGTTTAATTAACAAACATTGCAGGATAATCAGTATAATCACTGACTGACCCAGTCATCTAACCGGTCCGTATTAAATCTATAATTTTGTGACGCGTGTAATCTGATCACTTGAATTCTAGCGTGGAATTTAGGCGACAAAATTATACCCCGGCTCATACGTCGGCGTCGCATTAGTTATACGTAATTCAATATTGACATACATTTAATTAATGATATCAATGCCTCTCTATTTTACGCGTGATTTGACGTGTAAACGGTTTATTTTTAAAATGATCTTATATTTTAATCTATAATTTATGCTGCTTTAATCTGTTGTGAAGGTTTTGTTTATGGTAACAAATTAATATTTTTAATTATGAATATTTCTGAAAATTTAATTTTACTGCGGCTTGAGAATTAAATTAAAATTAAATCTTATTCATGTTTCATGCAGGTCATTTATTTGTATTTAACCAGTTGTGTTATGTAATGATAATCTTTGTATGTTACCTACCTACATACGATATCTACATAACAAAACAGGTCTTGAGTTGCCAGAGTACCTACAAATTTATGTTATGTAAAATAAATTAATTTTATATTTTATTTCCATCATTAAACTGAAACCATTTTTGCGAATTTAGTTTGTCCTAGATATTGCATTCATAAAAACCTGTTAAGTATTTAAGGATATTTTTAAATACCTACCCACTTAATGTGCTTTTTTATTGCAGGATTGTAAAGGCGGCACTTGCGAGTATGTTCGCTCTGCTCCCACAAGAAACATCGACTCATGCGGCTTTGGTAAGTAGCTCTTCTAATTTTAGTTAAGTACAGTATCTATCTACACAAAACTATTTTGTATCATATCAAAACAAGCTTATAAATAACATGTCTACCTTAAGTCGTAGCAAACGGTTTTATTTATCAAACTCGCAAAATACGTCAACAATACAGATTTATTTTTAAAATAATCCATCTATCACGAAAGCCTGTTTATAAATTTAAATCAACAAGAGGACAAAATAACAGCATGCGTAGGCCGTTTATATTTAGAAATATCCAACTTTTATAGGTACCTAGGTATATGTATGCTGGTACCTATATTATTATATAGTTGAAAGTATACTTCACGTGTCATAAAGTAACATAATAGTGTGTTATTTTATGAATATTCATAGCAATCACAGCTATCACG
Source organism: Shargacucullia verbasci (assembly GCA_947562105.1). Taxonomy (NCBI): domain Eukaryota; kingdom Metazoa; phylum Arthropoda; class Insecta; order Lepidoptera; family Noctuidae; genus Shargacucullia; species Shargacucullia verbasci. The sequence goes on along the minus strand of OX387289.1, from coordinate 8,509,561 downwards.
TTGAATTTCGTCGACAGGCGTACAGCGACGGGCTCGCGGGTTAACTCGTTTGAAATGTTGCACTACACTAGGAAGTGGTCATAACCCGACTGATTACTGAACCAGTCAACGTTTCTTATCGAAATATATTGTTACGTTGACATAATCTTAAAATCGTTAAAAATACTGGCCAGCGCCAGTCGAATTGTTTGAGGAAATAAGGCTGCGATCAAGGCTACGAACGTACTAGCTCGTTCGATCTGGTTGATAGTTCGTTAACTCTGTATGAGACAACAATTCGCAGTGTCTGCTTAAATATTTTTCATGCAATCTTGTTTTTTTATAAGAAAAGCGGACAAAATCGGTCAAATAATTCAAAATGACCTTACTTTTCTTGCAATGATAGAAGTCATTAACAATTAATCACTGAAAACATTATTTACATACTAAAATTCACCTTAAAAGCGAATTGAGATATTACACCGCATAAGGCCTCGATGTCTGTCTGACACTCAAAACCTCACACAAATATAACCTGTCTGTTATTAGAAATTATACTGAATCTCTTGTCTTTGTCTACAGAACACCGTAATCAAATGAACATGGCGACGTCATTTCTGGACGGATCCGCGCTGTACGGCAGCTCAGAGAAAGAGCTCCGTTCTCTGAGGCTCTACGATGCCGGCAAAATTGACGTGGACTCATGCCGCAAGTAAGTCAAACTACTACCTATAGGAGGACTACGTAGATATTACGGATGGTACAGATGACGTGAGATGTTGATAACCAGGAAAATAGGGTAAGGTACACTCGAACAAAGAAATATGTATACAAGGTCACCAGATATCAATGAAGTTTTGTAAAGAACTGAATATGTATTTAAAAAGTAACTTCATTGTATTAATCCAAACTTCCCTGACAAAAACAAAAAACATTTCTCATTCTATACAGTCGATGCCCAACATTACCTGACCCCCCTAGAATTTATCATATAATGTATAATGTGTATAAATGGGGGGTCAGGTAATGTTGGGCACTGACTGTACCACAGAAGGCTTGATGATTGAAAACACCTTAATTCGGCATCATCTACACTGATATGACAGAACACTGTGAACAGAATTTCGAAGCTCAACTTGAGAGATGCCATTGATTGAGCTGATCATGATACAATGTTACGGGATTTATAAGTCTATAAATCCCGTCTATAAATATCTTATAAAAAACAATAAGGTACTATATATATATATGTATGTTATTTTCCTACTTGAATAAACAATATGATCATCGATATTTAACTTAATTGATCCTCCAATACAAATTGTATGTACAAACACGGAAGAAAATAAACCAGTAATTACTAAGATTGCATCATTGAATCGGTTCCCATACAATACCGATCATAGATATTATAGAAACAGTATTTAATGTGTGAACTATTCCCATAGTTTCGTACTGTTCAATCGTACACCCATTGTCTGTATTATTGGGTGTACAACCGTATCCGTGTTAAAACAAACGTATAATAAGGTCCCAGTAATTTCACTTTTGAATTAGGAACAGTTGAACAAAGAGGTGTGTGTGTGTCTGTGTGTGAGACAGGTACAAATAAGTCGAAGAAGTTTTTTAGGTTAGGTTTTAGAGTTCTAACAATTGTTTTTTTTTTTCATCAATGTATATATTTCAGGTAATCTCTATTAAGTAAATAATGTGAAATCTTCATCCACACCTATTCCTTTGTTGGACTGTACTACAACGCACTAAATAGTCGATTTGTCAACTAACAGACTAATTTCTTTAGCAAGTTAGATAGAACTTATTAGGCTATTTACCATATGCAATAATAATACACTAAATTGATGAAATGTCTTAAAAATAGCTATTTTTATACTTTTGTTGCTTTAGTTAGGACTGTTAATACATTATAGAAAGTAATAAACCTATTTTTTATACAGCCGCATATTACTTTGATAATATCTAATATTGACGAATTATGTAAGCCTCTTAATACCCGCGACGCAGCTCCGTCTATATCTACTGGCTTGTTTTTTATGCAAAAATATTTTAAATAAAAACTAGATAGTTGTGTAATCTTGTGCGTTTTAATATCGAACAACATGATAATATCCATCTTATAGGAATTGCTATTAGAAATATCGAAAGACACCGCGTTGTATACGCAATTTCGTAAGTTTCAGAAACCTTGATTTGAATACGACGGCACGGTTGGCGTTGTGGTAGAGCGTTCGACAGCCGCGCAAAGTGCCGTGGGTTCGATTCCGTACAATACAAATATTTATATGGCCTATAGCTCCGGGTTGTTTGTGTATGTAAATATTTGTCATCAAACGCATCCACGATACAGGAATAGAAACTAGAGAACAAAACTAAGTTAGGTATGTTTTTCTAAATCGTAACGAAAGTTCAGATTCTAAAATTAAATCAATATACATTTTTCAATTAACTGACAAAGAGTTCTCTTCACGACATAACAAAGATAGAATTCCTAGGTGTCGTCATAACATGGATTGTATGCAAATAAAGCCGACAAACTAACCTTGAGATGATTTACATTCCCACATAGAGATTTCAATCTTCTTACATATTTGCATTGGCATATATTGACTCTATAGGTGCGTGAGGTGCAGCTGATTGAAACGATACTGGGAAGGTCGCCTGTCAGGAAACAGATGAGCTAAGTGAACCCGACATTGTGGTTTCTGGTGTCATAAAAAGCTCTTATATAAAACTAAACGAACGTGGTAAACAAAAGAGGAAGTGTAATCTGTTTATAGTCTTACATATCGGAAATTGCGGTTAAAATTAAACTTTAGCTGTGTTTTTTTTACGTTACATTATAAAGCGTAGGTGTTACATACAGCTTAATTATGCTATTAATTATATGTAATCAACACGTCACTCATTCATCGTCCGTATCGTTTAAAGGAGACAATACCTCGATACCCAAATTCCTACAAATGAAAATTACTTAACAGAAAAACCTATTAACACTGCCCGACACAATTTGAACCGGGCGTCAAGTTAACTAGCCGTGTTTGCGACTGGTAGAGAGGTAAATTTCTCAAATCTTATATTATTTCGTGCATTCCAGGTGCAGAGACGGTTCTCCTACAGCCCCACTATACAAAGCTCTATTATCGGAACACAACCGTATCGCTGGAGAGCTTTACACATTGAATCCGTTCTGGGATGACACCACGCTGTTCTTGGAGACCAGACGCGCAGTCGCCGCTATCATACAACATATTACCTACAATGAATTCTTGCCTGTTCTGTTGGGAGAGGTAAGGATATGCCTAATAAAAAGTGAGCTTAAAAGGCTTTAGTTACTAATAATTTCAAGTACAGGGTATTTGTAGTCTTATTGCGAAAGTATGCTATCATACATATCATAGTCTTGATACGAGAATTGTGGCCTTATCTTACATCTATATTTTAGGTTGGCATGGCGAAAGCAGAGCTGAAATTGACATCTTTAGGCTTCTGGCGTGGATACTCAAGCGCCATCCGCGCCGGTATCTACACTGAACTTGTTGCCGTTGCACCCATCTTCCAAGCTATGATGAACGATAAACTGGTGAGTAACATGTATTTTCATGATCTTTCATTCAACCTGATTATTTATTCGATGAAACCAAAGTTCTAGAACTATCGGAAATGCTTTCCCATATTTCTCTGCGAAAATATCGTTTTCTCTTAGTAGATATTGATTCGAGAAACTTCAAAAATATGGTTTCTCATCACTGACATCTTTACATTTATTTCAGATTAACAGAACATCCAGCTTAGAAGACCTTTTACGCACCAGCGCTCATCACGTGTCCCACTTCCCCGCGTCTGCGCAATGGGACTTGAACAGATCTCGTGACCATGGAGTATCTTCGTACCTGAGGGCTCTGCGCATGTGTGAACCTACCTCAACCATCAAGTCCTTCGGAGACTTCAGCAAGATGGGCTTCAATAGGAAGCAGCAAGAAATGATGGCTGATATGTACAGGTGAGATATGTTAGAATTACTTGAAATAGCCGTGCATCAGAAATAATGTTCAGAGATATTTCGCACATGACCCGAATTTGTTGTTAAGTTTTAGATATTGGGACTAGGTGAAACGACATATTATTCACTTATCACTGATTTGTTTCTACGCCTCAGCGCTGCGTCGTTTATACTGTTGCGCACTCAGAACAAATATACATGCTTTAAACCATTTCACGATGAGGTGCTAAAATTAACGTCAGTTATTAATCAAATATATCTTATAATTCCAGGAGTGCCGATGACGTGGAACTCATGATCGGAGGTGCTATGGAGAAACCAGCATCCGGTGCTGTTGTTGGCTCAACCATTGCCTGTGTTTTAGCAGTGCAATTCGCTAACTTGAAGAAGAGTGACAGGTAAATACCATAACATATCTAAGGGGAATGCAAAAGTCAAGAGAGAATATTTCAGGGGACAATATTTCGAATGAAGACTGACCTTGATAACTGCTTAAGACAAGGAAATAAAGCATACAACATTTATCATGTTACAGATTTTGGTATGAAAATGATCTGCCCCCATCGTCATTATCCCCTGACCAACTTGGAGCCATCAGGAAAGTGTCACTCGCGGGTATGCTGTGTGGCGCGCAAGATGCTCTCAAAAACATTCAACCGAAAGCCTTCGTCAAGGAGGACCCCTATCTGTAAGTTTTACCTTATTGTACAAGAGCTGATTGTATATAATATATAAATCACCATATTATGGTGATCTGATTTCTGGCAAAATAATGATAAATACTTCCATCACACAAAACTTATTAACTCGCACCAAACTAGACAGTTACAAAGACTAGATTGTTTGTCCGAGAAGATAATATTAAACATGCCTTGTACGCGGGACTAATGGCACATACCTATCTGGAAACCTCAAAGAAAACCAATAGAATATATCTTTACTCTAAAATCCAGGAACGCAGCTCAACACTGCTCCCAGCACAACCGACTGGAACTTTCTGCGTGGAGGGACGAGAGTGGCGCTAAAGCTGCGGAGAGACTGTCTCAAGACATGCTCGCTACAGCACTCGAGAAGGCCAAGCAAGAGATGGCTGATAGGAAGAAGTTGGAGTACATGATGTGGGAATCACGTAAGTTATAAATGTTTCTATGTACTCATATTTGAATCTGCTCGAAGAAATGAAAGTGCTTACGCATTAGAAATTTTAAACAAGCTTGCTACTTATTTGAACAAATTGAAGCAATGGATTTCTGATAAATAACAAGAGCTTCAAAAACCTGAAGAAGAGATTAAACATTGTTACTTAATAATTATGATTATTTAAGTAAATATGACTCAATTTTATTTCCAGGCGGTGGAGCCGACCCCAAATCCCCAGTGGGTACAGCAGCGTCATTCTCTAAAGCCAATAAATACGCTCTCAAACTCGCCAACACGTCACTCTTTTTGGAATTCGCCACTAACGAACTTCTCAACACCATCAACAGCGGGTAAATTAATGAACGGCATTGGTGTCCAATTGTCGTCATTTTAAAATGTCCATCACGAAGAGAGTAAAATTTAAGCCTAAATAGCCCTTGGCAGTATTTGACTGTTTTAGCACAATCTTTATCAAATCTTAAATAACTTCAACTAGCTTTTTACTGCACATCTAATCTGTAACTACCTACCTTTTAGCACAATCTTTATCAAATCTTAAATAACTTCAACTAGCTTTTTACTGCACATCTAATCTGTAGCTAACCTGTTGAAGAAAATCAATAATTTTCTAAGTCAATCGTTCAATATCTAAATATTTTTTTCTAGACACCGTCGCAAACGTCAGATCTTCGACGACTCCCTCGGTTTCGGTACCTCGGACTTCGTGGACTCTTTACAATCAGTTGACATCAGCGGTTTCCTTGGCAACGACCAGTCTGGACCTATCATTGAGCCTCAGTGCGACGACAAGGGCCCTTGCAGCCCCGACAGCCCCTTCAGAACTTACACTGGATATTGTAACAACTTAAGGAACCCTAACTTGGGTAAAGGATTGACGACTTTTGCTAGGTTGCTACCGCCTGTTTATGAAGATGGTGAGTTTAATAAAATATCTGTATATAATATAGCTCATAAGCTATGGATTTTTGCATTTTCCACTCTACCCTATATGAAATTGGATTTCTGAATAACTTTTTTGGAAAAATAAAATACCGAACGAACTCTCGATCTAACTCGGTGTTAATCAATTCTGTAGTTCAGGTCCTGGGTCTATTTTACAGAGAAAATACGCCATACTCGACTCGACTGTTTTCTCTTTCCAGGTGTAAGCCGTCCCCGTATCAACTCAGTGACTGGAACGCCGCTACCATCTCCCCGTGTGGTGTCCACTGTTATCCACCCAGACATATCCAACCTGCACACACGCTACACGCTCATGATGATGCAGTTCGCACAGTTCGTGGACCACGAGCTTACCATGACGCCCATCCACAAAGGTATGCTATGCTATATATAAGTGCTATGTATAAGTATCGCTGAAACAAACTGGAAAGTAGTAGAAGTAGAAACATGAGACCCGATGTATTATAAGATCTGATATATTGCTCTTAATAGATAGAAAATAGAGAGCTTTTATCTTGTTGTTTTCAAATTAAACAAAATTAACAAACAAATCAATATTATCAATTAACTAAATGTTGGGTAAATGGCATGCAGAAAGTACGAATTGTTGCACAAGCACATTGTTAGACTTGGAAGTTGAACATAATATTAAGGGAACGTTTGATTGGTAAATATATCAACTGAATTTTCCTCAGGTTTTCACGAGTCGATCCCTGACTGTAGGTCATGTGACTCCCCGCGTACGGTACACCCGGAGTGCAACCCATTCCCGGTGCCTCGCGGCGACCACTACTATCCCGAAGTTAATGTCACGTCTGGGGAGAGGCTCTGCTTCCCCTTCATGAGGAGTCTGCCTGGACAGCAGCAACTTGGTGAGTACGACATCTATAAGTAGATTGATTTATGGATATACTGACTTTTCGATTCAGTTCTTTTTGAAACCTAGCATATATATATCAACATAGAATCAATTACTTTTGTCTATAGCTAAAAAACCTGATGGAAAACCTTGGTCTCCAATTTTCCAAAAAAATTATGTCCTACCTTCAAATTTTTTTCGTGTAGTAGCTTTAAATACACTGTATATGTAATTAATTCCAAACCATTGCCTCTAGGTCCTCGTGAGCAAGTAAACCAAAACACAGCCTTTATTGACGCATCCGTCATTTATGGCGAGAACCCCTGCATCGTGCGTAAGCTACGCGGCTTCAATGGAAGACTCAACTCCACCTCCAACCCTCACAACGGAAGAGAACTGCTGCCCAGGAGTGACAGCCATCCGGAGTGCAAAGCACCGAGTGGATTCTGCTTTATTGCTGGTGAGTTGAAAGTAAAATAGAAATCCGGACCATGCACGTGATCTTATTAGAAAAAGGCCATACAAAACTAAACTCAATTACCTTTCCATAGGTGACGGACGTGCCTCAGAACAACCGGGTCTCACAGCTATCCACACGATCTTCCTCCGCGAACACAACCGCATCATCGAAGGTCTTCGCGGAGTCAACCCTCATTGGGACGCTGACCAACTGTTTGAACATGCTCGCCGCATCGTCGCAGCCACTTTCACACACATCATCTACAACGAGTTCTTGCCCAGACTGCTGTCCTGGAACGCTGTCAACTTGTATGGACTGAAGCTGCTGCCCTCAGGTAACTGTGACATATAGAATCCTGCTCTTTAGTGACAATCTTCAACAAAATAACACTGACATACTCGTCGTATCATCGCCGTTAACTTCACACGACGACACGGTTGGCGCAGTGGCTAAGTTGATTAGCTTTCTGCGCTAGGTGTCGCGGGTTCGATTCCCACAAGGACCAAATATTTGTAGGGTCAACAGATAGTTGTTTCGGGTCTGGTTATGTGTGTGTTTGTAAACAGTACCCACGATACAGGAGAAATCCTAGTGGTGCAACGTTTTTTAATAAAAAGATAAATAAATAAATAAAAACACGTTACTAATGCTCAACCTAGACTACTCTCACACAGCACCGATATTTTTGTGCAGCTCGCAAAGTATAACCTCGAGTTAATGACACATATAGGTATTCAGCATGTGAAGAAAAAGAAAAAAAGGTCTCAATTTTTTTTTTACTTAAATTTTTCCTCCTTTCGGTTCAAGTTCTAACAATAATATTTAACCTTCCAGGCTACTACAAAGAATACTCGCCTACCTGCAACCCCGCTATCGTAACCGAATTCGCTGCAGCCTCATTCCGTTTCGGTCACTCTCTCCTGCGTCCGCACTTACCACGTCTGTCGCCCAGCTTCCAGCCCGTTGAGCCTCCAATCCTACTGAGAGACGGATTCTTCAGGCCCGACATGTTCATGACTGTGAGTATCGAATCCTTTATCATTACTTATAAAAAATTACAGAGAATTAGGAACTAGGTATAGAAAAAGCCTTGAGAAAAGTTTGTTAATCTTCAACTTGTGTTAAGCTAAAGACAAACAATAATTAAATTGAACATAAAAAGAGCCAAACATTCGTTGAACATTTTCTTAAAACTAACCATCTTCGTAAAAAAATTAGTTCTGTCTGTTATAGCTCATGATTATTATCTCATTTGCAGCACCCACCCATGGTTGACGAGCTAATGCGCGGTCTCGCCTCTACTCCCATGGAAACCCTCGACCAGTTCATCACCGGCGAAGTCACCAACCATCTGTTCGAGGACCGTCGCGTGCCCTTCTCTGGCATCGATCTCATAGCCCTCAACGTCCAAAGAGCCCGGGACCATGGCATACCGAGCTATAACAACTACAGAGCGCTTTGCAACCTGAAGAGAGCGACCTCTTTCGAAGATCTGGCGAGGGAAATCCCTGATGAAGTTATCGCAAGGTATGTTTGACTAGCTGTAGTTGACTGAAAGAACATTTTCTTTTGTATGTTTATTATAAACGTAATTGTGGAGTCCTCTCAAGCGTAAAGCACCACATGATGAAACGCGCTGCACAAGCCATTCGCTGACTAAAAGGTCCTCTTGCACTCCTTGCTTTAACTTACTAAAAAATATTAGTACTTAGTTATATGAAATGAGGGGCAATGACCAACTCTGTGTTGGTACAAGCAAAAAGTCTCCACGAGTGACGAAACACGAGATCGTCAGCACTGCTGACTAGCGAATCTTTCCGCTACGACATCAGTTCTTTTTACTACCCTTACCCGACACTAGTATTATATTATTATATTACTATTCTTGTATCGTGGGTGCATTTACAAACACATATGTTATATTCAAATACACAAACACCCAGACTCGAAACAACCATCCGCAAATCATACAAATATTTGTTTCGTGCCGGAATCGAACCCGCGACACGTAGCGTAGCAGTCGATCTCTCAACCACTGCGCCAACCGTGTCGTCAATCAGTGATTTCTCATGCTGTCTCGACAGATGAACATAGGAGCAAATTATAATGCTAATACACCAAATGAATATCACCAGGTTCAAACGTATCTACGCGACAGTGGACGACATCGACCTGTTCCCGGGAGGTATGAGTGAGCGACCTCTTCAGGGAGGTTTGGTGGGACCCACCTTCGCCTGCATCATTGCCATACAGTTCAGACAGCTCAGGAAGTGCGACAGATTCTGGTAAGAACAATGGATATTAAAGAATAATTATTGCTTCATACACGTTTATGTAACTACTGCTCATATATCAAAATCTCCTTAAAGAGAGCCGTGACGTTTTTGTTTATTCAATTTTATTGATGAAAAATATGATTATCACTTCTGTAATAATGAAATTAAAAAAGTTCAGAGCGTTTCCTGTTCACCGTATACTACGTTGAACCTGTTCAAGTAGGGTAGCGACAAAGCGACCTTAATTACCAATGTTGAAGAAATCAATTAAAAGTGCTTTATGTAGGTATATAGAGTTTTTGAAAGCGGTTTTATCCAGACCAGAAAATACTCATTCTTAACCTCAGAAATGCAAGATAATATAAAAATGTATTACCTCTCAGGTATGAGAACGACAACCCGGCAGCGCGCTTCACGGAACAACAACTGGCGGAGATCAGAAAGACGACGCTGTCTAAAATGATGTGCGACAACTTTGACCATCCTGGAGATATACAGAGGGCTTCCTTCGACCTGCCGAGCAACTTCTTGTAAGTAAAAGATAGACACATATTCTTTCTAGTCCTGTTTGGCTATTCTTTGACATGGTAATAACCGGGGAAAGGTTAGTAACAGTGTTTCGATAAAAAAAAAGGAAATATCTGTTTTATACCGAGAAAGAGGATGATTCTCATTAATCCCGTCCATTACTGTCTCACTGAGTAACAATGAGAAGGCTTTAGTCCACTGGTCTGATACGGGCTGACATAATACACACACCATCCTATCCTACTAATATTATAAATGTGAAAGTTTGTGAGGATGGATGGATGGATATTTGTTACTCAATCACGCCAGAACGGCTTAACGGTTCTGGATGAAATTTGGCCCAGAGATAGGTTATAGTCTAGAATAACACATAGGCTACTTTTTATCCCGGAAAATGTACGAGTTCGTAAATCACGCGGGCAAACCTGCGGGCGGAAGCTAGTTGAGAATATTATAAAGATAATTTAATTCTCAAAACATAGGTTTTATTAAAATTATTACGGTTCTGAAGGCAGTTTAAGCTAATGAAGTTGGGTAGTATAGTAGTAGTATAGTATGGTAGTATAGTAGTTGGGTAGTATTCGGTAGTTGGATTGGCTAACGTACTTTTTAAGACCTAACACTTGATAGAATTTCAAAATCGATGTTAATTTGACGTGATTGAACTTTATAATTAATTATTTTATAGAAATCCACGCGTGTCTTGCGCATCGTTACCTCAACTGGACCTGTCCGCGTGGCGGGAGAGTTCTGCGCAGGGCTGTCTCATCGCCGGTCGGTCTGTTGCCGTCGGGGAGTCTGCCTTCCCATCACCGTGCACGTCGTGCATATGTACTGTTGAAGGGGTAAGTTACCCAATCTCTCACAATTAACTAGGTACTGGATTTGCCAAAAGATAAGCCAGTCGATATAAGCACCGCGGACGCTACTGCTGCAGCGTTATATGTTAAGGTATGATACAGTAGATGGTGAAGCTCGCTGGAAGTAAAGCTTAGGTTGACTTTGAAAATAAACGAAGTGTTTAAGTTTTAGTCTCACTCTCACAGTTTCATGTCCTAGCAAATAATGAACTAATATTAGTCTGCATTATTCTTATTATATATTTTTTGTTATTTCCAGGCGCAGTGCGCGTCCCTGCGCATCACCGACTGCGCGCAGTTGCACCGTGAGTGGCCGCGGGAGGCGGTGCAGCGCGACGACGTGTGCACCGCGCAGTGCGGCGCCAGCGCTAGCTCGGCGCCGGCGCCTGCGCGCGCTCCGCGCCGCCCGCACCTCAACTTCAACTTCCCAGACCTCTCGCCCTTCGTCGCCAAGTGAGAGGCAAACGTACAACCCAACTCTGTCGGATGTATACGGTGATATTGTCAATAGATCGTTTGAGAAGACGAGTTTTACTACATTTCAAGTTTGAGAAAACTTCGAGATAAATTGTGAACTATGAATGGTGATACTTGTACGGAGTACGTTTTTAATAGACACCAAGTGACGATAATGAAGTCGACGAGGACATGCCTTCTTAAAAAAATTGTCGAAAACCACATATAAATTAGTGACTTAATGAGGAAAAAAATATGATAACACAATACACGTCCTTTTGAGCAGAAAAAGGAAAATATTGCAATTATGGAAAACCAAAATAAAAGAAACGACAAAATTATCGTAACGTTAAGCAGAGTATGGGTTTTGGTAAAGCTGATAATTTAAGAAAATGAGATTGACCCATCAAAAACATTCTCAGCGCAAGATGCGCACACTCATCCAAAAATAATGATCTGATCTATGACTTATTTGTGTCCAAATGAAACTGATTTCAAGACTCGTAAAATACGATCAACTTCATATTATTTTGTTTTAAACATCTACAGAATGATCATAATATCTACAGAGTTACCAACAACATTACCAATAACACGAGAATAATAGTCACGATATTCTTTAAATATTCATATATTGTATCTTTTGACTGATCGTCGTGTCTCATTTACTTTGTTATATAAGTATTTAGTATAAGTATTATTAAGGTCAACTAGTTAAATCCGAAATGGACGTCTGTAGCCGACCTATAGCTACAGGTGAAACAAAAATATGTACAAACGCTGTAGCTTAGAAAATGGTTTATTAATAGTTTTTTTTTCTAAAATTCAGTAGTTTTGTCTATCATTCGTTATTGAATATTCAATCACAATTTTGTTTTCGATGTTAAACGATTTTGAACTGTATCATCTGTCTCCACTCTTTTAGAAGAATACAAGTCTAATCAAAAATGAAACTAGAACCTTCAACCAATTGCTTATTGTTAAAATACCTATTTATACAGTTCAAGTCACTAAATTTACAATTTTATTTTGTATTTTACTCAAAACTGGAGACGTGTAAATATGTCATTACGATATATTTTTTATTATAAAAATAAGTATCACTTTCCCAGTATCTTAGTACTAGAAAAGTAGTATTTTGATAAGTGTTCCCGCGATACGTATTAAAATGAATAATGACTGTAATTTGAGGGAAAATGTGTGAAATTATGTAGGTATTTGTCACTAACTTGTTAGCAATAACTTTAAATATCTTCGCAAAGAAATACTAGTAGCGCATAAAATATGCGTCACTAATTCCTGATAGCAACTATTATATGTGCGTTACTATCTCGAGGACGAGGCGCGAGTATAATTAATGATTAAACGAACTTACCTGTAAGTGAAGTTCTATCATCATTATACGAAGCACCTCGTCCGAAGAGATTAGTAATTAGTTTGATTTACTAGGAGTGCAATTGGAGCAGGCATTCACTTCGCCATAAAGAGCTATTGTTAATTCGAATTAAATCGAGTACGATTTATTCATAAATCGATGTTGGAAACTTTTGTTTTTATTATTATTTAAATCTGTCATCCTAAGCTTTAACTGACGAAACCATGTTATAAGGCATATATATATAATCTATTAATATTTGCAATAGGAAGCAAATTACCCAGACATGTTACCGTATTATTATTAATATCTGTTTCTGGAGAAAAGCTGAGGCCAAAACTTAGTCTCGAATAATTATAATAATTGTGTCTAGCTCACTATAATAATAAATTTCACTGCCTAGTTGTGCCTAGGACTGTAAGTTCTTGTAAATTATTTTGTAATATATTGGAGTAATTAAGCGTAACTCTTCGTAGTTATAATATTTTTAGTTTTATAATAATATGAAATCTCACCTAGACAACGAAAATTGAATATAAATATTTTTATTTACAATGTCGTTTAATTTTTTATTTTATTTTTTGCTCTGGAATCTCACCATTCCGGGTACATCAAATAAAAATCAAAAATCGTAAAATATTTACAAATCACTTTATTTTGTTGCATATCAAGTCTATTTAGTTCCTTTTTACAATAAATACATTAGGTCTGAGTATAAAAACTTAGTGTTGCAAAAAAATAAACAACACAAACTCTTAAAATTTACCTTGAATACTTAAAAAGTCTTGATTTTTCAGGCTAGTCCCCCCTTTAAGTTCATTATACACATAGCCTGGTGACAATTACACCACAACACAGTGTTGCCACCAAGTGATCAATTTTGATTGCACTGTCACTGCTCCTTGATCCTATAACAAACAAAAAAACATTTTGTTAAAAATTCAAGATAATAATCATAATTATTTCTGATTCCTTAACTTGAACTTGCGATTCAACTGTCTGAATGATGGAAAAATGTTTTCGGTTTGGAAATCTATTTGCAGGACGATAAGATTAATATCGCGTACAGAGATACTCATACTGATATACAAAATTTTGATAGCTTTTGGGCTTGACTACCTGTAATAATTGCCTTAGGTATTTCTACACTGGGACGGGCAGTTCACGTACTCTCCGAGGCCCGTAGAACCTATTAGGAAGTGTTTAAAGGCAGTTATACCACACGTTAGTAGTAAGTACCCACCGTATGGAAGGGCCAGTGATATCAGTTGGCCGCCACCTCCTTGAACCCGTTGACGACGGGCGTGTGTTCGTTGCTGCGCCGCCACAAGCCGTAGACCCGGCCCGGCACGGCCTGCCACAGCCGCACCGTGCCGTCCTCCGAGCCGGTGGCGTACAGCTCGCCGTCTGGCGACCATCGCACGCAGTGGACGGGACCGAAATGGCCTTTGTTTGATTCTGGAACAAGAATAATAAGTTGGTCAGAAAATTGCAAAATATTAAAAACAGCCTGTGCCCAGAATCTTTTGAAAATAGATAACATTTTGCTGGAAGATTTTTAAACTGTAGTTTCTTTTTCAATGGTTCACACACAAGGAAATTCATAGGGTTTTTTGAAAGTGACCTCGTTGTTGACCTCGCTTTGTGCTTAAAATGTTTATTACTGGTTTTTACCAGAACATTATTCTGAGAAACGTTTTTTTATTACTTGCAACTACATCTGATTTGATATGAAGCCTAACCCAACGTAAATAAATATAATAATATCAGTCCATTACTTTATTGTCCCACTGCTGGGCCCAGGAATAATCTGTAATTTTACTCAAATCAATTAATAACTCACCGAGTTCAGTTCCAGTATTATAATCAAATTTATAGACTTTCAAGTCTTCGCCGCCGCACACAAAAGTTGCCCGGCTAGGCGCAAGCGACGCTGAGTAACATTTCGTTGGCACTGGGAATTCGCGCATTTTGCGCATTGTGTCGGAAGAATAGAATGATACGTTTGTACCTGGAATAAAGATAGGTAATGTTAGAATTTACAGGTGTAGATAAACGATTTTTTTTTACTTCTTTGCGAAGAGTAAAAAACATTTTTTTTTTTGACGCCTTTCCAACTTGAATCAATCAAATCCAAAGATAGGCATTAAAAAATCGGAACTAATAATAATGAAATTCGTAAATACACAGACATAATAGTTTTTCTAGTGTCTACTTTGCATCATTTGAAACTTTACGCATTATATAGATAATCACATACAGTACATGAACAGGCAGTACGTAACAATCTTATACAGAACCATTAAAAAATGCCTCAGGCTCTATTTACGCAAGTACATAGCTGTGGTATGTTTTAACGCGCAACTTGATCTTGATCCGATCTTGAATTAAAATGTAAATTCGTATTAAGGTCAACCGTAATCGGTCCACATAACGTGTCACAAGAAATAACTACGTCATACAAAAAGTTAGATAAACACTTACCATGAGCTACTGTCAATATAGCTCCATCTCTTGACAGTTCTAAACTATTAGGAATTGTTGGGAATTCTACTTTTTGGACCTCCTGAAAATCAAGTAAAGTGTCATAGTCTATTATTATATCTAAGTGATTAGGAGTATGAAAGGCAACCTGCTAATATGCGCAATCCTCTCAGACATGGTTATAAAAATGTTCCTGCATAGCTATTTATGTTGGTTCATTGCATACAATATACTCAGAATTGGAAGAATGTGGGTTAAGTTTTTTCTATGAAATAAAATAAACTATACAATACACATAAATATTATAGAACCACCCAAACGTGGAATAACTATTTATAAGCCATATAAATATTTTGTCTTTGCGAGGATCAATCCAAAACACCAATCACTCAGCCACTGCGCTAATCGTGTCGTCGTACTTGATTATGGTTTATACAAACTATCATAACAATGTATACAAAGTCTGTCATGTATATAAAGTCACACCTTTGTCCCATGGGGGTAGGCAGAAACTACGGAACGCCACGTGTTACGATCCTTACATAACCCTTTTGCTTAATCTACATTCATGCATCGTTTCATACATGGACGCCGGTTGCGGGTACTGCGCACCTGACCTTTTTGAAGGACATCACCAATAAGGTCCGTATACGTCCTTCTAGGGTGTCCCCTCCTGGCGTTTCCACTAACAACCGCGTTATAAATCTCTTTCGTTAATCGCCTTACATCCACAATGTATACTAATGTAATAAAACTATGTTCAGATATTTACCTGGCCACTAGTACGATCCCAGACTCTCATTGTGAGGTCATCGCTCACACTGACTATGCGTGAGTTATGAAGGAAGACTGCGTGTCGAATGCTGCTCGAGTGCGCACTTATTTTCTCCAGAGCTGAAAATAATTGATTGATTGAATAAACAAAATGTATATCATGTTGGGTGCTGTAAGTTAGTACGTAGGGTAGGGTATTTTACGGCCAATAGCAAGCCTCAAACAAGCAGAACACTAAATATTGCTGCATACAAAACTTAAAGACTGATAAACAAGTTATGCATATTTCTTATTTGATGTCCACCCCAGCTGACTAACGTTAGGGAAATTTGTAAAGCTTTTGGAACACATATACTCTTCAAAGAGGATATATAGCATGGCAAGGTTCTCCGTATTATACACATGACTGTGTGACACACAGAACACAGAAAGTTTCCCTGAATTCTTGTGTTGTGCACAGTAACTCAACAAATAATGTCCTCCTGTCCGATTTCGGTCACGGTGGCAAATCTCACCGGAGATTAACCAATTAAGCAGGAGATATTATAGAGCAGAAGTGTATGCTCAAACACAGGTGCTCTCTCTATTCCTTCACTTTCATAGTCCGAAGGGACAGCAATCCGACACGATCGGAGAGAGATCAGGCGCAAGACAAACGGCTTTACGTGCTTTCCGAGGCACGGTGCAGACGCAAAACAACTATCTGTGGATATTTGTTCCGTGCGGGAATCGAACCTGCGACACTTAGCGCAGCAGTCGATCTATCAACCACTGCGCCAACCGTGCCGTCAACTCAACAAAATTAGGTACATACATATATACTTAAGCATACAATATCACTATTGATGTTGTTGAATAGTACAAACATACATAATATGTTAATCTTTGTTTATAAAAGAGCTACAAGTTATTTATTACTCTAAACTCGATAACACCGATAATGGATAAACATGGGAATGATTAAAACATAATGTATGTATCAAATGGTTAAAAGCCCTTCTTATACATGTAAATATTTGAATCTTCTCTGTTTATTGCACAAACATGTTAATTATAAAAGATAAGATTTTATCTTGTATGCAAATTAATTACTTCCAAACTACTTCATCACTATTGAGGTAGTATTCAAAAGGGTCTTTTAATATCTTTTGAGAACAACAAATAATTTTGAATAATACTTATATTTTTATTAAACTACTGAATAAAAGATGTCATTGAACATCTTGTCATATCTATTTTATTGTAAATAGAACTTATATTATAAATAATTATAAAAGATATTAGATATTACTTCAGGAAGTGGTTATTTTCCTTATTAAATAAAACTATTACCAACCTCCTGCTTCAGGTTTGTTGAGGTCAAACACTCGTATGAGTTTCTCGTTGCTGGCGGTAAGCAGCATTGTGTCGTCAGCATTGAAGTTAACACTCTTAACTATGTGCTCGTGGTCAAATGTGTGTACCACTTCACCATATCGAGCATCCCATATTTTTGCTGGAATGTTATTAGAAATATATTTATAATGGGGAATAATATATCAACAAAAACATATGAAACTACTATTTTTGTGTATAAATGTATATTGACTACAAAAAGCTGTTTCATATAGGATTATTACTAATAATAAAATGTACGAAACAAATACTATGTTACAACATTTTGCATTTAAAACATTGTAGCAAAATTATCGTGGTACTACACCCACATAGAAGGCACAACAAAGGACAATCAATAGTCTAAATAAAGAGTTAGAATCATTGTAGAGCCTCAACATATTAATTGTTTGAATTGTTAATTTTAAATTGAGGGCCTAAAAGAGAAATTTGTAGATGAATTGCTTAATGTGTAATTATTT
The DNA here is from genome assembly GCA_947562105.1 of Shargacucullia verbasci. Lineage (NCBI taxonomy): Eukaryota > Metazoa > Arthropoda > Insecta > Lepidoptera > Noctuidae > Shargacucullia > Shargacucullia verbasci. Next base: position 8,491,533 of record OX387289.1, on the reverse strand, counting down.
ATAAGTCTCCATAGTAACCATTAAATAGATGTTTGCTGATGCAATAAATCCTTAATTGACATATTTCATTACCTGAGAAATCAGCTGCACCACTAGCAGCAAGACTAGCATTTTGCGTCAAAGCTACCCCCCACACTGCTCCTTTGTGACCTTCAAATGTGCCAATCCAATCACCTGTTTCACCTTGCCGTAACATGGGCTTGCCATCTAAAAAGGAATTCATTAATATTACAATGTGTTGTTAAAAAAGCTTAAACTAGTTTTGAATATACATTATCTATTTTGGTTGTAAGATTGTGCATGAATAACCAAATACAGCAAAGTCATACACAAATTGAAAAAATTTAATGAACTTTGCTTTCAAAGAAAATTAATTTAGACTTGTAGAAAATAAGATAAAGATAATAATTGTTTGAAGTTCAGTTTGTTTTGAGGTTTCATTTGTTCAAGATAAATAAAAAGTAGTATTTTTATACTTAAGATTTGTAGTCCCAATAAGAAATCAAAATTTATATGAAATTTGCATTAAGGTTATTTCAATTTTTGGTAATTTTACACTCAACAATATACATACAAGTAGTTTTAACCTTATAAGTTTTATTATAAAACTAAATTATTTTTATTATTATAGCAATATAGTAAAGGGATAATTTAAATATGTATTCATATATAATTTTCATTCAAGTATTAACAAAATGCTGAATGAGTATTTCTTTAGCTTTGTATGCAAATGATAACACCTTTCAATATTATAATTTAAACAAAGCTTCAATATTATGAACAAATCACATTCAAACAATGGCTTAGCATTATCAACCATCCACACAGGTGCAATAATGATATGTACCTACTAATTAAGGTTCTATTCAATATAACCATGCTGGCTATTATATGAAAGCATTATTAAAAGAATACCTGTCTAATAGAAATAAATTATAATCCTTCAATTACATAGAAAATCAGCTAGTAGTATAAGTTATAATGCTAGTTAAAGACAAGTGTATCAGACACTAATGAAAGATTGTGTACACATCAAAGAACAATGACAGGAAGGCACAATTATATCATTAAGTGTTATTGACTATTTTCCTTATATAGCCATATATTGAAAGTAGCAAGTGACACGTTTTTAAGCCCTTCCATAATGTAAACATTAATGTCAAGTACTCTGACAAACCTTGAGGGAGCACAAGGTGACCCACAATGGGTGAAATGTCAACATTCAATATAGGAACAAATTTGAATGCCTCCAACAATTCACATATACACAAAGGCGTGGAACTTGTAAGTCATGCTGCCGGTACGTGAATAAAAAGCACGAGCGCAGTCATCAAGGCGAGCAGCCGAGGAAATATACGAGCGGATACTCAAGGTACTTCCTGCATGTCCGGAAAGAGAAGGTCACAACATGCATAGAATGCACGCCGGCCGAGCGGACAACTCCACACAAACAAGAAAAGTGAAGGCCTTTCGAACACATCTCGTCACCAACATCTGTCATGTTAAAGCGACACTAACACACACCAACACACTTGCAAGACTTCCACCCAAATATAGGCCAAGGCGATAGGGCACACTGATTACAAATTAGGCGACAAAACTTACCTTTGCAGGCCGAAATTAAATAATACCCATCTTTTGTAACGTCACTAAAATCCAAATGCACGACTGGTCTAGTATGGCCACCGCATGTGAGAGGAACTTGCTTGAAAGTTGTCATTTTGTTTCTTGATTTTGTTTGTTGTACTTTTTGAAAATAAAACTAATTATCTTTGTTGTTAACTAAAAATTAACCTAATGAGTCTGATCGTACTGAATGTTGACAATCGACTGACGGTAAAGTAGTAGATGGTATTGCTATAAATGTCTAGATTACCTACCCTTATTATTTAAATTGTACAGTAAAAATAATAAAAATAATGAATTTTCCGTCCACTAAATACCCTTAAATTGTAATGAAATACTTTGTATTACATAAAAAGTAATAAATTATGTATTTTATGAATAGAATATCATTAAAATAACTAAGATGACGGAGTTTTGCGATAAAATGTACTTGCAATATTTTAATTGAAAGATTTTTAATACTGCTTTTAGATAATTTCGTTTTAAATCAAATACAATAGCTTTTTATTATAATAATATATATCTGTAACAAACATACTATTATAGTAGAACTGTCCTGAAGTGTTGCAATTTCGTAGTTATTTTTATTTTTAGTTCTCGACCAAGACAATTTATGAAGCCAAACAATTAATGTCGCGAAGATATTCTCATATTTCGTGCAGACCAATCGAAGAACGCTTGAAATTTAGCGTAAGCGAAATTCTAAGTCTATGCTTGAAATCGAATGCAGAGCGTGAGCAGCACCATTGAGTGCTTTCGAAAAAGACTTAGTTGACTAAATAACGCACCCTACTGTCAACTAACAATGTAGACGATCTTTTCAAGTTTCGGATACTAAAAATCAATTTCCGGCTGTATGATTATACTCTCAGCTAGTTTACAGATACAGAAGGAAAGATTGTATGACGTGTCATTTGACGTTGTCAATTTTAATTTGTTGTGGTAGACTGGAAGGTGCCTATTTCTGTAATATTTAACCGATATTTAACATGGATTTCTTTACATCTATACCAACCCATATTGACTATGTCGGTCAAGCTAAAGCTGAGAAGTTATATCGAGCCATAATCACGCTTTTCAGTATAGTTGGCTTTGTATGGGGCTACATCGTTCAACAGTTTTCACAATCCGTGTACATATTAGGAGCCGGATTCATCTTAGCTGCGATCCTGACTGTCCCGCCATGGCCGATGTACCGCCGCAATCCACTGAACTGGCAGAACCCAAGAAACAATGAAGAGAAACCTTCAGGCAAAAAGGGAAAGAAGTAGAACATCTTGCTTTTCTCCCAAATTAACCATCATGATCAGGAGTGTATTCCAAACAGCTGTGAATTACATTATTCTCAAATAAAATAGTTTTTAAGGTTGACATTGGTTTTATTACGTTATCAATTTACAGTAGGTGGTTTAATACTGCAACTGGCAATATTCTAATGATTATATCTATTAACACTTTCACAAACACATTAAACAGATTAAACATACAAAGTACATAAATCAATTTAAAATAAAAGCATAATAAGATTGTGCTACAAAAATATCAAATAAATGTGGTATAAGAGAAAAACATCTTAGTGTCATAAACATTAAAATTGACAATTATTTTAAACTTCGCAGATAGCACCAAAATGTATTACTTAATCACACATTGAAAGCACTTTTCAGATATATTTTCAATGCAGAATTTAAACAATATTTTCATTTTAGTCCTATTTCTTTGTTTTTTATTTCTGATTCTGTTTACAATTTAAATCATCGAACAATAAACAATTATTCAGACTATTAATTATTAGAATTTAAAATGAACATAAATTGGACAAATGTGACCCATTCTTAAAAAAAGGTATTGTAGTGTATGTAGACAAGTTATAAAAAAATGTGTGTGTGTACTTATGTATGCATGTAAGAAGTTATACTTCATATTTATTTTTTTATTTCCTCGGATATGAAACAGAGTACAGTTACAGATGCACAAATATTTCAATAACTACCTTAAATATAGCTATCAATTCCCAAGAAAATTTAAGAGACATCTACCAGCCGACTTCATGGTGTCGCTTTTATCTGTCAGTCTGCACGCATCGTAAGAATTCACTCTCATCAAGCGCGCCAAAAGAAGTATAAATTCAAAAATACAATTTCAGCACTGGCTGGATTAAAAATATCTGTAATTATTTCACTTATTGGAAACTGTAGGCAAGACCATGGCTCTATGCAAATAAAGCCTTTACACATATGTTCTTTTACACTGGAAGACAAAAACTGAGGCTGAGGCAAACCAGAATCCTTGCTAAATTATAGCAAGAATTCTGGTCACAAGGACATAAACCCAAATCAATATCTGGCTCCATGTATGATGAATTTCGTGATATGTAATGGCCAGCTTATTGCATTGGATTGATACTATATATATGATAATCAGAATGCTTTCAGCCAGCTAAGTAGTGTAGGATGCTACACTAACCTGAATAACAAACAAAATATCTCGCAGCACATAATAGTTAATTATCAAAGTACATGACTTGCTTAATTATGTAAAACATAGACCAGCTAGGACAGAAGGTAAAAAAGTTTTCTTGCACAATGCATATCAAAAATATATTTCAACAATGAATTTAAGAAAAAAATATGTTCTTCACATGCAGCCTTACACTAACTATAAACATCTCACTAACATACTAATCTCAAGTTATTGCTTGTATAGGAAGATATTAGAAAGAATATTCTAATATAAAATGTGATTATGCCTCCATGTGCAGAGTAGAAAGAAGTTTTGAATTTTATTAATTAGGAAATAAAGTGTGCGAGTGACATAATATTAAAATTTTGACCAAATATATATCGAGCTTTATAAGATAAAATACATTTATATTGTCATAATAGTAGGTTATTCATCATAGCCTCTGTTTTTAGTTTGAAAACAAACTGTTCAATTTTCGTTTTATAAATAATTATTGTAGTTGAAACTTTCCAATAGGAAATGTATACTTTGTTCACTGGCAAATGGATATTCTAAAATAAATGTACAGATAAGAGATCACTATAAATTTTCAGTAAAGCTAAATTTCTCTCTAAGATTCTTAAAAACATTGTATATTCTACTTTCGTTACACACATCACAATTATTACTTGTTCCCTCTGCATTTGATGTATCTGCACTTTCATTTGTTTGTTCACTGTTCTGAGTACAATTCTCGTCTGGTTGTTTCTCACCAGATTCATTATCTTTACTACTCTCCTTTTTGTCATTTTCACCGTCTGGTTTCTGAGCATTTTCTTCTCCATTTGTTGGAACATTTTCCTCTTTATCGCAGACCTGCTGCAGAGTGATGACGGCGAACATAAATGTTACGCCATAGTTGACGATGGTAAGGGATAGAGGGCCCAGTGCTAGTATGAATACTGCCATTGTGAACAGTAAAGCTGCTACAGATTCGTAATGCCTTCTGTAAATAAAACAGACATAAAAATAGCTATTAGTATCGTGTCTCGTTTGACACGATTACACTAAAGTATGATTGAATCGAGTATCGGATGATGCAACTTATTTTACCGCTTATGTGTTTTTATAATAGCGTCAAATCCAATGCGCGGGCGGCGCGACTGGACGAGATGAAGCATGGATTCTTTCACGGAAATATGAACCTTATAAGCACCGCTGGTCTCAAAGTTATTTACTATTGAAGGCAAACTAACTTTACTTGGACATGGTGAAACAGACCTTAAATAACGTGAACTTAAGTTTTGTTTTACCATGTCCCTGTCAATTTTCTCGATACTCACAGGTTTCTCCTAGGCCCATTTAGCTGCCACACGCATGTGGAACAAGCAGCCATCACCAGGCCCGTGTTATACGAAGTATCTGGCTTCAACACAATACTGTATCTAAAACAATACAGAGACTTTGATATTTTTGGAGACAATAATATCAAGGGTAATAACACCAAGAAATAATATCAAAAATAAATGTAAGGCGCGAAGTTAAAATTAATTATTTCCTATGAGGTCAGTCATAAACATAGAATACAAATTCTTCGGAAGGTTAGGAAAATATATGTACTATTGTACAAAAATATTTATAAACGTAGCGAAATTCGAACGCTTATTCTTAGAATTTTGGTTAAAATCATAATATTTAAATGACTATGTATTTTTATGTATCCGCAGATACTAGGTATATTTAAAATTGGTCAAGATTTCAATCACTATTTCCTCTTAAAATCGCTCTTGAATTTCAATAAGTGTATATATCTTATTTCGCTGATGCCAATAAAAGTCCCTTCAGAGGCCCTAGTGTAAGTTTTTTTTGACTAACTCGATCTAACGCATCGACCGCGTGCGGCCCTCCAATTGGTGGAGAGCACGAAACGGACCAATCGGAGCGCCGAACGCGTACACTACGTTAAATCGAGTTTGTCAAAAAAAAACTTACACTAAGGCCTCTGACTCACAATAGGGAAACTTGGCGCGGTCTCATCTTGCCTGGGTCTAGGCAAGATTTAGGGTCGCTGAGCTTAATTGTAGTTAGTGCTGGGCCTATTGGGCACAATTCCAAACATTCCTACTCAGAATTTGTAAAACTAATACTTACGAGAAGTTTCTAGCCCACGTCAGCAATGCGGGTATATTAACTAGAGTGACAGCCAACCACATGGAAAACATCATCATGTGGAAATTCAAACTGCTCAGATCTTCATCGACATCTAAATGGTCCTTCTTCTTATCACCCGCTTTGCAAGTCTTCTCTGACGTCACTTCTGTTCCATTGCTTTTAATTTCATTCTCATCTTGACTAGTAAGTTCCGTAGACGAGCCTGTTTTTACGAGATTAGTTCCGGATTCTTTGGTATTTTTGTTCTTTTTGAACAACAGGCATATTCTAGAGACAATTTTCGCCATTAGTTTGTACACGTAATCTTCCAGGTATTCTTCATACATCTTGGAGAGCTAGAAAGAATAATCATAATTAGCACGATATCAAAAATACAAAACATATATTTTTTTCAAAGCAAAAGTCTGTTTTCTTTTTTCTGGATTTCCATCAACACAGCTTTGTGCAGTCCACGACTTCTTCAAAGGATGATAACAACTATGGGTACCTACATCTATGTGACATCATTCCACAGGAAACTCACCATGAACGCGTAGAAAGCAGCGCCGGCGACGAGCGCAGCAGCTCCGCAAGATAGCGGCGCCGCACATAACAGTCCTGCGCTCACTAACATCGGCACTTTCTGAAGACCTGATGCCACCTTCTCCGCGAGACCGCCACCACCACGCCACATTATTCTGAGGATATATGAATATTCATATTGTCAAGAATAAGCGAATAACCTCGAAAAACTTTACTAGGTAGGTATGTAAGTACATGCGCAAGTGCGCATTGGGCTTGAATGACCAACGCGAGTGGATCTCTCACTCTCACTCTCACTCTCTCCCAGCCCCGTCCGACGGAACATGTTGCTGTTTTAGTCAGTAAGAGTGCGGAGGTAAGACTTCACGTTCCCCAGGGCAAAATGTATCCAAGAAGGGTCGGTAAGATAAGGACTAAAAAGTGATTGTTTAAATTTATATATATATATATATTTTCTATACATACCTAAACAGCAATCTATGCGCAATCTGCGAGGAGAACACCATGATGGCCAATACTGCGGCCGCGCCGATGTTCAGCAAGCCCAACGCGGTCATATAAGTAGGCACCACCAACAATGACTTTACAAAGTACCGCAACTCCAGATTCTGCCAGCTCGCATTCTCCAACAGAAACGATAGGAAGGGAATGGACCTAAGAAAATATAAAGTATACACATAACTCATGCAATAATAACAGACAAAAATAGGCCTCATAATGGAAATTGAACGTGTTTGGTTCCTGCAGGGACTCATCATAGTATATTGCTTTTAAGAACTTTAACAGACAATCAAGATGATCTGAAACTCGAGTGCTGAAGCCACACTACTACTAATATTATAAATGTGAAAGTTTGTGAGGATGGATGGATGGATGGATCTTTGTTACTCTTTCACGCCGGAACGGATCTGGATGAAATTTGGCACAGAGACATAGATTATAGTCTGGAATAGCACATAGGCTACTTTTTATCCCGACAAAATGTACGGTTTCGTAATCCACGCGGGCAAAGCCACGAGCAGAAGCTAGTATTAAATAACTGTAAAAAAAGACGGGGTAATTCATTCATTTGTGTATTGCATGAATTTGTTTTATATTGCCGTCGCTGTAAACGTTAGTGTGGCCCAGCATAAGAACTAACATAACATAGAATCACGCCTGTATTCTCCGAAGGGTTAGGCAGAGGGATTGTAGACCCACATTTCGCTAATGCCGTTATTAAGTACCATGTAATAGGGGGCGAGCCTATTGCCATCCACCGGGCACAATTACAGACTCCGTGCTGCTACGGAGAATTTCCAGAAAAATCCAATAACACTTTGCCCGACCCGGGAATCGAACCCAGGACCTCATAAATTTTGATTGAATTAATTGTCAAGTTCACAAGATCGAAATAGCACAAATCTTCCCCACAAGTGTTCAACTTAGTGCTAAAAGTGTAATTTATCAACAACATTACATAATTCAATTACCAACTTACAGTAAAACTGTAGCACCGAGCCTCCCAAACACGAGTGCGTAGTACGGCTTGACGCCTTCACTCATCAGAGCACTGTGCATCGACACACAGCTGCCGTGTTCTTGTAGATGCAGCATGTTAGTTCTCGCTGCTAACAACACTATGGCCGCTATGTAAGGCACTAGGATGGGGCTGTAGTGGCGAGCGAGCTGAGCGAGGCGCAGGTACCAGGAGGTGGATATGCTAAAAGGTTATAAAAACTGCCTAAGATTCTGGTAGTCAGTTGTACCTGTAAGGCCAGTGGCGTGCGGTTCATAAAGACAAAAAGACACTGCCTACCTTACATAACTCACATAAATATTTATTATAAGATATTTGAGGTGGCAAATCACATACATCATTATTTAATCGACTAGACGACGAAGCAATACCAACATGCAGTAGGTATTACTGGTAAGTAAGCTCTTAAAATTTTCTGCCTACCCTGTCAAAAAACTCTGTGTAAGGCCCATGTTCGCCGACCATATAAAAGTTTAACCGTTTAACACCTTCTTGTATATGTAAACGGCCGTTTTCATTTTAAACATTTGTTATATGTTGGTGAACGTGGCCTTAAATTGAGTACTCATCACAGAAAATGGTTTCAATGAATTCTATAGTGTTGCATTTGAGGCCAAAATATTTAAGTTGTTTCATATACTTTCTGTTTGTTAACTAGGAATAAGGGTGAGTTTGGCATCAGCCATAGATACCAAAATTATATTTGAACACAATCATTATAAATACTTTTTTAAGCCTTGTTTTCGTACAGATAAACAAAATAATGTAAGTCATGTAAGCCAACATTCCTTGCTTTGCAACTTGCCTTGCCATGATTGAAGCGACCATAACTTACTTCTTGTAACTTACCTAATGGTGTAAGTACACTGCGGATCTAACAGTAATGTTATTTTCACGTGCTCTGTAAAATCACCGCCAGTGGTGACGTTGGGGTTGCTTTTGAACAATCTCAACTTCATTGGCGATTGTTTTAAAGGCCTGCAAAAATGATGTACAAACTTTCATAAATAATAACTTTTCATCGACATAGACTAAATAGTAACTTAATATTACGCCTGTATTCCTTGAAAGCTTAGGAAATAGTGTACACTCGCATTTCGAAGCTATCGTTATTAAGTCTCATATAATAGAGGGCGAACCTACCGCCATCGACCGGTAACTTTTCGTTACTCTGGGCTGATATAGCCAGATTTACATTCCTGTGTTGTGTCGTGTTGTCGCGCTTTCTGACACAGTGTTAGCCAATCAAAACTGGCACTCGTGCACAGATTAATTTGATTGGTCAGTCCTGTATCACGACACAATACTGGTCAATTAAAACCTAACAACACTTTGTCGGACTTAAAAATCGATGACACGTCGCGATCAGCAGCCCTGCTCGCGACCACGAGAATATTATCATGATTTATTTTAATACTCACGTAAAATAATGATAATTTTCGTAATTAGGCGCCCATGGTACGTGCAGCTCAGCCGATACATGATACTGTGCCGCTTTACAACTCGCAGTCGGTTCTACATACAGTAGATAAGCTTGATGCAGAGTATTGAAGTCTCGTAATATTAGTTCATAGTACAGACTTTCCTGTTCAGTCTCTTGCTTTATTACATCTTTCCCGAAAGAAAGATCTGAGGGTAAATCTACATAGATCTCCCGCGATGCATGGTCGTTTATGTCCACGTTTAGTACTATCTGGAAATAAGCTTCATTTATTCTTTACGTTGTTGGCAAACAGGTTCCTATGGGAAGTGAATTCTAAAATTCACTTCCCATTTTCCCATATTAATTATCATTATGTGGAAATAAAAATTGACCGTGAGCAGGAGTCGAAGCTGCGACCATCTGTTTCAGTGCACCTGTCTCTGAGCTACCGCGATTGCTACCGAGACTTCGACCTATTTTTAACCGTTGCACGATTACGGGAGCGACTTCTATTGGCATTATATATTTAAGAGGTTTTATGTATCATATGCCGTTCCTATTTATTTTTTCAAAAAAGAAACAAGACTGCAATTTATAATTAATATACATTGCAATAATATCTCACTCATAAAATCGGTATTTATTATAAATAAATCATTAAGCAACTTGTATATTTCATATTAATCATACTGAAACGTGAAATCTGGAATGAGTCCAAAAAACACACTACTACACACGCGATCAAAATAAATGCCCTTTCCCTTACTCACCGATATGACGGAAGGTCTCGGCTACAAACACTACTCATCCACAAATATAGCTTATCTCTTCAAGACTATTTATTTCCGTGTATTTCGTCAGAAGCAAATAAGGAATACTAAGAAATGACATCATGATCCCAATTAAATAGTGATCATTTATGTCAACCAATTCGTCAATCATGATTTTCATCGATACTTTTGTGGGTTTTATGTCCTTAGTACCCCTTCGCTACTTCAGCCATTGGATGTAGGTTGAGTTAGTGAAGGGAAGCTAAATTCTAGTATAGTAGACGATTTCTACCAAAAAAGTATTTTAGACAAAGAAATAGTCAAGCGGTTGAACGCTAGCCTTCCATTCAGAGGAGAGTCCAAGTATGAACTATTCGACTTTTCGAAATTGCATGAGTAGTCTGCCAACCCACACCAGGCTAGCGTGTTGAAATTAAACCCTTATCATTCTGAGAAGAGCCCCGTGCGGCCTAGTAGTGGGACAATACAGACATATGATTGTCGTGGCGATTAATATTCGCAGGGGATCTATTATCATATGGATGTTTACTGTATGTATAATAACTCACCGGTTTCCTAGTAGGCGACACTTTGACGATGACGTGCGACCAATCAGGATACAACTCTTTGATTTTATGCAGATTGATGGTTGCCAGTTTACGTTTGCCAAAATCTGTGGCAGCGCCCGTCCATCGACTCAATTCTGTCAACGACGTTGCATGTTTACTAAAATTATAAACAAGGTTATTTTTTATTTACTTTAGCTATTAATAAACAACTTTAGGTGGGAGTCCAAATTGGTACGAATAGCAAAAGCTGCGCTGGAAACTAGACGTGATGACTATAGTCATTGTAAGCACGTTGCTATTGCACCTTCTCGGCCGAAAAATTGAGGTAACAACAGCCACACAGCTGATGCCTTTGCAGAAAACCATGAGTACCTATCGCTATCGCTGTGCCCGACAATGACCCGTAAATAACCCAATAACACTTTACTTGACCCGGGAATCGAACCTATGACCTCACGCTTAGCAGCCGCGCTTGCGACCACTAGACCCATGTGATCTATATTACATGAGGCAGATAATCAAGAGATCATTAGAAATAAGTTAGATAGATCATTGTGGTCTAGTAATGACATTGGCGTTTAAACGTGAACGCCCTTTATCATTTAGTCGATAATACAGTGTCAAAAGGTTAATGTTATGCCTCAATATATAGGTACCTATATCAATAGTTATTTGGTTATTTGTATATAGCAACGAACGAATTACTATCGATAAATCGGTAAGGTTGGACAGATGACGAGTATTTGATCGTAATATTAGGTACCTACAGTTCGGTATTTTTTTAATGATATCCGAAAGAACGTAGTCAATCAAGTGTCATGCTCAGGGTGGCATTGTGTGTCAGGTCGTTGAGTTCCAGCAATGTGGTCGTGTTGAGAAATACTGATAGATTCGTCGAACTCATAAATGGTTGCAAATTGCCTAGTCAGTCTTTTCAAAATTGTGTATTCGGGTTTGTTTTATTTAAGAATTTGTCCTAAATCAATCACTTACATAAAATATTGAAATAACTCTGAACCTAAAGAAGTAACCTTAGATATTCGTGCCCATTGTTTTCTATTGACTATTCGTAAGTGGCTGTTTATGGTCTACATGAATAAAAACATATCTTTGAGCTTTGGGTCACTTGATTGTGAAATATGGCCGCCCATAAACACCTAGCAACCCAGTGATTACTGAAACGTTATCTAACAAAGGCATACTCTGTGTTCTGGTTATTTCATGATTCTAATAATTTATTACAATGCTGAAACAAATGCAGGCAGCCAGTACCTACATACTTGATATAACTATTATTATCTAAGGAATATTGTCTTTTTAGATTAGACAACATTTTCCTTAAGCCTCTTGTGGATCTTCGATGATAAGATGTCTTCGTGTTAATCTGGAAATATGCTAGATGTTTGAGAAATGTGCAGAAATATTTCTTAACATGTTTTACTAATAATATTACAAACTAGCTGTGCCCGCGACTTCGTTCGCGTGGATGTCGGAACTTAACATTGTATTTTTTAGTTCGAAACGCCATTTAAAAAAAGAAATATCATAAAAGTTACGTGAAGTTAAGAAGACCAAATGCACTTAACCCTATTTTTTTCTAAAATTTAAAAGATTTTTTTAAATAAAATTAGCCTAAGTTACTCCTTATTACATCAGCTACCTGCCAATAAAAGTCCCGTCAAAATCGGTCCAGCCATTTCAGAGATTAGCCTATACAAACAGACAGACAGACAAAAATTGTAAAAAAAAATATTTTGGTGTATGTACCGTATATATATATTCATATGCATGTAGTAAAAAACGGTTATTTCAATATTACAAACAGACACTCTAATTTTATTTATATGTATAGATTTAGGTTTCGGGTATTAATAAAATAGTAATAATCTTACCAGTATCTGTAAGTATTGTACGTATATTTAGCGTTGCATCCAAATATCCATTCCTTATCCTCAACGTTGACCGCTTCAATGGCAACGAATCTATTTTGTGGGAATTTCACGAGGCGGATCATGAGATATGTGGTTCTGAAAACAAGTCAACGCTTATTAATTAATACAACATACTTATCCCAGAAATTAGTAGAATACTGTTTATAACCAGAATCGCGTGTCAGAGTTGATTCTTATCTATACATCGATATTGCCGATAAAATTCTATGAACGTGTTCAAATTGAATCGAACGGTACATCTCCTTGTGACCAGCTATTAAATGCTCTATGATTGAAAGTTATTATTTATACATCGAACAATGATTTTGACCCGTCCCGTTTTATGTGCGGGATTTACCAACATTTGACTGTTCCTCATGCAAACTTAAGCATCTTCTTACAATAAATAATATTTGATATTTCCCATCGCGCCTGTATCTCCCGAAGGGTTAGGCAGAGATGTACCTGACCTACCCATCTACCACCCCACCCACATTTCACCGACGCCGTTATTGAGTCCTATGTAATAGGGGGCGAGCCTATTTTCATCTACTGAACAAAATTTCAAACTCCAGGCTCGTACTGAGAATCTACATAGAGAAATACCCGGTAACACATTTCCCGATCCGGGAATCGAAATCGGGACATTACACGCTTATGATCACTACACATACACCAATGAAGCACTATCAAGTAACAGTGAAATAATAAAGTAGATGTCGAGGAACATTAAAACCCAATAGTTTCATTTGAATAGAGTTCTAGTCACGATATCGCTTTGAATGCTACATTGTTACGCTTTAGTTAAGTACACTTTTACTTGGTCATAAAAGTAAGGTCAAGCGAGTGTGGTCTATAAATTCAGTAGTGCGTTCAAATGCACATGCATTTTTTTCATTTTTTCTGCCGTAAATACGTAAATAATTGAAAATATTCAACTGACGTAATAAGAATCTTATTTTAGTGTAGATTTCCTGCATCTCTGGATGTTAGCCAAAATACAAATCTGCCACAGACCGTCGTAAAAATGTTAAGGATTGATGCTAGTATCTCACAGGACGGTTTTTCCCAAAAAAATACTGCAGGATGCCTTTAGATAACAAAAACAAAAGAATGTTGAACGTTTAATGGACGGTGTAATGTAAAATGCGCTATCTACCGTGATTATATAAAGCGATAATATTCCTGGTCATTAATATATACAAATCGTTCGGCAAATCATGGCCGCTCTAAAGTTTGCTAATTTTTTCTAATGGTATTGTAGATTCCCTAAACGGCTTCCCAAAAAATCGGGACAGCCTTTAAACAGTTTAAACAAAATCGTGACCAAATTGTTAGAAACCTATTTTATTTGTTTATCAAGAGGTTTACGACGGCTTTTGTACCTGTACAATATTATCATAAGTATCTATATTATAAACAGCCTCGGACTTATACATTCGCCAATGTATTAGTTTTATTAAACCTTTAGTAGGTACGATCTTAGTTCAAATGGATTTGTAGTACGTAGTTCCTACAAATTCATCAATGAACTGCATGAGTTGGTATTTCTAAATGCAGTAAATACATATATCAGCAATAAAGTACCGTAGTAGTAAGTATAGTAGTAGTAGTAAGTAGTAAGTTCAGTTTACTATCATTTGTTTGGGCCCGAAATAGTAACTGAAATAGCCTTGGCCGTCAATATTGGCGGTTCGAGATATTGTAATACTTACTACACTAGTAAATACGAAATATCGCAGTATCGACTCACGGTAGCAATAAAATTAATTGGCCATTGATTACACCTGTAATACTCAAAGGATTACACCGATAGAACGTGGTATAAAATTTAAACGTGTTATATAAAATATCGATGTTTGTAATCTTTCATTATTTTATGTATCAAACTAGTGAAACTAAGATAACATTATGTTTAATGTTTCAAATATTAATACGAATCGCGGATTTTTTTTATATATGGTACAGGTGTTTTACTTGTATCATACTAATAGATACTGAAGACAACAAAAATCTAAACTAATAACTAAAAAGCAAAAAATAAATCTTTTATTATACAATATAGTAGTTGAAGAATATTGAAATCGGTGCCAAGTAAAACATAAAAGTAATATACCTTGCTGCTATAATAGCGACATTGAAACAACGAGTTCACGTAGAAATTGTCGAGTGCGGAGCGGATTATGCGTCGGACACGACAAATGCACTTCGCCAATCGTGTCGGTTTATCATTGCATGTTTTACTTGGCACCGACTTCAATATTCTTCAACTACTATATTGTATAATAAAAGATTTATTTTTTGCTTTTTAGTTATTAGTTTAGATTTTGAGTTTTTTGGAGTCGGTTTTTTTTTTGTTAAAAAATTTAATTATTTTACAATTTTGAGTGATGGGTAGACCTAGTAAAGACGATTCTCTTGAAAAACTTTACAAAGGTCAAATGTATGTTGCCCCAAGTCGAGTGAAAACCTTAGACGGTATTGCACTATGTGATTTTAAAA
The DNA here is from genome assembly GCA_947562105.1 of Shargacucullia verbasci. Classification (NCBI taxonomy): domain Eukaryota; kingdom Metazoa; phylum Arthropoda; class Insecta; order Lepidoptera; family Noctuidae; genus Shargacucullia; species Shargacucullia verbasci. Next base: position 8,476,057 of record OX387289.1, on the reverse strand, counting down.
TCAAATAAATTACTTAGCCGACCACATGATGAAAACGCATTACGAGAAATGAAAAGATTAAGACGACTATTGTAACTAATACTGTGATAGTTTTGACTTTTAGAGGTTTAAAATGAGCCCAAACTCGACGGGTTTACAAGTAGCTACTGAAGAGTTCCACCATCTATCTCCTGGCTCCATCATCAGACCCTCTATACCAAATGTTTTATATGGGACTCATCAAAATATATCGAGTGATCCCAAACTCGGAAGTTTTATTCCCTTAACTCTTTACCGTTGAGGAATACTATGACATCCATCATCAGCTCAGCATCATTAAATGATGATTTTCAGACGCCAATACCTAACTTATTAAGAAAAAAAGCTCAAACGGGCTATTTGTCTTACAATATTTGAGGGTATCCCTCGATTTCCCTAGGATCCCATCATCAGATCCTGACTTGGTGATAATGGGACCAAATGGGAAGCAAACTCTTTCAACAAAACAAGAATTTTTAAAATCGGTCCGTAATTGACGGAATAATCGCCCAAACACTATGTAGCTGCTATCAACCATTAAGGAGTTCCCTAAACTGTACTGCACCTGCATCACGGACCTTGCAGTGGCAGTCATTACCCATCTCGGTGTAAAGATCTTGTCAACACGAATAAAATAAGCCCAAACACGAGGAAGTTAAAATGTACCGTTGAGGAGTTCCCTCGATCCTCTGTCGTCTCCATCATCAGATCTGCCCTAAACCTCCATAGTATTGTAGTCTCATCAGATATACACATAAATATCAAGTTTTTACCCCATGCTCGCCTACAATTTTCAAGAGATGCCCTCGATTTCTCAGGGTTTCCACCATCAGGTCCTGACCTGATGACAATGGGACCAAATGACAAGCATACCCTTTCAAATAAAAAAAGAATTTTTGAAATCGGTCCAGGCGTCTTCGAGAAATCGAGTAACAAACATAAAAAAAAAAAAAAAAAAAAAAAAAAAAAAAAAAATACAGCCGAATTGAGAACCTCCTCCTTTTTTTTGAAGTCGGTTGAAAACACATGTTTATGCTAATTTTTCTTGGCTATTCAACGTATAAGATTCTGTTCTAGCTGATGTCATTTGACGTTGATGTGTACAACTGATTTGAATGCTTAGTGTAACATTGTACACTGCAGTGTTTATTATTCTGCAGTGAACACAAAACACTTCTATGGCAATGATTATGTAGGTGGCGCATATTCAGCCCAGCCTTCTATACTACAAGCTAGGGACGGATCTGTTATCAGATTGCGAAGGGTTAAGTTCCACCACGCTGGCTTGGTGGACTACTTCACGGAACATGGAGAACTATATGAAACCCTCTCAAGTGTGCAGGTTTCCTTACGCTGTATTCCTTCACCTTTAGGACAAGTGGTATATTTCTCGAAAATTCACTGATGTAACGGGTTTAATTCCCTATATATTACCTATCAGAGGTCACCTATTTGTTTTTGATATAGCTGTTTGATTGTTTTGTATTTGTGAGTAACTTTGGAAATTGAATTGGTGTCGTACATTCAAAAGTTTTTCATTAGGTTTTTTCACAAAGCTGTTGTGTCGGAAATCAGTTTGGCTATCTGCTGGCGCCTTGACCGTCGCATTATCATAACCAGGCTTTATTTAAGTACTTACTTATCAATCTGCGGTCTAGATATTTGATAGATCCTCCTGTTATCTTCATACCAGAAAGCATCAGCCATCATAGACATATTCGCGCGAGGCACTTCTGGACTCAAAGTCATCGAACGATTGGCCTGAAAGTGAAACCCTTATCAATAACATGAAAGGAAATTGATAAAGCTCTGTTTAATAACACTCTTTTTAAGTTTTCTTAGATAAAAATGATAAGCCGCCGCGCCTTACATTTAACCTAAATATAATAGGCGAAAGTAGGTAAATTTGAGTAGGTACTTAATAGGTTAACAACAATAAGATTTAAAAATGTTCTACCTGAAAATACTCTTTGGCTCGTGACATCAATATCTGATGATCTTCAACCACTTGTTCTGTAGTTGGATCCACAATAGAGAAGAGGTACCTATTGATCACCAAAACTAATTGTTTGCACCAAACTATGCACACGTGATCAGGCGATGCCCACACACCAGGTATTGCAGTAGTCTAAACAATACAAATTATTATGAAATTCCACAACATTATGTTGCTAAAATTGATCAGTTTACCTTGATATATACAATTCTCGTATTTTTTATTATAACTAGCAAGGTTTCTTACTTATTTAAATTAAATAAACTTGGATATGAAAACATCCATTATAAACCATTTAATTTAAATAAAATATACACAGATTTTAGATGTGATAAATAGATGGACATTTACATATTTATAAGGCATCAGGGACCACAAATAAATGATTGCGTAACTGTCTGTTATCCTAATAACTCACCAAAGCGTTAATATAACTATCATTTGAAGACGTCAGACCAGAAGGCATCAAAACATCGCGAGGTCCGTTCCCAAAACTGAGCAAAATCTTCTTATTTTTCATTTCTATATTGTTATTGATGTTTTTCTCCCATTCTAGGTTCATTAACATGTAGTAGTCATCCATTGCTGCATCCATATTGATCACTGGAGCTTCTAAAGGTGCGGCCAATGTAATGGCTATTGATGTTGCGTCAATTGTACTCGGGTAGGCTAACAGACGCTTAGCTATAAGTCCTCCCTATGAGAAACTTAAGTAATTAGTCCAACAGTAAAAGGAATAATAGAGGTGCAAACTGCAGCCGACGGAGGATCGATGCATAAACCGGTTCGTCATCCATCGATAGTGTAGAAAAGGTGCAGTCTCTTTCAAAATAAATATGACGGTAAAGGATCGCGTTTTCCAAAGATTCGCGAAAATACGTAGGAATTACGCGATCATTTGGCTACTTTTAAATGCAACCGAACTGCCCTCGATCAACTAACGGATATTCACTTGTCAATTGATCTTCAAGAGGCCTCTTTCTTTGACAATCAATCAATATCGTTAATTGTCTTTTGGAATTGAATATTACCTATTAATTAATGTTCATTGAATGCAGTTTAGTTGCATCTGAGGGATTGCTAACCATTGATTGAAGTTAACAACAAATCCTCCTTTATCAGCTAATACATCTATACTGGCTAGATATAATTACTTAAATATTTTACACAATATATCAGATATTTTTTTATCAGTATGATTACGAAAATATAAAGTTTAGATAAGTCCAAATAGTAACATTACAGAGTAATGATAATAAACTTTTTTTTATTACATGTTTTATATATTTTTTTTTTAAGTTGTTACTTAAATAAGTGTTGATAGCAAAATGAGACATGCTTTTATAATAAAAATTAAAAAATCTCACCATTGAATGTCCAATGAGTATAACAGTAGTTGGTACAGATTTAGTGTATTTGTTAGTTTTGTATAAACTTAAAATTTTTGTTATGCATGCTGCTGCAAATTTTGTCTGACTCTGCAGTACTCCGCCATAGAGACCGGATAACTCTTCATTGTAACTTACTAGAAGACAAAATAGATTTTTTTTTATATTATAACATTTCTGTTAATTGTATAAAAATGTAAATTACATATATTAATTATTTTAAAAGTTAGTACATTCATCATTTTAAAAGTTAGTGCATAAATAATGTTGTAATATATAGTACAGTAGATCAGAAAGCATGAGCAATATTTATTACTAGACTGAATTAAAACTGGTACATTCAAACAAAGAGATTGGAATATAGGGTCAATACACACACAAGTAAAATTTTCACAGGATCAAACATACATTTGAATAATATACTATACATATTATTTAACAAATAGACAGAGTTGTACCAAACATATTCAAATACAGTTATTTAGAAAACTTCACCTGTATCTAGTAACCCTATTTATGTCTCTTGGCCATCTGTACTTTTCTGAATGTGCAATACAATGAAACATGAAAGCACATGCACATCCTTTGTAAAACAGGACTGAGGCCACATTTTAGGAACATTTTCAATGTGATGATGAATTCATGACAGCAGTGTTTAAATACAAGAAAGCACACATAATTATAATTATTTATTTACAAATAAAGGGGGACAGTGAACTTACTTGTGAAGAAGTCAAAGTGGAATTGATATCCCTTTGAAAGAGCCTTTCTTAGAGCTACAGATGCAAGTGATCTGGCCTGCATATGACTGCCTGAATTTCCAGGCAGAAACAATACTGGGACTCCATCAAACCTGTTGACATAGGTATTTTTATGACATGGCCCCTAGGGGCTGCAAGCACCAATCACCATGTCCTGGGTATGGGAATAAAATAATTTTACTTGCAACTTTTGATAACTATATAAGTACTTACCACATTTTTCTGGCTCTCTCTGTAAATCTTCCTTCACTATATGCATACAATCCATATTGAGGATAAATCTTGTTCTCCGGCACGGATAATCGCTAAAAATATTCATGGTTAAAAACACAGCTGTTATTTAGAATTTTAGAATCATAAATTAAGTTTATACTAACCACGAACTGTGGATACTCATACATATAAGTCATTAGACAATAGTTATTTTTATCACTAAAGTATAAATTCAAAACACCGAGGAGATATCCCAAAACAAAAATTAAAGACAGAATTTGAAAAACACTGGAACCCAAAATCCTGAGGAATCTCATCTTGGATTGTTTAAATAAAAAACTAAGCTAATATAGATATAAAAAGATTATTTGGATTTAAACATTATATGTGAAAACAATGTCAATGCTATAAATATATCAAGAATTTCACTTTTTCTGGCTTTTCACTGGCGTCGTCGTCAGTGGTGTTTGCATTTGTTTGTCAAATTGTCAATAAGACACTGACTTTGACATTTATCATTAGTGTTGAATATTTTAGGTACATATATTTTATATCGATTGATGCTATGATACAATCTGACTCCAGATCGACGCGGGAATTTAGCACATCACTCAAGTCAGCTGTTTAGTTGTCTTGTCAATGTTAAAATCGTCACGTCAAAGTCGGTCAACAATACAAACGATTCGTAAAATTACTTAGGTACTATTATTTCATTAAATACAAATGCCTAATAAATCCTGAAACTGAATTGCTGCTCCTGAAAATCTGCGAAAACATGTCGGCGTTTGAATTCTTTAGTCTGATCTTTACATTAATAATCGCAGCATTCCTGCTACGAGTAATTTATTTGTTATTCATCATTATTACCGGTCAATGTGCACTGGTAAGAGCAAAAACATTACGTACTGTGTTTTGCATCGGATCAGGTGGTCACACAACAGAATTATTAAGGTTTGTGAAGAGTATAAATAAGAAAAAATATCAGCCGCGAATGTATATTTTAGCCGATAATGATGTCAGTAGTGAGGTGAAGATTCATGAAACTGAGAATGCTCAACAACACTACAGCCTCGCCAGGATACCTAGAAGTCGAAATGTGCAACAGTCATATCTTTCTTCAGTGATCAGTACTCTGCATGCCACTTGGTGCACATTTCCTGTGATTTATAATTTCAAACCTGATGTTATATTTTGTAATGGGCCTGGTACTTGTATTCCAATATGTGTGGTTGCTTTTATCTTAAGATGTTTACTTTTGTTGGATTGCAGAGTAGTCTTTATAGAGAGTATTTGCAGAGTTCGTACCCTATCATTAACTGGGAAAATACTTCAGTTCATTGCTGACATTGTGATTGTACAATGGCCTCAAATGACTGATGCCTGTTTTAGAGCGAAATATTTTGGCAGACTGACTTAAATGTTTAATATAAAATTGCCTTTAATATAAGTCATATAATCATTATTTTTATAAGAAATAAATTGTAACATAATATTGTGTTCTATGTACACCCATCAAAATACCAACATCTATTTGACTAAGCCTAGGTAGTATAGAACTGTCTTTTTTTTGTCAGCTATAGAAATTAATTTGTATCTTAGCTATGAGTAGTCATAATGTTGTAAAAAATATAATAGATACATTCAATTCTAAGTTGTTCAGAGAACTTGAGTTGAAAAACTTTAAATCTGACAATGTATCTGAAATTATTCCCAGAGTTGTTTGAACTTCAAATACTGGATCACCAATCAGTATTTGGAGATCAAACAGCTTTAAATTATGATTAATTATCATAAGTAAATAAATAACAAATAATAACTTGAAAAAGTGTATATTTAATAGCTCTAGGGAGATCAGTACATAAAATTTGCAGTTGGTTATAAGATCACAAAGTGATTAATATTATCAATTTGTTAGTATATTAGGCCACAATTGTTTTATGACATCAGTATAACATTAATCCTGACCATTTCTTATCGAATATTTAGATAGTATCTCACAGCATTGTAACTAGAAGTACTTTAATAAAATAATCAACTTCACTCACACTGAACAGAACATCTACAATGAACAAAAGTTTCAGCAATCTCCACTAAAGGCTATATTATAAGCCTATTCATAACACGAAGCAATTTCCAATAACAACTTATTATAAACTACAACTGTGTATACTTCATGGTTCAATGTGTGAAATACAGTTAACACAAAAGTGTTTTCATTTATAACATCATGTTATGTGGGATATTTATTAGATCTAGCTTTATATGGTATCTACCAGTGGGTCTAATTTGACTTTTCCTCAATCTCGACTATAGTTATCATAAGCCAAAAATATATAAAAATTGAAGTTTACTCAAATGGGGCCACATAAATTTTTATATATTTTTGCCTTAACGATGATGACACCAGATGTCGAGTAATATTTGTAAGTACTAGACCCCTAAGTTTCAAATGTCTTGCAATGGTTTATACTTTTTATACCAATGTTAATAAAAACATCATGATATCTTTCATTTATTTTATTTTAAAATGTATTAGGTATTTGTATTTTTTGTCATTTGTTTTTGTTGTTCAATTCCATTATTTCAGATATATCTCCTACAAAAAGAATTAACAGAGCACTTATTGTAAAAGGCACATGACTTGCTCTCCATAGAACAAATGTATGGTCATGTTCGACCTTGATAAGATCACTCTATTCAAGTCTTTTTTCTTAGCATTGAATTTAAAAAACCCTGACCGAAATAAATGACCTTATTAAATATTGTATAAACTCACTTGACAATATGGAAGTTAAATATTTGTGTTCAGTAAATACTGAAAATGCTTCATTTATTTTACAGACTAACAATGAATTTTAAGTATCAACACGTTAGTGTAAATCTTTGTGGATCTTATAAAATGGTTGCTAATCACAATCTGAAATCCAAAGATAATAATATAAACAAACCCACAAGTATTTGTTGAGATGCCTACAATCTTTGGCAGTACTTTATTCAACTTCTTATCATTCATTTTAGGCATCAATATATTCAAATTGGAAAGAGATCACAAACATCAAATAATATCCTAAAAATGAAACAAGCCAGCCAGATAAATCTTGGTAAAAGGTATATATTGCACTATGGCACTAAGTATCTGTCATGCATGGAGGAACAATGATAGAATTACTGAATTTATTTTCTAAAGTTTAAATTAATTTAATTTCAGAACTTTTTATATTTATGTTGTGATATTAAATTATTATAATAATATTAGGAATAGTCAATCCAAAGCAAAAAACTCTTAATCAACCTAATAATAGCTGCACCTTAATTTCTCCTGATAGCTACTTGGTGTCATAGTGAAATTAATAATTCTAACCAAGACCTAAATCTAAAAGTAGAGTTACACTGGTGGCCAACAAATTAAATAATTAAGGACAATTGGGTGATCTCCTTAAATGTGTTATCTGGCAATTTTTTTAATATAAATGCATCAGTCTTCTTATCAACAGCTAGCACATTGCAGGATGCGTAATGTACAAATAGTGGAGTCAGTAAATACATTAATAACTTTCTCCCTAGCTCATCACACTGGGTGTAAGCTCCTAACATTTTGATCTTTATAAAATTAGCATTTTAAGGAAAATAAATTGCATTTTTGGATTAGACACACCTTACACAGTACAAAGTACAGACACAAAAAGTGCCTTGTTGTCACACTAGAATAACCACAACAATGTGCAACTGCCATGATGCTACGATGAAATAATACTATGTATAAAGACATTAGTTTTCTCATTTGAGACAATAATAATATAACATTTTTTTATAATATCTATTCTGGCCTGTACATCCATATAATATAGTACATAATGTTTTATTGTTCCATATGAGTGATAATGTTGTTGTATACAAACAGATCTAAAATCATCTCCACAAAGAGATCAGCTCACAGCAACTGGCAGTCAACACATTACAAGTTCACAAGTTTATCTTAAGCTAGTTATTAAATTATAGATACCCTTTACATTGAGATATATAACAATATTGCTAACAAACCAACATTTTAGGCACGTCCGAGAATACTATATTAATAATAAGTGACTATGTATCTAAAAATATAAGTACAAAAGGAAGAATTAAGTTTTTTCTTACATATCTAAGTAATAAACAAGTACTCATAAGTAGTGTATTCATGTTTCAAGGTTTACTATTATCTATGTTAGTATTAGACTGATTACTAGTTTCTTGTTTGGCAGATTCATCATTTTTGTTATCCATCCGTAATTTCTCATCATCTATGAGGTACATTGCTTCATCGTAAGTAGGGGGTGGTGGCTCTGAGCTGGAAGGCTGGGGTTTACTTGTCTCAGCACTTGATATTAAGGCATCATAGGAGGGTGGTAATGTTGCACTGGAAGCAGTGCGTGGCACTTGACCACCATAGGCCTGTTCAGCTTGAACGGCAGCCATATCCTAAAAAAATAAATATTTATTATTGTATTGAATTATTTGACACTTTCTCCTTTAGGAATACAAAACAAACATAATTATCTTGTTGGTTAATGATTTAGTCCATCTATGGTATTAATTAGCCTCTTAATTTTATCTCTTAACAAACAGTTCAGTCAGTAGTTCAAGGTGATGTGTAAACAAATATCTGTTATCTAGTATCGCAGAAGTTTAAAGAAAACATGATATTTATGTTTCAATATTGGTACTTTCAGATATGAAAAGTCCTAAAAAGTATAAAATGACAATGTAAACATAGCTGTAGTGTAATACAAATAAAACCAGCTCTAATATCTTATACAAACTTATAGTTGTGTTATGACCCAGTTATTATAGTAGTGTTATTTACCTTTGTAACTGTTTGATATACCTGTCTCACTTATAGAAAAACAATTATATTTTATTAAAATGAACAACTTTTACTCATGTTTGATAAGTTTGTTAAAAATGTTTTGTAATGGTGCCAGAAATATGAACATACTTTCTATTTATAATGTACACAATCACATATTCAATCAATGTGACTTCAATGTTTGGTCAAGTCCAAAACAATAAGTTGACTAGTTTTGAGATTAGAAAAACAACAAAAACAGCTACACTAGCTATGTAGGTAAAAAACCTGTTATTTGATAACATATACGCCAATGATATCTTTATAATTTAATCGTAAAAGAACATATTGTTTTGGCTGTTTTACTTTACTTAAATGTAGACAAAACATACTTGAACACAAACACTTACTCTGATTATCGCCCGCTGATGCAGCAGCATTTGTATCACACTTTTCCTCCGCAAATAAAGCATACTTTTAACAGCAACCATCATTCCCGAACAAATAAAAATTGGCCCTACTAGCCACATGTGTCCCAAATTGCTGAGAATGTAACCATCAGCGTCTCCCAATGCCAACACTGTAATCACTGTACCCACAGAAAATAACACCATAGAAAGCACGAAATAAGAGTAACTCGTGCAGTCACATCGACCGAATCTCTGATCCTCGTCAAAATCGTAATCCCGACGCCTCAGTCGATGTAAACGTTGTCGAATGAAAGGGCTATCAAATACGGTAGCCATTTTTTATTATATTTAGGCACACTATTCACATCCAACGCATATTCTGAATTCAAGTTATTACTATAATTTAGAAAAATACGTGGAGAATCGCTAACTTTCTTACTCGGGAAAGTGTGTGAAAAATTGCTTTGCAAACTTAAGAAAAACAAGACTGCCACAATCTTCGGCTATAGCCTAAAGAGCAAAATGATAGTGATGTGATGAGCAAAGTATTCTTCCTCTATCCATGAATGTCAATTATCAAAATTATTCGTTGATAGAGTACGACTAGTCGACTATAAACACCCCTTGTTTATAGTCGACTAAGACTTCTATACCGTGTATCTCGGCATAGGGATTTCCGATTTGATTGTTTTGATTATAAGATTTCGATATTTTTTATAGTTTTACTTAAATTAGGTCTTCACCTAGATTAAATCTAGTATGTATCGTATGCCAAGAAGATCGATTAAAATAAAAAACTAATATAATTTTATGAGATTATAGTTACATGATTGGCTTTGTATGTTATGCTTTGTAAGTATATGACGGTGGATGGAAAACAATATATGACAATAATGAAAGTAGAGGACATTTGACTTATTTTAATCAAAGTTTGTAGTTGGTCTCTCGTTTAACTTTTTTTAATTTCATTTATTAATTAAATTACGAAATACAAATGTAAGTAAATACTTTCTGTTAAAGACCCTCCAACCAATGAAGTCAAACGTGTGGACTTTTTTTTATTAAATATAACACCGATGCCAAGTTTAAACACAAACTGTTAAACCAAAAGGATTTCTACAAAATTAAAAAAAGGCCCTATGTTGTTATATAAATCAAAATGATTGCGTCTACGATTTCGATATGATCTGTTGCGAGATTTGAGTGAGACTGATTCAAATCAATGCGATTCAGATCGTGTTCAATCAATCGATTCAACGAGTTACCGAGTCATTGCGATCCAAAAGATCAGACTGAGATAATTATAAACTACTAATAAATACGTGGTTGATGATATATTATTCCTATTCTAAAGATTTGGGATTTAGGAAAAAATATATTGTTTTAAAACTAATTAGACAAAGCATAAAAGTCGTTATTATTATTAATAGTTGTTTGTATTTATTAAAAACAAATCAGTTATGGTTCAAATTTTTATTTGTTTGTCATGTCCTCGTTTATTATATTTTATAACATTGTTTTGTTATAAGTGATTACATTGTGTAATCCTATTTTCGAGAATTGTCTAAACACGAGAATCACTATAAGAATAAATACATATCTAGATAAATAAATAAATGAATAAATATTCACATTTTCTTCTGCAACAACAAGCAAATTCTTGCTATTTTAAACAATAATAAAATATACAAAATGCGATTCTATAACTCACTTCCAAGCACCTTAGAATAAAGATGGCGTAGTAAGTTGCAACATTAACTTTTTTACCACGGCGACTACCCACCACACAAAACCGCTTCAAGCTAATTAATGACACATGATGGTGACGTTTTGACACTTATTTATTTTCTGATTCTATTCTAAAGAAATTTCATCTTATTATTACATTTATAAATTATTTTAATTTATTTTAGCGTCAGAAATTCCTACCAAATAGAAAATAACAAACATTACCTTCTTTCGGCAGTCGGGTAAATAGTATGAATGGCAACACAAAGACATGGTAAGTTGTTTTGATCTCATTCGGTTTTTTGTTTTTTTTAATGCGAGATTAAGTTGAAAATTACGGCATGGTTGGCGCAGTCGTTGAGAGATCGAGTGTTGTGCTACGTGTCGCGGTGATATACAGACAGTTGTTTTGGGTCTGGGTCTTTGTGTATGTGATTAAATGTGTTTGTAAATGCATCTACGATACAGGAATAATTCCTAGTGAAGGCAACTTTTTTTTTAAAAGAAATGAAATAAAAATACAATCTATGGAATTTTTTAGAGCTCTGTCCTATTTTAGCATAAATTCTTTTTAATGACACATAGGTAACCTCATTGCAAGTGTTGAAGATGGCGAAATTAATTAATTAGGCGAGTATTATTTACTATTTTCGATTGAAGTGAAACACTAGTTAAGACGTCTGTCAATGTCAAAATTGTCAATGAAATGAATCGTTCATGTTTTTGTGACGACGTACATACTCAATAATATAATTTGATACGAAATTTTATCCCTTCGTATTATTCGCTTGTTGAAATACGAATGATTCAAGAAGATTCTGCGAATTTTTTATTGGTTGCTATGTTCTTTGTGTGATTTTTTAAATCAGTGGCTGTTTGTTTGATTCGATATGGCCCCTTTCTTTTTATTTATCGTGGCATTTATCTTTGAAACGGGTAGGTACTTTGATTTTTATATTATTTTATTGAGTGATTGTGGAACTGAGGTACAAAAATCTTTTATTATGTTTTTGTAGGGGTGTCGGCATTACAGGTGTCACTAACGAACAGTGGACCTGCTGTGCGAGGTGCTAATGTGACATTCACAGCTGCAATTGTATCAGATTACAAAGGAGAAAATTTGAAATTTGTGTTTACTGATGATGCAGTACCCCAACACTATGAAGAGGTAAGCATTGTTGAATGGTATTACCAACACTATTCTATGAATCAATATAACTAATATATTAATGAGTTATAAATTTGTTATTTATAACATTCCTTCTAACCCTGCTCCTAATGTATTTCAGTTGTAAACCAGCAGTAATTTCATGTACACCTAATGACTATATTAACATTAAATAGATTAAACATTTAAATTACTAACAATATGACTGTTTCAAACATGTAAGCTTATGTTTGAATGATAAAACATGCTCAATCTGGAATCTGAATCATATCTTTTTCGCAACTAATAACATCCATTTAAAACAACATTTCACATTATTTTTATTAACATGATACTAATTTAAACACTGGGACATTGTTGTACTTATACCTTTTATGATATATTTATCTCATCTTCCTTCCTGTGCAGTAATTTAAGTGTCCCAAACCAATAATAATACTATTTTACAGATTTAGATGCAATATTTAGTATGTATCTTTATGTATGGAATTTATGGGGGAAAAACTTTTCCCTTGAGGGATGACTTGTGGGATCTTTTTTAATTTGTCATAACTAGTAATCATATCTAGTTATCCTGTCCTACTAATATTATAAATGTGAAAGTTTGTGAGGATGGATGGATGGATGGATCTTTGTTACTCTTTCATGCCAGAAGGCTGAATGGATCTGGATGAAATTTGGCACATAGATAGATTATAGTCTGGAATAGCACATAGGCTACTTTTTAAAATGTAAAAAAGTAAAAATGTACGGATTCGTAATCCATGCGGGCGCAGCCACAAGCGGAAGCTAGTAGATAATATATATAGCCTCAAAACTTAACTTTCACCTTTGTATCTGCAGGAAGTCAAGTGATGTTATGAAACTACTTTCATAATTGCTTTTGCTATGTGCTTGTCATGACATAATTGGTAATATATAACACAGAACTATTAAGCCACAAAAGGATAAAAACATATATTTATCAACTAATAATAAGGAAAGTAAATTGTTATATTCATCATTATATATGGTAAATGTTAACATCTATAAATTATTAAAATTTAAGTGTGTGGTTATATTATATGAATGTTTTTATGGTCAAAGCCTTAACAATTTTTTTTGTGGTATCCTACTAATATTATAAATGTGAAAGTTTGTGAAGATGGATGGATATTTGTTACTCAATCACGCCAGAACGGCTGAACGGATCTGGATGAAATTTGGCACAGAGATAGATTAGTCTGGAATAGCACATAGGCTACTTTTTATCCCGGAAAAATGTACGGGTTCTTAAACCTTGCGGGCGAAGCCGCGGGCGGAAGCTAGTAGTATATAATTGTGAAGATAGGGATTTTATGCCTGTATTTTCCTTTATAAAAAAACAGTTTAATGAAATTCCTTTTTCCTTAATTGTTTTCTGAATAGGTATGTTAAATGGAATTACCAAACTGGTTGTGTATTATGTCAGCAAAACCTGTTTCTTCATCTATTAAGACTAGTATTACTTTTTGTTTTTATGGGTAACTTGGTTTTCAACTTGTGGTATCACAAAGTAAGGTAATAGGTTGATGCCTGATAGGCTGATGAAACTATATACTCAACATTTTAATTTCTTGTTTTGTCCTGTCCACTACAATAGCTTATTTAGAGCTCCAGTTACTCTCAAATAAAAGGTCAAAAAGTGGTCATAATCATAATCTGAAGATTATTGTCCTTATTCTGTACAAAGTCTTTTTAATGTTTCAAAAGAGTCTGTAATCGGTTTATGTGAAATACAAAGTATTTTTATTATATAAGTAATAAACTAGTGAAAAAATGGCATGTAAAAATACTATTAATCTAGAAACAAGCCAAGTGAAAATATCTCGATTAACTTCTGCAAATTGTGTAAGAAGTTTTATCCCCAATATTTTGTATACCTGTTTTCTAAAAACCAAGTACTTGTTCTAAATAGTGAGAAATGTACTTGTTCTAAGTACAATATCAATTACTTGAGTGGCACTGCAGTCAATGAACTATTGCTACATCCAGCACACAGCCTTGAACACTATCACCACATTCAAGTTGCGTTGATATCTGTTAAAGAGGAAATTGATACACGAGTATGTTATGCAGTCAGTAAGGCTAAATTAATGGCACGTCTGGCGCAGTGTCTAAGCGATTGGGTTTCTGCGCAACGTGTCAAGAGTTTGATTCCTACATGGGTTAAATATTTGTATGATATGTAGTTGTTCCGGGTCTTGGTGTGTAAATCCACGCAAAGCAGCAATTGCAGAAGTCAAAGCATCATAAAATAAAACCAAAGTTTAATTCTGATAATAATAGAGTTGAACTGCGATTTACATCGTCGCGTAAAAATTGCGCTGCGTTGGTCGAACGTAAAGCATGGCAAAGTAGAACGCAATATTTACGTGATGCGAATTTGTAGTGAAGTGTCTACTAAGCTATGGTGTAGCCATGTATCCAGTCTAATATGCAACAGGCACAAACATTCATTCAGTCATTGGCCGAAAATGCGAAAGTGTCTAAGAAAATGCATGTATGGAAATTGTAACTAGTTTTTACTTACCAAGGTTCACTTATCATGAATTTCATGTTCCAATCAATTTACGCATAGCTTAGTTAACGACCTAAAATTGATCCGTTTACTCCAATAAAATGACTTTATCGTTACTAATAGCGGGGCAGTGGAAAATAGGTGGCATGGAGGTGTATTTTATTTTTTAGTTCTATACTGAATACTGGTTTATCTACTAGTTGGTTTTATACTTTATAGTACCTATTATCCAATTTATTAACGCTAATTAATTTAATTGGAGATATTCATAATTGAAGTTTAGCATATTTTTCCTGTTTCATTCTACTAGAAATATATAATTATACTCTTAAAAAGGTCACGATGAGGCATCCCATTTGACATTGCGTATTTGTGTGATCTTAAAACATTTTTAGTTGCGCACAACTATGTAACAATCGATGATTGAAACAGACGCGATGCATGACGACTAAGCTTGCGATAAGCGCGAATTCAAAATTCCAACGGCAATGTTAATGACCCACCTCTCGTACTAAACACACATCGCATCTTCATTAGGACAGCAAAACATTCAGCCCCCAAAACATCACCTCTCCTGAATGTCAGTGGCGGTACCAAAATGCCATCATGCCATGTCTAAATATCGCCAGCCCGAAAAAGATGGGCAGACGCATAAAAGATGCGAAGGCGCTGTCTTCAATAATCATTTTTTGACGGCAAAGTCTTTAGCTATTGGCCTTCTGCGCAACGTATCGCGGATTCCCGCACGAAAAATAATCTGTGAGGCTTACAGTTTAACAAAAGATTTTTCTGCATATTGGCGATTTGGGAAGGCGTATAGTATATATATCTAGTAGTCGATTGCGATAAATGAAAATATCAATAATGAATATTCTTTTCCAGATCATCAGTACAAACCAATCGGTAAATTGGAGTATTGAGTATATCAGGGGCACTTACGAAGCAGGACAATACAGTGTCAATCTGGAAGTGAAGAGGAAGTACTTCGAAAATCTGTGGTGGACTGTTACGTCAACCTTTACGGCGTTCAATTTAACAGGTATTTATACTATTCGGTATAGGACTCGTAGGCTTAGCTATTGATTACTGGCTTGGGAGAGGCATATGTCAAGTAATGCACCTCTTTTTTTTTCTTTTTTTTTATGAATGAACCATTTTACTTTTTCTTATTTTCTTTTCTGTAATTGATTTTATTATTGAATAGCGTAATCATATAGACTAGTGAAATGGTTAGTTAAGACCTTTCTTTTTAAATGAATTTCAAAATTACTGAAAGCTCATCAACTTATGTCGCTGATTGTTCCTAAA
The DNA here is from genome assembly GCA_947562105.1 of Shargacucullia verbasci. Lineage (NCBI taxonomy): Eukaryota > Metazoa > Arthropoda > Insecta > Lepidoptera > Noctuidae > Shargacucullia > Shargacucullia verbasci. The sequence goes on along the minus strand of OX387289.1, from coordinate 8,459,703 downwards.
GCATTCCAACTTTAGTCTTAGGTCGGCAAGGTCTTAATCGTGGGCGATGGTGATCGCTTACGATCAGGCAATGGGCATGGTGAAGGCAAACGTGCCATCTTATATCATAAAAATAATTATTAAGGGACTACTCGCACTTTGTACCCTCATGGGACTTCTCATGTCTTGTCGTTCCTTATGCATTCATAATCAACCCAAAGGTTCTAGTCACGTCTTCAATATTATATATATCTGCAATTCGCAAATATTGTAAGCATTTAGATAGCAAGTCTTTCTTTACATGATCATTAGCAATATCACATTTATCTCTGAAGGGAAAGGCAGTGCAAATAAAATTATAGTCATTTATTTATTTATAATATAGAATAGAAATCACAGTTCTCAATGGTGTGGTTGAACCAACAATCCGCACTAGGGCAAGGGTATTAGCAACCCCTTTCATTCCTAGACTGGTGCCCAACCGTGGGAAAGAAATGATTAAAACTAAAATTATTATTAATTTGCTTCTTCTGGAATTAATGAAACCGTGGTGGAAAGAAAAGCCAGGTACCAAGTTTGTAACGGGGTCGTGAGATACCCCTTTAACCGCCAACGACGATTTAAAGCGTCAATCACGATTTCAATTTAATGTAATTTTTTAGCCTGATGTTTGACAGTGAAATAAATAATAAACACTATTTTCGCATTTATGTGTGGAGTGACGCTTGAGGGCGGCAGTCTGGATTGAAATCGTGATTGACGCTTTAAATCGTCGTTGGCGGTTAACGGGTTACGTATCAATAATAGTAATTAGTTAGTCGTGAATCGATGCTGACAAGTGTGGAAATTGCTGATCCATATGATGGGCCAATTATGGTTTCAGAGATCGTGAAAAATATAAACAGCATACCTTGCTTTGGCATCGCTATGTTCATAACGTAAACATATTCTCAGAGAGGCTTTTCGTTTTTAGTCAATGCATTTTCGTTTTCACTTATAGAAAAGTTAGTAAATATTTATGTTTCTAGGATTTAAAACGTCTTACCGGTGTACCAACACGCGTAGCGTTAGCATTTATACTATAGTATACAACAACATACAGGTACAAACTCGATCGTGGCCTTGACATACCGCCCAGATCCAATCAGTGAGTAACTGGGATAATCCCCTGGGAACTCGTTATTTCTGGAAAGCGATATGTTGCTGTAACTCTGTGCCAATGAACCCGACTATCCAAGGATCATATAACGTTTTGTTTTTTATACTTTATGCAAACTTGGGTGAGACTGGCGTCATTTTGATACACAGTATCGTGTTTCATAATGTCGATATAATTTATTGGATATTTAACCTATAAAGATAGGTATATTATGCAGTACTGAATCTGTTAAGTACTGAGTGCCATAAAGTTCTCAATGGTGTGATTGTGTGTAGTCCACCAACCCGTATTAAGCAAACGTGGCTAAGGCCTCACCTACTCATTATGAGAAGAGGCCCCTTCCCACCAGTGGGATAGAAATGGATTGAATTGTAATATATTTGGTCCAAGTTACTTTGTTGATTACAGTTACATTTACTTTAAAATGTGTACGCATTTTTCTTTTGGCGTATTGACACGAGCTGTCACATGGGAATCGCTCACGCCGTAGTGGAAAGATCAGCCAGTCGGCAATGCTTGCATCGAGGCTGACTATCCAGGGTGCGCCGAACGATTTCGGGTATCCTCATTTTGCATGCGTATGCTTCTACATAAATAATAGCCATTTTAATTAGATGAAATGCGAATCGATGTTGATAGATTTGAGATAAATGCGATCATGTCTCTCGTCCCTTTGAATGAGTGGTAAACGACTTAAAATTGATAAAACCAAACAACTCTTTGTTAACGCATCCATATTCATTATCATAAGTCACGCGTCATACCCCGTGCTTGCTTATACAGCATACAGCTGTGTTAACAAAACTTTGTGACTTTAAAATGACCATAAGAATTTTAATTATTTTATCACTTATTTTACATAAATATAATTCAGTGCTTTGATCCTATACCTGAAGTTTCTAGAGATTTCAGGAGCGGCGTAACACAAAAACTGAGCGCACAAAATGGTTCGTGTTTTAAGATGTATCGGAATTCATACATAATGGAGTTGTTTTATAATTTGTGGGGCGGATCAGTACGTTGTTTTGTTTCATTCTCAAAGACAAGGAAAATGTGAGACAGATCGCTAGTCCCCACATCGCTAGTCCATAAAGGTCATTGCTCCCTAAGCGCATTACCAAATGTTTGTTGATACAATACAATAATTGTATAATAATGGTAAATGTCAAGTAGACGGTCAATGTTTTGATACGCTCGAATCCCCCGTCATAACACGCGGAATGAAATACCTAATAATTCGTAATTAATATTTCTATTTACAGATACACTACACGGCAATATGGTGTTAAGTCAAAACGAGGTAGAAAGGCCCAACAACTTCGTTGCAGTGAACAAAACTGTCACCCACTACATCAAACTGTTAGACAGTGAGTTGCAGTTCTTGAAGAAGAATTCTTCCACAATCGAAACACATTGGTTTATAGACTGCGTGTACATAGACACTACGGCTGATTTCGCTCTAAATTATACCTATGAAGATAATATGAGTAGTCACGATGTTGAAGCGATCGTTGTTGCGAACAATGAGCCCTTGCCGCCAATCACGACTACGACGACCACAACAACTACTACGACTACGACAACAACAACAACAACTACAACAACAACAACACCTAAGCCAACAACAACAACAACAGTCCCAACAACTACTACAACAGTTCCGACAACAACGCCGAAGAATGTGACAAATGTCAATGACACGTCAGCACATAAGGTGGCGAAGCGAGCCATCTCTAATAGGACCACTATGAAGGGTCTGTCTGGTTTGAAAGATCCAACGTGCAACTATACAGTGCCTATGACCAAGGGGTATACTTTCGGACGCTATCAGCAGACCATATCAGTGAGAGGTAAGCACATGAATTTAACAAAGTATTGATTACGCAGTAAGCGTCCATTATTCGGGTTCGACTAGGGCGGTACTACAACTTCTACCTTAATTCGTATGAAATGATGTAAGCGTACTGAGGCCCTAAAAGTAAGTTCTTTCGTATTCGATTTAACGCATCGAATACGGCGCTCCGATTGGTGGAGAACACGAAACGGACCAATCGGAGCACCGAACGAGTTTGTCAGAAGAAACTTACTCTAGGAACTCTGATGTGCCTACATTTAATATCTTATGTTACGAAGAATATCGTGTTATTATCTTTTTGAATATTGTTGGTACAATCTTTGATATCGGCCAATGTACATATAAAAATATATATATAACTGCGGTAATGTTGACGACACGGTTGGCGTAGTGGCTAAGCGATTAGCTTTCTGCGCTACGTGTCGCGGGTTCGGTCCCCGCACGGAACAAATATTTGTATGATCTGCAGATAGTTGTTTCGGGTCGGGTTGTCTGTGTATGTGACATTCGTTCGCGTGATCTATATAATTTACAGTCTATAGCACTCAGGGATAATGTAGCTAGCTATCGGTGAAAGAATTTTTAGATTCGGATCATTACATAGTTCCGGAGATTACCCCCTACATACATATAAACTTACAAACAAATTTTACCTTTTTATAATATAAGTATAGATGTACTTATAAATTTCAACAAGTAGGTTACGTACATCACTAATATAACTATCCTTGTTACCTACTCGTAACTTTGTAATAAACAGGTTTTAATATTATAATTTCCTTCAGAGATAAAAATAAATGTACTGTTTACTATTTTTAACAGGTAGAAGGAAAATTACGCAGCAAATATTATGTTAGGTATGTTCGGAATACCAATATTAATATACACAGGTTGTGGTTATTTAATATCGTTTAATTGTTTTTCACTGATAAGGAAGTATCGGTATATTTGTAATATCGATTTCCCCAAAGAAAAACAAAAATAACCGGTATGCAAATGTTTTTTGCGGGTTTACAAAACCCGAATGGTTAATTAATTAATGTAATGTTTATTTTAATTTCACAAAACTCTAAATGTCATTCATCCATATTGAATGTATATCACGGCTATAATATTCAACACAGACATTCAATTTTATATACTGATTAAAATTTTGTTAATATTAATAATACATCGTATTTTAATCAGTCAGGTGTACTTTAACCTGAAAGGGGGTTAAATAAATACCGTCAAAAGTTGTTTAAACTAAACAGTCTATAGTTTTGAAGTGTAGTTAGATGACCTTGTATCGGTCGAGAGCAGTTGCCGCATGCAAACGGTTCAATACTCTTTGATGTAGAAATCCCTCCGGACGATCGAAGGCTGATAATAATATGTACATATGTTGATGACTGATAACAATATGACTAACTAGCTTCCGCCCGAGGCTTAGCCCGCGTGGTTTATTTACCTGTACATTTTTCCGCGATAAAAAGTAGCCTATGTGCTATTCCAGACTATAATCTATCTTTGTGCCTGCTCTGTGTATAAATTTCATCCAGATCCGTTCAGCCGTTCTGGCGTGATTGAGTAACAAATATCCATCCATCCTCACAAATTTTTACATTTATAATATTATTAGTATAGGGTTGCCATTCCCAAATTATGAAAATCAGGATTTGAAAATGTAAATGCCAGGACATTTCGGTTTAAAAACAGGACGCAGTATAAAAAAAGTATAAGAAAATAGTGTCAATCACAATTTTTTATGAAATTATCTTCAATTAAATTTTATAATATAACAAATGAAATGATGGATTGAATTATTAAATTATAAAATAACGCCGATGATTAAACGTAAGGTTCGAGGCAGTTGTGGCGCGCGAATAATAAAACACAGGACCTTACGAGGACTCTTTAAAAACCCAGGACGCTACTTAATAACTATCCAGGACAACCCAGGGCATTCCAAAAAGTAGGGCATGTCCTGGGAAAACATGACGGTTGGAAACCCTATATTAGTAGGACTTTATCCATCGTCCATACATACAGAAACGATGGAGGCCCGTGGGTCGTTTTTTAAACAACAACTGCACAAAATTTTACCAAGACGAAAGATTATATAGTTGGACAAAAATTATATGTTGAGTGCCTGCTAATATAAATCTGTGAAATCTAAGAAAAAAAATATGTCGTCGTACACTAGGAATAATTCTTATATAGTGGGTGCGTTTACATAGACAAATATACACATGCACAAACAACCCGGAAAAACTATCTGTAGGTTGTACAAATATTTGTTCCGTGCAAGGATCAAACCCGTGACACGTATCGCAGAAAGCATATATATTAACCACTGCACCAGGGGTCAGTCGCTTCGAAGGAAGCCGGTCCTCGCCAAGCTGGTCTGATTTGGCGATCAATCAGATGTACTTCAACCAGTAAGGGCGGTAATCATAAAGTGGATATTCATTTACAAACCACTGCGCCAATCGTGCCTCAAAATATTATGTAACATCAGAAATTACCTAATGTCCAATAAAAAATGTACGCACACCACACATTACACCATATTTTATCTGTCTTTCCAGAGCCAATATCCACGATCAACATCACCGGCATGAACTGGCTGCAGCACGGTGATCTTTTGAACCTAAACGTCAAGTACACTGGGTCCCCGCCTTTCGACTACTGTATACAGTACAAAATGGGCCAGTACAACGTCACTGGCAACGAAACCTGTCCTGTCAAGACGAGGACCATTGCCAGCAATTTCCCCTTGGTCCATTATTTCGCAGATAGTGACCAGCATACGGTGGTCGTGGTCATAGAAAATGAAATAGGAAAGACTGTTACTAGAGCTACGATTAATATTTATAAAGGTATGTTATTTGTTTTATATTTATTTGTATAAGATTGCGATACTCTTTGTTTTATTAAGGTGCGTCCAGAAAGGAAGCTTTACAGAACTTCGCTTGTAAAGTATATACAAACATAGTAACGATTCTGTAGTGTTGACGGCTTTGACAAATAGAAGTTGTCGAGCGATAAAATCGATCTATAAAATTTATCCGAGGCAGTTGGATGTCTTAATATAGCATCACGCCTGTATTCCCCAGAGGGTTAGGCAGACATTTTCTTTATTTTACACTAGCATTACGCTTATATCGAATCCACTCGCACTGCTACTAAAATAATAAATTTCAGAAAATCAATTAATTCTAGATCCTCGTGCTAAGCAGTTGCGCATGCGTCCACTAAACCAATAAGTCAGTTTACCTTTTAAATTCGTTGGGCCGGACAGTCATACCATGTGTTTATGCTCCAATGATCAGTACATTTATGTCACCAATATCCTTATTATTTCCAGCGTCGGTGCACGCGCAGTTATCAGTTATAGTGATACCGGTTTTCTTCTGTCTGATGGCTGTCATCTTGGTCGTGTTTGGTATCGCTTATTACCAACATCGGTCTAGGTAAGTTTTTTAATTTATAGGCTAATACATATCTGAGATATCAAGCTTGCCCCCGTATTATTAAAAACGAAATTACCGTATCCATCGATACTGTAAATTCATGTATGTTGGCTTTGTAAACAGTTGAAGAACTTGTGTAATGCTGTCACCCGTCTGTTACCCGATAAACTGATATAGTGTATACACCCCCATGTATAGCGATGAAGTATTACTGCCAAGTGACTCTTAATAGTTGTCGCAGTACTCCTGTTTGTATGTAGAGATTGCTCTTGCGCTGAAAAAGCGGATCGGGGACCTAGGATCTAAGTCTCACACACAAGTGTCACTGGTACTCAATTTTATACAAACAGAAGCTTCATTGATAACTCAAAAACATGTTCTAAAAATCACATTACATTACAGACACACAATTGAAGTGGCTGACTTCGACTTCGGGCAAGCACATCTCGACTACAAAACGTTCACGGAGCGACTTCGAGACAGTTTCAGCAACGCCTTCAACTTCCGTCAGCGGGACGACACAGACCCGCTAACTACTAACACTAGATACGATTCTATGACGTAAATTTTTATTTGTAATAGGCTGGTTCGATCGTCGACGGGTAACTGAGAAATATAGGCGATTTTTTTTATGTCTATGAAGTATATTGTAAATACAGGCGAGAAATATAAGGGGATTATAGCTATTTTCCACGCGAAATCTCAGTAAGTCAGTGAGACAACCGTTATATGAACATCTTCAAAGGTACAGATATCATTACTATTGAAAAATATTCGAACAGCCAACATTTGAAATTCTCTAATCGGGACTGAAGCCGTAGGGGCGTTTCTTCTGGTCAAATTTTATTACACGGGAGTGCAGTAAGCGGGGATGCGTGACGTTTTTCTAATGCAGGACATTCGATAAAACGGTCTAGGCATCTAGAACAGTCCCATAGATTCCGGACGATTGAAAAATCGGACGAATTTGCACAGGTTTAGATATGCAAAAGAAAACGATTTAGTTTTAACTCGTAAGTGTTTTACGATGCGCCTTGTGTGACTTTATGATAGCGATATAAGATTCAAATTCAAATGATCAACGCCATCGTGAAATTCAACAATTTGTAAAGTTGGAAAATGTCTTAGTACTAAGTTAATTTATCACATGGATTAAGTCTTTGAAATAGTTTAAACGCTGTCTTATCAGTTAACACTTTGATTGACTAAGCGAAGGACATATTCAAAGAATGATGATTCACGCTCACAATATGTAACGAATAAAACAAACTTATAAATCACAAAGTAAACCTTAGTGAAAATATTGTAATAAGATTCGCAGTGTGGCTACAACCTTGCGCACGCGACTAAACCAGGTGAATGACCTTTTATAAGGCAGAGTATGATCAGTTTTCTCTTTATACTTCAAAACTGTCTTAAAGCATGCTAAAATGTGATGTATTCTATTGAATTAAGGTCCTATTTTTATAAAATTAGGAATGAGGATTGATCTATCAATATGTCGCTCGTTTAATCAGTCATCTTGTTACAAGAATTTCGTGCAAAACATTAGGAAGATGCAGAGGAATCTAAACTAGTCGTGTATAATTTGCCAAATTCAGAAAACATTGGTGAAGAATATTTTCCTCTGATATCTATAGTTCTATTTAATTATACGTATATTAATTAAGAAAAAACGGTTCCCAGTAATCCGTCGATGGTCGGACTCAATCAATATTTATGTCTGTGTCAAATGTAAAAGTATTAATATATTTATCACGTAAAATTTTAATTATCATTCATTCCAGTTTTCCTATTTTATGTTTAATATGTAAAATAGTAACGTTTTTTTAATTTTTTCAAATATATTACATCGATTGTTGTAGCGATTAGAGGCAGTTGGTGGTTATAGTACTGACAAGGAATTGTTTTTCAAAGAAATAGCTACTTCGCTTGGTTTTCTCGTGAATAGGCCTTAGCCTCTCGTAGAGGTGACGTTTAGGAGTGCACCAATATATTGCTGATACGAATTTGAATAGCAGATACAATTTCTGGCCATACGATACACTGTCTTCATAAAATTCTTTATTGGCCATGAACCCTGGAATAGAACTTGCTGTAAACCTTCTAATCTATCGTTTATCGATATCTCGTGATATACATTTTGTGGTAGTAGCAGCATAAGTTTTGACATTATTTTTCTTTGACCAACACTTGTACTGTGTGACTTGTAATAATAATTCTGAACTACTCTCAAAAATTGCATACTAACTTATGGTATGCCGTTTTTGCCGTCAGATTGTTTTCTATAATCTTTCTTGTCTCAAGATATGTCTGGCGATAGATGGGCAGGTTTACGTCTTCAGAGTGATCAGCTTTAACTTCCAGTGTAGGCGAAAATTTGAACGCAATACAAATAGTCGTAAATAGTAGTTTGATTTTGAAATATGGCCTCTAAATTTATATCTAATTAAGTAATATGTGATCTCTGTGTCTGTCTTGTCTGTTTTGTGTGTCATTTAAAAATATTTTTTACCAAAAATCACTGATTATGTTGTATTTATAAAGATTTTTTTTTTCTAACAGACTGACGCATATGAAATGATAATTCTATTTTTTTTATTGTTATATTGTTTGCAATAGTTTTATTTGATCATTTTTGTCTTTGGTCTGTTGCACTATCTTTCGTAGCCTCGAAAAATGTACCCTTATTTGGCATGGCCCTATCTTAAACCTACTAAATTAAGGTAGGCAAGGGTTCCATATATAACATCACGTTTAATAGGGCAGTGGGTTCGAACAAATGCGATAAGCTGTGATACGAGACATTCAATCAAGTGTGAAATAAAATTGGGATGTTGGGGGGAGCGTGGAAGCTTAATTTGACATGACATCGTGTAGGCGGACGTATGCCTCGTATATTTCGGCCCTATTCATAATAGCCGAGTTTTTTTTCGGTATAACAGTTAGTGCAACAGGGCAAAGCGTCTTTTTTTAAATAAAACTAACTGATACTAGTGCTATGTTAGGACTGAGACGCACTAACGTGATCAGTCATGGTTTGTGATATATTAGATTTAATCAAATTAGGTCTATAATTAATCATGTATTTAATAATGTGTTTGCGTCATTAGTATAACACTGAAAGTAACAATTAAAAATTAATGAATTATTTTATTTAGACGTAAACTTTATTGTAATAGTGATGTTTTTTCTCCTATGTAAAAGGATATTGGTTATTTTTATGTATGGGTTACAAAGTCAATTTACAGTAAAACAACCGTCTTTCACCGATTTGTATTAGGTCTCAGGGTTATACTATTGACGCAAAGAATGTAATATTAATTTGTAGTTACAATAAAATGTTATTTAAATTTCCTGCCTTTTATTGGATAAGCACTATAACATTAATTATACTCGGTGATTCATTGAAATGATTAGCTATAGGAAGATGTGTAAGAGAGGCAGACAACGTGCAGTTGTGTTATAATTTCTGCACTATAATCGAATGCAGCTAATTGCGATCACAACATTATTCATTTATAGCCGTATATAGATTTTTATATCGAGGTGCACATGCACACGCACATTTAGCCGATATTAGGGCCCATTTTCCAGAAAAACCCAGCAACATTTCCGATCAGCGAATCGAAGATCGGACTAATTATTTATACAATAACTTGGTTCATAGTTTACCTAAAACCAAGAAATTCGGGTAATAATAAATAAGAACATGAAATAATATCTAAAACGAATTCGGAATTCAAATTACAATCAAACAAAGACTTTGTTAGTGAAATTAGCAAACAACTGTTGACCCAAAACGGTCGCTATCACGACAAACACGATTAGTCACCGCATATGCGCATGATGTTGATAAACACAAAGAATGTTTCCATTCGCGCAGGCAGAGCAGTTGAATCAATTTCCTGATACACTGCTTGACCTTTTAGTTATAATGAACTCGTTTATTCCTTACAAACAAAAAACGGAAAGCGTGTGTAAAATATTTTTTATGAACAGTATTCTAGCGAACGAAGTCAGTTTTTAGGAGGGAGTAAAATGGTAATAAATTATGTTACGATATTGCGAGTTATGGTGACGCTGACGAGGTTTTTTTACATACATAGCATCACGCCTGTATTCACCAAAGGATTAGGCAGAGGTGTAGGTACTATTGTACACCCAAATATCGCAGATTCCATTATTGAGTCCCATACAGGGCGAGGCTATTGCCCTTTACCGGGCACAGACTCCCAGCTGCTACTGAAAATTTCCATACAGAAAAACCCAATAACACTTTGCCCTTCCCGGGATCGAACGTAGAACCTCACGCTGAGCAGTTACGCTTGCGGCCACTAGACCGATGAGGTTTTTTCTAAATTGGACTACCAAATGTAACACAGGTCTATAATATAATATATCCAACAGCAGTATATCTACTATAAGTAGGCTGTCCTCTAACATTTCAAGGCATAGATAGGCTACTTATCCCCCAAAATTTTAGAATAAAGTCTATTGTTATTCATCAGATACAATTCAATACCCCGGAGTCGGGTGCTGCTGTTGACCATTTGATTTCAAAACAAAAAACATAATAACACTACACGTCGTGAGAACCGAACCAAGTGCAGCCACATTTGCGAACAGACCAATGAGAAGGTTATGTACCCACATAATTTGTGTCCCCGTACCGAGTTATTTAGTAACATTTGTTACGATCAATTTCAGTAGGCCTCGGCCTCAGGTCCCAGGTCATTGAACTGTATTCAGTCACGTAGTATTTATTATTGCAGTTTTTTTTTATGTATGTAGCAATAGTCTTTTTAAACGCGGAATATAGTTATTTCACGGCACGTTATTTAACGGAGCGTTCGGAGTAGTGGTTAAGCTTAAATTTTCTGCGTTATGTGGCGAGGGATAGATTCCCGCACGAAAAAAAAAATCTGTATGATCGGTACGGGTGTATGCGTTTGAGATGTATGTTTGTAAATTGTACCTACGATACAGGAGAAATAATAGAGAGTGGAAAAAACATAACTTCAGTATAAACGTAATTCTTAAAGAAAAATAAGATTAATGTTTTATTTTACGAGTTTAACTTGATCTCGGTCATACCAACATAAGCCAAAGATCTATGAAAATAATGTGTACACGTTTATTTTTCGTACACACTTACTAAACCAGAATGACCTGTCCTTGATTCAGTTCGTTAAACAATTTGCGGGTAGACCTAGATTAGTTGGGTGGATGGATACCGATAAATAGCGAAACCCTGAATACTAGTATAGGCTTAACTATATTAGCCGTCTAGTAGCTAGCTAAGTACCTATCATCAGGGAATTACAAGCGTACGACCTAACCTCTGGCATAATGCTCCTAGTTCCTAACACGGGCGTCGGTGGGTGGCGTGCGGTTAAATTGTATGCGCCTACTATAAGGGAAATGGGCCATCAGTGTAACTAGGCAACTAATTACCTATTTCCCACAATCAACAATAGTATCTTGACTTCAATTGACGTCGTCAGTCACACAATTACCACAGTATTCTGCGCTCATTACTGTAAACAAAAACAGCGAGCCACTTCATACAACGAAACAATTTTGAATATGTACAGGGATATTAGAATTTCTAGATATAAATGGAACAAATGATCTTTTACGCGTTTTTCGGGTTCGCTTATAATAAAAATTATCCACAATGATGAGTAGGTAAGTACAATAATTCCCTTCCACTATAATACTACGTTGTTGATGAACCTTAAATAGGCACAAACATAATATATAAATAATTATATGTATAGCTCGTACGCATAACATCAGTAAAATCCAACTCGTATGTATGAATAATTTATGTTTGTTTTATTCCGTATACAACCTACTTTTAACTTCCATCTCACATTTTTAAACGTGCCGACGAATGTTACCATTAACATTCATAACCCATAACTTATATCCACCACACTGAACTTCTGTACTAATTTAAACTGAGCCGAAAAGCCGACTCAGACATTAAAAGTATTCGTTTTTCGCATTTCATTAAAATTTTAACTCGGTAAGCGCGGTCTAGGCATTTTAAGTGCCGCCGGGGTTAAGTCTCTTTAATCGTGTAACGAATATACGAGGACTTGTTTTAAATAGCCTACTCCGAGCCCTTAATGAACCGTGGCTCTCGGAGGCGACAACGGCACTGCTCAATTTTAAGCAATATAATGCAATGTTTTGGACCTAAATAATAAATATAAAAAAGTATTAGTTTTTTATGTTGTTTGTTCTAGTTCTTCTGTCGTGTTGGTGAAGGCTTTCACATAGAAATTGCTCATGCATTGGTGGATATATTATGTAGGTAGTAGTAGTATCAGTAAGGTTTGTTACAACCCTAGACAAACACCATGCCCATTATAGAAGACATAAAAAGTTATGTAGATCGTTGAAGTTGAAGCCGTTTATGGTCGTGCCAACTTGCGAAGTTTAATTCGTTGGACGTTCCTCCTCCTTGCTAGTTAGACACCTCAATCGCTGGGGTCGTGGGACCTCATTGTAAAAATTATCAAGCTACCTTGTTGCCAAGGTAGATTGGTAATTTTTACAACGTGTTGCAAATTGCTAGCTCGATATTCCTGTTTATCCGTAGAACTTTTAACATGTAAGTACTGAGGTGTTCGAACCCGACGCCTTCGTTGTTGGATACGTATTAAAGCGGTACCTACTACATTAGCTTAAAACACATGATATGATACCCTTTACCCTTCAAAAGCATTATTATTTAATTTTGAAATTGCAAATTCTAAAATACTGAACTAAAAATAAATATGTCATAAGTGCATACTGATATCGTATATTTCCTGGTGTTGAAATATCTAAAGCACACACTGCTGCTGCACACGCTGCATGCTTATCTACGACAATAGTTCAAACTATTGTAGTAGATTAGCTACTTATAATTCTATAAATAAGCATTGTTACGAAGGAAAGTTGTACCTAACCTACTTTGGAGCACTTTATTCATTGCTTGAATGGTGAATCAACCAGATAATCTTATTTTGTGTGGGTTCTTTTGTAGTACCCCTCCACAGTGTAACATCCCCGATATAAAACCACAATTAGATTACAAAAAATAAACTGAACGTTGTAATAGAAATATAAAAGATTGTTAAAAGGGAACTTGGTACTGAAGTGCGCTATTTTCATCGATAGCTATTTTATCTTTCATTCATTATTTTGTGATCTACTATAATCGTTTATCAATGGCACTTATATGAAGGTTGAGTGAACCCATTCATTATTTCTAGCCAATACCGTAGATAAAATGCTACAGTAAGCAGCATAATTATTTTTTCATGCCTCGGATGTTCGATCCAAGAATTAATAAAAATATTCCACCATGTCCCGTAAAAGCTAGCAGACTTCAGATCACTATTAAAGTTATTATTTCGTTAGATATAATTAGTAATTAGGATGGAATCATTTAAATGCATCTGAACTCATGCTTGATGAAAATGTTAATTAAAAAAGAAAAAAAAACTGACAGAGTTAAAACATGAAAATCTCTAGAGCATTGATTTCTTGTTTCATAATTAAATTTTGATACACTTTACTGATTCTTATGATTTATTTGTCTCATTTTTTTTCATTATGTTTATGATTGTATAAATTAACGACAGAGCCATTGGTATCTATGTGATACATGTCATGTAGAATCGTTATCGAGAAGAAATTAATGTAATGTTTCATTGCTAAAATTAACAGCTTATTGCTAATAGTTACTTGCGTACTAAAGTTACGTACCTACTCAATATCGTATCGCTAAGGTTACTAGTTCGTTACAAACAACTCTTCACCTTTATTACTTGAAGATATAGAGTTTATCGACCCACCTCGGCATTTGAGATACCGATTAATTCTTGTCCCCTACCGGAGCAGTGTGAAAGTCATGATATTTTATGAATATACCCTAATAATGGTAGGATGGGTACCTAGTCAACTCTCTATAGACGGTTTCGTCGAAGATGCCTCAATGGACCGTTAACGAGTAATGAAACGAATGGCGCGATACGAATGTGACATAGAATTATATTTTAGAGCGCTTACGTGTAAAATAACATTATTATGATTAGATCTTATTACTGATTTTCTTACCAACCGTCGTTTATTTCGTGTGTTACTTAAATGTAATCTAAATATTATCAGCCCGTAGGTCACAGGTACACAGAAAAAGCTTGGACACAGTTAAAGCAACAAAAAGGATAAGTTATGGAATTGCTATAATTATGGATAGGTATATCTAGAGGAAGGCTTACCTGGTTGTGATAAATTAATTGATACATTTTGGTAGTTAACATTTAGTAAGTAGCATGATTAAGACAAAATTGTCTCAACTGTACTGAGCAAGGGTCTCTTTTCAGAATGAGCAGGGTTAAGCCTTAGGCCACCACGCAGACCGGTGCGGATTGGCGGACTGCACACACCATCGGGAGCTTTATGGAGCCCTCTTACGTGTGCAAGTTTCCTCATGATGTTTTCCTTCACCGTAAACGTAAGAAATAATCAAATTCTAATCAACTCCTGCATGGAAGGCAAACGTCCAACGGCTAGGTTATCATTGCACTGAGACAAAATTACAAAACAAAAAACAGAGTACTCATAGAATCATTCCAGTGTTCGCCAGTTTACCCCAGGCGTTATTCTCTGAAACTATCAGTAATAAAACAAATGTAATTGATCATTTAGCGTATCAAATTATGTGGGCGGACGACTGTTGTATATCAAAGGGCAATTCGATTGTATGAGTGGTATCACGCAATGTCATTAATAACATTTGCCAGACTAGTCACATATATGTATGTAATAATATGAAAAAAATAGAACACAATGCAAACCAGTACCTCTATTATGAGTTTTTTACTATTTACTTTCATAGTAAAAGTAAATTTTCATGAAAGCGATTTTAGTTCTTAAAATGGTTACATTAGGGATTAGAGTCGCTAACATGACATCTCTATAATATAGTAAATAGTAAATCAAAACTTTACTATGACTAGATGTCACATAAGCGACTCTAATCCCTAATGTAATCATGTTAAGAACTAAAATCGCTATCATGAAAATTTACTTTACTTTGATAGTAAATAGTAAGAAAACTCGTGATAGTGGTACAGTATCGTACATAATATTTATGCACGTAATAAGGAATAATCAGAACCTATGTATAGTAATTGTTTTAAAGTAAACATTTATACTAGTCCATAAAGTTACGTGATTCTATAATTATTTATTATATGTCCGTGTCGTTCCACAGTAGAACAAAGGCAAAGCAAGGAGCTTTATATACGTTTATCTATTTCTCCTCTACTTATATAAATAATTAATTAAAAAACGTGCTAAAATGAATAAGATTTCACCCATAGTATAAACGGCACGGTTGGCGCAGTTGCTAAGTGATTAGCTTTCTGCGCTACGTGTCGAGGGTTCGATCCCCGCACGAAAAAATATTTGTATGATCTACAGATAGTTGTTTCGGGTCTGGTTGTGTGTGCATGTGACATGTATGTTTGTAATCTGTACCCACGATACAGGAGAAAACACTAGAGGGGGCAAAGATATCCAAAAAAAAAAATTTGCTAGCTGTAGATACTTATTTATGCTTACCAACATTCTAACAAATATATTATCAGTTTGGAAGACTGAACTTGTGATTTTTAATCTATAGTATTAGCATGAGCTCTGACGTAAAAATCATGCAGTACTAGAGTTAGCCCATAGAGTACCTTTTGGCCAGTTAGCCAAATTCGTAACAACTAGTCCATCCCTATCAAACTAAAATATTATGTGATGGTAAAATAGTCTTTATTAACCTCCAAATGATATCATAATACAATAATAAAAGATAACACGGATATCTACATATTGGTCTTTTCACCCCATGTTAGATAAGTGCGTGATGAAAGAGATATTCTTACGTACTTAGATTAATACATTAGAAATAATAACATAGCATCACGCCTGTCTCTCCGAAGTGTTAGACAGAGGTGTCATATTGTACCGCCATTTGCTGATGACTTTATTAAATCCCATGAAATAGGTACAAGAAGCACAATCAGTTATTTATTGCATACATTGAGACTAAAAATAAAATATCACGAAAAAAATACAATGCTAGCTATAAAAAACACACAACCGACTACTGCTGATTCGTGGCTCATTCCATAAGTCATTTTCTTGAAGAAAGTTTCCACTATGAATATAAATAAGTAAAATTATTATTCCTCAAAGTATGCATACCCTAGAAAAGCATTCATCAAGCATTTCCGAGAACAAAGACATGATTAATTCCGTCCAAAGGAAACAACAATGTGTAGTTAAGCAAACTACGCAACCGATTCCATTCCAGTATTCCGTGTAATTACAGAACTTCGAGTTACCAGATAATCGGCTTATCAATTAGTGTACATCATCATCAGACCCTATAAACAACCGTTGCTCAAAATGGCCATTTTCCTACTTTAGTATTACTAGCGGTGAATGAAAAAGTGAGGAAATTTGCACATCCGAAAATTCCATTAAGTTTATGGGTTTTGTAGACTCCACACACCTGCACAGGGCCAGAGAAGTGGTGTTTAAACGAAGTACATATTCAAGGACATGTTAATCCATACATTTTAAATCACAAACAGAACCTTTTTGAAAATATTGTGATAGGATTCTCAGTGGGAAAACCCTTGCGCACTCCATTGCACTTGGCCTGTGATTATGTAGAATGTATGATCCGTTTACGAATCACATTTCGAACCTGGCCTTGGACAGACAAAAATACCTATGATATATTAAGATCTTATTCTTTTACAATTTGGAACGAGAATCAAGACCTTAAATACCCTCCTTGAAATTATCCGTCGTTTATTTTGTCACCCTGTATATTTATAAATCAGTGTCATTTATTGCCCAATTTACTTTATTATTTGTCGAAATATCTGTACAAGAATATTATTGCAGTTAAAATAAAAGAAAGTAGTTGTTTATCGAACCGACTAGTACTTTGAACTTTCGATATTAAAAACTGTTATATCTACTAATTATATAATAATTTAATTATATATGTATATAATTATTTATTTAACTTTGGAAAACAATAATTGAATTTGCTGATAAGCCTCTCTAAGTTGTTGTTCTCATTAAAATGTTGATAACATGTCTATGTAGGTACCTACACTATCAAGAAAATAATACGAATGTGTAGAAAAATCTTTTTTAATTTGGTACAAAATATTCGGTAAAAATATCGTTGCTCGTATTAATAATAACTAGAATTTATATACGTACGATGGCAATTATATATTTACAAATAGTTAATAACGGATATGACTAACTAAACAACAATAAGTGGTTCACCGGCTACAATTGAACTTTCGATGCCACAATGATCTTCACCGCGCAGAATTTTGAAGAATCCATTGTCACCCCAATCGCTGTTCCAGGAATTCGCAATGAGCCAATACTTGTTACCGTTCTCAACTCCCCAGCCTAAAATCTTAACAGCATGACCGCCGAGAGCATCGCCGGCCGTGTGTTTGTAAACACCGGTCTTGTAATTGAGTAAATCCGAGTATACTGTAAACGCACCTTCAACGGGCCCATTCTTGTATAGTTCAGCTCTGATGTGGTCCTCATGACTGGACACTGAGAACACGTGTTTGCCGTATCGTTTGTCCTTGTGGTAGTCCACGTTGTAGCTCGATTCGCAAGACTTTTGGCATTTCGGGGTACTAGAGTCACCGTTGCAAGGCATTCTGTTGCCGGGCACATGATGTTCGCATGGAGGAATCTCGTACGGTCTGCATCCTTGGGTCGAGTTGTAGCTACCTCCTGACACCAGTCCGAAGTGCTTCCAGTATTCCCAAGCTAACGTTGGCATACCACCGTTGCAACCGAGACCACAAATTGGACAACAGCTCAAAAGATCTTCAGCGGAGAAGTGAAAATGTTGTGTTCCATTTGAGTAAGTACAGTACCGGTCAGTCATTGCCTCCACAGCGCCAAACGCCCAGCAACTGCCGCACGAGCCTTGGTCCCTCACTTCATTCAATGTAGGACAGTTTGGCCACTTGTCTCTCGGATCGAAGTTCTCCGGAAGACTCGCAATTAGTCCAGCGTCATGTGTTACCTTCAGAAGTTTCGCGAAGTGATTATCTTGCAGGACACCCGCTAATTTCTTGAGGTGTGCGTATGGTGTGTTAAGTGGGAAGTTCCTACCGGCTTTCCATGAGTTTTGTTTTGAATTGATCAAATTGATGAACTCGTCGGTGAGCGGATTCTGTATATCAGCGTAGGCGAGCGCGAGTGCGCACACGAGCGCAACAAAAGTGGCACGCGATGCGGCCATTATTCACTTTTTTATTTTCTTTTTCACAGCTGAGCGGTTAATGGATGTGTATTCGGAGCGAATGTGGCGCGACGACTGAGCGGCGGGCGGTCGCGGCGGGTGTAGTTGATACCGATGCTCGTACGCCGTGTAATTGCATCGAGAGCGCCCGACACGGGGGCGAGACCGCGAGACAGCGCTTGACCGCGCGTGTCGAAGGTTAACAACACATCTACAGCTAGCAATAACAAGCAAACAGATATTATGGTCGAACGCTTTACAACGATAAGCAAACATTTGTTTTGTATCGGTCGGAAGTAATTAATTGGGGATCGGAGCGAACCAGTGTTTGCTTGTCAGATTTATCAGGATGGTACAAGAGTCTTGATAGGGTCTTGCTTGCGTTCATGGTTAATGTTGTTATTTTAGTACGATAAAGATATAAAGTTGTTTGCAACGTATTGTATTAATGAGTAAAGTAGGCACTAAATGTTTGTATGATTTGAAATTGCTCTTAAAAAAGGATGGTTTTTATTGTTTACAATCAATTCTATATGTTAGGTACATATAGAATTGATTACATACATATTTAATGTCAATACATATTTTAATGTCAACAGTCAAAAGATAAATCACATAACATGTGATAAAATGGTGGATACATGAATTGTAACGAACTTTATTTTAGTCGTTCTTAATATCGTTTGTTTTCTAATTATAATAACTTACTCTCGCTGGTAACCTGCACATCCCACTGCTGAGTTTGCTTGCAAAGGCCCTTGATTTCTAAACCTTTCTATTTGCTTGCAAAGGCCCTTGATTTCTAAGCCCTTATATTCGGTGCCAAAGCTGACCAGTCTTTTCCAAATGTGTCTATTTCGACCCCCCGTCTTCTTCGTGGTCTATCGCGACATCGTTTTGCTGTGTATCTGGGGCTCCACTGCTTACTTATTTTTGCCCACAGCTCAGACGGTATACGGGAGATGTAGCCAGCCCAATCCTTCTTTAGCTTAACGGCTTTCCGAGGTGAGTGAACTAACCTGACAACAAGCTATCAAGACTGCGTCTTTGGTCTAGTGGTTGCAAACGCGACTGTTAAGCGTGAGGTCCTGGGTTCGATTCCCAGGTCGCGCAAAGTGTTATTGGGATTTTCTGTATGGAAATTCTCAGTAGATGGCAATAGGCTCGCCATCTAGGACTACATAAGACTCAATAACGGCATCGGCGAAATATGGGTTTGCTATAGTACCTCTGCCTAGTCCTTCGGGGAATACAGGCGTGATGCTATGTTATGTTATGAACTAACCTGTTAAATTGTAAATTTTGTGTGGTAAATTTTAGTTAATTGTTTAAAATAACATGATTCACATATTCACAAGTGTCTGGAGAATGAGTAATTGTTTTTATTGAAGTGACAAGACTATTAATTGTAATTATTACTTAGTCAGTCATTGTACAATGATGTATCGTATTATATGATCTTGAATGTAAGGTACATAAGGTATGTAACGTACTTGCTGACTTTTTTTTTATGAATGAATGAACTCCTTGACGGAACGGTTAACGCAGTGGCTAACTGATTATTTTTCTGCGCTAAGTGTCACGGTTTCGATTTCCGCAGGGAACAAATACTTGTATGATGAGATAATTGTTTCGGGTATGGTTCTTAGTGAAATTGCCGGCAACCCGAAGCGTCTTCTGGCATTTCTGGGGAGAACTGGGAGAGATAGGATAAATTAGCACTTATTCCCACCCCTTCGTAAAAAACTCGCTTTAACGTGGATTTGCAGACATTAGAGGCTCTAGTATAAGTTTCTTTCGACAAATTCGATTTACTACATCGAACGCGTGCGGCGCTCCGATTGGTCCGTTTCGTGCTCTCCACCAATCGGAGCGCCGAACGCGTTCGATGTAGTAAATCGAATTTGTCGAAAGAAACTTACACTAGGGCCTCAGCCCGTTATACCAATACCAATCCGGGTATGGTTGTGTGTGCATGTGACATGTATGTTTGTAAAAATGTACCCACGACACAGGAGAAATCCTAAAGCGGGGCAAGATTTTTTTAAAGAAAGCAGGAATTCTATTGACAAGAGTGAATTATATCATCACGCCTGTACTCCCCGAAAGGGTAGGCAGACGTGTACACCCACATTTCACCGAGGCCATATTTACAGCGGGCGAGCCTGTTGCCATCTGCCGAGCACAGTTCAAAACTCGGTGCTGCTACAGAAAACGCTGCTACAGAAAAACTCAATAACGCTCCGATTTGGCTATTAAATATTCTATTTCAGAGTTCCTAACGATTATAGCTCTGAAAGTGACTTTGCTGTAATTCATGCGAGTTTCACAGTTTAAATCGTTAGGTCTACATAATAATCGATAATGTCTACGATTATGAGTTTATAAGGCGGAAAGACAGTGGCTCATCGTACTGGACCGTTTTATCTTTTTATTACTTTTCAGAGATAATCTTAAATTTTTACTGTTTCCCGTTGACAACCCGAAAGTGTTCTTTTATCTTATGGTCTCTTGGGTTATAAAAATGTTATCTGACGGTTTATGTTTTGCAGGTAGGTTTACGAAAAGCTTCAAAGATAAGGAAGTGAATAGTATTATGGTGAGATCCACACTGGTTTAGGTAATCGTAGCGACGACGGTGTGTCAATTAAATCCTCTATCGAATGTGAACTGGCGACATGTCCTATCTCGATTTTATGAAGATTTTACTTGGTTATAACATTCTAAACTATTTCATACCCGGCAGCGCAGCACTGCAAAAAGCATATTTTACTTCAATCAAAATTAGACGCCAACATCGAATTCATTCAAGTTGTACTAACGTTTAACGATAGTTTCTTCTTAATCCTGTAATGTTGTCAAAAATGAGATAGTACCAGTTGCCAGTTCACAGTCGATATAGTACAATATATCTTTATACTAGATGACCCAGTGAACTTCGTATTGATTTGATTGTAACTCTTCATTAACGGACGAAGTAATCCGAAATGGCAATTCCCATACAACATTACCAAATTAGCAGCAGTGATAGCCTAGAGCAGCAGTGATAGCCTAGAGCAGCAGTGATAGCCTAGCGTTTGAACGCTTGCCTTCCATGCAAGAGGGTCCGCGTTCAAACCCGGCCCGCACCTCTGACTTTTCGGAATCATGTGCGGATCAGAATTTGATTATCACTTGCATTTACGGTGAAGGAAAAACATCGTGAGCAAACCTGCACACCTGAGAGGGTTCCATAAAGTTCTCGACGGTGTGTGTAGTCCGCCAACCCGCACCGGGCCAGCGTGGTGGACTAAGGCCTACCCCTTCTCATTCTGAGAAGAGACCCTTGCCCAGCAGTGGGACAGTAATGGGCTGAATTTATTTATTACCAAATTCGATTATTTTTTAATTTTCGGCTGTTCCTTTGGATTTTCCCTAATTTCTCGTTTTTCTAAACCTCCCCAGTATTGAGGCGAACAAAATTAAAAAAGAAATAATCAAATCGGTCGAGCCATTTTGGAGTTTTTGCGAGACTAACACACGGCAATTGATTTTTATATATACATAGGTATAGATATAGATAGAAGATAGATAGATATGAAATTATTCATTCAAAAAAAGTTTTAAGGAGAGTAAGAACGATTACTGAACCTAGGTGTCACTACCATACCATAGGGAAATTGTGAGTATTTTAATATTTCGGAAGATTAGTATAAAATATAGTGTTTCATTGCACAATGCTCATATTTTCTATGTTTCCGACAGTATAAAGGTAAGGCAGGTCTTTTGATTTATTAATTTAGTTTATAAACTTAGACAGGGAGTAACTTGAAGAAAACTCAAAGAAGAACTGAAGACAGAGTTTAGGAAGTCTAGTACAAACATTACTGTTCGCCGGGGTAATGTTTTTCGAGCTTATTCATATAGGTACTTACATATGACTTCTTTGGCACGCTCACAGTTTGACGGATTTTAACATATGAGTTGGATTGGGATTGAGATTAATTGTTGTGCAATGCAGGCACAGTTTAGTAAAGTTACAGGACAAAACTCAATTGCTGAATTATGTGTCTTCCTGACCGATTTCGGTCACGGCGGCCAATCTCACCGGAGATTAGCCAACTACGCAGGAGATAGAGATCAGGCGCAGGACCAACGGTTGTACGTGCTTCCCGAGGCACGGTGTGTATTCACATACACAAAGACCCAGACCCGAAATAAGTATCAGTAGATCATACAAATATTTGTTCCGTGCGGGAATCGAACCCGTGACACGTAGCTCAGCAGTCGATCTCTCAACCACTGCGCCAACCGTGCCGTAAAATTGCTGAATATTGTATACACAAATCGAGATGATTATTATAATGCTGAATAAAATCATATAACCAACATTTGGTCACTGTTACAATTGCCTTGCTGTGTGTAAGCTTTGAGCTGGTTCCTAAGTACTTTTGGAAGTACTTAGGAACCAGCTCAAAGTCATTGCGTTTTTTCTGCTTGGGCAGAAAAAACACAATGACGCCCTGAGCAGCGCCGTCTTAGGCCATGAGGTAGACCAATAAGGAAAACTTCAATTACGAATAAAATCAAGTGCGAGTGCTGCTGGCCCAGAAAATGGATTTCGTGTGATCATATTATAACACTATACTTTAGTACGCAAGCAAATATAGTTCCTATAACACAGTCACTGGATTTATTTTAATTTGATGTTACTTACTTGGAGAAATTCGGTCTTCTGGGGTCTTAATATAACATGCAATTTTAGCTATTAGCCTAGGATGCCTAAAAATTACCTCGTTCTATACTGAATCGTTTAATTAAGAATTTATACTTTTTTAATTTAATCCAAACTATTATACAATAAGAAGTACACCGGTCACCGTACCATCTTTAATACCACAGTTGTTTTCACCGCGGAGAATTTTGAAAAAACCTTTTTCGCCCCAGCCTCTTTTCCAAGAGTTTGCGACCAGCCAGTACTTGGTACCGTTCTCAACTCCCCAACCCAATAACTTCACAACATGAAATCCGAATTCAGTAAATCCGTCTTTGTGCTGATAAACACCTTTTTTGTAATTGAAAAAATCTGAATATACTCTAAATGAAGTTCCTACGGATCCATTCAGGAAAAGTTCAGTTTGAATATTCTCTACATCATAGACCGCGTATATGTCTTTGGGATAACGCTTATCATTGTCGTAATCAACGTTATAGTTCGAAATTCATGACTCTTTGCATTCCGGTTCCTCCTGTATGTCACAAGGCGGCAAATTACCTAACAAGTAGTGGTCGCATTGAGGTATCTCATATGGTCTGCAACCCTGACTCGAGTTGTAGTTGCCTCCTGAGACGATACCAGTGGTGTTCCAATACCCTCAAGTCACGCTAGGTGAACCCCCATAGCAGAAACCAGGGTAATGTTTCTTCGAAGAACAGCTTAACACATCCTGAGCAGAGAAATGGAAATTTTTTGTTGCATTTGAAAATATGCAGTATCGGTTGGTCATCACTTCCACGGGGCCGAACACCCAGCGACTGACACAGCCCCCTTGGTCTCTGATTTCATTCAGTGAAGGGCAGTTTGGCCATGTCTCTCGCATCGAAGGACTACGGAAGATTTGCAATCAGTTTGGGTTCATGTTCCATTTTTGATAGTTTTGATATGAAATCTTCGTCTTTCGAGGCACCCGCAAGAAGCTTGAGCCGTGAGTGTGGTGTGTCGGGCGGGAAGTTTCTACCAGCTATCCAAGAGGTTTGCTTTGAATTGATTAGGTTTATAAATTCGTCGGAAAGTGGGTTCTGTTTTTCTTCACCGGCGAGCGCATGTGCGCACACTTGAACAATAAAAGTTGAATAGGAGGCAACCATTTCTCTTTTATTGTTTTTAATGTTCAACAGTTAAGAATGTCCGAAGTAAATCTATATAACTGAGCTCTACTGAGCCACCGGGCGGTGGTAAGTAATATAAAATAGTAGTTACCGTGGTTGTCATGCAACTATTTGTGAAAGGAATGCGGTAATGTGATTTACTATCAAGTATAGTCAAAAATGTGTGTTACATTTTACTTCAATTTTCATTACATTCATAAAATAGTATCACGCCTGTATTCCCCGAAGGATAAGGCAGAGAACTATTGTAAACCCACATTTCGCCGATGCCCTTATTGAGTCCCATGTGGGCGACCCTATCGCCATCTACGGGGCATAGTCCCAGGCTCTTTGCAGCTTATAAGAATTTCCATACAGAAAAACCCAATAACACTTTGACCGACCTGGTAATCGAACCTAGGACCTCACGCTCAGCAGTCGAACTAGTTACTACTAGACCAGTGAGGGACTTACTTGAATTTATATTATATTTTGTAACCTTTTATTTATTATTCGATAAACATCTGGATAAAATTTGGCACAGAGATAGATTATAGTCTGGAATAGCACATAGGCTACGTTTTATCCCGGGGAAACGCGGGCGGAGCCGCGGGCAGAAGCGAGTCACAGCTATAATATAGAAAAAAACTCTGTGTGCCTGTTTGTTACCTTATTAGGTACGACTAAAAAACTGAACTGATTGTTATGAAATTTTACAAAGTGATAGTCCGGGTGCTGGAGAAGGACAAAAGCTTATTTTTTCTATTGCAGCAAAACACAAATTAGATAATAATAACAAAATATACGTAGACGAAGTCGCGGGGAACAGCTAGTTACTAATACACGTTAGGTATTTAAATCATTTTTACTTAGGTAATTAATAAGCAGGTAAATAATGTAAAATGTGTTTTTTTTTTTTTTTTTTTTTTTTTTTTGTCATAGGCGGCAAACGAGCAGACGGATCGCCTGATGGTAAGCGATTAACGTCGCCCATGGACACCCGCAACACCGGAGGAGTCACAAGTGCGTTGCCGGCCTTTTAAAAAGGAGTACGCTCTTTTCTTGAAGGTTTGAAGGTCGTATTGGTCCGGAAATACCGCAGGCGACAGTTCATTCCACAGTTTTGTTGTGCGAGGCAGAAAGTTTCTAGAGAAACGCACAGTTGTGGACTGCCAACCATCTAAATGATGGTGATGGAACTGCTGTCGCGTAGAACGATGGCGGAAAGAGGCGGCAGGGATCAGTCCGAACAATTCCTCGGAGCACTCCCCATAGTATAGGCGATAAAAGATGCATAGAGAGGCCACATCTCTACGCAGCGCCAAGGGGTCAAGCCTGTTTGAAATATCTTGGCTGTCGACGATTCGAATTGCTCTCCGTTGGATCCGGTCCAGAGGGAGAAGCTGGTACTGGGGTGCCCCTGCCCAGAGATGAGAACAGTATTCCATATGGGGTCGGACCTGCGCCTTGTAAAGTAGTAGGCGGTGGGTCGGAGTGAAATACCGTCTCGATGTGTAAGGCGGACCGCGTAATTATTTTTCCTCATTACCTTTTCGTAGATAATACAATAATTTTGTAAATAATTATTTCAGTAAAAATCTACATAAAAGAGTTATAAGAACTTATATAATTAAAATACCTACTTTACGTTGCTAAGAATTTCTTAACCAAAGAACATCAACTTTAAAGACGTGACATCCACCTGTAACCATATTTATACAAATAAATAATTTTAAATTTGATGAGTATGTTTTACTTTTTCCTTCCCCATGTCTCTCTAGCACAAATAATGAATATGCAGGAGGAAAACTACCCATACTTGGTATAATTGAGGCAAAGAAAACCACTGTGGCCATTGTTAAAATTGATCATTTTGGTAGAAACCAGTCAAATGTTAATTTGCTACTATGGTTCTCAGGCCCCAATTCTTGTAGCGTGGATGCGTTCACAAACATAAATATTGACATGCACAAATACTCAGAACCGGATCAACTATATATAGGTCATACAAATATTTGTTCCACACTGAACTCGAACCCGCGACACGTAACGCAGCAGTCTATTGCTCAACCACTGCCCCAACCGTGCCGTCAATAAACTATGTAACACAAGCATTTCCTATAGTCTTCCTCGTCTCGTCTTAACAGGAACTTTCCTCTTCTGTCATTTGTAAGTTAAACACCTACACTACATTCATCAGTTGATGAGGAAAATAGGTGAAGGAAAAATTCGTGAAGAACCCGACCTGTCCTAGCCGCCAAAATATAAACTGGCTGTTGCCCTTGAATTACAAACAATAAACAAATTGTGATACTCCGCTGCA
The DNA here is from genome assembly GCA_947562105.1 of Shargacucullia verbasci. Classification (NCBI taxonomy): domain Eukaryota; kingdom Metazoa; phylum Arthropoda; class Insecta; order Lepidoptera; family Noctuidae; genus Shargacucullia; species Shargacucullia verbasci. The sequence goes on along the minus strand of OX387289.1, from coordinate 8,432,727 downwards.
CGATATTACTTGTTTTTTAAAAATATTGTCATTCACCATAAGTCCATCAAAAGATTGTGCCGGATGAGGATTAGTAGTTTAGTTTCTATATATTTTGTTGTTTACTTACTATATTTTGTTGGATTTTAATATAAATAAATAAATAAATTCAGCCAATTACTATCCCACTTCTGGGCAAGGGCCTCTTCTCAGATTGAGAAGGGTAAGGCCTTAGTCCACCACGCTGGCCTAGTGCGGGTTGGCGAACTACACACACCATCAAGAACTTTATGGAGCCCTCTCAGGTGTGCAGGTTTCATCACGATGTTTTCCTTCACCGTTGACGCAAATGATAATCAAATTCTGATCCGTACATGATTCCGAAAAGACCGAGGTGCGGGCCGGGTTTGAACTCGAACCCTCGGATTTTAATATAACCAGGTATAAAATATAAAACGATCTAAACGAAAAAAAAAAATACACAAATTTGTTATTCTTGAACGAATAATATAAGTTCAATAATAGGTGCCTAATTGTCTCTTCCTTTAGTCGATAAGACGATCGCTCGCGACGAAGTGGAAAAATTAGCCGGTCAGCAATGGTGTTACGAGGCTCGCTGTCCAGGGTGCACCAAACGATCTCAGGTTGCGTCACTTGTCGAGGCTCTTTCTATACATAGTCGTGACTATCAAGGAACTATAGTCACAGGCAGCGGCGTGCACAGAGTTTTTAGACAGAGTAGGCAGAAAATTTTAAAAGCTTACTTACTTAAAGCTCTCTATTGCATGTTGGTATTAGTTCGTCGTCTTGTCGATTAATGTATGTGATTTGCCATATCAAATATCTTATAATAAATATTTATCTGAGTTATGTAGGGTAAGCAGTGTCTTTTTGTCTTTATGAACCACATGCCACTGATCACAGGCATTCAGAGCTTACAAAAATCCAACCGGTTTCACCTTAAATCTTTTGTTTGTTCTTCTGACTTATATCAAGGTATGGCATGAGTTCACATGGAAATAGTTCATGCCATATTAGAAAGATTAGTAATCATCAAGATTTGTAATTAGTGTGTTGACTACCTAGAGTGCGCCGACGTATTTAGGAACCGTCACTCGAAGAGTTTTTTTTTAACTTAACCCCAGAAAACCTGAATCTGCCTGTTTAGGTTTCTTCCACTACCAGGATTGTGGAGTTCAGATAACACAGTATTTATTGTGTAATGAGTAGGTTATGGAATAAGTCTACCTTGCTGTCATAATGGGTTGGTGAGCTGTACATAAACCATCAAGAACTTTATGGAGTGATTTCACCATTAACCCGTCTTAACACAAAATCTGATACATACATGAATTTGAAAAGTAAGATGCGTTTTCAAGAATCGATAAATTCGGCCTCGCTACGCTGCACTACAAGCTAGGCAATCACTGTTTCATAGTCTTCTAATAATTGCTGAAGTTAACAACATATAGAATATTATCATTCTTACCACGTTTTGAAAGCAGGCTGGTGATTGGATATTTTAGTTAAGGTAAGGTAAGGTATTTAAGGTAACAACCATTAGTTAAGGTGTTCAATAAAATAAAATAACTTTTATTTATAAATTTATATAATAAGGAAATTCAAAGTATAAGTGGGACACCGGCTACAATCTTTGCTTCTATACCGCAGTGATCCACGCCCCGCAGAATTTTGAAAAATCCCTGGTTACCCCAGTCCGGGTTCCACGAGTTCGCTACAAGCCAGTACTTATGACCAGCCTCCACTCCCCAGCCTAGTATCTTAATAGCATGATGGCCAACTTTACGGCCTTCTGTGTGATTGTATACCCCATGTTTGTAATGAAGAAAGTCGGCGTATATCGTCATTGCACTCTCTAAGGGACCGTTTTTAAACAATTCGGCTTTAATCTGGTTTTCATCATTATCTACAAAGTAAACGTTTTTGGCGTGTCGCTTATCTTTGCTGTAGTCAACACTGTAGTTTAATTCACATTTCTTGTTGCATCTAGGTGTCGGAACTGATTGTCCGCAAGGCGGATACTCGCCGGTTACGTTATGTTCACACGGAGGTATCACGTAAGGTCTACAGCCCTGGCTTGAGTTATAGTTGCCTCCCGAAACGATGCCCACGTTCTTCCAGTACATCCAAGCTCCTGGACGGTTACCTCCGATGCATCCTAAACCACATTTTTCACAACAGCTCATAAGATCTTCAGCGGAGAAATGAAAGTGTTGTGTTCCATTTGAGTGTATGCAGTATCGGTCGGTCATTGTTTCTACAGCGGCCACTGCCCAGCAACTTCCGCACGCACCTTGGTCTCTGATTTCGTTCAGACTAGGACAGTTCGGCCATTTGTCTCTCGGATCGAAGTATTCCGGAAGACTAGCAATCAGTTCTTCGTCATGTTTCACCGTTGCTATTTTTGGAAAGAAACTGTCATCCTCCAAGGTACCCATTAGTATCTTGAAATAACTAAAAGGTGTGTGCAAGGGAAAGTTTCTACCAGCTTTCCAAGTGTTTTGTTTTGAATTAATCAGTTTAATAAATTTGTTGGATAGCGGATCCAGTTTATCACCGGTGGTGGCGAGTGCAATTACACACATGAGTATAAAAAAAAATCCGTGCAACGCGGCCATTATGTTTTTATTTATTTTAATTTTTTGTTGATCAGTTCAAGAATGTCTTTTAGAGTGAATGACTGTCGCACTTCGCACTGATTGGCTATATGTAGACTATAGAGGTAATACCTACCTAGCCAAGATTTAATGTACACGAAGATTCGCGGTTACAAGGTACACGAGATCTTTTCGCTGGAATGCGCTTCTTACTGACTACTTTAAAATATTAAGTTATGTGAACTGAACGTGAAGGTATTTTGTTATCGCGATAAACTGGTATTTATTATTTTTTAATAGGTACAATATTTTGCTACGGTTTTTCCTACAAGATGACTGAAGCAGGCGCACTAAAACACACAGAACCAGAATTCTCTTTACATCCTATAATAATGCTACACGATAAGAATATCAACTGTTAATATCATATTATTCAGGAAGACTTCATTCCGCGATCAAGTCACTTTGCAACAATGTCGAAATATCGGAAGCTCGATTCATCAATAAATGACGGAAGGTATCCCGTTTGTTTTGTTTTGTCGGAATTTGCAGTCAGACACAATTTTAGAGTCACCACTTTTTTCTATTCACATCAAAATGAAAACGAGACTCATGTATGGTTCTCAGAATGAATTCAATACTAAAAACAAAACACACAACACCACAATTACCGACGGTGCGTCATTGCTCACTGACACAATGCAATGCCTACTTTTTGTAGGAGGAAAAGAGGTAAGCATATAAAAATTGGTAGTGGGTAACGACATCTAGCGCTATATCTGAAACTATGAAGCCTGGTAGGCAACGCCATCTATATTCGCCATGATATACAGCTACACTAATAGTTGATATTTCATGACAACAATAGACTAACAACAATGCTCAGTTTAGCTCGGAAATGTGAAATAAACCGGGTCTTTGCTTCCAACAAGGATTCAACGCGGTACTTATTGCTTTTATATAGTTATGACATGAAACTCTCCTTGAAGAAATAGTTCAAATGATAGTTAATTTTGCCATGTCGATAGTCGAATAACGGGTTCTGTATCTTTTTTATCTAATGTACCAATATATTCAGTATATATATGTAATACTTTGAAACAGAGGACATTTGTCTTAAGTTGCTTGTACAACAACTATCCCTTTCATAACGTTACATTGACAGGACTTACTAGTACATAGATGAGTTATTGACCGTCAAATTATACCATATCTGCATCATGGGAGTACCTAGGTTATATTTTGTTTCAATCAAATTAACTAACAAACTGCTAAACTACGACATAAACTGTCTCACTGGTCTAGTGGTCACATGCGCGGCTGCTTGGTATGAGGTCCTGGGTTCGATTCCCAGGTCGGGCATGGTATTATTGGGATTTTCTGAAATTCTCAGTAGCAGCCCAGAGTTTGGAACTGTGCCCGGTAGATGGCAATAGGGTTGCCCCCTATTACATGGGACTTAATAACATCGGCGAAATGTAAGTATAGAAAAGTAAACTTCTGCTTTATCCTTCGTGAAATACAGGCGTGATGCTATGTTATGTTATGTAAACTAACTTTTTAGTACTCAGTTTTAGTTTTAGTCCATGTATTGAGTGGATATCACCTAGTTAAATAAATAGGTACCGTACCTATGTAGGTATATCAATAATTTCTTGGCTCGTAGCTACGTAGGTAACTATCGCACAGATCAGTTGATCGGCGACTTTAAGCAGTGCTCGCTACGGTCAGTCTTTGGATAGGTGACCCTTTTTCACACATTATGAACTCCGTGCCTCAGAAAGCACGTTAAGCAATTGGTCTCGGGTGGTATTCGATTATCTATGACAGTCGTTACGGGTGTTAGCAGTCCAAAAAGGTGGACAGCCAGTGTAATGAGTATCTGTGTCTCCCAGTAATTGGGTGGCGGAGATACAGATATACAGATATTTAGCCCCAACAAGTTCGACTGGGAGCTACTCCAATGTATTTGGGGAAAATTATGATTTATGCGAGTATGTACACAAGTAGTGTATAAGATGCCTTCTTGTTTCATACCTACTGCTCGTAGTCGTAAATATAGTATCACCATAAACACTTTAAACCCCCACTTTACTTTTTTAGGGGTTAAATGGAAAAAAATGTAGGTTTTCTACAACCTATAATGAACCTATTTACCAAATTTAAGTGCGTAGGCTTTAAATACGTCTGATTTCGTAATTAATTAAGAGTGTCGCTTTGTCTGTATGTATATTTTATATAATAATAAATGTAGGTATAGATATTTTGTTGGTTATTAATGTGACAATAAAAACATGTTATTTATCATTATATTGCCGCACTGAAAATGTAAATATTTAATGTCATAATTGAAATAGTTGGTTGATAATTTGATGAACCTGAATAGGATCGACCTATATAAGTTCCTGCTTTATTGGTAATAACGTTACATTGTCTACGATTTCTTTTAAATTAAGACATGTTTGCATCGCGAGCCATTTTGGTCATCGTGAGCTCTGTCGCTCTCGTTACTTCTGAAATACTAAACCCGCTCTCCGATGAATTTATCAACTTGATTAATTCAGAGCAAAGTTCTTGGAAAGCTGGCAGAAACTTCCCACCGGACACACCTTTAGCATATATCAAAAATCTAATGGGTCTCTTGAAACGCGACAAATTTGCGGCACTGCCAATTCCAATGGTTGAACATGACGCTGAATTGGTTGTGAGTCTTCCAGATAACTTCGATCCAAGAGACAAGTGGCCGAACTGTCCTAGTTTGAACGAAATCAGAGACCAAGGTGCGTGCGGTAGTTGCTGGGCGTTTGGGGCTGTAGAAGCAATGACCGACCGATACTGTATACACTCCAATGGATCAAAACAGTTCCATTTCTCTGCCCAGGATCTTGTAAGTTGTTGTTCAAATTGTGGTATAGGCTGCTATGGAGGTTTACCAGAGATGGCTTGGGTTTATTGGAAGGATGTGGGCATAGTTTCAGGAGGAAACTATAACTCGAGTCAGGGCTGCAAACCTTATGAGATAGCTGCGTGCGAACATCATATACCCGGCAACTTACCACCCTGTGGCTCCATAGTTAATACGCCAGAATGTGTCCAGTCATGCGAGTCAAGTTACGACGTTGACTACGAGAATGATAAGCGTCACGGCAAAAGCGTGTACACAGTAAAAGGTGAAGAAGAGCAGATTAGAGCTGAGTTGTTTAAAAATGGGCCGGTTGAAGCTGGCCTTACTGTTTATGAAGATTTTATTACTTACAAAGAAGGAGTATACAGACACTTGAAAGGCAATGAACTTGGACTTCATTCAGTAAAAATTTTAGGTTGGGGTGAGGAGGATGATGGCAAGTACTGGCTAGTAGCGAACTCTTGGAATCCTGACTGGGGTAATAAGGGATTCTTCAAAATTTTGCGCGGTGAAAACCATTGCGGTATAGAAGAGGAAGTTATTGCTGGTGAACCTTTAATTGAATGAATTTATCACACATTATTGATTAATGTTTCAATTATAATTCAATGTAATAAATAATTCTAATTTTCATAGTCATTTTTTTATACGTTCAAATTGTAATATTTTACAATTTGAAGGATAACTATTCAGTATAACTTATAATATAATAACTTACCCTGAATAGTTATTGAGTAAAAGTACGGCCAAACCAACGCGTCCAATCTGCATGGACGTTGGCAGCCTCGATGGCGATTTACTTTTGTGTAAAAGCCATTCACACCAACGCGTTCAGTCTGCGTCCGGCAAAGTGTAAGAATGTTTTAAAATGTTGTGATAACTGATAATTATAGTGACATCCAATTATCAGTTAAATTTTATACTAGCAGCAATTATAAAGATATATAAAAAGATATACAGGGTAGTGACGACATAACGACAATAAATTAAAACACTATCGCTACTAGTCAATCAAAATACTTTAAAATGATCAAAATAAACGTTACATCAAAATTCAGAAATCGGAATTACTATCATCAATATATCATACTTCGAAAGTAGCTGATAATTTCTGAGCCACACATTTTACTATATTGTATTTGACGCAGGTAGATAAAACTAAAGTGTTGTGGTTCATCTAGGTGAATAACTTAGCGAGCTTGCTTAGAGAAAACATACCAATTTAAAAAAAATATAATTTCATATTTGGTGTACGAACTACTAATGCGATTTTCAGAAAATAGTTTAAATTATTTCAATAATGTCGTCGCCACTGTATATATTCCAAATATATTCCAGTTATTTTCGATTAATTTTATCATAAGGTTGGCATGTATCGCACCATAAAAGAGCTCGCAGCTACATAGCTACCGCGCACATCAGTCGATCTACAAGGTTAAGCAACGCTTATTGTAGTCAGTCCATGGTTAGGTGACCGATCTATACTTGTCGAGGCCCTCGCGAACCTCGGAAAGCACGTTAAACATTTTGTTCCAGGTGTCATACGAATACCTGTACCTAATACAGTCGTTACGTGTTTCATCACCTCAAAAAGTCTGATAACCAGTCTAAACTTAGAGTATCAATCCTTTCCAGTAATCGGATAGCGAAGGTCAGGAGGTAGTCGCTCCGAGTAAAATACTGATATTCAGCCATTTCTGATTAGAAACCATTTTTTTTTTCATAATTTTGTATTTTGGCAATATTTTTTCTGTCTTGGACATTATAGATATCCACAATTTATTATTTTCCGGCAACGTCGTCGTAAATCCAATCGACATCAAATTATCGTGACCGACAGATAATAGCGTGTGCAGACGCTGCATTGATCGCTCCATACATGTTTAAAGGTTTGATCAAACCAACGCGTTTAATCTGCGTGCACTGTGGCGGCCGCGTTAGCGATTTACTTGCGCGCAAAAATCATTAATACCAACGCGATCAGTCAGTCTGCATTCAGCGAAGTATACAACTGCTACTGATTTTTTTGATAACCGATATTTTTAGTGACATCTAGGACGAAATTCTTCTAATAGCAGCAATTATTGTTATAGCCCCTAATCCTTCCCAAATTTTATTTTATATTCGACTGTTTTCGTAATATGGATGTCATGTATCTTAAGCTCGCAGCTAGATAGCTACCAGGCAAATCAATCGATAGGCAAGGTTAGGAAACGCTTGCTGTAGTCAGATCATGGCTGGGTGACCCTTTTATAAACACTGAGACTCCTTAATGCCTCGGAAACTACGTTAAGCAGTTAGATCCGAGTGTCATATGAATAAACTTGATAGTCGGTGTGTGTCAGTAGCCCAAAAGGTCTGAATAAAACCGGTCTTAAAAATCAATGTTTCGCAGTAACTGTGTGGCATGTGGCAGTCCTCTGTGCAGAGCATGCATGGAGGAGGAAGAAACGGCAGCCCACGTGCTACTGAACTGCCCTGAGGTCGCCACATACAGGGCCAAGTACTTCGGAAACCCAGGTACCCTCCGGGAAATAGCCAGCAACGTCAAGCGACTGCTGGCATTTCTCGAAGAACTGGGGTGGATCGAATAAACTGACATTATTCCCACCCCGACGCAAAAAATGCGCTTAAGCGTGTATTTGCGGAAACCAGCCCGTTTATACCTTATACCTTATACCTTAACTGTGTGGCATAGGTCAGGTGTCAGTCGCTCCGTGTAAAAACCTGCTATTCAGGCTACCTGAATAAACTAGAAGCCGACCCCAATGAAGTTAAGATAGTAAGATGATATATAATAATTGATTGTATTACATTTTATGTTTTGCACTTTAGCAATATTTTTTTCACATAAAATTTATCCACAAAATCCCTACAATTTATTTACGTGCAGCGTTTTCATCGTTTCGACATCTAATTATTTTGGTCGCCCGATGATCGCGCGTGCAAACGCTACACTGATCGCTGCGTCCAGCCGCCGGACGCGTTGGTTTGAACATGTCGCTACAAAAACAATTGCAGTAACTGATCGCCATCCCGAACTACCAGCGAACGTTGCCAGAAAATAATTTCTAATGTTTTGTGGATATCTATAATGTCCGAGGCATAAAAAATATTGCCAAATTGCAAAAATATAAGAAAATATGCGATAAATGATAGTTAGCCTAGTCCCCAACTTCTTTGAGCTTGGTTTCTAGTTAGAAGTGGCTTAATATCAGTATTTTACATAGAGCGACTGCCATTTGACCTCCGCCATCCAATTACTGGGAGATACTCTAAGTTTATACTGGTTGTTAAACTTTTTGGCCTGCTGAAACATGTAACGATTATCATAGGTATTCGTATGACACCCGGGATCAAACGCTTAACGTGATTTCCGAGGTATGTAGGCTTCTCGATGTGTATTGATCGGTCACCCATCAATGGACTGACTAGAACAAGCGTTGCTTAACCTTGTAGATCGACTGATGTGCGAGGTAGTTATGTAGCTGCGAACTCTTTTGTGGTGAAATATATAACAACCTTGTTATTAAATTTATCGAAAATAAGATAATATTGGGGAAGAAATAGGGGCTTTATAATTACTGTTAGTAGAAAATTTAACGCATTATGCGGTAGCACTAGAATATTATCAGTTATCACAAAATTATGCACGTAAGTAAATCTCCACCGCGGCCACCACCGTGGACGCAGATTGGACGCGTTGGTTTGACCGTACCTTAATTCAATAACTGTTCAGAATAACATACGATAATTTAACAATTAGAAGATGAAGGTATAAAAAAATCGACTATGAAAATTAGAATTATTTATTACATTGAATTATAATTGAAACATTAATCAATAATGTGTGATAAATTCATTCAATTAAAGGTTCACCAGCAATAACTTCCTCTTCTATACCGCAATGGTTTTCACCGCGCAAAATTTTGAAGAATCCCTTATTACCCCAGTCAGGATTCCAAGAGTTTGCTACTAGCCAGTACTTGCCATCATCCTCCTCACCCCAACCTAAAATTTTTACTGAATGAAGTCCAAGTTCCTTGCCTTTCAAGTGTCTGTATACTCCTTCTTTGTAAGTAATAAAATCTTCATAAACAGTAAGGCCAGCTTCAACCGGCCCATTTTTAAACAACTCAGCTCTAATCTGCTCTTCTTCACCTTTTACTGTGTACACGCTTTTGCCGTGACGCTTATCATTCTCGTAGTCAACGTCGTAACTTGACTCGCATGACTGGACACATTCTGGCGTATTAACTATGGAGCCACAGGGTGGTAAGTTGCCGGGTATATGATGTTCGCACGCAGCTATCTCATAAGGTTTGCAGCCCTGACTCGAGTTATAGTTTCCTCCTGAAACTATGCCCACATCCTTCCAATAAACCCAAGCCATCTCTGGTAAACCTCCATAGCAGCCTATACCACAATTTGAACAACAACTTACAAGATCCTGGGCAGAGAAATGGAACTGTTTTGATCCATTGGAGTATATACAGTATCGGTCGGTCATTGCTTCTACAGCCCCAAACGCCCAGCAACTACCGCACGCACCTTGGTCTCTGATTTCGTTCAAACTAGGACAGTTCGGCCACTTGTCTCTTGGATCGAAGTTATCTGGAAGACTCGCAACCAATTCAGTGTCATGTTCAACCATTGGAATTGGCAGTGCCGCAAATTTGTCGCGTTTCAAGAGACCCATTAGATTTTTGATATATGCTAAAGGTGTGTCCGGTGGGAAGTTTCTGCCAGCTTTCCAAGAACTTTGCTCTGAATTAATCAAGTTGATAAATTCATCGGAGAGCGGGTTTAGTATTTCGGAAGTAACGAGAGCGAGAGAGCTCACGATGACAAAAATGGCTCGCGATGCAGCCATTATTCCCTTTTATATTTTTTCTTATGACTGACAGAGTAAATAGTTCACGCTTGCTCCTAACAGGGTTTAATATACAGATTAGTGTATTCAAGTGGTGTATATATATTCAAAATATTTATGATAAGTACTGATAACACACACTGTTATTTATTACTAGAATGTGTCGCTGAGAATTTTAAAAATGTAATTTTATTTGAAACGATCGTGGAAGTTATGCAAATTTTAGTTTTTTTTATACTGGATTCTTGTTGCGTGCCATGCGATAAACTTGTATACGATTATTCAAATTTAATTAAGAATTGTCAAAATATTTTAATATTTATAATTTAAAATATTTTTTTTTAAAAGTTTATCAAATTAGTATTTATTTGTCGGAGAAAATTGAGGTACTGAAATCTTAATTAATATTTTACGTTTATTATGTATTGTGACTGTGCACGCGACTTCGTTTAGGCGTATTTTCTGTACCTATATTATAAAATTAGTGTTTTCCTGCAATTGTAAAAATAAGCTTATGTCCTTCTACAGGACCCAGGTGAAATTTTTGTAAAATTTCATAACAATTGTTTCAGTGGTTTACTTAGTCTGGATGAGCTTAACAAACAGACAGAGGAGAGTTACTTTCGCATTTATAATAGTGAGAATTCGGATATATTTCGTAATCGCAATACCTCGAGAAATATAATTAAAACTTCTGCCTTTTCCTTCAGCCCAGAAGTACTTGTGTTCATCCACAATTCACCAATTCCGTTATAATCCCCACATGGGACCATATAACGGCATCGGTGAAATAAGGGACGAGTCAATTCCAGAGGTGTACGATTCAACACTCACGTTTCACGAGTGGAAAAGAACTGTCTACCGGCCACAATTCTAACCTCCGGGCTACTACAATTTCTACAATCCGGGATCGAAACCAGGATCTCACTCTTAGCAGCCATTAGAAAAACAAGGAAGTTCTAAGTTATATTAGACTTTTTATTGAAAATCTCCGGCATTTTTCTGGCTTTTGTTTTTTACCAAGGAAATTATGGTTGCAGGCGTAGGTAGGGTTGCCAACCGTACTATAATATATAGTTTTTTACTGTATTTCGGGTCTGCGTACTATATACTGTTGAAGAAATATATAGTACGCAAAAATACTATATTTTCAACACCGAAATCTAACAAAAATATTCTTCGTTTTAAAATGCAAGAAGTGCAAAAATATATTGTTTTTATAAAAATAAATAAGTAAGAAATATTATCTTTGTCTATTTTTTGCCTTTGCCATAAAATACTATATTTTTTTTAAGTGTACTATATTTTTTATAACTTAGTTTGAAAAATACTATATTTCGCCGAAGAAATGTTGGCAACGCTAGGCGTAGGACAAAAACTGAATAATAACTTATTGTTCTCTAACATTTGCGTGTTCGCTTAAACATTTATAAATCTAAAAAAGATACATTTGCTATACAAAATCCGTGGATACTGTCTCAGCAGATTTATTTCAAAGTACACAGAGGTCACAAGGCATTTTCTTTGACCGCGGCAAGTCATGTGACACGGAACGGGCGGATGCCGCCATTGTAATGAACTTCCGAACCGTCTGTACTGAGTTATTCTGCTTTTAACAGTATTGGAAGTATTTTATATGACTCATATTATTATCCCTTTATAATATTTATATATACTACAGGTATAAGCTAAATATAAACTTAATTTTAATGATGACGGCACGGTTGGTGCAGTGGTTGAGAGATCGACTGCTGCGCTACATGTCGCGGGTTCGATTCCCGCACGGAACAAATATTTTTACGGTCTGCAGATACTTGTTTCGGGTCTGGGTCTTTGTGTATGTTTGTAAACGAACCCACGATACAGGAATTACTCCTAGGGTGGGGCAACGTTTTATTAAAAAAAAAACGATTCCGGTTATTGTTAAGCTTTTATTTAGAAACAAGAGCTTGTGTTATAATGATAGATTGTTAGTGAAGTGAGTGTAAGTTTATTTGGATAAAAAGAAATGCTGCTCAGTCACTTAGGCATTTATTAAGAATGAATTTTCCATAATTCCACCCCTAAGCGCGTGAAACAGGGCCCTTTCAAAGTAGTATGAAAAATATTTCTACGCGCACGGAGCAGCCGGGCACAGTTATGAGTAGTTTGAATTATAACTAAAGCTTGTAATATTCTGTAACTCCAATTTTGGTATTTTTAGTACCTAATTTTAACGAAAAGTCGTCGGAAAAGGTCGCTACTCAAAGTCCACAGCCTAATGATATCCTGCCCCGAAATTACATTAATCTGAATCACTTTATTCCAACAGAACGCTACCCCAAATATTTCTCAGCCCAGCCTTAGAAGAAAAAGAGTTCAGAAAAAAATACTCTTCTTGTGAATTTTGTTCAGAGCCTTCTTATCTAATGATCTTGAGTCGATAGCTAGGGCCCTCTGTGTAATAAATAAACCTATTAGGTATTGTGTTCACGGGAGTAATTGGAAAAGACTCATGAAGAAATATAATTCACGAGAGGGAGCACGGAACAAATATTTGTATGATTTACACATAGTTGTTTTGGGTGTGGTTGTGCGTGCATATGACATGTATATTTGTTAACTGTATCCAGGATACAGGAGAAATCCAAGGGTGGTGGTAACGTTTACAAAAAATAAACAATTTAGTAAGGGAAGCATCGAATCAGCATTGCCATACAGCGTGGCAACGCTGCCATTTTTCTGGGCACACTCCCGGTTGACAGCGATGGATAATATTTTGTTGCGTATTTTTTTTTTTTTTTTTTAAGGTTTGAGATACCTTTATTACTCATAGGAATTTACAATAATTCACTTACATGAGAACTTTTTACTTTTCTAATCTGATTAGTGTGTACATATAGTGTGTATAATATGTAATATGTATAATTGTAGAAATTAGTAAGGTACACAGATTTCGGGACCATTTTAAAATGCCTATTGACCCGATTGATTTCACCATCGTTACTGTCAACTCTTTTGTTTATAGCAGAATCTACCAATATTTTAACAAAATTCGTTTCCAATTACGGAATTCCAATTTCTCCTTTTTGTCATCGACAAATTGAAATTTTATTGTCTAAGCGTTAAAATGATTAAACGATATTAATGGCTTTTCATAAAGTATTAATGTCTCCCGAGTGCCTTAACAACAGCATTTATTGCGGAACTTGAAATAGATATAGGTCTAATAAATATAAGGAAATTGATTTGGGCATTTTTAATTAATGCATAGGCTAGTACTGATTATTCTATAGTCTTATTCTATAATAATTAGTGCTAGTCTCGCGATTGAATGCTTGCTATCCATGCAAGAGGGTTTTAGTTCAAACCCGGCCGCACCTCTGAATTTTCGTTATCATGAGTGGATCAGAATTTGATTATCAATTGCATTAACGGTGAAGGAAAACATCGTGATCAGACCTGTACATCTGAGAGAGCTTCATAAAGTTTTCAATGGTGAGTGTAGGTACTCTGCCACCCCGCATCAGGCTGGACTAAGGTCTAACTGAAAAATACACTAATGGGCTAAATTTATTATTATTTATTTGTACTCTATAGAATCATCTATATAACAAATCAGCTGTTCCATATAAAATGTGTGCTAAAAATGTGTGCGGTTGTCGATGTTTTCGCAATTTCAGGGTTGGTCTCAAAATTAACGGTGTATAATGTATAGATATTACATAGATACTACGTAGGTATAGATTCTAAACTCAACAACTAGACATGAATAAACGATGTATTTAATTAAAATCAACATTGGGTACTGAAAAGCCAAGTCTATCGGGAATTGTCGGAATATCTATCTGTTGTAATAATTACTAAAATAATTATCCGTTAATATCCGTTTGTTCGGTATTCCTGTGCGGTTTCAAATAGACTGGATGCATGTTTCTATATTTACTATTTAAGTATGATTAAAATAGTCACTCTTAGTGATATTATTTTGTTCAATTGATTTTATGAAATATTCGTGAATAGTCATGTACATGCCTTATAGCTTCTTTGGTTTAAAACGGATAAAAAAATCCTAAAACCTGTTTTAGGCCAAAGCCTTAGGGTATATTCAAACGAGCGTTAGTATCAACTAGTGGTGTAACGAATATTCGTATTCGTATTTGCAAATATTCGCGTTTTTTTAAATATTCGCATTCGCAATGAAAAGTTTAAATAATTTATAAAATAACAATGCAACTGATTAAATGACAATGAGCAAAGTTGGTCCAAATGTCCACCACTAACAAAACCTTTGTAAGCGGATAGTACACTAATATATTCGCAGCGGTTCCTAATGTCACATTCTGTGTGGTAACTCAACGCCGCGTTATCGCTGTGTCAGCGTTGACGTATGAATAGTTTTTCAGTTAAACACAGTGACGCATCTATATACTATCTGTGTTAACTAACGCCTGTGTGAACAGCATATATACTTTTTATAGAAGGGTGTAAAAGCAATGTGGGTTACGGCGGTCTGTTTCACATCAACCACGAATTCCTCCGAACTGACTGAAACAGTTACATTTATAGGCCTCCGACATAACTTTTACGATCAGCAGCGTTTAGTGATGGTACCCAAAATTCTACTGTGTTTGAGTCGTGTACATGACATAGGTCCCTCACCCTTATTCGTATTTTCTTAACGTATTCTTACAAAAAGAGAATATTTATTTTATATATGGTGCTTGAATCAGCAGGAAATATGATCGGTACGATCTTACTCTATTGCCGATCTTGCCCCAACGCACCTTACCTACAACATGTAACTCACACCCTCAAACACCAAATTAGAATATTCAGTTATTATCATAATACATATACAAAATTTTATTTTATATGTTGTTTATTTAAGAAATTACATAAACTCATCGTGGTTGATTAACTTAAGCAGATTACAAATCTACGTACTCAAAGAGCCGCACACGCAAGAATACGGAGCGCAACTGTTAGTAGCAAAAAGAGCCGACAATACATTATTTACTGAACAGTCACGAATGGGTGAAAGCAATTTCGTTCTTTTTAATTGTTTTTAAGAAAAATGTAAAAAATGTACCTACCTATTTTAAAAACGGCTGAAATCAAGTTTTTAATAAACTATTTTCAAGGTGAGGGATTAATTATGTTGTACTAGCTTCCACCTGCGGCTTCGCCCGCGTGGATTATGAATCCGTGCATTTTCCCGAGATAAAAAGTAGCCTGTGTGCTATTCCAGACTCTAATATAGGTATCTCTGTGCCAAATTTCATCCAGATCCGTTCAGCCGTTCTGGCGTGAAAGAGTAACAAACATCCATCCATCCATCCATCCATCCATCCTCACAAACTTTCGCATTTATAATAGTAGTAGGATAGGATATTGTAGGTATATAAAATCGTTCTGCCGGGCAGTCAGGAAAAATCAGTATAAAATTTATCGTCCCGAGTATTCAAACTTCTAATATGCGGCGACAACGCAACTCATTAAGCAATAGTGATGGCCGTCGACGCAGATGGCAAATTAGGTACGAAACCACTTCGCTACATCTCCGGCACATCCTCGCACATCTGTACGTTGTCTAAAATGTTGGTATGCCATTAATGTTCTCGTATTTAACCCTAATGTTTCCTTCGTATTAGCATAAAGAGTGAAGTAATCCAGGCTTTATAATAGACCACTTGCCCCCATTTCTTGGATGAAGTAAGACGTAAATAAAGAATACATTTATGAAAAGCCGGAGTAATACCTTTGTACTTATGTACTACAGTGTCAGTCTTAAAAGGATCTTACATTATAACACAATAAACCTAGGTACTTTACCTATGTACCCATTTACCAAGTATATAAGTACACCTGTGTAAAATCTCGCCGCGTTCGCTTAGTGGACTACAATACAATACAGCCACCTACACTACATTTTTATTTTCTATCAAGATTGTAAAAGATTTTCTTTCATGAACGATCGATCAAAGTCTTCTGGTGAACAAAAAATTATACTGTATTTTCTAAGTAGAAGTAATACCTACTCGCATCTTTTCTAATACCTACTCTTCACGCTTGGCAAGACCCTCATTGAGTGACTTACCTACTTAGGTATCAAAACGACGCTTGATTCTCGCAAGGTTTGCTCTGAACGTCTGGAAACTTAGCCCTGTTTCGAAACTGGGCTGAATTTAATATCACGCCCTCATCATACCGCAGAGCACTGGCTCTGCGAAGAATTTTGATTCTTCTACAGACTTCTGACCGCCTGTTCATATGTCTAAGAACCACAGGAAAAAAGAGTACTAGGATGGTAGATATATACAACCTGTAGATCGTATTATAATTCTATAATAATGATTTCTTAAAATTAAAATTCACAACTTAGTGTACCTACATACACCTATTACCTATGTCATACTCTTATAGGCATACCTGTGTTGAGTGAAATCGTTGTCTCGTACATATACCCAGTAAACAAAGTTGTAATCTACGTACGTGTTCTAAGTACGCGTATTTGTGTTTGCTCTCGTACAACATCTCATTGCGATCGACTTTGAAGTTCCACCACATTGTCTTTGCGATGTTTTCATTAGTTGCTCGTTTCAATTACGGGTTGTTTAAAGCTTGTTTGTAGATATAGGGGTTTCTCAAACAGATTTGGGAATTAAATCTAAACATTTGTAGACTAGGTAAAGATTGCTCGTTATTGCACATTCTTGGAGTTTCCACCTTTAAACTGAAAACACTGTTGTGCGGAAAATTTCTTCGAGTCACTGCATGTTATATCATTTATCCGTATAGACGAAGAAATTAGTGTCAGTTATGTATATTATCATCCATATAACCAAAAACCTGCGGACCTTAGTTACATATGTATCATAACATCACAATAAGGCCAGAACGGCTTCTTTACAAGAAACTGTAATGATAAAAGAATATACTGTATCTATTTTGTATACAACTCTACTCATTCTAGAAAAGTGTGAAGAAAACAATTCAGATAACTATTTATTTTGATAACCACCCAAAGACTTTATAAAGAGACAAACAAACTCGAGCAATTTGTTGTTGGCGTGAATTTCGCCTAAAGGGAATGGCGTCTAACACCCTGGCTGTAAGGGAAGTATTCTCTCTTGTCTCCCTGTAATTATTATTAGAATAGGAACATTGTCCGCCCTTGCGTTACACTGTAAGATTTATGATGACACGTGTCGTAATTGTGCGTTTTAAGTTGGTGGTTGCGTGATTACACTGTAATATCAGGCGTTGGGATTTTACTTAACCTACGAGGCCCATACATGTTTTTATCATTAGATACGAAAATAATATAAAAAAAGGAATATTTAATTATTAATTAAATTATTTAATATGTTTGAAAATAGTGGCCTTATAGATAAACTTAGTAACATTTTGCTAGTTATAGTAAAGTGGCAATACGGCCCAAATTGGTGGCGACAACACCTGCATACATGTTAACAAAGTTATGCTATAATTATAAATCAAATTGTTGGTAAATTTTTTATCACACTCATGGTAAAATATGTTTTCATTGAATTGAATGACTCTTATTTCTAAACAGTGGTTTTGGTGTTCCCCGATACAGGCGATAAATGATCATCCCATGTTCAGTAATTGTTACGTTTCACGTCTGTGGTCTGGTATCACAAACACATTAATGTTGAGACGGGACAATCAGGAACAGTGTGATCAATTTATCGTTTCAGACAAATAATGTTGGTGATAAGGTAAAGGCTCAACAATTATTGTTAATCTTTTCTTTATTCAAAACAATTTATCAAAGCATGCTAGTAATTATTTCGACCTTTTCTTTTTTTTTAAACTTACACGGGTATAGTTTACAAACTTTACTTATTTTATTTTTCTCTATATTACGGTCTATGTATCACAAAAATGTATGCATGTAACTAGGGAAGGAACTGTCTCCTGAGACAGTTCCTTCCGTACAGGCTAACAACCTAGTTCAGGAGGCAGAGCTTCTATGTAACAGTGTAAACGTTAGTAACCAATAAAGAATTATTATTATTATAAAAAAAAAACATACATCTCACATACACACACAACCAACCCCGAAATAACTATCTGTAGATCAAACAAATATTTGTTCCGTGCGGGAATCGAACACGCGACACCTACCGCTGAAATCTAATCATCTAGCCACTACGCCAATCGTGCCGTCATATTTATTAGCTCGAAAAATGGAATGCTTTGACACATTTGGAAGTAACATTGGTTTTGGTATGAAGGCATGCGGGATCTGTACCAGCCAAGATTTACTCGTATAATAGGAACCTATAAGAATATGGAATGCATTTCATTCGGGGAATATATTTTGCGAACGAATTCAGTTCGCTTTTGTTCGCCTTTTCGTTCATATTGTTAGCGAATTCAAGAATATATGAAGTATGGCTTTCTGAGAGTTGATCTCATGTTATTCCAATGAACCTAACTTATAACACAATGCAATAAAATCGACGAGCGGGACGTTGGTTTTGAAAATATTCGACGTTAATAAAGAATAACTGCATAGTGAATTGCGGTAGCGTAAAAGTCAAATACTTTACAAACTTCTTGATTTTATAGGACTTTCTTTTAAATCTTGATTTTCAATTCAATCAAATTTCTTCCGCTTCTTTCAGTATCGTGGTTACCTACAGTTTACAAACATAAACCACGCATACACCACACACACCAGGACCCGGAACAATTATCTGTATAACATACAAATATTTCTTTCATCTGGGAATCAAAACCACGAACCGTACCGCAGAAAGTCAACCGCTTTGTCACTACAAAATGTGCCGTCATATTTGAAAATAACATAGTATCTTATTTTTTGTCGGATTTCTCTAGAAACCTATAATGAACACTTTATAACCAAGTTTTGCTTATTCATGTAATATTGGCTTTTGTTATGTTTGTAGCTTATGTTTGAACACGTAAACCTATTCATACGTAATGTTATTTCATTAATAGGATTGTATGTAAGGCTTCTGTTTTCCACTAGTATTTTGTTCTAAATAAACATTTTCGCGCACATACAATTAATTTATGATTTTGAACAAACGTATACAACATACAGATTAAATTTCAGGCTTCTCCTTTGATTTTTCTGTTTATTTCATCAGTTTCATAGTTTTTCTTAGACTGGTATGATCCTAGTTCCGCCAACAGACTGTTAAGCTGTTTCGTTTGTATCAAGGGTTTGTAAATACACAAGATGAGAAGAATATTAATTTTGGGAATTGGATTTGGGAATGGATTTACGGTTTTTGATTTCAAAGTCTAATGTACCTACTCGTAACTATCTAATTACTATTGTTATTACATTTATTGATAAATGGTTCCTGTATACGGCATTCGCCTGTATATTGAAGGTCCGAATACTAAATCCCCAGCATCACCAAGTCTTTCCATCGTAAAGAGGGATGAGCATTGTCGACTTAAGACAATAAATAAAAAGACAAACTTTTTTCAATACGGAAGCAAAACAAAAGCAAAAATATTAAAACAATACCAATTGTCAGCGGGCCATCTGAAAAATATTAGAGTCGTTTTGGAGAGAATTTTAACAATGTACTTTTTAGCCCCGTTTGTAAACTTCACAGGTGATTTCGGAAGTTTAGATATTTGTTTCTCTCTTTAATGGCTCCGACCCTGGTCGAGTGTTTGGAATTGTAATTATTTGTTTTTTCAAATACACCGTTCATTCCCAGTGGTATAGACTGTAGATAATATATTTTTTTTTATATATTTTTTTAAAGATGTCCGGAGTCCTTTGGGGTTATTCGTTATACTAATTATAGATATTATCGTGCTATTTTCCTTTAAGGGTTGATCATAGGACGGACAGAATATTAAAGATTGACTTGCAAGAAATAGGCCATAACGCATTTTTTCCTCTGGGTGCCTAATAAAGGCTAATTGATAAATTCATTTACGTATCCATGGTATATGTTTAACAAATGATTGCTAATTATGAACCTTACGAGAATCCTTTTAAATGGTGGATCTTTTGACATTATCTTCATATTCATATCATATTTTCATTCATCTAAAGAGAACTTTTTAGACACCTTGTAGTAAATGGCGCTTAAGATATCAAAATCAGAACATACGACAAAAAAAAAGTAAATTCCTAAACATACGTAAGTAACTATATTTGTATAGAATGAACCACAGCTAATTAAGTACTCTGAAGAGATTTAGTTCAAAAACCCACCTTTGCGCACCCGCACTAAATTCTTCCGCCAACAAACAAATACAGCCCGTCTTAATTAAACTGAACCCTAATAATGTTCACGTCACTATTAGTGTGTTTTCCGTTGCATTTAAATCTTGTTTAATGAGCACAATACGAGCTCGTTTACTATATTTAGGCAACAGAACATTATGTGGTTTGGAACGGTGAAGTCCATTCGCGGTGGCAAATGACCCATATTCAGAAGCGCAGTTTAAAACGCTCTTGTTTTTATTTTATAATTAGCAAATTGCCCGCGGCTTCGCTCGCGTGGATATATGTGTGTTAAAATAAGGCTCGTAGTTTGAGTAGTCAAAAAAAGCTAAAAGATAGGAAAGTACGGAGCTTCCCATATAAACTTTCAACTTCCAGTTCACCCTCTTAGGGCAAAATTTTGAAAAATGCAGATTTACGTACTTTACTTTACTGTGTACTACATTTATTTTTAACCAGAAGCAGGTATATGAAATTTTGTGCTTTTTACTTTGAAAATGACGGACTTCCATACAATCGTTCATCCCTTACCCTTAGGGGTGACATTTTCAAAAATCCTTCCTTAGCAGATGCTTAAAACATAAAAAGCATCAACTGAAAAAAATTAAGTTTGTAGCTCCAGGGTTGATTAATCAGTCACTCAGGATAAGTAATTATGTGTAGGTATATACAATGTATAGATAGAAGACTGGCTTTTGCGTACGGCTTTCCTCACGTAAAAATGTCTTTTCGCAACCATCAATAAATTATGATCTTTTGCTATAATAAGACCACACTGAATTAAGAGATCAAGATCAAGAGAGAAAAAAAAAAAAAAAAAAAAAAATTAATCTTTACCTTGAGTGCTTAACTGATTGAAATAAAACATATCTAAGATTTTAAAAAATTATTAGTGTCCTGATTGTGGTATTCATATCCAAATCCGTTGTGTCCAAAGGACAAAAGGACAGAGTATTAGACCGAAGGACAAAAGGACAGAGTATTAATGTAAATAATTCCAACGTGAGAACAAACCCATTACGTGCATCTGAAACGGTATGATGAAATTATCATATATAGTTTTAGAAGCAATGCGTTTGCTTCCAACAAATGCTTAGTTTTTGTTCTATGATGTCCATTCCGCTTCATAAAAGGCTTACTTACTTATTTGCAACGATTTTTTGCGTTTGTATTACGGAAAATGGATAAAGGAGAAACGAGTGTAGGAATTCAGAAAGCTTTGTATTATAAAACTGCTCTTTTCATGATAAAGAAGTATTCCATAATTTAAGATTAATTGTCAAGATTCCAACGTTTTTCTGTTTTAATATCCTTTAGATATTGCAATATAGAAGAACGAAAGGGATCATAGTTAATTATGGATTGATTACGGAATTGTACTTAATTGGACACAATCTCCGAAAATAACCAGTATAACGAACTAAGGATGTCAAATAAACGCACTTCCCCGTCGCGTATATTTTCCTTAATACCCTCAACGCAGCGTTTTGTCTGGTGTTTGACATCGATCTGCGGTGTCGCCGAACATCTACGCTGACGGTACAAAAATAACAATTGCATAAAAGGAGGGTAACTTCTGCCCTCCCCAAATTTCTTTGTTCGCGGAAAGATTGCCGATGCACCGCTCGCCTTATTATCAACAAAAGAATTTACGAATTTCCTTCCCCGTATATTTGTTTAGGAACTAATGGAGGAAACCCTTCTTCAAAAATTTTACGTGAATGAGAAAAATCTTTGTAAATGTTACCGTTGCTATGGCAACACCCCTGAGAGTGAATTCTAGTTACATAATTAGATTAGCTCCGAAAGGATGATGAATTAAAATTAACGGATAATACCTTGTTGAGCAACTTTTTTGTGTAGAGATTAAAAAATGAGCAATGAAAGTGTGTTCTCATTTTGCCAGTCATAAAGTATATTATGTTCTTTAGATTTTTTCGTACCTATGCTTTTTGGCGTTTTAAGGTAAGCCCAATATCTTTATGGCCCCTATAGACGTTACGATTTCTTTGAGAATGTTTATCTTTCCATAAATATGCAGTTAGGTGTGTGTCTGTAAGTGATATGGCGTCTCGCAAACTTGTGCAGATCTAAACTTGTACGTAGAAATCTTAACGGGCTATTATAGTGGCAAATAAACACCATTTAAATGTAAACACGTCTTGTGCATATTCAATTTTATATACTAGTAGGTGCCAAAATGCAGATTAGATTACAATTCTAGCAGTTAACCGTATTTATTTGAAATACGATCACACAATAAACAAATTGGTACGAATCCGATATTTTATTTCATTCTTTGTAAAGTTAAAAACATTTTTGTTAGGTCAACATCGACAGCGATGGGTAAAGTACCAACAATTCTGAACTATTTATTAAAGTTACTGTCACACTTACATGATTTTTTACCTAATTTTCACATCTGGCTGTTGAACTGATTGTTTTGAATAACGTATTTTCATCGTACATTAATTTGTTCATTCATATCTTATGGAATACCTTTGTACATATTTTTTTCAAGCTGTTATTCTGTAAATCTTTTTATCGAAACCTAGTATATTCTATATGCAAATTATCTATCTGTTTGTATATGCTTTTATTTGAAGTGAATTCACATTACAGTTCGTTGGGGTTCGATTTGAACTTCCAACCTTTTGACCGCTAGACAGCCATAAAGACAGTTGCATCTTGCAAATGGCTATAACAGATCATTAATGGTTTGCATTATAAATAGACACGTGTAAAAGGTGAAAAAAGTCTACTTTTTAATCAACTTTAAAATTGTTTTAAGCGACTTATAATTTAGTCCAGTGGGCGCAAGCGCGAGTTGGTGATCTTAGTTCAATCCCCGGGTCGAGCATATTGTTATTGAGGTTTTCTGTTAGGAAATTCTTATAAGCAGCTTGGAGTTTGAAATGTGCCCGGTAGACGGATATAGGCTCGCCCCCTATTACATGAAAGTTAACGGAAATAGCGATATGTGGGTGTATAATAGTAGGAATACATCTGCCTAACCCTTCGAGGACTACAGGCGTGATGATATTACCGCGTTAAAGCACACAAGTAAACAACAATTGCCACTGTTGTTGTCGGTTCGTTGCCTCGAGCGTCTTGTGGGAATGGCAAGCTATACATACATACCGTATGTATATATGTGATTCTCAGCATAACATATGCATATATATTATTGTTTAGCATATTCTTAGCTACTAAACAGCTTTATCTTGCAACTGTGCTTTCTATTTAGAAAAACGTAGTTTCGAATTTCAATGAGAGACTGATTTTGAACTGAGATGAGTGAGGTACTTAGTTAAGTTTTGGTAGACATAGGAGTTAAATGTCAGAAAAAATAAATATTTTATTTAGAAATTAAAATAAGTCACGCGCGTCTATCGAGCGTGAGGTCCTGAGTTCCATTCGAGTCGGGCAGAGCCGGGTTACTTCTGTATGGAAATTCTCAACAGGGAAATTTACCCTGTAGATGGCCATAGGCTCGCCACCCATAATAGGGCTCGATAATGGCATCGTCTATGTACCTAGTACACCTCTACGGAACCCTTTGGAATGACGTTTTCGAGATAAATTAAACAAAAACAAAAAAAAAATACAGCCCGTCGAATCAGAAAAATTGTAGATTTTATGCCAAATATTCAAGGATTCTCAATCTGATATCTATTATGTAATAAGGCTGCTAAGCTTAGTATAATTTGTATCTATTTCGCTTAACATTATCTTAATCGGCTTTTATACCTACTATATTTTGACGGTTTTACTGGAGAAGTGACAGTAAACTCGGTGCGCGAATAATATTCAAATTTACTCAAATGTAGGATTTTCTGAAAACACCGTTTCTTTTTAAAAACTTTGCCCCACACAAGGAGTATATCCTGTATCGTGGGTGCGTTAACAAACACATATTCACATACAAAAAGATCCGAAACAAATATCTGTACATCATACAAATATTTGTTGAGTGCGGAAATCGAACCCGCGGCACGTAGCGCAGCAGTCAATCTCTCAACCACTGCGCCAACCGTGCCATCAAAAAGCCGTACAGTGATATGCAACTTCAGGATACAAAGACATGCGCACTGGGGCGCTTATCTCACTATGCAGTAATGATGTGTGCTTAAGGTAAAGTATGAAGTTTAACAGTGGGTAGATATGACTTGATTGATGGACTTCGACCGGTTCGATTCCTGACTCGAGGCATTACATTAATCCTACTATATTCACTTTTGTATATGAATAACGTCGGGTTTGATCTTTTTATGTGGTGCTGATATATTCTGATAAGCCAATATTTTTTGGCTAAGCTGGAAGTTTTTTAATTATATCGATAAAATCTGGACTGCTTCATGGTCTAGTCTTCGCAAGCGCAACTCTTGAGCGTAAGGCCCTGAGTTTGATTCGTCGGTGGAGCAGTGTTTTCGGGTTTTTCTGTATGGAAATTCTTAGTAGCAAGATGGAGTCTGGAATCCTGATAGATGGCAATAGGCTTGCCCCCTATTTCATGGGTCTCAGTAACGTCATCGTCGAAATGTGGGTATGCAATAGTACACCTCTGCCTAACCCTTCGGCTAATACAGGCGTGCTGCAATGTTATATAAAATCTGAACTGATAGAATAGAATGCACACCAACGTCTTTCGCAGTGTCCAATCCCTCTTCTTAATAAGGTACACCAACATTCCACCTTTGAATATTACGAGATTCCGAAGACCATTATTCGCCATAAAAGCTATACCCATTTGCGGAAACACCAGAACACTCCGTAAGTAAATACCTCCGTAAATAAATATAATATAAACAAATATGTACTTATTTTATTTTATCTGCGGAAAGAACCGGATCCTTTCGCAGGTTTGTGGCGTAGCAATCAAGGTCCCACAATGAGTCAGTGCAGCCACGTGATACCGTAGTTAATGTTAAACTGGGTGCGTTTAAGTCTAGCCAGTTTTATTGCAGCTGGCTGATTTAAATAATAGGAATTCTTATTTTTGGACTTACTGCTGTCACAGTATACAAATGATTCAGTGAGTTACATAGACTTAGGAATCTTATATTCTAAATCTATGGTGAGTTGTATGGTGAGTTGCATTGTATGGTGAGTTGCATTTGTTCATAAAAAAACTGAATTCAAAATTGGAGTGACGTATATTTAATTCATAAAAAAAAAACTTGTCTCTGCTTTTTCTGTTCACCTGACATTAGGTTTCTGCCTTACGATAAGATTGAATAAGAATAAACAAATTGAGTATAGTTGTGATCAAATTATGAACATAAAATTTGTTACAGGCAGAACAGAGAACATTCTTTTTTTAGATCCTTTAAAAAAAATAGTTGAAACGACAAAATAAAGTATTCAACCACCCACTGACCGCAAACAGTAAAAACATACTGCGTCGTCGCTTTAAATATATGTTGTTTTCACATTTATTACTTCTACGAATCAAGTTTGAATTATTAATTTCGATTCGAAGATTCGACGAACGTTCCCGTTACATGAAAATATGAACGCATCTTGAACATTACGGTAAACACTTTTTTGGCTACTCAGCATGTTTGTGTGATTGCATCTGCAAACTGTGTATTCTTTATTACATTCTTGTAATAATGTTTTCAATTACATTTTACATTACGGTACCATCAATATTTTTTATTTTTATATCTTTTCACACCGGATATTTTCATTCAAGCAGTGACGTAGTTTATGTTTACGTAGGCCATGAGGATAATATATTACCAAAATCACCACGCTTATGACTCATAGGTGATGGCAGTATGTCATTATTAGCAAAGGCTTATAAGATTTTTACTAGTCTATAAAATTACGCTATTCTATAATAATTTATTATTAGAAAATTGCTATATAACAATCTTACAGAATCTCTATTTACAGGTATATTTTAAATGAAATTATGACGGTATTTATGAAACTAGTAGCTAATCATTGCAGATATTGTATTTTAATGTTTTTGTATGACGACACGGTTGGCGCAGTGGCTAAGCGATTAGCTTTCTGCGCTACGTGTCGCGGGTTCGATCCCCGCACGGAACAAATATTTGTATGATCTACAGATAGTTGTTTCGGGTCTGGTTGTTTGTGCATGTGACATGTATGTTTGTAAACTGTACCCACGATACAGGAGAAATCCTAGTGTGGGGCAATGTTTAAAAAAAAAAAAAAAAAAAAAAAAAAAAAAATGAATGAAAATTTTGGTTCACTATTTGTAATTAAATATTATAGGAGTTACTTTAATGACTTGTTTAATGCATAGTTAAGAACAGTAATTATCTTCAAAGGTAAATTAATTAAATAATAATTACACATGTTCACCTATTTTTGTCGCTGTTTGTACATATGTACCTATATCACATAGTTTTCCTCGATGCACCCTTGTATCAACATTTTCCCGAAGTTTCTCCACAGATATAACTCACTACTGATAATTGGACATCCATTTGCACCCCAGCTTATCCCGATAATTTTGTTGCAATGAAAAACATTTAGGGAGACAAATACCAAGTAGTTTGTCTTCTATTTACCATTACGTTATATTACTGTATGGGGTGACCAGAATTGTAAGTGGTATCAAGATTAAGAACATTATAAGTATAAGAAAAGTTTACCGCAGTAATGAAGTATCGTAAAGTTTTTTTTAAAGATTTTCGTATAGCCGGATTTCTCCTGTGATTTGCTTAACGTGGTCGCATGCGTGATTGCTGGCGTTTGGATTCTGGGTCCGATTACTGATATGTGCTAAATGTTATAGGAACTTCTCAGAAGGAAGTTCAGTAGGATGAGTTTGTAATTGTGTTATATGAGAGTCAATAACGGCATGGACGAAATAAGGGTTATCTCTGCCTTATCCTTTAAGGAATACACACGTAATGCTATGCTATATTATTAAACTGATTATTATTTGGAATATCTATCTGAATTCAATATTATCCGAGCGGTATCTGTGCCCGTGTGACTCGTGTGGGCTTGCGTAGGTTTCCTGTGCGGTCTCGATTTCCTGCGCAACAGGAAATTTCCGAACGTCCGCTCAGAAACAGCGAATTCCTAGTTATTTTGCTATTTATTGTTTTTCATTGCGGAAGTTAGCTTTTTAATCAAGTTGTTTGTGTTTTCTTTCTGTTTTATTATTGATTTGAACATAATTATGAGATCTAAGTATGATCATGATACATATGTCATAGGCTAGACGAGCCAACTACTTAAAGAAAGCACAGCTAGGTCATTGGGAAACGGAAGGCACTATGCCTTTTATGCCAAGGCATCCTTATTCAGACCCGGGTACATCTTAAAACTGCGGCCAGACCCCGGAGGACGGGCAGCAGCGTCCTCTTACTAATCGGTGAGCCACTGTGTTCCCCAAGCCGCCTGCCAAGCGTGAGGATTATGGCGCCCCCCCCCCCTCTTGGGGGAGGCCTTCGTTCTGCAGTGGACGTCTTTTGGCTGATGATGATGATGATGATGATCCTTATTCAGATATTATGAAGCAATTTAGGAGTGGTATCTATATAACCTGCGATGGGCTTAATTGATATAATATATATATATTTTTTTTATGGCATAAGTGGCAAACGAACAGACGGATCACCTGATGGTAAGCGATTAACGTCGCCCATGGACACCCGCAACACCGGAGGAGTCACAAGTGCGTTGCCGGCCTTTTAAAAAGGAGTACGCTCTTTTCTTGAAGCTTTGAAGGTCGTATTGGTCCGGAAATACCGTAGGCGACAGTTCATTCCACAGTTTTGTTGTGCGAGGCAGAAAGTTTCTAGAGAAACGCACAGTTGTGGACTGCCAACCATCTAAATGATGGTGATGGAACTGCTGTCGCGTAGAACGATCGCGGAAAGAGGCGACAGGGATCAGTCGGAACAATTCCGTCCGAAAAATATACATATATATGTCTTTTACAAAATCTCTAATCCCCTGAAACTGAAACGTTATAATAATTTATGACATATAAATAATCCATATGCTCTTGCATGTCCTGGTGGGACCACGACAGGTCCGTATATGAGCTATTTAGGTAAATGTAACTCTGGCAATAGACCAAAACGTTAAGACCAAGAGTCACATGTCTGTTTCGCAAGTGATTGCTTAGCTTGATACATTGTGGCACCATTAGTTCTTACTAGGAGCGATAGATGGTGCTATGTCACTGATAGTTATTTACGTAATATTTTCGGAATAATGTCTTCCCTAACGAGATTTTGTTTTCTGGTAGTTTTGAATTACGTAGGTTAACGCATGACAGTGATGCGAAAAATAATTATGGCTTCATTTAATATTATTTTAAATGTCTTGTCTATGATATCGTGTCTACCTATATAGTAGAAACTCGTACTCAAAATATGTCGATCGATGATCGTTTAAAATTAGAGTAGTATAAGGGGCGAAAATCTCATAAATCAAGTTCAGTTGTAAATGTTTTTTTGTTTTTTGCTTGTAAGGATTTTGGTACATCTTTCATAGAATCAAACGACATCAAAGACAGTCGACGTTTTGGGAGTAATTTAAGAGACTTTTTTAGTATTAGATAGGCAGATTTACTTACTTTAGACATTTTAACACTACTTGCTGGGAGGTTACACTAGTATAAAAGTAATGCCTTTATATCATACATTAGGTACATTGTCACTTGCAATTAACATTAGGCAGTTCGCTTAGTACTTGATAAAAACAATAAACTAACAAATAACAATTTGGTAGCGATGTTCTTCTATTTTTTAATGATAATGTTTCCTAAAAAAACTGTTATAGGTATTTGTTAAAAAATTGAGAGAATTTACCATTGCCATTTGCATTGCATGCCATTGCATTACCATTACATTTGAACAAAATAGATAGATGCTACTACTAGTAATTGGCACAGATCAAGCGTAGCCGGATATGGCGTAGGTTTGTGTCGATGTAAATTGAGATGAAATTGTTTCGAGGAGGAATTGGGATTGCGTAATTGTATGGGATGTTGCTGCTGAATTGAACAATAAGGCGCGAGAGCGGTTTATGAGCTGATGTCCATATAAATAGAAAGATGCATTTCGATACGAAACGCGTTCCTAGATGAGTACGCAACCTTAAAGTTAATGCTTTGTATCCCCTCTGCTTTTTAATTGGGAAAAATAAAATCGATGGTCGATTTAAGATCTGCTGTTATAAAGCTGAATCCACACTCAACTCCAATTCTGTCATGATTTCATCATTACATTTAAGAATGCTCTAGAACTAATAATGACTTCACCCATGTTAGGCATCGTCTAGACATGATTGCGTGGATATGTTTACTATATGGTGTGGTCAAATGCATAATTTTTATTTGATGTTATAAGTACTATACTATGCCTTCTGTGGAGAATTTGGGTCCAATTATAAATGTTCTCGAAACTTGACTTAGGGCAATAAATGACGTAGACGAAGGTCCAAAGAAAGGAAGAACAAATTCCTAATTCGTAAGTGTATCTCGGCCATAGTAAGGGTACAGATATGGCTTTCTTAGAATGTATGAAATCATTACGCTTTAATACATTATCGTAGCTAAGGCCACTCAGGCCAGGGTCTAAAATATATCCTAACATATATTTTCAGTAGATACCTCACCTCATAATGGCCAATTTGGTCCGTAATACTTCACCAAATGAAAACCTCTTTGACAAATCTCGTGAAATCTAAATCCCATCCTGGCCGTGTTCATGGGCATTTGTACCATAATTTTGACCTCTTTCGGGTCAAAAGTTCAATAACGCATTGCGTATTACGAATAATATTTCACTCTCAGGATTATTCCCTCTAATAATACTGTGGCGTAAATTGATGCTGAATCTGAGCCTTATTAAACTGTCTTGTAAATCGTGTTCGCACTGTACAAAGTGCTGATCACATAAAAAATAACAGGCCCATAAAAGCCGCGTGCCTCCCCAGCCGGGACGCTCGTATAATCAGACAAATATATCAGGATAACTATTGATTTCTTGTCTTATTTTTGGAAGGGTGTAGTGAAATCTGTGCTGTTTAATATGCTGTTTTGTTATTGTTAAGATTTGGCATGGAAAACAGAGCAAGTTGCTGTTTGGCACTGATTTCTACGGGCGGAGAACACGCTAATAATTATGTTGTACAGTTTCTGGGTATCTAATGTCGAATATTTTATGTTAAACCTGAATTTCGTTAAGAAAGAAAATCTATATGTGTTGGTTTACGTTTGTAAACCTTAAAGTGAACTACTTATTATTTTTATGAAACAACTATACATTTTAGTTTTAAATAGGTATGTTACTTGCCGATATAAAAATGATATATTTCTGCAAATGAATAACCCATATTGTTTTACGGTAGATTTATGTAAAACATGTTATATTCATTCAAAGCGTAGAATAAATAAAAACAATTCATAAGACACAATATTACACGAAATTCAGCATTTCCATTATTTATTGTATCGTTATTGATACTACATTCAATTCACGTTTCATTTCGTATTATCAGTTCACTGGCTCGCTCACACAATATGGCATACTTGTCGAAATTTTATTGGTTTCCCGCAACTATGAACAGCACTTGTGGTATTACCGTCAGTCATCTGAGTGCCAGTAAGTCGGATAGAGTTGAAAGCGAGACGTCTCGGCGGCCAGTGCAACCCTAGCTTTCTAAGGGTACATACAAAATGCAACTACTTTGTATCAATCATAATCTTAGAAATGAAAATGTCTATCTTTTATTCTGGAAACGTATTTACAATTTTCAGGCAATTGAAAATTCAATAACCTACTTACCGAAAAACGAGAAAATATTTTGTTGTACCATGCCGATGGCGACAAAATAAAAAAGTAGTGTAACTTGATAGAATTATGTAATAAAAAATAATTCGATCTTTAAAAAAATATGCACTCGATTTAAGCAGGAAAAGATTTATAGCCGATGTTCATGTTATTGCTATGTATATGCTATTTGTATATCTTCTATTTTTCAGTATGCCAATTTTCCAATCATTTTGTCACGTGAATTCATCCTAACGTCGGGGCGCGCCTTGCTGACCCAGTTTGGGATCGTCGCGGGATCACTCGAAAGGGTTTACGGTTTCAATATTTGGAAGCCTTTACATATATGCGCACTTTAGCTGTCTTATATAATGCACTTCGTTTCGAGTTACATCGACTTTTATGAAGTAAACAACGCAATTTATGTCCACGACCTATTTTTAACTGCAAGGAGATTAGTCACAGCCTTACGTAACATTCCGACAGCCTTCACAAGGTAGTCTAATCTGGTTCAGAGGGCTGGTATCCAATTTGCCGCCACGTTATTGTGGGGCTTCAACCGCAGCTCGCGTAATTGACACCGAAAGTAAAACCGCAACTTATAAATCGGAAAACGTAACCTAGACGACAACCGCAAGATGCAAACACCACCTGCGAAATTGCAACACGTACCTCTGCCTCCACAATCGCCGGCCGGTATACCTATCTACTCGATGCTTTATTATTATTTTCCCGACTTCCAATAAAAATAACGTGATTTACCATCCGAACAGAGCGGTCTTATAGGTTTAGTTTAGAAAGTTGGCATCTTGTCCATAGCGGTTATTCCGCGTTCCCTACATAGACTATCAGGCTGCAGGTTGAACAAAAAGAAGGCTCTATTTAACGGCAACTGATTCGGAAAAAAGCGCTCTGTGAGCTCCATGACGAAGAACCGGATTACTATGGCCGAGCCGCAAAACAAATCCACTACGATTTACGTACCGTAAACTCGTTACGCGTTTCGAACGAGACGCGTTCGTGGTGGCGCGTATAGTTGGAATTTGTTTCTTGTTGTGAGTATCCGAGAGTTCAGATCGGGTGTCGTGGGGTGCGTTAAGTACTGCCGGGCGGCGAGAGAGAGGCGAGCTTACAGTCTATGGAGAGGTTCGCAGGTTCATTCGGAGGAAGTGTCGTTATCACAGTCGCTGTTCGGCGTTCGGACGGCGTGGTTCGTTGCGGACGGTCTGCGTACTCGCTGCGTCTGTACTCACTTCGACAGAAGTTTTGCGGAGATCGTGTTTCGATATTGCGTCGGCGGCCTTTCCCAGCTGGTGAATGATCACGGACGCTTTATAGAAAGTGAAACTGTATGCGGGAGACGTGGAAATAGATAGTGCAAGGACATCTAAACTTTGTGTTGGATTTAGTGCTTGAAGTGGGACAAGTCAGTTTTCTAGTGAAAATTGAATTTTGCCGGGACTCGTTTCGATATCAGCGCAGTTTTGTCAGTTAAACTGCGTCTAGATTATTGGTGCGGTGCAGATTTTTCCAACAACGGTAAGTGATAAGTGCTTTACATGCATGGAATAAGAATTTAGGTAGAGTGCTTTTAAGTTTCCCAGAATACATTTTTAGTTGATGATATACTGATAAAAACTTTTATTAGTTGTATTATCAAATGAACTTTGATAACAAACTCCAGACTAACTAACTCTAAAACCAAAAATGTTTCGAGAGTAAAAACTAAATGAACTCGTAAAATACAAATTAAATGATGAATGTAAATTGCTTGTCATCAACCTTTTACTTGGTACTAGGCTCGAGTATTCATAAGACTGGAAGTGAGTGTTGTACTTAAAAAATGGTAATATCATTAGAGCAACATCGCTGCATCGCTCAGGGATGTTATTTAAAAACGACGGAATAATTTAGGGTAATAAAATTTTAAAAAAAAATAAGTGGGCCCATTTTTGTGCTTTGATAAATATTTTGAGATTGCCCTTTTCAGGGAAATATTTTTTTAACGTTAATAAGATTTTCATGATATCAAATTGTTTGATAAAATCGAGAACATTTGCATCGATAACACATTGATTGTCGCTGATGACTGTCGTAACATATCTTGGTGTATGTTTTGGGTGCGATATCATCGTTATGAGAGATGCGTCGCTATTACTCGCTAATTACGTCATTGAATATTATGATCACTTGAGTACATTCCTAAATACAAACATCACTGTAGGTCCGATATTACGGTCAGCAATGATCTGATAAATCGAAGCTAGCAGATACTAAAGAGTACTAGAATCATATTGTATGAGTACCTATTTTTTTCTTAAAAGAACAGACAGTACCTAGAACTAAAGATAGCAATTTTACTAAAGCTAAGACATGTTAGGTTAGTCACTCAGGACCACAATCTTCAGGAAGAAGGCATTGAAAAATATAAATCACGAAGCTCCATCGCTATAAATAAGTGTATGTCCAACCCATAATTTACATACAGTGAAATTGCATATTATGAGAGTTATCTAACAAAATATGCAATATAAAAAAGAAAGATCTTCAGTTAATAGGGGTCGCGTCGGGGTAAGCCAATTAGTTCCACAGAATGTTTTATTCATTAAATACTTAAAATTATACCTATTCGATATAAATAAAGATAAGGTTCTGTAATTACCGGACGTCTGTATCGCAGAACGCACGTTTAATTACTTAGGTAATATTTAAAATTAATTCCGACGATGGCCAGTTGAGATTCGCAAAATTTAAAATGCATGGAACAAGATACGTGATAATGTTAATTGGGAAGCAAAGTACAAAAACCTATAGGTCATTAAGATATTCTGTTCTATTGTAATTGTATTAAAGCAGTAATTAGGCTGAAATAATTTATCGCTGGGGAGAGAATTGTTGAAACGTGAGGCCGATGATTGACGAGCTATTACGAGAATTGTCTAGGATCGGATCACTGGCGTAAGTCTGTTTAGTTGGTAAAAAGATATTTAGAAGCTTGTAGGTCTTAAAGTGTTCTCAATGTTTTTAGGAATCGTCCCGTACAGTTTGCAGGTATAGCATTATCATAGCATCACGCCTGTATTCCCCGAAAGGCTAGGCGGAGGAGTACTATTGTACGCACATTTCGCCGAAGTTTGCAGCTAAGTGAAAAATCCCTTATCACCAAAACTGCCTCATTGGTGTATGTTTGGTGATAGCAAGTGCGAGCGTTGTTGCCGCTAAACCTGAGGCTTTGATTCACGGGTCTGGTAAAATGTTATTGGATTTTTCGCATGGAAATTCTTAGTAGTAGGCTGGAGTTCGAAATTGTGCTCGGTAGATGGCAATAGATTCACCGCCAATGACATGGGATTAGATAACGGCATCGAATGTGAGTGTACATTACGACACCTCTGCCTAACCCTTTGGCGTAAAACGAGGCGTAATGCTATGCTATGTTAAATAATAAATACTTTACTACCAAACCAAAAAGTTACCTACCTATATCTTACTCTCAATAATTAGATATGTAGCTAATTCATCAGCTCTTACATTTCTTTTTGTCCGTAATAAAGAGTTGATTACAAGACATTGCCTACATATCGGCCAGTTAATTACATCTCATACGAGTCTTCAATCGATATCGAGATCGACAACATCGATTAAACAGACAAACGCACGTCACGTTTGAAAATAGAACATTCATTCTCATCTTCAAGTGTAACGAAATTCATAGATTTAATTCGGAACGAAAAAATGGCAGAACATGGTAAACGTGACATAGATGTTACGGGCCATAGAGAAAAAAAAAAGATAAAATCTAATAACATCTATTGACACGGACGATTAGTATGCATCGTATCACGCGAAAGACGCGCTGAGTCATCGTCGTTTCCACTTACACTCACTGACTATACCACTTATGTAACATATAAGTATGGGATATAGTTTCGTCGCTGTAGTTTCGATGACTCTAATTAAGTACAGTCAGCGACATAAGAACATAGACTTTTCGTTATTGTGATATTAACTTAACAAAGAAGAAGATGATTGTTTTCATCTATACAATCACACTAAGTTCTGCTATGTTATTCTATACCTACATATAATTAAAGCATTTTAACTTTTTTTTCTTTTTTTGTACATTTACAGTTTGCTTCAGTCATGGCTTAAATAAATTATACGTTGGTACATAAACTAGGGCACTAAAAGCATTATTATCTATACGTGAAAATTAGTTACATAAGGAAAACTAGAGTTGCAGAGTTAAGAAAACAGTTTATGGGTGACATTGTTATATGGATAGAAACTATCACTGTTACACTAACGTAAAATAATTACCTAATGGACGGACGCGCGACTACTGAGTGTGAGGTCCAGGGTTTGATCCCCAGGTTGGGCGGAGTGTTATTGGATTTTTCTGTTAGAAAATTTAGTAGCAGCTCGGATTGGGCCGGGATTACGGCATCGGCAAAATGTGGACGTAATAGTGACTGCCTAACCCTTCAGGGCATTAAGGGCGTGATGTTATGTTAAGTAAAATAGACGCATATAATAAAGTACTTAGCCTCTTACATCAACAAGCGATGACGAGCTGGAATTGGCAACAAATCGCTACAATGAACGGCCTTCGTTCTTGTCATAATTACAACATTTGTCAGACGAACTGGCGATTTGTTCTATCGGTCTGGCTGAAACAAAAAAGGCTGGTATCTTTTCAGCAGCAAAAAAAAGAACAGATTAATGAAGAGACGAGTTAATGTGTCAATATTTGTAATCTTTAAACGTAATATGTAAGTGTCATTCGTTTTAATAGTATTGCTATTTCACTGGACTCTTGGTGCTCCTACACTTACTTACCTACAATACTGTTTGAAAATAATTTCTTATCGTAAAACAATATTTTTTAATATTCATCGGCTATAACATGTAACATCTTGACACAGAAAAATCTTTGTATTCTAATAAAATCTGTTCACTTCCACACATAAAAGGTAAGTTCATAAAGGGAAAGTTCTAATATTACTTTGATATAGCACTTAAAAGACCCTTCTAGACCTTTGTCACGAATACGTTCAAAGTTCTAGCGGTTTCCTTTACGACATAGTTATAACCTTAGTTAGGTATATTTCAATAAACTTGCAAAGTTTTAACCATCCCAAGACCTTTGACACTACTTGCGTAATGAATCTTACCCAATATTAGGCAATTTGGAGTTATTAAGAAAAGTTTTAGGTCAAAAACTTCTATCTTTAAGAAAAGTTTTCACGTTCTCTGAAACACCTGAAGAAATGGAAGATACTTGGGAATTTTAATCAAAAAGTTTACATAACATAGGCAACAGCCCATAGAGATTAATGAAAGAAAATGAAAGCCTCTATTATTATTTAAAATTGGAATTGTTTTTCGCGGTCAGTATAGGTAGGAGGGTGCTGCTAAACTTTAATTACACTTTTGATCAATTATAATAAAATTATTAGCTGTAAATAAAAAGCCCTACCCGCACTTTATAGTATTTGTACAGTACGGCAGGACTGATGTTTCGTTTAATAGATTGTATTAGCCTTTTACCACATCCGGAAAAGGAAAGCCGGCTTGTTCCTTGCCAAGGCATTAAGAAAATTCTTTTTCACCAAGTCTAGCTCCTTTTATTTCTAGTTTTCCAAGACATTTACAGTACACCAGTGGCAATCTTTTTTGCAATAGTCGGCAATAAAACCCGTCGGCAGTCGTTAGTATAAAATATGATACTACTTATTGCGTAATGAGCCAGTTTACTTGACACTTATTACTCGACCTACGAGTACGTACGACGTAGCACAAAACGTTATATGAAATGAATTGCGCGAGCGCACAGGGCCTTTAAAAAGGGTTTCAATGATTGATTGCCACTCAATTTCTCTTACAAGTCGTTTTTCTTGTTTGTGTACATAATTAGTGGCGGTAATAATTTTAATTTCACGTTTTAAATAATAAATACGGCGTCAAATTGATGATCAAAGCTAATCGGATTATGAAACTGAAGATAAATGATTTAAACAGTAGATCGTGAATCGTGATTATTTTATTATGTCATTTAAGTAGAATTGTTCGTTCAAGTTCTTCAATCAACTTAAACTTTCCTTTAAGATATTTTTATTTAACATTTCGAATACATAAAAAATGTTGTAAGTTATTGATCTATAACATACTTAATAAGCTCTTTCTCATTTAGTCGTTTTTGCGCGAACATAATCAAAGTTATTCATCATCAGCCAGAAGACGTCCACTGCTGAACGAAGGCTTCCCTCAAGGGGGGGTTTGCCATAATCCCCACGCTTGGCAGGCGGCTTGGGGATCGCAGTGGCTCACCGATTAGTTAGAGGACGCTGCTGCCCGTCCTCCGGTGTCTGGCCGCAGTTTTAAGACATACCCGGGTCCGTTAAAAAGTTATTTAAGTGTCACTTATACCCATGTTATATGAAATTAAATAAAAAAAGATGAAATTATGTTACTGTTCTGTGGTATACATAATTAATGTATGATAATGTCCGAGCCGGGGTTAGGTTGAGTGCCCACTTATGGAAACCATTTCCTTCTACATTTTTATCTACATTTATGATTAGATGGTTTTCTCTGATAGCTTTTTCTAGATTTACTATATTATCAGTAAAATATGGCTGCTTTAAATTCTGCCGTGAGTGTTAAAATGAATAATATTATGGGGTATAATAATATTTCAGTTGCGTTAGACGAGTTTACTGAGAGGAAACGTAAGAACTAGTTTCTATGTATTTTGTAAACTATTTTTATACAAAAAATAGTAAATATCAAGAAACTATGTTAGAAAAATGTGTTAAAAATACTGTTATATTCAATCTCAAGCGAATGCTTTTTTCTTTTTTTAATCTTTACACACCTATACGATAACAATATGAATAAAACTATGACTAACACAGTATGATAACGGTGTATAGTTACACCGTTAGTGTCATTCATAATATAGAAAAAATATATTTATGCGGAGTTAAGAAACCCAACCGAATGTCGTCACAATCGGTTTGACACATAGGCTGTTAATGATAAGATGGTTCACACATACAATAATAACTCTCAAAATTAAAACTATGTATTAAGCAGAATACTTTACGTCTATTTTCTAACAGTTTCACTATCATCGTGCAATTGACCGACAAACCTATCATTACATTCCTGAGAACAGCCATAGACAATGAAATTTGTATTCTTAAATTTCGGAACAATACATTGGGTGCCAACCTTAACATTGAAAGTAGCCAGATGTTCCGGTTTGATATCAACTGACGTTACACTTTGATCACACTCTGACAGATGTAGATTAGCGACTAGTCGGTGCGATTAATCGTGAAACGTGATATTAAATCGTGCCCTGTCTACCTATGTAACAACTGGTATCACAGTTGTTATCACAACTTTATTTTTTTATTCTTCTTCTTAGCGAGTCGGTGGCAATCTAGATGGTCCCAGCCTAGAAGTAAGCTACAAGGATTGCGTTGCGATTTTTTAATTGAATAATCTTTAATACAAATATGAAATGTTCGTTACTGACTGCTGACAAGTATGACATGTTTTCGTTTCAATGGAGGAGTACGTAAATAGAGTTAGGTAGTATCAATATGAAACGTTAAATAAAAGTCTTCTGAATGAAAATGTTGTTAGTTGGTTCAGTAGTTCTTATTGTCGCTCGTCTGTCCCGCGACCTTTCGTATCATATAATGATAAAAGCCAGCTTTTTGTGCATCCGTTTTTGCACTGTGGTGTACTAAATAATAAACTGTCTATTAGCTTCGATCTATTTGGCTCGCACCGTGGCTTCTCATCAAATTGATATTCAATTCAGAACGTGCGCTCTATGTGAAGTGGCTATTCATTTAATTGCTTATACCACCTAGTGGACTTTTATAGATATATTCTGTTTCGAAGTTAGGTAGTGTGTCGTGCAAAAAGGAGGTTACTTTTTTTTTTCTAGAATTTGGTTATGATTGTTTATTGTCTATGCACCAATAATAATTTTGCTGTTACGGTCATAAGTATCTGGCATTTATGTGTAATATGTGTAGTATGTGAATTCACAATAAGCAGGTATAAAAGATAATACGATTCATTAAAATTATTTCAATACTTGATTTATATTCCGAGCACTAGGTCGCGATAAGTCACGATAAATGCCAAAAATCCGATGAAATTTTACGCAAGCAGGTTACGCCATTGGGAAATACATATATATATAATAATGAAACGATTGTCATGGGAGAAAATGAAAATTCAACCCGCAATATTCGGAAGATATCAAAACACACTTCAGGTCAGTGTAATTTGGCAGACAAGCTTTTTTGGAAAACCGTTTTGCCCGCCGTTCCCCCAAATGCGGCGTGACTTGGCTAGCGAAAGAGATGAGATTAATGACAGGGGTGGAGCGACTCACATCGAACTACACTCACACCGTTGTCCCCACACGAGTTAGGTATACTTAAAACTTTGAAAGCCAAAATAAGATGACTTACTTTAAATATTTTCCGAAAATAATAAATGCAGTTATTATATGTTAAATGGCCACTGCCTTAGAACGCCACAATGAACTGTAGAGAAAATATTGGCATGTTCGCGATGCCCTTAGTCTGAACAACACCAGGTTGCCCAGGCTAGGGGTTGGAATTGGCAGTATATTTTTATTAGGTAGTGTATCGGGAACTTGCTACCGGGTAACATCACCCTTTTGGTTTTTAATAAAATGAATATTACACATGCATATAATTTTCTATAACTAGAGATATTCAGTTGCCTAGACATCGTAAATTAACTTCGATTTTTATGAATTCTTTTCACGCGGAAAAATGGGTAAAGAAATCCATGTCTCCGAAGCTTAGATTTTACAGACATGATTTCGTTAACGGGTACATTACCGCCAACTTATCGCAACGATCGATCAACGTAGTCTGTCACTGTCACTTCTTTAATTCACTCTGGTTTGTACCGTTACATTCTAAAAACGGTAATCTCGGAAGGCGACGCTTGCCGACCAGCCGCGGGTATCGATAAAAACTTTCCTGGTAACTTTTCTTTAACCAGTTTTCTTCGTATATAAGTATAATGAAACGTTAGGTGACGGTGTGATTGAGGAACTTTATAGTATCTCGACCCAACTTCCAATAGCTCCGATTGTTCAGATGGACTCTGACTCGCATACATTACATCTGACCTTTCATCGGTATATCTACCCATCCCTTTCATAGCATTCAAAAAACTGATTCACTAAAGAACGTATCTCGATAAACGGTAAACATAATTAAACTTCTTCTTAATTAAGTTTCGTGATCTATGAACTAAATAGTTGACCTTTAGTCCCTATTTTCTTGAATGTATTGTTGAGAATGCTTCAGGCTCATCTTATAATGAAGTACCTAGATTAATGAAAGTGTTTTAGTAATTCATTGGCGCTCCAGTGTAACATGAATAGCTTTGTTAATTAATAATGAGATAGGACGTCGAAAGGGAAGTCTAGCGCTTCGCGACAAGATTGGAGCGTTTATATTTTGGCATTTTCTCTTCATTATTATAACAGATTCTTATGCTAAGGGATTGAATAGAGTGAGTAACAAATAGAAGTAGTAGGTAGGTAGGTATTAATAAAATTTATAAATCTTTATAATCTGTGTGCACAGAGTAAATTTGCACGTACGTAGTAAACGGACAAAGCAGTTTAGCTGATTAATACTTATCCTGGGGAGATCATGACATAAAATAATATCAAATGCCTATTTATAGTAGCCGAATGAATCAAGCATTATGCAGAATGCTGATTATACTTATACTGTGCTGATTGACAGCAACATGATTTACTCAGGTACCATTTTTTTAACCAAGTTACATTCAGCTTTTTTCTTATATAATTAAATGAAGACTCCGTATTTAGTAAAACCTATTATCAACTTATATTATATTAACTATTATAAATGCCGAATCTGTTTAGCAACATAACAAAAAAGTTTTCTGTAGTTTGATTGGCATGTAGTTTCCGTTTTGATAGTCAAAATATATGCAATACAAACTGTCACATTGCATATAAAAACACATTTCAAAAATATATATTTTTCATTTCAAAGTCTGCAACGTTAACGAATGAATTTTAAAAACAGAACAAAAAATTAAATCTGCCATGACAGTATTTTAAATAGTCATATTTTGTAATGTTAGTTTAAAGCGCACTTTACTAGACTTAAGTATGGCATAAACTGAAGCTTAGGAAAATTTATTTCCTGAAAGAGTGTGAAATGGCTTATTCAAATGCAAATGCAAAATCCTGTCCGGTCAAAGCGATTTCGCTTAGTATATTTTCTATTGCTTTTCGTAAACTTTTTCTCAATATTTAAAGAGGGTGACATCGCCTTTTCTGTATGCAGAAATGGGTGCAGAAAGTTAACATGTTTACGAAAAAGTTTTGTTACATACAAAACAGTATAGTGTTTTGTGCATCAGTTTTCAAACCTGGAATAAGATTTTTTAAATTCGAAAGTTTCACAAATGAATTAATGGTTAATAAGATTTCTGTAGGTGTTTTGAATTTGAAGTTTGTAAGATTTACTATCAATTAGTATTTCAGTACATGCTTAATATATGTTTAAAAAATACTCAAGTAAACAAATTAATCAACATTCACACAAGCATATACTTGTGACGGAACTTAACAAATACCAATAGAAATAGAAAAAATTTACAGTTTACAAAACGGAAGTCATTAACGCTTCCGCTAAAACCTGTCTGGTGACAAACCACCTTTAGAAACTTACCGGAAACATACCAGTCTGCCGTGTTAGTATATGTTAAGTAAAGTTGCCTAATTTTTGAAAACAGTCAACATGTAGTAACTATTGATAACATTGTTAGAGAATGTTATCTCAATACGGCAAATCGAGCATCGTGTTTTCTTTTTCTTCTTATATAAAATGATAAAACATGCTGTCGCTATAATCAGTTCTTCATCTTCTATGTCGACACAAATGAGACACGTCCGTTGCCTGCAGAAATTTGAGAACATATGCCGCGCAACTCCCTTGTTGCTGAAAGTTACTCTTTGTTATATTTTGTTAA
Organism: Shargacucullia verbasci; assembly: GCA_947562105.1. Lineage (NCBI taxonomy): Eukaryota > Metazoa > Arthropoda > Insecta > Lepidoptera > Noctuidae > Shargacucullia > Shargacucullia verbasci. The sequence continues at coordinate 8,390,261 of OX387289.1, read as the reverse complement.
TTTATGTTATTGGCGGTATGGACACGATGAGTAACATTCAACAAACAGTAACAAGTAGCCACATAAGTTACAGATAGTTACCTAATGTTACCGTGTTGCATAGTGTTGCTCCACAAAAGTTAACTGCGGTGTGGATGCACCTTTACTCTGAAATTATACCTTTGTATGGAGCCAGAATGATTTATTATACGAGTTTAACGTATAGTTAAACGGGAATTGAAAACTTTGAGTTGTATTTTGTAATGTTGTATTTTGTAATGTTAGTTTAAAGCGCACTTTACTAGACTTAAGTATGGCATAAACTGAAGCTTAGGAAAATTTATTTCCTGAAAGAGTGTGAAATGGCTTATTCAAATGCAAATGCAAAATCCTGTCCGGTCAAAGCGATTTCGCTTAGTATATTTTCTATTGCTTTTCGTAAACTTTTTCTCAATATTTAAAGAGAGTGACATCGCCTTTTCTGTATGCAGAAATCGGTGTATAAGTTAACATGTTTACGAAAAAGTTTTGTTACATACAAAACAGTATAGTGTTTTGTGCATCAGTTTTCAAACCTGGAATAAGATTTTTTTAATTCGAAAGTTTCACAAATTAATTAATGGTTAATAGGATTTCTGTAGGTGTTTTGAATTTGAAGTTTGAAGTACATGCTTAATATATGTTTAAACAAGACTCAAGTAAACAAATCAATCAACATTCACACAAGCATATACTTGTGACGGAACTTAACAAATACCAATAGAATTAGAAAAACTTGACAGTTTACAAAACGGAAGTCATTAACGTTTCCGTTAAAACCTGTCTGGTGACAAACCACCTTTAGAAACTTACCGGAAACATACCAGTCTGGTCTCACTCTCGCTTTTTAAAAGATCAAGTGTACACGATGAATTTTGACCCTCGATCGTGATTTTACAGTCATTTACGTCGGTCTACGTCTATTTACGTTATTTTTAGAGATGGACAAAAAATGGTCAAGTCTCCACGATTACGAATTATTGCATCGACAACGCAATACTAGTTTTGTCACAAAGGACGGGTTAAAGTCACGATCGATCACTTTTGGGTTACTTTCAGTTTTTACGCCACCAGCAGTTATTTTGAATTGTTATGGACAATTTGAAGGCGTAATGAGTGGCGTATTTCAGTGATTGCGTTCGCATATTTTGCAATGATAGTTTTGTTTTATGTGTAATGTTTCTTTGTTTGCTTAAACTTTATACTATAGACGAATTGTTAGTCACGTTCATGTTTTACGCGATATTAACAACGATATATTCAAGTTAAAAAAAAACTTGAATATATCGTTGTTACTTACTTTCGCAATCAACTTTAGATGACAAGATTAGTACAATTTCGTAACAGATGTCATCACTACTTCAGGAAACATTTCACACCAGTTAACAATAACTTGTTCTTCATAGATGGCTGTGAGAAAGTGAACTTATAATACTTGAAAGACACACAAACACTTGATGGTCTTACAACGCAACTGCAACTAATCGTAACATCACATGTTCACGGTTGCACAGTTTTATGAAAGGTGCTCAAAACTTGCTATATACGGGGACGGCAAACATAAGCACAAGTAATTAAAACTATTGCTAAACGTTTCACGGTCCACCGTGGAATGAACCCACTTTGTTACTTGTAAAGGTGCATCCACACCGCAGTTACTTTTTGTAGAACAACGTTTCCAAGTGGTACTGAGCAACATTCGATAGCAAAAAGTTATTTATTGTTAGGATATGATGCCGTGTTAGTACCTATATGTTAAGTAATTTTGCCAAATTTTTGAAAACAGTCAATATGTAGTAACAATTGATAACATTGTTAGAGAATGTTACCTCAACACGGCAAATCGAGCATCGTGTTTTCTTTTTCTTCTTATATAAAATGATAAAACATACTGTCGCTATAATCAGTTCTTCATCTTCTATGTCGACACAAATGAGACACGTCCGTTGCCTGCAGAAATTTGAGAACATATGCCGTGCAACTCGCTTGTTGCTGAAAGTTACTCTTTGTTATATTTTGTTAATTTATGTTATTGGCGGTATGGACGCGATGAGTAACATTCAACAAATAGTAACAAGTAGCCACAAAAGTTACAGATAGTTACCTAATGTTACCGTGTTGCATAGTGTTGCTCCACAAAAGTTAACTGCGGTGTGGATGCACCTTTACTCTGAAATTATACCTGTGTATGGAGCCAGAATGATTTATTATACGAGTTTAACGTATAGTTAAACGGGAATTGAAAACTTTGAGGTGTGGTGTAAATGAGGTGTGCGCAAATAACCCACTAGCCAGCAAGATAGGGGTTGACAATAGGACGTGTTATGACGTTCATATATCTAAATGGCGGAGTCTCGTAGCCTAGTGAAATATTTGCCTTACACACTTACCTACTTATATGAGTGTCAGGAATAAACAAAACCTGTCATATGTTACTTGAAGTGACGTAAGCAACAATAGAATAAAGTCGACGATACAATGAGGTTTGTAGCAATTAACATCAATATGAATGAATATCAATACTGTTCTATTTATATGCCATTTAGAAACTTATTAGATTCTATTCTAGTGAATCGGATGAGCGGCGTCCGAGATGCAATGACAAGTATTCTATTGAGACAGGAGAGTGTGCCGTTAGTGGACGTGCCGGAATTTGCCGTGTAGTTACCGTTACGGGCCGGCCGATCGATGTACGATGCCTTGATGAACCTTGGAAAGCAAATGTCGAGTGATTTTTGGTAAACCATTAGCCTTGTGACCTTAAACAAGTTTGAGAAATTAATCTCCGATGATCTGAGCTGCGAACTCGTGCCGAAAAGAATTTTTATGACCAATTTATTTTTTCCTTAATTCAGAACAATTAGCGTGGAATTTATTGCTCACTAGACTTTTTCCGAGTCACTGATATTTAATCTAGATATTTATAACGTTTGATTATGAAGATATACTTGCCTTATTTTGATGCTGTTAATTCTTAGGTGTAGACTTTATCCGACTACCGATGGTAAAAGTAAAAGTTATCATAAATCTCATTAAAAGTAGTTTTTGAGAGGAACTTGTACAAATCGAGAGATGGAATGATTGGTAAAGTTATAATACAGTTTTATACGTTGTTGGCAATTTGACCTCTTTACAGCTTCAGCTTCTTAAGATCTCGGTTCATATTACAAGCTGACAATAGTTACGGATATTAATATTCAATTACAAAACAATGTCTATTAAGCAACTCCTACATTTTGAGCATAAGCAAACTTCACTAATTTACTCAGTTAAGTTTACTGAGCTCAACAATGCCATTTATAAAATGAAACTTCCAAGTTTTGAGGCTGCCATGGCTTACAAACAGGATCTCAATTTAATTTCCTTTTCAACCATACCTAATAGATTTCACTCAGTTTACCATTAAATATTTTGTATAAGAACTTGTTGCTTTTTCTCAGTGTTTTTGTTGTTATTATTTGGAGTCCGTTCAATGATGAGATTTCTCGGTGAGTGTATAACAGTTGGGTTTCAATAGTCGCTATTAAGAGCGACGATGACGGATACCATTACCAACTGACCGTGAAAATCTGACGTTTTCTCTGCGCACGAGCACTCTTATATCGGGTGTCCACTAAGTTGGCGATCATAATAGCGGATTTGCTTAGGACTTTCATAAGTAGGTATTTTTACTATAAAACCTGTTTGAATACAATGTTATTGTATGATAAATTCAGAAAATATAATTCGGAATAATAATAACAGAAGTGTCAGATATTTTGGAGAGGTCAACTTAAAAAAAAAAGATGATTTGCTGACATTATTTCTACGTACTTCTTTGTTATTATTGGCATCGGTTTGACCTGTATCCTCTAATTTACAAAGTACTCTGTGCTTTGCCCGTTTCACTTCGCTCAAGCGTTGGGCCCATCGCTTCTGTAGGGCCCATACAGCATATTTACCGCAGCGGTCGTACTTAACCGACTGAACAGGTGATACTTTCTTCAATAGCACGACTGGTCCGTGACGAAACAAATCGGAAATATGTACTTGCGATAAATAATAAAGAATTATGACTTCAAGATTGCGTAGCGCAGTTGCTAATACACGAGGAATTGGATTTTGGGGCCATGTTGTGTATGACATGACAGGTGAGAAATAATGAATACCTATTTGTTCTTTTTATAGTCAGACGTATTTTAAAAGGTTATTAGCACCTTTGCATAATGTATTTAATAGATCCATCAATTTTAATGAAATTAATGCTAGTTGATCCTATCTCAATTTAAAAAGTGAATGATTTAGACATAATGAAAATAAAATGAATTTAGGAAAGAACTCACTATTTGGCATCATTAGATTTTTATTTAAAGTACCTACATGGTTAGTAGGTAAAATCGTTTTTTCATATGAATAATTTTGAGTTACTGTACACTGTATCTCAAAATTGTTTATCTGTTCTCAATAGCAAATGCATTTGCTACTAATTATGACCAAAAATATAGTTAATTAACTTTTTTTAAACTGATCTATATGTGGAAGCATAAATAAATAGCTTCCTTATATAATTTGTATACTTTATTTCACGGAAAATATTAAATTTGAACAAACATGAGTCTAAATAAATATAATTTTATTGACAAGGGAAGCCAAACGATAGCTTCCAGGAACTCGTATGACTTCGCTACCCTGTCACTCTTTAATCAATTAGGTCTCGACTTAAATATCGTTTTTTAAATTTATAGTTACGTACCTATATTCTTGAGTAATTAATATGCGAAGATCTAAAACACGTCCAAAATTTATCTTAATTATGTTTCTAGAGGTATTATATTTTTCCATCAAAGTAAAAGGCAGGTGAATTATGGGTGTCTATTTAAGACCCTCTAAATTAAAGATAAAATATTAATTTTGAAGGTTTATGCGAATATTAAGTTGATTAGTTTCCCCCATTTCGATTTAATACAACATAAAAATAAGATAAGAGCGGTAGGGGGCTATTAACGCAGATTTACGATCGTATTATTCAAAATAACGAGATCGATATTGGTCTAATATAAATTAGACGGTGTCTGCTTCTGATTTTTAATCACGTAATAAAATATGCATCTGTGGAAAGCTGAAAGGAATTAGATTGCTGTTTCTGCTAATTACATACATAGAAGTTTTGATTCATTAGTGTTTCATTCTATTTTAAGGCTCAAATTTGGTTACAAACCACTATTACTGAGTAATCCCCACATATACGTCCTTATATACTTGTAATACAGCCTTTTTAAAAGGAAATCCATGATTTGATACCTTTGATGCGAGATATCTGTCTAAACCTGTTTGTTCACCGAGTTAGGGATTTCTGCTGACAATAGAATACCGAAAACCCACATGATCAGAGATGTAAGCATTTCGCTTTGTGCTTATATTTCTCAGTAAACATTTGTTATATTTATTGATCTTCCGATTCTTAATCTGGGAAACAAACTAAGAATTGTAACTAATTGTTTATCCTTTAAAAGTCATTTTATTAGTAAATTCACCTTCTCTGTTGCCGACATGTGTCGTTTTTTGTTGTTTTGTTATCGCTTTCTAATTACTTTTGGCATAGAATTAGCTTCAATTGCAATTTAATTGACAAAAAATAAGATGTTCTAGGCTTGTGTGGAATACTAAAGTCGCTAAATACATATTTATTGGCTTAGTAATACCTACACAGCACTCTTAGATTAATGTAGATGAATGTTACAATATAGGATCCCACCTTAAACCAGCTGGAACTCACGCCTAACAAACGAGGGCCGATGAGGAAATCTCGAAGATTGGTACCAGTAAATAACGTGTGAATTGAGGAAAAGTTGTTCTGCCCAACGTCTGATGGACCGGAGCGGGTCGAGACTCTACGTTAGATTTCCTGCCGGACCGTTTCCTAGGGATAGGATCCGAGATAATGAAACATTTTTAGAAAATCGTATGCTATATACAATGCTCCATCGTATCCGAAAACAGTATATCAATTTAGTTTTGTGAATATAGCTTCGTGGAATATAAATATTTTGTATACGAAACCGTACACAAAGTTGCGTAATTACACATAGCATCACAGCAAGCAGAGGTGTACTATAATTGTATACCCACGTTTCGCCTATTGCTATCAGTCAGGCACAGTTCCTAATTCTACTGAGAATTTTGCTCGACTCGGGAATCGGACTCAGGATCTCACGCTCAGCAGCCGGGCTCTCGACTATTAGACCAATGTGGCAGTTACATTATAGAAAATGTTGCGTAATTATGTTAAATTCAATTTGATAAACTGCTCACGAATAAGATGAGGTCATGATATAATGATCATAATTAGGGTTGTTAGTCTCATCGACCTTGACGCATAGTAAGCAATCTGCCAAATGTTACCAGTCTATAATTTACCAACTTTTAATTATCTATGCGAATCACAAATGTAAATAAATGGAAGAATATTGAATCTATCGTGATTTACTGTTTTCTTTGATTGGAATTAATTTTGGTTGTTTGCCCGCGGCTATCAGTGGGCGAAATTGGGAATCACAATATTGTTATACAAAACACTATCGTTTATCATCGAAGCTAATAAAGCGAATAGAAAAAACAAACGAAGTAATCGTAGTAAGTATAAATAGCTAATGATAAATTGTATGACAGAAAAACATAATCATAATTATTATTTATTTAAACGGTTGCTATGTACTGTATATAAGTCATAATTCTAATTCTTTATATGATGTATGTATGATGTAAATGTCAGTTTTCCCCATAATTTTAGCCCGATTTAGCCCGAGCTTTAACTGCTTAAGTAGAAGCTCCCTGAGCGAACTGAGAGAGACAACCTCAAAATAAAACCCTGTTTAACATGTCATGTAGTCAACTACATGACATGTTAAACAGAAACAGAACCACGTAGGTACTGTATGATTTTTACTTTCTCGTTTTCATACCTAATATTACATAACATAACATAGTATCACGCCTGTATTCCCCGAAGGGTTAGGCGTGGTGTATTATAATTGTACACCCACATTTCGCCAATGCTGTTACTGAGTTCCATGTAATAGGGAGCGAGCCTATTACCATCTACAGTTTGAGACTCCGTGCTGCTACTGAGAATTTCCATACAGAAAAACCCAATAATACTTTGCCCGACCCGGGAATCGAACCCTGGACCTCACGCTTAGCACTCGCGCTTGCGACCATTAAACTAATGAGTCAGTCTTCTTACCTAATATAATTTTCATCATTATATAATTCTCTTCATTCTATAGTTATCTAGGTATTACTTAATAGACCTATAGCTCGGATAATCGCTTTTCCGATCGTTACGTACGGAAAACTTTTTAATCGAGTCCTATTATAAGTTCTAGTCCTACCCTTCAATTTGCAATTCGAAATCTCATTTCCCTTCAAAACTTCTTTTAACCATTTTTCTATTTAAGTGTATCGGTCAGTGACCTGTCGTAGTAGTAGACAGATGTAAAGGAAAAATAAATAAATAAATAATGATACATTAAACTTGGCAGTAAATTGGTTTCTTTCTAGGAAAACGACCCGTGTTCGATAATTTGTTGTGATGTCGGTATCGTTTCATTCGTTACAACTAACATATTTGAAGTTTTTATTTGTACGTATTCTACGTGTATATATTTTGATAGCGTCCTTTTAGAGTAAACGTATTTTTTTTTGGTCTTCTCACTCGTAAAATTGTATCTTACTACAATACCTGTTATTTTATGTATTTACTAGCTTCCACCCGCGGCTTCGCCCGCGTGGTTTATGAACCCGTACATTTTCCCGGATAAAAAGTAGCCTATGTGCTATTCCAGACTATATCTATCTCTGTGCCAAATTTCATCCAGATCCGTTCAGCTGTTCTGGGGTGAAAGAGTAACAAAGATCCATTCCTCTATCCATCCATCCATCCAACTTCACAAACTTTCACATTTATAATATTAGTAGGATAGGATAGGATATTAGTAGGATTAGTAGCATAGTAGGATTAATAGGATTCTGTGGTGTTTCCTAAATTGTATTCAACAGCATCTGCAAAACATATTTTATGTTTGTCTGTTATGAAATAAAACGTTGACAAGAAATAAAAATATTTCACATTAAACATGGAAGTGTTAACCGTTAACCTGTGTTCTCCTAGGATTCGTATGAGATATGAGTTAGAACCGAGTGTCAGCCACCTCGGTGCAAACTTGCTTCGTAAATGCACGTTGCAACAATATTTCATGCGCCACGATACAGATGGCTCAATTCTGTTTTACTAACGTTTAGGTTTCCTTACCATTTGCATTGCAAAATGCTTGTTCTGCTAAGATTTATACTTTTAAGGTTTGTAGTTCGTAATTATTAAAGTAGGTACATATTTCTATATTTAGGTACTTATTTACAAACCAAATATGAAATATCCATTTTAGAGACTGTAATAGCTTCATTAAACGTTGAGTAAACCCGAGGTTTATGCAAATAAAAGACAAGAATATCAAAGAGTTATATTTGCCGCCTTCACGAATTTTACAGATTTGTGTTGGTGTGACGACCTCTATGTTCTTGACTAATTTGGTCGAATTAACATACTCTCAAATATTCTCATACAAATTGCCAATCAACGTAAAATATCGTCCGTTTAATAAATCCGCGACGGCTCTTAAACACACATTACAGTACTTGTTCTTGAAAAGCCACGGTCATGACACGGCACGTAACATGTTCTCAGCATTTGTGAACGAAAGTGATGGACAAATCATCGAATCGTGAATTCGTGATAGTTTGTAACAGGCGTTACATTCGGTTGCGTAAAACATTGATTGCATACAATGAACTTACAAGTAATTCATTCATTGATGACTCAACGTGGCCTACGCAGACACACCTTCGCATTTTAGTGTTGTAGTAATATTATGAGTATTGTTTTTTTTTGTTTGATAGGCCACGCTCGTCATTTTCTTTGGGTGTCCCAAAGGATACCGAAGAAGTTACCTCATATTATCTGTTCTATCCGTTCCGCGATCAAAGGGCTTACGTTTTCCGAACGGAAAGTTTACTATTTTCTGGGATCCAAGTTACTTCACTACTAAATAGAGAGGGGCTAATATTATATATTTATACAAAGTTAATAAATTTATATGATAGTGTATTATTTTGACAGCCGTGCCTACGTTCACTCAACACGTTATTATGAAAATCTTGTTTTTAAGGGTTGTGGAGGCCTGAGTAATGGTAATTGCTTCTTGCACCAGGATGATAAATCTATATTACATCACGGTTGGCGCAGTGGTTGAGAGAGCGACTGCTGCACTAAGTGTCGCGGATTCGAACACACCCACGATACAAGAATTATTCCTAGTGTGGGGCAAAGTTTAAAAAAAAAAAACAATGCGCTTCTTAAATTAAATTGTTCACAAAATAAACAGTAATAAAACTGTATACCAATAATAGTAAACCTACATACATGTCTAAACAATTTTCATAATTGTCGTCCTACGCAACAAGCAAATAGGTTGTATTTAATTATTCGTGGCTGTTCTTTGCTCTATTGCGATATCGACATCAGATACGTTATTACTTTTGGTACAAACATTTATTTACTACCAATGAATACTCATTTATTAATACGATCTGCACAGACAAAGATTACTTGAGATATAAAGTGTATGTTCATTTGATGTCTTTTGTAAATTTAATGGTCACCCCCTGTGACTTTGGTTCTGTGGGCAATAAATATCAATTGAACGATATGGTTGTATTACTAAAGACGATTCGTTGTTAAGATGTTCTGACAATATGTATTGTCGAACAAAGAAATAGGGATGAAATTAAATTGAATTAATTTAGCTGCCCTTTTTTATAGCATCACGCCTGTATTCCTCCAAGGGTAAGGCAGAGGTATATTATTGTACACCGACATTTCGCTGATACCGTTATTGAGTCCCCTATACAATTGCCATCTACCGGGCACAGGTCCAAACTCCGTGCTGCTACTAAGAATTTCTATACAGAAAAACCCAATAACATTTTGCCCGATCCAAAACTCCATTCCAGAACCGCACGCTTAACAGTTGCGTTTGCGACAAATGAGGCAGTCCTGTCCTTTTCAATGGCAGGTATTTCTAAGAAAGAGATCTAATTTAATTAAAATTAATTCACTTATTAAGATAATTACTTCAACTCAAGACTTCTATTGCGCAAGCATCTTAACTGTTGAGCTAACCTATTCTCAATTATTTAAATAGGAAACTCACCATAAAAAATTTCAACGAATTACGTCCATTTTATTGCAGTCATTAAATGAATAAATAATGAAAGTCTTGAAAACGTGAAAGTTTAAGTTAATTAGCGAGTTAAACAAACTACTGAGCGATAATGCGATTTTGGAGTGCGCCCACGACCCTTTCGACGACGTAGCTGAACTTCTAATTTTAACTTAATATGCTCTTAGCTTTATGAACAGTATTTTCCTTTACAGCTCTAAATAAATCTACATAGTGAGATAGTGTTAATAATTTGCTTGAGACTGCTCAGTGATACGTGAGTGTTGTGAAGATGATAATCCGACGATAAATAATTGTATATATTATACGACTTGAGTGCCTCATTGGTCTAGTGGTTGCAAGCGCGAATGCTGAGCGTAAGGTCCTGGGTTCGATTCCCGGATTGGGCAAAGTCTTATTGCGTTTTTCTGCTTGGAAATTCTCAGTAGCAGCACGGAGTCTGGAACTGTACCCAGTAGATGGCAATAGGCTCACCCCTATTACAGGGGACTCAATAACGGCATCGGCGAAATGTGGGTGTACAATTATAGTACACCTCTGCCTAACTCTTCGGGGAAAACAGTTTACAGGCGTTATGTTATACGACTTTTGGAGTCGGATTCGAATGGAGCCTTTTTTCTGAATTAAATTAATTAGGTGTCAGCAAAGAGCTTCCACGAGTGTCGAAATATGAGACCGACTCCTGGGTTAGGCTTGATACCGTTCCTGACTGGCTAATCTTTCGCGAGTGGTCCTCACGTCTTCGATAGCTCGTGCCCACTGGACACAAAAATAATTAATTTAGTTGCTATTTTGTAGAGCTGTTTTTTTTTGGTTGCTTGATTTGGTTCGTGGTGATTATCTTAATTGATATCTAAAGAATTTTTTAATTGACCCGCTTCACCACTAGTAACTTTATTGGAAAACCAACGTCATCTTCTTACCAATTTCCAGTAAGTTCCTCATAACTTACAAGAAGTTGGTTAGAAGTTGACTTTATCCAGCTGTTGACTAAGGGACTGTTATGATTGTTTGATGTAGGACAGGGTCAATTTAGGTATGATTGTAAATTTCGACTAACTTGCTATGAAATCTATTTAGGCACGTATTCAAGACGATCACGTAGGTCACGGTTTGAAGCACAGTATTTTCGAAGAAAGGAGTTGGCGATAAATATAGTCAAGTCTTTATTCCTTTTTCAAAATGTTTAATTGATTTATTTCTACGTAACGCTTACGAACTTTTTCGTAACAAAAAGGTCTTTGAATTGGCTTGAAGAAAAAAAGTAAAGTTCACAAAAAAAAGTTGCGACTTAAGAAAAAATGCTAATCAGGGCCTTTGAGTGGTTAAACATTTTCTTTCCACGCTTCAATTAACGCAGTTCAACGACATTTTCTCGTTTCATAAAGATTATTTCTTTATTGAAAATAAGTTGGTATCTTTTGTAAATCCAATTACCCGATAAATATAAGTTAAAACGGCCACAGGTTGCTTGAATTTCTCGCCTTTCACTAACATTTATGGAATGTTCGTTCGATACTGATTTTTTTGCATAAGTCACCCAGTAATTGTTTTATTTTATGTTTATGCAACGTTTAAGCTTTCATTATAATGATAGTGTATTATAAAAATATGTAAGCTTGTTATTTTTTACTGTGACACCAAACAGCATGCATGGAGCCTATTATCACTTTCCCATTTTATTGCGATGCAATTACCCTTAGATACCTGTACGTGTTCCATAGATATATTTTGATTTACGTGTTTCTCTCCATTATGCCATTATGCAGGCCTTTTCACTGTAGCTTTCTAGGCACTGTTATTAACTACTTACCTCTCTGAGGTTTAACCCTACAACGCATACAGTGCCATATGTGGCACAACCAATATTGTTACGTACAGCTGTCTATAAAGAACATGTAGTGAAACGTGTTGGCTGCAGGACGAATGTTTACAAACTTAGCAATTATTTAATACCAGCAATTATCACCAGTTGGTGTTAGTTATCAATTGACAAAGTAATTTGTTCAAAATTTCGGTAGATGATGCGAATTCATTGTTTAGGTAAATTCAAAATTGTAAAAAAAATAGTTGTTTAATAATTTGGGAGCAGAGAAATATATATTCATATTTAAAATAGTGTATATTAAACAGAGGTAAGCACTGTATTTAAATATATTTATATTTCTGTACTAAAATACCAGTTTCTTTAACTGTTCCAGTTATGGAACACTATGCATTAGTTCACATTTGCATATTCGAATAGTATTGATTTTATTTCAGATTATGGCGAAGAAGAATTGTCTAATACGGTGATTGAGCAGTTGTTAGATATACCTTTGGGGAGCGAAGATGCTCAAGACTTTTCGGACGCCATAAGTGACGATGATATTCCGAAAATAAGACAGTACTTGGACCAGGTGTATGACGTTCTTGGTAACTCCGAATTTGATTTCTCCTGTAACAGATATGTACCATTGTCCTCTACCAATATTGACACCACCTTCGATGTAAATGTACATGAGCAGCCATCAGATCTTCACCCCAGTACAGAGTCAATTTGGTCATCACGTGAAACAAGAAATAGAGTTCCAAATAATACAACCATCATTGAAAGAAAGAAAATAAATTTAATTTGGAAAAGAAAGAAAGAAGAAATCTTTACAGACTATCGTCAGTTCACTGTAAATATAAATTTCACCGATTATAGAACTAGATACTCCATTGCAATATTGTTTTGAAGACGATCTACTCAACTACATCGTTGAAGAAATGCATAAATTCAGTATTGCAAAAAGTCCCATCGAAACCCTACAGCATAACCGTGTATGAATGAGCGTTGCTCCATTGTCAAGTATTCGGATGTACTGGGAATCTGCGTTAGATCTACCTTAGTAACGGAGACGATGACACTAACTATGTTCGAAAAAATTCGCCCGTTTTTACACTTCAACGACAATTCTTTACAAGCACCCACAGATTCTCCAAAACATTCCCCCTCGAGATGTAAGGCGTGATGTATTTGATCACTTTCCTATATGGAATCTGAAGAGATAACGCTGCAAGTATCCTCACTGTAAAAGAAAAACATATATATCCTGTTTTGAGTTATGCTTGAATAAAGATAACAATTGTTTTTATAAAATTCAATAGAATGAGATTTATATAGGTAACTAGCGGACCCAATAGATGTTGTCCTTCCGGAAACTGTTCTAGAACTCAATCGCAGCGCCATCCACCGGGTCCAGTTGTCAATCTAAACCATTCAGGGACCCACTCAAATACACACAAAAAATTTCATCAAAATCGATCCTGCCGGTTAGGATGAGTACAGTGACATACACACATATAAAAGAATTATATATATACAAGAATAATTTATATTTTCAATGTAAAATTATATATTTGATTTTGTCGAGTGTTCCTACTTGAGAGCCAAATACTAGTGTAAATGCATCATGTACCATATATGGAACTGAAAATACAAATAAAATATCTACATATTTACTGGATTTTTATATTTAAAATTATTTTTTCAGGCATCTAAACCATATATAGAACCACATATATTTTTTTTAGGCAAATAAAAAAAATCATGCACTGTAGGGTTAAGCTGGAGTTTTTAGTGTGTACGATAGTTGCTAATAGCTATCTAAAATCGATGCGATCTAAATTCGGGGAGCAGCATTAGATTCGTGGCTCTTAATGGAATTTCCGCATCAGAGCGCCGCGCGGTGTGCGTCCGGCCGCGGGAAACATGGAGGACGGCCACGGTCGGGCTCAGCCCTGGGCACCATACCGACACCCGACCCCGAACCCTCATATTAATCCGATTAATTTCTAAACGCACTTCCTAAAAGGTACGGACTGTAAATGATTTTTGCCATTGGCGTTTTGACATCCCCTTAACTCGACACCTTTCGCCTGAGGGTGTAACGAGACCCTACGTTTTATTCTACAATGAGCAATGAATATTAATAAACAAAATGGGAGCCGAGATGGGTGCATAATTCAGATTGGATTCAAATGGCAATCAATCCTTGTGTCTTCAGAATTTTTTATTCGACAAATAATAAATTGGAATGCAGATTATTTTTGAAGAACTTCCTGATTTTAATTTCTCGGTATAAGGAAATGAAAAAGGCACTTCAGTAATAAGAGTAATTGTTAAATGAAAATCACGTACAAACTGTAATCAAAAGAGCGCTTTATTCTAAATAAAAAAAGAAAACAGTCGGGCGTCACGATAGTGGGATTTCGCTTTGATAAAAGGCGCATAGGGCTCAATCAGGTCCGCGGCCGTTAATCGATTATATAAACATTGATTTCCAATCTGAGTTCCCCAATCTGATATAACATACGAAGCTCAAATAAAGATATCGCTCAGTACGAATCGGTGCACACAGCTCTTGGTTTGATTTTAATCAAAAGTTTCGATTGGACTGCCAACCATCCGGTCGAGTGCAATCGCGGCGTACGTTTAGCTCGCACGGCTGCCACTATGATCGGGCTTTAATGACTGCACCCGAAATGTGTGTTCAATCTAATGCGTATTTGCAGTTCCATAATTGTTGAAAGTTTCAGCGTAGCGATGTGTTGTACGAGCCGCGTTTCTATCTGCTTCCTGACATGCATGTAACTCGTTATAAGTTTGGCGGCGGCGGGCGGCGCGTCGCTCCCTCGAAACTGCCTAGCTCTGAGACGATCCGGTAATGAGAAAAGCATAATAGGTTTCATTAGGTAATAATTATAATTCATGACAATTGCGGGTCGGATTCGGGAGTTCGTTTTAATTTCCGTGGCGATATAACGAGCGTTTTCAAAGAGAGCCTTAATGAAAAGTGAAGGTAAATCTCCACGGTCCTTGAGCCCACATTTAAGTGAAATAAAAATAAATTGTACTCAAAGTGGGATAGCCGCTCAAATTAAGCACCTGAATAAATTGTGTGATAATCCGTAGCAGTCTTTTAATGCTTTACATAGCCGCCGGCGACGGAGCCGTGCGGAAAAGAATAAACGAATGAGATAATGATTACTCTCGTTTCATTACTTCTCTTGATCCTAGTAATTGAGGAAATTGGGTCGAAGTGTGATAAGAGAGAGTATCGGGTGTTATTGGGCCGGTCCCATTAGGGACCTCTTAATCGTATTTAACGCCTTTATCACCTGGGGGTGCGCAATGGGCCGTAACGGCCGAACATAAGGTGCAGAATTTTCGTGCGCTCACAGTTAATAGCCCTGTTCAGTTCTCGTACGCTCTTATTTTTTTAAATGCTTCAGTTGTATTCACAGGATCTATTTACATAATCGCACCTATTCAACTGTTCTTAACAATGCAGTAAATATGTGTACGCAGTGGGAATCCCGATGGTGTTGTACACTGCTATTTTCGTAATATTTCGTTGCAGACGGAAAGCGGAGGGTTGGCCGAGCTAGTGATGTTTTTAATTTATATTTTTTCTTCTCATTCCCGAGACTAAAGGCCGAGAGTTCATAATGGACAAAACATTAGCTCGGCCTACTTTGGGTGAAAGCTTTCAGGGCTTTTCGACTCATCTTGCGTGAACATTCGGAGTTGGTACGCATTAATAGTGTGCCATATTTCCTCAAACTTTTTCATGTAAAGCACTCAGATATTAATAAAATATGTTTAACACATAACAAATGTTTGGACGCTTTATTACATCAATTTGAATTAATTTGTTCCGTAATTAAGCTCTTAGATTAACGACTTGACGAAAATTTGCATTGTGGTACAGTAGTTTCTTGTTAGTTTAAATAGGTAAGTATAGATATTAATCTAATCGATTACAATTAATATTGATGATGTTATAGCAGCTATTAAGATAATTTCTTTAGATAGATATTATGCTTGATTGGCGGGCGGCAGAGAAAGTGGCGTAAGAGTGAAAACTACAGAAATGTAGCCGGTTCACTTTCGTATGAGGTGTGCATATGGACATTTGTTAGACTGGTTTAGGCATGACAAATTCTACAGCTGCTGTTTATGTTAGAAACATGCGTGGACGAAACGTTCGTAAACAAACAACTTTCTGTTCATGTCATTACGGTTAATGAACTTACGTATAATTTTATGATGGTCTTGTGAATATGCATTTAAAAAGGGAAAATTGTTTGCAATTAAAAAGTGAATTTATTCTTAAGTTTTCGTTTTAGAGGTTTCTGCATTAAGACAATTAATACCCACTATTGTCATTTTGCTGCTAATATCTGTGTTTGCGTAACATAAAAAAAATCTTAAATACGTTCGTAACAGTAGCATATAAAAATAACACTGCAAATAAATGTTTAACAGCCGACAGAAATACTTAACCTAACCTAAAAAGAGAGAAATGCTATTAAAGAGAAAATAGCTTTTTTGTAGGAATGGTTCTGTCATGATTTTCAATATTTACATTGACGATAAAAAGTTCACAATGACACCACGACACCACAAAATGACTTCGTTTAAGAAGCTGCGGTTGCCAGTACAGGCTATTTTGACAACAGTTATAGTAAATGGGATTGTCTCATTAAATCCAGAATGCGATCTGGATTGGGTAAAATGTAATTAGGCTGCAATGTTGCCCGGGGTTATATCTCTAATGTTTTCATCAGAAAACTATTACTTCGCGTCTTTATGTAAGCCTAGACTAGGGGCACTTATTTAATGATAGATGACGAGAAAATAATATGATAAACAGATAATAAAATTCGGAGCAAATATTTGTATGATCTACAGATAGTTGTTTCGGGTCTGGTTGTGTGTGAACGTGACATGTATGTTTGTAAACTGTACCTACGATACAGGAGAAATCCTAGTGTGGGGACTTGGGTCAAAAAACAAAAAAAAAAATAAGACAAATAAAGACAATGATAATAGCTAAAATTCCAGAACAGGGTGTGATCACTACTGCACTACGTCTTGGTTCATATTGCAATACAGATGGAGATGTTCAATCAAATCCTAGTAATATCTGCAACAGTAGATTCTAACAGCGAACTTCAAACATAATAACGGTGTGTTGCGGCATTAGGCAGTAGGTACACCAACCGCAGCTATGCGGCTCTTGCGACACAACGTCGAAAGTGCACACTGATGTGGGACAGGGCCTGGCATACCTAGCTGTAGTATTTGTATTGCTTATTGAACACCTTGCGAATAGGTATATTACGTTGTTTGATTTACTTGATATCGGCAATAGGTCGTTGTTACTAGATCGTCGTAATATGGTCGGGATATATTTATACGTTAGATTTAAATAAGTAGTCAAACATTAGTTTGCTATTAATAGACCTTGTCCTCTGCATTTCTTCTCAAGGATACTCACAGGAAATGCCATCTAGTTAAAAAAAGACTTGTAAAAGTGATTGAATAATCGTAATTGCAAAATAAACAATTTCACTTCATGGGTTTTTTAAGTTTAGTTTCGCCGCAACCTTCAGAAGAATTTCTATATAAAAATACTTAAGTGATAGACTGAATTAAAGCATTATGCTTTGTTCATCATCATCATTTAAACCATGCCGATTTCAGCGAGATCGACTGCAGGCTTGTCTATTGTTAGTTTTTGTCATGTGTTAAAATGGAACTTCTACTCAAAGACACAGAAGGCATTTCGGTTTCTCGGTATATACCTATAGGTGGTGTTTTTTGGAACTGTAATAACGGCCTGACAGAAGTCTTGCTTGTCGTTTTTTCAGTTTACTCAGTTATTCGACTATGCTATGTCCAAAATGTGTCTAAGTTTCCACCCTCGTATAAAAAATACATACACAATAAATGTGTATTAATATAATTATTAAATAGCCATTTATTCAAGTAGACTATCCGTACAATCTCACACTTATTTTACTAAGAAACATAGGTACCTTTCCACAAAACATTATTCAATAAACTTGGCGACCGTCATTCTGTTGATTCAACACCCTCATCATGAAGCAGGAGGTAATACGGAAATTTGAACAAGATAAATGTTCTCTCAGGTAAATTAATAATATTGAGGGGCCGTTAATTTTGAGCTCAAAACGGCCATTTGCTTGATAGGCGCCCGGTTGAGATACAGCTTTGTGGTTTAAGGTGTCGAACTTAAAGACCGGCATTAAAAGTTACGGTTTCGATGTTGAATTTATTATTTTGTCTCTGGTAGACCGATATCTATAGCAGCATTTGATATTAATAATAGTATTACGCCTGTATTCCCCGAAGGGTTAGACAGAGGTGTACTTTTTTATACACCCACATTTCGCCGATGTGGTTATTGAGTCCTTTTATACATATAGTCCTGGCCTATATAAAAGACTATATAATTGGACTCTTTGGTAAAATCCAAATACCACTCTGCCCGCCCCGGAATCGAACCTAGGACTTTGTGAAACCTTCTTATCCATAGATTAATTGCAAATTACAACAAATGTGCAGTTTGAATGCTATTTCAGTACCTATGATGACTTGAACACATCAGTTTTAAATATTTTGCACGGTAATTGAAATCATCATTCGTATCACAATATCTGTAAGTGTCCACAACTAAACGTTGGTCTGCAAATAGATAAATGTTGGGGCGTTAGGAAATATTGCTATAATCACTAAGGCACAGAATAGGGTTGTCAAAATTTAATTCTTCTGAACCGGGACCCTTGCAGATTTCAGGTCACCTCAAAATTCAACTTCCATATTTTGAGGTTTTATCGCTATTAAAGATTTCTTATTACAATATACATTGGGAAGAATCCGGGGACATTCCCGGATATGCCGGAGATCTAGATAACTTTAGCAAAAGATGATGCCAGATGTTTCCGTCTATTATCTTGCATATTCTTAGGCTGTGTTGAGAATGCACAACCTAATTGATAAACATCTTCAATTCCGGGGACCAACAAGGTATGACTTTGATTGATCATCACAGTACGTTATTGCCGTCTAGTGGACAGTAGTCGATGTTTTATTACAAAACTTGCAACTGAATGAGAAGTTTACGAGGCTCGAGTATTATTCGAGCCGAGGCTTTATCTTATATACGTCTTCGAGCATAACGACACGTATTTTATAACGCATCAATGTATATAAAATTCTCCGTAATAGTGACTCATAGAAAGAGTGCACGGGTATTGCACACCTCTGTGCTAGACAATAGAATTCATTATAGCGCAACGCTGGAGTAATTAAAGGGTTCACTTTAACCCAACAAAACAGAGAATAGTGAATAGATCAGAAGTCGGACTTGTCTGGCCAATTTAGGGGTTCGTTGTTCGCTTATTACTTGCCGTAATGTGCCCTTTAACTTTTATGGGCCGAAGTTGCGGAATGACTGGCCCGGCTCGCAGGGGACTAATATAGGACAAGAGTTTTATCAGTTCGTACTTTAGTTTAAATTTGCACTAATTTTATTGTTGCAGATATTTGTATGATTGTCTAGTGTAGGCTTTGTGTTGCGGGATTGTTGTTTGTCGAACAAATTTTAATGTGATGTGACTAAAAGTTCTTTTGAGAGGTCAGCGTTTTTGTTAAGATTTTGAATGTGGAGTTGAAAGTTAAATTAGGAACTCTATTCGTGTAAAAAAATGTTTGGGATATCATGAAAATTATTTTTAAATATCATTATTAATTTGTTGTTTTTCTTTTGCAGGTAAGTGAATATGATTACTAAACAAATCTGAAATGGTAAGCAATAAGTACGATTATAAGGTACAAAACAATTCCAATATAAATGAATTCGAGAGATCACCTAAGTTTCCAACCCACCCGTGGCCCTTACTTAAAAACTCGTCGCGCACCGTTGCCCATAAAGAACATAATTTAAAAACAAAAATTATGAGAGCATCCAAAGAATTTCTAATCACTGCTTTATCGAGGCGTTGGTCGCGTACTTTGTTAAAAGTAATTAAGAATATTTTATCGCGCCTGATAGTGTTCAGAGCAGGTTCGAGTGGTTTCAACTTGCTCTATAAATCTAGAACCCTTTACACTTCATAGAATAGCAGTGAGTAGGGTCTTGTAGAACAATTACTCGGGAATATATTAAGGGACGAGGACGAGGCGAGGCGGTCGCGAGTACTACCGCGATATTAACTTATCTCAGGTGCGTGTGGCACTAAATATACAGAGTGCTTACTTTGGGAGTGTCAACGGAGCTGAAATAATGTTACTGGAAGAGACCTTATCTTGGCACATTCACAATGGAACAAGGATGTCGAAAAGTGCGGAGAGGGCAAACAATGTATTAAAAAAGATGGAGTGCAAGCCGAATGATCATCCATCATTAGATTTATTGTTGTGCCAAAAGAATCTGCGCGGTTTCTGACATGGTTATTAACGAATGGAGCTTGACGTCATACTTTATTATTCTGAACAATGGTTTTCATCAATTTCAGTAACGTTTTGAACGTGTTCCAAAATATTTCTTCAGTGTTTTTTAAAACAAATAGAGCCTCTTTTTTATTATATTTCTTTTGAGCTGCGAATAATATGACTTAGGTACAGATACCTTTGGTTTTTTACTTATCTAAATTGCCTTCGTGAGACGTAAATATTGTGAGACAGTCTCAACCTTTGAAGTTCGCGACACGTATCGAAACGTGTTACGTATTCTCTGTTCGTCGTGAAACAGTAAGTATTACGCATCACGTGTTGTCGCGAATCTCGTTGTCACTTTGAAGATATTACTTCAGAGATCACGTTTTTTATGTACTCTCCACTAAAATAATTCTTACGTTTACACGTTAAAACGTAGTTATTAAGAAGGATTTCTCAGTGTCCGATCCAACAAAATGTTATTTCCACGTACATGCTTACTTTGAATGTCGCTGTTCCTTAACGGCCTCGAGGGGGACGCCCAAAATTATTGCGAATATATGCGATAACGCAATGCCTCGCTCCGAAAGGAGGACCATTGTGTGTTAGCTTGCGCATAAACTTATCTAATTACACGTAATTTATACGAGTCCAAAGTAACACCGAAGGAAACTATTCAGTAGGCTTTTATTCTTACCACTCAATATCGTCATTGTACTGATTTTCTCTTTTAAACCACCAACAGGTTATAATTTCCCTTTAATATAGGAAGAAATGCTTTCGTATTTCAACTAAAATTGGACTGGAACTGACAGGAACATGAAGCCCCAAGATATTATTAATCTGTAATCTCAGTTTAACATAAGCTTTGACTTAATGATTTAGGGGCAATTTTGAGGCAAGATCGATCTCGAGATCCGTGGCACTTAATCCTTGATATGAGTTTCAGTCGGTTGATCGCCAAGTCTATTACGCAATGTGGGTCGTAACCTCTAACAGTTGGTACGAGGCTTACATTTTAGTAATCCGCTTGTCGACAGGGACTTCGCCCGGCCGACACTATGTAGGAAATTAAGACAACTTGGAAAATACCAACGTACGTACAATTTTGGTTTCAATTAAGACGAGACAAATTGAAGCACGTTGAAACCCGGCAACGGGTCGCGTAATACGATGAGAGATAAAAATTTCTTCGAGGAAAATGATTTTGCTACGTAAGGAGTACCTATTCGTGACTGAGAAAGAAAACATTAGATTGACAGATACAGACAGAAGTTACGCATAATTTTTGGTATGAAAACTTATAAATCCTAAACTTACCTATTTAATGGAAGAACTAAATTATAGTCTGTTCTAGGGTATTATTTATAGATACTTAATAACTTCAATTAAAAGATACCGACTTTAAATAAATTACGACTTTAAATCCTTAATCCGTTTCAAAATAACTTCACAGCACAAATCAGCAAAGCGTTTTATCAGAAAATGGAATCGTTCGACAATTTAAAATGCAAATGTCTTGCAAGACATATTTATGTAGAAATATAAGCAGAAGTTGTTCGGCCCGATACCGCAGTTAACTAGATAAGCCCTTTTAGTTCACTTTAGCGCCCTCCCATTCCTTTTATTTTAAAACATTATCTATTTGAAGTCGGGTGAAAAAATTAGGCCAATTTAGGCGAGCCAGTGGAGCATTTTATTTATGTTGTTCGAATTCTTTGTTGCCTCACAAAAACGTAATTTTAAGTAAAGTTTCTTTTTTTGGTACAAGAAGTCTATGCGTAAGCCTGATGTAGAAAAAACAGGCTTTGAAGTTTTTTAATTAGCCTGCCGGCTAGACACGTCTAAGAATTGTGTGTTTATAATTAGGTTTTGGTATTAAATCGCTGAATGCTATTCCTTTTTGTTATAAATCAAATAAAAATATACATTGAAAAGGCCATTTGTAAACTATGTCTCTCAGACCTCCAACTCAGCCGGTTACTGCAAGTCCACTGCAGGACAAAAAGCTTTGGGCCACATAATTTTTTTTTTATCTTCCGTATCCAGTCTGTCCTACCTCTCTTCTTCAGGTCATCCATAATTAACTCAATCATTTTAAATTAATGTTCGAAAGTTTATTGAATATCGAACGCTATAAATCTATATAGATCTAGATTTCGTGACAAAGATTTATTCAGACATATAAATGCTAATTCGAAGATATCTGTTCGGGCAATAAAACTAAGAGCGAATCTCGAGGAGCAAGTTTGTTATCTGATAGAGAAGCAGAGGTTATATGATTTATTTCGTTCGATAAGACTTCTCGGAGATGTTTTTGTTGAGTTACACACAAAGATGAAATTAGTAGGTAACTTTTGTAATGGCTACAAAGAGGGCTTTTAGCAATTTGGTGACTCAATTGGATATTTCACAATGAAAGAATTTAATATTTTTTACTCTTTGTGGATTCGGAAATTAAAGATGTGGATTTTTATGACGAGTTTTTCATGAGTTCTTGAAATAAGTGAACGTACATATCACCGTTTTTATCGTACAATATTACCTATTGGTCTGATGTTAGAATATAGCAACTAGTTTTGCTGACTATGATAAATTTGGTACTTTTATTGTGAATTTATATTACTTATATAGACAACCCCTTCTCCACAAAGTATAAGTATTTTTATGTTCATGTTATGCTGTAGATATTAGTGCAACCCACTTACTGCAACATGAAAATAATAAATAATGAAACTAGTTCATGTCTAACATTACAGATACTTAGGTGAAAAGTAAGTGAAGTACTTATAGATACCTAGGTACTGTGACTTTCCTAATCGGGTATCACTAAAACCTTTTACTGTTGCTATTGTTGCGTCAAAATACTTAGCGAAAACAACACCGGACGTGTCTTTAAAGTGCTCATTCTGACCCATTGTCCTAGTGGAGCGGCAAAGCGAAGCGACGCGAGTGTTACGATTTTATATAACGGAGGACGTTCCTAGCATTCCTCTGAAAATAATAATAACTTCCAATTACCTGTCCAGTGTGTTGATTACGGCAGTATTGCTATGACCGTTTATTGTAACTGATACTCAAGAGTTCTTTGTTTAAAAGTGGACCTTTATTGGCTGGTCAAGTCAAGTTGCACAGAAATCTTATTCGCCCTGCATCGCATCTTGTCGCGTCTCTTTACTTAAGCACATGGAATTAAGAACCGAGCGAACGTAGGTCACCTAAAAAGAACAGAAGTTTTTTGATATTTTCGCATCGCATATCGTCGTCTCACATTTGTCACCCACCTAGGACAATAGGCTACAACCCATGGACAATGACCGTGCTTCCTTACAAATCAACCAACCAGCCAGTTAAGTAATCTACTGGCATTTGAAAGAATACTCTCGGGATTTAAGTGCTATTGTGCAGTCGATTTCTGCACTCGCAATGGCAAATTACTCAATGGTTCTTTGACATAGTTCCTTAAAACGTTTGTTTACTTAAAAGTTTAAGTAGAAATCGGTCGAGCGCTATGCGAACCGTTTCGCGTCAATAGTTCTAAGATAGGTAGCGGAGTTTTGTTTTTAATCTTATACTCCTTGTGAAAGTTTCTTAAGAAATTGTGACGTGTTTGTTAAAGTTCCAAGTAGGTACCTATCAATTTCAGTTATGAGTATCAAATAGATATTATTATTGTTGAAGTACATTTACAGTGCTCTGAATTTATTTATTTTAATCGAATCGCATATGAAGTGCCCCGTAATATTCGTTATATATAAACGCTATAACAAAGAACTAATACAATAAAACGTCATTTGACAAGTGTTAATATACTGGGGGTGTGTTGTTTCACTCTTAATTGGCTATAAACTCATAACTCACTGTTAACAAAAGGCGAAAGGCACACGGGAATATCGGCGTGATTCCAATTATCATCGCGAAATTGAGTCGAGCGTCTCTACTGGCATACTAGCAGAAATGAAGATTCGGGCTCCGGTTGCGTTCCATTGTCTTTTCCCCGTAAACGTTTGCATAACACCCATCGATGTTGTTATACTTACGCCGCAGTGTATTCCGAAGTATAATAGGGTGTCTCGTGTTTCGTATTCGCAGTAACACCGAGGATTCTAAACAACGGACTTGCAAACAAAGGCTCATTGGTGGCATTGTTTCAGTCGCGACCAGACAACGCCGACTTAATAGTGACATTGTAGGAAACGTTAATTAAACCAACAACGATACAACGAATGTGAGACTTTGAGCCCCCACAGGTTTCTGTTTAATAACACTGAAACATAGTCTTAATATTGTTTCCAAAACTTAACATATTACTTCAATATATGTATATAAATTTTCTGTTATATTTAATCGCACTTAAGGCGATTTTAGATATAATATTTGCCCCGTAAATTATTTATATTTTGATATTATTTAGTAGTACTGTCAACTTGAAAAATAAACCCTTGTTCCAAAGCTCACTTCTTATAATGTAAAACACGACTAAAATATTATGGACATGAAGGAAAATATACGCAAAGAAAATTGGATGATGACGTCACCGTCTCCTATTAACATGCGCTCCATATTTTAGCTCGTAACCATTCCACCCGCTCCATTTTTAAAAGTCAAGCAC
Source organism: Shargacucullia verbasci (assembly GCA_947562105.1). Taxonomy (NCBI): domain Eukaryota; kingdom Metazoa; phylum Arthropoda; class Insecta; order Lepidoptera; family Noctuidae; genus Shargacucullia; species Shargacucullia verbasci. Next base: position 8,365,081 of record OX387289.1, on the reverse strand, counting down.
TTCACTACGGCTCTATTAAGGATTCCTGCATAACAAACGCAGTGTTGCCAGCCACAAATGTACCCGGATTACCAAGAAAAAACATAACAAAACACAACGTAAATAAATGGCATTTGGCACTGCAGTACACTTTGAAATCTGTAGTGAACCGAATGGACAATGAATCGACAAAAATCTGCTCCACTTACATAATAATTTTGTGGGCACGAAACATAAATCAATTTTTTCTTTTTAACTTTTATGTAGGGGAAATATTGTGATCGTATTCGATGATAGGTATAAATATTTAAATTACACTGTAGTAGAAGAGTATTCCTTTGGCTTTAATCGCAAAATTGTCGATGTTTTATTTAGCACGATAAAGCTATAAAAAATATCGATTTCATTCAGCCAACATACTAGGGTGTAAGTTAAGTTAACGGGAAAATTTCCTCTCAATTGCAAGTCTTTATTATTTCCATTAAAGATACATATCAATAGGTTGTTTGCTTTCGTTTTATATGGACGAAGTCTTATAAAACGTGTACCTAGAGTATGTTTTCTCCAGTAAATCCATAGTATTGTTGTACATAAAGATTTGCTATAGAAATATTGCGTATTATACCGCTGTCCGGGCTGTTCTCATGCCATCCATCATTTCCTTTCACTTCATTAGGCATAACGTTCAAAATAAACATGTTGCCCGCTAACCATCCGAACGATGAATAACCTCGCTGATATTTACTCATAATACAATAAACATTGGATCAAATCATGCATATTTTTTGTGCAGACTTATTCTTTCTTATGATTGCTATACTATCATATTACTATCGTCTACGTCAATAGTAAACAGACTGCAAGTGGTCACTTTAAAAGTTTATCATATTTATCCAAAAAGTGATTTAAAACAATAGAAAATAAAAATGCCACGAAAATGTATAAACAAGCAAAAATTCACGCAACCAGTATTTTATCTTTTATATCTACAATCGAATTGTGAAGTGTGTGTAAAACTTGTGGAAGCCATAAAACGTAGGAAGAGACTATACAGTAAAGCAAACCCCTGATACCGAAGCATGGAAGTGAACTGGATTCGATATAAAAATTCATTGGATCCAGTCTCCATATATTTATTTAACTTACACCTTGTATGGGATTTTACGATTATTTCGTATTCAAGCGATAAAAATATAGATGACAGCTTTCAGCAGTAAAAAATGGTTCCTGGTAAACAATATCTTTAGCTAAGATACAATATCACATTGATATAAACCATCTGAACAAATAAGAATTATATTATTACATAATTAAGACTTTGAGGCTTGTCCTAAAAATAAGAGGAAACAGGATGATGGATATTACCTTTTCTAATTGGAAGTAATAAGTTATATGACGATGTTCATGTTACAGTTACTCGTGCTTTGTTCTAACGTTACTCCAATCACTTTAATGAAGATAACATAAACATTATTAAATTGACAAGAAATTGGCAAGGAACAACAAAAACACTACCCTGGGGTGTTTCGCCCTAATCATTAGTCGAGATTCAGGGAATAAACAAGGAAACGGATCTTGTGGATGGTGTAAACAGAACGTTGTAGGTGAGGTGCCAAGTATCACTGCTGTCAATTCCCACAGTCCCGAAGATCCACGCCATGATCCCACAGTGTTTGTTCAAGGCGTTTCGAACAACTTGCGTGAAATTGATATCAAGCTTACACACGATCCTGTGTTTGCGTATAGTGAATCGTTATTACAATCGTGATGGGATCTCGAACGAAACGATTTTATTTTTTTATGGAATAACCTTTTGGTGAAATGGTTTTTGCAATTTTGCGGGGAACGTTGAAACTGCGGTTGGAATTAATGTATCAGATTATTTGTTTGCAGATTTAAATTTTATTTTAAATTGGTAAATAACTACAGTTTCAATTTGGGAGTTACATAAACTACCTAGTTGTTTTGATAGAAAGCCTGTCCAAAGTGGTGAATAAGTCGAGAAGCAAATCAGAGAAATAAAACACCGCAGTACCGCAAGCGCCTTGGTGACGTTATTTTTTTCATCAGTTTTTCATCTTCTCCAAGCAATCATAGAAAACTAATTTGCAATAAAACAAGCAAAGATGTACACATTTATAACATTTATTATATCCCCCACATTTTTACTTCGTACCACATTTTTATATGCGAAACCGCGGACATAATAAGATTGGCAACAGCCAAACTCCATTTAACTTTAATCCCATTCGTAACTTTACTCATATCATTAGGCACATAAAACACAAAGAAGTCAGAGAATCGGAAACTTACGAGGTGTACCCGAAGCGATATAACGTAAGATAGGAAAACGCCCTTCCCTTCCGAACCATATACTACCTATTCATTGCGAGGGGTAACAAAATTTTATTTCAAGTTAAATTGTGTTCGCAACTCAGCCACTTCTTATTTATTGGGGTGAAGTATTGACGCCTCCGGCGCAGCACACGTATACAATACCATGTAATAACAAAGTCAACGTGCCCTTTGTCATCACTACACCCAATTTTGAGATGCATTTCTCTTTAAGTGCTCCCTATTATTTCCTGTCTATGAAGTTTGTTATTGAATCAAATATTCTCGAACTTGATAATCTTTTGCATCTTATTAGTTAGGGTGCGTCTTCATAAAAGGAAAGGAAGCTTTGATAGGTGATTGCTGTCAGAGACACCAAACGTTTCAGACATTTCCTTATCTATTTGAGCTTCGTTTTATGTTTGTCATTTTATGTCGTCTTCAGACAAAATCCGTAAATGCTTATATGGAAACATGTCAAAGTTCATCGCTTATTTCTTTATTCCCGGAGATATTACGCGCCCGACGACAGTGAGGGTTGTCAGATTCGGGGCCTGTTTTTCGTTTGACTCTATTTTAATTAACTTTAACAATAAAATGAATAAAGTTACGGCGGCGGCGGCGGAACATCTTGCGACGTCGGCGTATCGGCGTCCCCACAAGTGTGCCTTGTTTTATTCATAGAATTCATAGAATTCATGTTCTTTGAATAAAGATGAAAATATTAAGTCTGACCAAGGAAAACGACGACTGGGGGCTAATGTGGTTGGGGGTTAATAGTCATACATATTAATGCGAAAAATAATATGTTGACCATGTTATTTTAGTTGACGCGTTCGCGGCAAAACCTTTAAAGTTGTCCGGTGCAAGAATGTTTATAATATTAGTTAGCCAGAACCTTATCCGCTAATTAATTATTATGCAGTGAATTTAAAGCTAATTAAAAAATTCACGTTTAAAAGTTCAATTGCATAATTATGTACCTGAATAATATTAAAACAGACATTAAAATACTTTTAGGTGCTTTGAATACGAAAGCTAAAAATAAATTTGGAGGAAACGGTCTGCCAGACGTGACTGCTTTGTTAAAAATAAATGAAAAACAAAATGCGATTGCGAGAGAGCCCTAATTAGTTACCGGCTGTATAAAAGCTGGTGCTGCAATGAAACGAGGATGACTTAAAACTGTTATCATTTGTTTCGCTATTCATGAAAATCCGGGAGATTGTTAAGCGCCGAATCGTAAAAACATTGTATAGTCTATAGTCGTAGCGGAAACATGTAGTAGACGTAATGTAATTGCAGAATACACAGGGTTCAAAGGTTATACAGGCTGTGCTAAAACTGTTATAAATAAATAGTTTAATAAGTTTAGCAATCATAAAATTATTCTTTAAATAATTTTATGATTGCTAAACTGATTGATGTGATTTGTGTGATGACGACACGGTTGGCGCAGTGGCTAAGCCATTAGATTTCTGCGCTATGTGTCGCGGGTTCGATCCCCGCACGGAACAAATATTTGTATGATCTACAGATAGTTGTTTCGGGTCTGGCTGTGTGTGCATGTGACATGTATGTTTGTAAACTGTACCCACGACACAGGAGAAATCCTAGTGTGGGGCAACGTTTTTAAAAAAAAACAAAAAAACAAAACAAATAAAACTGTTATATGAGTCAGTTTCTCCAATTATTGAAGTCAACAACAAATATGGCCTATAAATAAAGTATCAATAAAATTGTTAAGGATATATTTAAATATAAATATTTAACGTTTATATTACCGAAGTCTCAAGTACGCAAATGGGCAATCATTTTAATGACAGGATCATACGCAATAAATGTAAATACGGTAATTGGGGATCGTAACAAACAAATTTCAAGGGGAAACAGTCTCTTCGAATACAGGGTGACTTACTTTACTTAATACATCGAATTTTCATGGCAATTATTGTAGAAGGAATTGAGTTTTTTGAAATGAAAAAAATGACTTTCATCCGTATTCAAATTAAAAAAGTAAGCTTTGATTTGATTATTATCAAAGGATTATTCAAATTGGGAAACATCAAGCAAATGTTTGGATTTTATTAATATTCAGTTTTAACATATATGTCGAATTGTGATTGCGATCATAATTTGTAAAATAATTGTTGTTTCTTTTTTTTTAATGAAACCTTTCGACTTTTATTCTTGTGAAAAGTATTTGATTAATCCATATTATTGTCATTCGATCATAGTTACTTGTGTGACTTTTTGTTAGATTTTATAAAGATTTACATAGTAAGAACAATTAGGCAATTTTGGAGAGGGTATTACTCAGCTGTGTGCAGCGAGAGGGTGAGAAGATTAATTGCGATAACTTTTTTTTAACTTAATATTTCTGAGAAATTTACAAACAAAAATATTATGATTTAGTAAATAAATAGTCACAAACTTAATATAAGTTCATAAAACATAAAAAGTGTCCTGTACAAGCAAAAGATAAATATTTCATCAATGAACATCGTTTAAACATAACAGTTGTCGCCATTATAAATTACTTATTTTTTACAAGTGCTAACAGAAATATCCAAAAAAAGTTCTACATCTTATATGAAGTGTATAACGTCGCGTCCACACGGTTCGATTAGTTGACGACTTTAAAGTTGTCAGTAGGTAATTGCAAAAGCACAAAATATAGTAGCACCTGGCACATCAATCCTCGTTTATGAAAAACAACATAGACTTTAACTGGGCGCGCTGGCAACACTTTTACAGCTACTTATGCCTCTCATCTCTCGTGATAAATGAGTGTTGGCGGAGTTTTAGTGTGCGCCGCGTGCACGTTACGGTCGCCCGCCAAGATACTAAGTTGCGAAGAGGTGGACCGTAAACAGTTGGTGCGTTTCACTTGTTTCAACATTATTGTGGATTAGTAGACGCACAGTTTCGACTTCCTAAAATTTAAGTTGGGAAATATCTTCAAATAGTGATATTGTCGGTTTGGTGACAAAAACTTATGTTATTCTTAACTTAATCAGATAAGATTTTGACTAAAATGTGTTCAGCTATTATTTTCGGGTAAATACATCAAAGCTTATTTTTTTTATTTCAACTCGACATATTAAAACGAAATACCCATGTGAATATTATTTTCTTGCTTAGAACGCAAACTCTAATCCATGAATTACGTCAGAGTACATAAACAGATATCAGTATACAGAACTAAAAAACGAACAATAATATTTACATAAAAGAATCGACTAACGAATCGTATTTACACGCAAAACAAGGCGCTTTTCCTTTTCATTTTCCGCATCTCAAAGTCAACACGGAGTACGTTGCTTCGCCTGTCGGCTTTTCTCCCACTTTAATGGCTTCATCTTTATTCGAGGCCTCGTGAATATTACCGGGGGCCTACGTCGGCATTTGTCCTGTTACTATTATTGTCTTACCTCTCAATTCCAAGCAAAGAAACTAGATTTAATTGTCTCACACTTCCATCGACATCACGTCACATTAAACGTAAAACAAATTTTGAATGTATAAGTAATACGATAGATAATTAAAAAAAAAAAAAATTACTTACTCTAACAACATTATATCCGCCCAATATAAATTTATAAGAACGTGAACATTTATTTTCTTTTATACATATAAGTATCAAAGCTTATTTAACTAAAGTGCACGTTTTGTCACGGTCTGAAGACGTGCTAGTGAAATTACGTCGTCTGGACAAGTTCTTAGGAGCGGCGTCCATAAATTTTCCACTTCATTACAGAATTGAGACCCAAACTTAAAAGAAAATTATCGATAAAAGAGGAAAGAAAACTCTCAGAAGGGTTTTGTTTCCTATTTTCCTTAAAATACGTCGGGCCAATAATTTTTCGCTTAGTACGCCCTGTAGAGTCATTTCATTCCTCACGCACAGTTCGAGATTATAGAGGTATTTTATCAGGGAATACACAGAATGGATTTATTGTATCAGATAATAAATATTATTTATGTAATGGGAAAATATAGGTTGATGCCGCAGTTCATTATAGCGCTCTTGTAGTATTACGTCATTTGATGTAGAAACAAAATGTTATGTATTTTGAATAATAACATTAATAACTGTCCCACTACTGGTCACGGGCCTCTTCTCAGAGTGATAATATGGTTAGGCCTTAGTTCGCCACGATTTGCGGATTGGCGGATTGGCGGATTACACACCATTGAGATCTGAACCCTCTCAGGTGTGCAGGAATCATAATCCGATTTAACGGTATAAGAGATACTGACTGCTTCACTGGTCTAGTGGTAACAAGCGCGACTACTGAGCGTGGGGTCATGGGTTCGATTTCCGGATAGGGCAAAGTGTTATAGGATTTTTCTGGATAGAAATTCTCGGTAGCAAGACTGAGTCGGGAATTCTGCCCGGTAGATGGTAATAGGTACATGGGACATGGAACTCAATAACAACAATACATACACATATGTATATACAACAGTGTACAATAGTACACTTCTGCCTAACCTTTTGGGCAATACAGGCGTGATGCTATGTAATGTTATTTGAGATGCTAAAATCAAAATGTTTCTTAATGAAAACGGACAGAAAATCAGAGTATACACAGAAATAGGGGCAGGATGACTAAGTAATTAGTACAGAAACACGAACATGAGTCGTATCTCGCGCTTCTTTGCCTCTGGGATCATACTTGTAAAGTCAAACTGATTTCAAAGTTGATACCGCGTTTAAAGGTTCCGAAAGTAGTTCGACGTAACGGATCGTTCATCTTTATTCAAACCGCGTTCATGAATAACACAGTAAGCGTATATACAACTCCCTAGCGTACTAGTGATAACGCACAGAGATGTCAAGAGATACTAAGAGCTATTCAGTTCAGGATCTTTATTGCGCCTGAGTTTCTTAAGTGGGGGATAAGATACGAATAATACGGGATTAGGGAAGTTATCTCTGGTGAATTATTAAATGTACATAGTTTCAGAACTATATTACGCTATTTTCTGCTCTGAGGCCCAACTGAGATTATTTGTAGGTTAGCTCCACTGATTTTACGGTAATTTCCATATTTTCTTTTATATAATTTGAAGATTTTTGTTGAATATGGAATAAATTTGGAGACTTTCTACAATAAAAAAAAATACTTAAACAAGAGTAGCTAGCAGATTTCAACTCATGAATTTACGCGGTTATTTTATAATATTAGAATTCTAAGATCAAAGCAACTGTAACAATATTTTTGACTTTAAAAGTGATTTGTAACCATAAAGGTTCGCGTAAATTGCGGCGTTTAGCGTAATCCTTCTAAAGTCATAAAACATATTTTCACCACTTACGACGTAAATGTGAGGACATTTTGGTGGCCTTTGCCTAGAGCCATAAGGCCTATCTTCAAGTGATATTAGAACTTTACAACTCATGTCGCGTACAAAAGACAAGCCTAGGCTTTTATCGAGCAACATTATGTTAGACGTATATAACACATGTTGAAACGTAACAAATATAATCGAAGGGCCTAAGCTTTACAGACATTCACCGACCGTACGACGCTATTTCCTTCTATTTTGTGTCACTAAGCATGACATTTGAATGTACTGTTGAATGACAAAGCTTTGTCAATACAGGTCAATACAAGGTAGAATGCAAACTACATACAATCACGAGTCGATTTATTTGTGTATGCTGGAGCAGAACTTGACTTCATTTTTCATACAAAAATGTACAACAATATACAGGGTGGAAAAACTGAAGGTGACATAGAGAGAATGTAGATATGTTACATAATTAAGGAGACCGTAAATTTTACTCGAACATATTTTAAATCTTTCATTAGACAGTAAGAACTTGCCGTTTGAACAAGTTGGTCCTTGAAATGAATAATTGAATGATGAAAAGAATAATAAAATAATATAAGATACAGCTAATGCTTACTGATAAAATTGGTTGCTGACATCTGGCATACAAAAAATATGATGAAGTGATAAGTTATGACTAATATAAAATCAGGGATTCACGCATTTATATATATAGTATATATAAGGAAGGAAATCCTTTGCAATTGTTAAACGATTGTCTAAAGCAATCGGTGATTGAATCATCAAGGGAATTTTGTTTTTATATTTTATTAACCTTGATCATATCCTGGTCAATGTCCTTACAAGGTCCAAGCAAATAAATAAATGAAGTATAAATTGTTCATGTTCTTTACAAAAAGATTCTACAAAAATGGCTGCACATCATGTGGATCAAGTAAATAAAAGAATTCCGTAATTTGTTAAGAACAAATAACAAAAACATCCATTACTTATGTACATTTACATTAGATGACACGGTTGGTGCAGTAGATGAGCGATCGACTGCTGGGCTATGTGTCGTGGGTTCCCGCACTGAACAAATATTAGTGTGATCTACAGATAGTTGTTTCGGCAGCCTGATTACGTAAAAGCGACAGCAACGCGACAGCAATCTCACTGTCTGCCAATACATTATATGACACAAAAATTACGTTTGACAAAAGCTATCGCGCGATCTACGCCTGTCGCAAACTATTTGCTACATCGGTAATTAGGCTGCCGGTCTGGGTGTATGTCTATGTGAATATTTGTGTTTGTAAACGCACCCTACAGGAATTATTCCAAGTGTGGGACAAATTAAAAAAAAAAACTTAACTTCTAGTTATTTACTTTATTTCGGATTTTTCACATTATGATACAAATACTGCCCACTCAATTCCAATTTATAATATCATTTACAAAACGAATACAAATAAACGCAGTTTTGAATGGATTTCATAATGTATGAAAAGAAATTGCAATCACATTTTATTATACCGGATTTCACACACACTGATTTCCAATTCAACAAAACTGCATAAATGCGGACTTTTATCCGCTTAATTTAAATTTAAAAAATGTTGTTTAAATAAGTGTACGTATTAATTCGTTGCAAGCAATTACACGAAGCAATTCGTTTAGCTCTGAAGTTTATTAAGGCCCGTCTGACTGAACACATGTGCTAGGCATTTCATTTTGCAATATAAATCATGTTATAACTAACAGTACGGGCCTTATTAAATCGCTTTCGCGGAAAAACGGAAAGAGATCCCTCTCTCCGCTGATGCGTTTCCAATTTCACTCTATTTCGAATTTAATCTTGGTATATTTTAAATGAAATTCGCATTCGTGTGTTGGAAAATATTAATTTGTAAATGGTTTTCTCTAACAAGAGGCTGTTGTTGTTTAATTATTGGATAAACTTGTAGACTTTAGAGCGTAATTTGCGTGTTCCAGATTTATATTTGAAGTTTTATATGGCTAAAAGATTAAAGCTATCGGAAATAGCCATTCAATGTACTGAGCACTCTAAACTTCAAGGGCAACAATTGTTTTGTTTATGAGCAATGCTGTTTATATTACATTATCGTATCATTCTTATATTTAATATACAAAATATTACACCATTTATATAACAAAATGTTCATGGTGTGTATCTTCCTACAATTATAATAACTAAGTACCTACATTTATAATTACTTGTTTTTATATAACAATATCTGTATTATGGTTTCGTAATACATGTTTTTAATAATAACGTGACTATGTTAGAATATCTAGAACAATAGGGTTTATAAAAACAGACAATTAGATTTGTTTCACACGATAGCTATTTGTAAATCTACTGGCTAAATAGTTGTAAGTTATTCAGTCTAAAAGATGTTATATTTTCAAGGTTAAAATTTTCCGGTTCTTAAATAATAACCACTCAATTCGGACCTGAACAATAATAAAATATTCAAGCTCTTCTCGGTGAGAATGTTTGATAGCAGAATGTCTCGTAATTTTGTAGACCATATTAGAGTATGTGGAGTTGTATGTATAAAACAGTCTTAATTACTAAACAAAAATCTAAGAGCCACGACGACTAAAAAACACAGCATTAGTATTTTTTCATGAGACAGACAGCATGCTACTTAGCGATAGCAATTGTCAGATTTTTCTTATGTATCTACGGGTCTGCTTAGCAGAAAATATACAGCCTAAACTGCTATACACTATATTTCTTGAAGTGAATCTAGTTTCTTAATCGTACGTCTAAAATCAGGAACCAACCTTAGGTCTATATCTTATCACTGGCGGGCTGATACCTGCCGGGGGTGCGGTGAATGCGCGAGCGAATTCCATATCTCTGGCGCTACAGGTATGCCGCAGGAACACCGTGTGGTTTTAGTCGGTAAAAATCCGACATCACCCATCGCCATCCCCAGGGCGGCGGGTATGCATGAGCATTTCCAAACGTAAAAAAAAAGGTCTATATCTTATAAACATACGGACGAAAGCGCGGAATAAAGATAGAAAGGTGTTAAGAGAGCAGAGATGGAAAGAGGGTTAAGATCTGTGCCTGCAGTAGGACAATACTGGCAATAATTATTACATTTGAAACTTTATTATTGCATATGAAACCTGCACACCTGAGAGGGCGTTCGAGGGAGAAGTTCGAGATGGTTTGGGTAGTCCGCCAACCCGCACCGGGCAAGCGTGGTGTAGAGTAAGACCTAACCCTTCTCATTCTGAAAAGAGACCCATGCCCAGCAGTGGGACAGTAATGGGTTGAATTTATTTATTTATCAATTATCATTATAACGTTTCGAGCGATCTACCATTTAAAATACACATACGCATCTCGTGTCTGTGTGTTTGACCCGGGTACGTCTTAAAACTGCGGCCAGACACCGGAGGACGGGCAGCAGCGTCCTCTCACTAATCGGTGAGCCACTGCGATCCCCAAGCCGCCTGCCAAGCGTGGGGATTATGGCAAATCCCCCCTTGAGGGAGGCCTTCGTTCACCAGTGGACATCTTCTGGCTGATCATGATGATGATCTCGTGTTCTATATTGTAATTCAAGCTTTATTATGTGCACAGATAATCTAGTCTGGAACAAGGTGAAGTCGGTAAAACTTGAACAAACTATAAGTATCGGGTGTAGCTGTTAAGTCAAGTTAGAATCACCTTCCTAACTAGGTGCAACGCTAATATACGTAGTTATCTGATACTACACCCAGGTTTATTACAGAGCTTTATTGTTTAAGTCAGTATAATTTAAGTGCTAATCTACAGAGGTACATCTCCAGTGTGGTTAAAATCACAAAATAAAAATTTACAGAAGACCGGGTCTATACAAAGAGCTATAAGAGGCGCATGCACACATATACATTTACGAGCGCCCGCGCTTTGGCATACGTAAGCGTTACTGTGCGTGCGTTTACGCTCATTATAGGGAGCCAGACTTCTGTACCCCTAGTGTAAGTTACTTTTGACAAATTCGGTTTATTGCATCGAACGCGTTCGGCGCTCCGATTGGTGGAGAGCACGAACCGGACCAATCGGAGCGCGGAACGCGTTGGATGTAGTAAATCGAATTTGTCAAAAGAAACTTACACTAGGGGTACTGTACCTATTTATTTTGCGGTAAAATGAACTAATTACTATCTACTATCTATCTAACACTAGGAGAGTGTGTCAGCTTCCTTATCTTTTTACTAAAAACAACAACGAAGTACTTACTGTAGATTTAATTAAAATTTGACTGCCACATTTGTCTAGTAGTCTGAAGGGCAACAATTGAGCGTGAGGTCCTGGGTTCGATTTCCAGGTCAGGTAAAGTGTAATTGGGTTTTTTCAGTGCTAATTCTCAGTGACAGCATTCATTTTGGAACCCCCTATTACGTGGGACTCAATAACGGCGTCAGCGAGATATGGGGATAGAATACACCTGCCATACTCCCGAGAAATACAAGCGTGATGCTATGCTACGTTATTTTAACTATAATTATGGTCTATAAGTAGTCCCTCGTTCCAAAGTTGACTTCATATAGAGAACGGGCAAGAATAAAGTTTTTTAATTCAAAACAAATGTTCTCGTAAAAAAGTCGTAAATAATCAATAAATATATTATTTATATGTTATTTGTCTTTGAAATACAGAAAAAAAGATACCTGTAAAGGTATCTTTATTTCTGTATTACATAATATGTATATAAACTGTGAAGTATATATACATATTATGTGGACTACATTCCAGTGACCTAAATTCGATTTTAGTAGACAATTCAAACTACAAAATTATACGTCGATTTCATTGTAAACTTTGACTAGATCATACCCCTTAGAGAGTTTGTGGGTAGCAACAGTACCATTAGGAGCAATTCAACATTGTCTTGTTGTTTCTAAAACTAAAGAAATAGAGACTCTAAAACCGGCTACGATACTTGAGTGTGCAATGCAAAATATCAGGTTTCTTACTTTTATTGCCTGTATCTCGGGAAGCAGAAGCAGATCTTAATCTAACCATTATCGTTTCAGCTTAGACTTAGAAATAATGGATGTCATAAAAGTTTTAATAACCTTTTTGAAACATTGCTGATTAATTTGATGCTAGATGAATAATGAGTAAACATAATATTATACTATCGTACTGGCTGTTCGATAGAGAGAGGGCTGTCTGGTCCTACGTGACTTTCAAATTGTATCATGACGTCAGCGATCCCTGTAAATCTTATGCATATTAATGTTCTATAAAACTATTTTGCCTAAATCGCGCTAATTTTAGGAGACTTATTCAGCATCTAAAATAAAGATTACACACATAATTCCGAATACCGAAAACTATAAACTAAACCCTAGTTACTTATAAAAACAATCATAAAACAGTATTAATATTAGTGTGTGGGTCGTTTCTACAGGCAAAGGCAAACTTTAATGCTTCAGTTAGCGCTTACAAGCTCTCCAAACTTCCATACATTTCGCTTGTAGTCGGCATTTGTTTGATGAGTTCGGTAAGCGTCTATTGAAAATTGATGAGAGGCTTTTGTTTTCCATTGCAAACGATGTTAATGCTTGTCAATCAATTTGTTTTAATTCTCGTGCTGAATTTTATTGGATTTTGTGTATAGATTAATAATAATATTGTTGAGTTGACAACAACTGGAGTATCTTCCTAATTGCGGTTGAAACTGCCGTTGAAACTAGATGCAAAGTCTAGGAATTGCATCTACTTAGTTAAACTGCAAATTTCTTTACGGTACTAACTGTGAACTGGGGCTAAATTAACAAGAAATAAATAATATGTTTATTAGCCGGAGATATGGCTAAAATATTGTGCAAGTAGGTAAAATGTACAACATGTCTCGCCGATGAATATAGAGTACAAAGAGATACTAAAGAGAGTAATAAGTCGGACGGTCCGAAATTAAAGCATCAGAAAGAAAAAAATAAATGGCTAATTCAAAAATAGAACATATCGGAAAAAAATATTCTTAACGACGAAAGAAAATGATAAAAAAAATTATAACTTCCCATCTGACATTAGTGTGTGAATATATCAAGGCATATAAATTGGGCGACGTGCGACGGACAAAGCTAGACTTCAGATTTAGACTATTACAGAAAGTTTTAAAAGTGTTAAAAATTGAATTACTAAAAATTCATTACAGAGAGATGTGGAGTTAAATATATAAACATATTTTTTTTTATAATTATTACAATAGCAATATTGTAATCATGTTAGAAAATAATGTTGGTATACCTTCAAAGAAAACAGGGCTTGGACAGTAATGAAGTACTAATCGAAGGTGTACTAATTACGTTAATATTTGTGTTTTTGGAGAATCATAACCTGTAGACATAATTTGTCTTCCAATAAGTCTGCTTTGAACGGTGACGATGCTGGCATAATATAATTACGCGCGTTTAATCATTTAAGCGCTTGCTAGGATTTCAAAAGACTGTATATGTGAATGTAAATTTAATTAACCACAAAAGATTAAAAAAATAATCAATCAACGATAACAAACAGCAGATAACGATTTACGAGGTAGTGAAACTATTAATGTTATCATTAATTAACAAGATAAACTCAACCTTGTTATTTTCCAATCCATTGGTTAGCCAATTTCACGAATGAAACAATGTAATTAACATTTGCTATACAATAGATGTGCGATCAGATTATAATGTGCCACAGCTTTTGTGTATTCGAAAGTACCATTTTAGTAATATTAAATTTGGACGTGAAGCTATACAAATACAGAAATCGGATAATTATTATCGTAATATTTGAACGGCCAAACCATGCAAATTTACGTTTAAATAATCATTTCTTTGGAATCTGTTTCGAAAATTGTATATTATTGCATGTACTATAGTATTTTTTAATAAAAAATTAACTTACAAGGATAATATATTAGAACTGGTTGAAAAACATGATTATAAGAGGAAACCATGTCAAAAGGAGAAATCACTCCTTTGTTTTGTTTTTGTTTAAATCACGAATAAATAGGTCACGAGGACAATACTCCACAGAGGAAAACGAATTGTAAAAAATGACCGGTCAAGTTTGACGCGCAGACAGCTTACTTTCTTGTTTCATAACTGAAAATGATAAGTGGATCGTAGGGACGGCCAAGACGCGCGAAGGGAATATTCACACGTCGAGTTTTGGTAAGAAATTCTGACTAGAGGTAAACACATTCTGCTAAGCTGCATTTTACATTCATAATGTATTGATTTTATGCTGAATAGAGCAGGTACGTGTTGTGTTCGTATAGAGTTGGATACTTATGTAAACACTAACAACACGCGCGTTGTAAGCCGAGCGAGAATATTGCAAACTGTATCTCGTCGGTCGGGAGGACGCTTCAAACGTGAGGTGCATTATGAAAAATCTGAATTTTGCTATCAAGTATGGCGTGTGTGTCTTTGTGGCTTGACGGCGACTTCGTCAACTGAGACCGCGGTAAGTCGGCAACACTCGGAAACTTTCGCCCGCGGACGCCGCGTCGTTTGCATAGAGAAAGCGCCTGTTTTGTTTAAAGTTTTCCTTTTGTGAATCTAAAGTGCTATTTTATTTTTCACGTCGCCGTTTTTGGACTTACAAACGTCTGAGAAAAGGATTTTCTTTTTCCCCTCGGCCAAATTTAATAAAGAAAATCTGTTCACGCGGGGAATAGAGATGTCTAGAGGACGTATTGTGAGTGGAACGAGTCACGCACGGGAATGTTACGGCACAGTACGTACGATATTTCATTTCCTGAGATCTTAGCACCACTAATTAAATGTTAGAACTTGTTGCCAGATTTCATTTAAATCTCGTAAAGCGTCGCGAACTTGAGACGGAAATTAAAAATTCTGAACGTTTTATTGTAAAAGTTTATCTTAGTTTTGTGAGACGAGACTGCGCCGTTGAGAACGTTTTGATTTTAATTTGTTCCAGATCCTGTTCACAGAATCCTATTTCGTTTCACATTTATTTTATAAAGCAAAAAGCTTATCACTTTATGATTGCCGGGACTGTAGATATAAGAATAAGAAAATGAAGAGCAAGAGGCAGTTTCATGCCTTCAAGGTTTACCCGCGGCACTGAGTCTGAGAAAACTCATACTTCTGCCATAGAAGTATGAATTTTCTCAGACTCACAAACTTCTCCACCGCTGGACATATTCCTCTCTCAACTCACCTCGTTTGGAGTATTCAAGTTTTCGAGGCGATAATTTGAATTGGTCATACTACTATATGCGTTATTGTTATCCCATATCACCTCACAGCTGGCCGCAATTTCAAATAAAGTCTAAGAGTACTATTTTCAATTCTTTTGTCGAGATTGTACAGTTTAAATAAAAAAAAAACCTTATCTACAAACACACTTATCACGTGCACACACACCCATACCGTAAAAAACTACTTGTAGATCACAAATTTGTTCCGGAAATCGAATCCGCAACTCTAGCGCAGAAGGCTAATGGTTTGGCTATGGCCACTGCGCCGACAGTGCCGTTGACGAGACATTGTCATCTCAACTGTTAGTATTTCTATTATGTATTATTATTAAAAAAAAAATCTTGACACAATTGGAATGACTTTATCAATCCACGCTTTCATAGTCATCGTACTGTAATAATATATTTTCAATAGCTACTTGTTAGGTTCTATACGACAATACTTTTACGGGCCATTTGAGGTTACATGACTTCTATTAAATGATTTGCTTAAGTAATAGTCTTGACAACTTATTTATAACAACAAGCCTATATTCCCTGAAGGGTTAGGCAGAGGTGTACTATTCAACACTCACATTTCGCCGATGATTTATTGAGTCCCACGTAATAGGGACCGAACCTATTGCCATCTACCAGGCACAGTTCCAATTTCCATGCAGAAAAACCGAATAACACTTTGCCTGACCCGAGAATCGAACTCAAATCACCGAAACAAATTATTTATGAATTTCATATTTCCTCTTTAACTCAACTACGTGTTCAGAAACATAGACACCGCTTTTACATCAAAACCTCGTCTTAAATACAGCAACTTGGTGCAGACAGGGTTTGTTTGTCGAAGCTCAATTCGACATTGTGAGAGTCAATAAACGATTTTATGCTCGAATAACTATGTTAATGGCGCCAGCAACCACAACAAAAACATTCGGCGTCTTGCAGCAAACTTGTAACTGGGCTTTTATTACCTACATATAGTTTTTATGCGACTGCTTATAATATGCAAAAGTTATCTGAAATGTAGATCAGTGTCGCACAATTTTTTTATGTCGTGCATAATTTTATGTGATGTATTTATACACTGTGCTATTCTGGTGGGTAGGAATTCTCTAGGGGTCATTCTTATTTTTATAAAAAAAAGTTGTCACACACTTGGAATAATTTTTGTATCGTGAGTGCGTTTACAATACATGCACAAACAAACCCGCAATCTGTAGGATACATAAAAATTTGTTCCGTACGGGAATCGAATCTGCGACACGTAGCGCAGCAGTCAATCTCCCAACCACTGCGCCAACCGTGCCTTCTTATTTATGTGTCTATGTAACTTTACGTGACTGGACGGGTTACAAGAATAAGCGAAACATATATAGCTCAAACAGTTGCGAAATTTTTTGTATTTTCTTTTAGAAAACAAACCTGCTCGTAGTTGGATACATCCTGTATCATTGGAACAGTTTACACACGAGAATATAACATACATAAATATTAGTTTCTTAGGGGAATTGAAGCCGAAACCTGATCGCTTCGCCACTGCACCAATAGTGTCGTCCCTTCTACATTTTCCTCCAAGGATTGACATTAGCAAACTAAACCTCGCAGATGGACTGATCTGCGCGAAAGCTATGTAGCTAAGAGCCCCTCCTCTGGTTACCTTATGGAAATTAAATGTATTGTACCAACGATCTGCCTCATGTGAATTTTATGGTCATATCTACTTGATCTCACAAAATACCATAAAAAAAATAAGCTACGCGACCGACACCGGCACGACGTGAAAAGCTTGTGATTAATGGCTCCGAATAAGTTCGAGATCAAAAAATATATGCAAAAAAAAAAATTGAAGGTATAGATTACTAACTTATTTCTTTGTTACAGGTAAGTTCACCCACTGTTTCCAAGTTCCAAGTATATAAAGAGAAAAGGATCCATTTAATTCAGGTGCGAAGACAAAAGGTACTCTCGATTGTCTGTTAGACAATTGTAATCTAAGAAAGATAAGTTTGGAGCAGGACTTAATTGTTAAAACGAAAGATTAACCCTTTCAACGCTAATGACAAAATAAGAAGAAGGAAGTCGTAAAATCATCAATCATTCAAATTAAAATGCTATTGTTTTAATTACTTTTAACGTTGATATTTTACTATTTGACGTAACTATTTTGATCATTGTACAATTACTACGTTTACGTCACAATAATTAAAAGATTTGAAATTAGTGTTTTTTTTTTAAATTGTATGTGCTTTTAGCCGCGTGTGACTTTGAGTGTCTTCTGACAAACATAACCTAGGGATGTGCCTTTCGTAATAGCGAGTAGATAACAATTAAACTACACAAACAGCGGTTAAGAGTACGAGCACCGCCGCGGAGCGAACACGGAGGTTCTCATGTAGATCACAAATAATGAATTTACGGTTCGATAAATATGTAAATTTCAGTTGGAAGGATAGCAAATTAATGCTTAATTTCTCTGTTCTGTTTCGCATAAATTTCGCAAATATATTCCTAAAACCCTTTTGATAGACGCCAGAAGCATTAATTTATGAAAACCCACAAATAATACAAAATGTTTAAAATGACTTGTTGTCCTGCGTTATTTTGGGATCAATTTGTTATTGGTAATAAACAAGTTTTAAAGAGATATCCAAATTAATTTATTGGCTAACAAGTTGGACAATTTAAACTTTAAAGTGTACACTCTGGCGGAAGTGATTCGTTTGGATGTTCTAGTGGCTTGGTTTGATTGATTTATTATTAATTGTATGTTTAAACCCATTGAGATTTACATTAAATAGGTAGTCAAGAAGAAAAATAATGTAAATTCACACAGACCTACTGAGTTGAGAGATTTAATTTTACTCAAGAACTTTCTTATATAGGCTAAGCTTAAGCTAAGTTTAAGCTACCTAACGAAAATCAGTGCTCTATGATAATTTTACCAAATATTTAAAAATTGCTCTTACTGTAAGCCTAGATAAATAATAATAATAAAGCCTTTTATTTTCATATCCTTAATTTTACATTTTGATATAGTTAGTATTGTTAGTTTAGCTTATTATCTAGTTTTTAGTTTGGTTAGTGGTTTTCTTCGAGGATATGAACCCCTCTTTGGGTGAAGGCCTCCTCCAACTTCTTAAGTAAGCATAGATATCGACTTAAAATTGTCCTTCTCTTTTAACGCGGAATACGGGCACAAACTTCATAATTAAACATATTTTATTTAAAGGTGTTGGAATATTTTATCTTAAGGGGCAATACACATGAGATGAATTAATATACCCGGAAAAAGAGCAAAGACTTAAACGTCCGCAGACGCTCGTTACTCTACTTCATAAAAGAGCACAATTCTTGAGAGTCCTTTAAAAATTCAACGCTCAACTTTTTCGGGTTACTGCCACAAAATTTCACTTTTATTTCTTTGACCGTTGACTTGCTCTAACGCAAAAAATGGCATTTACGGTTCGTTAATCAAGTCATTAAGTACTTGACCAGTAAAAGTGTATTGCGCTCCGGACTGTTGGCGAGACGTAATTAAAGTCAACGGCCACTTTTATTATTCAATATGCACTTGCCACAAACTGAATTGTACTAAATAGGCCATTTAAGTTACGGACTTTAACGTAATTTTTGGACTTTGATGTTAACTAAATAGCTTTTTAAATACATATATAACAAGAAAACGTCGTTTGATGTCGAGTAATGCTTAAAGGCGATTGTCGTTTCCCTGTCACTGAAGACGTGGTAACAACCAGGTCAATTAAATAAGGATTATAGCGGCTCAATTTTGGTTTTCCATTTACGAAAAATATATTCAAATGATGTGTTTGTAATTGGAAGCTAATTTGACGAATTAGGTATTTTAAACGTACGTTATCTTCAAATTTTCCCCGTAAAGTATTTATAACGACATAAAGTAGAATTAAACGCGGGTCGTATAACATTCTCACTATAGAGTAAAGAAAATGTCTGTTACTAGAACAAATATAAATTGTTTTGACCTTTCCCAGTAACATTGAAACTTGAGCTTTAATAATTAATTTTCCTTCGAACAATTTACTTTATTGAGTGTAAATATTATTCATTCTACAAAGCGTTGTACAAAAGTACGTTGTTTTGAATAAGACATTTACAAATCGCTTGTGTTATTAAGACATAATAATGTTATTCTTCAGTAAAAAATTCACATAACCTTTCGTTCATATTAGACTAAACATCTGTTGTTTTAGGAATAAAAAGTAATATGCTAAGCTAACTGTTACAAGTGTGTCTAGACTCGGGCAGTATAATAACATTAAAGAGTTAGCCAGCTGCATTCCATACTTACGAGAATATCATAGTGCCATCAACTATCTTGAGAGCGGCCCGTATCAGCTGATCTGCGAGGTTAAGCTGTGTTTACGGTCATTCCTTGGATAAGTGACCATTCGCACATACTGAAACACATTTGTGTCTCGAAGAGCGTCTGATAACCAGGCTAATTGGGTGGTAGATCATAAGGCTGTCGGTCGGTGTAAAATTATAATATTCTGCCGGGTCCGGTTAAACTAAGAATCGAACTCAACATACTGTATATATGTATGTAGGTGGAAAAAGGCTGAATGATGATCAATAGTTTGGACCTTTCAAACATTATGGATGCATTCTAGTAACCTACTAAATTTAAAAGATATGGTTGAACAATATTTTTCCAAAAAAAAAAAAAAAGTTTTTCTAAAAAAATCTATCGTCACTTTAAAAATCTTTCTCTATATCCGGTAACCGAAAAAATAGTAGTGGTTAGTAGAAAATAATATGGGTACATATTACATATGGTTATATAAGTTGTTATGTGCAATTTGTCTAAAATTAATTACTCCAATACTTATCAGTCTTCTTACTCACTTTGTATGTATCATCACGCCAAATATCTCTGCTTACCCTATAGACGGTTTAACCGAGATTATTCCTCGCCGCCAGTTTACCACAGTTTCGCCGTTTGAGTTGGTATCACCTTGGGAGTCAGTTTGTACGGAACGCGCAGGGTAACGAGTAAAGTTATAAGTAGGATCAGGAAGCTTTTAAATTAAATAATCCTTAATAGAATAATCTTTTTTTATGTACTTTAAAGCCTACCCATGGGCTGGATCTAACGAAATTTTGGAATTCAGATATTTCTTCATTATTTTTTATTAGAGTTCTGGTTACAAATTAATTTTGTTTATTCGTTATGTTATTAAATGAAATATCTACCTAATATTCTATTTCGAATATTTTTTATGTAAGTCTTCAAAAAATTAAGGTTGAATTTATGAAATTTGATTCGGGTTAACCTTGTCTTATATTTCATAAAATAACTAAAGCTCTGATCGATTAAAGGAAGACGAAATTATAATTTTTATTATTATGAAGGAGGCAAAATTAACAAAATGATATGTTAGGTGTCAAAAAAATAAAAATAACAAATGACCAAAAAAGCAATCTTTTTGAGTACCCACTTAATGCGGCTAATAACGTCGTTACATGTCTTGATTCATTCGTATCGTTTTTAATAAGGTTCGCCGAATGAGATCCCCTCAACAAAGAGAGGTTGATGAGCTGAAATTTGTCGGAGGCTTCGTCAATTTTCCGGATCCAATTATTGCCACATTGTTAGTCGCAAACGCAATATTACCCTTATGTTTACTTGCTCCGTTTTATTATACAGAATAATGTTTTGGACGGTCTAAAAATTAAGGTGGTGTTAATGGTGTGTGAAATAACACGGTCGGAGTAATGGTAGAGCGATTGACTGCTGCACAGTAACGGGTTCGATTCCCGCACGGAACAAATATTTGTATGGCCTACAGATGTTCCGGGTCTGGTTGTCTGTGTAGGTGAACATTTCTGTTTGTTAACGGAATAATTCCTAGAGTGGGGCAACGTATAAAAAACGATAGCAATAAAGAAAAATGTGTTTTTTACGTAAATTAATAATGTCAGCAGCTTAGCAAAAATTAATATTATTTTTAGTACATAATAAATGAAACCGATATTGTACCTACAAGACCTACATGTATAAGACCTATTGTTAAGAGTAGTAGGTGCCTGTTTGATCTTAGACTACAACATCAAGCTTTTAACTCTAATTTGCTACAACGAATTTCATTTGACAGTCATACAATTACTTATAATGACTGTAAGTTAAACGTATTCCAATAGATCCAAAATTGGTATTCCAATTGCAGTTCGCGTGTGACCTACATCACAGATTGTTACAAATTATGTCTGATCACTAAATAAACAGCTCTAATACATTTAATACAAAGCTATTATTGCCGTGCTTTAGGCTAAATTTCACTTTTGCAATTGAACCCAGGCTCATTAATACTAGATTCGATATGTATACCTACGTGTATGTAGAAAACGTTGCCATCTTCATGTAAAGTATGAACTAAATATTGCCATGTAGAAAACTTCATTCAAATTTTGACCACGATGATTAACGTCCTACTATTATGATATTCCGTGACTGCCTCTTTAGTCTAGTGGTCGCAAGCGCGACTGTAAAGCGTGAGATGTTCTGTTCGATTTTCGGATCGGGCAGTGTAACTGAGTATTTCTGTATGGGAATTCTCAGTAACAACGCGTAGTTTGGAACTGTGCTTGGTGGATAGCAATAGATTGGCCCCCTATTTCATGGGACTCTATAACGGCATTGGCTAAATGAGGGTGTATAATAGTACACCTCTGCCTAACCCCTTATGTTATGTATGATTTAAGTCCTTTTGTAACGCGTTAAGCAATTGTCTTATTAGACTTATTTCTTATTTCGTTATTTTTTCTTGTGGTAATCCGGCCGAATAATAATAATAATGAGATTCCAACAAAGCCTTCTGTACTTAAATTGTTTTGTGTATTTTCATCATTCACGTTATTGTTTATCATATTAGCTTTATCATCAAAATTCAGATGTTTGTCTTCTTAAATATCGATAACAAACTTATCATGGCTAAACGATACTGCCATAAATAGGAGTAGGTAATTCGCAACATCAATATTAACTTACATGTTAATGTGTATACAAACAGGTTCCTAATTAACATAATTCACTTTACCAGTAAGAACTTTATTTACTTCATCGTGATTTCCCAAAACCGACACTCTCATCTGCGGACCCTTGGATACATTACTGTCAGTCCAAATTGGGTTATTCCCACAATGTGGGACTCAATTTTGCGACTCGTGACTAGTAATTTTAAAGGTCCAAGGTCCCTTGTTTTGAAATGTCATCTACATGTGCTGTGGTCTAAAAGTTCCATGTTTTGACCTTCTACTAAATACTGGGAATAGTTTCTGCGTGTCCCACCAAATATTAAATTAGGTGTAGGTACTACGCTAAGAAAAAAAACTTTTTTTATACGTTAAGTGGCCTTTTTTGCTTTAGGTTATGAAGAAAACTTGTTATCTTTCTGATGCAGTTGCATCTTAATTATAACTTTAGAGTTAATTTCTGTTTAATCGTATTCGACTTGTAATTTATTTTCAAGTATTGCACTGACCAAGATAATTTTGGATTAATAAATATACCTACTCTGTATTTACAGTCATATTAATATGTAGATATATATGATAGATATATATGTAGATATATTGTGTTAGTTCAGTATAGAATTAGCATTCAAGTTACGTGACAAAAGCAGACTAAAAAACATGAGAGGTAAAACCAAAGTAATAAATGTCACATATACAATAAAAAACCTCAAATAGATCTGAGCAGGCCACATGATAAGAAATAGGCGAATTAAATGGTCATAAGATGTCACCGTGTGGTACCCCCAAGACGGGAAAAGAAGGAAAGAGCGTCAAAAAAGGAGATGGTAGGATCAAAAATGCTAGAGCAACATGGACAAGAAAAGCTACAAATGGAAAATTATGGCAAACTCTACAGGAGGCCTATGCCAAAAGCAAAGGGCAAGCTATTACCAATGTTATCGATGTCGATGATTAAAAAAATTAATAAACAAAATGCAATATTAATGTAATTAACAACAAGTTTTATAAATTTTTTATTTAATATTAATATATAAATGTATGAAAATAAGAATTAAAATTAAATGTTTGTAATAGGAAAAATATTGTAATATGTATCAGTATTGATTTGCATTTGTATTTTGTATATTGTGTTAGTATAATTATGTCTTGTTTTGTTATTAAGGTCAAGTATCATATTACCCGGGTAGGTTTTGACAAAAGGTCGTAAAAGCTTTTGTAAAGCTCGTGGAGCGTAATGGGATTACGTACCCTTAATTAGAAACCAGTAACATTTTAAAAGCTCGAAGATAGGGAACGGCAGACATCGTAATTACATTCAAGTACACAAGAGTGAAGCTTCTAGAAAATAATTGGTAGTATGAGTTAAACATGTAATATAGCTTCGCGTACACTGTCACGCGTCACGTTGCGAATGACATTTAAATTAAGTTTAGATACAAAATATAAATTCAAGACACGTTTGACTTCTAGATTTGAAACTATGTTGGAGACGATCGGTTCTAGACTAAATAAGAATATCGTCCAAACTTCAGCAATACTATAATAGACTGATATTTACTTACCAAACGCTGAGATCGTCGCGGAGCAACAGTGTTTACATCAGCCGGAGAGAAATCCAAGCTATATTTATTTATCGCTTTCGATAGCATTGGCGAGAGGCTACAATTACCGAAGTCCCCCACGCTACTGCAATTTTGCAAATTGCTGATTTTACTTCTGCCGATGGCAAGACGTTTTAAATTGCAACTCGTTATATGCATTAAAGAGTAACATCTTCGACTCACGGATTCCAACTTTTGAAAGACATGTTGTTCACGATATTGTAATTATGAATGAGCCATACATATTTATAAGTTGTACATCTGTTATTTATTTGTGAACTCCAAATTTTGGTCATCGACATCGTCGGAATGCTAATGACTTGTTGTGATTATTCCCAAGGCTTCCTATTCTTGTCTGTTCGTAATATTATTATTTGTTTTCTTTAGGAAGTTCAAGTTGGAATAACTTGGAACAAAAGTGAGCAAAATTGTTGAAGTAAAAGTAAGATCCAACAACGGTAACATCTTTACTTTCTCCTCATTTCACCTATATTCCTATATTAGGTATGTGAGTGGTGTGCCTTTTATGGTAAAGACGAAGATGTTTGTACACTGCAGACAATTTAATGTTTTTAATCAATGTTAATACTGACACGAAACGAACAACTGCAGTATTGGTTTTATAGTGGTTGGTACTGTAGTGGCTTTTAGTAACAAAGGTATAACTCAAGCATATCTACAACCCGATTTAAAATTGCACCCAATTGTATGGAGTGTAACGAATCAACATAAATTATGAAACTTTACACCGGAGCTAGCAGTTATTGCGATAAATTGTTCGTTGTCGAGTTCATTAACGAGTTACTCGCACGCGAGTACAAGGCGTTTTTCATAACCGATGCAGACGGCCTTATGCATATTTGATGGAGCGTGGCAGTGCTTTTAAGTACCTGTCAACGTTTGCTGAGGCGGCAGTGAGCCAACTAATTAATGTAACAACTCGTTATAATACGTACGGTGATGGTGATAAGGTCTAATTTACATTGTTTTTGAGCTGAAAATAACGTGGTTCAACATAGTGGAACGCTCCAAGTATATGTCAAGGGCGACCGGGCTGACTTGCATACAAGTTTAACATTGCACCGGGTGTTATTGATGATGAATAATATATGTATTGCGAAGAACCGTGTAATTGCAAGGTATTTTTTTTTTTGAATATTCATCATTAATGCTTGCTAGGTTTCGTAATTTATTGTTTGTGAAGGTATCGAAATGAGATTGTCAGTGATTTGTCATAGTCCATTAGTAGGTTGCTGGCGGATAAGTTAAGTAAGGTCATGGTATGCATGTTTTCTGATAAATAAAACGTCTTACGTTTATTGTACATTAATGAGCTATGAAGCCATAATTCATAAAATTGACTGGCAATCAATCAGTGTAATTGATTACCATTCAATTTTTTTATGACTATATACAATCTTCTAATCTTTTTAATATCCATGGTATATAATTCCATTATAATCAATAAAATTATTAATGGTACAGGGAAAAATGGAGCAAAATTGTTTAAATGTAAATTGATAGGTTATGTAAGAAGTAAGAACAGGGGCACGCACGCAACGGCCTTATAATTACAATTCTCATAGCAAAATCATAACCTGTAGTCCGTGCAGCCGACAACAAACCGACACTTAATATTAATAACAAAAGCAACGGCGCAATGACACAAGAATGCTAGAGCTGTTGCCGTAATGGAACGTTAAAGAATGCAATTTACGTAATTAAAAACGAAAATGAGGTCCATGTGATTAAATCTACACTCTACTTCCAACTATTATAGACATAATTACATTTAATGCACGAACCGAGTTTATACTTTTCTCTGAAACTTTTCTCATCATAACACACCCCGAATGTGACCTATAAAAAACAATTTAGATTCTAAATCCCGACAAAATCCTGCCTTCCGCTGGTTTATCTTTATCCAAAGGGACTTTATTTGATACATTTTGTGAGACTCCGTTTGCCCTTAATGTGAAATTCTTTTTCTACAGCATAATTAGATTTTGATTTTGAAGAGATTAAATTCAAATACGAAACGAAGTAAGCTTTGAAGAGCAATAAAATCCTATTTGCATACTAAATATTTTCATGAAGCCCTAGAACTAAAAAAATACCTGAGAGGTAGAGAGTATTCAAATTGGAAACACATCAACCACATCACAAAAAGACAATCGGGTTAAGCCTCGAAGATCGGGTGCAGTGAATCAAATGAAATCTGACTACAATAAAACCCGCGAAATCCCGCAGAACAAAATACAAATTCGAAAATCGGGGTACAATAAAGTTTCGCGAATGCCTTATCTGCCTATATCTTGCTGTCAGGATAAGTCCTTCATTCGGGTCCATACACCATTAAACGAAAACGTTCGCGGTTTATAAAAATACACCAAGTACGTGATACATTTTGCTCGGTTTTTCCTCCAGGACGCTGTTCGGATTAGCCATGAGAAGATTTATTAGTCTCTCAAAGTAAGTTTCACAGGTGCGTGCGTCAGAATGTCGCTTGGAAAAGAGCTTTGTT
Source organism: Shargacucullia verbasci (assembly GCA_947562105.1). Taxonomy (NCBI): domain Eukaryota; kingdom Metazoa; phylum Arthropoda; class Insecta; order Lepidoptera; family Noctuidae; genus Shargacucullia; species Shargacucullia verbasci. The sequence goes on along the minus strand of OX387289.1, from coordinate 8,338,097 downwards.
GTACGTTTAAAGGGGTTAAGTGGAGTAATTTGTTTGATTTAATTTGTAACATAGCTTTATCTCTTTGATACCTCAGGCGAAGATTTTTAATTATATATGGTAAATGTGTAAGAAAAAGAATAATAATTATACTACTTGTAGTTGACATCATCAGTTTTGCAAAATCATTAAAGAAGGTAGGAAGGTAAACCTGCCTATATTAAATGGTTAGCATAATATAATACTTTTTACTTTCGAAATGATACCAGCGCCTATGATACATATGTATGTTACGAATCCAGTTTACGTAAAATATATTTAATTTTGAAAATGAAAAAATGGTCAAATCTTGGAGAGTAAATAGTTAGAAGCAAAACCCTCACATACATTACACAATTAAGCATAGCTTCTCTTAAATACCCACTACAATCCCCCGCTTAATTAGTACTTAGTACACTTTATTTTTAATTAACAACCGTTTTTAAATGAAAACAAAGACATGTGATTGCCAATGAATCTGAGGGGCTTAGCCAAATTGGTTTCCGGGACATTTTAGATCGTCCTCTAGCGTACAATGGACTGTACCGTGCTTTTGTGCTCTTTGTTGGACGATCTCGATTGGCCGATAAACAAACCTTGCTATAAAGAGAGCCGATTGGGAGTCGTAAGAACATCCAACTATTTTAAGGAAAATACAGGAAACGGAATCGGTTCGATTTCTGCAAGGGTAAGATACGGAACTTTCTTGCGATGGAATTGAATCCATGAATAGCTCAATGTTTTACTCGGGCAGTTAGACACAGTTTTTGTTCGTGTATTAAAATAAATGTCACGGCCGGAGCTCGCGGTAATTATTATCCTGTGTGTTATTTGGGGTTTGACATATTATGACTACATTGACCTTTAAAATTAGGTAATTAAGGACTACATTGCCTTTGGTTGTTTTTTGAGTGATGATAATAATCTAGGTCGTTAAGTCTTAATATAATATCATATATTTTTTCCTGTTTGTCGGAATTTGATTAAAATTTTCCATTCTAAAAGGTCATGCCCTTGACAGTGAAAGCAAACCAGTTACTTCAAACTTAATGTAGTGGACACTTGGCCTCGATAACATTTGTACTATCACATGATAGCATCACATCTTTACCTTCAAAGGATTAGGCAGAGGTGGAGCTATTATTCTACACCTATGTTTCTGTAATACCGTTATTAAGTCCCATATAATAGAGGGCGGGTCTATTGCCATCTACCGGACATTTCCTAGCATCCAGGAAACCTCAATAACACCCGTAGCGAAACCGACCAAACAACTTCTCGCAACTTTATACCAAGAAGGTTTAACATAACATAGCATCACGCCTGTATTTCCCGAAGGGTTAGGCAGAGATCTACTATTATACACCCACATTTCGCCGATGCTGTTATTGAGTCCCATGTAATAGGGGGCTACCCTATTGCCATCAACCGGGCACAGTTCCAAACTCCGTGCTTCTATTGAGAATTTCTATACAGAAAAATTCAATAACACTTTTTCCGACCTGGGAATCGAACCGGGGACCTCACTAGACCAATGAGACAGTCAAAAGGGTTTAATATTAATTAAGTAGGTACTTAAACATTCAACACAAATAAACATTAATACATCAACGTACCACGATAATTATCATTACCAGGTTGTTTATCATTGCCGATCGAGTGTATTCAATCCAAGACGCACGCCTGGCAGGCTCCCTGAATATTAATGGGATGATATGTTTTAGTGCGTCTCGCTGAAACATTGCCAACAGCTAGGCAGACCGTAAACATCCCGCACTGAACCTCTGTGTATTATTGAATAACTTCCACGGTGCAATGACATTATAGACGTATTAATTCCAGGAATTGGCAACTAGGAACAGAATAGTTGAAAACGACAGACCATACAGACTTAATGAAGTTTGTCAATACGTGTTCTATGAACTGACATTATCTACAATTCCACACTATTATAAATGCGAAAGTAACTTTGTTTGTTACCTTATCATGACTAAACCACTGAACCAATCATCATGAAATTTTGCATATACATTGTCAAGAGTACAGAACAGGACATAGGGTACCTTTAATCCAGAAAAAGTACTGTCTTAGGACGCTAGATGGCGCTACGTGTGAACCGAAAAAATACACGGGTTCGTAATCAATGCGGGCGAAGCCGCGGGCGGATGCTAGTTAGATAATAAATACAAAATACACGCAGACGAATTCGCGGGCGGCAACAGCTTGTACACAGTAATATCCAATTCGTTTGTAAGAATACGATATTTGGTAGGTATAAGATAATAAAACCCCGACACATGTAAACTTTTCTAAATATCAATTTATTTACTTCTTTGTGTGAGCGATGAAATCAAGATAGAGAACAAATAAAAAATGTATAATTATAGATATCATTTATATAAAAAAGAAAACGCAGAAATGTCCCGAATGTATATAAATTCTAGGTAGTGCTATCTAGCATTTATTTTTGACTATGCAAATAAAAATGTTTTTATACAAAATATTGCTGTTTGCAAACTGTACCTGTACGAATAGTCAAATATCGGGAAACGCAAAAAGTTTTATAAACACACGACACAAATCAGTGCACATAGTTATTCATGCCACAGTCTACTGCCATACATTAACGTACCAAAATATAGCATCAAGCCTGTATTCCTCGAAGAGTTAGGCAGAGGTGTATTGTAACATCCACATCCATGTCATGCAATAGGGACCAAGCCTATTGCCATATCGGACAGCGTTTCAAACTCCGTGCTGCAACTGAGAATTTTCGAGCAGAAAAACCCGATAACACTACCCGACCCGGGAATCGCACCCAGGATGTCACGCTCGGCAGTCTCTCTTGCAAATACTAGATGACAGTCTGATCGAGACTGCTATACAATATCCATTTCAATAAAAAAGAATATTATAGTTCTTTCGCAGCCGTATGAATGAGTATTGTCATTGCAAGAATTGATTTCCCCTATCAATTGACTAAATCTGGGGCAACAATAATTATCGTGTGACAAATTGCTAGCACACTTTATGTCTGTGTTAAGGCCGCCATACACAAACACTTTTCAATTTGTCACGATATTGTGATGATTTCTAAATCGTTTGTTAATCTTCTCTGTGAAGTAGGTAATCGTACTTACTCATAATATCGTGCGTTGACGATATTTCTACTATATATTGGAGTGTAATTGAGACGGTTTTTTCCGAGATCACTGATATATGAAGACAATATGTAAGACAGTTTTTTTCATTTTGAGGAGGTCGTAGCTACATAGCTACTGCGTCGATCTGCGAGGCTAAGCAGCGCTTGCCCCGGTCATTCCTTGAATTGGTGACTATTTTTCACACATCGAGACCCCTCCGTGCCTGGGAAAGCACGTTAAGCAGTTGGTCTCTGGCGTCATATGAAGACCTATGATAGTCTAACCTTAGAGTATCGATGTTGGCAAAAGGCTAGGCAGATGATGGTCTTTTTCATTTAAATATTTATTTTTTAATATTCGTGAATAAAATTCATAATAATTACCATTTTACCTTTAAAATGTTCACGTTAATAAAACCGTAAAACAATAATTAATTTCACAGCCTCTAGTTAGCGATATAGGTGCCAATTTACGAACTAGGCTCATAACACACGTTCGTTACTTTAAAACAAACAACACCTGATATGATCTAGTAATTTGAGCGGCAACTTGTTAATTACTTTAATTCGACGATATGATCTCTACAAGTGTAATTGGAGTGGATCACGACATGTTCGTATTACAGGCAGAAGGTGCCCTAATCGACGTTCATTTCACCGCACATTACAACACGTAATGCCTCCACACACGATTAAATTAAGTGCTAGAACTATGTTTGTAGTGATGAGATAAGACTTATCATACGGTCATGTAATGTTTGCATTCTTTTTGCGCATTTTAAAGTTTATTTTACCCTGACATCTCGAATTCATTGGTCGTTGGTGAAACAGGTAAAACATGTACTGTGATAGAGTAATTGCTCAAGTTGAATTAACGATCTGACGCGATCGCTAAACAGTCCAAAGCATGTATCAATTTTTTTTAGCGATAATATCACTGATTACACATGCCGGATACTCTGTTTTACCCTAATCATAAGGTAGATTAATATCTGAATGAACAAGCAATTCAAAGGCAACTAAATTAAATGTTACGCGCCATATTTGAAACTATACCCTTCATACGAATACCGAAACTCTAGCGCAGTGAAGAATCAAATTGACTTCTGGACAATTCAATTAAGCTGCACGTTAAGTGCAAGTTTGCAAACAACCGTGCGAGATGCTAGCCAAGTTTCCTAGAACAAGTTTATCAAAGAGATTGTAGCTGAACAAGTTAGCCTTCGTCGAATTGCCTTTACGTTTATATACAGACTACGTAGCTATGTTTGTTTGCATCTCCGTACGGGAATGTAAATTTGATTTTATTTGGCACACCTATGCGTATACAGGACGTGTTATTGACGATCAAAGAGGCTCACGATCTCTCATGAGCTTATGTCAAATTTTTGCGGCCTTTGAAGTCACTTGGCGTTTGGTAATTTCGGATACCTATAGCATGTTTTTCGAATAGGCCTGATGTAACTAACGATTGATGAATATCGGGCAATTTATCTTTCGCTGGATGAAATGGATTATCGCCGAAAAACTTTTTTCGGGTGGTACTTTTGGTCGTATTTAACGAATAAAATTTGTGAGTTCTTTTGTTGCTCCATATTGGGCGACGTTTAGTTTAGCTCTTATAACTGCATCCTCTATTCACTCTTACACAAACTTACGTGCATTTTTTCTTATCTTATTTTGCGAACGTAACATTTCAAACCTGGAATACATAAATCACTGATACCCATTATACCTATATAGCTATACGTACGTACGTATGCATATCAGATACCACTTTACGTTACCGTACATACAACTAAGGGAATAACTAACCTAAATTCAGTTATGTAAGCCATCTTACCAATGTTTCAACAGTAGGTTAGTGAACCGACGAATTGAATTATAAGGTTACCCTCACTGTAACTCCATCGAGATTATTCAATTGGGCTTGCTGAATATCAATTGGGTAGCAATGAGTAGCAAGTCAGGTAAAATAGATGTCGAACTGAAATAATATTATGACGTTGACACAGTGTGATAGCGGTTAGATTTAATAGAAATATTTGCTTTGACGATTTTACGTAAGTAATATTTGCAGATTATTATATTAGTTAAAATTAATCTGTATTCATGGGAATTAACTTTTTTTATTAGCGATTATGAACACCAACCTGTTTGTGTCACATAAACTCGAATCGCTCTAGTTTCTGCATTGCTTTACCTGTAGGATGGAAGATGACACTTATTTGATGCAATCGTGAAACAAAAATGATCCACTTATTCAACACCTCAGAATAACCAGGATGTAGAATTATTTCAAGCATTTCAAAAAATAATATATATAGAATGTATTAATAAGTCGGAACCAAGACGTCTTTTGTCTTTCGGCTGTATTGTTTTTACTTTTTTGATATTTCAAAAATAGAGTTGCGATTATTATGAAAACAATATAGGTACATTTACATGTCATCAATATTGTACGAGTAAGTGTTAAGGGTAGAGCATAATAAAACGATAGATAATGTTGGCATGTCACTACTACTAGTAATACTTTATGACATAACGAGTTTTACGATCGTCCTGAGCCTCGTCCACTTAGGCCAGGGTACATTAAGTCGTGAATGACGTTTTCGAAGGTCTGTTGGCCATAAACCAGTGTCGCTGGGGCATTGTGTGCCTGCTTGTAAGCCTTCAGATTCTGTATACATGATTTAGTATTCCCCAGTACAATTCTCCTGAGAACTGAAGGTGTAACTAGGATGTCTTAGTTATGCAGATGGTAATAGGGTGTAGTCAACGTCCTATTAGCATGTGCTGACGTAGCCCATAACACAATAATAATGTCTGTATGAAAACATTGAAAGTTACATTTACAAGAGTCTAAACGTAAAAAAATACTGTTTCTACACAGGTTTCAGAAATCGGAACTTAGAAAACAAAAGAAGAAATATGCAATAGTGAGACCAGTTTAACCATACGCATATAATAATTAATTCGTGCGTAACTTCACGATGCAGCGATGGGAGCGCGTGCTTTAACTTGAAAGCAAAAAAAAAAACAAATTTGCTGTCTAAACAAAATATCTAAATAAATAAATATCTCTTTATTTTAAATTTATGCTGACGTATCTGAAAATTTTTAAAAGACCATTATTAGGTGTTGTATAAAGCATACACGGGACTGGCTGAGAAGTTTAAAGTTCACAAGAGCACATTATGAAACTTTCCCCTTTCATAAATTCAGTGCTCCTTTGACGGGCTAAGTGAAATTTCAAATTACCGACGATGCACCAAAGTCTATGGACTTGGCGATAGTAACGATGATGTAGGTATTCAGTAAAGTAAGAAGTTTAAGGTCCGTAAACAAGTTTCAGTATGTTCGGGTACTATGTTTAAGTTTTATCATAACCAAACTGTAAAACAGTTTGTAAAAGCTACTTAAAAATATTTTAGAGTTAAAATGTTTTTGTTTTGTTTATTCAGGATTTATAGGCAAAATAGTGGATGTATTATTTGTATATGTGTCAAAGAGTATTTAGAGTAGTATATATATTAATACGCTCTCAAAGGGGATTTGGAATGGCAAAACCAATAGGTAATTAGTATGTTATACGGAAATCGGTTTTGGATATTTTGACTACGAACTGGTTATTAAACTGTGATGATGTGACAAATACTTCTGAATATTATACCCGTTGAAAAATATATATAATTAATATACCTTAGTGCTAAAAGTTGGTGGGTGATAATTTCAAGTTTAGTAATTTGAATAACCTTATTCAATGATAAATGAAATTTCAACTAAGTGAAATGTTTAGCATTTACGCCTGGATCAAATATGGAAAAGCTTTGAAACTTTTTCAGTAATTTCTGATTGACGTTTTTAAACTTTTATCGAGACGGCACAGAACTGAAATAAAAGGGGTTTTCTGTCTACACTTTGGGGACTTGAACTTAGGAAAACCCTGATTACTTTTATATAAATTGTTTAAATATTGAGCTCTTATTGAGCGTGGTACCAATAAGCCCTATAATATTAAGCACATCATCACGCTTGTATACACCGACGTATTAGGCAGGGGTGTACCATACCGCAGTCACGTATTAAAGGAGGGGCGAGCCTATTACCATATTTGGCACAATAATTCAAAACTTCCTCTTTCGAAATGCTCGAGATGGGCATCCAACGCAGGATCACACTTAGCAGTTGCACTTGCAACCACTAGATCAATAAGGCATGTCATATTTAATCACCTGTATAATGGTATATGTTTGTCTAATTTACGCTGTTCTACTTTTGAAAATTAGTTTTCGATCAGTCATTTTCAGCATTCTTCAGAATTTGGTAGTTTGAGAGATTTTTAAACAACCAAAAGACCGTTGAACCTTTGATTTTAGTAGTTCATATTATAAGTCTTTTTGTCTTAGGGGACGAAAGTAATATTATAAGCTGGCATGCACGGGTACCTATTAACGTTGCGTTAATCCAACCATGGCAACACTTCATGCATTCATAATAACGGTATGACCTATGGATATTACAGTATTAGCAGCGATAACAGCTCCTAAGCTCATTAAACGTTTCACCGCATCTCGTTAGTTTAAAATTAGATATTTGTAGCATTGCCAACCAGCGGTAATTAAATTTCGCGTGATTACTATATACTGGGTTTATAGGGAATCGGAGCGCAACCACTAATTAATTAGTTTTTGGATTTCAGTGCATCGCAAGTTAAATACATAATTATGTTTTGGTGACTGGAGTTTCCGGAGGCCTCTAATTGATTGACCATGACCTCGTATGTTTCTGTCTCTATGTGTAACAAATAACAATGAAATACTGTTCGTTGGTAAACTCGTCACTTGAGAACGGCTGGACCGATTTGGCTAATTTCTATTTGAAACATTGGAACAGTTGCCCGGAACATTGGAAAATTCGGCAAAAACTGAAAGTTTTTTTTCTGTGGGGTTTTTGTATGAACTCAAGATCAGGAGGACAGGACAATGTCTGTCGAGTCAACTAGTGTGTAATAAATCTAACCCATCAAATGCATGGCCGGCGACTGTAGCTTAACTTTGTGGATGCATTTTTCACGAGCATTAAGTGGATTAGCAGCATAAGCTGTATCTTTGTAATTACTCCGTGATTTCCGGTAAATATTTAAGTAGTTAAATTGAAGAATTAAATAGGTTATATATGCACATTATTTAGCTATTAACTATGGTGAAAGTGATATTTTTCATTATTACGTGACCGATAAAAAAGGAAAACTTTCTCTAAACACGCAAGTTGCCCATTTTATATTAAACTCTGTTATTTCATCTTTGATTAAATACTGACATCGCGTCATTGTTTCAACCTTTCGAAATAATTTCAAGATTAAATTTCTTAGCAGCTTACGTAGTAAATTTGGAGTGAATCTCCAAATTACCGGAGGCATTTGGCGTAATGCTCAATTTGTCGAGAGAACGACCGAGAGCTGTCCTGGCTTCCCGCGGTGATAACAATACCTAGCGAAATTACTTTTTAAATATATTTTTTAATGTAATTCTGTGGCAAATTATTTTTTTAACGAACTCCTCCAGTCTGTACCGAAGCAATGTATTTCAACGATACCTAACTTAAGAGACTATCTTTTTTCCGTAGTCCGAATTGGAAAGACTTTTTTTCTGCAAGAGAGGAAATTCGTATATTGTATTTTTTGTAAACGATTCTCGAGACCCAAATCTGGTATCGATAGCGGCCATCGCTCATGAAATTCTTGAATTATTCGCAGTTGTCAGAAAAACGTTGGCTCTCGGAACCCTTTTCATCATAATATAGCGGTCGAATTGTCTAAACCCCAGGGTTTTTCTAGAGCGGTCCAACGGGACGGAAAGATAGTAATAGTAATGACTAAAAAGGGTGGCCGAGTTCCCAGAGCCTTACATCAGGTCCTCCGAACCTTACTCGATTTATACTAATCCTTACTCAGTGAAATCTTTGAGAGTAACAGATAGGATTTTGGACTATCCAACCGTTCCCACGAACTGTCTTTGGCTAAAGAATTTATGATTTGCCTTTTATGAAAATAAGGTTTGGAAGGGCTGATACGATACGTGTTGTGTCTGGGTACCTAATTGAATATAAACCTTTTTATATGAATCTAGAGTCTAGACTCTAGACTTTATAGATTATTACTTTACGTAGTTATATGTCATTTTTCGCAGTTTCGTTGTCTTAAAAATGTAGACATGCAAATGTGCATTTTCAAAAGCATATATATCTGTAAAACAAAGAATGTGCAACGAAATGGCTTTTAATAACATCGAAAAGTCAATTTAGGAAGAGAATCATTTTTCTGTTTGTGCCAAATATTATTTCACCATCGGTTTAATACGCGGTACTGTTTGGGCTAGTCTGAATAAAAATATTTTTCTGCTGTCGGTTTACGCGGCACAGTCGGCGTAAAAGCAGTCACCGCTTACCCGTCACACGCAGTGAATAACTCAAATCCAATGTGATTGAGTTCCGTGTTTTCATCTGCGGTTACATGCGCTCAGCACAGTGCGCGTAACTTTGGACACAGTCACACACACTTGATATTAAGTTGAGTTTTCAATTTCAGACTATGCACATAGGTATAACATAGGTATAGTATGCGTAAATAGATAACATCTCTTTTCCGAACTCCGTCTAGCTGGCAAACTTTTTCTTCTTGCATAATTAGGAATCAATTTTGCCAAATATTAAAAGTAAACAGTCCATAGTTTCTCTTGATTAAATGCATCGTACGGTTAATCTTTATACGGGCTAAACAAGCATGTTTTCAATGTCAATTCACATGAAACATATTTACGGACCCCTGCAGTGTAAAAGTTTTTTCAATCAAAACTCATTCAATCAAAGCTTAATTCAGTGGGGGCGGCAGACAAGAGCTGTCAATGACAGCGGCCGTTACTAATTGTCGTTAAACTTCCTAAGCCGAAAAGCTCGCTCTCATGTAACGTACTAGGACTTTGTTTTTATGTTGTGATGGTATAGGTACAAGTAGCCAGTGTTTTTATGAATTTTGTGTGTTAGGTTCAGAAAAACACATAAGAAGAATAGAAGCGCTTTTACTACTTATTTCTGTGTACATCCATATTTCGTCGCATAGAATCCCGTGTAATCAGGGGTGAGCCTATTGCCAACTATCGGCCACAGATTTAAACTTCGTATTGTTACTTAGTAGTACTAAAGGTACATATAGAAACACCCAATAACACTGCCCGAACCGGGAATCGATCAGGACCTAAGCTCGGCAGTTGCGTTTAGGAATACAAGACCAATGCGACAGTCAAGCAATGAGTTTATATGAATGAAATAAGCTTTCCATTTACTCGGCCTTTTTCGTAAGAGGTCCAGTACTCTCTCTCATATTGAGCTACAACATCCGTTCCAAGAAGTTTTCAAGTCATTGTTAGCCCACTGATATACTTATTTGGTAATTTAACAAAAATTTTTTACATTTCGGGGCAAAAATTTCATTCGTACAATATCTATGACTTGAACATACTTGATTCAAAAATACGTCAATCATTCCTTTAGCTAAAACCGTAAAGCAGTCATATTTAATTAATAAAATGATCAATCAGTCAACTAATCAATCAAAGCCCGTACGTTATGGTGTTAACCACACATTAGAAGCCTGTTATTATTTACTTACGCTCACTTATAAACAGTTACGAACTTCAAAAAGCATAACAAGTACCTACATATCCAATGAGGTGAGATTATACAATTATTCGACGCAACATATGTTCTTTAGCAAATATAATTAAGCTATTAATCAATAACTTGTGCACCCACGATTTATGCTATTATTTTCAGTGCTTCAAAGTTCAGATTCGAGTAATCTTTTTCAGGGTTGTGTACTCAATATATGCATGTTACATACAGTAAAAGTGTTCGTGGTCGCACAATATGTAGCCGAGGCTGTAAAAATGTCCTGTATAATAGAGAATGTGAAGGGGCCTTTAATTAAAAGTCCACCCGACGGTCCTTGCTGAACAATAAAACCCATTCACATTGAATGGTTAATAGTTTTTTCTCTTTCATTAACAAGCACTTTAAATTTTCTAGACTGAATTGTTTGTTGTGACGTCAAATGCTTCTCATTTTACTTTCTATTAAAATTATAATTTATAAAAAAAAATGTTATGTTTGGTAGTATAAAGGTTCTTGTTTACGTTAGTGTTTGTAAGAACGCAGCTGATTTGATTGGTCGTATGAGACGTATGTCGCAGTAATGTGAAGAATATGTCCATGTTAATTGTGAAGTATATCTAATTGATAAATTAACATGGATTGAACAGACAGAAACGGAGTTCTGTGTGTCGTTTACTAAAAAAAAAGATTGGTTTACTAGTCGCAAGTGCGGCTACTGAAGTTCAGGGTTCGGTCCTCGGGTCAGACATAGGGTTTTACTGATAGAAAAATTATCAATAGCAGCTCAAAATTTGGAATTGTACCTCGACCCTACATGAGACGTTATAACGGCATCGACGAAACGTGGGTGAACAATAGTAGATACCTTCTTTTGTACCAAACCCTTCGCGGAATAAAAGCGCATATGTATATGCAGTATTATGTTATATTATAAATGCTTATGTACTTACTTACTGATAACTCCGGCAAGTTGACCAAGAACCTATGTTTTATCCTCTCACGAACACAAAATTTGTACCTACATTGCCATTCTGTCAGACTACAAAATCGAGTGACGGAAATGGTTACGATAGTGTTTACGAAGCATACGAAGAGCGAGTGACTTGTTAGTTACTGGGCAGAGGACGTCTTTCACTCCGACGCACTGCGGTAGGCGGTTTTGACGCACCTCAACCTAGAACTGCTGTTTGGAGTTCAAGCTAGGAATGGAAATGCACATTCGATCATATCCTTGACATTTGTAAGTGAAGGAGTGAAGTAAAATGATAAAATGGTTCGAATATTCTGAGAAAATGGAAGATCAAATTCGTGTCATTGAATCATCAATATGTTTTTTTTTTTTTTTTGTTAAATTCTACTATGTTCTATAAATATTTTTCGATTTTGTATTATTTCTTTTGGTCTAGGTGGTTGCAAGCGCGACTGCTGAGCGTGAGGTCCGGGGTCAGGCAAAGTGTTACTGGGTTTTTATATATGGAAATTCTCAGTAGCAGCACGAAATCTAGAACTATGCCCGGTAGACGGCTTAGCTCCCTATTAAATGGGACTCAATAATGGCATCGGCGAAATGTGGTTTTACAATAGTAGGTACACCAGCTATGTTATTATTTCTTTCAACCAATTTTAAATTTGGTCACGTAATACCATCAACGCGAAGAACATCTATCTTCTTTTAAAAAGCTGAATTAAAAGTACCTCACATTTCCTCCCACAGATTAAGACTGCTAACTTAAACATAAACATCCAAGATGTACTAGAAACCTAAGATAAGCTGGCGTTGTACCATGAGCAGATAATAATGCTGGTCATATTTCACGGGAGCAGAGCCCCGATGAAACAGGGCATTACGACGACATATCGCTTTGATTTATGAACTGTTTAACTACCCTTTAAAACTATACTTCTAAAGCCGGTATTGTTTTGGGGAAATGCTACATTAATTCAGAAGTTCTTGCACGTAATATGCTTTAAATTTGTCATCAACTTTAAGTTTTAATACTTAACTGTAAAGTTTGGAACGTTTTCATAAGTTCTTATGAGAATTTCGCTTCTTTTTTTGTGGATGTGTGTGCCAATAAAACAAGTATGCTTCAGAAGGCAAGCTTAAAAAATAAAAAAACGGGTTCATAATTTTAATGCAGAGCTACTTAAAAATATAGGTGCCTTTTAATAAGCAAATACCTATTAAGATATATAGTCTTAGAATAATGAGAAGGTATCTATAACATTTTTCATTCTTTTGAACGTGTCTATCAAATCAATTAGCGTAGGTACGAGTATACAGGGTGGCGACGATATAACGCCAATAAATTAAAACACGATCGCTGATAGTCAATCAAAATACGTTGAAATATGTGTACTTCGAAAGTAGCTGATAATTTCTGAGCCGCACATCTAGGTGAATAACTTAGTGAACTTGATTAGAAAACATGTACACTTTTTTTTAAGAATAAAATAAATTCGATGGTTATACACTTGAATATAATTTGATATTTTTTGGTGTACGAACTGCTAACGCAATTCTCAGAATATAGTTTAAATCATTGTCATAATATCATCACCACTTTGTATAAATAGCTTTATTCTGAAATTTTGTTCGATAACAATCGATTTCGATGGAGGTGCGGATATAATATTCAAACAACAACTTCGGATTCGTCCCGTCGAGTTCGACACGGCTGCCTACAGCTGTGACTAATTGCATCTTAATTCGAACTGATTAAAACAAAATAAGAGTGAAGGAGCACTCGAAAAGTTTCATTACGTCGAATTCAGCTGAAACACGCATGCGAGTAATAGTGAGCCGAATACATTACTGGCGGAACGCAATTTGCCCCTACCCTACAATTTATGTACAACCCACTTTATGCAAAGGAAGTGACGAAAAAAGGAACAAAACTTTCCTGTTTCGCATAATGAATACAGACTGTCTTGTCGATGTACATAATTAATTTTTGTGATGGATACAATGGAAGTTGAAGGAACTGTTAACCTACCATAAGTTTAAATTAGCAACCCCACGGTTAGAACTCGTTTAAACTTAGAAGGCTTTTATAAGATTATAACTTTGTTACTCAGCGAACATATCGTGTAACTCATTTCTGACAAAATTAATTGTCTTTGGTATTGACAGACAGAGAGGTGGAATAACAGACATTTCCTAAAGTATAACTGCTAAAGTTCTTGGTAAATGTGGCCTATGTTCATTAGATGTGTCAGAGAATATTCTCGACATCTCGCCTCTACTTTGAAATCTAATATTGTACAAGGCACAAAAGCCTGGCTAAGATATTATGTAGACTAGTTAACTGATGGAGTAGTTCGATCTTCATCGTAGACTTAGTAAAACTAAAATCCGCTTTTATAACTTTGCCCAAGTTTTGGTATAAAGGCAAATTCTATAGGTGACTTGAATTAGATGAAAATAATGTGAACTTCAAGTTTATTTAGATCATAAGAACCCCTGTAAATAAATATAAAAAATAGACCTAAAATGTATTTTTATCACACAACTGTAATTTTTATTTTACATCTTAATAGCATTTTGATGACCACACAAGGCGCAATAATAGTTATTAAATAAATAGCAATTTTATAATTAAATTACAATTTGCAATACAAAATTGTCATACACATAGCGTATAATGAATATGATGATCACAATATTTAAGTGCAACAACTTATAATGATAGTCGTGGCGTGTGGTCGCATGCTTTATGTAGCCACAACTTCTCCACTTAATGTACAATAATTTAAGTGAAAAGTCTGCTTGCACATTCTTGTACACTGGCTACATTACCTAGGACAGCCAACCTAGGTAGGAAACCTGGTTTGAAATTCTTTAAACCAAAGGATTAGGACACGTTTTTATAGTGAAGAGTTTGTAATTTATAATCAATTCAAAAGACATTCGCTACCGTTACTTCTCACTTTATCTGGGCCTTAACCCGAATGGGCCTTAATTGCTGATTGGTTAACCTTATCCATGATCATGATTAATCCCAATATGAAAGCTTATGTCAACAAGATGAAAGAATTTTTAAAAGATCTCTTTCTCTTTTGATCTTTTCTTAAATTCTTCTGTCTGCCACCGAGAATAGCTAAGTCCAATATCTGGATATCTACTAATGCACAAAAGCTTCCTGACTTGTACAAAACATAATCTGTTCAATCTGTTCCCTATCCAAAAATTTGCATAACCATATTATAGTAAGCTTATGTAAACAGTTAAAACGTTCATAAATAACCAGCAACGATTAACAGACCGACACATAGTACGGGGGACCGTAATATATTCACTGGCTGATCCCAATTTGTCTGACCTAACGCAATATTGGGCGCTGCTGATCCATTCACTATAACTTTGTGTATAACTATTGAGTATAAAACTTTATCTGATAACGACTTGGATTCCACTGTTTTAACTTTCTGTTAAATATTCGTATATACAAGTATTGATTCCGATAAAAAGTTGTGACGGTTTTTCGGCATTTGATTGGTGTGAATCCGAATTCGATAAAGTTTATTTTATGACAGCAGTGATTTATATTCAAGTGTATTACTTGAAAAGCGGTAATTTACCATTCAATCGTTTTAATGGATTAATTGCTTTTACAGTTACTGTTGAATTTAATCCTTCATAAATACGAAATGATATTTTATAAAACGTGGTAAATCCGAATTCGTTTAAATATGAGGTTTTCAGTTGCAAATAAATGGTCGATTCAATTTTTTCGATTTAAAATAAATTTTGATTGAAAAAACGTACAATCCGACTGACTCATAAAATTTGGCGCAATGCGTCGTTAAGCGCGACGCACTAAACATCAAAAATAAAATCGGATATTCTCGACTATCGATTGAATCATAGTTGAAACTAAATCGTTACTGTGTGCATTTACGCCTTTGTACAATAGATAGATTTTCAATTAACCAAACACAGGAGGGAAAATATAGAATCAGCGAACATTAAAAATAGTTATAGTGTGAAGCTCAAGCGCAAGTGGCACCGATTGAACTTGCAGGAGGTTCAGTTGGATAAATTGTTTTCCCATTTGTAGAGCGGCGGCACATTTCTTGCAGCATAGGAGCTTAACAGCAAATTAAGCGAATAATTGGATTAAAACTTGTTCATTGGATTATTTCTTCGTCTTTATGCGAATAAATCATAATTTTAACGTTATTGTGTTAACTGGTATTTTTGACGAGCTCAGATTGGGGTTGATGAGAAAGATTAGGCTGTAAAGTTTTGGTTCATTTCATAGAAAGTTTGAAATAATACTTATTAACTCTTTGTATTTTATGAAGTCCAAAAATCTATAATTAAGAATAATAACAGGCTATAAATTTTATTCCTCGTCGTCTGATTTGTCCCAAATGAACGAATTTTATTTTATTGACTTACATTGGATCTTTAATTTATTTAGTGTAGTTTTAAAATAGGTAATTAATTGTCGATCTTCTTTAGTGACCCTGAATAGAAAGATCGACAATTTTTGAACATATTTACAAAAAATATACATGTGTACCATATTGCCACCAATCATTCAGACAGCTGACAACAGCCTGGTGCTAGCACCGAAGGTATTTTGAAATCTAAATGAATACTTGCAGGCAATTTGTCCATGGCATATTTAAAATAAGCTATTTTGAATAGTCGTGGTAAGGTTTATAGCTTTGCATCCATGAAAACGTTTTGTTAAGAGAAGCAACAACAAATAAATCATAAAATATTTTACTATAGTAATATTATATCAAATCTCTACAAGTTTAAAACTGTATATTATTTACTTCAAGAATCTAAAAGCCGCAACATTTTTCGCTTTGAAACGATTCCAAGCAATGGCGCGCGGCGTATTGTCTCGCATGTAGGTCTCCTTTATAAATTGAAAGACATTTACAATAATTTAGTGGGCAACTGCCAACTTTTACGACGTACCTGTACAAATGGACGGAGAATAAAAATGTATCATAAGAGTGCGCACACACAAACTGCGGGCATGCATTCTGTATTCTCGTACACGGCTTTGTTAGTATTAAACACACCTATTTACTAGAAAAGTTCTTACTACCTCATTGGTCTAGTTGTTGTAAGCGATCCCCAGGGGATTTTCCTTTTGAAAATTCTCAGTAGCAGCACGGAATTTCGAATAGTCCACGGGAGATACATACATACATACATGGCCATAAGCGCAGGCCCCAGTACATACTTAATAACTGCATGGGCGAAACCTCGTTATAACACAGTACACATCTATACACCATTCGTGGAAAGTATTATAAAGAGTGGGATATTATAAAGGCGGGACGAAAATAACTTATATCGTATAAGTTATTTACTAGGCTCGGTGGATAAATGATATTGATTGCAAAAGGTAATTGACAAGCATGCGTTTAAGGTGGCTTTTTAGGAATAGCAAGTGGTAAATTGTAGTAATGCAAGTAAGTTGAACTTCAATCTAAACGTGTTGGAATCGCAAATTGAACGCTAGCTGATCGCTTGAACGCAGCCAGTCTGTGCGAGCTCTTATATTAGATATTAAATATAATGTAAAGGGAAGGGAGAGAGTTAAATATTGTCCCGTATAGTGTAATTTATATGGACGCTGTTTGTTTTCCCCTTGTTATAAGGTCTCCTCATAATGTTATTCGAAAGTTTGCACAGCCCTTTTGTAACGATATACACAATTAAAATTCATATTATATTTGTTAGGTAATTCATATTAATAAATATTTTGTTTTCGTTATATAATTTTTATGACACTTAAATATTGTCTAATTAGTCTAATGGTCGCAAAGGCGGCTGCTGAGTATGGAGATCCTGAGTTCGAAACCCGGGTCGATAAAATTTTATTGGGTTTTTCTGTTACAAAATCCTCAGTAGCAGCCCGGTGTCTGGAATTGCGCCCAAGAGAAGGCTATCGAAGTCTCGCCCCCTATTGCATGGGACTCCATAATAATACATCTCTGACTAACCTATCAGGGATTACAAGCGATAAGTAAGTAAGGCGATAAGGTTCTAAGTTTTAATGCAAAATATTGGCATTCAGTTGGTTCTTGCTTCGATACAAAATATTTGTGTTGAGAGATTTGGGTATATACGGACCCAAATTTTTTTTGAGTGATACTTATTTACTACATAAAAGGAATGCGGTTGAGGACTAAAAATATATCAATGCGGAAGGCAAAGAACCTTGCTTTGTGGCGTAACTTTTGACAGGCGTATATCAATATCATATACATATGTATTGTACTTTAATTATGACAGGCTACCGGCCTTCAACCATTGCTATGATCATAAGTTATAAGGTTTGTCGTTCGGTCTGTCGATCGGCTAGAATAAGCACCGTTTGCCGCGGTCAGTATTGGAATGGGTGATCATTTTTCACACATCGAGACCCCTCCGTGCCTCGAAAGCACGTTAGGCAGTTGGTCCCGGTTGTCATACGAAGATCTATGACAGTCGTCACGGGTGTCAGCAGTCCAAAAAGTTTGACAACCAGTCTTAACTTAGATCTTGAAGTATATGTATATCTCCCAGAAATGGATGGCGGAGGTCAAATGGCCGTCGCTCCGTGTAGAATGCTCATATTCAGTCGCAGCCAGTTATACTGGGAGCCGACCCCAATATAGTTGGGAAAAGGCAAGGCAGATGATATTACGTACTTTGTTTTTCTTACTTTTATTACCTTACTTTTATTTAAATTTAAATCGTCAGCTCTTGTCAGTGAAGCAATATTGATTGTTCTCCATTCTCTGCTATCATTTGATACGACTCAACTTCTACATTCTCCTTCACTTATTCAGCTAAGCTTCCCTAGGTCTGTTTGTTTGTTATTAATTATAGACTCACATTTGACTACTATCTCACCTGGGGGTAAGTGATGATGTGGTCAACGATGATATACGCTAGCCTTGACGTAACCCATTCACTCGAATTTGTCCTTCATTTTCTTACTATAAGCATTATTTCTAAAATTGTCACAAAGAAGAAGCCATGTCAAGTTGCCAATCATCTATCCTCTCCTTACCTATCCTAAATTCATGACATATCCTCAATTAAAGTTTTTAAATATAAAATAAATTAAAAAAAACGGCTCAGACGTCTAAAAGTAAATGAAAACACTAATCAAATCTTCTTCAATCGATCTTAGATCTGACGTTCAAACAAAGTAGCTACAAAATTTTTTATTTCCTTTAAAATTCCTTTAAAATATCAAACCAATTTCCAATATCTAATATTATCACAGCTGTCGGCAAAGAAAGTTTCTGTTGATTTTATCTTCGTAGTTGTGTTCTTATAAATTCTTTAACAATTAAAAGAACAATAGAAATATTATCAGAATTTATTAGTTTTTAACTTAATATTTGGTAGATATTTGTAAAGAACAGGAATGTTTTAATAATTTTACACTTAAAAGAATTACTTCTAATATAAATAATTATGTACCTACAGTAGTAGAATAAAATAACTGTTAATAACTGTGATACATCAATAAAGACAAAGACGTCTATTTAAATGTGTGGTCAGTTATATTTCGAGGTGCCTATGTTCGGCAGTGGACTGCGCTGAGCTTACTTGAGTGATAAACACTATATCATTTGGCACATGCCTGCAATTTAGTTTCTTGCAAGTTTAGATATTATTCATTCCGACACTGCTGCCGCAGTGGCTAAGCGAAAAAATGTAAAGGTATTGTTAATCTTCGGCTACCTACATATCTTTGTGAACTGTATCTACTGTACTTACAGAAGACATAATAGAATGGTTTTTTAACTTTTCGTAGTCCTCTATTGAAGACTACATGCAATATTTCGTCAAAATCATAACCATTTCTTTTGGCATACGCATAGCACAGGAAAAAAAAGAAGGATAGATAGACATTCGTGCACTGTCTGACATGCAATGGCGCAGTGACGGCGATGTATCAAGAGGGAAACATTTCAAGCGATTGACACTCGTACGAATATGACTTCGTTCACAAACGAAATAGCGCTTCAAAACTGAACTAGATTGCTATCACTCAAAATATGACAGTGTGCATGTTTAAAGGAAAAATATTTTATTTTCATGCATTCATAAAAATACTATGAGATTATGGTGACCAACGAGACTGTGTCAAGTGTGTCAAGTAAGACATAGGGAGATAAGGTATAATGTACTCAAGGTCAGTGAAGGGTGCGAGGGGGCTGGTGTACGTTCACTAACCCGCTTAAACTACTATTATTTCATAGCTATTTAAACCTAAGTAACAAGAAGTGTCCCCATTTTTATATTCCATAAATCGAGTAAAAAAACATTTCATATTTTTGGACTTACGCCTTTTTAACATAGCTCAACTCTTTCTAAACATTCTCTTCAATGCAGTTCTCCAAAGAAAAAGTTTTCAAATCTAATTTTCAAATCCCTGTACAATAATAAAATGAAATGACGTAAAAGTTTACTAAAACCTGTAGCAGATCAGTAGGATGACTTGAGTTTTAAGCTACAATAGTCGTTAGGACTCACAAGGGACTGCCCTGGCTAACGGCGGACACACGGGACAGTAATTCCGAATCATTGGGCAAACCACAATGAGATCGACGCTTTTAGCGGAATTAAAACGTGCGACGGACGTTGTACATGTTTTATTGATATTAATGGATGCACGCTAGCTCTGTCGGGAAACATGCACTTTTGTGGTCGAGTCTTTGGAACTGAATGTCGATTCGCGGAAACTGATTTTTTGTGTTCCACGATTTTTTCGGTTACAATGGGCACTGTAGAATATATCTTTATTTTATGTAAACCAAGTTCAGATACTTGTGAAATATTGAGACTCTAGGCACCAAATAGTAAGTCGTATAGAGAACATACAGGAAGAAATTAAGTACATGGAAACTTTTTAAATGATCTTCTTGATGATGATCTTACAATCTTGTTTAGTATAATACTTTAATTTAAGCTGCAGTTTAAGTATTGGCGATTTGTATGTTTTATTTTTAAAACTGGCTTCTTCAAACTTCATCCTTTTTTAAGTTATGTATACTACTAGTTGTTGACCGCGACTTCGTCTGTGTGTATTTCGTATTTATTATCTAATAATTGTTTTACTGCAATAGTAAAAACTAGCCAATGTCCATCTCCATGTCCCAGGTTACCTCTCTGTAAAATTTCAATACGATCGGTTCAGTGGTTTAGTCGTGATGAGGTAACAAACAGACAGACAGAAATACTTTTGCATTTATAATAGTGTGGATTATAATAGACATACTTTATACGTATCATGTTACAAGATTACTCGAAATTTAAATATTTATTTGAAGTTACCAAGTTGACACTTTTGATGACACATTTTACGAGTACTACTTACATTCGTGAAATCTTTTGTTTTAAAGTACTTATCTGTCTGGTGTGTAGTTTTCTCGTGATTTTCTCGTAATTTTCTCGTACAGAAATAAAGTTGACATTAATACCTATTAATGTCAACTTTATTTCTGTAGGTATTTATGTATATATCGTTAATGTTATAAAGTGCTCTTAACCCTTTCATTACCGTTATTGGTTTTCAATATCTCCTTAATTACGCAACGATGCGACATTAATTAAAACAACGTTAAGTATAGTTTTTTTATTGTATTTTCATTTTATATCTGAACTATAATTATAATTTGTTTATATTATGTTCAGTCGGTTGATGAAACGAATGGCTGCTCATTTGAGTTTTAAACTGATTAACGATGAAAATCCGATTGGATTTCGAACATGGAGTCTCCCTTCGCGCCCGATTACCGATTCTCGATGGACAAACAGTAAACAATAGCATTTAGAAATTAAATTATGAATCGGAACATTTATTGTATTTGTCCCTCTCATTAATGTAAATGTATAATAAATGCATATAGTAGGTTTTAGAGCAAGAGATACATGGAGTGGTTTGGTAGATATTAGTTGCATTCAAGACCGTGACATTTGTACGAAGTCAACACAAGTAAATGGGGCTCCTAGGATTTTGTCATGCTTGAGAGAGCAAACGTTTACTTCCTTGCATGCAACCTCTATACTATAGGTCACGGGTGGCCAACTCGATTAGACTCTGCGATCTACTGTTTACTGACTAAGACTCTGCGATCTACCAATTACGTAATATCAGTACTTCTTCACATACATATATATTCACATCACTTATTAAAATTATATTTTTCTTTGCCTTACCACGATAGAGTGGACTAATAGCCGCGCTCGACTGATTGGCCACCCCTGCTATAGGTATTTGTCTAACGAGACTGTTACTCATTTGAAGTTTTACCTGACAGTAGTTTTTTTTCAATAATATACATTATTCAAACACCAGACGTGCCTCTCAATATCTTAAAAATTAAACTAATCTTATATATAATTTTATTTGTTTCAGGTATTTCACAATCTTGATACCATACAAGAAGTGATTTTCTGTGAAAAATTAAACCAGATATGGTAAGTTACAATGTTATGGTTTATTCGTTTATAATAAACACAGACAATTTCGTTTCTGATGGTGACAGTGAAGTGAGAATTGCCATTGATTGTAAAACATGATAATTTCCGTTAATAACAAACGCCCGCGGTCTTGCCCACACAATACGAACAAAACTAATAATAAATCACATAACGTTGTGTAATTTGTGTAAACATTTACACCAAATAAATGCGAAAGTAAGTCTGTCTGTCCATTTGTTACTTCATTACGACTAAATGACTGACAACCAGTCGTTATGAAACTTTACAAAGAGGTAGCCTGGATCCTGTAGAAGGACATAGGCTTATTTTTAATATTGCAAGCAAACATTAATTACATAAGAAATACAAAATACACATAGGTGAAGCCGCGGGCAACAGCTGATAGTTTATATGTGTTACTTTCTGTCATGTTGATATTGTTTATAACGGGTGAAGTGAATTACATACAGGTCATACTTAGTTTAATCTGGAATCCATTTTACCTATACAAATATGTTATATCGTAGTATTAGAAAAAATATAAAAGCCTTAAATCGATAAACGACCTAGAAGTTAATCTTGTAATAAAAATAGTATACATTTTTTGGAACGACCTTCGACTTTTTAATTTAATGGTAATTGCTTGTTTAATAAAATTTAATTTTGGACTCCGCATTATTTCCATCGCAAAGCGATATTGCGTTTTTGTTTGTGTTATTATTTTTTAATTTGTAAAAGCAATAATGGATATATTACAAAGATACGTTTTCTTTGATTATCTTCATAGAAATCTACACAACATTACTATAATTCTGCTCATCCTTTCATTCTTCTATATTTTCTTGTCTTTTAAACCGCATTTAGACTGGGCCACTGGCCCGCTAACGTTACGGCAATGCGTCAGTGACAATAAACCTCGTTTAACTTATGTCAGTGGCCGCATTGACATCATTTTGTTCTTGTCGCCGTTGAATTTCTAGCCTTACTTGTGCGGCTACGACCTAAATCTTCTCCACTTTATTCTAAGATCAATTCAGATCAATGTCGAAAAAATTATTGTCTGTATTGCTTAAGCACCCAGTTATCCAAAAAAACCTTATCTCTACTAAATTCTTATGAAATTAATGATCAGGAGATTATTGAAATGTCATTAAAAGCCCCTACATATTTGTTTCTATTAAATTCAGAAATTATCTTAAATATGTCATGCATGACAAATAGCTTTCGCTACAACATTTTATTAAATGAAAATAGGTACCAATTTGTGTTGTTTTTATTCTTAACAAAAACAAAATAAAGCAAGGCGGTTACTTATGTCTGATTGCACCTGAACTTATTACTTGAACGGTCGCCACCGGCTGGGACCACCAGACCATGGCGAGTCACGCTCTGCCACCGTTCTAGTTTTAATTCTTTTAATCTGTGATAATACCTACAATTATTCTCACAATGCACTACGAAACAACTCTGTTTTAATATTAAGTTTTGTTTCGTTCAATAATGTTGGTGTCAAGTTTACTCTCATGTTATTTTAAGATAAAAGTTCTTAATTTATGTAGCTTGGTACCTCGTTAGTCACTGTATGCCACTGAATCGATCCTCTTTGCTTTTAATATTGTTAACCTCCAACTGAACAATATGTGTAGAAGCATTCATAAAATAAACCACGTCTTTTACATTTATTTCGTCATTTTCTTTTTCTTTTACACCTTCATCATAAAACTAATTCATTTTTCTTTAAAGCGTATGAAAGCATCTTTTCCTTTGTAGCATGAAACATTGTCAGTACATTAGGTTTTCCGAGATATACAAACATAGCGAGTTGTTCAGACAGAAATAGTAGAACAAAAGGGGAGTTGGGAAGTATTTTGAGCACGTACGTCGTTCGCCCGAAGCTGTGGCCAACGGTGACTTTTAATTAATTTTGTAAAAATCTATCGCTAATTACGTCCCAAACTGAATTGAACACAGTTACCTCTTTTTATGGTATTTTTTTTTGTTTATCATTTGTCATTATCATCTAAAAGTTTACAATATGCTCAGGTACTTTCCAGCAAAGATATATGTAAAATAGAGGAGTCTTTCTTCAACGAGATACTTCGTGCTTTATTTTTATTGATTTGCCAGTTTTTGAACGTAATTATTAATTAAAGGAATAAATAGTAAGTATATATAAACGTTTATGAACTCATAACATAGATAGATTTCATCGATTTCAAAATCAATCTACATATCTATTCAATAGGAATCTCGTATGGGATCTTCAAGAGCTTTTACTTAACTATTCCTTCAAGCATTTATTTGGAAACCACATTGAGACATAATGAAGCTACCACAAGTACCTACTTGAGGTTTCACCCCGAATTTCAACTTGCAAAAGTTTCTAAGATATTAATTAGAAAATAGGATTAAATAAATACAACACTTTTCATTAACTTAATGAAACAAGATATCTTTTATCAAATAGGACAGCGAAATGGAAAAGTGTCTCAGTACTCAAATGAGTCAGACAAATTCGTACATCTAATTTATTTTCTAGCGTCCGGAATTAAAATTCAAATGGAATTAGGTTCTTGTATTGAGGCTTAGCCTAAATTATGCTATGGACGTCTGGAGCCCTTATCTGGGTTTTGTGCCTAGATAAAGGTAATTTATGTTCGTAGCCATT
This sequence comes from Shargacucullia verbasci, assembly GCA_947562105.1. Lineage (NCBI taxonomy): Eukaryota > Metazoa > Arthropoda > Insecta > Lepidoptera > Noctuidae > Shargacucullia > Shargacucullia verbasci. The sequence continues at coordinate 8,313,140 of OX387289.1, read as the reverse complement.
TGAATATACTTATTCCAGACAAGCTGCTGGAAATTAAACTAGTATTTATAAAGTAAAGAGGGAGGGAGGAAGAAACCTTACATAATCCAACGTTCTCACAAACTAGGTACACTCAGTGGCTATAAATGAACGTTACATAATTTGGAAATTAATTTTTCTTAAAAGAAAATTATCACTAATTGATAAAATTACGTTATTTTGTATTAATTAATTAAATAAACGACAAATAATGAAATGTGCAAGTTTTTATTAGCGACAAAAAAATAAAGTTTTTGTACAATGACTTTCAGCTCAGCTACTTTTGTTGTTGACTGTACAATACAAAGCAATAGAAAGATGATTAATTAAGATTATCCCGTTTTATTTTATTATCCTCTCCTCTAGTTTGTCTACGACCGAATTTATAGTTGGATAGGGGTGTACCTCGTCGGTTACTATCAAATAAATGAGTCCGCTCGGTTTGATTCATGCGAACGGGGATCGGAAAATACCCGCCAACAAATAAAACGAATCAAACTACCAACTATAAAGGCAGCTACTGAATCAGTCAGATAGGGATGGGCTGTTGTGATACGATTAATTAATTTAGCCAAGTTTACCTATTTGAATTACGTTAAGCTAAAATAAATTTAGTAAAATACACGACTGTTTATTGAATACAGTTTAGTTTATTGAACCTACAGGGTTCAGAGTCAAGAATTCAATAGCTACAAAATATAAATAAATAACATCACGCCTGTATTTCCTAAAGAGTTAGGGAGAGGTGTAAACTCACAGTTCGAGAGGGAGAGCCTATCTAACGGGCATAGTTCTATTCTATGGGCTGCTATTGAGAAATTTCTAATAGAAAATTCCAATTACACTTTGTACAGCAGCAGTTAATATCGACGACACGACACGGTTCGACGACACGTTTGGCGCAGTGGCTAAGCGATTAGCTTTCTGCGCTACGTGTCGCGGGTTCGATCCTCGCACGGAACAAATATTTGTATGATCCACAGATAGTTGTTTCGGGTCTGGTCGTTTATGCATGTGACATGTATGTTTGTAAACTGTATCCACGATACAGGAGAAATCCTAGTGAGGGGTAATATTAAAAAAAGAAAAAAAAAGTAATAATAATATTCTATAGCTAATTTATCGAGCAAACATAATAGAAGATATTATGAGACACTAAAGTTAATCGGATTTCAATATGAAAGAGTACTAAAGACGAACCAAGATAAGTTTCACCGGCAAATATCGGAGACAACATAAAATTTCAGTATCTCGAAACTGCAGAAACATACCTATATCGGTTTTCAGTTCCAGCATTTGCGTTTCGTGCAGTGCACATCTCTAGTAGTACTCACAGGTTATCGTGATCAAGTTGTCTCATTTTATGTCAGTAAAACCTTTTTGGTTCGTGATTTGTCACGTATTTTGTTTCCCCACTCGAAAGTACTATACGCTCTAATAAACACTGATTACTATATTGAGATAACTGTTCTACCATTAATTAATTCATATAGGAATCGCAAAATGAATTGATTTAAGATTGAAGTATAAATCATAATAATTTACGTTAAAGACTTGCGAAATGTTTCGTTGGTTATTCTATATTAATTTTCTAAAAGTATTATAGTAAAAGCAAAGGTTCGTAAAGGTAATAAGACGAAAGGCAAAATAAACATTTTTTAACTGGGCCTTTGTATGTACTATTATGACGTTTAGACGTTTCTAAAAGTGGGTTGGTCATATAAAAAGAGTGGACAAAAAATTGCATACAAACATCATTATTCTGAAACAGTAAACCAAGTGCACTTTATTTCGACGTTAATTTAATTTCGAAATACCAAATACTTCATACGATTTGCAATTTCCGCCCCCTTACTTCGGGAATGGCTAAAAAGTGGAAAGCCATCGACAAAGCCGGTTGGCAATTAAGAGCACTATTCATTCAACCGGTGCGCGCCCATAAGTTTGAACCTAACCCTTTATCGCTTGTACGGTTGCCGGTATTTTGCACACGCCTGCCGCATAAACTCCGCTCAAAATACTGGACAACATATTGAACCTTATCTCATTTCAGGGCAACATTTTAAATATGCTTTTCTGTTTAGTTTATTACTTACGTATAAAGGAGGCGTTTTTTAAAGTGTACACGCAAATATCTGCTTAGAACTTTACTACAATATCTACGAATGTACGATACTGCGTACCTTTTTCCAACTTGACATTTAATACTGTTTCGTATGAACACAGGTCTGACAACCCTGCGTCTAACGACACTTTCCTAAAGCTGTTGGCACAAATGTGTAACTCTCACATCAAATTAGTAAACGTGTGTTAGCTTTAATTTTTGGGTACAAATGTATTAAAAACTTATCGGACGGGTGCCGTAATACATGCAAATTAATTGTATTATTATTTTTGTGGATTCTCTGCTTTCTCATTAACTTAAAAGATGTAGTGAATCTAATAATTCGACTGTGATTGATTTTCTGTTTTGAGTAGTTTAATAAGTTTGTTTTCATGAAGACGTGTTAAAGTTTGGAAGACAATGTTCTAATCAAAACTGGGTTTATATGCCAGCTTGCTGAGCTCCAAATACTGTACGTAGTCTCTTTTTTTAAATATAATAGATTGTATTTTACCTCACTTTGACGTAATAAATAAATTAAAGCTGCGTAGAATTCAATAAGTCGTTATATAACGTAAATAAAGTTGATCATTCCCTCGATTGGTTCGATGAAACAGGGCTATTTGACTACGCCTCGTGGGACCATTAGGTTTCACTCAATTACGGTACCCAAAAGGAATCTAATTTCCTTCATATTTAACGATTATAGGTTTTATAATATTCTATCGGTCCTTTGATTTCAACGGTTCTAGAAAATCGAAGGCATTAATAATGTACAGGAAAATTAAAAACCTACGCTCGTTAGTGTTTCAGTAGCAAAGCCCCAGTAGAGCATATTCAGCTACAAAATTAATAAAACATTCCTTTCAACTTCCAATACCAATTACTTTTACCATGAATGGTTATAAAATGGTGTCTTTATTCCATATTCACGTCAACACGTCTCAAATATTCATGCAATGTAGCAAAACGTTAGAGCGCGGCGCATGCTCATTCCAAACTTTGGACCACAAATAGTTTGGGACAGACCGTGCCGTCCCGACACAGGGTTATTGCGTATTGCACATCGCGACACCTGTATCTGACACCACAGAGGACCGCCCGACATCACAATATTACACTTATTGTAAACACACGCACACATGCACAGTCCTTCTGTTGTTATTTTGAGGCAATTGGAGAATAAACGTGTGTGAGTGGAGAGGACAGGAAAATTAATCATTTGACTGTAGACTGCAGACATGTACAAACCTCGAGGTATCGACAATGTATTATGGTCTTTGTACTAAATAGCCGTTGTTTCATACCATTAATCAAATCTTACTCAGGTTTCTAAATAAATTGTTGATAGTACGACTACAAAGTTTCGAATAATCTAGAGAAAACCGACCATACTGCAAAGTAAATTATTGAAATGGTCTATCCAAGCATTCAGTTCATAATTCCAAATACTATAACAAAGATAAACAGTGAACATTCAATTAAAGGCGTATTGTCGCAAGCGGATAGCTGCGCCAGCAATAACTACGCTGACTGGCTAATAATAGCAGTTATTAGGTCCCCTGACTTTATCGCTGCTGGACACACAGAATTCTAAATAGACTTAGAATAGTAAAACAGTATTAGATTAGATTGTAATAGCGCTATCCAACTAAGAGCATTATCATGAGACGCTATCGGCTTAAAGGATCTAAGTTTTTATGGCATACACATTTACGCAATTCTGTAGGATTTAATTAAAATTCCTTGTTTCTAGACTTACAATGAAGGTAAGATTATATTATTACTACCCGTGCCCGTACTACTATTTACATGTGCTGTATGGATGATCTTTATGCATAATTTATACAGATACCTTGGTATTTTACTTAGTATCGTCTTGTTTATGTTCTAGATATCAAAATATCGTAATTTTCTTTAAGAATGTAAAGATCTTCTAGTTTTAAATTAACGAGCGGCGCTTAATACTCTCTAAGTAGCTCTTTTGCTTCGTCGACAGTATTAATTGGATTTTGATCCAATATCCAGTGTCGTCTTAAAATCGAAACGCTTCGAGAATTCCGGACAACGTCTCCGAGTTTATCGATAGAGTTCACAGATAAATCCTTCATCACTGACATTATTTCAGAATATCATACAGAGCGTACCTTAATGTACTTTTCAAAGTAAAACGTATGAGGATTTTTTAATTAATTTTTGATGTTAGAGACGACGTTGATTCAAAGGATAAACTGTAGCCTTCAAATTTGCATTCATACGGTCACTTCTTTGACACATCAAAGAAAATTTTGGAATAAAAATCTTTCAACATCATACGGTGGACTTTATAGCGCAATTAAGTAATTATATTACAATCTAAACCATTACTAATTAAATAGAATGCACGTCAGACTATAGAGATCGAGACAGATACAGAAAAAAGGAACTTAGAACCTTTTATTTATTACTTTAGAAATATTTCTGCCTTTTCTTTTGCAACCCTTACCATTTTAATTGGATATCCTCCACAGAGATTTGCGTTTATAAAAACATACAGTTGTTTCCTAAGCTAGACGCTTGGGGTAAGATGGGTTAAAGGCGTGTTATTCCCATGAAAGATGGGGAACATTTTCTCAAGCAATTTAAAAAATCACGTTCAAACGTGTCGCCTATTTTTTCTCGTTTAATTTTACCTTTGTTCCCCTTCTATTGTCTTTTTATTGCATACCGGCTCAAAGGTTTGCTTATCCGTAATACAGATAACTTCAATAGAAGTGCTTCCTTTAATCTTATTATTGTTGAAGCAGCTCAGATCCGGGTCTTTAAATCCGCAGTATATTATTATTGGTTGATTACTGCGAAGCTCTTGCTGGATACCAAGTTACTTTTCGCTTACGTTTTTAACACAATGGCTAATTCTGAACTAACTTTCTCCGTTTCGATATGATGAAGTAGCTGTATCCACTCGCTTTTATCGTTAGTAAGTTTCTTAATTTTCTCTTCGGGACTTTATGTGAGGTCTTAATTTTCATTGCGACTACGATATACATTTATCTCGATTATTTTCAGTTTCTATTTTAGGTTTTCTAAGCAAACTTCTATGACACTTCTATATTTGTTTCAACTTTTCTTTGTAGTATTTCTATACGTAAGTTTAGGCTTAATATGGCCCTCACGTTTTTAAACCCAGTTCTTTATTGTATTATGTTCTGTTTGTTATTTTGTTCAGATAATGTTTATTTAAAGTAACACATTTTCATTTCCCTTTGATAAGATTAAGGGGATACATGGCTGACGTTTTTTCGCTGGCAAGGTACACAAAGTCCTCGAGATACGATACGTGTCTTTGAAGAAGGAACAAGGTTCGGAGTAACAAAGAAAATAAGCAGTAACGTATAATGTTAAAAGTTTTTAGTATCGCGTGTAGTGACCGGTTACTAGGCGACCACATATTAGGTAATCCGCTTCCCACAGTTAACTCTTACAAATTGCGTGAGAAGATACATTGCTGATATGTTCTATTTGTTTCTTTATTTTCCAGTTCAGAGCAACCGTAAAATAATGTGGCTGATAATTTAAATAGGACATATTTGGGACGAAATATTTTACGTACCACACAAAAAAGCGAGTGTGTGTCCTCCACAAAAAAATGTAAATCAGGAAACCTTCCACCCTTTTATTTGCTTACGTTATGGTATTCGTTAGTTTGATAGGAGCAAGTATTCACATAGGGGCCTGGTCTGGTTCACCATGCTCCGATGCGCTGAGCCCCGCTGACTGGGCAAGTGGTTCCGCTTCCGATTCCCTTAATTGGTAAATCTTAGCTGACGGAGCTCTTTGCAATTAAGGCGAGTTTCTATGCAGCTCGTGCGGATGAGCGCGATTTAATGCATCGCCTCGCAACTTCACGGGATTAGAGAGCACAGTTAATTAATTGAAAGCTATTATATGATTGAAAGTTCAGTATTATGCTGTTGGGCAAACCGTGATTTTTTAGTTTTGTAACAAGTTACTTATTTAAATGTAGATATATAATCAGGTTAGCGGTAGCCTACTAAGCGTCTGATTGTTCTGAATAACAAGCGGACCTGTCAAAGGAAAACTTTGACATAGACCTTCACGTTGTTTGTGCTATTGATCGCGTTGGTAATTGTAACGGATCAAGTTTGCACCATTCGTGGCACGTCGCGAGTTCGTCGGACTAGTACGTGTTCGGTGTTTGTTCGCGAACCTATCTCGGATACTCAATACATTATAGTTATCGGCGGCGCCAAATCAATTATCGGCACGTGGCATACTTATCAACTATGAACTTCGAATTTATGATATTCGTATTAGTTCAGATTCCGCATTTGGTTACGGATGTTTGTCCTAATTGGTCTACTTTCCTTTCACGTTGGAGTGTTTTGTTATAGTAAATATAGAATTTTGAAGATGGTATGAAAATATAAACATAAAATGTTTATTAAATAACAGAATTTCAAGTGGGAGCTATTTAAACTTCGGAATGTAGGTACCGTTATATAACTAATTAAAAAGGGTTCGATCTTTTTAATTAAAAGCGGTAACGTACACGAATTTGGAACACGGAAAAATGCGTAAGAATTTAGAATAGCTCCGGCATGGCATTATCCTATCTTCCCCTGGTGTATCTCATCGTTAAGCATGGGAAGTTCTTTCCCGGAATAAACGAGTTAAATCAACCATAAATTCGGCCCAAAATGGGCTTCTCGAATAAGTTATCATCGGCAGTTTGGAGGCGAAGAGGCGAATTTTATCTATTGATAACGCCGCCTTTTTTGTTACACACAAAACATCTCTGTTATATTGCAAGTAATGCCATTTAGTTAATACTTTATATGGAGCGTGTATTTTCGGAATATGATGTGTCGAGTCATATTTAACGCGCTTGCAAAATTCAGCATAAAAGACACATTGGAGTATGTTTTTAAATATCATATTATTTTGTTAACATTTGATCGTGTATGTTAGGTACTATTTGTTTAAATAAAGCCAGCTTTTTTTCTTTTTTGTACTTAATGGATGTTTTAATTCAGATGCTATCAACAGGGCTATCAACGTTAAATCAGCATTCATTGTGCCGCTACCTTTTCGACTGTGCTTTTGAAGTGTTAATTATGTTTTTATGTATTATTTCAAAATTTTCATTTTATTTTTAACCGACTCCTGTAAAGGAGGCTCTCAATTCGACAGTATGCCACCTCATTTTCCAGTATTCCTAAATAGACTTGAATGATATTTTTCATTTCAAGGTGGTTTTATAATTATTTTTTTTGTGAGAACTGGAATCACTTTTTCTACAAAATCTCTCTTACACATAGGCAGTAAGAACAAGCACCAAAGTTATTTATTGTTTTATTAAAACAGAACTAAGTAAATAAACTGTCTGAATATTATGATATGAACTACTGTGTGACTTAGTTATTTTACTTATCTCAGTAAAATGAAGTAGGTATTGTATATATTATAGTTCCCAAGTAGGCTTGCAACAATTACAACCATGCAGCTGAGTGAGTAACTGAGTTATTGTACTAAGCTGATTAAACTAAATGCTGAGTTAGCATATAATAAGCTCTCTTGCTGCCTTGTCTGCCTAAATCGAAATTACTTTGAATGTTTTCTCTGTCTATTTATGAATTCAATTTTTTTAATTTTCTTTCTTAGATTTCGATTAATTTTTGTAAAACACTAAAATGACATTATATCTTAAATTTGTTACGTGAAAATCAGTGTGTTAATTTTGGTTAAAAGTATAATTTATATATAATAGAAAATATGACCACTTGCCATTCCATTGGCTAACTATGTAGATAGTTACTTAACACGTGATTAATAGACTCGCTCAGCTCTATTTAAATCCAAACCATCTGCCCGCTGGGCTGGCATTAAAACGCGGAATAATATACCTACTTTTTTTTCAAATTAAGTGTTGTCACAGTGGTAACATATCGAGTACATATAATATAAATTAAGCTATAAATTAATATAAATTAAGCTATAAATTAATATTCCCAGCAATAAAATACCCTAATGAAGCAATTTGTTATGTAATTGGATGCAATAGCTTTAAGAATTAAGACCAAAGTCGTGTGAATTGTGCGTGTGTAACAAATAAAAACAATTAAGTTTTCTCAGGCCAAGTTACATGTGCGTGTTAAAATATAAAATTGTTCATATTGTTATCGTTTTAGGTAAATGGGGAAGTATGTAATAGATATTGGCTAGTTTACCTATAAAACATAATTTTTATCGAGCTGTGGCGAAGGGTTAGATCGTTTATAGAACAAAATATTGTTTAAATTTTTTCGTCCATGAAACGTTGGATTCCTTATTAGACAATATCAAGCTATGATCACAAATTATATATTCCCGAGGAGCTGCTGATGAAACATCTAACCTTTCATAGAACAGTAAGTCAAAATCTTTAGCTTAGCTTTCTGCCTCAGTAAGTCTGCCTATACCTGAAATGAAATGTTGGTGTATAAAATTCAATGTATTTGCAAATGGTGCAACGACTTCGTAGCCAAACTGCCGAAGTTTGTGCGGCTATGAAACACTAATCGAATTGATTTCCATTTATCTATTGCGAATCGGAGTTTAAAGACAATCGTTGTTTGTACGAAATAGTTTATCTTTGGTTTTGCAAGCGTGGAACAGAATCAATTTCGGTAAAGTAACTACAAAAGATATTAGATGTTGCTTAAATTTTAGTACGGACATACGATTCTTTGTTTTGAAAGGTCAGAACGATAAGTACGAACGATTGTAAGGTTAGAAAAAGTTGACAGAGGCAAGAAATTTTAATAGGTTATTTCTTCATGTTGTTATTATAATGCTGTAAAAATATTTCCTTGTGGACTACCGCCGTCAGAATGCCAACTCTACGCAAAAATATAATAACATAAGCATTCAAGAAATGTGATGTAATTAGAAATCCGCTTCTTGATGAGTCCACGCCTTATTACTTTAAGTAAACACCAGGAGAAACGCAATGTGTACATAGACCTTATCTTTTCCATTTAGTTTGTATTTAAACAATGAAAACTCGGTAGGTAATTATGACAAACTTCCATAACAAAATACGAGAGAAGCATACTAGTACAGACAGAATTAACCCCCGTTTCCATGACACATCTAGTTCTGCAGGACGGGTTTTTTGTGGGGTCCTGTAAAACGGGATCGAATAAATTCACACACGGTTTCATATTTTTGCGTTACATAATTCGGCGCGGTCGGTTTTTTTCAGGATCCTACAAATTAAATGCTCGTGTGAAGGCTCTTTTAAACGGATTATTACGATACACGCTTATATTGGGAATTGATTTTATTCCCGCATCTCAATAATTTTACTTTAGGTATGTCTGTACTGTACATATGTCACTTCAAAGAATGCTTCAAAAACACAATCTATGTTCAAAAATCACTTGACCACTCAACAATTAGAACAACAAGAATATTCATTTCGAATATTCTTGTTTTGTTAAAATTTATTCTGAGTACGAGCGTGTAACATAATTACACTAATTATCTAGCGGGGTCCCCCAAAAACAGTACAACGCAGGACACTGCTGTAGGAAAGAACTTCCAGCCATACCATCTGACAGAAAACTTGGATATTACGAATGAAACACAGTAGGTAGGTACTTATAGAAACAGTCATAAAATGAAATTCACCTAGCCGACGTGTTATACCACGTGATCTAGTTTTCTCTCAAGTTCACTACGTTTATGAGTCTGTATTACTATTGTATTGTTATTACAACACTCCGTTACCGGCTTGCGGTGTTTACTGTTCTTACTTTCACTCAATCAGCGCATTCAGCTCTCAATCGGTCGCCGTTTTGTGTAGGGCTGTCAAAGTTACTGTATTATTTTGGATACTATATTGCGGCCCGAAATAATTGGTTGTTGAATAAAATAATTGTAATTAATGTATGCTGTCAAATTAAATATATAAGTTGTAACCTACTCCTACAATTAAATAATAATGTCTCAGGTTTTAGGTTTTTCAGCTTCGGCTGGAGATTTATAATAATTTCGTGCTGTCTTTTATATTTTATCATCTAAAATTATTAAAACAGTCTTCTTCAAAATCTGGGCAACCCTAGTTGTGTACACGATTTCCTCATTAGCGCGCTTTTGTTAGGGACGTCCGCGCAAGTTACCTGAGTGTTTAGTTCACGCTAGCGTAGGAACATGCTCCAATCAAAGCTTCAAGGTGTCTCGAGCAATCGAACTGTGTGCATTAAATTATATCCCTAAATCTGTCATACGATTTCCTCCCTTAATCCTGTTAGCATATTGTCTATAATAGCGTTTGCTATCGTGACAGACGATGTAACCAATTGCGCTGTATTTGTAAGCGTATTAACCTATTGTATTGAATACCGACTGCCTCTCCTTGATGATTCACGGTGCAGCTGACTGTCTCGCATATTATCGTCTAGAAAATTTCTTTGAATGTCTGCAATTAGAAATCTGTACACGTACCGAGATTTACAAAAAGTTGATAGGTATTGGTTATGTTATGCGGTTAATTACATGTTAATTTGAAGTTTATTATTCCCTTTAGAAGCTATTTATATTTTCATATCTAATTTTACTATCACAAGGAATAATAAAAACTAGATACCTAATTTGAAACTTGTTTAGCGAGTTTTTTTTAATAGTTTACACGTGATTCCATCAGAAAATAGCATACCTGGGATAATTATGTAGATATATACACCTATATTATTTTCTAAATTATTACTCTTGGATAAATTAAAGGTGTTACTTTGTTATATCGACAAAATGACTTAAAAATAAATTGGAATATATAAATAATAATAATAATAAATTCAGCCCATTACTGTCCCACGGGCAAGGGCTTCTTTTCAGTATGAGAAAGGTTAGGCTTTGGTGCACCACGCTGGTCCGGTGCGGGTTGGCGAACTACACACACCATCAAGAACTTATGGAAACCCCTCAGGTGTGCAGGTTTCCTCCCGATGTTTTCCTTCACCGTTAACGCAAGTGATAATCAAATTCTAATCCCCACATGATTCCGAATAGTCAGAGGTGCGGGCCGTGTTTGAATTCATACCCTCCTGCATGGAAGGCAAGCATCACTAAGCTATCACTGCTTATTATTAAGTAATAATTATAATTATTTCCTTAATCCTATTTAGACTAGTACTTAATATAAACCCAAGTATTAGTTATGCTACCTCAATCACATGGCATTTAAGTTCCTGCTCTCCGGCCTTCGCATTCCAAGAGTTCAAACTGCCATGTTACAAGTATGACTACTATGAATGAATGTTATCTTGTTACAATCTGACTCCCAAAGCTGCTCAGGTTGTTTTTGTTAACATAAAGCGCGCTCTCAGAGACTGTGGGCGGTACTCGTTGCAGATACTGCGTTTTTTTTTATATAGGTCCAATGTTTTTGTAAATGGAATAGGTAACTTCCTCATTGATCTAGTAGTCGCGCGACTGCTGAGCGTGAGATCCTGGGTTCGATTCTCGGGTCAGGCAAAGTGTTATTGGGTTTTATTGTATAGATATTCTTAGTAACAGAACGGATTATAACGGCAATAGACACGCATCACCCTCTTACATGGAACTTAATAACAGCATCTGCAAAATGTGGGTGCACAATAGCACACCTTTGCCGAACCCTTTGGGGATACCACCGTGATACTATGTTATGTTATAAATAAGTATCTATATGATGTTGTGTTTCACGTGCACCGAAGATAAGCTGTCGTATGACATTCGGAACGCACATTCGCCAGAGACAGAATGGCGCTGCGGAAGTCGATCGTCATGATCAAGGAAAAAAATACATTCTTAATTTCTTCTTGAAATTAGTTGTCAATGTTTCGCCATTACCACCGGAGCTTCGCGTCACACCCGCAATTCGCAAGTAGATCGCATGAACGCAATTCATCTGCTCGTGCTCTTATACCTTCCTTTGAATCGACAAACCTGGTCGTAAACAACCACATACCACATAAAACCTTAGGTATTGTTTATAGGAAATGGTAGATATAGGAATGGTATGTCCATATACCCGGACCCGTCCATATATGGACCCGGGTACGTCTTAAAACTGCGGCCAGACACCGGAGGACGGGCAGCAGCGTCCTCTCACTAATCGGTGAGCCACTGCGATCCCCAAGCCGCCTGCCAAGCGTGGGGATTATGGCAAACCCCCCCTTGAGGGAGGCCTTCGTTCAGCAGTGGACGTCTTCTGGCTGATGATGATGATGATGTCCATATACATACATGAGTATGTGAGTACGGAGCCTATATTTTTTGTTCGACGCCGAGGTCGACGAAGGGCGAATGTTAGGCTTGTGGCCCGTGGCAAGGTTCTTTGAAAATATTATAGAAGCACGTCAGTGTTTAGAAATACAAATGTAATTTTATATAATTGATCAGGTGTAGAGGCGGTGAGAAATAGACGAGTGCTATCCTCAGGCGAAGTTTCACAATCAGTTGTACTTAGTGTTTATTGAATATTCGGATGGTATAGAAACGGTTGAATGAACTATTGGAACTAAATAGAAGTTAAGTCGTCTGTTGTTTACGTAATCCTATCTGATGAATATCGAATCTCAGTGTCGTCTGCCTCCAAACTGTAAAGCGACAGAGTCTGTAACAGCCTTTATTTTTTAACTACATTCCAAACATTCTGTTGAAACATAAATCGAGACTAACAAGACCGATCAGTCCTAGTGAGTCAGTATTATTGGCAAGTCTTTGTGGCTGTCTGTCTTTGTGCCAATCTTGCTGAAGAAATAATTGGCCACGATGCAGACAAAATAGGTGAAGGTCGATGGTAACTTAATATATTTGCTATAATCCTTTACTCTTTAAGAAACGAAAGACCTTCCTTCAACAGTAAATATATGCGGAAATGTAATATGTTTATCAAATATGTACAAAATTAATTGATTTTAGCCTTCAATTAGCTTTAACAAACACGTTAATCAATATTGAATGTGAGACTCATAAAGCATGTAGGGTGAAGTAGGCAATTATAAGCTACGGCACAAAATAAAAGGCACCTCAAAAAAGTCATTATTAGGTGATTTATATATATAATAATAAAATTGTAAATTACGTTATGTTTGAGGATATTATCATAACAATTGATTTTTAATTAAACAATTGAATACCTACTCCATTTTACAGCTAATATTTGAATCATACTGGTGATGAGAAACTCCAGAAATCATTGGGAACTGGTTTCCATTCTGTTCCCCAATATTGAATCTAGCAAGAATGGTCTCCACCCTCCTAAAATATATTTCTAGTGCTACTTTCTTATCCTTAAATGGTTGTTACAATCATAGCCCCAGTGCGCATGATTTTTTTTTGCCTAACTTTTAAAATATTCTTGTTTGCAAAATATACGCAGTTGCTCTGAAGTAATATTTATTCTGACTGGCCGCATTCCTTGTGGCGCAAGCGTCACTGCCTACAGTCAACAAGTCTCAACTTCACTAGTCTCAACGTAGACTGTAGCAATTATCGCTTAATTAAATATAAAGCAATAATATATACTAGTTTATGATGAAAATTTATCATAACGATGGCGACGACACATTTTCTATAGAAAGTGGGTCGGCCTGATGTAGCGCCTCTTAGAAATGATGGAAATTCGCTTTCAATAAGTGGTAAGAGTTACCGACAATGTCATTAACAGACCATAAGTGCGATGGGAACCCATAAACAATATAATTTACACTAGCATAAAGTGTTGTAAGACTTTCTTTGTTTTTAACGCATTGCTATGATTTCTACGGTAATCATGGAGAATTTAGTGTCAGTTAATAGAATTTTAGAAGTGAGGAGCGAAATAGATACGAAATGTTTTATAGTTGACACTCAGTTTCAATGAGTAAGGGAGTATATGTATATAGATACATTGTTTCGGGTCTGGTCGTGTGTGCATCTGACATGTACCTATGGTTGTAAACTGGGCCCTACGATACAGGAGAAATAAAAGAGGTAACGTTTAAAAAAATAATCCAGGTCTACTACATTATTATATATGGATCTTGGTCAAACTTTTGAAACTATACATTTTGTTAGTCTTCCAAACATATAAAATTATCTTTTATCATGGTTATAGAAATTCAGAAACATGCATCTCACATTTATACATGCCCAGACCCATAATAACTATCTGTTGGTCATTTCTCTTTCACTTGATTATGATTCCACAAAAATATCTCTATAAAATCAAAACTACTAGGCATATAATTGATTAAGAAGCTGCATTTACCATTCTTATATACCAGATACTAGCGAGAATATAACCACGACATGCAGTTTAGAAAGCCAAACAGTGTGTCAACTATGCCAACATACACCCAGAATACATAGCGCTTGTAAACACATAATTATGAGTAAATACTAGGTATTACAGATTACTTTGTTACTACTTAAGTACACATTACGTTACTTCATTGTATGTAATTTTAAGACGTAGGTAGTTAGGTACTTCCTATGAGCCTTGAATGTTATTACTGTGGTTAGCCATTACTGATTAATGGTTCATTGCAGATTTAATCCCAGCACGATTTGTTCTATGTTCTAAGACTAGCATTAAAACGTGTTTATATCTTGTAGCTTTTTTCACACTAGCTAACTAGCGAGGTTAAGCAGCGTTTGCTGAGGCCAGTACTTGGAGCGACCGTTTTTCAACCTCCGGCAGCCTAAATACGTAAAAAAGCGACAGCAACGCGATAGCCACGCGACAGCAATCTCACTGTCAGCCTATACATTATATGTACGATGTAGCGACAGGCGTAGATCGCGCGATAATTTCTGTCAAACGTCATTTTTGTGACATATAATGTATAGGCTGACAGTGAGATTGCTGTCGCGTGGCTATCGCGTTGCTGTCGCTTTTTTACATAATTAGGCTGCGGAAAATACATTTAGGACTTGATACGGGGTGTCACACGAATACTCATGACAGTTGTTACGTGTCAGCAGGAAAACAATTCTGACAACCAACCGACACTAAGAATATATAATTATACACTGATACTCTTAGGTTAGATCTATCAGAACCGTCTTAGGTGAGTGAGATATAGTATCAGTGTATACCAATATTTACCCGCAACTATTTAGACTGGGTATATGATTATGATATAACTATGTAGTAGGGAATTAGGTAACCGAGTCACAGAGTACTTGCAACGTCAGTCACAAATTAAATTAAGATGACCGGCCATTATCCCCAAATCTGCTAGTTAATCAACCAATTATAATTAAGATTGATGCCATGGTTTAAGTTGTACAGTAACTAATTAAGTAATCTGTGGTTATGGCTGACTCAGTTAACTCATGGTTTGTGTTTGTGCGTTTGCATGAAGTAGATATATACGACCTACTTTAGTTATAAAAAAAACTTTTAAAATAAAAGGTGTTTCGTATTTTAAATTAAAATGATTAACAATAACTATCCTGAATAGTAAAAAAAAACTCGTTAAAAACGATTAATTGTTATATTGACACGGTTGGCGCAGTTGCTAAGTGATTAGCTTTCTGCGCTAGGTGTCGCGGGTTCGATTCCCGCACGGAACAAATATTTGTATGATCTACAGATAGTTGTTTCGGCTCTGATTGTGTGTATATGTGACATGTATGTTTGTAAACTGTATACCCGATACAGGAGAAATAAAAAAGTGGAGCAAAGTTATTAAGAAATATATATATTCAGAAATCAGTGATTCATTATAATAAATATGTCCAAATTCATTGGTAGCCACGTATTTATTATTGCTTCAGGCTTCAGATAGGGCAAAAGTTAATCTCAGCCAAAAATATATACCACGTAACGACCCGCCCGGGATTGCGGGAGACAAATGATGCCTAATAACGGTCAAATTAGTTTCCTTTTTAAATAAAAGCAACTTGGACTGGATAATTTGGAAAACGTTTATTTGTAAATTATTAACTGAATGAATTTTATATGGATTAGAGATTCGCGTTTTGTGTTTTACTTCTAGGCTGCATTTATATAGTATGTATGAGTGGTTGAATAAATTACATATTCAAGTCATCATCATCAGCCAGAAGACCTCCACTGCTGAACGAGGGCATCCCCCAGGGGGGTGCCATAATCTCCACGCTTGGCAGGCGGCTTGGGGATCGCAGTGGCTCACCGATTAGTGAGAGGACGCTGCTGCCCGTCTTCCGGTGTCTGGCCGCAATTTTAGGACGTACCCACAAAACACAATTGTGGCTTATACCCTTACACACGCGCTTTCACCATGTGCCCGTCTGCAGTTTCTTTTTTCTTTTTGTCGTTTTGCCTTCATATGTAGGTAATACTGGACAACTACCAACAATACCAATGATGTATTTTATTTCATAACTTGTCCTAATTCTTAGATATTTGAAGCAATAAATCGAATACTGAATACCTTCCTTCAGTAGGTATATACCTTGTTAATCAGTCAACCTCTTATAAAAGGTCTAGCTTATAAAAGGTATTTGTGCGGATCTCACACTGAAACATCAAGGGTATTATATTTAAAAAAATGTTAACCCATCCAATAGCACATTTCAATCGATTGTTTTTGTCGTAATCCAATAAAATAATATTACTAGCCTATTCTAAAGGAAATCTATAGATACTACTACTTATCTTAATTAAGTTATAACAAAAAATATTTTTGTTGAATAAATTAAAATAATATTAATGAAAAGGACTCTAATACACTGCAATTATGCTGTCTTTTACTTACTACTGCTTATTTTAAGCTATTCTCTGTATTAAGGTTTAATGGGGTACCTCATACATATTGGTATAATATTATTATTATGGTTACGTTGTGAACCTCACGATGCCGACGTACAACCCGCTGACACGACGTTATTTGAAGACAGCCCCTACGATGCTCGTCGTGGCATGTGATGAGCTATTTGCAATATCTTATGGTGATTTTAGGGTCCGCACGAAGTTTAGAATTACGACTTTAATCGTTAAAATCAGAATTGCTTTAACTAAAAATATTTAATTAAAAATATTTTATCCGAGCTAATACGCTTTCTGGAGAATCCATAATAGATGATTTGAGTAAAAGCTTGTAGCGACTACTACTCGCAACATGGAAAAAAGTAAAGCGCCATCTATCTGAGTGAAGCTATAACAACAAACCCTGAATCGCACTATGAGATTTTAAGATTTAGATTAAGATTTGAGATTCTAACATACAATATATAATGTCCGACATCAACCGTCGGGCTTCGGCCCGCCAGGCTAACCACCTTGCCTGGTCGGAGGATCCTCCCTTTTCAATGGAGGAACACCATAACTCGTTCCCCCACAAGTTATTTAACAGAAAATATTTTTTTTATAGGCAGCATTTGCTAAAGCTTGTAAATAAATCGCAAAAATAAATCGGTACAAAGGCTAACGCTATTTATTATGTAATGCGTAAACTAGCTATATGAAGATGATCCTACACGGCTATGTTCAGAACAAGTTCAAGACAGCAGACACTACACTGTACCTAATAATATTCAACATCTACCCACATACACAGATTTAACGCCTTTCCTTCTAACAGAAACGGCTCCTACTAAAGAGAGTAGATTATTCCTAACATTTCCACTGCACCGAAGTAACGCGTCGCCATAAAATTCTGGAAGAAGGGACAAAATTCTCCCTGTGTTTTTATCAAGTAATAAAATGTTAGGCAGTGCTCCAGGCTACGCAATTTGGCTTCCACGCAGAATTTCATCCCGTTATGGACACTGTAATGGAAGCCATAAAATGGATATCTGTTTTAAATGAATGCTCACTAATATAGGATGGGAATGAATTTGTTTGTGTTTGCTAGACAGCTTTTGTGAATTCCACTTTTTATATTTTAATTCGTATTCGGTCGATTTTTTTTTTATTTTTTTTTATTTTAGGGAACAAAAAAGTTAAATATTTAATTTAAAAAGCCATGTCTAAATTCCTTTTTACGGAGCATCAATCTAATCAACTCAATTTTTCCTTACAAAATTTGAAAAATTTGGAACCCTCTGGCGTATAAAATCAATATTTAATTTGTGTATCAGGAATTGCGAAGTTTTCGCTAGGGCTGTAAAATGAATGGGGAAGACAAAAAAATCAACAGGCACCAAAGCCTTGTTTGTCCCACTCGAATTGATTTATTTACGCAATAAATCTAACATTGGATTAATCAGGCTAAGTTTTGTCGGCGCAGCAATGTGTTGTCGCGAAAAATATGTTTGGTGAAAAATTGCGATCAGGGAAATAAAATTCCGTCGTGGCTTCGATTGCCTTCTATTGTGTGGTGTTTATCCCATTTTTCTCATTACGTATACAATAGTAACATTATTTGTTTTTCTTGGGAATTTATAATTTAATAATTTTTTTTTCTTTTTCAGGTAAGATATAGATTTTATCATCACACAGTCACAACAATACTAGGTATACATACGGTACGAAGCTTAAATTAAAACGAAGCCTTAAAGTAGTTATCAGAAAGAGTAAGATGAAGATTATCGAGAAACCAGATGTTTTGAGATACTATTAGTAACTTCATAGATTCCGTGTCCACAAAGAAGATACAATAGCTAAACAACTGCTGTGATTATTTGTGATTCACAGGACATGGAAAGGGTTAAAATATGTACCAAAAGAGAGGGAGAATATTATTCCTTCCCTATTCTTCCCCTATTCTTAGCCAATCCTAAAAGGTTCTCAAGTAGTGGAAGGATATCAACCCGATTCCCTTGCAAACTGCAAACTAGTTTTTCTGTTTATTTTCCTCCACTCCAAAGTAGTGTAAAAAGTTTCGCAAATTCACAAACCCCTTTTAGTATTTACAACACAGAAATAGAACCAACTACAGCTTTCAGTATCCGTAACTTTGTAGCAAACGGTCAACTAACAGCGTAGTTAAATTTTTCAGCGTTGTTTGCAATGGTCTCAACTGTCTGTGTTATCCTGTGTCGCATCGCTCCAAAAGCTCACTCCATTTCATTAAAAAGCAGTATATTTACAGACGACGATAACAGTTCTATAGAGTATAGAGTAAGAATCTTTGATAGAAAAAAAAAAACTTTGCAAGAGAAACTTTATGTAAGAACCAGGCTCGAGATAAAAGAAAGTTTGTAAAAGCAATCGAAAAAAAAATGAACGAATGAAAAATTTCTTATTCAAAAGTGCGGAACAAAACAGCGGCGTCCCGATGCCTGCGCGATAAGAAGTAAGTTCGGCAACCCATCTTTTTAATGTCCTGGCCGTCAATTATCATTAGGATTGGGGACGGTCTCAGGGAAGCCATCGTAAGTCAATATTAGTGCCTATAAAGGTGAGTGATAACCGCATATCCGCTCCGCCCTTTCTTTATACTTTCAAACTACAATGTAATAGGGAAATAACCAATCACCTCTGACGAATGAAGGTTTTTGAATAACATGTTTGTTAGGCTACGAGCAGGGTGGAGTGAAACATTTCTACAAGTTGGAGTTTTATGAATATAAATGTAATGCTTTCTTTACGTTTTATTCAAAGCCGTTCGTTAGGCTTTGACCATCAAAAGAAAATAAACGCATATTTTAAAATTATTTTCCGGTCACTAAATCTTATTGTTCCAAAAGAAAAATTGGAACAAGTTTGAAATTGCTGAGATTTTCATTTCATCATATTGAGAAAATTTTCAACAACAAAGTAATAGAGCTAAGTCTACACGTACCTAGTCATAAATGTCATATAGCACGTAGGTGCATTAGCATTAGAGATCAGGGTTATATTTACAAGGATATATTGTTATGTTTAAAGGTAAATATAATAAAGACAAAATGCCTGTGCGTGCAGGCTTGCCGGGGCAGGGTTATTACAATGCAGTCCGTGTGAACGGCTTGATGTTCGGAATTTGTGATGTCGATAAAATGCCCCTAACACGGTTATCTTTGCTATTTTTGTTTCTCCTTATTTCAAAGGACTTTCGACTTTATTTTGAGCTTAATGACGCTTTATATTTGATCATAAAATGTTATTAAAATTGCTTGTTAATAAAAACAATTAAATATAAAGATCCTAAATTAAATGATTGAAACGGTTTCCGTTGTGAATAGACGCTAACATCAAAAACACAAAAAATCGGTAACTTTCTATAATTAAATAGGTGGCACACATTCTTTGGCTATTATTCGTGTTTAAAAAACCAACGTTTCTAAATCAAAATACTTCAATAGAATATTAAAGAAAAAATAACAACTTTTCTAGTAAAGTGTTGAGATGTAAGTTCCTATAGGGTGTTGTGCAAGGCAAGCTGTCAGGCTACTTGACATTTTCCGCGCGAATGCACTTAACATCTTTAGTGCGTTTCTCAGCGCCTGACGCTAGTGTCGCTTATTGTAAATTGCTGAACGAGAATTTAAAGATTACATAAAGAGCAAAGATGGATGAAGTTGGAATTCAAATGATTATGATGAAGAACAGTGCTGATACTTTTTTTTTAATTTATTGAAGGGCTTTGTCGCTTAGCGACCATATCGCCCACAGTGCTGTTACTTAAAGTTAGAAGTAACTTAATACCTAACAGAATGAATATTATAGATGTTATAAAAAACAAAACATAAAAAATAAAAAACGGTTACATTCTGTATCTAAATTTAACAAACCCTAAAAATACGAAGAAGGCTAGGATTTTTTAATTATGACGTCCGTAGGCGATTTAGAACGATATTTTTACAATTAAGGGTGTCGAGCTAAAAAGCGCAAAAAGGAGCTTCCCGTTGTAATTTCAACGTCCATTATTCAATTTGTAGGGTTATCGAAGGCCGATGCGTTATGTTTCTTAAGATTAATGTTTTGATATTTCAATGTACTGTAGACCTACGTAACATATGTAAAGTAAACTAGGCAAAATCGGTCCGAAGATTTACTGATTCTTCAATAAAACAACGTTGCCCCACACCAGGATTTCTCCTGTGTCGTGGCTACATTTTTACAAACATACATGTCACATGCACACAAAACCAGACACGAAACAACTATCTGTAGATCATACGAATATGTGTTTCGGGTGGGAATCGAACCCGCGACACTTAGCGTAGAAAGCTAATCACTTAGCCACTAAGGTTACCATTAAGGTTCTGATCACTTTAACACTATTTAACTATCATTGCTTAAGTCAGAAGTATGAACACTGTTTATTACCTGGCGCACCCAATATTTTTTTTTTAGATATAAAATACTCACTAAATTTAGTTCCATACCAGACTACGCACAGCCCTAACAAACGGTTTACTCATATGGACATACCTACTACAGTCCGCATCAATGAACTTTTGACAAAATCCAATTTAGGGTTGCACCCTCAAAATAAAAGAACGAAAAATAATGGTAGAAGGTTATCAAGGCGCGAGGTACATTTGCCGTAGGCCGAGCACGTCGGCTGGTCGCCTCCTAAACCGATTACACCCACCCGCAGCGAAAATACAGTTACAAACAGGAATTACAGACTCAACGGTTTAAACTATAGACACGCGTTGCATCCTTAATTGTTTTAATTGAATCTTTTTATCGGAAAAGTGGTTTAGTTGCCTTTTCTGTGGGAAAGTAAAGAACTTATTACAGTTTCATTTTAAATGAGTATACGTGCTATATTTTATTTGAGAAATGAACAATATTATAATGGTTGTGGATGTTGATAATCTTCTTTTCGTGTTGATGGCTTATTTTAAATTTGGCAAGGCCAAAATTGGCTGCATTAGGTCTTCCACATAACAGCAAGTGCTGTATTGTCTGCGTGTCGTAGATATTAAAACAATGATGATGATGAAGTGAGAAGTTTTTAAATCGTGATTTTCTCTTTCATTCTATGATATTAGTAAAGAATATTCATATGAATTTATTATTCTTCAAAATTCTACAGACAAGGCAGACAATACAAGCTCACGTAATTACCCAGCAAAATGAGATTTGGTTGGTTATTAATTTATAATCATAATCAAACCTAGTTTGATTGCAATTCGCTCTTTCACATTAACATTTTGTGTATCATTAACACACAGTTCGTGCTCGGACTGTGTTTAAATTAACGTACACAGTTCATCCCAAATGTGAGATGAAACCGATTTCAATTACATTGGAGTTACATGATTAGTTTGCTGTGTTGAGTCCGCATTTCAACCGGTGCAGTGTTTGAGCAAATTATGATGAGTACACACAAATGGGATTAAGGTTAACTAGTGTTGTCCAGCCAGTTTAGTTAAACTAGAACCAGATAATAACATAGGTAGGTACTTGTAGCAAGTATGAAGACATATACGAAAATGGGACATATCTCGGAAGAGATTATTTATATGTAGTTAGGTTAAAGTGCTTCCCCTACCAATAATAAACTTTAATACATCAAAGATAATTGAATGTTAATCTTTTAATCTACCAAGTTTTCGAGAAACACTTGTTTATCAATACCTTGAAAACATAAACTTTGTAACGTTCTTTATATAAGAGACCAATTGTTTTTCAAGGCTTCTGTTTTACTTTGTCAGTAGAAAAAGAATAACATTCCTATTATTTATTTATACACATTTATTTAGACGGTTAGCACTCACACAATTACAGTACACAGTTCTTTTTCGACATTATTAACTATTGATTGAGTATTCTACATAAGCTTCGGACATAACAACGATCGTGTACAGAGAAATGAGCAATAATAAAACATGATGGAGTCGGCTGCCTACAATGAAATAGGTCACGTTTCCAATCTAGTACCAATGTTTTCGTTTCACAAAAAAGGGGACGGAATACGACGAACTTAACGTACGATGCAATCATCTCATAATGGGTAACGAATGATTTGTTCGGCGCAAATGCGGCCATATGTTTGTCTGTGTCAATGATCTTTAGAACGAATGGACTGATAGTAGGGGATTGTGATAAATTTATTTTATTTTTAGCACTAAAAATTTATATTGGATTACTAATTTCTCCCAGCGACAATATTTGTGATTGGTAGTTAAAAATATAAATAGAAATTTTTTAGAAAAAGTATCAAAATTTACATGACAACACGACACTATAAATTTCATTACGTTTCGTCATCATAATCATTAATAATCAACTACACTGTTGAACCCCTGCATTTGTCTTACTGCACTGAGTAGACACTTAATCAATTAACAATTAATTTAGTGAGCGCTCAGCATTCAATAGCAAGTGAGACCCGCGCGTGTCTTATTGTATTACACACTGCACAAATTCAATATTTCCATTGTGATAAAAGATATATTATCCTAAAAGATATTGAGATAAGAGTAAGTACGATGCACCGTTCTAGCTCAATGAGTTACTTGGTCACGGCGCTTTCTTCGATCACAATTGTAACATTTAAGTCTTCAAATGTAACATAACTATGGAATCTTGTTTTCTTAGATTTTATTTGGATAGATATATTGAATGTAGGTAAGTGAGATTTGTAGGAATGTTACAAAGAAAACTTAACAGGCATATCATGGACACATACAATATACAAATCATGTTTTATGTGATGTTATAGAGTGGTTAGCTCTCAATAGCAAGTGCGGTGCACCGTTCATACTCATTAGATAGGTGAGACCCGCGCCAGTTCTCAGGGTATTACACAAATATTATTATATTAACTACTCGTAAAATAATAGAAGAAGTATACATAAAACTAGTCTTAATAAATATTTTAAAATTATTAAACGTGTAATTTCTGTTTCATTTCTGTTTTGTAAAAACGTTCCACGACGTGTGTGCGTTTACAAACCCAGAACAACTAGCTGTAGATCGTACATATATTTGTTCCGTGCGGGAGTAGAACTCGCGACACGTAGCGCAGTCATCGGTCAACCAATATAAAAGCCGTTTTGTCAAATTTGTGATTTATTATGAAACACATAAAAAAAATGCTATTGATTAAGTCCTTCTCATCGTCAATGAACTGCAAAAGCCCTCAAAATACAAGTTACTAACGTATTCCAAACTTGACATCGACATTCCACTCAGATGTAGCCGAATACCAGACTTCCGCAACCCAATTACTGAGCGATACCAAACTCCGGCCAACATATTTCAGGCCAACATAGTATATATACCAAGATTAGAATACCAAGTACCAAGTACCACATCAATTTCAATGAGTATCCGATAATCACTTCAATATTATCGGATATTGTCCAACACCTACGTATAATTGTATCGTAATAATAACGTTATCTCATACAGTATTGTCTGTAATTGCATTGTGTTTAATTCCATTACGGTTTGCGCCCGATCAGCATGCAGTGTCGTCCCAATCCGATTAGCAATCGCTTTAAACAATCGTGCGCACTGAGATCACGGCGAATAAGTGCGGTCTGATTAACTATTTATAAAGATACGTAATGTGTTTGTGTAATCCTGTGTTCCAACAGTAGATTGTAGTGGATATTGATATTCAAAATTTGTGGCCGGCCTTAAATACAATTTTGGCACAGTCTAACAAAGAGACCAATATACAAATAAATATGGATGTATTCGAGTAATCATTAAAAGAATACCAAATCGACTTTCAGTTATTTTTATTAGTTTACGAGTATTTTCTCATATTGAAGTTACAAGTACGTGCTACGAATTGTGCTACAGGATGCTACGAAAGGTAATTTTTTTATTAAATAATTTTATATTATACTACCCTGCCTTATTGCTTTAGTGGTGCAAGCGCGAATGCTGAGCGCGAGGTTCTGGCTTCGATCCCCGGGTCGGGAAAAGTATTATTTGGGTTTTATGTATAGAAATTCTTAGTATCAGCACGGAGTCTCGAAGTTAGCCCCGTAGATGGCAATAGGCTTACCCCCCATTACATGGCAAACAATAACTGAGGACGAAATGTGAAAGTAACTCCGTCCGTCTATTCGTTACCTCATCACGACTAAACCAATAAACCGATCGATATGAAATTTTACAAAAGGACATATGCTTATTTTTACTATTACAACAAAACAAAAATTAGATGGTAAGTACAAAATATACGCAGATATAGTCGCAGACAATCGCTAGTTACCTATAACAGCGTGGCAGTAAAGTTAATATTGAATAATATACTTGGTTAACCGAATCACCTAGTTACTTAGTTAATTTCCAGGAGAATAAACACACGGTGTACGGTTGCGCTAGTGACGATAATTTCCGCTGTAGCGCTCAGAACGTAGGCGCAGTATTAATTAACCAAAATGCGTCGAATGAACTATTGACAATTAAAATTTGACATATATTTTAAATTAAATACTGGAACTGATATATAGTTAAAATTAAAATTTTATTTAAATTAAAATATATTTATAGCTACTGTGTGTTTTTTTATAAAGGAATAATTTTAAATCTGTCATCTTTATATGCAAATATCTAGTTTTATTATACCTCTGTGGCCTATACGAATAAAAAGGTTTTAGTTTCAGTTTATGTGCATACAATATATACCAAGGGTGGCCAAACAGTCTATCGCTGGATCGACCGGTCGATCGTGACTAATTAGTCTAGTCAATCGTGGCAAGGCAAAGAAAAATATAACTTTAATATGTGACGTGAATATGTGAAGAAGTACTGATTATGTAATTGGTAGATCGCACAGAGTCTTAATTAGTAAACATTAGATCTTTAGTCTAATCCAGTTGGCCACCCCGGTTCTATACTATAGGCCTAGCTATCCAGTCTGTCTGTCTGATCAGATCAGATCCGTTTATCTAAATATCGGGGTGTAAATGGAAAAAAGCGAGACTGGGAAGAAAGAATCGGGACGTAGAAAAAAGCTACTTAGTTACAATAATTCTTCTTGTTCGATGACCGATAGTTTTATTTTTGCGTGCTAACTTTTGCTACCTACTTAGACGAAAATACGATAATGATGAAAAAGTACGATTTTAGGCGTCCGGGTCAAGGTCCTGGCGAGACGTATACTGAGAGGGCTGAAAAACGGGACGGCCCGCTAAAAGCAAGACATCTGGCAACACTAGTCTAAACAATTATAACTTAAAGACCCATGAACTGATTTTGGTGAAACTTTCACTGTAGCCTTACTAAAATCTAGATCTCTAGTTTTAAAATAAAATATATCGCTATGAGGGTGATACATTTTTTTCAAAAAGCTCTTGGGGGCGAAGTCACTGATACAGTTAGTAGCTACAATTTCCACTTACGTTACATAATGTAAATAATAAAAATAAAAAGTAAGTTCACCACAAAAGTGCAACGGGGCAACAGGAACACATGACCTTACCATGTAGCCTTATCCCAGTGCACTTGCTGCAGATTTTTAATCAGCCGATACTGAAGCTAGATTGCTAAGTATGAGGATTTGAACACTCCACTGACCTAATTTCTATACATTATTACTTTTCCCATGGTATTAGGCAGAACCTAAAGAGCCCGTGCTATTATACCTACGTTACGTCACTTTCATTCAAATACTTTCCATCCACATCTATACTTGTCTTAAAAGACCGGTCAAAGCAATTGATCGATTATTTCGATCCATAATCAGTTAAGCTTTGTCCTGGTAATTACCGCTTGTGTAATCAAAATATTGTTACAAGCGAGGGTCTGTGTCCCTTAGAAATGAGGTGATTCTGAATAGATAGAGTATCACAAGGCTCTGGGGACAACATCATAGTTACTGCCTGTTATAGCAACGAGTTATGATAATAGCTACCTTGTTTCATTAGGAATATGTTCCGTAGTTATACAGGGGAACGTATCGAATGATACGATCTGTTGTGTAATAAAAATTGTACTTACCATAATATTTTTGCAGTTTCTTTAAACATCGATCATCTACATATGTGCAGTGACAGAGCAGGTAGGCATAATTTCAAGGAAAATTCGTTTTATGATCTGTTATTTAAAATTTCTAATGTAAGGAAGACAAGGATTTCTTTTCGTTGATTTTTTTAATCCAAATGTTAGACGATTAAGGTTTATCTAAGGTCATCTTAGATTTTAATTTTGATTATTCCCGGTTTTTCTGTTTAACTATAGAATATATTTATATTACCTAACTAGCTAGGTACACCTGGCTCCGTACATGTTCTTAATATACACAAAACCAAAACATGCAACTAGCTAATAAAACCCAAGCCACAACATGGCATAACCTGGCGTGAAGTTTAGTGGCGGGTTATCACAATATTCTCGGAAGTTGGCATAGTATGCACGTCTCGGCACATTAAGGAGAACTCTCCTTCTCCTCAAACTTTGTCGTTGTCTTAAAGTTTAATACAAAATCTCAATTCTATTTTTAGAAAAGTTACGCGTAAACAACAATTTTGTTCGGATTATTTTCAAAGGGTTTGAGAAAATAGTAATAAAAATAAAAATATATTTTTACGACATATTACCATATACGTTATTTTACGTATATTTACGTTTTTTTGTATGTCAAGATTAGTTTTTTAAAAAGAAATTGTTTATATATTAAATATCTAGCAATATTGCTATTCAATTCCAAAACACATTCATAGTGTGGTTTCATAGTGTCTTTTGTCAAGGAAAGAGCTCGTAAAACATGGTGTTTTGTTCAATTTTCATTTCAGTTTTTGTTTACAGACGTAGTGAATTTTCG
The DNA here is from genome assembly GCA_947562105.1 of Shargacucullia verbasci. Taxonomy (NCBI): domain Eukaryota; kingdom Metazoa; phylum Arthropoda; class Insecta; order Lepidoptera; family Noctuidae; genus Shargacucullia; species Shargacucullia verbasci. The sequence continues at coordinate 8,285,411 of OX387289.1, read as the reverse complement.
AAAGGACTAATCAAACTTTATTATCTCTCAACCGCTAGTTCATAAAACGGGCCAACTTTACTAACAACTAAAAATTAAACAACCCTTTTATGTCACTATTTATTTACTGGACGCAAAACGCAGTTCAGTATTTAGTGTCCAGGCCAGACCATTTCATTTCTATCCATTACGTGCGCGATACGGCAAGACAGCGAGTCGAGCTCATTGCTGCACTGAAATAAGTAAAATATTTTTAAAATACCGCCGTATAACGTTGAACTACGTTTATTTCTAGTAAAGAATCGGCCACACTAATGTAGCGAAAGCCACGCGTTCAATTCGCCCGATTAATGTTATTTCTTTAAATATCACCAAATCATGAGTTGGCTTTATAGAAACAGTCATCTAATACATAGCTTTGTTTATAATTTAAAAACGCACACATTAGACGGATCCATGAATTCCTCAACTTTCAAACCATAAATATGTACAATTTATTTTATCGTGTTGTGTACCGATTTTTTTTCGTTTGTATGAAATATTTACAACAACGAAAACACCTTTCCCATGCCCGCCCTCGTATCGCGCAGACGAATGAGTGTGAGCGGTTTAACTAGGCAGGTGGTGAAAGCAGACAGGTGAAGAGTTCGCGCCCTCGTGTACCTACAGGCACTGTGAAATAGAGGTACTGGATAGGATATGTCTTAGAATTTACTTGTGTTTCCGTGACTGGATTTCCCTTTCTATAGTCTTACTAAGTTTCAATTTCATTTGAACATTATTATTGAAAAGTGGTTGGAGAGAGCGTAGTGACAACGAGTAAATACATATATTGTGAAACTTAAATGTTTGATTTAGTCAATTTCTCATTTACTTATACAAATTACCTAACGAGTACGAGCATGCGCAGTCGTTCAAATAACTATTGCAAATACAGTTACATGTATGTTTAGAAATCAATTCTTAAGATGGTATGTTACTCATTCTTACTAAATAAACTAACGTTATCTCTTTTATTTGGCAAGCAATATCATAATTAGCGTTGCAATTATTCATTTTTAGAGTATTCAAATTTCATTGCATGTTGAAACGGTATTTGGCAATGTAACACATCTAGATTAACTTTTATTCTATGTTTGTTTTATTTCTACTTACTATTCAGTTCTGTATTTTAACAACTCTTGCGTCTAATCTGCAATCGTCAATACGAATCTGTCGCGAACCAATAGCGTATATTAAGACATAATATCAGAAACTTCCAGTTATATTGAATATTAGATTTCATTCATGTACATTTATTTGAAAAATAAATGTTTTTTTATTCAATTTTTGAAATATATTCGAACGGAAAGCGCAGTCTGTGTGATGGAATTTTGGGCCAAAATAAGAATAAGAACATGTGTAAAGAAATGTCTTGATTTTTTTTCCTAAAGATCGAGTTGAGTGAAATTTTTTGTTATGATTCAAGAAGGTATGGGCTCTTAATACTTTTGGGTCGATGGGAATCATTTTATTATGAAGCTAAGGCAATATAAAAAAACGAAATATCGAATTTTAGTTTTTTGTTTTTTTAGTAAATAATGGCCTTAATTCTAATCAGCATTGTGTCAACCGTAATATAACTATAAAGTGACTATTATTTATTTTGTGCTAGAACAGACAGATAGATACGTAATCTTGCTTTAGTTCCATCGTATCGTAAAGCTAGCTTTTAGCTCTTGTAACCGCGTCCTAACGACTAAATAATATGCACTATGCCTTTCTATTTGTAAGCTTAAAAAGCAATCACTTGTAACGCTTAGAATATCTTTTTATTTCTTTAACTGGGTAGGTAACGCGATTTCTAAGTAGCGCACGTATTACCTAAGATTGAAAATTGTAATGTTGATCCTTAGTTTGTAGTTTGGATATATGAAAGTACTAGCTTCCGCTCGCGGCTTCGCCCTCGTGGTTTACGAACCCGTATACGGGGATAAAAAGCCTATGTGCTATTCCAAACTATAATCTACCTCTGTGCCAAATTTCATCCAGATCCGTTCAGCCTTTCTGGCGTGAAAGAGTAACAAAGATTCATCCATCCATCTCGCCATCCATCCTCACAAACTTTCGCATTTATAATATTAGTAGGAAGGAAGTAGGATTAGTAGGATATACATATATTTCAAAAGCTTTGTCAATAAATTGCATCTGCACAAATAAATTGACAAATTAATGACTATTTTTTATATCCCTAGTAATCATTGCCTTTTCAAGTTAAATATATACGCTTCATTCACATTTCATAGATATTTGGGCAGATCACCAACATTTTTCGCCAATTTATCGAATATTTAAAGAAAAAGAAAGTCACATTGGTCCGTTAATTTGCTATTTATATTTTAAAGTCTCTAAAACTTGGTAGACTAAAATATATACGAGATGGTGATGTAAAAAGTAAGTTCACATTTTGCGTCGTAAAACTCAACATAATTTTATCTAATACTAAAATGCGACCACCGTAATTTTACGACTTTTGAACCGGGGCTAAAACATAAGCTAAAATAAAAATTGTCGTAGTATGGTCAAGATGATTTTATTTTATAAACTGAGCGAATTCTACCACTGAGACTTAAAGGTGTAAACATTATTTTGCAGTTTGTAGTATTCATATTCATATTCATATTCTTTATTGCAAATCCACAATGTAAAGATAAGATGGTAATATAAATAACATGGTAGCAATCGTGGACCCTGATGGGCACAGCAAATAGTAAATTAGAAGAGAGGAAGGCGTTGTATATAGAGAAATATTTGTTTATGCTCAAGTATTCATATTCCTTTTTAATGTAGGTATCTAAGTATGTATAGTATTGTTATTATGTTTGTATTTTTAGTAGGTATTTAGATATAAGTATATTTTTTATATTTTAGGACATTATATGTACTTTATGAACTAATGTGAAACCCTATTTAATATCCTCGCTTACGTATTACACATGGGTTTTCTTACCATTGAGAAAATTTTGAGTGGTCTTGAGTCGTTAATCAAATACAATTGGATCGTTCTCCAGCAGGATTCTTTGCGTCACTATCGTAGCTTATATATTTATATTTTTTTTTTAAATTTCATTCGTGTGAATACATAAATAAACTTTTATTCTTGTACATTTTATAATTTTGAAGTTAGTTAGAAAAAAAGAAAAAAAATTGTCCGCGAATATGAATCAAAGCATCCTGCTGGAAGAACGACTCGTTTACAATAATAATTATATAGATCGAAATTATTTTTAAATAAGTTTTCTCCCATATCCGAATTATATAGTACCTATTATAAAGATTTTACTATATATTGTTATGGAAAACTTTGACTGTGGCCACCAAAGTAAACAAATTTCCCTCAAACGACGTTACCAACCGACATAGAATAATAAGTAACCATACTGACTGAGTTACATCCCATATTTTCCTTTCACTCTCAGATCATTATGCAAATGGCATAACTTTATTCAAAATATAAAGCGCCTTGCTACTCAAATTTTACGATTCTTAAAGGTTCGTAAATTTTCAGTAGCCGTTTACCGTCTAGACTTAAAAACAGCTTCATTTATAAGAAAAATAAAAACAACATAACGTTTTTAATCTTAAATCTGAATTTAATGAATATGGCGAATAATTAAAATGGCGTAAAATATACAGATTGCGATTTAAAACTGGCAGATATGAGTTTATATTTAAATAGTCTAGACTTTTATAGGAGTAGGCATTAACATACATATAATTAGAGGTTCTTATATTTACTTTAAAAAGAAAAAGAAACTTTAAGAATATTATGATGGATGAATACATACGATCGTTATTCCTACTTTTCATTTACAATAAAACTTTTAGAAATAAAAATAAAACCTAAGTTCTTTTACACACTGGACAAGCTGTTGGCCCCTTTACTAGGAGCGGGGAATATTGAATAAAAATAAATTATTCTTCTAAACACGTACAACCCTAAAAGTATTCTAAGCGATAAAATGCATGACAACTTAGATAATATGCGGTAACTATCTGCTATTTGCGTGCACACAAGCAATCCCACTTACGTGTCGTTTAACAAATGACAGTTGCACCACCAACTCAATAAAAAGGTCCTAAAAATACGAAATAGCGCCCTAATCCACATCAGATATGTTGAACAATAAAGTGAATGTAAAACCTACTATAAACAGTGGTTAGGGCGTGCGTGAGTCCAGCCTTGTTTTTTGCCCCCCGGTTATCCTCCCATGATTTATGCTGTGCCTGCTCGGAATATGATTACCAGTTACGTGTCGGAAGTACCCTTAATGGATATAAACGTTGTATTTAACTGGCCGGTAAATACCGACCCGGTTTTTGTGCGCCTTTGTACTGCTCAATTGTGACCATATTATATGGCGTTTATTGGTTTGATCGTAGACAAATTTGTGTTGATGTATGTTTATTGGTGTTGATTTTATAGATGGGCGTAGTTGTTTATGAGTATCCGTAAGTGCGTATCATGCTGTGGGTAATTTGGTAGTTTTGGTGTAATTTTACGGTTAGGTATGGCGAGAGTTCCGTCTTGTTCTGTTTAGTCTTTTATTAGTTTCTCATTTAAAGATCCAATTTATGACGATTTTTAATACAGTCAGTTTGAATTTTACGCTTTTAAAATAGAGTTACCTCAAATTCAAATAAAAAGACAAAAAGTTGGTTGTTTTCAAACAGTATATACATATTTCAAACAGTAACTGGATTATGTTCAATTTCAGTTACAGATACAATACAACATACAAATATTAAAATCCATTCCAAATGAAATGTAGTATTTTATTTGATTTTACCATGATTGAATTTACCTGTTTCATATTGTTCGGAATGTTTTTGCAATTTAAAAAGATGGATAGCTACAACAGGCTTCGATACTTTTAAAATTTCCATGTAAATGAAGCCTATAAAGAATAGACGACGTACGACTTTGAAGGAAATTTATTGTTTTACTTTAAATAAATGCTAGCTTGCGCTTGTCGTATATTATGCACACAAACATGAAGGGCTATGGTAATCCTCAAACCCAACACGTTACTTTGAGCCTCTCTGAAAGGACAAAAATACGAGCAACAAAAATATTTTAATACATAACTTGGGTAACGAAGTACCAACAAATAAAAAATAAACGAGAAGTATCTCCAAGTTGGTAGTCTGTATAAAAAAAATAAAGTTGAAAACTGGCGCGATTAGACTCGTGCTTCTAATTTTTTGTTGTGCTTGTGGCAATGCATCGTTCGTTAGGCACTGGTTTTACTGAGCGAGCTCCTAATGAGGAAAAACATTCCTCCCAATGATACTCGTGAGCAACACGAACTTCAGCTATTTCTAAGCAAGTTTCTCGCGCAATTAACTGGCTTGATACTCTTGATTTTCCTTGATACATTTCCTTTTGTAAGCTTAGTGGGTACTTAACGGGTAATATTTATTGCTTCTGTTTTACACTTCTTTGTTTTATTCTGTAGTTCACTAACATTAGTTGGCAAAATTACAAAAATAAACTTTTATCTTGTATTAGAAATAGGCATGCAACTCATTAGGAACATCAAATTAAGGCGCATAATAAAAGGGTTGATTAAAGATTGGATCAGTGTTGCGCACTAAAAAGTAATGGGCAGCCCTTACTCTGTAAGCAGAGATTAATGCAATGTCCCAGCCTCCGGCGATACTCTCGTTTTAGCTATCAACGTAACGGGAAATCCAGAAATAATTGGCGTAGAAATAGCCGGCTAGCGATAAAATGGCAAGACATACACGGATATAAATTGAGAAGTTATTTTACAAAAGCATGTCGCTAGGTTACGCGTTACGTTCGACGTGCGTGCCTAACCACACTTTGCTGGGTTTATATCATACTCGAAGCTAAAAGCGAGGAGTACCAACGCTTGGGTAACATGTTTATACAGGGTCAGTACACTCGTATTTCGCGCTTTATTTTTTTTGGGAATCCGCTGACGCGTGTGCGATACCAGCAATAAACATTCGTTACGGGAACCCAGAGAAAGATAAAGAAACATAAAAAACACTTTATTATAACGGCTATGAAGCCGGATACCGTAAAAGCCTAGGGCTGATCCGTACACTGATATTATAACCGACGTTTTCATGTATGTGAAAAATCGTTGACAAACTTTTTCTAAAAGAGAGGCAATTACATTAAAGCCTTCCGAAACGACCCACCCGTCCGGTGTATGCTCGGCTTACGCTGAATTGGGTTATCCAACTAACGTAACTTTTAGGTTTTTTTGTAAACGGTTCGGTTCCATGTTTTTAATACCCTTATTGAGTGTAGCGTGCGAATTTGTCATGTACGCATACCTCAATCTCCTCAATACACGGAGAGAGGTTTAAAAAGCATACAAATTTGAAAGTGACATACCGACGTGTCGCACCAGTCGCGCCTTAAATAAGCATTACTTACCATCATGAGGGTAATGATTCCGTACTCGCACGCAGCTGCATCTATTGACATAAAATTGAAGATATCAACAATTTTGGCTCTTGTCATAAAAACTTAGAGATACCAACGAGTCATTTTAAGAAACAAGCCGTGTCAGGAGGGGAATTTTCTTGTATTTTGGGGCGCGCTAACAAGGGGCCCCTACATGACCGGAATATTTTTGTCACCAATTTCCTCAGGCGAACGGCTTAACGCCCCGGAAAAAGTTACTTAGACTTACCTGGGACTCTTCGGCGCTGTCAAGATATCGTATATTTTATGGACCCCGCCTGAATGCCTGCTATATATCTTGTAGACGGCGACGACGTCGAAATAGCGTTTCGATTACGTTACTGCTTTATTAACAGGTGCGGTGAAGCTCCTCTTGTTATTAAATTTAGTCATTTTGTTATATTTATGCCTTCCTTATTCGAGGTATCGGTTACCAAATTAGGATGTATTGAGAAGGATGGTGGCAGTAAACAGTTACTTGAGATATTCTTTAGTAGATCGACGGGTCGGGTGGGTTGAGACCTATATATCACTTAAAACGACAGAGCATAAATCTATAGGGACTGTCGGCTCGTTATTTGTAGTCGCCACGTGAACCGCTGGTTTCGGGTGAATATTAACGATATCGCCAATTTTCCGCAAGCTTAGTCGCGTCGCAATTTCTCGCCAATTGAACAATCGCATCGCATCGAGGGGCGATGTGCCGCCGAACAGTATTAACCCTGGCCTCGCGGAAAAAATGGTTATGTATGCTTTTCTCGATCTGTCGCATTAGGCTCTATTGCGGGCAAACGCAAAATTTCTATATGATAGATACTATTATAGCAAACTAAGTTCAATTTAAAATGTCAAGAAGAATATTTCATTGCTTAAAAAAACCTACCCTAAACTACAATATTAATGTTCCGCCTGGAAATAAGGTGTATATACCAATAAAATAACAAAATAATGATAGGTATCAATCAAGATTCAAAGGATACAGGCTTAAAATGTTTAGAAATAGAAATAGAAATTATCTAGATGTTTACGCATTTTTATGACTCTAGTGGAACTACCTCTGTAACTATTCAAGGGAGGAATCATGAAGTATTAATTTTTTCCTGTGTTAAAATCATCACGCCTGTATCCTCGAAAGGTTAGGCAGAGGCATACTATTGTGCACCCATATTTTGCCGATGCTCTTATTAAGTTCCATGTAATATATTACACCCTATTTATTATTTTACCGGGCACAGTTCCAAACTTCGTGCTGCTACTGAGGATTTCTATGGAGAAAACCCCAATAACACTTTGCCCGACTCGGAAACCGAACCCAGGACGAGCTGTCGCGCTTGCGACCACTAGACCAATGAAGCAGCTATTTGAAATTAAAGATATATTGAACACTGAGCTTCAAACACAATGAAAATGCTTTGTTGTCACTTGAATAATAGCACCAAAATTTGTAAAGGCTCTGGTTCTTTACATGACTACAAAAAAAAAAACCGACTCCAAAAAACTCAAAAACAAAACTAATAACTAAAAAGCAAAAAATAAATCTTTTATTATACAATATAGTAGTTGAAGAATATTGAAATCGGTGCCAAGTACAACATAAAAGTAATATACCTTGCTGCTTTAATAGCGACATTGAAACAACGAGTTCACGTAGAAATTGTCGAGTGCGGAGCGGATTATGCGTCGGACACGACAAATGCACTTCGCCAATCGTGTCGGTTTATCATTGCATGTTTTACTTGGCACCGACTTCAATATTCTTCAACTACTATATTGTATAATAAAAGATTTATTTTTTGCTTTTTAGTTATTAGTTTTGTTTTTGAGTTTTTTGGAGTCGGTTTTTTTTTTTGTTAAAAAATTTAATTATTTTACAATTTTGAGTGATGGGTAGACCTAGTAAAGACGATTCTCTTGAAAAACTTTACAAAGGTCAAATGTATGTTGCCCCAAGTCGAGTGAAAACCTTAGACGGTATTGCACTATGTGATTTTAAAATCAAATAAATTACTTAGCCGACCACATGATGAAAACGCATTACGAGAAATGAAAAGATTAAGACGACTATTGTAACTAATACTGTGATAGTTTTGACTTTTAGAGGTTTAAAATGAGCCCAAACTCGAGGGGTTTACAAGTAGCTACTGAAGAGTTCCACCATCTATCTCCTGGCTCCATCATCAGACCCTCTATACCAAATGTTTTATACGGGACTCATCAAAATATATCGAGTGATCCCAAACTCGGAAGTTTTATTCCCTAACTCTTTACCGTTGAGGAGTACTATGACATCCATCATCAGCTCAGCATCATTAAATGATGATTTTCAGACGCCAATACCTAACTTATTAAGAAAAAAAGCTCAAACGGGCTATTTGTCTTACAATATTTGAGGGTATCCCTCGATTTCCCTAGGATCCCATCATCAGATCCTGACTTGGTGATAATGGGACCAAATGGAAAGCATACTCTTTCAAACGAAACAAGAATTTTTAAAATCGGTCCGTAATTGACGGAATAATCGCCCAAACACTATGTAGCTGCTATCAACCATTAAGGAGTTCCCTAAACAGTACTGCACCTGCATCACGGACCTTGCAGTGGCAGTCATTACCCATCTCGGTGTAAAGATCTTGTCAACACGAATAAAATAAGCCCAAACACGAGGTAGTTAAGATGTACCGTTGAGGAGTTCCCTCGATCCTCTGTCGTCTCCATCATCAGATCTGCCCTAAACCTCCATAGTATTGTAGTTTCATCAGATATACACATAAATATCAAGTTTTTACCCCATGCTCGCCTACAATTTTCAAGAGATGCCCTCGATTTCTCAGGGTTTCCACCATCAGGTCCTGACCTGATGACAATGGGACCAAATGACAAGCATACCCTTTCAAATAAAAAAAGAATTTTTGAAATCGGTCCAGGCGTCTTCGAAAAATCGAGTAACAAACATAAAAAAAAAAAAAAAAAAAAAAAAAAATACAACCGAATTGAGAACCTCCTCCTTTTTTTTGAAGTCGGTTGAAAAGCACGCTTCATCTTACGATACAAAACATTGGGAAATATAATAGAAGTTATCTTTTCCTCTCACAAAAAGAAAATGTTTAATTATTCAGTAAACGAAATTTGACGACATTCATCAAAGAAAAATGCGAAAAAAACAAACTTTTGTCTTAATTATAGGTACCTATGTATTTGACGTGAGTTTACTGGAATTGACGAATTTATTTTCATGTCTAATTTGTATGTGCATTCCTAATTAAAATTTGCTGTTCACTAAAGCGATATAATAATATTTTACGTTTGCGACTATTGCCCGATACAAATCCATGATCGTTGAACACGCGTCGATGTTATTTTAACGCTATGCCGAGCTGATGGATCTAATACGCAACAATGGACAGTGATGCTAATTCGTCGACGTATTAATTGGATTTAATTAACTAGATTTATCCGCGGCTTGGTTTGTATAAACCCGAGTTTAGACAAGAGTATTTAATACTGCCTTTACTTTAGCTTAGGCCGTGATTGATCTCGATTGTAACTAAGCCCTGCCTCAAGCTTTTCCACACTGGCTGGTTTTTTTATATCCTATCCTACTAATCTTACTAATATTATAAAAAAGGCGAAAGTTTGTGAGGATGAATGAATGGATGGATGGATCTTTGTTACTCTTTCACGCCAGAACGGCTGAACGGATCTGGATGAAATTTTGCACGGTGATAGATTATAGTCTGGAATAGCACATAGGCTACTTTTTATGCCGGGAAAATGTACGGAAAGCCGCGGGCGGAAGCTAGTTCTTAATAGATGGAGCATTTTATTCTTTTGAGCGAGTTTATTGCAAATCAAATTTTATTGTCATGATTGTAGAACAGACTATACAGTATATATTAATTGACTCTTAAGTGTCTCATGAGACTCACATAACATTTGTGACTTGCTCAGGTGTCAAATCAGTAATCCTAACATGATGGATCGACATTTGACACGGACATGAATCCGTTGTGTCTGTGATAGTCTAATGTCTAATTAGAGTAATCTTAGAATAAAAAACTTGTATACGTAATGCTAACTTAAGCTCGGTTTAAATCACAATTTCACATTTGACGTCCAAAGAATGATCAGTAACATGCTTCATAAACAATACATTTTGATTCTCGAATTGATAAAATTCATAAACATATTTATCGAAAAATAAATGCTCGTTTATAGCAGATTTATATCGTGGATATGACGTATCCAGTATCCTATTGTATGTTGCAAATAACATTTACCGTATGAACTTTAGTTATTATACGGAAATATTATTCAATATAGCGAGTTGTCAAACGCACGCGGGCCGCGGGTGGTTGGGGCCACCGCACACTGCGCCATTCACACGATATGTATTATATGAAACACATAGCAAAGTCAGATTCTAGACTTTGTTATACACGAGGTACGTTAGTATTAATAATGTATTGAATCGCAAACTTTAGTGATTGGTTCGGGTCTGAAGCATTATTCACGAACGGTATTGTTATAATTTTCCATCGCTAAGGTCACCATCGTTGAGTGTTTCTGGGAAGGGAGAAATTCCATTACTGTTTTAAGGTATCTTTGAAGCGCCTCAATGTTGTTGAAGATTAAATTATTGTTTACATTATTTCTCTTTACTTTAATGACAATTACATCATACTAAGCGGACATCATACAAAGCATCAGGATGGATTCTTAGAAAATAAAAATAGTGCCGAAATACAGTAAACAATGCGTAATGTTAGACTAGCAACTCGTCAGTAAGAATTAAAATACAAATGAGCCCCGCGCCATCGCAACGGTTGCAACAGGCAAGAGGTATGCGGGAGAAAAACGAAGTGTTTTTTTAATCGTTTCCCCACACTATTATTTTCGCCTGTATCGTGGGTATAGTTTATCGTGGGTAATTAATTTATATGGTCAATATAACCGGACATATTTTATTAAAAATAAGTCATTATAAGTGAAGTCATTATATCCGAATGTATCGAAGATTGTATGAAAAATAAAATTCCCATGATTTTACGTCATATGAAGCGGTTAGTCGGTATAATCGGAGTCATACCTACATAATAAACGGATTATACTGTTTTTATTTTACCTACGTTGCCATTTATATCCAAGTGGAGCGCGGCATAAATACCTGTGTAAACTTTTTAACATTAGACTTTACATATAAATGTCAAAGGACATTCTCGTTTACTTTTCATTATAACATGTGCCTATCACTTCTACGATGATAAACACAATATTCCCACACGACCATTTAATTTTCGGTTCAAAAAGAGGCCCATGAACGGCAGTAAGTACATGTTTACGAGCTGTATTGAGTACAAAACAGCCGTATAAACAGGTATCCAATCTACTGCTATAAAACTTTGTCCGTGATGTGACATCTTATACTTAGACAAATAATCTTTTATTAAGATACTAGCTTCCGCCCGCGGCTTCGCCCGCGTAATTTATTATACATATAAACCTTCCTCTTGAATCACTCTATCTATTAAAAAAAACCGCATCAAAATCCGTTGCGTAGTTTCAAAGATTTAAGCATACAAAGGGATATAGGGACAGAGAAAGCGACTTTGTTTTATACTATGTAGTGATTAAGTACGTACTTATATGAGAACCGCGAAGCACGATATACTTAATAATGAAGCGTTAAATTGTGAATAAAGGCGTTTGTCATATTTTAGTTTGACATTTAACACCAGCTTAATATTATAAAAGAGCTAAGTGTGTTTAGTGTCTTATTTATAACTATATCTTTCTTTAGTACCTTTACCGGCTTCAGTATTTCAGCAATCTGCTGTCGAGTTGTAACGAGCTATCACATGATAATAGTTTATAGTGGAAAGACTAGCCAGGAAGCAATGGTGATATAGCCAGAGTGCACCAACGATCTTGGCGTTCGTCAATCGAAGAAGCGCTGTCGCTTTCTTAAATAAATAAGTTATTCGGTTATTCCGATGTTAAAACTTATGTTGAAATATAATCTGTTTTATCTATTCAGATAAAAAACTTTTAGGTACCAACTGCATGTACAAACCGCTACTTTTCAATTCTGCATATCGCACTTAGAATAAAAGTGATCTAAAATTAAGTGATCTGAAATTTCCTTGAAATATGCGCAAAATAGATGTTGGGCGTTAATGATTCTTACATCGAAATCGTAACAAATTAATTTGATTTTGTTCCCTATTGTTTTGTCAGATTATAAACGAGGGAGACACGTTTGGTTTATTTTTTTCAAAATTTTGATTAATTTAATCATTATCACGAGATAAGTATAAGGAAGATTTTTAGTTAAAAAAAAACGAGCTTTTTGAGGTTTTATTATTTCTCAACCCATAAATAATATATAAAAATAGAAACGTGACGACCTAGTTTTTACTTGTGTCTATAACATATAAAAAATCAGCAAAATCAGCTCATGTTTAGTGGGGTATGGACTTTGTTTGATGTATGTGTACTCTGAGACCACTGCTGTGATTAATTTTGGACTTAAAATTACTCAAACACATTGATGTAATTGTTAAAAAACAAATATTATATTTAAATGCGAGCGCTGACTAAGAAACTTCAATGTAAGCAATAAAAAAATTGAAAAATAAACTCAATTATCAATACATATTATTTAATTTTACCTTTAAGCCGGATTCACACTAATATAAAACGACTACGCAGCGTAGCGGCGCAGTGTAGAGGTCGTAGCGATGCTCTACATCGGTATCTAGCGCTAGCGTGATGATTTCGCCACCAACACAACGACTCAAACAATTAATTGGAATAGTTAGTATTGCCTCTGATTATTACTTTGTAGGATATGAGTATTCAATTTATAATTAAAACCATTCGAAAATTGAAACCGTAATCGTTATCATGAAACTAGTTATGAGCATAACTGAGTCGGATATGAGGTGAAAAGGCCTTTGTATTCACAAGGTTTCGAACAACATATACATACCGTATTGTACGTATGTAGGTAATATATGGAACTAGTATTATAAAGAGATTTTCAATAGTTGTTCCATTGTCAGAAAAATGTTAGAAAAAAAATACAAAACAAAATGCAAAACAACTGTTTACTTACCACATCTAATTATTAGTATAGTAAGTTTCAAGCAATTTCTATACTAATCAAACAATCATCTATACTAAAGATAAAACTACAGATATTATTTTTAAAATTACTACCATTGCAATTCGATCGACAAGTAATTTCTGCTAAAAAGATTTATCTAATATTAAATGAATCTTGAAGCCTCGAAAACATTTTCAGTGCGACTCTTTATCCAAGAAAAAAGAAAATCATAACGGTGTGAAATTAGATTACTCGAGCCAATTACTATCTTACAGATAATCTCATTTATTTTCCTATTATATACTAAGTTAACCTTATCCAACTCAACACGGTTAAATATAGAAATAATCATTCTAAATTATATTTAATTAAGTATATCAACAGTAATCTTTCGTAGACAAAGCTCGTAAATGATTAAACGAACGAATGAGCCGTGTCAGTCCACGTCAAACGCACGGCACATTATGGGAAATTTCCCAGGAGTGAATGGGAATCTCATTACTTCATTCACATGTGTGGTTGACAGACGAATGATTTCGTACACTATCACGACACTCGGACACAGATATTGCTTTTCCCCAAAAAAAAAAAAAACAAGTGTCAGGGATAGGCGGGAAACAACGATATTAATATGATAACACTTGGAATATAATTACACCAACATTTACAGAAGAAAAGAAAAGTATTTTATCTATTTCAAAGAAATAACAAACTGCTTCATATTTAAACTATATTCATATATAAATGTTATGTATTTGGTTGTATACTACTTACATAATAATAAATATATGTCTCAGCTTTTATGAACCTCACTCAAATTTTTGGTGTATCTACCTTAATAGTCTGTACATCACCTTTAGGTCGTGGTAGGAAATAAAAATTTAAGTACATAGTAAATATATATAAATAACATCAAATATCTTTCCGTACATTAATTAATTCATGCATTTATTCATTCAATTTCTACTTTGCTGCCACAGTCTCTACAGGATATAGAAAAACATGTATTATTCAACGGGCTTGATAATATCTAAACGTGTAATTAAGTTTTCTTTTGACATCCTGCGAAACCTATCAGGTGGCTAACATGTTGCAGCTATGTGTTAATATGTACAATGATTGCCAAACATTAACCAAGACTGAAATAATGCCAAGAAAGTACTCAGTCAACAAACTTTCGTCGTTAGAAAATTGTCTTTAACTGAATCACAATATCCTGCTAGGAGCAGCAAAATTGTCTTCAGTTCACACATCGTTGTAATACATGAAATTCGATGTGTCTACAAGCTCTGTAAATCTAGGCAAGAATACGAACATGAATATTCAGCTGCAATGTGCAGTTCCACATTATATTCACGATAACAAGGTTCGTCAGCAGAACGCGAGCGTCGCCTGCAAACCATTTGTGCTAACTCGACTGCACCCCCGCCACCACGCCGCACTTGTCTTGGCACCAGAATATATCGCAGTCACATTATTCCGCCAAGGATTTCCTTTAAAACTTACAAAAAGATCAATACGACTTACAGTTTAAAACTCTGTAAGTGTAACCCACCTTCGCAAAGCCGATACTCGGACCAACTTTAGGCATCTTAACTGATTTCGTAGAATGCGTTGCGACCTTACTTACGAGGTTTCTAACTCCCAAATCCGGATACAACAAGTCCAATCCGGACTAAACAAGTTCCAACTGAAATAAGCACCCGTTGCACACATGTTCCGTCGCGCCTCAGGGATACAGGAAAAGAAAGAAAAGTAGGAAGCTCGCAGTTTCCCAGTTGCATATGCAAGGGCGGCGGGTTGCGAGGCGGAGGCAAATCTCTCTTGTTCAAAATGAAGTTACGGATCCGCTCAGAAATTGTGTTTTATATTTTCCCTCGGCATGTGACACGAAAAAAACTTTCACATAGTTCGAGACCTTTTTTCTTAGGCACCAGCCGTTCGTTTGTGAAGTCGTTGAATGAAAATTTTCTTTCTCTCAATGTCGCTAACATCTGCGGAAAGTCAAGCTGATTATGATTTCGTCTCGAAAAAAGTTCTTTGTAGGTCGGATACAGATGAACATTCGTAAAGTTTTTACACTCCACGCTATATCCAATATTATACAAGTACCTATATCTTTTATGTGTGGTACGCAAACATGGTAGTACAATAAATGTTAATAACATTTATATTAATGAAGAGGGTCAAGAAGGTCAAAATATATGAATGGAATGTTGCTTCAAACAGACCAAAAGCAGGTTTGAAGATTTCGTCAGCGATGGAGGCTGTTAGCTGGTTTACAATAAAATTACATTAATTAAACGACCTCAGAGACGAGATGAGCCTTGCATACGATTATCGACGGAGTGCATAAGCTCCCTCGTTGCGTAATTATGCAAATCGTATCAAAACCTTTCATTGGCTTCGTCATTTTGAAAACGCTTTTAATGCTTTTATCTGCATAAAATGCGTATAAATCTAGAAAGTAAAAGTGCGCGGCGCGCCTATTGATGAAAACTGGTCGCATTCATGCATTTTGAAACGAAATTGAATATTTTCGGCAGCTGTGGGCGTTATCAAAAATGAAAGTTGAAATTGTTGTCTATTGTATTCGTATTATGTATCAGTAAGTAACACCTGCCACGCAAGTCGCATGTAGGCATATAATAACGTTGCGCTGGCGCTGGTGGCATTGAGAACTGTTTCATAACAGCCTCTATCAATTATTATTTATGTCACGAATTCCTTATCCACTTGTCTACCTTCTGGGTCATTTATTTTTGTGTTTACTACGACATATCAAAGATATATAAAAAATAATTACGATTATTGCCTAGTAGCGTACATATAATGGCTTTTATCGCGATTGTAATCTATAAATGGGAAATGTAACTAAGTTTACACATAGATGATAAACAACATTGAAAGATCATTGAACCAAGCATTTCGAAATAACCCAACAAAAGTGAGTAGTTTCTAAACAAGCTGTGTTACGGTAAACACAGCGAGAGGTTTAGACATCGGGCCCATACTGATCTTACTACCAGTCCGTTTACTTCGTGTTTCTAAATATCGGCATTCGTGAGATACCTACCGGTGAAGGCGATAGGTGACTCCACTGGCGAGCCTCGAGTACGACGCACGCCTCGCCTCTACAGCTGACTTTATCTTAGACAGGTGCATACAAAAAAGAAAACAACACTTTTTGACGTTTGATTTCAAATTATTCATGGTTAATTTTAAAATTTGAACATTACTTTGTTTTAATAATAAGTCTTTAATTTAAAATTGGAACACACTTAAAAGCTTTTTTGTTTTATACACTGAAAGTTAATTGTTATTTTCTTTTGTTTCAGATGTCTTCGAAAGTGAATTTGTTTGCTTGAGTGAATCGACAACCGAAAGGAAGTACACCGTTAACGGAGTACATTGAAATGTGAATTTTGTGTGTACAGTGTTAAAATTGAACTTTGTTCGTACGTTGTTGTTATCCCGATGAAGTTTCTCGTGTAGTCACAACTGTTCGCGGAATTGGTTTATTGAAAATCTTTCGCCATGGAGACGGAGGAGTTGACGAAACTTGTCGATGGCATCTACAAGGTAAGAATTATTACTTGTTTACTTACTTAAAGCCTTTTACAAATACATTTATAGAGCCAGACTGAATCTAATTTAGTAATTAATGTTTCAATACAATTTGTAAATATTTCATTATTAGATGTAGGTACCTACGTACATACGACTAGGTATTTATTCTGCCTCCTACTGCGCAAAAGAACAATATCCTTCTTAAGTATTTATTTATCAAGACGTATTTTTCAAAATTTTATGTATATTACGGTAAAATATTTTTCAAGTTCATAATAGACTTAATTTTATAGGTTGTCTATTCAAATCGACTTTATGCATTAACCGTTGATTAAACACTATACGTGTAATTAACGCTTCACGGACGCTAACGTCAAACCGGCTATCATTGGTTAAGTAAAAAAATTAAAGGTGAAAATTCAGTCTATAGGATCTAGCACCTGCCTTAAATGTCAAGGCCAAACAGTGCGATACAACTCGATTTCTCTGTCACATTTTATTGTATAAATATGTATATTCACATTCCTCAAATAGATGTGTCGACTTTCGTTTCGAAGCTTTGTTGGGCTTCGTTTTTATAGCACCAGTTTGGGCAAAAGTTATGGTAATGTTATAGGATTCCTATTAGAATTTTTGTGTGATGAAAATCGTAGGCGTTGATACCGTTTCTCTTATATAGGATCTTGAATTAATATTGTGAGACCGTTAAACAAATAACTATTTGAGGTCCGAGTAAAAAGTTCAACAAAAGGCTTGTCGGATCTCGTTGGTTAGCTAGTCCGGTTTTTTCTTTGTCTATTACAATAGATTGCTCAATTAAAGGCTTATTATTTTTGTTTGTCGAAAACAAGTCTGTGCTCTACCTTCGCTGTAATTGGATTTTAGTTTGTTTTACTTTTTTATTACTTATTTATATTGATGGTTCCTACATACTTATGTACATTACCTTTACTTGTATATTTCTTGCATTCGTTGTAAGCTTACTATTTCTCATGTTTTTCATTGTGATATTTTGCATAAGACTTGCAGCATGATGTAAGTTTTCTATAGGTAACACCATGTAACTATAAGTACCATATTTCTCGCTTCTAATTATTCTTTTTTTCTGTAGGTTTATAAAAACTAATAAGTACAACCTACTTGTAAGAGAGTTATTGAAAGCTATTCAGTGATCCACACAATATATTTATTTTCTCATAACTAATTAATCTTCCAGTTTAGTTTTCTAAAACTTTACGTCATCTTTTAATTAATAACTCATGAATATATTCTAGAGCATCATTAAGGACTCTATTTTATTTGCAATTCTAACCTAGGCTAGTGAGGAAATAAATCTTTCAAAAAGCAATAAATAACACTGATTGACTAGAACACACCGTCGTTTATTTGAATATATATTAACAATTATGTAGAAAGTTTTATGTCTGATGTTTATTTCGAAATCAACAGCTATTGTGAATTTGTCCATTCGTGGTTGTCTCACTGCCACAGGCATGACTTGAATTCCATTTATGTTGTCGCTTTATATGATCATTAATGATAGAGAAATCAATTACCTAACTAATCCCGACATCTCAAATTCATAGTTCTTTTTATACTCGTATCGTGCGGTGAGGCAACAGATTAAAAAGTATCCAAACAAAATAAAATTTGAAAAAGAATAATGAACTCAAATATTGTTTATGGTTCCATTTGATCAAATTAATGTTCGATTCAACTTTTACGGCGAGAGTCTTGTATGCCGTCAAATCATCGATAGTAATATTCAGAAACTAAATAAAAAAACTTAAACCACACACAGAAACCTGTTTTCGTTATTACATCTACGAGGTACGTTCGTAAAGTTAAATGCTATCTCGTTTATTAAATCATATTAAAACCTCTCATTAAAATTTAATAAATTCAAAAGCCTATCTCTTTAAAATTAAAACTAGGTTACAGCTGAAATAATTTGAAATATCAGCAGCAAATTAATAATGTTACGTAACAACGTTGCTATCCGGATTCATTTTAAAGTAATTGAGATATTATCGTATTGCGTAACTTATTCTTAATCTTTTTAAAATATTATTATTGTTCCTGCTAAGGAGATCTTTTATCTTTTTTCGTTAATATTTTAAGGTATTTGAAATAACCTTGCGCTTTTTACAATTTTGAAATTATTCTTGTTCACGCGACACATCTTATTGTTGTTCTTTCTTCTCTGTCACGTTAATCCGCGACCTCTTCTTAAGAATCTTGCTTGGTGTTGATATAGTTAAAAAGATTGTCCCTCTTATTGGCACAAAATCTAATGATTATATCATTCGGATTATGACCCCTATTTATAGGACCTACCGTATTTAAGTGTAACACATAGCGTCGAACCTGTATTCCGCGACGGGTTAGAGGTGTGTACTGTACGATCCGGGAATAAAACTGCTGTTAAAATGTTACACTCTGTATTGATCGCAACGAGCTTCCGAATACAATTCATTCAAATAACAAGGCCCATCATTTTATTGTGTCACACATTGACGTCTTTTTCATATACTTATTCTTTTTTTTATCGCTTACCAGTCTTTGTATCAAAGACTGTATCCTGAGATATAAAACCTCTACAGTACTATACTATTGTATACTCTTTTGTATTCCCATGTACCGAGCACAATTCCAAGCTTTGTGCTGCTACTGAGAATTTTCTAACAGAACATCTCAATATGACTGTTCACCCAGGAGATTGTACCCAGAGCCTCACGCTCAGTAGCCACCCTTGCGACCATTTTTTTTTTTTTTTTTTTTAAAAAACATTGCCCCACACTAGGATTTCTCCTGTATCGTGGGTACAGTTTACAAACATACATGTCACATGCACAAACAACCAGACCCGAAACAACTATCTGTAGATCATACAAATATTTGTTCCGTGCGGGGATCGAACCCGCGACACGTAGCGCAGAAAGATAATCGCTTAGCCACTGCGCCAACCGTGTCGTCTGTCGTCATTGAACCAATAAAGCAGTTAGCTAATGTATAGGTTAGATAAGGTATAAAAGGTCTTCGAAAATGCGTTTTTTGTTTTATTGAAATTAATGTGTAATAATGGCACTATATAGGCAGATGTGTATTTACATGTACAGAAAGCATCAAAAATATGTATACACGTAGCGAAATTCAAAAACTTATTCTTGGAAAACTATTGGGTAAAATCATAAAATTTATTTTTTTTAAATTGGCCAATATTTCAATCACTATTTCTTCTAAAAATAGCGTTTTAATTTAATTAAGTTTATACATCTTTTTGATGCTGACTGTACACAGTATAGATCTCACTTTCTCCCACTAGACGTCACAGAGTTCCAAACCACAACGAGGTGTGCTGATCTCATGCAGTATTAAAGTATTGGGGATAAAATTGCAATCATAATTTAACTTTATTGCGATTTCTGCATCGCTATCGTAGGGAAAGCGAAGTCAAGGATTCCCGGAAGCTATGTTATTAGATGATGAAATGTCTGTTCCGCTTTGTAGGTACTAGTTACTGTAATAAATATTTCAATAATATTCTTGTTGCACAGACAAGTTCTATTGAAGTATATATTTATTATAGTTAGTTAAAATCATCGTTAAAACAAGCATCCACTGTTATTTTATCGCTATTTTATATACGAGCAATATTATGTTACTGCTCAATAACAAGGTCAATAATGAGTGTATATAAATATCAATAAGGCATATATTATGTATTTACCTTGGTTGCTACTGACGCTTTTATAAATCATATATGCTTCCACATATTATTAAAATGTTTATTCTGCGTTCTATGAATAATAGCATAACGTTTTTTTTTACTGTTACTGCTCAATTACAACGTCAATAATGATTGCATATAAATATCAATACGGTATATATTATGTATTTATCTTCGTAACTACTGACGCTTATATAAATTATGTAAGGTTCTACATATTATTAAAATGTTTATTTTACGTACTTATTATGAATAATAGCATAACGATTTTTTTTTCTGCAAATAACCATCGTTTCAATAATGCATAATACTTCCTGAACATTATATTTTCGGAATATGTTATGTTTATAAAACAGGAGCCTTTGAATTTAATTATAGCTTTTAAAGTAGTAATTTGCTAGTTTTTATAACAAGCACTATACACAAATTCTCGTAGTATTTGTGAATAGTGCCAAATGAATCGGAAGAACATTTAAAACGGTAGATATTTGTCTGAATCACAGAAATCTCAGTTGATATTAAAAAATCTGTTAAAATCCAGTTGGTCCCAAAATCGGCTTAAACCTACAGTTTGATGCAGTTTCTTTGTTTTTTTATATGACGTGATAATTTTATAATGTAATGTTCTGCTGCCCAACTGTTTCACCTCGCGAGGAATAGAGAGGAGTTTGCAAAGCTGATTAACGACCTTCGCTAGTCGGAGAGGCACCTTAAGAAGAAGAAGAATACTGAAAGCTTAGAATGCGTATTACACATACCTACGTTCTTAAATCAATCTATAATAAATCACAGTAGGTATAAGTCACACATCGTACATAACAACGCTGGTAACACTGAAAATGAAATGCAACGTTCAAAACAAAAACTGAAAAGGTCGACTTACAAACAAAACACAAAATAAAAAAATAACAAAAATCAAAACACATTTTAATTAAAATTGCGGTAACATTATACCTACGTGACTGTTATAAATTTCCCAGTTTTTACTTCGTTGTCACCTAAATAGAATTGCGAGGGGAGAATTAGGACTTTTTGCCTCAACAGCATAATTACGTGGCTTTGAATCACTTCACTGAGTGGCATTTTGTTATAAAACTCGACCGAAAATAAACGTACCTTAAGATATTTATGCTTCATAGAGTGGAAGGCCTTTTAAATAATTAGGATAATGGTGACTAAGGAAAATACGTGATTTAGGTCGGATTTTCTTTGAAATGGTTTTAGTGGTTTATTTCTTGCATGTTTTATGTTAATTTGAGTAGAAATTGAAATACATTGGAACAAATTACGTGCTGTCACTGACAATTTCCTTGCAGATAGATAAATCTGCCGGGACATATGATCAGCTACCACGTTTTTGATATACAATAAGTATTTAACTTGTCAAAGTTCGAAAAGAACTCCGCAAGTGCGCGAGTTTAATTTATTTATTTCCACAGAACGAGTCTGGGTTATTACTTCAATTTTCTTTATGTTATGACATCAAAAACATTATTTAGAGGAAATAAGAGAATTTGTGCTATTGCGGGCCGTAAAAATAAAAATACTGTGTTTTACTTCTCTTGTGTTTAAATATAAAAGAATATTACAGAATTTATTGGATGTTTCATATAGTACAACGAGAAAAGGAGTGTTGCAAATAAATCTTCAAGGCCTTTGTGCACCGAAAAGTATCAGAGATAAAAATAAAACAGACTTTTGCCTGTGAACAATTTTTTTCTAAATTTAAATAAATACCTACAAAGCTTTGTCTTACAATTTCATTGGACACAACACAAACTTAATAAATGCAGTTGTTTATGGTAATAGATATAAAAGTCTCATAAAAATATAATAGACAATATTTCTTATCCGCAGAAAATAGAAAAGAGTTACAAGAAAAACTGACTACTTGCATAATCGCAGAAACCGCTTCCGAGTAAGCATTTGTCTCTGTAGCCATATCGCGATTATCATCGTAACTGATCATAGTAGACCATCATTACCAGACCCTCATCACCTATTCTACGTAATATGTAACGGGTTCAAAGTTCAGTGGTTGAGTGTTGCCCCGTTTCCTCCCCAGAATGAGATTGCCTCGCGACATTAAACCGGGCCGATGTAAATTTTCGTCGTTACGCTGTGTCTGTTTGTTCGTTCTCGTGTATTGCGTGATTTCGCTCGGTCAATGGAAGGATCTTCGTATGAAACCCTCGTCCTTCGAGGATAATGTAATATGAAGCACAATGGCCATTGGAATAGGTTCATTTGTTTTTATGTACCATATTTATATTAATTATTAGCTTTATTTCCTTTCTCAGACTGTATTCATGATGTGATAATTTAATGTGAATTGGTCGGAAGCTATTAGTTATATTTTTTGTTACGCAACATAACAAAACTATTTTTCTGGTCTTGTATATATTTAAAGTATCAAATATTGTATAATTCATACGTGTTAATATATCATGTGTATCTTACTTGAGACATTCTTGAGTTTGTCTTAAAATTAGTAAGTACATGTTAATGTGACGGTTGGTTGTTAAAGTAGGTTAAAGTATTTGCGTGTGCCAAAACTCTATTAGTGCCTAATGTTTACTGATGGAGCAAACAATGAGATCTAACCACTTTTCCTACTTTTATCTTTTTATGTCAGTCTCCTTTGAACTTAAGCTGTGAAATCCGGTTTTAGAATAAATAGAGAAACAGGTTTTGATGTAAAGTAAAAATCAATTATTTAATCTCCTGTCCAGTGGAATATCTTTTAATATTTATTTCCTTATAACCTAAGTTTACCAAGTCTGTCTTCACATAAAAAACTTTCCACTAAAGCTGGCTTACCTCTTTAATATCGCTTTAACTCGAGATCCTCTTCGGAATTCAGTTAATAATGCATCCTATTATCATATCATTACAGGCAGTCTTCATATAAACTATCCTGCCTTATTACTATTATTCTGCTCAAACATTTGTATAGCGGGGTTGGAGCCGCTGCGCTGCAGTGTCACGGCTCCCGGGGGCAAATCGCTGCCCCCACTTATTTGAATAAGAATAGCCCGGCAGTGTCCCGCGGGATCCAGTCAGACGGTCCCACTTACCTTGCCACATGACATACACCGCGTGTAATACACTTGGAAACGTAATTTAGTAATGTTAATATACATAATGATGTTATTGTAACGTAGGTACCTACTTATTATGTTCACGGGTGCAGGTCGGCATGAAAATAATATATTCCGTTCGTTTAGGATACGGATTATATTCTACTTCTTTGGTAAATTTCATTGAAACCCGTTGAGCTGTAATTGATTCACACATAGAAACATTCAAACTTTGACATTTACAATATTAGTAAGATGAACTAACTTCAGCCGGGCTCATGAAAATGTTACATTTTCCTTCACATACTCATAAAACTTTTTTTATGTTAATTTCTTTGAGATTTTCGTCTGTCGTAACTCGTATTTAAGCAAAACTTTTACACCCTCAAGGTTATAAAATTTCCAGGCTCCAAAATACTTTCGTTTGTTTTTTTTTTGCAATTATTTTAAATTTAGTATATGACAAGCCCTTACATTATTAAATTGTGGTCTCGCTATGACATTG
The DNA here is from genome assembly GCA_947562105.1 of Shargacucullia verbasci. NCBI lineage: Eukaryota > Metazoa > Arthropoda > Insecta > Lepidoptera > Noctuidae > Shargacucullia > Shargacucullia verbasci. The sequence continues at coordinate 8,260,958 of OX387289.1, read as the reverse complement.
ATTAAAAAAATCCATTTAAAAACAAATCACAACTTTTATTATCCAAAGAAAATAAAATGTGGGATCCGATGACGTAGAAACGCACCCAATAAACCGATAACTATCTATTTTTATCCTCCACAAAACTTATAGCTAAAAATTTTAGCATTTCACCCTTTCATATGAGGTGATATTTTGCAAGTTCCCATCACATTGGCCAAGGAGGTTAGATTGAGTAACGACGGCACCTTCTCCCGGAAAGAGGTCGATTTGTCAGGCCAAGCGATCACGACCCCGTGATGGCCGGATACTTTAGTAACTTACATCTCATGGCACATCTTGTGAAGGGATCTTTAAATCACTCTACCTCGCGAAATTAATTTTTCGAAAGTGCGTGCTGAATTTATACTTAAGTAACTGTGGTACGTTTGGATTGCGTTCTACTTAGTCGATGTAGGTAAAAATTAACGATTAAAACCAATTGACTTTGACAAATAAATCAGTCTTCTGCCTTCACCTTCATCGGTTTACGGTGAAGGAAAACATCATGAGGAAACTAACACTCCTGAGAGGTCTCCATAAAGTTCTCTATGGTGTGTGTAGTCCACCTCACATCGGGTCAGTAGTGGACTAAGGCCTAACCCTTCTCATTCTTCGAAGAAACTCTTGCCCAACAGTAGGAAAGTAAATGGTTGAATATATTATATTATTAATATAAATACGTCAGTCAAGTCACTTATGAGATTCAGTATACGATCGAATGACTCAACACAAACATATTTCATATTCGCTGTATAAAATACGTGACCCCTTCAAACGTTAATATCATCAGATATTTTAAGTTTAATTAAAATTGATTACTGTTTAATAGATCAAACAACTTTAAAGATTGCTTTACAGAGGAAATCGTGTACCGAATTATATTTTAATGGCCGTGCATTTTTGTTCTCATATAATTTAGGATTACCCTTGAAGCAATCGTTATTTATAGAGTGGTCCGTTGATCGGACACTAATGACATTGCCTTTACAACCTGCGGACTGTACTGAGCTAGTAGAGTTCGTTTCAATAGTGAATAGATGCACGGCACAAAACGATTGCTTTATGCTACGTGGATCTGAAGTTCTGTCATTTAACAGAGAACTGAGTTTTCATATTTCGACGTTTCTCCAGTAAAAATACACTTATTAAAATAAATTATGGTCAAAATTTAAAACGATGTAGGTAAGCTCTTTTTAAATATGTATTGAAATATTTCCAATCCTAACTGAGAATAATAAAGTAGGTACCTACCTAATGAATTTTATCAAACTTTGACGAGTTCTGCAGTTATATGTGTCAGTATTAATATTGCAAAAGTCGAGCTGTTCAAAAGTTGCGCTCACGCACGGCAGATTAAAGCAATCGAATCTTGTAAATAGATTAGTTGATTGATGATCCAACGCAACAAGCGGAACCGCTACCGAGACCTTGACCTATACTGAACGATTTTGACGGTGAAGATCAAATCATTGATCAAGTCACATCTTGCTACTGGTTGAGAGTTGGTTGCATGTATTTCGTTCAAAACTCAATGATCCTAGGGTTGAAATTCACACAAAATGTTTAAAGCAACTTTAGATCTGGATAACCGAATGACGTCTAAATATTTAGAATACATGATTTTTATGATTCAGCCTAAAACGGTAACATAAAGCCATCAATATAAAGCATGTCGTAAAACACTGAAGCACATCGGCAAATCTATGGCGCGGAGAAAATATAAATAAAATTTGTCTTTCGGGTCGCATATGTATTAAGTTTACGCGTATTCGTCCAAATACAATTTTAGGAAGGAAATTGCCTCCCGGTAGAACCCGAACAAAATGGAAGATGTGATATTAAATCTGGATGACAGTTATTAGGAGTGCCGAGTAGCGCTCGGTGGCTCTCCAAAAAAAAAATGAATTCAAAATAAGATGAGCTGATATTTAGCACGCGAAATTGTTAACCAGGAGCTTTAACGAGTTTTGTACATGAACACTTTTATGAACTCAAGCGCAATAGAAATGATATCGATACGAAGAGAAAAGTAGGTCAGCAGGCAGGCGTGTCTATAGACAATATCATAAGGAATGCACGTAACACCTGAATGTAATTCGCATTGGCACAGAACCAACTTAATACGCTGGAAGTATAGAACAAGACTTTGGCATTGTTGCTGATTTTGCACGCAAATAATTGCGAAACACGTATTTCTTCAAACACTTTTGCGTTCTATTTTTACCGTTTGAATTTAAAGATAAAGAAGAGCACGCCTGAGTTAAGCGCTGTTTTTGTCAATGTAGGCAAAGGTTACAAAAAACCAGATGTTCGAGAATAAGATACGACTCTTTGGAAGATTAAACAGGAATGGATAAGAATACGCCTACTGGTAACACCCCAGCGAAAACATAATGAAAATTTATTTTATAAACGCCTGTCTAGCTCGCACCCGCTTCCCTTTTGTTGTATAAAAATAACCATTCCTTTTTTTCATATCCCCGAGGTGGAAGCACACCTTAATGGTTTAATAGGATTCCGTAAGTAAAGAGGGAGACTGCATTATGAGTGCATGTATGAAAATATATCCATTAGCATCCTTTTAATTAATGAACATTTGTAAGAATGCTCTACCTCCATTGCGAATATTTTGAAGAATCATTACAGGTGCAAAAGTTAATGACGTTTTCGTTTCGTTATTTTTAATAAGTATTCTAAATATCTCGACTTCACAAATATTGGAAATGTTTCTGGTTATTGATTTCATTTTGATCAGTTTCATCATGAAATCAGCACCAAGAAACATACCAGATATTTATATATGCTTTACATATTAAAAAAATGGCATCTTCTGAGTTAATTCTCCTATAAATTACATGCGGAATCAGCACAACGGGGAGTTATCCCGTACATGACAGATTCGTTCTTCATTTTATCAGTGGGTACCCGACTGTGCCGCTTGTAAACAGACGTAAATTATGTTTCCCAATCCGCTTAACTTTCGATTCAGGCCTTTTTTAATCTTGTTAAAAATTGCGCCAATATTATAAATTTTAAATTAAAACGATTTGTTCCTGAACGTTTCGGTAGATTGATTGTCATTTTGTAAACCGAGTTGGACGTCCATGCTTGTCAACATGTTACTTAAAATCCTTGCGGAGTAAAGACGTTGACTAAACGTGTTTCAAGGTGGAAGAAAACATAACAATGTTACCTTAAGTCGCTTTATTATAACGTGATAATGTTCAGGCTTTACGATATCGGTAAACAAAACAGTCGGGGAACAGATGGCGTTCAAATACAATGTAATTATGTCTGTGCGTATTAGGAGTGGCTCGGCGCGAGAGGATCCGCGCAACTGCCTCCCTGAACTAATAAGGGCAAACTCAGCCGTTTTCATATTTGCACAAATTACATTAATGCTTATTGCCTACCGTAGACATGGCGAAATACAGAATGACGTTTCAAGCGCTCCTATAACCGTAATTGTTTTATCAGTGTCGGAATGGAACGAAATAATTATATTACGTTGGGAAGATCCAATTAATATCTGATGGCAGCCGTTAATATTTGTGTTCGAAACGGTTAAAGTGTCATCTTCAATTTTTCTATATTTTCAGAAAAAAATATACTGTATTGAAGTTTGAAAGATATGTAAAGTTTCGTATATAATTTATTTTATATGATTTTAAAGTCAGAATTTTTTTTTTCAATATAATCTTCAAACCTTGCAAAATCATCGACGCGTTTATCTATCTCTGCTCGACTTCTATGCGCACAAACGTAGGCAAACACGAAACGTGATCTGATAAGACGTGATTATGTTCACAAGTGTACCACGAGATAAGCACTCTCGATGTGTAGGAAGCATGTATCTTAACGGCGCTTAATGAGTTGTGATTATTCGGTTAGCCGAGCGTTTCGCCCGCGGCGTCTCAACCGTCACACTGCGCGGTGCTAACTTGGCATATCTATATAATTATATTACCCGACTTTCCCTTCCTGACGTCTTTGTGCCGTTGATTGTCGTTTATGTAATTGCCTACATTCTGTAGCATCACGGTTTGTGCTCTTCAGAACCATCAGAAATTAGTTACCTACTCTAAGCACACGAAATATTTTCGAATTGCGCGTCGAGGAACAAAACAACATCATTTCAGTTTCAGTGAAACGGATTATGACGTCACCTGAACGCGAGCGAAGCATTTACTTAACAGTCAGTCCGACTGAGCGACTGAGCTATTTATTATTCCCATTTCTCCGTGTATAAATGCGGAAACATTGCTAGAACTGAAATGAAATCGTAACGAAAGTGCTCGTGTGGTTCCCTTCACGAGTGCGACAAGTATCGATGTCCCTCTGTGTAACAATTAGACTTTACCCATTGTGTCATTTTACTTTCTAAGTGAAACAGACAGTAACCTACTGATTAGCGTGAAATTGGAATTATACAAAAGTATTGCGACCGTACAACAGTGTGTGTTGTTTTGGCCCAACGCAAAATTTATTCCATTGGCAGCGGCGCGGCGCGGCGGTCTTGTGACCGGCCGCGGCGTGACAAATGCCAGTGTGCCACAGTCCGAATACCGCACAACTTTTTACCACCCAAGAAAAAGTTAAATACGTGTAGCCAAATCGAAAAATACGTGATATTTTAGGAGAAAAACTAAAGCGACCATTTGCAGCCTTATTTTTTTATCGGGAGCACCGACGTAGTCTCAATTTCTTTCTAATTAAATTATCCGCTTATTCCGTACTCTTTCGTTTTCTTGCAATTAAAGCAATATGAATCTATGGCCAAACTTTTCCTCGTAGGAATATTTTTTATTTGGCTTTTCTTTTCCGAGTTCGCTTCCATTGGTTCCTTTGCATTGGTTGCCTTTGGATCTATACACACAAGTTGTATGAACTATACAGGCTGGGATGCGCAAGGAATGAATTTTTGCACTTTGTTTCAGTGGTTGGAGTTTTCTTGAACCTATCTAGTTCTAGTGAGTAGGTACTTAGATACTATTATATACTTATAATATCTTGCAATTTATTACTGTTTTTAGAAATGAGGTTTAAATTATTGCTGCACTTTTAGAATCTATATTGTTATTAAAAATGATGTCTGTAATTTAATGTATCAAACACAATATAAATTGTTCTTGATAAATAAATAAATAAAATAAAAAAGATATAATAGTTACCACCAAAAAATACTATTGGTGTTCTTTCTTTGACGTCTTCTAAACAATAAAATCTACTTAAACTGAAATGACACTCCAGTAATATCACAAAACTCTCCCCAAATGACGATAAATACGTGTACTTATTAGTAGACAAAAGTCCAGACCACTCTGGACAGATAGCCTTGATATGAAGTTGCTGCCTGAACTTTCCACGATGGCATGCGCTATTTCCATGTGAGAGCACACAACAGGAGAAGAGTTCCCATAAAAGCCGTCGTAAAAAATGTTTGACCTTTACAAACAGATCAGCATACAGGGTGGTGTAAATAGCAATATCATTAGTCTCGGAGGCATCGCCATCGGCAGCGCGTTCCCAATCAAAGCTGATTACAATTCCGGACGGTTAACACGTAAATCCGATGCGGATAAATATTTGCACGACAGGTTGTAAACCGAACGTGCCCGGGGCCCTAATAGCACGGGCACAGTTACTCGACCGGGCTATATGTGTTTGAAATTTCAATAAACTTTACACGACATTAATTGTAATTCTATTAAATTGCATCTATTTATTTCCACCATTTTTGAAAGAAAATCTCTTTTGGCGAGTGTCAGGGTTGGGGGTGACCCCGAATTTGTTTGAAGAGTACACCGTTAGTTAAATATTTGTTACCTAATATTCCGTTGTTTAACCATACATTAGCAGTCAACTCATCGACCGAAAAAGTTAATTCAAAATGTACACCGAATTTCGTACATTTTATTTTAGATAAAGTAATCCCATTGTGTACACAGAACATAATTGTATCGCAAACAATTCGAAATTAGTTTTAAACAGCCACTTCTAAACTATTTATAAAACAAACGAAGCTAAGAAAACAAACACTGTGGACCGTGGATTGCACCTTTAAAAGCTTTAATCGTTACTTAACCCGAGCTAACAAACGAAATGAAAAACAAAGCGTATAATCCGCTGGTTGTGTTAAAGCGTTTTCACAATGCCGTAAGTTTCCCCTTAATATTTTTCGAAATACTTGAAATCGTATGCGGCCCGCATAGAAAACCGCACGCGCAATTACATGAATTTTAATCCTTATGGGGTGAGGGAGATATTTGAAGAATTTCATTATGGTGAAACTCTTCCTAGACGGCGTCGGAATTCATTCTGTTTGAAACGCAGACCAAACCCGCTTCGAATTATATTGAAGTTTTTGTAAAAGAAAACTTTCTTTATTATTCTACGTTTTTAATGCTGAAATGAGTTGTGTCTTAATGCCAAGATACTTGTTCGTCATATTTGTACCTGTTAGGCTTTATTGGCCTTACACTAAATTATGAGTTTATGTTTTCTAATAAATGCGCTTTAACAAATTATTAAAAGTTAAGAAACTGAATAGCAAAGTGTAATTATGAGGTTTACGAGGCAATCAAATCGGATATCTTAACTAGACTTTTATCATAAAATTACTAATTTTAAAGTTATGCTATTCACAGAACAACGTTGCGTAAAGTACTAATTTAAATTTTAAATATGGAACTATTGAGTCCACATTCACTCACTGTTCAATACACCCCTACTCTTACGCCATCTTTCTATACAGCCAGTCTACAGACTCAAACTTTGGAATAACAATCTGTTTTTGATTTTGTTTAAGATTTTTGTTTCTTTTTTTCTCTGATGTTTTACATAATGTCCTGCTATGTGTATGCATAGCTTGAAGGTATGCTTGTGTGGGTGATAATTGCCGCTGTGTGCGTGGAATGCGGCTGCGAACGTAGAATTCGTGACTGCTGAGATTAGCCTGCGTAATGCGCAGCTAAGGTGTTTTGAAGCCAGGCATTATCTAAATGTTAAATTTTGTTGAGATCCGTGAGATCATCAAAAATCTTATAGTCTTTGACCTACCTTAGTGACGTGATCTAGGCGATACATTCACTATAACAACGTCTGTCGGTTAAAATATCAGCTTCGGATTGAGTGTCTGAAAATATCTTGTTCGGCAAACATGTTCTAGACTTGACATGACGTGATGTAGATATAATAATCACATACAAGTTTTGATATCCATCAAACTTTGAAAAGAAGAACGTTTTGTATGTGTTAGGTGAAGTAATAAAACCTTACATGGGCCATAAATTTTCATTGGAATGTTCATTCAAATAGAGGGAGCGCTGGGGTTGTTACATTTAGGTTTCTCAAAGTCACCAGCGCGAGGTGTATTCTATCTCTACCACTTACCGACAATACGATGACCCCACGTCGATGACAAAAGCAGCCTCCGAGAATTTCTCTGGATTCACCATCTTCTATTCGTTGTCACAAGCTCAACAGACGAAAACCTGAGCAAAAAAAAAAACTTTAAGACAGAGCCATTCCAGATTGTGACTATTATATTTTAATCTGTGTAACATCACATCCACACTCACAAATTCCCATCAGTTGGAACCACCGATCGGTTACATACACAGCATTTCAATTCAAGAGCGTACGTGTCCCAATCAGTACGCACACGGCAGTAATCGAATCCACTGCATTCAACATCGAATGATCAAACGTTTCACACGAACCAACAATTAAATAAGATGACGTCATGACGTCGATTTGTTCCGATGTTATGGCGGATTACGTGGATGTAATTCAAGGTCGGCCCGTCACTTGCATTTTATGTATAAGTACCACAATAAACCCACTATTCCCCAATTTTGGTCGTAAAGCGTGATCACGAATATATTACCTTGCCAAATCATTAATCATCTGATCATCAATTCAAATTTATTTATTCCTACCATGAGTTGGTAACGTAAATTTGCTCTAATCGCCGTAAATCCGTAGGATTCGTGCGGTTTTGCTATAGGCTATAGGAAAGCACCATAAATTTTGTCTGTATGTCTCATCTAAACCACCCAACATGCAATTTCGGGCCAGACATGTATTAAAATTTGTATTACAATAAAAAAAACCGGGTACATTCCGTTACAAAAACCACAAATTATTGTCGACCGCATTGAATTTCGCTGCGGCAGTTTCATTATAAACCGCGACCGGTGAATTGATCCACAGTTGTTTGGTAAACTTATTGCAGCTGAACGTAGGCTGTGAAGAATGCAGCTAATTAATACGCTTTACTGAGTGCGTACTAATGAAATCCAGGGTTATGGAGATAAACAACACGTTTGAAACTAAGCCATATTTATAGCCTCCTAAGTGCTTTAGTTAAAGTCCTGAACTTATGCCATTACGCTAAGATACAATTTCTGCTCGTGACTTGTACTTGTTGTGGTCAAGAGGCTAGTAGGCGAACCAGTAGATAAACGAATCAATGAGAAATCGTGCCTATGTTGATCTTGCGGGATGTCTCGATACATCTTTTTCGGCAAGATTGGCAATATATACTTGAATACTGACACATGATAATACGAAGACCTGGTGTACTAATTATTGCCAATATCAGTCAGCCATCCCTTTGCTTACGACCTTTGAGAAATTTAACAAACATTGATCAAAGATTAGCAACTTCAATGATTGACATCGGTCACAGAACAATGTAGGTACGTCGTTTATAACCGCTTTACTTCGGTTTTGTATTGCGGTAGCTCCTTGGGTCACGAGACCTTTCGATAGATCATGTCAATTTCAGTTTATTGACGTTGCTATTGGCAACCAGAGTATGTCATCTTATTATGAGGCTCCTCGTAAATAAAGGAACATTACTATCATACGCTAAATAAAGGATGCTGTTAGTTATTGCACTGGTAATATCCAAAGCAGACCTTCCACAACCTTGTGCGAGATTTGACCCAAAAAAATGCAGGATGACAAATACCTAGGATTTTTTTGGATACAGATTAAAAACATATATGTTTGTATTAATAAAGCTACACGAGTTTGACATTAAGCTTAACTGTATTGCTTTTATTTGTTCAATGTTTGGACAACGGTGTCGAGATAAATACTTTATTGTGCGTCCAACCACTGCGTGAAGTCCTTATTTGTTTTAAATATTTACTTTTGTAAGTCCTGTACTTTTGTATTTATTTTGATTTCGAAAAGTGTATCGACCGAAATACGTACAGTCAGCATCAAAAATATGTATACTCGTAGCGAAATCAGACGCTTATTCTTGGAAAACTATTGGTTAAAATCATGACTATGTATTTTTATGTATTCTCAAATACTATGTGTAAAATTGGCCAAAATGTATATAAATATAACTATTTCCTCTAAAAATCGCTTTTGAATTTCATTCAAAGTCAAAGTCAAAGTTTTTTATTTCAAGTAGGCCTTTTCAGGCACTTTTAAAAAGTCGAGACTCTAGGCGCACGGTTCCAAAGGGGGTAGGTCCTATGGAGAAGAGACCGGCAAGAAACTCCATGGATACTCTTTTAAAAAACAAAAAGTTAATTTACAATTAAAATCTTAAATTAACATGCATTATATAAGAAAAAATACAAACTTAATAGAATGCTACTTACACAATGAGGCAATACAACATGAGTTAAACAATTGTTTCGAATATAAACTAAAAACGGGATAAACAGATCAAAGCGGATAAAACAGAAATAAAAAAATACAAAAAAGAATACAAAATATTGAAACATCAAGAATGTCCAGATATGTAAAGTGAATCTAATATAAAATAGAATTAGTAGACACAATGGATAACCAGGGAAGCCACATGTGCAGAAGATATTCAACGCCACACGTCTCTATCGTCAACATAGTCTTTGATCCTATAATATGCTTTCTTTGTGAGAACAGATTTAACGTGGATTTTAAATTTCTTACCGGTAAGATCGGTTACAGTTTTCGGTAGCTTGTTATAGAAGCGTACACCGTGTCCTAAAAATGATTTATTTGTTTTAGTCAATCTAAATTTTGGCACCACTATTTTGTGTTTATTTCTAGTATTAATGTTGTGAACGTCGCTATTGATACTAAACATGTGAAGGTTCTTCCGAACGAACATTATATTTTCTAGATATTCATTAAGGGTATTCATCTCTTTGATGCTGACTGTACTTACGAAGGAATATCCTGTTGACCTATACCATGTCCTTTTTGTACTGAAAACTTGATAAAACATTTGTAATGCAAATTTTATAATAATATTACCAACTGGCTTCTACGAGTATTCATACCTTGCTGAATGCTGATGCTGATGCTTTAATATGGTTAGATACTCTTGAACACATTAGAAAATACTATAAAGAGTTGAAACGTTACTCATATATTTTCAAAAAAAGATACAAAATTCATTAGTTAGCATGTCATAAATTAAACACATAATAATGCTAGTGATACTGAGAACAATTTTTACTCTGGAGTCAAAAGTGTGAGCAAAAGCAAAATACACACACATGAGAAAGAAAATTGCATTTACTAAGTACTTAGTAAGTCATATGAAATACGATATCATTTCTAAGTACGCGGAGATTATTTCCAACATATAATTTTCCTATTCCGTGCTTACACCATACATTGCATAAATGAGCGATTGCACTGCGCACTTCTGAAAGGAATGCGGCAGCTATACTCGTTCACTGGATTTATTCTTAATGACGACACGAATGATGTATATCTTCTGATTTAACGATAAATCCTAGATTAACTGGCGAAGAAACATGCATGAATAATCACATAGAACTGGTTGGCTGGATTTCAATTAATACATTGAATACCGTCGGTTCAGGAACGAGTATCTATTCTAAACTAACGTTCAAATGTAAGCCTTTGATAATTCCAGTTCACAAAATACGCGGGAAATAGTAAAGATTAATAAACACTAAGCAATGATAGCCTGGCGGTTGAAGGCTTGCCTTTCATGCAAGAGGGTCTTAATGCAAACCCAGCCCGCACCTCTGACTTTTCGGAATCATGTGCGGATCAGAATTTGATTATCTCTTGCGTTTACGGTGAAGGCAAATTTCGCTAAATTTCATGTACCTACTTAGATGTTTTGCAATATCATTACCAAGTTACACTTATTAAGTTTATGAAATATGGCATACTGCTTCATTAGTCTAGTGCGACTGCTGAGCGTGAAGGCCTTGGTTCGATCCCCGGGCGAAGTATATATGGAAGTCCTTAGTAGCAGCCCGGAATTTAATAGGCTCGCCTCCTAATACTAGGGAATTGATTTCAGCATTGGCAAAAAGTGGGTGTACAATAATTTTCTTCTGCCTTCCGAAGTGGCAGTTAAACTGCCGTTTGATGATTTTCTATCGCTAGATACTGTCATGCAATAGTGTTCGATCTAAACAGAGCGATAATAAGGTTCCAATTTCCGTTTGGTTCATAACGCAAAAATATTAAAAGCGATGGCACGGTTGGCGCAGTGGTTGAGAGATGACGTCGCGATCAAGTGGCGCGGGTTCGATTCCCGCACGGAACAAATATTTGTATGATCTACAGTTAGTTGTTTCGGGTCTGGGTCTTTGTGTATGTGAATATATATGTTTGTAAACGCACCTAAGATACAGAAATTATTACACGTTTTTTTATATTAAGTGGCGATTTGATATTGGACCATACTTTACCACATCGTAACGGCACCTTAATTTGTGATAAAAGCCGAAAATATAGAATAAGCGAGCCGTTAAGTATTTATTCCAGAAACAACCTATCAGTAGTATACAACTAACGTCACACTACTTGTATCACTTCGGGGTTTTGATTAACGGAACAAATAGTTGCGGGACGGGAGTCATAAGTTGTAGGACACTAAATTTGATGAAGGAACTTTAAGAGAATTGTAAGTTTAAATGCTTTAGGTGTAGGTCGTGTGACGCTTGCGCAACACCCACAGTAAATGCCGATGTAAGAGTTCATTTACCAGCTTGATATTTCATTTGTGATAGATAGTTATGTAGTAATAGATATTAATTTATGTGGAGGCGTATTGTAATAAAAATATGCGTTTCGAACTGATACGATCTGTAATATATATATAGGTACCTCAATAATTGAACCGGACAAATATATTGTTTCTAAATGTATATTTATCTATACACGGTTGGCGCAGTGGTTGAGAGATCGACTGCTGAGCTACGTGTCGCGGGTTCGATTCCCGCACGGAACAAATATTTGTATGATCTACAGATATTTGTTTCGGGTCTGGGTCTTCGTGTATGTGAATACACACCGTGTCTCGGAAAGCACGTAAAGCCGTTGGTCCTGCGCCTGATCTCTCTCCGGTCGCGTCGGATTGCCGTCCCATCGGACTATGAGAGTGAAGGAATAGAGAGAGCACCTGTGTTTGCGCACACACTTGTGCTCTATAATATCTCCTGCGTATTTGGCTAATCTCCGGTGAGATTGGCCGCCGTGACCGAAAATCGGTCAGGAGGACATTATATTTGTCTATTGTATTAAACGTATTATGGTTTTAACATATGAAAGGACTTACGAGGAGAACAGAGAAATTTAACGTAAGCAACAGAAAATAGGAAATTCTATCTAAAATACACGTATGAATAAAATGTGTTAAACTACATAAACCCACGCTGTCCGTATTAAATCTTCTAAAGTTGCAATAAAACTTAAGTAAAGAGGTTAAGAGTAACCAGTTTGTACCTACTTAATACTAACTTATTAAAATTCACCCCGCAGCTAATGCGCAAAGCCACATAGAGCTATAAAACTTAATAAAATCTTAGAGAACTTATTACAAAACTTTTCTACTTGAACCTAATACTTTCGAGGATTCAAGTTCAAATCGTGACAAGACAATGTTTTATTAACAAAACGACCGCTATAAAGCCAATTTGACATGAGCCCGACCTTGCGTTTGTTCTAATTGTCGTACTAAACGAGAGTGAATGGCTACTAATAGATCTACATAATAATGACGACAGACAATGGACGTACTCACTTGAACGGTCCACATACATAAATAACAAATATTAACTGCGAAGATGTCGACCTTGTTGTTTAGCTGTATCATACTCCGCAATATGTACTCAGTACAATGCATCTACCTACATCATTAAATGGTTTCCGATAGTGATCAATCGCTATTTTTTGTTTGATTAAGGACTTTTTCACAATGAATTAAAGGTCTTCTTTCTAAACCACCCAAAAAACTTTGTCATTAACGAATTAAACAATCGATGATTAATGACTACGTTGACATTGGCAGCCTTTTAGTGAAACCACCGACTCAGATGTTGAAGTTCGAACGAGATCTAAAAGTATTTGCAAAGTCCTGCAAATGAAACTTGGCAAAAATTAAACTTTTCAAAAGTACGGAATCAAAGCCAGGAGCGGCGACCGCTTGCGTTCATTTGAATTACGCCGGGCTCCGCCTTTTGTAGTCGACTTCATTTAGCGAACTTAAAGGAACTCTTTTATTTTGCCCCAGCAAAGAACTTAAGAGGTGCATTGTTGAATCCGTAACAAATTGCACGGCCGTGATTACGTTAAGAACTTCCCGGCTGGGGTAGGGCTTAGATTGGAATTTAACAGTTAGCTGTCCGATAGCAATGAATTTAAAACTTCTGTGAAGTATTAGCATTGACTTTGGAATCGACAGGAAGACAAAATCAATTAAATGAATTTTATTAAAATTTGTAAAGAGTTGGGAACTGAGTTCGTCTGGTAGGATTCATTAGAATATTGCCTTGATGTCTAAGCAATGTATTCATGTACTTACTTAACAGTATTGTACATAAGTATTTACAACTAGACATATTAAGGACAAATTCTAAATATCACTGTTCCCCTTAGGAAATACTTTAATGCAGTACATTAGACCTAAGTGAGTAACATACTGATGCACTCAAAAACATTAAAAAGTTCTACTTAGCTAAAATTTGTTTTCCGCATAGCAAATCTACAAAGTTCTATAGACAGCTTTAGGGGCTGCAAAAAAGTTGCTGTTATTTTTTTATTCTAAGGATAAACTTCGCTTGCAGGCATGTTGTAAACAACATAGTCATGTCCCTATGTTGCCTAGTGGCAACAAGTGTTCAGTGCAAACATCCCGCCGTCTCGTACAACTTGCATGTTTGCTTACCCAAACATTTTATAAAAGATTTAAACCCTGAGATTGCTCGGAAAGACGGAACTTTGTACCTGCGTCTCGGCGTCTCGACTCTCGCCTTTATTGACAAGTAATGTTGTCGTAGTATGAAGCAAATTATAATGAGTTAATTTGAAGGTCGGTTTGAATATATCGGTACTCAACTCCTCATTGTTCTCTAATGTGTCATATTATAGTATGAGAACAAGGTTTGCAGATAGTTCAAGATAAGTCACGATCGCAGACTTCCATTTGCACTTAAAAATTCGCACTTGATTTCACCGTTCAACATGCCTTAAAAAATTTAAGCGGCGCGGCTCGTTTGTCTACTTCTTTCAACCATACGAATGTCTGTGATTCTTCACCTGACAGGTCAAATAAACTTTTTTACATTAGCCACAGACAAATCAGGAACAATTGTTTCTCTTGCAAGTGTAAATGCGGCTGCTGTGCGTGAGCTGTTGGGTTTGTGATTGATTTGTGAGTGATTTTTTTCTGCAGAATAATACACCAATTTCGTTGTCTACCTAGACGCGTGATGCTGTTACGTTAAAATAGGTAAAATAACTGTCAACCCATAAAATGATTAAAAATCAGACACCACAGAAGCGCGGCATCAAAGTTGGTAATTAAATTCATAAAGTATTCCGCAACGCTGCGCATGAGAATTATGGAACTTAATTTAATTTATGCATGTATGACTAATGCGGATCTACGGGGGATTGTTTGTAAAGTTAATGGTTAGAATTATTTCGAATGACCGTAGCATACCTATTATTTCTGTGCTCATTTTGACGTATAAATCCAACTTAATTACAGTTAGTGAAATTAATTAGTTAGCTAATTTATTTTAGAACGTCAAGTGTTACAACATCATCTGAAAATAACTGCGCAAGTTACCATTGAGTTAAATTGTAATATAAAGTACCTATATTAGAATAGCTGTGAATATCAAAGAAAGGAATTCACGAATACGATAACCTTAACCTAACGCCAATACGGTGAACAATACAATATTGACTAACTCGACTATCGTGAAATTCAGTATGAATTTCAATGGCCAATACTCTCGGTACTAAAAAAATATCGGACGTGTACGTAGGACATTAGGCCCAAAAGGGTATACCGGTAACGTCACGAAGTCCGCCCCAAGCAATTTTGTACCAAATGTCGTGTGCTACGTGCCCGACGAATAAAGAGGTCGGGATAAAGTCGCAGTTACATTAGAATAGCTAGCTCACGATACAATATCATATGCGTATTCCACCTATGTCAAAGGAAACGTCATCTTTTTGTGACGGACGTGATGTCTCAAAGAGATTTAGACATGATAAATGACTTCCAAGTTACTTTAAGAGCCGCATATTTTATCTACCCTAAATCTGGGTACGATTGTGTAAGAGGACATATATCATTTTTTTACTGTACAATTAATGTTTCATGGCCAAAGAATACTCAATGATACACAGTGTACTATAAATTATCACCCCAAAAATATTCCCATCGGTTCCCCTTCGCGAGTTGCTTAATTTTTGTAAGTGCGAATCTATATTTCACCCTTGGCCGTCTTCCGTATACGAATCTCCCTCAAGATTTACGCTCTCGACGCGAGCAATAAGCGTGCCTACCTACGACGCAGCCTGTTCGGTATTTTAAAAAGGTACGTCTGAATCCGGTGAAAAATTGCTTCCCGCCCGCCCCAACCGAGAAGCCATATATTTCAGTCATCGTTGTGTATTGAACGGCCATGAAGATGGCGACAGATAACTTATTTAAAACGTTAAGTGTTTATTCTGCGATGGACGCCCCACTGCTTAACATCGTTTCAAAAATGTACATAAATAGGCTTAAATCAATATTCTGGAGGGCTGAATGAAAAAGAAACACAGTTTAATAATGCTCGATTGCGATGATCTACAAACTCCCATAAATATGTTTTTCTACGTAAAGCTCAAATAGTGTTAACATATCGCATTAATGACTGATCGGTAACGACATGAGGCAATAGGCTTGAGTGATCCATTACAAGTTATGACGTTATAAAAGGTAACATTTATCGGGTAATATGTAGGCACTAAGTGCCAAGATTGCCCTTATAAACAGTAAACGCAGCGATACAGAATGTTCTCACAAAGGTTTTACCGTTGAAATAGCTTTCAATAACAAAAGTAAGTCGAGAGTAAAGGTGAAAGTGTGAATTGCGAGGATTCGTCGGGTCGCGGGTAAAGATTACGGAAAGGAAGAAGCAAACAATAATTTTAGAGCTTGTTTTGAAGTTTAAATAAAACAGGCGTGTAATAATTGTGATGTTGTTAAACAATGATTTATAATGAAACATATTGCATCAGTGCACGATTGAGTGAGCACGATTAATATGAGTCAGTCCACATCGTTTAAGTAATGATTGCATTCATAGCTCAGCCAATGATTCGCTTTACCGATCATAGCGAATTAATTGAGCTAGATTTTTGTTTATGCCTTTCTTGAATTAACCTCCTTGGATAATATTATGTTGTTAGTATTCTCGATATTCCTTAAATCATTAATACATTAGTGTCATATTCCTTCGAAATTTCACGTTATATATTATGTATCATTTAAATATTCCATACATTAAAACTATATAAAAATTATTGTTGTTAATTTAATATAAATGAAGTATATTTCAACTACTGACGTCATTTCGAGCGACATTGAACATCTAAATACTACAATTTAAACGCACCTCACAAAATACAACAAAATGAATTATACATACATATACTCGCAGAGCAAATACGCAGCGTAAAAATTTGGAGTCGGCAGACATAAAACACATTAGCACGTAGTTAGGCCCATACTACCAAACTGATATTGGAGAAGAAGGGAAAATGCATTGGCTTTTTGTAATGTGGCAATAACCTGAGGATTAGGACGGGCCGGGACGGAATACTCGGCCATTTTGTGTTCCACGCACTTACTTATACCCTAACATGCTTACGATGGAGAATCTTAAATGGTGGGGTCGCTGCCGTATCTAAACGTATATAAAGGAACGCTTCCGCTTAAATTAATATGTGATGTGGAAGAAAGATGATATATTTGTTGATGATTTGGCAAATAAGGAGGTTTAACTGTAGGTACAAAATGCTTCCTTTAAAAAATTAACACATAAATATTTTCATATTTTTTGCATTAGAAACATTTCATATCACATTCATTTCATCATTTGCGCAAAGTAAGGGTACCTTGGTAAGTATATACTTCGACAGATAGTATCATTCGGTAGATAACACAGATGATCTTTTTAAAAAAATCTGTTGAACTTACAATCCACATAGAAAAAACACCCATTTTATTAAACACTGCTCGTTAAACATTACTTCTTAATAAGTTAGTGAAGTCCTAGTGTCCAGTAAATGTTAACATGCTCACAGACACCACATTAGTACCAAAACTGGATAAAACCATCCAGATATAGAATTCTTTACCACGTACCCATGTACGATATATCACACGATTTTCTACAGATTTCTATACGTTGAAACTAATATGAAACGAACAGACATTATCCTGTAGTTATTTCTACAGCACAATAACTACTGTGGAAACGCTGTCAAACTAAATTGGTATAACTCCAAAACCGTATGAAGATTGGTATTAGCTTTCTGAAACATTCGAAGTGGAAACATTTGCACGAGCATGTTGTGTATATACAATTCGAGCACAAATTCGAAATACACTTTGCACGCTGACAGTGTTTTGTTTTCTCCTACATTACTAGATTCGGTTATCTGTGAGGATCCGTAGGACATAAAAGCTAAGGCCTGTTTCTCGCCTCGTATATTGTATCGATTTAGATACGATACGCCAAGGACACATTTTGCTGCTAAATTAAACAGCGGGCACAATATATTCGGAGGGATTTAGTGGACTTTTTTTGGGTTTATAAACATTTTTGTTCCTACGAGGGACAACTATGTATCAGTACGTGTTTATTCTAATTTCAAAGTTGTTTTGCAAAGCTCTCATTGATGGGTGGGTACTAATGTGTGCGTTGTTTGCGTCATTCAAAATTGTTATCGTGTTAGAACTACTGAAAGACAAAAGAGTTTCCTAGAATATGATTATACTATTCTTTTTATAATCCATATCTGTATAATATTAATAGTTAATTACTTTTTATTTATGAGTTTTCATTGTGGCCCACTTTTGGGTTCTTCCTCCACCTTTTCGGCCATTTATTTGCATATATACCAATTATATCAAAGTTGTGACTTAAAACTTTCAATAAACAGCAAAATAAATGGACCAAGCAATTAAATGGAACAATGTATATTTATATTCCAACAAAACCTATCTTTAAAGTGGAATCCTCGTTGAAAAGAAATATCTGTTGTATTTCTGAACGGACATGTATGTGTTTTATTTTTAAAAGCTAAGTGGGACAGGTCGTTTGTATGTTAACAATCTTTATAGTCTTATAGCAGCAGTTTGTATTCATTCGTGCACAACATGCATGCACTTGTGATTTTTATACGCAGTTAGCGCTTTCGGAGAAGTGGCGTAAAGCAGTATTCGTAGAGGAATGTCGTCGCCGCCACACCTCGGCACCGAGGCCGCAAACCGCTGCAGCATCCTTGAAGGCCACATTCCAGCACCAAAGTCTATTTACGGTCTAAGACCTCATTTTCCATTGCATATGTATGGACGTTATCTATAGCATCACGAATGATGGCGTTTCGTAATGATGTTTCTAAGAAAATCGTAGAGTTAGAACTTTCACTTACATAACGATGAATTGATTGATTGATTGTGGTTGTTTTGTTAGATAATATGATACTTACACGTGCCATTAGCTATTGTGTTACTATTTAATTGGGACTTTGACATTTTAACAGACACTTTGTCGTAAAAAGTCTAAGTCCCTCATTACTCATTTAGAAGAATTACTACTTCTTCACGACTCTGTTTAAGAAATTCTCCTTTAATAATAATTTTATAAGCATAATCAATCAATTAAGTCTGCCTATCGGAATACATACCGAGACATAGGTCACTACCAAGTAACCACAACCCACAGTTCTTATTAGTACAATATTCGCTTCAAATGACTTTACAAAATGCTGTTTTTGTTGTTTCAGAACATCCTGGACAAATTTAATCCAGGTGCTCGACAGATGATAACGGCCGGGAAGGCCTACTTAAAAGCTTTACATGGTGAGTACCATTTTATCATATCACCATTCGTTAAATTGAATTCTGTGTAAATTATTCTCATTGAATCGACTTAACCATGTGTAGAGGTGACTTTATTGTGTACTTATGCAAATTAAACTAATCGAATAGACTCCGTATACCTACAGTAGGAGCGTTCGTCAGTATCAGAAATAGATATCTTTTTGTAATTCAATTATTTATATCGGAAGGTTGATCGTTGATTTTCACAAACCGTACATTGATAAACTTACTCTAGTTTTCATTCATCATTTATTTTATTAGCATTTTGTTTAGTTTGAAGAATCATATTTTACTTTTGGTGCTTACTGTACTACGTTTAATAATTACTCATCAAAAGATTGGCTCTCAATTTTATTGGCAAATCTTAACAATTTTTACGAAAGGAAAGCTTTACTATAAAAGAAAAAGTAAAGTTATTCGTTCGCACAGAAGAACTATTTTTTAATGATACCAATTATTCAAAGTAATTTTTAAACGAAGTAACACTATAATATCGTAATAGTCCATAATATTCTAGAATTACATACACGCAGTAAACGGGGGCCGTCGTAAACAGGTTGCAAGGCTCTGTCAACGATGGTATGCATAATCAAAGCCATACAATTTACACTCGTAGATAATTGTAGGCTTCGACAATAAGATATGGGATCTTCACATGGGTGTCAGAAGTCTTTGAGAGGTTTTATCTGATGGTTGGTTGGCATCTACCTGTATTTACACTTAATTGAACAAAGTAATAAGTTCTTTTTTCTTTTTTCCAGTTTTTTACAGCACAAAAAGATTCATTTGTCTTTTACTCAAAGGAGATTTTAAGTTAAAAACTTTGCATATTTTTCTTTACCTAAGGTCTCCTAAGATAAATACATCGTTGAACCTCAAAACAGGAATAATAAGCATACAAAAGTAATTGTGTTTAAGATAACTTTAAGAACACAGAGACACTACAAGTTTAGATAGAGAACTACAAGTTTAAATACACAAACGCATTTGAGAGATACTTTTAATAGCATGTTGACTTATGGCATAACTGGCAAGGTTGTGTCAACGTCTAATCCATTATCAGTGCTATATATTTAAACTAGTAGATAATTGTAGCGTTTGACGTCTTCGTATACTCGATATGGTAGTTTCATAAACGTGTCGTAAGAAATGATTGACTAATTCTATCTAATGGTTATTCTATACACTACTTGTAAAAACTAGATTTCTATAGACAAACTTATATACCTACTAAACTAATTATCAATAGTGTCACTACTCCGCTAAACTAATTCACCAAAACTTAGTACTTCAAAACAGTAGTGATAAGCATACCAAGTAATCAAAGCCCAGACAACACAGATAGAGAAAAAGATAGATATGGTCGGGAGATTTGTTATATAATAAATGTAGAGTTAGATATATCCTAGACCTGGCTAGACACTACACAATCAGCTTCGTCAATAAGAAAGTGAAATCCTAGTCGCGACTCGTAAATCTCTGTTGACGCGTATTTAGTGAAACGAGTACAATTAATTTATGTGGTGTAAGGCAAATGGGCGCATCTATATGCAAAACCTCGGTGTTCCCCGCTTGCTTGGCTCCGGAACTGGGGCGTGGTTTGTGCCAAATTGTCTCTGCTGGCTTATCTGGAGTATTATAGCTGGCACTAGTAGCAATAAAGTTGGGCATTCCCGCGATGTATTGCTCTTGAGGCCTCCATGTATGTACCTACTTTATTTAGATGTTTTGCAGTTAATTTTGTTTTATCTCGCTTTACGGGGTTAATGAGTGACCTGTTTATTTATTATGACCAAACTTTGCCTACATTGTTTCCTTTTTGTTATAAACTTTTGGAAATAAATCAAAGGAATCAGCACAAGGGTACAATAACTGTAAAATGTCTGCATTGTTTGGTTTATTTGAATTTATCATCACTTTATTTCGTTTTAATAAAAAAGATTAACTTCACTTTCATAACAGTTAAGTGTAATGAATATTAAAATTTCATTTCGACTAATATTCCCCCGATTGGAAATTTTCTCGAAGCACTTAACATTTTTATGGCACTTAACAGATTCGATGAATGCCACGGCTTTTTTAATCTGGCCTGAATATTTTTACTTGAAAGGGCCCAGAAATGCTGTTGGAACTTCTCAGACAACTTTAGGACAACAGCCTTCGCTTAAAACGTACTTGTTATTGACTTGTGCTAGATCCAGGACTTGTTTGTTTTAATTATTCAAATTAATTCCGAGAATTTTGCGCTTTTATGGTAAATTAGCAGAGCCACTTTGATATTTGGTTATTCTAGATACCCGTAACACTTTTGTGGTCGAAACTAGTTAACATTGACTAAGTATGTACTAACAGTTGTACTTAAAGATAAAAAGTTGTTTAACATATTAGAATTTTCATATTATTACACCGACTAATTTTACTATCTTCACTTCTGTATATTGTTGGCGAATATAAAGAATAATCGAACATAGCCTTAATCGATGATTGCCAGTTAAATTCAAAAGGTGTGATTTAGATTTAGGTAAGATATTATCATCAGAATACCTACAGGTGTCCGTCCACCTATTATCCCTTTTCCTACTACCCTCATGGGAGGAGATAAGATAAGGGTCCTCTATTTGAAAACGAAGACCACAACTCTATTATATTTATCCTGTTATATGGTATTGTCGTAAAGACGTATTTGAGATAGCATCACTAACATATTAAGTAATTATTGCTCGGTTACTTGTAACATGCTTTAGCTTTTGCGAAATAACATGCCTACAATTTATTACATGTATCTTCATTCCATATCTTAATTATTGCTAGCAGTTTACTCGTTCACATAACTACATCATTAACCTACTTAAATTATTATTTATCAGTGAACATCCTTACACCGTTTTAAAGAAAAAGATCAATCATTTTCATATTAGAAGTTCTCTTTACGTAATAATAGAAAAATAAAATATTATTTCATACTGACACAATGCTATAATTTAATATTAATTTATACTTTCACTACTTAGATAATGATGCAAGTAGCACAACTCTAGAGACGCAATATAATGCAATAGTTGTATACATTCAAATCTATCTATATTTAGTATCGACATACCTGCTATCGAATACTCGCGTGTTTTGTTTTATTTCATTTTTATTGAATCATATTTAATTTCATTTCATTAATGGTTTGATCGGATGGATGACGGGCGGCTATATAATTCAGTTGTTGTCATAGTAATGTCGGATTTATGTAAAAGTGATATAACTAAAATCGTTTTTAATATTATTTCGCGATTTCGGTATCTAAATCCGTAAAACTAGTTTCGTTTCAATGGATTATTGTTGTAACTGTTGCTCAAAGACGAGCTATATTAAACTTTAGCAATCTACGTTTATGTGTAGGTATGTATATCTTCTATCTAAATTCATTCGACATTGTGTACACATTGAAATTTTTGGATTACAAATTGAAAATATGACATTGACTTTAATGTTATGCCAGCCTGACATTGAAAAAGTTAATAGGATCTGCGGTAATAATGACCACAAGTCAGGTTTTAGTATTCAATAGAAGTACCTAGTTTAGTACAAGCTATGACCTAATTACAATTATCGCTAAAAGACCTTAGTAGTATCAAAGTTTATTAAAACGCATCAAAGGTAGGTTGCCAGCCTTTCAAATGACACCTGCCTACCTACTTTCTCTAATTAACTTTTTCTTATTAACAAGTAGTATTTATTAAACTATTTAAATTTAATGAACCGACCTTTGGAGTACCTTTATGTTTAAACTACCATTGCCTTATGTACTTAATAAAACTTCATCTAAATCTCTTTTACTCTCACAGGTGCGGCCGCAGCATCCCGTTTGTATGTGGATGCAGTGGGGAAGCTCGGAAGGCAGGCACAGCAAGGTACATGGGGAGGATGTGCCGATATAGGTATGGAATATATTATAAATGTATTATCGTATGATTGGTCCTTTGGCCTTGCGCCCCTGAGGTTTCAATGTGGCGTACCAAAAATGTAATTGAATTTACCTTTTAAAAAATACAAATATATGAGCAATACAGACAGTACGTTCCGACATGACCACAGTGAGCTGTTCACCTTTTTAACATTAGGTGCTTTTACAATAACCAACGCGTTACTTTCAGTTTCTGTTTATGTACCTATATTAAGAAATGAAATGAAACTGTACCTTTGCGTTCCTTTCGTCACCTCTATAAAATTGCTAAATAGCCACAATTGAACATTAGTTTGTAATCTAAACAACAACAATAATTTTCAGGAACTGCCCTAATGAAAGTCGTCGAGGTGTACCGAGAAATACAAGATCAACAAATGAATATCGTAAGTTCTATTTATAAGGAAAACAGGAAAAGCAAACATACTATTTATATACGTATTCGCCTTTGTCCCTGTAGTAAAAACTATCTCTAAGTGTCCCCATCCAATAATCTGCAAGTTATTTGTTTGTTTCAGCTGAAGGCATTTTACGTAGATCTACTGGTACCCTTGGAAACTAATCTGGAGAAAGATACAAAAGTAGTACAGGTCAGTCAATAAGATTTTTTTCTTCCTTTCATAATCTTTTATGTGAATAGTTCCAAGTTTCAAGGGATTGTTTACCGGATAAAGGAAATAGGGTTCCGAGTTCAAATAAGCTTAGTATCGTGCCCGTGAGATAAGACTTTGTATTAAAAAAGTTTTCGACAATACAACTCGTAATATATTTTTATAAAGCGTGGTATGTTTGGTCAACACGAGTCTAGGCTATTTATAATGCTCTTACACAATGGAAAGTAAGGCTCGATTCACAAGATAGGAACCGTAGCACAATAACAAAAATGGAAAAATTACAGTAAGTAATTACGAATACTATTTCCCAAAATTTTGCTGTAGGTAACAAGTTTTGAAAGTCGTAAGAGATACAATATTCAACAGACATAAAAAAATTGAGGATAAGCACTGCTTTTGTTCGCTTCGCCACAAAACCCGATATTGAAAATTCATAGAACCGAAAAACATAGGTTAACAATTCACATTCAGTAACAAGATAAATAAAACGATTGAAATATCCGATGTGCATTCAATTAGTGGTTTGTTTGTTGCAGTCGGAACAAAAGAGGTTTTTACAACAACACAAACTCCGGTCTGAGAGCTACAGCAAGGCTGCTGCCACTATCAAGAAACAACGCAAGAAGAAACCTAATGTCACCAAAGTTGGATCAGCTATGGATAAGGAGATGAAGGTACTATTACCTAACGTTTTTATTTTTCTGAAATTTGTCTTTATAATGTCTATGTGCTTAATAATCTTTTATTCTAATTCTAAATATCTTCTTCCCATGAATGTAATGAAAAACTATAAGAAGCGAAATGCTATCTTTACATGCCCATTTTGCTTCATCAGCCATTTTATTTTATAAAGGCATCGTTTTAATTTGTTATACGAATTTCTTATATTCATGTACTACATTACCTACAATTACATCTCCATTATATATTACAGATGTTTTAAGCAACGTCTTAAGAAGAGCATCACTCTTCGTAGTTATATCAGTAACGAATCGGGTCTCTTCAAGTCCTATGTTTATTATTTGTAACAATTATTCATAAAAAGGTACTCACCTTTAAAGTAATAGATTTAAATTCTACACATATTCTCATTCAATGGTAATAGGAAACTAGAATTGCATGTATTATTCAAAACATATGATAGAAACTAGAGAAATAACATTTTCACAATGAGTATACTGTGACATATTTTCACGTAATGGGTATAATAATAGTTAGCATAAATAAACTCTCGTATAACATGAAATACGATGCATTATAATATGTTAATTGACTTGTTATATCATGAGACGGGTCATTGCGTTGAATAATTATTTGTATTTCAATAGGATTATGACCGATGAATCTATTCAGCCCATTTATGTTGTCATTGAGCAAAATGTTCTCTTAACTACGCCACTTTTTCAATATTTAGCAAGGCTAGTCTACTACGTTTCTAGTTAATGAATTAACAAGCCCTAATATTTCAATTCATATTGACTTCAAAATTCTTATCAAATTGAAAATAGTGTTCAGTCGAAACGAGTCACAATCACAATTGTATCAACATCGTATTTTTTACAGAACATGCAAATACTAGAGGAAGAGAAAACCAAATTGGATGCGTTCTGTGAACAAAGCTTGAAGAACGTAAGTATTCTGTAACAACGAACATCGAGTTGTATTGTGCCACTATACTGTACAAAGAAAAAACAACAATACAAACTTTTATTGATCTTTATACAACTACCTACATTCAATAAAAGTTTTGTTCATTCATTGAATCTACAGACGCGTAATTGAATAACAAGAACCAAAGATAATAATGTTGTAATTAAAATTAATATCAATGCCGTTTCTTGCAGTTCAATTTGTAATATTGGTATCTCGCACATTAGTGAAGTAATAAAACTGTGTGAAGAACGGTACTTTGAGATACAATATGAAATTCGATAAACTGTTTAAATTAATAACGCACTTTATTGTTCCCAATAAGACCTTTAAGTTTTCGGTGCAATTCCCATTTCGGATGGGTATTGTTATTGTATTGTTTTTACATACCCTATATGTATTTTGATTTTGGCTCCAGGCTATGACACAAGAGCGTCGTCGCTACGGCTTCGTGCTAGAACGACAGTGCTCCCTGGCTAAACACTGGCTGGCCTATCACACCGCGGGTGCTGCATCATATAATGCTGGTCTAGATGAGTGGCTGGAAGTATCTAGGACTCGCGAGTATCTGCCCCCCAATGTTGAAGCTATGTTCGTCAGCAGGATGCGGGTGAGTAAACTAACTTATGAAGATATCAAGTCTACCAGTGACTTTTTTAAAACTTGATGTTTAGTCAGTAAAACTGGAGGTACTAAAATTCCTTGAGTTTTTGATGAAGCTTAGCTTTTTAATTTTCCGTATTTATAACAGTCTAGCATAAGAACTTTAATTGGATAAGTTCAGTAGCGTAAGAGACGCTAGTTAAGTAACATTAAATATATGGCATAAATGAGCAAATAAACGTCATTAACATTTTTATGTAACATTCCGCTGTATCCTCAAAGGTGTCAATTAGTAGCCTTATGTCCAGAGGGGTGGTTGACACTTAAATGTCATTTGGTACTTTTCAAACTGAAGTAAACTTCTCAATCGAGATAAAAGCAAGGGAGATAAATATTTTCACAGCATTATAAAATGTCATGTCTAACGTAAAATTATTTTATGGACTATAGAGAGGCTATAGTATACTAATACTATACAATCCGATTAAACGGTCGTATACTTGCAAAATTACCTAAGTATTGGCAAACACAGGGTTCTGCAAGATTTCTGTCCTCTACTGTACATCTTACAAATGAGACATTTTATGGTTGTTTATCTGATTTTGATAAAAGCTATAAACCCTGAACTCAATTCTGGTCGGACTCAAGGATAAGCTTCATCTTAACTACTGATCAGTACCTAACTAATTAAAAGTTCTGTCATAAAGCGAACATTCACTTTGTCAACAGCAAGTATCATTCTGGGCCGATGAAGACGTATACGCCAGTCCACGAGTTGGTGATGATGATGACCGAGCTTCTGTTGGCTCGGCTTTACGTAAAACTAGATCAGTGGATGCTTCATGTCTCGACGTCAGGTCTATTGGAGATCTGGGTTCACCAGCTCAAGGATTGTCGAGAGCCAAATCTGATTTCAATCTTCAAGCCAGCTCAAATAATGAAGATCAAGGTATGCAACAATTTCAATTATTATCAAAATTGTTTAAATGTGAATAGAACTAATAAATCAAAATTCTACGTGTACAACATTTTTACGACTTAATTAACATAACACATTCACTTTAGAACCGATAATAAGTATTACCAATTTCTTTGCAGTGACAGATTCTCGCACAGCTACCCGTCCATCATCTCTTGCTCCACCAACCTGCACTTCACGAGACCCGCCACTAGCCCGAGCACTATACGCCTACGCAGCTGCCGGTGACAATCAGCTGAGCTTCCAGCAAGGAGACGTACTAGCCCTGCTGGGAGAAAGGACAAAAGGATGGCAATACGGAGAGAACTTGCGCACTCACCACGCTGGGTGGTTCCCTCTAGCTTACACTGAGTCGATCCCTAATGATGAAACTGGGTGTGTTATATATAATTTATTTTCTTATTAGTTCTATCTCTTTATATCATACAATTTATTTGAGAAACATTGGCCCACGTATCTATGTTCAAGATATGTGACAAAACGTGAGCCTTATACTACATTACTTGTAGCTATCAGAATTAACAAAGCGAAAATATGACTGTGAAACATTCAACTAAAGCTTATAATTATTCCACCAGAAATTCACCGGCTCGGTGGAGCTGCGTACAGACACCTTCCGAGGCTCCGCCACCGGCACCGATGGCGCATGCGCAGACCACGCCCTCAGCTACAGTGCATACGCACTCTCACCCACCTGCGCGCATGTTTGGCGACACTGTCACTGCTCATCATGTTACTAAGGTTAGTCCAGAAAATATGAATTCAAAATAAATAAAACTTGTTATCTAAATCAATCTTATAAAAGTCCGATAACAATATTTATTGTAAAATCGTATTTATTTTTAGGGTCGCCTTGGAAGTGGATCTCCAGGCTTGCCACCGACCCTGCCCGCGCCATCACCTAGTGCTCTCAGCTCCTCAGCTAGTGCCACCTTCCACGCCTCCACTCCTGCTGCAGCTCCTACTGGTGCTATCAAGAACTCTACATCAGCCGCTAGCTTTACTACTCATGCTGTCATAGAAACCAGGAGCTTTGGGCCACAGACACTGCCTATGCGGTCTCAGGTATTTATCCTTAAACTTCCAAATAATATGCTACCTTGTTTCTAAATTGATTTCCAATAATCAATTTATCTATTCTTACTATAGGTGGCCCAGAATAAAGCAGGGCCAGCTAAAACCGTAGTAAGTGCTGTTGGTGCTGTAGGAAATGTGTCACTACACAGCTCCAATGATTCAGGCTTCTCCAACGAGCCACCACCGCAACCTGACGTAGACTACAGCGACGAAGAAGCTCAACGACTACGTGTGCCCATCAGGTATTCTTATTACACCTAAGGCCTTTTATTCTTATTGTCTAATTTAATTTAAAACTCCTGTACGCTTGACTTTTTTCGTTGCTTTTATGTAGTTCAGCTAGTACCATTCACTTTTCCTTTTATTTATTTTTTGTAGTAAATCTGCTCACCAAGCCAACGATAATAGAGCGTATTTGCTTAAAACTCAAAGCCTAAAGCGAGGTCCTAAGCCCAATAATACAGCAAATGGATACATGACGGATGATCAGCAATTGATGCTGCGTAATATGTTGGATATGGACAAAGATTCCCAAAAAGTGAAGAGGACCAAATCATTCTGGAAATTTGGACGCACTACAGCTGAAGAGATTATGGAGGGGATGTCACTCTGGCAACATCGTGATATTGTTGATACGGTTCCAGAATATAAAAAGAGGCTCTTTGAAAAGATGAAGAAAGAATTGCGGCCTGCTCCGGACATTCCAAAACCAGCTAGCCCAGATAAAGTGACACCCATTGAAAACGGACAACCGCCACGTCCAAAAGAAACTATTGATAGAAAAGAGATGAAAGTTGTCAACGGCATACGTCAAGCCAAGAGCTTGGGATCAATTCAAAATGAAGAAAGAAATGAAAAGGGCCGTAAAACAATGGAATACCAACAAAGCCAAACTATGAATAAAAAGAGTATGTCTGAGAAATCGATAATTGAAGAAAAACATGAAGATTTTATACCAAGAAACGAATCACGGCACTCGGATCTGACCAACACGAGTACCATCAAAACGAATTTTGAAAACAGTTTTTATAATGATGAGAATGGGGAAGGTTTTGTAATGAAAACTGTAAAGCGAAGAGAAATACTGCAGAAATATGACAATGACAGCAGCTCCGACGTTAATTCTGTCGCTTCGAGCACTGATCCATATGACTGTATAATAGTAGATGATCATATGACATCACGGAAGCAACAAGAAATAGATAGACGTCGGCAGACGCAAATGATGGAAGAAGATGTTAAGAAACGCAAGGAAAACGCTTATATGCCAGAATTTGAAGAAATAGAGGTAACTCCAATCAAGCCACACGTTCGTGCCACATTACCTCCAGAAAAAACTAAAAACTCTTCCCATGAACGAAGCCCACCTAAAACTATGGAATTTAAAACGTTCAAAGATACCTCGAAGGAAATTAAAACATTTTCCGCGTCATCTGAAACACTCAAGTACAAAGACAACGAACAACACACCGATCGTTACGGTATTCCCATCGAACGAAACAACAATGACATCCGTAATGAAGAAATTTACAATGGACACGATGAGGGGACCTTAAAATACAAAAAACGCTCGAGTAATGACGAAAAGAATCATCCAACAAACAATTTTGAAAATGGAAAGAATCATAAAAAAGAGTATCCTCAAGCTGAAATAAGAAATCAAAAGAAAGATGGCAGACCATACGAACAAAACCGTGAACCACGAATTGATTACTCGCTAGACAGACGCCAAACAAGGAAAGAATTCACAGACACGAAAGGCAGGGAACCTAAGAAGAATAAAACAAACAGAAGTTACGATGATAGTTCTTTGCCGTACAATGGACGCAGAGAAGAGAGGTACTACGAATCAAACATATCGTACTTCAGTGACCAAGAGCGGAGGTCGTCTCGGTATGACTATGAAACTGATTCGAAAAAGGCTGAAAAGTCCAAGATCCGACAAGAAGAGGCGAGACTTGAACAAAGGCGTTTTATTGACCGTCGAAGTGAAGGGCCATACAGTGAATCAGATGACCAAAAGTTCAATGAAGCTTTAAAACAACAGCGACCACAGCTGCTCCCTCGGACTAAGTTATTGAAGAGACCATCGGAAGGAAATGAGTTGCCTGAAGAAGGCCATACTTTTGGACCGTGGTATGATTTATGGGGACGCGAAACCGCCGTCTTCAAGTAATATGAAGGAGGTTTGTTTTTAATTACTTACTAATTTATTTTTGTTCACTTTTATTGTAGTCAGCATTAAATATATTTTTGTTTGCTGCTTTTTTTCTAGTTCCCTTCTG
Source organism: Shargacucullia verbasci (assembly GCA_947562105.1). Lineage (NCBI taxonomy): Eukaryota > Metazoa > Arthropoda > Insecta > Lepidoptera > Noctuidae > Shargacucullia > Shargacucullia verbasci. The sequence continues at coordinate 8,230,381 of OX387289.1, read as the reverse complement.
CCTTTTAATTTCATGTTTACAGTATCTATAGCCCTCATAACTTTAAAGTAAGTCGTACCTTTTCAAGTTTAAAGTAAAATATTATAATTAGGAAATGATAAACTAAACGAAAGTAAAGAAACGATGTTATAAAATCACAAAAACCTCAGAATGTAGGTCACGAAATATACGATTAGGTACGTGTTGAAGGTAACAATTTTTCTATTTCTCCCGCAGGCCACAACAATTTGCAACGGTGAAGTTAAGGAAAGCGCTAACAAATGATCGCTCGTCGCCAGCCATCGAGTAATGTTTTATATGCGTATAATATAATATAATTATATTATTTTGTTAATTAATATTAATTGTAAATTAGAAACACCATGTATTTTGTACAGTTAAATATTCATAGTCTAACAAAGAAATATATCACAATTTTTTACAATAATCTAAAATGTTTGGTTTCATTCATGTGCATCAACCGTCAACACTCTATCAGAGTAAACATTTGAAAGTCTTCCATTATCAACATAGTCTTCCAAGAACAGGCACTTTCGACCTAAAGACACACTTTCAGAAGATGAGTGATAAAAACGAACTTGACATAGTCTTAAATCATACTATACAGAAAGAACATATTTTTTTCCTGTATCTGATTCAAAGCTTACCTATCTCTTACCCAAAGATTGACTCGTAGAGAATCCTTCAGGGCATTAATTGTGACTTATGGACCACCACTGCACATTTAAGATTAAATAAAAAAAAATAAAAAAAACCGACTCCAAAAAACTCAAAATCAAAACTAATAACTAAAAAGCAAAAAATAAATGTTTATTATACAATATATTAGTCGAAGAATATTGAAGTCGGTGCCAAGTATAACATAAAAGTAATATACCTTGCTGCTATAATAGCGACATTGAAACAACGAGTTCACGTAAAAATTGTCGAGTTCGAGGCGAATTATGCGTCGGACACGACAAATGCACTTCGCCAATCGTGTCGGTTTATCACTGCATGTTTTACTTGGCACCTTACAAGTAGGTAAATAACCTACTTGAACGATCAGCCTAATGAACTAAGTCCAGTACTCCCTTGGGTTATAACGTGCAATACAATGTACACCCTTTCTATTCCAGTTTCTGCAAAGGAAGATCTAATTAGAGCGTAGTCTAGACAGACTGAATGTTACTTCCCGTGGGTGTCGTAAGAGAACTGAGGGATAAATACTTTAGTGTACGTACTACTTGTACTCATCATACTGACATCATATCTCAAGTGCGTTCATTGTAGTATCCTACTGGAGGGACAGAGCAAAAACATTTGAATACTTTACATGGTACTTACTGCTTATGAACCGGGCCAAAGACGCGATAAACGTAGCCAATGAAATAGGCCGCAACGTATGAGTTAGGAATCGGACAAATCGTAAGCTAAGCACTCGCGATGTTCTCATCGGAGCGCTAGTCTGTGTAACGTGTTTAGTTCTAGTCAATTATTATTACATTTTGTTATGATTTAAAAACTACGACATCAAGTTAAAAAATATGTCGTTTTCTTTATCATAGGTGATTAACTTTAAGTAACTTTATATTTAGAATGTTAAGATAGCAGTTTAATTACTTGTAAATTAAACGAATAATTTCATACCTATTAGGTGTTAACTGCTATGAGTTCTAGGTACCTGGTCAAAAAGAAACGAAATATGAAGTATCTTTAAAAAAAATCAAATCTAGACACGTAGCGCATTTGTCAAAGAAAAAATCAACGTTCAATTGGCCCCACGCGACAATGACCGATGATTTATTGCGTTTCCGGTTCCTGTGGGATCGCCGGAAATGACGCGCCATCGCTGTCTCGGCGAGAAATATTCCGTCGATATGTTATGTTTCTGGGACACCCTCGACTCTGCCGTCAATTATACGAATAAGGTTTTTAGGAAGTAAAAGCCTTTTGGCGACCACATCCGATGGGTGAGAGACTGTTTTATTATAGCTTGGCGAAAGACTATAAATCTTGGGTAAACTTAGCCTTATTCCAGGATTTGGCAGTTTTATTGTTTCCCTTACAATATAAACCTGCGTTTAGAAGACGTTCGTGATTTTCAAATGATTATTGGGTTTTTTCTATATTGGATTCAATAACAGCATCAGTATAATGAACTTGGTGGAATAAACCTGTGTCTTCGAGGAATACAGACGTAACTTTATCTTGGACAGTTCCGAATACTGCAAGTGTTGTTTGCTGGTATTACTTTGCGTAAAATGTAACAAAACTGGTAACAAGTCTAATCATATACATATATTAAGTGAGTCGTGGCACTAGCCACGAACACTTTTTGTTTACTCCTATAAAAGGACCAAAACAGCACTATACAATTTTAAATCTAAACTAAAACTGAATTAATACCACCATTAGTCTGGCAGAATTATCTGGCTAAATTCCTTCCCAAAATAGAGGGAGGATTGAGTATCATAAATCTATCAACCGTCAAACTGACCGACCGCGTTGATAGAACAATATGTCGATACACTATACGTATAAGCAAGCTAGGGAGCTTGGCGGTGAACGTAAACACATTCTACACTCGCAGAAACCAAGGAAAAACCTATTACGTTTCTATGGTTTCTTCGCTGCAAGCTGATTAGCTACGGCAAAATCTCAACGCGCAATATGCGTATTAAATTAAATAATATTGTACCTATGTATAGCTAGCACGGCTATAACACTTTCAATAACGTAATAAGCCTGTTGCAGCCACAAAAATGTTCAACTCATACTCAAAACATACTCCGCTAAATTAAACTTTACAAAAGCGTGTAATTATTAACGCAACGTATCACATGCAATGTATGTATATTAAACACCTGAGCATGTTACTTAAGCGTAGATATGGAGTATTAAAAGAGCTGTACAGAAACGCCTACGTTTGATACCAAGCGCAGCTTACGTTTTTCTTTGTAAGCGAGCTGAGTATGGCGCAAAAAGCGACGACGATTATGCTCTGCCGGCGGAAGTCGACCCGCGCTCCGCCATTCAAAAGGAGCGCAGCAATCCAGACTTAAAGGCGAAATCTTTGTTAACATAATAATATGTAAGTAAACGAGTACGCGGTGGAGATTTTTTGCAAATGATGTATTTATCGTTGTAACGTCGTATTACGAGAAATGATTAAGATTTTGGCGTTTTGGTAAATATGTTCTTTAGTATTTATGACTCTAAAATATAAACTAAAGGAACAACTAGATATTTATAGGAAATAACTGAAGTAAAAACTGAAAGAACAGTAAAGGTTTAACGTTGTTTCAGATGTAAGTGAGGTAATAACAATAAGTAGGTAAGAACTAATATAGGTATATATATATATCTGTAATAATAAATCTTTAATGTGTATAACATAAAAAAATATTGTATAGAAATATATATCTACCAGCCATTTCATCTACAATGGCGTAACAAACAATTTGACTCCCAACGACAATTGCAAATAACAAAGGCGAGTTGATGAATAGCGCACCGCATACAAACAAATAGAGGAAGCTTCCTCGGCCCACATAAATATCAATTTGCAGTGCAAATCGAGCGAGGAGACCAATGCTTTCCAAGTCATCGACTCCCTTAAGCTCCGTGGCCTGGAAATATCCACAATTTTGTAAAAAAATATGCAGCGACTTTTTAAATGCATAAACAGAAATACGCGTGGCTCAGCGACGCGTCGGGGATTCCGTTTTAATCCCACTGCAATAGAAAAGTTTGATATCAATTTTGCAGGATCAAAATTCACTATTGCTGATTGTTTCGCTAATTGATAGAAGTTTTGATTGCGATTTCTGTTTTACTTTGGCAAATAATAGAAATAGTGTTGACTGATTTATGAATCCACGGATAGCAATAGAGTATATATGTATTATATTTTGATCCTCTTTACGTACAATCAGCACTAATAAGAAATTATTGGAAATTTAAATTACTATGTAATTTTATATATCCGCAGATACTATGTGTAAAATTGGTCAAAATTTCAATCACTATTTTCCTGTAAAAATTTCTATTGAATTTAATTTAGTGTATCATACACCTTATTGATGCTGACTGTTCACTGGACGGCCTTTTATCTAATTTGGCACGATAATACAACATATTATGCCCTAGTTACCTACATTAGATGATACGTAATATAACCAAATCTACTCTCTTAAGACATCTAACTTAAATGTCAGCTCACACTCTTGTAGGACTAGACAAGACAGTCACGAATGAAGGCTTTAGCTTCAAAACCTCTTCTATATTCAAATTTAAAATGTAACTCGGCACACGGTGCCTAGTGGTGCGCTATACGTAAGCCAGATGATAAGCGGACAGGGCAATTTGGCAACACAGCCAGCCTCTATCACAATTCGATGCCAACCCGCACCGGCCTACGCAACATAGACCGTTATTTTAGTTCCGGTGGCCTAATTTATGTTTAAATGGACGCTTAATGAACGCCATTCTGTCCCAGTTAGTTCCTGAAAATATTCGTAATTAAATTTTATGAATCAAAAATATTCCATCGTGCATAAACAATGAATTTTACTGGCTGTTCGGCGGTAAAATGTTCTGTATGGAAAAACAATAGGGAGGCGAAATTATGTTATCAGTTTCTGTTTTAGGACACAAATAGAATTTTCCTCTTTTGGTAAATATTGTATCATAGGTGACAGCTTCAGACCGAAATCGAAACAGACGAAAGAATAGAAAAATGAAGAAAACTGAGTGACGTGTCAATCAACTGATCTGATCTCAATCATCCCTCGCGCGGTTTGGCACATATCAGACGTCGACAACCCCGGCGGTGTTATAGATTTCAATCTGTCAAATCATGTTTGGTACTCACAAAAAGTTTTAGCCCCTGCACCGTTCGGAATACACTGGAGAGAAAAGTTTTCACAGTTGGCAAAGGTAAACGTGATATTCATGCCGCTGATATTGTTCATATTTCAACATTACGCAACAACACATAACTTGGTTATTGCACGTAATAAAACAAACAAGACGAAAGTTGTAACTGAAGACAAATTTTATATGATTGTGAAACATTGGTGGAACTTTGATGTCTCTTTACAGTACAAACTGCAGTGGAATCCAGCACATTAATGTAAAAATGTTACACAAAAGCTAGTTAATGCGTCTAGACTAGTGAAAAAGCGCACAAGTTGGAATTGACATTGCCACTTTATGGCGGCTCCGTTTGTTATTGTCCCACTTGTGCGCGAGCCAAGCGATGTTCGTGGAGCCAAATACATTCCAAATAGGCACGTTCCGAGGCCGAATAGCCGAATAGCAATGCATACTGCTAAGTCAGCGTCTTGCAACATTACGGATAACGTAGGTAATAGATCTGTGCCTTACCTATTACGCCTGTGCTACGAGACGCACAGGCGATTGGATTTATAGATACGAAATGTGTTTCGTCTACTTCACTTGCGAAATTATTTGAGCGTGATAGGCTAGTCCTCATAATAATATGGACTTATTTCTCTAGTTATTTTTTTTTTCTTCTTCTTTTTAAAAAACGTTGTTCCACACTTGAATTTCTCTCTTGTCGTGGGTACAGTTTATAAACATACATGTCACATACACACACAACCAGACCCGAAACAACTGTCCTTAGATTCATACAAATATTTGTTCCATACGGGAATCGATCCCGCTACGCCCACCGTGCCGTCAATATACCTAAATATATTTGTATCAAAATACGAAGCCTTTTTCGTGTTATCAAAAATGCGATACACCTAGGCTATGCTAAGCGTTAGGGTTCCACTACCAAGAGTTGTAAAGTGCGGTCAACCAAAAGAAACGCGTTCTATTCTCCTGCAACTTAACTTGCGTGTCGGCAGAATTCAATAGCTACTTCAGATAAATAAAAAGTCGTTACTTCCCGGTGTGTACTTCGGCCCTCGGGCTTTAGCTAGTGTTGGTGTGCGCTTGAGAGCTGATACATATTACATTAGCCTCCGTCTCAGGCTAGTTTGATCCCGACACATTGTTTTAGCCCTCCATTCTGCGGGATTTCAACTCGACGTGGAAATCTTTGCCATCGTTCGAATAACACGGAGGATCAACAAAAAGTTTACTATCCATACAAGAAAGTTGCGAATCAGGCGTCGGCTGTGGTAAGTTTTGTTAAGGACACAAAATTTTTAATTAGTTTCTGTAGGCACAATCAATGGAAAATAAAAGTTTGTATATTTGTATTTTTGATTAGAAACTAGAAATTCTTCATCAACTACTTACAACATAATCTAGCAGGATTAAATTTGTGTTCTGTCTCATAAAAGAAAATTGAGAAAATCGTAACACCAACTGAGAGGGTTCTATTTATAGAACTGGTCCCAAAAACGCACTCAAATCTGTAACATGATACAGTAGTAAAAAAGTAAATAAGGATAAACAGTAAACAGCAAAGTATATAAAACATGCTAAAACAAACTCAAGCGCTTTATAATACAGCCTTTTCTACCGAGTACGAAAAATCGCAATGTTGGCGAGTTACCCTATCGTTTATGTGCATAAAGAATATTGGAGGAATGAATTGGTAATAAATAATATCCCGTGTCTGTAAGTAGGTGGCGTGGAAGAGACGCATTATGCGGTGAGCCAAGTCGAGACAGACAGCCCTGTCGCTATGTTTACCCTCGGAAAGTAAATGTCAATAAACTTCAAGAACGGGGGCTCCGGGAGAAAAGTGTCCACGAATTGAGGACCCGTTGTTTCAGTGGGGAAAGAGAATAATGTAAAATATATGTTCGGTTTATACGGAGGCCTTTTTTTTTGGGAAGGCTACGCGTGACCTTTCTAGTGTTCCGTATTAAGATTGGAAAAGCGACACATATAAAGTCAGTCTCTTTGACAGGGATGGCGAAATGTCATTTCTTGTAATACGATTTTCATGCTCATCTTCAACTACATAGATAAAAAATTTAGAAGTATTCGACTGTCGATTACTTGTCAAACCGCAAAAGTTAGAAGGGTCAACAATCTATCGGTATGGTGTAGATAACTTAGATATTATTTGAAACTTCCAACTTGTGTGAGACCAACGAACGTAAATGGAAACAAACAATTGTAAATTCAGACTTCAATTTGTGAATAACCGTGTGGAATATGAGACTTCTAGAGAATTTCTAGTTTCATAGACTAACTTGCATGTAGTTATGGCGTTATATTATTTGTAGGTCTAAGTACAATTTAACCCCATAACTATTCTATCGGATATATAGAACATGAATGCTAACAATCTCTTAGATGTGTATTGGTGATCCAGGCTGCTGATAACCACGGGCAGTCTTAGAATCAAGACAAAATAGTTCATAGACGAAACAGTAGGTCTCATCTTCTATTTTTAAATTCTTGAAAAATATTATCGGACCGGTCTCGTCGTCTGGAAACTTATAAAAATAACTAAATGACAAAGTGTTGAACAAGTTTTGTTTCATAACTGAAGTCTTTATGTAAAATATAAAATTGGAGTTCCGTAGATTGTAGAAGAATAACTATCATAGCTTTCAGATTTATTCTGGAAACTTTGCAAGTTGGTTGTTTCATTTTATTTGTTGGGTGCCGAAATTTACATCAGTCGGGTATTAGACGATCCTAAAAGCTTTCCCCGATTTTTGTTTTGACTTACTAAAACTATTTTCAGTTTGGCGATATTACATAGATTTAGTACTGAACTGACTCATTGTGTCAGTGCAACTGCTGAGCGTGAGGTTCTGGGTTTGATCTCCGTTAGGGCAGTATTAAAGCTTTTTCTGTTTGAAACTTCTTAGTAGCAGCTAGGACAATTGTACCCATGTTGACGAATGGTGAATTGGTAGATGACAATAGGCTCGCTCCCTATAACATAGGCCCCAGTACACTCTGCCTAACCCTTTGGAGAAAAAAGGCGTGATGCTATGATAATCACAGAAATGGCCTTCGTAACCATAGATCACGTCCAGATTAAATCTGAATTTAAGAATCTTTGAATCTATGCGATCAAAAACTGAAAAATGGCGCATTTAAATTGTATTTCATTATGAAACTTAAATGCTTTAAACTAACTTCATCCACGTCAGCATGCTTGTAACAGAACCCAACATTTGTAACTGTTGCAACTAAACGAGTTGCAGAACAAGCGTCGAGATTTATTGCGTGGTAATCGTTTAGTTACATTGGTCACTTTGTGTTGTACTTTTGAAATATGTGCTGATGAAAATCATTAATGTATGCAACTAACAGCAAAGTTTACCGAAAATTATAAAAGACGATTTCAATAAAATGAATTCTTTAACATGAACCTTTGTGTAGATAAACGCCTGTCTTCATGGTAAACATTTTTATATCATCGTTGAAGATGAGACTCTGCTCTGCATGATTCACGCTTTACACCAGAATAGAGGAATATTACGACAAGAATCCAGACAAATATTTACACAACACGGGCATCGAAGAGTGACCTGAATAGTAATTAGAATTCTAATTTGCAAATAAATTTACAAATAAATTAAAAAATGAGGTGAGGGCTAGAATCGGACTCAAACTTTCCGCAAGCAATGTTTTAAACACCAGACTATCGAAGTCACATAAGTACGACTAAAATATTATCAAAAATTTACGTATTACCTTCTGTTGCAAAACTGTCATACCACAACCTAATAAAGTTTTAAGACAATCGCATCTAACGTAAAAGTTTATTATTACATATTAAGAGCACTGCATTTAAAGGGTTACTAACAGTCGCCAGGCCGGTCGTAAAATATAACGAGAGGCTCCACTCTTAGCTAATGACGTCCAAACTGTTATGTCGGAATTTTGTGAGGCAACAAAGAACGTGCAAGTATTAAGATGACGCTAATTACCGCGGGAAATGTGTTGATTGTGCTTTTAATTACAAACATTATAAGTAGAGTCGTAGGATATGAGATATTGCAAAAAAAAATAACATGTTATTTTTCGTTTAGACAGGTTTGTAAACGCTAAAATTTCTAAAAAAATACGGAGAAAATACCGTTTAGCATTATCCTGTCTCACCAAAAACAGATCTTTTAAAAACAGGTTTCATAAAAATTTATTTTGTGATTATCTAGTTTATTTTATAAGTCATAAGCATTGAGCTAATAAAGTCAAGATGTTAGGGCACCATCCATAAATTCTCACATTTATTTTTATTATGAGAACCGATAATAACCATAGAGTTGTTTACTAACTCTTCCCCGTTGAAGTTATATTCTAAGTCAGATTGTCGCAAGTAAATCTGTTCGCTGAACTAGCGCCACCGTGCCTAAAAAAAAAGACTTTATAATAGGAAGGAATACACGTTATATATGTATAGCTATGTTACCTTTTAAGTTAGACTGAAAAATTTCAACTCAAAATGTAAGAAGTATGGCCGTTAGGTATATAAAATGAGCTCTGGTCTTTTGGTACAGATGGTCCGTATCAAAAGACCACAAAAAGCTCATTTGATATTTCAATTTCCTACCGCACCCTATTACAAATTCTATTTATCACCACTAGTTTACCTAAAAGCAACCGGGATCCTAAATAATTTTTGCCTCGCATACTCTGCAAATATAGGTACATAACAATCCCTTGCAACAATGTGCAAGTGTGGTATCAGGTTATTGGGCCAACGCCAACAAGATCCATAGCGCACCGCATCCTTTATTTGGTGGACTCTTTCGTAAAAACGAGCTGTTAGATAGAAGTTACTCGATTACAAGTGATGATGAGCAGAGGTAGCTCATTAGTTGCGACGAAATACGAAGAGTGATTGCATGATTTCAAATCCAAGAAGGCACGCTAAAGTGGGCTCATTTTATTTATGACGTACGTAACGGCACAAGAAAACAGAGTAGAATGCTTCGAAGACATGTGACATTTACCATGCATGGTTGATTACGGTGGAATATTCTGATACCGGGTCTGAAGATGAAGGCTCGAATCCCAAAAGTGTAAAAGGCTGATGATGCTGATGATACTTTACTGCAAGCCACTAATATAAATCGTGTTTATTGTTGTTTGTACAGCTTCACAGACTAATTGATTAATCAACACGAGGTTGTTATTTAATAAGTTCGCACAAATGAATCTCAATGCGTCTCCGACATTGTATTGTAATTTTTCACTGAAATGGAAATGTATGAAATATCTTGTCACACAAATTGTTTTATGACTCATTTTTATTTTCATGTTTATTGCAAAAGATAAAGAACAAAAACAAAAAGTAATTGGAGAACTTGAGCGGAACTTGAAACAACAGCGCACAAACGGACAATTTAGAGTAAGACCATTAACCAAGCGCAATGTCTTAGTCCTAATACATTGTGCCCATTTATTGTGACCTTACCTGTCGCTCGATTAATTGTTGGTGCAAAAGAACTGTAGAGGTCTAGATATGTTGGTTGTGTACGGCAGAATTAAATGCTCTGGAAGAAAACAATCTGAAGGATCGTTGAGTGATGTGAGAAATGCGTGATAATGTAATTAGTTACATAAAAATATTTACTTTTCCATCAAACGTGAAAGTAGATATTATAAATAGGTTTATAAGAAAATCCTAATAACAGATTTTGAAATTAGAATTATTTAATACTTAATTCATAAGTAATTTTAATAGTCTAATGTTAGAATAATAATTACCTTGTTAATGTAATTACAAAATTGTGATACTTTTTATGTTGCTGATTAATCAAACTTTTTGTTTCGATTATTATATAAAGAAAGAACACAATGTCTAATAATTCTGCTTTTAGTAAAAGGTAACAATATAGAATAAGGTTGTCGAATGATATATGAAGGGTGTCGGACACCAGACATCGAGAAAATTGAATCAGACAACAGACACTTTGGATTAATCACGATAAGCAAAAGAAATACAGTATGAAGAAAAACAAAAGAATTTTTAACTATGCTTATTGTTTCGGACTGAAGAATTAAAATCGGATTAATTAACAATGTATTTAGTCATTGTGTAGAACAGACTGTACGTCTTTAAGTTTTAATGGTGACAGTTAAACGCACACCGAGAAGTTTTGAACGTACTTCGCAGCCGGGTTTTTTCTCCAACGTAATTAGCTATTTTAACTCCCCCATAACGACATGCTTTTCATCTCCTTTAACACAAAAGGACGTTTTAAAAATTCCATTTTCTCTCTTAATTCGAGCCGTGAATGCAGTTCGTTTTTTACAAACTTTTTTTATTGCAGATGAGAAAAGATAAGAGTGTATAGAATCGCGAACTCGTGCTAAATTAGGGAATGAATTCAATTTGTCTGTACAAAAAGTACGAGTGGGCTGAATAGAATGAATGAAGCAAAATGTATCGCGACACATATGATAAGACGACTCGTCGCATCACACGTCACACCGAGCTTATTACACGCAGCTCAAACCTGATGAGACACGATATTCGATCTCCTTTGTATGTGTTCTCTTCGAAGATTGAACTCACCTTCCCTACCAATTTACGACTTATTTGTACTTCCGACAAACTGCCACATTATTTAAATGGAAATTGTATAGCCAAACTTGATGTTCATTTTACTGAAAACAAAATCACAACACGATTTCCCTCAAAGAAACTCTTGTAATAAAATATATCTGTCGTAATATATTAACACGTTGAAAGAAATAAATTCCACGGAATCAAGCCAAAACTCATTCAATTCTCCCATTTCTGCGAGGACACAAATCATCGTCAGTCGCACCTGACGGTGAAGACAGGATGAAAAATATCAAAACGTTCGAACTAGTATCAACAAGTTCTAATACTGGAGACTTCCTTGCGGACAATAAAAATGTTTGTTTGTCACCCGTCTGCGATAAAAATAGACGCTTTTATAGATGAGCCATCAAACTTTGATTGTTAGGTGCCGGTTGTTTAGATGGCACATAAAATTCACCATAACGGTATCTTCGTGTTTTGAGGAGCACGTTAAGCTTTTAGTGCTAGTTATGCATTGCTTGTTTAGGCACGGAAAACATGGCTAACCATTTGTTAGCTAAAGCAGGGTAGCAGTGAGCTTCGATAACCAGACGCTATAATGTAACTTCCAACTCGTATAAAGGGGAGGGCTCATTGTTCAGCGATCTTTACTGCGGGTCTCGTAGCTATCCAAGTACCCACTATGCGTCAACAGAACAAGTCTATTGTGTGTCTAATATTATGTGTGGGATTACGGTAGCGCCGTGGGTTGTTGAAGGCTCTAAGAAGCCGTGTTCGCGCGACAAATCCCCATCGTGAACCACGGTGCGACTGCCTGCCGTCTAGACATAGTGCTTACACCCAGATTTATTTATAAATCTTTATTACCTCACTCAGAAAAGCTTCTTTTTGATTTCCAACGCCTGAATGGTATTACATTTTTGTGAAATGATATTATTGCGAGGGATTTATTTCTTACCAGCTGTTGTCCTCGATTTCGTCTGTTTATTATCTAATTAGTGTTTTGTTGCAATTGTAAAAATAATCTTATGTCCTTATCCAAGACCCAGGCTACCTCTTTGTAAATTTTCATAATGATCGGTCCAGGATTAATCCTGATGAGGTAACAGACAGACAGGCAGAGTTACTTTCCCATGTATAATAGTGTGGATTTGCTCAATTATAGGTGCTTGAGAAAGATGCAAACTTTACCATCAAATTTATAAAAATAAACCGTCATTAGTAAACTGCTGAGCTTAGATGCTTGAATTTCTTACATAGCCTTGGCCACCTAACTTGAACGCCTAAGGAACACAATTAATAGGTCGTTCTTCAAGCAGGATTTTTTGCGTGATTTTCGCGACAATTTTTTTTTCTTTCATGTTTTTATGAAACTAAAATATTAAAATTTACTAGAATACAAGTATACACATAAGTGGACTTGTTAAAACACATATAAATAAAAAACAAATACACGAAGAACCCTGCTTGAAGAACCACCCTAATACGAAAATCTACCATATAACAGAAAAATAAAAGCCTTAGTTATAAATAAACACAAAACGATTAGTAATTTCGGCACCTTTTCGTATTTGTTGCTGAATGTTACTAATTGCACGCTATACAGCCCAGTTGCTCGGCCTAACTTAGCGAGCAAATTAGTTCCACAGATAGATAACAAGATTGTTTTAGACATAGAAACCAAAAACACATGATACATTTCCCACATTAAAGTATATTCTTGATTTTAATTATACAAAATATGTACACAACTTAATAGCATACTGTACATGATATAATAATAATAAAATCATAATTACATAGGTACTTATTTTAACCTTGTATATCTATTATTGATATACAAGGATAATGTAATAAGGATATCTGTTATTGAGTATGTAATAGGGGGCGAGCTTATTGCCATCGACCGGGCACAGTTACAGACTCCGTGCTGCTACTGAAAATTTCCAAACAGTAACCCCAATAACAATTTACCCTACCCGGGAATCGAACCCAGGACCTCACGATTAACAATCGCGCTTGTGACCACTCGACAATAAGGCATCCACTGAAAGATTTACTTTGAAAATGACTTGAGTTATTTTCACAGTAAATTATATCTTAATTACCTGTCTAAAAGAGCTCTAGCTCTAGCATCTTAACACCACACAACTACGAGAGTACACACACAGCGTAATTAAAGCGATGGATGGCGCAAACATCGCGACGGATCAGCTTTCAAAATGCTTCCCAAACGCTGTGCAAAGGCACTCGTGATGAGGAACACAAACAACGCTTGCTGTGAAGACGTTAATTCGTTATCTAATTAGAGGAATTGCCCTCGGCACGGCCGGTGCAGCGTTACGGTGCGAGTGAAATGCACTAACGAACCAATAGTTCTACTTGTGAATATTAATACTTATGGTAAATGGGTTTACTCCGGTCCACTTGCCGAATAATTGTTTCTATAATAATGTTATCGTTTGGATGATGTAGTTGTTATCAAATACGAAACTTGCTCGATCTACTAAAGATTGTATTAACAATTGAAAAAAAAAAAATGTAATTTATCTTTAAAGGTTTATATATATACTTAACAATTGAAGTTCGCATTACCCTCAATACCTCCCTAAAGGAAATGCTATGCATTATTTCATTTTTAAATCCAACAACAATTTTATAATATCCTATAACATAAATACGCTGTAGGAAATAGTATTATGAAGGAAGCGTTCCGCAAGGTACGGCAGGAAATTATAAGCTAAACAGATTACATAGCAAACGTAGCTAATTTCCCGGGAACACACACTATTTCCTGCCTTACGAGCCTGAAAAGGAATAAAATTAATATTTCTACTTGCATGTTAAGAAGTCTTGAATGAACATTTTTCTTACGCGAATACTTTTTTCTAAGTAAAAGTATTTAGTTATAAGTACTTAGTTACTAATTGTTAATCTTAGTATTACCGAAATAGACGAAAGTTAATCTATTAGTTTACCTTTATGCCTTTTTAAATGTGTGCATTTTTATCAAAAGTGTAAAATAAATAAGTTTAAAATTTCTCACACTACATTACGAGCTAAATTTAAAATTACTTTAACCTATGCGCTTTTTATCCATAATCAGACTTTATATAAAAGTTGTACTAGAAAATTGTAGAAAAATCTAAAAAATCTACACAGGTAATATTTTGTCTTAAAGAAAAAAAAGTTTAACAATTTACGTACAGACACTGAAATTTCGCATCGGCATCTGCCTTACATCGCGCGCCGTAGACGTTAAGAATTTCTTAATATAATTCTAGACGATAGTTTTAGTGGCAGAGTGTTGTGCGACATCACAGAGATTCCAAGCGAACTGCGAAATTCTAACCCTCCGCGACCCTTTGGCTATACCATTCAACAACTCTTTGACATCGAATTTCGTACGTCTTTGATAAATATTCAGAATTTAGTGAAAATTTATGCGATGCGATTTGCGTTCAAATTTCTAACTAGGGAACAGGAGGTACATAATTTATCAAAGAAACCTTTTTTTCGTTCTTCTTAGAGGAAGCGCTTTTTGCGGGGGCTTTTGACGTTTGTGTCAATATTTTTACAAACCACAAATTGGTACGGATAGGTACATACTCCCATCTCAGTTCACCTAATTCCATTTGGGATATTATGAGTGTACAAGTTTGCATATGATGTCAAAGTATATTTGTTGTCGTTGAGTATTTCAAAATCGTGACTGTTTATGTTGATCTTTTGCATGACAAATTATTTGCTTTTTTATACCTGTATCTTCTGTGTTACCGTTGTGCGTTTAATATAATATACTCTACTCTACTCTGAGGGTTGATACTTCGTAATTTGAAAATAATATAAGGCTTCACAACGACAATACAACGTAAATGTTCGAGTTTGTGTTTCATCTAACGCTACGAGACGAGATAATACTGTGAGACTATGAATATGACCCATTTCATTTTCTAAAAGGTTATTAAACTAATGTTGTTCCCACTTATCCTTTGCACTTCATAAATGCAGTTTGATTTAAACAGTTTTTCAATAGCATGCCACTTTATGAATAGAAGTTAACGATGTACGAATCACAGGGGAAATTATCTAGTAGCTAGTTGAATATATTCATGCACTGTGCGACGGATGAAACTGTTTGAGGACAAAATATGTGACGGTTGTGCTAGGTTTCATATTTTACGCTTAGCTTTTTGTGGGCGAGTTGTTTTGTTTTTATTTTTAAGATTTTCGTTACTAGACATTTCTATTTATTTAACAGTACAAGGTATTTTTATGTTTGATTATTATACAAATTATGTATATAACACTTCAGGCGCGTCTGTGGCTTCAGTAGTCTATATGAAGTAGAATATTATATTACTTAGTAAATATGTGTACATAAGTATATGAGACGTAGAACAAATTACGCTTAAGATTTACTGAACTAGAAAAACACTATTTGCACTTACTAACAAGATACGACGAGAATGTTACTCCCCTATTTCCAAATAAAAACAAGAAAAACTCAACGTAACCAATCGAATAAAACAAAACGAACCCGTCAAATTGCGTTAGCCGTATTCAAATAGCAGTGTGCACTGTGACGTCGCGAGTTAAGTTAAAGGGGCGACTCCCGTATTTTCCCTGAAGATTTAAGTTCCGGAAGTCGCGAGTCAATCTGCTCGTTACGCCAGTTTCCACGTCCGGCGTTGACTTGTAAACGATCCTCCGCTTTTGAGCAAATGCAACTGGAAATATTATCCCCTGAGACAATAAAGTTGCCACTAGCTTTAGCCGGAAAATTAACTGCTTAGTTGTAAGCTGAGTTAATTTACAGCTCGCCCCGTTAGTCTTTTGTTTATGTTGAGTTAGACCTTATTAAGGCACCAACGCGTAATCCCTTATTAAATTAACGTTGTCTACGCAAGTCTGGGATAACAGCGTTAAATTTATTTTTGGGATTTATTATGTGTAAATATGCGTTAATTACTTTGATGGCGTGTTAAAGTTACAAACGGTGAATCCCTGAAAAAATATAACGGTTAAGCAAGAGACTAAATTGGAAACCTCCGTAAATATACAAACACGTACGTTCCCTAAGGTGAACTTATTTATACTGGATTTCTACCTGAGGAGGCAAAACAATGCAGGTAGATTGTAACTAAGTATAAATAGGTAGATGACTATAATAATAACGACATAGCTTTGCCACCTACTGCACCTAGAAAGAGACGACTGTTTCAGTTCTACTTTCAGTGGGTGTATTAGGTATATAGGGTGACGACGATCAATGAACGACAATCTAATTACTGATGTAGCGACAGACGTAAATCGCGCGATATCTTCTGTCAAACGTCATTTTTGTGACATAAAATGTATTGGCTGACAGTGAGATTGTTGTCGCGTGGCTTTCGCGTTGCTGTCGCTTTTTTACGTAATTAGGCTGCGGAAATGATTATTTAAAAAACAAAAAAAAAACACGGCTACATTAAAGCACGGTATAGACAAACTATTATACTTATCCGATTAGTATTTGCGTTGTGACGCATAAACTAACGAACAGCCATACATGCGTATCGTCAAAATGCGTAATGCAGCGTTCATCTGTCAATAGCGCATTGCGTCAAACGAGAACGCAAGTGGAATAGAATATTTACACAAATTAGGGACTTCTACATTCTATATAAAGTGACGTTATATAAAAACTAGGGTTATAATACATCAGCCACCAAAACATAAGGCCGTGAAATAATAAAGGCTAGACAAAAAATAGGGCTTAATTCTTTCTGGCGCTAAGACAGGATAAAGCTAAAGATAGATTGCTGTAATAACTTTCAGAAAGTAGCGTGAGTAATAAATAAGTAGATACTACGTCAAAGTTGTTATCAGCTGTAACACGAAATGTGTAGATGTGTGTAATAATGTGTATTTTGACCTTTCATATAATTTAGTGCTGGAAAAATACACTGAAAAACGCCGAGTTTATAGATTATTTTGGCGCTCAGTATGTTCAAACAAACAATATCTATATTTTCTTTCTGTTTTTGTTTCTCATAGAGTTGATAATACAATCTCATACCAGCTTTATTTTTAAACACATAATAATTTTATATCATGTTTTTTCTGCTTCTGTGAATAGCTCATGCCCAAGTGAAAATATAAAGTTAATATCAATGGTTGTATCGAGACCAACTGCTATATTGAATTTTCAAAAACGTTCATTTCTTATCTAACCCGTAAAGTTAACACATATTGTCCACACTTCGCCTATTTCCATCTATAGTTAAAGCCGAACTAATCCCAACCAATCCACACATATCAAACCTAAATACCAATCTGTCGTACCAAACAAATAGTTTAAGTAACTAACACGCAACTAAACACCTACAATACCTAATGTGTAACGTTCGGAGTTATGAGAGAATCTGTTACTAACGTGAGGTATTCGGAATAGCAACTATTCAGTACCGCTACCATCAGTACGAATAGTTAAGGATCTGGATGGAGCAGATGTGGCTAACTTTGCGATTTCACACCCGCCATGGCGCACCAACTTTATCCTGATGGCGCGTGTAATGGCGTAGCTACATGGTCGTGCCATCGACAAGGTTAATTAAATCTGTGTTGAAGTTGCATGCGTGTATTTTAGTGTTATCACGCGTGCATTCATCACAGTGCATTCGCGCGTGAGAAATGCAGGTGTTTTTTAAAAGGTTAAAACTATACATAACATCATAGTTTGTTGTTAGGTATGCAAAAATTATAGAACACCACGTTCTAATATCCATACATGCTTCTTTTGTTTGTTCAATCATGAATATTTTCACACCGGTTGCGAGAAAACGATTTTTGTGTTGTCTTTCACACTGAGACTGAGACAGTGTGGACGACGCTTAATATAAAAATATACAATGTAAATGTCAGTAAAATCGTCCAGAGAATTGGAAACAAATGTACTTTGTCACGTACTGTGCTGAAACTTTACTGAAACTAATGATATTTGAATATATGCAGTCTCTGTAAATCCAACACTAGGGGGCAATTCTCAGGCGGATAGAGATAATGTTAAAATCAAAATATATCGAATAAACATTACATTATCATCATATTTCTCATCATGACATTTGATATATCTTTACTTTAAATGCTAAAATCCAACAGTAGTTGGACACATACGAGATGATAACGGATAAATTCTCTTAAACACATATGTATCATACTTATTTCGAAACTCGCGAGGATTTCTCCCTACGGTCGTATATAAAAGTAAACATCTCATTGCTGTTCAAATTTAGTAAATAGATGTTTATTATTTTAAGTTGAAAAAATAAAATAAAATCCTAGCTACCGACTATCGTATCAACAGGTGGTTTAAATGCCTCCTGAAATTCATTTAATATCTATAATTAAAATTCAATATTTTAGTGAATGTATCTACTTCTAGAATAAACTACATGAGAGTAAAGGTTTTACTTCAGTAATTAGTTAACCCGTAACTGGCCAGAGAGGAACTAGTGAGGAGCTTTTAATTGTTAATCAAGTCGCTTATGAACAAAACATTTACATCTCGCCATTCTTCCTCTAGATTTAATTAATAGCTCTTACGGTTGCCATAACTTAAGCTAAGCACAGTTTGCGGAACAATCTGAGACGTTGTACCTTAAGATTTGTGCTATTCTCACTAAACATAGGTCTCGGGGGCGTTGTTTATTGCAAGGGTCACGGCATAAATCTTCTCAAGACTTCTAGCAGAGGCCCTGGTGCCAAGGACCCTCTAACGCTTCCAAAACAGTCACGTTATAGAGACAAACTCGGGTCAAATGTTGACCTTACGCGCCTCTGTTTACATTTAATTTAGAATTGCTTAATTATATTTTATAATTTAACACCCTAAGCTGTAACGGGTTATAAGATATATCCAAGTAGTTACAGTTATAGCATGTTTACTGTAATATTGTGGCAGAATAGGGTTAAAGCGTAGGTTATAATAATTTTGGCAAGGTTTATTTTAATAACAAAGTTACATTAACACAAAACATCAGATGATAAACAGGTGAAAAAAATAATATAGAAATTAAATACAATTAATAGATTAAAAATACATACTAGCATAATTATTCTCTCTTTTCTAATATGTAGGTAACTAAGTATTATTTTTTCACGGTTAATAAAATATTCCTCTCGTGATTCTGTTTTAGATTGAATTTCTATGTAAGATCCACAAAGTAAATATCTTTAATTTAATTAAACAGTACCTACAGTATACAAAACTTTTTCATTCTGAGAAAATGTTAAAGGAAATCTGTAACTATTTAAAACATAATAATTTGCATCCATTATTTCTCGTCAACTAGAAATACAACATTTTATTATACAAATGCCTTATTGATGTAGTCGCAAGTGCGAATGCTGAGCGGTCCTGGGTTCGATTACCAGGTCGGACAAAGTATTAAGTACCAATTGGCTTTTCCTGTATGAAAATTCTAAGTAGCAGCACGGAGTGTGGAACCGCGGTTGGTAGATAGGCGAATAGGCTTGCCCCTATCACATGGGACTGAATAACAGCTTCGACGAAATGTGGTTAACCATTCAGGGGGTTCGGGCGTGATGCTATATTATGATACAAATATATTATACTTAGTGAAACCAGACTAATTTAGTTGATGATATTATTTATCAATCTGTGCCCACAATGGTGCAAAGTTGGCAGTTTCAATTACACAAACTGTAAGTCACCCTTCCGCTCGCCATGGCTTTCCTCAACTTACAATTAGGGTGTACTTTGAAATGGATTCATCCATCTCTCTAAACTTACTAGTGAAAACGTCTCTACAAAGATATTGACTCTCTAGATAGACAGGAATTGACATCGAAAGTAACCTTTGAAATAAAATATTTAAATTATATTTATATCAGTTATTGCATTTTATCATACGATACAATAAAGTAGAATAGTTTATTTATTGTTTGGCAAGGGAAACTAAAAACAAATTTGGTAATCAAAATAAAAACAAATAAAAATGTTACACGAAAAATAACAAAAACCACACAGGCACTATAAAAAGGCATTAAATACTATTCATCACTTCACCAATCATGATTTTAGCAGAAACCTTATTTTAAAAATCAACATAAATAATTCGCTGTAGCGGTTTCTTGCAAAACATGAGTTCTCCATAGTGTATCAATAATTAACTTTCCAGAGCGGTAATAAGCAATTTAGATGTCTGTTTAGCAGACTAAAATCTCCCTGTACACTCTCAGTGCCTCTTTCCTACAGGCAAACAACGATATACAGTGCACATAGATGCTTAAATTTATATACTTAATTAAATCTTTAGAAAACTTTAATTTGTGATTATTATCTCTTTTTCCGATTATAAAGTAAAAAGTAAAGTAATTGGTAAAAAAACGTCTGATTACACATCGATTAGTTTTTTTTTTTACAACATAAACACATATTGGTAGCAGAAGGTGTATTAAAAACTCTATAATATCATGTGTCGTATTAATGGGAGTTGTATTTTCCGATAAATACGTCGAAATAAAAACGGTGTTAATGGCGTTTACGGCGCCACGTTAACAGCATTTACGCCCTCGTAAGAATCGTAACGATAAGCTCACCCCGACACATATTATTCGTAAAAATACGTCCTTTTTATAATAAATATTTGTATTATTTGGAAATACCTAATGCAAAGAATTAAAAAATATCACAACATATTATTTAAAAAAATCTGGCTTGATCTAACACCTATTTAATGTCGCAATTAGGTACTTCATACGTACTGTGGCTTTGTTCAGTCTAAATTCTTTTGATATTAACTCTGTAAAAAACCCACGTGCCAAGAGTTGCCAGAAAGCTTGACCATTGTCAATTCGTTGCCATAGACTTTGGTGGCATATCGACGTAACGCTGTGTTTCTTACATTAATTTACAAGCATTATAGGTAAAAATAGAAGCATTGTTATGATCATACTTCAAGCTAATAGTATCCAGTGGCATTTCTATTAATTCTAAGTCAGCGTAAACGGCTGTGGGAACGTTTTGATTGCGGTGGACCGCGCGTCACTCGTAAACCCACGAACTTTGGTGACGACGTCCGCTGCGTAATTACTGCACTTTCTTTAATTTAAACACGTCAATTCATAAGTGTCGCGTATTTTTTTTACGACTACGGTTTTTTATAGTTCAGCGCATTGAATTATGGAATGAATGGTTGATTTAATATTTGGTGAGGAAGTGAAAATATAACTTATTTTTGTGTTCAACTTCTAGTTATTTAATTTTTAGTTCCTTAGCTATTCAAAAGTTCTGGGTGAAAATTATTTCATTTTTCCAATTTTATTAAAACCATACACTATTTATTATGACTGAGATCAGAATACCAGGTAATAAAAATTTAAGTATGTAAAAGTCATAAAAGGATCACGGGTAATTAATTTAAAGTTACTATCGTGATGACGGTGCATTACATAAATACTAGGCTGTGCGCCACAGATAACAGAGTACTACCCGCTCCCCTAACTGTTCATTAAATATTAAAGATTTGCAAATATTATAGCCGCAGTACAGACGCAGTTCATTTAGTCCCCCTAGCCGTAAAGTCGCGTACACACTCGCCACATTCATGTATCCGAGATATCGACCTAACAAGCCACACTGTGCGATATCGTCTCCGGAATAACCACAGGCGTAAAGTATCTGTCACATCGTAACTCTGAGTAACATTATTGCGACACTGCTGGTGTGTTCTTGCCTTATTGCCGCCCCAGTGGAGTGCAGCCACAAATAACCGCGGTAGGGACGCATAATGTTTTATTATACCCATTTTATAACCGCAAGAAGAATGTAATCTCCTTTATTTACTGAAGAGAGTGCAAGTGAAACGGATTGTTGTGCTAATAAACAAAAATATTGACGGAAACGTTGTAGTGTAAAGCTTAATTTCACTTTTTTATGAAGGGTCCCAACCCTTTAATGTTTTTACACATTGAGCTGATCTTTAAATACTCAGGTTTATCAGTAAAAGAAAATTTAACAAACCTAATATGTAAGTACATAGTTTAGTTTAAACAAATGGAATTATTGGAAACTCACGTTTACCTACCCTATAATTTTTTATCAGATAATATACATAGGTAAAACAACAATAACAAAATAGTTAGGTACACGTTTCTTTCATTAATATATATTAGGTTAACAAAGTAAATAGATGCGTAAATATAATTGTGAAATCTTCCTTATCTACCTACCAAACATGAAAATTTAATAAAGAACTTAATAAAAACGTACTTTGACTCAGATTTTGTCGCGAACTCGTTCATTTCACGCTGTTTCTGCCAACAATATGAATATTTCGCAATAAAAAGCCTGGAGTTTATTCTAAAGACAGAAAAATAAACGGAAGGGAAAGAAAGCTCCCAACCGGTGTTGCCGTCTCTATTATTTCGTCGTGTAATTTTCTGCAGCTCTAAACGGGCACTTTAAAAACTCGCATAGTTTTCAAATTCGCACCTGGCTGGTTCTGGCGCTAGTCAAAAGATCATTGTTATATGCCAGCCGTCAAAAAGGCCCTCGAAACGAGAAAGCAGAGTGAAATGTATGGTGTAACGGAGTCGAATTGAAGCAAGCCTTTTACCAGACGTAGCGAGTGTTTCAAAATTACGACCTTGCTTTATGATGTGTGAAAATGAGGTCATGACTTAGGGATTTATTTAAAAAATACTCTCGTTAAAATGGGATATAACGTCGAATGGTATAATTAAAATGAGTTAAAGTGGTACAGTTGGGTAATGTGTTTGAAAATTTTGAATTTGGGTGAAGTCCTTGCTCCTAAATTATTGTGAGAATCAGCAACCGTCACATTAAGTTTAAAAAATTGCTTTATATAATAAGTATAGTCTGTATCATTCACCATACATATGTACATGTTACTAGAATTTTAACCCGTAACATTTAACTTTGTCCAACAAAATGCGTATTATGAAGTGAAACAGCGAGAATAAAAGTAACTTTTTTGCACCGAAGTTTTTTGCTCGTATCACATGTTGGACGCAATATGTCGTCGACGCGACGGCCTACAGCTGCTGCGGAGAGCTGAATTTATATTTTAAATGCGAACCATAAATATGCGCATAAAAGGATCCAATTTGATTTCATTAAAACATTCTTGTTTACGAATCAGGACACCGATTTTAGCATAATTTTGAGCTCGATAAAAAGTTTGGGGTTCGAAAGTTTAACAGAATTAACACATGCCTGATAGATTTTGTAGGAATAAATCTGGAGAATATACATTTGAATCTGGGTCTCTCAAAACAGAGGTCTGAGTTCCAGTTGGGGAAACATTAGGTAATAAATTACATCTTATCTTCATTTGAAGTATTTATAGTTATGTATGTATATACATTATTCATACATAATATTAATACACTGTATTAAAAAAACTTGGCCCACACTAAGAATAATTCCTGTATCGTGGGTGCGTTTACAAACACATACACAAAGACCCAGACCCGAAACAACTATCTGTAGATCATATAAATATTCCATCATATAAATGGAACCCGTGACACGTAGTGCAGCAGTCGATCTCTCAACCACTGCGCCTACGTAAGTATTCGAAAATTTCATAAAAATCTAACACAAAAGTCAACGTAGGCAATCTATCTCAAACAAATTTCCTCCAAAAACTGTTACTTAACGAATCACCTAAACCGGCAATCGCTCAAATACGTTAGAAAATGGAGTTTACCGAGGGAAATGAATATCGGCCTGTTTCCGAATTAAGACAAATCGGCTTACTGCGGTGACGGATGCGACAGAATCACCAAACACCAAAACTGAATTTGCGAAGTTCACCTCTATTTGCAAAATTAAGGAGCTTAGAGTGGCAGCACTGATATGTGAATTAAATGACAGTAAATTCGGCGCGACAATTTCTAGTTCTTTTAATTGGCACTATTGAAGTGTTGCTGGTATTTAAAACACGGACCAGAATTACATTATGCTTTGCGTCTCTTGAAATAAAACATATTGTTAAATATATGTCTCAGTAAATATCAAATTGCGCTGCAAAATTTAAAGGTAATAGTTTTAAAATTGAGGTTTCTACATTTTTTTTTTCACAATACTTTAAATAAAGCCTAGTATTAAACACCTTGCTTGCACTTGACATAAGGTATGGTAACCACTAACAGCCCTAATTCAAAAGATTTAGGATGTAATTACTCATGCCTTCATAAAAATATTTCAAACTAATTATTCTTAAGTAGATAATGTTGCACGCTCCGCTGGCTGTTTCCAAAAGCAATGAGTTTAAGTACCTACTATGATAACAGAAAAGTTACGTAAGCCTAAGAAAAAAAAATTATGGTTACGTCGGGAAGTAAATTTTTCGGTTGAACGCCCTTTCTCTTCGAATTTAAGTCCCTAGTCTTTTCCTTTCTTAATTTTTCCTTCCTAGGCACTTTGCGCACAGCGCCTGAAGTAATTATTTTATCTGTGCCTGAAATAAAGTTTTATTCGGTGTCAAAGAATACAAAGCATCTCGAGATAACGGTAAGATGAATGAAAGGAATGTTATAGTTGCGTAATTTATATTATCAAGTCTTTTGTTGGGATCAAGTTGGTATTCAAAAGGATATTTAAAAGTATAATTAATTAAAAAAGGTATACTTACCTACAACATTCTGATTTAGAGGAAACCTTTGTGGATTGTATATTACACGCAAAGCATATTCTAACAATGTTGTTAGAAAATACTTTAATAGAATAAAAGAAGTTTGTTTTGCAAAAGTTTGAATACTAAAATAATAAATTTAACGACAAACAGAAATAGCAAACAGTGACAGAACTTCTGTAATCAAATAAACTCCAAAGAAAAAGAGAGATTATTTTATGTACACCTAATGTCCAAATTTATTAGGTATTTAGTTAAAACTATTCTTTGATTTGATATAACAATAATAATGTTTTCTTTATTAATATTCTCATTTTCAATTTTAATAATAATTTTAAATAATATTCTCTCAATAAGATAAATAATTTTAATTCAAAATTAACTTATTTACTTTCAAAAATTAAACTTATTAATTTCCTTATATTTTATTTCTTACTTTTTCTTCTTTCTTCTTATTAGTTTTATTTATTTATGTATTAAGAATTTCATCAAAAGAAATATTAAAATCTTATTTCAATATAAATATTAATTTCTTAATTCTAACTTCTTCCCTATAAAACCGCTCACAGCTATAAACTAAAGCATACCCACACTAATTAAACACAAACAGGCACGTGCCATAGATACAAAAAGAAAATGTAGTAGCCATCATGCGTATTTAAACGGCCATCAATCTACAGCGCCGCGTGAGCGTTGTTTGACCGCAGTGATTAACGATGTTCGGCCATAACTAAATTATAACCCTCTGGCCATCGTCCAGTGACATAGTACACTCAATTTTACGAGGTAATTTTCTATAGAGACTTCTGGTACATCGACTTCCAGGATATCATCGATTTGTAATCAGTTTCGTAGTTAAGTGTTACAACACTCACGTAAGTCGAAAACAGTCGATAATATTTCCTGACTTTGACTTTGACGACATGCCGTAAAAATATTAGTTTCATTCACGTGAGTCTCCTAGGTCGATTAATGGAAAATAACTAACATTCTGTGGATGACACACTCCCTCATGCTGACTACACTTAACTTTGCGAGGCCTGTGAGTTCCAAACTATCGCAATATGCATTTTTTCAGACGTACATTAGTAATCGGCTTAAAGGTAGGTAAAACTAGGTAGATAAATTTAAACGTGACAATAACTCATACTAACTATATTTGATCTCTTCATGTTTCAAATCAATATCAAAACACTAAGCACGTAAGAGAGTCATGGAGTATAATAGAAAATGTTTGGCGTAGGGTGAGAACCCCAGTTGTCGTATAAGAGCCATGATCGATGTTTCGACACGTGCAGCTGGGGCATACTTCGTCATTTATTAACTTTTCCTTTCTGGGTAAACAAAAATATTGCAGTCCTCTTACTGATTTAATATTACTGTCAAGCTTAGAATATATTTGCGTAAAAGTTTGATATCCAAAATGCACTTTTGCAAGGCTCAACGTCATAGCTATCTCCTTCTTTGGCGAAAGAGAGACCAAAATAATCATATCTTCCTAAAATAAACCCTTCAAGTACTTATCAACGTATGGAAACCATAAAACAGCTATTTACTGTATAAACTCAGTGACCCAAAATATTCTCCGAGCCACTATAAAAGGCGCATGCACGCTATCTTCATATTTATAGTCAATATACACTTGCCATGTTTATTACTGGCCAAAACTAGCTGCCTTCCCGACTTTTCTCGAACAAAAAGGGGTCCTTGTCTGAACTTTGTTTTATACAGTTTATCCATTAGGGCACGAGTGAAGGCGACGGCCGACGTCACGTCAATAGGATTAGAAGAGTAAACAAGCTAATAACTTTTTTGTCTGCAATTTCGCTGGTAACCAGTATGTTTAGGAAGATTGAGAACCTTGGCATAGGTTACTCAATATTGTTAAAAACAGTGCAATGTTCTATATATGTATAGGTACTCACCGCAGTACTTACAAATGTTTTCAGTTTCACCTCGTATATAAATATAAGGAAATAAAAGTTGGTAGCTAGTACTCCATGTTCATAGACTACTACAATCTACTTTTGTCAACCACCAAACTCCAAAACTTCCTATATATATTAAATATAATAAGAAGCCAAACGAATGACACCCGCACAATGTATCCTTTCAAGTAACTTGACAAGCGGACGGTTAAGTTCAGAAAATCTAGCGTCGCGGACGGCACAATGGGACATAAACCAACCCTTCCGATATAGCAGTAAATACGAGGGTCCCAGGAGTCCCTCGCCACATCGACCCATTACAACTAAGTGCCACTTGTCGAAATCAACGTAACCTGAAGTTAATTGAGAGAAAATTGAAACCAGATATTTGCCGAGAGCCGTCAAACTCGCACTTTCTTAGAAAAATAATTGTGAGGGGTGGCTGCAGACACAATAGATATCGGTGCGTCAGATGTGGCAAAAGTTATCGGATGGTTTGTTAGTTGGTGTCACAGATTGTCCAACAAGTTTTTAGTTCTATCTACTGTGTTTATTCGATATAAAATATCTAGATGTTCATGAGAAAAACAGAAGATCATTATGGGTTAAACAACGTGAAATGGATTTTTGTTGAATTAATTAATAGGTTAATTTGTATCGACTTTGAAAATTAATTCCTATACTAAATACTCTAATCTGTACATCTATACATATAAATAAAATTGCAGTGCCTGTTTGTAATATTGAAATAACCGTTTTTTACTACATGCATATGAATATATATATACGGTAAATACACCAAAATAACATTTTTTACAATTTTTGTCTGTCTGTCTGTCTGTTTGTATAGGCTAATCTCTGAAATGGCTGGACCGATTTTGACGGGACTTTATTGGCAGGTAGCTGATGTAATAAGAAGTAACTTAGGCTACTTTTATTTTAGAAAAATTCTTTTATTTTAGAAAAAAATAGGGTTAAGTGCATTTGGTCTCACTAAAAAATACATTGTTAAGTTCCGACATCCACGCGAACGAAGTTGCGGGCACATCTAGTACAAAAATAAAATTCAAATTAGTTTTAATTTTGGATGGTTTAAAAAATTCTGTTATACTTGGTACCTAATTATCTATAGATATTAAGTATAACTTCATTCAACCATTCGATTAAACCATCTACCTAGCATTTAGTGTCGTAAGTTGAAAACAAAACAATCAAAAACAAAACAACAACAATTTATATCAATTACCTGATAGGTTATTGAGATAATCTTTGGCTTCTACAATTTGCATACATTGATCGAATAATTGTAAGCCGAACTAAGCTACCGTGGTAAATGGTCCGTTGGGCAAGCCTCAGCCAAATGAAGAGCCCATTAGGTGATGAATACCTGTGAAAAGCGTCTCACTACCAACAATATTCGTAGTGCAAACAAATACCAAATGAACGTAATTTTAATCGTTAGAGTGTTACGCAATAAAATAGGGTTTGATTTTCAGGTGTACACAGAAAAGCACTCAATTATAGAATAAAATGTTGGTCTGCTATTTCTCTTAAGGAAAAATTGAAGTCGTTATCGTTATATTTAAGAACTAAAACTTGACTAATATGAAGCCTATGATTTTATTTATAAACAAATAAATAAAAGGGATCTAGATTGGAGCGCTACGTAATACAGTAGGGTTTGATAAAATTTGTAGGCCTTTTTACTTGCACAGAAAAAAGACACTAAGATTCTTAATCACCTCTTTTCAGATTTGAGTGTAATTTTTCATAAAAAGTAAATCACTTCACGTCTTTGTAGGACAGAATAATTATATAATTTATATAAGTGCCTAGTCATTATTGTTTTACTTAAAATCAACTTGTTATACTGTATAAATAAAAGTCTGGTAATAAAGTCAATTTATTTAATTTAAGAATATTTGGCTGTGTTGCCAATGCAATGATCCCCAATGAAAAAAGTATGAAATTAGATGCAAAAAGAAGAGTCATAGATAGTGGCGCTAACTAACGGAATTTCTTTAGTACAAACTGACGTATTTAAATTGTTTAGATTATGCAGTTCTAACACCTGCCCTCAAACCAAACAACCTGTCGATATAAATTCAATCCATTGTTATTTTTGTCCTAACCCTTCACAACTTCTGTAGTATTAGATAATTGATCACTCTGTTGAAAACACTTTATTTGGACTGTTTTTACAATTACGGATAATGAATTTTAGACACGACAGTATTACAAAATATAGGAAAATGTCACCAGATACATTACATTACAGGTTATTGTGAACATAAAATTATGAACATACATTCAAGAAATATATTATTTAATATATATGTAGATATAATATATGTAGTTGCACGAGTCAAACGTGTATTGAAACCCCCATTCTTACTCCAATTTTAATTTCTGCACGTTCACGAACAACTAATTTCACCAAATTATACTATCCAACTCTCGTAATACGAGTTTTTGGGCCATTTCCAAGGTATTTAGTGTCTTAATTAAATTGGCTTGTTCAGTTGTCCCTTTAAACTGAAGAGCGAAGTTCTACCGCATTTTAATACCTTAGGACTCATCCCGGCTTTAGAAATACTGAAGACTTATAAAATCCTCACAGGCAGAATAATTTATCCAAGAAAATGACAGAGAATAGTAGTTTGTAAAGTGATTTCCTTGAGATGAACTAGACTGCAAAACAAACTTGCGGCGCGCATGTTACAATGGGACAAGCGTACAGATGTTTGTTACAACCAACTCTAAAAGATACATAGTGATTTGTAGGTACATATAAACTATGGCACATGGTACGCATATCATTTTCTAGAGGAGACATGTAAAATGTTTGTTTAATAGAGAAATGTTTGTTTCTTTGACTGTCACATAAAATCTGAACATAGTGTTGTGTTCAGCTTCTAAGCGGACAAGAAAGAATATAGTGAAGTACCTAGGTATTAGATTGCTCATAGACAGATTTTTAAGAAAAAATATTTATTCAAAATCCAGCAATTGTTTGAAAAAAAGCAATAAAATAAAGCAAAATTCTAGTAGAAAGGGTACAACATTCAAACTACTACCTTCCACATGTATCTACTCCCATATAATTGGAGTTTAACGAGCTCGATAAACCCCAGTTAATTGGCATGATAGAGATTATTGTTTGTTGATGTCATTATAAACAATGCCTAGCATTTCATGTTATACATCCACAATATTACTATTTTAATTATATCTACTACTTCCTTTGTTAACCAACTTACTTTAAACAGAAAGCGGACAACTGAACTTTCAATTTCAATAATCCCATAATATGATAATTCCACGTAAAAATTAATTACGAAAACTACTAAAATAGTTATGGTTACTATCTTTAATTTCAATTACTTTATTAAAAGGGTTGTTTGGCTTTAATAAAATCAAATTAGTTTCATTTAATTAAGAGACTTCAACTCTACGCTGGAACAGTATTTGTTTGAGCTGTTTCCCGCAGAAGGCAAATACTCAAAACGTTTGATTTCGTATGTTAAAGAGCTTGTATTTCCCTGCTAATTGAGTTTTCGTCACATGGTGCGGTGCGGGCCCAGTGCGTCGATTCCGTTTTCGCTGACGGACAGTGCTGACCAATTACTACTGCTTTTCAATTCACTTTGCGAATTTCACAAATTCTGTCGTGTTCGATCGTTTGAAATGCACCTGTTTTGGAACTTTTAAAAGGATTTCCGTCTCTTTGAAGGAAATTGAATTAGCTTTTACGGTATATTATGTGTTTATTTTCTATTAAGCTTTTCAGTATTTGTGGTAACGGCTAGACAGCAAGAGCTTCGTAAGTAGGTATACTAAAGTCATAAAGTAGGCATTAAATGCTTTAAAAAGTGAATTTACCATATTAACTTACTGTTAACATATTAACATTTGATATGTTTACACAGCACTTTGAGCATTATCATCAGCATTATAATCATCATCATCAAATCTTCGTTACTGAGCTCCTCCACTGATTTCTCAATTTAAGATTATATTGAAGTTCAGAAACTTAGCCCCAAAACTGGTCGCATCGACATTTCAGCCCTTTTCAATTTCGATATTAAGCTAAATGTCCCAGGGAGCCATTATTCACAATTCTCCAATATACTGTTCAAATTCTGGATACCTAATTACTTGTAATTGTGATTTGTGTTTGGCTTCAAAGTGCCCATAAGTTTATCGTAAAATGCATTATACAGTCATACTACGATCTCCTTTATTAACTAAAGGAAAAGTGTTATAAATTTTTCCTCATGACGCACCTAATTTTGATAAACAAGCGTGTAAAAGTATTGTTTCTTTCTTAGAACATAATAATTTCATAATCGCCGTGTCATTTAATGTACTCAACAAAACTATTAGTCTAATCATCAATGCGACTTGTAATTAGTAGTAAATACCTAACCAGATTTCCTCCACTGCCTGATAATTAGTAAAGCATTTGAGTTCGATGCTTTAGTACTTCTCTTGCCGTCATTAGAGCATGATCATGACATTGTGTTATAGTAGAAACTGTTGAACCGTTTCTATCACAATGAAGCCCTGTTTATGTATCAGTTTTATCGCAGTATCGTTATTATTAACGGCCGTCGCTTCCGAGGGTAAATTTTCTTCTTCGCCTGTTATCATTTACTCATGAATTTTCATATATCAAGTTTTAATGGATTCATTTATTCATTTGCTAACTTTTATTGTCCAAGTTAGAAAATAACATTTATCTGTGGAGTAATTTTCGGTTCCAAAAATGTATATTTAGATTTGTGTTTGATTTACCATTGTTGAATAGGTATTTTTAGTAGATAGTATTGTAACGATTTGATTTCAGATTGTGACATTAAGTGCGTTAAAAAAGAACAATGTTCTGTATTTGGAAATTTAAGCCAGCAAGAACAAGATGCATGGCAGGTTAAATATCCTTGCTCATCGACAGAAGATAAGGAATATAGCAAGCTCTTCGGATTTGCACCCATTGCCAAAGGAGACTTTGTAAGTAATAATTACTCATATTCCTCTTACTCATTTAAAACAAACTTTATCATACACAAGAGAAATTATATCCAGAAATAACTATTAATCATTAAATATGTCAGTATTAATACTTGGAGCGTAAATGCAACGAGATAAAATGGTTTCATAAATTACCGTATAATTATGAATCCATAGAGCTGTTCATCGTATTTACACGAAAATTAACGATTAAAAGTTTGATGTCAGCTACGACACTATCGGAAAAATAATTAAAAGGGTTCTCGGAAAGATTATTAATTGCTATTTTAAATTGACGGGAAGGGACAATTATCTCTTGTTTATATTTTTAATTAATATACCATAAATGTAACATTATTTTATAATGTAATTATGTGTTCATGGTTTTGTTGCAGGTATGTTGTTCTGGTACAATTTTAAGTACTGCAGCAACCACAGCAACAAGCAACCAAAATGTGCTCCCGGGTGTTAATAACAGACATCCAGATTATTACGGTCATCATAATCATTATCAAGACCCAAACCCTGACTATGATTATACAAATTCACAATCTCCAAATGGTTGGGGATCTGATAGTGGGAATGGCAACAATATCGCATACCCTAATCAAGGCAACCCAGATTACGGGTACCAAGGAGAGAACACGCCAGAACCGCCAAAAAATTACTTCAACAATAACAACAACCCGTATGTAACATCGAGTCCATTCTTCCCAGTACATGGGCATGGTAATTCCGGTAACGCTAACCAAGGGCAGTGCCCCGTAACAAGCTTTCCCCCGAAGCCTGAAACGGGATGTTGTGGGCGCGAGGCGTCTGATAGCGACAGGATTATCGGTAAGTTCCCGTGCACTACTCGCTGTTTTGCTTTCAGCGTGAAAGGTGAAACAAAGAAGCCACTTTTATTTGTAAAACGTTAGACTGATCCGATGCAGGATGCTTGGGAATTCTAATTAAAAGTTGCACGGCTTAGAGTTTATAAAACATTTTTATAACAGGTCATTTTGTTTGCATTGTTTATTCTGTATTTACTGTATAAGTACTTATTAAATACTTACATTTGAGATTGTACTTTTACCAAATACTGGATTGTTGTATGTGTAGTGCGTGCAATAAACGAACTTGTAAAATAGGCAACTGCATTGCATCTGCGGTTGGTACATTCGTGACATCTAATCTATTCGATCCTTTAATCCATCATCCATCAACTAAAGCACCGTATACATTCACATCTAAATATACAAGTAATCATGGGTCTATATTTGCAAATTCAAAAGCATGTTTTATATGCAAGAAATTTCCAAGAACCTACGTAAATAGTTTTAATATGAAATATGAATCACCTTTTTTTTAAATTTGCCTTTTTATATGGTACGAGTCAACATGATTTAGTTTTTTTTTTTTAGACGTGAATAAATACTTTCTTTGCACAATGTTTTAGATCTTTCTATTTGCACAACTATTTCCTATTTTCTTTGCACAGATCGGCCAAAACCGCCATCATATAACAGCCTCGGGCCCGTAACTGGAAATACTAATACAAAGCCAGATGGTGACGGATATCCGAATTCTTACGGCAATACTTGGACGCCTAAAAGACCTACGTACAGAAATCCTTTTAAAAGAGTAGCTCGTTCGGCTGACGCCTCAGTTCCTGTGACCATTGGTGATCGTATTGCAGGTAATTTTGTTATTTTACTGACTTTAACTGACACGACCGTCATTGTTGTCAGTAAAAGTTAAATTTTTAAGCTGAAAAAAAAAAAAAAACTTTGACTTAGACTGATGCATAGATTTATAATTGTACACCTACATTTCGCCAAAGTCTTACGTAATAAGGGGCAAACCTATTTTCATCTACACGGCATATTTCCAAACTCCGGGAGGCTATCAAGAATTTTCTAAGAGGAAACCCCTTAATACTTTGCTGGACCCGGAGATCGAACACATGACCTCACGCTCAGCAGCGGTGCTTGTGATCACTAGATCAATTATTTATTATTATCAGCCCATTGCCACAAATAAACTGAATTATAAGACATTTTAATTAACTATAAGTATATTACAGCTTTAAATCAATAGTAGCGAGCAATTATTCTCTGTAACATTTGGAATTCTCTCAATGCGGTGGAGTTTCCAATATCATTATCTAAATATCATGTGCTTACTGTTACTACTAACTAATTTGGTATTTTAGAATGACGTATTGAATTAAATATCGTTTATTTAATGTTTATGACAATTAATATAACTATGTCGTTAAAATTTAGTCTATTACCGGGAAGCTAGTATTTCTTAATTTGTCTTACTAAGAAATTAATTTTTAATACAATTACTGTGTTCATTAGAAACGTATTTGGAGACTATTTTTCTTCCTACATACATGGTTAAAAAAGGATGATTTCTTTTTGCGAATGTACGTAATTTCATTGGGCAATCTACTCTATACAAGTTATGATACATAACCCAAAGTAACATGTACTCAGTTATTTTAATGTACCGATTACACAGCATAGCATCACGCTAGTATTCCCCGAAGGGTTCAGTAGAGGTGTACCAACTGTAATGGACCCCCCTTTTACCGATGCTGTTATTGAGTCACAATAGCGCACTGAGAAGTACCCTGTTAAAACCGCCTGAAATTCGATCTTCAGTAGACATAGAGTTTTAAATAAATTATGAATAACTTTCAAAGGTGGCCGCGAAACTGAGCTCACTCAGTTTCCATGGACGGTGCTGCTGCAGATAACCTTCGATTACGGAGACAAGAGACAAGCGTTTAACTGCGGTGGGTCCCTCCTCAGCTCCCGATACGTTCTAACTGCTGGACACTGCGTTTTTGATAAAGGAGGCAAGGTTATCGAGTAAGTTTTCTTCAAGTTAGTAACAATGTACGTTGCGCAGTATGCTTTAAAAATCACTCCACACGACACTTCAAACAACGCAATGTACATTATCGTACTGTCAAAATGACATCCATTCTGAGTACGTGCATATATCGTAATTACCTTGCTGAATGTCTTCGATGGGAACCGTCATTAATCATGTACCTAAGCTTCACGGATATTCGTTATAACAGATGAACTATCGAAGGTAGACGTATTACTAGGGTACTGACACAATTTAGGAGAAACCAAACTCGATTACACATCGCGATTTTTGATAAGCTTCCTAATCCAAAATAAGGTAATAAAAAAACCGATTATTACCTACACCTAATCACTTATATATTACAGCATCGACATCTACCTAGCCGAATACGACAAGAGAACGTTCCCAAAAGACTGCAAAACAGTTTTAGGCCAAGGTCAAAAATGTATAGAAAACATCGTGATGAAAGCCGAAGATGTTGTATTGCATCCGCAGTATGACGACACACGGCTTAACAATGACATCGCTCTGATAAGGATTAAAGGGAACGCGCCTTACACAGGTAATACAACCTTTAAACGTAGTAATACATGTATTGCTGAGTTGTTAACAGACAAGGTACTGGATATATCGCGGCCAGATCGTAGAATGATCATATCATAAAATAGTGAACCATAGTCAACTAGTACTGGACATACACTCAATGTTCTACGTTTGTCAATTTGTTTATCGACATTTGGCATGTTTATCTTGAAAGCCGTGTGTTTAGTTGTTTATATCGTTAAACTATCTTATTTCTTCGATTTGGTTGAGCATTATATACATTGTGATATGATATGACCCTACGACCTGGCTACGACAGATACAATAATGTCCTCCTGACCGATTTCGATCACGGCAGCCAATCTCACCGGAGATTAGCCAACTACGCAGGAGATATTATAGAGCACAAATGTATGCGCAAACACAGGTGCTCTCTCTGTTCCTTCACTCTCATAATCCGATAAGACAGCAATCCGACACAACCGGAGAGAGATTAGGCGCAGGACCACGGGCTTTACGTGCTTTCCGAGGCACGGTGTGTATTCACATACACGAAGACCCAGACCCGAAACAACTATCTGTATATCATACAAATATTTTTTCCGTGCGGGAATCGAACCCGCGACACGTTGCGCAGCAGTCGATCTATCAACCACTGCGCCAACCGTGCCGTCAGACACAATACACAGACATATACAACATGTATAAGACAATAGACAGATACAGTAACTTAACTTCGCAATCGATTTTCAAAATAATGACTCTTTGAAAAAAGAAAAAGGAAATCTTATTACACTTATTATAGTACCTACGTACTAATATTATTATCTGTGTATAGTATACAAAAAACAAAATAATTTTGATAACTTTGTTACTGCTGAGATCTTCCCAGCTTAGCTTCTTAGCTTATAAAGATTATAAAATATGCCCTCATGAAAACAAAGCAAACAATTTGTGAAACAATTTGAAATATAAACCACTTGAATATCAAACTTTGTTACGAGTTCAAAACAGCTTCTAAACTTGCTTCGTAAACAAGTAAACGAAGAAAGTTTAAGATAGTGTTAGTTTACAAATAACTTATCCATATAATTTGAAGATTTTATTGTTATTATCAAATCTAACTCTTCTTATATTTCAACGGGAAATAAAGGCAAAAGTTTTCGTCTCTAGACTGAAGACATAATAACTAGAGTGCCCGAACACAATAGTGTTGTACATTGTACAGCCACGAGTACAAAAACATACACATAGCGACATTTAAAGATAATTTTTTGAAAAAGCTAGTGTTTAATAAGTTTCATTATTCACATACTTAGTGTAAATAGTTTGATAGTGTCCTAAGATTTCACAATAAATACACATTCCAACAATTATTTTCAAATGTCGCTACAAATGTATACATATTATTTTATTCATGTGCTTCGTCAACTTATTTACCGTAACCTTATCACTTCCATTATCTCATTTCAGATTACATTAGACCCATCTGCCTTCCATCAATCGATGTCGACAGCCCGGAGTTCTTCAACCTTCGTCTCGCTGTCGCCGGTTGGGGTCGAAACGGCCGCTATAGATCCGACATCAAACAATCGACAATCGTTAACTTAGTACCTCAAGAGAAATGCAAGAAGTTTTACCCAACTCTATCGAAACGACAAATGTGTGCAGCTGGTTATACAGGCGAGGATACTTGCAAAGGAGACTCTGGCGGTCCACTTATGACGGTATACGGCGGCAAGTATGAAGTAGTGGGTGTTGTAAGTGGGAAGAGGGCGGACTCGCCCTGTGGGACCTCGGTGCCGTCGCTCTATACAAGTGTGTACCACTACCGCGACTGGATAGTGAGCAATATGCAGAATTAATTATGTTGATCTTGTTTAACCAACTTTGTGTCTGTATTTATGGCTGTAAATGCATGCATGAGCATAACTAACACTTTCAAGATTGTGATATTAAATAAATTAAAGTACAGTAAAAAAAGCTTTTCAATTCATATACACACAATAGATTTCATAAAAGGCTACAACCGAATCCCTCCGATGCTAGATCCAACGGTAGGTGAGTTAAATGTAGCATAATATTGCGGAATGATTGCAGGCTATGCAGGGTCTGAGTTTCACAAGAGCTAGGTTTGCATGCTATCGAGCGCAAATAAACTTTTATGAACTGAAAAATATAGCGGTAGAAAATTCGAGGTGGCAATATTTTGTAGCTGTTTTGCCGTGGCGTTGGCAGGCCCGCTTTGTGGCGCGTAAATTGCCTCCGTATTCAGTGATTGCAGGATTGTGCATTGAAGTGAAAGATTAGTTTTATTGAAAACCTAATAGGGATAACAATAATAAAATGTGCGTACGTATACGAGGTGATGATTATTCGTCGGTACGGCGAAAATTAAATTAAACCTACATAATAAAATGGTTTCTGTTTAATTTTGTGTTTTTTTTTTTACCTCCAATAATGCTAAGTTATAGACTCCTAATCCTGTATATACTTCCCCTCACCTGAAAGAAAACTGAAAGAAAAAGAATATACATAGTTGTTTGCAATACATAGGTAGATATATACACATATTTTCCTCCTGCATTCCAACATAAATCTTTGTACATCGACTTCACTAGCCCTGTAATAGAACCGTCACATGTTTACCCTTAATGAGTGGGGGAGTACGGTGCATAAGGAATAATAGTGAATTACGAGATTTTCCGTCACATTACTGAACTGGGAAGGCTGATTGGCAGTTATGACCATACGGCATTCAGGTTAGAAAAACAATCCTATAGATACTATTTCGTATACCTACTATTTATAAATTGCATTTTCTGTGACTTTCTCATCAACATCAATCGGTAAAGCTTCCTACCACTGAAGTAGAGAGGAGAATAAAAAAACATATAACATCACCTATGTGAGCGGAGAAAATATTAGAATTCTATTGGTTATTTTTATTACATGTCCGCTCCTCTTCTTTTGGTGAACAAGCAGCCTAAACCTCCACTAGACTGTAGTTGACGGTCTTGTGAGATTGTCGTAGTTAACATGCTTGATAAAGGAATTGGTGATCGCAGTATGTTGTCATATAGGACATAGAAGAATGACAGGTGGCCATCGTCTTAATATGATTTCCACACACAAAGAAAAACTCAAGTTAACAGCAGTTAACGTGAAGCTTTCATACTTGTCTTTCCCGTGGTCTCAAGAATATCTAGAAAGACGCTGCGAAATTGATACTTTTATCGTCTTTATTCTTAATTAAAACTGAATGTAGCGCAAATTACTTCTTAATGTTTATGGTAAGTGTAACATCAAAATTCTTGCAGCTTAATTATTATCCAAGTGTGTGTTTAGGCGGAGTAACGAAGCTGCCTTTGACGAATGATGATGGATTGTGGGAAACTCCCGAGGCGGTGCTAGCGACAAAAAGCAATATATGCTTACAATTTTGTTGCTAAGCTTAATATTTAATAAACGTTACACGTTCATAATGTTTTAGTTGGGAGAATATTCGTGTATTTTTTTTTTCTGAAATAAGTTTTTCTTTCCACTGTAGAAAGTGCAAAAACAAAGATGTACGTTACATCACATTCAGTCAAAATTGAAAGCTTTGTAACTAAGTTCTGAAAATATCAATAATCTCATCACTTGTTAAATACCACGCTTAATTGATACTTTTTCTGCGGTATATTGACATAACGTTCGCACACGGCTCCCGGTTCGCCTACAAGGCTCTTAAAGCCACGTTCCACGTTCCCTATGCTATTAAGCGTTGTGGAACACAATCCGGGAGAAGAACACTCAAATGAGCAAACACTATTATCAGGACTGTGCCGAGGGCGTACAGATTTCCCAAGAGTGCCCTTCTCCTTAAAAGTGCCGGTCGGATGACCGCTATTCACCGCACCGCCTCGGACGGACTTCTTTTTACTTAAAAAATGCGATGAGCGAAATTTAAAAAGTAATCGCGTTCGATTTTTAACAGATTCCGCACGCGGACCGAGTTTTTGGTTAACGAGAAAACTTTGCACAAAGATAAGTTTTAGTTTGAGAGCTGGAAAGTGTAATTATAGAACTAAGTAAGTATCCACGTTACTATGGAAGTAACCATATCGGTGGTCCAAAAACATATTCCGGTTAAAGCTAGAAAAAACTAGGTCAATGGTACAGGCAAATCGAATGACATTTAACAGCCTGAAACTGTCTCACAAAAAAGGGGACACCCAATTTATCAGCGATTTCGTCTGATCCCCGAATCCCAATATCATGGTATATCCACAATCTATGTCGGTCCTCCCGTCGGGTGGCAAATTTATGTAAAATCAATGCAACAAATAAAGAACGGTGCGACGGTAAATATCCGCACCACGTCACAATTAGCGCGTGTCCCGCTGGGCCGGACACATTTTGTTATTTGCCAATCTATTCACAGCCCACAGCTCCGATACGCGACCAAAAACGATTTATATATTTTATACGTCTATTTTTTATATCCGCCATAATTCCGCAGACGCGGGCATGTAAGCGTTTTTTTATCAAAACGCTCAGTGAGCAATTATTCTATAATTGGAAAAGTTATTCATTTCAATAACGATTTTCAATTAATCAAAGGTATTAATTATTCGTGAATGTATGTAACTACGTGTTATATTAAACGATTAGGTCCTATTACAAATAAAATTTAATAAAGAGTTACAATTAATTTCATGCAAATTCTACAGGATTAAGTTTAAAAGGTTAAATATTATTTGTGGTGTATTTGGCGAAACACTTTTAGGCCGACAGATTCGATCCTGAATTAAGTCAAGCAGAAATACAAGATTGTTTCCGTTCAATAGGTCTAATCTCTCAGATGGGTATTCGTGCTGAAACGATCCCCTTTTATTGGCGTCTCTTTGTCGAAGTGTTTGACATTTTCATCAGTTACTATACGAATTTTAGTTTAGGGTGAAACATCTCACGGACTCCTAAATTTGATTTAGAACTAAAGCCTAGTTTTAGTGCTTTATAGCTTCGTAAAAAGCGACTACATACTTGACCTAATTTATTGAAGTAGAGACAATGTGAAGTATCACAAGGTAATTTATTAAAAACGTACGAAGAAGTGATCGAAGGCTGATGACTATAAGGTCCCGGTCTGTCTCTAGTGGCTCTGAGTTTCGAATTAAACCCGATACAGGGCAATAGACTAGCACCTTATTACATGAAACTTAGTAATGGCGTCGGTGGAATGTGGGGGTACAATAATTTACATTTGCCTAAACCTTCGGGAAATACAGGCGTGGTACCTCTAAGCAAATAAGAAAAATAAAATTATTACAAATTAAAAGCATTTTTTGTCATTTAAGTACCTTTGTTCTTATTGCATCAGTATCTTTCTGCCATCCGACCCAAGACAAAAGTGTCTAAAATTAAAAACTACCTGATGTACAAATTCAGTTCGATCTAAGGATTACGAGCTAAGAAAGTTCCAGCGTTCTACTAAGAATCAACTGGCTGAAATTACACTTAAAACAGTCTAGCCCTCCGCTCTAGAGCACTATCGTAACCTATAAATCCGATACATTTATTTCTCTACGAGTTTTCAACTAATACTGATTCAATCTTTATTGATACTTAGAGCTTTTACACAACCAATATCCTATTAAATTACAATAGGAAACATAGTAAGTATGTGCACTCAAAACAAGTATTTAGGTATACCATATTTATCAACATTGTTAACAACGTAACAGGAGAAAAAAATAATATGATATTCATTGTAAATATGCAACGAAACCCGAAACCTGTTTCATATGCAACGAGTCGGACGAGGATCGCGTTCACGGACGTCAGTCCTTCCCTAGCTTTGGTCTTAGAATATTGTTTATACCAAACAGTGCAGTGACAGTGAAAATAACTAAAAGACGATGTCTATTATGCGAGTGGTAGCAATAACGGGATGTGACAGTGGCCTCGGCTGGGCCATTGCAGCCAGATCAGCTCGTGAAGGTCTTATCACAGTGGCCGGAATGTACAAAGGAGTTGATACCAACGCCGCAGACAGCCTTAGAAAATTGTCAGCACACCCTTGTTCGTTGGATGTGACCAACTCTGAGAGTATAGCTGGATTTCGAGATTACGTCAAATGTTTGCTGAATGACAACCCTAATTACAGTAAGTTATATTTCATTGTAATTCATAAATATTGCTAGGAATACACAGTACAATGATTTCATGGACCTCCACGGTTAATCAGAAGAGATGAAACTCTGGAAATGGTTCTTAGTGCTTTAATTAAAGTGCCAAAATATTTTTCTCAGAATATAGGTAGGTACATACCGACATTGAGTGCATAGGTACCTACATACTTGATAGATCAATACAAATTTGAAAGCAGGCGGAAAAAGGTGTAACATTATCTACTTGAGAAAAAGCCTTTTGCTAGTTAAGGTAGGTACTTCGTTACTAGACTAGACCAATAAATAGAAGATTTCTATTTGCAGAGTTACACGCTATCGTGAACAACGCTGGAGTGATGACGATAGGTGACTACGAGTGGCAAACTCCTACTATGATAGAAAGTAACATTGAAATCAACCTGCTTGGTGCCATGAGAGTGGTGTCTGCGTTCCTGCCCGACCTTAGGCAAAGTGCTATTGAGGTAGGTAAAGGTTTAGGGATCTAGCAGACGGTCGACTGATCACAAACACAACAGGTCTGTCGTACTTTTTTTTTGTTTTGGTTTCCTGTTTTGTTACTTACATTCTACAGTTTTTCATTACGGCTAAACTGTTGTGTCGGTTATCAGGAAGCGGGATCTACTAACTAAAGAGCAATCGAAAAGAATAATACCTATCAACCACTTTTAGACAGTTTTTAAGAAAGGAAACCGTCTAAACATGTTTGATCGGCTGCGCTTCGATTGCAGTTTAATTAGTAGAATCAACAGCCAATCCAGCCAGTCTATTGGAGCTATAGTTATTCTTGATAATAAACTTAAGATGTGTTGTAATAACGGCCAAAATAAAAATAAAAATGATAAACCTTTATTCCATCCGTCGCGTTCAAAATTTGCTAATTAATTCCTCATAATCATGCACTATTAATAAGCTTGGTTACGTATTATGATTAGAAGGTAGATTTATATCTAGATATATTCCCTAATAACATCAACGAATTACCCACTTACCTTGTTGATAAAGGACATACGTATCCATATCAAAGAATTTGTTAAGTTAACCTATTTAGGAGAAACAATTATTTATGTAGGTAGCTACGTAAACAAATGTTCCCAGTACTGGTAGTAATGTTTATAACAAATTAGCTACATTTATGAGAGCGTACGAACCTATTTAAGATATTGTTTTGTCAATATAGTCAATTACTTATATGCAATGTATGAAATAAACAAGTTAACGACACGGTGATTACCAATATCTGTAAAGTGGTAATTGATAAAAATGTAGGCTGCACACCTAATCAGAATTATATCTATTGAGTTTTTCACTAACCTTTATTCAATATGTTGCCGCCAAAATAGTTTCATGGATTCTCTGTCCAGTTGATCACTGTTAATTTCACATCCACTACACTACAATAATTATGTTCAAAAATTAAAGTTCTTCTCAGGTTGCAAGTCACTTTCAATTTTCAGGTTATAATTTTCCATTTTCGAAAATATTGATCTTAAATGATAGCGAGACAGCACATTTCTATTTGTTTTTTTTTTTTTAATCCCTTGTTGCATGCTAAGGAAGCCGCACCCCGATCCAATATAGAAAAAATATAACTTTCAGCACGCGATATTTAAATGTAGAATCTAAATAAGTTTTAAAACAAAGCGCAATACCAATCAGTGATACGTAGATAAATATAATTCGGAAAACGAATAAATAGAAAAACAAAATGTACATAATATTCCTCCCAAATTGGTTGGCGTATCCGAAATAACGGTGTCCGTGGCAACAAGATAAAATTCATATTATTACAGCTTCCCGGAAACAGGTATTGTAATAACAACGATAGAAAATTTGATACCACCCAAATAATCGTGTGATTTCCACGCAAACAAACGAAATAGGATTCTTCCTCAAAATGAAATTGACTTCGTAAATATTATTTTCTGTAAACACGTAGGTATTATTTTATAAGCTTGTGATGATTCGCAACCGAAATGCTGAGCATCGTAAGCCCAGAAAATAATATCAGCCTATAGGGAAAATGTCAATCTTTCTTTGTTTAAAATGTTGAATTGAAAATGTAAGCCTGAATTTGGTTAAATTATGTTTCATGTTTGTAGAAAAAAACGAAAGAATTGTTGAGAAATTAGTTACTCGGTACGTAGTATAATGCATTGTGAACTTCATATAGTGCTACTTCATTAGTCTAGTGGTCGCGAGTGTGACTGATGAGCGTGAGGTCCTGGGTTCGATATTACCAGTGTTATTGTATTTATCTGTATGAAAATTCTCACTGGCAGCCCTGTGATTACAATAGTGCCCGGTAGTTGGCGTCTTGGCGATACTGCGATAGGGTATTACATGGGACTAACAAGCGAAATGAAATATCTGTAGGGAACAATCCAAAATTCTTGTTACTGATATTTTTCTTGTTAGTGTCTCCTTCGGTGCTCGCCCACCCGAAACTGGCACTAATAAGGTTGGAGTTATATCAGTACCTACTGAGATATTTTCTAGGAAGCGTTTTCGATTGGTTTACGTCATGTATCAGACACATTTCACATTACAGAACGCGGGGTCCTCAAAACCTCGTATCATCAACGTGGCGAGCCACTGCGGCTTGCAGCCACTACCCGGCTTCGGAGCTTATAGCGCCAGCAAGGCGGGCATGCTGGCTTTTACGAAGGCTTTGAGGATGGAGATCGGACGACATGGGTTAAGTGCTGTCGCTTTTGTACCGGGTAATTATTGCGAGGAATATTCTGCTTACTATGGTAGCACCAGTAGATTTTATAATATTCCCTTCCTGTTTCGAGCCCCATACTTAGAAACTGATATTCTGAAATACTCATGTCTTAGTCATGGGACAATACTTATCTCA
Organism: Shargacucullia verbasci; assembly: GCA_947562105.1. Classification (NCBI taxonomy): domain Eukaryota; kingdom Metazoa; phylum Arthropoda; class Insecta; order Lepidoptera; family Noctuidae; genus Shargacucullia; species Shargacucullia verbasci. The sequence continues at coordinate 8,185,874 of OX387289.1, read as the reverse complement.
GTAACCTTAGGGTAAGGTAAGAGGTAAGAGAAGTCGGGTTCACAAAAGCCTTAATTAAGGTGGCCAGGCACCTAATATGATAATGATGGAAAAATATAGAGCTTACCATTTATCAACCTTCATCTATTGTACTAGGTGTAGGTAACAATCCACTTGCCTGTTAGGGACATCAGTGTCACTTATAAAGATACAGAAAATAAAATACTTATACGTTCACGAAAACAAGCTATCGTTTTTTTTTTCTATTTCAGGTGGTTTCGTCAGCTCTAGCAACATAATCTCAAATCAAGGTGCACACGGACACGCGATGCTAGAATATTTGAATGACGAACAGAAATCCTTTTACGAGAAAAGGATCACAACACTCACTAATTATCTGCAGTCAGCTACAGCTCACAACGCGAGATACGATTCTTTGAAAGACGAGAATATCATAGAGACATTCGTCAAAGCTTTGACAGATGATAATCCCAAGGATTTATACAAAGTGGAGTCGTGGAGATACATGTTTTACTATAATCTATTCAAGTTGCCGCTCCCAGAAGTAACTTTTGGTTGGCTTGTAAAAAAGTTCCTTAATTTTCCGGAATAAATAAGTTATTTTAGTAACAGTTTTTCTTTTATCAAATTTGTTTCTACCTAACTGATCCCGATGTTATGTATATATTCTATTAAGTATATAGATTTAGTTTCTTATTAAAAGTATTTACAACTTCAACCATAAAATACATAAAATAAAAAAAATCTGACTCACTGATCTATTTAGCCAGGTCGGCAAGCGCGACTGTCAAATGTCCATTTTAGGTTCAAAATCCAGGTCGAGTAAAGTTAGCTCATTACACTTTTAATAATAATCTAAAAGATTTTTTGTTGAAATAGCTCTAGGTTGCGTTGCAGTAAGCTCACTTTTTACTTGAAATTGGAGCTGTAATTTAACTATCAGTACATCCAGTAGTAAGTAAGTAGCAGGAGATTTTTATTAATTTACTGACATCACCCGTCCTGAGGTATTTGAAGGTGATTCGATTTTACAGATGCACGCATTCCGAGATATATCAGAATGCAAAAAAAAAGGTACCTTCAATATTTTACACAACTCTAGAAAGAATACAGGCCCGATATATACATCTACGTTGTTACATATTTTTAACTCCAATTAAAATGTATTAAATTCTCAACATATAAAGGCAGTAACACCAAAAGGTGCTGTGGCGTGGCATATCCTAAATGTGCCTTGCTTAAAAGACTAATAGTTAGGTCTGAAATAATAATAAAGTAAATACCAGTTGACACTTTGACAGTTCGAACTTAGACATGACATTGACGTCTGACAGATACTGTGTTAAAATCATAGCATTGAAATTTTAATCTTTTTCTGTTAAAACCTTTAAAAAATTGTGCTACATATATAGTGTTGACATAGTTAGCATATTTAATATTGAATACAACTACGTGCAATTAATATATAATTCCCTCGCTATGGAGGTGGTCTTTGGGCCGAATTCGGTAGATGAACCGGTACGTGATTTACATCGTTACAACAGTTTTTATTTGAACTTCATTAAATATTTTATTATTTTTGAAATTTGAATAAATTGAAAAACATCTACGTGAAAGTCGTGTATTCCCCTCAAGAGTTATTTATATTTTCTAGGTTATTTCGTTGATAACTCTACAAGCACTTATTCAACTCATATTCTCACTTAAAATTGACTACAACATACTGTTTACAGAATCTTCTATATAAAGTACAACGTAAATTAAGAGTTTTCAACACTACTAACCCACTGCCCAATCGAGGATACAACTTGGTTGCTAGCGCCAGCAAATATGGGATTGTGTTTGTTGCATCACCTGATGGAAATTTAACAGGTATATAATCAATATTATCACACTTTATTCCAGTGTTCAATGCTATGCACACTTATTTGGCAAAATAAACATCTTTGTATCTAAGATGATTGCACAACACTGAAAAATTATCAACTATACCTATGACATTTATCTGTTTACTATAATAAAACAAATGATAGCTATATTACCTATATTACATTATTTTTTACTTCAATCCTATAGTTTACTACTTACAACAACTAATTGACAAGGAGTGTGAGCCACTTCACATGACAGTAAATCTTCAAGAGAGACCTACACACATTGCTGCAAGTTGTGATCAAGAACTATTGGCTGTTACTGGTGGGCAGTTGCTGTGTATCTACAAGATTGCTGACTTTCAAAATCAGGTTATTTACATATTATATTGTCATTTTCGTTAGGTTGATACAGATAACCCCATCCACGAAGATGCGCCTCACTCTTCTTCCTAATTGCTTACAGTACAAGTGTGCAACTTTAATTGTTAGTTTTAAGTTCTATTGATACACACTAATTACCTATGAGTGCATAAGCACAATACAATGAATTTACTAAATACGAGAAAGTGTTATGGTCAGCTGGAAAGCCTCGGCCATAAAATAGTGGTGTGTGTCTTCTTGGATGGCAGTATCTGTAGAAGCTAGATAATAATATATTAATTTATTTAAACTTTATGTTCAAAAATAATAAACATATAAGGTAGACTTGAATTCAATTCATATTGAACTTTTATTGCCTTTACTCCATGTTGTGAGTTTGACTTTGAATCCTGCAAGGGATAAATATTTTTGTATAGCTTAGAGAGCATTGCCAAGGGTTTGAGTATGTGTTCATCTGATATAGTATCTATATTAGGTGGGAGATCTCTAAGTAGAGTCAACACAGCTGATTAATATGTTTAATAATATACAGTATCAAATTATTTTCTGATGTGCAAAAAAATGACAAACTTTAATCATTTCCAGAATGTATCGCCTTCCCTAGCCATGAGGTGTGATGTGAACCCATCAACCTTTGTGTCTGCATTACAATGGAATCCTTGCATGCCAGATACTATTGCCATAGCTTTCTATGATGGCACTTTGCTAGTGTCACAAGTCACTACTTCTCAGGTCAAAAAGGTTCCATCTAAGGCAAGGTATGGATTTCGTTTTTATTACCTAGCCTGTAATTTTTTTTTAAATTACTATTTATATTGTTTATTTTTATTATTCAATTTATATGTTAAAATCTTAATATAAGTACTATAAATTTCTAATAATTGAAAAACACTTCCTAACGTGTACACCATATAGTTGAGTTTAGAATAGCTAGTATTAAATTCGTAATTTATTAATAAGACTGATTGAATGGAAGCTCTACTTGCAGATGATTGTACCAGATATGTAGAATAATTTTAATATATTTTCTTTCATCAGATGCATCTGTTGGAGTCCCAAAGGCAAGCAACTGGTCACTGGCAACAATGACGGTACCCTCAGCCAATACAAACCAGACCTCACACCAGCCAAGACTATTCCTGCACCAAACCTATTTGAAAGTTCACCAGTAGAAGCACTTGCTGTGTACTGGATATCAACCTTTCAGTTCGCTGTTGTGTACAAAAATGCTACAGACAATAGTCGCCCAGGTATGGTCCTAAAACATATGAGTCTTCTGGAATAATAATTACAATGTTTTAAAAAAATTATAATACCTACCAAATCATGATGGGCCAAATAGTATGGAAAGTGGCTTTGTTTTTCTAAAAAGTAGATGTGCCCTTATGTTAGGTACTACTGCATTTGGATAAAGGACTAACAAAACATACTATTGCAGCCGAGCTCTCCAATCGTAACCATTTCATTATGTGATTTGAGACATAATATGAAGGTATCATAAGTGGGCAAAAACTTTATAAAAGACACCAAAAGTGACTATTGTCCTTTATTACTATTAATTATATTGGATTAAAAATTAAATAATTGGTGTTCTCTGGTAGTCTGCAAAAGTAAAATTAAGACTATGTCCTTCTTCAAATCCCAAACTATGTCTTTGTAAAATTTCATTATAATTGAATCGGTGATTTAGTTTTGATGAGGTAACAAACAGACAGTCAGAATTACTTTCAGAATAAGTAAAAAGCCCTTATTTTAGAATTAGAATTAGAAATCATTTATGCTTATCACAGGTACACAAAATATTATATTATATATTATTAGAAAGGTCTTAATTCTACTAGAGTACAGATTTTTGTGATATACCATACTAGATGGTGTACAATATTATTCATGAATTGCAATTTACTTTATTTGCAGCTGTAACCATAATAAATACACCTAAAGCTGGCCAGCCATCTTGTCAGAATTACGAAGACGTCTGTTACAGCACGGGGTCGAACAGACCCTGGTATTACTACTTGATGGGATTGGCGCAATGGTATGGATATTATTATTCTAACCTATTTTATCGAACTATAGAGAAGAGGCCGCGAAACATTTCTGAAAAACAACGTCGTATGCAGATATGCAAGTACCAATGCACCACATCCAATCCATGTAAACGGATTTGTCAATATAATTCAAGAATATGAACTCGGAAAAAAAATCTAGTCGGATGTATCAGCTGAACAGTACCACAACCAAAGCCCACCTGTTGTGCGCCATTAAGAATAATTCCCAGTGAGGGGCAACGATTATTAAAATAGAAAACTTTAATACTTGCAATATTTCAGGAATATCATAATGGCGTCGTCATCAAATAGTATGGAGCTAGCAACTCTTGGGTCAGCTGATGGTGCTAACTGGATTCAGTGGTGTCAAGTAAGTTCTATACTAAGTATATGTACTAGTCTGTATTGTATCTCACTTCACATTGCATGAGAAAAGAGAAAATCTCTATTAAACTAATGCTATATAGGATAGCAGTTGATTTTGGAATCTATTCCATATATTATACATCTTGAATTCAAATGAATTGCAGTATTACCATATGCTTTTTTGGTAGACTGATGAAGGAAGACCCGAGCTGCCTCTAACAGACAAGAAAAAAGAGAACTATCCCGTAGGTGTTTGCATCGACACCTGCGCTGCACATCAGATACAGTGGGGTATGTGAACAACACATCCAAGCAGTGGCGTATTATCCTTAAGGCAAACTAGGCACGTGCCTAGGGGCGCTAGATTTCAAGGGGCGCGCGCGGCAATTTGAAAGAAAATGATTTATGCCTTAAAATTACTACTAGTCAGTGTTTCTAGTCATAATAGACAGATTTTTGGCTGAACTTAAAAAAGACGTCTTTTTTTTCTTATTATATGATAACTCGCCTCATGGTGATTCCTGTATTTGGTTCCTTCCTGCTATTTACAGTATTTTGCATTAAATTCATATCGGATGGCCACCAGAGAGGCGCCGCACAGTGGGCTGGGATTACAAGGTTGGGACTTAAGAGATGAAATGTATTTTTTTGGTATCTAGGCATAATTTATAAACTTTTTTAATTAGTAACTTTTTTTAATTTAACCAGTAGTTTCGGAGATATAGCCATTTCAATTTTGAATGAAAAAAAATTTTTTTTTTGTTTCATAATTCGCAAATAAGATTAACAGAGTGTACCTAATGAAATAAAACTGACAATAATTTATACTAAACTAACTTATGCATTTCAATACCTATAAAAGTCTATTGAAAATTTTAAATTAATGTTCGACTTTTTCCACATCACCCTATGACGTCATTTGTTTTGACAAATATTTCCGGGAATTAAGTGATAAGAATGCGCGAGCACAACAACACGTTATGACGTGGCGTAACGTGATTGGTTCATCAACACTGCACAAGATATTCAGTTGCATTCAAACCCACTTCAGTGTTCTATTATCCACTGCACCGTAATAGACGCACTACCCCTACATACTATTCATTATTTGTGATTACTTGTGATTATTTGTGAAAATTAGTGATTATTTATATTTATTTGTGATAACCACGTTTGTGAAGATGTTTCAAAATTTTGTGACAAACCTTGATCTCTTCGTTACTCTTAAAAACATTGACAGTGGTAGTATTAAAAATAATGATGGCTTGTACAATGAGATAAGGTCCAAACTTTTAGTCGAATTAAGTGATGAACATAAAAAGACCTTAAAATCGTTTTGTGCAAAGTATTGTTTTAATTTAAATAGAAGATGGCAAAGCGCTCACGGTAGAGAAGATGTTTTCAAAACTAAAAATGGCGAATGGCTACAAGCAAACATCATTTGGCCAGACTTTATTAAGAGTTTAGTGAGCAGTAATGAAGATCGCCCAGTACCCAGTACATCAACTCAGTTTGTGTCACCAGCAAAAGTTTCTGTAAGTGTCTCCACCGAGCAAAGCCCTAGAAAACCTTTTTGTGAATTAGCTCCTAAACAGAAAAAAAGACGAGCAGAAAACTTTCATTTGTCTTCGGACGAAATAAAATATGCATACTTTGAGCAGTTAAAAGCAGACAGAAATAAAGAAATTGCAGACATACTAGAACATTTACTTAAAAATCTACAAGATGTGAAAAAAGTTAAGGAGTACATATCTGTTAAAAAAACTGAACCTGCTGCGTTTTCTCCGAATGAAGCTTTGGGGTTATTTTTATCACTTAAGCTGACCAAGTGGCAATACAATACTTTAAGAAAAAGCGTTAATGAAAAAGAAAGGAATGTATTTCCATCCTATTATCAAGTGCAACACGCGAAACAGGAATGCTTTCCTCCAAAAGAATATATCACAGTTACAGAAACCTCCGCCAAAATAAAGTTACAAGCTTTACTGGATATAACGACAAAAAGAATAATGATGCCACTCACCATAGACGATGATAATAAAAAATTAACACTCATTAGTAAGTGGGGATTCGACGGTGCTTCTAATCAAGCCAATTACAAGCAAAAAGCCTCAACAGACGAAACTTTGGATAAGCAACTTGATGATACAAGTATATTCATGGGAAGTTTAGTACCAATCAAATTGGTTTGCGGCGAACAAGTTATTTGGCAAAATGATTCACCAAATTCATCATACTGGTGTCGTCCGATATTTTTCGAATTTGTGAAAGAAAACAAAATAACAATATTGCGGGAAAAAAGTGCTATCGAGGAAGAGATTGCTAATTTAAAGGAAACAGAAGTTGGAGAAATAAAGATTTCACACTCTTTATTAATGACAATGATAGACGGAAAAGCAACATCAATTTTATGTGACACTTCATCTCAGAGATGCGATATTTGCAAAGCCACTCCAACTGAGATGAATAATTTACCCTTAATTACGTCAAAACAAGCTGATCCAGATCTCTGTAAATACGGATTATCATCATTGCACATCTGGATACGAATGATGGAATGCATTTTGCATATAGCTTACAGATTAACCATACAGACATGGACTGTAAAGGGAGACAACAAGTGCATCATGGAAAACAGAAAGAAAAATATACAAGACGCGTTTAAAAATAGGATGGGACTTTTGATTGACGTTGTCAAACAAGGTCATGGCTCCACCAATGACGGAAATACCGCTAGAAGATTTTTTGCAAGTCCAAACGTGACTGCTGAGATAACTGGTGTCAATGAGGGGCTAATTAGGCGGTTTTCCATAATTTTAGAAGCAATTTCGTCGGGCTACCAGATTGACACAGTCAGATTTCACGAATATGCTCAAGCCACCATGCAACTGTATTTGGAATTGTACAGCTGGTATTATATGCCTTCAAGTGTTCATAAAGTTCTTATGCATGGTGCAGTTATCATTGAAAGTTTTGGTCTAATACCAATTGGACACTTATCTGAAGAAGCGGCCGAAGCTAGAAATAAAGACTCGCAGGTACCGTCAACACCATTCCAGGAAATGCAACAGAACAGCTACAAATGAAGATATTTTAAGCAATTTGTTGACCAGCTCTGATCCACTAATTTCAACAAAACGCCACAAACTTCGCAGAAAACATAAAGCTTTGTCAGGAGAAGCGCAAAGTTAATTAATTATTGAACAGGCAGAATCATTTGATGATGACGAACAGGAAAATTTTGCATTCGTTAACTTAGATAGTCTTGACAGTGATTAAATTAAAACAGTTACGTGTGATTACTTGTGATTATTTATGATAATTCGTTTTTTTTTTTTTTTTAGATTTATGATTATCATTATTATTTATTTTATCGGGCCCTAGTGGATTAGGCCTATAGGGGACACCACTACAAAAACAAAACGCGCCTAGTCCTTAACCTCTAGGGTGGTGTGGAATTAAGAACAAAAGTTGAAATTGCGGCCAAATCGGGAAAAATCGTGACCCGAGCATAGGCGTTAAAATAGAGTAAAAATATGTTTTATGCATAGGTAAAGTCAATTCTTTGAGAAAATTTGAGAATTCCGAGATTTTGATTGTTTTTTGTTTTGCTTCATACAAAAATAAGTTTAAGTGTTAATAACTCCGAAAATACTAAGTTATCTGTAAAACCGTCATAGAAATAGTTTCTTATAATCAATAGATTAATGCAACCCAATATTCAAAAATAAAAATTAATTAAACTTTTTTTTTTCAATGCTAAGTCCATTACCGGCCCGTTTCGGCCCACTGTGCGCCGATGAGGTGCTAGCCTAGAGTGCCGTCGACTTTTAATCCGCCACTGCATCCAAGGATTAGAACACAAATGGAAAAATGCATTTATTCAAAATAATCAATTTGTTACTATTTTCGCTTAAATATTGTCTCGGCGACATTATAAAAGCTGGTTTGCTCAATTGCCAAGGGTGCGCCAATTTTTTATTTATATATGGGAATTCACAATCGTATCCCGGCGTTTGGAATTGTGGCCGATGCCGCGATCGATGGATTAAACTTGGTCTAGTGGTCGCAAACTTGACTGCTGAGCGTGAAGCCCTGGCTTCGATTCCCGGATCGGGCAAATTATTATAGGGTTTTTATAGTATATGGAAATCCTCAGTAGCAGCATAGAGTCTGAAACGGTGCCCGGTACATAGCAATAGGCTGGCCCCCTATTATATGGGATTCAATAAACGACGAAGTGTGGGTGCACAAATAGTACATCTCTGTTTAACTATTCAGGGAATGCAGGAGATGCAATGTTTTCCGATGTCAAGAAACTCATGTCGTATGAATAACTACTATAATAAGGAGGATAGAATCATTATATTGCTATTTCAGATGAGAATACGACGCTTCCCTATATGCCGTTACTTCACGTGGTATCGGAGACCGGCCTGCTGACTATATTCAACATAATCAACTTGAACAAGCAGGCACCTCAAGTCTGCACTCCTGCGCAGCAACTAACGTTGCCGGCCGCTGCCATGACCAAGTTAGTAATAATAATCTTGTTTTTTTTTTATTATTTTTATCTTTAACCGACTTTATACCAAAGAAGGTTTTGAAATAACTAAACACAAATATTATATGTAAGGAATATGGTTACATTGAACGGCAAAGTCTATCTGTCGAATGATCGAGGTTTGGAATGTTGCCAAATAATGATGATAGCTTAAGATATATAACTTATTAATATTGCCATCATCCAATTATGGATAATAATACTTTACAAATAGCATCACCCTTCAACAGTGTGAAAATTAAACTTCAATTAAACTTATATATTGCTTCTTTAGTGTGATCCCAGGAGAAGCGCCTGCCCCAGCACCGGCGCCTGCGCCGGCTCCTGCTCCAGCACCTGTACCTACTTCAATCATCCAACCAAAGGTAAAGGCCCTGACGTTTAAGGCTACGTGTTGGCAACACGTTCTTTAAAATCTTAAGGTGTTGATAGACAATATTCTTGTAAAAGAACATCAAACGTTCGCAGCAGAGACCTGAAGACGCCTATGTAGCTATATGCTGCCTAAATTTTCTGTATCTATTAAATTTAGAACCTCTCTCGTTGTGCAACCAGTTTCAATTGATTTATGCATTTAAAAGCGATTTTTTTTAATGCCTCACTCTATTAATAATTCCTGTATCGTGGGTGCATTTACAAACACGTATATTCACATACACAAATACCCAGACCCGAAACATCTATCTGTAGATCATACAAATATTTGTTCCGTGCGGGAATCGAACCCGCGACACCTAGCGCAGCAGTCGATTTCTCAACCACTGCGCCAACCGTGCCGTCAATATATGTGTTTTTCGTTAGTAGGTAATAAGCAGATAGTGGACCAATTGGTGTCAAAATATTTTATATTACATCACCTACACTGATCACACCATAAATCTGAGCAGTGTTTTATGTAACCCTATTTAAATCACATTGACCACGTCTTCAGCCTCAAAGCATGCAGCCTCTTCACGTGGCTCCCACATCGACACCGCAGCAGCCAGTGGCGCCATCATCGCAGTACGGTGTCATCAACATACCCAAACCGCCCACCTTCTCACTGCAGCCGATAAGCCAAGGATTTACTTCAGGTATCGATCACGATCATCTAAGCCATTCGGTATTCTCCACAGCTCTGAAACTACCCACCAGACAAATGTCTAAAATAAATGCTTATAGGGAATTGTTGCCAAAATCACTTCACCTACAAAAACGTGATGATCATGTTGTTATTAAAACAGCGGTGTAGTGTACTATAATGTACCAAGAATAAAACTGCTATTAAAATATGAACTCTATATTGAATGTAACAAGATCCCAAATACAATTCTTATTATTTTAATTCAACATCCATCATTCAATTATAAATATTGATGTTCCTTCAAATACTTAATCTTTTTCATCAGTCACTAGCCTTTATATCAAAAACTGTATTCGATTATTATAAAACCTCTACAGTACACGCACACTCCGCAGATACCGTTAAGTCCCATGGAATATGCAAACCTATTGTCATGTACCAGGCACAATACTCCAGGCTGCTACATAATTTACCACAGACCTTAATTAAGGCTATTCTTCGACGGAAATCTTCGATCAATATCACGTCTATGGATTACTTTTGTTACAGCTCCTGTCCAGATAGAACAAAAGCCAACGCCGGTAGAAATAAAACCAACTCCTGTAGCACAGCCCACGCCTCAAGCTACTGTGGTAAATATCTTAACCTTAACATCTGTGATTACTTGTAAACGTTTCTTTGTTTCTACATATTCCTTTTATGATACCCACGACATAGCCTACAATGTTCGAACGGGTCTAAGTTCCAGGCTATATTCTCCCCCCTTTTTACTTTTTTCTTTTTAACATGACCCCACACTAGGATTTCTCCTGTATAGGTACAGTGTACAAACAAACATGTCACATGCACACACACTCGGGCCCGAAACAACTATAAATATGTAGATCATATATAACTTCTCTATCTTATGCATTTTACGGCCACTTTTTTATCAAATTATTCCCCCTCACAGGCACAGACTCAGCCCGTAGCTCCAAAACCCCAGCCTGCCCAGGCGCAGGAAAACGCGGCGTTAAAAGCAGAACAAGAGAGAATCAATGAGATGAAAGCTAACCAAGAACTAAAGAATATGCTCGTCAAAGAAGTAAATGACTTTCAAATGGAGCTTTACAAGTTTACTGTGAAGACTAGGGAGACTCAAGCGAAGGTGGGTTTAATTATAATGATAGGGTAACGGTTTAACATCTGCCTGCCTTATTTGCGATGAAGGAAAATTTCAAGGCTGAACTATTAAGAAGGCTTCATAAAGATATTGATAGTCCGATAACCCACCAAGCCAAATGGTGCACTGAGACCTAACCCTTCTTATTCTGAGGAAGAAGCCCATGCTCAGCAGTGCAGTTAGCAATTGCGTCTAGTTTAACGATCGCACTAGATTTCTATAAAAAACGTTAAACAATTGAATGATGACAATGTATCGATGTTTGCTGACTGACTTGTGAAGGCAACTATTATCTTCACGTCCGCGTAAGTAAATAGCGTTACTTAAATATCTTCGACAGTTGCAACGCGACATCGACTCAATCAACGCGAATTTCAACTACACCTCACAAGACGCTGAACAATTGAGGAAAGCATGTTCTACAGATGAATTGCGCAGCGCTATTGTACAACTGAAGCTGGAGATGGTTCGCGCATGCGCGGTAATTGCTGAAGCGCGCACGCATGCTGAGTAAGTTGTAACTATTATAATGCATAGACTAAAAATAGGTTATTCGCCCGACTAGAAAATGTCCATCCTATGAATTGCCTGGCGCTAACCTACTCATATAATAATATGTAGTCTGAATTTATTTGCGCATGCGCTGTAGTTATTGAAACGCACACGCATCCGCGTATTAACAGGTGTGAAAAAACCATTGCTATTGCTTTAAGTATAACGATTACTCTACTAGTATTTGAAGCCGTTTTTCAGCACATTTTAATCTGAACCCTTTCCTTTCAGTGCGAAAGATTACAACCAGTGGACACAAGCGGACCCGCTGACGACAAAACGCGTAGCTTCAGTGAAGAAACTGGCGTATTACGTACAAAATCAACTCGAACAGGCGCAGAAAGCGCTCGATTACAAGTGGAACGAAGCCGTGTCGAGAGATCCAAACTTTAACAAGTATGTATTCACTCAGTTGTGTTCTCGACACTAGAAGGATTAAGAGTTTTACACGAATAAGGACGAATAAAATAATTTCCTCCACAGGGGGAAGAGGAACTTTTCTGTAATTCTTGTGTTTTAAACCTAGACCTTTGTCTAGACTAAGACAGCAACCTTAATGGAACTTAGATGAGTGTGTCATGGCGAGGTGCCGCGATTTTAGTCCAAAGCACCTACGCATTTTTCCTCAAGTAATATGTATTTGTATCCTTAGAAATTTTACCCATGAATTTTTTTTTTTATTTGAAAACAATACTTTAAATAACACTGTTCTTCGCAGGCCCGGTCAGCGCATGATACGCCCAATCCTAGACGACGTATATCAGCCGCTAGTGAAACAGCAAGAGATACTGAGTCGCCAGCAAGCCGTGCTACGAACACTGAGGAGCACGCTCAACGAGTGTGACATCTCACCCATGTTCAAGTCCACCTCGCTGTTAAGAAGCACGCCCTTTCGGAACAAGTACTATAAACTACTATACATTTTTCGACACTTATTTTATGATAGTGTGGAAACTTCCCACAAGTTTTACATTCTATCGTGTATCATCTACACAGTGGTAACTCATGCTATATCAAAACAAATTGCCAGTGAGCAGATTGGTAGCGCAGCTTATTTACTCAAGGTTTACCTCTGGCCAGTTCGTAGTGAAAGCATCTAAGTCGTCACACCAGTGTTTCCTAGGCCTACCTTGGATGCATTCTATAAAAATATCGCGATATTTAGTACTGACGACGCATGCGGTCATCGGTTCAATAGCATCAATTCTAGATCTTATAAAATCTATAATGGCATGGAATATTTAAAACGTTAAGAAGCTGAAACAGCAGTTCCTTTTGAATTTCCTTTTTATATTGACTTGAAGAAGCTAGCAAAGAATCTTTACAATCATTATGATAATGTCAACACTTGAATAAGTGCAGTATCGTTAGCTCTTTAATCCATTCTAGCGATACTCTCGCGTCTTGCGCGATGTGTTCGTTCAAGAGACGCGCACCAGCAAACTATTGTATTAATGAAGTCTTAAACTCGTCGGATAAAAGAATATGTTTGTAAAAATATAATTATCAATTCAGTCACATATCTTCACAGGGATCCTCTCTCTAAATTAACAAAGAACATCCTCAACATGAGCATAGACACTACAGACGGAAAGAAGAAGGAACCGCTTCTGACGTCACAGAAACTTGACGCGTTAAGAGATATGCTGTCAAACCACAAAACAGTCAGGATTAAGCCAGTCAATGTGGAAATGAGACAGCACTTGGCTACTATGAGGATGAATTATCAGAAGAGTTTGAAGGAGAAAGCTCAGACAGTTCAGCCGGTTGTGAAAACTGAGCCTGATGTTAAACCGCAAAAACCTATAGTTAAATATGGTGAGTTTTGTTGTTTTTCTTATTTTGAAATATCTCATAGATCCAGTGGTCGCAAGTATGGCTTCTGAGCATGAGATCCTGTGGGCTCGATTCCCCGGGTCAAGCAAAGTATTGTTAGTTAGTTTTCTGTTAAAAAATCACACTGGCAACTGAAGTTTGAGATTGTGTCCGGAAGAAGACCTGTGACATAATAATAATGGCATCGGTGGGCGTACAATAGTACACCTCTGCCTAGTCACGATGCAGCATATCTAATGAATTCAATATTTATTTTAGTGAAACCACCACTGGTGAAACCGGTGGAGTCGGCCGGTGTGCCACAGCGGGAACCGAAGAGAGAAGTCATTCCCGAAATGACATCCTTCCATCCTGTGCCGGAAGTGTTGAAAGTGCCGACACGTTTTACTGACTGTAAGTGATAAATAGAGCCACAAATATTTACTTTTAAGGCACGTCATTAACTTCGACAATGACAATAACACAATTATTGCTGAGGACTAATGTGTAATTTTATTAATTAATAAAACGGTCACCTCTATCATAAATATTCCAGCCGTGTGTTACCCGCCTGATCAAAGACCAGAGCCTCCAAAGCCTCAAGTACAGGTCCCTATGCCAAAACCCGTGGTATCACCGTTCGCATTCTCTAATGCGCCTGCGCCGGCGCCGGTGCTCAAAGACTTGCTGCAGAACAAGCAAGCTAAGAATGATGCTAACACCTTCATGGGACAGAATATTTGTTCACCTTCCTCATTTGCATGTAAGTTTTAAGTATTCATATAAATAACGTTTTTTTATTCAAATAACTTATTTTCTTTATTATGTTTGCCAATTTTAAAATTTTCCTTAAGCTATAATTTATTATTTATCAATCAACATTCTTTAATCTTACATGAGTAATATTATGTTTTGAAGAAATGGCTAGAACTCAAAAAATCATATAGCTAACTGTATGATTTTTCGGGTTATAGCCAATTTCAAAATTAAAGGCTAGTGTAAAGTGTAATAGTACTTCTGTATTCGAGCGTTGACCGCAAAGTTGACCACTGTCTACTAAATATTGAATTTTACTTAAATTTTAGTTGCATCAACCGCAGCAACATCTACTCCTGTGCCATCTGCGGTATTAACTTCAAAACCAATATCTGATATAAACAATATGTTCAGCAAATTCCAACCTCAGCCATTTGGACAAGAGTCTAAGCCACAGGCTTTTGCGCCAGAGACTAAATCTCCAGCTTTTGCAACAGAACCTAAAGTTAAAGAGTTAGAGAAAGAAGTAAAGAGGGCACCAGACTCTAAAATTGAGGCTTTCACACCGGAATCTAAACCACCAACTTCTATATTACCTAATCCAAAGTCAAGCGAAACTGGTGAACCTGAGGCTGAAACTAAAACGTTTACTCTCAAGCCTAAGTCAGACAAACCACTCACAAATCTATTTGCTATGGCGACATCTACACCTCTGCCCACTCCGAACGTTCCTGATGTGTTGAGAACCAGTCAAGATGTAAAGACTGATAACAAGGTTCTTCCTAAAGCAATTGAAAAGGAAAAATCGAAAGAAAATGTTCCAGAAAAACTTGATCCCAAAGTAATACAAAAGCCTATGAGTGAAAAGAATGATGCGCCTAAACCACTGACTATTCAGACAACAAATAAAACATCTATATTTGGAACAACACCTCAACCAGCTGTTACAAGTAGCTCTACTCCAATTTCAAGTAAGATTCCTACGTAAATATACATACAAGCTTTTTAGGGTAACATTTGCAACAGAACTACTGGTTCAGTGCAGGGTTCACTGAAAAAATAGTAAAAAATACTAGACTTATAAAAATGAAATGTTTTTAGTAAAAATGTATTCTTTTCCAGGTGAACCACAAAAGCCGACGGAAATAAAACCTGTACCACAAAAACTAGAACCTCTAAAGGTAACGGAAACGTCTGATACATCGAAATCGAATGCTTCATCTATATTTTCTGCCGCCAATGCTTCAGCACCCACAGGTTATACTGATAATAATTTGCGTATTAATGTCACATTTTACAATATTCTTATTGTATATTCATGTTATTTTTCTTTATCTTTTTAGATGTTGAACCACAACCTACTAGTCCTACACCTGAACAGCAAACGTCTAAACCACTAGAACCTTCTACTACAGAAGCAGAATCGACTCCGTCATCTAAACCTTCACTATTCTTAAGCATAACTTCTAGTCCTTCCGCTGCATCTGTGTTTGGATCCGCAGTTGCGTCACAACCGAAACCTACGTCACCAGCAGCTTCCATATTTGCCTCAGCAGTGTCATCTTCGCCAACACCTTCTGTATTCGGATCATCGTCTCAAGGATCAATATTTGGAAATACATCGCCAACGGCAACGACAACAACTTCAGTTTTTGGCTCTACTGCTCAATCAGTGTTCAGCGGTGCAGCGAATGCGAAACCTTCAGTATTTAGTACTCCTACTCCCTCTTCTCCTACGCCGCCATCACCGTCATCTGTATTTGGTTCAGCAGTAACAGCAACAACTCAAACTGGATCTATATTTACTTCGTCATTTACTCAAAAATCAGTTTTTGCCGTAACCACTACAACACCGTCGTCTCCAACTTCAGTTTTCGGTTCTTCAACAACGTCATCTGTGTTTGGGTCTACAATTACTACACAAGCACCTGTATTCGGAGCGACTACGACCACAACTCCTTCTGTATTCGGAACAGCGACAACGCAAGCGTCGATATTTGCTAGTGCAGCAACAAGTTCACCAAGCGCATTCATATCTACAACTACTCCATCTGCTACGCAGAGTATATTTCCTACAGCAAATACGACGAAGCCGTCCGTGTTTGGTGGATCAGGAAATTCAGTTTTTGGATCATCATCTCCTAATAACCAAACCTCTGTGTTTGGAACTCCTACAACGCAAGCGCCGGTATTTGGAACTCAGCCTACAACGACTGCGCAGAGTAGCTCCCTTTTCGGCGGTGCTGAATCTAGTATGTTTGCGTCGGCTAGTATCTCGACTACTAGTGCACCTTCTCCGACTAGCGGCGGCAATATATTTGGCGGAGGGTAAGGATATTTTGCTTGAAATTATTTCTTAGTTTTAATCATTTGAATTGATTGTTTTAGTAAATCGTGTAGTGTACTACATAAAAATCCTTGTCGTTACCTAAATATAAAAACCAGTTTACACAACGTAACTTCCAAAAGGACGAATCACAAAACCGTTTCCGAAGTATGGTTATAATAAATATATTTTAACTTTATTATATTTCCCCTTAGTTCACCTGCCACGGTGTTCGGCAGTAGCAACTCGAACGTTTTCGGCGGCAAAACAGCCTTTGGCCAAGCCAACCCGACGTCAGCTGCTATTTTCGGCGGCGGAGGTGCAACGGCTTTCGGACAACAGAAACCGGCTAGCAATTTCTGGGCTGGTGGCAATACTAATACTGAGGGAGGATTTGGATCAACTGGATTTGGTAATTACCAAAACGAACCCATCTATTTACTTCGCTCACACAGTGACTTCAATCGTTTCTTGGCTCTTTTGTCTCTAATCTCTCAAACTTGTTAGTAAAAAAACATTATCTGTAAATACCCCGGGTATTTCGTACGGGTACGGTACAATCAAATTTAGAAACACTGCGGAATATTTTACTTCACTATCACTACATATAATAAAAGAAATTTCCCCGCCTCGTCTGTCTGTCTGTCTGTCTATTCGCGTTAAACTCAAAAACTACTGAACGGATTTTCATGCGGTACCAATAGACAGAGTGATTCATGATGAAGGTTTATGTGTATAATTCGTTAAGGTTTTGTGTAAATTGGCTGAAATATGACGATGATAGTTGAAGATGACGGAAAAAATCATGCTGACTGACTAGGAGCTTTATTGGCGTGCGCCGAGTAAATGCTCGAAGTAACAGGCTGATATGACACAACGACAGAAAAAATAAATAAAGGCGTATATGCTCTGCTACCCGTGCGAAGCCGGGGCGGGTCGCTAGTTCATTTATAATACAATAAATGATATAATTCGCAGGCCAACAGCCCACGACGCAGGCGTCGTCAATCTTCGGCGGTACTACAGGGGGTAGTTTCAGTACTCCGTCACCGGCTGGACAGGCGTTCGGGAGTCCCCAACCCACATCATTCGGGAGTGCCGATAATAAGCCATCTGTTTTCGGATCGCCACAGCAGCAAGGCGGCGCGGGTATGTAATTGAACATACAACTAACAATATTTTTTGTGGATCTATTGCACTAAGAATATGTAAACTTTTTGTGTCTTATGTATATCAATAGATACAGAAAACCCGTCTTAAAGCAAGCATTAGAATCTCACTTTTAACCGCAGTTTCATCATTTCTAGCTTCTGCATTCGGCGGCTCTCCTGTATTTGCCTCAAAACCTGTATTTGGGCAACCTACAGGCTTTGGGTCGCCGCCCAGTGGCGGCGGCTTTGGTTCGTCATTCGGTGGGTTCAACAAAAGTCCTGGAGGTGGATTTGGAGCACCAGCAGCGTTTGGTGGAGGTGCGTCGTTCGGAGGCGGCGCTGCCTTCGGCGGCTCATCGCCTAGCAAAATGTTCGGAGGCGCACAACCTAGTAAGTAAAGCGTCAAGAGCCGAAAAACTATATGAATGCCTCATAGATTTCCATAACGGATGGCGCCATTACGAATTTTGACGATCTGGTTGCATGGAAGATGAGGACATAAGACCGTAAGAGGAACCCCAGAGACTCGAAAGTTTTTTGTCAACAAAACCTGGAATTATTATGACCCACAGAAAAAGCAATAGTTTTATGCCTTCTTATGTGGATCAAAATGAACAAAACAACGTAAAAACGTATAATCTATTCGCAGCTGGATTCGGTTCACCAACGCAGTCCAACGCTACGTTCGAGAACCTAGCGACACAAAACACCTTAACTTTCGGTAACTTGGCGCAACAGGCGCAGACGCCACAGCCACAGGCACCAAGTTTCAATACGTAAGTATAATTTAATACATTTTACGTCCTTCCCTAATAAAAACAAATGATTGTATTTGCATGCAAAGAACATTTGACTCGGTTTAATGCATAATACTGGGATAATAATTGGGGTTCCCATTATAAGATCTTTTTATCTTCATATAACTTCTTTCTTTACTACTGTACTGTACTGTTAAGTTGGGCCAATGTTCAAGAAACCCAACTAAATACAATAATAAAATCCACGAAAACGCATAGCCCTTTTTAAATAAACACTATAATTGCACCAGGTCTCCATCATTTACGGGTTGGCGAGGTTAATGGTACAACAGACACCCTGCAGACGAAGCCAAACGTATAATCTAGTTATAGTGCCAATATATTGTATATAATGTGTTGTAAAGAAATCATTGTAATCAACATTGTTTCAGATAATAAAGCATGTAACCAGTTTAGTAACTGTATTTTCTTTTGAAATTTATTTTCTGTGTATAGTCGCGAATCTGGTTCGAGACTATTACAGAGTTCTATTCAGTATTCGAATCGAATTGATCTATCAAGGCTTGCATGGGAAATAACTATTTACACATCTACGTAGGTACGTACAAACAACTCTGAAGCGGTAAATAAATGTTTCCCTAACAGAAAAAAATAATTATTTTTCGTAATTGTGTAGTTCTGGATCAGCTAATTGGAATATTGAATAAATGCTCGACGTATAAGGACGATACGACACTACGACAGAAAAAAAAATGAAGGCGTATATGCTCAGCGACGGGGCGCGTCGCTATTAAAAAATATAATGCAGTGTACTTTTGTGTGCCCTGCACAATTACTCTACCTAAGTCTGGGACATAACCAAATTTTCAAAACACCTGGTGTCCGTGCTCCGGGATGCACGGCTGTCGTATCGGTACCATAATAGGCTTTAGCGTCAAGAAGATAAAAAAAAATCTATTCTGTATACTTTCTACATCATGGGTGCAGACTTATACCGTCGTCAATCTGCCAAATTTTTAGGCAACTGCTACCCACTGTAGGTAGACGATCACTTAATGAGACTAATAACGAAAATATTTGTTTTGCAAAAAAAGTAAGAGGTAAGGCCACATGAGCTTTAGTCTTTCTAGGTTATATTATGCATATCGGGGCTACATTATCTACCGATAGACTGTTTGACCTGTTCCTAATTCGAGTTACATAGTTACTGACTTATTTTAATTCGTTCACAAGCTCGTCCCCGATGAACTCGTAAAAGTTCATTCGTTAGTGTAACATCGATGTCCCGATGCGCCACCAGCCAACTGTGCCATCTCACGGATTGTTAGTGACTTATCTGCATGTATAATGAGGGCAAACAAAGTTTAGAAAAACTTTGTCCGTTGAAATATTTCTTGTCCCACTTCGACTAATGAGCAAACGATCGAATTGTTGAGTGAGAAATTGTCTACGCACGTAGAATGAATTTTATGAGTACATAATATACTGGAGTAATTATTCCTTTAAAGCAATTTTGTTTTTACAACAAAATTACAACTATTTTGGGGTCACTTTCCGGTCTAACCGGTTGCGGCTGGATATCATTATTTTTCACAGATCGACTGCCATTTGACCGCCGCCACCCAATTACTGGGAAATACTGATACTCTGAAGGATAGACTAGTTAGTTGTTACGACTTTTTTGAGCTTCGGACACCCGTAACGACTGTCATAGGTTTTCATATGACACCCGGGACCAACTGCTTAACGTGCTTTACGAGGCTCGGAGGAGTCTCGATGTCTGAAAAATGATCACCCATCCAAGAACTGACCGCGGCGAGCGGTGCTTACACTCGCTACTAGTATAGTATTATATTATCTGTGCCCTCGCAGATCTTACCGATCAGCCCGGTAGCTATGTAGCTACGAGCCCCTCCCTTAAAAAAAGTTCATCTAAGTATACAATATTATGTCGCTGATAACTACCTTCTATTTTTTTCGGTAATTAACATGCTATAATCTCTAATGGTATGTAGATCTATGGCAATGATAAGTTAATCATTGCACCTACTTACTTCCTTGCCTTATCCTAGGAAAGACAAGAATTATTACGTGTTCAAATTACGAAAACAGCGCTGTGCAATTTTCCCTAGCAATTAGGCATTGTCAGAAAAAAGACAAGCTGCCGTCTGGAGGTAATGAGGCCAATCTTGAGGTGCTAACAGCCCCGGTGTAATTGCAGCCGAGACTAATGTTCCCCATTACGGGAACAAGTTTTGTTTACTCGACAACACCTGCAGCTGGCGAATAACTTGTCTTTGTTAGGATATTACGGCTAGCGTTTGTTCGTAGTTTCGTCTACGTGATAATGAGAACACCTACTAAGTGCGGTATTACATATAGGTATGTACATTGGTCTTCTTTTTTTCTGTTGTGTCACGAACTATCACATGGGTATCGCTATATCGTAGTAGAAAAATTTGCCAGTCAGTAATACTACTGATCTGACTACCTAGTATGCACCAGACGATCGCTAGTTTCCTCGCTCGTGGAGACTCTTTCCTTGCAACTTAACACTAGACAGTAAAATAAAAAACTTATTAGCGCGTTCAGGCAAGTAGGTAGGTTAGTATCTGTGCGGCAAATGAACCTTCTCTCTTTCCACGTGTGGATGGGTGGGTGGCCAAATGTCTACAAAAAATATGATTGAAATTTTTCATTAATAAAAAAAGTTTCTACCTATGTACTTCTAAAACTTAATATCTACTTGAAGCTGACACTTATCTACATAAATACATCATCTACTTACTGAATAGGTATCAATAATATCAATAGGAAAAACCATTACGACGTTTCTATTGCTCTTTATTCAATTAATTGCCCATAGACTTAGAATTTCGCTTACGCTAAAATTACCACCGTATTCCTTAAGCTACTGGAAAATATATTATCACGCAAGTATCTAACGCGCAAACTGGATGTGTTCATTGTATTTTTATTGCGAGGATTGCGTAATATTTTTTCATATGCATAGCATAGTGAATAAGGGAAGGCACCGCTAAATGCAATTAATTTAGACAGAAAAATGAAAATGGTAGCAACAAAAATACGAAGTGGGTTTGAGGGCTCTCCGTCAAATAAAGGACCGAAGCTTCATACGAGTGCGAGTCAATTTTTCGAATAAAATTCAGTTTTAAAACGCATGTATTGTAGCCCTCTTGCGTAACTACACTTAACACATTTTAAAGAGGATGAAATATTAGGTAGTTTGATAATATTATTCTAGGTAGTTACTGATGCAGTGGTTATTCCGGAAATTGGACTGGCATTGGCATCAGAATATAGGTCAATTGGCGAGGGTAGTATGATCTGTAATATATTTAAGTTAAACTAGACCACCACAACATGCTATTGGCAATTTTGGAAATTTTGATACAGGAAATTGTCTAGAATAAATCATACGGTGGATAGATATTAGGAATTTATAAATTAATTCTAGGCATCTAGCTAGAGTCTTGACATTTAATAGATTTATAAATAATAGATTCTGATTGCTGTAGACGTGTCTGAATATTTCAAGTCATAGTAAAAACAAACTAGTTGTAAAATTTATGATTGTGTCTTTCAGGACTGAGCCATTAATTGAGTAGCCAAGCAGCACTAAGGGTGTTCGTTATATTACACAGCACATAAAAATAGTCGTTAAAAAATATAGCAATAGCAGCCTGCTATGTATATATTTTTACCGCAGTCTGCTATCTGCGCTTAGCGCAGCGTTGCCAACTCTACGTATTTTTGCATAGATCTTTGTACTTTAGGTGTTTCTGTCAAACCTAGGAACTTAATTCGCTAAATCTACGCAATTTCTATCAAATATTCAAACTGGCAAAATAACATCGTAACGTTTTCTAAACAATTATGAATATTTGAAAAATCATAAAATTATTGTACGTATACACTTTATACCCTCGATAGAATTGAATTTGCTACGGGCCCCGCGCTTGCTTAATCCGGCACTGCCATGCACGTATTTTATTGTTATGAAAATTTACTCTGCTCTTTGCTATATCTCTGATCTGCAACTAATAATTATAGATGCAGGCAATAGAATATTATAATAAGCAATGAATATGAATGTAGCGTTCAGGCTACATAAAGGCTACACTACACATAGTCAACTCCTAGTGGGCTTCATTCGTTCATTCAAGTGAATTATAAATTTCAAATTTTTAAAAACTTTTTATTGAACATCTCTTCTGATCCTCCAGCACTAAAGGATGAGGTACAGTCTAGCTGATCTGTTCAGGGACTGGACATTTTATTTCGATGAGCTTATCCTCATCCTCTAGTAAAGTTATCTCTTTTATGTCAAAGTGATGTCAGTGAAACGTTTTTTAATGTTATCCAAATTAAATCGTATCCCCTCCTTCCAATTCTGCATTCTCTTTTTGAATTACTTCCTACTTCCAGCTACTGGTCAGATAAAGATCCCCCTCGCCTTATTAATAGCTATACTAAGTTACATAATATGCATCTGGCTTTAGATCAAGCCGATATTAATCCCTTATTTGAAGTCAGTTTCGATTCCTTAATATTTCATCCAAAAATAATATTAAATTTCGGTATATCTAAAAATGATCCAGGTGCCAACAAAAAGTTTAACTATATCTTAGATGGGACTGGTTTGACCGGATGCCCATCTTCACTGATGCTTCTAAACTATCGGAGCAAGGCAATGTCGGAGCTGCTGTATGGATCCCTAAATTTAAAAATATTCAAAATTTTCGGTGTTCTCCACCTTGCTCAACGTATTCAGGAGAAGCAATCGCTCTCCTAGAAGCGGTCTCGTACGTTGAATCTCATGCCTTAAATAAGTCTCTAATTCTCTCGGATTCCTTAAGCTGCTTAAAGGACATCTCTAAAATTCCATTCCGATCTCGAAGTAATTTTTCCCATATTTTCAAGGTGAGACAACTTCTCTATAGATGTCACTGCTTGGGTATTCAAGTCGCTCTCGCCTGGATCCCTAGCCATACTGGTATTGTGGGAAATGAAAACGTTGACGCATTTGCTAAGGCTTCAATCCAATGTGGTAGTGTGACATATAAGTCTTGCTTTCCTCGCGATCTGCGCTGTCTTGCAAAACCTTATATGACTGAAGGATGGAATAATCTATGGCAGAAAACCCGAATGATCAAAGGCAAATACTATGGTTCCGTTCAGCCCGAAATCCCACCGAGGTGTTGGTTCAGCTCTCACAAATATTTTAACAAATGGGCCACGTCCGTTATCATTCGTTTGCGACTTGGTTTTGTATGTTCTCCGGTATTCTTAGCCAAAATTCGCGTTCGTGACCACTCTCTGTGTGAGTGTGGCCTAGCGGAGGGTAATCTGGATCACATTTTCTTCTCTTGTCCCCGACTAATCGTTCCCCTTTATGATTTATTACCTTATAATATCCCCCGTCCGATTAATGTTTCGTTTTTGTTAACCCTAGTCCATTCCCCCTTAATAAAAGTCCTATATAAATTTATTAGAGTGAATAATATCCAATTGTAGTTTTGATGAGTTCTAATTCCCTGAATCCCTATTCTATAGCTCGCAAGTTAACCATTTATCTCCTTATTACTAAGTATACGTTTTTGTGTTGTTTCATGTGTGTCTATAGGCCGACCGTTTAACTCGCGTATCGCCTGCGCGGTAAGAAGGGAGCGGGGGGAGATGTAATGATGTAGAAAAAAGATACTTATTATTTTATTCTTTACCAACAATGTCTATCTCGAGATAAATCTTTGGATTATTGATTCCGTGTGTAGCGTTAACCGCCCCCGCTCCCTTCTTACCGCGCAGGCGATACGCAAGTTAAACGGTCGGCCTATAATCATATAATTTATTTCGTCCTTTTCAGCATACTCAAGTGACTCAAGCTACAAACACTGGTCAATAGTTATACTATACCAATAAATATCACAGTGTCTTTTTCAACCTTGACGTTGGCAGAATCATCGAATAACGATGGAGCCATAGACTTAGAATTTCGCTTACGCTAAAAGACCAACAAAGCGTGGAAAAGAGATATCGTTTTAATATGAACACTACCCGAGAAAGAAAGAGACAGATGTCAATGTCAGTATGATACAATTTTTTTTGAAGGATCGTTACCTATCCTTGCCCTTGCTTTAATGTCAAATATATTTTATTAATTTATAAATTAATCGTGCAATTATTGGCGATAAGTGAAATTTAGGCAGTTATAATGTCATGTTCTTTTGCCAATTGTAACATGACAAAGAGAAATAATTCAAATAAGTACACGTTTCACAGGTAAATGTAATTTTTTCGTCGTACGTTTTGAAACCATATTTTGTGTACGTACTAGTATTAATTCGCCGAGAAAACAAATTTTACTATAGTATATTACACTCTCTTCCGATACGTGGTAATATTTTGTAGGTAAAACAAGAAATAAATAATATTTAGTGTAAATATTAAAATGTATGTTTACGCTAGGGTTGACTGTAGAAATGACTTCACGAATATCGATAAAAAGTCGATAGATTTATATCTGATTATAAAATAACTAGCTTCCGCCCGCTGCTTCGCCTGCGTGTATTACGAACTCGTGCAATTTTTAGCGTGGAGCATAATTCTTTTTCCGAAATAAAAGTAGTCTGCATTACTCCTTATAACATCAGCTATCTGCCAGTGAAAGCCCCGTCGACATCGGTCTAGCCGTTTCGGAGATTAGCCAGATCAAACAGACAGATAGACAAAAATTTAAAAAATCGTTTTTTTTTTTTTGTTTGTTTGTTTGTTGTTTTGTTTTTTAAAAAACGTGCCCCACATTAAGAATAATTCCTGTATCGTGGGTGCGTTTACAAACACATATATTCACATGCACACAAACACCCAGACCCGAAACAATTATCTGTAGATCATACAAATATTTGTTCCGTGCGGGGATCGAACCCGCGACACTTAGCGCAGAAAGATATTCGCTTAGCCGCTATGCTAACCGTGTCGACAAAACGTGTGACGTGTGTTTTGTGTTAAGTGCCTACCGTATATATTTTCATATGCGTTTAGTAAAAAGCTGTTATTTTGACATTACAAACAGACACTTCAATTTTATTTATTTGTATGAATTGATTTCGCTTCACCGCCCGTGCTAATTAATTATTAAACTAGCTATGGTAATATCATACATTACTTTATCATTATCAGTGCACAAAACTGTGACTAGTGGATAGCACAAGGTTAAATCTTAACATCATCTTAAAATTATTATTATATTTTGTAATACCCATTGTATTTTCACAAGTAAAATGATTTTATGTGTTTATTAATTTATAATAAGAGGATTTAATTAATAGCGTATATAACTCTATACTTTAGAGCAAGATTAATCTATCGATACTATACTATATTAACAATGCAAATACACAACCCTATTTTCATCTGACATATCAGTCACTAACACATATGCATATTATTTTTCGGTATCTCCTACAAGCTGTCATTGTTCATCTTTTACATTCTAAATCTATGGATGGAGCCATAATCATAAATTGGAATTGGTACTTCGTGTGTTTGTGTCCAAATAACTTTATGCTTAGGAACCAAAGTTAGAAGTTCTATGAACACGATCAACACTAAAATTTATTGATTGCAACCCTAAATTAATGTCAATGTCAATTGTCAAGTCAAGAATTCAAGATTCAGTCAGTCAAGTCACGAAGTGTTGTTTTATATCCCTTTGGAAATGAATCACGAATTATCCAAATAAATAACATTGTTTGAAATTGTGGCGTTATCATGTTAACCATGAATACTTAGAACTACCTCGAAAACAGTTTAACTTAAATCCAATAGCGTGACACAAAAATGTCACAAATATTTTTCCTGCACATTTGTTTATTGTTCCTGAGTTCAAGAGTTGTTGCTTCGGATGAAGTTAAAGGGGATAAAGTTGCTACAGTAGACTGTAGCACGCTTCGTTTGGGACAGTATATTTGTCCGGACCCTACATTGGATCAAATCGATCCCGATACTCAGCAGTATATAGGATGTGTTAAAGGAAAAGAAATACCGTCAGAAGGAGAAGCCGAAGGTATATACATTTTACTGATACAAAAGACGTTATAGCTTATTGAATGCTTGCCATAATTGCAGGAGGGTCAGAGTGAGAACCTGTCTTGCATCTCTATCTTTATAAATGTCATGTTTCATGTGCAAATCAGAATTTGATTATTACTTGTAAATAGTGAAGAAAAAATAAGTGAGGAAATCTGCACCCCTATGAGGCTTAATGGTGTGTGTAAACTGTCTTTTCAAATCAAATTATTGCAATGTTAGTGTATTGATTTTTTACAGTAAAATGTATTGCAGCAGATGGGATAATCTGCAATGAAACAAACAATTCCACATTCAGAAGAAAGTTGCCATGTAAATGGACGTGAGTAATATTACAGTTACCTATATATAAATTAATAAATACAAAAATATAAATTAATTATGTTTTCTTCACTGTGATAGTTCTATTTACACTTTTACAGGAATGGCTATTCTCTAGAGATAGCACTACTTCTGTCAGTGTTCCTAGGTATGTTTGGACTGGACCGGTTCTATCTTGGTTATCCTGGAATCGGGCTGGCTAAGCTCTGTACTCTGGGATTCATGTTCCTAGGACAGCTTTTGGATATAATACTTATTGCTGCCCAGGTGAATAAAAGTTTTATTGATTATGATAATAAACATGCAATCATTGATTTATGCTTCAGTAGATGTAATAACTTTGAATATTTGAAGTTGTTATTGATTATAATGTCCTGTCCTGATATTTAATTCGACTAAGCTTGTTGCATTTCACTGTTGAACATCAATGCCTTTTCCAAGTTGATATCTAAATTGTAAACATACCTATTTACAATCAATACTATTTCTCACCTTTTTGGTATTTAGTGTAGCATAATTTTATTAAAAAACATTGTGTTCTAGGTGGTAGGCCCATCTGATGGTTCAGCCTATGTCATACCTTACTATGGAGCTGGAGTTACTGTGATCCGGAGCACCAATGAGACTTACTTGCTGCCCCAAGCAGACTGGCACAACATCACCTGACAGTGGGGAACAATATCATTTGAAGATGATGAGGACTATGAATGGACTTAAGTACATTCTGTGTGAACTGAAAGTGATAGACAAGCTTATATTGTAAATATAGGTAAAAAAAAATATCTTATAAGGCTGATGTGAATATTTGTGTAAAGTAGTGATAAATTTTTATGTATGGAATAAGATTTGCCTTGAAAGTAGTGACAGATTAAGCTTTAGCTCAGTATGAGTTTAGGGAAGTTATCAATTTATGAATAGAGATGATACAGGGTGGCGCTTTAATCATCTCCACTATTAATAAATAAAATAATAGTGCCTTAATTTTTTACCCAAATATCAATATTATTTTTAATTACATAGTTCAATCCAATGTGTTTGCAGGTCATAGATCCCAAGAGACCTATCTATGTTTAAGAGCCTTTACGCCGTACGGTCCGTTATTGGCATTTTTCATCCTGAAATTACTTCGTTAAATTGTATAGATCATATATCAAAATTGCTGTCCATTTAATAGGAAATTTTGTAAAGAACAAATCTAATACAAAACATTTTTAATTTTTTTAATAATTATATATACTAGGGCTATTGTTTGACAACATGTTTCGTAAAATTTACGAAACATGACTACTTCATCCTTCGATACCTGGCAAAGTATATGAAATAAAAGCAAAAAATTACGGTTTTTAGAATACATATATACTCGTATACAAATCTAGTACACAACATTTTTAATAATTATTATTATTCTAAAGTAAATTACGAAACAACATAGCGTAAATGATATATTTTTAAGCATTTTCAAAGCCAATTTTGACAAACTTAATGATGGCTAAATTACATATTATATTTTTTTTACATTACTAGAATATGTTCCTAAAAATAAGGCAAAAAAAAATTTATTCAAAAATGTAATAAACTATTTTTAAAAGAATTTTTAAAAGTACCATATAAACTGACCCGCAACTCGGCGCGAGATCAGTGCCCGCCGAGGCTTTCTAGGGTAAGGACATGTCGCTCTGCGCTCCGTTTTTTCGACGAAAATATTACGATTCTGAATCAATAAATTGGAATAAATCTAGTCCAAAACATATTGATACTTTGGGTAGAAGTAAACAGTTGAATTATTTTTGACGACTTTTTATGAAAATTTGTACAATAATTGTTCATAGTCCTCTTATACTTCTTGGTGAGGAAACATGATGGTGGAGCCGATGGCATCGAAGACCTGATGATGGATCCTGAAGGTTACAGGAACTCGGTAACGGTTTATAGTAGAACCACCGTGTTTAGGCTTGTTTCATTTGTCTCGATCGGTACTTTTATCCTAACTAGTGCTGATGCCCTGATGATGCTGATGATGATGGGCAGTGTTTACAGGAACTCGGTTACTGTTTATAGTAAAACCACCGTGTTTAGACTTGTTTAATTTGTCTGGATAGTTACTTTTATCCTAACTAGTGCCGATGACCTGATGATGATGATGATGATGATGATGGGAGGTGTTTACAAGAACTCGATTACTATTTATAGTAGAACCATCGTGTTTAGGCTTATTTCATTTGTCTCGATAGGTCCTTTTATCCTAACTAATGCTGATGACCTGATGATGATGGGAGGTGATTACAGGACCTCGGTTATTGTTTACAGTAGAACTACACTTTTTAGGTTTGTTTGATTTAGTATAGTGCCGATAACCTGATGATGAGGTTGTGAGGTGCTTTTAGAAACTATATCCACCGTGTTTGAGTTTAGGAATTTGTATTAATTTAATCAGGTCTGGGAAACAAAGCGCTTTTTGTTTATTCGGGAAAATAAATAAAATAATAAATAATGTACACAATATGTATCTTGATTATTGATATAATAATTCGCCACCGGAAATATGAATTACTGTAAGGGACAAAATGCAAGTTTTAGGAAATCGCAAAAAACTTAAAAAAAAATTGGATAAAACCTTGTATTTCTTTCAACTTTAATGGTATCATAATAGTAAATATACCATTATTCTTATATTTTTGCGCTCTATTTTTCCTATAAGACAGGATTTCAATAACTCTTTTAGTTTCAGATATAGCCATTACTGTAAGGGAAAAATTATTTTCATCAGCGATTAAGGCAATTTATTATCAGAAAAATCTTTAAATCATGTTTAAATTTAATGTAAAGGCTATTAAGTTTTGTAATTATTTAGGGTATAATACCTTTGTATAACTATTTTATTTCGGTTTTAGAGTTACGCTAAACGTATGTAATATACAAATTTGAAGCTTGCTGTTTGGATTTAAGGTTGAATTTGTTGTATCTCTGCATGAGTATTTATAATCATGCCATGCAATTGCCTTATTATTTATATATTTTTTAAAGATCTCAAAAATTAAAAATAAATATACCAATCGATAGAGCGGAATTTTCTGAGTAAAACTGTTTATTTAACTAATTTTCGACAATTTGTCCCTTACATTAATTCATATTTCCGGTGACGATATTATCGTATTATGAAAATATATCGTAATATCTAGGTACTAATAACTATTAGCTCATGTGAATAAACAAATACTAAAAACTACAATACAAAATAAATTATAATAAACTAAAAAATACCAAAAAGGCAAAAAGGATCAACATCGCCAGCGCGCGCTCTAAGCATTGCCTCTTCACAGTCCGCACGCACACACACAAGCGGGTGAGCGGTCGAGCGCTGTAAATACCTAATTTCGCTCGCCACCGCGCGGCGTAAACGCTCTTAATTTACATGCCTACTTGAGTTAAAGTAGGCAGGTAAAATAAGCGTATAGATACGAAGCAGAGGTGTGCACAGAGTTTTTAGACAGGGTTGGCATAAAATTTTAAAAGCTTGGTTACCAATGATACCTGTTGCATGTTGGTATTGGTTTGTTGTCTTGTTGATTAAATAATGATGTATGTGATTTGCCACCTCAAATATCTTATAATAATTATTTATCTGAGTTATGTAGGGTAGGCAGTGTCTTTTTGTCTTTATGAACCGCACGCCACTGCTACCAAGCGTCCTAGCACCCGGGCATGATGTACAAATGTCACGCCCATGATGTACAATAGCATTATTTTAAACATTTTAAAAAATTGTGGCTTCAGCTCTTTACCTCATTAGAATAATGAAAGTGACTAAAGCACCATGTTGTATCATCATCTATTTTCATAAATGTATTGCTTTACTTATAATTCAAATTGTATATTGAAAAATGCACCAGTAATTTCAATAGCTTTATCGACTTCTGCATTTGGTAACTATCATGTTATGTAACTTATACACCTAACTGCTCTTTATTTTTGTACAGTTTTTAGCTTTATTTTGTTATTAAATGTAAAGGAATATAAATATACTGATAGAATTCTGAATAAGGATTTTCAATGAAACAAAACTCATTAAAACAGAACAATTTTACTACATACAAACTACAAGTTAAAT
This sequence comes from Shargacucullia verbasci, assembly GCA_947562105.1. Classification (NCBI taxonomy): domain Eukaryota; kingdom Metazoa; phylum Arthropoda; class Insecta; order Lepidoptera; family Noctuidae; genus Shargacucullia; species Shargacucullia verbasci. The sequence continues at coordinate 8,154,514 of OX387289.1, read as the reverse complement.
ATATACTTATGCTCTAGATTCTTCACTTTTACTGTCTTCCTGGATGGCTGGTTGAGTTTCCGGTATAGACAAGTCATTTGGAGGTGCTGTAAGTGTAAATATGACTGGTATGCTGGATAATACAGGGTTATCATGCTTTTCCAGTAGCCTTATCCATGAAAGTAATGAATCTCTTGAAGATGTGCCTGCAAAATTCAGATTTTTATTATTGTCACATATGGCTGAGGAATTAGCAGACGTAGACCAGTGAACTGAATGATGCATGGTGTTTTGATCAATATAATTGTAAATTTCACTAATCAATACTGATTATAAGCCTCTATAAATTTGTCTTTTTGTACCCTTATTTCCAAAGGCAGAAACTTTATGTTATTATGAAAATATAATCTGATAAAATAATTCATATTTCAACCTGTAGCACAAACTGAAACTATAGTCCCATCATCTTGTTCATGGACTGTTTGTCTAACTGATGGTAGTTTAGTCCTACCGACAACCCCAGGTATGCCAAGTGGTTTAGCTATGTTGGAAACATCTGAAATAAAACCAAATGACATATTATGATCACAAATGTAAAGGAATAAAGCATAAAATGACATGATCTCACTCCCAGCAATAAATTACCATCTGGGTCTGTGTTGTCTTTGAGTTCTGGCCTGGTCTTCCCAATCAGTAGGAAGTAGCTGACAACCTGTTCTCTCAAGTACACATCAAAAGGTCCTCTCACAACCAATGGCTCGTCAGTTGGCTGTTCTGATAACAATATCTTCTGTGAATCACTTTGGGCGCTCACAACCCAGGTCTTGTCTAAAGAAGCTTCTATTTCTTCTGTCTGACAAAAATTAAAATTGTTATGTGATTTGTGAAAAGTAGCAAAATATTAATTCAACACATTCCAGGACTTTAAACATGTCACTAGAAGGGTTATCAGTATGAATGTGGATGGATATAAGGTAAGAGGTAGACCCAAGAGAAGATGGATAGATTGTGTAAAAAGTGGCATAGTGTACAAGAAAGCGAAGTCTAAGATGATGTCTGATAGAGATGAATGGAAGAAAAAGACATATTATGCTGACGCCAGATAATAATGGGATAAGGGTAGGAGAATGATGACATTCCAGGATTCATGCTTTGGACATGATTACATGCATTTAAGAAATACAGGGACTGTTATGAAATTCTCTTTTGTCGATGAAGATACCCTGTGCATAATATTATATCTTTTTTTTTTAATTGAATCTTGTATTTAAAGAAGAATAAACAAAATTGTCACCTGCCAAATGTTAAGTTTTGAGTCTGGGTCGACAGAAGTGATCCTCTGAATTGCAAGTTTGGCCAACTCCAATGTGTCATTGGGCATTTCTTCAGGCAAATACCATGGACTGAGGTTCCTGAACTTCGGCATCCAATACATCATGCGCCAGTACTTACGTAGTGGTATACCTCGGGAACCAAATATGTTTAGCAGCATCTGTTCCATCTCCGAGTCTGGCATTACTTCTGTACTTTCAGACAAAAACATATTATTATTAAATATTGATTTTTGATAGAGCAATAACAACAAGCAGGTTAAGCTATATCTGTAGTACACTTAGTAGAATTGCCATCTATTAGATGGGACTTCTAAATCAGTGGAATATAGGTGTATGATGATACACATCTGTAAAGTATACTAATTACTGGGCATATAATAACTCTGTAATTGTGAACAGGGTTCAAAGAGGTTGTCTTTCTTTTGTATTATAGTGTTATAATGCACCTAGAACTAACTGTAAGCAAGCCAACATGTAAGCGATAAGTACTGTTATCTTCCATTTGCTCCAATAAATCCACGGCGCACTGTTGTTGTTTAGGATAGTGCATAAATTCTGCCTGGAATATATTCTGTGGTATAAATTTTCCTTTAGGTAATACTTCAATTAAGGCTTTATACACTTCAAGATCTTTCTGAACGCCGAACTCCTTCATTCTTGCTAAAGCAGCGTAAATAAATTCAACATGACCTCGTCTTCTAGTGTCCCGGCCCTCGAAAACTTTTATAACCTCTAAGTACGTTTTTTTATTCTTCTGTGGTTGGGAGTAAAATGGATCGTAGACAGTTACATGCTTTTCTGAACTTTCCCATCGTTTGAACATCATAATAGAAGGTCTAGTTCTCAAAATATTGCCCAAAATTTTATTGGCCATTTTAGGTTATGTTTATTACTATTTATAACTTATCAGTTATGACAAAATCCTCCGGAGTCTGATGATTTAGTGTTATTACGTCACTCATGCAATGTAATTCCAATGTATTTATTATTCTAAGAGAAATAAAGATGTACTTAATTATGCACTTGATGGAGTTTGACTGACATTCGTTGTGTTTCATGGTTTGACATCTTTGATCCTTGTTTGACAGTATTTCTTTTACTTTACCACAGATACTGCAGGGTTATGTATACCTAAAGTTTACATTGTTTGGAAACAAATCATCAGAAACCAAAGTAGATTTACACAATAACAAAAATAATTAATTATAAGCTGGTAATGAGTAAAAGTAATTATCAGATGTTAGAGCACTCGAGTAAGTCATTCACATTGTCATTCATTCAACAGTTCGTTCGTTCTTCTTTCCCAATCCAATCCCTAGTTTCTATTTCCCGCGACACAAGTCATTCATTCTTTAAACCAGTTGAAATAGATGTGTAAGAGGTAGTAGATGTGTCGCTTTTATAAACTTGCGCATTACGTATTTAGATACGAAAAACAGTACTGTTACTTTTTATTGTAAATGCATGAGTTAAAGTGTAATATCCCTAATGAGTACAAACGCCTAACTTTCGTTACTGTATAAAAAAGTGGAAATACTGACTCTTTTTAAAGTTATTTATTATCTGAATAATAATTTGGAAGAAAGTGCTGTTAATTCTCAAGATGTCTAGATACTTTGAATTAAGCTGTTTACTAGTTTTCATCATGCTGAGTACGACTGGTAAGTTATAAATATTTACTTATTAAATTTTATTTTTATTATGGTAGTTACTAAAGTAATAAACTTATGTAGGTAGGTACACAAATTTACACAAGCAAGGACGTTATTCATACAGTTTTAGAGGTACTACGATTGTGTTATAGTATGTATTGTGAGTGAACTTGTAAGTAACGAGTATTACAAGCAACTTTCATTAATAAACTATGAGTTAATAAAGGTTCTGTTTTACTTTGTTTCAAGGTTAAGTGAATCGTAAGATGTTTAGTTTTTATATTGCACTCAACAATATTCAGATCAGAATATTACAGTAAATGTCGACTATAATTCCAGTTTATATGCATTTTGTATTCAGCATTGAATACAATTATCGATGGTGGGAACAATAGGCGCAAATTTAGCGTACATCTTATAAAATCTGTTGTTCTGAAATGAAGCGTGAGTATATTTCGGATCTTAATTTACTTTTATCTTCTAACGGTAAAAAGTTTGTTTAAAAAAAAGAAAAATGGATCCCATAATAAAAGTTAGGTAAAAGAAGCTCATGTTTAGTTTACTGCAAATTCATCTATAATAATAGGGTGATAATAAAAAATGATACTAAAATATGAACTGAAATGTTTATTTTCTGCGCTATGCCATCAGATTTTATGTAGTCCTAAGAGGTTTACAAGGCTCCGAACAGGTGCATCTACCATCGGGTTTGATATGCAACTTATAATGAGGTAATTTGAGGATATTCATTTACGTTAATTGCATCTTGGGCAATCAGACCTTTGTCCAAATTTGCTGATGGGGTTATCTCACCACCACGGCATGCGAGCTGCCTATCTCCTATGGGAATCGCTCATACCGTAGTGACAGGCGATCTCAGGTTACGTTCGCTTTTCTTGTAACCCCACATAATAAATACTTAAACTCATGGGAGATCTTATGCTGACATAAGCACGACAGTAGACCACGTAAGAAAGATGATAAAATATATCATCATAGTTCAGACTGTTCCATTGGGGTCATTGGTATAGTGCGCCTATTGAGGATCGTGAGGTCAAGCTAAGTGTTATTCGGTTGTAAATGGATCAGTAGAAGCTCGGAGTTTGGAATATTGTCGGATACACGGCAATAGGCTCGTCCCCCTATTACCTACAGTGATGTTATGTTATATTCTGGTTGTCTGTAAAATATTGACTTTCATGCTTTATTTACTAGGCTAGATTATTTTATCAAATAGAAATTCTGAAATCATGTTTGGTAAATAGTTTTCCTTCTAAAAACTCAATAAAACGAATCTCTTGCTTATCTTTGGTGTTTTCAATTTTTAATTTATCAAAATCACTCAATATGCACGTCAATGGCAATGAAAAACTATCGTTGACGTGACTGATACTGTCTACTGTCACGTTTTTGTATTCCAAACATTTTTAGAACATAATTAAATTTTTTAACAAAAAATAAAAACCGACTCCAAAAAACTAAAAAACAAAACTAATAACTAAAAAGCAAAAAATAAATCTTTTATTATACAATATAGTAGTTGAAGAATATTGAAATCGGTGCCAAGTAAAACATAAAAGTAATATACCTTGCTGCTATAATAGCGACATTGAAACAACGAGTTCACGTAGAAATTGTGGAGTGCGGAGCGAATTATGCGTCGGACACGACAAATGCACTTCGCCAATCGTGTCGGTTTATCATTGCATGTTTTACTTGGCACCGACTTCAATATTCTTCAACTACTATATTGTATAATAAAAGATTTATTTTTTGCTTTTTAGTTATTAGTTTTGTTTTTTAGTTTTTTGGAGTCGGTTTTTATTTTTTGTTAAAAAATTTAATTATTTTACAATTTTGAGTGATGGGTAGACCTAGTAAAGACGATTCTCTTGAAAAACTTTACAAAGGTCAAATGTATGTTGCCCCAAGTCGAGTGAAAACCTTAGACGGTATTGCACTATGTGATTTTAAAATCAAATAAATTACTTAGCCGACCATCGAATCTGCAATATTACCCATCTCGGCTTAAAGTGCGCATCAATACGAATAAAATAAGCCCAAACACTATGTAGCTGCTATCAACCATTAAGGAGTTCCCTAAACTGTACTGCACCTGCACCATGGACCTTGCAGTGGCAGTCATTATCCATCTCGGTGTAAAGATCTTATCAACACGAATAAAATAAGCCCAAACACGAGGTAGTTAAGATGTACAGTTGAGGAGTTCCCTCGATCCTCTGTCGTCTCCATCATCAGATCTGCCCTAAACCTCCATAGTATTGTAGTCTTATCAGATATACACATAAATATCAAGTTTTTACCCCATGCTCGCCTACAATTTTCAAGAGATGCCCTCGATTTCTCAGGGTTTCCACCATCAGGTCCTGACCTGATGACAATGGGACCAAATGACAAGCATACCCTTTCAAATAAAAAAAGAATTTTTGAAATCGGTCCAGGCGTCTTCGAGAAATCGAGTAACAAACATAAAAAAAAAAAAAAAAAAATACAACCGAATTGAGAACCTCCTCCTTTTTTTGAAGTCGGTTGAAAATGTCATTTTTGACAGTTCATAAAAAATAACTCGGATGACTAGTAGTAGTCATCTACCGTTTTGTTTTCATGTTAAGTTCAATAAAGAACAACTGTTGATATCAAGAATTCTACAACCTGCAATAGTATTTCTTGTTTTACATTTACGCTTATGTTATCCTAGCAGAAATAACTCTTAATTACTACAGTTACAATTAAATATCAAATACGATAACGATTTTCAGCCACGTGTAGGATACTTAGAATTCATTTTCGCTCGTTTTAGTGTGTTGAGATAATTTAATATAATTTTATGTTACTGAACTGAGACAAGAGGGCGTTTCTGGATATGTTCCAAGCAACATTGTACTATGCAATAAAAAAACTAGATATATTTTTGAAACTCTTTGACTGTCCTTAGCGTAGGTTCGGGTTAATATTAGAGTGAAAATGTAAACAATATTTTTTTGTTCAACGTATACGATTCACATAGGTGGCCGAAACGTTTAGTCAGCTTTCGTATACTGTCCGTCAATAAAATCGACTTTATTGAAGTCATCGGTCGGGCTAATAAGAATGCTGCGACATAATATTTTCGTCAAATTATCTCATCTCGTACAGAAACAGGTTTGTTTTTAGGGATTATCTCGTTTCGTTATATGACGATTGAAATTCTGTCGATGTGGCGCTCATAGTCTAGCTGAACAAATTGCTGAACTTAGTTAACCCAAGTGGTTTACTCATGTGATGGGTCCTCTAAGAATTAGACGATCTGTTTTTCCATGACTGTTGTTACAGGTAAAGAGGGATAGGTGGTAGGCCATCAAGTCTCCACACGAGGTATCGTAGAACGAAACTATGACCAGCTAAAAGGTAGAGAGCAGGTATCGTTGAAATTATTACTCCGGTCATTGTCTTGAGGTCTTGAGGTCAGCCGCAAAAAAAATCTTAAAATATCCATTTATGGTACCTTCACCTAAAACATATATAAGAACGATAACATATGCGCCATGATAAATAAATAACAATGCACCCACTTACAAGGTTTCTTAGCAACGATTATGGCGCCCGCGCCGCCGGTACAATCGCGCTAAATTCATTAGCGCCGCTTTACAAGTTCATTGGAACCGCATTCAGCGATGCGCGCTATTTTTTCTTCGATGTTTATAACCCGAGGCGTGGCGAGGCGATGGCGTCTTCGGGCGCGAGTCCAAACGCCCACGCGATTCTGTGACGCGGTTACCGTTCTCATTGATGCGCTCGACTAGATAATATTTAATATTCTGTGCGGTAAACAAGATATAGATGAAGTAGTTCGTCACCGGGATAGGGACACGCTGTAACCCAATACATGTTGACCTATCTGCGTACGAGCACTGCATAGTATCACCACTGCACTAACGGTATCGGTTATTGTGAGGAAACTTGCACATTACGGAGTACTCAAATAGGTTTCAATGCTGTGTATAGTTCGCCAAACCTCCAGTCCAGCATTGTTGACTAAGACTAAACCTCAGAAAAACCTCCTGAGAAAAGGCCCCTACCCAGCAGAGCAGCCAATAACTGGCTGAATTATTATGTAAAACTCCACAGCTCTTATTTCCTGTAGCATAAAATGAAACTGTAAACATTAATTTATATAATTATTTTTGTAGCGTAACTAGTTGCGATAATGACTATTCGAGTTCTATAAATATAAATGGACTTGATTTGTGCAGCAATCACATCTTGTTTCTAGCCTACACTGATATAATAATACAGGTAATACAACGAATGTAGGGGAAATACAGAAAATCTATCGACAATGTTATTCATTAATTCATATAGTTATTGCATAGACGGCAAAGGGTATTTATTTACTTACTAACTTCCCCTTGCCATTCCGCCCGCTTGTTAAGACTATAGTTTAACTAAAAGTTTTCATACAAAATGTGTTAACGTTTTTACCTCATTAAACATGAGCTGATATGATTTTGAGTAAAAACTAGGTCATCACGTTTTTTTTTATATTGTTTAGGTATAGATTCAGAAATAATTAACCCTCCAAACACGTTTTTTTTAACTAAAAATCTTCCTTATACTTATCTCGTGATAATTAATAAATTAAACAAAATTTTGAAAATAAAAAACAAAACTTTTCGACCAGTGTCGACCTAGTTTATAATCTGACAAAACAATACAGACAAAATCAAATTAATTCGTCAAGATTTCGATGTAAGAAACGCGAACGCCCAAACACCTATTTTGCGCGTATTTCAAGGCAATTTTGTCAGAAGCCGGCAGCTAAACGATACTCTTAAGTCTTTCATTCGCAACAGTTCTGGTTCGAAATTTTAAATAAATCTTACGGAAGGTTTAATAATCCGTACCATTTACATTTACAATAACACAAGATACCACCGATGCCCTACATTGTAAAACCTATGTTCCTGCCTAAATTTTAAGTTGCAGCCGTTTGACTGGTTCGTTCATAGATAGTCAATGATTTTCTAAAGGAAGATAATCATATTCTGTCTTTCGCAAATCTCCTTCATCCTCGATCCGAAAACAACTAAATAAATAATGCCATTGATTTTTTCTCTGACAGTACTGCGCTAGTGGCGTGCAATTATGCCCTATTCGATTCAATAGCCCCGTGATGAATATCGATGATGAACCATTTGAAAAGCGTGGCTTTATTCGCTCGTAAATATTACATGCATAATCGTAAACTCAAATGAAATGTAAAATAATTTAACGGACGTTCGAGAAAACAAAGTGGAGAATTATGACAAATTGACAATTGAAATGTGTAATTTTCCCTGAATACTATTTGTTTTTTTTTTCTATATCCGCAATGGATTAAAGTATTCTATTGAACAAGTTTCTTTATATAACAGTTGTTTATTTTTCAAGAGACAATGCCGTACGGCTTTCAGAAAAATGGGAATGTTTTATCTGAAAGTAATGCTCACATTTCTTCTAACATATGGCGCTCACAGTAATTTATTTCAATTATTATCTAGGTACCTAAAAAAATGAATTTCTGTTGTGATATTTTGCTCGTTTTATTGTACGTCACCCGGTTGTATTTACGCACTTCTAGTTATTAAGTCTTATATTTTTTTACGTAGGTCTATATAAATAACGTCGGTCATTTCTATCTTTTTTATTTTATTTGGGATCTTTATGTGCAGAATAAAATTTTCGACGCACAATTGGATAACGCTTTGTGTGTTGAATTGTTAAAATAGGTAGGCTAGGTATAGGTTACCCGTTAGGTATCGATACGCGATTCTGGCTCGCGCAAAAGGAAAATTACACCCACCCCGCGGCATGAATTCGGTCAATTTGGCGCCCCTAAAGCCTTCACGTAATCAAACAAAATTTTGAAACGATATTGATTGAATATTCGATTCCCACTGATTTTCGGTGGCTATTGACTTGTTACCAGATTTTGTAGTGATTTCGAAGTCAATTCCATTACTTATATTGTTAATTCTCTAAAAATATCAGCATAATAAATGAAATTATGTAAATCATCAGCATAACAACATCTCCAAATTTGGAGTATTATACTTAGTCGTATCCGAAATACTTAAGTAAACAATACATATAAATGAATTGTAGGCTCGGTTGTAAATTACAGTACCCTTGGAAGTTAATATTTTTAAATGAAGAACTCTGAACTTAATACCCGTTTTGTTTTGGGAAAGAGTTATACGACCTGTTTCATTTATCTTTTCAGCCAGTGTGACCGTTGGTACAGACCTCATTAGCACATCAGTTTTTCACTCTGGCACACTCAACAGATTCATAAATTAATTAAACCCCTTCATTAAGTTTGTGAATGATGAACCGGCCTGTTATTTATTACTTGTAAATCCTGTAATACGTATAATGAATGTAGGTATGATTAAAGTAAATAAAATTTATATTACGAGGTACCCTAGCGATCCTTGCGTCTACAATTACTTGGATTTTATAAATAAATATTTGATTATAATTTATACTATTATTTGGACATTATATATTTAGTAGGCATTCAACTACTGAACCTTTGAGAAGACACTAAAAATAGGTATATACTTGCTTGAATATTATACCTATAAGTAGTTCTTCTATTTATTTAATTTGCGTGTGAATATCTGCTATTCAAATGATAAGTAATACATAATTTGCTATTTACTTGATATAATTTACGTAGCAAAACTTGTTTTTCGGTATAATGAAAAATTAATAGGGTAAGTCTCTTAGGCATCACATATTGGCCTTTGTCGTCTTGGCTCGTGAATTACATATAAAACGATCATGGCCATTGATTGTTTCTGCTAAGCGGACAGGGAGCCTGTTAATTTACCAAGTTCAACTAAATGGACCTTTTTTTTACCTTTCCCGGCATTGAAACTCGTTTACTCAAGTCAATTTCGTACTAAGGAGGTAGTTAACTCATCTCAATTGAATGAATTGGCCGGTTTTCCAAGCGCTTGAATCAAATAGTTTTTCTTAAGACAGACTTAATTGTTTCCACTTCACTAGAAAGTTCGGAAACAAAGGAAACACTAACTCTGTTTCAGTAGAATGAGTTAAAAGTTTAATTATAATTACGAATAAAATTTAAATTAATTTGCGATTCCGGAAATCAACGAAACATACGATATTTGTAGAACAAATATTATTGCAGGATAATCTATTGATTCATTCTTTCACCCGAAGGCTAATCGGGATTTATGAGGTAAGCCGCATAGTTTGGGGTGCGATTCCAGTCAGATGAAATTGTTTTATCCGAATTTATTACCCACAGGAGGCTAGCTTAAACATTTTCGTGCAAATCTGATACGTATAGATAAATGAAAATAATAATTTATCTCGATGTGAACAGTATGTGTGTAGTTACATAACGTAGTCCAGTTACAAAGACAGCAAACAATGATAACATGTCGCTGTGTCATAAAGAAAAATGATGATTCAGCCGTAATTGCAATTTGCGAATTTATTATTCGCAAATGAGACGATTAGCGGTGAGAATGAGTCGCATTAGTGTCGGGGTGTGATAATAAGGCTCGTTTTCCTTTCAAAAGTTGGGATGAAGTCAGCGGTCTGAACAAAAAGTTACCCCATCTGAGCACTATGACAAATGACCGAGCGGGCGCCGAGACATCACTGGGACGGACGATTTGCTTCGCGATCATTCGGCCCTTTATGTACTCTGACATTGATATGTTTTCATAATAATGCTTTGTAAGGATTTCTTCACCTCCTGAGCTTTGCCAGTTCATATCTTTGTATCTGTTTGTACCTCGATTGTAATTCAATATGATTTATGAGAGTACGAAATTTAATGAGGTTCGTATATGACGATTGCAGTTTCACATTCGATGGAACATACATATATTTACGAATTGAGTACGAATATAATAAAAACTGCCTAGTATTCTAACCAGTGGTTAACAAGCGGCTAGGTACGCTCCACCACAGTAAAAATCGTAGTACGTTCTACGTAAAAACATGAAGTGCCGGCGAAAACTGAGCTCTCATTTTGATATCAACTTGAATAAGAGAGACGTAAACGGTATTTTATGATATGTAGTAATGCAAATAATATTTTAATGTATATTACAAAATAATAGTTCTCTTATGGAATCAGTCTTACATCATTAGGAGTTTCCAACGAAATTCATTATGCTGAGAAGAGAAAAGGAAACAGAAGCAGCATGATGTGTCAAAAATTGCATATGAAGGTATGGAAACAGAGGAAAGAAAGCTATTTTCCCAGCATGGGATAATATATAGTTGCACAATAAACAACGTCAAAATGCTTATAATAATCCAGTATTATACTTACGTGTAAACCGATAGTCGATAATAATGCATCGATAAGGCTGTCGTATGTCTAGATACAAAATGTTGTTTGCGAATTTTAATCTCTGATATTATTGAGGAATTTTCCTTAACAAATCCACACGGGTAATGCGTATATACCTAGCCAATTAATAGCGATCGTTTGATCGGCTTTTATCACATCTAGATAATCTATAATAGGTTATATTGGTTATAACAGAGTCTTCTAATGAATAGAATCAATCTTTTATAGTGGAGAAGCCGTATTTAGCTTCATTTTTTAAACTGCAAATCGTTTTCAGCTTTGCTGAAAGCAAATTTGTAGCTTGATGGAAAATATATTAGTATAAAAGAAACCCATTTTAATTCAAACAATGGGGATAGAAAGATTCCTCCTATGTCATCATCTGCCTAGCTTTTCTCTACTACATTAGGGTCGGCTTACAGTTTAACTGTTAACTGTCTCCGCCACCCAATTACTGGGAGACACTCTAAGGTTAGATCCGTTGTCAGACTTTTTGGGGCGCTGACACCCGTAACGACTGTCATAGGTACCCGTAAGACACCCGGGAGCAATCGCTATACGAAAGATTCCTCCTATGTCTAGCAAAAAATAGATTACTTCTGTCTCTGTCGCGGCCGATCACCGATTTCATAATTTTAAGGAAATGATGAGGTAGACCTCAGCCATGCCGTGGGACAAAGGTAAGCAAAAAATAAAATGGTAGGCACAAGAAGAATAAACCTGGCTAAGTACCTAAATGTAATCTAAGCTACTGCACGTGTGCATACAAAAATGAGCTGTACCCATACTATAGCAGGTACAATGCTGTAATACAATGGTATCGTAGCACCTACAATGCTGGGAAAAATACAACCTTCGAAAATAATACTTATCAAGAATTGTTTACGGTTCTTAATTGTCTTTTTGCAAGTTTTTGTGATTCGGATTTTAGATTCTCTGCGCATTTATAAGATTCCAAGTACATTACGGTGTACACTGTCCCCGACGCGTTCAGGCTGTATTGAATATATAACAGATAATGAGTTTCTTTAAATGCATTAGTTTTTAACTTGGATATCTTGAACTTTTCTGCCTCGCTGCGGATCTGAGGACAGTCTAAAGAATCTTTTTAAAGGCACGGACATTTTGCCTTCAATTATGGTTAGATCGTTGTAATCTTTCGCGATATGAATAAATGATTTGCGAGGCCAACAGCTATAAGTAAATAATAATAAACGATACGGTTGCAACTGACAAGTATTTTTTAATCCTCGACAATTCAGTGATAGTTGTTGATATTTTCATACTGGTATTTTTAATTTTTCATAGTTCAATTTTTTTCGTAACTATGAGTATTTCGCGAAGTTAATTACGAGACAAGTATAAGTGTTTGAAATATATTTTAATTACTATATTTTCCTTAACTATATAATCATCTTATCTACATTTTTTATGTAAGTATCTCCCTATTGCCGAATTTCTTAACTGTTAACTATCACGCCACCCAGTAGCCAGTAGGCTGATAATATTGGGAGTTATAAAAAAACTTAAAGAATGAAAAATATAGATAACCCTTGATGACACGATATGTTACTGATAGTTTTTCGGCTGCTGACTCCTTTAGCCGGAGACTATTGTTTAACGTGATTTCTGAAGCACGGAAGGGCATCGATGTGAGAAAAGCGGTCAAACATTTAACTTACTGTAGCAAGCGCTGATTAACCTTGCAGCTCTGTCTCATAGGTCCAGCGAGGTCTTGATTTGATCATCGGGTCGGAAAAAAATTATCGGGTCGGTTAGAAAATTCTCAGCAGTGGCAATAGGCTCACCACTTACACGTGATTTAACGGCATCTGTGAAATGTGGATGTACAATAGTACCTGCATCTCTGCCTGACTGTTCGGGACGACAAGCGTTATGCTATGTAATATGCAATATATTCTCAGAGGACCGATTTAGTCGATGTTTCACAACCGGATGAATTTAAGCTCGGTCTTGGTTACTTGGAAACTAAAATCGTTCGGGTGTTTAGATTCTGCAATTCTAGTACCTACAAAGACCTCTTGTGTCCTATAATATACTTTTTACCTATATGTATTGATACATATTAATAAAGATTTTTCTGACATCTTTTTCTATGGTCGACATCCACAAGAAAAAATACTGTAATTATGGTGACCATAACCAAGTTACACTTTTATTATCATACCTATCTATAAATCCCCCTCCGCTCCGCCCCCTATTACATGGGACTCGATAAAGGCATCGGCGAAATGTGGGTGTACAATAGTACAACTCTGCCCAACCCTTCGGGGAATCCAGGCGTGATATTTAAATTAAACATTCGGAATTTTCCAGTGAGTCAAACAATCACACCAATTGCTTGTTAAAAGAATGAACCGTTTAATAAATAAAATAAGTGAAGTCCGTCGATAAAACCGGGTTTATGAGTCATGGTGCAGTTTTGAATTTAAAATTAACCTTTATGAAATACATATGTTAAAAAATTCAACAAAATAACAATTTAAATTATTTTTCATAACTTTTTATCCTATCCTATCCTGTAATTAATTTTTCGGCTAATTTGAGCTTATTATTGATAGGTATGTAAATATAATTGGCCGACTGTAAGTACGGTGGGTATCTCTACTCATAGTCTGCCTAGCCTTTATCCAACTAAAATAGGGTCGGTTCCCAGTTTAACCGGTTGGGGCTGAATATCAATAAGTACCTATTTTGCACGGGGCGACTGTCATCTGACCTCCGCTACTCTTAGGTTAGACCAGTTGTCAAAGTTTTTGGTTGCTGATACCCGTAAAGGGTGTCATAGGTATTCGCATGATACCCGGAGTCAGCAGCATGCATTCCGAAGCTCTTGATGTGTGAGAAACCGTCACCCATCCCTGACCGCTGAGCGCTGCTTGACCTCGCAGACCAACAGATCTCCGCGGTAGCTACAAGCATCTATAATCTACCTATTATAAGCTAGAAACATTAAAACAACTTTTATACGCATAAACTACTGTAGAGTTAAATAGGTGTGTTTACTTCTGTTATCAATGTCATTATCACTCACTAGATAGTAAGTTAGTGTAATAAACGCCAACATTAATGTCATCCTTCAGATATAATACATTTTAGCCATTCAGAACTGATAAGGACTAAAATTTTCATTATAAACCCGAACGAGTATCTTTCCCGTTTTCAACCGAACCGTACTCATAAATAAGTTTTCTTGTCTGTAATAACGATAATTAATGGTCTTAAATATTAGAAGAAAAGTTAAACACGCTTTGAGATTGATTTTAATAAAGGTAGACTAAATCCTTAAATACTTCTCATTGTTTTGAATTCCAAATTGAATTTTCAATATAGCTCTTTACAACAATATGCCTGAAATAAAAGTACGTTAATTTTAATAATGAACGAATTACTTCGTTAGTTGCGTAGTTAAACTTGTAACGAGTTGGATTAATCTAAGTATGAGAGAAATACACTGCATTTTTTACTTCACATATCTCCAGCTTTAGTTTCAGATTTTGAATGTACGTGATTAATTTACTAGAAACGAAAACTAACACCGTTTTAAATTAAAACTGCAGAAATTTCTAGACCAATAATCTGGAAAGTTATCTTAATGTTCGCCCGAGGAATTCTGTTTCTAATCTTGATGCAAAATTATGAAGCACTCTAATAAGGCTCTTAAATGTTTGTGAGATGAAGTCATCAGTACCTTTCAAAGGTATCTTTGTTTCTTACAAATGTAATTATTGTTGGTGCGAAAGATTCTACAATATTTAATTTTGTAAATAGAATGTTCTGGAAGTTTTGAATAATCAAAACAACACAGATGAGAATCGTAAAGTCTGCCGTTGCTTGTGTACTTTATGAATCTATTACGTTTATAATACCTACTCAGCTACTTTAAATTACATACAGGTAGAGGATATAACAATAACGACTTATTGCAAGCGTGTGAAATACCTACACGACAATGTTGTCTGAATAAGCTAAATAAAAACACAACACAAGTGCTGAGTACTCTATATTATGAGGTTAACGATGAATCAAAACAAATAGAGCAGATACGTCATCGTGTCAAGGCAAGAATGACTTCCTATGGCATCGGAGCAATTCAATCAGACGGCCGTTCTATACTTCTTAAATTGGTCCCCGATTATGCTTCGATTGAGTGAGAGCGTATGGTATAATGTGTACACAGCACGCACACACGTAAAAACATCGTACGATATGAGCCAGCCAATGACAGAGAGCGGCGTGGTGGGCTCGGCTCCCCACCACACCATCGGAATGCATAGTGCTAAGAACGGCACTGTTAAAAATAACTACCTGTTTGACAGGATAAACACGATGTCAGATGACGTTCGAGGCCATTGCCAATTTGTGAAGGGACTAATATCCTTATATTTTTCCCCTTAAGCAAGTATTGGTCAAAATGTATGCCAAGAATCAACTGTTCGAATAAATGCATTCAATATACTCCAGGTACTTATCTAGTGTTATCAATATAGTTACATAGATCAAAGTAACGAACTCTGAAGAGTACGTAAGATACGTTTCACATAGAATAGGTTCACTAAAAATTTCCAATCCACATGTGAGTAAACAGCTGATTGCGTGGACGCCACGTGAAACACGATCGGGCGTAGGCGACACGCGCATGCGCACAAATAGGACTAGATAACAAACACACCAATACGACAGGACAGAATAGGGAAAATTGAAGACTGGGATAAAATAGTAAACAGAGTTAAGCAAACATTGTTCTAAATATATAAATTGGAAATTTTTCACCTAATTTAAGTCGTTCCGTCCGGTATTGGTTGGCCAAATTGTAGCATAAATAATTATCGAGTTCCTTTCCCGTTTACTATTAACTGAATTATTCAACCATGTTGAATACATATCAAAAGCAAAAAGGTCCTTGACCTACACACAAGAATCGTGGAAACACCAAACGACAAAGATGGATGCGATTTTGAAGACGATCTGGTCATTCGTTTAGTATTCTTCTTTCAGCTGCTTTTCACTGTGTAATAGAACCATCGTTTATCACTGGTATCCAATAGGTGTGCTATCATTCATCAGTAGTTCGACAAAGTATTACTGAACACTGAATATCTGCTGAAGAATAGCATGGTTCAATTAAATTTCAATTTATCTTCTAAGTGAATTTGAAACGTCATTTCATTATGAATAATTCATTGCAGAGTGAATATTGAGATTGCAATATTCTAAATTATGAAGACACGATTATTTATCTATGACTTTAATTACCCAATTAATTAGTTGTAGCCTTTAATGCCAGTGCAAGAGTCAGAAGTTCAGAGTCGTAAGTTGTTACATTATGCTCACGGAGTAAATACAAAGATTATGCTAATAATATGCTCTAATGGTCGTAAGCGCGACTGATGAGCACGAGGTCCCGAGTTTGATTCCCGAGTCTAGCAAAGTGTTATTGGGTTTTCTGTGTGGAAATACTCATTAGCCTTCCCCCTTTTACATGAGACTCAATAACGTCATCGGTAAAATGTGGATATACATCTCTGCCTAATCCCTCGGGAATAAAGGCGTGATGGTATATTATGTTTATGTAAGCGTATTACACTGAATACATTTAATATAGCGATTATGATACCATGGGACTCAAATTCTTAGTTCACTGAATCCATACGGAAGGTTCAAAAGGATCCTGTTTCATTCTCATTTTCTTATGTGCTTTATATGAAATTGAAACAGGTGGTCTGTACCCAAGAGAATCACGCAAGAAAGAATATCAATGGTTTGCAGTAACAATAGATTTTCCTTAATTAACCTGGCAATTAAGTAATACCTCGCCAAGTTTTGAAATTGTGTTTTCCCTTGAGTCCCTTTTAAGAATTCTCTGAACCCTATTAGGAATCCTGTTGTAGGCTGAAATAATAAGTTTCTAGACTTCAAAGAGACTAAGGAAAGTTAATTTAAACTTTTCACCTATCTAAATAGAAGCTACTTTTGTGAAATTTTCTTCAAAAGAGGTTGTTATTATTGTTAAACTCGTTCCGCTTGCCATTTAAGTGAGTCTATTACTTCGACTAATCGGGTACCGAACACATCGTTTTATTTTGATACAAAATTATACGATCTAAAGGCTGGTTTGTCAATAAATAAACCATACATAAGTTATTCGTCCAAAAGTCTTTCCCAATTTTAAATGAACAATTAAATAACTTTTATCCGGGTGTTTAATTAATCAGGCTTAAGTTTATTATGAGTTAAGTAATTAGTTCGTTAAAGATATCTGTTTTCATATGTTTTTACTAATTACTTTCTAGAATCAAGTATCATCTATCATCGAATACCAATCACCATATATCTATGTTAATTATGCCGTAATTCTTCAATGGTTGTGTCCACGAGCGAAACGATCATGTTTATATTATTATTTGTTAGAAGTCCTGCGCAATGGCCTCCCTCCTTTTTTCCACTTGTCGTAATGCCACAGAGTATCTGACCAGTTTTTAAGGTAGGCATCCAATCCGCATTCACGGTCTACCGCAACCCCGTCTTTGTTATGATAGGAAATATTTATATTATTTGATGAAACTATTTGATTATTAATAATGTGTTGTTTTGTCAGCAGGGGCACTCAAAGGGCATTGCAATCGGGAAGAAGACTTATTGCAAAGATGTTCGATGGCTCTACCAGTTCTGAGCTCCCCAGAAATTTCCTTTGCTCTCACCAGAGAAGAATTGGACAAAAGTTGCGTGTAAGTAAATTTATTTAATTATATCATATACACACATAAATACACAAATCAGCATCGAACGTCAGATGTACTACTGTAGTCCGACATTTCACCAGTGTGTTTACCAAGTCTCAAGTAATATTATTCTCATCTATCAGTCAATTCCAAAGCTCGAACTGCTACTTTTCGCGAAAAGTAACCGACGAGGAGATCGAACCCAGGACTTTAGCATTCCCGCTTTTAACGAATATACCAATAAGGCAGTGTTATTGTTCCATCAATGAGGAGCGATTTGTTAAATAAGCGTAAATAATGCTAATAATAATGATTGCGGCAATGGCTTAATTGCAAAGATAATTTATTATAATTAGGCATACATTATGCTTTCAGTACTAATCAATATATGAATAAATGTAGAGGAAAAAAATAAACTATTCTTCAATCCAATTCACATCTGCGTATTATTTCATTTAATGGATTTGAACAATACTTTAGCAGTTGTAAAATTTAATGAGAAAAGAGGAAAATCAATCATTTATCATAGCAAAAACAACAAAAGCTGACAATAAATTAAAGTAAAATCTAAAGTCCACAAAGAAAATTAACAAAACGCCTTTAATTTCCAATTACCGAACACTCGCTAGAATAGTTGCTCGTCTTTCTCACTTCAACGATATCATGGTGCAACGATCTCTCTCATTTACGCTAAACTTAACTTAGGGAAAGTAAGTAAGTTTGGCTAAAGAGCTCGCTACGTCAGGGACGACTAACTTCCAGCGCTGGAATGGCGCGGTCGGCACGCAGTTAGCTCATCTTAATTTAGTACTCTTGTTTGCGGTAAATAGCAATTTGAAACTAGTTGTCGGACTTCATTCAGCGCTTCATAGAGTCTGAATAGCCAATGAAGCACTTTAGTGCGGTCGGGTCGGCAAACATTTGAAATTACGCGCTGTTACCATCCCTAATACGGTTGGTAATTTTTTCGTACGCTCGGCTCTGTTGTATATGTTCGAGTATATTCTGGCAGTAATCCAGGAGTATTTCTTGTGCATGCGCAACGATGTTTACTGTAATGTATTTGTAGCAATAAATAATGATATGACATCTTCGCTATATTTTGTTTATATGTGTAATTGTAAGATACTATATATTTTACAAAAGCCATTGTATAGCCAGGTCACTGGTTGTACGAGGGGTATATTGAGGAATGGTATTCAGTATTCGGTTCTCGTTTCAGATATGTAAAACTCTTAACAGTCTTAACATTTCATTTTATCTTTTTTATATATAAAGTTCCGGTTTGCGTGTGTTCGTAAACACACTCTTAAACGGCTTGGTCGATTATGAATATATATATTTTTTTGATCACCTAACATATATGGTTCTTATCTATCGTTGGAGCTAACAGGCGGCGCTGTTGTCGAGATCCAATGAAACGGTCCGCTGGTTACTTAATTAAATAAATCTTACATTTGTTGCCAGTCCTAGATCCTCATTTGAAGTGTTATTGGAAAACGAATCATTCCTCTTCCCTAATCTAAAGATATGCGTTCGGCGCAGTCGCGTGCGTAAATGGCGTGCGTCACACTGTGAATCCAATTGTAATATTTTTTATTAAAGTTTTCCTTGTAACTAAATTATTTTTTTATTTTCATTTTTATTTGCCACCTACATGTTGTTTCGTCACTTATGGTGAAGGAAAAAATCTTGACTACATCTACACACCTGAGAGGGCTCCATAAAGTTGTTGTTGTTTACGATGGTGTGTGTAGTCCGCCAACCGGCACTAGGCCCAGGTGATGGATTAAGGCTTACTCTTTCTCACTCTGTTTGTTAAATGGGCCAAACTCACGACCCAGTCGGTTCCTCTACATGGCAGGCGACATCGCGGTAGATCCAGACGGAGATGGCGGGATGAACTTGACTCCTTTAGGAAAGACTGATCCGAATTAGCGATTGATAGAGAGAAGTGGAAGGAGAGTAGGGAGGCCTTTGCCCTGCAGTGGGACATTACGGGCTATTAATAAAATAAAATAAAATATGTTTGTTACGCGATCATTCCGTCAATTATGGACCGATTATAAAAATTCTTTTTTTGTTTTTGTTAAGCCAAGTAAAACATGCAATGATAAATCGACACGATTGGCGAAATGTATTTGTCGTGTCCGAGGCACAATTCGCCTCGCACTCGACAATTTTTACGTGAACTCGTTGTTTCAATGTCGCCATTATAGCAGCAAGGTATATTACTTTTATGTTTTACTTGGCACCGACTTCAATATTTTTCAATTACTATATTGTATAATAAAACATTTATTTTTTGCTTTTTAGTTAGTTTTGTTTTTGGGTTTTTTTGAAGTCGGTTTTTATTTTTTGTTAATGGAATTTCACATACCTATAAAAACTTATGTTCGTTATAAGCTATAATGAAGTTATTTATGTAAAATATTTTTATAGGACGGTATTTCATTGGAATTTCCGTAACTAAATGTTTTTATCAGTAACAGAATTAGTTGTATGATATTTATCATGAAAATTGATATTAGCTTTTTAAAAAAATATTGATCATAATTATCAGACTATGTATTTGACGGCACGGTTGGCACAGTGGTTTAGCGATCGACTGCTGCGCTACACGTCGCGGGTTGAAGTCTCGCTTGGAACAAATATTTGTATGACCTACAGAGAGTTCAAATTCAAATTATCTATTTGTAAACATAGGTAATACGTGGGATTTTACAATTAGTATAAAGTGTGTCCATCTATGTTTTGCATTGAAGCGTACAAATTTAAGTCATAACATTTATTCACAGCCAAAGTGAAATTAAATTATAGAGTACAAATAACAGTATAATAAAAAAGTACATGTCACATAATTTAAGGGTAAATATATTATACTACGGGTAACACATATGGGTATTATATACTAGGGTAACATCACAATATAATTTTTATAATTCTTAGTATAAAATAAAAACGTCGAATAGATATATATATCGGATATGATATCGGATAGTTGTTTCGAGTATTTGTGTATGTGAATATTTGTGTGTGTAAACGCACCCACTATACAGGAGTTATTCCTAGTGTGGGGCAACGTTTTAAAATAAAATGTATGTTATTTATTTGATAAATGTATGCGGGTACGCATACCTTCCGATTTATAAGAAATTCATTTTTTTTCTTTTGCAATATATCCAAATTTTTCGAGCAAAGTATTTCAGAGACAGAGTCGCCTTTAATTTTACGATGTAGCGTATTAACACCGTAAATTCTGTTTAATAGTACCATAAAATCTATTTAACGAATTTCTTAGGATCCCTAAGATAATCAAAGTACGTATTAAACTAACAATTTGTAATGAAAATCGGTATATACCTACTATGCATCCGTCCCTTCTAAAAGCGGTTTTCTCCATAGAACAATGTCTTTCGAATCATCACTCTATGGCTGGTTAACATGATGTAATTAGTTTACATCTTGTCCTCTGTCCTATATTTCTTGCCCTGGTTACCATTCCCGGGTCGGTCAAAGTGTTATTAGATTTTTCTATGGAAATTCTCAGTAGCAGCACGGAGTCTGGAACTGTGCCCGGTATATGGCAATAGGCTCGCCCTCTATTACATGGGACTCAATAACGGCATCGGCAGAATGTGGGTGTACAATAATATACCGCTGCTTAACGCTTCGGGGAATACGGGCGTGATGCTATGTTATGTATTATGTGCATATGTACATATGTATGAAAGAAAACCCCAATAACAATTTGCCCGACTTGAAAATCGAACTCAGGACCTAATAAAATAAACAGTTTTTGTATAACAATTTCGCTTGATACGATTCAAATATTTTGTACTGCTCTAGAGAATTGCCAGCTAGGAACTACATTACTCCATGGATACTCGGTAAAATAATAGTGTTACAATCTTTAGCAATAAATAATGTACGTAGAGGTCCGAGGTACAAATTCCCACTGGTCCCGTGGATTATAATGGGGGTCGCAAATGATAAATGTTGTACGGTCATGCTTTCTTTCCAAAAGGGATTAACCGCATAGGGTCTTAATACGAGCAGGAAAACCGTATGATTTGAAGTGATGGCTTGTTAACCCATTTCTGACATGTAGAGTAGCACGTTTTCCTTGATAGATATTGATATGAACACATTTACATAAAAATGATCAAGAGGCAAGGTTTTTATATCGGCCTTGACTTTTTTTTACCTGGTTTAAATCCCTCTATGACTCCTTACTAACCCACCCCTAAATTGTGAAGTGTTTGACAGGCAAAGTTCGCCAATTATGTTATAAGGCCCAATTAGAATTACATTGTAATAGGGCAGGGGTTCCCAAACTGTGCATCGCGACGCCCCGGGGCGTGGCGGTGCTGTTTCATGGGCGTCGCAAATCGTCTGCACTTATATAGTTTAATAGTCGAGAAAAAACAGCTGTTAGAACTATCTTGTGATACGAGCCTAAAACTACAATTTGATAAAGACAGTGTAATTCAATTTTGGAGCAATGTATTCCAAAAATATCCAATTTCAGCCCCATATTGAGAAGTTATGCTCAGAAAACCAAGCTCATCCGTCTCATTGATTGTACCTACAAAAATTTTATTATTATTATTCTATTCTTTGGAGTTTTCTTTAAATAAAATAAACTAGAGCTACACGTCTTCTTTTACAAGGGAGTCGCAAAAAAATTACAACATGTAAAGGTCACAGTATAGATAAGATTGGGAACCACTGTTATAGGGTATCGGGATATAATAATTTATCCATGTTGCTTCTGTCCAAAAAAATTTTAATTTGCCAGATTTGGGAATCGTACCCAGAATTTTCCTTTTCACGTATACAGTTATGCAACTGCCAGAAGCAGAGATCGTTTAATTTAAATAGTTATCTGGGTAATACTATCCTTTAAGATTGATCATCATTCATGATGTCATTCTTGAGTTCGAGAAACCCATTTTCAATTGGCAGTATTTAAAAGGTAATTAACTAATAGTGCAATACGGAGACACATAATCGATTTCTTAAAACTTCAATCACTTTTTACGATATACATATCGTCGTCGAAGTTCTAACACCACGTATGCCAAAAATAGCAATTGTACAGGAGAGTGAAAAAACTGCATAGTTTTACATATACACCGTTACCATACCATTTTATATTCATTTCATTTTACGTGTTACTATTGGATGATGCTTGTTTCTGATTGGCTGAAACAACGCGTCTTCCGATTCTCTAGCTAATGGCATCAAAATGTCAAAACCGCCAAAAATTACTTACGCGGTGTAAGAACTTCAACGACGATATTATTGTTGTGTATTATTGTTAAATGTGTAATTGCAGGTCAAGTAATAAGTAATATAACGCGCACACTGTAAAACTTAATTTTTTATCATATAACGGACATGTATTTCTCACAAAGTTCTGAACATTCCAGAGCATCTACAAAAGTGTTGCCACAGATAATAATAATGTATGTTTGCGTTCGGAAATCTACTATAATTCACAACAATTATAGCATTACAATATGTTACGGGATTCTTTAACAGAATTACTTGAAAGCAACTCATATTTTACTTTACACGAATGCGAATTGTACATGTTTTGAAGAAACCAAAAGGCAATATATTTCCATTTCCATTACTATACAGTATCATGGCAGCTTATCATGTCCGGATTTCGGCACAGTGTTTATGTATATTATTACTACGTTGAAAATAAAAATAAAACAATAGATTTACGCTAACCTAATCTAACAAATAAAAAAAAAAAAAAAACCACTACCGATCTAATGCGATTTTCATTTCATTTTATTCTTTTATTTTGAAACGTTACCCCGCACTAGTTTCCACATGAATACACCAGACCCGGAACAAATATGTGTAGGCCGTAGAAATATTTGCCCTAAGTGGGATAGAACCTGCGATACGTGACGCAGAAAGTAAATTGCTTGGCCACTGCCCCAATTATGTCGTATTTTAGACTATAAGTTGAGTAAACTACTGAACGGATTTTCATACGTTTTTCACCAATAGACAGAGTGATTCATCAAGAAGGTTTAAGTATATAATTCATTAAAGTTTTGTGTCAATTGGCTGAAATATGACGATGATGGCTGAAGATATGCCGACTGGGAGCTTTATTGGCGTGCGCCGAGTAAATGCTCGACGTAACAGGCTGATACGACACTACGACAGAAAAAAAATGAAGGCCTATATACTCTGCTACCTGTGCGAAGCCGGAGCGGGTCGCTAGTATATAATAAATTAATCGCCACGGATGTAATAAATAAATAGTTTGCTGCTCCTCTCGGCGCAGTCCCTTAGCAGTCCACACTGTAAGAAGAAAAGTTGGTCTTTTATGACAGGTTCCATAACCCATCACACAGTTTAAAACCGATTTATCAGAATAAAATGACTAATATCAGATTTTGTTACAGTGAGCTACGTATGGGCATCAAATGCATAGACAACTACACAAACGTTTGCATGGAAAAGCACGAGCAAGTTGTATTCCGTCGGATCTACGCCGGCATCACTGACGTGGTCCAGGAACTGTGTGCCAGGGGAAAGTACCAGGATGAGTACTTGAAACATGCTGACTGTGTGAAAATGGTCAGGTCAGACTATGAGACGTGCAGCAAGAACTACGAAGTCACTCTGATGACCTTAGGCAACCATCAGCAGGGCGAACAGTATCAGACTGATCAGACGGGAGTGGCTACCAGCCATGAGGACCATCTTAGAACTGTTTGTTGGTAAGTAGAGATAGCTTATGATCTCTTATCAGGAATCCATAAGATAAAATGTCCAGCGTGAAGTGAAGTCTTCCCCGTCCTCACTCATGTATGAGATAAATTTTATAATAATGCATCGTCTCTTTTTTAACTTGGGGAAATAACAAGAATGTACTACTTATGTTGTTGGATGTTAGAATATGCAAAATAAATGTGTAAAACCCATTTATATTGTAACTAACCGAAAGGAATTGCATTTTTTTTCTTACTGAATTATGTTACGACTTTTTATAAAAATTAACTTTGTAAAGAGAATTGCTTGAACGATGAGATGAATGAGAATTCGCTTCTCCGAATCCTTAGATTCCTTTTAATCGTTACTGTTTTTATTTGTACAAAGTATACATAATTCACAGTAACAAAACCCACGGAGGTTTCTACAGCACGTCTCTTCGAGTTTCCAACTACTCCAGCCTTTATTTGAGTTGAGGCACTTACAGCAAAGCCCATGCTGATAAATGCAAGCTTCTCGCTAACTGCTCAAAGTGCGCCATTCGCCGACTTACTACAGACAATATTCTACAAATTGTTTTGCTCAAAAACTTTCTTGAGATTTAGATGCGGAAGATTGAGATATTCTTGACATATTCCAGTAATGCATCATAATTCATATGCGAAGATTAAATCACGCCTAAGATAAGGTATCGTATGATTATGGTATCAGCAGATTTGCGTTCGATATCATGACGTCATCGGATCAAAAATATGTTTAAATTTTTCGCATGCATTATATTTATTTTCATAAATCGTTCTGAACTTGATGCACGACAAATTGCTAAGACCGCAATGAGACTCCAGTAGGAAAAAAAATACATTAATATGTATTAAAAATCTCGTGCGGATCCATTCACGTTGATACGGAACGCGTAGCACAAACTCGTTTATAGCCAGTAACGCCGCTGCTTCAGCGATTAGGTATTTTGTTTTTTGGCAACCGACAAGGCCGATATCTATTGGGAATCAACACGCTTCCATACATAAATACATTTTTATTTTTACAATAAGAAACCTCGCTAGAATTGGTTGAAGTTGTGGGTCTGTAGGGTCTCTTCAGACGAACGGTGTCACTCAATCTCAAGTCCCGCAAATTAAACTGTCATGGAAGTTATCAAGAGAAGTCCTGGAGAGTCGGTACTTCAAAGAGTCGGGTGGAGTCCTGAATATTGAATAGTCTGTGTTAGTAAAATATTCACAAATCGAACTGGCTCCCTCAGCCTCACGAACTAATTACTTGTCTGAAGCGCGATTTCCACTGATAATAATACTTATCTGTACCAATTTACATGTAAATTAACAACGCCCGACCGTGGTTCGTGGGCCTCTCTACGTTGTAATATAATTTTTCTGATTCTAACCGAGTCTTTATATTAAGATCGCAGTGAATGAAAGTCAAATATTCCGTTAAATTAAACTTGATGTTTATGACCCACGGCAGTGTTTGCTAGGGTGTCCCAAAAAAGACAAAAAATTTTTTTTTTTTGAATTTTTAAATGCATACCCTCTATATCTTTTATAAATGAAAAACCATACTCAAATATGAAATTTTATCATTCTAGCATGATTGCAACCCGTGCCGACCGAGCCACAAAGTTTATCAAATCTCATGTTTAATGTTAATATTTGGTTCTCCTATAAAATTAATAAAAATGCAATAAATGAAGTAAATAAAAGACAAAATTAAATTAGAGAAATATTTATCTTTATTTAAACACATAAAATAACAACAATCAGCCAGGGTAATTTCTCTTTAGGGTATGTTTTTTATAGTCTGGATAAAAATTTCTATGTTCCTGGATACAACGCAACAGGAATTATTTTTGCTCTTCTTTAGCCGTGATAAGTCCGTAAAATCTTGCATTAATTTGACAGTTCTTTCAGCAGTGTCATTTAAAATCTTCAAACGAGTTATCCTTCTTTTAGTTTCCAGAACAGCAGCATTATCTTCCCAAGGCACATATTCCTGAAGAAAAATGTCGTCGATCTTCAGTCGAGATTTTTATTTTTCTTCTTTTCTATCTGAATTTCCCCCTCAAAAACACTACGCATAGTTCGACCGATTAAATTAGATTAAAGCTTTGTTCAGTTGTGCTATAAAAAACATTAACAAAGATGTAATGTTTGTCTCAGCAACATGGTATTTTACGAAATCAAGGCATTTTTCAATGTTATTTGAATCGATGTTTTTCCAATTGTATCTGAACTTTTTAAAGATCGGAATATCTGGAGTGCTAGTAATTTGCTTTATCTTGTTACAGTTTTATGAACCAACTCATAAACATGATGACGACTAGCGAAAAGTAACAATTCTCTTTCTAAAGTCTGCCCCAAAAGAGCACAAGCTCCATTGAAACGTCCAATATTCGAAGATGTTGTGTCGTAACACATTATTTGTACCTTGTCATTAACATTCCAGTTATAGAGGGCAGTTGAGATGGTTTTAGCGAATTGGCGAATTTACTGAATCGAGAATTTGTTAATGGAGATGTAATCGATGTTCAGACCAAGCGCTTCTACGAGCGCATGAAGAATGTAAACGGAGTCTCTTATGCTTAGCTGGCATCGATCTAAAGCTACGACGAGTTTAGGTGTTATCAGATTCTTTCCGCTGGCAAGCTGACTTCGTCTGAATCATGTGGATATTCCAAGTTATGTGTAGAATAAGTCCATGCAAGAGCCAGTAACTCTTTTTGTCTTAGTTTTGTTTCCTTTTCCTCTAATCGTCTTAGTCTAGCTCTTTTGTCTTTGTCCGCCAAGTTTTTGTGTACATCAGGTAAGCATCCCGGTCGACCTGGCTCTCTCTGATTTTTCAAAAATAATTTCTCTTCCTCTATTTTCATTCTTTCAAAGGCATCAGCATGTGCAATATCAAATAAGTTATCAAGGTGTCTTTCACAATTATTTTCTGAGTTCTTTTACAATTTTTTGCAGCTCTCTCCAAACGTGGTTTTTGTAGGAATTCTTATGTTTTTCCAAAATATAATGCACTTCCTAATCACAAGATTAGCACTTTCACTAAAAGTCGTTTGACTTCGCGAATATTGTCAAACAAGACAGCGAGAACTTGTCGATTAGATGGTATTTTTTTTTTTTTTTTTTTTTTTTTTAGTTGTCTCTCGCAGTTAGCTCAGGGAGCTTTTACTGCTTAACCGGGCAAATGGCGAGACCAGAAGGGCCTCCAGCCGAGGATTAGATGGTAATTTTACACCATTTATTAAATGGTTTTGGAAGTCCGGTAAGAAAAATACTTTGTTTATCACTCCGTAATTCAACTGACATCTTTATGCAAGAAATAACAGCGTACTTATATTCTAAAAAATCACGTATGAAATGACAAATAAAACACGTAGTTACAGGTCGCAGTGCAGTACCCGCGCAATTTGTATGGGCGAGTTTAAATCGCAAGTCGGCACGGGTTATCGTTCATAAAATGGACTAATCTTTTGTTTTTAGACTATATTGGGTTATTACGAAAGTTTTTAGAAGGTATGCGTAAAAAAAAATCGCACTTGAAATTTATGGGACACCCTAGTGTTTGCAGAGGCCGGGGCATTCAATATTTTTTTTCTAATATTATTCACCTAAATGTTCTTGCGTTCATTAATTTTATCGGGTTTACGTAAATTGTAAGAATTTCCTGGATAAGCTGATAAAGAGCCTGTTTGGAAGACATTTTTCTGCGCCCCTCTCCTCACCATTAAACCCTGATTAAGATTCAGTTTGGATTAAGTGGTATACTTAAGAGTTTTTCGGTGTGTTAATGACTCCTTTATCCCCGCCATTCCATACAATTGAATCTACAATTTGTCGGACATTTGTTGATTTGCGAAAAAGGAAAATGGTTTTCTTTTCTTTTTTGGTTTATTTCTGCCTAATACGGATACTAATTACTCTTTTTGTTCGTATTTTGTAACATAATTTTAGTAAAATTTGATACCATAATATTTTCGTATACAGTTACATTTGCATCGGAATGTTTGTGCGTTTGGTGAGTTTTTTCTAGTAAAAATATTCGTACACTATCAGAGGATTTATACATCGCTGCCCATGCACGGGCACAATGGAAAGATGAACAAAAACACTGTTATTTGCACACTGAAAAAAGCAACTACGTGAACTGTGCCGATGGTGACTGCCTGAATTAAACCTTGCAAAATTTTGTTTCACAGCTAATGTTTACTTTATTTTAAACACACGGACGTAGGAAATAAAGAATTCTTTTCTCTCAGATAAAGAGCATCCAAAAGTTTCTACTAAATCAATAGTGATTTACGCCATCTACTTTTTTTAAACATTTTTTCGTTTGTTCTTATTCTACGATGTTATTCGTAATGTACGCGAATTTATCCTATTTAATTGGATCGTATAGAATTCAAATGTAGGTATGTGTGCAGATGTCCACATGACTTTGCTGTGTGAATTGGCACTGGAAACTGAGGCTAGTTAAGCCTACTATTACAATACATGCTTACTTCGCTTTGCATTTACTGCTGTTAAGTTTCAAAGGGCATACAAAAGCGGATCGGTAGTATGAGGTATCTACGTATGTATCGCAGTCGTGTCCACTTTAGGTCTATTATGTCCATGTTTCCTATAGAGTTATGTCCAAATATCAGTTAAGGGTCATATGTTCAGCAGTGGACGAATGTGGGCTGATGATGATGATCCTTTACGGAATTCCAGTACTTTGGTAATTTAAGACTTGAAGTTTCGGACTACATATTTAGTGAATTTTTAAACTATATATCTTAATTTATGTATCATTTATCTTATTGTAGTCTAGAACCAATGGGCATTTCTTTTTTAATTTTAAGTAAGTGTTGCCATTCTCTTGGACTTCCCCTGTATCCTTGGTAAAGTTTAATAAATTGCATCTCACAAGTACACACTCCAAGACCTGAAAAACTAGGGTTCTGTAGATCATATAAATACTAATATCGCGGGGGAACCGAATACTTGTGACACGTACCGTAGAAAGCTTTTTTTTTCCTGTATCGTAGGTACAGTTTACAAACACACATGTCACATGCACACACAACCAGACCCGAAACAAATATCTGTAGATTATACAAATATTTGTTCCGTACGGGGACTGAACCCGCGACACGTAACGCAGAAAGCTAATCGCTTAGCCACTGCGCCAACCGTGTCGTCAAAGCTTACTGCGCATGTCAACCGTCCTTTTTCCTATGTATTAGTAACCGTCTGTTAGAGTATACATACAAAGTACTCGCATTGAAAACTATATAAAACTACACACTGTATCAGTTGCTTCATAATTGAAGAAGCCAATTGACTTCAATAGCGACGAATTGGCAGAGATGCATTCACGCAGTATTAGATATGCACATCTGTACTAACTGGGACATAAACCTACATACATCACACCTGTATTCCGCGAAGGGCTAGGCAGATGTGTACTATTATGGTACTGACGTTTCGCTGATGCGATCCTATTGCTGTCCACCGGGAACAATTTCAAATTTCGAGCTTTTAATGAGAACTTCCATACAGAAAAAAACTATTAGGAGTCGTATTGGCAACCGCTCATTGGCAGCCTGCAAGTTTCGAGACGGGGCTCACTGCCATGGTGTACTAGATGTGGCGGATTTAGATGTAGGTAGTTACTTTAACGGAACCAACTGATACTAAACAAATATAATAATTAATTATCACTAACGTCACTATCCTCCTATCATTTTAGTGATTGCTTGCCTTACATGCAAGAGGGTATGAGTTCAAACCCGGCCTGCATCTCTGACTTTTCGGAATCATGTGCGGATCAGAATTAAATTATCATTTGTGTTAACGGTGAAGGATAACATCTTGAGGAAACTTGCACACCTAGGGCGACAGTAATGGGCTGCATTTATTATTATCTATTATTTTATTATTTACACACAGAATCGGTGGAGAATCATCCCGCTGTCAACACGTAATGTATAAGTATAAGCGTAACGCCAACGCTCCCAGTTTTGTGATTTTACGAAAATGAACCAGCGCGTTATCTTAGTTTCAGCGTAAAGAAGGTTTCAGACGGCATCGCTCGTGAAAACTGACCCTGCTATTTCGTGTGAGCAATGGATGGGGACCTCTTTAACCCGTCTCAATTATTTTATATGATTTTAAGTTCACAGAGTACACCGATATGGATATAACCAGTATCAATTTTCCCTACGATTTGTTATTGGCAATGTCCTGTGGCCTCGTCCAAGCCTCATGATCACGTCTGTGTTCTGTGGCTAGGTTAAAAATCAACCAATTAGTCCCTTACGAATCAATCAACTTCCATCGAAGTCCTCTACTGTAATAACATATATTATAATAACATATATTATATAACCTATATCTTTATCTGCAACGGTTTCTTCTCAGCTTTTGCATCCAAACTACAACTATAAACGTTCCTCCTGTCCGGAGGGTATTCTACGTTATGTCCCAATGTCACTTGCCATTGAACCGAAAAAGAACAGACGCAGTGAAGGACGTAGGGCAGTATTATCATCTTTCACTTAAAACTTAGATTAGGTTCCCACCAGGTGAAACAAAAATGGCACGCAAAACTAATTGGCAATAGCAGTGTGTTGTTATTATCAAACAGGAGAATTATGAGAGAACGTGCTATTTTATGTCTCGGATCAACACGGATTATCACTATCAATAATGACACAACAACTGTGTGGTGGCAGATGAAGGTGTTAATCCTATTATCACCTCTTCCTCCTGCTTGGGTTGTAATTATGCCATAGAGAAAAGAGAGTCGCCGTAATTATGACGTAGCCCTTTTATTTTCACTTTTTAAGCTTCAAACTTTAATAACTGAAGCAGATCCTGGTCTGAAAATTCATTAGGCTTCTTCTATGCAAATTGGGCAATATTTAAAATTAAAGCCGTCAGCGATTTTGGACCTTATATACTCGAGTTTAAGAGTTAATTTGTTGGAGAGGAGTGTTTAATAATATTGTGTTCGTTTCAGTTCATTCCAAGAGTACCTCATGTGCTCAGAGCAGACGGTGCAGAGGTCTTGTGGCGATGAGGCTGCATTGTTTACGAGCGCATTCCTGAAAAGAATGGCATCGAACATAATTAAGGTTAGTAATTAAATTTAAACTATTGGTACTTTTATACGGGTTCATAATTTTGTCTGACACCAAAAACTTTCCTTTTATTTCATCAGTTGGAGGCCAACATTCGCAAATAAATTTCATTGTCATGTTTTGTATGATTAAAAGGAGTAATTTATAGTATTAAAGGAGTCTTGAATTTTTCATATGCTCCTGAAGTTCGCAATGGTTAAAAAGTCAATCTTAATCCTACCGCGTACAAAATATATAACATTCAAGTACGACACCAAAAGAACTGAGCTTCCGAACTCCTTCAAACTTTATTATTTCTTTCACAAAATTACGAGTTTTCTGGAGCCAAACACGAGACAATGTCGTGATGTGAAAAACTCTTCCTATTTCGTTCGTGACAAAACTGGTTGGTGTCTCGTAAATATTGTTGTTTTTTTTTTACAATTTTAACAAAAACTATAAGTGCGTAATGGGGTCAAATACCCATCGATTTATCGCGTAACGGTCATTTATAGAATGCCAGATTATTAATTAGATTTACAAGGTTACTTTCGATAGTACTTTATTAATATTTGGCAACATGATTGCAATTCTATTAAATAGTATATCTATATGCGATATTTATATTGAGAGCAGTAAATGTTTAAATTATGTTTATTGCTGTTTATAAATTTTTGAATTAGTCATTTGTTTTCCCCTTCAGTTGCTTCTTAAAAATATTATTAAAAAACTAAAGTACTTTTCTTTTGTGATGGTTGTATTGTTAAGGTTTTAACAGTAATATTTGTTTTACAGAACTTCTGCTTCGAATACAACGGACAGGAGTGCGGGTTACCAGGCAAGGGTACGCATGTCTCCCACAACGTTATCTTAATCAGTGTTGCAAGCCTTGCGCACTTAGCATTTTATGCATCTGGCAACTTAGTTCCCACGTAAGTTTTAGCAAGAAACAATGCAGAATTTAAATTTAGAACACTGTGCGGTGTGTAATTGCCAGCAACAAGTTTGTCAATAATGACTGATGCAATGTTTAATGAACTGTAAGAAATGAATGCGGGTGAATGTTGCAGTTCCTCGGTTATAAACCTGATAGATACTATTTATTGTAGGTAGATTATAATCTCATTGTGTTACGCCTTTTTCGTCGTCCATTGTAAATTGTGTAAGTAGTAAATGATGAGCACTGAGTATTTAATGTAAATAATATTCCAATGCGTTGCCAAATAATTGTAGTCATTGATATGTGTAGATAACATTACGTTTACATAATTTTCTCGACTGTGGTGTAGCCAATAGATGAGGTTTTGAATTTGACAGCCTGTGTGTACGTATTTGTAGTTCTATTTTTACTACCTAATGTGCTTTCAGTATCCTGACAGATTGAAAATCTGTTCATTTGGTTGTTATCATAAGCGTAGTCGGGCTTTTAAATATATTTTATCGTTTCTGACTAACGGTTATTATTTCCAATTGAAAAAACAGTTTAAAATTGCTCAAACAAAATATGAACGCATTCTCTTTTGAAATGTATGACTTATTGGTAAAGAATTTATGAAATTATTAAATGTTAATTTTTTATGTGTATTTTTTAATTTATTGTATTTTCAATATTTTTACTGTGTATACATATATAGCTTGTAGATAAATATATTATAAGGATGTCAGTCTTTATATTAAGCTCAGAACATCCTGTGATAGTGTATAAGTAGTTGAAGCGTTATTATAATCAATAGATTAATAAAATAAAAATAAAAACTTAAATGTACTGTGTACAACTAATGGCAAGAGAGAAAAAGATTATTGAAGGTCCAAAATAAAAAGTTCGTATTATAAATACTAAAAACCTTACACTATTGTCGTTGGCTGTACACTTGTACAGTGTTAGTCAAAATCATGTTTAATTGTTACAAGAATATTATTAACTTGTTATTATTTTTGTAGTTTCATTATTGTTTTATTATTAATAATTTTAGTCATTCCTCGTATACTTTTATAGCTTTTTTTACTAACGTGGAGAGGATAGAATAGGAGAATGTATGATAAAATAATAATGTCAATACGAAAACGTATAATATGCTATTATAATATAGAGGTTGTGTTCAAACATTTTTTTTAACATTGAAATTTGAAATAGAGGATTAACATTTTACCTTTTTGATTTCGTATATAAAATCAAGGAGCCCTGACATATTAGTTGGTCAACGTCTTTCGACTTACCCACGGAGAAATGAACAAATGGAGAGCCTACGATGACAATATCTACGTATATTGTTCTCGAGAATCATAGAGTCAATTTGTGAGGTGCTCGCGAACAACAAACGCCAGCTATCATTTTACAAGGCTCCATCGGCGCAGATGACGTAATGACGTTAGGACATAATACAACGCAGTGTTTCTATAAACTTCGTACGGATTAGCACTTCATTTGTTTATTATTCCGTCGTTATTGGTATCAAGAAGTCAGTGTTTTTTAATAGGGTACCGAGTAAATGCCTACGTGGGTAAAAAGTACTTGTAAATAAACTGTTGTAAATCGTATTTATAATATAAGTGCTTCCTCGGCGATTAGCATCGTTAACAAAAAATATTTTTATTCAAAAATGGGTTAACTAAAGGAAATATGAATAATTAATTATGAAGGGATTATGTTTTTTTTTCAAATCGTATTATAATTGGCGACTCATAATTAAGCATTCGTTTTTAAGACTTACTGTTGTTATAAATTTATCATATTCTTGTATGAATTTAAGGCAGTTATACTACAGAAAAAAATATATAAACCAAGTAGCAATACTCTAAATCGTTTTAAAAATAACAACACGTTTCTATAACATTTAACCTATTTGTAGAACAGGTGTAACTAAAATAGATATAAAATATCTACATATCATTACCTCTATGATTTGTGTAGATCTGTATAAATATAAGGGTGTATATTGCACAGCACTGTATCGGAGTAAAGGTTGGTGTCCACTAGTTACGAAATGCGAGGCAATGGAACTTGAAAGAATTTTCTTTTTTTTTTGTATCAGCAGGGTAATCACAATAGAGGACATCCATGAAATTGTGACAAATCATCAATGTACATTGAGTTCTGAATTGTCGATTGGAGTGATTTTTAGAGCTTACTGCGCAATGTACGAGTACATTGTTGAAAAGATGAAATTGAATCGATTATGAGCGTGATCGAGATTACCTAGCCGGTTTAGCTCAGTTCAGATCACTAATTATGCATTGTAATATTGTCGACCCTCTTTCTAATTCTAGTGAAATCTTCGGTCGAAATATTGCTTTCTAATGAGCTATAGTAAACACATTCTACTTTCTATAAGATGGCATTAAGATAGCTTCACACATCATCCTGTAGATCAACTGCTGAATACTGATCGTTACATATGTATAAGAGTAATTAGGAACTGTAAAATAATGTACCAAAATATAACAATTGCCCACCCATTTAACTGATGTTTTCAAGACTTATGAAAGCGTGTAACTTCTTGCATTGCCTCGCGTCCCGAAGCCAGTGGATACCGCCCATATCTTTCAATGATATTGTTAATGTTAATGAGTATTTTAATATTAGTGTATTTGTATCCACTAATTAGATGATGAATGTAAAAGACATAGTCTTTTAGAGATTATTCATCTATGAAAATAAATGAGTTCAGAATTGGATTTGTAGTTTCTGTTCTAAGTCATAAAAATCAACACATACAAGCAAAAAGTAAAAAGTTCAAAATGCAGTGTATCAAAAGGAAGTAGTCCGTAAATCGTGCTTACCTTAACAGAAAACAAAGCGTGAAGATAAATATAAAGCTGTACACCAGAATATTATTATATGAGCTGTAAGTTTAATAAACTATGAATATTTTTCTAGAACAATGCCTTTATAACGCCTTTACTGTATTAACAACGGTAGATATTATCTAAACACCTACGTAATATATTCCAGTTTAAAGTGCATTATGATGTTAAAACAGCTAACTGAATAAAAACGTTTCGAATAATATCTACTTAATGAAAAGGTTCTTAGCGAGCGAAGCACGACCGTACCGCGGCGCAATATTCCGTGAAAGAATAAAAACGGACAGACGACAAAATGTGCATCGGATGCTGGTGAAAACGAAAAAGTCGGTCAGATTTGACCAAAAAGTTTCTACTTTAGAGTCTATTTACAAATAAAAACGAGAGAACCTCGTGCTTTCTATTTTTGTGTCTTTGTCCGCTGACCTTTTGTGGATCAAACTTTGGTACAACACAAAGTTCCATTAGGGAAAGCGCTCGGGAGTCTTTCGTAGTACATACGAGTAGATATGATTCTACTAAGATCTTTTGAAGTCAAAGTACAGGATTTAATGTTATCAAAAAGCTGATACAGTATGTACCTTTTTGGAGTTCTGTGTTAAGGTTTATTGATACAAACTTACCTTTTCTGGAAAACAAGTTACGACAGTAATGGATTAGGATATGGATATGGATACGACTTAGAAGTTACGAAGAGACAAAAGTCTAAAATTGAATGTAAAACCCAGCTTACCTTTATCGTAGTTTTTTGGTTACGAATATTTGCTGAAGTTTTATGTGTCTCTAGTACCCAACAGTACTTTCTGGCGTACTTTTCATATGTCAAGTAAACTGGTATGTATACATACGTACCTACTTAATTAAATACATATTTTGATTGGAAAATTATCCCTTCTAAGCAACAATAACTGGAAATCCCGACGAGTAATTAATCTACTTTAATACTCTTTGTTACCTGTGTGCAGAACAGCTCATTTCCGAGGGATGGCATTTAATATACGTCTTTTTGTGGAGTGGACGGCAGCCGTGAATCATTCTGATGGAAAAGAGCGGAGATTGGCAACCAGTTATCTGGAAATTTTGTTTAAATGCAATATTTTGCGATGACTACTTTTTCAGGCGTGCATTTTGTGAGAATATTTAATTAGCTACATTTTGTAATAATGCAATTTAGCCAGTGTAGGTCCATCTAGATGGACGGTAGGTAGGCCCCCGCTCCAATGATTATATTTATGTACATAAATACATACAAGTAAATATGAAAAATTATGTTGCGGCACGTCCTTCCTCCCTGACATTTCAGCGGCGACTAACCAGCTAAGAGCGCGCGCATCTTACTCGTAATTTTATATACATTACATTAGTTTACAAATAAACTATTGTAATTAAAATAAATAAAATATAGTTAAAAAATTGCTGTATATTTTTTCAATGTTGGTGTTCAGTATATTGCACAATATCGAATTAAAGGTTAATTTAATTACTTAAAATTTTATCGCTGACTGTACTTCAGAATCTAGAATAATCTTTTCGTATATACCTCAGTAAAAAAGTGTTCATTCAACATCGCTTACGTAGCGAAACTGGCGAACCGCGTTTTAAATCTCCTTCGGATTCCGTAAGCCGGAGCTGATCACTTCCTCAGAGAAATCAGCAGCGACTTCTAATGAAAGCCGATTATTCTTTATTTGATCGCAACCGGGATGCACTGCACTGAAAGACTGAAGTTCTCCAAGCGGGAAATCGTTTGAAACTTTCCTAAAGAACGTTTTATATATTTTATTTCTAGTATTTGTGTTATATTTTGTATTGAGTAGGTACATACCTACATATATTTAGAATCATGTTTTAATATTAAATGGTTTTGACAGCTATAATTTAAACATAGAACATTTTGTGCGATCAGAATCAAACAACAACATGAAACAAAAATCCACAACTACCGTCATACAATATATTGTAACATCGAAACTATTTTGTGTTTGATGTTTTTTTAATATCAAAAAAATTTGATTGTTTTTGTGTGCAAAAGGGACATTTGTTTAGATTTTTTGTGTTTTAAAGTTTGTACATGTGACGTGTTAGCTGCAGTACCACAGGAGGAATTATATTGTGAAACGTCATTTGATAATGAAGGATGAAAATGATAAGGAACGATGATGAAGCAACTGTGTCTGAGTAAAGAATCCATGGGCTTGCACCCTCACTAATCTCAATCCACCACCAGACTGTAAAGCGATAAACTGTTAATAGCCCAATGTCTAT
Source organism: Shargacucullia verbasci (assembly GCA_947562105.1). Lineage (NCBI taxonomy): Eukaryota > Metazoa > Arthropoda > Insecta > Lepidoptera > Noctuidae > Shargacucullia > Shargacucullia verbasci. The sequence continues at coordinate 8,116,490 of OX387289.1, read as the reverse complement.
ACGTATGAGCATATCAGCTAATAACACACCCTCGCCTTTGTAAATCACCGCCACAACGAATGGACGTAGTAATATTGCCGGTAGCACAGAAACACCACATCCTTATTACAGAATCTCACTACAGTGACGTGTGAAACCAACCACCCTTTATACTAGTTACCTGCCCGAGAGTATTAATAACAAGTACGATCGTTCTCCAAAGTGGCTCGCAATTAATGGGGAAGGTTGCAGCGAGGTCTTTCTGGCTAATCAATTACGATACTGAACATTTTCTATCTTTACACCCCAGATTCGGGTACCTAGTTTATGTACAACGTTCACTGTGGGTGTAAACTGTCTGATTAAGTGGATAATGGGGTTATTAAGTGATGACATGTGAAACTAATGTTATTAATTATGTGCGAACTTGATGTGCAATGATTTGTGATGTGTGCAGTGTCGACATTTCGTATGCAGTATTGCAGAGTTGGGGTAAGTTTAGAAAGTAATTTTGACGGCATGGTTGGCGCAGTAGCTAAGTAATTAGCTTTCTGCGCTACATGTCGCGGTTTCGATTCCAGCGCGGATCAAATATTTTTTATGTTTTGATAGTTGTGTTTGATAGTTATTTTGGGTTTGGCCGTGTGTATGTGACATGTATGTTTGTAAACTGTACTCACGATACAGGAGTTTTATTTATGGATTTTTACAATCATATCACATGCGGCCATGCTAAGATGGATCTTCAAATTTTACTAGACATGGGAGCGGTGCAATTTGAAAGTCTTGCCTGGGCAGCGGACACCAGCCCCCGTATTACGTAAGAAAAATGTAACAGTTGCTGTTGCTAATAAACATGCTATTTCGTATCCTCTTATGAATAAATGTATAAGCAAGAACGGGATGCACCATTTGTGATCAACAAACAGTACTGTGGCTTTCCGGTTTTTCTTGCGTAATCGAGGAGAGACATTAAAAAATGTGTATGACATGTATATGGTTTTGATTTTATGGCTCCACACCGTAGACTACAATAGCATCATTATTATAAATGGTTGTTTACTACATTTCAAGTGCTTGTTGCCCTAACAAAAGACTGAATATTTTTGCTGTGAAGTCTTTGTTTATTTTTGAAGAATATACGTCACTTAAAACGTTGTAATACTCAATGAGTATTCTATTGTTAGCGATGTGTATCACAGCCTGGGGTGATACGGAGACTGGACGGTCTCATTTGTGTAAGTAGGTCCTAAAAGTACCTGTGCCTCGCGGCATAGTGTCCGCAGCCTCTACCGATAGCTTTGTACTTCACGTAATTTAGGTGCTTCTTCTTTTTGATACTTTCTGCTTCAATGCTATACAACAGGACTGTACTAAAAGAATATATGTGTAGGAAGGCAGAACCTGCTATGTACTTAGCCATAGCGCAGCTGTTAAAGAGTGGTCCACCTGGATCCCAACCCCAATTTTTCTCTCTATATATCCCGTCCAATTAGGAACGTCCAATAATTGTAGGAACTTTTGTTGTACCATTAACGAAAGTTTACCGTGAACAAACTATATCGAAAATCTGAAGGCTCCATTAATATTGTTCTAATAATAATTTTAGCTGAATCTTGTTGTCGGCGCTCACATTATTCTGCTGGCGTATTAATAAATTTATTTTAGTAATATTTTATTTAGTACAAGACAATATCGCCTAGAGCCCTTACTTAATAAACATGAAACTAGTTTATGAAAGGGTTGGCAATGAGGAGCTTTTGGAACAGATATTGTATTACAATAATAGTGTCTGCTTTAAATAAAATTGTGTAATGGCCTAGTAGGTATAAATAATGTTATTATATTCCATTATAAAACATCTTTTATCATATTTTGTTTAAATAGGTTTTGTAGGCTATCGTTCATATAGGGCGTTTATCCATAAAAAATAAATATATAGGAAGACTGGTTGTGCACACGACTTTGTCCGTGTAAGATGAATTTTCAAATAAACTTTACTACCCTGCTAAATTGAGCGGATACACTTATAAGGCACCTACCTGTGAAATTTCAAGTCCGTGTGCTTTATAGTTCTTAAGATTTCGATATTAGACAGTGAGATTATAGTTATCTTATTCTAATTAAAGTCTTCTGATTATTATTACAGTCTCAACAAACATACTTAAATTCGACCACACAAATAGAATACAATAGCCATCGAAGATCCTTAGATGAACGTTGATATATGGGAAACTAGACTTTAGTCACAAGGTTTACTGTGTACGGTATATACGGAGGTTTTACACAGTGCACTGTTTCTATAATAGCGATTTGCCCGTCACCATTCTCATTTTAAATCTCAACTTTAATATCGCAACCACTTCCATCGCACAACAAAATATAAAAATGCTGAAGTTTAAATTACTGCGTCCAATACTGACTTCCAACACTTTTGAACGCGCACATAATACCAGATATTCAGAAAAATGAGGCGAACAAAGTTGCGGGTTCTTTGTACTTCGGATATCATGACGAAGCGGCTAATATAGCTGAAAAAGTAAAACTTGCCTCAGTAAGGCGTTGAATTAGCCCACTGGTTTGCGAAAGTTAACTCATTTCCTTGAAAAAACTCCTTTTGTTGCGTGCACCCTGTCGGCACGTACCGCGTTTTCCGGAAACTTTCAGAATATTACCTACATTTCCTCACTGTAATTAGGTTTGCAAATATTTTTGTTTGCCCCCACCTTAATATATCTTTCATGCCTGTCTTGTTGACCCACGTTACGTGTGTCGTTTGTTCTTATTTATTGGTAAACTTAAGGAATTACTTTGGACGAAATTAAGATGTGGAATAAAGTGAAGGGAAAACTGTGACTCAATTTGCTTTTTCAGTCATTATTTTTTGTAAATTAAATAGAGAACGTATTCTATAAGTTAACAAAACATATCTGTAGGGATTTACTTGTACGTGATGCAATATCACACTAGACAAGTGGTTGCCGTCATGCGGTGACAACGGACTCCTAACGACGCCCGAGGGAATCTCGAGGAATTCATAAACATATTTATGTAACAACCGAACTTCTGTCCGTCAATTAATATTAAACTGACTTTTCAGATTAAAAGACTTTTTTGTGTGCACTATCATCAAACTTTTTGTAATATGCACTTCAAACTTTGACACTTAAGGAGTTAATTTTTAAGTAATTTTCTCTCTAAGCTTGTTAGAAAAGAAATTCGAATTTGTTTTTAATAAAATATTCGTTTCGTACTTACTTTGTTAGTACTTGGTTTCTTCATAAAATCTATCCAGCAAGAATTTATATAATAAAAAACATTTCTTTCAGGTCAATTTATAACATAAAATATTATCGGTTTATTTCGCAGTTTACGACCCAATACATTAGCTTTGTTATATATTGTGACCATTATTTTTACTATTCGTCCATTATTCTCTTAAGTATTTGTATTAGTCATGTCTTCAAATCGGGCATCTAACAAAAGTCCAGATTACAAATACGGCGTAATGACGTAACAAATCTACGTCTGCGACAATGCCAATACCAAGACTAATAAAAAAAAAAAAAACAAATGGACGTCTCTTAGGGCGAGCAAAACTTTTTTGGCATTAAATCTTTTCTCTTTGCATTTCGGTGCAGAATTGGAGCACGCCGTAATAATTGATTGGATTATACCTTTCATCGGACCGGTCATACGTGAGTCCTGTACATGATTGGTGTATGCGAGAGAATTTATTTACTAACTGTGACAATAAAACGCGTTATCTACGTCATACAAATTCATTTGTTTCGGACAGCCGATGTCGCGACATGAATAAAAAACAATACATTAGCTTAAAGTTCACTGTGTAAAAACTGTTCTGTTTCAGAAAAAAGCTTGCCGTCGATAATAAGGCTATTGGCATGTTTTTGAATATCTGAGTAGGAGTTTAAGGAGTAGATACCCGTGGTTAATGATTTTGCATTCACAGCGTGACTTCAAAAATATATTCGGATAAAAATATTCAAATATTACGAAACGATTTTTCCTTATCGTTCTGTAAGGGTAAAGCAATTGTACCTGAACAGCCAGATCAATCTTTCGTTGTCGCGATGGCGGTGCGTGCACCGTTTTATAAAACAAGGTGGATTGGCTTACACATTTTATCGTTCAAGAAACCGTTTAGATTTTTAACTACCAACACCTTTAACTGTCAGTTTGTACGAATTTTTAAGCTATACGTTTAACATACCCCAATGTTGGAAACATTAGGTAGAGTTCGCAATTTATATCCTTGACAACGATGCTGAGTGAAAAATGTAGCGACGTATTTCAGCTTCGACTGAAAAGTAAATTCTTAATTGCGTACTCTGTTTTCTGTCTTTGGAAAAGGGTAAAAACCTAAGTATAGTGGGTAATGTTGGCAAGATATTGGCAGGAAACAGAGTGTGACGGGGGTAGACGTTTGTAGACGCTTTCCTACAGATTTCCGCCGAAATGGCGGTTGTACGAACACTCCAGTGCGTTATTGAGGGACGCGCGAAATGTTTCCATTTTTAAAATGGTTTTAGTTTTCAGTTGTTTGAGAATAAAGTACGAATGAAAAGTTGATTTTGTAAGTTACCAGGCCTCACGCGATATGACATGTATCTACAAGTAATTCTTGAGAAGGGGAATGGAACAAATTTAAATAGTACTATCAATTCTAACTGATATATTAAAAATCTGTTGTATGACGCATTAACGCACGCGAAACGCATTCTAAAGTATACCGCGCAGAGATAGCGATAGCTCAGAGGCTAATGAACGGCTAATCACTGGCTGATGTCCTGAACCTGAAAATCACAGGTTCGATTACTGCACGCAGTCAAATATGTCATTCCACAAAAATATCTTTACATATAAAATTCTTCTCCTACTAAACGGCTTCATCGATTTTGACGAATATTTTTTCGAACTTATGGTGTCCCCTGGATGGTTCTTAGTTGTACTTGGATCCGGTAGGTGACGCTGTTGTCGAGAAACAGATATTTTTAAAATTATAATATACACGCGACCGATGTCGCGGGCTAGTATTTATAGAAATGGTGATGATGATGATGACCGAATTTCGGTCACAATGGCCAATCTCACCGGAGATTAGCCAACTACGCAGGTGCTATTATAGAGCACAAGTGTGTGCGCAAACACAGGTGCTCTCTCTATTCCTTCACTCTCATAGTCCGATGGGACGGCAATCCGACATGACCGGACAGAGATCAGGCGCAGGACCAACCGCTTTACGTGCTTTCCGAGGCACGGTGTGTATTCATATATACAAAGACCCAGACCCGAAACAACTATTTGTAGATCATACAAATATTTGTTCCATGTAGGGATGGAACCCGCGACACGTAGCGCATCAGTCGATCTCTCAACCACTGCGCCAACCGTGCGTTTAAAGAAATACGTAGGTACGCATAAACTAAGTTATGTGTTAAACGCCAGCAAATGTGTCTAAAGACACAATAAGTTTCAAATTTGAATTAAAATACGTAGAGACAGTGCAAACATGTCGCATATCATGTCCACAAGTTAGTTCCGAAGGTATTAAGTTATTACGAACTTCGGACGGGCTGTTTAAGAATTACACGTATTTATTAATGTCCCAAGAGAATTATTATATTTGGAAACTGTTATTTCTCTTAGAGTTACAAACTACGGAAGATTTAACAATATATAACATAATATAACGACGACACGGTTGGCGCAGTGGCTAAGCGATTAGCTTTCTGCGCTAGGTGTCGCGGGTTCGATCCCCGTACGGAACAAATATTTGTATGATCTACAGATAGTTGTTTCGGGTCTGGTTGTCTGTGCATGTGACATGTATGTTTGTAAACTGTACCCACGATACAGGAGAAATCCTAGTGTGGGGCAACGTTTTTAAAAAAAAAAAAAATATATATATTGAATCTTTGCAATTTATAAACATAAATAAATCTATAACTGAGAAAAACAACATATAAAACGGTTCGAGAATATCCTTTTTTTGGTAGTCAGTTAATAGGAATTTGTTATATTGGATCAGTGAATAGTTGCTGCAAATTTAAGTATTCGTAGTAGGTTGCTACGAATGTGCTACGGCGCTACGATCGTAACTTTTGTATTCTAAAATCAACATTTTAACTAGATGTTGATGTTTGTCCAGTCCAGGGATTTTTGATGATTGGAAAAATAATACAGAGAGTTCGATTCCTCGAACATTATTTTAATGTATTCAATTTTCCTTAGAAAAATTTACGTACTTTATAAGTTTATAAGAATACAATGGAATTTGTTATGAGATCAGTTTTTTAGCTAAACTATGATCGTCATACCTAATTTTTTATTCACCGTAAACGATATGTTCAAAAGGCCCAGACCTGAAACAACTATTTGTAGATCATACAAATATTTGTTACGTGCGGGAATAGAACCCACGACTAATGGCAGAAAGCTAATGGTTTATCCACTGCGCCAACCAAGCTGAAAACATATTGCAGGCTAAACTCGATGTTCACTGAAGTAAATCTAAACTTAACTCATTCAGCTCTGATAACAATACCACCATCCTATAAAACTCACCGCGTACGAGATATAAGACCCAAACTCAAATAATATTTTCTAAAATGAAATCCTCAAGTGCGGTGTACAATATAATAGATAAATAATATTTCTATAGCAGCACTTTATTTGCGGTGAGGACGTAGGACTCCTTGAGCGGGTTTTGAGGTAACAAATAATTCTATAACTATGTCTTCTGAAAGCGTACCTAGAAGAAGATACTTGTGACACTTGAATTTTATTTTGCACATCATTTGGACTTTTTGGTCATTTTGGAGGTTGAATTTTATTTCACGCGTATTATTATGGCAAATCTACGAGGTTTATTTTTTATACACTGCTTTTTCCTTCTCATGACGTTCAGTGCCGAGATGTGGACACTGACAGTTGGACTACTCTGCAAAAAGTAGCTCAGCGAAGCTCAGAAATTTACACTTACAGTTTCTTTTAAGGATAAGATCAAAAGGGTATATTTCCAGATTCCAAGAATTTTCTGATAATACTTTTCCTTTCCTGAGAATAGAACACGAGACTTCACGCTCAGAAGACTATGAGCGTATGGGACTGATCCGCACATGAGTTTGAAAAGTCACATGTGTGGGTCGGTCAAACGAAAAAACCTTCATGTATGGAAGGCGTTCAATTGCTACGCTGTCAGGGCACTTATTTCAAACGAATTAATTTATAAATTCATATAATACTGGGCGGCCCTTTCAACATTATGTAATTACTCGTCCCTTTCTCAATTTCTCAGTTGTAAGGCGACAAAAGGAATTTAGAGAACAGACAGACCCTGCAGTCTAATTAAATCATATTCCCAAAATGTGGTCTCTATCTCTTTTGGTTGTTTGTCATCGAGCAGTCAGTCCGCCTAAAACCGCAACATTATCATACTGTGGAAGTATGGATCTGAATAAATTATTGGCAGTTCCTTTGTGACAGTCGACGCGGTAAAAGGACGGGGAAAATACGAGGACACTGAAGAAAAATAAAGACCACAATATGTTATACATAACATAGTATCACGCTTGTATTCCCCGAAGGATTAGACAGAGTTATATTAATGGCCGCAAAAAGATATTTAATACTTTTTTCACTTGTTTTTTATCTCTTCTATCTATCTATTAGATATAAAAATGTGTGTATGTATGTTCCCTATGGACTCCAAAAGGGCTGAAGCGATTTTAATTAAATTTTTAGGTTATCTTTCTTTTGTTTGGTAGTTTGGTAGCGATCGGATAAACATGTTTTTTTTTTTTGCTTTTTGGTAGGTTGTGTCATATGTTTCCTACAAATTATCTGGCTATAGATAATTAATGCTACCCATACGAAGCCGGGGCGGATCGCATGTTATTAATAGTCCAATTGAGAAGCGTTTGAAAACCCTGTTGAGTATTCCTTGGAGTAAGAAGCGTGTTGGTGAATTAGAGCATATGTAAGTTTAATGGAATCGGGTGCTAGCTTATTGTCATCTACCGAAAAACCCAATAACACTTTATTCAACCCGGGAATCGAACTCTTTGTTATGATCACTTACAAAACTGACGCTCTGAACTTGCAAACATTATTGAGGCAGGTCACAAAACTGTCCTTTTGACTTCTAAGAACCCACAAAAACAAGCTGGCGTAATTGGTCTCAGCAGTTCAAGTTAAAGCTAAATAAAATTAATTGAATAATGTAAATAACCATAAAATATATTTGTAGACAGCCCTCTCCAACTTTAATTGGTCCCTAGGAATTCCGGTCTAGCGATTCGAATTACGTCATAATGAATTTCCGAAATTAATCAAATTGTGCCGCGTCATTATTTTTTACTTTTTGGTACTGAAGATCTTTGTACTGTACCATTACTATTCCACATATATATGTATATGCATTTTTAAACTCATTTCAACAATCGACGTTTGTTTGTTATTGGTGTAGTGGAGGTTGGAAGTGATAGCATGATGACTAAATTGATCAATCTGGGGGTTTAGTACGAGTTTTCATTGATCTCGACCATATGAAACGTAAGTCAAAAACGTATGAAAATAATATGCGCTCGTTTACGATAGAATTCACTGAAATGCGCGCGCACAATTTTGTCATACATTTTTTATTTAACAGTAAACACGATAGAAACCGCCTGTGCGCTAGCTCTACAACTATTGAACCATTTAAGTATCTAATAGTTTTCAACTGGAAGATAAATAACCAGATTCTATTAAATTTTGGACATGATATTAGAAACTTTAGCTTCGCCGTTAACTCAGCTCAAGTTATAAATGATGGCGTTTTATTAAGCCCGACTTAGGGTTGAAATACTGCGCTTTGTTCAATTCGTTGTTCGCATATGAACTCACTAATAAGGACCAATAGAAGATTATATCTCGTTACTAGTTTTAGTAGTCAAAATTGCGTCTGCCAAGCGCTCTAGAAAAAAATCCTAACTCGGACTAATAATAGAGGGTTTTCAGTCTGACTCGTTTGCAGTTTAATATAGAGTGCCTAAAAGTTTTCAAGAGGAATATCTATTTATTTAGCATAGATTATCATGATTATGCTAAACTGATGGAGCCCAAACTTTTTGTCACGATGAACAAAACCCGTAGTCCACAAATTTTTTGTTTCTTTTACACAGCTGAAGTAACCACAATGCGTATACACAAGAATTTAATGCAACGTACTTAAATAGGAAATTTGTTTATTTCATGTATTATGTAAGGTTTATACAATTTTTTAGGGGTATTATGACATTTACGGAATGCGATTATTATATTAGCGATGATACACTTACGTAGACCCGCATTCATATCTAGTAGTGGACTCTTTCGTGGACCCCTTTCTGGACACAGGCGACCACTGGGAGGTCTATATGAATCACTTTGGACATCAATGTGCGTGTTATACCAAACATAATATAGCATCACGCCTGTGTTCCCCAAGGGTTTGGCAGAGGTGTACCTACTACTGTACACCCATATTTCCATCCACCGTGCACAATTCTAGATTCCGTGCTGCTACCGAGAATATTCTTACAGAAAACCCCAATAACAGTAATAACACTTAGCCCGACCCGGGAATCGAACCTAAGAGCTCACGCTTAGCAGTCGCGCATGCAACTACTACACCAAAGAGGTAGTCAATGAGATGTAGATATCACGTGATAGCATAATTGGATACGCGTAATTTGAAGTGTAAACTAGCTAACAGAACACGCTATTAGGAGCTCGAATTATCCAGCTTAGTGTATATTGAGCGAGTGTTACGTAACTTAATAGCTAGCTTAAATATTGGTGCCTTGGATAATAGGTCAATATCGAATAGAGTTTGACTGGCGGTAAGTGGGAACGCGGTGCAAGTGAACACGATCTCAGTTCGTTATGAACGTAATATAATCCAATAAATATACTTTATATTTCATTTTAGATTTGACTTTATGTGCGTGGATTTCGAATGCTCGTTAAAGTTATTGAGTAACTTATTGATAATAATTAGAGCTATTAATTAATTTTAAGTAGGGTCCGAATACCGTTGAAATTTTTATCTTAAAAAACTCATAATGCTTACTACTTTTTATTTTGCCTCATTTATGTAATTGTATAGGGTAATTTTCAGTATCTGTAATAAAATAGAATATTTACTTTAAAAAAAACAATAGCTAAATGAATGGGAGAAATTACACCGACGGTCTTGAGCCAGTTTTTTATAGTTTGGTTTACGCGTGGAACAGCTAATGCAAAGAGTGTCTTCAAGCGTCCGTTAATCACGAACGATATTTTGTACCTCAGTTCAGTTTTCATTTGAAGTGAAGGCTTTGAAGGTTTTAACAATTGCATCAGTCGTAGGTACTAACTTGTAAAATAGGTACTAGAATAAGTACTACGATTCTTCGTGGCGTAGAATGTAGGGCTAGTTGTGTAAAAATATTATTTAAATTGAATAGGTATTATTGGACCGCCAGATATTGTTAAATATACCATTTAACAATATCTGGCGGTCCAAGGGTCCAAAGGTACTGTGCCCTGTAGAGGGCAAGAGGCCCGCTTCTTATTACGTGAGAATAACGGCATCGGCGAAATGTGTATGTATATACAATAATTAGGTACACCTCTGCCTTACCCTTCGTGAAATACAGGCGTGATACTATATTAAGTTATGTTAACTCAATATGCGATTGAAACAAAAAATGATCCATTGTTACCTATATCAGAACTTAAGAAGAAAAGAAAACTTCATCGCAAACATTGTATCAATTGTTTATTCAATTGGATCTGATGTAACGTAAATGTCTCTTCTCTACTCCTACTAAACAGGTTAAAAAACACGATGACTCACTAACATTAAAGTACAAAATTCTGTGACAAAAAATAACAAACTAAGTACAGTAATTCGGAACACAACAAGCGCAAACTTCGGTAATACGATCGCAATCTTGCTTGTAATCTTCTTTGAAATCGCAATTCCATTTCCAAAGGCTTTATTAAATATTAGGGTATGAGGCGGCGAGTCCGTGATACCGTATATTGTAACAATGTTTCCGAACGATCTCACGTGTTGAATTCAAGTGGAGTCTCTTATTGGACGACATTGTAAGAGCTAGGGAAACTCGTAATCGGCTTCAACAGAATGAAACTGCTGGTTGCAACTATTACCTACTGCTGTAGTGGTGCAAGGGATGAGAAAATATATAAGACCCTTACATTTTATGTTTAGCGCAGTGGCTAAGGAATTAGCTTTCAGCGCCACGTGTCGCGGGTTCGGTCCCCGCACGGAACAAATATTTGTACGATCTACGGATAATCGTTTCGGGTCTGGTTGTGTGCATATGACATGTAAGTACGCCGTACCCATGATGTAGAAAAAAATTGGGTAGCGATAGCCAATTTTTTAAAGGTTCGAAAAGAACAAAATAATATTTAGTCTAATGTTTGTTTTCATTTTTCATTCTTTAATATGATTAGCATTATTGTCTTACATAGTTCTGCATAAGATACGAGCCGTAATACATCGTGGGTAACGAAGACCGAGCAGGCGCAATTGCACGTTAGTACTTATTTATATCTAGCAACATTGAACTACGATTTTAATCGTCAGCATCTAATCTGAAACAATTTTTCGTATTTGGTTCCAAGTAGTTCCAAGTCAGGGTGTAGGATACGTTTGCGGGAGTCGATAGCGTGGCTTTTCACCATTTTGCCAATGATGCGAAAAGAGAATTATTTTACGACTCTGTTTTCTGTATTCAGATATTTTAGCGTTATCGTTGTTTATGGTAATCGACTCCAAGATTTGTGCGTGAGCTAACGGCCATCTCATAATATAAGGGATAAGTATTGCCAAGATCGCTGGTATGGATTTAGAAGAACTTTCGCAGAAATCACGATTTATTACCGTTCATGTATCATATTTTATTTATATCGCTACCCATATATTTTTGTTATTTTATCTTTTGCGCGCCAAAAGCAGTGATAGCTCATTTTACGCCTTTTATGCCGGAGATTCTTCAGGTATTCAGACAATTCAATTTCATATGTGGAACAGTTATCATTAGCGCAAACCGTAAAGGAAATTACCGTGAAGAATCCTTTATATTTCAGACGGAGAAAATGTTTTTAATATCTTGTTTCCGCAATGCTGTGCTAGACTAGTTCAAATATTATAGATGGATATATTTTGCTTGCAGACTTACTTTTGGACAATTAATGTATTCAAATTCAAATTCAAATTCATTTATTTGTCCAAAACATGAGTATACACACACGGGGCATGCAAGATGTTAATATAATAATAAATATCAGTCATGTTTTGCCTTTACGGCGTACAAATATATTTAGGAGCTATTTATTAAAATACTTAGTAGAATTACGTAACATAAAAAATCAACCTCTTTTTTTTTATTTGAAATCAAATCTATATATATTTAAAATTTATTAGCGAAATGAAATTGACATTTCTGCTTTTCTGTAAGAGCATTGTTCAAAATAAAACATAGATTTAAGGTACGTGACAGTCGATGATTCATGAATATTCAAGTCTGCGATAGAAAATTAAAAAAAAAAACTACATTTTCTAGTTACCAAAAAATAATTTGGAAGTGAATATCTGCAACTACTTGTTGCTTTCGTTAAAATTCATGCAAAGAGAATCAAACGAACAACGCACGAGGGTGAAAATCGGTCGGTTGGAGCCAAAGTCAATTTTAATGGTAATTGAATACGGTCGCCTATGACTTGACCTGCCTAGTGAGCAGCTTAGTATTATATTCTTGTATTATATTCTGTTAAAAACTCATATAGACAGTTTTTTTAAGTATCACAGAATCATTATTTTTGATATTTTCGATCTATAGGTACTTACAAAATATATAATAAAGATTATTTCAAAAATGTTATGTTGATCAATAGATATTTAATACCATTTTATTGTTGCAGAAATTATATTACAACGGTATGATATCTAAAAGTGATGCTAAAGTTGAACTCCTAGTGCAACAGAGTGTCGAGTACTCGGTATTACTTTTATTTTAGAGGTTCAAGGATAGTGCCTTTGCGAGAGGCGAAACCTGGGATCGACTTGTGCTTCTTGGGCAGTTATTCTCAATATTACTATTATTATTATATATTTTGTATTATTAGTTAGAATGCTTATTACAAGAGATATATCAGAGCTTTTATAAAAGATGTTTTGCCATCTGAGCATCGAAGCTTATTTAATTAAGGAACATACATATACTGCTAAAATTGTTTAATCTCTACGATAAAATATTTATTGGTTCCAGTCCTCCAATAAGTTTATTTATACGAGCAATTTCAATATTTCATTCGTGTTTTACGTTTATTTTGATTTATGTTGAATGTTAAGCACTACAATACATAAGTATCTATTGTTCACAATGTTTCAGAATTGTTCATCTATTTTTTATTTTTTTTATTTTTAGGTTTTGTTTCAAAAGCTTATTTTAGTATCTTCATAGCAAATAATTAATTGAATAACGGCTTATTATTTGTGTCGGGTTTTTCTGTCGTGTCAGCACGAGCTATTAAATGGAAAGATAAGACAGTCAGCAATGTGTGTGGTCATATCGAGACTGACCGCCCAAGATGCGTCACACGATCTCAAGTTTGGTCAGTCATGAAGTCACTTATTCCTTACAGTACCATGTAAAATGCAAGCTTGGTCCACAAGTACAAAAAAAATGTTTTAAAATAAAAACCAAAACAATCGTAATCTTTTAGATTTACTGAACAAACTGTTCGTTTTTATTGTATGCTATTGATTGAAAACACGTAAATCTGAAAATATGTATGAAAATCAATTTAAAGGTTTACAGTGTAAACCGTGTAGTGTAAACTTTACACTATTAAAATATTTTTACTTGGAAATATTTGTCCTTTATCAGAAATCGGAATTCGGCTTACCAGTTTATTTCGAAAAATAATAGAATGTGTTTAATATTTATTGGTATGCAATATTTTCGCTTTTGAATTGCGCTTTAATGTATATGCCTCATGTATCATTGTATAGTCAGTTAAATCCGCGAACAACTCTTTCTTTAAATTGCTACAGCGCAAATGTTCATTATAAATTGCTCCTGTGTTAGTTCTATAGTGCAATAGTTAGAAAGGTTTGCACGCTATATAAATAAACAAGTAAATTAGCGAGCTCCTCCTTGCCTCGAGCCCTTAAACAAATCAGTCTTCGTTGATTAAACTACCTTTAATTCTTACGTAGCATCCGTTTTTTGTCATGGCATAATGAAAGCGCATGAAGATTGGCACCAATTTAATTAATTATAATAAAAATTAATAAGAATCTTTTGTTCATTATTTTTGATACGTACTATTCCAGGGTCTATAGACGCGGGCGTTAATGCTAACGGTGACGCTCATTATGGTGGGTGTATTAACGCTTAAAGCGATTCAGATAACGCGGCGTTGAATTATCATTAAAATGTGTCGTTATATTGTGCTCCAGTGAATAGGTGGATATTGTGATCTTAAATCCATGTACTAAGAGTGTTAATAAAATCACTCAAGATCTTACTTTTAATATAGGCTTATACGCTAGGTTAGTTAGTTAAACAAAGAAATAGCCACATTTCTTTTATTAAGTCCCTAGGGCGAGCCTATTGCCATCTACCGGGAAAAATTAAATTTTCATTTTGCTTAAAACCCAGGACCTCTTCCTTGACTAAAGAGTTTATTTTTAAAATGTATTACATACATGTTCTGTAGCAAACATAATTTGATCCTCTCGTAATTTTCAAATCACAGTAAACCATCGTTGTTAGCCAAACTAATATTGTACATTAAATTATAATTAGTGTGTCATTTGCAAAGCTTTAACAATTATTTTAATTAGTGATTGTGTCATGAGAGGTAATCAGAATTTACATTGCATTTAAATATTTTCAAGCTTTTGATGAACTAATGTCATACTGTGAAATATATTAATGTGGCAATATTGTGTTTGTCACTTGTTTTGTTTCTGTTTAGTTATGGTAGTACAATCTGAATAGGTTTTCTTATTCTATCGTGTTAAGTCAAAGCGTAGTGGAAAGATGAGCCAGCAATGCTAACAGCGGTCCACCACACTCCAAATGGTATGGACACCCTCGGAGGGTCTTCATGCATCCACAGACGACACCCTCGGAGGTCCACAAAATAGTGAGTGTTCTTAAGAAAACCTTCAGCCATTCAGAATTAAGTTTAGAGTAACATACATACTTATCATCACGGTCATATTCTCTGAAGGTTTAGCAGAGGTGAATTAATTGTATACCCTTATATCACCGACGCTGTTATTAGGTGAGTTCTATGCAATAGTCTATTGTCATCTACCCGGAATAATTCCAAACACCAGGCTCTGAGAAATTTCATACCATAACAGTACTCGACCAGGGGATCAAACTCAAGACCATATACGCTGTTGTCCGCGCTTGCAACAACTAGACATATGAGGCATTTAGTAAAAGGTCAGAGTAAGTAACGTGTTCAATAAATTTTGATCACACCCTGATTTCTAAGAAGTCATAACATATTTTTATATGTTAGCCTTGTCGATAGTTACGTTTTCATAGGTAGGTTTATAAGTCTTTAGTTACTATGAGAACTGAACAATATCTTGAACTACTTACAAAAGAATCTCTTGAAGCAAGTTGAAACTTAATAATGCCTACTTCTAGTACCTATACCAGTGGCTCAGTAAAGATACTCTTGATGGAAAACTAGGGCTCATTTACGGGATATAACTTTGAATATCAATGAAGACCTACTCATTATTTTTCATGCGTCATTGGTCTAGTAGTCGCAACCACGACTGCTGAGCGTGAGGTCGTAGGTTCGATTCCCGAGTCGGGCAAAGTGTTATTGGGTTTTTCTGTATGGAAATTTCCTACTGGCAATACGGAGTCTGGAACTATGCCCGGTGGATGACAATAGGCTCGCCCCCTATTACATGGGACTCAGTAACAGCATCGGCGAAAAGTCGGTGTACAACACCTCTGCCTAACCCTTTGGGGAATACAGGTGTGATGCTATGTTATGTTTATGCTGTGTTATGTAATTATTTTTTCCCAATGTATGGTATGAGGTACTATAGTACATAAGTACATAACTACCTATATGCTTTAATTAGGTAATGTACAATTTGTACACCAGTGATTAATACAGACCCGTTAATAATAGATTTTCTATGGTGTCTACTTTGTGTAAGTTTGGGAAGAAAGGATTGAAGACTTTGTTGGATTTGATTCCTTTTGGTCAACAGGTCGCAAGCGAAGGTGCCAGGAAATAGTTTTGTATCTTTGGAAATTATAGGTACAGAAGATAAAATTTAGAGATCCTGTTATCCACAAAATGTGGATAGAAGTAGTAAACGGAGAAGAAAGCAGAAGTTTTTTGTAATTAGTGCTCATTTTGCCGACAATTAATACAAGAACATTTTCTAAGTAAAATAAAGCTGTTTTAAACAAGATACTTAAATAAAATCACTAACCAACGCACTGATACAAAGTGAAACTTTATACTGCAATTAACTCCTCTACGTTTGTAAACAAGGAGACCACTTCTTGCATTCTGATTCGGAACTGCCGACAGTGTACCCACATCTTAAGAACTTCAAATAAGCCCTGTTAAGGCTTCGACAGACACACGTACCTACCTATCATAATTTACATACACATTCTATATATCTTGTTCTACATTCAAATTTGGTAACTCTTTTTGAAGATACGTGTCTCTGCATTAATGTGCGCGATGAGCTTTTTCAAAGAATATCCAAATAAGTATTTGGATATTCTTTGAAAAAGCTCATGACAGAATGGAAATGTGAGTTGGTAACGAAAAAAGATGCAATAACGTCAGTAAAAATGTTTGTGTTCTATTGTAATCTTTATCACGTGCTAATAACATGGAAATTAGATATTAGTTACCTTATAAAGTTTTATTTGGTACCTTTGGCTTTTGGCATTATCATCATTCACATTTTACTAAACATTTAATTGCTAAATAGTATTAAAATAATACATAAAAAATATTCTACTCTGTAGCGAGCTATACTTGTTGAATTTGAGTACTTTTTAATTTGTATAACTGTTGTTAATAATTGTGTAACAGCGAATATAATGTAACGACGCATTTGTTGAATCAACGAAGACCGACATACAATATCTTTTCTACTGTCTCTATTTTTCCTCTAACAAATATCATAACAACATAATTTTCAATGCAGCCGTATTTCAACAAGTTTTTCCTATGGACAGAAACTATAATCTCTGGGGTAACTATCTCACTATGATAAACTCCTTTCTGTAAAACAATATCCGTTATCTGTAACATTTTTTTTATGAATACGTGGCACCTACAGGATAAATCCTAGACAATTTATAAACTTACATGTCACATGCACACATAACCAGACCCGAAACATCTATCGGTATGTAGATCGTACAAGAATTTGTTTCATGCGGGGATCGATCCCGCGACACGTAGTACAGAAAGCTTATTGCTTAGCCACTATAGCAATCGTGCCGTCACCGTTTTCTACACCCAGTAGCCCGCAGAGGTTCAGTTTTACCAATAGAGTCAGTTACAATGGCCCATTGCACTTCAACGTCGTTCTACATGAGTAGAATATCCACAATTGAATAAAAATACTATTTTAATATTTCTTTTCCCGAGTCCATCTTAGTGTTTCGAGCACCGTTCCCCGTTCATGAATGATTGAAAACTCCTCCATAAATATCGAGCTGCGTTGGCGCAGCTCTCAAACGATCGACCCACATTTTGATTCCCACACGGAACAACAAATATTATTATGACATATAAAAATGTATTATATATGACAGCCGTTACGGATGTCAGTAGCCCAAAAAGTCTGATAACCAATCTAACCTTAGAGTATCACTGTCTCCCAGTAATTGGATGGTGGCGATCAAAAGGCAGTCGCTCCGTGTTAAGTACTGATATTCAACTGCAACCAGTTACATTGGGGCCAGACCCCAGTGTAGTTGGGAAAAGGTTATGCAGATAATATAGAAATTATACTGGTGACAGATTACTCAACGGAAGGGTTTGCTGACCGTTGGGGATGACTCATCTAATTGTTCCACCAGATTCACACTCTAAGAGCTAACGAACGAAGCTCGTTGGTACTCACCCGGTCTGTACTCAATATTAGACCAACTTTAGATTGCAAGGCCGTTGATTGTCAACTACGTTTTCGTCGCGAGCATGGATGGTCCCGTGTGACTGATACCGATTGCCCTTCTTTTACCGATTTAGAACTAGCTAATGTATGTATGATATAGGAATGTTGGATGTCTTAAGCGTGTCTAACTCCTTACGTTATGTAAAACTTTCGCGTTTGTAACCTTACGTCTTTATTCAATAATTTATTAAATTAACCCGTTTGTGTAACGCGTCATTTTTTTATTGGCTAAGGTAATGTATTACACAGACTCGTATCTTATAAAAAGCAGACAGCAACTGAGCTAAATATTACAATTTCAAACATCTTCCATTTAAATACCTGCCGCGAATAAAAATATTTTACTCCTCTTTCCAAACTCAATTGTGAAAAGATTTTATTTAAGAATCGTCAAAATTCAGATTATGTTGCTCATCAGCGCTATCCTTTATAACGGGTGGGTAACTGAGGTGGAGGGGGAAGGGGGGTACTGGAAGTGCGTGAAATAGGCTAATGAAGTATTTGGCGCCCTCTCTGAAGCGCCCTGATTGGTGATGGAATACTAAGCGCGGTCCGATGAAAAGCTTCGCGTAATTCTTCCTGATTGTACGCCGTAAAATGTGAATATTTTTTCCCCTATTATAATTTAGCTGTGGAATTTTCGAGGTAATTTTTTGTGTAATCTGTATATTAGAGTGCTTGTTAGATTTGGCTTTTACTTTTGAGTGGATTGTCTGGTATTTATCGATTTATCGACTACATTCTAGCCATGGTAAGAACCTGAAAAGAAATTGCTGGCTAAAAACAAATTTCTATCAAAAGAGAGATAACTTTTATGAATAATATTAAATATACCAAAAATTTTTACTTTCTGAAATCCATCCTCGTATTTGAAGAAGCGAATAAATACGAGCTCAGCACCACCGTATCTAGCGCATAAAATAGTTGGAAATTCTTATATGGTGAAGTTACCGCTCATGATTTCCCTTACCAGGCAAACTTGGTGCCTTTCAGGAAGTTTCTCAGTAAATCAGTTCGGCTTATTACAATGCGTGCTGCACGGTCACTTGTTTTATGATATTGTGTCGAAATAAATTTTCTAATAAAATACTTTTATTGTTTTACATTGTGCTGTAAAATAGGACATGTTAGATGATAAGTCTCTTTGTATATCCCGTGTTTCGACTTAGGTAAGACGCTATGTAAATCGTTTTTAATAAACATACATATCTGTATAGGCCTATGGT
Source organism: Shargacucullia verbasci (assembly GCA_947562105.1). NCBI lineage: Eukaryota > Metazoa > Arthropoda > Insecta > Lepidoptera > Noctuidae > Shargacucullia > Shargacucullia verbasci. The sequence continues at coordinate 8,097,026 of OX387289.1, read as the reverse complement.
GATGTTGTTACATAGAGTAACTGGTAATTAGAGATCGATGCTTAAACACAAGATTGTACTCATGATAACAAATGGATTTCCAAATAATCGATTTTACTAATTTGACATTTTTTATTTCCAAAAGCTATTACTTAACCATTTCAATGTAAAAGCGAATTGGTATGTGACACGCACATTATTCGAGTGATTCCAAGATCTTATTAAGTAATAAAAATAAACACCAAAAAAAAACATAAATATTGAGTAAAGCAAAATGATTTAATTTTTGAAGTTATAGTTATTTTGGCGTGCTTGATGAGAGTGAATTCTTACGATGCGCGCGCACACCGACAGATAAAAGCGATACCATGAAGTTGGCTGGTGGAAAATGCCTCTTAAATATTCTTGGAAATTGATAGCTATATTCAAGGTAGTTATTGAAATATTGGTGCATCTGTGACATGTGTTTCATATCAGTGGAAATAAAAAAATAAATAAGACACAGTTGGCGCAGTGGCTAAGCGATTCAGCTTTCTGCGCTACGTGTTGCGGGTTCGATCCCCGCACGGAACAAATATTTGTCTGATATACAGATAAAAAAAAAAAAACTACTTATGTGCGTACGTAAGTACACACACACATGTTATCTTTTTCGATTAACATAGACAACGTTTTCATAAATCGAGCCTCTTAATACATTAAGCTCTGATATTATAAGTAGCAAAGTAGCTAAATATACAATTTTATCTTCATTAGTCACACTGACTTTACTCGATATACATGTTGTTTTATTTTATGAAAGTTACAGCAAACTGTGTTAATATCAACAAGTGCTTCACTAATATCGAAAGCTTTTAGGGAAAGCCTTTATTTTCGCGTAGACAATACACCCTGTATTTAATACCTGGCCTCGGAAGGCCGTCTTTTAAACATACCCATGAGAAATCAGACTAAATGCGATTACCAGAGTAAAGTAAATAACTAACGTACAACACTAGGTGCCAAGCTTCTGGATAAGAATAAAAATACACACAGAAAATATTGTAGGCTTTAGAATACAAGGAAAACGATGGGAGACCTTTGAGGACTCATCTTTAAAGAAGATAGGTATGTGATAACCTCTAATTTACTTAATAGAAATCTAATTCAACATTAATTGATGTAAGCTAATTAGATTTTGTAATAGGTTTCGTTGATAAAATAATTTTGATATTTCGCACCATCACCCGATTAATTACGTATTAATTTTGAAATATATTTTAGTTACTAATTTTAAAATACGGGTGCAGACTCTACCATGCTTTTGGGAGGACATCAAAAGCGGCAAAGTGACAACGCAGCGACATTCACAATATTGATGGGTAAGAGGATTTGTGATGAAACCACATTTATTATTGAGGGGCTGTTGTTAAATGCAACCGAACTTGCCAACATCGTGTTTTGTATCATACTTTGGACCTAACTATTCAAAATTTCAGTCAGATTTTATCCTTTTTTTGCATCTTGCAAACACCTAGAAATCAATAATTTCAATATAATATCCATAATTATATTTCTACTTCTTCTACTCATTCAGCTTAAGCATATAACTTAACATTTCTACACAAAAATAAAGCGAGCAATTTAACGTGCGCGTACTTCATAAAAGATAAAACTTTTTAAACGCAGTGTGAACTGCAATAATTTTCTTAATTAAAGTCGTGATAACTCCAAATAGGAGTCATGACGTGTAATTGAAAATACGAAGGATATTTGTTCGGAATTTATCGTTGTTGCTGCAAACATACGGACGTGTTAAGCTTTACAACTAGGCTATAAATATCGGCGAGCTCTGAATTATAGCTTTAGTTGAACACACATATTTGTTCCGTGTGTTTCGACCACAACACACCTATTTAACCGTCGGTCGCAACCATTATCGATCAATTCGCAGTCGCTAGTAGTTTGTTTGTTGAACTTTCCTCGTTGACTCTCTGGTTTTCCAGCAGTAGCAGGTACATGTTGTTCGGGATTGTATGACTTTGATACACTGCATTTTGAGGTTTCCTAACACAGAATGTCGTATAAAAAAGATAGAGTGAGAAATTCATAAGAATATTTTGCAGTTATATTTACGCAAACATTTTGAATACTCTGGAGAGCTATTGCAATATAATAGTATGTTCATACTTTACGTGATAAAAATCGGTAGTTGATTGTAGAGAAATACAAATGCATAATAAATACAAATGCATTGGAATAGCAGAACAACTGTTTGCTAGATTTAAATTTTAACAAAAAAAAATAATTATAAAAATGTAATGAGGTTAATTTTTTCAATCTATTTTGCATCGATTTTCAAATCATTGTTTTGCTGATAATAAATAAAATATCAAGTTACCCAAATAAAAGTAATTTCCCAATGTAAACGAATAAACCCGTTGTTGAATTAAATCAATAGATTCTCGTTGGAATTCAATTTGAAACAAAGATTGAGTGCAAACAGACTGATGAACGAGTGATCAAAATACACTTTTGTAAAGTAAATATGTAGGCAAATGAAACAGAAAACACGGATCATCTAGTAACCTATCGAAAAATTAATTGGTTGCAGTGTAATAAAAGGTTTTCGATCAAGCTTTTAAAAGAGTACTTAATAAAGTTACATTCACAACTATTGAAAAAATCAAGCGCTTTACAAAGAAACCGTCGTGGAAATTGCTTCATCATGGTATTTTTAACTAGGCTTCATGATCATGGCATCCATAGCATTACACCTTAATACTTAAAAGTATTAGGCAGAGCGTGAGGTACTGATGTACACCTATATTCCGCAAATGCTGTTATTGAGTTCCATATAAAAGGGGTCAAATTATTGTCATCTAACATAATTTCAAAAATCAGGTGACTGATAATGTCCATATAGAGAATCCCAAAAACACTTTTACCGATCTCAGAATCTGACTCAAGATTTCACGTTCAGTAGAAACAATTGTAAGGAACTAAACAAGCAATATATATATTACGATATCAAATAAAATTACAATAATTCTAAAAACATAAGAAGAGTCTTCCTCAAAATCTCTATATAGGTGGTATTATTGTCATTATCTGTACGACATCACACATTAATGAGCAGGTAGAGTTCCAAGTACTACCTAACTCGCTCAACAATATGCAAAGGATTAGGAACAGCTCAGCGGGTCCAGCTCAACGTTATAATAACCCAGTCAGCGTTCCCAGGAAGCTATTTCATACCAATTGCAGAACATTATTTCGTACATTATTTTGCTATCACGCTAGTTCCATAATTGTTTGAATTACATGTAAGGCACCTACAACGATGCCACGCTCCTAACGGCTCTCATATCATAAATACTAGGAACAAATGAACATAGCAGCTGCTGTACCCCGATACGCATTAACATAATGAACACTCGCTCCATAATTGTGGGGGTGTCTGTAAAAAAATCGTTTCGCTATACGAAAAGTTGTGAAGGCAACTTTGTAAGAAATTTCCCTTCACCTAAAAGTTAACACATAAAGTTGTTCATCAAGCTACTGGAATCGTTTTATTCATTTACAGTGTATTTTTTATTTTTAAACTTTAAAGGCCGCTTGAAATACTATATAATAAAAAAGAGGAAGTTCTTAAAGAAATTGTGTTGGATGGTACTTATAATTTCCTGCTTCTTTTTTGCAGGGTTTAGAGTGGCTTTTCATTTGATACTCATTCACTTTGCTCTTCATTGTGAATGGGTTGTGAGGCACTCATAGTTTATTGAAAATGAATTCATCAACGGACCAGATTTCACAAAATTTAATAAGTGAAGCGTGGTTGAAGTTCTAGTGAACTTTCACAAAGGAAAGTTAGTTGGGTCAAGATTTTACTTTAAGTTTTCCTTTGGACAGTAATAAAGGAAAACTTTTTAATAAATTGAAGGAAATACATGATTTTCGAGTTACAGTATAACACTTGTCTAGGTCGATAAACGGAAAGAGCTATGTTATTTCAGTAAGCCTTAAAAATGTATACCTACACAGAGCGAATTTCAAAAATAAATTGCAACAAAAGTAACGATTAATATCTTTAATTTTCAGTTACATTTATTCAAAAGTGTCCGCAGATACCTACTATATGTAATGTAAAGTCTTCAAACTACCTACTTGTATACGTCCACTTTTGCTTTTGTTAAGTGAAGAAACCATTTTTTGACTAACTATACGCCGTGTATAAGGTATATATTTGCGTTAACCTGTCGTTAACTGCAGTTTAATACTTTAATCGTTTGACTGTATACCGAGAACAATTTATTTTTAATAACGAATTGCTTTATACTGACATGTAATTTATGTACCTGCCTTTAGTTTATTTTTTATATTGAATCATTTAGAAAATCGAGAAATTATGTTGTGAAGCGCGAGGCAGTATTCAAGCTTTCTGAATATTCAATTGCGCGAGTAAATTAATTCATCATCAGCCAGAAGACGTCCACTGCTTTGACGGCACGGTTGGCGCAGTGTGTTGAGAGATCGACTGCTGCGCTCGGTGTCGCGGGTTCGATTCCCGCACGGAACAAATATTTGTATGATCTACAGATAGTTGTTTCGGGTCTGGTTGTGTGTGCATGTGATATGTATGTTTGTAAAATGTACCCACGACATAGGAGAAATCCTAGTGTGGGGCAATGTTTAAAAAAAAAAAAAAAAACTGCTGAACGAAGGCCTCCCTCACCCCCCCCCCTGGGTTTGCCATAATCCCCACGCTTGGCACGCGGCTTGGGGATCGCAGTGGCTCACCGATTAGTGAGAGGACGTCTTCCGGTGTCTGGCCGCAGTTTTAAGACGTACCCGGGTCACAGAGAAAATTAATTACAGGTAACATAATATACCTATATTATGTCTGTATTCCCCGAAGAGGTCAGGAGAGGTGTACTATTAAACACCCACATTTCGTTGATGCCGTCCTCATATAATAGGGCTTTGCTATCTACCAGACACAGTTCCAAACTCCAGGCTGGATCTGAGAATTTTCTGACAAGAAAACCTAATAACACTTTGTCCAACCAAGGGATCAAACCCAGACCCTCACCTTAATTAACAGCGCTTGCGACCTAAGACCAATGAGCCAGTCTGTTATATGTAAATGCGAATCCAAGATAAACATGCTTTATTTTATAAATTTCGATCCATAGAAATCAATGGATAATATAGATTATATAATTATATGAATCTATTTGCCATAATGACTGCCTCATTGGTGTAGTGGTCGTAAGCGCGACTGCTGAGGTCCTGGGTTCGATTCCCGGGTCGGGCAAAGTGTTATTGGCTGTATGGAAATTCTCAGTAGCAGTACGTAGTCTGGAACTGTGCCCGGTTGATGGCAATAGACTCTCCCCCTGTTACATGGGACTCATTAACAGCATCGGCGAAATGAGGGTGTATAGTAAACCTCTGTCTAACCCTTCGGAGAAAACAGGCGTGATGCTATGTCATAATGCTATTTGTCATATATGTATACCTGTTTAACAACATATGATTTACCTTTGTAGTATGCATCGGATTCTGGTAGTGACCTAATCCTAATTTGACGTACATTGACTGGATTAAGACAAACATCGTCCCCGGTATTATCCCATTCAGTTAACATAGCGTTTACCGAAGTGTAAATTGAATTACCTCATGCAAATACAGAATTAGGTCGTTTCAACTAATTATAATCAGGTGCAGCCTTCAGCACATCTTGTGCACTCGAAGCCGCAATCTAGTCGCGGTTTACCTCCGACACGCGTTGCCGTTTAAATTTCAAAACTAAATTAGAGCTAATTAGAAATTATGTTGTATGAGATAGGATTTTGTTGCTGTAATTGTTTCTGATTCGGGTTTTTTTTTATAAACTATTTTAAAATATCACTGGTGGAAACATTTCGGCCATTTGCGACAAGGATGATATAACTCAAAAATCGAGTTATTAATTAATTATATATAAAATAGCATACCTATACAATAGCATATCGACTGTGAACTGGCAACTGGTACTATCTCATTTTTGACAACATTACAGTATTAAGAAGAAACTAACAACGCGGTCGACGTTAGTACAAATTTAATAAATTCGATTTTGGCGTCTAATTTTGATTGAAGTAAAATGTGCTTGTTGCAGCGCTGTCGGGTATGAAATAGTTTAGATTGGTATAACCAAGTAAAATCCTCATAAAATCGAGATAGGACATATTGACAGTTCACAGTCGATATATAATATTGTGAATAATTAACAAAAAAGTCGATATTTTTGAGTTATGTCACCCTTGTCGAAAATTAACGATTTAAATTAATGACGGAACCTACGCATAGGTGCTACGTACGTAGCACTTAGTTACATTGCGTAGTTTCATGATGCTACGTAGCAGAAAGTATGCTTACTGTTCGCTGTTAACGCACGCGTCCTATTCTTATTAACTCACCTTGTGTCATCCCAAGATACTACTGTTGATTTTATAAAGATACACTGGATTATTTTGAGTAGGCCAATTTATCTCGTCTTTATCATTCATCATCAGCATTGGACAATCAATGACGACATCCCCGCTCGGAACAAATATTTGTATGATATACAGATAGTTGTTTCGGGTCTGGTTGTGTGTGTATGTGACATGTATGTTTGTAAACTGTACCCAAGACATAGGAGAAACACTCGGATTTCAAAAAAAAATACAATCTTATGGTCCCTAGTCCTGGAACTCAAACCTCAACATAACATAACGTAGAATCACGCCTGCATCCGCGATGGGTTAGTCAGATGTGTACTATTGTGCACCCACATTTCACCGATTTCGTTATTGAGTCCCATGTAATAGTGAGCGAGCCTATTGCCATCTACCGGGCACAGTTCCAGACTCCACGCATCTGCTGACAATTTCCATACAGAAAAACCCAATAACACTTTGCCCGACCCGGCAATGGAACCCAATACCTTACGCTTACCACTCACGCTTGCGTAGCTTTTAATTAATATTTTAAAAAAATCTCATAATCGTATCATAATCAGAATACTGCAGTTCAGAAAGACCATTTACTTAAAAATGTTTTTCAGTATTAATATGCAATATGTATAATCTCTATACTAATACAAACTATCTAATGATTTTAATATAATGTGATATTAGTTAGAAGAGCAACATTTGAGTTTCTAGCTCTTCGCAATAGAATCAATATTGAACGGGCAGTTTCTGACTATTAAGTGTTTGTAGTAACTTAGTCTATCAATAGTATTCTGATTGACTATTTGGAAACGATTGTTGATAAACTATTTTATGTATAACACTGTTCTGGTTTACACTCATGTTTTGGTTGCGAAATGTCTTTTGTGTGCATTATCAACATAGCATTGTGCTTGTGTCCCCAAAAGATTAGGCATAGGTGTAACTAATGTGCACTCACATTTCGCCGATGTCGTTATTAGGTCCCATGTAGGTGGCGAGCCTATTGCCATCCACAAGCCACAGTTCTAAACTCCGTGCTGCTATTTAGAATTTCTGTACAGCAAAACCCAATAACACTTTGCCTGATCCAGGAATCGAACCCAGGACCTCACGCACAGCTGTCACTTATTTTATCAGGTCTTTTAATTTTCTCTCGGAATAAATGTATTGTAATTCACCACGCGGGATAGTTGCCAACTTTTGGTTCTAGAACTGTGGTTTATTTCACTGTTAGAGACGCAATGAATAAATTCAAAAATGTATCTGACGCTGTCAAATATATTTTTCCGTCAGATGCATAGGTTTTATAGAATTTGGCCTACGACAATTGGGTCGCCACAGATTCAATCTTCAAGAAGTATAAAAAAATTAAGTAAACAAAAATCTAAGAACAAAGCGACGACACGACGACAAAACACGACGTTGTTCTGAGTTAGAAATAGTCTCTAGACTATTTCTAACTCAGAACAACGTCGTGTTAAAATAATTACATAAATTTTATAACACCCTAGAGGATTTTGTGAAGGTCGTAAATGAATAATTATGCGATCAAGATAAATTGGTTTTGATGTAATATGAATCTTGGTCGGTACAACCAGGATAGGGTTTAATTAAATATGATAATAGTGTGGCTCGACCTTTGTACACAATTCGACAAATTCCTATGCGTACAAAATTCAATGAACATTTTAGGAACGAATTTAGCTTTCACGGGTCTATTTGAAATGCGTGTCGTATTGTTTCAAATTCTTTTGTTTCTGCTTTTTCAGCCGTCGCCGCGTCGTTGGATATTCGGAAATGGGAAAAGGGTTTGATAGTTCCCCTTGAAGTCTCTTAAGTACCTCATAAAGATTAAGTGGGTACTTATGTACGAGTATCTTGAACGTATATAAAGGAAATGGAAATCTTAGTACCAATGATTTCTCTTGACGTTTAATACTGCTGGTATAATGTTCTGAGTTTGGAAGCGTGTACGCATTGTGTATTGCGGTGAGTGTGCAGTTCCTTTACAAGCTGTACTAGCCGTCTTTGTTAGTTGAGTGCCATATACATATACACACATATTGCTCGAACGATAGACGGCATTGTGCAAGAATTTGTACTGGCCGTTATATTATTACAGATAATGTATTATTTGGTATTTGCGAAAGGGTAATAATCTTATATTAAGGCATATGTCTGAAGATCTTGTAAATCACTAAATCCGTTTGTTGAAGTTATCGAACGTTTGCACAAGTGTGAGGCAAACGCTAACTTTCGTCTTAAGCAGGGCTGACGTAATGTCCCCAAAGACCATTAAATTCAATTCAAGATACACGGAAAATGTCAAAAAATCCATTCGAGTTTTGCAGACTTCATCAATAGGGAGTTGAACTGTTGTTGCTAACTGAGAAGACATTGTCATTAGCTTGAAAATTTTTATATTTATAAATATATTAGCGACCCGCCCCGACTTTGCACGGGAGCATATACGCCTTCATTTTTTTTCTGTGGTAGTGTCGGATCAGCCTGTTACGTTGAGCATTTACTCGGCGCACGCCAGTAAAGCTCCCAGTCGGCATGATTTTTTCCGACACCTTCAACTATCATCGTCATATTTCAGCCAATTTACATAAAACTTTAACGAATTATACACATAAACTCATGAATTACTCTATCTATTGGTGAAAACCGCATGAAAATCCGTTCAGTTGTTTATGAGTTTATCGCGAACAGATGGACGCGGCGGGGGACTTTGTTTTATAATATGTAGTGATAAAAAAATGTCGTATATATAATCATGTATAACCGATACATACAAGAAATATATTTTATATATATTTTAAACATTCTTTTATATATAGCTAAAAGCATTATTGTCTTTTCTTCTATTTTATAATATTTAAGATGTCAACTCTTGTCAGCGGAACAATCCCCACTGCTTTAAATCTTGCCTCCTTTTTAATTTTGCTTATAATCTTATCCACCTGTAAATCCCAAAATTCTCCTCAACATAGTTGTAAGGAGCGTCCGCTTAATTAAACCAAACGTCTGCGCAAGTGTGGGCCAAAGCCGCGAACTTTCCTCTTTAGCGGGGTTCACATAATGTCCCCAAAGACCGAGTGCCACCATTATCTTCACTTAATGCAACTTGCACGCAAATTCAGGCCGACGTTTAATCGTCCAAGTTTGAAGAGCTCCTAAAGGATAGGGCCGCCAATAAGGACGATACAGGGATTCAACCCGTCTCGCTAGATGGAATTTTCATGAAAATGTAAGATCATAAGTCTGTGGTATTGGACGTTATGACCGCGCCGTCGGCGTACACACACGTATGACACAGCAACAAAATTTTGGTGTTTTTTGGTATTTAATCTTATGATAAAATTTACTGAAAACCTGCTGTGCCATTATCTTGTGGCATATGCTGAACATTTTGGCCCTTTAGGCAATATTATTGCCTTGTCAATTGCTAATGTCTAAAAAAAATTGTTTTCTTTTTTGTTCTTCTTTTGAAAATTTCCACGTAAAGACAAATATTCACTGATTGTTATAGCGAGGTATTATTATTATCACATTCTACATACCTTAAAGATATATTTTATACATATACAGAAATATATAGAGACTGTCTTGTGTCGCAATTGCGCCACTCCAAATTAATTCACAGGGAAACTTTTTAATTCGAATTACTCGTAACTTCTTGACGCTTGACAGGCTCATTAAATTTTACACTGTGACTTGAAAGTTAGTCTCCGGGAATGCTATTTACCCTGTGACAATCTGGACTCCAAAGTAAGTCATACGATACAGAAAGTTTCGTATCGGATAGAATATCGGATTACTTGAACCTCCTTGTTTACAATTTTCTTGCTTGGATACAAATACAAGGTACAATATTGGAGTGTATTAAACTGAAACTCCTTAAAATTATTTGAGGAGTTATTTTAACAACAAAGAACTTTCGTCAATTTACTTGAGGATCTAAATTTAATAAACCGAATAAAATCATTGATCGCATTTCTGTTTTGCTCTATAAGCTTTTTTTTTTATAAGTTTTCACACTTTATTAATTATTTATTTGAACTTAATATAATATAACATAGCATCACGCCTATATTCCCTTGGGTAATTAGGTAGAGGTGTACTATTGTACGCCCACATTTCGGCGATGCCGTTATTGAGTCCCATATAATAGGGGGCGAACCTATTGCCATTAACCGGGCACAGTTCCAGAATTCGTACTGCTACTAAGAATTTCTATACAGAAAAACCGAATAACACTTTGCCAGAGCCGGGAATCGAGCCCAGGACCTCACCCTCAGAAGTCACACTTGCGACCTCTAGACCAATGAACTGCCTCATTTGAAATCATAATAAAATAGAAATGCTGACATAAACACATTGATAATGTCTTTGGAAAAGGTCATGTACCTACGCAATACAACTCTACAGTGATGTTTTCATACGTGCAAATCGGTTACAAACGACGTGCGTGAAAAGTTGTATGCACGCAGAAGCTAAAGCGGTATTTTCTGCTTGCCCCCATGTGAGAAGTTTAACCAACATATTTTAAATATCGCTTTATTCATTATGAAGGACTAGCTTCCGCTCGCGGCTTCGCCCGCGTGGTTTATGGACCCGTACATTTGCCCGGGATAAAAAACCTGTGTTATTCCAGACTATAATCTATCTCTGTACCAAATTTCATGCAGATCCGTTCAGCCGTTCTGGCGTGAAAGAGTAACAAAGATCCATCGATCCATCCATCCATCCATCCATCCTCACAAACTTTCACATTTATAATATTAAAGTAGGAGGTAGGAAGTAGGATTAGAAGGATTATAATATTAGTAGGATTCGTCTTGTAGACAAACGGTGTAAGCGTTTCACAAATTTGATGTTAGAGTACACGTTAGTGAGCTCCAAGGTCTATTGTTATTGAATGTACATATATATTACTTCCCAATCAACTCGGGTTTCGCTTTAGCTTGAAGACCATTACACATGAATAGCCCAATCTGAATTAACTGAACATCGCCAGTATTACCTGAACGATTCTATTGACGACAACTTGTTACAATTTCCGTACCAATAATATATTTTTTTACCTGTACTATTGGTATGGTTGGATGTGAGGTACATATATGGATATGTAATGTCTCACCAAGAAATCGTCAATAGTGCGAGAGCTTGTATGGGATATCATTAAAAAAGAAACGAAATACTACTAGCAATTATGACAATTTTCTTATTTTTTTTTTAATTTTCTCAATCTGCCTCCTTCTCGGCAAAGGTCTCTCCCAAATTCTTCCACGCACATATTTTTATATTTCGTATACTTGTTTGTTATTGTGAATGTGACGAGTGACCAGTCACCCACTTTACATTCTTGTCCCTACAGGCGGACGATACCTGGCTTCGCTAGACCTCAAAGTCGAATTTACCATACATGCAACGGATTTTCGGGCGTCAGGCAACCCGGCCGTTTACGGGCGGCCTTTACGACTTGCTGAATGAGATGTTAAGGCGAGATATGACGTTGCATATCTTTGTTTACGAGCGTAGGTTACCGGCGTTAACGCTTTTGTTTTGTTAATGGGCATTTAGGATTGCATTGCCTTAAGGCGTTGTATTCATACCTCAAGGGATGTTGATTAGATCTTCTTAGTGTGTCACCGGCAAATGTCGTTTAGCCCATGATTCTGCCACACCGACTGCGCTTTTCGTATTTTTTCATTAACTCCATCCGCGAGCACGCGGAGCAGGATGGAGGGTGGGCCATTGTCTGCGGGGATAATGTTATTACCACAAATAAACTGCGGGAAATTATCATAATATCAAACCGATATATATAATTACTTATCGCTAAATGTCATCACATGTTGACCACATTTATCATATAAAATGTTAATTACTATATAAATGGCTAACCACGACGTAGTCAGAGAGAAATGGAAATAATAATGCTTATAGTATGTTGAATATTAAATATATGCAACATATTATACTATTAACACTATCACTATATACTACTATATACTATACTATAATATAATATACTATACACTATATACTATAATATTAACATTGTCACTTGTGATTCTATTATTTTATCCCAGGGTAAGGCAAAGCTGAAATTTTGTATAAATGAGATCCGTCATTTTCAAAGCAAGAAGCACGAAATTTCATGTGCCTGCTTCTGTTGGGAAATAAATGAAAAGTTAAACAAGCGTTTATAAAAATTTCTCCTCTAAGGGGGTAGGTACAAATAAGATGTATATGGCATCACGCCAGGATTCCCTGAAAGATTAGGCCTAAGAGTATTTTTGTCGCAATACATTCGTAATATTATTTATTTTTTTGTTATTGTTTTGTTATTTTGTATTATGTAGCTTTAATTATAGTGATCGGTGAGGGGGGCTCGTAGCCATATCGCTATAACTCAAACTCACACGCGTCGCAGATCGGTCGATCTGCGAGGTTCAGTAGCGCTTGACGCGGTCAGTCCTTGAATGGGTGACCATTTTTCACGTATCGAGACCCCTTCGTGCCTCAGAAAGCACATTAAGCAGTTGATCCCGGGTGTCATACGAAGACCTATAACAGTCGTTACGGGTGTCAGTAGCCCAAAAAGTCTGACAACCAGTCTAAGCTTAGAGTATCAGTGTCTCCCAGTAAATGGGTGGCGGAGGTCAGAAGGCATTCGCTCCGTGTAAAGCACTGATATCCAGCTGCAACTAGTTAGATTGGAAGTCGACCCCAATGAAGTTGGGAAAAGGCTAGGCTAGGATGAATTATTGTTTGGCCCCAGGCCGTTGTAATTAAAGTAAATAGGCGATATCATCGCTAAGCAACAAAACCTTATTAATATTTTTTTCTATTGAAAAATGGAAAAAAATAAAACATTTCACCTATTTTTTATATAGCAACATATTTTTATGCTTCTATCGCCAACTACAACATTAGCAATCACCCAGTAATTCTGCACGGCAATGTGCGGACCCAGGTCTCTTAGACTATGCGATCTAGTTTCTCGGTTTTCAGATTTGTGGTTGCCATTCGAGGTCCTTTCTTCTCAATTAGTTGGCGGTCCCTTTACCTCTTAAACTTGCTAACTTTAAAAGTTATGTTGGTGCCTTAGATCCGAAGTACCTAACATACGAGAACTTGACAACAATATCCTCTTTCTTTAATAAATGTACTTCAATTTCTATACAAAATAACAATGTTTTATTAAAATCTGCCGTTTACATTGAACCTATTGTTATGAATAAGAAACTATTCGCTGTTTAAAAGCTGCAGCAACATCTTCAAAACTTGTCTGAGCTTTTGAAATAACCATTAAAGTTATTTCGACAACACTTTACCCAGCTAGAGTATTATTTTATAAACTAGTTTTTACTTGACTATAACGAAGGCAAGACAAAGAATAGTGTCTGAGTCTGAGTTATCTATAGTTGCGGTCGAGTAATTTGAAATAGGGTTACCTACTGGTTTACATGATTTTTTTATTTTTATTTTTTTATTGATCAAATAAAATAGTTTTACATGGGTAATATACATATATATCACAAAAACCATCGCGGGTTTAACAGTGATATATCAGACACGACATCTCGGTACATAATAATAATACACATACACAGTAGTACAGATCACATACACGCTAGGAAATATTTTTTTAACACAATTTTACAATTTTTTGCATTAATGGCATTGCAGATTTCAAAAGGTAAGTCATTCAGTATAGATGGCAGCATGCATTCCCACGTCCGTGCTCCATAAACATTATTATATTGTGGTGTCTTATATGCGGGTAGGTATGATAAACTTCGCAACGACTTCGGCCTTTCTTTTTTTTGTATGTTTACTAGGTTATGGTAGTTTTCGCTTATAAATAATAATAAAGACTTATTTTATTGTACCTAATTGGACTGCCTCATTGGTCTAGTGATCGCAAGCGCTGAGCGTGAGGGACGGTCGGGCAGTGTTATTAGGATTTTCTCTATGGAAATTCTCAGTAGCAGCACGGAGTCTGGAACTGTGCCCGGTAGATGGCAATAGGCTCGCCTCTATTACATGGGACTCAGTAACAGCATCGGCGAAATGTGGGTGTACAATGGTAGGTACACCTCTGCCTAACCCTTCGGGGAATACAGGCGTGATGCTATGTTATCTTATGTTTATTCTTTCTACCTTTATTTCGTTGGCTGAAAGTAAAAAGAATAGCGTCAGTAGTAAGCTACATTTCAGTTTCATTCGGCCCCGAAACAAGAGATGTGTGCAACGAGCGAAGGATTAAACGAAACGACATTCTCTTTAGATTTGTGATGCGCATGTTGTATGTTCAACTGTTGGGCTTTTAGGAGGTTTTTTAAAGGTCCATGTCTGGATACCGGGCATACCCCGAACTATGCTGAACTGCTAAATATCTTACTCCAACCGATTTAAATTAACAATTTAAACTATCTCCTGTATTTTTTAGGTAAATCGATTTTTGTTTCACATAATTTTTAAATTCATTAAATTAAATTCATTTTAATACTTATAAGTTCTGAATTCTTACTCTAGGAGTATTAAGAAACACTTTGAAAGTTCAATGGCTAATCAAACACAAACGCCCGATCATTCGCCGCTCTTCAAAGATACATCGGTTACATAATAGCCCCTTTATCTTTCCGTAGGCTGCAATTAAATTTTTGTCAGATTTATAACAGCTACTTAATCTAACAGCGTTAACAGGCCAATGAAATATAATTAGGAGGGAAGTATAATGGGAATATTTGCACGTCACAAAGTAAGGGCTTCCACACACTGGCGGTATCTTGGCGTGTTTCCGGCGATTAGAGACTTACGAACACCTTTCCGTGACGATTGGTAGGTTTACATCGCGATGTCGCTGATGTATAAACAGCACTTAAAGAGCAAAAAGTTTGAGTTATACACCGCCAAGTAGCTCCCACTTCACAAGTAATTTGTGAGATTTAACATCGCTAGATTAGGGCTCGTAAATCGAGACCGTTTTGCAGCCGTTCAATCGTCACCCTTGTAGTATTACGCTGGAATACGTCTAGTATGAGGAGCCCTTTATTTCAGTGTAACAGAGTACGAGTATCAAGCAGAGCAATAAAAACGTAATTTTAATTTACCCCGGACTCCATAAACGGTTGACACGGGAGAAGTACACTAATTAAATTATTTCGCTCGTTCTTTTAACTTTGTTTTTGTTAATTTTCGTGGGAATTTCCTGGGTTTACATGTTTACGTGTTTATGTGATTTAGAATACTTAAAAATTATGTCAAAATTTACCTACATATTTCTGTTGATATAAGATATCACTATATACTTTTATATAATTTATTTGCGTAATTTAAAACAGTACAAAAACAATTAAGTATTTATTATGAACACACTATGTTACATACATACGAGTAAATACGAGTAATATGATTTTAATTTTGAATCGACTGCAATATGATAAATAATATTTAAAACAGAAGAAAATATAGGAATTAAATAATTTACTATTTTTGAAAGTACGATACCTACTAAAACAGGGATATGTGTAGTATCATGTAACTCTAGCCCGAAAGCTACCGTGTATTCAAATATTTCAGAGAGATCAGTTGAATAACAAAATAGCTTGCACATGTATTCTCGTTGACGATATTACTTGGAGTGGCAAAAGATACAAGCCATTAAATCGAGTCTACATTTAAAATGTTTACGATAATTTTTATAGTTTTATGTTTTTTTTTTCTTCCGAGAGATATTAGTGGAGTCACATCAATTTGCATTTTATATACTTAGAAATGGCTATTTTATATATCAATGCATTGGTAAGCATGCAAAAGGAGAATTAACACGTATGCATCTTCATACTTCAAAAACCCATACTCTACCTCTAAAAACAATGTTATATTTACAATATTTTAATTCTTGAGCTGTATTAACAAATCTCAACATCAAAGCGATCCAAAGATTATTCCATCAAAAACGTAATTTATATGTACTTATTACAAATTCCGTGACAAAATACTACTGGGAATGATAACTAAAAAGGTAAGACGGAGGCCCTATCAATAATATCAATATATTATCTCTATCATAGCAAACACAAACCTAATAATCCTTAGTAGATAATATTTATGCTCCAATAGGAACCACAGACAAGTAGCCTGACATCCCAGATTAACTGACTAACGCACATACGTTTATCCAATTGTCGAGACAGTTGCAATATCAGTGTGCGGTGTAGTTATAAATTAGTCCAAATTGAGACGGTCCTAGTGTCCAGGTGACATAATTCAATTAGATTGCAACCCATTTGTTAGGCTGCCCACCGACATCCTGAGTTATGTCCTGCTCCCTCAGGGCGTTCACACACGGATTGCATTTTGCAGTCAGTTTTGAGTTCGAAATTTGAACGGAATTTGTTTAGCGGCCATTTCTTCTTTCTCGTTTTGTACCCAGCTTGTGAGCTAATTGAAATTTAATTGAACTTCCGTTTGGTATTTTTTCTACTTTTTCCATTATTTAAACTGGTCTGTTGAAAGCTAATATGTGTCGGTAACTGGATTTTACGCTTAAAAAGAAGTAGGTACCTATTTTATCTTTCCCTATATAGAATACTAGCTTCCGCTCGCGGCTTCGCCCGCGTGGGTTTACGAACCCGTACATTTCCCGGGATTAAAAGTAGCCTATGTGCTATTCCAGACTATAATCTATCTCTGTGCCAAATTCCAGATCCGTTCAGCCGTTCTGGCGTGAAAGAGTAACAATGATCCATCCATCCATCCATCCTCACAAACCTTCACATTTATAATATTAGTAGGAAGAAGGATAGGATATACTTGTAGATATTAGAGACTAGTGATGCATTTATAGAACCTACAAAAATGTGTCTTCAACACAAATAAAGAGGCACAAAACACAAAAGAGTTATTTGGTAATGGGATCAAAATGCGCCATTTCAGAAAAACGTTTTGTCAGCATTTGATTCGTTTGAAGATATAATTATTAATCCATAGATTGCCTTTTGCAATAGCAGTAATTGCATGCCCATGAATTCCATTAACACTGACAAACTATAAACACATCAAATTCGGGTTTATTCGTTGTTGTATTTAAACTAAATGCATGTTTGGCTAAAACGTTTCCAATTATTCGACAGAATTCACTCATGAATACACAATGGTTTATTGTTTTGAGTACGACGAAATATATTTATTTAAGGCTTTGCTAATTCTGTTGGTGGTATACTGAAACTTTCATATTAAAAATAGATTTTATAACATAACTAGCTGTTGCCCTCGACTTCGTCTGCGTTTATTTTGTAACTTGTATCTAATATCGTAGAAATATTAAACCCATGTTCTTCTCCAGGTCCCAAGCTACCATCTCTTGTAAAAATTCATAACGATAGATAAGTGGTGGTTTAGTCTTGATGAGGTAACAAACAGATAGACAAGGCCGGCAACGCACTTGTGACTCCTCCGGTGTTGCGGGTGTCCATGGGCGACGTTAATCGCTTACCATCAGGCGATCCGTCTGCTCCCTTGCCGCCTACCGCATAAAAAAAAGACAGATATTTTTGCATTTATAATAGGATTAGATGTATAATAGGATGTTAATTATGGAACTTTAATGTATGTAAGTGCGCATGAATTTTCGAAGCAAAATAGGTTACTTTAGATAGAAAAGAGCAAAATATGAACAAGCAACAATATAACTTAGAAGAAGTCTCGCCGTAGCAGAAATTGGCTTGGACATACTTCATAAAGCCACTATTAACTGAGATACGTTTATATAGCTTTATGTAAGGTTTCTGAAAATCAGTGCGTTATCATAATGTATTCTTTTATTTTTAAATGGGCAAATTGTACACATAATAAATATTCGCTTCGCGTCCAACCGCCATTACTGGTAATAAAATGTTATTCTGAGCGCATTACGTACGGTTAACAACATTATTCATGAGTTCGGCAAACGGCCGCACGGTTTAAATTACTATTAATTGAAAATTTACAAATGTACACAAATTAATATAGTACTAATCCATAACGTTTTGTTGGGTTGACTCTACCGGTGAGCGAGAACTTCTGTATGAATAATGGAGTATTATAACCCCGCCTCTTTCTGTGTGTAAGAAGCAAGTGAAACTAGATATAGGAAGATAAGCAATAGATTCCTTCCATAAAAATACTTTTTGCTACAATTTTCCTAAAACTCATTAAGTTCATTCATATTAAGAAAAAAAAAAAAAAACAGATTTTTTAGCTACAAAATGAAAACTTTTCTAGATTATAACAGATCGATAGAATATTGTAATTCTATACACTACCAGGTTATTGCATTAAATTCAACAATTCTGAAAATATGAAGGAATAATAATTTCAAATAGCAAATAGGTACTCTTGATTCCCAACAATGGAGGAAAACCGATGAATGATCGGATTCCAGCGACGCGATCCCATTTCAAGGCTTTGCATTTAAATCAGAAGCACCGTGGATGCAGTTTCCATATTTTTCGGAAATACCAATGCGAAATCCTAACGTGTATAACGTTTTGATTTCAAAGATACTTCATTTCATTTTGAACCAAAAGAATTTAGGGACAAGGTTTATTTTAGGTTGTTTTGATTATTGCAAATATTTAAGGAGTAAAACAGGTAATTCTATTTGTATCGAAAGTTGATAAGGTTTTGATATGGTTTCTATTTTCAATATGGAAGCTCATCATTGTCGAGTTTTCGTTTTCCCAATAAATTTTAGTAAATTAATGTAATTAATAAATTCAAATCTTTTTATCAGTTATTAAAATCGTTCATCATTAAAAGTGATGGATTTCGCACAATCAAAAGAAGAAGATGAGTTCCCTAAATTGTATTTTTGAAACAATATTTCTAAATAAGTTGTCAACACTCAACGGCCAAGTTTGCTAAAAGGCAAACTTGCCAAAATAAAGACAAGCAAGTAATGTCGTCGTCAGTTTAATGCGGTCCACATTTCACGTGCTCAGGTGGTCTGCCCGTTGGTACTACCCATCAACAACTCCCTACTTTTACGAGAACATCATAACTTTCGTAACGCCCGATTTTTCAATAACCAGATAAAACAGCTTTCGTAATTTGAAATTGGAAAATGTTTTTGTACGGACTTATCAGCGGAACTTACCTGAAGTTTATTCGAACATTGAAAATTCGGTCTTAACTTGTACATTTTAGGATTGATTTTTGAATTACGCACTACGGAGTTCCCATTAATCACCACGGTAATGTTATTGATTGATAACTTAACGCGGCTCATTACCGTAATCTTTGAGTTTGCAAGTTCGGAAACAAGTTTATAAGATAATTGACGTGAAGGATATTCCGTAATTTTAAAGTTGATCAAAAAGTTTGTATGTTTAATAGCTTTAGGCGTTTTAACGGTTCATTGCCACTTCGTGGAACAAGCAAGCGTTCATAAAATCGAAACACTCGTGAAATTTTCCGTCATCTATTTTAACATGACAAGTTTTCTATTTACGTGGAGCATTTTCCGACAGCTTTCCGCAATAAAACGCATATGGCAGACAGACAACGTTCCGGAAGCTCAGTAGTTAGTCAAACGATATTTTTATTACTTTTGTTGTGTAGTTTTTGACATGGAATTGGTCAACTTACCTGCTCAGTCGATAGTGTCAAATAGCGTTCTCTCGAGAGCTAAACAACTTATTGTTCGATTACTTATCGTCTCTACTTATCGTCACTGGCGTACATTAAATAAAGTGTATGTGAAAGCTTATGATCAGTAGTGTTCGTTTACATGCTCCTTATGACATAATATATAGGTAATAAACATTGCATCACGTCCGTATTCTCCACATCGTCGATACCTTTATTGAGTATGCCGAGCACAGTTCCAAACTCCGTGCTACTGAGATATTCCACACAGAAAAACTCAAAAACAATTTGCCTGACAGTCGACTGGGAATCGAACCCCAGGACCAGGACCCCAGGACCCTTAGCAGTCGCGCTTACGACGCAGTCCAATGAAGCATAGTAGTATTTTTTTGTCTTTAAGCAATTTATTATTACAGAGTGGAATTGTTTAAAGACAAAGGCATGGTACATGCAGTCAATTGGAGACTTGTCCTTAAACTAGGTAAAATCCTGTTTTAGGTACTGTATCTGTGTTGATTATAGAATATGGTGATGATTTTATTAGTTAACAACTATGTAAACAAGTAAAAATATTTCTTCCACATTTCTGAAATAATCTACGCCCACGAAAAGAATGATTCCGTCTGCCGCTTGTAGTTACTAACAAGCTAAAATGAAAGAGAACAAAGTTCAAATCATTTCGTAAAAACTCTCTTTGATACAAACGAGGTCAGTGGTTGGAGAAAATGCTAATTATTTTATTTTTATTCATGAATCCTTTTTTGATTTGGCTTTACATAAAATTTAAATCAGATTTCGTCGAGATAAAATCGCTTGTTTTTCCCAGTGGTTACATACAAAAATATTAATAAAAAATAGTTTTTTTTCTTTTACATAAAAAATATAAGTACGCCTATAGGCTTTGTGAAAGATCAGTTGCTCTAATAGGTCCGATAAAACATGAAGCCCAAAGACACAATTGTAATTACCGCTTAATTTCCAAGCATAATTTTTTTTTCTTTTCCTACAGGACGTAAAAATGGCCGCGTTAAAGTTTTATTTGTTTTACCTTAATGATGTACCAATTAATCAGTGTTGGTGAGTCATTCAGATAACGGCAAAATGAATTGAGGTACACGGTATTCACGATACGTGAAGCGCACATTGAGGATGGGCGTTTTTAATTTTATTGCCGCGTTCTGTTATCACTGGATTATTTATTATTCTTTTTGCTGCGCTCTCTTTATTGTCGTACATAGAATTATACCTAAGTTTGAACCGATTGAATCCTATGTCGTCTGCTTGAGGCATATTAACAAAAAATACTAGTTAATTTTAGTATTGCTGTCCTTAGTTTTATAGGTTAGATTTTACGGGACTTGCAAATCGAATCGAAAACCGAAACAGCGGTAGACTTTCGTGCTAAGTAGAGCGTACCTACCTAAAACATGCCAAGGAGGTGAAAATGATACTTTTTAGCAGGAAATTTTTAAACAAGGCCATTTGATCGTTCGGGGAACCGCTGAAGTAGAACAACATGGTCCCCCGTGTATACCGGTACAAAAGTTGGGCATAGTTTAATTTTACGTATCCACTCGCGCCAGTGGGTTGTTTCGGACCAACTTTGTAATAAATGCTCCTTGTTTTTCTCCCAGCTGTCGAAGCTGAGTGTGCAGCACCTGAACCCGGCTACCTTATCACACGTCCGTATGAATAAATCAAAGGAGCGGAGTGAAACGCGCACACTTGTACTAAAGTAACACAAACAACTATAGAGAAAATGTACCGAAAGCTGGAACTTTGAAGTAATGTTAAGAGGATTTTATTTTTAATGGATGCTTTTAACTTATTTCATTATGTAATCTGTTTTCAGCCCTTTAATCTCTGTATAATAAGGCAGGTGAAAATAAACGCTTTGTAATTTTACTTTAATTTAATGACTACTAAATTTTCAACCGTTAAACCGTTTCGTCTTGATGGTTCATACGTATTGCCATCGACATTTTGTTTGGGGTTTTTGCTGACTATGATCAAATCAAGAAAAGGTTCTGACTCTGAGGCATGTATGTAAATATTATGGTAACGTTGGATTTCAGTAAATTCGATTTCGAAGTACAAAATAAGAATTCTTTTATGTATAAACTTATATATGTATACCTACTACTACAATAAAAGCAAACAATTATGCCCATTCCAAAGTGATGTACTTAATACGAGCACACGAAATTCGCTGTAACATGATTATGTCATTAAATATATGAGAGGGTAGTTGTTCAAACATAAGCAAAATGGCCGCTTTATTCGTAATTCAAAATATCAAAGAACGGAGCGCTGAAAATCTGTCTAATACACTCAGATCATATCAGAATGTTTTTATTTGAGTTTAAGAATAAATGCTTTAAGTCTGTGAAATTTAAAAGTGGATTCTCGTGTCCTATATATTTATGTACTTATAGTATATACTTAGTAGCATTCTAAGTTAGTGGAATAGTATTACATATTATATTTTACGTCGATCTTCTTATACACTGTTATAATATATGAAATACTAGCTTTTGCCCGCGACTTCGTCCGCGTTTCAGTCGTTTTTCGTAAAAAAGTAGCGTATGTCCTTCCTCACGGTTCAATGGTTTTAATGTAACACAGATTAACTTTCGTATATGATTTCTATGTAGCTTTAACCATTAAGGCTGCACACGCGACGGTAGCTTAAAAAATGGAGTAACTTCTCCCGTTTTCAACATTTCCCTTCACTGCTCTGCTCCTATTGATTGTAGCGTGATGAAAAGTGTACTATAACCTGCCCAGGAGTATGAAGAATAATTGTACCAAGTTTCGTTAAAATCCGTCGAGTAGTTTTTGTTTCTATAAGGAACATACAGACAGACAGACAAAATTTTTACTGGTTGCATTTTTGGCATCAGTATCGATCACTAATCACCCCCTGATAGTTATTTTGAAAATATATTTCATGTACAGAATTGACCTCTCTACAGATTTATTATAAGTATAGATTAATGAGATCGACTGGGGCGGATCAACAATTCTACTTAATTCACTCGCCTCTACAGTTGTGTGTAATACAATAGTAGGTACCATTACCTGACTCACAAACTCATATGGTAACTTAGGAAATATATTGGCATGGTTAGTTTACAGGTTAGTTAATTAAGACACACGCGGCGCCCGGCAACAAGACACAACCGAGTTTTTATTGTGTCTCATTTGCATCTCTTGACGGGGTTAACGCTTGCCCTTCATGCAAGAAGATTTGCGTTCGAAACCGATCTGCACCTCTCCGACTTTTTGAATTCATGTGCACATTGCTTTAATGGTATAAAAAATCGTAAGAAAACCTGTGAGATAGTGTGGTAGACTTAGATTTGGGAGCTATGGCCCACGCAGTTCACATTATGGTGTTAGTATCGCAGGAGGTTTGCTGCTGGCGATATCATTTTGGTATAATCCCTTAGTCCTTATTCGCCTTTCACCAGAGGAAACCACACAGAACACGGTCGGCATTATTAAACCAGGACTTTGGAAGGGTATGTTTACATACAATAAAATACTTATTGTAAAGACGTGATAATACACAAAGGTTTTATTTTAAAGCACGTTAAGTGTATTGTGTATGCGACTGCCTCATTGGCCTACTGATCGTAGGTGCGACTGCTGGGCGCGAGGTCCTGGGTTCGATTCGAGCAAAGTGTTATTGAATTATTCAGTATGAACGTTCTCAGTAGCAGAGTTTGAAATTATGCTCGGTAGATGGCAATGGGTGTACAATAATTGTACACTTCTGTCTAAGCCTTCGGAGAATATAAGCGAGAAGCTATGTTATATTAAATAAACATAAACAAAGATATTATTTTTAGATGGTTATAACATAATTATAAAAAATAACGATGATCATATTTTGTTACTGATTTGTGTAGTGATTGTTTGTATTCTGCGTAATTAGGAATTAAAATAAATCTTCCTGTTAAGCTCTTTATTGGAAGATTTGATTGCTATTAATTAGTTTATATATCAATAAACTTTGTGATATCTTAATTGGAGTATTGGATCACGTAAGAAAGTAGGTACTTTTACATTCTATGAAGCCTATTAGAATAAGCATAAAAAAAGAAATATAGAATTCACATATTTAATTAAACAGTTACATTGCATGTAAGACAATTCATATTCAATATTCCTTCAGCAACGAGACGGGTCGCGAAAGATAAAGGTCACTTTAAAGTCGCGATGAAATGTTAACTTGTTCAAGAGTGCACGACCTGGCCGGGCTTTTTGTTAGAGAAATTATTTAATTACCCTACCCGTGGATGTGTACTTACAAAGCCTCTCTAGCCCTGGGGCAGTTTAAATGTTAATTCTTCATGTTCGGTAATGCGGTGTATTGTCTGGTCTTCGTTTATAAATTTTTGCCGCGTTTGCTTTTAGTACGATGAAGATTTAATTTTGGTGTACTTTGGATATGTAGTAAATATTACTCGTTTTTTTATGTGATATTTTCTTTTGTTTATGCTATGTTAACCTGTAAAGTTAGAACTTGAAATTGCATAAGTCGCAGTATTTTAGCAATGAGAAAATAATGCCTTTGGTTATCTAGCGTTACAGAAATATGATAGTTCGATCACAATCACAATATAGTTGCTGAGATCGACGATTCTAGTTCTTTTATCGTTAAGAAATCACAAACAGATTTTTCCCAAACTAATTGCAGGCGTTTATAAGATTTATAAAGGCAGTAAATTTGATTAAGAATAATCAGGTTCTTTGTTACGACGCTCTTCAGCGTAATAATACCTAGGATTTTCCTTGTTAATTTAGTTGGTGTGATTGTCAAAGATTTCTCAGAAATGTCTAACGGATTTTTGCGAATTAACAAGTTCCCGGTGAATCGAAAAAATGTTTCCGAAGCTCAGGATCGCAAGTTCGAATCCCACATTGCAAGTGTGTAATTATATCTACAGAAAACATAATTAAATGTAGATGTATGTGCATGCAATTCGAGTGTTAAAACTTAAATATATTTTTTACAATAATATGTTGATCACGACAACAATGAGTGTTGATTGATTGTCATGGCACAATCACATTTTCATGCTCGTAAAACCTTTTGTCAGTTTTCAATACAGAGAAGGATGAACTTATCGATTTTCTCGGCAACGTTTTTAACCCGTCAATTGGCGCAAAAGACACACAAGAAAAAATTGTTTGTCAGTCGCCGGTGTCCAAGTGCGGATCATGAATGAACACTATTTTATATGCTAAAAATATTACATGAATATTTGTCCTCTCGTACAACTATTTAGCATGTTAATTGCTCGTCTTTTTTCAGACTACGACGCTTGTGCATTTTTCATTACAAAGGCTACAAGATTTACATAATTATGTTTTTATTAAAATGCGTCATTTTTGAGATGTCTACTTGCTAAAGTTGAGTTAAATCGACATTGTTGAGATGAAAGAAAAATGTGAAGCTTGTACTAAACAAATTGCATTGAAGTATTATTTAGAATGTGTAAAAAAAGCTGAGTCCTCAAGACTGCTTTCATACAATTTATTATAAGCAAACTTTGTTAATAGCATTTTCTTAAAATATTTTTTAACAAAATACATAATTTTGTTTTAGCTAAAAAGTTGCTTTGAGATGCAAATTACAGTCTTGGATCTTTTTGAATTTTTGTAATTTGTTTATAAATACGTGAATAAAATATAAAAAATAAGAAGTGGCGCGGTTGCATGTTTTAGTACGCAATAAGAAGATTTCCTTCTAAGTATTTTCTATAATAATCGGGACCAATGGCTTAAACTAGTCTCCGTGACACGAAGTGGTCAGGTCCTACTGTACGCATAAAAATTCGTAAAAAATAATCACCTTCCTACTGACTAACCCTGACAAGCGCTGCTTAACCTCGCGAAGTCATTCACTTAGTCAGTGAACATATTTCAAGGTCAACATAAACAATATTGAGTTTGTTATTGAGTAGAGATGTTGCTATGTTGATTGGGGACTAAACTTTTATGTTATGCTAATCACGCTTAACTTGGAGTGGTATAATCAAAGGTCGTGATGTAGCTCTTTGGATTGAGTTCATAACGATGTGTGATGTTTATGATTTCCATATCGATTTTCAGATGAAAGAAAATCAGTATAATAGATAGAATTCTTGACGACACAGTTGGTTCAGTTATTGAGCTATCGACTAGTGCGCTACGTGTCGTAGGTTCGATCCCCGCTCGGAACAACCACGACACAGGAATTATTTCTAGAGTGGCGCAAAGTTAAATAAGAAAACTACCCTATATATTTTTTTATGTAGGAAGTCGATTTACTAACACGGATATTGTTCAACTAGTATGTCTATTTTTAAAGAATTTTATGACTCGAATGTATTCATAATATTCTAAGAAAACTTTATTCGTATTACTTGACCCTGTATTAGGTATGCAGAGTCTTTTGTGTCAGGTTTCTTTGTTCGATTGTAGATACCTATTATCATTGAGGTATCATTCCTTGGTTTTATTTGCCAAAGTACGCCTTCACTTGGCGCAGTCTAGTGGCCACAAGCTTGATTGCTGAGCGTGAGGTCCGGAGTTCGGTTACCGGAAATTTTCTGTAGAGAAATTCTCGCACGGAATTTGGAACTGTGCTCGGTAGATGGCAATAGGCTCGCCTCCTATTATGTATATATTAAGAAGCGGATATTCACAGGATGATTTGTTATAGTTCGGATAATGACTACAGTATGCGTTGTATTGATATTTGGGCTAACGATGTACTTAATATATTATGTCTATTGTAAATCTAATCAACTGGGTGTTACAGTATATTTTTTATTGATCAATATCTCATTTATAATTTTCAAAATTCAATATATACATAGGTATACAATAATAAAAATATTCTTTAATAACTATAACTTTTCTAAAGTCTAAAGTCAGAGTGTATCCCTTACAAGATTTAGCGCCGCAATAATCGTTTGTCAAGTCCCGTACACAATTCACTCGGGAATTTATGATTTTATTTATTGTGAAGCTGTGAACAAAATATAAACATAAATTTAAATCATATAATCATAATAATATCACCCTGTAGATTTCACTGTAGCAGCTTAGCTTGTTTAGCTTTAATATTAAGCTTCTCTTCTTGTTCTTTCGTGTGCGCTATAGATGGGATTTTGCAAAGCCGTAGTGATACGATTGGGCAGTCAGCAATGGTAATATTGAAGGTTTTATTTGGTTGTATTATTGAACTATCCAAGGTGTAGCGGGCGATAGGTATCAGGTTTTTTCACTCATACAGGCAGTGTGTTGTTTTAGCACTTAAAGAGAACCTCTCCTGCTGTCCACATTGCTGGGATCATTATACATGACATGTATTGTCATTATGTACGGTCAGCAAACAAAAGTAGAAATTTCAATGAGTTTTGGTTAGTGTGAAATGCATTAAAAATATAATTTGTTTAGAAATTACTATAGTCTCGGATTTTTTAATAATACTGATGAAAGGAACTCATCTGTTAAACTTCTGTTGCTGACTATACAGTGAAGTCAGTTGAAGCGGCGAAGCGAGACTCCTTAGTGGAAACCGTGAATGGGAAAACGTAGCGTTGATCTCCCTTGAGTCGCACGGACCAACGACTTGCGGAGGCAGGAGATTGAATGTGAAAGGTGAAGAAACTAGAGTCATGGTGTAACTTATAATATACCGTAAAACGGGGCGAATACAGACAAAACTTTGAAACCATTTCAACCTTGGAATAACTTGGTTTGATGCCAACAAGGCCTTTAAGATTAATGTACTATAATTTACTAAAAAGAATGAAGTCCTTGTACACAAAAATCTGTGTGCATTCAATGTTGAAATCCTTTCAAAGTTTTGTTTCTATTTACCCCTGCATCCTTTTCCCCCGTTTTACGGTACAGATACTGTATAGTCTGTATAGCAGAGGTGTATAAAGGTTGGTCACCGAGGACTTCTCAGATGATTTAGACATAGAGCGGGAACGTAGGGCGTTGGCAGTGAGATGTAATATGCTGGCGCGCAGATTTGCAAGGTGCACAAAGGATGTTAAAATAGTTCTTTTTAAGACATACTGACAAAGTTTTAATTTTAAATAATAATTGGAAATATGTAAAATTAATTTGAATTAAACTGAATTAATAATTGAATTAATTTAATTTATTAACATAACATTAAGTATTACTAACAATTTAAGGAATGTATTATTCTTAAATAAATGATTGAATAATAATAACTCTAGGTATATCCACATTTTGCAGATCCCAATATTAAGTTCCATGTACGGACGAGGCTATTGTCATCTATCCGGCACAATTCAAAATTTCAGACTATAGCTAAGAATGTACAATGAACAAAAATCGATTACGACCACGAATGATAGGCTTTCACAGTAAGGAACGCGTATTATCTGTGGATCAGAAATGTGAAACAATACCTCTAGACTGCGGTAAACAGAAAACGTACATTCAAATGCTGTCATGTTCCTGTCAGATATCAAACGCAGGCAGGTTATAAACGTTTAACATTTATACATCAAGCCTTCAGATTAATTGACGTTAAATATCTGTAATACTCTTTATTTAGCGAGGGGCTCGTAGCTAAATAGCTACCGCGCAAATCATGGATCGCCGGAGTTAGGCATCTTGCTGCGGTCAGTTTTTGAATGGGTGATTCTTCATACAACGAGGCCCCTTCGTGCCACGACGTTAGGCAGCCATTACTGTTTAGCCATTACAAAAAGTCTGACTGGAGTATCAGTGTCTGTCAGTTATTGGGTTGCGGAGATCATATGGCAAGCTCGGCGTAAAATACTGATATTCAACGGCATGTCGTTAGACTGGGAGCCGACCCCAACCTATTTAAGAGAAGGCTAGGTAGATGATACTCTTGATGCCATACCTCTAATAACGTTATTTGTGTTCAGAAAAAAGGTAGGGATTTTTTTTGAAAAATAAAAAAGACCTAGGATACAATTCCAGTGTGAACAAAAGATAGTTTGCAATTCCCGCTGGTAGCCCGTTAATTGGAGAAATTTTGACTTTCAACGTTAAGGGTCGCCAGTTGATCTCGGATGAGACAATAGATTGTTATTTTGTGGATGGGAGTTTTAGATTTCCATCTAACGCAGTAGAATACAAGAGGTCATAGTATTTTTAATTTCCATAAAACAAATTGTATTTATTTAAAACTAGCGACCGGCTTCGCACGGGTGCAATTTACTAATGAACAAAATCAAAAATTTCATACAAAAATACCATTCAAATTTCCAACGTTTCCGGTGGATTTTCCAAAAAAAAATCTTACATAAAAACCTTCTCCTGACAATTACAAACACAACAAAAAAAGAATTAGCCAAATAGGTGCAGTCGTCTTGAAGTTATGCGCTTAGCAACACATTTGGCGATACATTTTTATTTATATAGACAGATAATATACAACTACGTACAAAGGTGGTCATCAGCCATTGGCATTTTATACGCATATTTTGGTCCTACAGCAAGTCAACATTTTTGCAATTTCAACCCTTTCCTTCTATCTATGTTGTGATCAATAAAAATCGAAATAGGTATTTACCGGAAAAACCGATTGGATGAAACTTAAAAAATCTTTCTTTGAACCCTTTCGGTACTTGGATCCCTGTTTTAGATCAGAGGAATCACTTGCTTGGTTCCGGTTGGTTAACTAGTGGTTTAGTGATTTGAGTACAGCGTGACTTCACGGTGCTGAAATCCTTTTATGTTCAATATTGTGTATATGTGTGTAACTACACTTACAATTACTGAAATTAAAAACTATTTTTTATATGAAATAGCTGGTACCCAGCGCGTTTCTGCTACTTAAGAAATAATTGTGGAAATATCGTTTGAAATTGAAAGAGTTATCTTATTATATTTAATTAAGAATGATAGAAAGAATTGCTTTTTCAAATACATTTGCCGGTACGACACGCGCGTCACCTACTGTAAGTTAATTGTACTATGCGTTCCCGAAAGTGCAAGCATTAAGTTGACAAAGTTTTATCGTAATCAGATGAACGACAGCGCATAAAATACGAACAAACAAAGAAACATTGATTTTTATATATTAGAAGATAGAAGAAGACATAGGTATGAAAAAACTCCACGGTAGGTATTAGTTCTTTTATTAAAATAAATATAATATAAAATGTAAAATCGTGTTCACGTTTCAATTGGTGTTGCATGTGTGACATACGATATTGGTATCTAAAGGTGACGCCGACGCAGGCGCGGGGGAGATGCGCTTTGCGATTGTTGTCTCAGCTCGGATCCTGGTCGCTTCCGTGTTCCGCTCCACTCTCGCTCAACGGCCGATCTTCGGCACCGCATGTTTTGTTCCACAGCTGGTCAACGATGCTGCGCGTCAGTAACAACAAGTATTTCAAATTTTAGGACGACTATAACTACGTTGTGGGAGTATAGAGATGCGGATAATTTACCCTTTAAGCAGCGTTAAGTAAACTGAATACTCCTGCGCATCCTACAGTGGAATACGTATGACCGTTCCTCAAGAAATTTATGATTTCACCTTACTGAAACTGCAATGCGAAGTGTTCACAAACCGCCACGATATTAAGCGTGTGGGTTATGTGCTCCAACTAGGCTTGGAAGGACTTCATTCAACCCAAAAATAGCAATGAATGTTTAATTTTTTTCTTACAACATCACCTTAGTCATCTGTGGGACTATAACATAATATGCACCATCTTGATTGTACAGGCAATTAGATACACTAAGCTCTAGAATACTTTAACTGAAGAGTTTCAAATAATAATGCATTATACACTGACCCAGCACTACAGGCCCAAAAACAAATAACACGCAGCCAAATATAAGGCGGATTATGGCGTAATGTGCATCCTCCTTTTCATAGGTATACCAACCTCTGACCAAACAAACTATGCCTGGAATAGAATAGAACGGAATGGAATATTAAGAAATTATTAGACACTCCCATTATATTGTTCAAATGGGAAACTGAGGCAATAACGGGCAACACAAAGGCTAAGTTGGCAAACTTACCGCTTGAAAACATAAATACTCCGAGCAAAAGAGAGGACATTAACAGCGTGCTGCAAAAAGGAAACTAGTTTAAATCTGCTATTATAATTATATGGAGTACAGGAATATTGTAGACACGCATTAAAATGTACACAATAACTCAACTTATTGTATATTATCTATATATTAGATATAATATATTGACCATTATATTACTAAAAGTTATATCAATAAGACAATCAAATTTCTGAAGAAGCATATGTCCCATAGTATAGGACTATGGGACATACATAGGCTTAGACATAGGAGCGTGAGGTCCTGGATTAGATTACGGGGTCGGGCAAAGTGTTATTAGGTTTTTCTGTAGCCTGTAACTATACCCGATGGATGGCAATAGGCTCGTCTCCTATTACATGGAATGTAGATCTACAATAGTACAGCTCTGCCTAACCCTCTGGGGTATAGAAGCGTGAGGATGATGCTCTGGTCTATGTACCATATTATGGGACATGACTGTCTTGTGACATAACCCTCACTAATTTACTGGTTAACATTATAAATAGTTTCAGTTAATGTTTAGTCATTAACAAAACAAAACCTTTGTGAATAACAATAGTAATCCGAATTGTCTTTGTATTGTACGTAACGTCGCGCGATGATTTACGCGCAACATTGTATGGTTGTAAATAACATTTAAGCGTTCTTTTGAGAACGTAGCAATGAAAGTCAGCTATAGAAATACCAGTGTTTTGATTGCAGGAAAAGAACAAAACGAGCAGATGCCCATGATATTTGAAAGATGACAATATGAGTAAAAATGGATGACTCTAAAGGTGTACTGTTATAAAAACCATAGACTTAGAATTTCGCTTATAAATCTATGATAAAAACCATGGTTTTCCAATGGGATATTTATTGGTGTTGTTTTTCAGAAGGGCATGAGAGACTATTGTATAATATAGAGCCTGTAGAGAGTGTCTTTCCGTAGTCGTAAGTCTTCCAAAATCGACATATTATTAATTTAACATATACACCATAAGGAATTCAGGATGATAAATAATTGGTATCTAAAATATTTCTTGTTTATAAATAGAAAAAAGAAACAAAGAAATGTAGGTGGTGTCTACGCAGTTTCTGGCCGGTTCTTCTCCATAGGACCTACTATTTGGAACCGTGCACCTAGAGTCTCGACATTTCATAAGTGCCTGAATTTGGTTTACATGAAATAAAGATAAATTCTATTCTATTCTATGTAAGTACCTACAGTTTGTACACAACAACTTTAGATTGCGCTCTATATTTGTAATACAAACATTGCTTTTCTCACTTGAAATTCTTCCTACGTACATTCAAAATAGTCACATCAACAACTGCTTATACATTCTGCATAGTTACCTATAACTTAGTGAACTGTTCGTGAAGTACCTAACATGTTTTGTTGTCTGATATACTAGCGATTTTGTGTAAAAATTTACAGAGAACAAAATTGTGTTTATTATTAATTTCTTCATGACTTTGTTACCCTATAAATGTCTATTGATGTAAGGGCTTTCCAAGAGCCGGGTATTTCAAATTACAGAGAATTCTTAAATTCGGCTCTCGGCTTGTTCAGCGCCTATGAGTGCGCGTTCCCCTAAGACGACCCTCGGACCTTCACTACAATGCAAATTATAGTTGGACGCCTATATTGAAGACACGCAGGACAAGATTTGCTAGTTCACGGCTGATAAGGGTTTCTTGTGGCTGTGATAAGGTACAATGGAAAATATTAATAAATAATGAATAGGTGACAAGTCCAATCGTGAAAACCCCATTTCAATCAAAAACAGAAACGGTGCGCACCTGAATCTCACCATTCTTCCGAGCGTATTTATTTAACCAATTGAATGAACACTTCGTAAAAATATCAAATAAAAAATTGGGAAAACAATGTGACGTGACACTGAGGTAAACGACAGATCAAAAATAAATTAGAAGATTGTATTTTTAGTAAAAGAGGCAGGTTATAAATAGGTTAACCTCTTTGTTGAGACCGCCTTTTAGTCGCAAGTACCGCTTTCGTGTTCATAGGTTCGGTGCCAAGGTTGAGCAAAGGGTTATTGGGTTTTTCGGATGGAAAATAATAGGTACCCTGAAACATTACGATAAATAAATGTACTACTGTGCTCGTTGAACCACGGATCTACTACTACCTTTTGTCTCCCTCTTGTACAGCGATAACGATAACTAATGAAGGGTTGTAGTGGAATTAATATTATAAGTACCATACTTGAAAAACAATTTTAAGTCGCAGAATATATGTATTGTTTTAGCACATACAAACACATAAGCTGTCCATCATTTTTACATAAGCCTAAGTACTTCTATTACGCCGACGTGCTAGGATTATTATTATCAAACTTGGTACATTCT
The DNA here is from genome assembly GCA_947562105.1 of Shargacucullia verbasci. NCBI lineage: Eukaryota > Metazoa > Arthropoda > Insecta > Lepidoptera > Noctuidae > Shargacucullia > Shargacucullia verbasci. The sequence continues at coordinate 8,063,493 of OX387289.1, read as the reverse complement.
CTAAGTAACAAGCTACAAACTAGACTCCTAAATAAAAAGTTACATTATGATGTCTCGAGTCGCTCACTAAAAGTATTAGCTTATCTAAAAATATACTAACCTACTTGAATTTTTCCACCGGTCTCAACTTTGTTCTTTGGTGTTATTACATGTTTTACTTCTACGAAAGTCCTTACTTATTTTAGAACTGTTTCAAACTGTTACTGTTTACTTTGCGTGTACGCACCTTTCATGATTGCTTGCTTTAAAACTGAAGAAACTGCTAGTGGTACAGTTGTCAATAGAATATTTGAAAAGGAAAACTATGTGATTCCTGGTACAGAATATCGGCAGCTTATTATCATCGCCAATCGATATGTCAGGTGTAGTGTTTAGGACAATATTTAATCACGAACGATGATCTAGATAGAGATTTCTAAACTTACTTATAAGAATGTAAAATACAAATTGGTCCGTATCAATAAAAAGGATAAAGTTCATAATTCTGTGAGCGTTTCTTCAACAAAACTGGTCTTTCCATAAGTAAGTGGTTGCCTACAAACATTAGTACTTAGTAAAAATGTAATTTTACTAGCTAATACGGCTGGTATACTGAATCAGACGGTCGCAGGTTCTACTCCTGCTTGCGGTCGATTTTTTTTACCTTTTTGGTAACTGGTTGTTTGCGTGACTGCTGAGCATGAGGTCCTGGGTTCGGTAAAGTGTGTTGGGTTTTTCCTTAATTCCCCGTAACACCCGGAGTTTAGAACTATGCCCGGTAGATGGCAAAAGGTTCGCCCCCTATTCCATCGGATTTAATAACGGCAGCGGCGAAATACACCCACAGTGTATAAGTATACCTACCTCTACCTAACCCTAGTATTATGAAATAAAATAAATATTTAAAAGTTATGCGTCATACAATACATAGACGGCAATATATTACAATGCTTTCTCCTGGACTCGATTAACAGAGCAAGAAATACATAGTAACAGAGGCATGTTGGTGTATTTTAGTTCGTATACTAAGTGATGGTGCCCCATGGGCTTAATGAGATAATTACGTCACTACCCTCCTACGCTTACCTCGTTCGTTACTCGTCATTTAGCTAACCCTTACTTACACGCACTTAAACACGTTCACTGCGTAACGTGGCGACCTAAACCTCATACGACGTCCGCACTCAGTGCGCGGCCGAAAAAGCTATTTATTCCTAGCTCGTGCATCTTCAATTTCTCTTGTCAATTTTATTTTATATTTCACCAGCTGACCTGACTGTCCTGTCTTGTCTTAAAAAAACAGTTGTCTGCTAAATTCAAAATCATTAAACGCGCGAACTGTCAAACGCGCTAAGTTAAAATAGTCGTTAAGTTTTCTGAAATTTTCCAATTTTCTGCGCAATTTTCTTAATTTTTCTTTCGGTAAGAACCTTCTACAAAGTATTAGATACCTTTAAAAAAAAGATGAATTAAATCGGCAAAGTCGTTCTCAAGTTACGGCGTGACCAAGCGAAATAGGGATTTATTTTTATACATATAGATTGTATGAGTGAAATGAATAAGTTTTAAAGATCTTCTTCAGTAGTATTTAATTAATAAATAAAACCGTACGACATTTTATTTGTCTTGTAACGACCGAATAGTTAGATAATGTTTACACGACATGATAATTACCTCGTAACGCACCTATTTGTAGGACCCAAAATTACTGCTCGCAGTGAACGTGTTAATCCCCGGAGGACACGGTGCAGCACACGGTGGAGGTGTGCCCGGCATGGGAGCCGATGCGCCGTGTCCTCGTAGAGGAGATCGGCGGCGACCTCTCGCTCCCGACCTTGGTGAGATCCATGGTTCGGAGGGAGAGCGCATGGGCGGCCGTCGCCTCCTTCTGTGAGGCGGTCATGGCCGCCAAGGAGGAGGTAGACTGGCGACGCCCAGGAGGCCGCCGAAGGGGACGCCCGGCTCGTCGACGCCGCGAGGCGCGCGACGATCTCCAGCCACCATAGAGGAGGGCCTGCGGGCGGCGGACTTGGGCCGTCCGTCGCCCGACCAGAGAAAGGCCCGAGACGGGGGGGGGCAGCGTAGTGTTCCACGCGCCCCCCCGTTAACAAAGTGAAGTCAGCAACAGTCGTGGGGCCCGCCTGGGCTAAGGGCGGGCCAACGCCTGCCGGGGCTGCGAGCCAATATAACAGATATCGCGGCCCCGGTACACCAAGGGCGATCATGGGGACACGGGTGGGTTTTAGTCAGTAAGAGTCTGACACATCCCTTCGCTCTTGCCCAGGGCGGAGGGGGGTCATTGGATGATTTCCCACCCAAAAAAAAAAAAAAAAAAAAGTGAACGTGTTAATGTACGGAGTAACATGAAACAGGAAAACTCGCTAATTGTAACACTAGCAGCAGCGACTGTATTGTATGGCATAGATTCATCTGCCTAGCCCTTTAAGAACATTGGGGTCGGCTCCTAGTGAAACCGGTTGCGGTTTAATATCAGTATTTTACACGGAGCGACTGCCATCTGACCTCCGCCACCCAATTACTAGGAAACTCTAAGCTTAGATTGGTTGTCAGACTTTTTAGGTTGACCCTTAACGAGTGTCATAAGCATTGGTATGTCACCTAGGACCAACTACTTTACGTGCCTCTCCAGGCTTTGATGTGTGAAAAATGGTCACCCATCCAAAGACTGACCGCAGCTAGCGTTGCTTAATCTCACAGATCGACTCATCTGCGCGGTACATATGCTACAAGCCCCTCTATTTTATGGGATACATATATACATAGGTACATATATTTTATATAGGTATATGTAGGATCATTAGGATTTGTTCTGTTAGATCTAGATATCATGTGCGTAGGTAATTTAGTTTCGTGCAATGAAAGCGATTAGGGGGTCTAATAAGAATTTTCCTTGGTCTCGACCATTGTCAATGTAAGCCAAAAATGTATGTAAAATAATATGTCCGCGTTTAGTTTACGAATTCAGTCAAATGCGCGCGCATGATTTTTTCATACATTTTTGGCTTAACTGTAAATAGGTCCTAATCGGAGCCTGACACCATGAAGTGGTCAAAATTATATTAACAGAAAATAAACATTAGTTATAGACTGCCTCATTGGTCTAGTGGTCGCAAGCACGACTGCTGAGCGTTCGGTCCTAGGTTCGATTCTAGAGTCGGGCAAAGTGTTTTTCTGTATGGAAATTTTCAGTAGCAGCACGGAGTGTAGAACTATGACAGCTAAATGACAATAAGCTCGCTCCCTATTACATGGGACTCGATAACGGCATCGGCGAAATCTGGGTGTACAATAGTACACCTCTGCCTAACCCTTCGGAGAATTCAGGCGTGATGCTATGTTATGTTATGTTAATATTTTAAAATATATTCGACGTAATGAGATTTTTTTCCTGTTACCAATATGTCTGTGTGAGTGTATATGTCGCTGGCTGCATCTATGTATAACACACAAAAGTTTTCCAATCTTTCAATTGAACGTCGATTCTTATTGTATTGAGGTTTCGGTCAATCAGTGATCCTTCCGAAGTTACTTGACCAACTTTTCGTGACACTCGAAGGGTAAACCACGGGGATTTTCCATATAAAGTTCACACAGAAAGAGACGGACCGACAAAAATATTAGTTTTGTTTGTATCACTATCACGCCTATATTTCCCAAAGAGTAAGGCAATGGTGTATAATAGTACACCCACATTTCGCCGCTGCCGTTATTGAGTCTCATATAATAGGGAGCGAGCTTATTACCGTCAACCGAGCTTATTACCGTCAACCGAGCACAGTTCCAAACTCTGCGCTGCTACTGAGTGACTGCTAGTGTTATTGAGTTTTTTAGTCGACCCACGAATCGAACCCAGGACCTCACGCTCAGCAGCCGCCCTTGCAACCACTACACTAATAAGGCAGTCACTTGTTGATGTGACATACATCATGTTTGTTATATAGATAATTTTCTTAGTCATAGAAACAGATAGGCGTTCAAGAGCTTATGATTTAGATTGTTACCCGATTCTTTATTGACAGAACTAGATTCCATAGCATAGCCACATTGTATGTTAAAGACTGAGGAGGGTCCAATTTTATATCTCTTCAATAATATATATTTAATTTGAAATTTTTATAAGTTTATGGAGTTCTTTTTTAATTTTAATAAATAAATAAATATAATTTATTTATTTCTAAAATATTTTTATTCTTATCTAAAGAATGTCTGCGGCAAAAGTCATTTGTTTTACATTCCAGCTTTACGTCCATGAAGACGTCTATTTCCCTTATTTCAAGCTTCAAAACAATATCTAACATTACCACTAGCGCAGAAGTTTCTACGGTTAGAAAAAGTTCTGAACTACTAACATGTCGAGGTTATCCCGCAAAACAAACTATTGCAATAAATAAAACAATTGTATTCATACATATTATAATTTTCATTTAGCCTTCAAGTTGGTGCAGTTCGTTGCGAGCGCTAGAAACTTTGGCAATAATAACAGACTGTAAATCTACTAGTTCTTTCATAGAAAAGCCGTTGCTCGACGGTAGTTGAGTGAATAATACAGAGAGCGAGTAAAGGGTTAAACGTGAACTGTTTATTTTTAAACCTTAACGCACGAACTGGGTACGACATTATTACGGTTCGTTTGCAAGTGTCAACTACTGCAATGGATGGACCATGTTTTAAACGTTCCGAATAAGTTATTTTAATATTGAACATAGACAAAAGTAACTACATCAATGAATCGTATATTGTCTCGATAAATAATAAAACAACATAACATAGCATCACGCCTGCATTCCCCGAAGGGTGAGGCAGAGGTGTAATATTGTACACCCACATTTCTTCGATGCTGTTATTGAGTCCCATGTAATGGGGGCGAGCCTATTGCCATCTACCGAGCACAGTTCCAGACTCCGTACTGTTACTAAGAATTTCCATACAGAAAAACCCAATAACACTTTGCCAGACCCGGGAATCGAACCCAGGACCTCACGCCCAGCAGTCCCGCTTATGACCACTAGACCAATGAGCCAGTCATAATAAAACAAGATTCTAGAAAATATTGCCTTGATGAATTCTGACTGCAAATTAGTAAATTTTATCTACTGCTTGCAAGAAGCCAGTCAGTTATCGCCTAGTTAGCTTTTATATTATATTATTTTGACCCGGGTACGTCTTAAAACTGCGGCCAGATACCGGAGGACGGTCAGCAGCGTCCTCTCACTAATCGGTGAGCCACTGCGATCCCCAAGCCGCCTGCCAAGCGTGGGGATTATGGCAAACCCCCCCTTGGGGAGGCCTTCGTTCAGCAGTGGACGTCTTCTGGCTGATGATGATGATGATGATAGCTTTTATAAGACAGAAATGGGCCGCGGCTAATGCAAACAGCATTGTTTCAATCTTTAATTAATTTACGAAACTATTTCTGGCAGTTATTTGCTCCGCTTTCCAACTCTGAAGCGCCTTTGACAGTTAGAAATGACTTTTATTCCAGTCTAAACTAAATGAATAAATTGACTAAAATTATTGTAGTACGTGCTACAACTGATGCCAAAAAAACTCCACGTTGTTACATTACAGAATTCTGCAAGTTTTAAAGGAGGCACGCGTACAATCTATTTAGAAACTAAGGCAAAAATAGTTTTGTAATTGAATAAGTTCAAGATCAAAGAGAAAGCTTCTAAAGGAAGAACTTCCGAATAATCCCTTTATCAGCTACCACGTCTAAGAAACCAGAATAATTACTTAAATACATAAGTAAGACTGGAATATTCACATCACATACATCCTCAAGAATTTGATTTGTTAGTTTGTATTTATTTTTCTCTTTAGAAGTCGTAAGATCTGACCGTCTCAAGGCGTATCGTGAACTTTATAAAACGTTCACCCAGTAACAAGGTTAGGATCAGTTAGTTTTAGTTACCCTGTGGAGATCGTTGGACAATCCGGATCGTGAGGACCTCCCGTTACTGTTTTGTGATATAACCTACAACGTTTGTTTGGTGGTTATAAATCATCTAGGAATACAAAATAATATCTGTCACTGTTTTTGTACAATGTTTTATGTTACTGTTTTTATCTTGTTTATACACTTCAGAAGTTGTAAATACTATGACGAATAGGTCATCAAAAAATGGTACAAGCATTTACTTTTGATGGGAAGATAGTTACTAATAGTATCTTGGTGTTTCCCATCCATCTTCTAGCTCTAGTCTCTTCAATAGTTAGGTTTCAGTAATAAGCAAAAAATTATTTTATGACAGAGTTACCTACTCTGTATAAATATATACTTAATTAAATTTATATGAATACAAACTCATGCACATGTTAGACTCATAATAACAACGACGACATTAATTAAGATTTTAAACATAAAAGGGACAGAGCAAAAGTGAACAATAAACATTACCGTGGAACATACAAAAATAAATAATGATGTCATACTGCGAGGAAAACAAAACATTCATAAAAGTGAATAAATAGCGTCTAGTATCAAATGCACAGACCGTGTTGATACAACTCCAGCTTGTTCGAGTGTGAACTAGAAACATTGTGGACATTTTCTTTAGAGTCGTGAAGATTTAGCTCTTCCACAGGGATGTACATAGTAGTAACGAAACTTTAAGCACACAACAGACAAATAAACAGTGTAATATATTTAGTTAATTTCCACTGCAAAACAAAGGTACACACATATTTGAATTTTAACGCCATTTCACGTGAACAATGAAGTAAGCAATTGTTTTGATGTAGCTTCCGTGCTAATTTGAGCAACAAAGAAATATGTTTGGTGGTGTTAACTGCTTTTAGTTTGATATACTATGGCTGGCAACTCAATGGACAAAGAATTTTGTCATTTTTAATTATATTTTGTTTTAAACTTCTAGCCACAAGCTTAAAAATATAAATGCCACTGAGGGCAAAATAACGTAGTACTTGTTGTTCACAGTTGGTTGACACAGTTGGTTGAGGACCCGGGTACGTCCTAAAACTGCGGCCAGACACCGGAGGACGGGCAGCAGCGTCCTTTCACTAATCGGTGAGCCACTGCGATCCCCAAGCCTTCCCTTTAAAGGGGAGGCCTTCGTTCAGCAATGGATGTCTTCTGGCTGATGATGACACGGTTGGCGTAGGTAGTGGTTGAGCGATCAGTTGATCAACTTCAATTCCCGCGCGGAACTTAATAATTGTGTTTGAAAACGCTCGCACGATACAGAAATAAAACATAGAGCAAGTAATGTTAATAAAATCTGAAACGGCGGTTGTATTATTTGCACGGCATAAAATGTCACGTGAAAAGTAAAGAAGAACTTCCATTAAACTACCTCCGTCCTGCGGATAAAAATGGGAAAAGGTAATAGTTGGCATATGAACGTCACTGAGTGGTGCCGGGAAACCGATGCGACTACCTCGTTTACCACAGGAAATTCAAACCTTTGCAATATTCTCAGGTAGAATAATTATTTCTTTTGCATTTTCATTTCCCATTTATGAAAAGGAAATTAAATAGTTTCAAAGCGTTGTTAACTTTCAAAAATAAATATATATTGAGATTGAGAAAAATGAAAAATTGGTGTTGATGTCAATCTTTGATTTCGGTTGAAATATTTAAGGTAATTAATATTTAATTTTGTAAATAGCAGTAATAGCCAATGGTTGAACGTTTGCCTTCCTTTGGAGGGTCGAAGTTCGAAACCGCCCCTCACCTCTGTCCTTTCGAATTTTATCAGTTTAGAATAAGATTATGATGAGAAGATTCAATATGGGCATTGATAGTGTGTGTATATGTGTGTAGTCCGTCAACCCGAATCAGGCCAGGTGGACTAAGGTCTAACCTTTATCATTGGGAGAAGCAGCCCTTGCCCAGCAGTAAAACAATGATAGGTTTAATCTATTAATTATTATTAACGGGCGAGTAATTATTAAAGTTCAAAGATTTTGTCTTTATAAAATCTTAGGACATGAGTGACACGAGAAAGTTCTGAGACATTATCTTCTTCAGTTGTTCGTCGGGCTATTACAAGAGGCTGATTTATTTATTAACTACTGAGAGTCATTGAGTGAAAGGGGTTTGGAATATGGAACCTGACTTACTTACCAGTTTGCCACCTATTGGTTAATCTTACCAGTATAAGTTTGGTTGCATAAATCTTAAACGTGATACCTATTTTACAAAATTTTGATGATATCTAGTATTTGTGACAGCTATCAATTTTTATAAAAACCATCCGTGGACGCTATTTCGAATATATATGTAATATTAACTATTTATGTCAGACAAAAAATATTTTTTTCTTTAAATAATAATAGGCGGATTCAGATCTCTTTATACTTTATATTCCTTTCTACAATCTGAACGTATGCATCGCGATCACATTTACATAGTACGGTACAATCGAGTACAAAAAATTTGCTGCATTAAAAAAAGATACTGTACACGAAAATGCAAAGTTATCGCAGCGTATAAATTACAATGAAAATGTAAGCGAAAAATCCTCTTATACACACCCGGTTAGTTAGGCCGTGCAAGCTCATTACCGTTGCATTTTAAGCTTATCTGGGAAGGACATCACATCTTGATGAGAGGCAGCGGGAAGCGGGAGGAAGAACTTATTTAAGGAGGATTCTCGTTGCCCATTTTAAGGACTTATAGAGGGCCTCACCATTATTACGATGATTTTATTATTCGAGAGCTGATCATGATTTCGATGATTCAATCAAATCAGACGAAGTCTCATCAATGATATATTAATAAAAAATACTGGTTCACTTAATGAGAGATTATCCTCTACAATTGTGGCATTCACAAAAGCAAGCACGAATTTCATAAAAAGAACGAAGTTGAGGAGGACAACAATTGAGAAGATTAATAATGGGAAGGGTTAAGTAGATGTACATCTACATTCGTGGATGCCGATATTAAGTCCAATTTAATACGGAGCCAACATATTGAACACATCCATCGATCACAATTACAAAAGAATTTTGTCCCAGAAAGACCTGATTACCGAACAAGCTAAGCCCGACCCGGGAATCAAACGCCTCTTTTATTTTTGTCACCTCCAGACCGATTAGGCAGTTACTAGAAAGATTATTCCCACCACCTTATAAAATATTAATAGAGGGGATAAGAGAGAAAAAGGAAATGGCAGTAGCAAGGTAAAAATTACTGTAAACTGAAAAGTGACCGCAAAATGATTTTTTTTCGTGCATGCCTTTTGTCGGTCAATCGCTTCGGTCCACTTTACTTAACGAACTAACCGTGCGTTCATTAGCCGGTGAACGATCAGTCCTGCATGTACGGATTTGATTTGTGGACTTTGATTTTACTGAAACCGTTCTTGGATTACTTTCTTGGCGAACCGTACTTGCTTTTATTAGAAATTATATGCGGATGGATGTGGCTGAACATTAATTGAAAAATATTTATATGCTTTTCTTTAATGTTGCCCCTGTATGAGTGCTTTCATAAAACCTAACCGCGAACAGCTATTCTGTAGAATATACAAATATTTGTTCCGTGCGGGAATCCAATCCGCGACACGTAGGGCCGCAATCCATCGCTATGCCAACCATATTTATAAATATCAGTTTATGGTCTCATTGTTTAGTGGCTGTAAGCGCGCTGTGTGCGGTGTAATATTGCTTAGTGATAAAGAATCTGTTTAGAAGAGCTAAAGCTAAGCTAAGCTTTTTTAAGTGACTTAAGTTTGCCTCAACATTATTTTTATATTTCACTTAAATCACCTCCTCAAATAGTATAATTATTTTAGGATCATTTCCATCATAACAAAAACTTCTATATAAGAATGCCTTAACAAATAAAACATGCAAAACACAGTGTTCTTCAACCTTTCCTCTCCTCGATAAATATACAAAGAGGCTTAATAATATAACAATGGTTGGCCGATGTTCAGAACTGCGGACTCCGCACTACGCTCAACCTCACTTTAATTAGCAGTAGCAGACTTTCGGGTATACATGCCTGGTTTATAGTTCAACTGTTTAACTGCACAGTGTTTTTGTTAACCGTTAACCGCATAACGTACTAAATTTTTAATGCTTACACTCAGCGTTAGGTTTTGTGTTTTCACTTTGAATTCTAGAGTGACTTCACTAAATGATATGGTCAGTGTTAAACTTGCGAGTTTATATTGTTTATAAAATGTTTTATTTGTTAGTTTTTATGTGGAACTCAGTGCATTTAAAGATTAAAACAAAAAAAAGGAAAGGGGTTTAATGTAAGGATGAACTAATAATATAATTACTTCACGAGAAAAATATTACGATAACTCATCCGACAAAATGTTTACGACATCTCACTTTAAGTCTTAAATTCAAACTACCAAATAATTGCAAAAATATATAGGTTGATATTTATTTCCGTCCTCCGCAGTAAGTTGGGAAACCAAAGGCTCAATTTTACAAAGCATATTGACTCAACATCAAATTAATCTCACTTTGTACTTGTATAACGTGCTCATACATTTTAAATTAGAGAGTTTGCTTAATACAAGTGCCCCCGAGTACTTTGACTCACTCAACCCGTGTGTCGTATGTTGATATTACGCTAGAAGTGGCACGGGAGGAACAAGATGTTTTTATACGTAATAAAAAATTTAAGGTTTAACGACTGTTTTAAAGTTGGTACGAGTTAGTTATTTCACATGGACTTCCTTTGACATATACAGGATCATGTTAATAGGTACCAGTGTACGGTAAAAGTGATAAAGTTTAACATATATTGACATAAATAATATTATGTTAGTATTAAAATACGATTTACTCGAAAAATTGATAAATAATATGTAAAGCGTATTTTTTAGACAGATGAAATTTACGAAACTGCAAACACGAAAACTTTTGGGTACAGTATGGAAAAGTATTGGGATTCAGATACATATTGTAATGAAAATTATTTACACCAGTTCTACTTCGAAGAATTTAATAAATTGAATTTTGTTTTGAGAATTTTCGAGAACTATAATTTCATAATATCAAAGTTTTATCTGCAAACAACTAAGTTATCCTGTTAGTCAATGTTTTCACATAAAACATCTTATCTAATACACACACAAAGGGGCCATTAAAGACCCTCAAGAACAACACCTGTATTTTCTCTACGCGACAGTTTCATAGAGCATTTAAGTAACATATTTCGGCAATATATCTTTGTTGTTACACACCGTTGTTTGTTCAATTCACAGTCCTGCTTAAATCATTAAATTTAATGTCATGCTTGCGAGGATTCCTAGTATTTGTTTAGGAAACAACGTTCCAACTTTGACGCGACGAATACTTTTATTCGTATTTCATTTGACGTTCAATTTTATTACTTGATGTGGTCGGTGATACATCACACTGCATCATTCTGGGTCGCTCAAAGGATGTATTAGCTAGAAGTTATATATATAGTATATTGAACTCTATTCGTCTTACTAATACCTAAAACCTGATTTAGAGTAAAGTGAAGCATTGGTGTGATCTATCCTTTTTCGTGCATATACAAAAGAAAGTGATAGCACTACTTACGTACGATCTTCATTTATCGATAGGTCCATAGACTATTTACTATGTTTAAGCCGCTTAAAATCACGTGCACTAAAACAAGTAGTTCTTTGATCACAAGTATATTCTAAGTGTATAAGTGACTGAAAGCAAAGAAATTTATATATAAAATATGTATTGACCATGGGATACAAGGACACTCAATCCAAAGACGAAAATGCTCCGCAGTTTCAGTAAATGAAATTGTATGCAACATTGTTCTCCAAAATTTTTCTTTGTGGAGGGGGTACTTCACCCTCATTATGTTGTTAATTGTCTCTATATATTAGTATACAATAAAGTATATGATAAGTATAATAGAAAAACCGCATTGTAACTATAATTAGCAATAAGTTTACCCCATATTACATGGGCCTGTTGGCAAAATATTGGTGAAAAACAGTACACCTTTGCGTGTCCTTTGCAGCAATAACAATAATAAGTATTATAACATTAGATCACGAGACCACCTTAAGCTCGCTAGACACGATACTAAGTAGGCTACAACAGAGAATTATCATTATTTATTATTTGTTTCAGTAAAAGCCATTATCTTAGTCGTGCACGTGACTTAGTAAGTCACTATAAACTTAGTTTGATACCGCTCCTTGCTCTGGTTTTATCTCTTGAGATAAAAAGTGTGTCTTAATGTAATACATTAAGAATTTACTGGGATTTATACTCGACTTTAATTGGACGTAATTTACTTTAAACATATGTTTAATAAAAAAAGTTCATGTTTTTCAACAATGTACATTTCTACGCCACTATAGGCTACACATAGCGGTCTTTATATTTTTCATCTATAGATCTTTCTATAGATACTTATCTATTTCATTTATTTAAATTCTGCAAATAAAGATTTTGACTTTGACTCATTTAAAGTCAAAGTCAAATATTTTTATTTCAACTAGGCCTTTACAGGTGCTTTTAAAACGTTATGATTGTAGTTGCGCGGTTCCAAAAGTGGGTTGGTCCTATGGAGAAGACACCGGCCAGAAACTCCTTAAAATTTACTTCATTACTTCATTTCACATATCTTTCAAAGGTATAAAGTGTGTTTATTTAACAAATCAATATTAATCTTATTATATGTCAGATGGAAAACTACAAAATGACACGAGACGACTTCAATTGCAAAATATAGAATTAAACTTACTTCAATGCGTATACCAACAGCATTTTACAAAGCCTCCAGGCGGTTTCAACATAGACAACACCAATCATTCACTGCATTGTTTTGCAGTTCGTACCATTTACCGTTGATTGCCAGTATTGCCACAAATAATGTATTGCCAAGCTTGTTCAATAATAAATCATCTCTTTGTGTGGCTATCGTCAATTTTGCGTAGACAGCGAAATTATTTCGACGCTACAGTCGATTTTCAGTGAATTAAAATCAACAAAAATGTTGAGCGGACAAAACTAAATAACAGTGTAGTTGATCAAATAACTCGACCCCATTCACGTTGTTACTGTTCAGGCTAAAAGGCTAAAAGTTTTCATCAAAAAATGAAGCCGTGTGACGTATATAACTACGTCACGGAATAAAATCGAGCTTTGTTGTCGCGGTAACTGAATTAACCGCTGTCCGTTTTTTTTTTTTTTCAGTGCCTCCATCATAGCCTTTAATAGACTTTTATTTTCCGTTAACACTTTAAAAATACGTTATAACTCTGTCTATCTAATGTTTAGACGAGTTGACGTCAAACTCATCATTACCAATGATGTATATTGTTAGAATTTTATTTATGCATAAACAGTTCACAGAAGTAGCCATTTTTGAGCGAAGAATTTTTTCGCTTTGATCAGACTAAATCAAGTTACAGTTAGATCAAGTCCCCTCAAAGGGAACCATTGAAGTGAAACCAAAAGAAGCGAGGTAGCTGCCTCAGCCTGCCTCACGGCAAAGGATAAAGAGGTTACTTGGATTTACAGGAAACACACGGAAGCAAACTCGGCTTTGAAACTGCTAAGCCAACTCTTTTAATTATTCTCGCCTGTCTAAAATTCCCGTCAAACTTTTACGGATAGCGTTAATGAACTCCGATGGCTAATGAGCTTTACGTAATCCTAATCCTCTGCATAACGGAGGTAATTTAATAAACAACTCTAAATATAGATGGATATGAATAAATTTATTCGTTGTTGAAATGTTAACTTCCATTTTAAAGTTAGTTGAAAATTTAAAGTCTAGCTAAGCCTAATGTCAACATTTTAAGCAGAAAGTATTTTTCATATATATTAATACAGTTTCAGTTTCATACATATTTAAGTTATGCAAAGCTTATGTAGATCTATGCTCTAGAAAATAAGAGAACTCACTGTGTAGCAAACAGCTACGCCGTAGACTGTTGCTACGAGACAATGTAGACCCAGTTAAAGTTGAGTTGAGCAAAATTATAACGTTTCGTGTCAGAGCTGGCATTTGAAAACATCATGAAATTATGCCTTTTCTTGTAAGTTTGTGACCTACTTACACGTTATATCCGTCGCCTCAGATCTCAGCGGAAATAAAACCCAATTGTGTGGAATATTTCCATATATTATCGGAGTTGGTGCGAAATGTTCGCGTTGCGTCCATCTGAGTAAAAATCTTGGCCAGTTTGTACACAATACGTCAGCGGGTAATCCTCCAGAGACGTTTACGGACCAACACGGGAGCGTTTGTATATTTATTGCCTTTAACTGCTATAAAAATGTTGCGAACACACATTAGTGAGACTAACCGGTGGCACGCGAGAAGCATGCCGTGATGACGGGTCGTTTCAGTCCCGCAGCCCGGTAATGTGTTAACTTTAGTTGCTTTTCACACCGAAATAGGGAAAATGAAATATTTGGAACATAAAGTTGCGTATCAGTGTTGCATCCCCACGGTGGCACACGGACACGATATATAAGGTTTTTTTTTAAAACCCTAGCCCCACACTAGGATTTTCTCCTGCATCGTGGGTACAGTTCACAAACATACATGTCACATGCACAGACAACTAGACCCGAAACAACTATCTGTAGATCATACAAATATTTATTCATTGCGTGGATCGAACCCTCGACACGTAGCGCAGAAATCTAATTGCTTAGCCACTGCCCCAACCGTGTCATCATAACTACATTGATATAGAATATCTATTATATATATTATAGCATAACCAGCTATGAATGCTTACATTGAGGCCTTGCAAAACTGTCATAGGATTTTTCCCGGATGTGAGTGCGAAATTTCACTTTCAAAATATATTATACTAGCGTCAGCCCACGACTTCGTCCGCGTGATCTATATATATATAATTTATAGCCTACAGCACTCGGAAATAATGGAGCTATCAATCAGTGAAAGAATTTTCAGATTCGGTTTATTAGTTCCGGAGCTTACCCCCTACATACAAACAAATTTTACCTCTTTATAATATTAGTATAGATTAAAAACTCGCAAAACATGTAGTGTGTATAGTATCCTTTATAATGGTTCTGGATCACAGAACACTAGAAAATATTGCCTCTCTTTGTATGAGAATATCTGCAGGCTTAAAATTATCATCGCCATGGACTGCCTACATAACTAAATTTATATATAGTGCAGCTATGGAAACACCTCGGTTAGTGTCCCATTCTGATTTAGATTAAAGTTCTCTGAAGGGCCTCTACGGACTAGACCCATGTCCTCACGTAAGCCTCCCAAAGGATCGTGTACCTTCTGCCTTTGGAAGTTACCCGTGAGTCAAGAGAGATAATTATGATAATAACAATTTTATGCTAAAATGCTCTTCGTTTCCCTAATAAATTATTACGGTTAAGCAACCTATATATGTATATGGGCATTTTTATAAGTGGACTTATAGCATTAAACCGATATTTTTTAAAGAAGATAAGTTTTAAATATATCTGTTAGAAGAACAAATAACGAGGGTTGAATAATACAATTTTTTTAACGGTTTGTTGTATTTTGTAGTTTTTGTTTACTAATGATAAATTCAGCTCATTACTATCTTTGGGCTGTGGCTCTACTCAGAATGAGAAGGGTGACTCCACACTCACCCAGTTTATTGAGGATGTTTGACTTTTCACTATGTCTTCGTGCACCGTCGACGCAAGTAATAATCAAATTTTGATCCCCGAACAAAAGTGTGAAATGCATATCGGGTTTGAACTCATACCTTCCACATGGAACGCAATCTTTCATCTACTAAACTGCTGATAAATTTAACTCCATTTTAATAAGACAGATTTAATTTAAACTGATTATTCAATCCTTCAGGAACATTCAGAAATTATGAAGTAAGTGACTGAGTCGGTACTAGGTGTACTAAAAATATTACGGGCCATGTAAAGCTGAAAAATGTGGACATCACAAAGTTTTGAAATACCTACGTGAAGAGATTAATGTAGCGAATGTTTAATTTACTGAGCGTAGCTTTATTTTCCCTCGCTATGTATTGTGAGCAAAGAATTATATTTTTTTATGCTCATGCTATGGCTTTTACAGTGATAGCCTAGTGATAGTGGCGTATACCCACACCTATATTAACCAACAAATAGAACATCCTTTTTGCCTTGCCTCGCCGGTTCGATTCCCTGCGAGAAAAAATAATTTAAAAAAATCTAATCCCGAGGATTCTCTGAATATTATTTTTTGCTATTTCTTATAGTTTCGGATTTGGCCATCCTTGCTCATTTAGAATATTCACCATAAATATATTTATTACTAGCTTCCACCCGCGGCTTCGCCCGCATTGATTACGACCCCGTGCATTTTTTCGTGTCACACGTAGCGCCATCTAGCGTCCTAAGAAAGTTATTGTTCTTTCCCTCGGGAACAATACTTTCATTCTGGATGAAAGGTACCCTATGTCCTTTATTGTACCCCTGACAATGTATATGCAAAATTTCACGATGATCGGTTCAGCGGTTTAGGCGTGAAAAGGTAACAAACAAACAAACTTACTTTCGCAATTAAAATATAAAATATAAATAAGTAAGGATAACAGGATAATCAAGTTTATCGGTGACAACGACTGTCAATATTTTTTAAATTAGGTATTTGAGAGGGCCACACCTGCAACAATGCTATTTAAATTTTATAGTTTAACTACCTATACTAAAATACCAATCGCTGCAACTCGAAGACACTGTAATTACTTGTACAGCAAGAAGAATGTACTAAGAACTATGGCAAGTACAGACCGCTATATTAATGAAGCTTGGACACGCGATTAATCGTAGCTACTCGCGTGTTTTGCTTTTTTTTTTGTAGTAAGATAGCCAGATTCGACGATTTCTAGCTGTGATATTGATAATGTTTATCTTTATAATTGATACGTTTATAAATGTACCGGTCTAACAACAAAAAACAAAATAACAAGTTTTTATGATGCCTTATATTTTGAGGATAATATTTATTTTTTTACGTTATTCGTGAAAAATATGGCCTGTCTGATTCATATAATGATTATGTAGTATCGATCTTCATATAATTGTAATCCGTTTCGAGAAGAACAATAGTAAAATTAAAGTTAGATGTGTTTTTATTTTTATTTGCCCAGCGGCTAGGGCCAGAGCATTAACCGCACCTCAGCTGGCACTCCACTGCGGCCGGTAGATATGTACACCCGCGCTAGCGAAAGTATCAAATTTCTGCAATTCGTTAAATATTTTAAACTACTTACCCGCCCCGGCTTCGCCCGGGTGCATTTTTTATTGAGATTTTCATATAAAAATACCATCCGTGAATTTCCGACATTTTCAGTGGACTTTAAAAAAAAATCTTTCGTACAAACCTTGACGTAACAATTAAGAACACAACAAAAAATATCATCCACATCGGCAGAGCCGTTTTCAAGTGATGATCTTACATACATGCGATAATCGATTTTAATGTATATAGATTAATTTTCTATGAATAAAAATCAATTGTCGGTGTACATAATATATTTACTTAAATTTGCAAGTGTTCATTTTTCCAGTTTTTCTTCTTTATGAAAGGTCGGTAAGTGTATTGTGTTTGGCAAAGGCTTCCCCTCTTGATTTCCCGATCGTTCTGTTCTGTGCCAAAGATTGACCAGTCTTAATTGATTGACAGGGGTCCACTGCGTGGTTATTTTGGCTCGAAGATCAGACGGCATAAGACAGACGTGGCCAGCCCAATCCCACTTTCGCTTAGCTTAATAGGTAGCGTAGTACGTAACTTAATACTAAATCCCAATTCACTGCATTTTGTGTGGATAATAGGATTATGACATTATATTCCTGATATATAGCTTGTCGATAGTCTATGAGATGGTCTGTGTTCAGCACTGAACATTAACATCCTCATGCTTACAAAACCGTAGTAGGTATACTGTTGTCAAACCAAAACCCCAAGATTTATACCAAACTGTGGATAGAACCCACTAGACCAATGACGCTGTCTTTACCTGAAATGAAATGAATTTATTTTTATTTTTTGCAATTAGGACTTTTCAATCACTTTACAGCGTCAGCGTTTCCTATGACTGTCCCTGGAACGCCAAAACAAACTCAGGGGTCAGGGTCTATTTTAAAACCCAGACAGATTATAGTAAAGACATATGTGAGACAATTATAGGGTGCAATGACCTTTTGAAGAAAGTGCCAGAGCTATTTGGGCTGACCTGTCGCAAGAGAGCAAGCATGGATCACTCCTGCCTGACATTTACATTTAGACCATGGCATTTCAAGGTATTTATTCAGTGTCATCAGGTGCTCTTAGTCTGCACTGACCCTCGACTCTGTACGTTTATGAATAATGCGTTTAATATAGTCAGAGTACAGCCAAACCCCAGGTTCACACGCCAACTTTTCACTAACGAAATATAACTTCAGGCTTGTATGCCTAAAGTAACGGAAATGTCTCGTTCAGTAACAACATAAACAAAAAACTTGTATACTTCGGTCCTAAAAACAACATGAATTTGCGCTCCCAAACAGACTTTCATAACGTTTTATTTGAGTAGACAAGTGACGTCACAAGGCATAGTTATTATTAGATAAAAGACATACATATTTATTTTATTTCTGCTGTTTTATGAAGATTTGAAAGTAATACAAAAAAAACATTATGTCAGTGTCATATCAAGTCAAATGCTTGTCATGTCTTTTTAATAACGTTGGATATAAAATTTTGGAATTATGAACAGGCCGCTTATAATTGTTATTTCAAAATATGGTTTCATCGTATACGTAACCTTTCTTTCTTTGTCATTCATACGTAACCTTTACAGAAAGTTGAATATTGAAGTTTATTTGCCTATCTTTTTTTAAAATTTTAGCTACATAAAATATTTTTTGTTAAACTTTGCCCCGTCCTAGGAATAATTCGTGTATCGTGGGTGCGTTTACAAACAGATACGTTGACATACACAAAGACCCAGATCCGAAATAACTATCTGTATATTATAGAAATATTTCTTCCGTGCGGGGATCGAACCCGTGACACGAAGCGCAGCAGTGGATCTTTCAACCACTTCAACTGTGCCGTCAAATTGATATTGAGTATAAAGATTTTATTATTTCTCAGCGTAGATTTTGTAAGCTGACTCATTGGTCTAGTGGTCACAAGCGCGTCTGCTAAGCCTGAGGTCCTGGATTCGATTCCTGGGTCAGGTAGTGTTCAGGCAGTGTCTCAGTGTGTCAGGCACGCCCGGTAGATGGCACAAAGCTCGCCCCCTATTACATGGGACTCAATAACAGCATCGGCGAAATGTGGGTGTACAATAATACACCTCTGCCTAACCCTTCGGGGAATACAGGCGTGATGCTATGGTATGTTATTATGTAAGCTTCATAGGTTGTACAATCACTTTACTTTTTTATCTGGTTTGTAATGTCTGTTAGGTAAGACATTAGCTCTAAATGATATTTCTATTTGTCGTTATCCGATATGGCTGGAAACCGACTTATACATACAATATTTATACACTACAAAGACTGAATATTGTGCTTTAAATATTATTTATTATAAGCCTTTGTTGTTCCACTCTTGGGCATAGGCGTCCCTCCCGCGTATTTAAGTTCCTTTATTCAAGGAATGTTTTCTATTTTGTCTCACCATCTTCTCGCTTTATGTATTAGATGCGTATAATGTCGTTTCAAAAAAACATTTTTTAAAGAATACACGTGATTTTCCGGGATCGTATGGAGGTAGGCGTTCCTCCGGGATCGAACGTTTTTGTAAACCCGATGTACCGTACCTTATTTCCTGGAGTATGAAAATTCACTTTCCGTCCCCGCAAAATCACCCGAAACTTGTAGAAAGTTTTTAAGAGCGAACCCTTGCATCACTAAAGCCCTTTTTCATAAACATTTGACAATGGCTGCAAATTTCGCCCTCGAGGGTTCGAAGACTGAAATTAAGTAAAATATTTTATATTGTCCCCTCGTAATTTACCTCGAAATAGCTAAATTAATTCAACATAGTATGGAATTAGCTATTAAACTATAACTTCAAAGAATATTAAGGCTCTGAGATTGAAATTTCGACGTTAGTTGTATCATTAATATGCTAATAAAGCCTGCTTCGAATTAATCTTTGGGGAATATCCTTCAATCTGTATAGTAAGTCATCTTTAGATTACATCAGAATTTTGTGTAGCTTTTACAAAGCGACTTATTGATCTAGTGGTAGCAAGCGCTACTGCTGAGCGTGAAGTCCTGAGTTTGATTCCCTGACCCAGCAAAGCTTTACTGGGTTATTCTGTATGTAAATTCTCAGCAGCAGCCAGTCTCGAATTGAACCCGATAGATGGCAATAGACTCGCCACCGGTTACACGGAACTCAATCACAGCATCGGCGAACAGCAGGTTAGAGAGCTACATCTCTGCCAAACCCTTTGGGGAAAACAAGTGTGATGCTATGTTGAGTTAACGAAGTGACTAAGGCTGTTGAAAGGCGTCCACTATAAACTTATAATAATACCTTATTCGTAGGTAAATGGTCGAAGTTTCTCGCAATGCTATTATCGAGGGCTCAAGAACTTAGGCTGTGTAATAATGCCTGTGGGCCTCCTTAGAGATTATGACCGCTGGAACATCCACGGATGTATATTGTCCGTACAACAAACATAACAACAAAGGGTAATTCTAAGGCCATTTGCAGCAGACGACTAAAACCTGCCAGACTAAACCGTTAACTCAACTTACTTATAACACTACTAAGAATAAAGTGTGTCCCAGAGCAGATGTTTTTTTAACCTTTGAGATCTTGTGATCAAAAGAATTCTGTATAGGTTTCTCAAATTCTATAGTTAATTAGAAAATTTAATATTTTTCTAAGTCTGGTAAAGATTTTTGTAAGAAGGTTGATGTCGTATCATGTGGTTTGAGTTGATTGACGTGGAAAACGCTTGAATTAAATGTAGACCAGCTAATTATTGATTCATGCCTCCCATAAGTTTGGATACATACGTATTTTGTCTTTACTATAGATTTCTCCCCTAATGACAATTTACCTCTTTAAGCTGCTTGCTTAACTAAGCGGGCAGGCTTAAATAAGTCCTTGAGGCCCCGTAAACCAAGGAGGATATATTACAGAAACCATGACTCTTCAAAGGAGACCATGCAATAAATATTTCGCTAATCCCGACGGATGCTTGAGGCCGCAGGGCACCGCTAATTTTCTATACCAACATTTCGTTTTTCTTTAGAAGCTTTACAAACATCTTATAAATATCCTTTTTACAGCAATCGAGCGGATTTTTTTTATCAAATCATCGTATCTCGTTAGGCTCGGTAAACAGACAGGTATTTAGACACGTCAAAGAATATTGTAAATAATCTAAGACACGATCTCGTGCCTCTACCTTAAAACGCTTTAAAGCCTGTTAAGTGTTTACTCTTTGAGGAATCTTAGCGAACAGATTTTGAGCCCCGTCTTCAAGCATTATAAATTATTTGGAAAACTGGCTGCTCCGTTTACACGTAATTTGTTTAATGAATAGCTTTATTTTACCTGAATAGTATATTAAATTAATGTTATGCATAAATTACTATCAATCAGTCCATTCGGTATGTAGGTCATCGATCTCTCATTGCTTTCACGAGTAACACAAATTTACCTTTAACTATCAGAAATTACTGTATATATTTCGTGTTAGGTAGCTTGAAAGTCTATGTATGTTAATGCTTTATAAACTTACGAGGCAACTAAACGCTTCCCGGGCGGTACCAAAACGCATTATAGTACTATATTTACCAGCACTTCGAACAGACTTAGTAAAATATTGTATGCAATTTTACTTTTTATACAATTTATACTTAAAATAGTATGAATTTTTAAGTACCTATTTTGAACGCACGATTGGCAGTGAAGCAATCGACTGCTGCGCTATATGTCGTGAGTTTGTTTCCCGCACTGAACAAATATTTGTATGACCTACAGATAGGTTGTTTCGGGTCTGGGTATTCGTGTTTGTATACAACCCACGAAAAACTATTCTTAGTAAGTAGCAAGTTTTATTAAATATAGTATAGTCATAGCAACAAACAAGCAGACTTTGAACTTGACATCTGAAAAAGAAGCTAAGTATAGGTAATCAATAATAATAACATTAATATTAACACACCTGTCTGCAGAATCTTAGTCTATGCACAGACTTTACTTTGTACTCTAACGTGATTAGGTGCCTAATTTACAAGAGGTTTAATTACAAGACGCCATGTTACCGGCTTTTAACGGCTTAGATTATTAACCTTTGACTGCTTAATGAGAATATGTAATACCTACACTATAACGTTGTTAATTAAAGCAGATTACGTTTATTTATGTGTTAAGTATTGCTTTTGTAAGTGGTTTTGCGTGTCAGCGGCTTTTGAAGATGAATTTGTAAGTCCAGGGCAAAGGATGATGTCTTTTATTGAAATCTGCTAAGTCTAGGCGTGATGATTATGAACGTGTTATGTATGTGTGCATTTTGTGGCGCGTGTGTCCTGGAGTTTTACCTGTTCTATGCAATTAATATTTTATTACTCAGCGTTTTTGATGATTGTCTGTTGTCCCCCATCCTCGCATGTCTAAAAAAACGTAACTTAGGTTCTGTTAGACATGCGAGAGATAGACTTTCTTAGGCAAAGGCGGAATGGTTTTTTCTTTTTCATATTACTTTAGAATATTATAGAATTAGTATAGACAGGCAGCGATATAAGTAAATGGACATTTCGTTAGCTTGAATTTACTTATCAATAAAGTTGTCTATTCTAAGTATAATACCTATGTAATTTGAAAAAGTAATATTTGCAAGTATTCATTCTTATAGAAATAAAACTTTTTACAATTATCAGCTACCTTTGTCAGTGTCTATAAATAATTAATAACTTAGTAGATATATAGATACTATTAGAAAAAGACAATCTTAAAGCCAACATGCATTAGTTTTATGTTTTACCAACATAAGTACATATTCGAAAACGTAATGGAAAAATGGCATAAAAGTTACAAACTTTTGTTACCTACATTGTATTCGCAGTGCCGCAGTAATATCAAAGGCGTTCTAAAATGTTGCGACAATGAGGCTATTCCACAACTTAATTGCATTACGGATTACGAAATAACATCTCAGAGTTTCCTCTAGTATAAGGTTTTCATGCTTACATATAGTACAAATTGTATTTTTCGTATGAGACTGTATTTTTTATACCATTAAGGTGACAAACAAGTGTTCGGCCTGCCTAATGGTAAGGGGTTACCGTAGCCTATGGTTATTTGTAATCCCAGGGGTATCACTCGCGCGTTATAATCTTCACCTACCTAGCCTTTACCCAATTACATTGGGGTCGACTTTCAATCCAACCAGTTGTAAGTATTTTACACGGAGCGACTGCCTTTTGACCTCCGCCACCCAATTACTGGAAGAGACTGATACTCTAACGTTAGAGTGGTTGCCAGACTTTTTGGCCTACTGACACCCGTTACGACAGACTTTCCGAAGCACGGAGGGGTTTCGATATGTGAAAAATGGTCACCCATCAAAAGACTGACTACGTCAAGCGCTTCTTAAACTCGATCTGCGCCGTAGCTATGTGGCTACAAGATCCTCACTTACGCGTTGTCGACCCTGTAAATAGCTTTTCTTTCTGTTTGAAGAACCCCATGCTGTAGTCTCGTGGAGGGACTGTGATTTGGATCCATCTTGAATTGATTTTATATATGTCACGAAAACGCAATAACTTTGCCAAGAAATTAATTTCAATGTAGAATTTATTCTAAATATTACTTGGATATTTATTCTTCTAAACTTTACTTTTCTTTCAAACTTTCCTTGTCAGGTTATTTGTGTAAAGGAACAAGATGGAAAATTACGACGAATAAAACATTCGAGAATTTTTATATTCGTCAATACATATTAAAAATGTAGGTACATATTTCTGCCTCATTGTTCTAGTGGTTTCCAGCGCGTCTGCTGAGCACGAGGTTCTGGGTTCGATGCCCAGGTCGGGCAAATTGTAATTGCGTTTTCTGTATGGAAATTTTTAGTATCAGCACAGAGTCTGGATCAGTACTGGGTGAATAAAAAGGGGCGAGTCCCTTTTACATGGAATCAAATCCTTCGAGGAATACAGGCGTGACGCTATGTATGTATGTATGTATTTCTGCCTATACCTTTATTTTTTCGATATAACGAGAATCTATATTTTTATTTACTAACGTTTTTTAATAACGTTGATTTATACTAAGAATAATTCTTGTATCGTGGGTGCGTTTATAGACACTAATGTTCACATGCACAGACATACAGAGGACATTCAAATTATTGTTCCGTGCGGGAATCAAACATGCGACACAGTGCCGCAGTCGATGGTTCAACCTCTATGCCAGCCATCATAAATTAGATTTTATTTACATTTACATTAGGTGGCCTACCTAGTAGTACCCAGTCGAAACGACGTTACGGCAGCAAGTCAGCAAGTGCAAAGCTAAATGTGTAGGCAGTTACTCGAAACGCGTGACTTGGTAATACTTTGCGAATGTAACGATAATGATATGTTTTCCACTAGTGGAATTGCGGAAAATACCATATACATTTTACCTACATTAGTAGATATCTTGGTAGTTCTATCTATTTTCTAGTCTAAGTGAAGATTCTATAGGATTTTGTAGAGTATTTTCATTTAAACATTCACTTAGTACATCTACTAGTTATTTTTTTGGATAACACCTGTATATTCCGAAGGACTAGATGTACACCATTGTGTAGCCATTTCTCTCCAGCCAGCCAGTCATCTTCTCTCTGCAACTGGATATTAAATTCCTCTACCAGAAGGGAGGTAAAATGCACCTAGGTACCTTTATGCTATTTGAATTCTGGAAAAAGGCTGCGTTTGTACCGCTGAAGCGTCAATGGGAATGGGCAAAGTTTTATTTGGTCTTATTTTATTCTCAGTATCAGCCCGGGGTATGATTGTATCCAGTAGATGGCGATAGGCTCGCTCCCTATTGCATGGGGCTTAATTACGGCATCTCTGAAATGTGTGTTCAATAAATACATCTGCCTAGCCTTTCGGGAATAGAGGCGTGAAGCTATATGTTATATTAAAACGGAAATATGAACGCGAACACGTGAGGGTATCGTTTGGTATAAATGGATACTGTGCGCTCCTACTACCAACATTACTTCCACGAAACTTTACGAAACTGGAAATGATGAGAAGCCTTTATTGGCCATAGTTTCGTTCCACAAAACTCCAGCATAAAGTACTCGCCATCTCTACAAAATTACTAGAACCACGAGCTTGCAATTTTTCTAGAAGGGTTACACAAAAGAGAACAGATACAGTTCGTGCTTTGTTGAAGCAGGTCTCAACGACTAAAAACTGCATTCGTATGAAATTAAGGTATTACAGGCTCAAGAACCCGATATTCGTAAACCTGGACCCAGATAACCAATAAAACAGTTGGCAGGGTCTCCCATTTTAGTTGAGGAACTACTCCTACTCCGAAAGAGTGTCTTTTATTCAGAAGTCATTAATGAACATCATATTTTCTGTGGAGGACTAAAGATTCTGCGCAGGTCGTGCCCCCCTATGTTTCTTCCATAACAACATAATCGGTGGGATTGGAGAATTCGAAACAAAACTTGGATTGGTAGCAAACTACCTTACATCAATTAAACGGATCATCCGAGCGAGTCGGGAACAATTTAGCGGATGTGCCGACTATAATAGTTGTAAGCCGATTAGCGAAATTAGTTCGTACGGCTTACCGGGCTGACCCTTCATATTTCCCTATAACTTGTGTTTATCGACGTTATATTGTAAATAGGCTCATGAGCTTAAGGAAAGTTGACGACTTTGTAATTGCTTAAATTATGAAAAAGCCTGCCTCATTGGTCTAGTTGTCGCAAGTAGGACTGCTGAGCGTGAGGTCTTGTTCGGTTCAGGTCGGGCAAACTGCTAATGGGTTTTTTGTATAGAAATGTCTCATTAGCACTACGGAGTATGGAACTGTGTCTGGTAGATGGCGATAGGCTCGCCCCCTATTACATAGGACGCAATAACAGCATCGGCGAAATGTGGGTGTACAGCTCTGCCTAACCCTTTGGGGAGTGCAGCCGTGATGCTGTGTGATGAAAAAAGATATATTATGAATAAGCTTTAAACATGATTTTAATTGAAGATCAGTACCTATAATCAATCAGGACAGTTCTCTATAAGGTCGTGGGTTTAAGTCTCGCTTCTATAAATCAATTTTCAAATCTTCTTTGTAGCAGTTCACAGATCAAGTAACATCATTATCAAACAAATCGGGTCTTAAATTGGAACTAAGTATAGAGTCTAATTTAAATTTAACTTCGGGCAGGCAGCCCCTTACTAACTCTAGTTCAATCACCTTTATTTTTATAGTCTATGGGCTGGTCTAAACATACTTCGGCGAGAGTAGTAGGGTTGATATCTGACAGTATTATAGTCATTTGTTTTAATAGAGGTATTTAATATATCTGCCATACAGTATTAAACATGTTAGCGAAATATTCGAGCGTAAGTTATTACTTTAATAATGCACAGTATATCACAGAACTGCTGCCATTTTGCCTTTACAATAGTCGCATTTATAGATATTTGACTAAGTAAGAATATTATTTTAGTCAGGCACTTGCCTGACTAGCAATAGCAGATTTAAAATGATTTACGAAAGCCGTTTGTTAGAAAACAACGTTTGGCTTATGGTGTTTTATAAAGTAAGATATAGACAATCGTGCTTAATAATTTATGTACACTTTTTTATCTAAGCTTTTAGACTGCCTCAATTGCTTAGTGGCTGAAACAGCAGCGCGCGCTAAGCGTGAGGTTCTGGGTAAGATTCCTAGGTCGGGAAAAGTGATATGGGACTTTCGTGTTAAACAAAATTAGCAGCCTCGAGTGTTAAGTTGTACCCTGTAAATGGCGTTAGCTTCCACCCTTTTCTTTAATAACTGCACTTGTAACAAATGGGTGTGGAGAAGAACACCTATGGGTGTAGACAAGGATGGCACAGTTGGCGCAGTGACTAAGCGATTAGTTTTGTGTCGCGGGTCCGATTCCCGCATGGAACAAATATCTACAGATAGTTGTTTCGGATCTGATTGTGTGTGCATGTGGTATGCATGTCTGTAAATTGTATCCACGATACAGGAGAAATCCTAGTGAGGAGTAACGTTTTTAAAATAAAGACAAAAAAGAAACCTAAGTATATAGCTTCGGGGCATACAGAAGTGATATTATTCTATTGATTAAGACTGTTATATTATAAAGAGTAGGTACATATAAGCAACGCGAACGTTCACTTTATGTATGAAGTTGTGAGAGAGAACTTACGAGTCGTGAGATACATAAAACCGATCAAGTGCGAGCCGTTTGTTAAGTGTTTTGCTCTAGCTGGAATCTTATCACAATTCCATTGAGCAATGTTTTTATGAACCAAGAAAATGGTTTTGATAACATTCTGCTCGACTGAAGGAGAATACGGTTTATTTGAATATATACCGTCCATATACTATGTTATGCACATGGTTCATTTACACCAAGCCGACTGCTGCCTTCGGCTTGCGTTGTAGGCCTAGATGGCGCCGTCGATGAGCTGTTCACAATGACTCGACTGCCGAGGCACCTAATCGGCGCGAATCGTTGGTTCGGTTGACCGTCGCTTGCTGAAGGTATCGAGTGTTAATAGGTACTTAGAGTCAATCGATTTCGTCTGTGAAGAGTAGTCGCAAAACAAGAAAACATTTGCACCGTGTCTTCTTGAACTTCTTGAAATGATAGAGCATTGGAATTTCTCATACAGTGGTGGAAAGATTAGTCAATCAGCAATGATGGTATTCAAACTGAGTGCTCAGGTGCACCATAGGAACTTAAATATCATCACTGATGGTGGTTCCTTGCGCCAAGTTGATTTCGGCTTTCGGCGATTAAGCGTATTCGAAAATCGTGTTGATGCCGGACCTGATAGAATAACGTATTATACATATATCTACGCGCGAACAGATTTCGTTCTCAGAAAAGCGGACCAAAGCTTTTCGTAAATCAAAATTCAAGGAATGTAGACAAAAGTCACAAGCAGTAGTTTTCAAAAGAATCAATCTGAAACCGATAATTAGAAACGTCTGTTTTCCCAATCTTGTTATGAGATACTAAAGCACAACGAAATAAGTAAGGAGAATGAAGATGATATACCAACTTACTTACAGAATTAAAAATTGAAGGAGCTGGAGACCTAAAATTGTTTCTGAAAAGGAACAAAGTTGAAGTAAAGACTAACTATGTAACGTAGGTACTTCATATTTTTAAAAGTTATATTGGCGAAGCGCAAACGCTCAAATTATACCTTAGGGCCTTAGAGATTGTGAAGACTTAAAAACAAGTATAAAAAATTCTTGAATCATAAAATGTAGACTTGGCAAGCTCAGTTTATCTATTTATTTAATTCTTTGGGGTGGAATTTTTCTTATGAGATGCGAAAGATACTGTAAGATATCTGTTTACCAAGTCTGACTCGTCCCGGGAGAGGTAACCAGAGTATAATCAACGGTAAATGGGAAAGCCAATGATGATATTCAAACCGGAAATTCTGAATTTGAAACAAACTTTGGGTTATTTGTCGGGACATGTGTGTACTATCTATCTTACTACAGATTGCGAGAACAGTTATAGCATTTTTAGTTATACCAGTGCAATTAAATATTATTAAAGATTTTTAATGTATTTAAAATTTTATGATCGTGGATTTAAAACTTAAATATCTGTATTCTGATGTTTACATACATAACGAGATCACTGAACAGTAAGAAATTACTGTTTCAAACGGATTAACTACCTGGAATAGAATATTAATATTTGCATAATGTTATATGATCATTTCATCAAGCATATTATGTCCTTTAACACAAATAACATATTAATTAAATTCAACCCATTACTGTCCCACTGCTGGGCAAGGTCCTCTTCTCAGATTGAGAAGGGGAAGGCCTTAGTCCACCACGCTGCCCTAGTGCGGGTTGGCGAACTACACACACACCATCAAGAACTTTATGGAGCCCTCTCAGGTGTGCAGGTTTCCTCACGATGTTTTCCTTCACCTTTAACGCAAATGCTAATCAAATTCTGATCCGCACATGATTCCAAAAAGTCAGAGGTGTGGGCCGGGTTCGCACTCGAACCCTCTTACATGGAAGGCAAGCGTTCAACCACTAGGCTATCATTGCTTATATAACATATTATTAATAATAATAACATATTAATAAAATAAATTATTCATTGCAAAGAGGACTTAGAAAGATGTAGGTGATGTAATGGACTCCCTGTAAAACATTTAATAACTACGGTAAAACAACTAAATTAATATTATCCCAAGCTTAATAAGCTAGCTTTTATAATTATAAATGGCACTTTACTTTCAATTATAATAATGAACTACATTTTGTTACTACCGTACTAAAGTAAGCTGCCTGCTGCCTTGTTTTCCAACTAGAAAATGCCTAAAAATATTTGAGGTGAGTTTTGGGCCAAGGCCTCAAATACAGCAGTAATTACGTAATGGAGTGACCGAAGGAATATACCACTATTATTGTATTAATTTATGTTTCAATATCATGTTGTACGATGAAAAGTAGTTTAATCTTGGTCTAGTAGGAATCTACTACTATTTATATAGGTACTATTCTATTATATCTGCTATGGTAGGGTATGTCGATATAATTTCGGTTTCTTTAGTCACCAGAAACATTGACTCTCAGACAGTACACTAGAAATGGTCTGAAATAGACGTAAAGGCCTGGATGATGATAGCTCTGTTAATATTTCTGGAATACTCTTTTAGCAATAAAAAGCAGTGTTAGCTTTCATTACAAGGTCTGAATTCAAAATTTCGAAATGTTAGTATCGTTAATTGTGAAAGGAATCATTGAGAGAAAAGCTGCATAGTTTAGAGGGCACACGGGCAGGATGGCGGACTAAGGCCTAACCCTGCTCATTATGAGAAGACGCCCGTGCCCATCTGTGGACTGAATTATTATTGTAAAGAGATCTACGGTTCACTTTTCTCCCGGTTCTTTTTCAACGTTCTGTACCCTTAGTGTAAGTTGTTTTTGACAAATTCGATCCGATTGTCCGTTTCGTGCTCTCCACCAATAGGAGCGCCGAACACGTTCGATGTAGTAAATCGAATTTGTCAAAAGAAACTTACACTAGGGGTACTGAGTCCAGACCAGATTGTGATGTGTTTGCGCATGAATGGAAGATGATTTTGAAGGAAAGCCTGGAGTATTGTGAGGAGATTTTAATGAGTAAGATTTCATTTACTATTTATATTTTATTATACTTTGTCTGGTGATTTTCTGTAAAATGTATATCTAATTTATTAATGTCATTGGCTTTGCCGTGTTGATAAATAAATAAATACTTTAGAAATCACTTCGATGAATTAGATGATTGTATATCTATTAATAACTGCGGAAGTCTAAAACGAATGAAGACTCAAGTAATATGCACTTAAATTCCTCTTAACTCCTTGAAATAAGCCACTACTGCACTATTAGTCAAAACTTTATGTTTTGCGATGTAAAATTTGAAATTCTTGATCGTCGTCTTAGCTGTTTCGCTTTTCATATTTAATTTAATGTGTGTTCACCTTCATACAGAGTTTGAGTAGATCTAATTTGAGCATACCTTGTATCACGGTATAGGTATTTAGATCCAGAAGATGAGCACTACTACATATATTGTCCTCGCCTATAATTCAAATTCTTGATTTTTAGCCGTTAAATTTATCACTGAGCAATTATTTTATTGGAGAGTTTTCACAGTTTCGGTTTAAGAGTTAGACGCAGTGTACAGAGCTCACTTATTTAATTTTAAATTATTGTTAGTGTGCTTATATCGACCTATGCATAGAATAAAGTTATACATGATTATAAAACCAAATGTCTTTTTTTTTTTTGGATTAATAAGGTTAGACTTATTATATAGGTAAGTCTGGAACTGTGCGAGACTAATCATGTATAACTTGGTTCTATGCATAGGTCGATATATTTCTGATTAGTGGCGATAGAATTAACACAACAGCAATTTATATACACACTTTCACTATAAAGATTTAAAAAAATAATCGGCCGAGTGTTCTTTATTTAATTTATTATACTTATTAGGTTAATGTTAGTAAGAAACAAAATATATATTCTCTTTTTAATTTGTTTAAGGCAAGACAAAGAGAATACTACTGAAAATATGAATAATACCTACCGGCGTTAGTGTCTGGAGACAGCAGGATATTTTCTTAAACGGACAGTAAATACTCACCGTACTTATCAGAACCTATGTGCGAAAGAGCTATGACGCTACATACATATATATATCGTACATGTTGTAATTTAGAACTCATGGTTTACGAGCCTCCTAAAAACTTCAGCCATACTGCAACGCTTTTGTTAAAGTTCCTGATTTATTTACTGCCGCTAGTATCGCTCTATCCACCACCATAGATCTGTCTCTATTGTCTATACCAACGTTATGTTAGATACGTAGGTATAATACATATGTAGAGATCAATTTCATTCAAAGATCAAAACTGCAAAGATTCGAAACTGCAATATACCAATAACTATCATCAGACTGTAGAGCAAATTTTGTGAGTGAAATCCATTGCATTATAGCCCTAGCCACTAGTAGGTGGACACAGCTTATATCAATCTAAATATCGTCGCTTAGGTAAAAATACCGCGTAAGTAAAATTTGACAAGTTTCAGAAGAGAAATAAAATTTAAATTATTGCTTATGAAAAATTTCGTAAATGTATAAAATAAAAAAAATAGAATAGATTACCACACAATACAATACACTTGATTGCACACCATTTACGGAATATTTTTCATAAGAAATAATAATTTCTTTGTCCCTTCTGAAAACGTATTACTTTAGTTGCGCGGTATTGTTAGCTAAGCGACGATATGCTGTAAGTATGTGTAGTAACATATTATTAGGATGAGTATACCTAATACGGGTCAATACGGGTGAAACGCACATTGCTAGTAACTGCATTGATTGTACAGTCAGCTAAACGTTGGCGTAGGTTCAATTACATGGAGCGATATTTAAAGTAGCAATACACAGTAAATATTAAGTTGTTCGGTGATTGTCATAAAATTAAGGTGCAGCTATACTATTCAGTCTAAATGAATAACACAATATTTTCAACACGGTTGGCGCAGTTTCTAAACAACGCAACTGGATTGGCTTTCTGCTCTACGAATCGTGGGCTCGATCTCCATATTGTTACAGAGTCTAAGTGTATTTACTTGTGAGATTTAGCACTCAGAATACGGGAGAAATCTTAATGTGGGGGGCAATGATGTAGGGGATATCAGAAAAAAAAAGAATCTTCTTTTCTAATTTTGATATTAAAAAGTTTAAAAGAATAAGATAATAATAAGAAATAACGTAACAATTATTTGCAAGTGTATATACCTACATAGTATCAGAACGTCAATCATAAAGTGAGATCAAAAAGGACCCACTCCTTTGCTTTCTCGGTGATGGATCCTAATTTGCATTTTTCATTTGAATATCCTATTCAGCACATACGCTTGATGAAAACTAGTTTATTGATATTAAAAAAGTTAACTCAAAACTCGAAGAGTTAATATTAGGGATGTTACGGAGGTGGATTTATCGGAGGCGGAATCAGAGTCGGAGGTTCTCGTAGTGACCTCCGCGGAGTCGGAGGTGAATCGGAGTCGGAGCAAATCTACGAATGTAAAATATAAATAAATAAAAAAGAAGAAACTTGTCGCAACTCGTTCACTCTTCGTTCATCAGTTACAAAGAACACATATACTCCGTCAGTTGTCAGTGTCACGTAGAAAGCGCTCGGTAGCGCTGCAGCGATAGCAAGTCATAACTTGTAACTCCGATATATACCTCCGTTTTGATATATCGGAACCGGATCCGGATTCGGAGGTGTAATTTTAATCGGAGGTTCCGACATATCGGATTCGGAGTCGAAGCTCCGTAACATCCCTAGTTAATATTGTAGAAAACTTTGATACCCTTTGGTCTAGTGGTCGCAAGCGCGATTGCTGAGCGTCCTGGGTCGAACAAAGTGTTATTGGGTATTTCTATATGGGAATACCCAGTAGCAGCACAGAGTGAAACTATGTCTGGTAGATGACAAATGACTAGCCCCCTTTAACATAGAATTCGATAAACGCACAGCGAAATGGGGGTGAACAATTATTATAGTATTGCCATAATCCCCACGCTTGGCAGGCGGCTTGGAGATCGCAGTGGCTCACCGATTAGTGAGAGGACGCTGCCCGTCCTCCGGTGTCTGGCTGCAGTTTTAAGACGTACCCGGGTCTAGACGTCTAGACGCCCCCTATTACATGGGACTCAATAACAGCATCGGCGAAATTTGGATGTACAATAGTACACCTCTGCCTAATTCTTCGGGGAATAAAGGCGTGATGTTTTGATGCTATTTTTACCTCTTAAGGCAAGTGTGTCGTACCTACTTATATATTGTAACCAACAAGAAAATCTTGCTGCTCATAATATTTGCACATAAACATGTTCAATTTGTTCGACCTCAATACGTAGCTATCGTATCTATAGATACCTACCTAATTATGGCTATTTTCATGTACAGTCATCGGCAAAAGGCAATAATTGTAGGTACAAAGTTTTATACCTAAGTATTAATAATACCTTTGTTTTTCATTGTAAGAATAGCGTAACTTTAATAGTTTTTTACGAAAAGTTAATGTACTTATGTCACTGACTATACCTACCAGCGTCTAAACGCCTATAGTTACCTAATAACTGCAGATGACGATCATACCGCTTGTTGCGGTAATTAGGAATGTGGATTACGCAACACGACTATTCAAGTGTGTATATCGAACTGTACCACCGCAGACATAAATTACCCGGACAATCCGCAAGTAGGCTTTTACGGGCTGGATGAAATGTACTGGCTTAGGCCGGGCATAACTAATAGCGCGGGTTTAATCCTCTATGAAACTGATTTACATGGGCGATGCAGATGTTTCAATTTTAACTGTGATATTATAATTTTTGTATTTCAAAGGGTCAGCAACAGATCAAACAGTGCATTTTAGAGTTTTATTATTACTGCCTGTAACACTTAATTGGTCCTATGAATCATTTCAGTGGTCTAGTAGTCGCAAGCGCGATGGCTGAGCGTCAAGTTATCCCTTCGATTCCCGAGCTGGGCAAAATGTTTTTCATATAAGTGGCAGATGGCAGTAGGTTCGCCATCTATTACATGCGTTTATTTGTTCATCACATTATGAGTATTGATCTTAACACAAAGGAGGACTCAGATGGTTTCCTTAACACCTTAATACACCACCGAAACTTGTCTCCTCCTTTGTATTTTGCCGTTTCTCCAACGGCGTTCTGAACTGTTTAGTGTACCGAGGAAATAAGCGATATGATACCATGCTTCTTTTTACCATGGCACGTCTTGCCATCGGCGGGGGTTCATTCGCACCCTAGGACCAAAATGGTCTCGTACCACCAGCTTCATTTCTCTGAACCTTATGGGATCCCCATGGTTCTTCAGAAAGATGGTGAGGTTTTCTGAAGTGAAAACGCGAAAAGATTTTTACAGCGTCAGTAACGTGCTAAAGATGTAGGTACCTGTAGGTGGCCGTGTTTGTCAGTGATATAAAAAATATAAGTAAATATCTTAGACACCTTCTAAGGCACTCTGAGACAGCTAGGGGTAGCTTATTCTTTATCAAAAGCGATACTGCTAGATATTTTAAAGGATTTATATTGCCTACTAATATCACGGACTGTGAAACTACTCACTAGTTAGTTACATTATCGTAGAATTTACTTTAGTAGATAGGTACGGGTGGTTTTTCTGGGCTATTTTTTCATGTTGATTTAGGAACATAAGAAAAATAGCACGTCTGTTTAACATCAACCCCCGCACACTGTAAGAGCTTACCGGGGAAATAGGGTTACTTTTTGTGTTACCAAAGATAATTATATTTCAATGTGTCATCTGCTGTTTTTTGTGCTGGAATGGACTGTAGACATAGGATATCTTTGGAGCCAATGTCTACAGTTTTAAAATGGCTGTCGAATTTCTTGTCTATCAACATCGAATCTTGTATGTTTAATATAAAAATTAAGATAAATTGATCTTAGTTCAGGAAACGATGTTATAGAACTAAAATAATTCTTCATTGCCATCGTAACCCAAAAAATTATACAGGGGTTTATCATCATACTTTATTACATTAAAATATCTAATTTTTTAAAACATTTTAAAGTAAATATTTTATCGATTGTGAATATAGTAACAAGTACTAGCTAGCAAGCCACATAGAATAGAATAGAAAAAAGTAATTAAGAATAAGAACATTATTTATTCAAATAGCATAACAATAAGAGAAAAGTAAAAATCAACGAGTTAAAGGATACAAACTCAAATTATTATTTTATATATATTTTATTTAAAACTAGCTGAGAAGAGAGAAGAAATACAAAAAATGTATGTATGTAAATTTGCATTTGCAGTTTTATCGCAATCAGATGAACGGTATGGCAGCGAATAAAACACGAACAAAAAAACATTGATTTTTATATATTAGATTAAAAGATATTGTCGCTAGCGAGCATGAAATAGGAAAGGATCACTAGCTTTGCTAGATGTTGAACACAGGGCATCCTGCATTGGCACATAGTCAAAAATTAATTAATTAATAAAAATTGTTTGTTTTACAAACCCATATATAGTACTAATAAGTCGTAATATATATTTTATGAACAATAATACAATACAAAGACCGTACAAGTAGTCAATCACGCGGGCAACACGAGTTCGTCAAGAGACCAATAGCAGGCACTTCCGGTTGATAAGTACAATTTTTGAGGTCGTAATAAAAATATTTTATTCACTTCATTTCTAGCTATTTGCCGACAAGCTAAGTCTAGTCCGCTTACAAGAGATACCGAGGCTAATGAAATTGCTTTTGATAATTAATAGTACTGTAGACAATATTTGTTTGAGTTCAAATTGAAATTAATTGCAGTGATATCCTGAATATGCAATTTCTGAAAACGAAAGTGACAAATGTTTCCTTCCTACCCACTTGGTTCAGCGGTAAGTTTTATCATGTAGCATATAATATAGGCTGGATATAGAGTAATTTTAAAACAATAAAGTTAAATATTTGTTCATTCATTCATTCTTACACATATATCCTATTAAATTGGTAAAGATTTGACAAAAATATATTTTAAGCCTTGGTTATAAAATAATTTTGATTTCTTCATTTTTTCCCTCTTAAATTAATTCTTAGCAGATACCTTAAATGGCTACTACCAGGCAATTACGTTTGTAACAAACTTGATATTTTGTAATTAGTCAATGTACTAGCAGCAAATTCGAACATATGTTATAAAAGGCCATATTAAGGCTACTTAAAGAAATGAAATTTAGCTTGTGTGGATAGAAATTATTCAAAACGCTTTTGCACAGTTTTGCTGTAACGTGTAGGCTAAAAGTTGCGTGCCTGTAAAACTTTAAAAACAAAATATTATTCATTAAGTGGCTCCTATGACTGGCATAAATTGGCAACATTAACTAAAATGTAATTTCTGTCTCTTGTCAGTTAAAATGTCAACGTGACTTGACATTTGCACTGAGCGTTTCCTACACGGTTTTAGTTACAATATTTAGCATCATGAAAGTGCGATTAAACGAGTTAGTGTAATTACATACTGCCCAAGAGCAGAAGAGATAGAGATAGACAAGAAAACTTTTTATTGCATTTCGCGTAAACGCAACGCTTTAATTTTATTTTGACAAATCGAAATGTCAAGCATTTCAGTTCAAAGTTGTCAAAAGAAATGCAAGCTTGCGTACCGTGTTTAGTTTTACAAACATACCTTTCTAACATTATAAAGTTCATAATAATATAAGTAATCTACATAATGTACTTTACTAAATTTTGATTCGGAACATAAAACCTATCAAAGATGTGTGATAGCGATGACGGGGATGGCGGCAGTCGTTCTGGCATGGATTTGACCGGATTTCTGTTTGGTAATATTGACGAACGCGGCCAGCTCGAAGACGATGGACTTCTTGATGGAGAGTCTAAGCGAATGTTGTCTTCACTCACCCGTTTTGGGTTGGGGTCTATGCTGTCGGAAGTACTGGATGATGAGGAAGTTAGCAAGGAAGACCAAGAAAAAGGTAACTAAATGATAACAGTAGTCTGTTGATGCAGTTTATGTCATTATAAATAGAAAAATTCCCTAAGACTGTAAAAGGCTATTGTTGACACATTTTTATATGGAGATTTCAAAATTACTCGTTTTGCAAAAAAAAATCTACTATTCTGTCACATCTTTTTGTGCCTTTGGATTCCTCACAAAAACCGTCTGGTGAAAGAAAAATTGAAACATAATCACTTGCAGACTTATAGTTTCCCTAACATTGCCTACATACACTCTTATCAGGTGTAAACAAACATTAAAAAATAATAA
This sequence comes from Shargacucullia verbasci, assembly GCA_947562105.1. Classification (NCBI taxonomy): domain Eukaryota; kingdom Metazoa; phylum Arthropoda; class Insecta; order Lepidoptera; family Noctuidae; genus Shargacucullia; species Shargacucullia verbasci. The sequence goes on along the minus strand of OX387289.1, from coordinate 8,025,951 downwards.
CACTGTTTCTTCTCGCCATGCTCCTTAATTTGTTTACATTCACATTTATAATAATCGCAACATGTGTATATGATTGTAAAAACAAGCAAGTGTACATCCTGGAGTAGTGTAAAAAGTGTCTTTATAATCCATTTTTATCTATCTCTTTCAGATTATTCACAAAAAAGCCCATCAGCCATAGACTTCTTTGATATTGATGATGTTGCTGAAGAAATCAAGGTAATATTCCATTGCATGTTCAGTTTTATATGTAGATAGATAGATAGGGTATTCTTTATTGTACTCCAAAGGAAAAAGTACAAAGTGAAAATACATTATATTAAATCAAAATAAGGCAGCTGTATGAACATTTTAATTGTTATTGTTATCAAAACCTCTAGAAATTTTTGAGTGCAGTGTTGGCCCAGTGGTTGTAGCCTTATCTACCACTGTTCCAATGATGAAAGGTAACATTCTGAGAAAACTGGAATAACATGTGCTAGAATCAAAAATTCTAAAACTTGTGATATCTGTCAATTTCACTGTGCCTGCATAATGAATTACCTCTCTCAAAGAGGAGGCCTAAGTCCTAGCTTTAGGATCAGTAATAGGCTTGATGATACTAACAATAGCTCACCCAACAGTTAAGTAGGAATCTGCTGATCAAAGTCTTGGAGTAAAGAGGTAATGCAACCAGCTTTGATAGTTATTTTTTATATTAAAAACATATGAAATGTTACATGTTTGTGGAACTTGGACCTAAGTAAAAGACAACATATAGCATTGCCCAATGATTATTGCACCTGCACCTTTAGGACAATGTGTACTGAAAAATATTTCTGATGCATATGTTATTGTAAAAGCTATGTTACTGTATATTGGTAAATCTTAGGTTTAACTAGTAAATCTTAGGATTTACCAACATGTGTTAGTAAAAACCTTACATGTAGGTACTTATTTATTAATCAACGATGCACCGAACGCGTCTATACATGTCTACTTTCGACTTTTACCATGTCTTTGGGGTAAAACCTAATTTGATGGTGGTAAAAGTTCAAAATGAACGATGATTCCAGAAAATTTCGAACTTTTACCATTACACTAAAATCTTAAGATTTACCACAGTTTGGGCTTTTACAGTAACACATTCATAAAATTATCACATTTAAATGGAATGAATACAATTTTGAATTTATAAACTGAATGTTTTGTATATTTGTGCACTCAGGCTTTTAAATTGATGCACAACACCGTATTTTTAGTCTGTGATGCGCCTTAAGCACTGTTTTTTTGCAAAGTGAATAATATGGTATTTGTAATTGATTTTTATTATATTTATTTATTATTTATGGATTGGATGAATATTTATAATTTTTCTGTTGTTTTTTGTGCTAGTTATTTTGGTGAATGGATGGTTGTTTTGTAATTAAAAATGGTGTATTATGAGTATGGAATTGGGCTATATTCATGTTTAGAAATATTTAAATTTTATTATGTAATACTTGAATGTGATAAACCTTTATTTCCTGGGCAAAATGATCTTATTATTTATTTATGTTTCCAATAATTACATTTGAATCTTGTTGGAAATGTAATATTATAATCCGAAAGGTCCATTTCCATGATATGTATCAGTGGCATGTAAAGCACAATATGCATGTATTTAAACTTAAAATGAATAATGGTGGAGTCATAATTTTTTTTTCGTAAATGACTATTTGATTTAGTATGACCTCTTGTTATACATGTCGTCATCCACTGCTGTTTTGTGTTTTTGGGTAAAATAGTAGTATTGCAGAATAATTTGTGACCTAATATCCTTTTCCGAATGAGAGCCATATGATAGATACCATAATTTTTTAATAAACCATACCATTATCCAATATAAAGAATAAGTTTGATGCCATACTACATTGCATTTATCAATTAATTACCAGTATTTTATAGTAAAGACACCAACACTTAATATTTGTGTTAACACCAATAGGAAATAGATATTAGCACTAACCAGGCTGCACAGAATGACAAAAACACAGAGGCACAGAGGACACAGGGAGTTAAGACCGAGGTAGATGATACCAATTGTCCACAGAGTGAAGTAAAGGAAGAAAGGAGAAACTGGAAAGAAGATGATATCTATAGGTCAAGTGGACAGGGCACTAATGATGAAGGTTATGAAGGAGATATGGAAGGCGATGGTGAGCTCATGCCGCCACCAAATACCATTCCGTAAGTAGTTCTATATTTGCTGTTTTATGAGCTATGTAGAAAAAAAAAAAGAATCCTAAATGTAGTTGCACTAACTGTATTATAACCGCTTTTGCCGGTTGACTCTTAGCGAAGAGTGTTGGATTCAGTTGATCGTTTACATTTTTTTGTTCATTTTGACTGAAGCAAACTCCCAGTAAAATACTGACATTAAACATATCTCGTTCACCTGGGAGCTAACCCCAATACAGTTGAAAAATGCTGTGTAATATTTTTCACACTTATGTGTATATTTGCAGATTTCACAAATCTTCAGATAAACCAAGGAGATTGGAGACTCCACTGGCTGCCATGTTGCCATCTAAATATGCCAATGTTGATGTCAGAGAATTGTTTCCAGACTTCAGACCTGATAAAGTAAGCTATTATTAATCTTGAGATCTCTATGGTCTATATTCATTGTGAGTCGTGAAAAAGCTAGGTAGAGGAAATGAGTACAGATAAGGCATGTTAAAGATAAATATAAATATATTTTTATTTGTAAACATGTGTATATCAAGATACATAGACATGCATAATGGGTGTACAAGACTTAGGAGTAATTCAGTGTACAATATAGGCAAAAGTGTCATGGAGATATCAAATATTATATACAGAAATACAAGGTTATAATTATGACTTAACTTAAAAATAATAATTAGAATTACAAACACTTATAATTTATCATTTAAGAAGTCTATTACATTATAATAACATGTTGGTTTCTATATATCCTTTGTGCACAACATGTTGCAGCACTCAAGTGGATTTACAACATATTGAAGAAGATAGAGGATTGTGTGCATAATAATATATGTGCGCTCTAGTGGTAACTTTATATTAATTACTAAACATTCAAGCTCAATAGTACAGCACTTGCCATTAATTACTAATTATAAAGCAAAGTCCCCCGCTGCGTCTGTCTTTATGTTCGCGATAAACTCAGAAACTACTAAACGGATTTTCATGCGATTTTCATCAATAGACAGAGTGGTTCATGAGGAATGTTTAGGTGTATAATAAATTAAGGTTTTGTGTAAATTGGCTGAAATATGACGATGATTGTTGAAGATGTCGGAAAAAATCATGCCGACTTTATTGGCGTGCGCCGAGTAAATACTCGACGTAAAAGGTTGATACGACTCTACGACTGAAAAAAAAAAATGAAGGCGTATATGCTCTGGTACCCGTCCGAAGCCGGGGCGGGTCGCTAGTTAATTACTGTGAACTTTGTTTAAACTCTAAATGTATTTCAGGTACTGTTATTCTCTCGTCTATTCGGTCCAGGCAAGTTGTCAAGTTTACCGCAGATATGGCGCGGCGTCAAGAAGAGGAGGCGACGTAAGCGCAGTGGTAGCACGGGTAGTGATACTCCGCCTGCACCGGCAGATAACTTGGAGGCTCAGTACGCTAGTGATGATGAAGAGAAATTGTTGAAGTAAGTATTTTTTCGTGTTATGTGCCGTGATATATCGAGAGTTAAGTTCAGCATGATGAATTGATGACCTGCTGTTATGTTTTGTTTTTTTTTTTCGCGGTAGTATAGAATAGACTCTTTATTTAAGCCTTAATATAACAACCTTCTGGCGTGTTAAGACTTTCACTCTACAAGTCGTGTGGAGTACTCTTGTATCGCCGTTAAAGTTGCGCCAAAGTAATCTATCATCAAAATTGGATGAAAATATCTTGTCTCTTACTCAACATATTCTGTCCCTCAGTTTAGCAAAGTTCTCCCTCATATGTTTCGTCTTTGATTTATGATCACCTGATTATAGGCCAATGGAAGAGAACCAGCATTCAAACAACGAGAATAATTCTTCCAATACGGGTGACAAGTCCCAGAGACCGACGCCTGCGCACTGGCGGTTTGGACCTGCGCAGATGTGGTATGATATGCTCAATGTGCCCGAAACTGGCGACGGATTCGACTACGGATTTAAAGTTAAGGTAAATAAATCATTTAACATTTATAATATTTGATGACGCAGTAATATTGATTAAATAGTGATTTAGGTAAATCCCTAGTGATTTTACAAAATTCTAGGACGCCTTGATGTGTTTATACTTTCCATTATTGTATCAATCAGTGGTAAAATTTGTTTTTCTTACTGCCCTTCTATTAGGCGCCTTCACCTGATAGAGAAGAAAAGCCGAAGGAGGTAGAGGAAGAGAAACCAAAGGAACCAGAAAATGAAGACGAGCGGGACAGTGGGTTCCCTGATGACTCGTTCCTCATGGTATCGCAGTTGCAGTGGGAAGATGACGTCATATGGGACGGCAGCGAGATCAAACATAAGGTTAGTATTAGAGAACAAAAGGGGAACAAACACAGAACCAGTGAGCGTAGTATAAAAAATTCTGTGAGAAATCTACTAGCTTCCACCCGCGGCTTCGCCCGCATTGATTACGAACCCGTACATTTTTTCGGGTCGCACATAGCGCCGTCTAGCGTCCTAAAGCAATTGTGACGGCTGTTTTTCCTTGGGAACAGTACTTATTCTGGATGAAAGGTACTCTATGGCCTTTTCTGTACCCCTGACAATGTATCTGCAAAATTCCCTGATGGTTGGTTTATTAAACAGACTTACTTTTGCATCTATAATATTAGTTAGTATTTTATTTTGGCGGGTATAACTTTGCATGTATATGAGTTTGAAAAGCTGAGATGCTACGTCAATGCTACGGTAGCAGGACGAACAATCAGATTTATTAAGTCTTCGTAGCTGTGTAGGTATGTGTGTAAAATACGATATGATATTACCCTATACTAGTTTCGTTTCTCTTTGTAGGTTCTAGCTCGTTTGAACAGCAAAAGCAACGCGGCCGGCTGGGTGCCGACGTCAGTGAGTCGCACCGCGCAGCAGTTCTCACACCCCCGCCCGCAACCACCGGCCCCGCTGCAGCCTAAACCTCCCACGTAAGTGTTTTAGAAAATAAAATTTACGGCAACAGAAAGACTCCTGTTTGAAGTTTTTTTGTTTGTTTATCACTTAGTACCTACTTGACAAATGAAGAGCTAACTTTCAAGCGTACATTTGGCCTATTTTTCCACGGGCACATTTGGCCTACAGGCCACGCGATTTTTCGGTCTCTTAACAAACATTATGCTTTTACTCTTTTTTAGGTCGGACAGATTTCCGTCGGTACTGTCAATTGCCAAATGGCCAACGCCGGAATATTTTTTATTATGGCAAACTTTACTGCTTTTATTCATAGATGCACATTTATGCACTATAAAGATTATTCCATAGAAAATATTGCTGTGACCGTCATCCATATGATCGAACTGTTATGTACAATTTTATTATACAGCAAATTGCTAACCTACAACTTGTGTCCGATTACCATCTTTTTGTCTTGTCCAAATGTTGTGCAGTTTTAGTTTTTTTTTTTTAATTTAATAAACTTTTTGAGTAGTAGTTACCAAAGTGTTTTCTTTAAAAGGACCCACAGGCTGCCATCCTTACAGAACGCAATCAGCTGATTGCATGATATTCCGCAGTAAAAATACTTATTTTACCATATGTTTTCCAGAGCAACAGCATCAACATCAAACAAAGATCCTAGCGTTAATGCCGCTGATGGCGAAGACAACACATGGTACAGTATCTTCCCTGTAGAAAACGAAGAGCTGGTGTACGGCACATGGGAGGACGAGGTCATATGGGACGCCGAGAACATGTGCAAAGTGCCAAAACCCAAGATATTGACCTTAGATCCTAATGACGAGAACATTATACTTGGTATACCGGATGATGTGGATCCATCGAAGATTACCAGAGGTAAGACCCCGTCTGATTGCTTTTGTTGTTTGGTAACTTTCTAAAACAGCTTTGGTTGTATTTCATTAATTTATTCACTCACACACAGATCGAAAGTTCATATTTATTTATAAAATCTATTTTTCTAACGCTTTCTATTTTGGAAAGGAGGTACGTACTATTTAGTCAAGTAAGTGGAGATTTTTTCACATTATTAATAATGTCGAACAGCCCTAAAATGCTGATATCTGACTTTAGAGAGAGGACCAGCCCCCAAGGTGAAGATCCCGCATCCTCACGTAAAGAAGTCAAAGATCCTCCTCGGCAAAGCGGGTGTCATCAACGTGTTGCAAGAAGACGCGCCTCCACCACCGCCCAAGTCGCCAGACAGAGATCCCTTCAATATATCCAACGATGTGTAAGCATTGCTCAATTTTGAAAGGATAGATTATTTTGGGAATGTTAAGAATATGTAATAAACAGAGAAAGCGAGACTCGAGAGTATATATAAAAAAATGTTTTGAAATTTGTAAATTAACGATGTTTCAGAGGTTTGTTACATCTCAAACTTCTGCATCTTAGTGCTAATTAACACGGATTTGAGAGTTTTGCGAGTTGGTTATTTATAATCGTACAAATTTCAAGTTTGTTAACTGTAAAGCGATAATGGTCAATATTCATAGAGCAAGAAGGCTATCTTTGTTAAGAGAATACCAATGTTTTGGAACAATTGTTATCAGCAATCGTTTGCTTCATTAATAACGGCGTCGGCAAAATACTTTTACTTGCATACCGGAGTCGAAATTCACAACCCCTTAAAATAAACAAACATTGTTTGGCCAGCTTCTACATGGCGAAGTCTCAGAACCCGCGCCTGAAGGTGGGCGGTGGGCAGCTGATCCAGCACAGCACGCCGGTGGTGGAGCTGCGCGCGCCGTTCATCCAGACGCACATGGGGCCGGCGCGGCTGCGCGCCTTCCACCGCCCGCCCATGCGCAAGCTGTCGTACGGCCCGCTGGCCGCGCCCGGCCCGCACCCCGTGCAGCCGCTGCTCAAACACATCAAGAAGAAGGCCAAGGTACGGAAGAACTACTTGCTGTTTTGTATAATGAGATCACACAAATCTCTCTCTCTCTCTCTCTCTCTCTCTCTCTCTCTCTCTTGCACACAATAGTGGCAGTAAAGGCGTGTGGCCTTGTTTAAATTACGCCTTTAAGTCCATTATGTGTACTGTAGTACATAAAAACAAGTCTAGAACGCGCATGTAGAAATGTAACTTATTTGCACACAGTATTAAGTTTAATTCATAATATATTGAATGTATAATGTGTGCTGCAAACTGCCGACATGCGTCCCTCTAGTAAAATGTAGTAGATAGAATTTCTGTTGATCATTACATCACGATAAACCAGGAACTAGTATGAGAAAGCTATTCACTTTGTTTTATGGTAGCAGCATGTCACAGTTTGCAGTTTGCATGTAATGATTCTTCTTCATCCAAACATTCTAGAATCTTCTGTGACACTGAGAACTTGTAATTCTTGTCCCCAGCAACGCGAGGCAGAACGGTTAGCTTCGGGCGGTGGTGACGTATTCTTCATGCGAACTCCAGAAGATCTGAGTGGTAGGGACGGTGAACTGGTTCTAGTAGAGTTTTGCGAAGAACATCCTCCGCTCATCAGCCAAGTCGGCATGTGCTCCAAGATCAAAAACTACTACAAGCGTACTGCAGCTAAGGTACTTATTTTTAATATCACTAGACTACACTTAATGTCATACTTATGGTATTGGTATTGATTTACGCAGTATTGTACAAGATTTTCCAAAGTACGGCTCAGTTCCGCCCAAACAGAAAAAATTTCATGCTCTTTTTTGATGTCACTGAATAAAGAACCGTATCGGCATTGTCCTTAAGGATAAAACTCAATGCAGATATCAAGCATTGGAATAGAAGGAAACGCTTGTCTTATTGTGTAGCGTAACTTGTTCTCATACATTATGAAGATGTAGATAAGTCGCAGTCACTTTCGTGAATATTCGTTTATTGTTGCAATAAGTGTACCTATCCTATACATTCGTCATTTGTTCGTTGAATGCTTTTAAATTGTTGCTTTATCATGAATCATATTTGGTGTGGAAGAAGGTACAGTTTCCAATTAAACCTTGCCTACTTTGCCCCAGCTGGATGTTAATAGCTAAACCACCTTGCTTGCTAGTTAAGCTAAATATGTTTATGGTTCCATTATAAAAATGTAAGAACTGATCACCGATTGTCGTGACTTCGAATGTCAGTTAATGTGTTTTACACCTATTTCTGGAACCACTTCACATTTGGCACAGATCTACACACATTGTAGTTACTTGCCATCATTTTAGGTGAAATATAATTAAAAAACATGTATTTTTATTTTCATTGCCAAAGGGGTCCAAAAGGGGCGGTGCGAATTCAAAGGTAGGATTGTTTACACATTCTTAAACCATTTTCATCTATTTTTACACAATATTGTTTCTGTATGTATTGTTTCTTTATTTATTGTTTTTGTGTATTTACTCAAAATCTGATATGTATCTGATTTTATGTTATATTACTATGAAATTGCCTAATTGTTGTAGTGGTTTCATGCATGGCTGCTGAGCATGAGGTTCTGGGTTCGATTCCCAGGTCGAGAATGTTGGATGTTGTTAAAATTCTCAGCAGCAGCCCGGAGTTCGGAAGTTTGCCCGCCACCGCTATATGCGCGCCACCTAATACATGGGAATAAATAACGGCATCAGCGAAACGGTGTACAAAAAAATCACCTATGCATAACGCGTCGGGGGATATACGCGTATTTTTGTTTTCTGTGGGTCTCATACGAGTCAACCCAACAAGTTCACTGTGGGTGTAATAACAGGACATATTGTGTCAAGAATATAGGCAGAAGCGTCCTCAGTTGGATTAAAACACCGCAGTACCAATCCATAGTCTCTGAAGTGGAGGCCCATATTCGGCAGTATATGTTTATTGGCTGATATAGTATGATGAATGTTAAACATTCTTTGATTGTTTTCTTGCTAACGGCACTACTCGCACTTGACTTATTTTTAATGTGGCAAAATTTTCTAATCTTCATTTTTGCTGCAGGATGAGGGCCCGAAACCTCTAAAATACGGCGAAGTTGCGTACGCGCATACTTCGCCCTTCCTCGGCATATTGCCGCCAGGTGCGACGCAGCCCGTCATCGAAAACAATATGTACAGGGCGCCCATATACGAACACACACTGCAGCCGTCTGACTTCTTGATTATAAGGACTCGGTGAGTGATTTATTTCTGGTATCAGATGGCACATATAACTATCAAGAGATAATCGTGGTTCGCAACACGACAAGCTCGTTAACAATTCTCTGGGGAAAGCGAACAGTGTAGGGAAATTACGAATGAAGATGGCCTCATAGAAGTATGGCCGCATTATCGAACATCGCGTCATTTTATCATAGTCTCTAACTACCTGCTTCACCGTCAACCACATCGTCATTTTACATAATATAGTTTTAAAACAGAAGCCAAGTGAAAGTGACATATGAGTTCATAACAGTCTATTGTAAATTTACAGCCAATCTTATTACATTCGTGAAGTGGACGCGCTCTTCGTGGCTGGACAAGAATGCCCTCTGTATGAGGTGCCTGGCCCTAACTCTAAAAGAGCTAATAATTTCGTACGAGACTTTTTGCAGGTATGTACATTAAAGATAATTAGGTACTGTATGTTTACGATACAAACCGACACGTTATTTGCCAGAGAGAACTATTGTTACTATTTACTTCTACACCTAATGCCATAGAGAAAGAACTCTTCAATTTATTTTACTTGGGAGGATCAAAGAAATAGTCGAACGTTGCCAGTGACGTAAAATTTGTCTGTTTTTACAGGTCTTCATATACAGATTATTTTGGAAATCTCGAGACAAGCCGCGGCGTATTAAGATGGATGATATCAAAAGAGCTTTTCCTTCACACTCTGAGAGCTCCATACGAAAGCGTTTGAAGCTGTGTGCAGACTTCAAACGTACTGGATTGGATTCTAACTGGTAAGATATTTTGTACAAGAAGTCACGGGCTAATATGGCTAGTTACCGAACGTTTGATATCAGTCCGTAAATTATCATTATGCATCACTTTATTTTGCCAATCCAGTTGCCAGATGAAAAAATATGTTTTGTAGAGGAATTCATCTTGAATATGACCTTTTTTATTATAATATCTATCATAACGCGCGTTAACTTTTGACATAATTCTTATTCTTTTGTGACGTTTAAAGGTGGGTAATAAAGCCAGACTTCCGTCTCCCCTCTGAAGAAGAAATCCGCGCGATGGTTTCCCCGGAGCAATGCTGTGCGTACTTCAGCATGGCATCAGCAGAACAGAGGCTCAAAGACGCTGGCTATGGTGAAAAGTTTATTTTCACACCACAGGAAGATGACGATGAAGAGTTGCAGTTGAAGATGGATGACGAAGTAAGTTCTAAAACCTACCTACTATTCAATTGTTGCATTAAGTTATTTGTAAAGAACCAAGGGTCCAAAAACACTTGTAAAAACGCAGTTTATTACATAAGATGTATTCCAACGGTCAAGATAAGACGGGTACAACCCTATGTATAACTATGTATAAAATTGCAGACGAAAAAGGGATTTTTTGGAGGGATATTATGTGACAAATAAGGCCAAATAGAATAAACTGTGGCGTGACTGAACTGTTGGGCCTAAATGTAGTAAAATATAAATAATAGTAATACGACACTAATCAATATTCTTGTTGATTTATTTAGCAATGTAAGCAAGACGTTTAGTCATCTCATAAATTAAACCTTGTTTTCAGGTAAAAGTAGCTCCCTGGAACACAACGCGCGCTTACATCCAAGCGATGCGTGGCAAATGTTTGCTCCAACTGACTGGCCCAGCGGACCCCACTGGCTGCGGTGAAGGCTTCTCCTACGTCCGCGTGCCCAACAAGCCAACACAGCAGCCCAATGAGGAACAACAGCCGAAGAGAACTGTCACTGGTACTGATGCGGATTTGAGGAGGCTGAGCTTGAATAATGCGAAGGCTTTGTTGAGGAAGTTTGGGGTGCCAGAGGAAGAGGTATGTTGTAATTACAGTATATCATAACTACCGTTGATATCGAAGTCATCCAAGGCGTTATATTAAGACACTAGGTAGCAGTGTACACTACTAATAACACTGCGATTACTAATCAATATGGCAGCTCATCGTAGTGACGAACGCGTGTTCAGTAGTTCAGATATAAAGCCTGACAACTTATACTTAGACCTCCGCCATATTGCGGATTTCATCGGAACTAATATTTAATATGAATTGTGCCAAAAGCATCGATACTAGCAACATCACCTGTGTCCATCTATTAGTTGTCAGCTTTTAAATAGTTTACTCATTGTTATGTATTATTTTGCTTATTGTAGATCAAGAAACTGTCTCGATGGGAAGTTATTGACGTCGTCCGTACGTTATCGACGGAGAAAGCCAAAGCTGGTGAAGAGGGTATGACCAAGTTCTCTAGAGGAAATAGATTCTCCATTGCCGAGCACCAAGAAAGGTATCTTTAGCATAATTAATTGTACTAGAAATAATATATCGTTTGCTTACTGCTAAAAAGTAATAAGTGCGTTTTGACTCTAAATGCAATTATTGCTTTTTAGCCGTAAGCAAATCATCAAATTGTTAATCTTATCGTTGTCAATAGGTACAAAATACACAAAAATATGCATTCAATATCACTACATATCGTCTGCTTACGGTTAAAAAGCAATCATTGCATTTAGAGTTAAAATTTATTTTGTTATCAGTAAGTCTGATAGTTCCCTTGACTATGTAAGAAATTACTGACAGTTTTTGGCCCTAATAAATATGCCCTTATGAAAAAATATATAAAAAGAGATGTACTGTTTGTCAGTCGTTGTGACTGTTATATTTTTGTTAAATAATCAAAGCGCGGCTCAACGAGCAAGTTTATTAGATAGCGGGAATTTTATAAATGAATGATCTTAATAAATCACCTTTTTACAGATACAAAGAAGAGTGCCAGCGTATATTTGAGCTGCAGAACCGTGTACTGACGAGCACTGAAGTGCTAAGTACTGACGAGGCCGAGAGCTCTGTAAGCGAGGAATCCGACTTGGAGGAGATGGGCAAAAACTTGGAGAACATGCTGGCCAACAAGAAGACTACGGAGCAGGTAAAAATAATAACAAATTAAATTGTTTTATCGATAATTTTGTATTTATTATCTAATTAATGTTTTGCTCTAATAGTAAAAATGAGCTTATGTCCTTGTCCAGGACCCAGGCCACCTCTTTGTAAAATTTCACAATTAATTCAACTGAACCAACCGCGTTCAGTTGTTAGTCGTGATGAGGTATCAAATAAACCTACAGAGTTACTTTCGCAGTTATAATAGTGTGGATATCTCTAGCAAGAGGTAAAATTGCACTGAAATAATGTTTTTGCTTTATTTATTTATTTAGAGCATGGAAAACTTACAGCTAAATTAATCTAAATAACAACAATTTAACCGTCGGAAAGCCAATAACAAGTTTTCACGTATAGAAGTTAGTTAAATTATTAAATGTGAGCAAACAAAGTACGCTTTACAAAATATAATTAGTTATTTAGAACAGAACATGCAATCTGTTTATTTGAAAAAGTTGAGGCTCAATAACCTTCTTACTGAGGGTACACTGGTTGTAAACAGATCAATATTGTGCTGTTTACACAGTTTATTAAAGTTTCTGCTTGCACGCACCATATAACTATTTTGCCTATAATTCATTGATGCATTCGGTATCCGTATGGGTGGATTGTATCGAATTGACTTGCATGGGACATTAAAATAGACTCTAGATGAAAGGTCTGTGCTCTCAGTATCATTATTAATTATTTTTAAAAAGTATGTGAAGTCGGCTATCTCACAACGATTTTCGAGTGGTAATAGATGGTACGTCTTACAAAGCTGGAGATAATCATTAGACCGGTATGGAACCTTTTATTGAAAAGCTATCTGGCTTCTGACGTAGTGACATGGGATTTGTATCTTATATTAGTGAGAGCTGATAATCATACGGAGTGTATTCGGTAGTCCACTCGTACAAATGCAAAGCTCTTGTTTCGTCGCAAAGACTACATGTTGACGACGCGGAGTTTAAGGAATCGGACGAGTTCTAACTATTCATGCTCATTCATTCATAGTTGTCAATGGAAAGAGAGGAAGCAGAGAGAGCGGAATTACGAAAAATGATTCTTGGCCAGTCCGAGAAGAAACCCCAAATCAACCAAAGCGATCAGCAATCGTCATCTAGTCAAGGTATACATTAAATATTTTTATAGAGCATTTACAATTATCAGTATAATCTTTTATATATGTTGTATATTCATTCATATGAGATACATCTAAGATTTCATTTACTGATTAGATTTGATGTGCTTTTGAAAAACATAGCGGAATTTACCTATAAACAAAAAAACGACAGCCATAGTGACGACCCATGCCTTTGTACTTTATATACTTTTTCCTAAGAGACTACGGAATAACATATTCGTATGTATATTCGTACACTAGCTGTTAATCTAATCAATTAATGGCACGGCTGGCGCAGTGGTTGTGAGATCGCTGCGCTACGTGTCGCGTGTTCAATTCCCGCATGGAACAAATATTTGTATGATTTACAGATAGTTGTTTCGGGTTTTGGTGTTTGTGTATGTGAATATATGTGTTTGTAAATGCACTCACGATACAGGAATTATGACTAGTGTGGGGCAATGTTTAAAAAGTAATGGCTTAAAGCTAGGTACAATCATAGACCCTGTAGGGCACAGCAAAATGTTTGTTACTGACAGCGACTGTCACATTTTTTTTAGGTAATAAACGGCTTGGTAACTGCGGGTGTAAAAAATCTCTTGTACAGATAATACAACTTTCATTGTCTTTCCCAGCAGGTCGCGTCCTCCGCATAGTGCGTACTTTCCGCGACGCCTCGGGGCAGCGGTACACTCGCGTGGAGTTAGTGCGCAAGGCTGCCGTCATTGAGGCGTACATGAAGATCCGCTCAACTAAAGACGAAGCCTTCATACGACAGTTCGCGACTATGGACGAATCGCAGAAGGAGGAAATGAAGAGGGAGAAGAGGAGGATTCAAGTACGTAACACGTAACACGAGCAATATAAGTTTTTTTTTAAATGTACTATCTTCTTTTTGGTACTTAAACCGGGTAGAATCTTGATTTTCCTGACACGAACTTCACTTCGCCCTTACGAGTTTATTTTCAAAATAAAATGTAATTTGTAACCAACTAAATGATACCGCTTTATAATAATCATATGTCTCTCATTCGCTTTCATATCCCATGCGTAGTATAGAAACACCGCTTAATTATAAATTTCGGCATAATTCTCTTTTTAGGAACAATTGAGGCGTATCAAGAGGAATCAAGAAAGGGAGAGACTGGCTGGAAATGTTACCGTGCCTGGGCCGTTCCCTGAAAGTAAGTGATTTATGTCCATTGGTATAACTTTTTTGGAATATTTTAACTAAGCGAAACACACAGCGTTTTTCACACGTCCGATAGTTTTGACGGCTCTATATTGCTTTCGTGTCATTCTTATTATGGGATAATTCAGCCCATTATTTTCCAACACGCTTTCACAGAATGGGTAGGCCTTTCTCACTACAAATGAACAAAGTACAATATTTTTTATTATATTTAATTTTTGTCTGATGTCGTTTTCATTATTTGAGGTTTACACGTATGTATATAATAAAACAAATGTATGTTTCCGCTAGCTTCGAGCATGTCTTCGTCCATCATGGACATGAGTTCTCCGTCGTCCGGGTTGATCCCGCTGGGTCAAATCAAGCAGGAACCGGATGTACACACTCCGAGCTCCTCCCGACGTCGTGCCAAGTTGAAGCCAGATCTGAAACTTAAGGTAATTTAATTTATGATAGGATATTTTTGTATCAATCAAATGTCTGTATATATCTCGAATCCAAGGAAATTCGTAGAAATAATCAGTCATGTTACGAGTCGGATACACACACGTTTTGTACCGCAAAACATATATATATTTTATAACAGTTACTTCATAAACAATATACGTTATTCATCTAAACAATATACGATTTCTTCCAGTGCGGCGCCTGCGGCCAAGTGGGACACATGCGCACCAACAAAGCTTGTCCGCTGTACACGGGAGCTATGGGAGGCGGGCCAGCGTCGCCGCCCGAGATCGACGTGGAACCTCCGCCCATTGAACCGGAGGACGACGACATGGGATACGTCGATGGTACCAAGTTGACGCTATCTACTAAGATTATTAAGGTGAGTTAGTTGATGCACAAATTTCTGATCAGTTCTTTTTTTTTATTTTACCTACTCAGAGATGTCTTCTGTGTCGTGGGTTCAGTTTACAAACATAGATGTCACATGCACACACAACCAGACCTAAACAACTATCCGTAGATCCTGCACTTATTAGTTCCCTGCGGCACTTGAACCCACGACACGTAGCGCAGAAAGCTAATTGATTAGCCCCTGCGCGTGTCGTAGAAGGTAATCACCAATCAAATCAAGCAGTCAATTTTTTAATAGGGATGACTGAACCTTTATTGATTGTTTCATTTAATCAACCAATTGCAGAAATTCACTATTCCAAAGTAGGACGATTTGAAATTAGTATTTGAATATGTTATTAACGTTACCCTATTTAATCTCATTGTGATCAGCAATCGGCCGAGGAGCTGAAGCGTCGTGGGTCGGGGCGTCGTGCGGGCGCGGTCGCGGGCGGCGCGGGCGAGGCGCGCGCGCTGGGCCGGCGCGGGCGGCGCGGCGCGGCCGGCGACGCCTGCGACTACCTCGTCAAGCGCCCCGCCGAGCGCAGGCGCACCGACCCGCTCGTCACCTTGTCGTCGCTCTTGGAAGATGTGCTCAACCACATGAGGCATCTGCCTGATGTGCAGCCGTTCCTATTCCCTGTTAACCCTAAGGTATGTGTACAATCGTGTGTTATTTGTTCTGTAGTGTGTTTAGATGCGTATACATTTGAGCAGATTGAAGCTGAGCCCCTCGACTTGAGGCACACTGCGACTGTTCAAATGGATACGTACACTAAGCAAACCCACGGTTCGAACCGAGCCTCGGAACCTCGTTTGGAACGTTGACTCTTGAGGTACCTCGCGTCGAAACAGGACGTCGAGCCAGGGCAGTATCGACGCATCAAACTGAAATTATTCTTATCACGTTATAATCACTCTCGGAAGGGACCACCTTCCCAGAGTGATTATAAGCGAGGATTATATGTATGTGAGGATTCACATGAAACATCTACCAGTCCTTTTTGCTTTTGCTTCCAATAGTTGGTGGCGGATTACTATCGCATCGTGTCGCGTCCAATGGACCTGCAGACAATCAGAGACAACCTCAGACAGAAACACTATCAGAGCCGAGAAGAGTTTCTGGCAGACGTCAACCAAATTGTGGAGAACTCGACACTATACAATGGTATGTATATATTTATAGTGTAAAAATGTAAAATCCCAACTAGTGTTATGTCCATTTATACATTTTGTACATGCGAGCGGTTTTACGTATACAAGGTGAATTTTTAAGTGGGCGTGGAAGGCCAAATCCGAAACTATAAGGAATAGCGAAATTCTCAAAGGACTCTCGAGCCCGATTTTGATGAATACTATACTGCATCATGGGATTTTTGAAAAATTTATATCCTTAGCTTGGAATCGAAAACGGATATTAAAAAAAAAAAAAACACGCTTTATTATTACACCATCCGTTAGTGTCGCTAATAAGGATCAAATTTTGGGAAGTAATGGCATACGACAAAATAACTGATATATTGTTTTTTTCAAAAATCCCATGATGCAGTTTTAGTTTTCTTCACTCCTTTGAGTATTTTTCGCTATTCCTTATAGTTTCAGATTTGGCCATCCACGCCCACTTGAAAAATTCACCCAGTATAGATACATAATGCCGTTCGCACAAGGATAAGTTGCGTACATTTTTTTATTCCTCTAAATCGATTTCGGCTACGGTGACTAGGCTTCTAATCGTGTACTTGTTATATACGCAACCTATCCTACATACATAGTATACGTTGATTTTTTAGAGATCATGCGTCGTTTGATAAGTATAATGAAGTTTAACAGCTTAGTCCTGTCGTATACATCTTAATAAATCGCAACAAAAATTTCTTTTAGAATATTAGCTTATTAGCTCTTTTAGATCCCCATGAATGGAGACGAGTGTAATAAGTTTTTTTTTTTACTTAAAACCAAATTAATATTTCTCAGGACCTACAAGCAGTTTGACCGTGGCCGCACAGCGAATGTTACAGCGATGCGTTGAAAAACTAGCAGAAAAGGAGGAACAACTGATGAAACTGGAGAAGCAAATCAATCCATTACTTGATGATAATGACCAGGTAATCCTTTTGAACGATAGACTTTCAAATATAGAACTGACAGTAATAAATTATAATAAATAAAGCAAATCTAACCTACACAGCATAACAGCATAACATAGGTTTAATACTATTGTACATCCACATTTCGCCAATGCCGTTATTGGGTTCTCATGTATTAGGGGGCAAGCCCATTGTCATCTGCCGTGCAAACTTCCAGAGTCCGTGATGCTACTGAGAATTTCCATACAGAAAAACTCGAAAGCACTTTGCCCAACCAGGGAATCGAACCTAGGACCTCGCGCTCAGTCACTCTTACTAGACCAATGACGCAGTCAAAGTTAACCTATATAGAAATTTCTACACCAGCCGGGATAACATGAGCGCCGCGACAAAATTCTGTTGCAACGCAATCAAATTAAGCGATTACGTCCTATGAATGGAGGAGCTTTCATAATGATGAACTATTTTTTCTACCCAGGTGGCGTTATCGTTCATCCTAGAAAACTTGCTGACGACAAAACTGAAGATAATGCCTGAAGCATGGCCGTTCCTCAAGCCTGTCAACAAGAAGCAGGTGAAGGACTACTACAGCGTCATCAAGAGACCCATCGACATGGAGACTATGGGCAAGAAAATACAAGGTACATTAACTTATCTGTTTTTTTATATCTCTGTTAGTCGAAATAAACTCGATATTTCAATTGCCAGATATTATTAAAATTTGTTTATCCTTCTAAACAACACGGGTAATCTCTGATATATCGAAAGAGCTGTTTCACACAATCAACGAACTGAAAAGCCGATGAAACAAAAAAAAAATGGAAGATTTTTTTCCTCTTGAAACTATACCGTTATATATAACGTATCTCCCTTTCCGAAAGCACTTTTTAAAAGCACATTAGGAATCTAGAAGATTAATATGATTGTGTAAAAGTGGTGAACCGGTGTGCCAACGCAGTGGGTGCGTTCGAGTAACACGCATGCCCGAACTAAGTATTATTAACTGTTAATTATGCCCTTCATTTAGTTGATTAATGGAATCGAGCGTTACTTTGCGGAAATCCATGATATACAAGAAATACAATTAGAATATTTGGTTCTAATTCCGCTAAACTAGTTCAGGCTCGGGTGCATGCACAGCACCGCCCTCCCGCCCACAAATATATGCACATGCAGAAGGTGGGATAGATATAATGTAACATGCAACCCAAACCGATCCTCGACACGTGTTTCACCCCTCCACGGGTCATCCTCAAGAGATGCTCGACCGCTTGGACGATATCGTCCAAACTGTCGACGAGTCAACATCTCCCAGTGTCGAGGAACTAGTTTAGCGGAATTAGAACTAAATATTCTAATTGTATTTCTTATTTCCTTCATTTAGTGCTCCAAATGTATTTTTGTGAAACATCATTGTTACAGCTCACAAGTACCACAGTCGTGCCGAGTTCCTGCGTGACATTCAGTTGCTGGTGGACAACTGCCGCGCGTACAATGGACCCAACTCTCAGTTCACGAGACAGGCGGAAATTATACTCAAAGTGACACAAGACTCGCTCGAACAGGTAACACTCATATTGGGTAAAACGCGGTGTCTATATGAAATATGCATATTAATACAAAGTTCCCCTTTTAGATAACAAGTGCGGTTAATTACTAAGAACTTTTGAGTGTAGGCATACTGTCAGTTGTAACGAACATATCACAGAAGCATATTAAGTTACAATAATTCTCATTTCCTTGTCCATATGCAGATCACAGATCGAATTATAATAATAATTTATATGAATTAATAATAATTAATACCTTCAATCCTAGTTCGGCGAACACGTGAGCCAGCTAGAGGCGAACATCTCCCGCGTTCAGCAGAAGATGTTGGAAGAGGCTGACCATTCAGACCTGGACGTGGAGGAGCCGCCTCCGCCCCCGCCGTCCGATGAGAAGCGAGGCCGCGGCCGACCCAGGAAGCACAAACCCTCCACCTCTACTGCGTCTGCTGACGGTAAGAGATTATATGGGCTACTTTTTGTCTATAATTTTACGACTACGGTCAGCTATTACTAATAGACTGCTAACGGTAAGAGATTGAAACGTTTTTCAGAACAAAACTGTCAATCACAAATAACGTCGCCGAGTTTATCAATTCTGTTGACTCTCCTTGGGAGGCCAAGGAGAGGCAACGTTAAGGCTGTGAACTTCTTCTTTAATAATTATGTAATTGTGTGTATGTTTTTAGGTGCTACCCCGCGGAAGCGCGGAAGACCAAGAAAAGATCAAAACTCTTTGGAAGAAGGTGAGGCAATCATTTTATTCCCCTTTAGCTTCACGATTGAATGACTGAATTAATGAAAATTTTCGATGTTGTTTAGATCTCCAGTACTCGGACAGCGGCAGCTCGGAGTTGGAAGAAGTGGAGCAGAAGGTGGCCGCAGAAGCCATGGTACAGCTGTCCGTACGTCCACCGTATGCGGGTAAGCAACTTTTTTATTACTATTTACTTTTCAGAAATTTATACGAGATACACAATCTCCGATCGCCGAACAAAGATGTTCTTGCTAAATGCACCGTATTTGACATAAAGCTGTCAAACGTGACTTGTAAATATCAAATCTTTTTCGATCGGGAATCGTTACCTGTTTACCTCGTACAGTCAGATAAACACCTAAGGTGTCTCAATAGACCAAATTTTGAAGGGACGTATTATCTTCAGTTCGGCAAAAGCATTCAAATATAGTGGAGCAACATCGTAATCATATTTGCCGTTTCAGTTAAATATGTCGTAACGGTTGGAAAAATAAACCTTATCTTATTAAGTTTTATATTTGCATGTCAACATGATAACATAATAGCGCTAAAACATGGACATACACACAGACCAGAATTCTTGTTCCGTGCGGGAATCGAACCCGGGACATGTAGCGTAGCTGTCGCCGTGTCTTTAAACGATTATAACGGCTAATATGATTAGACTGTTGTTCCGCCATATTTAAATACTTTTGCCAAGTCGAATATGAGTACCTAAGATGTTTCGTTCTATTTGGACTCCTTAGGTTTTCCATTGTTTCTGACGCCAAATGTACACATATTTACGTAGATTTTTAGTGACAGTGTACGGTACATCGTATCGAAACCTGACACAGTCGCTCTTTTAACACTACCCAGGAATAAATTTAGTGAAACATACCTGAATATACTATGCCTTTTGTTACAGAAGACGACCCGCCAATGGTCGAGCCGAGTTTCGACACCTCCGAGTTCCTTATAAAGCGCGAAGTGCCGGATGAGCCTCCGCAGCCGTCTGATGACTTCGTGGACCTCGATCAACATAGCACTGACTACTCGTTCCCGCTCAATCCTGTTGTCAAGGTAAATTTTATTGTTTTAGAATTAAATATTACTAATACGATGAAAGAATTGTCGGTCGTCTAGCGGTGAGATGGGCGGACGATATTGTTGTCATCGAGGGTCGAACATGGATGTGACTGGCGCAAAAGAGCCTAGCCTATGTCCTGCAGTGGGGGAAGTCTGGCTGTGGATGATGTATACGATGAACTAGTAAAATCGGTATATTACTTTGAGGTATTATAGAATCAATTAGAAAATAGATAATGTGATATTGGTGACAATCTGTGGTATTTATTATAAAAGCATATTAAAGTATTCTAATATCGGAAGACAATTGTTTGTCACGTGACTTTAATTTAATTTACTACTAGCCGTTGGCCGCGACTTCGCCTGCGTCGAATGTCCTTCTGTAGGACCCAGGCTAAGCTATATGTAAAATTTCATAACGATCGATTCAATTTTTTTTCGTGATCGCATTTACAATAGTGTGGATATAAATGAATAAGTTTACACTGATTTTATTTGTGTACAGGAGGAGCCTATGGAACCTGATATGAGCATGGAGCCACAAATGTTAGAGGGCGCGGGATTGATGCCGCAGCCACAGTTCAAGGAAGAGCCGCCGGAGAACTGGCAGGTATGTAATTTATGTACAATTATAAATTTATTTCAATTAGCTTTAATCTATAGCGGTTAAAGTTTAAACTGTGAAATTAACAGGGAAATAAGTGTTCGAAATGAGATTGTTATTGTAAGCCTGTAAGCCCACTGCTGGGCAATGACATCTCCACAGACCTTTCGGTCTAGAGCCAGTGTGGACCATTCATTATTTACTAAGCTCGTTCCGAATTTATTTTAAATTTAAATTAAATACTGCTACTCATTAGTTTAGTGATCGCAAGCGCGACTGCTGAGCGTGACGTCCTGGGTTCGATTCCCGGGCAAAGTGTTAGTGTTTCTGTATGGAAATTCTCGGTAACAACACTCCGTGTTGTATGGCAAAAGGCTCACTCCCTATTATATGGAACTTAATAACGGTATGAGCGAAATGTAGGTGCACACCCCTGCCCAACCCTTCGAGGATACAGGCGTGATGCTATGTTATTTTAATAAAATAAATAGCGTAGCGAGTGTTACCACTATACCTAGGCACAGTATGCTGTAAAAGAAAAGATAAACGCCAAAAGCAATGTGGGAACATTGCTTTGGGCGTTTATCTTATCAATGTCCATAACTACTAAATACTATTTTTATCTCCTAGCCTGATCCAGCGATACAAGACGACCTGCAAGTTACCGACAGCGAAGAAGAGCCGGAAGATGGACTGTGGTTTTAAATCAAGTATACTACATTTATTTATCAAAAGTAATTGACAGCGGCTACTCACCGCACGAATATAGTATGGCTAACAAGTTGTGACACAGGGAGGCGGAATCGAAGGACGATGGGCATAAAATCGCATTCCAGTTGTCTACTACATTTGGGTACCGTAGAATGCTGTAACTATGCATGTACTCCTAACTTTGTCTAGGAATAACTCATCAATGACTTACTATATCACATTGTATGCAAAATGCAAAATTATTTACGTAATAAGATTAATATTTTACTAGTAGTTAGTAAAATATAAGCTTGCAGGTAACTACTTTACAGATGTAATACAGGCAAAGTTAGGAGTGCACGCAAAGTTACAGCATTCTATGGTACACTTCTCTCGTAGCTAAGCTTAAAGCCGTAGTAATTTCCAGATACAGCTGTGATGCTATATTATCTCGAAATTGTTGCGGTTTAGAGCTTGGCCGCTACAAGTAACGTGTGATTCGTAGGATCCTTTATTAGAATTTAGTAACATCATATAGCGCAGCAGGAACAGCATCAAACGGACCCATTGTCCTTTGGTAGATTTATGACTGTTGACAGTACGTATAGTCGCAAAAAGAGATTTTGATACTTTGATGTTACCCTGGCAAATTCGTTCGTGACACTCCCATGGCCCGCGCGCAGCGGGGGCCGCCCTGTGTCCTAAACTATCCTCGCAGTTTTTCGTACCCCGTCGCCCGCGGTCCATAATCAATGCGTATCAAAATCTCTTTTTGCGACTATACGCACTATCAACAGCCACAAATCTTCCAATGACAATGGGCCCATTTGGTGCTGTTCTTGCTGCGTTAAAATGCAAAAAAAAACAAAATTCGAGTAAAGGAACCTTCCGAATTGTACGTTACTATGGCTTTAATGAGGTATCGGAATGTTTTACCCGATGGACCTCAAAAATTTAATCTGTAACAATGAGTTATCTGAATGGTAACAGCTGAAAAAAGCCATCGTTTTCTTTTGACACGACTCGTTAGCGAAACTAACAGTTTATACTACTATACATACATATAGGTATACTATCAAACAACTTACCAAAGTCCACTGATGCGCCGCAACGACCAAGAGGGGTGTATATTTTTCATCTAGGCGACACCCCTTTCGCGTTATGTAGAGCTCTAAAATATGACAAGAATTTCATTGTTTATAGACGAATATTGTTAAAAATATAAGAGGACACCTATTAAAAATATAGTTAATAAATAGGATTATCATTTTTTTGTTTCAAATATTTTGTATAAGCAATAAACAATTTTATGAAGTATACATCAAATTTTATTTTTCTTTATGAACCTTTAAAACTTTCCCGGAACAATTTTCCACAGAAAAATATTTGGAAGTCGCGAAAAGCTATTGGCTTATTGTCGGACGTTTAAATTCCAATGGTCCGGGATGTTCGATGATAGCAATGCTACGTCGGCATTCTACTACCGGTGCGATGGGGGTACAGTGGGTTCCTAACATTCACTGTTCAGCTGGGACTAACGGTCGAGTCATACTTGAAATGCTGGAGTTGTGAATAATTCAATTCAAAACTAGTCTAGAAGACCAACTGCCGGTTAAACAAATAGAATAATTATCCACTCGCTGTTGTCCGCGATTTCATTCGCATTTTATAACCAAAGAAAGTTCTTATCATTCCAAATCCTTTCACTAATTAATTGATAATGTTTACACATAAGTGATTGCAAACATCATCACAAACTATTACACCGATAATATCAATCTGATTCCGTGCAAAATGAAAAGCGCGACACTTGGCCACTACACTACATAGGTAGGTACTTCATAATGACTTGTGCTGTTTGTCTATGACCCTACAATACACCCACGGTCTATTATTTGCCGGAAACTACGCGCTCGTAACTAGATAAAAATGGAAATTCCTGGCTCATCTGTAGGTTTTCCCCTGTGGGTGCGTAATTGCCCTACGTACAATTCACACCACCATTTATACCCACTCCTATCAGCCAGTATGCTTCGCGTGGGACGTATTAAACGGAACAGTTTTTCGGATGAGACATTCGCATTCAAATGTATGCTAACGTGCGAGACGTATGAATAAAACAAGCCGTATCCAAGTTCCTATCTGGACTGGAACCTCCATGGTCACATGGTTGCAGTTTGACTAAATTTGCAGTTGTGAAGTCGGTATTAAAATATTAAGATCTAGGTATGTCTGTTAGGGTTGGACGATGTCGTCAATTGTAATGTTTTAAATATATATCGTCGTCTTCTTAATGTTATTAGGGTATGACGCAGGCGTGACTTAGGTACCTAACCTACTGAGTATATATAGACAATATTGATACTTATATTATGTAAAGATATTGAGTCTTATTTGAAATTAAACGCCTACACTGTGCTTACGTGATAACTTAAATAGGTTAGGATTACTGAAAGACAAAGATCAGAACACGGTCTGTAGAAGTACTTTTATAATCAAAGAAATAAAAAATGATTTCTTACCAAATATTTCCAGTACGATAGGCACAAGTGGATGTTGCTGCCATCTGTAAAAATAACAAATTATTTTAATCGCTTTTCCAAGCCCACAGATTACGGCACTTAACATTATCTGTAGGTAATCATCCAACCAGTTGTATCTCCTGTACCTACCTATTCGTTTATTTCATCTAGAGAGACAACGTCACAGCTATTAGGTATCGATATTGGAGGTAGATAAATCCTCGCTGTATTTGAAATTTGCAATCACCGAAGTGTTCACAGAGATCCAATCAAATTGGCGCGGTGCATAGAATATAAATGAGCCGGGTTTAAACACACTTACCCGTAGGTGCCAATTTTGCGAAATCATACTGCTTGAATATTCATAAAAGTCAGACTGAATTATATTATCATAATTGCATTATTGCACACGCCAGGGGAATAGCTCCGTAGCTCATAATAGGTAATCTGTTGATTGAAGTGGCTGGTTCCTAGTTAGATTTTTATTTCCTTTAGTGCTTTATTATAATAATTATGCAGTCATAACCATGAAACATATTTCAGCGTTTTATGCCTGCGCTTGTATAGTAAATAACTGCGCTAATAGGTACCTACTAATTATTTGTCATGAAACTTTAAACATATAAAACTAAATTTTATTAAAAAAAAAAAGAACAGAATCTCTTTATCAATTATGGATTTTATTTAACCAGAACTGATAGAACTGTACAAGCTTTTTTATAAAGTTAATATATAAAATTACTTAACTACTATATATCTGTTTACCTACCAAAACTATTGACACTGTTCCAGAATTTTATTGCACAACCGCATTGTTTATTCACTCCGTCATCCAAATTGCATGTATAACGATTCGTAGGCTTTTTGCTCAATAACCAAATAACAAATAAACTATCGCATTGATAGCATTAATAACAAAAAACCCGAGGGAAGTAAATACCTACGTATGACAAATGTTAATGGCAGGTGAACGAATGCGGACCACATTATTTTCATACCGAATTCCTCTGGGGAACCTGGAGGGCAATTGAGGTACCGATAAAGAAATAAACAAAATGGCCGATATGCTCGCCTAGCTTTTTTCGAATTCTTGTAATATTTACAGATATATTTTCCTTTTACCGTTTGAAATGCTGCTACAGGTTAGATGCAGTCGAAATGTTAGGGACTTTTTTTCAGAGGGAGAGACTATTTCTCATGTACCTACCTACATATATGCGCTATTTATCTATTTAACGCTTGAATTACCCCCCAGAAGCAGTTCAGATTTAGTAATTTTCTATTACAGGGATAGAATATCTGTAAAATAGACTTATCTACGGCGAAAAGCGCAAGAATTGCTCATTTCCGATGCTGTCCACCCTCACCAGCTTCTTAATTGGTTTGTCTGTACCTATCTAATACAATTTCGTCCTTGGGACTCATCATAAATACCCAATTACTACCTAGGTACATATTACTAGATGGGGATCGAAAGGATCTTAAGATTAATGGCTTAAAAAAGTTTCCAGAATCTGTTTTCCTACTGTCGAGACTATCAGATTATAAATACAAGGTAAAACCTGTGTATTAAGCCCGTTTTACGCCCGTCAATGGCCTCTTGTATGAGGCTTATAATCCGATTGTTGAGCGGCCGCTCATAATGTTGATCGAAGCTTTCCGCCATTAAGCCGGTTTACTGAATATTTCGGAACAATGAGTGTTGAATTCACAGTAAAAGTAAAATTGTCACGTACCTTATTTTCGGGGACTGTCTGGTCTGTATGTAGCATGTGTGGGCTTCAAGAATTAGGCATAGCCGGCGTAAACTGAAAAGATAAAATTTACTATTACATTTCATCGTTTTCGCATCCCTTTCGCTCAAACTGGAATAGACACCGAGGGTCATGCAGGGCAGCCTCCGGGGGTCATATTGGGTCACTTGGGGTTATAGATTAAGAAAATGACACTAAAAAAGGCACCCCGGATAATACAGGGACGTATAACCGATCGTGGTAAAGACACAGAAATTTAAAAATACTGTGTGATTCCCAGTGTCGTAGAATTTACATTATTTATTATATGTAACCGTTTCAGCTGGTAGTTAAGAAACAACCCATAGTTAAACACATGTTACATAAATACTATATACAATAGGTATCTTCAATTGATGCTTCTGCCACTATTACCATTGTTACTCTGGGCCTTGTATTAAATGGTCCAAGTAGCTACATAAAGAGTTTCACATTAGCCGCATTAGAAGGAACATTAGCACGAAGCATTAGAGTGCAAACAGTGGACACGTATAGCTCGTAAGTAACAATAACAGTATAACAGTTTCTAGGAAGCGAGCAGTCTGCCGCCTCGCTAGCATGTTTCCTTTAAAACTATTAATAAAACTACGTCGCTAATGGAACTAGGTACAGTGCCATTAAGGATTCCGATTTTCTCGTAACATACAATTGTTATACTGTTTCTGATTTTAGTTTGTTTTCGATTTAAGCCGCGAATGCCGATTAACAGTTTTCTTTTTATCAGGGAGTGGCCGTGGCTGTTTAGCCTGGTGGCTCCCATTTCATCGGAACTTAACAGGTACTTTTATGAGTACGATACAATATAATAAAATATACCCGAAATATTAATGCAGTGTAATATTACTTCGGAGGCTGTAGGGAGATACCTAACTAATAAAATGGAAACATTATGACAAGACAAGTAAAGTTTATTAGAATTTAATAAAAACGGTTTATCGACGACATACGAAATTGTGTTATTGGATGTGCTGTTATGTTCAAATTTTCATACCTATATTAAATACGTAACAATTTCAGTATCAATATTTTCAGACTATGTACCTACAGCGTTATTTTCAGCTTTTAAGTTCGCTCGAAGCCACGCGCGATGTCAAAGGCTTACAACATCGGGAAAATAAAACTATAAAAACAATAAACAATCAACTATCTTTGTCAATTGATTCCTGCATACTTTGAGAGAAATTCTTTTAAAATTGTCGAAGCGTTAATCGTTGTGTACAAAAATTTACATTTACTTATATACAGGCGTGTTGCTATAGCAACACGCCTGTTTTGTACAAAGGGTTAAGCAGAAATGTGTTGTATTTCAACTTTGATGTCGTTATTAAGTCGATGAAAAAGGGGATGAGCCTATTCCCGTCTAAAAACCCACCACTTTGTCCGACCGTATAGTCTTGGGTTCAAATCCCTGGAACCCAAGACTGTACACTCAGTGACTGCCCTTGCAACTACTAGACTAAAAGGGCCAATAAGGCAGTTCCTACAAAAACGAAAAAGAAAAACAAAATAAACTTGAAGCTTTTCAGTTTTGGGGCGGTTTCGTGTATATTTAAATGTCCTTAGAGTACATTTTCTAAACAACACGGTAAGAACTAAATAATCCGGATATGTGGTACATTTTATCTTGTTTTTGTTACGTCCCCCTTTTGTAACGGCTCTATTATGAAAGGAACCCTTGTTTGCAGAATGTATTACTGCGGTTCCATCTAACCACAAAAGGTTTATCCTACAGTAGACGTAAAATCGCTGCTTCTCTTATTTTTCTCGTCCTGTTTCCTAATTGTATGTACATTATGTTGGTTTCTTCCTGTTTAGTAAAAGCTGTATTTTTTGTCCTATTGTGTTGACATGGTATGAATAGGGTACTTGTAGGTCTCGAAATGAATAGCTTCCATTTTATTTAACTATTTAAAATGCAAATATTCTAAGAAACAGGGGTACTTTAAAATAAGCCAACGTAAGATTTCAATTTCCATTAACATCAAAGGTTAGGTATATAGATAGGCTTTCTCACAAATTACTGACGTCATTAGATGATAAGGTCTCATTGCAATTTTAAAGTTAAGTTGAACATCTACGGTATACCCGTAGGTAATGTTTTTTTTTTTTAATATCTTTAATCTGTTTAGTTTAGTAGTTAGTAATAAGTAGTTAGTAAAATTAAATTGTACTGAACTAATAAGTAATAAAGATTACATTATGTGTGGTTAAACTACGGTATATAAATAATTATGTTTAAAATGTTTCGTAAGGTACCTATATACCTGCTTATACATATAAAACAATTATAAACATGCTTTTGACAGTTAATAAGGTTGACATTAATATATCATATTACCATAAATCACGTCAACAAATTGAACGCACTTAGTAGGTTCCTACTTATAAGGAAATTATCATGAAATGTAAATTATTTTCCTTTAGCAAGTAATGGTAAAGTAATATACATTTTCATGAAATCAACGTACACGAGTAAAAGGGACTGGTTATTGAATTAAAATTCGGAGATAGACGACACGTTTAAGGATCGATTTTTCAATGCCCAGATAAAAGTTATCTAGCTGTTAATTTGAAATTGGAACAGTTTTTGTATGGACTTATCAGAGGTATAAACCTATATTAAAAATATTGAAAAGGGTTGAAAAAAAAAATTGATAAACGGCAAATCTGATTTTTTTTGGATATATAATGTTTCTATAAATATTTTTTGCACAACCTTGAAAACTATACAGTCATGCTTTTGAGATTAACAGACGGTTTCCAATATTTCACTTTACGAATTTTACGAATAAAAATTCGAGACAGAGTCGAAACGGTTTAAACAAATGAACTCACAAATTTTCAAGTTCTTGAATTCCTATTAAATAAGATACAGTCTTCATCTCTGTGTACACAGCATGATCAAACAGTTAATAGCACTCCACTACTAATTCGCAGTTCAATCACGGCAATTCCAATTCATTCGGGTTCCTTCCCTCTCTTGAAGTGACGACTGTAATCCCTACTCAATAATCGCTGATTTGACCGCTCGCTTCGAAACCCGAAGGGTTCGTATGATGGGTTTGCGAAAGCTATTAGACCGGACCTTTTACATAGCTCCTTGTCCTATGTAGATGTCAACGTCCACTGCCAAAAGGTAATCAGAAAGACATTTTAGTCGTCGACGCCTGAGCTCCGCGATAATGACGTTATTTCGCAAATGTACGTGGGACATTCGAAATAAGTTTGGGACATTTCATTTTAAATGTAGAATATTAAATATCTTTACTTACCCATGTAAAATATTTAAGTACGGCCGTGTTTATCGGAAAATAATGGTGTAATTTAATATTATTTAATTAAATATATGTAAGGTTGCGTACTTATACCCAATCTACGGGAACGAACAGGTGTTAAATAACATAATTCCTTTCGTAATTACCGTGTTCAGTTATGTTGAAATACTGCATTAGAAGCAGATCAGTAGGTACGCCTATATACGCTTTGTTCTCCTAGTGTTTAAAATAGTATAGACATAACTTTTATTAAAGTTCCAAAGTTAAAACAGAACATCGCGTTAGCAGGAAGCGTTTATTAGCCACGGTTCGTCCCACACTTCCTAACTTTTGCCGGTTAACTTGAGTGCAGTATTATGGGGTGAACATACTGTGTACCGTGTGGGTGCACTTCCACCCATTTCGAAGCTGATAGCATTTGTTTTGCGACCCACGTGCGCCAAGCTAGCCACTTTTAAACGTTAGAATGTTTGCAAATGTATTATTTCTCTATTTCACCCACTGTTTTTAAATGGGTGTTATCATATTTTTGTGTTAAATGTCCACTTTCCCATTTTAGATTCGAGATAATGTGTTAAAAGGAAAAAGGGACTTTCCTTTATTAAACAGTCTTCTGTTTCGATTTGGATTAAGAATATAGTCGGGAAACGGATGGAAACCAATATTGGAAATAGGAATTACATTTTACAGTGTTTAATGTTAATACAGTGTTTTAAAGCTTGTTTATATGATAATTCAGAAATCAATATAAGGAGTAAGCGGCTTACCAACGGGCGCGATATGGACTTCACAGACGGCTTAGAGCAATACACTTATTTTAAAAACACACGGTACAGTCAATATTAAAACTAAATAACGAACAGTGAGCTGTCAAAACCGGTAAAACATTTCTCCATGTGTTACATTAACCCATAATATATGATGACTTCAGTATTCTCCAAACGGTTAGGTAGAGGTTTGCTATTTCATCAGCATTTCACCGATGGCGTTATTAAGTCCCATGAAATTTGGGGACGAGCCTATTGCCATCTACCGAGCACAATTTCAAATACCGGACTGTTACTGAGAATTTTCTCATAGAAAAATTAAATAACACCTTGCTCGACTCGGAGATCAAATCCAGGCTCAATAGCCGCGCCTACGACCGCTAGACCAGCCAATGAATTAGTTACACAAACCTCATAGTTCAAAAACACATGAAACAATTATTATCTGTAGATATGCAAATAATTCTCGAGGAATCGGAATCGAGGCCGCAATACGTAGCGCAGAAAGCTAAGCCACTATACCAACCGCGTAGTTCTGATATTGCCTGTACAATCAGTATGAAAGCATATACAAAATTAACACTACATCGACTTTCATTACATTCACGAAGGCACTAGTTTAATTAGAGACGGATAAAATTTTAAGCATCAGTAAAGTACAAATTATTATCATGAAAATTATTTCACGTAACACGACATTTTAATTAGCCTGGGGATGCTTACGTCTAAATTGCCTGTATTGCGTATCTCGGTCCTTGCAAAGCATATGTAATACTAATTGTTAGAAAACCGGCCTATGAACGAGTGTTTCGGGAATAGAAATAGCGATAATATGTGGGCCCTCGGGCGCACTTCACTTTTGAATGTAATGGCCGGGATATTCACTAATTGTAAAGCTGCGTTGACACGTGAATATGCGTTCGTGATTAAATAATGACATTATCATTCGATTGGCAATTGAACGCTGTGCTATGCTGTCAGTTAAATGTGTTAATTGCCTTTTATAAAATATATTCATTTTATATCCATTTTGTTCTTTCCGTAAAATTAAGTAATGATATGAAATGTTTTGAAACAACATAACATAGCATCACACCTGTATTATTTGAAGTGTTAGGCAGAGATGCAATATGCACTCACACTTTGCTAGTACCATTATAAAGTCGCATGTAATAGGAGGCCAGGGTCGGGGGCATCGATCTAGGGCATAGCCCTCGAGGTTTTGAAAGTAGCTACAAAGGCCCAGTTGAAATAAAAAAACTGAAATTGCCATCCTAACTCCCGGAGTTTGGATTTATGCCCACTAGATGGCAGATTAATACTGAGAATTTTCTAACAGAAAAACCTAATGTCTCATCAGCCGCGGTTACAACCACTAGACCAATAAGGGATTTCTTTGAAACAATATTAAAGATGAGGTCACTCCATCTCAAAATTGTTTATTATCTGTACAGTAATAACTTCGCCAGTTTCATAAAATCTTCGCCATTGTTTATTATATTTTGTACAGGAATACTAGTTCTCTTTTTAAAACAAATTTCAATTTAAATGTCCTAGAGACAGGTGAGGTGGTGCAATGTTGCGTCACGTCTGTTACAGCAACACGTGTAATATAAACCTTCCCGCTTTACCGTCCGTGACACGCACCAACTGCGTCCCGCGCGGGCAGCGTGAAGCCTTAAATCACAACAGCAGTTTGAATAAATCATCAGAAGCCGGTAAATATTCAGAATATCAGACACGTAGACCGCTTTAACTGTTGTGCAGGAATATTATCATAATCATAAAGCTCGGATTGTGTATGGCAGTTTGAAGCGTTTAATAATAATGTACGTTCGCAGTGAGGATTACACTGTTGCTACGACGTAGCTCACAGTTACGCTAGCTACGTGGTCGTAGCTCGTGACGACGTGATTTTTGAACGATTTTGTTCATCTTTTGACGTTTTGTATTAGTAATTGTATCAAATATAATTATTTAAGAATATACTTATCTGTATATAACGTTACTTTGTGCTAATTAAAAGAAATAAAATATACAAGCTAGTCTTGAATTAATTTTGGCTCAGAACATATCTTTAAAGTTTTTGTCGTTTGTTTGTACATTTTTAATGGACATTCAGATTATTATTCAGATTAATAAATCATTGTACGGATTTTTACTAAACCTGTGTGCACTGCTCTATAAGGTAAGGAAAACAAACGAGTAAAGTATCCTGGTCTCGCAGGTCGTAAAACTCTTTAGGGAAATTGTACCCTGATATATTATTACTATTGCAATCTTTACTGCTGCCGTGTGGTCTCATCTGCAAATAGATCACCCTTTCTTCCCCAAGGTGTCGTAAAGTATAGAGAACAGCTGCATGCATTTGTGTATGTACTTTTGAATATCGAAGGTAGGTACTGCGATTACCATTAGTAACATAATATAACATAGCATCACGCTTGTATTCCCCGAAGGGTTGAGCAGAGGGTTATTATTTAACACCCACATTTTGCCGATGCCTTTATTGAGTCCCATGTAATAGGGGGCTAGCCTATTACCATCATACATGTTATTGTACATATATTTATCGCTTATGCTTGTTAAAAGGATTTGGCTCTCAAAGAGCCGTAGAAAAATTTAAGTATTTGTGAAGTAAGTAATAAGAAGCTGGTTGCATATTAACTTGACATACATCAAATCACTCATCAACTTTCAATAAATTTGGGTTGATCACAACTTATACGTACATAGAACATTTACAGATTGAAGTCTACATAATGCTTTTGCTATGAGTCAGTTATTCAAATGTAAAGCTGTTCGACCTAATTCAGCTTATGTAGAGTACAAGTATACTCTACATATAAGCTGAAACAGGTATAAGCATAATACTATGGACCTAAACTACTACTGCTAAAGAATACGTTATACGCGGTTAAACGAAGCTTTTTAATTATAAAAAGGGAAATTATTTTTGAAACATCTATAATATTCTGAAACAACTATAAACTAAAAAGAAACATCTATAATATTTTTGAAACATCTATTATATCTGCGTGTATGCACACCACACTTGGATAGGTTTTAATGTGGTTACATTGCATATTGGGTTGCGTCCCGAGAGTGCACTAGGGTGTGTTTTTATTAGGGTACCGCACAAAAATCGAGCTAAAACTACAGGCAAGTTGGCCGAGGAAAAACGAGAAAAACCAGTTGTAAGCACGCATGTTACATAATATATGTTTTTCGACAAAATCTTTGTGGTTTTCGGTTGTCCTCGGCTTTTATCTTGATCAAGGATATGTCCCATGCTGTCACTATGGATTAACCCATAGACTTCAAGTTACTATGGGGTAACGGATTTACAATTTCTTCATTCCGGGTGTCCCTTTAGGAAAAAAACTTTTCAACTCCACCATTTTGTCACAACTTATTATCGTGTGGGACAATTCTTATCGTTATGTAATGGTTTGGTCTTTTGGACGATATGGGTAAAGATTTCATCAATATGGATCTTCGTGATAGGTAGATTTTTGAATTAGGGTTTGCGTTTCTGAACGATTCTGATTTTGAAAATCGAATTCTGAAACGAAAAGGTCGATTCAAGTGTTAAAATAGCATCGTGTTAACACGGCTTTACGATTCGCTATTTTCAGTGTTGCCAGAGTGTCCCCATATTGGGTAATATTTCATCGTATACTCTGTTTTGTTCCACAAATAGTGAAATTTATTGCGACGTCGACAAGCGAGTTTATTATCATTTAGTTTATTGCTCAGTGAGGAATGCGACAACCGACAATATAAATTATCTCCCGATGATTGTACGAATCATATTGTGAATAGGAATTTTCCAATTGGGACTTGTTATTACAAAGGCCTGTGAACATGAATGGCATGAGGCGCCAGTAGATAATAAATATTCGAAATAGCAAAACTCGTTTCTCCCAAAATAAAGATAAGCAAACAATTTAATAAATCATACACTAAAATACAGTCAATAAAAAATATTCATCGTACAGACTCGAAAAATAAATTTTCATGAAAAAAAAAACGTGCGTCGTTCATAAAATATGCAGACAAACAAAAAATTCTTGTCAATGAAAATAGCTTCTATTCAGTTGAACTGTGCGTGATAACTCACTGAAGTAAAAACGTTTCATTTTTCTAGTTTAGCTTAATTGGACGTTTTCAGTCGAAACGAAAATATTATTCACGTAAAAACAAGTAATATCCATATTTGAGCGTCGTGTTAGTGAAAAATAAACGCTAGATAACAAACAAACGATATGAATTGATGCTTTTAGTTTAGTTGAATCTGCATTGTTTAACCTTGTTGGCTAAACAGTTATTTGTTACGTCAATTAGTTAAACAAATGAGCAAATATTGTACACTGATTTTAATCGTATAATTATTCTGTTACGCAGTGTTTACCTCGAAACACACCTACGTTACAATATTTTGGAACTATTCCTACAATAAATTGCAGTTACGTGAAGTAGTTTATGATACTCATATAAGCAAAATTTTATGTTTATTAATTTCCCCTTTGGTGTAGTGGTCGCAACCGCGGCTACTGAGTGTATCGCCCTGGGTTTGATCCCAGAATCTGACAAAGTGTTTTGTCAGACCCCGGTGTATTACAAAACTTCTCACTAGCAGCCCAGAATTTGGAATTGTGCCCAGTTGATGGCAATGGCAAAACTCGCTCTCTATTATATGGGATTTCATAAAGACATCGGCGAAAGAATAATGAACGGTTCAATAGTATTCCTCTGCCTAACTCGTTGAGGAAAACAAGCGTGATTATACGTTATGTTATTACGTTTATTGGTAAAACGGACAACAGACGAAACTGCAAAATTATCAAAGTCCGAAAATAAATATTGCCACTACCGATGCGTCAAATATACCTAAAGAAATCACAAAATTATACCTTGACATTCTAGAAGAAAAAACGCGTCAAGTCATCTACTTAAGTAGATAACTCGTGGGTGGTGTCACTTGAGCGCGGAACTTCTAGAGAGATAAATTGCAGCTTTTGACTGATGGCTCGGGATGCCAGAGTAAAAAAGAAGGTTGATTGACTTGTGGCCTACAGGCCTTGAATGCACGGAAACGCTTTTTAATCAGCGCCTTTTCAGCATTTTACAAGGTATCTTTTTCGGTGAAAATATTAATTTGTCTCGGTTGAAAATTTCTGCTGAACTTTCGAATATTAAATACGTGTTCAAGTAGCTACTCATTTCTCGTGCAAAAGTTACAACAATAGGTTTAAATAAACACATATATTTATCGAATTGGTGTTTACAATACAATACACTTTATTGCACACTAGAAACAGAAAAAATATACAAAATGGAAACCAATAGAGATGTACTACAAAGGGCGGTCTTATCGCACTTGGCGATTTCTGCCAGACAACCTTAGGATGGACAGAGTAGCAGGTAAAAATAGAAAGGGTGTTTATTAAAGCCATTGCTGTATGTTTTAAGGTTCTAAGAATGTCATAGTTCGTTAGTCCGATACCTGAGCCATTGGGCTAACTAGCTTTTGATGAAAAGTTAGAAAACTATTAAGAGGTTAATTAACACGTGGCTGCTATGAGTCTGGGGTTTTGGAATGGATTCCCGGATCATGGCAAAGTGTTAATGGGATTTTCTGGTAAGAAGTTCGTAGTACCAGACAGAATTTTGAAAATAGTATCCAGTAGATGGAAATAGCCTCGCTCCCAAATAAAGGGGACCTATTAACAAGATATAGCGCAGTAAACCTTTCCATAACAGGCATGATGCCATGTTAAGGTAAAACTATCCAGTTTATTACCAATTGCTTCAACAAAATCGCTATACTTAAAGGGGAAATGGGGGTAATGGAGTGTTCCAAGCGGGACGGAAACGCGATTGGAGCTGTCTCTTCGCAAGATGCAAGAGCTGTTCGATTCACTTAGTAATTACTCACGCTTGCGTTTTAATAGCCGAGGCTTCTCTGAAGCTACTGTCACAGAATACGGGTGAGCGATGCTGTGTATTTAACAGTCAGAGGAAAATAAATACATTTTTATTTTTATACTGGGTATAGCGGTAAGGCGCAGTAGAGATTTTAGAAAAAAATAAAATCGTTAGAGGATGAGGAGGATTAATCCCTCATACGATAACACGACCTCGTAAATACATTTACATTAATATAGCATTGCGCTTGTATCCCCGGTGGGTTTAGCAGAAATGTATTATTGTGCACCTACATTTCGCCGATACTGTAATTAAGTAGGTACTATTTAATAGCGTGCTGCTCCTGAGAATTTCTATACTAAAAGCTTGACAGAAAAACTCAATAACACTTGGCCCTACCCGGGAATCCAACCCTGGACCTCACGCTCAGCAGTCGCGCTTGCGACCACTAGATTAATGAGCAGAGAGTAAATGATTAGAGCATATCACTGTTTACTTGTATACATGAAGGAACAAGTTTTTTTTTACCTAGAACACCTATTACTTTGACACCCAGTATTTTGAGTTCACAGGTCTTTAAATTGATAGTGACTAACGAAGAATATTAGTATGAAACCACGCGCAGTGCCTCTAGCGGCTACTACACTAAACTAAAAATATTAATATTAGACGATAGTCGCTAGCTGGACTTAAACTCATTTAAACTGCCACCGTATTTAAAAAGAACTTGATCATTTTTCTAAGTAAATATAAATAGACTTATAATTTCGGAGATCATCATATTATCGAGGATATTAAGGAAAAAACCGGCGAGTGTCAGTGTAGTATCTAAAGTACCTACATCAGGCATACTGTCAACTCCCCCGTTGCGAATCTGCTGACTGGCTAATCTTTCCGCCACGGAATGAGCAATTTCCAAGCGAGAGAGCATGATATGACCGAATATGCAGAATATAGGACCCAATCACGTCTTCGCGAGATGTATACCTACTGTGTCAAAGACGACACCAGAAGACTGAAGTTTGAAAAGTGTTTCTATGTGTGATAACTATCCATTTATGATGCCATCTGTACTTATCTGCCCTAGTTACAAACGAGGTACGCATAAAGTAGATGCAACACAAACATTTTCCGATGCTATTTCCCTTATTCAAAAATGCAAACAACTTTCTAGCTAAACGCGAACAGGCGCATAAAGCTAGGGAGCATTATATCGTGCGACGCTTGGCGTTATTTTCAAATTCCCTTTACCTTCTCTTGCCAAGGTATTAAGAGCAGCTTAAAGGGTCTGAAGACGTAATTGTATCTAGTGACTTTAGCGAGGTCAAGATTAATGTGCTTTTGAAGACACGGAACCAGGAACCCTTTAAGATAAACTTAATGTTAAATAAGCTTACGCTACGCTGTGCAATTACTGATTGCGATTTGCGAGTCTCAGCCGAAACGACTTAATAACCGTAAATGAGTAAGCTCTTTTATCTTATGTTAATCGTTGGCGGGGTTATGTGTTATGCTTACGCGGGTTTATTTCAAAAAAGGAACTTAAGTTATGTTACAGCGTATATTATTTAATATATAGATTATATAATAATATTTAATTCGAATAAGCTAATATAAATTCTACTACTAAAACTTAACATCCTTTAAGATATACTGAATATTTTAAATTATTAGAAACGAAAATGCAATGTATGAGAATTTTATTATCCGTCACTGTGACTGCACTAGTTATTACTGATAGCAGAAAAAAAAAAACAATAGAACTACAAAGATGAGATTTTACAGATAATGCGGTATTCATTATTCATATTTTGCATTACACACAACTCCCCCATATTGTCAAAGCTGGTTGCTCCGCATCGGTAGAGAGGGTAAAATGTGGAAAACCTAAACGAAATTTATGTTTTCCAGAATGTCGCCCTTTATCGAACGCTTCCATACAAAATTTGGGATAAGGCATAAATTGTAGTGTCGCCGGTCCGAGGGGGTTTTACGGTACTTTGAAGAGGATCTGGTTCACCTTTAATATTGAGCTGGGACGTAGTGTGTTTTATACTGTTTATACGCAGCTCGTACTAATGATTGGAGTCACGCGGCAGAGAAATGGTCTGTGTTTGGAAGATTCATTGGCATTCGCGGAGGCATTGATATAT
This sequence comes from Shargacucullia verbasci, assembly GCA_947562105.1. Taxonomy (NCBI): domain Eukaryota; kingdom Metazoa; phylum Arthropoda; class Insecta; order Lepidoptera; family Noctuidae; genus Shargacucullia; species Shargacucullia verbasci. The sequence continues at coordinate 7,987,384 of OX387289.1, read as the reverse complement.
CCAATTCATTGGGCCGTTTTCTGTGATGGCCGGTGTGGAAAATATTTTCAATTTCAATGTTCGTGTTACCTTTACTGAATATTTTTGTAGCTTTTTCGCATTCATTCTGACAAGTTAGATATTTTTAGTTCACTGGAAACAAGATTTATTTAAGATTAAACTTATTTGAACTTTGCGGACCGAATTCTCACTTCTCAGTTTTTCCGTAAACGCCAACTTAAAGCTGGCAAGTTAAAGCAGTGGAGCAAAAGCAAATAGTCACTCACAGCTGACGAAGATTAAATTAAATGGAGAAAGTTTGAGGAACTATCTTCCTTTTAGATTGTTGGATTGACGTTGCGAACCGATTGTGAAACTTACGAATGCAATTAAAAACAGTAACTGTCTTTCTGTCATTTTAATGATGGTGTGGTACGCGATTGCTGAGTGTGAGGTTCTGGGTTAGATTTCTGGGTCAGTCAAAGTGTTTTTGGGTACTTCTGTATGGAAATTCTTAGTAACAGCACGGAGTTTGGATCTGTGCCCGGTAGATGGCAATTTCTCGCCCTCTAGTATTACATGGAATCAGAAAAATGTGGGTGTACGATAGTACGCCTCTGCATAACTCTACGGGGAATACAGACGAGATGCTAATGAAACTGTATTCCTACGAAATCATTTGTAAAAGAGGCATTAGCTGGCCGTAAAGAGCATAGCATCACGCCGGTATTCTCCGAAAGGTTAGGCCGTAAATCCCACGAGTATATACGTTTGTATATTGGGTAACTATTGGAGCAAACTAAATGTTTCATGTCAGAATCAAAACAAATATCTCATAGAAGAAAATAATAAGCTGGCCAAATGTTGGAGGTCAACGGAATAATTTCTTACCGGAGATAATAAATGATCGTGTATAAAGACGCAGGTACCTTATATTATGAAGGAGATAATACCGAATTCCCGGAACACGAAAACATGTAGATAGATAGGATACGTAAGAAAAGGGACAGATTTCCCGTTATTGAAAACCTCTGTCTTTATCATTGGCCCCTGGTACGAGCGAGTCGGCTAACAGGTGTCATATTTCAATGGAACTTTTTCCTCTTCCTTAATTCGATCCAGCAAATGATTTGGAAAGGCCCGATTGGATGACGTCGTTATTTATTATGTATATGCCAATGGACGGGTTTGTGTAGGGAAGTGAAATGGTGGGATCACGAAAATAAATTATTGAGTTTCTTAGAAATCTGCTAGTTCAGTATTTTATGCCTGTTGTTAGTAGACGGCCTAACCGAAGAAGCTTATGAAACAGTATGATATGATACATTTTTTTAAGGGTTACTGTTTTCTCAGAGAGTACCTGAGAACTGCTTAATCGGAATAACGAGGCGAGACCGAGAAGGGCCTAAAGCCGAGCAATTTAAACTATAATTATAAACTAATACTTCAATGCGGGCTTAAAACAACCTAGTTTATAACTTAAAGTGACTTTGATATCGCAAAATTATTTGACACTTCTAATAGCTTTGATATTGACTCAAAAATCGATGAAGCGAAAGACGCCTCGATAAATATTATTATTACGTTGTAAGTAATTCGTGTTGAATTTTTTTCCGCTAACTTAATATTCGCACACAACAGTAAAGTTAATGTAGTGTTAATAATTTACTCAAATGTGTGTTTAAACACCTAATACGTGATGTAGAATAATATAACATGTAGATATAACATTGTGAGCAGTATTTCGCAGTGTTTAATGGTTCGGAATCGTGATAGTTGAACTTAGTGCCCGCATTCATAATACAAGGTTCGGGCTATGAAGTAAGCGACGAAATCAGCAGATTTTTGACGGCACAGTTGGCGCAGTGGCTAAGTGCAATAGGTATTGCGGGTTCGATTCTCGGACGGAATTAATATTTGTATGGTCTACAGATAGTTGTCTCGGGTCTGGTTGTGTGTACATGTGACATGTATGTTTGAAAACTGTACCCACGATACACGAGAAGTCATAATGGGTGCAACATTTGAATTTATTGAAAAAAATAAAAACTTTGGTTCGATGTTCAGACATTCGACATACAATACGTCATAATAAGGAAATAAAGAACGATATTTATTCCTTCACTTATTTGTAGAGATAACAGTTTAATTATGAACTGACCTTGAACCCATTTCGTCCAATGGATTTCTTGAAAGGCGGCAATATCGGCGAAAAAGAATCTCAGCATTGGTGCAGCACACTCCAAAACAGGTTTCGATCAGTTTCGCAATCTATAAAGAGCAAAATATAAAATTAAACTCCAAATTGAAAAATAAACAAATGCACATTTTTTCTAACGTCAGAACTATCAATAAATTAAATATTGAAGTCAAAGTCAAAGTCAAATATTTTTATTTCGAGTAGGCCTTTACAGGCTCTTTCAAAACGTTGTGATTCTATGTGCACGGTTGCAAAGTGGGGGTAGGTCCTATGGAGAAGACACCGGAAAGAAACTCCATGGATACTTTTAAAAAATAATAGTTTTATACTGGGTACGATCTTTAACGGTAAAGACTATGCGAGTACAATGCAAGCCAATGAGCGCAAAAAATGTGTTTTGTGGAGAAAAAACGCGTTTTACACGTAGCTAATACAAATCACGTTACGTTTCCCGGTGAATAAAATCAGCGTACTGGCATTGACGGATCGTTCGTTCTTTCGTTCACCTACAATGAATGATCGGTGGCAGGCTATTCCGCGTATGTTTCCGTACTAACTTTGCAACCCGTAAAGAATTTAATAGCCCAAGGGAAATAGAGGTCTTGAGGAAAAAGGTAACCTATGTCCATCTTTCCGTGATCCAGTTTATCAGGTTTAATGTAGGTGCACTGGTTCTAGTTTCGCTATCTATTGACTCACGCGTTGGAAGGCTTCGTAATAGATCTAGGAAACTTACTACATCACGCTTATTTACACCGAAGGGTTAAGGCTTTGAGTATTAAACCAACCGGAGACGTCATGCGCGACATTCTCAATACAAAAAAGTCTGCCAATTTAGGTGGGAGGCGAGGTAACGCACACTAAATAAAACGTAACTATTAATGCAATTTCTAAACACGTCGTTACGCACGCACACTATAAAAATTCGTAAACACAGTATCAAATTTATGCACACACTTGAAGAACACACATAGACATCTTTTTCGTACGCTATCCTATTGTGTTACTAATGCGAGCGAACTAGTGCGAGGACTATGTCGGTATACAAATATCGATATGGTTGTACAGATTTGTTCATAAAGTGTTAAGTGAATATAATAACGAATAAAAATAGAATTTAAAAATACTTGTATATCTTCTTGTTGGTTTAGTTGAAAGAGACCGCGGTTTTATATCGAGAGTATGAACACTTGTATCCGTTTATGCTACTCTATTCGTCACTTATAATAATAAATCCGAACACATTACTCCACTTTTGCCTAGCAGAGGGATGTAGTAGTCCAGCAGTAACAGTAACTATATTATTAATCAAATTACGTAACGTGACACAAATTAGGCACTTACGAACTTTGAAGCGGTGGAGGTAAGAAAAAGAGGGTCAGAGGATAAACGTTTATTAATAAAGTAAATCAAACTAAAACAGATAGGTAGTTATGCATAGTCTTAATAATAGTTGTAAAAAATAAAATACAATAAAAATATAAGAAAACTAGCTTCTGCCCGCGACTTCGTCCACGTGACCTTAATCTACCCTATATCACTCGGGAATAATGTAGCTGTCTATCAGTGAAATAATTTTTGAAATTGGATCATTAGTACCGGAGATTACCCGCTACGTACAAACAAATCTTGCCTCTTTATAATATTAAGTATATGTCGGCGTGAGCGATGGCTGAGCGATAGGGCTGTCATTATCTCTATTCGGTGGTACAGGGTTCATGACTGACGCCGGATTACAATAAATCAAAGTTCCAATGTAAATCAGTTAATATTTCACTTTCACAATACAATTAACAGTTGTAGGTAATTCACTCGGTACAAATCACAAAAGAACTACTTTCTAACTTTGGGCAAACAGACAGTTTCATGTCGGAGAAGTGTATCCGTTCGATGCTCGCACAAGACTGCGCTTCTTTACAATCACCTCCCTTAACACGACTCTGTCTACGCGCCGCCATCTTGCAGTGACGTCACGTTGTTTACCCTCACCTCAGTACTGCGGTAATCAATTGAGAGACTAAACGTCATTCTCCACGACATATAGATTATGTAAACTACATACTATACTTTATAATATATTTAACTTAATTATATAAAAATATAAATATTTACTACTGATTTTTAAAATGTATTAGTTTAGTATAGATGTGACGAATGCATTTTTTGGGGTCGCTTTTTTTTGATAGGTAATTAATTCTGGTATTAATATATTTTTCCATTACTAGGTTAGCTAATTCAATATTGTGTGCAACATAGTCATTGTCGAAATAATGATTTTCGATACTTGCAAACAATTGTTTTCCTACAAAAAGTTTAAGTGTTTTATTTACGATGTGATTTATTGAACATGAGGGGTTAATTTTTTTGTCAACTGTCAAGTGTTTTCTGAGCTCTATCTCACACAAGCGACATAAATCAATAACGTCTTTGGATGCATACATAAGACCGCCTCTACTTTTTTGATAGGTTAAACTTTTTTCGTTGGGTTCGCCTAAGAGAGCTTTTATGCACGTGCCACACTTAATTTTTTTCATTATTGAAAAAACAACGAATCCGGCAATATATTCAACCACTTTCTCTCCAAAAGGTGACAAATAGGTGTAGGTCTCTATTTCCGTTATGATATTATCTTCTATAGCAGTACTGTTTGGTATAACATTTATATCAATGGCAGTTTGTCGAGTGGTGCTATTTATTTTATCAATGGCTGATGAACAACTTAGAATGGAAATTTTTTCTAATGGGATGCAATTGGTACCTCTTTCATTTCGAATTAATTTGGTATGAATTAGCAACTTTTTATAAATGGCTTCCAGTTGACGGGCAGAAGGGTTGTCAGAATAACCTCCGTGACTTCTTATGTTAGAAAATAAGATTTCTATATGGTCTTGGCTAATCTTGTGAAGGGGCAAGTAGGTCAGTGGAGATTTCGGACTTAACACTAGACATTGGAAAAGGCGTTTAGCACTCTCAATACATACACAGAATCCAAGAAACCCCGTATACCGAGGGCTTTTTAATATATTTACTCGCCTAGATACATTATTGCGAGATACAATATCAGTCTCTAAATTCAAAAGAACTGATTTGGCTTCATCTAACCTAGCAAAGGCCTTTTCATAATTATTTATATTTAATGCCTGTTTGTGTCCCTTAGACCAAGTTTTAGAATCTAAAATATCAAATAAATCATTAATTAATTTTAAAAAATCCGCTGTTGGTGTTACATTTTCAAATGAAGGTAACTTCATTACATTATTACAAAATATTAAAGCGTCCGCGACGCTATTGCTGAAAAGTTGGGCTGCTAGGCGAACATTCATTATCTTTGTTTTAAAATAAATGTGATTAGCTTTTAGTTTATTAGCCATGTAAAATAGCTCTTCTTTTTGTAATTTATGTATATTTTGAATATAAGACCATTGAATTTTATTTCCAGACATAGGTTGAATGAAGTACTTATAATGCTCAAACGAATTTCGTATTAATTTAAGCATGTGACAAGGATCAAGAAAGAAAAAAATTTGCTGTCCTGTACATGGATCTAATATTGTAGTTTGTAAGTTTTGTGGATCTAAACAGCAGCCCAACTCTTCAGCCATGGCGAGATTTGCCTTTGTACCATCGCACGTCAAAGCCTTTATCTCCACTCCAGTTTCATGAACTAGATATAAAGACTGTGTAACAAGGCGTGCTTTTAACTCGGAGCTTGTACCCTTCACTAAGAAATATCCAATGGGTACTTTCCAAGTGGTATTAATTCCTACTAATAAAAAAATTAAAGCGTCCGTAGCTACCTCAGAATTGTCCGAAATAAAATCAAACCCGTGATCGACGTAACCAAAATGCCTTTGACTATGTGCGTGATATTCTGTTAACTGTTTGATTTTCATTTCATCTATTATCAAAGAGCAATAAATTTTTTTATTAGGATTACTCTCTGCTCTTAATTTTAATGCAATTAGTGCTTCCTTTGTAAAACCTGGTCGGCCATCGACAGTACTGTACCATTTTGTAATTGTTCGTGGAGCGGGCAGACAAGTTCCAAAAGTTTTTCTTACATATCGATAGGCTTTTGGCGAATAATAATTTAAAGTTAAAGCAAAACATCTAAGTTCCGGAGAGTATTTAGTTCTAGATAATTTTCCAGTTTTGCTTTTTAGTATTTGTCGATTCAATAGTTCTTTTTCTTCGACTCCAATACTTTGAAGTACTAATTTATTTTCTTTATTAATCATAGATTTTTCTGACAATTCATTTAATAATTCTTGCAAACCTAAAACTTTTTTCTTTAAATAACGTTTCTGTGACTGTAACCTTTTTATTTGTTTTGTTTTTACATTTAAGCATCTCTTTAGATTCCGTTTTCTTGGCGTATCTTCTAATGTTGGACGAAAACTTGTCGTGGGCGACATAGGAGCATTTTTCAGAGAAGTAAGAGTTATATCTGATTGGCTTCCTTGAACTTGAGGTTCTTGTGGTATCTGTTGTGACTTTTCATTGATTTCGAGCTTTCTTTTCTTTGAAGTTGAGAGTTGTATTTCACTATCTGAGCTACTAGATTTAGTCTGAAATAATAATAAATGTATAATTAATCTCCTTCTACTAACAAAGGAGGATTTTTATACAAAAAATGTTTCACACGCGTCTAAAAAACAGATTTTTTTTTCAGAATAAAATATACTCACTTCCAATAATTTCAGAGTGGGTATAGCGGTTTTGTTAAGTTTTCTTTTATTATTTGATTGAGTTATGAAACAGGATTGTTCAAAATGCTCGGAGCAAATAGTGCTTGTCCGTTTTGCTACCCAGGTCTTATGATTTCCACACGCTTTTGTCCATATTTGACGCCTATAAGGATCTTTCGGAAAGCTGTAAAATCAAAATACATCTTTATAACGGTTATTTGAAAGGAACCTTTTATTATAATGAAAAACAGTTTCAAATGATTTATTTAAGTTTATAATGTAAATAAAAAATAACCCAAATCAATAGCACAAATAACTTACACATGATTCAGTAAATAATAATTCACTTAGTAAATTTATTATTATCAAAATATCATACGAATAAAAAATATCGATATCTAATAATGTGGCGAACAACACTATTTCATTTGAATTTGGTTGTAGTGTTACCACCTTTTTATTGAAATATCCCTAATATTCAAGTAGGTAACGAGATTGAAATATTGATTTTTGTTTATATTTTTATGTGTGTCATTCTTACAACTAATCCATATGTGCTCGAAAGATTTTAATTTTTGTAAATATTTAGTCAATAACAAAATAATATAACACTTACATAAAATGACAATGCAATTTGTACAACTGAAAGACGAGCATAAATAATTTAAATAAATAATGTACATATTGATAATACAATATATAATGCAAATAAAATTTGTATGGATCAGAAGTTCTTGTCCCTAAAATTGTGTTTACATACTTAGTTGGCAACACAACATAACTTGATGAATATATCAAATTTTATTAATTTTCATGCATTTTTTGAATATATTCAAACGATTAAATACTTACAGATGAAAAGTAATATTGTCCTTTTGTAAACTAGATGTCTCCGATCTTTTTTTGCACGAAAATACACTGCAATTTGGCATTTTTTCGAGAGGTGTATTCACAACCGCGACCGATTCTTGAGTGGCGCGGAACGCGGCGGAACTAGTTTTATATAACAGGAATGACCAGTGGTCTGGTACTTTTGGCAGAGGGGTAAGCCCTGTAATGCCGCCTCCGGTTGGTTTAATACTCAAAGGGTTAAGGCATAGGCAGTGGCGTGCACAGAGTTTTTGGACAGGGCAGGTAAAAAATTTTAAAAGCCTTAAGCTTACTTACCAACAATACCTACTGCATGTTGATATTTATTCGTCGTCTTGTCGATTAAATAATGATGTATGTGATTTGCCACCTCAAATATCTTATAATAAATATTTATCAGAGTTATGTAGGGTAGGCAGTGTCTTTGTCTTTATGAACCGCATGCCACATAGGTGTACTTAAAGCTACAATTTCTATCAAGATATATTTTAAACGCAAGAAGGAACTGTTGTATGCTTGCGTTAATGCGTTATATAATGTAATATTAGAACAGGATCAGCTACTACTTGAAACCCAAACCCTAATACCATTATAAAGTCCCATGTATTAGTCTGTTGCCATCTATCGACCACAATTCAAAACTCCAGCCACATAAAGAATTTCCATAACAAAAATCCCAACAACACACCCCGACCCGAGAATCGAATTCTAGAACCTCACGCTCAGCAATTGCGCTTGCAATCAGTAGATCAATAAGGCAGAAAATCCATTGCCTCTTTAATAAAGATTAAGTAACGAGTTAAACAAAGATTATCAGATCAGTGTTAAGATTCGTACGTCGATTACCCGCCCGTTTTATAGCCTCACATACAAGTTATGGGATCAGAAATCCTGTAACCGTAATGCCGTAATACTATGTATGTATAATGCAGAGGAAGTTAACGTGATCTTTTATGTTATGTCAAGCGAACTGTAGCATGTATTTGTTTGTGTTATACATGCAACTGTCAATGTACAGAACAGTATTATTATAACAGTTTTGTTATTAACAGCTTGATGTTTTTTTCTAGGACTTATCGAGGACTTATGGAGGACTTATGGAGAGAGTTGAACACTGGTTGTGTCAGTCACTTTTTAAGTTTACGTTGTAGTGGTTACTCCCACAAGTTTTGGCTAAACATTGCCAAACATGTTATTATTATACTTGTAAAACTAATTTATAAAGCTCACAATATAATCACGTCTTCCAGGTTCACCTTGAGGTTTGAAACCAATTCAGTCGTGAATTCAAACCCAGTTAGCCCCAATTTTATTTTTAGTTATTTCTACGATTCGTAGGTGCATCCAAAGACTATATTTTTTTAACTGTACACTTCTCCTTTGATAACTTAGTCACTGCACCAACTGCGCAAAAAAATATCACGTAGTCACTACAAAATCTGGAGTCAATACAGCGGTATCAATCTTAGAAAGCCTAGATTGTTCACTACTGAATATAGGCTTCTTAATATCTGCTACAGTGTAAGTCTTTCAGATATTACGTTACCAAATGATGATATTGATGTAAGATGCAGTCACCAAATGAGCTCTCATTTGGTGACTGCATCTTTTTATTAACCAAATCACATTTACTGACCTCCGATGCCGATCATTCTGGTTTCCGTGCTGCGCAGCATGGTTCTGAACGCGGAGTATTCCAGCAGAGGGTTGACACTTGCGAAATTGCTGAAATATTTACATACCAATATTAACACACTTTTTTCTTAATTATGTACACTTTCGGAAAAACCCCATGTTGTAGTCTCTTGGGAAAGCCGAATATGCTCCTAACTTATGATAAAACGTGCGGTAGTAACAAGTAACCGTTGGAATCATATCGAACGACTCCTTAGAACACTTGGTACTACCATCGGTAGAACACTATATACAGGGAGGCAAATATTTACTCTCCTCAGATTTAGGGGTTCTACTAGAACGATTTTGTGAGCTTCAGATCAACGACAATCGTGCACGTGTCTGGACTGAGTTAAAGTCTGAAGTACACATAACAAACGCAGTATTTCCCTGTAGTCTAGCTCGCGCGAAAATAGATTTTACATTTAAACTAACGCTCACATAACAATGCGATGCAAATCTTTCGATCTCAAGTTGTAATCGACAAGGGAGACCGTGCATTTCATTTTCTACGAAAATGGTTGCTTTTGTTAACATTTTCATAATAAATTTTAGTTAATAATTATTTAAACAGTGGTTAGAATTGTATTAAAAATACGACTTAAATATTTTTTTTTTTTATTTAACAGCATTTATGTAGGTTTTTCTTGTTAGCTCTTACCCTCTTCCCGTTGAAACCTGCCATTATTAATTTAAACTACGACATTCTATGAGGCAACCATTTTAAACCCTTCATTGCGTATTCTGCGGCCGGTAATAAATTTCAAATTAACAAATTTCTAGCAAATTGAATTTATGGTCCTTTCAAAACATACGATACCCAAATTCGGTGGGAAAGTTAGGAGTTAGACGTGAAAAACCTCTTGAACTTTAACTGTGTGACAGTAAACTAATATTATAGTTAGGAAAATTCTTGTAATGCCTACAAAAATATTGGAACGTATGAGGAAATCGGATTCATATAAATTATGAACACTCAATAAAGTTTTTACGAGTACATATCGCTTACCATGAAAGTCAATATTTGTAACTATAAATAAAGATTAACCTAGAATGTCTTCTAATTGAAATTAGTTTGAATAAACCACGTTTCACAGAACAGTCGGCCTCCTTTTCAATGAGTAGGAAGTTTAATTAAATTCGGTATGTTACAAAAGTAGCTGATCATTGTACAAAGCTTCGAAAGATTATATGAATGAAAACTTAAAATTATAGAATAGTTTAACTTTATTGACTATTGTAATATTTAGTAAAGATCAACACGAAAAAAAAAACAACTTGTGTCACTGACTGTACCACGAAGGTTGACTGTACTAAATAATTTGACATATCAAGTAACACCCTCATTAAAAATACATGGGTAACCCTCATGGAGAACAAACAACCTTAAATATCAAACACCGTAAAAAAAGACCAGTCACAGTCCCTCTGAAATAACATTTTTTATAAAATGAATAAGGGTAGCTCTTAGGTAAGAAGTTGTGGGGTGAAGTTATCACGTGCTGTAGCTGGCGGCTTCCCAGCGAAAGTTGGGCTAAGACAAAGCTATAAATATCCTGCACAGTGGCGCCAATAAATTAATGTTGCCAACATAGAGGACGCACACCAGAGGTTGCCGTGGTCTATTAACTTTTAGTATAAATTTTAGCGCTTCATTTTGTTTTGTTGTCTGTTGGGTTTGGTTGGAGGGTAAAAATTATGTGGAAAAAGTTTAACGTACTTTTTGGACAGTATTATGCCAGTCTCAATTAAACATTCCGGAGTAGAAGATACTGTAGTTTTTAGTTTTAAATATGGAATTAGAATTAAAAGCTACGCGCAAGAAACAGTAGTACTTGTGTTGAAAACATAGAATTTCTTAGAAAAATAAAGTAGTCATCCGTGCTTATATTTTACAAATAGAAAGAATATGAACATTCCACCAAGTTATCAGGATGTGTAACATAACGTATTTATTTCCTGAACGGTAAAGCAGAGGTATAGGTACTATTGTATACGCACATTTCACCGTTGCCGTTATTTAGTCCCATTTAATAAGGCGCTAGCTTTTTGCTTTCTACCAGGCATATATCCAAATCCGTGCTATTTAGAAAACCAATAACCTTTTCCTCAGCCCAGTTATCGAATCCAAGATCTCAAGCAAGATAAACCACGGCGGTCTTTGAAAATGTGAATATCACAAGTTTGTAACACAACTTTGCCACAACACACAACTGCGGTGTTCGCAGAGAATTCAATACCAATGTCTCTAGACGATTGTGATGAGACAGCTCGCTAGGACGACTGTACTTCCGCAACGCATTCACAACTTTACTGTTTATTTACTGCCACATAACCATACTATAGCAACAAAGTTGCAAGTTTGCGATTTACGATGAGATCCAATTTGGATCAACAAAGCCGTCACAGCGAAATTTCTGTTTAGTCGTGTAAGTTAAGTTAATTGTACTTACCCGAGTTTTCGTAATCCGTTTCACTTTTTCTGTCATTTTGATTAAGTTGAGTGTTATGACTGAAAAACAAAACAAACTTTTTAAGCAACTTATAATTTGGTCAGAATATACGTTTAAAATAGAAATATAATTCCGGTATCGTGGGTACACACACAAAATATTCTCAAACAAGAACCCAGACCCGGAACAGCTTTAGGTAATAAAAATATTTATTATGTCCGGGAATCGAATCCACGACATGTAGCGCAGCAGCCGATCGTTCAACCACTCTGCTATCAAAACAAATATTTTAAAAGGTCTACATTTTTATAATTCTATATAGGGTTACAAGGTTTCTGCCTGCCCCTGAGGTATAAAGTCGTGATGTTAAGTATATAATGTATGTTTCCTTCGTATTATTCGTGTACCTACTTGGCAAACTTACAAGAATGACTAATTACTACTAATTATATAAGCTCCTTATGCATAACAACGTGCATTAATAAAATCAGCTTTCACGCTTTCTCTTGCGAAATTAGAAATTAAATATTGACATGCGTAACACTGTTGCAGCATCATTCGTTGTTTGTTCCCTGAGGAATCGTGCATTAGAATTCATATATACATATTGACTTTGTTTTTTTATGCCTATATGGTTGTTAGCAAAGCAAGCATAGACGCGGGCTGACGGTAAGCGTATAATAAATAGAACAAAAGGTTTAAAAATAAATTTATATTTTAAACTTTTTCATTGCGGTCATAAGACTTTCGTTAACAATTCTGAAACACTCTCCTAGTACTTCATACGACACATATTTTCAAGTTTTACATAATATTTACGAGAATAAGGTACTAAAAACTAATTGAAGTAAGCAAAACAAACAAACATACATGAAAGTTTTTGTTTTAGTTTATCTCATACGATATATTTGGAAGGTTTATATATTTTATTTTTTTATATATTTACGTCAATTGAATCGAGAGGTACTGAAAACTTACTATACGATACTAAATGGTGGTTTAGAGTAGGTGTATAAAATAAATATAAAAACAGAACATAACGTAGCATCACGCCTGTATTCCCTGAAGGGTTAGGCAGAGGTGTACTGTACACCCACATTTCGCTGATGCCGTTATTGAGTCCCATGTAAAACGGGCGAGCCTATTGCCATCTACCGGGCACAGTTCCAAACTCCGTGCCGAGTAACAGTTTGGTCGACCCGGGAATCGAACCCAGGACCTCGCGCTTAGCAGTCGTGCTTGCGACCACTAGACCAAAGAGGCAGTCAAACCAAATATAGTAGACGCGATATATTTCGAAAGAAAAGACACGTTTTTATTCATGTATACTGGACACAGGTACTAAGAATAGTCGGACTCGGCGGAATAGGTGCAATAAGCAAAAGTTTTTAGTAGGTACCTCAATATTTGGAAGGGTTGATATTAACTGTATATATATAAGTGTAGATCAAGTTCACAACAGCCTGAAGGTATTCTCAAGCTACGGCAAAGTTGAATAAATAATCTATATTAATAAAAATGAATCGCCAAATGTGTTGCTATGAGCATAACTTCCGAACGACTCTACTTATTTGGCTAATTCTTTTTTTGTTCTTCTTCTTCTTCTGACCTTTTAGAGGAGACGGTTTTTATGTAAGATTTTTTTTTGGAAAATCCACAGGAAACGTCGGAAATTTTAATGGTATTTTTGTATGAAATTTTTGATTTTGTTCATTAGTAAATTGCACCCGTGCGAAGCCGGGGCGGGTCGCTAGTTTTCAATAAAAAAAAATAGGTAAGTACCACGCGCTCGATTAAAAAAAGGCAAATCTTGTTCAATAGGTAAGTGCCCAATTTGCCGGTATTATGTGAATTTCTAACAAACAAAACTTTCTCGAGTTTCCTGTGTACACTGATAGCACGTCCACGAGTTGTATGGAAATCTTTGCAGTCGTTAAAATTTGGCAGTTGTCTGCGTCCTTTCCGCGGAAATCGAGATTGTCGATGTAACTTTGACTTTGTTGTTGTAAATATGATAAGACTGGCAAGCAATTAACTTATAAAATAATTATTTATAATAAGTAAGGTATAAATATCCTTGAAAAGTTTACATGAATCATTTATTATGTAAATTGGAGTTAAAATTTGTCGGTAATTGTTTGCTAAAAATGCGTCACAGAAACTGTAATGTTACACGCGGTAACATTTTCAAACGTGATAAAAATAAGTAGTGAGAAATATGTATTGTTTAATACAATGTATAGCTATCCTACTAATATTATAAATGTGAAAGTTTGTGAGGATGGATGGATGGATCTTTGTTACTCTTTCACGCCAGAACCGCTGAACGGATCTGGATGAAATTTGGCACAGAGATAGATTATAGTCTGGAAAAGCTTATAGGCATAGGCTACTTTTTATCCCGGAAAAGTGTACGGGTTCGTAAACGACGCGGGCGAAGCCGCGAGCGGAAGCTATTATTCTATACATTGTAAACTTTACACTGCCTAAATATTAAAAAAATACTTTTTATTAATACAAAATAGCATCGCGCTTGTATTACTTGAAACGTTAGACAGAGGTTTGCCGTTACACCCATATCTTGCCGATGCTTTGCATTACACCGTTGCAGGCCAAACTGTAAAACCAAATACAACTTTGCCCGATATTGGAATCAAACCCAGGATCCCACACTCAACAGTTGCACTTGCGACCTTCTAGACCAGTAATTAACTAATAAAAACTACTAAAATAAGTAGTAATCATAATTTTGGTATTACAATAGTATAAGCTTAACAAACTTGTTAGAAACTTCGCCCGTTATCAGTATCGAAGATAAATACAGTGCGGCGTTTAGATTCATTAAACTACGTTCTGTAGTTTAATTAAAGTTTTGTATATTCACTATAGCGTCCCGGCGATGCCCGCATCAGAGCGTCTACAAACTTCTCTAAAGGAATGTGGTTATACCTATTTCCTGCCAGAAATTTAGTTATAATATTTTGAAGAAGTTTTAAAAGTTGTGTGCAATATTCTTAAGTTAATTACCTTGGAGGACCACCTCCTGATGCACGCTCGCTTTGTATGTCTTCCTTTATCAATTTTGTTGGAAAGAGAAGAGGTATTCAGTAATAGAAATATGAATTTGTTTTTTGAACAAAGACGATGCTGCTCCAGTGCCATCGAGAAGAAACAGACGGTATATGTAATGCCAAAACATGACACAAAGTACGTATGAAGGTATTTAATATTTGACTAGGTATCTTTTTCAAATAAAGGGTTGCCCAGCTGCCAGTTTTAGCAGACAAGGGCGCTATACAAGGCTTTATATTGCGGCCATTATTGTCTCATTTACATAACCCTAGCATTTAATTTTCCCCTCAATCCACAAACAAAATACACACTCGTTTAAATACACAGACTTAGATACAATTGCAACATAAAAACAATAACATTACACCGTCATGTTTGGTTTATTACAAACATAAGGCAAAGGCATTTGTTGTATGCCTCATGAGACATCCGGCGTATCCCACATAATTATATTTTCCCCTGGCACCCGGGGTGTGCCCAACGGACCGTGCGAATTTATATGCATCCATAGGAATTTATCGCGAAATTTATGCCTTTCTTGATATTAAATGCCAACCAACTTTCTGTACTACAAGGTTTTCGAATATTCCATATTATACGGCGTGATTTTGTATATAACCTTTGTATTGTACGCTCCAATTACTTTTTTATACAAACGTATTTATCTGTCAAATCCTATCCTATTCCTACTAATATTATAAATGTGAAAGTTTGTGAGGATGGATGGATGGATGGATGGATCTTTGTTACTCTTTCACGCCAGAACGGCTGAACGGATCTGGATTAAATTTGGTACAGACATAGATTATAGTCTGGAATAGCACATAGGATATTTTTTATCCTGGAAAAATGTACGGATTCGTAAACCACGCGAGCGAAACCGCGAGCGGGAGCTAGTAAATAATATTTTGTGTATTTCAGTTGTACGTATATTAATTTAAACGTAATATAGCCTGTGTTGAAGCTCGTAATAAGTAATTATATTATGATCCCAGCAAAATGTGGTGTGTTGTTGAATATCGTGTGACTGATAAATGTTTTATAAATTAATTATATCAATTTGAGAGATTGAATTAAAATTAATCCAATTAATGTAGATTGACAAATGGCAATTACTTATTTTGACAGATCATTAACAGCAACCATCAACTTTTAAAATCCCATCAATTATAACAGCTAGGTTATTCATTAATTTTGGTCATATTTCATTAGTCAGCTGCAGTGCTCTATATAAATAATGATACGTTATATCATGTGAAACTTATCTTAAATAGTGTTTTGAAAATTACCCCACACTAGAATTTCTCCTTTATCACGAGTACAGTTTACGAATATACATCTCAAATGCTCACTCACATTCAAACCCAAAACAACCAAACTGTAGACCATACAAATATTTGTTTAGTGCGGAAATCGAAACTGACACGTAGCGTAGAAAGCTAATCACTTCGCTGCTGTGCGGTTATAATACTGCAACCGTAGGCAATACGGTAGTATCGAATATAATCCTCTTTACACCAATTACTTAAAACTTAATAATTTACGAGTTTGAATATCTGCTTTTTCAGACCAAATCGTTATCTGACAACTAACTGTTATTACAAAGTGCATTAAAGTAAATCAGAAATAAATAGTTGATCGGCCCTCTGTCGCAAACCAAAACACATAATACCTATTTATAAAATCTATCTTTCAATGGCGGGTTCTTTGTATAAAATATTATTTCCCGTGTGATATGCCAGTCGAGGTTACCCGAACGATACCGAAAAGAGACGAATGGCGTCGAAGGAAACCGAGCGGGTGCCAGAAAATTTATTTACCTGTCACCCGGGTCACATGTTATTTCTATGGTCTATATTAGGGAGACCTTTTACCACGAGTGGGGTCAGGAAACTGCCTTAAATAGGCACTTTTGTTGTGGACCCAGTAACGATACTGTGGGCGCGTGAATTTGAGCATTTTAGGTATAGGTATGTTGGGACAGTGTACGTGTTTGATTTTAATCAGTATCCTTGCTATTACTTATACTATAGAAGTTAGGATAAGCCAACATGAGCGCCATGATAGAATTTATCGTCATGACATTCATGATGTATATTTTTTATAACAACATGGAAAATTAATTCATTTTTTTTGTATTCTGGCTCACATCTATCCAAAACAATACAATGTTTTGAATTTACATGATAGAAGAAAATTTTAAACCACGTGTGTAAGACGACTCGCTGACCAAACCATTATTTTTAAAAGGGTATCCATGGAGTTTTTTTTGCACAAAGATTCCGTTTGAAATATAAAACTTTGACTTTGTCACGACCATGCCTATACAATTATTTGCGTGAGATAATGTGATGACACAATAATGTCATGGCGCTTATATATTTGTTGAACTGTAAATAAATGTATGAAGTAAGAGAACCTACATACGTGAATAATTTATAATATTTTCCTATAGTTAATACAGGATAAGTGCAGGTGACAAATTAGACATTCAATTTTGACAACAATTAGTGAAAAGTGCGTGCTAAAAGTAGTAGGTATTTGTACTGTTAGATATATTTATACAGAACTCGAGGATTCACCTCATAAATATATCCAGGCATATTTCAGCCGTGTATCAATTTCTTTACAACCTTCGCTCGCCTTTTATACGTTGCTACTCTTTGCTATATCTCTTTTCGGCTCGAGAATGGAGCCCTATTTTCCAAGCGCACGCCTCTTTTGTTTCGTCCACATTCATTAATCTATTCGCGAGCTCTTAGCCTACAGCACTCTACGGCGCTGCATTACATGTCGTGGCAGTTGTTTTTTCACTTTTAGTGCCTTCCAGTTTATTAATGTTAAACACTTTGCTGTAGGCTGGTTGATAGGGTTTTACAGTTATTGACGCAGCGTCGGGTATATGATAAAAAAATCAGAAGCAGGCAGAATAGGGTTTATTCATAATGTACAAATGAGAAAACAACAAGTTATTGCTTTATAGCATTGAAGTTCTTTTACAACGACTTTGTATGAGCCTTTTGATAAATGGAGGCATTAGTTACACTAAAGAATACATCTAACAAGTAATGTCGACATCATTTTTTAATTTCATTTTATTACATTCGTGAAATTAAAAAAAAAGTATGACAGAGCTTATTGGCTTTGTAATGGCAAACTTAATGGCCTTTGGCGTAATTCTCGTAATATATTATGCATTTAATTTAAACCTTATGTTCACAAAGTAATAAAAAACTCACAATGGCGAGTTTCGTTTTTTTTTTGTCTAACTACCTACCTTCAACGAAATTAAAGTAGACGATTTCAATTATTTCGTTAGTTTGAATTTTATTTATTTATCTCTAGAATATTCAGAAATAATTTATATTGAAAACTCAAGTACCTACAAAGTATAGACTGGGTATAAAAAAAGAAATGCACAGAGCTAGTTGATAAAATTATTATAGGTAAATATCTTTAAAGTCTACTTACCAATAGTTTTAGACAATCCTACACCTACACTATTCACTTCGCTCACTCACGCACTTCAACTCAGTGTCACCGGGACAACTGCTAGACACCGACTGACCGCTCTAGTGTTGCGCTGTGGCAACCCCCACTTGTGCTGCGTGCATGAGACAAGTTTATCCACCTACCCACAAAGACTACAATTTCCACATCTATAGATTATTAAAATACTACGAACGTTAACACAGAAACATATAAAGATTGAGTGGTGTTTATTAGTCGTTGCTTCATTATTTCGTTCATATAATCAAAATTCTGCGCAAGGTTTGCGCTCATAAAATCTCGGTTCACGTTAGTCGTAACCGATAATATAAATGAATTGGTAAATTATTAACTTTGTTCCATGAGGCTATGCTTATATGATTAGGTATCAAATAAAATATAAAGAACTTCAAGTTAGTAAAATGCTAATAGGGCTAGGGCTAGGATATATTTCTGAAACGTTAATAGACTAGACTCGATGTCACGACGACTAAATGATGAAAAATGTGTGAAAAGATATAAAATACAAGAGCCAACTTTCAACAAATGCGTATAGGAGATCATCATCTGCCTAGCCTTTTCCCGACTACGTTGGGTTCGGCTTCCAATCTAACCGGTTGCGGCTGAATATCAGTATTTTACACGGAGCGACTGCCTTCTGACCCCCACCACCCAATAACTAGGAGACACTGATACTCTAGGGTTAGACTGGTTGTCAGACTTTTTGGGTTACTGACACCCGTAACGACTTGCATAAATCTTCGAATGACACCCAGGACCAACTGCTTAACGTGCTTTCTAAGGCACGAAGGGTTCTCGATATGTGAAAAATGGTCACCCATCCAAGGACTGACCGCGTTAAGCGCTGCTTAACCCCGCAGATCGATCGACCTGCGCGGTAGCTATGTAGCTACGAGCCCCTCATGTGTACAGCAGATATGTGACTTTTTTAAATTCTTCAAATTTCCGACTAGATATTGTTAATTACGAGAAATTTGAAAAGCTGAACATTTTAATACCAAAATAATTTCCAAAATACCAAAACCTTTCTAATAGGGACATAAAATACAGCCAATGAAAGTTGTGCGAAATGGGGAAGTGAGTATTAGATGTATTCCGTATTAGTTTAAATAATAAGGGTAATTCTCGTGAATCCCAAGGGGGCGAACGTCAGAGAATAAACATTTATTAAATCATGCCGTATGCGAGAGTTAGGAATGGGTGTTTTATTACCGACCCGGGGTCGTGGCTATGAGAATCGCGGATCTTAATTTTATTTTATTGTTTCTATGACGCATTAACGCCTGCAAAGCGAATTCTTAATCTATAAACTGTAGAAAGAAAAATTTAACTGCGAGCAGAAATTTAATCTGCGGCCTTCTGGTCCTAGCCTCTGAGCTACCGTAAAGTCTGCTAGCCAGCCGATTCTGTCTTCCACATACATATACTTTATCCGGCCTCTCAAATACAACCAAATGATAGATGTGTAAACAGTACCTCTATCACGAGTTTTCTTACTATTTACTATTGTAGTAAAGAAAATTTTCATGATAGTGATTTTAGTTCTAAACTTGGTTACATTAGGGATTGGAGTCGCTTATGTGACATTATGTGTCATAGTAAAGTTTTGATTTACTATATTACAGAGATGTCATGTTAGCGACTCTAATCCCTAATGTAACCAAGTTAAGAACTAAAATCGCTTGCATGAAAATTTACATTAACTATGAGAGTAAATAGCAAAAAACATAATAGAGGTACAGCAGATAATAGCAATGTTTAACTCAGTTTGACAGATGCCGATCTCCATTGTTATTTTTTTTTGTGACTTTTTCCCCTATATGTCCTCCTAATAACTTTTTTTCATGACTAAGAGTAAGAGACATAGGATCTTTATAGAACACTACCAGTTTTTTTTTGTTTACTAATTCGTTCGCTGCATTTTGGACTCAAAAAGTGAACAATGACGCTACAACTCGCTTTATGCCTCACAAGTTACTAGTATGCTGAGAGCCATAAAGAGACTAGTTTAATTTTTTTTTTAAACTTTGCCCACTCTAGGATTTCTCCTGTATCTTGGGTAGAATTTACAAACATACATGTCACATGCACACACAACCACACCCGGAACAACTATCTGTAGATCATACAAATATTTGTTCCGTGCGGGGATCGAACCCGCGACACGTAACGCAGAAAGCTAATCGCTTAGCCACTGCACCAACCGTGTCGTCGAAATTTGTAAACAAGACAATCTAATCCACTCTTCTCGTTTATTTCGTGGCTCGTTGTGTACATTATGACGGCTGTCGTAAACCGTCAAAACAATATTAACACGAAAAGTGCTTACATGGCTTCTTTTTACGGTCGTTAAGCTTAATACGAGACTGAGTATTCAAATAAAATACATTCGATAATTAGCGACTATATTACCATGATATTTATGAAGTATCGCGTGCTTTTGTTTAGAAAATAAAATGTGAAATGTCATAATACGCCGAATCTGAGAAGTATATTATAAAGAAGTTATACTAGTTCTTTGGTTCTTGTTTTTTGAAACATTGCCCCACAATATGATTTCTCCTGTATCATGGGTACAATTTACAAACACATGTCACATGCACACACACAACCAGACCCGAAACAAACATCTGTAGTACATACAAATATTTATTTCGTGCGGGGATTGAACCCGCGACACGTAGCGCAGAAAGCTAATCGCTTAGCCACTGCTAACCGCGTTATCAAAATCGTAGTGGCACTGTATGACAGCTTGTGACAGCTTGCAAGTTGTGTGTGTGTGTGTTGTTTTATTATTCTAAGCGCCCCTCTATTGCGACACCCACGACATTTGTTCCATACACTTACTATGTATATTGAATTACGTGGAAGCTGCCACAAGCCATCATACATTGCCGCTAGTAGTTATAGTAAAATTCGACTGTAATTGCCGAAAAGTTAGGCAGAGGTGTATGCCCTGTGTATGTTGTACATTCAAGTTTCATCGATGCCCATACTAAGTCCACGTAGGTATATAATAGAGGCGAGGCTATTGCCAGGCTTCTTCTGAGATTTTTTCCTGAAACATCCAAAACCATTTTGCCTGATGTGGGAATCGAATCCGAGACCTCGCAGTCAATAGCCGCGCTTGCGACCAGTAGACTTATGACGTAACTTAATTGGCAACATTATCAACGTTATTATTAATAAACGGAAAGGTTTTTCGAGGAAGAGATACCTGTACAATTGTGATCTACATTAGATCACAATTGTACAGGTATCTCTTCCTCGAAAAACCTTTCATGTAATATCACAGATGTGGGCGTAATATTACTTAGTAAGGAATGTTCTTACTTATAACAGAAATCGCTTTTATTTTTCCGTAATATAAAAGTTGCACGTAAGCCGTGTCGACATCGAAAAACTCGTTAAAAATCAATACGTAGCGGCAATGTTTACACGTAGTCATAGCGAATCCAGCCGTATTGGATGTCGGCCAATAGCCGCCGATATTTGCCGAAAGCCATGACAACCAGGGATACGCACCTGTGATACAAATATTTGGTCAATATGTACAACAAATATCGCGAATAAACGAAAAAAGATTTCAACAATGAATCAAGAAGCTAAGAAAATCGCAAATAACCTCTATGGAAGAGTCAACGCGCCAGCTGTCGAAAGATGCCGAGTTAACTTTTGCACGGACCTAGAAAAGTCAGTTTTGATGAGCAACTTTGAGAGGCGGGGTTGGAGTCAAGTTGGGCCCGACGATGAATGGAACTTCTTCTGGGCGTCCACGCAAACGTGCAGGAACTTATTCAGCGTCGAGAGCGGATATCGGATGAATGACAACCAAATGATAAATCACTTTCCGAACCATTACGAACTGTCGCGAAAAGACTTGCTCGTGAAAAATATAAAGCGTTACAGAAAAGAGCTCGAAAGGGAAGGCAATCCGTTGGCTGAGAAAGCCGAGGTCGTGCTGCACGGAGGTCAAGTGGTAACGCGCTATGTTCATCTAGACTTTGTGCCTGTTACGTTTGTGCTTCCCGCCGACTACAACATGTTTGTCGAGGAGTACCGTAAATCACCGCAAAGCACCTGGATCATGAAGCCGTGCGGAAAATCACAGGGAACGGGAATTTTCCTCATAAACAAGCTTTCTAAACTGAAGAAATGGTCTCGCGAGGCAAAAACGCCTTTCCATCCGCAATTGACTAAGGAAAGTTATGTTATTTCGCGTTATATAGACAATCCCCTACTAATAGGGGGCAAAAAGTTTGATCTGAGACTTTACGTGTTGGTTACTTCTTTCCGACCTCTGAAGGCTTATTTGTTCCAACTCGGCTTTTGTAGGTTTTGCACGGTGAAGTACGACACAAGTGTTACGGAGTTAGATAACATGTACGTTCACCTTACGAACGTCAGCGTGCAGAAACATGGCGGCGATTATAATAACATACATGGAGGGAAGATGACAGTGCAGAATCTGCGGTTATATTTAGAAGGTACGAGAGGCAGGGCTGTCACTGAGAAGTTGTTCGCAGCCATGCAGTGGCTTATAGTGCATTCCTTGAAGGCTGTTTCATCCGTGATGGCTAATGATAGACATTGCTTCGAGTGTTACGGTTACGACATAATAATTGACAATCAATTAAAGCCATGGTTAGTGGAAGTAAATGCGTCCCCTTCATTAACATCGACGACGGTCAACGATAGGATACTCAAGTACAAATTGATAGATAATATGTTGTCGGTTGTTCTTCCACCGGACGGTGTCCCCGACGTTCGTTGGAATAAGATACCGAATGCCGAAGCTTTAGGAAATTTTGACCTACTCATTGATGAAGAACTGTTAGAAAAAGACGAACCTGCAACCCACAGTCGTGCTGTGAAAACTAAGTATAAGTGAATACAACATAGATGTATTTCTTTCATTGGTGCAGATTCTGTTGTATATTAACTAAACTAAATTTAGTCAACTGAAAAAAAATGTTCACTTAATTGTTATGATGTACGCTATACGTTGCGTCTAATTTCCGCTAAATCACAAGTGCATAAACTTATTGACAAATCAAAATATTATTTGTAAGAAAGTGAAAAATATAGTGTGATTAATTGGTGTTTAGTGCAACGTGCCACAAAATCAGCATTACTATGAACTATAAGTTAGTAAAAGCTAATTTCACGCTGGAGTTGATATCACTGTTGATACGTTCTCCGATAAAATATTCGTGAGGAAAACATTCAACATTCAGACTTTATCGAAAAGGTTGACATCGATACTAAGCTCTTATATCATTCAAATGTTCTGAAACAATTGTAGCTAGCGAGAACGAATCAAGAGTGGGGCGTTATTGGTACTAGCGTGGATTGGCACTCACAATAGTCATGGCAATCAAAGACAATAAAACTGATAGATATCCGGGGAATGTGAAAGAGCCATTGTTTTGTAGTATTAGAGAGACTTTAGTTAGTATTGTGTTTATATCGGTCGTTGTTATGTTCACTGTCCATTCTGTTAAAACTGCTTGCGAGTAAAAAATAAAAGTAAGTAAAACATAATAGAAATCCCTTTGCTGACAAAAACTTCGTTATTACAAACATTTTATGTTCCCATCACATGTTGCGACCTCGTAAAACTGCCACTAGACTGTGTAAAATTAGAGAGTGCATCAAAGAAGCCGACGTGCATACGTTGCGATTTGCATTTTAAAGTTTGTGGTGGAAAAATAACACTGGCGGGCCATTCTATATGCTAAATAGTAAAGAACTTCCTGGTCGTTAATGTTGTACAAGTTTGTATCTACCGCGACCGCCAGAACTTGGCTTTGTTCGCAACTTTATAATTTGGCGCTCCACGTACTCTTTGGGAATTTACGAACTTTTTCTGAATTATTTAGCTTGTGTAACGCGTTTAGGCTTTTGAACGAAAATTTGAATGTAGATTCGTCGTGTGTTTCGGCTGTGTGAATTTTTTATGCCTTCGTTTTAAAATAAGTGTAACTTTGTGACAGAATTTTAAAATCTGTTGGATGCAGTTTGCAATTTTATAATTATATTTATTATAGACGGATATATTTTTATATTTTGGTTAGGGTTGCTAACTTTGCTTCAGCTTTTTAATTAGGTATTTGTCTTCATTTCTTAGAACTATTTTGTGGTTAGCGATGAAGGGGTTAATGCCTTCAAGCATCAGTTTTATATCCAGACGATAATGTTAAATAATATACAATTATATTGTATTTTTGTAGAAATTAAAGGTGTGTAAATGTATATTATAGCATTTTGAAAGAAGAACCCACGGGGAGTTGGTGCAATATTATTAAAATAACTTTTGTAATAACGTTTTTTTGCGCAATGTACAAACTTTGGCAACTGTTTCGTTATGATTTGTTGGTTATTGTTTTGTTATTGTATGTGTAATGGATATCTATGTAGATATAAATTTAAGACCTAATTTTCTAAATACAACTTAGATAAATATAAAACACGTTATGTTTTTACATGTCACATTTGATGATTGTTTTTTTGATATCAAAAGGGATTGCATATGTTTTAATATGACAGCTTAAGTTTACAAAAGGATAATAAATACTGTAAATGATTGATTTGTACGTGATGTGGAAAATATTAAAATTTGATTCTCAAAGGAATTGTGGGATCAAATAATACGCAAACTGTCAGAATAAATTCGAAAAAAATATATTTTAACACGAATAAATGTTTTATCACATTATTTATTCTTTTATTGTTTCACGATTCTTTTATTTTCGGCCAACGCTTTTATGAATATGCGAATTGCGTATACTAAATAGCATTGTTTAATTTGCATTTATATTCATAAATATATTCATATTCAGAAATATAATAATAGAAAGCTTAACAGTGAAATGAATTGTAAAATGAAAGCAAGGAAACAGATTATGAACAAAACAGATTATGAAGATACAAAGAGATTTGGATCGAGCTATGCAATTCTCTTTGTATTTTGTTATTTTTGTTTATGTTAATTTTTTCCATAAAGTTAGAAACGGCAGTCTTTATGATTTAATACATTGTGCAAATATATAAAAGTTTACTAGAACATACTTTTTTACTGATTTTGTTGTCTCTTGTTCAAAAAAAGGTGAGAAAAGGATGAACGATATTTAGTCCTTTAAAATGAGTCCACTTACTTTTTATGAAAGTAAAGACAAGTTATTAAAATCACATAGAATATTTAGAATTTTATTAATAATTAAATAGTTTGTAAAAATTCTTTTAGAGCAATGATAATGCTGATGCACCGTCTAGTAAAGTGGACGAGAATTATCATGGACTACGTTAAAAAGTATACTTTGATGAATTTAGTACAGCTATCAATTTAATAATACAATTTTCACCGTAAAATTTGACGCGGCGGACGGTGAGTACGATGTTGAGAAGTGTATGTAGTCTCCTTAAGGCGGAGTTCAGATAACAAGTGCTTCACACAAGGCCGATCGTTCACAAGAGCAGTACAAGCATGTAGCGTATGTTATTTTTTCATAACTTCCATTTATGCGTTCGCAAAGAGCCGGCTGGAGAAGGTAACTTATAAAAAGGTTTACACCAGCAGAAGTACAGTGCAGGTTGAAAATCTTTTTTTACATTTCCAATCTGAAAATATATTACAGTTGGTATACCACACGGCACGCTTTGCGCAGTGGCTACGTGATTAACTTTCTACGCTAGGTGTCGCGCGTTCGATTCCCGAACTTCCGAAATATTTATATGATCCACAGATAGTTGTTTCGGGTCTGGTTGCGTGTTGTGTGTATGTGGAATATATATGTTTGTAAACTGAGGCCACGATACAAGAGAAATGCTAGTTTGGGGCAACGTTTTTATAAAAGACCACAAGACATGCGGTGCATAGTAACGCACTCTTTATTTAACATTTGCACTATAACAAATAGCGTTGAGTGTTACGGTAACTGTTCAAACGGATAACTTTCAAAACACAAGAACTACTGCTGCTGCACTACGTGTCGCCGCTTCGATTCGGCACGGAATAAATACTTATGTGGGTTATTATGTGGTTGTTCTTGTCCTGGGTGTTTGTGCATTTGAAGATTTATTTTTGTTAACGCACCAAACAGCAATAACATTTGTAATATGGGACAAAGTTCTTTTAAATAAAACCGACAACCGTGCGCCTTCACCGTTACGCGTGAAAGTAAACAGATGGCCCACATTCTTCGGTCCGTGTCTGCAACTTTTATAATGGATCAAGTATCAACTACATCTTCCAACATCGTCCGCTGGTGACCGCCTCTCCAAAGTCCATTGCATTTAGGAGCCAGAAAAAAATTACATTATTAATACAAGATATAAGATTTTAAACTGACATAGTCACTAACACTACATAACAGCATCACGCTTGTATTCCTCAAAGGGTTAGGCAGAGGTGTACTATTGTACACCCATATTTTGCCGATGTCGTTATTGAGTACCATATAATAGGGAGCGATCCTATTGCCATCTACCAGGCACAGTTCCAGACTCTGTGCTGCTACTGAGAATTTACATACACAATAACACTTTGCCCGACTCGGGAATCGAACCTAGGATCTGACGCTCAGCAGTCGCGCTTGCGACCACTAGACCAATGAGGCCGTTACTTAAACTATGTTTTTTATAACTTAAAAAATGGTATTTACCATGAATATTCCATTGAGGTTCCAACATTTTGACACTATGGGGGAACGAGGTATGGTGTTCCTCCATTGAAAAGGGAGGATCCTCCGACCAGGCAAAGTGGTTAGCCTGGCGGGCCGAAGCCTGACGATTGATGGCTCGACATTCGTAGGTATGTATATGTGTTAGAATCGTTGTAAACTTTCATTGTACGATTCAGGGTGTGTTGTTGTAGCTTAACTCCGATAGATGGCGCTTTACTTTATGCCATGTTGCGAGTAGTAGTCGCTACAAGCACTGTTGACGGATAAATTAAATATCCCATTTTATGTTCATACAAGATGTATTTCAGGCAACTATGATAAACTCAACGCGGTTGACACGGTGCGCTTGCGCTCGTACAGCTTTTATTTTATTTTGTTGTTCAGTTGTGTATCAAAGGTGTTTGATAACACTGAAAACAGCGGTTGAGTCTAATAGATATACGACAGAGCTCCATTCTCATAGCTTCGCGTCCTATTACAAGTTACTGCATACTTTTCCTGTCGCATATTGCAGCGAAACGGTATGTGCACAATGCACATTACATATGTAGTACACTCTACGACTTAAAGGAATGTTTGAGTTGAAGGGTATTACGAATTGTTACCAGTATTTGGTAGATTTGTCACTAATGTTTTAATCAAAACACAATGTTAATACACACTATATTTACAATTCTTTATTGATCCCATATCATCACTTTATCGTTCATAGAAACTGAATACTGAAATACATTTTTTATGCACTATGCATATTGCATATGCATTTCATACATATAAATAAATATATGAAATGCGTTATTTTAATAAATCGGAACCTGTTATATTTATTCTATGACGTAATGATGCCTGTGTAGTAAACTCAAGTTCTGAAATTGTGGAAAGAAAAAAAAATACCATGAGCAGGAATCGTGCACGGTTCCAAAATGGGGGATGGCCCTATGGAGAAGTGTCTAGCAAGAAACATACATACATACATACATATTATGTATTGCAACAGTAATAAGTCAATAAAACTCCATCTATAGCTGAAGAGTCAAGTAAAATTCAATACAAGTGTTTTGCATTTTAGTATCAATTTGATAAAATGTTATTAGCAACATGTATTTTTAAAAACAGTATCCGAGCATACTATCTCCCTAAAACAGGCACAAAACTTTTCAGCCTCTGTTAAATCAGTTAAAAAAAAGTTAGAAATGTCAGTAGTAGCCAGGGTATTTTTTTCGATCGATATAACGCCAGTGGAGCGGGCTCGTGAATATTTTAATGTCACGTTTTTGCCCCAAGCTTAGGACTGCGCGGTAACTTGGATTGAAAAATCCACGAAGCGCTTCGTCACCATCGAAGTTATTAATCACGTTGCGGCGGAATGGCAGAACAAAAATATACTACCTATTATGTAAAATTTGGCCACTAAATTTTTTCCATTCATCAGGTAATATTCACCATGATTAATGAAAGTTTCGTAAGAGTTAACTAACTATCGACCGTGATATTCCAATGGGAGGGAGACGACAGTACTGGTCTGAGGTTCCTCCCTTTCAAGATAGGTACCTCATTATTCCTATGTGGTGACTCCGACATTATGTCACTGGTTATCATCACCATCACCAGTCGCCAAAAGCCTCTTGCTGAGTATTAATATCATTTAAATAGTAACAACAGCCGAGTCTCTTAGTAGAGCTCGGGGCTCAGTCTAAGCAAGTTCCCCATGTTCACCATATATCAACGTATTAGCGACCTGGATAGACATGGCAATAGGATAAGCCCTTATTAAATGGGACTCGCTAACGGTATTGGCGAAATATCTGTGTACAAATAGTACACATCTGCGTAAGCCTTAAGGTTATTACAAGCTACATGGCGCTAAAAAGCGGCCATAAAGCGTCCTGATATACTCGTAACATGTCTCCCAAGAATATCTAAATCCCTATAACCAAAGTTTGAGTTAATGTTGCAGGCAAAGCTAATATCATCTAGCAATAACTTATCAGGTTTAACGACAGTAATAACGTGTTATACTGACAGCTTGTTCACCTCTCATCATTCTCTGCTCTTTAATACTGACATAAAGTAGTAAGTATTTAATGAACTTGATACTATTAGTTAGCATGTGGCGTTTTGTTATTTCTGCATGCAAACATGAGAAAATCAGTCAGGTTAGCATTTGTTTCGGGACATAATTTTGTCGTGATATGATCTCGTGCAGTAACAGGTTTTTAAAGGCGTTATCTCGTCTTGTTAGTACTACAAAACTCTGTCGTAGCAGTCTTGATGGTCTGGCAGGTGATGGCATTTATATTTCTGTAGTCGGTTAGCATATTTTAAATCACAACATAATTATGTAAAATAAACTACACACTGTAAACAAGCTAGAAATGTATGATGATGTAAATTATTATGATTGACTATAATAATAATTGATTATGGAGAGGAATTAAAGTAAGTGGATAGTGTGTGACAAAAAAATTAATATAATATTATAAATAAAAAAAAAACCTATTTTTACACGAATGCCTGAACAGATTTGGATGTATGGGATATCGTTAGAATCCTTACATCATCCCGAGTGACACTGGCTATAATTTTTTGAAAAAAAATAATATGGCGGCAGTATGGCTCAATGATAAAAAGTGGAAAAAAAATCTTCAATTTTTAACAATATGGGTGTCAAATTGAAGGCCTTGATGAGCACATTCCAAAACTATATATTGCTTAATAGCGGTAAACAAAAACTTGTCATTAAAATAAAAATAAATAATTAAAAAACACAACTGCCCTGCCAAAAAACGAACTAAAAAAAATTAATCGGTCGGGGGACCGTTCTGTGGAACACTTTTTAATATAAGAGGTCCCCCAACTGCAATGACAAATTTATTTACTAATACAACTTGTTTTTTACTTTTTAGTTCGTTTTGTGTTTTTTAATTGATTTCATTGTTTAGACGTTTTAAGCAAGAATCTAAATATTAACCATTTTCGTTAACTGTCAAATTTTAGGAGGATTGTCAATTTGACATGTATGATTTTGGGGGTCATGACCCCTACGACCCGCATCTCGGACCGCCACTGGTGCTTTCGTTGTTTTACATACTGTATATGAATGTATTTGTGTAATCTCTAATTGCGATTAAGATACCACGGATTATAAATATAGTATTAATTTCGTTATTACTATGAGTACGTAATTCGCTACATGAAATATGATCAATTTTTTATTTTAGATCCGCAGCCGCCATTTAAATAAATTCAAACAAATACTTATTTTTATTTTTTCAAGCTAAAAAGTTAACATCCCCGTTCTATCAACCAATATTTCTATGTCAGTATCTAAACTACTAGTTCCGTCATTCCAACGGTGAATGGTGAAGGGGGAATTGGCGGAAATTGCACTCAATTGGAGACATCGTTCCAAGCCTACAAATTACGAATAGCTACACTGAATGTTGGAACCTATAACTGGAATCTGTACATCCAACTGTTACTTTATTATTAGGATACGCGATGAACTGAATGAAACCTACTTACTATTTATATTTTTGTGTTGGTTAGATCTTTTAAGCCAGATGAAGTGAAGTGGTTTCAGTGAATTACTCAGAAAAGAAAAGGGAGAATCTCATATGGGTGTAGCTTGTTTCCAATAAACTGTTTATATCAAGCTTATCTTCCCCGAAGAATTAAAGCAGAGGTGTACGTACTGTTGTATATCTATATTAAGTCCCATGTAATAAGGGACGACTCTAATTGCTATACATCAACATCATCATCTGCCTTGCCTTTTCCCAATACATTGGGGTCGGCTTCCAATTTAACCGGTTGCGGCTGAATATCAGTATTTTACACGGAGGGACTGCATTCTGACCTCCGGCACCCAATTATTGGGAGACACTGATACTCTAAGATTAGACTGGTTGTCAGAGTTTTTGGGCTACTGGTACCCGTAACGGCTTAACGTGCTTTCCGAAGCACGGAGGGGTCTCGATATGTAAAAAATTGTCACTCATCCAAGTTATCACCTCGCAGATCGATCGATCTGCGCGGTAGCTATGTACCTACGATTCTCTAGGATTAATTAATTTAAGTATTTGTACCGTATGACTTAGTCACAAAGGGTGGACTTCTACTTAAAACGACGTTAGCACTAACGATAATTTTAACGTAAGTGGTTGGTATTCTAGGCCTTTCACCATTCGTTATCGAGTGTCCAATTTGCGATTGAGGTTGGGCACCAATAATCATCGGAAACCCAGAGTGAACTTTGTCTCAACACCGAAATCTAACGAGCGATTTTGATGACAAATGCAGGTGGAAATTTGGGTCACAGTTGGGTTATCCAACAGTCTTAATTGGACCATTAGTAAACTTTTGTGATGTTATAAAACACATCACATTTCACAATAAAAATATCTCATTGGTCGTAATTAAGGTTGCTGAATGTAAGGTTCTCAGTGTGATTCTCGGGATGCATAAAGTCGTACTGGTTTTTTTTTGGTAGGACATTTTTTACTTGCCGACTGAAGTTTTGGAATTATGATCTGTAGGAGCAATGGACTCAATAACAGAATTGATACAATAGTACACTTCTACTTTGTTTTGTTACGTTATTTCATAAGTAATATTCTATTTACCAAGTTGTTACATAAGTAATATTCCAGAATATTCTTCAACTTAATCTTAGATCGAGTCGCTGAAGTTAACTTATAGCTTTTCCGAACTTGCCAAAAGTTATCAAAGTTCAGGTTTAATATGCCCTAGGAACTACTTAGTATCATGAGCGGGTAGAGGGTTTAATGAGCTCTTTGGAGCAGAAAGCGGTTAAATTTATGAGTGTACTGCAACTATAAATTGTGGTTGTGTCTGTACTAGTTATGACGGTAGATTAATATTATATTGTAAAATAATATCATTTATTTTCATCGCTTCATCGGTGTAATGGTCGGAAATGTGGTTGCCGGACGGCAGGTCCTTAGTTACAGCCTGGGATTAGTATGGACGATAAATGTGAGCAATAAACTCGCACCTGTCAAATGGAAGCTAATATCGTCACGATATTACAACTCTGGTAAACTCTTTAGTCTATTCTGTAAGTACCTAAATCCGGACTGATACCGCAATACAAATTCACATTGATTTGTTGGTAAAGTCAGTTGTAAAGCGGTCCAGCAACATCGAATATCAATACATCAAATATCTATTGACACTTCAGTCATACATTCGTCACTAGATATACCGAAAACAAAAGACTAACAAATTAGCGTTTCAGCCACTAAACAAAGGCTTAACAATATACACAAACGACATGAAAAACGGCAAAGTGAAAATCTAACCAGATTTGGGATTTTTAGAAAACAAATTTGCAGTTTCTAATATATCAAAAAAGACTCAGCCTCGAATAGGCTTACATTTCCGGAATCAAGCTGGAAACAGAAATATTTTATTTGAACCAGACAGTCACATGAGCGGAACCGAAGGTAATGACTAGTGCAATAAATTTCCCACCCAATTTAATTACGGTCATTTAAAATACTACGAAATACGTTTACGACCTACGTGGGACGATATTACGAGGAACATAAAAAAAATGAATGAAACAAGTCGAAACGAAACGTTCATAATGAATGTTACACACTACACGACACACGGCAATTTATGTAGAACTACGTTTGCCACGTAGCAACCGCTACGGCGTAGTTCGTAGCAGATGTAGTGTAGCCATAACTACGCGGCTACATTACGCCGCGTGGAACCGAATCGTTACGGTGAAATATTTGTATTATTATGGGCACCTTTCACTCTGCCTTTATTGGTATTTTGGAGTAATGTAATGTTGCGTAACGGGGTAAGTAGAATCAAGAGTCCTACCAAAGTACAGATTGTAATCTGTTGCGGTATAATTAAGGTGGGTTGTATTGCATTGCGTAGTGACGAGCTGCCAGCCCATCCTTTCCTTAGTTATTATTATAACAATGGCCTTGTCAACTTTTACGACGTTCGCGGGATGAGAACAATAAAATTATGTACTCGTATTTCGGTATGTTTTTTCTTGAAACCCAGATAAACGTGAACATTTCAAAATTAAACGACATTTTAGAATTGAGCCGCCTGATAAATGACGACGACTGGTTTACTAGAGGTAACTCAATAAAACTCCCAGTAAAACGTCAACTCTTTGAATTATTTAAGTAACAAAGTTAGTTAAAGTAATCATTGACTTTGAATTTCTTCGCATAATAAATGCAATTTAAAGACTTCTTCGTCCTACAGTGTTTCTCTTCTATTTCACTAAACTGAAATATAAACGAAGGTCTGGTGTTTATCTATGTAATGTGTAAAGAAACATAATTTAAGGAGGATAACAGATAAGTTTACAATATAATTGCATTTCTGATATCTTTTAAATTAAATGTGACATTTTTGCAGCAATTATTGGTCTTTGACAATCGACATAGTGGAGCAATTTTATTGAGTATCTGGAAGATAAATTATCCGAATAGCTCGCGTATGGGCCGCGCGGCCATAACTCTTAATATCCGGATGCTTAAGGTTCTATTTGCTTTATCATACATATAACACAGCAACATTGACCTAAATCGACAGTTGCGTTCCTCAAAAAGCACGTTAAGCCGTTGGTCCTGGGTGTTATACGAATGTTGAATGTTTGTCGTTACACATAAGCCCAAAAAGTCTGACAAGCTAATAATTGGGTGGTGCAGGTTCACAATTTACGTATCTGTACACTGAACAATGGAGATTGCATAACACCTAAAAGAAGCAAAATCAAAACTGCCAATGGAGTTGTATCTGCAAGCAATTTAGCAGTTTCCAGTCATAAACCGGTTTGTAGTCAGTCTGATCGTAATTCAAGTCGCACGTGCTCGGCCGCGCCAAATGCAATTTGGTCGCAGATATACAATTTCGAAGTGCGATTAATCGCAATTTGTGGACTGTCTACTCTTTATGATCAAAGTGGTCAAGTATGAAATTAATCTAACTGAACTTTTTTTTCGTCGGGTAACATACATATATGAGGCATCAGCACATTGCGAAAGGCGTACGTTATAATGGTTTAATTGTCTTTTTTGCTTTAAATCATACGTAAGTATTTCGTTCGTACATAATATTATTCATCATTTTGCATAAGACTTAAAATATTTTTAGCTTATGACCTGCTTTTGTACTATATCGTTCGTTCTACAGCTGAAATCATTAACTATAGATCCGTGGCTATATTAGAATAGTTGTATTGATGGCATGATAAATACATCGTACATTAAATATCTTGAGTAAATTCAAAACAAAATTTGCAACACAACACAACATAATCAACAAAAATTGCTTTTATCGCTTGCCCGAGCGAAGTTCGTCTGTTCGTTGGCGTTCGGTAATAACTTCACAAACAGAGTTACCATCACGATCCCAGCCTTATTCACTCACTAGATACTGTATTATGAAATTCTCCATTTACAGACATAAAACTCGTCGGGTGGGACATAAAGTTTTATTTTTACTACACTTCCGCACGTTTCCATAAAAGTTGAGTGCTAGCGAGGTTGCGTTTACGTTTGCGTTGATGAATTTTCTTAATGAAATGGGTACGTATGAATCTAGGCTTAGCTTGAGGCGACACAAAATGAAGAGGATTAAGATAAAATGTTCGTAGCAAATGAAAGGATAACTGTAATGTCTTTGAAAGTAGAAGTTGTTTTTTAGATTGTTCCGTTTCTGTCGTGTTTTTATGAATAAGTGCTGTGTTATAAAGATTAGCGCGACAACAAAGTATGTATGATGAGTTTTTTTTATTAAGAATCTTTATTGTACAAAGAAAGATTTGTCATAAGAAATGTTGCTTATTTTTTAAACTGCAATAAAGGATTTTTTTTGTAATTTAAGAATACTTTGTCTTTACATTTTTTTGTGCATTATACACAGGAGGTATAATTTTGAAACAAAATTTTTTTTTTCAAAATTTCATCTGTATCAAGGTAGTTGTTGTTGTTGCTATCTGTTGAAGATACATTTTTTTCCGTTCCACCTAGCACAGAAAGCTAACCGCTTAGCCACTGCGCCAATTGCGCTATCTATGATTTTTTTTATAATTTTTAACTAGAAAAAATACATTATTCTTAAATATCCAACGTTACGCATAAATATTATGAAGATCTCTAAAAATATCACCTTATGTAACGAGGCTGATTGCCTCAGATGTCATACTTACCGCAATAAACCTCTTTCCTTGCTACACCCGGTTTGAGAAGAAATATTATAACATACTAAAAGGTGTCTACACGCTTCATGTCTTTCGTATTGCAGGGTTAACACAGACATTCAATTGAACGTCAATCATCGTGAAGTGAGGCTGACACTTGACGTATTCATGTTCCATTTGAACAGTTCATGCTCTACGGGATAGATGGCACTACCTCCGTTCTTTGGCCATCATATGTCAGGCTTTGTTGCTTTTTATTTCGCTTCAATTTTGAGATGCATACTATGCCTATCACTCGTGACATCATAAAGCTTGGGTAGCGGTCGTGTCAGAGCGGATTTATCAGAGATGCGATGATTTTAACAATTGTCAAATAAGTAATTAAATCTTCGTAATGTTGAGGTTTATTTGAGAGAAACTATATTGTGACGGCAGGTTGGCGCCATATATTTTGACTAGTGTAAGAGAAACCTTAGTCTAGTTGGCACACTAGCTAAGCAATTGGCTTTTTGCCTTACGGGTTGCTGGTTCGATTCCGGCATGGAGGAAATATCATATTTGTCCCACAAATAGTTGTACCAGTCGTAGACAGATAATGACCTAAAGGGCAATATTTTCGCAATGGTAAAGCTATTGCTACGATGATTATCCCATAGTCTTTCGAATTTACCGCGTGTTGTACGCTACGCCAGAACATTCCTATTAACGACGTAAAAAATTCAAAATCTCTAAAATTTAATAGCTGTGTATAAAAAAATCAGTTGAAAGCGTCTTTTAGTAGAAATGAGATTAGTGCTAAACGGGGCGCCAGCTTATCTCCAAACGGGTGACGAGATCTAATTTATCTTGTAAAAGCTAACGATTGCTTCTGTCCTATTTCTTCGAAGAGATGAGACATTTTGTCCAAAAAAATATATCATGATATTTACGCCTGTATTCGCAGAAGGGTTTCGTATTTCATTGATGGCATTATTGAGTCCAATGTAAAAGAAGATATAGGCGGCCTATTGCCATCTGCCGGGCACAATTCTAAACAGGCTGATACCAATTTTTTTTATAAAAATCCGATATAAACCTTTGACTACCGAATTGTATCCAGAACCCATAGATTTAGAATGTAAGTAAGCGAAATTATAAGTCTATGCCAGAACCACACCCAGACCCTCATCAGTCGTTCTTACGACCACTACATTTAAGCAACCAACACTTGACAGCTATGTACGAATATCAGTTGTAAAAAGTCCATTTCTTGAGACCTTTATGGGGGAACCGTTTTCATAGGTTCCTTCAGTTCTACCTCTGTAGAATCATAATCTGTCACATGGGAAATACTTGAATGCAATCAAAAGATTAGCCAGCGAGCAAGGATCATTAGTTTTGTAGGTGCACCCACGTTGTAGAATGTTTCGATGGATATTGTTCAAAGAGAAAAATAGTTACGAGTGATTTACGTTTGAAAATGTCAAATTCACTGAGTTGTTAAGGCGATTTTAGTTTTTCATGGTGGGGTTATAAATTTGTAAACGGAGTAGCTTAACTTAACTTTATTTCTAGATACATTTATTTATTATACTTTTTGCTAAATCTAGACTTAAATGCTTTTTTTTTCATCCGCAATACCTGTCTTTCCGGAATTTACTTATGATCTACGGATAGTAGTTTCGGGTCTGAGTCTTTGTGTATGTGTATATATATGTGTTTGAAAACGCACCCACGATACAAGAATAATTCATAGTGTGAGGCAAGGTTATATATATAAAAAAATGGATTTGCAGTTGTCATGTCATTGTTGGTAGGCTGAAATTGATTCGCAGTCCAACTATGAAAATAAAGTGTATCATAATATTCGTAGGGTCGTTAATAACTGATTGCTGTCTATTTCCACAGGGCGATCAAACAGCAAATAAACGATATTTTAATCGAACCGTATCGAGTCGCGGTTGTAATTGGGATCGCTCAAACTTAGCCCATGTTTGTCCAATAATGAACGGTTCGCTGATATTATATTATAGGTTTATTAATTAGAAGTCTTATGTATGATGTATGGGTTCGGAAAATTTGTAGTGAAGGTATTTTATGTCGTACTATGTCATAAATTTCGCATTGGTCTAGTGCTTATAATCGCGGCTGTTATTCGACCCTCGGTTTAGGTAATATTTTATTGAGTTTTCATGTTACAACATTCTCTGTAGCAGGCTGAAGTTTAGAATTGTACCCGCAGCCTAATTACCGATGTAGCAATCAGTTTGCGACAGGCGTAGATCGCACGATAGCTTCTGTCAAACGTCATTTTTGTATCATATATTGACCGAAAACAGTGAGACTGCTGTCGCGTGGTTGTCGCGTTGCTGTCGCGTTGCTGTCGCTTTTTTTACGTAATCAGACTGCCGGTAGGTGGCTCCTATTATATGGAACTCAATAATGACATCAGCAGCAGCATAAATAAACTACAAATACGGAGATTTTCAGGAGATTAAGCGTTAAATAATAATCTACGAATATACTGGAAATACAAGAAAGTTTTCAAATAAAATTCCATCATCGTATTTTTTAATGAAAGCAAAAATAAGTATTTTTTACAATACATTCAATGCAAAATATTGTACTGAAAATATTCCTTTATTTCGAACCTGATAATTCCAAATTCCTTCAAAAGTATAGGTAAAGAGTTCACTCTATAATTCCATGCAGGTACTTGATACAAGTGTCACGTTTCTGTCCACCACCCCATAATCACGGGGGTTCCTTTGATTTGCTGTACGGTAATGGACTGTAATTTTAATACACGTTTCAAATCATATCAATCATTGTACATTCATTTCCAATATAAGGAAAGAAATCATACATATTCGATACGCCGAAAAGCTTAACTGTAATAGGTATTATCTGATACCCCAGTCAGATTATCGCCATTGATTGTGCACAGTTCCAATACAGGCTTCGACTGGGAATTTTTCTTACAGAATAACCCTACTATATTTTCTCCGGCCTGTGGATCAAACTTTCAGATAGTCCGATATTATGTCCGATACCAGATGTCAGAAACATGTTGGGATGCGAGATACTGAACCAAGTTATCGATAAAAAATAAAGAAGCGTAACATAACATAACATCACGCCTGTAATCCCCGAAGGGTTAGACAGAGGCGTACATTTCACCGATGCCGATATTGAGTTCCATGTAATAGGGGACTATATAGTAAGACATATAAAAGGCTGCTACTGAAAATTTACATACAGAAAGAAGACCCAATAACACTTTGCCCGACCCGGGATTCTAACCCAACCTAACGCGTAGCAGTCACACTTACGACCATTAAACTGATGAGGCAGTCGAATAAAGAAACAAAAACATAAAAAGCGTTTCGTACCTTTTGTTTGCATGCGTGAAGTGTGCAGACAAGCGAATCAAACACCACTCCATTTGCTGCTTCGCAATCACGAGGACCCTCAACTGCTTCCACGATCCATTAGACATTGCCCCAATTTGCACAGAATTTTTTCCTCTCAACCCGTAGAAAAAAGATGGAAAAATATTTATTATTTCGCCGAGGTCAAGGATTTGAGATTATACCGCGACTTTTTTATATACCCTGTAATGAATGAGACGTGAAAGCTTACCTGAAAGGAGAAAAAAAAACTGAATAGACCTCCTTTTATGTAAGTTTGGGTTCGTTAACGTGGGAACTTAATAAGGTTCTTATTATTTTTATTTGTGCAAATGAATTGCGAAAGTAATAACTTAAAAAAAAAACATTTTCGTATGAAATATAGTTGATCATAATATAATTATCACATTTTATAAATCATTTTCATGAAAATGTCACGTATTCTGCACATGAATAATTCTTTTTTTTTTAATTAAACTGCCCTTTATATGACTCTTCTTTCAACTTGTTTCAAATAATGTAAACAATAAAGGACCCATATTTAGTTGCAATTGGATTTGCCCAAAGAATAAGAGCAATTAAAGTTGATGCTGTGATGATTTATATATAAAAAAAGTTATTTTTTAATAAAAGTTTGTAGACATTTTAAGAAACACTTTCAACTTAGATTGGCCTTTGAAATAAGTTTCAAAGTCCAGTTTTTTATCAAAGTCGAGCCTCCAAATGTATTAAAGAGGTGGCCGTCAACATAAAATTGACACTTTAAAGACAAATAAAATCGATGAAATTATGTTTTCAGATCTTTTTCTTTATGAGTGAATATTATAAATTAATGGATTACAATATCAACACTTTATTTCATGAACTAGCGGTTAAATATGTTACTTTTTTAAACGTCTGATGCCATACACCTTTAATCATATCTACTGTTTTATCCTGCGAAATGAATTGCACCCGAAATAGAATAGAAACAGTAAAAAATCTATATGGTATTTTCAAATGGTTAACTACAACTGGTTCTAATAGATGTCGCCATCGTCGCCATAAAACAGTTAAAATTAATGTGGAAGATGGATTCTACATAGCCATCAGATATCCCAATAGCTCAGAGGCTTGAGCGGCTGGTGCATTTAAACAGAAGATCTCCGGTTCGATCGCGGTTTGTATTTTTCTTTCTACAAATATGTATTTACAACTTTATAAATTGCTGCGCAGGCGTTAAAGGCTCATAGAGATATTTTAAAATCCATATGATAAATTTACTATACTACTAATGGACCAATAAAGTGAATACCTACTTTCTGTTATCGTACGTTACGAATTTTGATGCCAAATAAATTGAATCTCAACCCACGATACGCAGAAACAAATTCACGCTCTTTTTATGTTTCCCTGTAGTTTTATAAAAAAACTGAATACGGAATTGGTTGAACATTTACATAAGGAAGATTTACAAGGACTCGGTTCGCCTTCGTTACGCAACTGTCAGCTTTTTCTGATGCTGATCTTTTGATTACGTACGTGTGACATGGGGCTAGTGTGTGAAGTAGGAAGAATAATAGTCATGTCTCGAAAATACGGGATAGTATAAACAAAAAGTAGTTATTTTGTAAAAAATCTAAAAAGCATGTCTTGTACTTATTGTATTTAAACGCCCCACACTAGTAATAATTCCTGTATCGTGGGTGTGTTTACAAACACAAATTCACATTCATAAACATAGACCCGGAACAAGTACCTATTGGCCATATATATATGTTCCGTGCGGGAATCGAAACCGCGCGTAACGCAGTAGTTGATCGTTCAACCACTGCGCCAACCATGCCATCAAGAACAAAATCAACAAATCCCATGATGTAATGACATAAAAATAGAGATTGCATACTAGCTAGCCATACAGAATTCCCCTGGCCATCCTTTTTCGGACAACATGCATTGTATTACATTAAGCGATTTCACACAGGCTGTATAGAGATAGCCTAGTGTAAGGGGGTCCAAACTTTTGTAGTTCAAGCCGACGATATTCATAATTCATAATGGTTATAATTCATAACATATTTTTATTCAAATTAATATATGTTTAAAAACACGAATTCACTTCCTCTCTCCTACATTTGCTGTGCTCGACGGGGTCCACAATTCGATCTCATAGTTTTAAGCCTACCTAATACCTAAGTATTACATTGTGGAACGCAAATAATGTATTGAATATTGAGAATTGAGTATTGATTGTCATGTTCCGTGTCGAAAAGCAACATCGAGAAAACAAAAATTTGGATTGCCTCGTCCTTTCTTTAAGTCGTATAATAATCGAGTCGTGGAGAGCTTTCATCCCATCTTTCTATCTACTTTATGATGTGACATATTGCGCACAAAATAATAATCTCATTAATTTTTTAATTTGCGAACGGTTGCCTGTGCACTATAACAATAGATTTTTCTTTATGTCTACCTTGCGTCGCGTGACAAGTTAAAAAAACTGTATTGGAATCACAGAAGATATATGATATACTTAATAGGTAGGTAGTCTGCAGTAAATATCTAGAGCGTTTATAGGATACTAGCTTCTGCTCTCGGCTTCGCCCGCGTGGCTTACGAACCCGTACATTTTTCCGGGATAAAAAGTAAATTCCAGACTATATATAATCTCTGTGCTAAATTTCATCCAGATCCGTTCAGCCGTTTTGGCGTGAAAGAGTAACAAAGATCCATCCATCCTCACAAACTTTCGCATTTATAATATTAGTAGGATAGGATATACTACAACATGTAAATACACATCTACACAGGTAAATACAACAATGCATATATTGTAGCGAAGTCAACACATTTCTTTTGTTTCCCTCGTCATCTTTTTGTGAAAACATAACAAAGAAATAAAAAAGCGTCATCAAGTTTATTCCCTAGCTGGCTGAGCAGAGATTGAGTGTCGGTCCCTATGATGAATGTTAGGCAGTTGAATACAGTGCCTTCGCCAACCGTACCTTTACGATGTTTTCTTTTCAAAGTTTAAGTTATGTACACACTTCAATTTGCAAAACCAGTGTTTTTTTAAAAATATGCGTGATTTTCAATTGTGGTATCCAATAAAACGACTAAAGCCATCGTTTGTTGTTGTCGTTTTTGAAAAAACGAAAACCGTGTATTTAGGTATACCGATATCAATATATAAAGCCTGACAAATATATGTTTTTTTGCTTTTACCGTAGCCGCCTAAAACATTGGTTCACGCTGAAATCAGACTTTGGATATTGCGTGTAGCGCTATCAAATTGACATCCAATATCCCAGCCATAGCAAAAAGGTCTATCAAGGCAAAATATTTTACGACAAAATAAAAAAATAGACGGTAAAAAACATCATATCTCTGTTTTTTCGAAATCCAAGCGAGAAAAATGCAGGTAGATATTTTCTTAATATCAACTTAGTCCAGATAGGATATAAATACTAAATCATGCGCATAAAATATGAAACAGAAACTCGGCGTCAGTTTTAGTTCCCCTCTAACATAAATAATTCCAGCCTATTCCTTATAGTTATAAAAGTTCGCATCTTTTATATGAAAAGGCAGATTATCGCGGGGTAGTTTTGAAAATGATACAAACATACAAAAGACGGGAAAATATTGAGCGCGATTTCCTCGGGGAATTGAAGTCGCCTCTACTAAAATTGGATGGTAAACTGAAGACACAATGGGTTTTATTTTTTTACCTTGGCACTTGGCGAGAGAACGTGTCCTTCTATGAAAAATCTTTCATCGCTTGTCCATCAATCAATGTTGATCTTTTAGATTTTTTGTTGAAAGCTTTCGCTTTAGCAGCATATTCGCTTCACAATAATAGCAATACATGTACAATAAAAAAATATGTAAGTAAAATGTCTAGTGGTCGCTTGCGCGACTGCTGAGCATGAGGTCCTGGAGTCTGAAACTGTGCCCGGTAGATGGCAATAAGCTGGCCCCGTATTACATGGGGCTTTACATTGGCATCGGCGAAATGTGGGTGTACAATATTAGGTACAACTCTGCCTAATCCTTCGGGGAATATAAGCGTGATGGTATGGTATGTTAGTGTTGCAGTACCAAGTTACAGTAGTACTTTTCAGTGTGGGTAGATAATGTATACTGAACTCCATTAACATTTTAACGAATCAAGATTTCTTGTTTCCTAGATTAAAAACTAAAAAAAAAAACTATGAAAGCCATTACTGATATTCCTAGTTATTGACGTACATGTCATTTTATTCGTATACTAACTGTCTGAGACATTAATTATTATCTCGAAGTCCATCATTGGTGCTATTATATAAAATCTAAAATTATCTAAAATGAATACCATAAATATTTTATATAAAGTGCAAATACTTCAAACTCGACTTGTTAATGGATGAGACGTGTCACCGTAAAAAAAAATTAAAATTGACAGTGATAAATCAAAATCATTGCGAAACGTTTTATTTTAGTTTTTCTTGTGAGTGTATTTTTATTTTGTAACAATGTCTTCAATTTAGAATTTTTAGTGCGTAATGACACAGGACACGAAGAAAGTATCTATATATGGTAAAGTTACGCCACCAGTCATGGAGAAAGGCCGAGTGACTTATTGTACCGACTTGGAGAAGTCTGTGATAATGAGTAACTTCGAGCGCCGCGGGTGGCTTCAAGTAGGACCCGACGACGAATGGAACTTTTACTGGGCCTTCACCCAAAACTGTCGAAACATTTTTAGTATCGAGAGCGGCTACCGAATGAACGACAACCAAATGATAAATCACTTTCCTAACCATTATGAACTGTCACGTAAAGATTTATTGGTAAAAAATATAAAGAGATATCGAAAGGAGCTTGAAAGAGAAGGTAATCCCTTGGCTGAAAAAACAGACGTCCCATTGCCCAACGGACAAGTGATCTCGCGTTATATACACTTAGATTTCATACCTGTTACTTATGTGCTGCCTGCCGACTACAATATGTTTGTTGAAGAATACAGAAAATCTCCTCAGAGCACATGGATTATGAAACCCTGTGGAAAGTCACAGGGTGCAGGAATATTTCTCATAAACAAGTTGTCGAAACTTAAGAAGTGGTCCCGCGAAGCGAAAACACCATTTCACCCCCAGCTGACCAGTAAAGAAAGTTACGTAATATCACGTTACATCGACAACCCGCTCTTAATTGGCGGAAAGAAATTCGATCTCCGACTGTACGTGTTGGTGACGTCATTCCGTCCGCTAAAAGCTTATTTATTCCAACAAGGTTTCTGTAGATTCTGTACAGTGAAATATGATACGAGCGTTACAGAACTGGATAACATGTACGTGCATTTGACTAATGTCAGCGTTCAGAAGCACGGCGGAGATTACAATAGTTTGCATGGCGGAAAAATGAGTATACAGAATTTCCGTCTATATTTAGAAGGTACACGAGGGCGTTCTGTTACCGATAGGTTGTTTGCAGAAATGCAATGGCTTATTGTTCACTCGTTAAAAGCAGTCGCACCTGTCATGGCTAACGACCGCCATTGCTTTGAATGTTACGGATATGATATCATAATAGACAATACTCTCAAACCTTGGCTTGTAGAAGTTAACGCTTCCCCATCTCTTCAGTCGACGACTCATAACGATAGAATATTAAAATACAAATTAATTGACAATATTGTGTCCGTGGTTGTACCACCAGATGGCATTCCCGACGCGAGATGGAACAAGATTCCCAATGCAGAAGCACTCGGTGATTTCGAATTACTTATTGACGAGGAACTAATGGAAAAAGAAGATGCTAATTCACGCTACAACAAATTTCATCGTGTCCGACAATAATTTATTGTTTTAAAAAATTGTTCATTATTTAGTAAAACATCAGACTCATATAAGTAATTTTATTTGAACAAAGCAGTAACAATATAATGTATGGATCATATTTTAATTTTTGCGACTGGCTCTCTCACGTTGCAAAAGCTCCAGATCCGCCTTGTACATAGAATCTTCGTCGATGAGA
The DNA here is from genome assembly GCA_947562105.1 of Shargacucullia verbasci. Lineage (NCBI taxonomy): Eukaryota > Metazoa > Arthropoda > Insecta > Lepidoptera > Noctuidae > Shargacucullia > Shargacucullia verbasci. Next base: position 7,942,665 of record OX387289.1, on the reverse strand, counting down.
ATTTGAAAATCCCCTAAAGCCTCAGCGGTAGGCGTTTTATTCCAGCGTGCGTCCGGGATTCCGTCCGGAGGCAGAACTACCGATAAAAGATTATCCACGAGCTTGTACTTGAGTATCCTGTCGTTAACCGTCGTAGCCGACATCGATGGGGAGGCGTTCACCTCTATGAGCCACGGCTTTAAGTTATCGTCGATGATTATGTCGTAACCGTAACACTCGAAGCAATGGCGGTCATTTGACATAACGTGGGCGACGGCCTTTAATGAGTGCACTATCAACCATTGTATATTCTCGAACAGACGGTCGGTCACTTCTCGACCCCGGGTTCCTTCTAAATAGAGCTTTAAATTATGTATGCCCAGCTTCCCTCCGTGCTGACTATTGTAGTCCCCGCCATGTTTCTGTACACTCACGTTTGTCAGATGAACATACATGTTGTCGAGCTCAGTGACGCTCGTGTCGTATTTCATTGTGCAAAATCTACAAAATCCATTTCGAAACATGTAAGCTTTTAAAGGGCGAAACGACGTAACGAGGACGTAAATCCTTAAATCGAATTTCTTCCCTCCGATAAGAAGCGGATTATCTATATAGCGAGATATGACATAAGTATCTTTACTCGTGAGATGATGCTGTAAGTACTTCTTCGATTCCCGAGACCATTTTTTCAGTTTCGACAATTTGTTAATAAGGAAAATGCCAGCGCCTTGGGATTTGCCGCAAGGTTTCAAAATCCAGGTTGTTTGTGGAAATTTTCGGTACTCTTCGACAAACATGTTGTAGTCGGAAGGTAGCACGAACGTTACAGGAATGAAATCTAAATATAAATAGCGAGTGATGACTTGCCCGCTCGGGAGTTTCACTTCAGTTTTTTCCGCAAGGGGATTACAGTCTTTTCCCAATTCTTTTCTGTATCTCTTTATATTCTTCACTAGTAAATCTTTACGTACTAGTTCGTAGTGGTTTGGAAAATGGTTGATCAATTGATTGTCGCCGAGTCGTAAGCCACTTTCTATGCTGAATATGGTTCGGCAATTCTGAGTGTTCGCCCAGTAGATGTGCCAGTCTTCATCAGGCGTCACTTGTTTCCAACCATGTCTCTTGAAAGTGTTGATCACAATAGATTTCTCGAAATCTGTGCAGAAATTCATATGCTTCCCATCTGGTGGAGAACTTGATAGGCGGCTGTATATATTTACTACAGATTTCCTACTGTGAGAGGGTATCATTTTAGAGGATCGCATCACTGAAATCTAGAACAAGACTTTAAAAAGTAGAGGTGATGTTGTATCTACGTGTAGCAACAAAATACTTCACGACCATCCAAACTATTTTTGATAGCAACTACCAATTGTCATGTCAGTAAACGTCATTGTCATAGAAACGCGTTGTATTTTTGGTGTGGGAAGGAATTTGTTTTATAAATCCATCGTCATAGAAACGTTTTGTATTATTTGGGGAGGGAAGAATGAATTTTATGCTTTTGTTTGTTTGCTTTTAACTCGTCAAGTGATGCAAAGTGTGTATTGTTTATCAGTCACCGGGGTCCGTTTGACTAATAAAGAAAAAAAAAACGATAACAATGCTCATTCATACAAGGTACCTAACTTCCACCGTAAAAAACAAGCCAAGCACATCAAAGTACGAAACTATTAAAAAATGCAAAAGTAGAAAGTAACAAGTTTGGAGAAGCTTTAAGCATCACGAAACTCTTGCCTTCGCCGTTTCAATTTTTAAGGATGCTGAGCTTCCACATGTAAAATTAAATGTAGAACTTCATTTTAGCGAAATGTACCTATGTTGAATAACGGCTTATCTGAAATGGGGAACTTATAACATCCTCGAGCAAACAACTTATCTTGAAGCTGGAGTTTACAGGGTAGGGATATCCGAAACTACGGACGCTTTGATACTTTGCCCATCCGTCAAATGCAGGGTGGAAAATATTGTTGATCTGTACCTACTTAATGTGGGCTTGTGAACCTCTCTTTTCGTAAAAAGCTTTTAAAGAACATTACTATTCAACCATTAGATGGACCAAAAATATGTATATGTTCTATACAAAAATGTTGTATTAGAAATATTGGACTTGGATTTTTACTCGTAAAGTCTGCAATTAATATTCTCTCGTGAGTTTAATTAGCATACTTGTAGGTAGAGGCAGCGATAAAAGATGTTTCCAAGATATTGCAACCTTCAGGATCTTCACCAGATCTAAGATTTTTTGTGCAGAGGTATTACTTTGAATGTTTACGTCAATTTACGAAGTCATATATTTATTTCCGTACACAATTTCACGATCTTAGGATTTTAGATCGTACAGATCGAATTTCCGGCTGATTCGAGCAGCTGACTTTGTTCTCCAGGCAATACGATCTGTACGATCTTACCTGATTGCCGACCTTACCCGAACTCACCTTATTTACAAACACTGACAATTTAACTTTTTAAAATACCTATTTTATATAATGTAAGCTAATCGATATTGCATGTGCAATCGGAATCATAAATTAATGGCCTTACCAAATGGCCGCTACAACCGAAGCGTGGTGCATGTAAACGCCACTTGAGCTTAGCGGCCATAAATTCATTTATTATTAAACATTACGGCCATTTATAGCCACTTATCTCCCTTCCCTACTAATTCACGTCGATAGGCTGTGCGTTTGGCCGTTATTCCCAACTCGATGTACGTCTTCGCATGAATAATTCAATCATCCGAGAGGGAATGAGCTTTAAGTATTAATGATTTTCTTTTGTTATTATGCAGTGAATCTTAATATAATTGTGTTATTTTGCGTTAGAATCGTATCTGCATGTATTGCTTATTTTGCGTAAGCAAAAGTATATTTGAGATGTGGTTTTTATTCGATAATGGAAAATATTGAAATAATTTTGACATTTTATTTTTTCACTTTTTATTATACATATATTGAAACTTCAAGTTAAACTAAATCAACTTTCACCATTTACTGCTAAAGTGTCCGATAAAAATATAACAGTTACAATGTCTCTGAAATAACAAAAATCAGTCAATAGATTTAGCTGTTATCGAATTAGAGTTTATCTGGATGATTTACTTATCAAACACTTATGAAATAGAATTTGATCAGCAATCTATCAGAAAAGTTAGAGATAGACAATCTGCCAGTTTATCGGCAAGCAGTGAAACAGGCCCCTAATATTTATTAATAGTTAAAAATTCTTTTAGCTATATAGAACAGTTCGTGATGGTACTATCCAATGTGGGTAAAACCTTGATGTCAGTTATGAGAACATGCCTTATGAACAATTATGCATATACTCGTATTTTACACTAGCTTCAGCCCGCGACTTCATCCGCGTGATTTACATATATAATTTATAGCCATACCATAGTACTCGGAGATAATGTAGCTATCTATCGGTGAAAGAATTTCTAGATTCGGATCATTAGTTCCGGAGATTACCCCCTACATACAAACAAATTTTAGTTCTTTATAACATTAGTATAGAGTTCAAGTCATGTCATGTCATTATTCGATATATCATTGACTTTAGTATATTCAGAAATGGAAAGCCATAGAAGCGATGAAACCATTCTATAGGTGTCGCTACAGAAAAATTGTATCGATAACAGAAAACATCGGGAGTACAGCGGCATGGCGGCACCTGTCTTCTAAAGTGTGAATTGGAATTGCTATGAAAATAGTTCCACAGACTTTTGCACTTCTTTTTGCTATTTCTTTCCACGAAAATTTCTTCAGATTTTTCAATGCTTTGTGCAAAGAAACTTGTGTATTTTTTTTTTCTACATTAAGGTAAAATACTTTTAATTATAGGTAAGGGGCCTGTTTTGTATTACTGAAGGTATCGAAATCTCTTCCGAGATATTCACTAAAACGCCTCTTTTGTAATTCCATACAAGCTTACCGTCAAAAAGTATTTTGCTGTTCTCCAATATCAAATAAAGAGAAATTTGGAAATAAACTGAAGGCTCCATAGACACGCTCGCTGACGCTTATATTTATATTATTACATAAGCTTATAATATTAGGTGTCTCTAAGACACTAAACTGTCACACGCGTGACTGCTGAGCGTGAAGTCCTGGCTTCGATTCCCGGGTCGGGCAGAGTTTTTAACCATGGAGATTCTCAATAGCAGCATGGAGTCTGATACTGTTCGGTAGATGGTAATAGTCTCGACCTCCATTATATGAGACTTGATAACGGCATCGAAAAAATGAAGGTGTACAATAGTATACCTCTATCTAACTCTTCGGGGAATACAAGCGTGATGCTATGTTGATGCGTTAAACTATTGTCCCTCTAAAAATGTAACACATGTTAAAAACAAAGTGTTCGAAAGCGTGCGAGGAAGTAAATAGAAACGCTTAAAGTACAATGTGGAAGTTGGTAGGAATTTATTGCTTCTTTGGAACTAGCGCGGTAGTAGAAGTAACACTTTTCTTAGAACACATGTTTTTAGAAACAAATATGAAAGCATACTTTCATGAGTCTGTATTGTAGGTACTCATTTTTACACTGATTGCGTGAGTTATGTTACGTGTATGGGATTTACTGGAATTCTACTACTTATACATAATGCGCAGTCTCATTGGTCTCGAAGTCAATTGCACGGCTGTTTTGGGAACAATTCTCAAGTCGAGCAATTCTCAGTATCAGTCCAAAGTTTAGAATCGTGCTCGGTAGATGGCAATAGATCCCAGGATCGTAGGAACTTAATATAAGCATCCGTGAAATGCGGGTGAATAGTACATTTTTGCAGTCATGTTATGACATCTTTACGCAGGTTTGAACTCATCAATCTGATTGGTACAATATGAAGAAAAGCTCATAGCATAAATTATTCTTGAATAAATTTATTCTTCCGTAAATCTCTGTAGTTTGATAAAGGTTAATTTACCTACATCAAGAGGAAACTATCCGAGAATGAAGGTTCATTAATAGGTAATATATAGATAAGTATAGGATGAATTAAAACTCAATGACTGGAAAATACTCGTAGAGATCACAAGGTAGGACTGGTCGGATTTTCAAGCTTGAGACATTACGCAATACGTTGATCATTTGCCTAGCCTTTTCCGAACTACCGTGGAGTCGGTTCCCAGTCGAACCTGTTAGAGCTGAGTATCAGTATTTTACATGGAACGACTGCCATCTGACCTCTGGGTTCTGCCATCCAATTACTGGCAGAGATACTGAGAGATACTTCAAGGTTAGTCTGGTCGTTAAATTATTTGAGCTACCGACACCCGTAACTGTTATAGATTGTATGACATCCGTGACCTGCATATCGTTTTCGAGGCAGAAGAAGTCTCAATGTGTGATAAATAGTCACCCATCTAGGAAATGACTGCAGCAAGCGTTACTTTACCTCACATATCGACGGAGAGACTATGAGCAAAATTACCTACTTTATTTTTCGAAAGAGGTTATATAAATAAAGTAGGTCATTTTGCATTAACCTTATAAAATTCATAACACAACATAGCATCACGCCTGTATTCCCCGAAGGGTTAGGCAGAAATGTACCATTGTACACCCACATTTCGCCGATGCCGTTATTGAGTCCCATGTAATAGGGGGCGAGCCTATTGCCGTCTACCGGGCACAGTTCCAGACTCCGTGCTACTACTGAGAATTTCCATACAGAATTGCCTTTGCCCGACCCGGGAATCGAATCCAGGACCAAAATCAAATATTTTATTTGTTTATGTAATCTGGAGCGGCTGCAGCAGACCTAACCAAAGTTCTATTATTTACATTTTACATGCATACCGTGTTTTCGATAACCCTCGATAACCCTCACAGGAAAAAAATCTTTTCGGTAGGGGTGAAGTGTTACGCTTGACGGATCGCGGTCATTGACGCGGTATATTGAAGCAATGCTGCAAGCAAGCATAATACGTATATCTTAATAATATAACATAACATAGCTCCATGCCTGTAATCTCGAAGGGTTAGGCAGAGATGTACTATTGTAAACCCACATTTTGCCGATGCAATTATTAAGTCCCATGTTATATACTATACGATAGGAGGTACCCAGACTAGCATAATACGTATATCTTAATAATATAACATAACATAGCTCCATGCCTGTAATCTCGAAGGGTTAGGCAGAGATGTACTATTGTAAACCCACATTTTGCCGATGCAATTATTAAGTCCCATGTTATATACTATACGATAGGAGGTACCCAGACTTTTTTTCTCCTAAACCACTTTCAAAATTTAGCTGATTCCGGCGGACCTCCTGCAGCTAAATTTCTACCATATTGAAAATTGAATTGTACACCTCCATTTTGTCACGCCAATGTAGACCCCCGTCGAGTCTCCCATGGGCCCCTGGAGGTCCACATGGACCGCTTTGGGAACTAATGCGCTAGACTAATGAGGCAGTTAGTCTTAATAATATTACAGCCTATATTATGTATGGCGTCCTCCTGACCGGTTTCGGTCACGGCGGCCAATCTCACCGGAGATTAGCCAACTACGCAGGAGATATTATAGAGCACAAGTGTGTGCGCAAACACAGGTGCTCTCTCTATTCCTTCACTGCCATAATCCGATGGGACGGCAATCCGACACGACCGGAGAGAGATCAGGCGCAGGACCAACGGCTTTACGTGCTTTCCGAGGCACGGTGTGTATTCACATACACAAAGACCCAGACCCGAAACAACTATCTGTAGATCATACAAATATTTGTTCCGTGCGGGAATCGAACCCGCGGCACGTAGCTCAGCAGTCGATCTCTCAACCACAGCGCCAACTATGCCGTCACGTATGGCGTAGTCTTGTGTTGAAGGCCGAGCCCCACTTCGGGTGCCTGAGCCAGCGGAGTTGGTAAGTTTATGCGATACCTAAAATATATCAGTAAAGCAGTGATAGCGTAGCCGGTCAACGCCTATGTTCCAGGCAGAAGGATCTGAGGCATTTCCCGGCGCGCACTGACTTCTGAAAACCTGGACATTTTAGAGGGCCTATAGCCTATAGCTTTTGATGGTGTTCTGAAACCCCTGCCTGTGGGGCTGTAGTGAGCTGGTTTTATTATTTATTTTATAGTATAACGCTTATTGACTGATTCTATTATCTCATTAGGTATATTTATCATCGAATTACGTCTGTACTGAGAATAAAATTCGTTAATCAAGCCATTTTATAAAACTCTTGAACAATTACGATAGAAAAAGTTTCCTAACTTTCATCCATAAAAACTTTCATCTTTAATTACGAATAGACAGTGTGGCGTCTTTCAAAATTAATATAAGTATTATTTTAAGTTAACGCCTTAGATACTGCTGGAGTAAATGAAGGATTTGGGTGAACCTAAACTAAAACTGACTAGAATTAACGATGTATACCTAGTCCACCGAAGCGCTTTTAATCGTTGGAGGTTTAGCTCTAACACATGAGTGTGTGTTTATGAGTATGTGTGTGACTATGAATCACAGATTGTGTACATATGTAATGAACTACAATATACTTTCCCACTTGTAACCGCAAAACCCTCAAAGAGCCTACGTAAACAAAGCCCTGCGCAATCTTATGAATACTGGTATAATAATGCCTACAGCGTCATAAAACTCTTTAAGTTAATGTGTGAAGACTTTCCTAAAATCCTAACGTAATGTTTGAAAAATATATTGCTAATTTAGTTACAACTACTATCTATGATTAAGAAAGTTTTCGCCTGTCTACCAGTACATTATTTTAACCTCTCCGAGTCGATTTGCTGAAGAATTAATAGAAGTAACAGAATCAAAGAAAGTCTTGAAAGTTATATATTGTCTACTGAATCAATTCCAGTTGCTTTTAATATTAGAACGTTTTTCAGAAAAGAAAAAAAAAATCATTCGGAGAATTGACGGTCAATTACGAAAAAATTCAATCTTATTTTAAAATAATAAGACTCAATTTAAAATGCAGCACAAAATGCTATTAACCTCAAGAATATTTATCTTAAAAATAATAGTTAACTTTAAAATGCTTTTGTTTTAGTTATTGTATTAAACTTTCAAGTCAACATTTTGTTTTTATGTATATATATGTGTGTATACGGTACGTGTCATGGATTTGAATCCGGAACGGAATGTATATAAATGTTTCAGATTTGAGTGTCATTGCATTTTTCCCTCTATCATGTGTACTTTATCAAACAACGACATAGGGAATAGTGCAAATATTAACCCTTGTGAGAATCTAACTCGAGACACGTGGGTAGCAATCAAGTACATAACCTACGCAAACCGTTATGTTACGATATACTATGCATATTTTCGCATAAGTATGCCAACTTTTCGCATATTAACGGTTACTTTCTCGAGAACATTGTGTTTTTGAATACAACATGGCAGGAGTGGGAACTGTGAAATATTGTTGGAATGATAAATGAAGTCGCTCCTACGTTATTAAGCGGCTCTATGTAAATTATCTGCTATAATATGTTACGTGCCAGCCGACATTATACCTTTAGAATTTATGTTTTACGAAACCCATAATGATGGTGTCAGTATTTTGACGACTCGTTTGGCGCAGTGGTTGAGAGATTGACTGTTGCGCTAGGTATCACGGGTTCGATTCTCGCACGGAACAACTATGTGTATGATCTACGGATAGTTGTTTCGGATCTCGGTCTTTGTGTATGTGAATACACACCGTGCCTCGGAAAGTAGGTACGTAAAGCCGTTGGTCCTGTGCCTGATCTCTCTCCGGTCCTGTCGGATTGCCGGATTGCCGTAGTTGGCTTATCTCCGATGAGATATCAATATTTATTTTGAACTAGAAATAGGGTGCCAACTTGATTTGGTGCCTTTCATATTTTTTGTAGCAAGGGTTAGACAGAGGTGTACTATTTTGGACCCGTATTTCACCGAGTCCGTTATTTAGTATTATGTATTAAGGGGCGAGGCTATTACAATCTAACGGGTATGAATCCTAACACCAGGCTGCCACTGAGAATTTCTTAACAGAAAAATTGTCCGATCCGAGAACCGACACCAGGTTCTAGTACTCAGCAAACTAAGCTGTGCTGAGAACTACAACATCAATGAGGGAGTTAAATGTGTTTTATCATGAAGCAATAATAATAATAATAACTGAAGAAGAAATTGCTTTTAGCGATAAGACCGCCATTTGTACCCTATGTGTAAAATGTATTTTCGCTTTGTAGTTTTTCCTCTGGTGTACAATAAAGAATACTCTATCTCTATCTATCTATCTATCTATCTAATAACCCTGAGCACATCACTATGACAATGCAGCGATTTTAAAAGTTAACTGAAAGAAAAGTGCCCTTAATCGAGCTGTTAATAATGAGCTGATATTCAGTCATTACATTCGATAATTGCAATTCATGCTCCATTGGCTCTATAAGGATCGCTGGCGCAGATTTGCCTGATTGCTCACATTCTTTCAAGATCGGCGCAATTCGAGCGAAGGGCTCGATACATTTAATGAGTTCAGTGAAGATTTGAAATAGGGGCTGGTAGCTAAATAGCTAAGGTAGAGATCGGCCAATATGCCAGCCAGATCAAAGATCCAGTTTGAAGCGGTCAGTCTAAAGATTGGAAACCATTCATTGCACATCAAGAATCCTAGGTGCTTCGGTTAAGATGTTTCGCTACTTGTATATTAAGCAGCCGATCCCAGCTGCTTAACGAATACCTATTACTATGACTATGAGTCTAACCAAGCTATGCTTGGTTTATCTCCCAGTTATCAGACAAAAGACAAGACACCGAACCCAAAAACACTGTAATTATTTTTCAAAACGATTTTATACTCTCTGATCAAAAGAATAGATTTTTTATTTCAAACAAATTCAGGCACTATTATAACGTTAAACTAATTGCAGATACATGTATATATTTTATGTAGGTAGTTTTATACTTATTCATTAATATCTATACTCGAAGTTAGCCAACATTTGCGGAAACTAATATTGTTTACAGAAGCCAAAGGCAGATAAAATATGGTTTTAATTTTCTCTGAATTCCGTGAATCGGTGATAGTGCAAAATATGGAAGGTATAAAATAAAATTACGCTTAAATAAGCGTAGCTTTCTCAGTACCTAACGGATTTATATTTCACTGAAATGAAACATAAAATGTTTTCTACGGAACATTTTATATTTAACTTGGAAAAAGAAAGCAATATTATATTTCTATGGGTGTCAATTGCCATTATGCTTACACCTGCACGTTAAATTCCCCTGCTGGATTTTCTTTTAGAATTAACGTCAGGTAAGAAAGAAAGAAATAAAGAAAGAAAATCATTTCTTACAGATAATATTGATAAAAGTAATACATACTAAAAGTTAGTTTCATCGCGGTATTAAGAGGTATTGTAACTGTTGATTATAAAATTTGTAAAATGTTAATTAATCTTTGATTAAATCCGCAGTCGGACGCCAGCGATTGACAAACATAATTTTTTCTATCGTCTCGGTCAGAATCGTCCACCGTTTCAAAAGCGCGTGACAGTCAATGCAATTCTTTGTTGAAAGGAGGCTTCATGAATATAGATAGCTAAAGACATTGCCAATTTTTAAGTATTCTTAAAAAACAATTTGAACTGCTCTTAAACTTTTGGCTACTTAAATATGTGTAACTTACCATTACATAGTCCATTGAACAAAATAATACGGAAACAGTTAGGTATCCAACTTTGCACCCTTTAAATTACTCTCGTGCAGCTATGTTTGCTCATATCGAGTGTCGGGGAGCTCGTTTATCGCAAGAAAAATGGAGTCGCCTTCGTATTCTTATTTCAATTGAAGTTATTCACAAGCAGCGTTTCAAGCTGCACACTATTCAGCATGAATTTATAGCGGGAAGTTATTTCAGCCGCAGTGCTTTTGTCGAGTTAGCTATTTGAGCTGTTACGAATGGCGCTGGTTGAAATATTAACGACTTTAAAATTGAATATAGGTTTTTGTTTTGTTGTTTTATCTATGGTTTATGTGGTTAGTAAAAAGGATTCTGTGGGAATACTTTTTTTACTATTTGCTTCTACAGAAACTATATGCTGTGTTTTCTGCCTGTAACTATATTTTATTATATAACTGTAAAGGTTATGCGGGAAACTGACTTACATAGGATGCCAGCGTCAAAAAGTTTATATAGTCCAAAGTCCAAAATAAAAATAAAGTTATTTTTTCCAACAATGTCTTGGTTATTATTTACTTAGAGGATGTTCATGAACTCTATCATCGAGAATAAATAAGACGTCAAATGTATAAAAACGCAGACACTCTTAGACGTCGTCGGCCCGTTAACCGTTGTTTTGAGGTCCATTAATGTCATCGATTGATAGAATATGAGATCAGCCGACGTTGACTGACATTTCGTACTACCAACCTTAATCGATCCATGACGTCGGAAAGGTCTTTCGGACGGGCATGGTAAAACCTAACGTTTTGAATTGAGATGGGGAATCAGAGAAAAAAAAACATTAGACGCTTGAAATTAGACGCATTAACTAAAAATGATGTAGTTTTTTAGAAAAATGATAACATAGTCAGCAACGGCGTTTGCTCCACCCACAAGAGTTGACCAAAAATAGAACATGTTACCAAAATCCTCAGAATCAAACAGTCCGTGTTTCAAATGTTCTTAACTTGTACAGTGCGTATAATGAATAACGTCTGTTGTGGTTTGCTTCGCCCCGATATCAATCCTGCTTATTTACTCACGTGTGTGTAGGGTGTGGGCGCCCTCCTAATTAACATTAAATCCATGTTTATTTTAATAATAATTGGATTTGTGATAAGCTAATACAGATTATGCAAATATGTACATTATGCTACCTGTACAAATTGTTTGAAATGCATACACTTCGATGACTGTCAATAAGAGGTGTAAGGATGTACTGTTATAGTATCAATGGTACAAACTGTACATTGGAGGTACTATGCATTGTAATGTTATGTTACGTTAGCCGAAAAATGTATGAAGTAGATGATATTATGAATACTAAACTTCTAATTCCAATTTATGTTTATGGCGCCATCGTTATTCGATGATTTTGATATAAAATACTACACTTTATAGATAAACCCCGTATAGATTTAGCGTCATCATGAATTAATTATTCATTACTAGCTTCCGCCCGTGGCTTCGCCAGCATTGATTACGAACCAGTGCATATTTTCGGGTCACACGTAGCACGATCTAGCGTCCTAAAGCAATTGTGACCGTCGAAAGTTATTGTTCTTTCCCTGGGGAACAATACTTTTTTCTGGATGAAAGGTACCCTATGTCCTTTTCTGTACCCCTGAAAACGTATACTTATGCAAAATTCCATGACGATCGGTGGAGTGGTTTTGGCGTGCAAAGGTAACAAACAAACTTACATTCGCATTTATAATATTATTAGTAAGGATCATTCTAATTTTTAAACACATTGGTGATATCACTAATGAATCCGTCAAGTGACGCAAAGTAAATACTTACAAAACAATGGATAAGAGACTGACCTCCAGTACTGAAGGAGCGCTAACAGACTATAACGTAGGTATTGCTGAGATAAAAGCCTTTTTTCCGTGTAAACATGTTTTCGTCGGATAATGTAATATTGGATTAAATGCAGGGTTTAATTCAAATCTTTAGGCAACCTTCAAGAACAAGCATTTGTTCATAAAACCTGCCGAGCATTTCATCAACCCCTTGGTTGAAACGTTGACACAGACATTTTTCCTTTATTTCATATAAACATGTTTTGTGTCTTATAATGTAAATGGAAAAGGGATTTAATTTAAATCACTTCGCTGGTTTCAAGAAAAAAGGGATGAAATAATTCTACCTCTATACAAAACAGTGGGCCAACATTCAATATTATTTAATTCTTATTATGGAGTAACGCAGCTTAAAAAGCGAAAATTACATTCAATTTTAAAATCGCATCTCAATTTTCTCTGTATAAGGTATGAATCTGTCTCTCATAATTAAATTTTGTTTGGAATCTGTGGATTAATAACATTGCCGGTACAAAATGAACTTGATAACTGATTCGGAAACGAAGCACTACAAGTAAGTCTTAAGTAAAATGAGGTGAATTTCAAAGGCTTTCGCTTAATTGGAAAATGAGATCTTGTTATATTCAATTTGGTGAGTAATATTGGTTAAAATTGATTAAATATTTGAGAGAGGATCCTAAGGAGTGCGTGGGAAGAGACTGTATTTTGGTATACAATGTTTTGATAATATTAGAATATCACATTCGGCCTACTTTAGTTGCTAAGGGGCGCCTGCTTATAGCCTCTAGTCAAAGTAGGTAACATATTCCAAGGGTGTAGTAGGACGTGGTTAAAGATCAGATCTAGTATATTAACTGATTGATGCCGTGTGGATCCCAGCAAAGAATAGAAAAGGGAGGTATTCCTGTATCCTCTGTGCAATTGTATACCCACATTTCGCCTATTGCCGTTATTGAGTCCCATGTAATAGGGGGCGAGCCTATAGCCATCTACTAGTCATACTTCCAGAATCTATGCTGCTACTGAGAATAAACAAACAGAAAAACCCAATAATACATTGCCCAACCCGGGAATCTGACCCAAGACCATACGCTCAGCAGTCGCGCATACAACCGTTATACTACTGAGGCAGTTGTACGATAATCGCTAGGTTTGGAAAATTAGTATTAAGGTTGATAATGTTTCAATTCAGTCAACTCCAGTTAAGCTCTTATACCGACATGTTTACATCATAACAGTTTGGTCAGAGCCCGCGGTATTAGTCCCCAGACCGCAGCTTGTCGAACATAATTAATTCCAGCCCACAAATTTTTATAGTCCCCGTTTATGGAGGTATAACGATCTGTTTTGGTGAATAAAGTTTCTTCTTTTTTGTATGTTAGTGTTAATATTTCACTTGTAATCATTTGGTTACGCGAACTTTTTATATCATATTACTTTTTAAGCGTTGGGGAAGGAATTAAACCCCTATCCAACCCTGTCATGTGAGGTTCTAAACATAAGAACCCGCAACCCGTAGTGTGTTATCTATGGAAATATTTAGCCACTGTTAGAGTGTTACTTACTAGTTATTTTGCAATTCTGAATACTCCATTAATATAAATTCCGACTCGAAGGACCAAAAACTTCCTTCGAGCCCTTTTCATAACAATAATCAGAAACAATCTGACACGTCGTATTTTATAATTAAAATAAACTATTTGTATGCAAAAGCAATAGCATAAAATTAAATACATGCGTACATACAGTCAATGTAAACAACATTTTAACAAATAGTAACTAAAGACATTAGGGTTTTTGTTTACAGTCATATTTGTCTTAGAAAAACAAAGAAAGAGCGAAGTTTTATCTCGACTAATATTAATTTTACCCTTGAGAAATACTTGGTTGAAAGTACCTACGTAGGTTACTGAGAAAAATTGGACAACATTACGAACAATAAGGTGCTGACAAGTATTTTAGATGATAGTGTAAGTCTCGAGCGTGTAATAAACATCTTCTTGAAATTTCTTGAGAAGATGTATCGCTCATGTGGGAGGTGAAGAAAATCATTATTATCAGTATAAAATGGTATCTTCGCGTAAATTGAATATGTTCATCCAATATGGAAGCCAGTTTTGTAATATAATGTTATCAGGGTATCTGTTATATGAAAATTGCTGCCTATCTACGTTATATAATTATAATTTATTGAATATACTGCTTGAGAATAACATTATTTGGAATAAAGGCAACAGTTTCTTCAGACATTTTTTTTTTAATCAAGCAACATTGAACTCTATTGGAAACATATTTTAATATAATTATCTGATCTATAGTTAGATGCATCGATACCTAATCAATCTTTGTCTTATCTTGTGGAATCTTAAAGAATATTATCAGATCCAAACGATAGTTACTTACCCAAAAAGTGTTCTACATTTATATTGGTATTCAAAATAAATATAAACCTAGTTTCACATAAAGTACTGAACACACAAACTCAACATACTTCACATTTACAATAATCCTGATATTCACATATTTCCTTTGCCAGCACTGTACCGGATATATCATATCTGTGAGCCGCAGTACTTTGTGCACTCAAATATAAATATTTGTCTTTGGCATATATTTATTTTTCCAACTTTACTCTGAGGTTGAGCTAGTTTTCTCATAAAAGTTATGTGCTCTGAGAGAATATAAATGTTGCAAGCATAGATGTTTGAAGTGAATTTTATAGCAAAATATAAAGGATGGACTTTCGATCTGAATCCAGCAAGTTTGAATAAGAAAAATAAAAAGAGTAGCGTAATTAAAATTTCAGTGCGTTTAAAATGTTTATTTTTCAATTGCATCGTTTTTATACGAGAAATTATTATTATATTATGTCACAATTTTTCAAAAAGGGCCGTCAAAGTACTCACAAATAGCGCGAGCGCCGTCACAGCGCAGTAACCTATACAAGTGTAGGTGCATAATATGAGATGAAAATGAAGCAAAAAGAGACTGCATGTTTCGTATTCACTGTCGTTCAATAAATACATATACTCTGTATGATGTATGGACAGTCACTGCCTCGGTACTTATAGGAATCAATGTCATCATAACATTAAATAAACCAAATAAAGCTTGAACTCTAGACTTCTCCATACTCGCAACTCTTAATTTTTTAGCCTAATATCACACGATTACTTTTAAAAGAATTTCAATCTACGTACGTTTATTAACTTTGAAAGAAATTATCTCTTTTTAAATTAAGAAGTTATTTTTTAATCCCGTTAAACCGTTGTTCCGCATTTATTTTCACAAAAGCATTAACGAGAATAAACTATTTAAACAAAAGCGAAGCCAGTTTCGAATTTCTTGTGATTGTGTTGCTCGTACTAATGATATTATTATTTTATACGAAACCCGTTCAAGCAATACAAAATAAATTAAAGTATTCAGCTTTGTGACCTTTTGCTTTGTGAAAACAAATAGATTGATCGACTGTAGACTCAATTATTACCTTGTAGCGACTACTACTCTCAACATGGCAAAAAGTAAAGCGCCATCTTTCGCAGTGAAGCGACAACAGAACATTCTAAATTGCACTATGAGCGTTTACATCAATTCTAACACATATACGAAAGTCCAACAACAACCGTCGGGCTTCAGCCCGCCAGGCTAACCACTTTGCCTGGTCGGAGGATCCTCCCTTTTTAGTGGAGGAACACTTCCTCGTTCCTCCATAAACCTAATTAGACAATGGTATATAGATATACATAGACTGTGGTTGGGTGTAACTATGAAGAATAAAGTTTTGTTTGTAACGAAACACTGTTGGATTATCATAGAAGAGATACTTGCATGATATGCATCTCTACTACTTATAAATCTACTACTAAATCTAATAAATCTCACTTATTTACATAGTAGTCAAAATTTTATTGTGCTCGTATCTTTGTAGCAAATCCGATCAACGAAGTTAAGTAGCGATTGCTGGTCAGCTGTTACTGGTCAATTCTTTAATGGGCGAACGATCTTCACACATCTAGGCAACTTTCTGACATATCCACTGCACACTCGTCTTTATTTCGGTAAGCACGTTAAACAGTTGCCATGTGTTATACGAATATCTCTGACAGTCTTTAAGGCGACTGCCTTAAAGACCAGTTGTCCGACTTTTTGGGCTGCTGACTAGCAGCCCAAAAAGTCGGACAACTGGTTTAGCCTTAGGTGATCAGTGTCTACCAGTAAATAAGTGACAAAGGTCAGATGACAGTCGCTCTGTAAAATACTCATATAGAGCTGAATTTGAGAAATTTGTAAGACTGAGAACAGGCAACCCTAGGGAGCTAGGGAAACTTTAGTAATAAAATCTCGCATCACCAACCTCTTCAAATAAATAGGCATAGAAACATTTCATAACGTGTAGAAATAAAGATGAACATTATCGAGACGTTCATAACGAAAGTTCGGATGTTCGGAACTTGGAAAAGGGACCGCAATGTGATATTAATACGTTTTTTATCTCCAATAAGCCCACGGTAATGTTGATCTAAAGATCCCAAATGTTTCTCTGATCGTTGTAAAGGCATCTCCGCCAATCAGAAAACAATTTCCTTCCATAGATCGCGCGGATGTAAAAAGCAGCAGATTGCGTGTGAACTCACGCGAAAAAATGGGTTTTTTCTATATATTTCCTAAAACACCTATATGTACTCGTATCTTATATATAGAAGGCTGTCGTTTGTAGCGTGTAAAACAGCTCCAGATATAGAGAGATGACTGAATCAATTTCCGCCTTTCAGCTTGTCTGGTTTCACCTCACTTCCGCTGTTAGTACAGTCAACATAAAAAATAAGTTATGATTCGTAGAATTTCGCTGAACTAGCTATTAAAAGTAATGTAAAAAATGATTTAAATAAGTACCAGTTTTTACATTTCTCATCTGACTCTGTATGTTATACTTTTGCTTCTTTTCTTTCTTGATTGTACAGTCGAACAAAGCGATAGATAAACAGGTTACCAGTAATACATATTTTGTTTTAAATAATTGAAATCTCTCTTACATAAAGGTCAACTAAGTCTATAAATTAAATGATATATGACTCGAATACATTCATAATTTCCAGAGAAAACATTATTTAAATCATATGGAAAAAAGTGGTTCGGCTGTACATCGAGGCATATTATGTTTTCCACGTGACTTCAGATGGTATAAACGCGCCTAACATGTCATGTATTTGACGGTGAGAAATACATTCTTACATAATATAAAACAAAGTCCCCTGCCGCGTCTGTCTGTCTGAACGCGATAAACTCAAAAACTACTGAACGGATTTTCATACGGTTTTCACCAATGAACGTAGTGATTCATGAGGAAGGTTTATATGTATAATTCATTACGGTATAAAGTATAAAGTAGTAAAGTATTGTATAAATTGACGGAAATATGACGATAATTGTCGAAGATGTCGGAAAATATCATGCCGACTGGGAGCTTTAATTGCGATGCCTAAACCAATAGGGTTATTTATATCATTTTTAAAATATATAATTAGTAAATTAAATTAGACCAAGCTTTTATAAAAATAAATGTAGGCGTATAATGCTACCCGTGCGAAGCCGGGGCGGATCGCTAGTATTTAATAATTATAATAATTCTCTTGATGTTTCACTAATTTATGTAAAAACACGGTAAATCTGTATTTATCATCTGTTTTTCCAACATTTGAACGTTTGCACGTCAGTCAGGCATAGAGTTGGGTTCAATTCCCGGGTTGCGCAAAGTGTTATTGGTCTATATAGAAATTCTCATTGGTACATGGGACTCAATAATGACATCGGCGAAATATGGGTGTACAATTATAATAGTACACTTCTTTCTAACCCTTCGGGGATGCATTTCGATATTTTTGCTAAATTAATCACATTTGTGTTATTGATTAATAACTTTGACGGCACGATTGGCGTAGTGGTTGAGCAATCGACTGCTGCACTATATGTAACAGGTTCGATTCCCGTTACATGTAAGGCAGCCGCAGTTTGTAAGGCCTAGAAAATGTTGTTAAGGCTTTGGGTGTCTATGCATGTAAATATAATAGGTAGATATGTGTTTATAAACGCACCCACAATACGAGAATAAAATTCTGTGAAGGACAATATCTTAATTAAACAAATGAATACCAAAATTTTACATGTCAGTGTAGGTAGGATGACACCAAATGTACGTAAGTACATCTTAGTTCCCATATTCTATCAGAGCAACCCTCATTTTCAATTTAGACTGAAATATCATAAAGTTTCGTGACGTAATGACCGTTTCAGGCACACGAGTTCGTTCCCTTAAATCCGGGGGCGCTTTTAGCTCTTTCGATTATGGAAAAGAGCTTTAAACATCTTACCCCGGACAAGGAATGTTCGTCACGTGTGTAATATGATTGTATGGAAATTGTATGAGTATGTATAAATTAAATAATCTGTCAGCAAAGTGTTGACAGAATCTCCCATGGTATATATCAAGGTATTCTTTAGCGCTTTTTTAAATATATTTGAGTTTAATCTTTTCCAATTAGGTTGGTCTTTTGCAGCATCGCATGATATGTTGTTAGTTCTCAAAAAGCGCTTCTTGTTAGCTTAAAAAATTTTAATAGCTCAATCTTTTGCGCGTATGGCAACCAATATGATTACAAAGGCATCTAAAATTCATACACCGAGCATGAGACAATGTGTAATACATACGAATTGAATCTGAAGATAGGTATTAATTTACCTAAGGAGCTATTTTTTTTGTGGAATATAAACCATGCCATCTGGTTTTTGTAGAATGCCATCCATCATGAATTTGGGGTAAAGTAAGATTTCGGAGTACCTAAATTCCTTTTCAAAGAATCTTTGATGATAGTAAAATGGCACAAGAATAACGTTAACAAACAATACAAATCGTTTGTACGCAATTTTCCATACGCGTTGTGTACAGCTTCAGATTGTGTCGTGTCATGTTCTGATTGACTGGGCTTTTAACGGAATATAGATTGAAACGCCTGTCAGTTGCATGTTGTAGGTATGTTCATACCCCAAATAATCCTACTTGTAGACATTTAAATTGAAATATATAGTGAATTTATATTCTGAAAATTGTTTGCAAGTTGTCGAACTATATATGAATACTGACGTCAAAGCTACTACAGTAAAATAAAAAATTAAAGCATAATTGGTTTAAAACATATTTTACTGTAGAAGTAGAGTATTGATAAATTAATATTACCCGCACTTTTTAGTTTGAATTTAGTAATTACTATGATTTGCATAGCGGTAAGCTATTTAGAATATGAACATTATTGAATTTAAGTAAGATTTATTCGTATTCACAAAGAGGAATAACCTCGGTTTCTGCATAAAACAATGTTCGGCGAAAAAAATAGAATTGATTCTAGTCGGTTCCGGCCGGTTTAAAGAATTTCGGCATTTTCTGTTGCATTCGCCGTAACCGAGGCTGCGGTGCGGGTTGAAACAATTTTATTTCAGACTTTTTTTTTGTTGAATACCTATTACGTAATCCTGGTCGCTTTCTTCTAGTACCTACTACTACAATAAAATACAGGTAGATAAGTTTTTTTGCTAACTATGCTATCAAGCAATAAACATCAAATTTTGGTATTTCATTAATTTATTTAGAAGATTTAGACACCGAATATACAATGTTCAATTCAGAAATGTGAAACAAAAATATTGAAGTTTGTTGCTTAAAATAGGTCATTAGACTAAGGTGATTTAAGAAAAAGAAGAACACCTCATAAACAGAAAAGCATCAGTAATAAAAGACACTTGACCAATAAAGTTCCCAACTAACTGTTACTGCGTTATTTGCCAGTAAGTTTCACTTGCTGGATCCATTTAATGGGCTCAGACGTCTAATTGGATGTAGTTCTGACGTTAACCGCGTTGTATTCGTTATACAAGAGCTTTTTACAATTTTTTATACAATTGGGGAGCTCCAAAAAGTATTCTAATTGCTTCGGCCGAATTATCCGTCGTAATTAGTTTTGTAAATGTTGTTCTCGTTTTTCTTTTTATCGTGGAGCTCGCGGTTCTCCTCGCATTAATTCGGTAAAAAATGTTCTACGAGAACCGTGTATATTTTCTCTCTGTTGCCTGCCGGTTGCGTTCTGTTGCATGTTGCAGTGCAATTATAATTGGCTTTGTGGTATTTTTATAACTTGGACCCCTTAACACGCTTTCAAAATTCATATTAGTAAATTAGATGCTTTGAAAAAAAAAAAGAGGGTGCACAGAATGAAGCCTGGTCTCGGGTACTCTCAACTATACGTCCATCGATCCTGGTCAGTCAGGCCTGTCACTAACCTTGCTTAGAGGCCCACATTTACTACGGGATGAGGAATTCTCAAACCAGGTCTCACACCTTGCTACTACAGAAGAAAAATCTGAAAAACGAGAATGTGCCCAAACTTAATTCTTCTAAAACAAAGTTGCTAACTGATGAAATCCGCCTTTAAAAATTGAATAAAACTGAATATTATTAGTGAGATTCTCGAGTTAATAGCGTTCTACCGGACAGACATTCATTGCATTTTATAAGGATGAAAATGCTAGTTTTAATGTAATAACGCTAAATGGGGTCAGTAAGAACCGGGTTTCTTAGCGCTAGATTAAAATTTCATAACCATATTTTTTCCCTTCCTTAGTGGAACAATCATAAGAGAATTGGATTTCTTTACTGGATATAAATGTCATAACTATATGGCTCTTCATACGAACGCCTATGCTAACGCAAACAGTACAGATGTCAATTTTTTATACAAGACAAAACTACGTCACTTTCAAGTGGTGCTTGTAACGTTAAATCATTATAAGCCTTTACAAAATGACGGGTATAATGCAGTAGCGTTTGCGTTGACGCATGTCCGTGTGAACTGGCTCTCTCTTTTATTCCTTAATAGAACAATGATAGTTCTAATAACACTGGCCATTACAGTTTATTAGAGCAAAAATGCCTATTGTAGGCACAGTGAGCGACAAATGAAACCGATATTAGTAATTAAACCTCGTAATTGGCAGTGGTCGTTTGTGGATAGTATCAACCTAACAAGTAACACACATGTGTACGTATTTGTAAGCCTATTGTATGAGGATTAGCACTCTCACTAAACAATTTGTGTTAATAGTTGAAAAATATAAGAGTAACATAAAATATATAAGTAATAACATAGCATCACGATGTATTTCCCGAAACGTAAGGTGTATTATTGTACACCCACGTAATATTGTCCCATGTAATAGGGGGCAAGCCTATTGGCATGCACTGGGCACAATTCCAACTCCAGGCTGCCACTAAGTGTAAATAAAACCCAATAAAACTTTGGCCGACCCGGGAATCGAACCCAGGACCTCACGCTCAGCAGTTTTGCTTGCGATCAGTAGACCAATGAGGTACTCTATCGTTAAATTATAGGTAATAATTGAAATAATAATTGAACTGTTTTTTAATAAAAAAAACGTTATATTTCTTTTTTCTATTTAAAAAAAGAATAAGTTTAAAGTTGTATAAGAATAAAGGTCTACGCGCGTGCTACAGCGTAGTTAACACGATAATGTCACCGCTACGCCAGTTATGCTATCGTAGCAAGAACCGCTACGCGTCGAGTCATTATCACGTATGTATGGTATGTGCTTGTGAAATTTGAATAATTTTAACTTAGCTTTAAAACAAATAAATTATAAATATATTTTTAAAGTAATTATATTTAAGTATGCATTTTCACTTGTACCGATTATATCCAATTACTTTAAAGAAAGGAATACCTATAAGCATTTTGAAACTCCATTTAAATATTACTTTAATTAAATAGTAGGTGTCGTATTATATTTTGTTCACGATATTAATCTATAAATTGTTTTCTCACTACGAATTCGTGTGATGTTATCGTTGGCAGGTTTTCAAAGAATTGTGCGCGAGCTGCATAGCAATTACAGTACGAGAGTAATTAGTGTGACGTGGAGGGTCCACTTCAATGTTCTATAGGTATGTATACAATGCATATTAAATCAGATTGATTCAATCATCCATCATCAGAAGTATGGATAGTATAGTCCGACAAAGAGATAAGTATACAGGGTTACTAGATTTAAATATAGTTTTCTAAAGAAATGTTTTTTTTATTGGATTTTCATAAATATAATTCAAGTATATCTAATAATATATTAGTGGACTCTATCCTTAATTAACTGCAATAGCATCAATATGTGTAGGTATACTGGGTCACCGTTTTCTCTTTTTATGTTCGGACATAGAGAGACAAATAAATATATAAACTTAATTGCACACAATGAAGTTATTAATATGCATAGATATAGAAGTAACATCTTCAAACATTATTGATCCGCAAACACGTACATAAGTACTTGTTTTGTTTTTATAGATTTCTCAATCGATACTTTTACTAAAATCTCTTTTGAATGTCGCTACACAAAATGTATACGTGTTTTTGTATTCGTCAGTGTATTGACTGATTGATGATTTAAAGCCAACAAAAAGCTCTCACGCTTTCATCACGTAATCAATAGCATCGGGGGTCAATTTTTCTGTTCATTAATTACATCATTTACCTTGTAGTTGAAGAATCATTTTAACATAGACTTAAATGTTATGGAGAGTTTCAAAAACTTAACTTATTTTTGAGACCAATTTTAACTTTGTTATGGTTATAAAAGATATTGTTATACAATCCCATATCCACTAAGGATCCCATATAAATGCAATTGTTTCTCATTTGTTTTTTGTTTTAATTCAGAAATAGCTATAAAAGCTCTTTCAATAAATAAATTACGCTCCGTTACGCTACTTACGTTATAAATTACAACTTCTATGAACCGCATATTATTCGAGAACAGAATGCTTTATTAAAATTTTTGGTTGCGTAGAATTTCATAGTGATAACACAAAATAGGGACGTTCATTAAAATACAATTATTCACAACTAACAATAATATGAGAAGGCCTACGTTCTAATGAGAACTGTGAATAATTCAAGGTTCATTATTATGTTCACATGGTAAGTATTCATTTTTATTGAACTAGCTGTGACCGCAGCTCCGCTCTGTGCTTTTGCGTTGATAATAAACTCATCACCGTATAGTAAAATGCTTATGAATTTGAAATAAAAGTTAAGTTTGATTTTGTGACTCATTCTTAAGGTTGATTTTTTTAGCTAATGTAGGAACAAAATTTCTTTTAAGAATGCTTAAAAGTTAAGTTATGTTTAAGTAATCGGCGTTAAACACAATAAATCACTTCACCGCGTCAAGAGTCCTATATCGTATATTTCGAAAAAATACTAACCGAAAGTTGAGAAAGCCATATCCAATATTTCTTATATCCAAGAACACGAAAACGTTTGGGAACATGTGTCACGAACATAAAATCATAATCTAATCCCGACAGTCCCCGGAGCACAATTTGGTTAAGTGCAACGATGACACAGATATAACAACAAAGAGCAAAACTAATGCAATTTCCTCCATGCTCGCGTTATGGAATTGCTTTGCCATTATGTTATTGTTTTGTAGACGTGTGGCCAAGATCGATAGCAGTGAACTCGACGTAGCGACAAAATGGACAGTGTCAACAAGGAGTTAGAACAGATAGTTATTATAGACAATTTTGTAGTACTATTTTGTAATGTCGTTTAAATTTAAATGATTTCTTATATATAACCGCTATGCATTGTAAATATGAGTGAGATCTAGGTTGAACGCTCTTAATTTCATTACTTCTGTTGCGACAGGTCAGCTCAAATAGTTATGGCACTTTCTTCAAAGGGCTATTATGTATCCTATATTTGTCTCACATAAATCCTTACGTCATTACAATCCGTCTGGACTTTAAAATAGACTTGACCCCTGAGTTTGTTTCGGCGTTTCTTCTCAGGGATAGTCATAAGAAATGCCGATGCCATCTAGTTTAAGTTAAAAGACGTGTAAAAGTGATTGAAAAATACTAATTGCAAAATAAATAATTTCATTTCTTTTCATGTCATTTCGACACCTATTATTTTTGCGACAATTATTTTAAGCTGATGTTCTGTTCATAATTTTACATTTTTTTTTTATATGAGACCAGCTCTGGTATCCTCAGAAATGTACAATGTACCAATCTTTTAGTTGTTTAGGAACATTATGTAAATGTTTTAATATGTGATAGCAATACTTTAAACTAGAATAAAATAGAATATTAGATAATAAGTGAGTGTCCTCTATTCGAATATTTAATTAAGTATTGCCTCACTGATTTTAATATTAGATGACGGCGATCTAATGTTTGGTCACGTCACCAGCATTCAAAAGTCTTCAACTGAAAACATTTAAAACATTTCTACACACAACGGTATATATCACTATAACAGCCAGTCACATGATACCGATACGCAGAGACTTGCACGTTCCCCTATCTGCTCGGACTCTTATTCAATATCACGAGCTACTTCGAACACGAAGATATTTCGTATCAAACACTCGCAACTATAAATTCTCGAATCTAGAGCAAAAAAATATTGCCATCACAAACTTCTGTGTGACGCTAGCGAAACGACGCGTTCATCGATTCGAGATTCAAACTTCTGTCACTGCAGATACGAAAATATGTCGTTGCGGTACACGTTCATCTTCCACTCTCGGATCCATTCTTCATATTCATGCTACAGTCACTATTAGTTACGTAATTCATATTAAGACAGAGTGAAACTAATGCCCGTCCGGCTTCCAGTCCACTATGAATTTGAAATTACAAACACACGAATATCTAATGCACGAATAGACTCACAGTGCAATGGATTAAGTAATGGATCAAAGCTTTTGTTAAAGTAGCGTGGACTTGAATAATGGACCTGTCGAGATTGTGTTTTGTTCTAAAAATTATAACTCAGTTCTAAAATCCCAAGTAAAATATTTTAAAGCAAATAAGTATTATCTAATAGAGTAATAAAACGGCCAACGAAGTAATTTTACAAAGCTGCTGGCAAAGCAAGTGTTTATGAAATAAACATTAGATGGGATTTTTGGTCTAGGTATAATATTTTTGTGGGAACCTTAGTCCGTATATACAATATTTAGCACGGTTGTGTTCTCTTGTAACTGCCGCGCCGTTACTAAAAGTATACTAAATGAAACCAGTTCAGCACCATCGCGGCAAGAACGAGAGAATTTTGAAATATGTTATAAGTAAGTAATTTTTTAAATCTACCAATCTTCTATGTAAATTGTTCATCAAATATTGACACTGTTGGCGCATCATCTTGCCAAATCCGCTCTCGTCTTTGAAATGTTGAAAAAAAAAACAAGATTTAATATTAAGAGATTAATATAGCTGAAATATTATGAGACTCGAAATAAAAGACGGAAATGAAAATACCTAGTATATGAAGTTTATGGAAAATTAGCTTCCAACTGCGGCTTCGTCCACATGGATTACGAACCCGTTCATTTTTCGGGATAAAAATAAATAGGCTTCTTCAATAGTATTGATAACCGCAGGTGCACCTTGTGGTGTTACCCGTCGTTTAAAATAACGCTGATCATCCCGCGATAATTGTGTCTTTTCAGGATAAAAAGTAACCTATGTGCTATTCCAGATTATAATCTATCTCTGTGCAAAATTTCATCTAGATCTGTTCAGCCGTTCTGGCGTGATTGAGTAACAAACATTCATCTATCCAAACTTTCGCATTTATAATTGAGTGAGTGTTAAAGTCAAATTGACTTATCAATAAATTTTTTTGATAACTGAACAAAACGAAAAGCTTTCGTATGTACAGTCAGTGTGTAAAGTAGCTTAATTTTAGATGAATTGTATGACTGAAAACTTGCAAATTTTATAATAATAAAATAAAATACCATAGTTTTATCGATAAGTGCGATGAAATAGTTGGTCAAGAAGAACAGTAACTATCGTCTTTGGTACATTAATTTCAAAATGATAATATGTTTATCTACTTACTCACGTCGCTACCTGTACCTATGAATATACCTATCTATTTTAAATCATATAATATTTAGCGTAAACATAATAATTTGCATATTAATGAGTTGAACGTAAACGATATTTTGGCACATTAAATATTAAAATATCCATACTGACCATACTACCCACCCCGTAGGAATAAATTACCATGTTATAGATTCATTATTAGATACTTAATGTATAGGATTTATGTGCCGATCACCAATCGCCATTACAGCACACACGCATTAATAACCAGAATGTTTCTTAAAGCAACTTAGTATTTTTTACTTATCTTAGTAGCTTCTCTTTACCTTAAAAAAATCAGCAGCCCTAGTAAATTAACTGACACTAGATTAAAACCGTTTCATATGTCGTTGCCTTAAAATGAGATACGTCTACGATGACGTAAAGAGGTACACATAAAATGGTTTTCAGTATATTTTCCTAATTTCAGTAGATTTCTCCGACCCATTTTAAAATTTCTCCTTTGTGATTGCAGTAACATTAATAAACATGATGTATTCAACCGTTGCAGTTGTATATAAATAGACGGATCGATAGTCAGTCCTAGGAACAACGTTGAGGCACTGGTACTGATTGACTTAAAATAATTAGTGTCGAAGCTATACGGAGTCGTATATAATTAGAAGATTTACGTGAAATAAGCGAGCGACGGTAATTGAAAGATTTTGTGTATTTAAATGCAAGTCTTTTAAGCGGCAATCAGCCTAAGTTATTATAAGTGTAAAGCTCGGGAGTTTGAAAGTTTCGTTGCACACAAACTCACTCACAAACAGGTTCCTGATTCACAAAATGTTTATGGGATGCGGTTAATCATTTTGATACTTAAATTATACAGGGTGGCGAGGACATGCATTTGTTATCACGATCAAGTCTCTATAGATTTGATAGAAAATATAGGAAATCTGAAAGTATAGGATTCATATAACTCGAACAACTATATTTCTAGCTATAAGCTAATTGTAATACCTTAATTAACAAGATATTCAACTTTATACAGAAGATTATGATGGGACCATCAATAATAATTATAAAATAATAATATATATTTTTATTCAATAGACCAGTTAAAGGCACTTATGAATAGTCAGACTCTAGTTGCCACGTTCCAAAGTATTGTTTTCGTATGGAGAAGAACGATAATATGTAGTTAATATAATTATAAATTTATTTCATGTAAAAACAAATGAATGCTGTGGATTAGTCAAACCTGCCAGCCTATTCGACGTCGGGTTTTAGGACGCGTTGAAAATTGGCTAACGATTCCCACCGTGTATGATCGTGATATTTGGACGCAGTTTGTAATATATGTGAATAGAAATGTTCACATATTCATTTTACATATATTGGTGCAGGTTTAATTAGATAGCCTTAAACATTGGACATGACTAGTTACTACGTTGTATTTTCAATTACTCCAAACCGTGTGTATGAAAATAGCTGGGAAACTAAAATGAAAATTAATAAAAATATATATTTCAAGACTTATATATATATATATTATATATTTTCAAGAATATTCAATATGTATATTATTCCAATATAGTCTAAATTGCCGTTTGTCTATAGAATGGATTTCAAACTAAGGTTCAAAAAGCAATCGAATTCTAGTTTCAGATGGCAATGGCAATTCAGAAAGAAAAACTACAAATCTGATACAAAAAAAATGAAACAAAAAATTGTCTATCATTCTCTAACATCAAAGGAATTTCAACATGACAGACTACCAAAGTTCACTCCGATGTACGTTTTATATTGACATAAAAACATAAGATGTACATTCAGCGATTCATAACGTCCAGAGACAATGTGCGAACCAAATCGAATTTGTGCGCCTATTTAAGTCTTGTTCTAACACGCGGTCGGTAAAAAAACCGATCGGTACATACAAAACTGTAAGAAATATAATGTCAAATGCAAATATAGTAAAAATGACAGGATTTCATACTACTTACCAGTGTTGGATAGCTTGCTGGTAGCCGAGGGAGCATGAAAGAGTCCCCGAGTAAAGTACCCGCTGAGCCATTGTACATACAGCGCACCCTGGGCAATCTAGCGATCTATCCACTCTAATTGCTTCATCATTTGATGCACGATAGCAATTCTTAGATTAAGCTAAAAGGAAGACCATTCTCTCTTGTAGAAACCTTCGTATCTTGAGTTCTATATATCAATGGCATCCCCAATAAAATCTGACAAGACGCAAACTGTATGATAAGTGCAGACGTACGGCACACGCGAGATTGGAATAAGAATTACACATTACAACTCGTATATCGAACGAATGAAGTTAAATGTCCTTATGTAAATATGTCGCGATAGAACGGGCCCCACGGATTTTATTACACGAGTTACCCGCTCGTAACTGATGTAAATTTTAAACGTACAAGACGCGGTTCGGATGTTAAGAGTTTTAACATCTGCGGAAGTGGGTTAAAAATGGCTGCGGCGTTGTTAAGAATTGTCAAGGTTTTTTGGAATGAAAAGTGGACGTACGGGTACGTGAGTGGATGGAGGTCGCTAATTGGAATATTATTCTTGGTTTTTTAGTTACGTTAGTAAATTACTTCCTTTATAAAGGGCACTCTTAAAGGAGTGACATTAAATGAAACTACATAATAATATGTATTTGGTATTACGTACGATTGCCATAGAGCAATCAAGGCTTATGGCTGCATTTAAATTTAGGTGTTCTATTGTATTGTTATTAATAAGGGGCCATCCATGTAATAAGGGGCGAGCCTATTGCCATCTACAGGGTACAGTTCTTAACTTCGGGTTGCTAAAGAGTACGACTACTAGATAATGCGACAGCCTTGCAAATATAAAGTGCAAATATAAATTCGTTGTATAGGCAGTGACAAAAGTAGCTGAACGTTGTTCATGGACTTAATTTTTATAAGCAAAGCCGTGTAAAATTTATTACATTTCGTAATATTTAGAAGAACATACCATTCGCAATTATTGTAATAACAGTTACAAAATCACGAAAGTTCATCAACTTATGTCGCCAACTGTACCATCGTTAGTCTGTGTAATCTACTCATATTCAGAAGCCAAGCCAAAAGGCATTTCTAGCGGGCAACGCTGGCAACAAACGAAACACATTCAAGATAAGTTTGATGGATACGACAGTGCGTGAATACGGGCGTGATTTGTCGCGGGGAACACAAGCGGGGTAGTACGGTTTCATGTACCCGAGAGCTCCAAACCTGATACTACAGTTTTTTTTTTTTTTTTTTTTTATGTCATAGGCGGCAAACGAGCAGACGGATCGCCTGATGGTAAGCGATTAACGTCGCCCATGGACACCCGCAACACCGGAGGAGTCACAAGTGCGTTGCCGGCCTTTTAAAAAGGAGTACGCTCTTTTCTTGAAGGTTTGAAGGTCGTATTGGTCCGGAAATACCGCAGGCGACAGTTCATTCCACAGTTTTGTTGTGCGAGGCAGAAAGTTTCTAGAGAAACGCACAGTTGTGGACTGCCAATCATCTAAATGATGGTGATGGAACTGCTGTCGCGTAGAACGATGGCGGAAAGAGGCGGCAGGGATCAGTCCGAACAATTCCTCGGAGCACTCCCCATAGTATAGGCGATAAAAGAAATATGTTTGGAAATATGCGTTTGAATGTTTGTTTGATGCTTGAACAGTTACCTTGTATTTGGTTATATAGGTACTCGCAGTGCCGGATTAACCATATAGCAAGAGTAACAATTGCTACGGGCCCCGCGCTAAAGGGGGCTCCGCGTATCCAAACCCTCCAATCCAAAACTTCCACCTAGCGTTACACCTGTTTTCCGACTAAGATAAGCCATGTCAGATAATCGTTAACCGATTATTTTGTGTGCGAAATAAAAATATAATAAGAATAAAACACAGAATTTCATACGATACGGTAAATGCAAAAAGTCACTTTATACTTATGAGCCCATAGCAGATCAATGGCCCCTCGATAGAATTTGCTACGGGCCCCACGCTTGCTTAATCCGGCACTGGGTACTCGTATTTACCCGTGTAAAAATTATGATTTGTAAATTACAACCTTTTTTGTTTTCGTTGGTATTAGGAACTAGGCAGTGAATAATATTGGTGGTGGTGGAATAAGGTGCTATAAGGTTTTGTTGTAGTCTAAACTAAGTCGACTCTCAATAGGGTTGCCCTCTCTTATCTGGCTCTCTTATCTGGCTTTGTTTCGGCACTAGGGTTGGCAGTAGTTCTGCCTAACTCTTTGGAGGATATAGCCATCAATTAATACTTTATATATTTACACCATACTGTATTATACTACTGCCTCACTGGTCTAGTGATTATTGAGCATGAAGTCTTGGATTCGATTCCCGGGTCGGGCAAAGTGTTGTTTGGATTTTTTGTATGGAAATTCTCTGTACCAGCACGGAGTTTGGAACTATGAGCGGTAGTAATAGACTCTCCCTACATTAAATGGGATTGAATAACGCCATCTGCGAAATGTGGGTTACAATAGTACACTTCTGCCAAACCCTTTGAAAAATACAGGCATGATACTGTTGTACCTACAACAACCATCGAATGCCACTAGTTATTCTCTTACTCCATAAACAAATATGAGATAAGTTCTAAATTCAACGCGAAAATAAAGATTTATTTCTGAATACAGTCTGCAAATAAGGGTAGACACAAGTCCTCTCCACTAATTCTTAGCCTTTGGGCAAAAGTGTGATGTCATATGCACAAGCGAATTTATTTATAACGCAATGTCGAGATGGAGCAGTAAAATCTGGCCACATAAACGTGCACAGACTACCAAGAGATATAAAGAAAATTGAAATATATTCTGTGATTTTGGAATGTAACGTTTTTCAACTGTTTCTCTTTTGTTTTGTTTTGTGACTTAGTCAACCGTGGTAGTAATTTTTACGGATATAATATGAAGACGAATAATATGAATTACAATTGAAAAATAAATAAACTTATTAAATTATTAATTCATTAGAGTTCCCACCTAAATAAAAATATAAACTGCATGTTCAATGATATTTTGAGTGGTAAAATATGAGGAATTAAACAATAGAAATTAGGAGGACTGTAAAAAATATTTTTGAAAAAAAAAAAATCTTTAATTGCATATATTTATATTTTTGTACGTCTTTTTGTTTCTCTTGTGCAGTACATTATTTAGTATTCTATAACATCACGCTTTTTCGAAGGTACAGAGTATTTCAAGCACGCCATCTGCTAGCAAGTATATAGTACGCTGAAGTTTAAATAAAAAACCTTAGATAAGTTAGTCCATACAAAAATTGTCCTAATTTCAAATTAACAGCTACCTTTTATCCGGGTTTTGAATAATCAGTACCGCTATCACGAGTTTTTTACTATTTACTTTAAAGGAAAAATTAAATTTTCAATAATGCGATTTTAGTTCATAACTTGGTTACATGAGGGATTAGTCGCTAATGTGACATCTAGTCATAGTAAAGATTTGATGTACTATTTACTATTTTATAGAGATGTCATGTTAGCGACTCTAATCCCTAATGTAACCAAGTTAAGAACTAAAATCGCTATCATGAAAATTTACTTTACTTTGAAAGTATATAGTAAGACAAATCATGAAAGCGGTACAGGCTTGAGAAAATGAAATGACGCTTGTTTTCAAACATATATCAAACGGTTCCAAATTTAAATAATATTGATAGTGCCCACAAATATACCTACTTAGTTGGTCTAAAACAAACAAAGCTTGCCCTATAAAAAAGTTTGCGGATTTTTTGACGTTCGCTGTTTTAGTAACTTCGACATACACAGATTATTGGATCACGTCGAAATAGGCTACACAGTTATTTTAAAATGTTATGAACAAGTTGTTTTAAAGCCACCGACTACCACACAATAAACTTCAGGATCGTTAGAGTTTAGATATTTTTTATTTGTTCGCGAGGCTTTTGTTGACGCTGACGCATGCAGCATTGTGACTGTGTCTATCTGTTTTTTATTCAACATGTAATATCGTGTTGTTGACATGGAAGGGGTTAGAGATATCAACCCACATCATGTTATTAATTCATATAGCTATTATACACCCTTTGCATTAATTTGTTGTTTTTACTAAAGTGTACGTACGCTTTATTGATTTGCACTATATAGAGGGGTGAAACAGACAAAAATACTCTACCCAATGCAATGTAGGAAATGCAGGTGAATAACGCGCCACAATGTACTATCTTCAGCACTTGTTTTAAGTACATTTTATTAGATAACTAGCGACCCGCCCCGGCTTCGCACGGGTAGCAGAGCATATACGCCTTCATTTTTTTTCTATCGTAGTGTCGTATCAGCCTTTTACATCGAGCATTTACTCGGTGCACGCCAGTAAAGCTCCAAGTCGGCTTGATTTTTTTTTTCCGATAACTTCAACTATCATCACATAACTCACTCATTACTAATTTACACAAAACCTTAACGAATTATACACATAAAACTTCCTCATGAATCACTCTGTCTACTGGTGAAAACCGCATGAAAATCCGTTCAGTAGTTCTTGAGTTTATCGCGAACAGACAGACAGATAGACGCGGCGGGGGATTTTGTTTTATAATATGTAGTGACGAATCACATGACACCCCAATACTTATAGCTTATTTCAATTACTAGTACTTTAAAAGAAATAACATAAAACATATCATATAAAAATACAATAGCATCACGCGTCTATTTCCCGAAAGGTTCATCCACATCGTCGATGCGCTTATTAAGTAACATGACATATTAGGCGGCGAATCCATTGCCATCTATCGGGCACAGTTTCAAACTCCGGGACAGAGAATTTCAGAACATCCCAATAACACATTGCCGGGGAATTGAACCCAAGACCTCATGCTCAGCAGCTGCGCAGAAATAACTTTGGTTTATAAAGATTAAAACATGCAAACTTTACTGTAGTAAATCACATTCCGAATTACATTAATGGATCCTTAATCTCATAAAATATACATATATACTCACTCCCGAGCAGTCGTCTATCACATATAAAAATAATGAAAGTTCCTGAGTAACGGTTACCTTCGCTGTAAAAGTGAATTTTCATCATAACGGCATGCTTGAGGGGCGCACACACTTAGCTCCATTTATCACACCTTTATCGCATAAATGTTACATAAAAATTCGTACGCACAGACAACTTGAACGCGTCTTTGCTTATTTCCTTTTCGTAGCTAACTTGTCTTTATTTTCCTTTTATATAAAGAAAGTTGTTTATCTAACTAATCCTTACAAATCTTCATCGCTTTACTTTTAAAACAGGCCGAAGCCCTCGTCGCGAAAGGGCTTTTTTCATTGAAGGTTTTTCACTATTTTAAATGGTTGCGAACTTTTCACATTTTTCTTTCGTGGCAATTTATTAGATTTTCTAGTGAATTAAACAAGTAAATCCTTTAAAGAGTCTAGGGTGTTAAAATATTCGAGAAATCAATTTGGGGCGAAACAGATTGCTTGGATTACAACAGTATTACTGTGCCAAGATTTGAAATCTACATATTGTATGCGCATAGTATTATCGTTTGAACAATATTCTGTACTTCAAAGAGGGCGATACGCCACTGGGTAGGTTCTATCGAGATTGCAACTACTGAATATTAATGGGTATCGTCATAACAAACTATTTGCAACGCAACGGAATTACAAAACAGCCACTTCTGTCAATATTGACCGTACAAATGAATTCGTCACGTCTGTAACATGTATTTGTGGGTACTCAGTTTTAAAAAACTCAATACTAAAGCGCATGTTTGAAACAATTTTACGTTTTAACGCTATTTTTTGTTCATTTTGAAATCAATTTGGTTCTTATATTCCTGTTATTTGCAAAAATAACGTTCAGAAAACGAATATGCAGATATATGTATATGTATATATATAATGGTTACAATAGCTAGGTATACAACCTTTTGTTTTAAAAACTATGGCAAGGTAAAAATTTGAATGATGATAATTTAAACCATAATAAAGAAAGAAAAGAAAACGCCACTGTTACAAAGTATTGTCTCTTCGCCTTAAGTTTTTAGCTGGCAAACTCTAACCTAATATGATTGGAAATGTATTGAAATACAATATATTATTTAGGTCCGTATATCTGAAGTTATCTCGTCAGAGTAAGTACAAACTCCACGGCCAACATCCGGAAATACCGTCTTGATCTTGACCTATCTACTTATTCAGTTTGTAGGTTAAAGTGAGGATATTCTTTTTGCTTGGTTTGAAATCACAATTTGAGGGCATGGTAGGGCACCGTCTGTTATATCAAGAATAAAATTGTTACGTAAAAGTATACATGATATAGGTATGAGACAAGCAAGTCTCACTCATAAACCTGTATCATAGAATATCCTTTGTAAGACAATTTTCTTCTCAAATAACAACTGAAGAATAAAAATGTATCTAATTGACCGTATAATATTTCCTGTGAAGCATCCTCTTTGCTTTGATTTTCTGTCCAATATTGAATATCAATAAATATCTGACT
Source organism: Shargacucullia verbasci (assembly GCA_947562105.1). Classification (NCBI taxonomy): domain Eukaryota; kingdom Metazoa; phylum Arthropoda; class Insecta; order Lepidoptera; family Noctuidae; genus Shargacucullia; species Shargacucullia verbasci. The sequence continues at coordinate 7,907,674 of OX387289.1, read as the reverse complement.
CAATATTATTCCAACAACATTGGAAAATATCTAGAGATGAAAGAATAATATAGCGTAAATAGAATTTGAATTTTGTTCCACGAACCCAGTTTGCGAAAACAAAATTGAAAGAGATTAGGAATTAGGATGAAAGTTCGTTAGAAAGTCTTTTTTAGTTTTATTTTTTTGTAGATTACCTAATGTTGTCGTTTCTTGGACAAGAAAGCGGATTACCAACGACCTGAACCGAGCTAATTTTATCTCGCGCTGGAAATTTAAAACCTTCCTCGATGGATAAAAAAAACAGTGTTACTCACGGGATTTCAGAGTGTAGCTAGCGCGCAACATGTTGTACAATATCTCATTTTAGTTATAATTTATTTATTGCTAGCTCACACGCACCATAAATGTATCTTGATAAAGAAAGGCTTTAGCTTTATATAGAAATATATTATGTTCCTTGTAACTGTTGTTTGTTAGAATTTTGTCTGAGTAGTTTCATAGAAAATCGTTTCTTATACTAGGCTTAAATTCTTTATCATTAGGTAAATTTTTAATCATTAGAAATCTATTTGTTTTTTTAAATGTGTATTTATGACATAAGCCTGTGTAAGTATTAATTTGATTATATTTTTCTTTGAGAAACAACATAAAAATTATCTTTTTCCTCCTGATCCCTGACATAAATATACATTTTAAAATACAAATAGCAGACCTTTCTGAAAAGTAACGTACATTAATAAAATGTGGAAAGATGCGAAGCGTACGGAATAACATTTGACCTAATAAGAGTTTCGTGTATTTTTAATAAACCTCCATACAGTGTAACTAGTTAAGTTACACGATGGAGATATTCAAGGACGTAGTAATTCATGCTTTAACGAATAAAAATGATTATAAAACAATTATAAATCACAAACACAGAACCTTACTGAAAATATTGTAAAAGAATTCGCAGTGTGAAAAAAACTCTTGGGCACGCGACTGCACTGGACAAATGACCGTCGATTATTAATATCCTATTTTTACATAATTGGAACTAAAGTTGGATTCTGAATAACCTTATTTTATATAGGTATATAATAATATCTGCATTTGCTTTCATAGCTAACGTCTCGCGTACTTTTCCAAGATTTTTTTGCCTTGCCCATTAACCCTTAACGGCCGAGGCAGACACAAACATCAGTTGAACTTTTTTATTTTTTGTACACTCAACTTTAATGCTGTGGATGTTGTGATAGTATATATTTATGCTACAAATAATTTTGCAGATACTGTTAAAAGTTTGTAGACCGTTTGAAAAATGGCTGAGTGTATGATGTATGTATTGTGATAGGAAAATTGGGTATTGTTTGAAAACAACAAAAAAAAAAAACAACATTGATCAGCGAATGATCATTTTTTGTTTTCAATTATCTAACTTAATAACGTCAAAAGTACGTTTGGATACGGAACAAAGAGAAAAGTTTGTCTGACCAATTTCTTAGCATAAATGTCTGAAAATATAATGAAGTTTGTTTACAGATTTTATGGTCTCATTTATTGATTTCCTAGTCCAAACTTATCTCAAATACCTAGTGCAATCGCTATAAATTTATATTATAACTTTGTTCAGTTTACTGGAAATAGTAAGTTGGATTACACCGACCTATCTATTTATATACATTTACGAATACATATGTAAACAAACGGTATTACCTAAACCAGCGGCTCTCAACCGTTTTTAGTGATGGAACCCTTATGCAAAACGAAATATTGGACGGAGCCCTAAGTAGTTTATGTGTATACTTTATTAATATCATATAATTCGACATTAACATTTGCATCTAATGGGAGGTATGAAATTGTTTTGTTACTATTCATCAATTGTTTGATGTAGGGCTTGAAAGAAGAGAGTCGATTGTGAAGAGAGTGATCAGTATTTTTGCGGAGCCCCCCGAGGGACGCGGACCCCTAGGGCTCCGCCGAGCACACTTTGAGTATGGCTGATCTAAACGGTTCACACAATTTACTCAGATTCCACCAAGCAACTTACAGTATCGGGGTTCAGCTTGAAATAGACCTCTTTATATAGAGGAAAACAGGAGAAAGCTTTTATTAAAAAAATTAAACGTCAGAAAACAAACTCTTTTTCCTCTGTTTTTTATTTGATTTTTCTATGTAACTTCAACAAAGTGTTAATTAGGGGACTTAGTAAAACGTTTTTATAAGTCTCGTCCCGTCAGGTGTCCTTTTCATTACGAGATCACGTCAGGCGGTAATGTTTTCATTTAAATACTAATTGAATAGTTTGTTACGCTCGAAAAAAAATGTAAATGAGTAGATATAAATTGTATTCAGACGCTTTCTTTTGGAACAGTGTTCTGTTTTCATTATTTAATATTTTTGTCGTTTGTGAAAAAAATATCTGCGTATCCAAAACCGTAGGAAAACGATACTATCTAATTGGAATAAAAGTTTCTTAATTAAGGTATGTTATGCAATAACTTGCCTATTTAGCCTTTATAAGGTAGTAAAGTTGATATTTTAAATTGTATCTAGAGACTTTCTTTTGAAACGGTGTTCTGATTTAATTATTTAATATTTTTGGGGACAATAAGCAGTCATAAAATGTAAGTAAGCTAAAAAATTCAAACACTTGCGTACTAAAAAAATATCACAGTGAATGAACATCAATCGTTACGAATGTAAGACTGAAGTCGTCAAACAGCCGATTAGTCTTGCGGACACTACATCAAAAGACGGAACTGCGACAAACTTCACCTTCGACAAGACACATTCGACGGGACTAATCCTTGACACGACTTTCGTGGATGCATTCACCCAGACCCGGAACAACTACTTTTTAGACATCGAATATTTGTTTATAGCAGAAATAAAAACCGAGAACTGTACTTCAGAAAACCAATCGCATAACCACTGCGCCAACAGCACATTCATGATAAATTATTTAAATAGCTTGAAACACATTAACCTCCAAACGCCGATAAAAAAACAATCCTATTACGCATATTTTACACATGAAAATGCAATCTACAGCGCCATTAATGAATTTTAATATATTCATATGTCCTGCATGTAACACGTATAAATCGTTTGAATAGCTCCGAATATATTTTGCACGGATTAATCAACCGAAATGAAATGTCGATTTCAATGTGACCATGCCGACAAAACTTCACTCTAAACATTTTTTTAAACCGCGTTTATATTTATTTCCAATCAGAGGGAGAAATTGCGTTGTATTAATGACAGGGGTAAAGGAAATTCTACGTCATATCAGTATCATCAATGTATTACTTATACAGTGTTTTAATGATAACAAAATTCCTAGAAATTGTGCTATGTTAGTGTTTTGCCGACCTTACTGTATCATTAAGCAAGGGTTAAATATAATTCACGACCTGAGACGCATTAGGTCTGATACGGAATTTGACAAGTTTAGAGGAGAGCCAAAATTTTTATTATATAAAATCGTGTCAAAACTATTGTTTATTTTCGATCAGGCTGACAAAAATAGTGTAATGTTTTAGATAAGTCTTGTACCTTTGTATAATATATAGTAATAAAACTAGTCACGGTATATATAATATTTTATTAAGCCTTAATCCACGATATAAAATCAAAAACTCGACAGATCCGACCTTATGCATTTGTAAATCTATCTGAACAAAAAGATATAGAATTATGATTGTTTTATGCTTAGAAAGAGCGCGAGATACTGGTTTCAGCTGACTATTAAAGTTAATTTGGTCCGATCTTGAAATCCGACCTTATGCGTCTCAGGTCGAGAATTAACTAAAGGTAGTTGTTGATACAAATAGTTCGTGTTAAGTAAGAGCAGACTGAATACATTTCCAGACGTTAACATGTTTCTTTCTAACCCAGACAAGGGTTTCTCTCCTATTTCGTAAACTACTTACTTAGTACGCAGCAAAAATATCTGCGTATTCAAAACCTAAACGATATCTTGAGCTAATTAAATAATTATCAGTTTGGATAAAAGTTTCTTAATTAAGGTATGTTAAACGAAGAAAAAGGTATGTTATACAATTACCTGCCCACTTAGTCTTTAAAAGGTACTTTGTTCTGCCGAATAAGAGTGTTCCTTCACCACTCCGACAAAATTATCGGTTTGATTTAGAAACAAACTTTTTAGTAAGACGTCATCTTTAAAAAATGTTGCTACATGCTTTTATTTCTCATGTACCGTTGGTATAGTTTATGAACATGCATTTCACATACTTAGAATCGGAACAACGATCTTTAGATTATACAAATATTTGTTTCGTGCGGAAATCGGTGACACGTTGCGGAGCCAGCCACCGAGCGAATCGTGCCGTCATAATCGTCTTATGATCTGTTTTCAATAGCAACTTCCGACATCTGACGTCGGTTTGGAGTAGTGGAGTATAATGTGTCTTGAGGCGCCCAAAACATTGAAGAAAGGTGAATGAATAAAAAAACAAATGTGTGTGTGTACTTATAAAATAAATAAAATAATAAAACTTATGTACGCACGTAAGAAGTTATTATATATATTTCTTTGGCGTAACACAAAAAAAATCTAAAAATTCCATCCTGTGTGCCAGTTCTTTAAACAATAAAATAAAGACATTAAATGTAATTGATAAAGGTTTAATTAAAGAGGTAAAACTTTTTTTTATCTCCTCTGATATGAAACACGTGATACAGATGCACAAATATTTCATTAACTATCTTGAATATAGCTATCAATGCCCAAGAAAATTTAAGAGACATTTACTAGCCAACTTCATGGTGTCGTTTTTATCCGTCGGAGTGCGCGCGCATCGTAAGAATTCACTCTCATCGAGCTCAAGAAGTATAACTTCAAAAAAGATTGGGTAAGAAATAAAGAAATATCCTATAGTTATTAAAAATAAGTCTCTCCTATGAATTGATTGCAAATCCAATACACTTTTTTGGTTTTTCATCATAAACGAGAATATCACCATACAAAAGTTAATAATAACTGAATAAAAATATAACCAGGCACTCAGAAAGACTAACGAGACAAAAACATTTAAAAACAGAACACGAAGCAACTGGAAACCAAAGCCAACCAAAGATAATGATTCAGAACTCGTTAATATAGACAGTTGATGCAAATTCAACACACGTACGTGGATCGTTATCTACGACGATTTCAATCTGGGATACCGCAGATGGTGTTTACGGGCATGCAGTTTACGTGGAAATTGCATGCGCGCGACGCATTAGCGACTACCCGCAAATTACGAGCGCAATCTCCTCCGAATCTGTGAGCACTTTAATAATATTTGCCGGCTTCATTGCTACGTACGGAGTTTTACGCCAAAAGTTTTAGGTATAGTGTTAAGTCGGTGTCAGAAATGGTTAGTGACGTAAAAAAAAAACTACACTTATGTTATACAGAAATAAATACATATTTCATAACTGTATTTTTTGTCCAAAACACTGATATATGTCCCATCGCATCGAAATCGAACCCAATATTTCAAAAGCGTTAGCAATTCAAAGCAAAGATAAATTATTGTAGACAAACAAGGCGACCAAAATTGTTGTTTTTGTCTCCAACCTTCAAAATAAAATACACCAAAAAAAGGCCAAAATATGCTTCTCACTAACCTTCTTTCACATCATCGCAAACCATTATTCAGTACGTAAATCCCGCTCGGGGTATCGCGACTAGATGTCTGTAGGCCATATTAATGGCCTTACCTGCCTGACTGAGACGGATGGGAGGTACTGACCTGACGTTGACCTTGCTCACCCTATTTATTCCAGGCCAATTTACCTTTGTTTTTATTGTGTTATCTTTGACGGTAGCATGTTCTTCCCTTTGTTGGGAAGGCGAACAAATAGCCTGGTGATTAGCGTCGAGTGGGCGCTTTCTTTGATTTTTGTTTTTGTTTTCTTTATTAAAGTGTTGGAGATAATGTTGCGTTGGTTTGGCTGGATTGCATTCATCGATTCTTTTGTTTTTTCGTAATTGAGTGAGCTGATGTTGGGTTTGACTTTCTGGTGAATGTTGGCTAATAAAGGCAACCTCCTCATTAAAAATAAAATCTTAATTTGTTAAGCAATATATATAAGTATTATGAATGGAAATAACAAAATAAATAGAAAAATTGGTAAGAAGGTAGTTAATAAAACTTTTAATAACTATACTTTTTTTTATAACTCTTTCCAACGTTCGGCGAAAAATAATATATACCTACTACGTTTAAAAGTACGTAGATACTAATATTATTTATACTAACAATGAATATCCATTAGCAAACCCGAGCATATCCTGATTACTATTAGAGAAGTAAAACAGAATCTGTTTATTAAATTAACACGCCAGATAAATATATTCAGAGACCGTACACACTTAAAAACTAATACATACGTAACCACAGTAATAAACAACAAAACAAGGTTGGTTTCTGCCCAAAGCCACAAACTAATGAGATACAGAAGTTCCACCTGACAAAATCTTGGATAGCTTACTGATTCAACCATATTATTATATGTATATAGACTAGAGATATCTTATATTTCATTATACCAACAATTTAAAAGGTCAAACACATCGCTAACCAGACCAGTAAAAATACCGGTGTATAGATAATATACCTTGACGTCACGGTTGGCGCAGTGGTTAAGAGATCGACTGCTGAGCAACGTGTCGCAGGTTCGATTCCCGCACGGAACAAATATTTGTACGATCTACAGATAGGTATTTGTTTCGGGTCTGGGTGTTTGTGTATGTGCATACACACCGTGCCTCGGACAGCACGTAAAGCCGTTGGTACTGCGTTTGATCTCTCTCCGGTCGTGTCGGATTGCCGTCCCATCGGACTATGAGAGTGAAGGAACAGAGAGAGCACCTGTGTTTGCGCACACACTTGTGCTCTATAATATCTCCTGCGTAGGCTAATCTCCGGTGAGATTGGCTGCCGTGACCGAAATCGGTCAGAAGGACATTATTAGTTAGTACCTAAATATAGTGTCTTCAGTAGATCGAGACTGTTTTTTTTTGGGTGTGTAGTGGAATTCGTTTAGGTTGCTCTAAAGTTAATCAGATCTAATCAGCCCTCATATCTCACGTCAGCTAACATGATCGATTGTTGATACCTATTGGTCAACCAATCACATCAACTAACGAATGATTTTAAATAATTTTCTCTTTCAGACTCCAGGGAGTCACTTCATACATTCCTGCTACTACTACAGGCCTTTTCTGAGAACAAGAAGAATTAGGCTTTAGTTCATCATAACGGCTTAGAGCGGGTTGACAGACATGATTAAATTCTGATTCGCATATGAATTTAAAAAGTTCTTGGTGCGACCCGGACCCCTAGGCTGACCCCCCGTAGACTATCACTATCCAACAGCTATAGTTAAATACATTTAAATATAGGCAATTGTGTCGTAACCACTTGGAACGTGGGCCTCACATATTCGCGCGTAACATCAAACATGGGCCTTCTGAGCTATTTTTTGGGGTCGGGGCTTAGTTTCGTTATTTAATTATTCCCCTACTAATCCAATCCCTAAAGCGATCTAATTCAGAAATCCGTACGAGTGTCTATTAATTTACTGAATGTTGGGGATAGCTAATTAATTTAATGTAGGTATTATTTGAAATATTATGTTGTACTTAATGTTTTTGTTTGTTTAACTTAATTGTTCCAAAATAATTACATCATCATCTGCGCTATAAGCTCTAGCTTTTCTGAATGTATTACATGTAATACAAGTACTAATGACAACCATTATGTTGAAATGAATCTGAGTTTTATTTTATCTTCAATTTTAGTTATCTTTAAACCAAACTTAATGAACTCTCTCGAATTTCACTTTGTAGAGACCACTTGATATAGCCCCATAAACAGAACATCGAAAGAAGGAGACTTCACATCATTACTTTATCAATAATCCACTTGATATAATTTCCTTAACAAACCAACAACAAATTCACTCCACAATCAATTCGGATTAGTCCATTTTCCCACAGTTTCCAAACAACGTTGTTTCCGACGCACCAGTATCAGAAGTACATAATAATGCAATACAAGAACCCTACCTTACAAATATTTCCACACTACACAGGCCGCATTTGCTTCGAAGCACACAACTGTATTGGAAACACGCTGTATTCGGCTATGCGAAACCAACTATCTATGCTACGAGCGCCTATACTACCCAATTGTGACAATATTCAGTCTCCAATATGCCTTCGTAGTAGAGAGGATCGCATACGTAATAGGGTTTTCGTATTTATAAGGAGAATAATAGACTCAAAGGTATATTTTGGACGCCGGAACAACCTGGATGTAGAATTTGATACGCTGAATTGTGTTTCGTGTAGCTTTAGGCTATGCAATTTGAATTGTTAATAGAAATGTTAGTGAAGTCAAGTATAAAATATTACTATTACTATACTTCTATATTAGGCCTCATTCAACCCGGTCATAATATAAGCCAATTTCTTCAGCAAGTGAATAATTACTCGTATATACATAATATCGCATAATATTTGATTAGGATTTACGGATAAAATATGAGGACTTTAGTATAACCAGTACAACTAAACTCCATATTGCTGATCAAAAATCATTCATCTACGTCGTCACGGGAGGGATAAAATCATCGAAAAAGAAAAATAAAAAAGGGACCTCCGCTGACGAAAAGCTGAAAAGAATTTTGCAGTTTTTCGACTAGCCCGGTCGGCCGTCAGCCGAGTGGATTTTTTACCAAAAAAAAGAACGTACAATCTCTCAAAATAGATGGCTGGTCTCTTTCTATGATGGATATATGTCTATCTCACAAATAAATTCTTCATAGAAATATTATATGATATAAAATAAGAACATAATATGAAATCATTGAGGTGCCAAACATAATTAAAAGGGTATCCGCTGTCTCTTCTGGAGTCTAAATAATAATATAATTAGTAGGTACATAATAGTGTAGAAAAACCAAAAAAACTACCACAAACGATTACTGCACATTTTCTTGTTTGTTTCATTTCAATTAATTTCAACTGTCAACTATAAGTTCATTTGTTTGTTACCGCGGGTAGTTCAAGAGTTACGATTAACAAACTACTGAGATAACGTTCGCGTATTCGTGCCAAAACTAAGTTTTCATACAAAGTTAATGCTTAAACGATAATCCGCAAGTGAAAGAAAAACAGACTATATTTTAGGTGATTGTGCTGCGTAAGACCTAAAGTTGAACGTAAATTCTTCAAGCTTGTTGTTTAATGCGGCTAGCTAGTATGGGTCAGATTGGGATACGTGGTTTGCTACTTGCAAGTATATAATCCAATCTCTCAGTGGCAAAAGCATCACTGTTATAAATTAATTATCTAATCATTAATATGTAACAGATTAACTTATTCATAGGAGCTAGTATGGTCAGTACGGATATTTTAATATTTAATGAAACATCAAAATATCAGCCATGTTCGCCGAATTAACTCATTAATAATGCAAACGCATAATATTATTAGGTTTGATTGAGCCAAATATTGTTATTTATGTAGGTAATACAGACAGCATCATAATTACATATAAATAGATATTATAAGCTTTTTGGTATTTTAAAGAAATTTATCAAAGAAGATAATTTACAAATTTCATTGGTCTAGTGGTCGCATGAGCAGCTGTTGAGCAAGAGGGTTCGATTCCCAGATCGGGCAAAGTGTTATTGGGATTTTCCGAAACTCTCAATGGCAGCCCAGAGTATAGATTTGTGAATATGCATCGGCGAAATGTGGGTGTACAAATAGTACATTTCTGTCTATCCTTTGGAGAATACAGGCATGATGCTATGTTATATTAGGTATGTTATAAGATGATTATTTATTGTATTGATTTTATTAGGCATTAGTAAAGAACCAGCACCCAACACAAACATTTCAATACTTCATAAACTTATTAGCGTGTTGCCGTAGGATTTAAATGTTCGTATTGCAAGTGATCGGTTACTGTATCAAAATCACGAACATTTTAATCCTTCGTAACATTTGCGTAACTTTTTTTTTTTGATTTGCGTGGTGAAAACCCATCATGGGCTATCCTCCGCCTGGGGGGGGGAAGGGGTGTGCCGGACTTCTACCGGCTAAATTCACCACGGTGGTCTGCCATACGATAGGCTTCGGGAACTCTTAGAAGACCGCGCCGAAGCCCACCACGGTGTCATGTAGAGGGGGTGACTGTAAAGAGGCCACCCCCATGTGCACGTCCCGGGGGAGACTGTAGAAAGGTTACCGTTACCCTCGCTGGGTGCTGTGTGCACGGCGACACGGACCATACCGTGTGTGGGGACTCTGCGCGCTCGCGAGCCCTAAGGCCTCCCGCCAAGGTGTGTTAGGCGAGGGGAACATTTGCATACCTACGTTTAGTTAACGCAGTATTAAAATATTTATTTTTCGAGTACCTACTGTACCCTTTACAGAAAGTTACGCCGTTAAGTTATAAAATAATCTAACTAGAAGTACAAGTCTTTATGATAATAATAAATGAAAAACAAAAATGACTGAATACCCCTTCATATAGTTCTTGGACTTTGTAAAGCTACTTGTATTTTAAGCGATGTTATGTAAAATATAAGTTCATAATATTATTGTAAGGTATTTGTATTTTTACTATAATATTGTATTGTATCTCCAATTAATCGGCAATTTTTAACTGACTAATTATTTCTGTACCATTTACCTAATAAATTTCCATTCAGGTATAAATATAAAAGTAAGTAACTTTCGCTTACATTCTTTGGTTGAAAGGGATATGATAATGGAAGAGTAGTTCAGAATTTCGGATAAAACTGACGTAAAATACCTTCAGAAGCAACGTCAAAAGAAAATCACGCCTTTCAGTCATTTCTTGCGAGTCAGATCTATTAACGAATTGCTTCTTCATTTCTTAAGCATGAATATACAATATTTACAGCATTCCGTCGCTTTTACATGCGCCTTTTGGAATGTATCAACTTTGAGTAAAAAATAATATTTCATACAAAGCATTAAGCCTGTATTTTTCGATTAGACAAAGGTGTACTAATTATACACCCGCATTTCGCCATAATTGAGCCCCATGTAATAAGGGTTATTGCCATTTACTGGGCAAATTTCGAAATCCCGTGTTTTTTTTACTGAGGATTTTTTTTACAGAAAAATCAAATAACACTTTTTCCGACCCAAGAATCGAACTCAGAACCGCACACTAAGCAATCGCGCTTGCGGCCACTAGATCAATGAGACAGACCAAATAATACTCCATTATAATTATGATTAATTTGTATTATAAAAGTGAATAGAATCTCGTAAATGTTTTCTTTCACAATGTGACGAGCTATTTTTAAATAGCTCCTTTACTGATAATAATGATGAAAATATATCGCACTTTTAGAATGAAAGTGATCTAACTCAAAATTCCTGAACAACCAAAACTGACCTTAAAAAGTATACTTTTTTGAAGACCTTCTTACTCATTTCCCACAAATTACATTTTTGACTTAAGTCATTTTAATACCAAGGGTGCGATATTGTAAACAGTATTTACGTACCAAAAACTCATTCATAAAACTATTAGGTATATTTTTACACAACAATGAAATTAGTTTTGGCAAAATTATTCCACAGATCCATTTTTTACATTGGCCTATGCAAAAAGTTTAATAAATCGCGACAACGCCGCGCGCTGGCGCCGAGGCACAAAAAATGTTTGTAACAAATTGTGTGTTTTATAGCTGTGACTATACAGTCAGCAATTTATGTAAGTAAGTACATAGATAAACTGTTCTAATTCGGATGATATTGTATCTAACAAGATAATTTTAAGTCTTAAATCCACATTATACTATGTAGTTAAATAAGTATTAGATAATTTATAATAGGGTAAATACGCTATTAAACTTCAGTGATTCGCCCTTCGAGATTACACATATTAACTTATAGTAGCACGAACATGTGCTGCCATCTTACACGATTTTAGAGCAACAATCCATGACAAAAGTCAATTATTATGCGCTCCTAATGCGGGTATCTCATACACGTTTTGTGTCGTTGCCATCACGCACGTAATTTTTCATCGGTATCTCATTTATTTAGTTTTTAGTGGTTTTTGTTGTTATTGTTGAGTGTTTATCATGGGAAAACGAAAACACCACGACGAGGAGGAGTATTTAGCTCGGAAAATGAGAAAGTTGGAAAGAAAGATGACACGGGTCCGTCGAAAACAACGACATCGCAGTCCGAGTTCGAGTTCATTCTCAAATGGTGATCGATATCCTGATAGCGATTACTACCAGCACCTGGTTCCTCAGGATTGTGATAACACTGCAGAATCTTTGCAGGAGGCTCCGCAAAGCGAAGGTATGTAACCGGGATAAATTTAAATTTCGAACGCCACGCACCGTACTGCGTTCACATCTTCGTGACCTTGACCTACTTTAAAAGTAGGAATTAACAATAAAAATGCGTTTGATTATGATGTCTTGGCGCATTGTGCGTATGAGTATAGTCTGTATGGCTAATACCAGCCTATAATATACCTCAGTTTAACTTGTAAGGTTGATCGCTGTATATTAGGCTTGCACAAAAAATTCTGGAGCATAATCCGAGAGGTTATGTCGTGAATTTATATAATGTTTATATATTTAGTAGTACAAACCGTGAGTTTGTATTCTAAATGTTAAGTCCAAGAGCACAGCCTGTAAGACTGTGTCGTGACTATTTTCAAAGATATGAATAATAAACTAAAATCCTATGTACGATTTCAATACTTATGTCGATACGGGATTGTTATAAATCACAAAGTCCGATCTTTTATTTTCAGGAGCCCCAAATATTAACTCTACGGATAATACTGTACTCGCACAGTCAGGCATACCCGGATCTGAAGGTACAACTGTCCCTATGACAGCGCCCATAAACCCGAGATCCATACCCGGGCTTGCTGCTGTGATTGTACCCGTGTCTACTTCTACACCTAAAGTTGTGGATGCAGACGTACCGGCCTCTGCTGCAGCAGGGTCCGCACAAATGGAAATTATTCATGAGTTGGATCCCGACATTTTATGTTTACTAGGAGAAGAGCCTGTAAGGGAAGAAAAGTTTGGTGCAAATGTCCATAAAGACATAGCTACTAGATGGTCTGATCTTCTGGTAAATGGTCTGAAGGATGATACCAGAAACGATATTTTGAAGGGATATAATGTACCAGATAATTTGAAGTTAATTCAGGCTCCGACACTCAATCCTGAAATCAAAGCAGCGGTTAATGAAAGTGCCTTAAAGAGAGATGTCATATTGGCTGAGAAACAAAGGCTCCTGTCCTCTGTCTTAACGTGTCTCGCTAACACGATCACATCCGTTTTGACGACGGACTCTAGTGACGCGGAGATTAAATGTCAAACCTTAAAATCTCTTAGTGATGCTGGCAGATTACTTTGTCACGTGCATTATAATGAGACACAAACAAGAAGAAACTTTTTATTGACATGTCTCAGCAAAGAAATAAAAGATAACGTAAAGAATCTTAAACGTGATCATTTGCTGTTTGGTAATGATCTTCAGGAAAATTTGAAGTCTATGAAGGCTATCGTTAGAACAGGGGCTGAGCTTAAATCTACAGCTGCAAAGCCGAAATTACCACCTAAAAATAAACAACCGGAGCCATCGACTTCAAGAGCTTTAAACTGGAGGGGCCCGCCACCGCCGCAGCCACATCCTCGCCGCATGCCAGCGAGACCGAGCTCGACGACTGGTGGGCGCAAGCAGCTGCCAGCTCGCCGTGCGACCGACCGACGAGCTCCCCAGCAACGCAGCCGAACTTCGCGTCGTTAGCCGACATTGAACAGGCCAATAACCAGGCGGGTAGACTTCAATATTTCTATAATAATTGGTTACAACTCACGAATGATCCCATCGTGTTATCCTGGGTTATAGGCTTGCGAATACCTACTTTTGATAACGTTATTCAACATAGCTGTTATCCCATTAACAAACCTAAATCTAATGCAGATAAACTCAATATGTCTAAAGAGATTAATAATCTCCTTAGTATTGGCGCCGTAAACATATGTGAACCATGTGATGGTCAATTTTTATCCAGTATTTTCCTTGTAAGAAAACCCAATGGAAAAAATAGATTCATCTTAAATTTAAAATCGTTAAATAGATTCATCGTGGCGCCACATTTTAAACTTGAAGATTACAGAACTGCTATGAGACTCATATCAAAAAATACTTTCATGTGTTCCATTGATCTAAAGGACGCCTATTTTTCAATTAACATTCATAAGGATTCTAGAAAGCTCTTGCGGTTTTCTTGGTTAGGAAAATTATACGAATTCCAGGTTTTACCATTTGGCCTTAACCTAGCACCTTATATATTTACAAAAATTATGCGTCCAGTGATGCACTTTTTGCGTAATCAGGGCCTGTTGTCTGTTATCTATTTGGATGACCTTCTCTTATTTGGAAGTACTTACATGGACTGTAAACAAAATTTTGAAGCTACGATAATCTTACTCCAATCATTAGGCTTTACGATAAATTTTGAAAAGAGCGTAAGTATACCCAGCCGAACCGCAACCTTTTTAGGTTTTGTTTTCAACTCTGCCACATTTACAATTAGTATACCACTCGAAAAGAGACAAAAGATCAAACACGAACTTTTGCATTTTTCTAAATTAAGAAGGTGTAAATTACGCAACTTCGCACATATGATAGGGTTACTAATTTCAATTTGTCCAGCAACGCAGTACGGCTGGTTATACACAAAGCATTTTGAGAGAACTAAGTTTCTCAGCCTGAAACAAAAGGATGATTACGATCAGTATATTAATTTACCTGACAACTTGAGTGAAGACTTCAACTGGTGGCTTTGTAATATCGATAATTGCTTCAGTCCTATCCGATCAGGCGACTTTAAGCTAGAAATATTTTCAGACGCTTCTCGAACTGGTTGGGGTGTTAGTTGCTCTGGTCAAACAGCCAGCGGACAATGGTCTAGTGAGGAACTGACTGAGCATATTAATTATTTAGAGCTTACAGCAGCGTTCTTCGGTTTGAAGATCTTCGCCAATAATTATAGTAACTGTGAAATACTTTTACGAATTGATAACACTACTGCAATTGCTTACATCAACAGGATGGGTGGCATACAATTTCCCCATCTTAGCGCTGTAAGTCGTAATATTTGGCGGTGGTGTGAAGATCGACGCTTATTTGTTTTCGCTTCCTATATAAATTCTAGCGATAATAATATCGCAGATGCGGAATCCCGCCGCGTACATGCTGATGTTGAGTGGGAGCTTGCTAATGACGCCTATCAGCTTATTTGTAAAAGGTTTAATCGGCCCGAAATCGACTTGTTTGCAAGTCGATTGAATAAAAAATGTTCTAAATTTGTGTCTTGGCACAAAGATCCAGAGGCATTTAGGGTGGATGCGTTTACGCTAACCTGGTCTGCGTATTTTTTCTACGGATTTCCCCCGTTTTGTTTAATTTTAAAAGTTTTGCAAAAAGTTATTTTCGATAGGGCCGAAGGTATAGTTGTGGTACCTCTATGGCCCACACAGCCGTGGTATCCACTTTTTAGGAAGTTGTTGATTGCTAAACCAATTGAATTTGGACCTAATAATAACCTATTGTCTTCCCCTTACAGTGTGAAACACAAGCTTCACGAAAGCCTTACCCTGGTTGCCGGGAAGTTATCAGGGAGGCGTTCTTGAAACAGGGTTCTCCACTGGATGCCGCAGATGTGATGTTAGCGTCTTTAGCAGATAGTACTTTAAAACAGTATAATACTTGTTTCAAGCGATGGTTCACTTTCTGTCAGGATAGAAACTTAGAAATATTTCAAGCATCAGTTGCTAGTGTATTAAATTTTTTTGTTGCCCTCTTTAGCCAGGGTCAAAAGTTCGGATCAATAAATTCTGCAAGGTCAGCACTGTCACTTGTATTAGATTCAGCAATTATGAACGACCCGCAGATCACGAGGTTTATGAAGGGAGTTTATAAATTACGAACTCCTCTTCCAAGATATAATTTTACTTGGGATCCGTCTATCGTTTTAGATTATTTAAGCAATTGGTACCCTAATGAAGGGCTTTCTTTTGATAAATTGTCCAAGAAATTAACTACACTTTTAGCTTTAATAACAGCTCATCGTGTACAGACATTATCGTTAATTAGAGTTTCTAACATAAAAAAATATAACAACGAAAAATTCATAATTAAGATAACAGATCAGATTAAGACTTCTGCCGTAAATCATTCACCACCAGTTTTGATTCTTCCTTACTTTAATGAAAGGCCTTCTATTTGTCCTGCTAGAACTTTAGAACAGTATTTAATTGTATCAGCGGAAAAGCGACGATGTAATTGTGATTTTTTAATTATTAGTTTTAAGAAACCTTTCAATAATGTATGTTCACAATCGTTAAGTCGTTGGATCAAGACCACTCTGGGTGAAAGTGGAATAGACACATCAATTTTTAGTGCTCATAGCACAAGACATGCAGCTACTTCTGCCGTCCATAGACTTGGAGTTAGTTTAGATCTCATCAAGAGAACCGCTGGCTGGACAGGACGCTCAGAAGCCTTTGGGAGGTTTTATAATAGAGAAGTAGCTGCAGATACCTCTGATGCTTTCGCCCGATCTATTTGCAGGATGACGTTGATCAACAACGAATGATAATATTTGAACTCAATTATCTGATCATTAAGATATATTTATATGAATAATTATATTGTTAACTTGATTTAAACTCTGTGTTTATTTCTTTCATATTTACACATAGTTTCTATTTGCTATTTCGAGAAACTCTAAACATCTACAAGTTAATATGTGTAATCTCGAAGGGCGAATCACTGAAGTTTAATAGAAAGTCAAACGAACTTACCTGTAAGTGACGTTCGATGACTATTAAACGATGTGATTCGCCCGAGAGATTACACTCCCTCCCGGACCCTGATTATCTAGGATACTTCTAGATTTCCCCTTTAGACGAAATAGCAAGTGATGATGGGCAAAGGGTCAAACGTGTATGAGATACCCGCATTAGGAGCGCATAATAATTGACTTTTGTCATGGATTGTTGCTCTAAAATCGTGTAAGATGGCAGCACATGTTCGTGCTACTACAAGTTAATATGTGTAATCTCTCGGGCGAATCACATCGTTTAATAGTCATCGAACGTCACTTACAGGTAAGTTCGTTTGACTTTCTATTTTTTCATATTAATTACATGCAAGTTCTCATTAATCAGAAGCCTTATTAGACCAGCTACTTTTGTCACTGACTGTACTATTAAAGGAGGAATCTATTTTCAATCCACTATTTTATGTAGGCCTTGCATTAAATCTAACAAGAATTACACAGAAATTAGGATATTACACGAGTTAATCAGTATTGAATGAGTATTCGATTACTGCTAGTTACTTTATTAGTAGTAGTTACTAGTAAGTTTCTATTGCTGTTCCGTATCCGCATGTACACAGAACGAAGTTGGACCACTTGTACCTAAACAAACTCCAAGTTTGTAGCGACGAACGACACACGAGAATTTCGATATTTTGATAACAAGTTGGAGACGGGCATATGTAAGTGTGTATGTGCCTTTATTACACAAATATAAATATTAATTCCATCGCAAGAACCCCTTTAAAAATTGTAATAAAATATGGACGATGCATCATCCGGATCTGGGTTACACGAGAAATATTATAGCGTAATATAAAACTGTATTATGGAACGTTGTATAATATAAAGGAATAATAATATATTATGCAATGTTACTGAAATAACAACACATTAACCTGACAAATTGCCCTATTTTGTTGATGAGGGCATTAAGTTTAAGTGCATAGGGGGCAAACCTATCCCCATTAGTAGGTTATAGTTTGAAATACAAACTAAAGCCCAAATTCACTGACATTATAATGAACGTTTAAAACATAATCATACGATTAATATGAACTTGTTGTGTCGTTCACTTTTCTTTCAGTGTCATATACATAAAGTTCAAATTGTTGTTTTCATCAAGTCATCATTTCAAATATGTGTATAGGGCCAAGCCTAATAAGTTTAACGAGCCAATCCTATACTTATAATATTTATCTATGAAGATATTTGGAAATTCCTTTGATTGGTAAATAAATCATCTCCGCCACCCAATTCCTCAGAGTAAGGCTAGACTGGTTGTCAGACTTTTTTGAGCTGCTGTCACCCGTAACAACTGTCATAGATATTCGTATGACACCTGGGACCAACTGGGGTCCCCCATCCAGGGATAAAACTCAGCAAGTGCTGTTTAACCTCACCGATCCCATGATCTGCGTAGTATGTACTACGAGTCCATCGATCTTAAATTTTTGTAATAGGATTTTAATTAAATCACTGTTAACGATATCTATGACAAAAATTAAGAGTCCTTAGAAAACTTAATATATATATTCGGTAACCGATATCCTAAAATTAGACTGGTAGATTTCAGGCTCATCTTGAAAAAAGTACCTAGCGTGAAAGCGCGATCTAAAACCCGCATACAGTAATTCACAGCCTAGGGTAATGTAACAAACAACTTTACTAACTAATTAACACTACAACATAGTAAGAACCTACTCGAGTTCGTATTCGCGACGTGCAAGATAATGGAAAACGTTGAGATACCCGCAATTCCGGAACTAATGATTTGGAGCCATCGACTTAATGCGGTTTCTAACTTGCCTGATTCTTGCTTCACTTGGCGCCGAATTTGGTTAAATTACTTCTTACACTAACATTTATTTTAATCACTGTGTTGTCAGTCTTAAGTCATTTGTTGTGTTCGACTATTAACTTTCTATTTTTTATAGCGTATTTTTAAACACTGTTACAGCACGGAGTCTGAAACTGTGCCCGATAAATAGCAATAGGCTCGCCCCTGCGTGATTTGATGATTCGTTGAATTTGACGATTTTATGGGCGAAACTCTACCATAGCATTAAAAATATACTTGAATCTAAACCAAATATGCATTTTACGAAATTAATCGTTATTCTGATTCTGATATTCAGTCCTGCATTCAAATGCTTGTTTGCAAATCCTGTTAAAATTTTCAATGTTTAGTGTAAATAGCTTTGTAAATGTGAGTTTTATATTTTTACCTACCTACTTAGGTAACGAGGGGACCTCTCTACTAGTTTCCCCTGGGACGTGTGGCACCATCGTGGATCTCGGTGCGGTCTTCTAAGAAAGGAGCCATCGTGGTGAGTTTAGCTAGGTTCTCACCAAATGAATAATAAAAAGGCACCTACTTAGACAAAAATAGAATGATTAAATAAATAGATATTCACCTTTCAATTATTCACCTAAAACTATTCTAAGCTAACTTGGCCTTGTATTCATTACGCTAAGTAGTCGAATACGAGCATACCAGCACTGGTGTATAGCTGGTAGTGGTGTCATATAGCCATTAAAGAAGACGCAGCCATTACTAAGCCAAGAAATATAGTCAGGCTCAAAAATATATATGTATGTATACACGTAGGGATATTCAAACACTTATTTTTGGGAAAGTACCGATTCCAAAAAAAAAAACAAAATTTAAACAATACAGAAACTATGAATAAAATTGGTTACTATTTTCTCTAAAATTGCTTTTAAATTTCGCTAAGTATATATGTATTTTTGAGGCTCACTGTACGTAACATTTAATTTCATTTATGAGGCTTAATTCAACAACAGTCCTATAACGAAATGATTTCCAAATCTCCAAAGTTTCAAGTCCGCAACTAGGCATGAAAATCATTTTCAACATTGTAACAACAGCTTCGTCTAGTTTTATCACCAAATGAACACTCCAAAATAATGAAGATTTATCAAACGTCATAACGAACATCCTATTCATACATTACAGTCTCAACGGATTAAAATTACATTGTAACATTTTGTTATCTCAAATGGGGATTACACTGTTACAATACTGAAACATACATTTCGAGGCTTTTCAAAAGCTTTCAGTTTATCTTTTGAAATGTATAATTTTATTGTTAGTTTTAGAGTTGCGGTTTAGTTTTATTAATGATGGAACTTTTATGGTTATCTCTTATGTGGGTTGAGTTTTATGGTAAAAGTTTATTCGTGAATCCTTGATTCAGTTGTACCCCAAAGTTTAGAACGGTTGAATTTCAAATACATATAGAATATTTTTGAGAGTCGCACGGAGTTTGACCACACGATTGGAGTCGTGCTCTGGAATAACATTTTCGTGGCTTGAAGATAAATGTTCTTGCAGCCTAATTACGTAAAAATAAAGACAGCAAAGTTACAGCAACCTCCAATACATATATAACACAAAAATAACGTTTGACAGGAGATATTGCACGATCTACGCCTGTTGCAAACTGATTGCTATATCGGTAATTAGGTCGGGGTCTGGGTGTTTGTGCATGCGAAGATATGTGTTTGTAAACGCATCCACGATACCCATACCTATAAAAACCACGAGAAGCAACGTTTTGAAAAAATAATGCGGTTTTATTTTTACTACCACAGATTGGAAGCTGGGTAGATTAGGATTGCAGGAAATTGGATTGTTTACACAATAATGAGAGATATCCTCCAACCATCCAATCGTATCTACTACCTTGTTTCTCATCACATGTGCTGTTATATTTGTTAAAGTTCAGTATACCACCGAAAACTACAGTATACCTATAGCCTGTAGGTACTTACTACAATTTTTTAGTAGTGGGGTACAAATATTGGTAGATAGGTATGTCCAAAAAACAACGTTGAAACAAACAAGCTACATATGTATTCCACTTTTTTCTGTTTCACGTAATTACTTCTTCGTTCACGTTATAAGTACCTTCATATTGTGTATGTATACATATAATATAGTGTATGTTCACTTCTGTTAGTAGTTTCCGTAAATATACGTGCGCGCGATGCTAAATCGTGGTGGGGTGGGACCCCTACATCTATTCGCAGAATCATTGGCGATCAACTGCCACAAAGTGCAATTTAGATCTTGTTTTTGTTCTAGGTTTTAAATAACATAGCATCACGTTCCTGGACTTCAATTAGACAGTATAATAATTAAACAAGCACGTTTACGCTCATGTTGTAATATGTCTCATGTATCTATTGTCATTCACCGGAAATTTCCAAACTCTGATCGTTGACTGAGAATTTCCTTGATTCGGGAATCGGAACCAGGACCTCACGCTCAGCAACCGCATTACCGTACATTAGACCGATGAACTAATCCATGTTAAAGTAAAAAGAGTACCTATATTATAGTGGTAAACATATACTTTTATGCTAAAGCGAGAGCGTCTAGAGCTTACCGAAATTAATATTTTATATGCTATAAATTACTTTACATATTATTATGAATAACAGAGAATCCTTGATACAAAGCCTGATTTTAAAGCGAAGCTACTCGCTTTATATACACAATACACGATGACAGTAATATAAGTCCTAATGTACACGACATTGGCATACGATTGGTTCGTGGTAAATTAGTAGTTGAAGGCAGGTTGTTACCACAACGCCGTTAATGCACTTCTAGTAAGCGGTCACCGCAGTGACGGTTTATACCAACTGCACAATAATTATAATGATTTAGCTTTGATGATCGCCGACTCTATTAGGCTGAAATGGAATTGGGCGGGTCATATTTGCAGAATTTATCAGGGTAGGTGGACTAAGGTCGTTACAGAGTGCCTGAGGACGGCGCCGCTGAGTTAGGCCTAGAAAACGCTGGCGAGATGACTTAGATGCCCTTACTACGAACTGGGCGGAGGCAACAATACAGCTGGAGGTGTGTGAGGTGACCTTTGCCCGGCAATGCGACTGTAAAGGTTAGGAAATTATAAATGAGCAAAATCCCTAAATCTCTAAATATCAGCAACTATAAAGCTTTAAACTTGAAAGCTGAGGACGTTCATAAATGACATTTATTAAGAAGGTATTGCAATTGAATTGAAAGTAATGCAAGAAAAGGGTCTCCACGAGCAGCAAAAGGTGAGATCGTCTGGCGCCTGGGCAGTTATCCTCGATACCACCACTGCTGACTGGCTAATCTTTCCACTAAAACATGAACGATTCCCATGTGATAGCTCGTGCCAAACACCATAGAAGAAGAAAAAAGTATTGTCCAAAATTCAACCCTAAACAAGCGTAATGATATTTCTACGCGGACGCAGTCGGGGGCATAGCTAGATAAAATATATTGTAGGTCCAAACCAAAACAAAATTTACATAAAGATTTGCAATCACATATATAACAATTACCGCGTATTGTGAAACAATCAAACGGGAAGCCTTCCCACAAAATGAAGAGGGGCGTTAAAAATCCCATCATTTCCCCCTCAATTGGATTACAGGGAATATAAAAGACATTATATAAGTACCTTTACAGGGTAACGTTACCGATGATACAAAATGAGGTTCAGTGATGCGAATAGACGGATTTTGGAAGGCCCCGAATTTCCGGCAGAGATTAGCTGCCACCCGAACGATGCAGGACAATGACGGTAGCCTAATAAACGCACTGGATTAATTAAGGGTTAGTATACATATATAAATATGAGTAAGTCTATTAATTATATTACTCAAATGAATTCATTATTCCATATTTATAAATTTAATAAACACTCAGGTAACTCCTGTATTGTGGGTGCGTTTACTAACCAAAAATAAATAATTTTTGTTCAAATATTTGTTCCGTGCGGTACGGCTCATCTACTGCGCATATCTGGTGTCCTTGTTTAAATATCTCTTTGTTTTACTCCATATGTCTAATAATTAAAACTCGACGCGACAATCTGATGCCTGACACAAAAGACTACCATCAGATTTCAATAATAATTAACAGTACTTATAATTGAAATGTGATTGCTACTGTATGCGGAAAGCCGGAACTGTGTCCGGTAGATTGTAAAAAGCTCGTCTCCTATTACATGGGTTTCAATAACGGCATCGGGGAAATGTGGGTGTATAATAACACACCTTTGCTTGATCCTTTGGGGAATACAGAGGTGATGCTATTATTTATGTTATGTTATTAATTGAGTTTTTTTTTTTCCTAAATCAATATTACAATTAATTTGGTCTATTCGATATTTTACTAGTTACATTGTTTCGATGTAAATAATAAACTGATTTGTTCAAATATGTAGGTCAGTAAATATTAATGAATTCGTTGAGTCACTAATTTTATTGCAGCCGCAGGTAAAGTTTTGTATTGAATTGTGGTTATATGAAACAAAAGAGACTATATTATAACGTATTGTATATCAAACTTTACTATTGTATTTCAATACAGTAAATGTTGTGTGTTAATTTAGGCTTTTACTGGAACATGAACCTATATACCCCAAATATTTTATATACTAGGAAAATAGTGAGATTAAAGTTAATTACAGTCTCATCCTGCCTTTCAGTAAAATTTTATTTGGCAAACATAATATCACGCTTATATCCCTGAATGGTTAGATAGAGGTGTTCTATTGTACATCCATTATAATAGAGGCCGAACCTATTACCATCTATCGGGCACAATGAATTCACAACTCTAGGTTGCTTCAAAAACGCAATTAACAATTTGCCGACCCAGGAACCGAACCCAGAAACCCTACGCTCACCAGTAGCGCTTGCGACCATTAGACTAATGACAAAGTTTTATTTGATGTACTTAGAATGTAAAATTACCTGAATAACTTCAACTAAAATTACATTAACGGTCAACAAGACGAACTTCCTAAACTTACAATATTCAAGTACCTACATGCAACAACTATAACGGGTGCTGTGTTGTTAGTAATCCCGACCAAACTATCTGAGCAAGTACTCGACCAATCGTTACGAACTTTGCCGGAGAACCTATAGACTGCGAAGTAACTTCAGCTTATTCTGGAAAGGCAGTTCCTTGTTGCCCCGCTGGGGTTGGAAGAAAAACATAAAGTACTCGTTACTTTTCATACGGCGTTAGTTTGGGTAAATTCAACGAATTGGCTAGGTAAGAAGTTCCTCTAGTGCTTAAAGGAGAATTCAGAATTTATATTCCGTGATGGTTGTCTAAATTGCGCTTAGTTAGGCCATTGTAATGGTTCCTGTGGTTCAAACATGGTGATAATATACCCTAATCTTCCACATATTATTAAAAAACTTATTACAATGGGATAAGGTTGATTTTTCCTAACTGTTACAATATTATGAACACTTAAAAATCGTAAAGTGATGCCCTGAAACACAGGTTTGAATAAACCTAGATCAGGCAGCGCTACAATTAGTTCCTACCATACCTACTAGTTACCATTTATTGCACTTTTTATTAATATATTTTAGTAATAAACCAGTTTTATTTAGTTACCAATTTAACTATTAATACTATTGTGACTAGTTGTACTCCATTTGTAAAAGTTTTTAAATATTTTTTTATTATTTATTACTTTGGTAACTGCAATGGTACGGCGTTTACTTACAGGTGCGAAGGTATCATGAATAGATACATGTTATTTACCCCAACGTTTCCTGATTTACACTAGCAAATAATCTTGAGGGTCACTTAAGTTTCAGACGAGTGCAATTGAAGATCGAGTCAACGAGTTTCCATACCCATGTCACCCTTCTCAAAGGGATGACATGCGCCCTTAAGGCACCCTTACTTCATACTCTACGATCAAAGTGTCATAACTTAGACTTGAATCTATGTAACGAGGACTTTTTCGTTTGTATGATTTATTACTATTTTATGAATGTAAATGTAAATTTTATTCAAAGTAGGTTAAACAATTTTTTAGCTTAAAATATGACAAGCATCTATGTAGTTCATTCTTACTTAAATAAGTACCTACCTACTTACTAGTATTTTAAAGTTACACAAAACATACTTCCCATAAAACTAAAATACGAAATACCTACGTATTTATCTTTTAAGTTAATATTCTCGGTACAACAGAGCGATTGTTTTGGGACCAATTTTCTATACGCTCCAAATATTTAGGCATACAACGGCAGACGGTCCAAATTTAATAACATGTACAACTTTAACAAATATTGTAGTTACTGTGGCTTCTAACTGAAATTTATGGCGCCAACTTTTTTGTCGTTACGAGCATATGCTAACCATTTTATATGGGCTCCTATATCCACCGCTCGTTTTCCAATACAAAATTTTATTGGAAAATTCTATTGGAAATACGTTTATAGATGATATTTTTGCGAGTAATTTGGGCCGTAATATTATGATATTCAGATGTACTATGGAAATGTATTAAACTTGTTATGTGGGATACTTATTATTTGTGCATATGAAATAATAGCGATTTGTATTTTCATTTACGTGTTGATGATTGGCAATGATCAGCCTTCTGTGAAAGGATGGGAGTGCATATCAAGTTACTTGTTGCTGATTAGTCATAAGCATCCACGAAAAACATTAGCTATCAAAATTATTGTCATAATCAACATTTTTAGGCATTGTTTATTGTAAAAAACGTTGTGATCTAAGTCCTAATTTTTAGAACTGTCCAAGGCGATAACCGAAGGAATATGTTATAATAACAACGTAGCAGAAGCATACTACATTTTACCCGGAGATAGAGACTTCGCATCCCATATCCAGCTCAAGTCGTCAAAGTATGGGAAGGTTTTATGTTTTATAGTGTAAATTTCAATATCCTCATAGTTTGATGTTTCAGTTGGCAGAAGGAGTCCGTATAATTGGTAATGCTGATAATAGGCCTTGGTTTTGTTATAAAAATATATGAATATCTTCTATCGTAAAGAAACCAAAGGAACTTCTTGGTCTAGTGGTTGCCAACGCAGCTGCTAAGCGTAAGGTCCGGAGTTGGAATAATAAGGTATCGGGAGGTCGGGTATCAGTCGATATATAAATATATATAAGGCAATAGACGAGACCATTAATACATATATATCATATCCAACTAAATGCGACATCGGCAAAATGTAGGTTTATAATCTTATTTTTTACCTACACGTCTACCTAACTGTACTGGGAATACAGGCGTGATGCTGTTTACGGGCTACTCACTTATACTTAGTTATTAGGTATCTAATTCATTTTTATCGTAATATAAAACTGATACAGATGTGCGAATGTGCACATAAAATATTATAGGCTCGCATTTTATTGATTGAATCGTGTCACAAAGGCCTGCCCCCGAAGTGTTTACTGTTTGCGCTTCTTTATTATCATACCCTCGTTCACTTTATACCACCTACAATATGGACGTGGAAATTCTAACTACGTAGAAATTAAATTTAATAATATAAATCAGTTAACTTCCACTGCGGAACAAAAGATTTCTCCATCGCGCTGGCAAGAGTAAGTGTAGCTTAAATCTAGCCAATGTATAATTGCTGACGGTGTATACTGCTTTCTACTTCAACCGTCTCCAAAACATTTTTTTTCGTCAACCGGTTCTGTTTCGCTGCTAGCAAAGGTCTCATTGGACACTTAATCTATATTAATATTTAAAAAAGGTAAAATATGTTAGTTTGTATGTAGGGTGTCATCTCCGGAACTAATAATCCGATTCTGAAAATTCTTTCACTGATAGATAGCTGCATTATCCTTAAGTGCTAAAGGCTATAATTAGATACGTAAGTCATGTGGAACAAGTTGCGGGCAAAACTAGAACATAATCGGACACATAACATAATTTTATTATGCTAGTATTTAGTAATCGATTCTGATTACCAGCGTTTATTGAATTACGTTCTTTTTCTTCTTTTTATTTAATAAACTTGTTCTTGTAGCTGATGAATTTTTCTCTTTCCAGTACAATGTCTTTTACCACTTTATACATTACGTTACGAGGTAGGTACGTAAGATTTTGTTTTCCAACCGCTGCTGCTCCACCATCTGACCAATATAACATTGGTCACTTGGGATATCACACTTGGAGGATGTCTCACTAATTCACTGGGAGACAGACATTTGTTGAACATAATATGTATAATTATGTACCTGTACATTATTGTATGATCTCTAAACATGGTCATGAGTGCTAAAGACAGGCTCGCAGCAATAATTGAGTTTGCTAAATTCTTCTGTTTTGGTGGTTTCAGACATTGATTGAATGTCCAAGTCCGGCCGTGTTCAAATAATTTAAAATATTTGTCGTCAGCTGATGAACTTTCATCCGCACCTGCTATCGGCTCATGGCCAAACACGTGACACAGCGGCATGCGCCAGCGCACTTATCTTACTACCCCACGCCACCCTAGTCGCCCGGAAACAAGGTATGACCATTTTTACGAGATAACAACGAGATAACACAATGCCATTATACATTTTTGAAACTTTTTATACCGACTAAAATATAATGAATAAATAAAATGACAAGTGTTTTGGACTTCATATTTACTAAAAATAATGTATATTGACCATTGCCATCATAGAGACTCACGAAACTTTTAGGAAAGATAATAAATTGTTACAATATTCATGTATAAACAATCGTTTATCCTCACTAACGAGAACATTGCTAAACATCATAATGGCAAACATTCATGATATACAAACAAGCTGAGTGAATACGGGAGTTCCTAGAATTTTCCTCTGAGCCAAACGATAAAACTTTTGTCGTCTTCATTGGAGCGATTCTTTTGTAATCGAGTCACGGACTCGACTGTACCGGGTCAACCGGAGACAGTTTGTTATGACGTGGACGACGCTAATAGTAACAAATGCGTCTTTTCATTTATTTACGCAAAAGGAAACATTGAAAATATTCTGCTTAATGACCCTTTTTTGTTACAATTTTTTTGGTGCTTTTATCCGGAAGATTTTGGTTTAAATGCTTAAACGCGGGAGGCTTTTATTTACTGCGATTTGCAAAAATTATATTATAACGAAGCTAAAAGAACTATCTTATCTATTACTCTTTGAGTATAAGCTATTCATAGAATATTATTGTAGCCTGAATGTGCTTCACTTGATAGGCTCCTAACCTAAGATATACACAAGCCAAGTGAAACCAGCATTCAACAACAGAATTGTTTTACAAAGGTGCTTGAAGATATTCTGTTAATTAACTAGGTACTCGTATAACCTCTTGTCTTAGCTGGTAAGTAATTCCGTAAATCGTGCTTATGCGAGTCACCATTAATGTAACCATTATTTTATTGCCGCACCGCGTTCATTTGTCTCATGATATCATATAGGACAAGGGGTTTAAGATAGTGATTGCCTATATTTGATACTAGCTTTTACCCGAGGCTCCACCCGCGTTTTCCCGGGATAAAATGTCTATATATAAATAAAATAATCTATCTCTGTGTCAAATTTCACCTAGATCCGTTCAGCCGTTCTGGAGTGAAAGAGTAACAAAGATCCATTCATCCATCCATCCATCAATCCATCCATCCAAATTTTCACATTTATAATATTAGTAGGATAGTAGGATACTGATATACGTACTCTAATCGTTATACTCGTATGACGCAGAACAAGTTGAGGACATCCCAACTTCGAAATTCGATCATCAAAGTAGTTCGTGCTTATTGGCTACGATGGTTCTAGCATCTGTTTATTAAGTAACTGAAGCAGTAAAGCGTCTGAATACGCTAATTAATTAAGCTTATGCTCTTAGTGAAAGCTCTGCTTGAACTTCAAGAATGCACCAATCTAGATCTATATTATTTACTATCGGTTGTTGAATTGTTTATATCAATTATTTTTTGTTTGTGTAATAAAAACTGCCAGTATTCGTACGATGAAGACCAATATCATTATTGAAGTCAATAGCAATGCAATGCTTTCTACTTAATTATTTGGACGAGTAACGCAAGTTCGTAGCTCACATCACGTATTCCACCTCACATGCAGTATAAATTAAACTTAATTCTGTGCAAATACGACACATTTTTACACGCGCGCTTTCGATGTTTTGTTGTACGGGGCTACTCATAATTTGATCATCCACGGTGACAAGTTTTAGTCGACGCCATTAAGATTGCCATTGACTTGATATTTCGATTTTTTTGGTTGGAAGTAATGACTTTATACTATAACTATTATGATATTACATATACTCTATAAATTAGTTCCCAAAGTGGTTCAGGTGGACCCCCAGGGATCCACGAGAGACGACGTTGGCGTGACAAAAAATGGGGGTTTACAATTCAATTTACAATATGGTAGAAATGTAGCTGCAGGGGGTCCACCGGAACTAGCCTACCTCTGCTCTATGCTCTCCGAAGCACGGATGGATCTCGTTGAAAAAAGAACGGTCACCAAGTAACACGGCAACGTGGCTCCATTCAGATAGCTTGACCAGTCAGTCTTATAATTATACATATTCTAATCACAATAATTACTTAGGTACTAAAACCAATGAGCACTTAGCGTAATCAGTGATCATTAATAATGCAGATCAAGTTATGTGTATACATTTACACTAGTACCTATAAAGCTGTGACACACAGATAGCGCCCTATTGGAATTCGCTATTCAATACGATGCTTTGAACATAGCTTGGGTTAATTAGCCGTTTTGTATGGCTGTTGATGGCAAATCAACATAATTAACTGCTTATTATACCGATGAATGACAAATAGATACAGCTCCTGAATGTGTTTAGGAATACGTATCTTATAAGATGGAGCCATATTTTGGTGGTGATTATTTCATTGAAATCAAGTTGTTTGGTTAATACGAATTATAGCCTGCTAATTATTCTGTGAAGAGATTATTATTCACCCTCCGTGATTGTTAATTTATATAAGTGCTTTGACATTAATTCCAACGTCAATCAGCGGAAACGAAATAAAATCCTTTTATGACAAAGCGTTAGTGATGAAGTTAATTAATTAAATTCAATTTCTTCAAAGAGTAATCGTCAAAGGAATTAAACCGATTCTAAGAATATTGAGTCTTAAGTGTAGTTGGTAGAAGCGATTATATTAAATAAATATAAGTTATCATGATGATGAAGATGATGAAATCATAAATAGTATCTCTTGATTTGTAGTCAATAACATGAAAGATCATACGACAAGGTCGTTATGGATGACATGATTGCTCAGTAGGTACGAAATAGAGATCGTTGATGAAATTTTCTCCACTAACGTACATTGAGAAAAGATTGTTGATATGTATCGTTGGATTAGATTTATAAGGCAGTGCGTTGGTTTTATTAGTAACATTCAATTTTAGATGATAGTAAAAATTTATGGAAATAAAAGAAGGACTTCCATAAACGATTTTCTCGTACCATCAACATAGATTCAACTTAGGTATTCAAATATCCCAGGATCTGCCAGGTTTTTCACACATCGAAAACCCTCCGTGTTTCGTAAAGCACGTTAAACAGTTGGTACTGGGTGTCATACGAATACCTATGAAAGTTGTTACGCTTCAGCAGCCCAAAAACGTGACCGACAACCAGTCTATCCTTCGAGTATCAGTGTCTTCTAGTAATTGGGTGGCAGAAATCAGATGTTAGTCGTTCCGTATAAAAATGCTGATATTCAGCCGCAACCAGTTAGACTGGAAACCGATCCTCGAACCGATGTTGTTGGAAAAAGGCTAGCAGATACAAAATAAAATGTGCTCATACGAGTAATTCTCTACTTTTGAATGTAGACCTTACAGATTGCTACTAGTAACTATCCAGAAATTATAATACAATAAATCCCTTCACAATAAAAAAATAAAATCACACAATCAAACGACAAACGCATTACATTATCCTACCATTACCCAAAAACCCTATAAACTCCATAGACTTGATTCGAAATTGATTTGCGAGGAACAAAGGGAGTCTCGAGCAAAATGAAAATACGATTTGGTACAACCAGACATCAATTTGTTGCGGCGCCAGTTGATCTATTGGAAATTTGAATGGGTTCCCGCCGGTAATACACTCAACTCAATTGTTCCGTCAATACAACAAAGGTATTATAATAGGATCGCCGTAGAGATTTTAGCTGTTACCGCAAAACGTGTATCATTCTGATAATATCATGTCTATTGTGTTTGAAAGTACAGAAATAGCAATGATCTTTTATTAATTGTTCGTGTCATTAACTTTGCCAATATTCAGAGGCAAGTGTTGATTCTATGGTCAGAGGATTATTAGCCGTACAGTGCTTATTACGGTCCATTTAAACAATAACGCGGCAAATAAAAACCTCCGGGAGCATTTTTCACTAAATCCTTGTTTGAGCAAATTTTTCCACAATTCTTTCCTAGTTATCATTGTTTGTTTATATATACTGAAGCCAATAGGCTTGTTATATTGTAGAAACTTTTATTTCAAGTCTTAAATTAGTGCCAATCTGAAAAATGTGGCGATAATCTTCTACATCGATCCTTCTCATTCATTGATTTTCACGATGATAATTCTAGGAGACTACTAAACGTACGATATTGCGATCTAATTAGAGTGTCTACTATCAGTCGTCGTTACAATCATACGCCAACTGTCGCGTTTTCCCTAATATGCATTAATGCAAATGTGAACAATTTAACACGCCCCCACTAATTATTTGTATGCGTTCCGATTCCACCGAATGCGTTAATTAATTAAATCTGGGCAGTAGATACGTTTGTTAAACCAATTTATACAAGAGAATGTAGATTTTGAATTCCATTTGAATGCGTACTTTGCCAAAATTTCAATGGAATGAAACACGTTATCAATTAACTTCGAATAAAAGTATCAGAAGCTTATTTTGTAGGTTTTCCAATAAATTTTCTAATTTAGAATGTTGATTAAATATAAAATAATTAAAAGTTATGTACTGAAACAATCATAGTTTTGAACAAATTCTAGTTATTTATTTATACGTCGCAAAGTTAGAATTTTTAATCAAAGACAAAGCCTTTAAACTTTGAAGTCTCTTTTACATAATGGCCTTTATCGAACTTTCAACAGCCATCACACTAATTGTATATAAGTCTATCAAAATAGTTAATAATTCTTCAATTGGTTAAGTAATTCATCGTCCATTGTCCAGAAAAGCCATATCATGCACCCTCGAGTTCACAATAGTACCAGACACAATAATAACCCCCTATCAACAAACGAAAAAAAATGTTTTTTAACAACCCTTATCCTCTTCTTCTAATAATCCTATACTGAGAACGGCTGATAATACATATTACTAAAACAAATGTCTGGCCTTTTTAAAAGAAAGTCTTTTACGTGACATCATTAGTTAACCTACACCAAACATGTATTGTATTAACAGTAACTCAGGCCTTTCATATTAGAAACTAGCTTCCGCCCGCGGCTTCGCCCGCATTGATTACGAACCCGTGCATTTTTTCGGGTCTCACGTAGCGCCATCTAGCGTCCTAAAGCAATTGCAACTGTCGAAAGTCATTGTTCTTTCCCTCGGGAACAGTACTTTTTTTCTGGATGAAAGGTTTCCTACGTCCTTTTCTGTACCTCTAAAAACGTATTTGCAAAATTTCATGATGATCGGTTCAGTGGTTTAGGCGTGAAAAGGTAACAAACAAACAAAATTACTTTGGCATTTATAATACTAGTTAGGACTAAGCACAGACACAAACAAAAAATCTGGAAGCTTTATAAAAATTTCCATAACTCCATTAATTTTCTAGCTCGCTAATGTGCCGCAAGAAAATTAATACGGATTGGTCAACAACGTGGCCAAAACTTGGTCCAATATCATTTGCCTCCGCCATTTGCCTCCGCCAGTCAAGTGTAGTAACTAGAGATGGGTAGCGCATACAATGGCTCTGCAAATTTGCCTCTGTCGGACAGTAAGCATGATAAAATGCATACTCAAGGAGAATGATATACGTAATTTAACATTAAAGAAGTTCAAAATTGTAATTAAATCTAAACTTTGTAAAAAAGGATACTATAAAATTTCGGACTATTTAGATGACAAAAACGCTTGGGATTGAGCCGCTCTTTAGCCTTTCCTTTTTTTTTTATATACAAATTTTGCCATTAATTATTATATTATTTACTTCATTATTTTGTTATTGTAATGTCGTTTAAATTGAAATTATTTCTTATATATAACCGCTATACATTGTAAATGTGAGTGAGATCTAGGCTGAGCGCTCTTCATTTCATTAATTCTCACGATAACTGATGCATGCTTGCACTCTGTTGCGACAGGTTAGCTCAAATAGTTATGGCACTTTCTTCAAAAGGCTATTCCACCCTATATTTGTCTCACATAAACCTTTACATCAATACAATCTGTCTGGACTTTAAAATAGACTTTGACCCCTGAGTTTGTTTCGGCGTTTCTTCTCAGGGATAGTCATAGGAAATGCCGACGCCATCTAGTTTAAAAAAGACGTGTAAAAGTGATTGAAAAATCCTAATTGCAAAATAAATAATTTCATTTCATTTCATTTCATTTCAATGGAGTCGCAACACTATTACTGCCATGCTTTATTAAGGAGCTAGATAAATAGGCAACTAAAGTGATATATCTTGTACTTTTTGATGTTAAGAATGCCATTGAATGAGCTTTGTTAACCAGAATGTTTACTTATTTACGTTTTCTTCAGTAACTTTCTCACTGTAACCAATTTGTGTACAAGAGATGATCTCAACAAAGCCCTGGATAATGCTCTAGAAGGGGCAAATGTTTATGTCAATACAATATGAACCATTTCTGACGCCAAGAGACGGTGCTGCCGATGAAATTGCAAGTTAGCTACAGGAAATCACAATTTATTAATATAAATAGGTATACAAAACTTCCAATCATATTCTTCTTGGAGTTTATCTTTCGGCTCTCAAACTTTCTTTATAGTCAGTAGCTATATTCCTG
Source organism: Shargacucullia verbasci (assembly GCA_947562105.1). Lineage (NCBI taxonomy): Eukaryota > Metazoa > Arthropoda > Insecta > Lepidoptera > Noctuidae > Shargacucullia > Shargacucullia verbasci. The sequence goes on along the minus strand of OX387289.1, from coordinate 7,873,898 downwards.
GTTTAAATGAAAATCAAAGTACGAATCGTATTGGCTACTATTCCAGCTGGGGTCTATATTTGAATTGTATTGCTAACTTAAAAATGCTATAATTATCGTTTGGACTGATCTAAAATTGTATTTAGAAGACAAAGTCGACATTGATCGTCCACAATTCTACAAATTAGGCCAATAAAACTGCTACAAAACTACAAAGAAAGAACCTAATTGGGCGATAACGATACAAATTGAAACAATGTTAATCAGAGTAAAGAAATAATAAAAACGAATATTTTACAAACAGCGATATTTTATATTAATATTCCGATACCGAAGACAACAAAGCAATTTAATGATACTCCTCTTCCACATAATTTCCGCTACCTTTCTGTTTCACATTGGAATATTTTCTAAAAAGTCATTTGGAGAGGATCAAAGTTTTCCAATAAGCTTAAGAGCCTACTGTAAACGGCTCGGCATTATAATGGACGGCCTCATTAATAGGCAACCGTTATGCATGAGTTACGTATTTCTTGAGCTCTTTTTATATAGGTATCTTCAAAATTTTATTGACTTGTCTCACACCCTAAAGTTCTACAAATCAACTCTAATAATAATCCGCTAAATTGTCCATCACATCATTTTAAAACTATTCTAATTTTGATCGAAGCATTCTTTATCATGACTTCTATTTAAAAACAGAAACCTTACAAAAGATCTAAAAACATTACTAAAAAAGGCAGTCATATATCACGTCCTAAAATATCAAATCCTCACCTATTTCTGAAACATTGCCTGTCACAAGAAGACGGGCGTAGACAATTTTTTGCACACATCTAATACATTTCTTCGTCGTAAAACATTTTGAAACGTGCTGAATGTGCTATCTTCCATGTTCTTAACTCCACGCTGACTGGTTAGAAGACAAAGAGTGTTTTTAAAACTTCAGTCGGTATTCACAAGACGAGGCTGCAGATAAAACGCAACTCCGGTTGTGGTGTGACCGAGTTACCCGGAGGAAACAAAAGTATGCATCATGAAGTTTTATCTCTACATCTACACTCATACTAAGAAAGCTATGCATTTTAAATATTTTGTGTCTTACAGGGAATGTTGTTGTAACATTAGATACTTTTAATGACAACGATCAGTTCATTAGATCAATTAGTTATAAACTAGAACTTTCTCGCTGGCCCAGTTCGATCAAACTGATTTTGAGATTTTCTTAAATTCTCATAAGCATCCACAGAAACCCTCGTTTCTGCGGCTCGCGCTTGTTTTTGTGTACATCTCTGCCTTAGTCTTGGAGGAATACAGGCGTGATGGTGAGATAATATTATGGTATACTAAAAGTATACTGGGATTTTCTATTGTGTTTATGTCACTTGACCGGTTAAAACTTAAAACCCTTCAGAAACATACTAGTAAGAATGTTTCCAATTAACCAACTTCAACTAAATTACGTAGGTAGTGTGCCCTATTAGAAAATAAGTAGTGTATCTTTATTAAATCAATAGCTTAACCATAATATGTTCGCAACAACTCTATCTTGGGATTTTAGAAACCTCATACATTACTAATTAGTTATTATTAGTTTGAACTACTTACAAATTTTTACCGTTAATAATCGATAATAATACTTTTACCTACGTCAATTTACAAAATAGTACAGTCAGAAACATAATTAATTAGAACATTTCGTACTAATTAAAAAATTCGTGATTCTGTAATTAAATTATTGATTGAAGGAGATAATCATTGCTCTTAATATTACACATATAATGTTACGGTATTCTATAAATAGATGACACAGTTGGCGCAATGGCTGAGCGATCGACTTTTGCGCTAGGTGTTGCTGGTACAATTCCTGTACGAAACAAATATTTGTATGACCTACAGTCTGTGTGGTGTACGTGCTTGTGAATTATTTTTTGTAATCACATAATTCAGGACTTATGTTTATAGTGGCCTGTTGAGTAATAAAAAGGGATATTAATTACAAAAACGAAAGAAATTAAAAAAAAATGCAAATAAGTAAATAAAAAAAATTGTCAGCAAAAAATTTTACACTGACTGTACGTAAATAAAAACATCACCGTTATCATTAAGGTGAAATTAAGAAGGCATTTTTTTCGCTTCGTAAGCTTAAGCTTCAGATATCATTTTGGACAGGATGCCAAAAAAATTACTAGGAAGAATAAAAATATATTTCATTCTTTATTAATCCGCTGTATTGGGCAAAAACAAGGGGTTTTAAAATTACGGAATACAGAGATAAGGCACTTTTCCTTTCGCTAATAAAATTGGAGGGATTCACCGGATGCCTCGTTTGTAATAATTGCTGTGCCGCATGCCGTTTGTTCTTTTTATTCGTTTTTACGTTATCGTTTTTATAAAATTACTAAGCATTTTTAAATTGATATGTATTTTGCGTTGGACTTGGGAGCGGAGTGTTTACTTTCAAACGATTAACGTTCCTCAAGCTCAATGTGCACTGGAATATGAAGGATTTCTATAACTTAAATCCAGGTGCATAGTTTTTGTTTGTGTATTTTGTGGCTGCAATTTCTCAAAGAAATTTTTAAATTAAATAAACCTGTCATACATAAACCCTAACTAATATTTTATCCTTGAAGAGGTCTTAACGTTTTCCTTGCGTAAATCTCGCAAAAAGCAGTTTATATTTTCCCTTAATCAAGTGGAGTGGCGCTCACAATTTTCGTATTATACCAGATCGTGGTTTACATTCGCATTCGGATTTTTCCGACTCCGAGAGCTAGGTAAATTTGCCTTTGGCTAAGCTTCCCGGGAATCCGATATATGCCGTATTAAAACAGCACATCCCACTGTTACCCTTCCGCAAATAGAGAGAAATGAATGATATGGGTACGACAGCGTCCGATAAAATATTTCGGGATTGATTATTGAGATCGCAATATCTGTATACTGCGCGGAATTCAGTTGAATAACTGAGTTTATTAGCTTGTTATTTCATTAATCCAAAATAAATTCGGAATTTGTAACGGTAAAGCAATACTAATATATAATTACAATGTTTGACATACATACATTGTACAATGTAATTATCATAATCGTATTCACACAATCAATTATACATTGTATGAGTTACTAATTGCTGTAATTACGTTTGCTGGGCCTACTAACGACTAAGTTCGACCGCTTGCATTATAAATTCATGACAATGTATTTCTAGAGTCCTCAGTATTATGTCGTACTTAGTTTTACTAGGAAATACCTGAGCTGCACGAAGAAGGTACCCCGTAGGTAAGACACCCCGTGTAGCTTGGGCAGTCACTCATTACACTGCCTGTCCTCTGAAGTGTAGCTGAGCGGAGCGGAACGGAGAAATAATAAAATAAACAACAGGTTTAAATATCATCACTCATTTATGCGTAATAGTATATACCTATAAGAATTTTATTTGTTATTTTTTTCCAGTACCGCTCCGCTTTACTGGACAAGCAGGCTAATAATCCTATCTGACAAACATTATTAACTGCTTTAATGAACATTCTATGACACACATACACACTTACTTCTCTTGAGCAACCTATTATTTGTGATTAAACAAAAACCTATAACTTTGCATATAGGTTGTTGAGCCCTCAAATTAGATTTCTAAATTGTAAACCTTTTTATATTTGTTCCACTTACCTACTTTAATTTTATATAAGTACCTAGGTATGTTATTTTCCTCCAGACTCCGTTCATTACGAAACCTATTTAAACCAGCTCACTGAAGCGTAACTAAATGATATGATTAAATTAATACACTTTCCATCTCGTCTTAAATAAGTTTGCTGGTAAGCGACTGGTATTCATGAATTTTACATTTTAAACGTAACACAATTGCGTACCAACGAGTTATGTTAATCTTGTAAATCCAGTCTAGAAAATAAAGTGGTTCAATGGAGTTATGGTATATTAAAGAGGAGGCCCTGTCGCCAAGATTTTCGTCTTTACAAGAATCTCAACGCTATTTGGCATCATTCCATTTGAAATCTTGTTTGTTATTTAGATATCTAATTTATCTTACTCTGAATTACTTGGTGACAAAGCAGAGTATTCATATTATAATTCCCAAGTATTTTGTGAGAGCTCAAACGATACTTATTTGAATAACGAAATAAAACCTTTGTTCGCACGTTTTAAATCTGTATATTTTCAGCTGTTATTGTTTTCCAGTAAAATTATATTACGCAATGTTTTTAATTTTTCGTACCTAATCCTAATACTTTAGGCCCGTGTTAAAATATTTTTTCATCGGTTTTGGTAAATGAAATATGAGAACAATAATATTTGAAAAGGTACATTAAAGAACTTATTATGAAGAAAATAGTAGATATTGTGGTATGTCATCTTGAACATACAATCTTATTAGACTTTCTCGGAATGAAAATAATGAATCATGTTAAGGTTTTTTCCAAGAATGTTACGGTAGGTAATCAATCAGAAAGAAACTAAGCACAATACGGTTGGCGCAGTGGTTAAGCTATCGACTGCTGCGCTACAAGTCGCTGTTTCGATTTCCAAACAATAAATATTTGTTTGATCTGCATATAGTTGTTCCGGCAGCCTAATTACGTAAAAATAGCGACAGCAACCTCAGTATTCGCTAATACATATATGACACAAAAATGACTTTTGACAGTGGCTATCGCGCGATCGACACCTGTCGCAAAGTGAATGCTACACCGTTAATTAGGCTGCGTAAATTATCTGTGTTTGTAAACGCACCCAGGATACAAGAATTATTCCTAGAAATAATTTACTAAAGAAAAAAAGCAATCATTATTATGAAACTTACGTGCAATAAATACGACAGTTTATATTTTTGGCTCGTTCATATAATATATTTTCAACGGTCCTAAGGTATCCAGTAGTCTTAGATTTACGCGCCAATAATATCACATTGAGGATTTGAAGACCTCCATTGTAGTCCATTGGCGCGATCCGCACAAATCTTCGAGGTTCACAACACTACAATGGGCATTCCAATATAAATTTATATCTCCTATCCCAATGCATTCCATAAAGATATATATCGAAACGCGACACGCTATGCGGAAAAATATTTCGAATGGCAATGCTGAGCTGTGCACGACTGTACTGAAAAGGATTATTATGTTCGAATATATTTTTAAAATGTTTGCAGTATTAGAGCGCTGGACATTCTTGTTCTATCTATTTTTATTGGGTTGCCTGTACAGTCGACGGAGAGAGAGGTACATAGCCGGCCTGTGAGTTCTTAGCTTGGGGGCCAACCCTTGCATGAGTAATCATATTTTACACATCCAAACCTCGTAGCTCGAAAAGCATTTTAAGTGGTTGGTCCCAGAAGTCATACGAATACGTGTCAGACGTCACGTGTCTCCCAGTAAGATAGGTGGTGGAGGATGGCAGTCGTTCCGTGTAAAATATTAATATTCAGCCGCAACCGGTTAGACTGAGAGCCAACCCCAATGTAGTAGGGAAAATGTAGTAGGCAGATGATGATGCGTGTACAGCCAACGAAAACCTTTAAGTGATAGTTGCAATAAGGTCATAGAATACCACACAATTCTAAACTCCGGACTGTTCTGAGTATTGACCCAGCAACCGAACCTAGGACCTTACACTGAGCAGTGAAATCAATATGATACGGTTACTAGAATATCGTTGCACCGTAAGTGAATATTGTACAGTTGAGGCCGGACTGCACTACAAGGAATCAGACGGAATATCAAGCTGGATGCATTTTGCTATGCACACGTTACACTACTCATTGAAGGCGGTATTCAGTTCTTGCAGCTTTATTCAATACATATACCTATATTGAATAAACGATGTATTTGTTGCATAGAATATTTTTATGTATTCAATACAAAATCTCGTGCGAAGTGGAAACATCTAAAAAAGCAGAAAACTACAAGGGAAAAAGCTGATGATGCTCTAGGGTGCGAAAGAAGCCCATATAATGCATAATAATAATTTTCAAGCTGCGCTGGCCAAGTTTGATAGTTATACAATAATTACGTGCCTTTTTCAAGCGTTTCGTAACCATAACAATCTTTGTATCATTTCGCCGATGCCGCTATTAAGTCCCATGAAATAGGCTCGCCGATTGCCATCAACCGGACACAGTTCCGCAACTCCGTGCCGCTACTGAGAATTTCCATCCAGAAAACCCAATAACTCTTTGCCAGACCCGGAAATCGAACCCAGGACTCAACGCTCAGCAGTCGCACTTGAAACAATCATCTAATCTATCCTCTAAAGTTATTAACAATCGTGACAGGTCGTTTAAAACTTCCTGAACACGTAGAAAGTAATATGTTAGTCAATTAACGAACGTAGTTACTGACTACAATTAACTTAATTACTCTACCTGGTTCTTGTTTGAACAAATTCACACTTGTGCAGTTAGGTTTCATTTTATGCTGTGTTACATTCTGCTTTGTATCGTTGTTTCATTAATAATAATTGTCGTTTATGTCAGTCTCACAGTTAGTACACTGATATGAGCAAAGGCAAATATTAAGTGGAAATTGCTCATATTGTCGTTTGTATGATTTAAACAGGGTAAAGGGGTACCAATTTCGTCGTGTCAACCTATACACAATTTGTATGTTTTTTATGTATGACGTTTATACAAAAATAACTTGATGAATCGTAATCATAATGCTAGCTGGGGAAAACTAGATTGTGGAAGGTGGAGAACCACACTTTATGATTTATCTAGTAAGAGAATATTAAAAAAATAAAATAAGAATTTTTAATAAGATTTGTTTGGTTTAATTAAATGAGCCGCCCTTTTCAATTACTTACCATGGGTAAGTAAAAATAATAGATTGATTTTTACCATAATAGTCTAGTTCTTTAGGATTCCAATAATTTATACTAGGAAACTGTTTACAGAAGGAAGGAGACGCGTTATATATATATATATTTCATCACAACGGTACCTTTAGACCCTTTTTAGCAGGAATCCCAAAAAATACACAACTTAATATTTCTAGTGAATCATAGATTTTTCGGTGCGCGTGCGTTAAATCACCTACGCTGTATTTTTTGGTAGGAAATTATTATGACGCGTGGTCGTTTGGGCAATTAAGAGTGCGCAGTCAGCCACTCGACCCCTACGAGAGGCCGCCTTGACACCCGCAAAAAACATTTTGTTGAATCAGCGAAAGTATTGGCTTGGCAGGGTTATTTTTGGTACTTGTGTTTCAGTACGTATTTTAAAATACATTTAGATGGTCTATAAAAAAGTAATCGAGCTCGTTCTATAAACTTTATTTTCCGGATTGATTTTGTATTATTTGGGTTCTATATGAGGAACATTAATTAGATAACTGGTTTCATTGGCAACTGGCAAAAAATCATTCAACTATTGTTCTTAATACTGTTTAAAGTAAAAGACATAATTCTTTAGGTAATATGTTCACGTTGATCTCATTGTTGGAGCAATCTATATAGTACCTACTTATTACATTAATTGTGAAGCCGAAAAAGCAAATAATTATTATTGTAATAATGCAATCTAAATTCAAGGGTATATAGTAAAAAAAATATACAAAACTAGCCTGCCCGTAGCTCATAATTAGGCGTAGTACTATTGTAACTGCTCATGGGATTCGTTCCGGACATATGCCTTTGAGACCATTTTAGTGTCTGATTTGACGGCACGGTTGGCGCAGTGGTTGAGAGATCGACTGCTGGGCTACGTGTCGCGGGTTCGATTCCCGCACGGAACAAATATTTGTACGATCTACAGATAGTTGTTTCGGGTCTGGGTCTTTATGTATGTGAATACACACCGTGCCTCGGAAAGTACATAAAGGCGTTAATCCTGCGCCTGATCTCTCACCGGTCGTGTCGTATTGCGGTCCCATCGGACTGTAAGAGTGAAGGAATAGAGAGTGCACCTGTGTTTGCGCACACACTTGTGCTCTATAATATATCCTGCGTAGTTGGCTAATCTCCGGTGAGATTGACCGCCGTGACCGAAATCGGTCAGGAGGACATTAGTGTCAGATGAAAAAAGCAAATTCACCTAATCGCGAGGTTTGCGGAAAATTAGAAGATGCAAAACATCTATTAGTGGAGGAATGAATTGAATAGGAATGAATCTGAAAGAAATAAAATAATTAGAGAACTAAATATAAATAAGTATAAGTAAGACTTAGGTATTTTTATGAGTTCCTAGTTCAACCTATATTTCGTGAGGCTAAAATGATATTTAATTTAGTTATCATATAAGGGTTGAGTTAAATTGCTGCATTTCTATTTGATTGTTATATTTTGTGAATGAATCTAAGTTTATTTTATGATGGGACTGACATGAACCGTGTTCAAAAGACCATTACAAAATCAAGATGATTTTTTTTTTGTAAAAACGTTCATAATACGTTATAGAGATAGAATAATGTTCATAATATCAGCAAAACATTAAATATAAATGCGAACTGAACGTTTTTAGACCTACCTTTTTTGCCTTGTCAATTTTCTTTGTCCAAAAGCTTTTATTACCATCCCACTCAATGCCTAAAACCTAAAGCCTTTATACGACCATTTATAAAAGCACTTGAGGAAACGCTACATTATTCGTATCCATTAGAAGGAAGATCTTAGAAAAAAATAACAATGCAAAAATGTTTTTTTTATCCCGTATTTCGTGTGGTTCCTGGTCTTCCCTAGGGTATCGTAAAAGGTGTCTGAGAGATTAGTCAAAGACTTGACCGAAGAAGTCTCCTGTGACCGTGATGTTTTGTAAAGATGCACTCACAACCATCCACTGAGGAGATCCGTTTTAAGTTATTTTAAATAACGAAAATCCCCTTTCTCGCATAGAGCTTTAGGATCCAGTGCCCACTCATCAATTCACATTTTATAGTACGAAATAAGCGTAAATACTTACAAAAATGTTATTACGTTTACGCAATTTCATTTGGAATTCATTTTGCCACGTCATCACCAGGGCCACGGGCGTGTGGTACATGTGTTTTACGTATAATATCGTTCTAAATCAAGGGAGGTAGGTAGATACGCGGCAAATCTCGCAGTCAGAGTTTGTCGGCAGGAAATTAAAGTTAGCGGATTTCAACCGCACGCGGCACCAAATCAACTTTACTTTGTAAAATATTCAAAAAGTCGGCTCACCTTGTATAAAAAAAAACGTGAGGTTACATTTTCGTTTGCATAAAGGTATTTTCATGAAAATTTTGGTTGCCCTCAAATGGGTGAGTATTACACTTATACCCGTTTTTCAGTGGAATAGGTGTTGAATGTTTGTATGCTTAAAGCGTCTATTGACATAAAAGGTATTTTTTGATTTCCTAGAGTTAAAGCCTGTTCCTTTTGATCGACTAAAAGCCGTACTTTTCCCAGTTTGGATAACAATTGAACCGATCAAATGGTATCTCGTAAACCTATTCCCATAGTTGGCCGAATTATTTAACCCGGATCGATCTGTTGCTGTTTTCCGAATACCAGCTGTGTAATACTTCGCATGTTCTTATAATAATTATAATTACCGTTATTACGATGAGAAATAATGTATGTTTTTTTTTTTTTCGAAATTAGTTTCTACATGACACAAAAAACTTATTTTAAGATACCTATTTTATCATTTAATTATTGCAACTGAGCCAATGACGAATAGAACTATTCTGCAAGTGATGAGTCATGATCATAATTATATTATTGAATTTTTTATGTGTATGTTTATGTTACCGGCAAAGGATACTAATTTAGATTAGAATTAGTTAAAGTTAAAACGCTGCACATTTATGAGCGGCTTTCAGTTTTCAAGAAGGGGAAACGGTCTACCTTTACCTTGATCACGCATTTGCAGCCAGCTTTGTGTGCTCCCTCAATTCAGGTTGTTGACTTCCTGGGACCAAACTTGCTCCTTAGCACACACACAAACACTTTAATGTTCGTAAATTATCACTCAGTAGTCTAATTTAACGGTTTATACACAAGAATTGATGGATTATCCCTCGTTTCGATTAATTGTAGATCGCCGGTAAAAAATATTTTACTAACACCATTGACAGTTCGCGCTAAACGCACCGGCAATGAAAGATAGAGAAGGTTTGGTCTGACGTACGCCTTGTAAAGAATAGGTATTATTCTATTGGGCGACTATTAAACGCTGCAAGTTAATTTTACAAATCCGATGGAAATTGCTGAAACACACACACACATATTATGAATTTAACACCTAAGTTGTCCAAATAGACCGAAACGTCTTTACCTACTTCTCATTATTTTTAAACCTATCTCATTAAAAAAAGTTTTACATTTGGAGGTAGAATGTGACAGCGCTAAAACGGATTTATTTGTTTTGTTTATTTTTCCAACTGTGACTATAATTTGAGCGGTTTGCCTGTAACGGCTAATATGTTCTATCATATCTGAATACTTTTACTGAGCCGAAGATAATAAGGTGTAAGTAAGATAAATCCTTAGGTGTTCCAGTATATCTGACGTCGATTATACTTACCTACATTATAACTGTTTTAATAAATACCTTTGTAGTTTTAATTGGCCTTTTAGTCCCTACTTAAGAACAGTCCACCCTTCCTCCGACGAGAGCGCCGTAAGAAGCAAATAAGGGATTATTTCTGTTGAGGAGCAGCCTCAACCTAATGTAATCTCTTAATCGCCTTTGGTCGTGAGCTTGCTAATGAGAAAATGTCCACTTCCTGGGATGAATAGTAAGAACAATTGTCATATTACTAATCCCATAGAATTAATGCGAGGCTTGATTAATTATGGAGGTAAAATAAATTGGTACATATTCGTTTATATCTAATCAACAGAGACAGATTGTTCATCCCAACAGCGGAAGGGCCTCGTGTTATATGACAACAATAAAGGAAATTTCAAATTATACATTAATCATACGGTATACCATTACAAATTTGTCATGCCACGGTTGGCGGTGCTGCGACGTGGCAATATTAATGAACCCGTCCTGAAACAAGTAATTAGGGAGAGGGTCATTGCCATTTTTTATTGTCATATGCTCTCGCTTTTTCTCCCTGAAATATAGATACCGATGCCGCATCTTGTCTCTACGTGTTCATTTACATAAACAGACAATCAGAATAACAAAAGACGCTCTGATGAAAACTCATTGTCATAATTTTTCGCTGTCTGCTTCCCAGAATATTCATGTTATTAGTTGAAACGCTGTGTGTAACAGTCTGAATGTTATTCTACTGCATATTAAGAGAATTATTTAATAATGTAAATTGTTTACCAAGAATTTGTGTTAAACGTTGCCTCACACTGTGGTTTTATCTGTATTGTGGGTACAGTTTACGAACATTCATGTCACGACCAAACCCAACAACTGTGTAGATTATACGAATCCAGAATCATTTTACAAATTTATATAAGTAATTCATATATACAAGTAAATAGTTTTTTGAGCGGTTTAAGGGAATTCTGTAAAACTCAAATTAATTTCCTCTGCAATCGACGGCTGGTGGTTGAAACAGTAAAATGAGTCTATAAATATGTTATTACAATCCACGTCAATAAATTGAATGGTACCAGACATGTTATTACGAAAAGTTAATAGGGTTTGTTCATTTTCCAATAAATTCCTCTGGTGGGTGTATTAATTATTGAGTGACTCAGATTCCCGTTCATACGTCACGCCGATAACCAATTAGTGTCGCGAACATTAACCCTTCGCTTTGAGAGTAAAACCTACGTTTTGTTATTACTTTATTTAAATTTTAATTAATATTGTGAATTTATGAGCGAAAAAAATGCCTTTTTAACACAATTTAAATGGTCAAGGAATGTAATTGACCTGCCTCATTGGTCTAGTGGTCGCAAGCGCGGCTACTGAGTATTTCGTCCTGGGTTCGAGTCCTAGGTCCGGCAAAAGGTTATTGAGATTTCCTGTAATTCTCAGCAGGAGGCACGAGTTTGGAATTCTGCCCGGTAGATAGCATTAGGCTCTCCCTCTACATGATACTTAATAACGGCATCGAGATGTGGGTGTTTCAAGAGTACGCCTCTGCCTAACCCTTCGGAGAATAAAGGTATGATGAACAATTTATGTTACTATTACCTACTGCTTTAGGTGATACTGGAACAGCAAAATCATAATTCGATCACATGCTGAACTCCAAAATATCTTCGTCTTCAAACAGAACGGGCCATTCAATAAGGCGTTAGGCAAGTGGAGCAACTTATTACAGCTACTCCAAATTTTTTACTACCCTCAATTCAAGGCTTATATCCCCATAAATTACCAGAATAATTAATTTTATTCTCATATGTTACTCATGTTACACAGTATACAAATTACGCTAGCTCCAAAGCCAGGTTTTACTCAAACACCGGCTCCTGATGAAGGAATCTGCCGTACTTACTATTTAAGCCGACATCAGGATTAAATACGTGCGCGAGGTAGAGCAACTTACCAACATTTCCATAAGTGTGTAGCAAGTTCGTCACATGCATTTAGGAAAGGAAAACCATTCATATTTATAATGTACTAACTGTGCCCATGACTCCAGCTGCGTAGGAATTAAAGTTTACATACTAACTTTAAACTTTTAATTCACGCCCTTAAAGATTGTTTTAGGAAAATCCCTTTGTAGCGAATGACTACACGCTCTACCCCCTATAAGCTTACCTGTCATATTTCAAGTGTATATGATTCATAGTAGATGTGACATTATATAATTAGTCAGTGAGTAAGTGCGTGGTTTTTCGCTTTTACATAACTATAACGATCTTATACTCGTTTTGTTTAGGTATTTAAATAAAACTAAACAATCTTGATGTGACTTTTTACACAAACACATATTAAACAAGTAAAATACTGCTTAAACTAGTGATTCAATTGATTTGGTAATCGTTATTGTTGTTTTACATTGGTTTTTAGTCGCGTTTTATTTTTAGACTGAGTTTTTAAACAAAAAATATTAAAAAGACACATCAAGATTGTTTCATCATCATCATCAGCCAGAAGACGTCCACTGCTGAACGGAGGCCTCCCCAAGGGAGAGGGGGGTTGCCATAATCCCCACGCTTGGCAGGCGGCTTGGGGATCGCAGTGGCTCACGGATTAGTGAGAGGACGCTGCTGCCCGTCCTCCGGTGTCTGGCCGCAGTTTTAAGACGTACCCGGGTCGAGATTGTTTACCTTTAGTTAAATACCTAAATAAAACAAGTATAGGTAAAATTTGGTATGTTTAATAGAGGTGTCGTATAATCTTTATATAAAAAATATATATTCTTATTCCAATACGTATTATAAATTTATAAGTAGTATTTTGCGAGTAAAATACTTTTTTTATGTTATTTAAAAATGTTTCTTCTATAAATATTCGTTTTCATATCAGTCTAGGGATGAAATAATTATGACATACGAGTTCCTTGGTGTTTCGGATGTATTGTAGAAATTGTAAAAGCAATTAAGATAGTGAAAAATTGGAATGTGCTTTATTTTATCTACTAATCCATTTTTTCTTTAGAAAAAAGGTTTTTTTGTGTTTTTCGAAAACATACTACATACTAGTATTTTAACGTAACGTAGCTAACATAGAAGACAGTAAAAAAAGCCACATACATAATAAATACCGACTCATACTAATATTTCATCTCACCACATTTGTATGTGAAACGTCACATTACTGTTAACATAAATCCTCTGAACACGTAATACGCATTACGTCATCAGATAAGATATATGGTTAAATATTAAAACCCTTGACAATGTTCCAAAAACATCGTAACAGCTAATTATGTAGGGTGTTGTTTGTTTTGTTGGATTTTCGTCTTTATAATAAGGTTGTTAAGGGTCATGAGGGTCGGATATGCGAGTTCTTCATGCGAAACGAAAGCTCGCGACATAATTGCGACTGTACCCGGAAGTTAATTGCGTGTTCGTTGTCAAGCCGCGGGATGGGGATGATTCGAGACGAGGATCATAGAAATAAGGGAGATAAGCTGTTATTGTTACTGCTGAATAATACAGGCTTATGTAATACAAACATATAGGTAGTTATGTACAGTATAGGTATTCGACATGGCTGTAAGCCCCGCGGGCGTTAATAGAAAATAATGTCGTACTTAACATTCAGTTCTTCGATAACAGTATTGCATTCTTTGAAATTACGTATAAGTCGCTTTTTTTCAAGATTTATCGGAAAAAGAAGAATTTTCCCAGTAAATATTTATTTATTTGTAAAGAAAGAAAAAAAAAGTTATTTTTTATTTTTCATGTCCTTCAAAAAGGTTAAGTGCGCAGTACCCACTACCGGCGTTCATGTGTCAAACGATGCATGAATTTAGATGAAGCAAAAGGGTTATGTAAGGTTCGTAGCACATGGCGTTCCGTAGTTTCTGCCTACCCCCATGGTAAAAAAGCGTGACTTTAATCTTTGCTCCAGTAGATCCATAGAGAAATTTCACTAGTACGCACACACTCAGACTCAAAAAATTATATATAAGTCATAATATTTGTAGACATTTGTCATAAACATTTGTTACATTTGTTATAAACATTTGTTCGAGATAAATAGTGCGGCTATCATGAGTTTTTTACTATTTACTTTCAAAGTAAAAGTAAATTTTCATGATAGCGATTTTAGTTCTTAACATACGGGATTAGAGTCGCTAACATGACATCTCTTTATAATAGTAAATAGTAAATCAAATCTCATCATCATGCACACACTTTTCCTATTCATAATTTAAAAAAATGTTATAGTGTAGACGAACATTTTGAGCATATCAAGGAGACGATTTACATGCTCCTGAGCATGATGTGTACCTTGTTTCCATAATCCGTGATCTGTTCAGGGCAGCCGGCTTCTACGTGGGGCGGGAGTTGGGGGCTACCACTTAGTTATTTAATCTATTAATATGTTGTGAAGTTTGTGTTTAATATTCATTTTAAACTTGTACGTTTGTTCAAATATGTTATATGATAGTCTTTTTCATCTCTTGCATATGATTCAGTTTTTTTTTAATGTATTGTAGTTGTTTACATTATTAGATAATGAAAACCTTGCTAAAAAAAAGGAATGACGTCATATTTTTGTCAGGTTTTAAATGCCGAAGCTAAGGTGAGGATCTCGTGAAGGTTAGATAAGGCAATATCGGTGTGCGAATCTCATTGTTCGACTTTACCTAACTGCAAGTATGTAATGTGTAGATACTATATTCAACCCTGCTAATCCAAGTAGTAACCACATGTCAACCTGAAACCGATAGCACAATATCGACTAATGTAAATGAGCCATACGATGCTGTACGCGCTGTCGCCTTGTCTAGATCCATCGAGGCGCGCTAAATCGAATGTCAATCAGCTATAAGCCGACTAATATCTAATTTATAAGCATCTAAACTGACATTATAGCATGATTTTGTCACGTGATTCGGTAATAAAGGTCGTATAATTGTGTTGCCAACTAGCAGAGTTCAAAATGATCTCATTGGTTTATCGGACCTGCATTCGAATCTCAGGTTGAGCAAAATTATATTCAGTTTTTCTGTTTGGAAATATTTCCCAGTATCTCACAGGCGTTTGGTAATAATGAGCATATTGCGCATAAGCATATATATTACTGATTCTAGAGCGTACGTAATACATTATGTATGTAGATACAAAAAGTTCTAATTTTAGACTGCAACTAAAGTAAAAGAAAGTTTTAATGAAGGTGGTCGTACACAGCACGCCTTCGAAGCCGGCCGCGCTGTACCTGAGAGGTTTAAACTCTGTATAATTATTGATAACTTTTATATTAACGCGTTGTATGTATGTAATACTAAGTATGATAAGGGAATTAATTTTTAGTCTGCTCGTTTAGTGCATGGTCGGAACATCAAGCGCTTTAAAGGTAAATTCAGGTTAATTATTAATTGCACATTTTATTTGTCATAACTTACATAACATAGCACCACCCCTGTATTCCTCGAAGGGTTAGGCGGAGGTGTACAACTGTACACCCACATTTCGCCGATGCTGTTAACTGTTAGGTGCTGAAAACTCAATAACACTTTGCCCGACCCGGGAATCGAACCCAGAACCTGAGGCTCAGCAGTCGCGCTAGCGACCACTAGACTAATGAGGCAGTTCAGTTTTTTTTTTTTTTTTTTTTTCATTTCGTATAATATATGTGTTCCAACTTTTTTATATATGTACATGACGATTACATTTATAAAAACTACAATAACATAATTATAATACTCACAAAATTTTGCAGATTTCGACACAATTCTGAAGCTTGACCTTCAGCCTAATTACCTAAAAAAGCGACAGCAACGCGACAGCCACACGACAGCAATCTCACTGTCAGCCAATACATTATATGACACAAAAATGACGTTTGACAGAAGTTATCGCGCGATTTACGCCTGTCGCTACATTGGTAATTGAAGGAATTGAAAATACATTAAGATACATTAACTACCAAATTAAAGTCTGCTGATCTTAATAACTTTTAATATACAATACGAAAATTACAAAATATTTTATATAAATCGATCCAAACTCTTAATTTTAATGTAATCATTAATTAAGATTACGTTGCAAATAAAAAGCTGTATCAAATAATTAGGGCCTTATTATTCATGATAGGTTCATTAGTATTCTAATGGATGTAAAAGTTTCCAAGTGGAAATCCTCGTGCCCTTTTCTTTTCAAATGTTTAATGGATCCACCCATTTCATACTCGTTATGGATTTTGTAACACCTTACACCAGTTTTAACTCTCAGCGTGATACGTAATGGAAGAACATTTAACTTATTTTCCTTTATATATTTTCCTTTATATTTCCTTAGATTATGTTACGACAAATATAATGAAATTTAGTAAAATATCTAATAGGTCGAACAAAATATTGATGTAACTTATTTATTTTTTAGTGCGTACAGTCCAAAAAGTCTATATCGTTGAACAAAAATCCGCCATGAATTTATTTTTGTTATTTATTTTTAAAATTAAATATCGAAATCCTGGAAGCCCAAGGGATGGTGCGTTTTGCGAGCGATCTGGATAGGCTGAGCGGTCTTCGGCATGATAGAGATGCGGCGATGGGCAGCGTCCTTAATGCTCTCGTCAATACGAGCGCCAGGCATTATCGAGAAACGTCTGTAATCAACACCCCTTGTGACATTAATTGGCGTTGAGAGGCTGTCATGCGGGACATATGGGCTTGTGTGTCATGTACTGCATATACCTACCTACCTGTCTACGTAGACAGATAATTGTCAATATGGGATAACGGCCTGATTGATGATAATATTGGTTTGGAATCTGAACTTTAATTGAAATACATATAAACTTGGCTAAGAGAAACCCGAAACATTTCTTCCCTTTAATGTTGAACGAAGTAATTAACGGATTATAACGCGTGGATGAAAGTTAGTGGGACGACAAGGTACTTTAGATTTTATCATTAAAATCGACGGTAAATCTTCTATTTAGTATAAGACTCTCTCATCACTGGACTCAAGGTCTTGGGTTCAACACTAATTAGCAAACGCAGTACTGAAAGCAGTATAATGTTATTAGTTAATTGTTCCCCCATTAGTCTGCTCAGTATTATATCCTTATTTTTTCTCACGGCTGTAAAAGGTGGCATAAAAATTATGTGACCTACATGAGTATGAGATCTTATATTTTTAACCACTTTTTCTGGTTGTGAGTCATTCACCGTCCCACCGAGATCTTCACGATGTTATTTATCCATTTGTGTTGACGGTTCTTATCAAATACTTCTCTTGACGACACACCCTACAAATTTAATAGAGAAAAATGTATTTGACCTAGATGCAGGAATAAGAGACATCCGCCTGAAGAGGTGTTTGGCGGCCGAGCGTAAGTCGTCATCTTGCATCAGGCTAACCAAGTCCTTCTCACGTTTCTCAAGAGGAGCATCCGCAGCGAGCACCTCGCCTTCCAACGATACGTTTACACACTGGTATAGAAAAAAACCACTTGAAATGTCTACTTAAAGTCTACTTAGAGGTGCTCTAGTACCGCTGCTTTTCGCCGATGCCGTTTGATGCTGATGTAACAGAGGGGCGGAGGACAGCCACAGGAATGCGAGCCGATTGCCATATACCGGGCATGGTTCCAAACTCTGTGCTGGTAATGTCAATTTCCACATTTCCACGCAGAAATCCCAGTAATACGGCCTGACAACTCGCTCGGCAGTCGAGTTTACGACAATGAAGCTGTCTTGTAAGTTGAGATTTCTAATAAACTTATGACCTAGTTATTAGATATGCAGAAACCTGCATACCTACATAAGTGACTGCAGAACTAAATTTGCCCCACGTAAAATTGACAGAACTGAAAAATTTGCTTAAAGTTTTTGGACCTTTATTTCCCTATATTTCCGGACTTCCGTGTCTTAGGTTATCCGTCATGTGGCACTTACCTTATTAAAATTCGTTTTTTTTATGTCTTGTCTATGTTATTCGGTTTTTGACTTATAAAATTAAGATTCGTATGTCATAAAGATCGCGATGTGTAAACAACGGTCATCCATCCAAGGACTGACCGCAGGAAGCATTGCTTAACCTTGTAATTCGACTGATTTGCGCGATAGCAGTACCTACGAGCCCCTCCGACCAACAATACTTCATTTACGCTTCCTAATTACTAAACATAATGTACCTATTAAGCACTTAAAGTTTTAAGGCGCTTACTGTGTCATAGAATGCTGAAACGTCATGGTAGCCGTAGGAACGGGCGAGCCCGGCGGCTTCCAATAGCACAGCCCTAGCTTCAGGTCGATTGTTCTGCAGGAGATGACAGCGAGCCAGCAGGAATAGGGCGTTTAGAAGCCATACGCGCTGGTTTGATGCTCTTGCCTCTGTAAAGGAATGTACACTATATTCTATAATAATGAAAAAACATAAAAAAAAAATGAAAAAAAAAGCTACTATGACGGCGCGCCTAATGTTTCGTGGTTATCGTAACCTTTGAACGCTTGTAAACATCAGGGGTATCAATCGCGTGTTGCCAATCCTGTATATTAAAAGTAAACAACGCCCTTTGTATACCTACATCATTTTAATTTACTTTGTCAGTAAAAACTGTGTTTTTTTATATTTTATTATAATTTAAACCGCCTGGAGTAAAATATGCAACTATTTTTTACTGTAGTTATAATATTGCCATTGCTTACAGAATAATATCGAATCATTCGATTAAATCAGTAATTAACATCACTGCTCTTCCGTAAGAATGCCCATTACACTCAATATAAATATTCAGATAATACCGCATACTATATTAACAGCAACACATGCGGTTGATAATAAAGCCCGACGTATGTATAAATTACGATATATTATAAATGAATAAATCTCGAACTCTGTGACATTTGCAAAGTGTATTCATTACCTTAATGCTTTTAGTGTATAAACCTGTGATTTTGAGCATGAGCTCGGTTTTAATTCACTTACTGTCCGCAAATGGATATGATGTCTATATCTCACTAGTGGGAGGGGGATTTGGAATTGCGAGCAGAGATCGCGGTAGCTAAGAGCATAGAGCACCTGATTCGCAGGTTTGATTTCTGCTCATGCTACAATTTCTTTCCACATAAATTGTAAGTTTTGGATCTACTTGTTATCAAACTCTCACTCACGAAAATACGTTATACATGGATAGGTACAAATAATCGGAGGAATCAATATAACGAGAGGTTTGAAAAGATTTGGGTTACATCTTTTCCCAATAAAGAGACAGTACAGGTTAGAAAGAAAATGTACCTACATATGTAAATGAAGAGTGAAAGATACGACGGTACGTTTAGCTCAGTAGTTAAGCGTTTGGCTTGCTGTCATGTCGCGGGGTCAGCACGGAACAAATAATTGTATGACATGCATATTAAGGTTTCTGAATCTATGTCTGTGAAATCTAAATAATGTTTGTAAACTGTACCCAGGACACAAAAGAAATCCTAAAAGAAAAAAAAAATAACACATAAAAGCTACGCTAGGTATACAATCAAAAAGGCGAAGCAGGACAAGATTCTGGAGACATTTTATTCCATCGAGGCAGGTTAATTTATTTTCCCGAATCAACGACCCGTTCGCCCTATAAATTCGAGGAGCACGAGTATTTTAGTGCTAACACAGTGATAAATTCCGTTCTACTGAAAGTGTCGCAAATCTTACCGGTTTGACATTTGGAAGCGAACACTCGAGCTTTCAACGCTTGCTTGGTATCAACATTGAGGCGCGCGAGTTCATGCAACAAGTAGCAACGTTCTGATCCCTTTGTGCTCATAGAGAATGCACGTTCTAGGGTACGGAGACGAACTCTGAGGACAAACTGAAAAACTTAAAACCGTAGGAATTG
Organism: Shargacucullia verbasci; assembly: GCA_947562105.1. Taxonomy (NCBI): domain Eukaryota; kingdom Metazoa; phylum Arthropoda; class Insecta; order Lepidoptera; family Noctuidae; genus Shargacucullia; species Shargacucullia verbasci. The sequence goes on along the minus strand of OX387289.1, from coordinate 7,853,557 downwards.
TAGAACTTATCTCAGTCCAACATTGAATCAAGCGGTTTTTACAGGTTAAGTTTTTAAAGTGTCACAGAATCCCTTCATACATCGAAACACAATTTTTATGTTGGAAAAATACTGTCACTTCTATCGGTGTGGTAATGTGAATTCAGCTTTGATAGCATTCTATAATGCGGTAAATTCTTCATGACTTTGCTTCAGTGTTGTAAGAGGTGAGAAAGGAATTCTATTAACAGCGTGGGCAGAGACTTACACCCGTGTACTAATAATAACTATACTGCGATCATTAATCTACCTGTCAAGCGAAGCGATTGGCAATAAAGCCTAGAACTTTTCTTAGAAGCATGCTGCACGAGTTTAGCGGATATTTTCTATTCTTCTTTTGAATATTTTTTTGTAAAATGCAAATAAACAAAAAACAAACGAAAGTATTATAGTAGAATGATAATTCGGTAAAACACTTATTGTGGTCACACGATACCTAAGGTCATATGAGCAAAAGAGATAAGCCACCACAAACATTAAATAACGTAAAACGACCGTTTGGGAATAACGCTTGCTAAGCTACGGGCTTAGATAAAAGGTCGAATTAATTAAAGAAAGTTAGGTCAAGGCGAAGTTACGTAATACTCAGTCTGATTTCCATGTGTTACGTAAAAGTAAATGGAAGTATGAACGTACACTCGATATTACATACAAAAAAAAAAACGATCTACACATATTAACGAATGCAGATCGACGATAAACATTGATGTTGCGAGCTCTCTATTTTAACAGTTTCCATTCCAGGCTATTATAAAATTACCCTCACGGAAAAATATAACAGACTTTATCAACGTGAGGATCGATCCTGTCCTAAAAGCGTTATTTGAAACCGTGCTCCGTTATTAAGACAGCTGGAGATACAACTGGAATACAAAATTACTTAGCGTCACGAGGTGGCGCTGGTGGTCGCACTCGGAGCACGGAGTCGCGACTCGGCTCTCGAGACACCGACATGCCCAGAAGAATAAATGCTCTTCGCTCCCGATCCGACTCGCTCATACTTTCTCGAACACGTTTCTGAACATAAAATAAGAGAGATTTTTCACGGTCTACGTGACTTGGCAAACAAGCTCTATTAAACTTCCCAGCTCTGTAATGTTCATGGCTACACAATTTATAATAAAATACAGAAATGAACCTACCTGGTCAAGGAAGGCGAGTGCAACTATATCGTGTAGTTTTTGCAGGAATTTATCTTTTCCCGGTAGTAAGCTGGCTGGTTTTCTTGTTATTTGTTCCATTCCGAACTCGGCGTGTTCGATACACTTGGCAGTGTCGCGTTCCTCGTAGATAGATTGAGCTGTCTGTATGAGGCGGCGTGCGTCGGTGGCGTGTTGGAGTTGCGTGTGCGTCAATTGTTCTTTACGTGCTCGTGAAAGACGAGCACGAGCGGCAGCTTCTGACGCACGAGCGGAGTATAGAGGTCTACGTTCACGTAGCACTGCCTAATTTATAATAAATAAACGATCAGAACGTATGAACTAACATTAAAAATAGTCCTGTCGTAATGTGTTCCAGCCTTTCAGACAACGTGACAGGCTTACGCAATTTAAATGATAATATCTGCCTGAAAAAATGGACTAGGCGAAAACAAAGACTACACAAAAATGCTACAAAATATTACTGGAATGTGATATACCGAAGTCATCTAGAATTTTGTCTCATAAAAAATGTTGATGTTATTCAATTAAGCTTACAGGTCTGCTGAGGGTTTGGTGAATACCAACTCCACTACAGGGTTAGATTTCTATCTAAACAAGTGGCATTTTCAATTTGCTTAGACGGCGGCGTGCTTTGTATTAAATTTTGTGGAGCAGCGGTTAGTAATTGTATTGTATTAAGGCCTGATTTTTCAAATGATATAAATTTTAATTAGAACAGTTTTGGATGGACTGGTTATCCAGGTAGAAATACTACATACATAGCTGAAAAATCTTCTTTTTGTTTTGAGGGTATAGTATGTATTAGTTAGGTACATAGCTACCCATATGTTATAATTTTTCGAGTTGTATATATAATATTTCTACGATTTAAGGGCCTTAACGTGGCATACATTGTATAAGTCCCAATTTATTTGTCGATGAATTAAAAAATGGGCACAAAGTTAGTGTAACAGCGTACTTGTCGTTTCTCCACATCAGCGAGAGCTTTGTTGGCAAGTTCTTGCAGTTTCTGAGATCCTTGTTTATTGGCTGAGACCAATCGTTCGTCCTTACATAAGGCAGTTAAGAAATATTTGTCATGTGCCATTCGCTCCAAATATTTCGAAGCCATTAAACGGGAGATTTGTTCGGCTCTCTGTTTTTCCGCGCGGGATATTTCTTGGACCTAGAATTACGGTTATTGCCAACATATTTTTTATTTGTAGTACCAGAGACGTATTTGCACTTTAGCAAACGAGGTATAGACGTTCCCTTTATAGAAATGGAGTAAGTAATAAATCTATTGACATATTTATTACATGTATTGAACATGTATCAAAATGGGAAAGTCATATTTTTTTTACTTGAATGTTCCATTTGTATGTGTATACCTACCTACGAAGCGTTTTGCTTTCATGTTTTTAATATTAATAAGTCGAACTCCTAGCCGAAGTGTCCCGATCATAACAATCTTCTTAATGGTCTGTATCTTTAAGGCAAATGTGTTTCAACGTTGATTATATCTATATCTACATAGTAATATAGCATAAAATTTGCCCAATAGCTAGCTTTTCACATGATATAATATAGCTACATATCAAATGGGTAATAAAAAATAAACGTAACCTACAGAAGCTACGGTTGGTCATTTTTTATTTAATGCCAATCGGAATATATGTGGCAGTAAAAATACCAAAGTGATTATAATAAATATCATTTTTCAATATTCTACATTTCCTGGGATTCCACGAAATCCCTGGTTTCATTATTCCGTTATGATATGGATTCACGCTTTAGTGGCTTGCGGAAACACAAAAGTCTTTCTGCAAGCCATCCAAAGCATAATAAAACTAAACAACTTTTATGAATTTACTGCCTGTCTGCTATAAAATACGTTAAAGTTTCGTACCTGTTGTTCTTTCTGCGGTTGCATTCGTCTGTTATGTATCTTGTCTTTAGGCGCATCTTCGTCCACCGACTCCCTCTTAATCTCCACATTGGTTAAAAGCGTTACAGCTGTTCCTAGCACTTTACTCGCTGTCTTCCCTGCACATTCTCGTACCTTAAAATTACATTAAAATTTGCGGAAAATGAGATGAAGATACTGACTTAATATAGTCCCTTTAAAAATCGATATTAATTAATATAACCATTAAAAATCTCTACGCATATTATAGGTTTTTTATCACCTATTTTACTTAATTTGAACCTAACACCATTCAAAAATTCTGACAAATATAAATTCAAATTTCAAAGTCATCAGACTCTTAAATATAATTTTAAACCGACAGTATTTGATATACATTTAAAAGTAGCAAATTTTCATGGACTTCAAATCTAACTAAATCCAAATAGAATTGGGTATTGACGAGTCACCAACATAATGCCTAGGTAATGGATCATGATGCCTTATGTCATGCCTTTTTTGAAAGAGACCATTGATTTTGATGTCCAACAGTGAACTATGATCGATTACCGAAGAAGAATCTATAGTGAGATTATTAAAGGGAGGTCATAATACCTATCCATCCTTATTCGTAACCCTGTAAAATACTTATCTGTCAAAAGAAAAAAAGTAGCATTTAACCTCGTGCCAAAGTACTATACGCACTTTGAAATAGTCAAACCATCTTTTCAGTAAATTTTAAAACCTACTCAAAAGAGCAAGGAACTCTATGAATTTTATTTTCCGAGAAAATTGTGTACGTTTGGGCGAGAAAACATTTCATTAGTAGATAGCTGAATAGCGTAAAAAGTTAAATTTTTCTTCAAGTAGCTCTTAAGCGACTCGCTTTGGCTGTTTACTGATATCATGCATAAAAACTACCCGTACCTAATTACGTAGCTCACAATCGGAATCGTTTAAAAGTAGACAATATTCAACAATATTTATTGCGCAGTGTTTCAAAAACCTTTCGGCACGACAACTGTTTGTTCTAATTACAAAAGTCTTTATTATGAGTAAACTAATTTAAATTTGTGAAACACAAAAACAAAAACTACATCTGGACTACGAGCCGGTTCAAGTATTAGTAAATTTTACCTGATTTGTGGGAACGACATTGCGGACATTCTATATTGAAAGACACCACTTACATAGCACAGCTTTATTTAAAGCCTAATCTAGGAAAAATTGTTATGGGTTATGGGTATTACCGTTTCTTCGGCACATCGGGCGCATTCAGCAAAATCTGGCGGGAACCTCCTCATGCGCTGGCCTCGATGCGCAAGAACTAAGGCACGTTCGAACGCACATTTTTCGTATTCTGTTTGTGCCCTTATTTGCAAAGCCCTTGAGTTTCGGGGTTCCAGTCCTGGGAAAATTAATTTTGATATTTAATTGGACATGACTTGTGATTTATTTTCTCAAAAAACTGGGTCAGGTTTTTATTCGAAACCACAAAAAGCTTCTAAATATTTCCCCTGCAGTAAATATGATAGATAAAGGAAGACGTATAGGCTCAATGGTTGAAGTTCAGTATTGGTATTTTATGAGATATTTCGATATTGAAGTTACACTATCGGTCATGTTAATGTGAAATAAATTAAACAAAAAATATATCAATTACGGACACGTTAAAAAATAATGATTTTTGACTTTTAATACTCCACCCAATTTCAACAAAAATATATCACTTTTTAATTACGTTACATTGTAAGTACTTACTTTTCAATAAAGTACGCTTTATTTAAAAAATGAATTTTATGAAAAGAGTTTCCTGACCTACTTTGGGAAAAATCTCGGCGTTTATATTCTTGAGTGCAAACTTGCCGTTATTGGCAGTTTTTCGTGGCTAACTGTTAATACAGGTAAATATTAATGTGTAATGTCGTACCGGCTGCTTGCGCGGCGTCTGCCAAAGCGCCGGTGTAATGTGTTGATTTTGCCCGCGCCAAACTCCGCCCGAGCAGGGAACGGACATCGGAACCCTGTAAATAAAATATATGTGTATGTTTTTAACCGTTACCGGGCTGAAGTGGGTCCGATTTTATCGTTGAAAACATGTTTAAATATGGATGTTTTATATGCGGGAAAATATAAACACGAGCGGGTATTAAATTGCCTTTTTCTTTTAGACTAGAAACATTAATGTGGGATGTACTTTTTGGGAGAGTAAAAATACTTGAAATTAATCTTTTTTATTTGGTCTTCACTTTTTTACGTAAAACATACATCTAAAAAATGCCATTTGCTATCTCATTTACACGTTTATTTTCTATCATCCCCTATATTAGGTACTTGACGAGGCGGTTGGCGCAGTGGCTAAGCGAATAGCTTTCTGCGTCATGTATCATGGGTTCGCTCCCGTACAGAACAAATATTTGTATGATCTACAGATAATTTTTTATTGTCTAGTTATGTATGCATGTGACATGTATTTCTGTAAATCATACCCACGATACTAGAGAAATTCTAGTGTGGGACAAAGTTATTTTAATAGAAAGATGAAAAAAGAAAAGCATGTCTCCTACATTAAATCCTACATTAAAGGAGATAGAAACAGTCATTACATTAGGTATATTATATAGTCTGATAAAGGGTACAGTCTTCATTTTGATATGATTTTAATGTAGGTATGAGACGTGCTAAATAAATGAGATTTAAGTGCGGTCTAGCCTGGCATCTATTATTTTGTTCACAGTGTACAGACAGAGCGTGCACAAGTAACGATATGTATTTCGTCCGACGCAACCTCGGCTGTCAGCCCCGTGACGAACCCTTGCAGACTGATAGCCACCATGGCACGAGCCATGGCCACGCTCAAAGGAAAATAACAAGATAAAATGTACGAAACCACCCAGTGCCGGCTGCGTCAGGGCAACTTTTCACTCCTTTCAAATTTCCTTGGAAAAACAAAAATAACTCGCATCAGCAATTTAACGTGTTAACTGTCTACTATATTATAAGTACTTAAGTTTTTATTGACAGTTGAAAATGGAAGTGTAAACAGTAGTCACTTAATTATACTAATAATTTTCCCAGGCAGATTGTTTATTCTGATAATTGAAACAAAATGGAAATCTCGTTGTGCCGAAGGCAGGTCAATTAAGAAGGCCATTAATATACAAATAAACTGCGACGATGACCTGTTTATAAAACCAAATAAATTATTCATTAACCCAGCACTGCCTACTGCATTCGAGATTATTTATGATTCGAAAAATTATTTACTTCCGTAATAAATTTTCTTTTTCTTCTTTCTTTTTTAAAAAACGTTGCCCCGCACTAGGATTTCTCCTGTCTCGTGTGTACAGTTTTACAAACATACATGTCACATGCACACACAACCAGACCCGAAACAACCATCTGTAGATCATACAAATATTTGTTCCGTGCGGGAATCGAACCCGCGACACCTAGCGCAGAAAGCCAATCACTTAGTCACTGCGCCAACCGTGTCGTCAAATATTTCCATAATTACAGATTCCAAAAATACTATCTGAAATTATGAAGGTATATTTCCATAGTATAAAAGAATATTTTTAGAAGTAAAAGAGAGTAGAAGACACACTAGGTCACGGCACAGAACGACGACCTAGAGGGTACGATTAGTGCCACTGCGCAACGCAGAAAACTAATCCCTTAGCCACTGCTAAGGGATTTGTTTTCTGCGTTGCATGTCGTTGGTTCGATTACCGCACGATAAGAATATTATATTAATATTGTTATGATCTACAGATGTTTGTTTCAAGTCTGGATATGAACTGTACCCAAAAAATACGAGAAAACCTTAAGCGGAGCACCGTTTTTAAACAACAAGGGATGGATTTAGAATATAAGCAAAGGGGATGATGGGTGAACGACCCAATGGAATAAAATTATATTATTTTACAATTTTCTCGCTAATTAAATACAGTGTTATCGACACATTACTTATATTTTATGTTTCTCGTAAAGTCATTTAAGAAAATTTCATAATTTCTACAATTGCCAACCTTTAAAATGTTTCCATGTAACAATAAAACAAAAATTTGAAAAATTACAATAATTATTTCAGATTAAAAATTCTAATCGCTGTATTTTATATGATATTACACAAATATTAAAGTACAGGAACGGTAGAAAATACTTTACGTTATAAATGTCCAATTTGAATACATTACGAGCTAACACTACAATCAGAAAAGGAAAATGTATAAGAAAGGTTAATGCTTTCAAAACGTCGCTGTTAGGGATGGGAAACAGACAGGCTATAGCACCTGACGTCGAGGCATAAATTACGGGGCACATTGAGTGTTTAACAATCAAGCTGGCTGATTGCTTCACACTATTTGATGTCCATTAACCGTCTTTGTTTATTCGACAAACAATCCTTTACTGCAGTAATAACCGCGTTAACAAAAACACTATAGATTAGTCTAAATATTTGTGCCGATTAATGTATATTAAAATGGTTAGGTCTTAGTCCACCACGCTGGCATCCACTGTCTAGAATGCCTCATAGAAACCTCTCAGGTGTGCAGTTTTTATACGTACTTATGATATTTTCCTTCACCGTTAACGCAAGCGAAAGTAAAATTCTGAAGACAACATAATAGAAGGCCATTTTTTTTGGTTACAAAGAATTACGTACCTTTACAGTGTCACCAGATATTGATGAAAGATTTTTAAGAAAATTATAGTTGCATTGAGTAAAATATTATTTACATTATATTGAATATTTACTTTATTTATTTAAAACCTTATTCATAAATTTAAATATATGTTTTCCTTAAAAACTTCATCTCACGTGGTATATTTTAGGACTTGTAAACACATCTGCGCGAAGCTAATCAGAACAACCCGAAATACGGAGTTGTCTGATTGGATGCGCGAACATGCACAATAGAATCACGTCATAATTGAATCGTTTCAGTCGATGCTGGCACCGCATGCGACTCTATCCAAGAACTTCAGGCTAGATTTCACAAACATGTCCGATTTTAACGCGGCCACGCAATCAGGACTTTAACACGGGTCGTTCATGGTGCTTCAAGTTGCTGATATGAGTCCTATTGTTTGCACGACGACGTGGTTACATTTCTTATAACCGACGTATCTTGAATCGGTGAATGAATTTATAATAGCTGTCGCCAAAACGTTTTCCATTTCACAAAGTAGTTGTGAAAGAACTGTATTCTTGAAAATATAATTTAATTTAGTTCAATAAATTTCCGCTGATCCCCTAATAAGTAAATAAATGAGGCGCTATTGCAGCCTCACTAAACGATATAAATAAATAAATCCATTGCCGATAGACAGGGATTATTTTTAGAGGTAAAGCCCCTGATTCCTACAAAACTGAAGCATAGTCGATAGAATCACACGTTCCTAGTTTGAGTTAGCTAAACTCCAAGCAAACATTATCAACGCTTAGGTTTCGTCTAATTGCATGTTTACCGGCTGGAATAGAATCTGAAGTTGTTAGTTTTTACTCACATTCCACCGAAGAGCCTCGTTGTATGAGTTCAGTGACTTCTCGAACAATTCCAGCCGTAGTAGGTAATTGCTGGAAAAAACAAGTCAAAACAAGTTAGGATTGTTTGTTGTCTAGAGACTGGGAGTTCTGAAAGCTGGTAAATTAACTGTGAATATGAGTGCTTAACTAAAGCCGCTCTCTATTTTGCTCGTCTGTATTTGTATGCGGTATTTACTGCTGAAATTTCACTGTAGTACAAACTTTTAATGAGATAACCTTCTTACCTACTTGGCGGTACGGTTTTATGATGTGTAGTTTTGCCTATATTTTATGTGGTTCTCAACTATGAATAGGCCTTTCCCCTCGCTTCATGTGAAAATAGTAAAAGGTGACTATAAAAATATAGCCCAGTGCAGTGTATAAAGAGTGGTTCCCTCAAATGTGCTCAAAATAACCCTGTTCCCCAGTCGTAACAGCATCATATGATGCTGTTACGACTGGGGAGGAAAGGTGTGTTTAAGGGGGCCTCAAAAGTTCTCGTTGGGACTCGGACGTCGTTGGTCTCCTAACCCGCTCCAGATCAGCGTTGTATCCACCACACTGGTCTTATGCCTTATCCCTGCCCGGTAACCCCTGCCAATCAGTGGAGGATGGAGTGGCTTTTGCAGTTGGTGAAGCCCTGAATTATTTATTTATCCTCCTGAACTTTTAAAATATACGCACGATATACAAAAAGTGGTAGTGACTACTCGCAACGTGGCAAAAGTACAGCGCACCATCGAAGTGAAACGACGGCAAAATATCAATCACACTATGAGTTTACAACGATTCTTTCACATACATATATACGAATGTCCGAGATCAAGCGTCAAACTTCGGCCGGCAGGGTAACCTCCTTGGTTAGTAGGAGGATTCTCCATATTTAAATACAATACACTCAATAGTTCCTCTTTAAACTCAGTAGCAATATTCAGTAGCTTATAGATTAAGGGCGATAGTCTTGTCAGTATTTAGAAGTAGTTTGTTATGAACACACTGACCTATTTAGCCCAAATTAGCTTGAAATAGTGCTTTGGCACTAAACCTAACTCTGCTGACGCCATTGGAGATCATAAATATAATGTGCTATTTAATTGTACATGACTTACCGATGTTGATTTTGTCCAAAGCCACAATATGGTATGACTAAACTGTTTATTAATTACACTGTAGCCCTAAAATAATTTAAAATTGATGATATTATTGGCCTTTTCAAACTTAGCCAATATTTATTTTCAGTTAACTGGGAATTTAATTGAGTAATAAATCACTGCCTACACAATATAACATGAATTGGCAGGTGAAGCGCAGAATGACCCCCTATTATTCGAAAAATAACAAAGGCAGGTCAGTGACCCGTTGGCCTTTATAGAAGGCCACTGATCACTCTTACACGAGCCATTCAAGTTGATCCCTTAACCCACCGTCGTACGCAAGTGAGAAATGTGACACGACGCGAAGGGTCGTGAAATGTTGGCAACGGTTAATGAGAGCTTCGGAAGTCGCGCGCCATGTAAAATAATTTACACAACTCGACGTCCTGACGCTAACAACTAAAATTTCAAAATTCCGTATCGCATCGCATCGCAGTGTCTATTTATCGCTCACCTAAGACAATAGGTAAGGTAAATCATATTATAAATAAACAACCGTAATGAAAAGAATATTTGTCACTACATTCTAAAGTGCAGAACTTTAGTTTTGTTTGTCTACATACCCTCTTTCACGGAACACGTTCACTGCGTTACAAATAGGTCTCTCTTCCTGCTCTAATTTCGTCTTCATGCTTCTGAAATTCTCCTTTGTATTTTAGGATTCAGACAATTATACGACATATCTACAGTTACTGTTTTTTGTGGCATCGTTACGAATTTGGATATAAATCTAGGTGACCTCGATTCGCTGAAGTATATAAAATTTGAGCTTGGCGACGACGATTCCAAATTACGATATTCAAGGAATTAAAATTTAGTATCTGTTATTATCTTTACGACAGACTTTACGGGGGATAAAAATGATGGGGTCCCAAAATCTAAAAGTTAAAATATTAAATTGAAATCCTTAAATGTTATCTGCATTTTCAGTCGGCAATAACTTGGTAGTATATTAACTTGAAGGTACTATTACCATCATTTAAGACTTGGTTATTTTAATAAATATACCTATATCATTCTCATTAAAAATTTGCCCAACATGATTTTTGGTATAAAAACGTATAACGTATTAAATACATATATGAATTTGTCTTCTATCAACATACATATACGCAGAGCTACAGTTGCGATTTGCAAAATATTTAACCGAAATATTTTTTGCGGGATACCTCAGAGCCACGCCGAAATAAAATTGTGTTTACCGAATTCATCCCACCATAAAAACATTGTATTTTTAAAATTTTGTACCTAAACAAAAAAGAGTGCGGATAAGAAAGTGCCAGTATTACCAGTGAATGTAGAAACATCAATCTTAAACGGAAAACTCTGAAAACGAACTGTTTGCAGACAAATGTAAAGTTTTATTGTTATTCATCGCACTCGTAAAATATCTACGACGGACAATTTCTTGTCTTTGAAGACAAAATTTCAGTAAGTATTAAAAGTCTTTCACTAAGAAGTTTAAACTTGCAACTCGGATGCGGAACTTCGTTTACGAGAAGATTTTAATGTTTGTAAAGCTAGACTTGATTTTCGCAAACATTTTCATACATATAGGTATGCTTTTTTGAAATATCACTTAGTTCAGTTTTAAGATGTAGAGTATCATAATATGCATCTAAAAAGCAGTGCTTGCTTTTTACATAGTGTTAAAGTTTAAACGATGCGAGGCTGGAAACGTCCCAAAATTGCAGGTACATTTTTAACAACTTTTTAATCCGTTATTTTATTTACACCAAACGAAGTTTCAATTAATCCATTGCCAATCAATTTATGTAAAAAATTCAGTTACATATAAGTTTCATTCGACTTTTATCTAAACAATTGAATTCCTAACTTATAATTAGTTTGTCGGAGACCCAACCAACTTCAATAAATCTTATTGTCTTTCAGCTTTCATAATGTTGTTCCAATTCAATAAGAAAATACTCTATATTTTCAAATCAAATACATAAACTAGAGATGCCGGAATCGACAGCCCTCCCCAAGTCCCGACTAACTTGAATTTTATTATTTCAAGATCATAAACTTTGGGCTAATCAAAAGCCCATCTTTATAACATTGGAAACGCGTCACAAAGTTTAACAACGTATGTCTATGACTTACTTGGGCCATTTAATACTCTATGGGCCGCGTACAATGTCCATCTTTTGCCTTTGTTGTTGAAAATTATTGGGTATAAAGTAGACTATTGAAAAGACCTAAAATATAGAAGATCTCTCTTTATGACTACTTACTAGGCCGATCCCATCGAGGCCAAATCTAAAGTATACGGCTTTGGAAACGACTAAGCACGAGGTAACTTTAAGATATATTTATATACATTTTCAGGCTGGCTCATTGGTCTAGTGGTCGCAACTGCAACTGGTAAGTGTGAGGTTTTGGGTTTGATTCCCGGGTCGGGTAAAGTGGTATTGGGTTTTTTTGTACAAAAATTCTCAGTAGCAGCACGGAGTCTGGAACTGTGCACGGTAGATGACAATAGGCTCGCCCCCTATTATATGGGACTCTAATAACGGCATCAGCGAAATGTGGATGTACAACCCTTCAGGGAATACAGGCGCAATGCTATGTTATGTTATTATTTTCAGGCTGATTTACATGAAAAAATGGTTCTCAATCAATTAGACGGCGTCCAGCGTATCTTGACCTCAATACCACCATGACTGACTGATCTTTTTACTATGATATATGCGATCCTCGCAAGATATCTGTCCACTCGACTTTACACTCCAATATGTTAATGCCCGTCTGAACTAATAATATTCCCCCAAACACCACCCGGCACAGTTAGTAGACTTATATTTAGTCTTCCACCACACAGCAGTTCTTCAGTCTCTATTATTGTACTCCAAGTTACGTCGTTGACAGTCTGCTAGTGCAGCTCTACGTACATAACTGCGTCAAACAGTCGGAACGTCGGGCGGCGTCGAGCGCCGGTCTCACTTCTGTAAAGTTATACATACGTCACACGCCGTACTATGAAATAGCGAAACATGAAAAGTCGCTCTGTTTAAGTTCCATCACGATTTTAGCTCCGGGGAATTATGGTAGGGTTTTAGTGTAGTGGTGAAGGAATACGAAAAATATTATATCCACGAGTACTTTTGGGTGTATATCAGCTCGTTTCAAAGCGCGTCATAGAATAATTATTAAATAAATTGTTCACATTGTACTGCACCATTTTGTTAGTAAAAAAATAATTTCATAATCCAAACTTCCTCCAGCCATGACACACGTCATAACTCGTGAACGGCTGCTGTCTGCTGGGACTGGTCAAAAAATGGAAATTTTCGGATATTATAGTTATCAGTTTGTTTTATTTAGACCTAGTACTACATTTTCCTCACATAACGTTGGGAAAACAATGTATGCATAAATATGAAATGTTAATTAATCAGAATTTAAAAATGGAAGCATGGAATTTCTGCCCCGTTCTTCTCCATAGGAAAACAACACTTTGGAATGTGGCAACTAGAGTCTGACTATTCATAAGTGCATTTAACTGGTCTACATAAATAAAATATATTTTATCATGTCTGTATTTTAACCTATATTTACCTAAATTATGATGAACTTTTCTAAAACTCTGTCATATTAATTTGAGATGCTTATTTTATTTTCATTTTGACAATTAATTTGAGTGAATCGAGAAACGTTGCTACACCTGGTGGTCAAGATATGTGAAACCACAAATCACAATTAATGTGAGTGAGAAAAGCCGTGAAACGTTCATACTATACCAACATGGTCTTCCTGTTATCGTGTCGGTACGAGCTAACACATGGAACTTCCTCATGCAATGGAAAGATTAGCAGGTGTTAGCAAAGATGGTATTGATATCAAGGCTGACTGCTCAGGGTGCGCAAGACTGTCTTATACATATTTCTTAAATATAATTCCGAATTCTGAGTTCGGCGCAAATAGTAATGCTGAAAGTTAGACATAAGCACGTCCTTAGTTTACCGAAGAGACTTCCCGTAGACATCTACAGACAGCTGATTTAGATACCAATACCCAATTCAGTAGTTTCTAATTGCGTTATCTTTGCTTGGATATAAGGCGAGCATACGAGTGAATAGGCATTATTTGAGCTTGCGTGATCCATCCTCGGCAGCATTGTCACTCACCATCAGGTGAAGTGCTGCCAAACGCAATCAAATTAAAAGTAAAAAAAGACGGATTGATTCCTACGGGAATAAAGTTTTCTTCGTAAGCTTTTTCTATTTTATATTTGATAAAATCCATAACAGTTAACGATTTTGTAGCATGTGATAAACGTTATATTCATTTGATATTACGTACAGTAAGGGCAGTTTCTACGACATTTTGACATTTCTGTTTAATTGAAAACTTTATAATTAAAATAATTATATAGAAGATATAAATACATACATGAAATAATGAACTAATTATTTTTCATGGAAAATATTTATTTAAATGTTAAATAAATAAATTCACCCGAAATTGTGTAACTGAAAGCTATTGAAACTCAGGATTTAAAGTAAATTGAATACCATTTGTCGCAGTACTTTATTTGAAAGGATTATACTCAATGAATACTAAAAAGTTGTTTTTTACTAGGCCAAGACACTTTTGCCAAATAAAAATCTTGTTTTGAAAGTCAGGCGCTTTTAGCGGAATACATAGTATTAATAATATATAACATAAATATCTAGTAGCTCATTATGTTATGTGTTACCAATTTTAACAGAATGACATAAAAATGACATAAAGATGAATAACAGCTTGCAATATTATTTAAGATTAAATTTACATAACCTACATTTGCAATACACTTAGTCTAAACACTACTACTTGATAAATGACCACAGTACATCCGCATTAGTTCGGACCCACTTGATATTCACTGATTCAAATAGAATTTGGGGAATCAAGCATACGACGTGGATCCATTTTCTATATGAAACTCGTTCAAGTGAAAATTGTTACGTTAATAGAATAGACAAATGGTCGTGTCAAACTGAGATTTAACCGTCTTTTGTTTTCCGGCAAAGCCGTGGATTTAAACTATGGGGCGCACTAAAAGGACCCTGCTTAGATGACGATACCTATGTTCTTCCAGCACATCTCTGTTTTATTTATTACTGGAAATGCAGCATGCATTAAGGCTAACTTGGAGTAGACGATGGATGATGTTGGACTCTTACTGATCAAAGCTACACAGTGTGCCCGGTAGAAACCGCACCCTCGGCTGATACCGTACCGCCAGTAGATGTTTTAGTGGGTTCCATCGCATTGTGCGGCTATGAGTTAGCCGCACATTCTCCTAGAGCGCGTGGAAAACACGAAGACTGCCGTCTTGGCCCTGATAGTGGTCGGGTGTCGGATAGATATTTGTCACACTGGGTCGCGGAACAGCAGATTTTGGGTGACCAGATCGGGCAAGATCTCTCTCTCTACCAGCCATAGTATCGGCTATGTTGGCAGAATCGGAAAACTGGAAGGCAGTGGTCTCCTTCTTTGAAGTAGTCATGCTCCAGAAGGAGGCCGCTGAGCGAAATCGGGTGAGGGCCGATCCCGCTCGACGGAGAAGGAGGCGCCGGAGAGCAATCGCCCCGGCGCGCAACACGCTAAAACCGCCTAACCGTCTAATTCGCCAAATTGTGGACGCAGCAGTGGAAAGTTTTAACAGGAACAATTATTTTTTCCCTTTATTCAAAATGCACAGCTTATGCATCTCATGGCGCCAGCTTTTCCAAACTTTAACCACACTAATGTGCTATTCACACCGCAATTACGTTTGCGAGAAAGTAGAAAGTCACTGCAAAATCCTTCAGTTCTGTGATGCACGGATCTGCGACATCGTTACTGCAACACACATTAGTGTTACAGCGTAGGCGTGCTCCACACATTTACAACGTATGATATTCATACGTGTTCAGCCAGTTTCATGCATCTCTACAAACTAGAAATTAGAATAAATGATTAAACGCATCTTTAACCGTAACAGAGGCCAAAAGTTCTTAGTTGTTAGAAAAAATAATTGCAATACTTTAATTAAAGTTTACATGTAAAGCCAAACGTTTCTAAGTTTTCTTATTAAAGGGAAAGAATTAAGTACTGAAATCCCTGGAGAAAGCATAGGAAAGGGTACAAGATGAAGATTGTTGATTAGGGCGCACCCTTTTGACCGTCATTCCGTGATAAAGGCACTGTAATGAGCACTGGGCCGGAAACCGGACCTCACGCAAGCCACATACTTATTTATGTTTCCCTATATAAATAAAAAAACGTACCTGTTTTTTTCAAATGAATGACTTCTTTACTGCGACCCGAGGCTTACCTACATTTTCTATTCAATAGGAAGATTAAATTATGTCTGAGCTTGCTTTATTTATTTCGTATTACTGTGTCTCATTTATGCCTTTTCGTAACTTCTAAAGTTTGATAAAATCGTATTTGAATATAAAGTAGCCGAAATAAAATGATAAAGATTTTGTTACTCTTCGCGAAAGCTGAATAGAATTAAATGTCTACTGCCAATTTTAATTAACAAGTTACTTCATTCCCGGAAAGAAAATGGTTTTGTTCGTAAAAGTAATAAAATTTTCCCCATTACTTTGGTGGTCGCACGAGCCGTTGCTGAGTGTGATGCCTTGAGTTAGATTATCATGTCGGGTAATTTGTCATGTCTTCTGTTCTATCGGCTCGAGTTATCACGTGAGAATCACTGTTCCGTAGAGCACAGGTTCCCAGACTTTTTTCTCAAAGACCACTTTCAAAATTTTGCTGGTTCCTGCAGCTACATTTCTACCATATTGTAAATTGGATTGTAAACCCCCACTTTTTTTGTCACGCCAACGTATACAACGTTGGCGTGACAAAAAAAGTGGGGGTTTCCCACCGTCGAGTCGAGTCTCCCGTGGATCCCTGGGAGTCCACCTGGACCACTTTGGTAACTAATGGCGTAGAGGAAAGATTTGCCAGTCGGGAATGGAAGTATCGAGGCTGACTGCCCAGGGTGCGTCAGACAATCTCATATTTCGTCACTCGTGGAGGCTTTTTCTTTGCACCCCAAATCTCAGTAGCATCCCCAAGCTTCGAATTGTGCTGACCTCCTATTAAATGTTTGATAACAATAGAACGCCACAGCCCAAAACATACACATGCTCGCCACAGTTTTATTCCTACTTTAAAGGAAAAATGGAATCCATAGTACCAAACATAATGAACTGCGTTAACCTTTTCGAAATACCACATAACCTCATTTAGAAAACAGCTTATACCCTCTCACTTCACTCTAAGA
Source organism: Shargacucullia verbasci (assembly GCA_947562105.1). Classification (NCBI taxonomy): domain Eukaryota; kingdom Metazoa; phylum Arthropoda; class Insecta; order Lepidoptera; family Noctuidae; genus Shargacucullia; species Shargacucullia verbasci. The sequence continues at coordinate 7,836,513 of OX387289.1, read as the reverse complement.
TAGACCTTTTGTTATTCTTATAAACAACGATGCCTTATTTGGTACACAATGAATAGAATAGCTATTTTTCTGTACTTAATGTCATGCAAACTTTCAGAGACAAGACTCGTTCGAGCATTGGCTTCCGTCCAATACCGGCTTCATTTCTCCTTCTCACTGAGCTTCAAGAACAAACTAACAATTAACTTGTCGAATAAATAATACGATTATCATTTACTATAAAATAAAAAATACCGTGCATTTTAATGGCTACGAAAATATTCACGAGTCTTAATTTACGGTACGGCAACCTCGGCGCATTGGCTATGTGATTAGCTTTCGGTACTTCGTGTTGCGGGTTCAATTCCCGCCTACTTACGTAAAAATAGCGACAGCAACGCGATAGCCACACGACAGTAGCCTCACTGTTGGCCAATACATATATGAAACAAAAATTACGTGGTAGATATAGCGCGATCTACCTACTCCTGTCGAAAACTAATTGCTACATCGGTAATTAGGCTGCCGGACGGAATTCATATAATTATATTTGATCTACACATAGTTGTTCCGGATCTGGGCGTATTTATGCATGTGAACTGCATGTTTGTAAAACGACAACTTTTGAATGTGATAATGTGAACAGTGTTGTTATTAATTAAAAAAGTGACACCGGTGAATATTTATAGCTTTGAACATAGAATGTGTGCCACTCAGAATGCTAAGTAAATAGGATGAATCTCAACTTTAACCTAAGGCCTCACTGATACCCAAACGTTACGGTAAATCTTTTCAAGTATGTCGTATATCCATTTAACCTTAGAGAGGAAACAGAAAACACTTGCACAGTGGTCTACCTCACAACACCAAACGGTAACAAAAGTGTATTTGGTTCAGAAAAACCGACGGCTCTTCCTCGCAGTACATTAAGCAGCAATAGCCCATTGCATTGGACCCATTGAAGTGCAATCTTCTTACTAGAAGAGCGTATGTCAGTAATCAGATGTAGGTAGGCACCTGCCGTTACCGCCCCTAGCCTGGCTAACGTGAGCGTTGTGACATAATTTTGTCGTTGCATTATCTCGCAAGGAACCAGGTTTTTAGACTATGAAATTTCCTCGCGGCATTCAAGCTAGGTTACCAAGTAAAAGACGCAAAGTATGTCACGTGTTGAACAGATAGTTGTTCCGGGTCTGAGCGTATATAAGGACATCCCAGATTTGTGTAATGTATGTAAACTGTACCTACAATACAGGAGAAATGCTTGTGAAGGGCAACTCTAAAAAACTCTCACGTCTTGACGTCTAAATTTTCCCTCTTCGTCTTCAACGGTTCTACCACCTCGGTTCCACGTTCACTCACATTTACGTGGATTTAGCCCACTGTGGCGATAACATATGACCCACTTGGAGGTATTTGGAACGTATACATTTTCACATACTAACTTTTCAAAACAGAACGGTCCTGTACCTCTATTACGAGTTTTTTACTATTTACTTTCATAGTTAATGTAAATTTTCATGCAAGCGATTTTAGTTCTTAATTTGGTTACATTAGGGATTAGAGTCGCTAACATGACATCTCTATAATATAGTAAATAGTAAATCAAAACTTAACTATGACACATATGTCACATAAGCGACTCTAATCCTTATTGTAACCAAGTTAAGAACTAAAATCACTATCATGAAAATTTACTTTACTATGATAGTAAATAGTTAGAAAACTCGTGATAGCGGTACTGGGCATTGTTACCAGTGCGGTTGTCGTTGTAATAAATGATCAGCGTCGTGTTTTGAATCAACTTTGTTATGTAGTCTTTATTACGTCACATTAAGTTTCCTATGTGAAATTAATAACGTAACACAGCGATTGTCTAAAGGAAAATAGCGGCTTGAAAGGATTTTGGAAGTCACAAAGATGAGTGGTTTGTTGATTGGATGTTGTTCGTTAACTCTTGTTACAGTGATAATTACAATCTTTAACCCTTTGAGCGTCATGTAAATCACCCGTGAAGACAAACAGTAGAATTTATAATGTATCTGCTGCTTGGTAGTCAATGCGTTAATTAAACATGAATCTAAAAACCACGGGGTATTGTCTAACTTGCAATGGTACACTGTCATCATCATCATCATCAGCCAGAAGACGTCCACTGCTGAACGAAGGCCTCCCCCTTACACCACCATACCGAACGACATTTTGCCACTTGCATCCATCGGTTGCCCGCGACTTTCACAATGTCATCGGTTCACGGTAGTAGAAGGCCTTCCTACGCTGCGTCTTCCAGTTCGTGGTCGCTACTCGAGAACCTTTCTTCCTGGTACACAGTGGTAGTGGTAAATAGTACAGTTCTTAGAACGTATCTTTAATTAATATATTTAGGTTAATATCTGTCAGGGTCAAGAGAAGGGTATTAATTTGTAAATTCAAATATTATCCAAGGGTAATGTTTGTTTTTTCAATAAATCATTTTTATCGCCTCATTGGTCTAGTGGTCCCAGGCACAACTGCTGAGCGCGGCGTCCTGGGTTAGATTCCCGGGCAGAGTGATAGGGGGGGAATAGTGGGTTTTTCGGTACGGAAATTCTCAGTGGTCGCACGGAGTCTGGGACTGTGTCCGATAAATGGCAGTAGGCTCGCTCCCTATTACATGGGACACAATAACAGCGTCACCGAAAAGTGGGTGTACAATAGTACACCTCTGTCTAACCCTCCAGGGAAAACAGGCGTGATGCTATGTTATGTCATTTTTATTTGAATGTATTTTTAATGGGGAGAATATAAATAGGAATAAATAACGTTTTCAAAAAATATCGTGTCGATTGAAGCAAATGAGACATAATTGGAAATCTATTGCTTACCTTGCCGGGCGCCTCCTGTGTCTTCATAAGTTAATGAGGTTACGATAATGTGCAAAAAATTTAATCGTCGTTAACAAACGGTGAAATCGTATCAAATTTTGGCCCCTTTTCCTCCACATTAACTACCTCTCTCCTCCTCTCCTCTACCCACTATAAAAATCGAAGGAGTTCAGTCAGTATGATGGTGTCTTCCTGCATCGAAATAATATGCGAACAACTTTCCTGACATGACAGTTAAATATTAAATATTGACATAATACACAAACCTCATTTAAACGTTCACGAAACCTCACTTTTACAGTTATGTCAGAAAAATAAAAACGGCAATTAGGCCTCGCTATTAATTTCACCGTTTTCCCGTCCCGTTATCTATTGAGTTACGAGCAATTTCGATATCAATTTATCACACCGGTAAATTCAAACTGATATTGCTTTGCAGATTTATTAACTGCTTAACGCGGGGGACTCTCATGGAATACTGAAAATTGATAAGGATCCCAGTAAAAGGTAATTTTTTATACCATAATTGACTGTTATTTTGAGCCGTTTTCGCCTATTCTGGCCCAAGAAAGCCGCGAGCGGTTATATGAGCAAATGCATCTATATGTGTGTTGTTATATAAGACTCAGAAACGGCTTCGGCTAAATGTTAGTCTACAACTTATATTATTATTTATACTTACCTCTCCCTTTGGGGTATACACGTGATAAAATCCAATGCAGCTATCTGTATACACTGACAATACTAGTGACTATTATTTTATATTGTAGATACTAGCAAAATTCTATGTGAAACTTAAAACATGTTTCTTTCTATAATTATATTTAAATGTTTCATTAATTAGCTGTAGACTTGGTAAAGGTCAGAGCCCAACTTCTAAAGATTCAACGTGTATGATTAACTAAAGCTCAATTAACACTTTATATGTTCCGTGGAAAGTTAAAAAGGTATAAGTAAGAAAAAAAGTTAACAAGTATCAAAAAATTGCCAACAAAATTATGTAAATGAACTTCCTCTCATTTTTCAAATGTTCCCTTCAGACAAAGGAATATTAATTAATAATCTTATTTACTTAAGCCTACACAAAAGGTACTTGTAGCTTTTATTCCCGGATGTAAGGTTTCTAATAACCTGCCTTAAACCCTTCTAAGTGTACCAAACTAGAGGCTGTGTCTGAAAGGAGTGGAGGCTAAATAGCGAACATTTGTCCGGCGCGGCGTGAAAAGGGACCCATCGGCCGGACGTAAAGCGGAGTCTTAACGAGCTCCGAAGCTCCAAAGTACTTGTTTACCCTGTATCTTTTAACGCATCGACAAAATTGAATAGAGTTAGTAGTGTCGCGTAATGTTTTAATCTTGGACGGATATTACCTGCGCAACGCTACGTGCGCTTGGCAGGATAAATTTTGAGTCTGCGAGCCAAAGTTTGGCAAACTGCAGCGCTGTATTGCACTGCAAGTATGAGTGTAATGGGTACTTGTTTATACTTAGCTACCTAATCTGTAAGACTTATTGCTTGTTTGCATAATAATAGTTCTAAAACATCCTGCACCGAGATAATAATTGTAGGGTAAGCTAGATAGTTTAACGATAGCAATCTTTGCCTTTCGGATGGCTATCTGTTTCGCAAGAAATTGGGAGTAAATATTACGTAAATGTGGGATTGGAAAATACATCTGGACAAAGAAATGAGGGTTGTTGTCCAACTGATCGGAACAGAGATTTGCATGTGTAAAGACTAATGCGTAGTTATCTAAATCCGATGGAGTTCTGGCCAGTCCTTGTAGAGTTTTCTTTGAAAATGATTAGATATAACGTTGCTTATTTTACACCACTTTCGAAATAATATTTCTTTCCTCTACTGTAGCAGGTATTAGATGAGATATGTATTAATTCGAATATCGCTATGCTTTCAGTTTATTTGGGATAAGTTTGTTTGTTACCTAATTTGCTTTATAGCCCGCAGTGGGACTGTAGCGGGTAGGGAATAGCTCAATAGTTTTCATGATCACATATCCAATTTGCTAAAGGATGGAGCAAATATGTATGGGGCTAGCTCATCAACCAATATTCAGTTCTGCTGTATTGCACATAGTCATGTGACTATTGAAGCCTCATCTTGTAACATCGATAGAATTCATGGTGAATGTGTACTAACAGCCAGGTGTTATATCATTCGAGACGCCTTAGAAATATTCAGTAAAGAATATTTTACTGACTGACGCATAGCATATAATATAATTTATAATACATTTCTTTTTTACCAAAGCGTGTGCCTAAAATGACAACGTAACTCCTTTGTATAATATTCTAATCCTAAACAAGCAAAGCCACGAACAAAATCTAATAGAGTAATGAAAGTGTTCGATACATTATATTGAAAGCATTTACTTGTTTGTGGTGTGAAGCGAGACATGAATAAAATTATCAGAAAGTCAGACGCTCCGCCATTGGCCACTTTCTTGATATCAAGCCAAGTTGCTGAGTAAGGAGTAATTGCATAAATTAGCGCGGGCTCACGATCAAAGGGAGCCAAATGGGTACCGAGTGCTGGCCTGCACTCGCCCTATAGACCTTCCTTTACAATATAACAGCTGAGTAATTATACTGACGGCAAACTATTGACCCGAAGAAACAGTTGAAGTGTGTGACGTATCTTATTTAGAGAATTTCAATGATATAACAACTCAAGATGTAGTTTCCTAAAATGTTTATTTAAACATAGATACGAAGGTATCCTCATTAATTTTTTACTGACCATCCTTAAAAACAACAAACAAATGAAAATGGCATAAATTTCATTCGAAAGTTTCTCGGGCGTTTTTGAGTCGTCGAATGATGTAAAGTTGTGATAAGGTGTCCCTTAGCTTTTTATATCAGAGAATACGTATAATAAGGATCATCGTCCCCTTTTTAGTTGATTAATCCTGTGACCACGTTTACGAGTGAGCGGAATTCCAATAGGTTCAAGATGTGCTGTTGAAGACAATGTAATATCGACTAAGTATGGTGACCGAATTCTTGGTTCTTAATTGGGTTAGGATGAGAGTACACGTGCTGCGTTCTAACCAGGTTCTTATGTGGCTGGCGAATAGAGTCTAACAATTTATTAGAGCAGAATTATTATCAGCGAGTTTCAAATATTTATCTCGTACAATAATTGCTGCGAGAGGGTTAAAAAAAAAAAACAATATTTCCTTTATGTAAGTTTCCTTAATACCGTTTTTATAATTTTCACGTGACGTTAAAATAAGGGGAACACGCAACATAATAATTAATTATTTTATGATAATACTACGATTCAATCAAAGCTTAACACACATTTTAATACGACTATATCTCTTCAAATTTAGGTACGTGAAAACAGAAGAGGCTTCGGGATCGTCTAATAAAACGGTGTGAACGTTGTGATAACATACGGATATGTTACCAAGCCACGGGCTGTGTAATGAGGCTCTGTCAGCCGCGCTGTGTGAAAAGTATGTGAAACTTTCATTTTGCTTAAAATATCTGTAAATTTAAATCTGTGTATACTTAAATTCGGAACCCTAACTATCCTAAATCCTAAATAATATTATAAATGCAAAAGTAAGTTTGTTTGTTTGTTTGTTACCTTTTCACGCGTAAACTACTAAACCGATCATCATGAAATTTTGCATATACGTTGTCAGGGGTACAAAAAAGGACATAGGGTACTTTTCATCCAAAAGAAAGTACTATTCCCGAGGGAAAGAACAACAACTTTCGACGGACACAATTGGTTTAGGACGCTAGATGGCGCTACGTGTGACCCGAAAAAATACATGGGTTCTTAATCAATGTAGGCGAAACCACTGGTGGAAACTAGTTCTAGATAATTATGTACCTTAGGAACCACAAACTCAATGTTAAAGGAAATGCATGTTAACGATCAAATTCCATCGCAACCAAAATGTATTTGGAACATTATCTAAGATTCTAAATTCTAGATTAAACGAAGACTTATTTAGAGACTTTTTTTATTTGTAGTTCTAGTTTTATTTAGTTTTAGTTGTATTTAATGTGTTTATCAGCATTATTTTAATCATCACACGCTGAACAAACACCTTTGGAAGTGGCTTTTGAAGATATGAAAATTATTATTACCTATAATAAAAAATTAATCAATATTTAAAAAAATAATCTTTTACTCACAACTCAAACTAAATTATTAACTTAAATGTCTATTCAATTAACATAAAAAACAAAACACACCTAAATCTACGAACTTATAAAATTAAAAAACCATATAAGCAATATTCTGAATGTTGTTTAACAGTCTTAGCGAATGCGCATTGTATCGGCTCGGTTGGGAGGAGTCGATGTTGGAGGAATACCAGAGCGACGAAATTCTTCAATAACTTGCTTCCTATATTCTTCTTCAACAGCCCTTAATTGGGCTTCTTCATCAACCACTTCATCGGTCTGGGTCCCTACCACCTCGTTCTCCGTTTTTTGTTTCAACCGAATTTCCTTAACACGATTCTCTAGTATATGCTCTCGCTTAGACTCACGTTCATAAGTTTGCATCATTAGCTGCTTATCTTTATCATCAGAAAATACCAAATCATCCGATAAAGTCACTAAGAATAGTGTTCCTTTCTGGCCACCCATCACAACGAGACGACCTTCCTCGTGGGGTACGATCTTCAGCAGCGGATATCTGGACATGGGAATACATACTACTGGTTTACTGTATCTACGCAACAGATCCCAATATCTAAATTTACCGTCAGCGGCTACTGTCATGTAGCCAGATAATCTCTGTGGCGCCCATTTAGCGTCCAATAGTTGGTATCGATGCGGCATGCCTGTAATAATTGGGCTGCATTTTAAATCATCGCTCCATATATGCGTCGTCCAGTCGCCGCAAGTAATAAACATTTTTGAAGTACAAGGACTGCGATGTACTGCTCTTACTGGTCCTTTGTGTGCTTTAAAAACGGCGCTTAGAATATCTGCAGCAGTTTTACCTTTTCGGTTTACATTGATTACAAGACCAGTATCTGTTCCACACATGAATCTTGTAGGAAATGAGCGATCAAATTGCAGTGCAGTTATGCTTTCTGAATTAGAAAAAGTTGGTTTTCCTCCATGTGGTTCGTTGACTGATATAATTAGAGCATCTGTTGGTTCAGAAAGATTCCGAATGTCGTACCACATACATTGTCCATCGCTCGATCCTGAGAAAAACTCATTAGTCAGACGTGACGGTATGAAAAGGAGAGAAGTAACTGGTTCTCTATGAGCTGCGTGAGGAGGACTTATAGCAATTGGTTCTGTTTCAGCACGCAAATCAAAGATACACACTCGGCCATCATCCAACCCTCCAAGAATGATTGCAGGTTTTATAGGTGAGCAAGCTAACTCCCAGCAAGCGGTAGGCGGTAGAAATTCCAAAGCTGGTTGGTGGGGATTATCCAGATCCCATACATAACAAGTGAAATTATCATTAACTGGTCCAGCTACTGGATATGTCTTTTTACAGTAACTTGCCACCAGTTTTGGGTCTTCCTCGTTAGTCCAACAGACGCTTGATACAGGGCGTTTATTCGGATCTCTATACTCATTATTATGCTTTACAAAAGGTTTTTCGAAACTCAACGTCTTTTTCATACCTTTAAAGTACTGTTCGTAAATTTCAATAGCATTATTTTGTTTAATGAAGTACTCGAATTTAGGAGTCAGTTTCATTATAGCATTAACGTAACTCTCTTCTCGTTCAATACGGCGACGATATCGAAGTGTTTCATCTTCATTGTTATATTGAACGTCCTTAGGCCAACCACCTTCAACGTGGTTTAGGCCGCGAGCCTTGAGTTCAACTGTTATAGTATTAGCTTCATGTTCTGATTTAGGTTCATACACCTGACATTCTTGGTTTACGGGATTACGTAAGCCGTAATTTCTCTGTTCTATTCGATCCGGATCTATGGAATCTAATAGGTCGGATTGAGTCATAGAAAACAGGGGTTGTTTACCGAAGTTAGATCGTTTTTTATCGTACACGTATACTATATTCATTTTGCTACTTAAATTATACCTACAATAAATAAAAAATCCAAGGATAAATAAAATTATTACGATGACTGAAGGTGTCACTTTCAAATTAGTTTTTTCTTATTGTTGTACCTAATAAGCATGCAAAAAGATTTTATTATGACAAATCCTTTTTACCCCATATAAGCTTTGATAATGTGATAAACTTGCAATATCATTAAATTTTACACGTCGACACGATGTTGAAAAGATAAAATAAAACTCAAAGTTTTTGGGATCCGTCCTATGGGAAATTTGTCGCGAGATCAAAAAAGTTTGAAACTAAAGTTATAATAGGCTTAGATAGGGGAGTCTTGAGATTTTAAACCAAAGTAAAAGCCTCGGTCACACACAGTGAGTTTGCTCGCAAACCGCATCCATACTTACGAGAAATGAATTATAGTGTAAGTATATAAACACGAAACATACTAAACGCACACCCTGAAATTAGTTTGTTATTAATCAGTTACTGCATCGATTTCATCCATTTTTTGTATGTATATTTTTTGGCTACGTATAATCAAAACGAAGTAATTGTAATTTACTATCCGGTTGTTCAATATTCAAAACAACAACGTACTTACTGTTGCTTCTTTCCGTTGCTGACAGTAACACTCGCTCGTCTCACGTGTGTGATTGTGTTAGTGGGTGAAGGATGTATATTAGTGTGCGTGCGTAGATTTGTAAAGTATCCATTCGCTCACAATGAGTATAAAAAACCTAAATAAAATATAATTGAACACATAGTACTTGTTTCAATGGTAGGTACCTATTAAGATTATAATTTAAAATTTTAATTGGGGCGTTCGAGGGAGTACATGTTTTTATTTTTAGTTATATAAAATGAAATTGTTTTTAAAATTACATACCCAGCGAGTTTTAACGACCATGTGTGACCGAGGCTTAAAGCTAATCTAGAGACTTGAAGTTTAATTCAAATCAGTAATAAATTCAATTTGTCAACAAGCTTCGTACATTGTGGTTGAGTCCTCGTGTGATACAATTCTGAGATACAGTGTCACAACTTTGCGTAACAAACTATTTCTTGATGAAATTTATTTGGCAGACAACATGACGCCAACACTATATTACGGACTTACTCAAATTTTCTTGAGTTTATTAAACAAGGATTTTATTATGTTGAAATATTCTGGCCGGATACAATTAGCGATTGAACAAAACAACCACAAATAAACCAAAATCGACCTACTTATTTTTATTTTTTATTCTTAGGGCTTATCCGCGGGTTTATGCAGCGTATTTGTTTCAGCCAGTCTAAAAGAACACGTCGACATTTGTTTGTCCAAGTGGAGCGAGGGTAATGAAAATATTTCATTACCCTCGTACCGTTCTGTTTGGCGCGTTGACGCCTGACGAGGTAATATTCTTTGTGCATGCTAGTTTTGCTGGCACCATATCCGTAGTATGAATTGTTGACTTGGAGCTTTCTATTTAAGTATCGCATTTCGGGAATTTATGGAGTTAAAAAGAGAATGACTTAACAAGTTTAATACCTTGTGGTATTTCTGCGTTCGCGGTTCAGGTTTAGGGGTCAACAGCTCAACTCAGTCAGCCTGTGACGTCACGCCCCGCACGTAGCCTGACAATATACATTTTACTCATTTTTTAGTTCGAAATATTTTATTTACAGGTATCAAAAGAGTTACCTTTTAGTAACTTAGCACTTCTCCATAGAAATGATGTTACGAATAATAAGTAGGGTGCAGGGCACATTTTTTTTGCCTCAAAAAATAAGAAGTACCTGGGTTTTGAGAGAATATTTTGGTAGGTACTTAGATGCATACTGATTGGAATAAAATGTGCTTGTCTGTGGCGCTGAAATATAAAATAACGCACCATTCGCCTGACGGTTAACTTCACAGAATATAGAGGGTAATTTCTGTCGACCGACTTCGTTAATTTGTTGTTGATCGTCAACATTATGGAACAACATATGGATTATGTTCTTTGTGTATGTACTATTAGTGATCATATAAAAATATCATCAATGATATAATATTATAGCAGTATTTATCACTGTCCAGAAGGAGCCGATTCCTTAATGAAACGTTGCTTGCAGTTTTCTCAATCAATTAATTTTCAAGTCGGGAGTATTTCGACTGTCACTGTGCAATTAATAGACTAGTAGATTATTAGTAGTATTGCGTTTCTCAGTGGTATTTTTCACTTTGTATTTAAACAGCTCTAAAACAGTCATAGCCTAGCGGTTGAATGTTTACATTCCATGCAGGAGAGTCAGATTTTTCTAAATTTCTAATATCGGTTAAAGTAAACATTGTGAAGTTAAAATCAGCTTCGCGGCTTTTTGAACAACATCGAATGTGAATTTATCTGTTTATAACCATAGTGGACAAATAGGTATTAAAACATCAATATCTGCTTTTAAATGCCTTCTTATAAATCAAGGAAAAAATACCAATCCTATCCCTATCTATTTTATTCCGGTAGTAGGTATGGGATGCTTTTAATCGAAATAATTTCGTTTTCAGACCTCTACACGGGCAAAGCCGCAGTTAAAAGCTAGTAGTTGCAATAAAGCTAATACAGCTTCTAAAAAAGTATTTTTTTAATTATTTGGTAACAACACTTACTTATTTTGACCACATAAACTTTTTGTTCGTTCTTTTAGCTGACGCCGTTTCATTTTCTCTATAAATCTAACCGTATGGCAGCTAAAGGTCGTTGAAAGTTGGCATTTCTTTTACTAAATCAATATATTTTATTGAGCTAGTGATTTTTTATAATAAATCTTGTGATCTAGGATTGCTTGGATAAGCAAATAGCATTATAATAACATAACATAACATAGCATCACGCCTGTATTCCCCGAAGGCAGAGTTATACTATTGTACACCCACATTTCGCCGATGCTGTTATTGAGTCCCGTGTAATAGGGGGCGAGCCTATTGCCATCTTCCGGGCACAGTTCCAGACTCCGTGCTGTTACTGAGAATTTCAATACAGAAAAACCCAATAACACTTTGCCCGACCCGGGAATCGAACCCAGGACCTCACGGTCAGCAGTCGCGCTTACGACCACTAGACCAATGAGGAGTCCTAGCCTTGTTATCTAAGCCCCATTATCACCAAAAGAACTAACGCTTACAGATATTTTACGGTTTTTCATGCGTATATCAGAAAAAATAATGCATATCAAAAGTTATTATTAAAATGGTATTTTTGCCAGCCACGATACAGTAATTATATCTACTATGAAGCAATGTTACAAAAAAAACTCATAGAATAAGATCGTGCTTTCACCCACATTTCGCCGATGCCGTTATTGGATCGAAAAGGGTTTTTTGGACATCAATGTGCGAATGTATGATTTCATTAACTTTAAGAAAATGATGGTGAATACATACTATGAAACTGCCTTTTATTTTCTAAATAAACACTTCACTTATTACTACACACTTCACTTATTCACTTATTACACTACACTTCACATATTCCGAAATGATAAAAAAATTAACGCAAGTATGATGAGGTTAAAAAAAGTTATTTAAGTAGATATTAAGTAGGTAATTCTATATAATTTTCTGTGTTCAGTTGTTAATAACAATGTTCCTTACAATCTGCTTAAGGAATTTAATACGGAAACAAAATTGTTTCAAGTAATATTTTGTTTCACGATCCAAACTTTACTGTAAGTAATAAAACGTGTTTCAAAACATATTTTGAGTGAAGACAAGTTACTTATAATTTAGTTGCGGTTGCTTCAGATGTTCCAGTTTAGAAATTGCTTTAACCAAGAAATAATAGTACTGATAGTCTTGGCTTCATTGTCCAGCTAACTTCTCGCTCGGAAACTGAATATTAACGCCGCAAGGTGCCTTTCTAATCACGTCTTGGCTATTACGTCATTTTGGTCCCTTGGGCTGCAATATTGACGCAGACTATTCTCTATCAACGAAAATATATACAGGTATCCCTGTATAGAACATGTTTTGCACGGGATTTGTATTATGATTTAACCATTTTTTCTATTCTTGTACAAGGATCTAAGTAGATAGATTGCGTACTTTTTTATATCATAAAACAAACCTACTTTGTATATTAACCCACAGACTGTACGTTATAATAGTCTTGATAACAGATTCCAGAGCTAAAGTATAATTAGATAATTAACATAACATAACATAACATCACGCCTATGCTTTATTCTCCGAAGAGTTAGGCGGAGGTGTACTATTGTACATTAACATTTCGCCGATGCCGTTATTGAGTTCCATTTATAACCGCACAACCTACTCAACACTGCAGGTTTTGCACTGTTCCTGAAAAACCGTACAACTTGTGTGTAGGTACACACAAGTTGAAAGGGTTCAACAAATTAATTCAACTGCGTAAAATGTTAATTTAATCTTCTATTTCCAACTTTGCTTCGAAAACTTGTATAATCAACATTAATTAATTAATATTGGAACGCAACAGCGACCGAGAGAAAATATATATTTTTTCAAAACTATAATATTCATGCATAGAATAAGCAACGCTATTACCACGTATTGTGGATCATATTCATTAATATGTATGTCAATACTCCGTAAGTATATTTCCTCGTTCCCATTTCAGGTAAAAGCTTTTCTTAATATACGTGGTTCGCAAATATGTTATTGCTCGGGCGGTAGGTAAATGTTTAGCCATCGCTCATGCGGGCCTGCATGTAAACGATACTTGTGGCATATGGGGAAATACATTAGCCTTCTAATCTATAATATTGTACAGTAGGTGGTGGGTGTGAACATAAACATCTAACGAATATAGTACGACCATTGTTTAGGCAGTTAGTTTGCAAATGTGTCGGATAGATAGGTATTATAGGTTCTGCCACCAATTAAATGGAACTCAATAACAGCCATCGGAGAAATTTGGGTGTGTATTATTACATGCCCATCTAACCCTTCAGGGAATATATACATGATGCTCCGGACTGCTACTGAAAATTGTCATTCAGAAAAATCCAAGACCACTAATCGATGGGAATCGAACCCCGGCCTTCACACTCAGCAGTCTAGTAATGTGACAACTAGACCAATGGGGCAGTATTAGTAGTAGGTTTTTGTAATTTAATTTCAATTGATGTATGTTTCCATTTCCAAATTTCCATTTTTGAAGGATTCTTTTTCCTTGTTTTTTGTATTCACAAAGGAAATGCTTATACCACGGTATATAGGATAGGTAATAGCAGGGATTTTAATTATTTTTTATTTATTTATTTAATAATATAGGATCTACATATATTTACATATATTACCACAAGTATGGGATGACTGACCAGGCATATCAACTCGCAATGCTTATACTAGTGACTACCCGAGGGTATTTGTCCTATGCGTGGTTTGGGTCTCTATCCAGTACTGAATATAGGAGAAGGTTGCTATGAATGGACCACTTACCTTTACGAACTCATATCTCAAAAAGTCTAAGTGATAAAATGAAAGCAGTTTATTATTTTTATTTCGTAGGACCTTTATTTATCATAAATCAAACGTACAAACAATTCGGGCTTACAATTTTTGATATAAACGAAGAAAACCAAATCTTGGGCTACTGCCTTTTTTGGACTATGGACCTACATATATAAATACACGATAGATTTTCATATCGAACGGTTCAGTCCTCTCAACTAATATCTGGTCCTTGTCAACTTACACCTGGTTGACCGTCCATCTATAGACACCCTCCTATGACCATTCAAAATCGCCTTTCGAAAACCTTTCTTACCTATCAATCTTCGGTTAACCGGACACCTGTTCAGCTAGGTACAAATAAATCTACTAAACATTTGAACTTACTAGAGACATTCCTCAAGCCAACAAAATACCTAGTTCCACAAACTGTCATCGTAAAACAAAATATATTTGACGTGTTCACTGCAAACGTTCTTATCTATCCACGGAATCCTTTCTGTGGGTGTCCTGAGATTGGAATCGTGTAAACATAAATTGAAACGAATGTACACAAACAAAACACGGCGCCACGCGATATAGGATGACAAGTAAATGGCGCGATACAACCACACAGTAACCGATGCTATCGGAAATGGTTTCTGTGTAAACCTTTTTCTAGAAAAAAAGTATTTTTTCTATTAATCCGAGTGCAAAGTTAAATAGTCCTTCTTGTTAGCGCTTATTTGTTTACCCGTCTTTTATTTGGCCAGGTATTGTTCTAGATCACTTATTGGTAATTTTCTTAGAATAAAATATAAGCCGTCTACCTTTAAATCGACTAAAATATTATTATTAAGAAGTCAATATGTCCGTGATATATCTAAAATTATGACTAAAATATATCTAAAAGCGTAGTTAGTAAATATTAAGGTAAATTAAATCATAGAAATTAACTAGATCAATCTAGGTTCAAGTCTCACTAGATTTTCAAGATGTTCCTATTCATAATTGATAAAACAACTACGCTGAAGAAACCTACAAAATTTAAACAAATCTATTGCTTTAATTACATTCACAGAGGGGCTTGTAGCTATATAGCTAACGCGCAGTTCAGTTGATCTGCGAGGTTAAGCAGTGCTTGACGTGGTCAGTTCTTAGATGGATGACCATTTTTAGACATCGAGACCGGAATTCGTGCCTCGGAAAGCATGTGATGCCTCGGAAAACACGTTAAGCAGTTGGTCTAGGGTGTCTTATGAAGACCTATGACTATGATATGTTATTTACAATTTTCTAACGAACTTATTTTCGCATGGAACAAATATTTGTATAATCTACAGATAGTTATTTCGGATCTGGGTGTATGTCTATGTGAATATTTGTGTTTGTAAATGTGTTCACAATACAGGCATTATTATACTACGATGGTGACCAACGAAGCTCTTACAAATGACTAACTGATAGATAGACCAGTTAATAGAACCAATGGTTGAAAGAAATAATCATTTTAATACCTATAACTTACCTATGAAGTACTACGGCTGCCTACGTAGCACCACCACTAATGGTGATGTAGGCATTTCCCCAATTTTAGACAAAACCATTCGTTATGGTGAACTGTGATATTGACTATGTAATTATGTCACAGACTAAACGAGCTCACCGTGACAATTGACAATTACCAGCCTCATTGTAAAAGTATACAAATAATGTATTATTCACGTAGATACAACATTTTATCGTAGCATCGAAACCTGCTAGTTGTTATCAAATTAGCTTGAAACAGCGTCACATACTTCGATTGAGAGTTATAGAATAGAATAGAATTTCTTTTTTTCAATGAAATATGCAGTATATCTTGTCGGGAAACTTAACTAGTAAGTAAGTATATAAATAACAAAAATCAAGCATATACCCGTGAGAACTAGCGAAGCGAAAATAGTGTTAGCCATGAAATAACATCTCGACTCGGCAAACAGTCCTCCTCAAATAGCGTGGTGGGACACTAATCGTTTGGAAAATCGAACAAACTAAAGAACCAAGAATTGTCGAACTGCGAGTGTCACTACAAAATTTAAAACACTTCGGTAGACTGCGTAGTCCATTCGGGAACAGAAAAGGGTTGGTACTCATATAAAAATCATAAAACTCACATTTTTGCGTAACTCCATTCGAGTCACGTTTCGCTATGAGATCACGTACGTCTTTGTTTTTTTTTTTTTTTGTGGATACCTAATCTGTGATTTTTTCTGTACGCCCGCAACACATGTGTTTGATAAATTGCTAGTTCTCGAGTGGAGCCGTAAAAAATAAATAACTATGAAAAATTGATCCATACATGTGACTTGGTTTGATTTTCTTTTTTGAATACCAAGTAATAGTCGTAAAGTTTGTTATTTCGTTTACAGGTATTTTGATAACGACATCAAAATCAAAACTCAATTAAGTTCTTGTCAGACGCGTATTTAATGAAAAAGTAACCTTTATGAATAGATAACCATTCTCGAAGGCGTTTTGTTTTAAAAGTAAAAATTTTAGTTAGTTAGATCCAATCAAGTGCTTTTTTTTTACTTTACTATTTTTTTAATAGTTGTGAGGGGCCAGCCAACAGGCAGTCGGATACGAGGAAAAAATCAGTACTCTGGTCATACGTCTACGAAACCCTAAAATGGAAACTTTAAGTAATGGATTTTTACCCTTTACGTTATGTTACGTTTTTTTGGTCCCAGACAGCAGGTTTATAGAAGTCTACGAAAAAAAGGTAAAAGTGACTCAGTTGTCGGGACCAGGTATTAGAAATACCCATTAGCCCCAGTCGCCATTCAAAACGTGACCAGAATTTTTCGTACCACTTTAATATGCCGAAAAAGTCTGACACCTTAATCCTTTTCGTACCCAATTAGTTTATCATAAATCTCTCTCAAAAGTATCTAAGACTTTGAATTTTGTTTTTCTTACAAGTTTACAGGCGGCATGCAAAAGTTAGTGTAGTAAATTTAGATCAGTCTCTTATTTAGATGAATAGCTTAATTGTAACCAGTTTAGTATTCGATAAAAAAACATAATTATACAAATAAATAATGTAAAGTCCATGTGAAAATAATTTTGTAAAGAAAGATTTATTATTTGCTTATTTGCATATTACAACTATAAATATTTTTTCGACGCCAGTTATTTGGTAAACCAAATTGTAATTAGCGAGTTTTCTTTAAAGAATCACTTCTGAAACTTCGTGCAATCATCAGTTACTTTTGATACCGAATAAACCCTAGTCAAAAGAATATTAGTATTTATTCAGGTCTCCGGACGAGGAAACGCAAATAGACTTGTTTACTGAAGGTGCTTCAGTTTACAGAGAGATCAGTCTTACCAACGTTGAGGACCCTTCGACCTTTCTGAGAGCCGTCTTTACACGAGATGTTTGGACAGAAGGCATAATTACAAATCATTGCACTGGCTTAGGAAATAAGTCGGATGGAATTAAACGGTAATGATAATGTTTTCATAAGATATGTTGAGTCAATAATTCCTGATTCAGCGGAATGTGATGTCATTGAAATTTTTTGTCTGCCTCATCGGTCTAGTAGTCATGACTGCAACTGCTGAGCGTAAGGTTCTTTTTTTTTCCCGGGTCGGACAAAATATTATTGGATTTTTCTGTATAGAAATTTTGAGTGGCAGCTTGGAATTTGTAACTGCGTGCGGTAGTTGAAAATATGCTCAGTAGTCACGTTTGCGACCAACAGAAAAATTCAGTTTAAAATAAAATAAAAAAATATAGAATTAACGTAGTATTCACCCTACTATCGTAATGGTAATGATGATGATCATAATTTATATACTAATCGATGAACATATCTTTTGTGTGATACCTACTATAAGAGAGTTGATACCTTAACGAAGACGATAGAATATAATTTTGTACTTTCATAATATAGCGTATAGCTTTTATTCCCCGAAAGCTTAGACAGAGTCTACAGTTCTACCCCGAATTTCGCCGATGCCGTTATTGCGCTAGCCTATCACCATCTACCACACAATTCTAAACTCCCAATTGTTACCGAAAATTGCCCGAGAGAAAAACCCAATAACACTTTACCTAGCGGGAATTGATCTTACGACCTCATTCACAGCAGTCGCGTTTACGACCACTAGACAAATTATGAAGTCAACAATGTTGAAGAAATCTACAAAAAATAATAATATATATATATATATAGTCGGCACTCTCCACTTACCATATCCACTTACCATCAGGTCGTATGCTTGGTGTAATAAAAATACTTATTTGTTTTGCGAGAACCGTCGTTTGACATATAGCGATCCATGTCCCAGCTGTTTTCCAATATTTATTGATGGATCACGGTCAGCCATGAAATATCACGATCGATCAATAGCCTGCATGCACAATATTTCTCCCGACCCTGAATCGCTATATTTTATTGATAGCTTTCATCAATATACATAAAGGTTGGAAACATTCTCCTATTATTGTCCACTTCGCATATTTTCCAAAGCTAAATAAAATCTTGAGGGCTTTTAAAATTTTTGTTTTTGTTCATCAAGCGGTAAGAACAACTTTTAAAAATATTCTCTATTTTTCTTCTTACTGTTACACAAGTGATCTTAGTGCTATTGTTCGAAAATATTTTGCACCTACAGCAAAAAAATCCTTTCAGCCCTAAAACTCAGCGAACAGAAAATTGTATGGAAACATTGTGTAACGACTTACAAGATAAGCGAACATTTTCTAGGTCACCCAAAAATGAAGATGAAAAATCACAGAAAAGATGTTTCAACAGAAAACAAAACAAAGAAACGACATTCTTTGTTATTGAATTAATTAAAAAATGTTTGTCCACTCCAACTCAAGGACGAGACAAAAAGTATGAGAATTTATTCCCATTTAAAATTGCAGTGTCGCGCGAGCCTTAATTAATTTTAATCCGTTTATGGTTATTTTCTGCACGTTTTTAGGTTTGTAATAACAAGCAAATATATCATGGTATGTTTGGCTACCCGTAGACAATTTATCATAGAGTTTTAGAGAATTAAAAACTGTTTCCTTACTTAAAATTCAAACAAAACATCGTCAACCTTAGCTTAACGACTCAATCGATCATGATGTCAGTTGAGCATAATGATAATTTATCATCTGTAAGCACACTTTACAAAATGACACGACGGGTGCGGAGGCAACGTAATGTTCCGTCCCAACCACCTTCATATAAAATTTAAATTTAAGATTTATTATGTAAATAAGGATTAAACAATGTTTATTTACAAACAGCCATATTGAGGTTAAATTTACATAACACGGGCGATCATTATTACGGAGTAAAGTCATTAATATTACACTTGAAAATGGCGTTTTGTTAAAAGTGTTTCGCTGCTTGAAACGTGAAAAGAATGAGGCACTTTGTTTTCCTTAAGTTTTTACTTCCCTCGTAACAAATGGTAGTCATATCTTGCATGCATATGTCGACGTGGGAAAACACAATATGTTCCCGACAAATTATCTGGGAACTTGTTCATAGGTGCCAACCGGCGTTCGGGAATGAAAAATGACAGAAAGCTTCACCTCAAACCTCCCACGCTCACACTGCCATATTTCTAAAGACAAAATAATACTCACTTAAGTGTAATATTCACTCTGTATGATTGATTTGAATAAAATGTTTCTGAGAAACAAATATTTGAGGTTGTGGCGTGGAAATACTTACATACATATATGTTATGATAGCTGACTCTTGATCCCAATATTTCCTATTTTATTTCCAATAGTTTTACATACATTCCAGTAACGCATGAAAACTTTTTTAAGAATTCAACTGGCTTATTGAACCTTAACCTTTGAAGATAGCACACGAGGGATCAAGGGAGGAAATTTCAAAAAACACTCCCCGAAACAATTGAAAGTGAGAGAAGAGAATAAAACAAAAGTTTTACTGGAGAAGTTTATTTTTAACGTTTGTTCATATATTGAAATTTCTGAGACTCGTAAAGTTAACTTCACCGGTTCAAAGTTACATATTAGCTTTATATGGCGACAAAAACGAAAACTATTGAGAGATCTACTTATGCGATAACAGACAACAATCGGAATGAATTACATGCGTACATTGTTTTAAGGATTCTATAGGCATAACTATACATTCGGGCATAGGCGTAAAGTATAAAGCGCCTATTATATTATTTATTAGCACAATTAAATGTTCGTTCAGCTGCAGTCATTAATCGTGGCTATCACGTTGCCACATTATAGTCTAGTTGTCTTTGTAAACGATCAAATGCCGGCGCCACCCTTGTTGGTCCCGTTTTTATCTACAAAAAATATGTCCCTTTACAATTCATCGGCTTATTTTACTGTTTTCATTACGCACTATCTCACAGCGGATACCGCGACCACCACATTTCTTCTACTCTTACTTTTATTTAGTTTTACGATTCTATAGCTGAATTTGTGTTTCTCATGATATTCAATACTATTATTATCTCCTTTAGAAATTGTTTCTTCTTCAATATTGGATGTTTTAATTTTTTCTTTTACTTTTATCCATCTATCATTTTTCCAGTCATATTTTCTGCCCATAGCTGAGAGGATATCTTCAAATTTTGGCCATGCTGAGTTTAGTAAAGTAGTATTATTATGATTATCACTGTTTAAGTGTTCATTTTGAACTGTATTGTGTTCATTGATTGCGTGTTGAGAAGCCATATCATTAGTAATATCACTAGTATCGGCGTATAAAAAATTCTGATCCACTTTATCGCTGCGTTCATCATTCCCACTTTCTGTTTTACGTTCCAGTATATTTGGTACATGTTTGTAGTGTATTCTATCAACATTATCCCCCTTGTATCGCTCCTCTGGATATTCATCGTAAAAGCTTTCTATCTCGCGCTCAATTTTTTCTGCAAAGGAAATTGAAATATGTCAGACACACTTTTTGCTGGCTATTGTTGGGGAAAGGGGAAAACTTTTAAACGGAACAATTTTTGTGACATCGTTTGTTAACAGTTGTTTTTTGATCCCACTAAATTAAATCGTAGTTAAAAGATTTTGATATAATGTGTTAGACTATCAAAAATTGCGTTATGAAAATAAATTTTGATATACGAGTATATATTTCTAATAAGATTGGACGCCTCGAAAAATTATGCCGTGGTGCAAGCAAAATATGTTATCATATTTTAAATTCAAATACTCAAGATCATCCGTTATAGAAATTGTACATTAAAATATGTTTTGGACAACAAATATTTGAAATTCACAAATGCAAAATAAAAATAAATATCACAGGATTGATAAATATAAGCTGGAAAGTTTTTTTTTTTTTTTCTTTTCATGTTTTGTAGCTTATGATTTCGATACAGATTTTATACCGTTTCAGTACTATACTATTAAAAATATAACAAATGAGGTATGGCTTAAGCCAAAGTCAAAAATTAATGGTTATATTTTTCCAAAAATCATACCTGCCATCTTTTTGTACTGTTCAATATCATGTTGAAGCTTCTCTTTGTCCCTTTCTTTCCAATGTCCATCACCTTGATCTGTGGGAAATAAATTAAAGGTATATTTCTTCTCTGATAGTAATTTCGGGATGAATAGAAACCTCTCAAAGGTTGGATCCAAATGATCTCGTTTTTATTGTATTGATAGAAATTTCGATTGATGTTTTGCCCGGCAGCAGAAATACGTATCTCGAATTTTCTTTTTTTTTGTACGTTGGTGTAATAGCAAATAGTATATCTAGGGGTTATTATTGTGAAGGGTATTATTCTTTATATACCTCATAAATATAGCATCATGCCTGTATTTCCTGAAGGGTTAGGCATAGGTGTGTTATACATTACTTTTTTTCGTTATTCTCTTTGTTAAATAACACATCATTTCTTTTTCTATCGAGTGGGCACGAGCTATAGCATGGAGGTCGCTCAAACCGCAGTGGAAAGATTAGCCAGTCAGCAGTGGTATCGAGGCCCAGAGTGCACTAGACGATCTCTTTCGTCATTCTTTCCATCAACACATCGCTAATAGCGTGATTAAGTCCCAAGGAAGTGATCCTACTTATTCCTGCTGGGCACAATTCATAAATACAGACTACTTTGAGAAAAAAATCCGATTACATTTTGCAAGACGCGGGGATCAAACCCAGGACCCATGCTCAGCAGTTGCATACGGCCACTAGTCGGACTTACCACAGTTAGGTATAACACTTTACCTGTCCCAGGAGTCGAACCGCAGGACCTCATGCTTAGCAGTCGCACTTGCGACCACTAGATCAATTAGGCAACTTGACAGAGGCAATCTAGTGGTAAGTTTGAGAATAAGTTGATATTTTATAAAATATATAACTTACCGATGCATACTATGAAGATAATAACACAGCCTATATAATCCATTATATGTGTATACATCGCCTTATAATGATGCCGATAGAAATTCAAACCTGCAACAATACAAACTATATCCGGGATCACGAAATTACAATTACATATCCTATCCTATCCTACTAATATTATAAATATGAAAGTTTGTGAGGATGGATGGATGGATGGTTGGATCTTTGTTACTCTTTCACGCCAGAACGGCTGAACGGATCTGGATGAAATTTGGCACAAAGATAAATTATAGTCTGGAATATCACATAGGACATAGCAATAGTTTTTATCCCGGGAAAGTGTACGAGTTCGTAAACCACGCGGGCGAAGCCGCGGGCGGAATCTAGTAATATATATTTAAGTTTTACGTACTTTGCAATCACATAATATATTATACGTACATTTAGGTTCCTATATACCCATTATATTATAATACTGTGGTTCAAGGAGATTATAAAGTTTTCATATGGAATTAAACTAATTAGAAACAAAATTCAATAGATGCAAGTGGATGTTCCTGTTAGCCACGTGGTAAATATATTTTCTGCACTACGATCTCAATAGTTTGATTTCCCGCACGAATTAATCTTAGAATAGCCTAGCCGTTTCGTGTTTGGATATATGAACATTAGATTTGCGTTTGTAAACTAGTGATATAGAAGAAATCCTAGAAAATTCCAGATAAATCCTACATTGGTATAAAAAAAGGAAATTTCAATTAATTAGCACCGCTATAGGGATGACGACTACGATCGTCTAAATACTCTCAATCTCAATGTCTTAATAATCTCAATACATTGTTAACATTGTTTTGAAGTTCATATATAGTTACTTCTGTGTTTACAATTCATTAATTAACTGAATGATAAATTAAATTATGATGCCAAAGAAACAAAGTCTTTGCACCCAGGTTTTTTCTTAACATTATCACTATCTACATAAAATGCTGAATTGTGCAATAAAACACTTAATTTACTTATTTTTTATGCAAAATAACTCGAACAGAAACTACTTGCAAAAAGAAAAATTGAAATGTAACTTCTGAATTTCCCGCTACAAAATATTTATGCACAATTACGTATAAACTACGGCGCACAACTTCCTGTACGATATTTTTAAACTTCAGTAACATTCTGTGCAAAAGCATACCGAATTTCAGTGGAAAAAAATTAGGAAAAGTATGCACACATTTTCCAGTGGCGGCCGCCCGAAATGTATGCAAAAAGAATTGAGTGACGTGCATTCCCATTTCCCCAAAGAATTAGCTAGAGTTATGCGTCTGTGCAGTCACAGATCGCCGCTTACTGTATGTTACTGTGAGTGGATTTTGTCGACTTTTATGGGGCTAGTTTTTAAAGGAACCAACGACACACTCTTTCTACCCGACCAAGGAACCCTATGAGTTTTTAGTCTTAATACACTGATGTTATTTTTCGTTCATTCTTACATTTTTATACTTAATTTTTTAAATTAAAATGAATATGTTAACGAGAAATTAATGAGGATAGATGATGACTTGAATATTAAAATACGTCACGTAATATCAGGTTCAGCCCAATTTTTAAATAATTCGATAAACCCCATATATGTTGTTCCTCTGATAAGCTCAAATAAACTCAGTTTTAAAACAATAACATAATTTATCTGATAATTGAAAAATACAATTAATTATTTTTAAATGTGGAACATATTCGACATGTTTTAAGAGTATGAGGTATGTTGTTATAAGAACACTTATAAATTACAAAGAAAAATGAAAATATTGTATAAACATTCACAGTGTGGGGATGGACACCGGGAGAATTACCATTAATATGGATGGGACGTATGATCCAAATCCCCTTCATACTTCAAACCTGGTTTAAGACAGGACCAACAAACTGTGGTGTATTTTATTAGAATTATTAAGGTGAAATATGTCCTATTTTTTAAACATTTGGAATGAGAATTGTAATCTATAAATGTTCTTATTATTATTTACCAATATTTCCCTCGTCTAACTAATTTATCCCACAAAAATTAAACCTAACCAAAAATATTTAAAGTGATACCGCATTGCATTACATGCAAAAACAAAAGGATCTTACCAGGAAAACCCGACCAACAGCTAGTGTTTACATGTTTATTTAATATATTTATAAGTGCTTGGCTTTCGGCGCTACGGTTCACGAGTTCAATTCTCCCACGGAACAAATATTTGTAAGTCTACAGATGGTGGTTTTGATTCCGAATATCCAAGAATACGAGACATAAGTATGTAAACTGTACCTGTAGAGGAAAGATACACACAGACGAGGAGAAATTCTTTCTTTCTTCAAAAGATATGTATATCATGCCAAAATCCTGCTACGAATAGCCTACGTCATAAAAATGGAAATAGGGCAGTCTTGATGACTATACTCTCCAGAAATGTGACAAATTGGGAATACCGGAGGTTTGGAAAATCTCAGTCATAGTGTAAACCTAATAATTTGAGATCCAGTTCGACTGGACCTTAATTTATGAAGAAGAGATTTTTTTCGCTTGTAGGTACGTATATTTTTGCATAACAGGATATTTTAATAATTATTGTCTTTATTAGCAACATCAATTGTAATTTTTTATGGAATCAAAAAGTGGGTAATATTTATCTTTATACTGATTATGCCGTTTTGACACCACGACAGAAAAAAAACCGCGGTTGCTACAAGCACCTGCATGCCCCGGAAAGCACGTGATGCAGTTAGTTCCGGGTGTCATACGAATACCGATAACAGTCGTTATAGGTATCAGAACTATTAGCAGCCCAAAAAATCTGACAACCGGTCTGATCTTAGAGAATCAGTGTCTTCCAGTATTTGGGCGGTGGAGAATAGATGGCAGTCGCTCCTCATAAAATACAGCTCATAAAATTCAGCGGCTCAAGCTCGGCTCCTGGGAGCTGACCCCAAAGTACTTGTCAAAAAACTAGGCAGATGATGATTTTATAGAAGAAGAAGGGATAAGATAATAGCCATAGGTACTATTCTATTCCTTTGTTATCTAGACTATAAAATAGCCGTTCACTTAAAGTTATTTCTCCGTCCAACATTTAATAGAAAGAAAATAATTTATTTAGGTTCATTGGCATTTATCTGACTGCCATAAAGTCGTTTGTCTGTCGCATAATTTTCAAAACTTTGTTAGGTAATTTAAATATCAATTATCGTCGTAACAAGTTTGATCTAATTATATTTTGAAAGTATGCCACGCAGCCTATGTTTAAATATTAACATTTCCGTAGTACAACAACAACTTTTTTTATTGTTTTAACATTTTAGCAAACGGTAAAAGAATTAAACCGAGTATAAACTTTTGAAGGTTAGTATTAGCAGTAATATTAAAAGAAGAATTAGAAATACAAATATTGTCGAAATTCTCTACAAAATAGAATTAGTACTTAAAGTTATTTTTTTAGCATTCTCGTCGACATTGTCAGCTAAAATGAAATTTATGAAATTCTCCCGCTCCAGGAGTGAAAGTTGAACGATGTGGTGACTTTTTAATTTGTTCGAGATTTTTTTCTCTCATCACTTATTAAATCTTCTAATATACGGTGTTATTATCTACACCTGGCTCCCTAATTATTTGCATATTTAGATTTTTATGCGATGTCTGTCTCCTGCTGTAATATTTCAGCACGTAAAAGTATTTTTTGGGTTTTATTTTTATGAAATTAGTAAATTAAATCGGAATATTTTTGTTAAAATATAATCGCTGGATAATAATTAAATTAACTGAATGTGTAACATATATCTACATTTCTCATTATTATTAATTATTTACATGATTAATTAGCACAAGAGCAACCCTGACATCAGTTAATATTATTTATATAAAGTTAATTTACAGACAAGTCGGCCGGTACATTGCTAACCCTTCTCTTGTAGTTAGTTAGCTAAGTATGTAACGTGAATTGTCTAAACCGTAGATCGGTAGAAACAGCTACTGGGTAGACATAAATCTATAGGATCACATGATCCGTGAATATCATTTATTTTAGTAACGTAACAACTGTTTGACATTTGATATTATTTTGCGCAACGGGGCTGTCAAGAGACCCTAACTTTAAGGGTTTCTACGCTAACTATGAAAGAGACGATTTCACCCGCTTCAATCTCCAACCAAACGTCGACACGATTGGCGCAGTGGCTAAGCGACTAGCTTTCTGCGCTACGTCTCGCGGGTTCGATCCCTGCACGGAACAAATATTTATATGATCTACAGATAGTTGTTTCGGGTCTGGTTGTGTGTGCATGTGACATGTATGTTTGTAAACTGTACCCACGATACAAGAGAAATCCTAGTGTGGGGCAACGTATTTCTAAAAAACAAAAACAAACATCAAATATCATCTTAATCCATGGTTTGTTGGTTTTGTCAATATTGCCACCATCTTCATCATCTGCCCAGCTTTTTTCCATCTATGCTGATGTCGGCTCCCCGTATTACCATATGCAGCGGAACAGAACATCAGTATTTTACATAGAGCGACTCCCATCTGACCTCCGCTACATAATTATTGGTTGACACTAATACGCCAAGATGACACCGGTTGTTAGACTTTTTGGGCTTACATAAGAACTGTTATAACACCCGGGACTTGCTGAACTGCTTCACGTGCTTTCCGAGTCACGGAGGGCCTTGATGTGTAAAATGCGGTCACCCATCCATACACTGATTGCATTAAGAGCTACTCAACCTCGTAGACTGCCGTATTCGGTATATTCTTATTGAAACGACGAGAGTTTCTAGAGAGCGACTGTCATTTTGTCTATACCTCCCTACTATAATTATTATACCATACGATCGGTAGCTATGTTGCAAGGAGCCCCAAACTGTACATTATACACTTATTTCTGTTTACCCTATATCTAAGATAAATTAAAACATTGCAAGTCCGTCCAAAGTTGTGTTAAACTCGCATTAGTCCGTCATATAAAAACCTTGTGTTGAAATATAAATGGTCGTTAAATCTGGATTACCGCGGCGCTGTACGTAAACTGAGTAAAGTAAGGGCGTCTAGACGCGAACGACTCGTACCGTTATTATGAGACTTAGTTGCAACTGAAAAAGGGGGAATTACGGTGTGTTTTATTTTAAATGTTATTTCGTGCTTGGACCTTTTTTATGTATCCATTCGTGGCTATAAATCCGGTCTTTTCTCTATAAGCGCCTCAGGAACTGGGGTTACGAACTTTCTTGGACACTTATAAGTAATTCTTAATATCTGAGTTGATTTATAGAACGATACGAGAAAATTCATGTAAACTACAAGTAATCCCTTGCATTATCTTTATTTATTTTGAAGAAGTAAAAGGCATATTTAGCTCTGTCCATAACATTATGAGATTAAAGTAATGTCAATCAAATAACAAATTAGTTATGCGATCATCGAAACTTGGAGTACCCTTTAGGCACACATATAAGTATTATGCTACCGAGAAGTGAAACCCACATAAAAACTGATATCCACGCTTTCAAAACTTAATAATTTATTCTACCAAAATCAAAACGGAACGAAACGCACTCAAATGAAAACGGTACAAAAACTTTACTAAATTATCGAGAGAGAAAACATTTGAATGTTGTTTTTGACAATCAAAACAAAAGATAAAGTTAAAATTACACCCTTATCAGCGAACATTATCAAAACAATGAATATTAAAAAGATAATTAATATTTCTGAAGTAGACTTGGTTAACGAGCGTATAGGCATGTGTACTAAACGTTAGCAAATGATTTCCCGAAGTAGAGTATAAATCCTCAAATATATATAATTCACATAGCAATGAAATAAACTATAGTTTGATAAAATTCAGTCATATATTTTACGGAAAAGACATTTTAGTTTGAAAATATATATTTATTCTTCTCTGTATTAAGAATATGTGTTGACCATAATAAAGTACAATCAATAAAAGCTTTATATTAATATCAATAAACTAACCGATGCTCATCTGGTCTTTCAATCAACAACTCATCCTTTTTCTGTCTGCCGGACATAATACTCCAAATTTCCGTCACACTGTATTCATTCACAGTATACATTATTTATGTAAATATAAATACCAGAAAATACCTTGTATATGTGACATTTCGATTACTTTTACATGTTAATATAGGTATTTTAAACTTTAATTTAATTTTTATCTCTTTTCATCCTAATTGCTGCTTAAAATTGTAATTCCTAACAATGTTAACCCTTCCAAATGAAACAAATGCAAATTAGAAATGTTCCTACAAACCTTTGTTAACACGCACTTCCAAATGCGAATTTCAAACAAACTCTTCCCAATTTGATTGCGAACTCAAAATAAACCGAACTTTAATTTTCAGTCACGAAACTTTGTTCTCTATGTTACGAACGTTTTGGACGCAATCGAAACGCGTGCTTCCTCGCTCTACACTCGAACTCGACTGACTACGCGCCGTTGGGGTACTTCATTTACTGTAGGTTTTGCTCCAACCCCTCGTGAAATATCCACGTATCTGTTAGATTGACCGCTGTGATAAAATACATTTTATCACAGCAGTATGAAGCCAGCAATGGATGTAATCTCTATAATGTTTCCAGTATTTCAGTAGATATTTTAGTGAAAGCTAGGGCCGGTTTTCCCACCACCCCATTGCTCCCTCGGCACCGTACTTAAACTTGTATTGCATGTCTGTAAGGTAGGCTTTTCAATCAGACACGTTGCCCTTTGAATTTAAATTGTATTGGTTGTTTTGGTTAGTTTTTCTTGTTAATCAATTTCTATTCAGAGACATAATTAACTTCCCTTTCTCGGAATTGCCCCCATACTGCACTGCAGTTTATTTTATATCGTATAATTGAATGGCAATTTTTAGATTTTTAAGCTATTCTTTCGGGTCGAGGAAATTGTTTTATGACAAATGGCCTGCAAGCCGCCCCACTCAACACTTACATAAGTCTGTTTATTTTGATAAAGAAATTCAAAAGAACTGTTTCAAGGTTGAAACATTTGTAGTACTTATTTTAAATTTACTCATAAAAAAATGTTTTCTCCAAGAACTGTTTCAAGCATATATGGAACTGCTTAAAACACTCATTTCAAAAGCAAAGTAAAACTCTATTAAAAGCATTGAATAAACATTCATTAAGTATATTGTACTGTACCAAGCTAATCTGTTCTTTTATTTTATCGTCTGGCCTTTTATTAGGTCCCTTCTCGGATTGCGCTGAACAAAATCATTAAAACGGTTTTCGTTTACAAAAATGTCCATTACAAGAACCCTCTTCAAATTGTATCTAAAGCTTTTGTCCCCTGCGTTATTTTTGCGGCTCTTTTCTTTCAGTCGGGTCGTCGGCTTATGGTTCGTGTCTTTTGCTTTTGATTGAAGACCTATGTCTTATATGCGCGGAAATATTTTTCCCTTAATACTGTTATTAGGACATTTATTTTATTGGCATGTGATGGTTTCTTGTTATTTTTTGATAATGTAACATTTGAATGGGTATCAAGTATTTTCAAGAATCAACTGTCTATTTAAAAAAAATTGCCAACGCTTTTTTTCCTTTTCTTTGATAGAACAAAAATTTAATTTAAGTTTTAAAACTTAAAATAGCTCTAAACTAGAAACTATCATACTCTATACTAGGAAATTCTAAAAAATAAACCTAAGTTTTTTTTATGATCACGTTTACCATGATGTCTCACTTAATGGTGAAGAAGTGAAGATTCGATCGGCAAATTATTTTGTTAGTACTAAATGTAACAATAAAATCCTACTAATATCCTACTAATATTATAAATGTGAAAGTTTGTGAGGATGGATGGATGGATGGATATTTGTTACTCTTTCACGCCAGAACGGCTGAACGGATCTGGATGAAATTTGACACAGAGATAGATTATAGTCTGGCATAGCACATAGGCTACTTTTTATCCGGGAAAATATACGGGTTCGTAAACCACGCGGGCGAAGCCGCGCGCGGAAGCTAGTAATTGTATATGTGTAACCAGAGATAGAATAAATTAAGCAAATCCTGACATTGAAAAATATTTGCATACTGATTCGGGAATGGAATAAAAATGCAAAAGCATTTGTAATCCTCGCCTGCTCGTATTTTTTGTCACCTAAGTTTCCCCTTCATTATGATACAGGAAACAGCCAGTGCAGTGAAATTGCGACACTTGACTGTACTATATTTTAAAGACAACCCAATCATAGGCACAAGTAAGGCCACCAAGCGTGAGGTCATGATTCCCTAGTCAGTTTGTGACGACTTTATTCATACTAATGCACAGTGGCCTATCGAGTCAACTACGGGTATAATAAGCCTTAAAAAAGAAATTCTCAAGCTATCGTGAAAAAATTATACAGTCAGAAAGATTCTAAACGGGGCGTAGATAAAACAGAAATCGACATTCAGGGAACTTCTCTTCGGGCTTCCTCAATCCGTGCTCATATGAAATACATGTCTCGTAGCCAAGTCTAAGTACAGATGATCGTGTTTCGGTGCTTATAAAACGTGTATACACTGCTCACATACTCGTAGCTTGCCAAATGCGAAGTACCTACACGGTAAAGCCTGTCGCACTACAACGCAACGTTCGTAGATATGCGTAATCGAGCGCCAACGCGACATTATGTGAACACTTGAGCAACCCATGTTGATTTTATCCGACCCGTGCAAAATTAAACGTTTTGTAAGCAAGACGTGATTTTGCTCACAAATTGAAAAAAACGAGCATCTATAAATCTTATCTAGCAACAAAACTCATTCATCAAAGAAGATAAGCTGTATCAAACTTTCGACTTCTTGAATACGAAAATTTTGCCGCCGGATTACACAAAATATTGTCCGATGGCTAACCCAAAAGCTATTTTCGTAAATCGTTAATCAACCGGCCGTGCGGAAAACTGATAAGGCAGACCTTTCGCCAATTAAGTTAATGGTGATTCTTTTCCGACCTTGACGTAAATGGTAACTTTATACGACAGCGGCTAAAGGACACACGTATGTTGGCGAGCCCGATCCATTGATTGAATTTGCTTTACTTAACGTCTCTTTGTCATGAAACAAAAGTTAATCAGTAAAATTCACGCCTATCGAAATACAATAGGGTTAAATGAATTGAGAGAATTACGTTTATTGTTTCGGTCACTGCTTCAAAGCGAATTACTATTTAGTAGATTAAATAGTTATACTATTGTAAATAGGATATTTTCGTGCCTATATATTAACATGGAAAATTGTACATATTAGTGTAAGCTAAGATTTTTTAAACTTTTCCCCTCACTCATATTTTCTCTTGTATCATGAGTGTCTTAACAGATATAAATCTCACAAGCATCACTCATCTAGACCCGAAACATGAACGTGTAAGTGCCATGTGGGAATAGAAGCCGCGACCCGCAGCGCAAAAAACCAATCGCTTAGTCACAGCGGCAACCGTACCGTCTGTTACTTTACAGTAATTAACGGATTTAGAAAATCAGGTTGTGTTAGAGTGACAGTCTTAGAAAATATTATTCTCAAAACAAGGTATGGCGAATACTTCTTCTCATCATTCTACTAGAGGAACACTTTTACATGCCTCCATTGTGTTACGTGATATTTACGCAAAAAAGTTGCATTTCATACAGTAACAGGTTCAATCACTACATATCATTACATTTTATAAAACAAAGTCCTCCGCCGCGTCTGTCTGTCTGTTCGCGATAAACTCAAAAACTACTAAACGGATTTCCATGCGGTTTTTACCAATAGACAATGTAAATCATGAGGACGGTTTTGGTGTATAATTCGTTAAAGTTTTGTGTAAATTAGCTGAAATATGACGATGATAGTTGAAGATGTCGGAAAAATCATGCCGACTGGGAGCTTTACTGGCGTGCGCCGAGTAAATGCTCAACGTAACAGGCTGATACGACACTACAACATAAAAAAATGAAGGCTTATATGCTCTGCTACCTATGCGAAGCCGGGGCGGGTCGCTAGTAAAATATAAAATCTGATTTTAGTTTTAGTACCACTTAAAAATACATATAACAGCAATATTGAATTAATTTTAATAACGAAGAAATTTGTAAAACTCTCTGTTGCTTCTGTTTTTTTATTCAACAAAAGAGGGCACCGCTTTTATTGCTTTTAAAAATTATTTTACTTTTTTATTAAAATATAATGACTTATGTTAGCAATAAAATAGTTTTGTATTACCCGCTTTATATTCAATTCAAAGTTAAAATAGCCTTTGTACACTTTGTGATGAGAATACAAAATTTTAACAATACGGCGCTTCGGGCGAAAATATTATAAGATTAACAAAAAAAAAATCTTGATCTTTTTACAATTCTTCAGAATCCTTAATAAAATAAACGGACTGATTTTTAAATCAGTAATAAAAAAAACTCTGTCTATGACGTATTTTGTCAATAAATTCCCACATTTGGGTTGGGTATCTGCTACGAATGAGTGTAGCAAGCGTAGCAACGAATCTGCTACGTCGTAGCAACGAGTCTCCTAGAATTATCCATTGTCCAAAGTTGCTTCACTATTTATTGGCTCTCTTCATCCAAAAGTGTTAGGTCCCGGAATATATGAAAATGAATCTTTACACGACCAAAAATAAAACAATACTTTACTGCATTAATAGTGAAGAGAAAACCCGTTTTTAATACTGTGTGTTAGTCTGTTAACCCACACCAGGTCTGCATAGTCCCTACAATTGGTACGATAATGGGCTAAATTATTATTATTATACAAAAATGCTACAATTACCTCAACCAACTTCGAACACGAAGTTCCCACAACACTCGACAAACAAATATCATCAAACGTAAACAAAATTTTGTCCAAACTCCCAATTACTCAAGTCCAGAAAATAAGAGCGTTGACGCATGGAAATAAGTCTTTATTAGCCATGTTCACCTTTAAAAGGGTCTGACGTGTAATAAAAGTGTCCATTTGTAATACCCTCATCAAGTTAGTCATAAATTCCAGGTTTAATACGTGCTGCTTAAAATGTTTGATGAACTGTAATATTGTTAACTGGACCAATACTGATATAGGACATTTTTTATATATATAACATAGTATCACATCTATGTACTAAATAAAGGGTTGGAGGTGTACTTGGACCATAGACTTAATATTTTGCTTCTTGGTCATATAAATATCGACGCTCCGTGTACTATTCTACACCCACATTTCGCCGATGCCGTTATTGCGTGCCATGTAATAGGGGACGTTCCTGTTGCCATCTACCGGTCACAGTCTACATCTACAGGGCCAAGAGTTCGTACTGCTACTGAGAATTTCCATACAGAAAAAACCAATAACACTTTTCTCGGTAATCGAGCCCAAGACCTCAAGCTCAGCAGTCGACCACTACTAGACCAATTCCTGCGGTAAAATGGAACCTATATTTTAATTTAGACCTCTGGCAATACATCAGTCAAAAGTACATTTAATTTCATGTAAAAGTTTTTGTGTGATGCGTGCACAAACATACAGACAGACAGACAAAAATTCTAAAAACTATTATTTTGGCTTCTGTTGCTCTAATAAAGACCCCACATAATAGTTTTTCTCCAATATCTATAATGTAAAGACACCGGCCTGTTATAAATTTATCATATGTATAGATATATGTATATATATATGATGATAGCTGTGGAGTCTGTTTTGAAGTACATAATATATATATATATACATGGTTTTTCTCACATAGCAGCTAAAATTTCTTTCTTAAAGTAGTATTAGGTTTAAATCGTCAATAAGACATATTTTTCACATAGGTCCTTTTTGAAAATAATATCACTTGTTTATCTCCAAACAGCATGATCAATAATTAGGGATTATTTCACAGAAATACTTATTCCTACCAAGTGACCTTTAGCAATAATATGAGAGACAGTAATAAATAATATTGTACAAATATTTTCGTTAATATCAGAGAATATAGTATGGATACGCCCACATAACTTAGGGATATTTATAAGTATGTCAGTGGAAAGCGCGGTGCTCGATATATTCCCGTAGGGACTGTAGTTTATGCCCACAGTGACAGGTAACGCAACCAATCGCCCTTTTCGGAGCAATACACGGAATATATGATTAATGTGTTAGTCGTTGATCTAGAAGTAAAAGAAAAACGTAATCTGTGTTTCGTTTCGCGCAAAATATAGGTTTAGATCGTTCAATCATTTAAGCTTGGTACAATTAGTGCTATGTTTCGTGTATTTTGTTTCCGAAAAATTAATTAGCCATCGAACATAGCATCATAAAGCTTGTGGGCTCTATGCTCTAAGTAAACTTTTGAGATACCGGAATGCAAAAAAAGAAAACAAGAATACTTCCAATATAACTACAAATTGGGGTGTAATACAGTGCAAACATTGAAAAATAAGGTTCCCATAAACCGTAACCACAAGTACTTCCTTGCTAAGCCATAAAAGTAATAGTACAGTCCAACTTTACCACTCTGCTCAGTTCTATTGAACGTGCTGGTTTTTAATTAAAACCGAACTCGAAATGAAAAACTCGGAACGGCTTCTTGGTTCGCCGTCATTAGAGCCGCCCTCATTCCAATCTGAATCCGATATCAAACTGTGATACAAGAAACTTTAAAACAAGTACAATTCATTAGGCTTGCAATAAAGGCATCGCTAAATCGGCCGTTAAGAAACGAGTGTTCGGAAACTCGCTCCCAACTTATTGAAACTCAGTGAAACTCAGTTCTCGAATCAAATCGAATGAGTGTTTTACACTTTCCATGGGTTCGAATGGAATAAAAAGGGGTTCTATTTGCCAATTATTCAAATGGACGTCTGCAATTCTAAAAGGATAAAAATGTAACACGATTCTGTAAATATTCCGACGCGATCTGAATTAGAACGGGTCCCAAAAGGATTTCGGCCCGAAAGTATCGAATTTACTTATGCTAATCTTACGTCACCCCGAGGATAAAAGTCTGTTTCGGCACTAATTAACTTACAATGAAGAGTGTTGTATATTTTCTAAAACAAAGACATTTTCGCTGTACACTTTGTTAAAACAAGGTCGTAGTTGTAAATAATTTTATCCTAAATCTTAACGGCGCGTAATATTCGCTGCTGAACAATGGGTCCGATTCTAATTTACATTACATTGAAAGGTCGCCTTCTTCAGTGGGTTTAGCTGACAGATGGCGATGTTGCTGCTGACGTATTATGTTGTTATTCGTACTTCATATATTCTCATACACCAGAAAAAGAATATACTGAACCCACCAGTACTCGCTGCTGTCCATCCTTGTCCATCACTCCTTGGATACTTCTTACATTTCCCAATCTGCTCAAACGTTTTTTTAAACCCCATTCTAAGACTATCATCTACCACACCCTACAAGTATCTGTAGGCTATACAAATATTTGATCCATACGGGGATCGCCCGCCCGGGGGAACCCGCGACACGTAGTCCAGAAAGCCAATCGCTTTACCACTGTGCCAATCGTGTCGTCAAATATGTTGACATATTAACTTATTGTACTTAATGGTAACCTGTATTGTTACTTCTTTACGGGCAAGAGGTAGCAATACAGGTTTCCATTTTCTAAGCAAACGCCTTGATTTCCAAATGTATTTATAATATTCAGCAAAAAATATACCTAGGTTATCATTGCGAAATACTAATGTAAATATATATACACAAACAAAAATTTTTGAAGCTGGTACAAAATTAACCATGGAATCTTTCAAGTAGTCATTAAAAAATAATTAAATTTTTTAACAAAAAATAAAAACCGACTCCAAAAAACTCAAAAACAAAACTAATAACTAAAAAGCAAAAAATAAATCTTTTATTAAACAATACAGTAGTAGAAGAATATTGAAATCGGTGCCAAGTAAAACATAAAAGTAATATACCTTGCTGCTATAATAGCGACATTGAAACAACGAGTTCACGTAAAAATTGTCGAGTGCGAGGCGAATTATGCGTCGGACACGACAAATGCACTTCCCCAATCGTGTCGGTTTATCATTGCATGTTTTACTTGGCACCGACTTCAATATTCTTCAACTACTGTATTGTTTAATAAAAGATTTTTGAAATCGGTCCAGGCGTCTTCGAGAAATCGAGTAACAAACATAAAAAAAAAAAAAAAAAAAAAAAAAAAAAAAAAAAATACAGCCGAATTGAGAACCTCCTCCTTTTTTTTGAAGTCGGTTGAAAAACACAATAAGATTTTCTTTAACTTCTGGAACTAACTGTTTAGTAATCTGTGGTATTACTTTGAAGTAGTATTTAAGTGCCGATAACTAACCACATACCTTCAAATTCAAGCAAATTGAAGGGGAGTAACTTACATAACTTGAGCAATTAATTAAGTTAGATTTTGTAGTAAATTTACTAATTGATGTTTCGAACATCTTACAGTCTACGAACTTTAAAGTTAAACTCAGACGGTCAGTTTACATCTGAACTGTGTATTTTTCTTAATAAGTTCTTCATATGTCTTACAAATCAATACCCAGACAAATTACTCTAAGTTATAAACTTATTTGAATATGCACTTACTAGTGATGTAACGAATATTCCCTTCGCATTCGCAATTCGCAAATTTTCGCATCTTTTTTGACATTCGCATTCGCATTCGTATTCGCAAGAAAGATGCGAATGTTTTGCGAATGTATTTGACTAACAAAAAGGAAATTATATATGAATGGATATGGAATAATAAAATACAACTGATACGATTTATAATTTTTTATTTACTTATATTTGAATAAAAAAATGATTACGGAACAGTCTCGAGGTAGGCGTTTTTGTTATGTCTGTTTTTTTTTTCGATGCAGTCCCTTAATTATATTAGCTTTAAGTCAGTTTTGGCCCATTGTCGCGAAGAGAATGGCAAATAATTTATTTTAGCAGCCCCTCGATTTTCATTTTCTCTTTTTTTTAATTCGTCATATTCATTATGTCTGTCTTCTAGGTGATTTTGCATAGCACTTTAGCCTTTTGCGCGAGTATTTTTATCACACAACTTGCATTTCACATTTTAAGCGTCATAAATTGTGAAATACTTTACTCATGTTTTTATATCACTTTGTCACTTTTGAATATCAGTTAAATGTAATCATAATAAACTAACTACAAACCGAAACAAATCTTTTCGAATGATCTTTATGTGAATAACTAAGTTCATTTAACAAATATCGGCTCGGCTATGTTCGGTTTAAACATGGCTGACACGAAATGTTAAACCTATCTAATATTTTGCGTGCGCTTTATTTGAAAGGCAACATTCGCATTCGCATTCGCCATTTGCGAATATTGGGGAAAAATATTCGCATTCGCATTCGTGAATGTGAATAATCCAACATTCGTTACATCACTAGTACATACCTACAAAGATTTTATGACGTAAGTTACGATACATTAAAAATATAACAAATACTAAATAAATGGAAAATATTTATGTCTAACTTCAACTTAACATTCAAACGCTGGAGGCGCCCAGCAACGATAAATAATAAATTTTTTGTGTCTCATTTGCATCACTTGACGAGATAAGAACAAATAACGTTCATCACTTTCCAAAATATAAAACATGTTGAATAATCATTATATTACTCTAGCAAGTGACTTTTGGATCGCTGACTTCAATGTGACAAAGAATTGTCAAATTATCTTTACCCTTGGGTATTGAGAAACCACAAATCAACTGCGGTCATTCATTCCACTGAGATATGTATTCGCCTTTGTTCAGCAATCTACGTATACAATCTACAGTACATATTTTAATGACTACCTTCGGAGATCACAACGTAATCGCACTATTTCATATAGCGTTAAAGTAGGAGTATATGGTGTAATTCAATAACCTTACATCTTTCGCGCCCTCTAAAAGCCCTTATACCGAGGCGACCGGAACTTGGCTAAATAGAATTACATCGTTAGCCTTGGCGAGAAAACGATCGCGTTATACCGATAACTAAGTAATAGGTTATTTACCTCACATAACCGTCAAGCTATGCCTTTAATGCTAGTAGGGGTAAACTGAGGGAAACTGCTTTCCTAAACCTCTCTAAAAATTGAAAAATAATCCGTTAGTTGTGAGGTATGGAGAGAACGACTTTATATTTAGATTTTATCAGACACAAAATCCATTTAAAGCGATATACTTAATTAAAAACCCAGTTACACTTTAGTTATAAAAATTAAGTGAGTACCTATTTAGTTTCCTACATGGTGCGACACAAGAGCCGCCACAAATGACGAATTCTGAGTTCTTCTGGCGTCCCCGAGGCTGACTGCCTACACCACTAATGTTGCCTGGATAATCTTTTCAATATGACATGAGCGATCACCATATTATAGCTTGTGCTGTCACGTTAGAAGAAGAAATTTATAAAAAGTTTAAATCTATATACCTACAACACAAAAAAGTAATGACTGAAATTTATGTTCAATTTTTTGAGTGACAATACTTAAACCCCTATAAACGAAATCATTAATGTCTATATTATGGTAAGATAAATTTTCATATTGTATGTTTTGTGATTCATGCTAACAGAAGTTTCCAAATATAAGTAACCATTAAATATATTCTACTATAGACTAGAGACAGGTTAACAAGGTTTAAAGCAGAGTGTAAACTTTTAACTTCAACGAATGGATGCGTTCATAAAGTGTGCTGCCTGCGTTGCCTGCAGTAATTTTCTTTTACGCGACACCTAATCCCGTTCTCCGGGCACTATATATCTTCGTACAATTTTATTTTTTATTTTTCGGGGATAAATTTCTTTGTAGTTTAGTTGAAAATTTTAAACAAATCGGAACATTTTTACACTTTTGGATTTGAACTCAATTAATTTGGCATGGAATATGTAATTAAAGTATCTATTAATTCATTCAATCCAACACAAAGCCGATTCTCGACCATTCGCGGGTTTGATTTCCTATTCGTAAGCAAGTCTTCTTTGATCTGTAGGTAAATAAATTCTCAGTGTCAGATGCGGTCAAATCTAAACCAGACTAATGACGATACCCTGGCATCCAATGCATCAAGAATTACTGTTAATCAACAAACTATTATGCTATGTAAGTATAGATGTAAAAATAAAATGTTCTTTATTACCAAGAACAACCACCCGCGCGATTAATATCGCCGCCTTCACATGAAATGATTTCGCACGGTCACGTGTTTGTCCGCACGCTAATATCACTACAAAATCGGTGCGACGACGCACGTAGGCGCGCGGCTCCTCCGGTAACACTGTCTTGCAACATTTACTTGCAAGTATTCGTGCCGTACCGGACGGTAACGCATGTAATCATAATACATCTTTGCGGACACAGATCCCGCATCGAAGTGATGCATGCGTCACCCTATGGTAAAAGGATGTAATAACCTAACCTATATATCTATAACCTATATATTACAACAACTTATACAGGACTAGCAACTTTAAAAGCTGTCAATTAGCCCTGGGACAAGTGAGTCGGATATCAATTACCGTTAGTGGCTTGGTTGGCTAATTGTTTTGTGACTAATGTTCGTGATGTGTTTGCGAAGCTAAAGTACTCAGGTATCTGATTGCTGTGGACGGATAATGTTACGTAATTTTGTACTGATTTGTTACATAAATGATTAATCCAGTACATATTTATTGTAGATTTTGTGCATTGTGACCGTGAATTATTGATACTCATACAATAGTTATTGAAATATTAGAATATATTGTGAAAACCACTATAATGTTATATAATACACG
Source organism: Shargacucullia verbasci (assembly GCA_947562105.1). Taxonomy (NCBI): domain Eukaryota; kingdom Metazoa; phylum Arthropoda; class Insecta; order Lepidoptera; family Noctuidae; genus Shargacucullia; species Shargacucullia verbasci. The sequence goes on along the minus strand of OX387289.1, from coordinate 7,796,060 downwards.
TTTTCACTCAAACCTTTTTCAAGATTATAAAGAAAGAGTACCAATCACATTAACATAAAAAAATATTAAGAAAGCAGAAAAACAAATGGACGCAAAATATCCGCATCCATCCGGTTATCCGGGAAATATAATAGAGTGTGAGCGAACAAAGCCAAAAAAAGTGAATGATGGTCCCACCTTATCTCCACAAGCCTCGTTTGCCGTACAGATGTTCGTAATCCATCAAAACACAATTTCCAAGGCGATGTTTTGTTGCAACTTTAAATAAAAGGTACGGACGCGCAAACTTTCTCGCTAAAGGTGAGAGAGTAAGGTATTCAAATGTATGTTTCACATGTATTTGCCATGATTTTTCCGGTTATACCATTTAAATTAAGTATACTTTTTAGGGTTTCAGAAATGTAATTAAAATAATCCCTAGGTCATCTACGATCATAATTTTTTTAAACCGTCCATGTTAAAAAACAAATTACATATAATATGATCAACTTTGGTACAACCGCTACATATATTACATGTATAGCTGCTTTTTCTTTTTTTATAACGTTGCCACGCACTAGGATTTATCCTGCATCTTGGAAACAGCATTAAAAACATATATATGTCACATGTACACACACTCAGACCAGAAACAATTATTTGTAGATCATAGCATTTTTTTCCATGCGGTAATCGAACTGCGACAAAAAGCGCAAAAAGCTGATCGCTTAGCCATTACGCCAACTTTGTCCTCGAATAGCTAGCAGGAGTAAGAGCCCTTATTATCTTAAAATTGTGTTTAACCAACAGTTGCGATTTTGGAAAAACCAAATAATATCTTACGCCTTTATAGAACAAAAGTAAAAATTAATCTGTGTGATGTGCTTGTACGATGTTGATGAAAATGTACATACTCGTACCACGTTCCACCGCTTGAGGTAATTCTGAACAAAGCTGTTTCCACGAAACAACTCAGAAAGTAGCTCTGCACTTAGCACTTCTAAAATTTTACAAATTGGAAAGTTCAGAAGTTTACAAACATTGTGAATTTATATTTTCTTCTTCCGAATGTTTTGATGTATATTTTCAAAGAGGATCAGTGCTCTTAATGGTAATTTAATTAATGAAACAACGAATATAATACTTAAGATACCTTCCACGTTCAATGCGTATTGAGGTTGTTACACTAATTATAAGAGGAAAATACTTTAGGGTATTATGGCTAATCAGAGGGCTTTATATGTAGTTATATAAATTATTTTCTTAAATTAAATAATTACTAAAGCTATTTTACAGAAGTAGAATTTTGTAGTTGAGTCCATTTTTTATCCATCGATACCATCATAAAACTGTAAAGTTGTCTGTCTTTTTGAACATTTATAACTTAAAAAGCAGTTCACCGACTTTGATGGGACTTTCAATGTAGGTACCGCTTCTTAGGGGTCTAATAAATGATTTTAAAAACTTTTTCGTCCATTCTAAATCCACGCGGACGAAGTCACGGGCGCAGCTAGTAATATAATAATATTAAAAACTTATTAACTGGTTGGCTAACGAACTGACATATAACCTACAGGCAAAGCGGGTCAACTCATAAACTGCAGAGTAAATAGGTTTTATGAGCTAAAAGGGAGCGAAGGGGGGAGCGTAACTTAGCCAAACAAATTAAAAGTGAACAAACTATACATAGAAGTGCGTAAAATTGTAATCATAATACATACAAGTAGTCATTAAGATTTTACATTTAGAAAGAAAGAAAAGAAAACATGATTTATTGCCACTATATGCAGAAACATGCATTACTAAAATGACTCTGTGCATAAAAAAACAAACCTATTCCCTGATGATTACAGCCATTGTTTAACTATATTGTGTATTCTTCGTAGACATGGAACACTTACTAAACAGACGCCTATGCGTATTTACTAAAAGAAAAAACAATATTTTATAAAAAAACACAATTTAACTTCTTTATTTCAAATACACCCTGCATTTGTCCATGCATTGTAATGTCGCTGTAAAACTTTAATGAAAATAGTCACAAAGTAGGAGTACGGACTGTTTCTCCGGAAGAAATTCCAAAGTACTTTTCTACAGTTTCATAAGTCTGGAATCTACACGTAACTCGTATTTCAAGAAATATACATTCAAAGAATAAAGTGAAACAATCGTTCGTAACGGGGAAAACGGTTTTATTTATGAACTTAAGTTTTATAGCGATACTTTGTAACTAACTTAATTAACTCGTAAATAATATGTAGTCATTAACCGTGATATTTTAACGATGAAACTTTTTTTATTGCAACCTTACCATTTTGGTTAATGAAGGCCTGTCATCCAACTAACATGATTGGCGGTTTATTAAGTTGTAATTAAGTTCGGTGTCAGTTAAATCACTATAAACAGTGGACAGAATATGAATTATCCGCGCTTACTTTGATAAACATTTTTGCTTGTTTATAAAGTAACAAGATTAGGTCTATTTATTTAAGTCTATTGGTCCCAAACGTGACTGCTGAGCACGAGATCTTGAGTTCGATTAGCAAGTCGGACATTGTATAGTGTTTATCTAAATTATCAGTAGCAGCTCGGAGTAGGTATAGAATTATAATAATCATTTATATCATTATGACCAACAGATGGCCATAAGCTTGCACAAAATGACGTTCCACCCAATCACAAAAACCAAACACCTAACCATTAACAATGTTCTACCAAGATCAAATCAAATACATTATTTAAATACGATTCAAAATGTCACCAAGATTCCCAAGGTGTTTATTCCCTAATCCGATTATAAACAGAAGAAGCGAGTTCAGTCGAATTAGTCACACTATGCGACGGGAACATTTTTCCCTGCCTCTGGGGAGTAGGCCCCGGGCTTAAGTAACGTGTTATATTAAATTTGCTACAAACCAGATGCTCAGCCCTTTGAGGATACGTAAGCTTTAGTTTCGTGAACGTTATTTTACTGCTTTGTTTACAAGCAAATGTTGTTGTTGTTCCACCAAAATGTAAGGGGAAATTGTCGAGATTGTATGATTGAAATCGGACGTTGTTTATAGTTTCATATAGTTTATCTAAATAAAATCTTAAATTAACTTTTGAACCCAAAAATAGAACGATATTTGGATACAAAAGTCTTTGCTTGCTTGAAATGTATTCTTTTAGGACGGAAATTACCTATAGCTTTCTGATTTCGACCATAAGCAATGAACATCGATCTTGGTAACGTATGAAGAATTTTAAGACACTGATTGAGTCAATTTTCAACTTAATGTAATGATTGTACTTACGAAGAGTTATTAGTATAACATTAAATACTTTATTATTTATTTAAATAACCGCGGAAACGAACATTATACAACCGAAGATGGTAAACAAAAGAAGAAAAAAAAAACCGAAATTGGAATGTAAATATAACAAAATAAGAATTCTATTGCAAACGCTAAAAGCTTTCCTACGTCATTCTATTAAGTTCAAGTAACTTTGATAAAATTAAAGCGCGGTTTACATCGACTGGACTGTTCAAATATAGTTCTGTAACTACAACTAGCTCTCAATACTGATAATTGCATACTCGTGTCGTTTTTTAAAAAGGTTTCGTTCGAATGGGTTTAACAGAAATCCGCTTTGTATTTTTGGTGTGAAAACGAAGTTTGAATATAGATTGACATTCCGTTTGTGGTTCCGTGGAAATGATTCGACGCGACATGGGCTAACGAGAAACATCAGACCACTCCGAACCAAAATTCAATTACCCTCTGCAATCCTGGGACACTTATTGTTTTCGATTTTTGTTGCCATGTTTATTGAGTTTGTAGTTTTTCCTATTTGGTGTGAACTAAAAAAGTATGTATGTAGCAGTGAGTTGTTTTTTTTTTTCTAAAAGTTCAAAAGGTGGTGCTGTTCTTTGAAAATTTACCGTATTCGAAAAGATTGTTGAATGGACCTTTCTAGATTGTGTAACTAAACGTAAAAATTGGGTTTTTGTGGTACCTGAATATTATTTCGTAAGTGAACTAGTAGATTATCTATTATATTATACATTAAAAAAGAACTACAGTTTTATCACGGTCGGCAGACGGATCGTCAAGCGCAATGTGATATTATGCATATAGGATACTTCTACCTATCTTTTGAACCTCGCATATCTTACATAATCATCATCATTATCAGCCATTCCGCCACTTTCATTCGTTGCCCGCGACCTTAACAATGTCCTCAGTCCACCTAGCAGGAGGTCTTCCCAAGCCTCCCTCCATATCTTCCATACATAGAAGTAATTCTACATACAAACATAAACTGAGCCCATATGTCCCAATATAATTAATCACATCCTCGTGCCCAGTACGTGAAACTACTACGTAATGCGCAAGTGAAAACCACATTGATATAACTTTAAGGCCCATTAAGGAGCGTGTTTCTCGCCTTAAGTCCCTCAAGCATTCCATACTCGAAGACAGTAAGAAAATCGAATCGTGTTAACAGCTCATGCGACATCGTTTGCACGACTTCAGCAAACGCCTTGCCTTGTCACATGAAATTGCACACGCAATACGTGATATCCGAGGTCTTATTTTCGTTTTTGTTTTTCACCGTAAACATTATAGTCCGACTATAAATTATGATCATTAACTTTAAAAATTATTTCCATTTTCAGCTGTTTTAGTTTTGTTTTTACCTATATAAATTATTTTCAAAATTCAAGGCATTCTTTTATCAATATTCTATGCTCCTTAATAATTATTATTTATTTTCTTTATTTATCGTAAAACATATTTTCTTAAATTTATAAATATAATTATTAATAATAAAAAATACATTTATAAATATAAAAAAAAATAGGGACCAACCGGCATTGGGAACAGGGTCCAAGCTAACGGTGATTAGGGCTCCAGAGACAGAAACCTCCTCACAATACGTGACGTATCAAGAAGTACCGCTTTCTGAATCAGTCCCTTGACCCAGCCGCCCAACGAGAGCCTTGAGATGTTGGTCGAGGCTCTTGGCCATCAGGCCATTGGCCGTCACAACAATCACAATTATTATTATTGTTAGAGATTTGGCATTAAAGAGATAAAACCCAAAATGTTTTATATAGATACCTGTATGGGTTAATTATGTCTTATAACTTTGGAGAAATACTTCAGTGTGATTTTGAAGTATTTTTACAAAGTTAAAGACGCTAAATAGTATCGTTGAAATCGTCATTTCGCATACGAAAATCAGAAAATATCGCCCAAAAACATTTCAGAAACGCGCCCCAGTGCAAATGAAGCTTTATACGATATCTTGTGATTACAGTCGTTAGTTTCAAATGGAGTCATTTGACTGTAATTTGAATTCATTGCTGACATGCGCGGTTAGAGTGAAAAGTGGGTGTCATTATGAAGGTCGATCTGACAATAGGCATTGATCCCTGTTATGGTTTGTCTGGTTACCAAAGTTAATGATAGTTTCGATTTAATACTAATTCAACATAATATCAGGATACTACAACTATCTTACGTGTGACATTCATGAGCCAGCGCGTGCCGTTACCGAATTAACAAAATTTTAATATTGAAAGATTCAAATCTTTGAACAACTAATTTTTGATTATTTTATAGCTACTCGAAGAGTAATTCTAACTTACCTGGTTTTCTAGAATTTTATTACCCATTCGATGTCAGTGTTAGCGTAGTGGACAAGCCGTTGGCTTTCTGCCCTACTTCTTTGGTTCGATTTCGCCAGGAACAAATATTTTTACTTTGATTCCGGGTGTACGTACGTGAGACGTATGTTGGTATCCACGATATGGAAAAAACATTAGGGAAGGACAACATTTTTATCAAAAACAAATTCACATAAGTTTTGGCATTTTACGAAGGACTCTTTTTTTTATTTATTACTAATTTGTGTGTTTGGTAGCACTTCACCTGATGGTGTGTGATAATGCTGCCGAGGATGGATCACGCAAGCTCAAATAATGCCTATTCACTAGGGTGTCCCAAATATGACCAAAAAAATTTTTTTTTCGAATTTTGAAATGCATACCCTCTATATCTTTTATAAATGCAAAACCATACTCAAATATGAAATTTAATCATTCTAGCATGATTGCAACCCGTGCCGACCGAGCCACAAAGTTTATCAAATCTCATGTTTAATGTTAATATTTGGTTCTCCTATAAAATTAATAAAAATGCAATAAATGAAGTAAATAAAAGACAAAATCAAATTAGAGAAATATTTACCTTTATTTAAACACATAAAATAACAACAATCAGCCAGGGTAATTTCTCTTTAGGGTATGTTTTTTACAGTCTGTATAAAAATTTCTATGTTCCTGGATACAACGCAACAGGAATTATTTTTGCTCTTCTTTAGCCGTGATAAGTCCGTAAAATCTTGCATTAATTTGACAGTTCTTTCAGCAGTGTCATTTAAAATCTTCAAACGAGTTATTCTTCTTTTAGTTTCCAGAAAAGCAGCATTATCTTCCCAAGGCACATATTCCTGAAGAAAAATGTCGTCGATTTTCAGTCGAGATTTTTATTTTTCTTCTTTTCTATCTGAATTTCCCCCTCAAAAACACTACGCATAATTCGACCGATTCGTGATAATCGTCTCTTATTAAAGCTTTGTTCAGTTGTGCTATAAAAAACATTAACAAAGATGTAATGTTTGTCTCAGCAACATGGTATTTTACGAAATCAAGGCATTTTTCAATGTTATTTGAATCGATGTTTTTCCAATTGTATCTGAACTTTTTAAAGATCGGAATATCTGGAGTGCTAGTAATTTGCTTTATCTTGTTACAGTTTTATGAACCAACTCATAAACATGATGACGACAAGCGAAAAGTAACAATTCTCTTTCTAAAGTCTGCTCCAAAAGAGCATAAGCTCCATTGAAACGTCCAATATTCGAAGATTTTGTGTCGCAACACATTATTTGTACCTTGTCATTAACATTCCAGTTATAGAGGGCAGTTGAGATGGTTTTAGCGAATTTGCTGAATCGAGGATTTGTTAATGGAGATGTAATCGATGTTCAGACCAAGCGCTTCTACGAGCGCATGAAGAATGTAAACGGACGGAGTCTCATATGCTTAGCTGGCATCGATCTAAAGCTACGACGAGTTTAGGTGTTATCAGATTCTTTCCGCTGGCAATCTGACTTCGTCTGAATCATGTGGATATTCCAAGTTATGTGTAGTATAAGTCCATGCAAGAGCCAGTAACTCTTTTTGTCTTAGTTTTCTTTCCTTCTCCTCTAATCGTCTTAGTCTAGCTCTTTTGTGTTTGTCCGCCAAGTTTTTGTGTACATCAGGTAAGCATCCCGGTCGACCTGGCCCTCTCTGATTCTTCAAAAATACTTTGTCTTCCTCTATTTTCATTCTTTCAAAGGCATGTGCAATATCAAATAAGTTATCAAGGTGTCTTTCACAATTATTTTCTGAGTTCTGTTACAATTTTTTGCAGCTCTCTCCAGACGTGGTTTTTGTATGAATTCTTATGTTTTTCCAAAATATAATGCACTTCCTAATCACAAGATTAGCACTTTCACTAAAAGTCGTTTGACTTCGCGAATATTGTCAAACAAGACAGCGAGAACTTGTCGATTAGATGGTAATTTTACACCATTTATTAAATGGTTTTGGAAGTCTGGTAAGAAAAATACTTTGTTTATCACTCCGTAATTCAACTGACATCTTTATGCAAGAAATAACGGCGTACTAATATTCTAAAAAATCACGTATGAAATGACAAATAAAACACGTAGTTACAGGTCGCAGTGCAGTACCCGCGCAATTTGTATGGGCGAGTTTAAATCGCAAGTCGGCACGGGTTATCGTTCATAAAATGGGCTAATCTTTTGTTTTTAGACTATATTGGGTTATTACGAAAGTTTTTAGAAGGTATGCGTAAAAAAAAATCGCACTTGAAATTTATGGGACACCCTACTATTCACTCTCGCGTTGGGGGAGTGAATGGACAGGGAAGGCGGCAGTTGTGTAAGGCGCCCAGCACTGGACAAGCGCCACTGCACAAACCCGCCTTCTCAAATGGCTTCCCAAGGCAACAAGCCGGAACACGCCCGAGGGCGCTTGGCGGCATGACTTTGCCTTGAGAGTGGTGACTAGCCACGGCCGAAGCCAGAAACATAACTTAGTCTAATAATTATTCTACAAAGGAAACTAGCGAGTTTTTCCAGCTCCCAATCTTATGCTACTGACATGTCACAAGGCTATCACAATTTTCCATGAAATATTTCGTTAAATCCATTAATAAAATATGAACGTCTTAAGTTCACGGAGCGCTGACACTCCCAAAACAAATTGAAGGCGTTTCTTCTAGAATGATGACTGTAGTTCGCTTCACTTTTATTCACTAAGCGATGTCATTAATTAAAAGTTAGGTGATTAGCGCCAAATAACCTATTCAAGGCAGCGAACACTGAAACCCTTTGTCAACTGGCTCAGAAGAAACTTTTCTGTAAATTGATTCATTTATTATGCTTTATTCTCAAGTCAAGCGGCAATTTATCGATTATCTGTTTTCACAATCTGAGGTGCTCTCAGGATTGATACAAGTAATTGTTCATTCGATTCTTATGAAATGTTTTATTTCGATGCAAGAAAGTTTGAATTATTTGTGTTATAGTGAAATAACACATCAATAAGTCAACCATTGAAATAAATGGATTTAATCAATAGGCTTCACTAGGCATAAAACGTGGCTGCTGAGTGAGAACCTGGATTCGATTCCCGGGTCAGTCAAAGCGTTGTTGGGTATATCTGTTCGAAATTTCTCAGTGGCATCGCGGAGTTCGGAATTATGCCCGGTCAATAGCAATAGGCCCAATCACCCCAAGTTATAGTATCAAACCTCTGTCTAACCCTCCCGGGACAACGAGCGTGATGCTACTGTAATGCATTCAGTAGATCATAATAATGTAACGTATGTACCTTCCTAGTTAAATAAAACACACAAAAACAAATGCAATACGGGTCTATAAGTAAACGAATTTATTACAGTTTAAATCTATTTATACTAACCTATTTTCATACTACTGCTCATTAATCAACCCTATTTCTGAGAATCCGAAGTGGTATCTTCGTTACCGGGATAACACCAAGTACGTACAAGTATTTTGTTTACGCGCTCTCCAATCTGATAATTTTGTTGAATGGAATTAAAATCAAGTCGAGCCCTGTAGGAAGCTGATTATTTTTGAAGCTTATTAGAAATGCTACGTGTATTCTGTTACAAAATATTAAGGATTATTATTATGTGAGATTTTTGCTTCAATATTTACTTTGTAACAATATGTAAGCAATTACAATAAAACTTATATGGGTATATATAACGTACATTGGCAACTAAAAAGTATTCAATGGTTTATTTTATGTCATCGAATTCTTCACCCTTATGTACCATTATGTAGGTATTTTATATCACAAAGTAATTAATACACTTCATGTTTATACTTTTAATTAGAGATACGAGCCTTTCAACATTTTGAGTGCGACTTTATCAGCTACCAATTTGGTGGAAGTAAGTTATCAACTGTGAAGGTTCATCACAAAAGTTTTTATTTTTAAAATCATTCTTTTTTTTTATAAAAACGTTGCCCCACACTAGGAATAATTACATTATCGTGGGTGCGTTTACAAACACATATATTCATTTACACAAAGACCCAGACCCAAAACAACTATCTGTAGATCATACAAATATTTGTCCCGTGCGAGAATCGAAACCGCGACACTTAGCGCAGAAAGCTAATCACGTAGCCACTGCGCACGTCCTAAAGGACCCGGGTACGTCCTTAAACTGCGGCCAGACACCGGAGGACGGGCAGCAGCGTCCTCTCACTAATCGGTGAGCTACTGCGATCCCCAAGTCGCCTGCCAAGCGTGGGGATTATGGCAAACCCCCCCCTTGGGGGAGGCCTTTGATCAGTAGTGGACGTCTTCTGGCTGATGATGATGTGTAAATACATAGTAAAATAATTTATTCTTACTTGAAAATATAACATTGATTCTTGTCTTTCTCTAGTATTTCTTTAATTCAAGTAGTAGTTCAATAACATATTAAAAAACTTAAAAAAATCACAATTGAAGGTGAACATAGAAAAAACCTGGAAGGTAATCTACTTATTAACTCAGTGGAACCAGGTAGGCCTATCAATTAGCTGGATCATTGACGCGAAAAAACGGCTCGACTTTACAGGTAAACTCCTAAGATTTCTCTTTAAAAATTTCGAGGGCATTTATATTCGTAATTTTCATTATGATAATGGTATCGTTTTATTTTACGTTCTTTGCTGAATTTATATTAGCAAGTGTGCCTACATAATTATGTAGGTAAATAAAAACCTACATAATTATCTAATAAGAATTTTGTTCTCTTTGTAAATTAAATAGGTACTAAGGTAAAAATATATGAGTGTATATATGAAGTAAATACCTACATATATATATGTTAGTTGGTAACAGAAACAATAGACACAATTCAGTGAAAAAGTTGTCAAAACATATGCATTAACAATCTCAACGATTTATGAAAACGGGGTGTCCTTCACGAAAAGTACCTACCCAATTTCATAACATAGAATCACGCCTGTATCCCCGAAAGGTTAGACAGAGGTGTACTATTATGCACCAACATTTCACCGATGCCGTTATTAAGTCCGGGCACAGTTCCAAACTCCGTTCTGCTACTGAGAAATTTCCTATAGAAACATTCAATAACACTGCTCGACCCGGGTAATCGAACTCAGGTACTTACGGTACTGACGCTTAGCAGTCGAGCTTGCGATCACTACACGATGTGGCACTCTGTGGCAGTTGTACCTAATTATTGATATATTTGAGCATAAACACGTATGGCAAACCCAAAACCATAGTTGGTTATACTAAATCACGTACCAAGGACCTCAGTGTTAAAAGGGCTATAAAATATGAAGTTCAACAACTATTACTAGAAAATAACGAGTGAGCGCTGGCGAACGGCGAAACAAACTTGGATCGTTTGCGGAGTCGCGATAGTGAGACAGATGGTGCCACCAAGATAGTTTCGAGAAGGCTCGTCTTCTTAATGCGTCAAGAAAGTCTCAAGTAATTTTGCTGAGACACTCTGACTAACCGTGGTTTCCAAAGTAGATTTTTGGGAGATGTATTAAGTATCTACGTAAAGTTTTTGTATCGGTTCGGTTTGCTGAATCAGTTATATTTAATGGTGGGTCTAATATTAAAATTAACTAAAGATTTTTTCTGTTATGTTTTATTTTTCAATACGAGATACAAGATTTAAAATTTTTGGTGTAGGTAGGTGTGTCGTGATGTATCGGAGTTGACCACCCGGGTGAGTTTAGCCGGTAAGAAATAAGGAAGTAATATCCCAGGTAAAGGATAGTCAAGCTTACCATTTTTTTTTTTTTGTATTTTGTTTATGCTTTGCCTCACACTAGGATTTCTCCTGTATCGTGGGTACAGTTTACAAACATACATGTCACATGCACACAACCACACCCAAAGCAACTATCTGTAGATCATACAAATATTTGTCCCGTGCGGATAGAACCAGCAAGACGTAAAGCTCAAAGCTGATCGCTTAGCCACTGCACCAACCGTGTCGTTATAAAATATTACAGATATACAGTTGATCCACAATTTTAAATTCTACATAACTCTAAATGTAAATAAACATGTAAACACATTAAAACGGCATACTATTCTCAGAAATACTACCGTACAGGTTTAATATTTGTGTAACCTTTGAAAGGTATATACTTACATATGTTACTTCACATGGTAACACACGTTAATTCCTGGAATATTCCCATTTACAGATGTAATTTATTTTAGTCACTGAGAGAAGTAATATGAATGAATATAAATGTTATATTAAAATGAATAAACATTAGTAATTAGAATTTAGTTTCTTTTTTCATAATATTAAATACACGTGCGTGTAGAGTCAGCAACAAAAAGATGTATATACGTAGCTAAATTAAAAAGCTTATTCCTGAAAAACTATTAGTTATAATCATAAAATTTATATGACTATGTATTTTTATGTATCCGCAGATACTATGTATAAAATTGGTCAAGATTACAATCACTATTTCCTCTAAAAATCACATTTGAATTTCATTAAGTGTATACATCTTATTGATGCTGACTGTAACTACGGAAGTATTAACAAATATTTTTTTCGCATATCAAAGAATGGAACCTTATGTCATAATTATTTATGCGCTACGTAACGCGTATGATATGACGTGAACGTGTTGTATAAAAACAACGATAATAACACAAAAGTGTTCAATGCGGTGTGCAGATAGCACAAATTGGTGCAAATTTACAAAAGAAACAAGCACTTTATACACGCAACTGGGGTGTATAAAATTTTGCGAGATCGTTACGAGTCTTTGTCTTGCTTTTGACATTTTTCTCTGCGGGTAATGGACCATTTGCAAACCCTGTATTAGTATGGAAATGTTAAATTAAATTTTATTTTTTTACTGGTAATCAGATAGAAGTCAACATCACAAGGTAGGTACCAATTGCATCTTGGCGCGGTCTTCGGAAATTCAATGAAAACATAATAACAGATAACCCCAAAAAAAAAATTGTCAAGATCTTCGTCTCATTAAACGCTGGACCACACACTGCATGGCGTTCATCTTCACAAGAAAGAACTTGAGTAATTTCGATACCCCCTGTACACTCTGTAATGATAAATAGCAATTATTGCATCAGTAATTTAGGACTAAAATAATTTACTAATCTATTCAAGGCAAGAAAATCTATTATTTATCATAATATTCTTGTCGTATTTCATACATACGCACGAATGATATAGAGATTTCCCTAACAACCTGAACATCCAAGTACTTGGCCAATATATACGTACAATCGACAATAAATAACCTTAGTATCGTGTGCCACGTCAGAATATAATGATTTATTACGTGCAAAATTCTCCTCACGGGACGGTCATGGTATTGCGTGAGTATGTCTTGGCCAAGGTATCGACCAAATAAGGCGTTTGGGGAATTCTCTCAGGTCCAGGTGTACCGACATGCCTCGCATGACATAATAATGAAGCATTGTAAATGATACCCACCCCCGAAGTGCCAACCTCGTCCCTAAGGAATTTATTCCTAATTCCAACACAAGCTTGGCGGGAATTTATTTATTTACAAACAATTGGTTTCGAGGTTCAAGTATGTGTTAAGTTTTTATTTTATTTAAAGTGGCTATTGGATGGAACATTTCATACTGAGAGTAAGAAGAAAAAAATCCATAGGTATATATACTTAGTATATCCAGTTAATATTTCAACCGGCTCCCGATAGCCAAAATGTTTGTTAAAGACTGAATAATACTGATTGAATAAAGCGAGCTTCATTCTTGGAATTGGCTGATGTGACTATCACTCCTTCTGAAATATACATACAATGTATGTATAAATGTAACACCAATCGCGTCATATTATGAATACAGCAGTGTAAAGAAAACTAGCAATTTTCAGTTGAAATTGAATTATGGTAAGATCAAAAATAAATTTAATTTAAAGCTCTTAAATGTGTCTCCAAACAAGTAAGTAACAATTTTAAAGCATAGCAAGAGGGCATCAAAATGTTAGTGAAATTATAAAGTTTAAGTCACGTAGATAAGCACTTAGTCTTCGTTAGAGTGATCCAAGAACATTATGATAAATAAATACTAGCTCTCTTAATTTTACAAACTGAGTTTTGTAGTTACTTGAAAACTTAATAACTAGAAAAAACATATATTTAAAGCTAAGCACACAATGATACTTAACCATAGTAAATGCTAAATTAGTATAAACGGACACCAAATTAGTACTAAACTAACATCAAAGCCCACCAGTTGTAATTAATTATTTCCTTCTCTAAGGCCTTGTAATACATAAAACCATATTTTGAGGTAGTGATTGCACAAGTAGTTAGTACTGATAGGTTCTACAGATGAAAGCCTACTGGTGCCTAACTTTTTCAATTAATTTTCTTCTTCTTTTGTCGTGACATCGTGTTCTAAGTTATAAGCGTTTTGATTCACAATAATACTGTTAGTTCATATTGCGCACGGCACGGCACTTTTTGATTATTGGAAAACAGTTTCAAGCAGCTGACAAAACATCTAATTCCCTATGCTTTTCTTTTAAGAAACTCGAAATTCTACCACATATACATATATTACACGAAAAAGAACATTTTTCTTTTAGGTCAAATCCTAAAAAACTCAGCAAGAAATATTTAGGTCGCAATAGCATAAAGTGCGCCTCAACATGTTGCGAGGCATTGGCTATTTATTAGATCATGAATTAGTAAAGTTGTAAAGTAGGGCAGCCACAGCTGTGAGCGAGGAGATAGTTTTCGAAGGGCCCTGTCCGGCTTTTTTACACTGAGTGGGATCCCCCTGTGACATATGGCGGTACTTATCCCTCCAAACTACTGTAATTTCTGAGATCGAATTCAAGGATTGAAATAAAGACTCGGCACCAACTCAGTATATCTCATACATAATGGAATCACTCTACTAGAGTTGGGTGATGTCATCGTACAAATTTTCACTTGTCAATCTAAGAATAAGACCCACTTCACACGGAAGGCAAAATTACATTGATACAGAAAAATTCCATTCATGAGGACATATCAATGTCTGCTTATCTTGGACATAATGCAAAAGGGATTTTATGGGGCAAACTATTTTTGATTTTTTTAAGACGTTTGGCAGACTAGATGGGTAATTTGACAATCGGAAATATGAAGTACTTTCGCGCCGGAGTTTTCGCGTGGTTCAAGCGGAGCGGTTTAAAATAGTTAATACAAGAATCCACTATTTATCTTTAAATAGATAATCTTTCTAAAATAATTCATTTAAATTTAAATACAGTTTCACGTTCAATTGTACCGGTACTGCAATCCCTATTAATTAAACATGAAAGCTCGTAAGGAAATACACACATAAAGGAAAATATAATTATCCTCAGAACTCTGCTTTAGTTTGTAAATAAATCTTAATTAAAACGTTCATATTAAGTTAGTTAATACAGCTTAGTATTATCCCGCATTAGAATAGCTTCCAGTCTGCATAGTATAGATTAAATTAGCAGTAATTATGACTCTTGAACTACATAAATATTTATATGGCCTGGACATAGTTATTCCATTTCGGGTTTTTGTGTATATAATAATTATGTGTATAATCTAATCATGATATAGAATAAATCTTTGACTGGCTTTTTGGTAATGGTAAGGTTGAAAATGAATTAAAGTTGACATCAGTTCTTTATAATACTCCAGCTCATAGCAAACCATTGTAAAAACAACACAATCTTCTTATATATACTTCGTGTTCTAGACCATAGAAAATTCTAGACTAAAGGATGAAATACCGCCAGGTTTAGACATAGTCTGTCTAGATCTACAATATGGGATCCAATATTTCCTCTTCAATAATGTCGTGTCGTTATTCGGAATGTCGCTTGGCAACATATTGACTGTGACACTTTTATTGAAACAATGTGAACTTACTGTGAACTAGAAATCTCATATTTGATATCTCTTACATTTGAAACGACTTGGTTTGATGGCTAGATTTTGTATTTGAGATGAATAACCCGCTTGCTTCGCATACTGTGGGGTCCACGGAAATGGACTCCCTAAGTCTTGATACTTAGAGTTTGGGCAGTCAGCCTTTATAAATCCTGCTTACCATCACACATGAGCAGTTCTAATACTGATGCCGATACGATAGGAAAAAAAATTGAACACAAATTTTAAGCCTTCTTTTTGGATAATTTCACGTGTTTCGTGTGTAATGTGTTATGTATTTTGTGTTACCTTTAACAGTAAACTTCCTGCCATAACAAAAAACAGTATTTATAGCTAAACATATATAATTTGAAATGGTTAACAAATTATCTCTAATAATACGGATTACGTTGTTTTAACGATAAGGTCACTTTGTTTTGGGTCTACAATCAGATAACGCAATGACCTCGTTAAGGTTTGTATTCTCTAATATCTAATAGCAGCTCTAATGGCAATATTTACCCAAATTTAAACCCACTGATTTAACCTTTATCAGATTAGATTGGGTAAGTGCAAAAACAGGTTTGTTAAACATAAAATTTGTGTTATTCTTATCGCCATAGCGTTATCAGGAAGTTTATCTATCGGAATAATCTCTTGTATCAGCCACACACGAAATTAGGTCAATTAATTTATCGAACCAAACATTAATTTTTCTTGACGATGCGGTTTTTGTTATGTATTACGCGATTATCGCGAATTAGTCATCTCACCATGGGTGGTTGCAAACCACAGCATAAATTGAGATGAGATCTTAAAATTAGGATGAACGTCTTCTGGGGCTATTGATGATGAAAGCACCACTACTATAAATAATACCTTACAGAAAGCATTTACAAGTTTTTTTTTACTATTTTGCGGCGGCATTTTCTACTGACTCCGATACAAAGTGGATTATTTAAATCCACATAGGTATTCGTTTAGTAATTTATCATATTACTAAATGTAGGTGTCTGGTATAGCCTATTGATGAAAGGAAGGCATACAACGATCAGTAATCGTGGAGCTACACTCTATTTTTGGGAGCTACTCAATCCGAATGAAGCAATATAATAAGAAACTCCTAAAAGGAAGACTAGAATGGACAATCAATACAGATTAATTGGCTAATAAAAACTAAACTAAACGCCATAAATTTGAAACGAAACTCTATCACGGCACAGTAATCCCAAATAAAGCGTCAATAAAAATAGCGTTACGGCAGTAAAAAACTGAAACAGCTGTTCAGAAACGGCGTTCAGCACTCCTAACGAGCGACGAATCCATTAATTATCAAAACAGAAAGGTTTTTGCTCGAAAGAGCCCGTAACTGAAGACCGCAATTAAGTACAGGGAATAAATAAATTTAAAATGGCGTCACGCCACGAAACATAATCTGTGGTTGATTAATGACGGCTCAGGACCTTCAAATGTCTCAAGAGAAGGATGGATGAAGACTGGTTATTAAGTTAACGGTACAGTCGAACAAAGAGAAGAGTAGCAGTCAGATTCGGCAGCACGATGGGCGCAGTTGTTGAGCGATCGAATGCTGCGCTTCGTGTCGCAGGTTTAGATAGCTATTCCGGGTCTGGGTGTTTGTCCATGTACATATTTGTATGTGTAAACGCATCTACTATACAGGAATGATTTCTAGTGGGCCGCAGTAATTAAAAAAAGATATTGATGAATATTTAACTTACATTTATGTAAAACCCATGATCCACGATCAGTTCTTTATGAAAACTTCGTCTACTTTTGTCTGGTGGCCATGTATACCCATCTCTTTGTTCGGTTGTACCTAGACTAACAGCTTGGCTCAGTCCTTAATTCACTTTAGTATACATGCGGTATCAACGGATTGTTTTTTCGAGCACTCCTTCATTATATAGATATTGTGATGTAACTCAAGACAAATGCAACAAAATTTCATTCTTAATCTACATTGAATTTGACTTATGCACTTTAAAGTCAGCAACAAAAGTATTTAAAGATACTTAAAGATTTAAAAAAAATACTTTATCGACAAGTATGCATTTTTTTTATTGAAGTTATAATATTCCTATATTAAACACAAATAAGTAATTATATAAAAAAATCCAACGTGACGTGAACAAAAAATGTGTCTTAACCATTAAGCTTTTGTCTATATTCATTTATACAATTAACAATTTACTTACAGTATAAAACCAGTACCATATTGTATGTATTAAGTACATAAAACACACATTTATACATAAAAGGACACTACACATACAGGCGTGATACAGCTTCACGCCTATACACTATGTTAATCATTTCAATTACAGTCTGAAGTGCTGCTTATTATCCCGCCCAAGTTTCAGTAGTCAATTAAGTACAACTATAATTCAAGCATATATGTAAGTGGTTCACACTTTATACACTTGAAGAAGAATTTAATATCGTTATTTTATCAGCAGGACAAACCATAAGCCTACAGAACTTACGCTAGGTTACTTCAGTATCGGGCGTAAGTCAAGCTATATTAAGTTGAACAAAGTCGCAAGAATTTTTTTCAGGAAGTTATCAACAGCAACCTTTCATAAAAGATGTGATTAGAGGTCGCATAGCCTCATTTGATTTGACCTGCATTCAACACAAGAATTTTTAAGGCAAGACCGCACTCACAGTACAAAAAATGATTATCCATATTTCCTGTACTTAATAAAGCAACGCAACGTGTGTTAAGAATGATGGTTTCATTTAGAAGCAGGATAAAATGCCTAGTAGAGTGTAATAATAACGAGCATCTGGCGATGTCTACCACTCAGCTGTCTGATTACAAACAACACAGCATTAATTGTGTTTTTGCTTCGGAAGATACTGAAGTAATTTACGTGCCCCCGTTTTTGGGGAAATAAATGTTAGCAATAAGTCTGTGGTGGGCGCTCGTGCTTATAATTGTTTGTATAGGTATCAGGGAAAAATATTATCGGCTATGATTTATGATTTACCTTGAGTGGATCGGGCAAAATAGCTACCGTGTAGATCGAGCAATTTTATAGATTGTATCGATGATTTTGTAGAGAGGATGTCGTGGGAATACGTCGATATCTGATGCCGTACTACAGTAGTCGCAGACGCAACTGATATTTTATTTCACTTTACGCCAAAAAGAATCATCAAAAGTAAAGGTAATACTTTGATAAAAAATAAAGACAATAAGATTATTAAATGTAAATTAGTCTTTAATCGCTTATTGTACTTTGACAAAGTTGTATCTCGTAGTTCGAGTAAAATACTAATATTCATTTATAACACAAGCAAGAAGTTCCATAGGCTAATTACATTGCAGCCGAGTTTTACCGACTGAGGTGCGATTACAACTATTATAGCTTATTGTGAAGTCATAAAATCTATATTTGTATATAGTTAAATTATACTCGAATTTCGATCGGCAAAATTCGATAGAATCGGAATTAGCCGATTGAACCTCTGGTTTCGTACGCATATGGTTAGACTGCGAAACACAGCTTTGATAAAGTTACATCACTACAGTTTTCCTTCATTGGGTATCTGATTTAACCTTGAAGAAGAGTTATACACAGATAGTCTGTCGCAAAGATAGTACGAAATTTATAGCCACTTTGTAAGTGTTCACAGAAAAACATTGCAATAATATTATGTCTGTATAATTTATGAGCATGTTAAATTAACGATATTTTCAACGGCACGGTTGGCACAGTGGTTGAGTGATCGACTGCTCTGCTACGTGTACTGCAGATCGTTGTTCATCATCATCGTCATCTCAGCCGAAAGACGTCCACTGCTGGACATAGGCCTCCCCCAAGCATCACCACATCGACCGGTCCTGCCCACATCCAGCGGCCTCCCGTGATCTTCACCAGGTCATCAGTCCACCTTGTGGGGGGAAGTAAAAGCACCCTATATAGTTATAGGAATGATTACTTATGTGGGACAACGTCTTTATAAAAATAATTCAAAATGAACCTCGATCGAATGTACCTACAGTCGAGATAGTAATTTTAGCAAAAAAAAAAAAAACCCACGTCCAGAGACTAGAGAGTAAATTAACGCATTCCGTGGACCAGCTGCTAGCTATCACCAGCTATCTGCAACGCGCACCAAATTGAAATGCCAATCATTGTGCCCCCAAGAAGCTTGCAATCCACATTATGGTCGGTTCGAACTGAATGTACGTAAAGGAAAATGGAAAAAAAAAGTAAACAACAATATACATGTATACTTAGGAAGTATTAGGGATAATAAACATAAAAGCATCACGCCTGTATTCCCCGAAGGTTTAGGCAGAGGTGTGTTATTGTAGGTACCTACCGCATTTCGCCGATACCGTTAAAGAGTCTGGCTGGTTAAGATATGTATAACACATTGGTATAACTGTCTCATTAGTCTACTGGTCGTAAGCGCGACTGCTGAGCGTGAGGTCCCGAGTTTGATTTTCGGATCGGGCTAAGTATTATTGGGTTTTTCATCACATGCGTGATGCCATGATATGTTACATTGGTATGTCAGTCGTTGTTGATATATGCGCAGATAAAGAATATTATCTGTACATATAATAAAATTATAATAGGCCGATGTCTGCCCATTTAGATATTGGAGAAAAACTAATATCGGGGGTCTTTATTAGAGCAACAGGAGCCAAAACAACAGTTTTTAGAAGTTTTGTCTGTCTGTCTGTCTATATGTTTGTACACGCATCCCGCAAAAGACGTTGACTTTGACTACTACATGGAATTGAATGCACTTTTCACCGATGCTAGAGGTCTAAAAATATAGGCTCCAATTTACCAGGAAGATATCAGATTCTAAATTCCACGCGTACGAAGAAGCGGGCATAAGCAAGCAGTCGAAGCAACATCTAACATAACAAAGCAGCATAACAAAGCAGCATAACAAAGAAAAATACTGCACAATATAATTTTTAGCATAACATAAAATAACATAGCATTACATCTCTATTTCTCGAAGGGTTAGGCAGAGGTGTACTACTGTACGCCCACATTTCGCCGATGACATTATGTGATAGAGAGCTGCCGAGAATTTCCATACAGAAAAACCCAATAACACTTCGCCCGACTCGGGATCCGAACCCAGGACCTCACACTCACCAGTCGCGCTTGACACCACTCGACCAATGAGGTATTCAGATCTCGGTCGAATCTCACTTAAATATTCAATTAAACAAGTTGTTTTTTAAATAAACTGCGGCAAGTTGTAAAGAGAAACTTTTAACTAGGCTCCTTATCATTCCCGGCTCTCTTTGCGGAGCCAACCGACTTCAGTCAATTATCTAAATCACCGAGGAAGTAATAATCCTTCGTTCATTTCAATCGATTCACGCCCGTTCATCTCGAAAGGAGCATTCAGCAGATTGAAAATCAAATCGTCATCGAAAAAACGAATTCATTATATTTAATCAGATTTTTCCCTAACGCTGTACCCGAACAATGCCTTTAGAAAAACGTATCGAGTTTAATACCATAGAAAGGCTCGATGTTAATTAAAACAAATCATTCGTTAATCTGTAACGAGATCTTTGGAGTGGCGTCTATTCAAGTTCCTTAGTGTAGTAGTTAATTAAGAAGTTAGTTAGCACACAGGAAATTTGTTGCTTAGGCATAAATCTTTAATAATACTGGGAAAGTTAAACGTACGACCCGGGTACGTCTTAAAACTGCGACCAGACACCAGAGGACGAGCAGCAGCGTCTTCTCACTAATTGGTGAGCCACTGCGATCCCCAAGCCGCCTGCCAAGCATGGGGATTATGGCACCGCCTCCCCCCCCTTGGAGGAGGCCTTCGTTCAGCAGTGGACGTCTTTTAGCTGATGATGATGATGATGATGACTGGGAAAGTTGAGATAGTGTATGTTAAGACTTTAATTTACATAACGGGTATTATTCTACTCTATCTTTATAACATAATAGGCATTAAATTTTGGCGCACATTTTAATATTCAGTAAATACGTTTTTTTTTTATCTTAACCCGTTTTTGCCCTTTGCTCGTATGATTAACCCAGACCCGGAACAACTATCAATAGGCAATACAAATATTTTCCTATGGGAATGAAACCTGCGAGGTGATTCACTTAAAAGTTCGCTTGGCCACTGCGCCAACCGTGCCTCCATGAATTAAGTGTAAATTCATGTGAATTTTTGATGAGATGCCAGAATACAAATATAACCCACATTTACTTTACCCAACTGCCCTTTTCTAATGTATATCAACACCACATAAGTACCTATAGTATTTTTGATACGTTTAGGGTCTGTATAGCTACGGCGCAAGTCAGTCGATCTGTAAGGTTATGCTGAGCTTGCTGGGGTCAATCCTTGGATAGGTGGGCATTTGTCACACATCAAGACATGTTGGTCTATGACAGTTGGTAGTCCGCACCAAAAAAAGGTCTTATAACCGATCGTCATCACCGACATTCGGATCATATAGCCACATCTGAATGGAAGGAGCGGACCCCAATGTAGTTGGAAAAATGAAGGTTTTTTTGTTTTTCTTTTTTTTTTTTAAACTTTGTCCCTCACAAGGATTTCACCTGTATCGTGGGTACAGTTTACAAACATATATGTCACATGTACACACAACCAGACCCGAAACAACTATCTGTAGATCATACAAATATTTGTTCCGTGCGGGGATCGAACCCGCGACACGTAGCGTAGAAAGCTAATTAGCCACTGCGCCAACGATGTCGTCAGAATAATGATTTCATTACTCAAAACTGGTGTATCGACTTCTCAAAAAACATCATGAAAATCTTGTTTCTAAACATCATTACGAAATAAGGCTTAAAATCCAACTGGAAATTCAAAACTTAATTCTAAAATGGATGATATTATTATAAAATAACTTTATAGCAACTTGTTAACAAGATCGTTACAAGGCCTATCGTAAATCACACGCCGTTCTCAAAGCAAAAGGAAGCGCGATAAAGCGTAGACGCTTTCTTGCGAGTAAATTGCCATACATACTTTAGTATTATTGCGTTTTAAAAGATCTTGTCGGCTTGATTTGTGGTGCTGCAAAAGATAGGCTGAAAATGATGTCTGAGATATTTCCTTCGACACAAACATATACTTTGAAATTACGCATCTCTTTTTTCTGTAGGATTCTTATACATGATAATTTTTACTTCAGTCATAAGATAATATAGATCATTGCATTTGTCTATGTGTTTCAGAAGTCTGGTGGGACATTAATAAGCTGATATTTTTTTATGTAAGTATATTGTAGCATCTAAAAAGTGTCATTATAATGCAGGTTTGCTAGTAAAACACATTTTCACTACAAGGCTCGTTTCAGGCTTAGCATGCATCATATATGATCCCCATAATAATAAGAATGTGTAATACAAATAACAGACTTAAGCGCAGCCTGCGGTGGTGACCAGGTTTAATCGCGGATACTCCATTGAATAATTGTGTGTGTAGCTTCTTTCATCTACCCAAGATCTCCAAACATCTCAAAACTGAAGTCCATCTAACTTCCTTTAGATTAAGTTTATAAGTACGTACTAGCTCGACCAATTACTTTAAGCGGGTCTCATTGTCACCGGGCCCTATCTCCCCTGATAGATGACCGCACTGTTCACTGTGACGCCCTTAATCTCCTCAATTCCCGATCCTAAAGGGTTCACCACAATCCAAACTGGGGCAATTTAGAACAATTTATTCTGTGCGAACTTCAATATTTTCATATTTTCGCCTATAAAGGTGGGCCGTGCCAATTTTATAGCTCATAAATTCCGATGATAACCCCTTTGTTTGTGGGTACTTTACCGGATTAAAGAGTGGCTATTGACAATTTGTATAACGAAGCTCTCAAGAAAATTGGCTGTAATTTATTATTGGATGTTGGAGATTGGCAATGGGGTGGATTTTATCAATTTTCCTAATAGAATTTATGTGTATAGAAATTTCGATATTCATAAAGGCATCATCAATTTCTTTTATAAGATTACGAGCCCGATATATTTATGTTATAATGCCATTCGAGTTACTTTTTATTCATCTTGATTCTATTCATTCTTTTCGTTATGTGATTAAACATAACATGATCATGGCAAGTAACATCTTTTTTTTTTTTTTTTTCAGAAAATATTTGGATTTCGTTTACTACTTGTGTACTAAGTCGTTGGATTGATGGCATAGATTGTATACGATCATCATACCAACATAACTCCCTGTATTATGTATTCATCATTATAGGCCCTCTGACGTGATGTACCTTGTAATCTTACAAGACACATTACGTTCTACATATATCAAGATCTTGAATCCATTGGATAATTCCCATTTAATTGAAGTCGATCAGCAATCCCTCAAATGGAATGTACACACATCTAGCTTAGGGTTATCTACGTTATATACGAGTCGAATGTACTCGAATTAATAGATCTGTTGCTACGACGTAACCGACACGACGCATTGATTTGCTACGCCAGGTGATTCGGTATCCCTGATAAGCTGCTACGCTCGTAACCTGCAACGAAGGGTGATCTGCTACGAGATGTGATCTGCTACGCCATTTAATCGGTTAAGCAAAACTCGTTCGCTTGGCGTCGTGTGCGGCAGTTAATAAACTTGACTAAAACAAGTCCAAACCGAACGACATTAGCCAAGCAAAATTTACCTAATTACTCGTACGTCGACTGAATTGCTAACATAGTCCGATTTAGCCTTAATAGATCAAACTACTACTCTCCCTAAAATACAATCTGTATTTTAGGGAGAGTAGTGGTTTGACTCGACTAAATCACTTTATTATTATACACACATCTGCCAAATAACTCGCAACACGTCTAAAATACTTGCGTAGTCTGAACCACCCATTATGTCAAGTGATTGCCAAAAGTACCTACTCTTTACTTTACTGAATTACGCGTCTATGAAATATACGACACAGATACAGATTAGGCATTGGGTATAGATTCTGTTGGTGAACACTAATGAAGATATAACTTACACACACATACCAACATGCTTCTATGTTAATATAATTCAGTGTAATGAATATAACTGAACTTACTTCGTACTTTCAATAAGTAAACCGGTTTTGCCTTTTCAAACCTATCATATAAAAAACCTAAAAATAAATTCAGCTCATTACTGTCCCACTGCTGGGCAAGGGCCTTCTCTCAGAATGTGAAAAGTTAGACTTTAATCCACCAAGCTGGCTCGATGCAGGTTGGTTGACTTCACACAACATCAAGAACTTGATGGAGCAATCTCAGGTGTGCAGGTTTTATAACCATGTTTTCCTTCACCGTTAACCCAAGATTTCGTAAAGTCATAGTGGGACCTGCATGGATCTACCTCCTGCATGGAAGGCAAGCGTTGAACTACTGAACTACTAAGCTATTACTAAGTGTGTATGTGTAAAATGTATTTTCGCTTTGTAGTTTTTCCTCTGATGCACAATAAAGAATACTCTATCTATCTATCTAAGTTTACTTTAACCTATCATATATTCACAACAAAGTATAATAACCTGTAAGGTTCATAAATTTGCGTCCAGAAATCCCAATCCAAGGTACTGAACAAAGAAATATAGCCCTTACATACTCTACTTGGTTGTTTATTTTGAAAATATTACAACAACGCTTCTTATTATTCGCAGCGTCGGTCTAAAACATTATTCGAGATAATCCGGTAGCCCTCAATGTGGAAATTTAATTAAAGTGAAATACCTAGCGAGACTTGACTTCGTCGGAACTTAATATTCGTGGTGCGTCAAAGTACACTCAATTATAAAGTACATAACAGTATAATCTTAGTTACTGCACTAAGAATAGTATTGACCTCATATGGCGTGTTAATTCACAGAATATTTAACGTAACGAAAATGAAATAAATCAATCTCTAAGTGTCCGAGATGTCACAGTGATAACATTATGATTATTTTTTCATAATTCCTTACAAACAATTAATTGTGCCTACGGTCATAATTTTATATTCCAGAGTACTGCTAAGAATTCATCCATCCGAAAAACATAATCACTTTTCACGTCCCGGTAATAGAACCCAAAACCTAGACCAACTAGCAACAATAAGACAGTCCAGTTACATAGACTATGTGAAATTTAATGAGGATAAAAAAACAATTACTTTTTTTGGTGTTAAAGTTGTTCCACGGAAGTAATCGCAGACGATTTTTTGTATAAACAGCTAATGGAGTTCTAATGGATTTTCAAGTACCTATGCATTATGCCCTTTGGACACGATACCAATGCAAACGGTTGTACTTGAAGATAGTTTAGTAATATACCAAATTTAGTCGCCATAGATGATAGAGCTTTCAAATCTAAAAAGTATTCCAAAAAATTAAATCTATCCAACCGTGCAATAGTCAGTAATAGTCAATATTCATTCTATATCTAGCAGTATTCTAAATATATTCAACATTAATCGACAAGAAGTAAAAATGATCATCTGTCTAACCTTTTCCCAACTACATTGAGGTTGGCTTCCAGTCTAACCAACTGCAGCTGAATATCACTATTTTACACAGAGCGACTGCCCTCTGACATCCGCTACCCAATTACTGGCAGACACTGATACTCTAAGGATAGACTGGTTGTCAGACTTATACGAAGTAAAAATGTATATTTAAAATAAAAATGATAAAGATCTATCCTAAGAGGACCTACACATTTTTTTTCTTAAGTAAAATTCGCTTTACTTGTAGAAGCAGCACAATGCAGTATAAAATGGGAGGAATCCTATTAAGGTGCCTGTTGGGGGACATTGACTAGCCTAACGTGACAAGAAATTTTTCATTAAACTGTCTCACTTCAGTTTTCAGCGAAGAGAAAACGCTCCGCACTAAGAAATAATATTATTTTTCAACGCTTCTAATTTAATATCTATTGCTGAAGTCTTGAAAAAGAAGAACAATAAATCAGTGGTCGCTGGTATTATGGAGAATGAATTATAAAGAATGATTTAAATATGATTGGTTTCAAGTTTATAAACCTCTCATATCTTAAACAAATCCGCATCATCTACTTTTCTCTCCTTCTGACCTCTAGCCATCTAAACATGAGACATAGACGAATCGATTAGGAAGTTGTGTCTAAAATAGCTGCTAATTTATCTTAATATTTTTTAGTAGAGGGTATATTTTTTAATACGGTAAATCTTTCACTCCATGAAAAACCGCTGTTTCCACAATTTAACCGTACTTTCGTAACTATTGGATTGAAAGTCAATGTGTGCGATTAGATTAATGGGGGTAATTCAATTTTATAACGTTCTCCGACCGCTGCGGAAGAGCGAACTTAATTAACCTTCTTATGAATTTTCCCTTCCCTTCGGACCGCGAAAGCGTATGGACGTGTGCCCGTACTCCGTTCCTATTTTTAAATTAAAAATTTTGACAAAAATATCACAAATTAAATCAAGTGAAGTACTAGGCGCGCATAAACAGTGGAGATCGCAAGGTGCTGGTGTAAGCGGGTGAGCAACAACGGAGACAGCATTGGATGCGGAGCTACGCTGCGCGTGCGACGATCTTAGTCATCTTCACCGCTTGCCCCAATTCAATAGCGAAAGCGATTAGCGGGTAACTATTTTTTCTGTGGCCCAAGTTTATTATTTAGTTGGCATAACATTTTCAGATCTGGTTATTAGCAAGTAATACAGTATAACCAATTAAAATCGCTGTGATTATTATTACATCAAACACCGCTATCATGCCACTAAATCGAACCCCCCCCGCCCCACCCGCTCCATCAACCCCGACTGTTGAGCCTGAACACTTACGAAATACCTTATTAACACTCGCTAAGACATCGTCTGATTCGCCTTTACAACATAGTGAATCGGTGCCTGAGCTTCATACTTTAAATGTCACTGAGCGGAAAAAAAGAAAGTTTGACGACGAGAACTTCGACATTAAGGCTGTTATTAAGGAAATGTTTTTGGACTTTTCTAAAGATCAAGAAATAAGATTTCAAGAACTCAAGGCGAGTATGGATGTACTGTCTAATAAATATGACGAATTCTTATTAAAAATCACATCTCTGGAGAAGGAAAGAAAAGAAGATAAAATTTTTATTAAAGAATTAGAGGAAAAACTAGAAGCAACTGAGCGAAAGCTATGTGGAAGTGGAATCGAGATTCGCAATGTCCCAATACAGGACGGAGAAACGAAATCATCCTTGTGTAATGAAATTATTCAATTAGGCAAGACCATCAATGTTAATATTGAAGATTCTACCATAAAAGACATTTACAGATTAAAATCTAAAGATGGTACTAATCCGGTCATCGTTAGCCTAACAACTGTATTACTAAAAGATAAAATTATCAAAGGTGTCAAGAACTTCAATAAAAACAAAGAGAAAGGTAAAAAATTGAGTACTACTGATCTAAACCATACTTACCAGTTGAAACCACTATACGTAACAGAAACTCTAACACACAAAACTCAGAAGCTTTACTTTCTAGCTAGACAATTCAAAAATAGTCATGGCTTTAAATTTTGCTGGACTGCAAATGGATTCGTGTTCCTTAAAAAAGACGAAGATTCGTCTCATATACGTGTAAATAACAGTACAGACCTGGATAAGTTAAGGAAGACTGTATGACTATTTTTCGTCAAAACGAGTTTCTATTGTATACCGTTATATTTTTTCTTACTGCATGCTCTATATTTCACCATAATTTTATTATATTTTTTTGTACTTTGCACACTCTACACACATTGTCTTCACCACGCACGTGTTATTCCATCTTTAACCACTCTTACAAATACAACTAAAACACTTTTCAGATTAACACAAATACCTAACACAACACATACATTAAATACACCCAAATATGTGTACAACACTTTCAGTTTAATAAAACACCTAACAAATTGCATATGGCTATATAGTATGAACCCAGTACCATCTAAAAGCGTAAATAATTTGTTCAGATTATACATTTCGCTTCTACATGTATTCTCCTTCTTCTTACAAATCCATAAAATTTTGGGCATGTTTAAGTTTGTGAAATGCTTATTCTTTTCTATTAACATTCGATCTTAATTCTGAAACATCTATTAACAATGAACTAGATCAACTTAGTGTGGCCGAATCGAGTACATGTGATATAGAAGTCTCTTCAAAATCAGTTTATACCGTTGATTATTCTCTGAACATCATGTTACAAAACATTAGAAGCATTAACCGTAATATTACAGGACTACAAACCATTATGACTCGATCAAAAATTGACTGGGATATCATCATCCTATCTGAATGTTGGATTTCCCAAAATCATCACATACCCCTTATCAGTGGATATCATTATGCGCACACTAACGATAATAGGTCTCAAAATGAAGGCGTTGTAATATATTACAAATCTTCTCATTCATTTGATATATATGAACCTGCACTAGCAGATGCTAATTGCTTGGTAATTAAAATTAATCACCAAACTGTTATTTTGGGTATCTACCGCCGTCCAGGCGTAAGAAGCATCACTAATTTCTTGGATTCCTTAAATAAGATCTTAATAACGCTATCGTCATACCAAAATATTTTCCTTACTGGTGATATCAACATAGATATATCAGCTTCCACCACTGATATCAGAGCCGATGACTATCTCAATCTTCTTGCTTCACATGGACTCATGCCCGCTCATTATATTCCGACACACTCTCGATCATGCCTCGATCATGTTGTGATTAAAACCAGATTCATGGTCAAATGTTTAGTGTCACACACTACTCTTACCGACCACTACACTGTAATCTTAAGTCTTTCTCGTTTACGATCGTCGCATCAAAAGCATACAAAATCAATTACCCGTACAGACTTCGCAGCCTTGGACAATAAATTGCAAGTATCAGACTTTGAAAACATTTATTCATTGAAAAGCGCGGACAACGCTGTATCTTTTTTTCTAAGTACTCTTAAAACCATGATTAGTTGCTGTACTAAAGACATAACTTTGCCAAGACGTAGGCGAATCATTAAACCGTGGATTACTCCTGGCTTACTACGCTGCATGCGTAACCGCGATAATCTACATCTTAAATGTAGAAAATATCCGGACGATATCAATAACAAAATAATTTACTCACGCTACCGTAACTTTTGTAACAACATCCTAAAAAAAGTCAAACAACAGTATGATAGAACTGAACTTGCAAAATGTGAAGGCAACACAAAAAAAATGTGGGATACAATTAAAACAATAACATCTACAAAAAAACAAAACACCTCATGCTTAGATTTAATAGACTTGACTAAACCACACCAATCAGTAAATAACATCAATCAGTTCTTTGTAAACATAGGTTCTTCATTGGCTAGCTCCATCATAACGTTACCTAATTATAATCAATACCCCACTCCACCTCCTAGAAATTCCTCTTTTGTACTTTTGCCTGTTGATGCATGTGAAATAAAGACCATCATACTCTCTCTAAAAACCAACTGTGCTCAAGGACTTAACGACATTCCTAGTGATATAATCAAGAGATACGTTAATATCTTAGCTCAGCCCATAGCATATATCTGCAACACTTGCTTCTCTACAGGCGTATTCCCTGCGGAACTCAAAAAATCTCTGGTTCACCCTATCCACAAGAGTGGCAGTAGAGTTTGTGTCAATAACTACCGTCCAATTTCTATTTTGCCAGTCTTATCCAAAATTATAGAAAAAGCTATCAACATGCAGCTAATAAACTACTTAGAATCAAAAAAGATATTATCTGAAAATCAATACGGGTTTCGAAGAGGTATATCAACTAATGATGCAGTTCACCAACTAACTGATACCATTGTAGCTAAACTTGATGAACGCAAAAAAGTCCTCGCAATATTTTTGGACCTAGCAAAGGCTTTTGACACAGTCTCTACACCACTCCTTCTAAAGAAACTGGAACACGTAGGAGTGTGCGGAATACAACTGAACCTACTGCAAAGCTATCTTAGTGATAGACTTCAACGCGTAATAGTCGAAAGTTGGCAAAGTGATGATTGCAGTGTCAATATTGGAGTTCCACAGGGAAGTATTCTTGGACCTACCCTATTTTTGATATTCATCAATGACCTTTGCCAAATAAATCTTACTAACGGCCAGATCATCACTTTTGCCGATGATACAGTCCTACTCTTCCATGGAGATACATGGGAAGAAGTCTACAGCCATGCTGAAAGGGGGTTCTCTGTGGTCGGAGGCTGGTTAAATAATAACCGACTCACACTAAATACTAGTAAAACAAAGTATATCACATTTACATTAACAAATACCCGCTTCATGTCAAAATCCACTCATAGCATAACCGCCCACTCTTGTAATAATCTTTCATCAAACACGTGTACATGCCCTAAACTTGAAAAAGTGGACTCTATTAGATATCTTGGTGTTATTATAGACAGAAATCTGAACTTTCACCCATATATAGACCTACTCTCGCAACGTTTAAGAAAGTTAATATTTATATTTAAAAATCTTCGCCATGTTGCAGATTTTAAAGTACTTAAAACTGTTTATTGTGCACTTTGTCAATCGCTGTTGTCTTACTGCATCACAGTATGGGGAGGAGCTGCTAAGACTCACATGATCAAAGTTGAACGAGCACAAAGAGTAATACTGAAGGTAGCCCTCTCGCTATCCTTCTTTTACCCCACTACTGATTTATACCAGAAATGTAGATTTCTGTCTGTTCGTCAACTGTTTGTCATGCTAACCGTTTTGCGGAAGCACTCTCTTCTTCAGTATAACCCAACCCTAAACGCACATAAACGTAATAAATCAAAAGTATGCTCAGCTAACCTGTACAAAAGTGCACTATCCCACCGCAGCTATTGTTTTCTTAGCTCCTATTTATATAACAAGCTTAATGGTAATTTAAATATTTATCCATTGACTAAGGCAAAATGCAAGCGAGTTTTAACCAAGTATCTGTTAAGTTTAGACTACGCTGCAACTGAAAACCTTTTAACCATAGCCATATAAGCGCACAGACCTCCACACACTTACATCTCACACATATACATTCACACTCCCTCTCACTCACACATCCCCACACACTCTCTTACACTCACACTCACATTGTAATTCACATACACGCACACATATCAAAACTACTACCCACATTTTTATATATTTTTGTTTTGTGTAAACTAATTATACTTATTAAATCACAAGTAGTTTTAATCTCCGATATGTTTTTTGTTTCCTTTGTTCGTTATGATTGGTTTTTATATTATGTATCTGATTGATTAATTATATAAGTTACGCTACGTTCGAGGGGGGGCCTGGTAATCTGCGTGACAGGGCTTCCTAGTGCGGATACCAGTCTCCCACAAAGGGCTAGTGTGAAAAGTTGTTATGAACTTAATTTTAAGAACCTTTGTGGAAGAGAAATAAATAAGTTTTTTATTATTATTATTATTATTATGAATTATTCGCTCTTGCAACGGCGCGCCGCCGCGCCGCCCGGTACAGTTCGCAAATCTAGAGTTTTAATTATATAAAACTTCGGCTGAAACTGATTTTCCTGGAATTACTCTTGAGTTTATTGTTCAGCCGATCCAAGCAGAAAATGGAATATGTAGTTGTTATTCTTCAAACCTGTTTAAATATTAATATTCAGCAAAACTTGCGAGGCTGGAATACTGATTTTAGAACACAAGTGATGCAAATACATACAATTGGAGAATGAGAATAAAATTTATTTATAATCCTTATTATTAACTTACGTAACACTGACTTAGACAATTATTCCTGACCATATTTTGAACAATGTGCGATTTTTTTCGCAACATCTGTTGTGGATCTGTTACTATATTATGTTCTCGTAAATTCTGCTTGCAATAAGGATTATGCCATCTAGTGTACAATTCGTGAAACTTGAAATGCGATGAAACTATTCTGAAAACCGGTTTATTGAGAATTGTTCAAGATTTTTCTTCTTACCACTCTAAAAAGTCATCCTGTAAAAAGTATTTGAAACATAAAGAAGCACGTACACAACATTTATTAATGTCAGTTTTTATTCAGAAATGTTGTTAGTTCGTCACAGGGCCGGAGTCGTATGCGCGGAATGCTGATGGGGTACATTTGCATTGCAGATATGTAGGAACAACGATATCTAGTCGCGTTCCACACACGACGTACAGGATTTAGCACTCGGAGATTATAGTGGCAAATTAGCATGAAACCTAAACAAGCTTGCCCGTAACCGTAAAATGGCTTAAACTATTTGCATAATTGACTACACGATGAGTTGTTATTGCAAATCACTTTTCATAACAACATCGTGATTAGGTGACATGGGTTTTCACGTAAAATGATGTAACTTTAAAATTAAACAATAACACTGTACAACGAGTACCTACCTACTCATAACTATTACTACGTTATCGGCACTACTTTTTAAAGGCCTCTCATTCATTCTCATCATCAAGGCGATTTTTTTAAAGGCCTCTCTATGGACAAAATCAACTCCAGAGATACATTATAATTATGATAATTGTGACAGTAGGTAATTTATACCGATGTCATATTTTGCCAGTTTCCTTCCTGGAACGATCGCTGAAACTTCTATATTGCCTATGAGGTACCAAAACGCGAACGCATTTGAATGTCTTTGCATGCATACATATGTATGAATGTTGCCATTAGGATCAAAAGTATAGACTGAATTTGACAGATAAATAATCCAAAGGTGGATTTGTATACGTTATTCCTCGAAGTTATTCTGTTGGAATGATATCGCTTCTTTTTGAGTGTGTTTCGGAATTCTGTTATGAAGAAGTAAAAATATAATAATTACATCAATACAGCGAGTGTCAGATTGAAGTTTGGCTGAAACTATAATTCTATAATATACAGACAGATTTATCTTGAAAATAGGACTGAATCATTTATTTCAAAAATATTATATTCTAGGTACCTATAGATGGCCACTGCGGACACGCTCGCTTGTCTTTTGTTGACGTCGCAAAAATCATCATCAGCTTAGCCTTTTCCCAACTTGGGCCTCCAGACCAACCAGTTGCGACTGAATATCAGTATTTTACACGGAGCGACTGACTTCTAACACCCGCCATAAGACCAATTGTCTGATTTTGTAGGCTTCTGACACCCGAAACAACTGTCATAGATATCCGTATGACACCCGAAATCAGTTATTTGACGAGCTTTCCGAAGCACGGATTCTCGATGTAAATAACGGTCACCCATCTATGAAATGACTGTAGCAAACGCTGCTTAACCTTGCAGATCGACCGATCTGTGCGGTAGCCATATAGCTGCGGGCGCCTCAAAATCACACATAGGTATACCATGGTTTATAAGATTTAGTTTAAAAAAAAAACGACAAAGTATCACCAGCAAATATTATCTGTTTTTAGAAGCAAGACGCGTCACTATACTTACGCTTAGGTGGGAACTGTCAGTTGTACATCGTCTAACTAACGCCTCACGACTCACCTCCTAAGCTGATTATTTTCTCCCAACAAAAAGCTTTGTTTACCATTTAGTACCTTTTGGTTCAGACCTCTGTCTATTGCGGGAATTTTAAGTAGTTAAGAACTTCTAAGGAGATTACTGACGGAGTGTTCAAGTTTTCTATTCTTGTTTAATAATTCATTTGTTTGTCTAGCCTTTATATTTATCACGATACTTTCTAGTAAATCCATGAAAGGTTTTAGTTTGGATCATTAAGACTATAGTTTAGCTAAAAGTTTTCATACAAAATGGGTTTTAACCCCACTAAACATGAGCTGATTTTGCTGTTTTTTTTTTAATATTTACAATCTAGGTCGTCACGGATTTGTTGTTTTTTTATATTTTTATACATTGTGAAATAATTAACCCTCACAATGCGTTTTTTCTACTAAAAATCTTCCTTGTACCTACTTATCTTGTGATAATGATTAAATTAATCAAAATTTGAAAAAAACAAAACGTGTAGACCTTGTTTATAATCTGACAAAACTATAGAGACCAAAATTAAATTTATTTGTTAAGAGTTTGATGTAAGAAACTTTAACGTGCAATGACCTATTTTGTGCGTATTGCAAGGAAATTTTGTCAGAATCCGGCAGCTAAACGATACGCTTAAGATCGAGCGCCATTTTTGCTTTTTGCACTTTATGTTTATTTGCAGTCTAGTTAAGACGCGCGATGTTACTTAGGGATATTTTCAGCAACCGTGTGTCCTTATGGCACGTAGCGTATTTATAATACCTTTCATCATCTGCCTCATCTCTAACGACAGAGTTGGAGAAGACAAGCTTAAATCAGACGCAAGACAGAAGAATTTCTACCACCATTATAGATGGAAGAATTAATTGTTGTTGTTGTCATCATTATTGTAATGAGACGACTTTATGTATCGTACTTACCGGTATTTTATTCTAAGTAAAGTCAAAAAAACAAAATAATAATTTATTTATTAACAGTCCAAATGTCTAACACTTGAGTAGGTATTTTAACATTATATAATTTAATTAATTATAATATAAAATAATGATAAAATAATAAAAAAATATAAGGTAATTTTTAATAATATTTAGCAGAGCATTCTAAGTTCATCTCAAAGCAATGTTTCGGTCACTCAATAAACATAAAAAACGCATGTTTATTCTACCCGCCGACATCAAAAGAAATCGCTTTACTGCTCGACTACTGGACAAGAAAATCGTTGGAAATTAAATTCATTGTATTCAAAATTTGTTTCCCGTACGCAAAATAAATCACGGGATTAAACGTTGAAAACGGTAAGGGATCGGGTCAGCTATATATTATTACCATGGCGAAGGTCGATCGTCTATCGAAAAACAAGAGAGAACTCGAGGAATCATCTTGTTCCGCCATCTGCTGGCGCCGTGACTCTAATTTATTATGTCGTCTCATAAAAACGGCCATTTTTTACTTTTACTGCACGCAATAATGTGCTGTTAACCTAAATACTCGCATGTCTGTCAGTTACACCATCAATAACATTCCTTACATCGCCTAAAGTAATTTTCTACAATAAAATATTTGTTGTCTGTACGAAAGGCAACTTCAATCTTACTTTTACTGAAAGTAACCCTATATAGGCTTTGTTTGGTAATGTCTCACGTAGGAGAAGTAGTAAGAAAACCTAATCTCATTTATTATTAGAAGAATGGCCGCGGGGTAAGATGGAACTTTTGAGAGCGCAACACGCAAGATACACACCTAATCATTTGCGCTCCACAATGAAAGTGTAATTCAGTCCTGCACGCGTCCAATGTACAGTGAACCTCAGTATACCTTCATCTCACTGAAACTTTTATATCAACCCAGACTGGTTATTTGAACATGTGTTTCGCAAACTATACCCACTTTTTATTGGAGAACCGTAAAGAAAAACAGCCTGGCAACAAATTGCTACAGCTCGAAAAATGGCCATTACGTATTGAATATATAAGGCAACAAACGATCTGTATTTTTTCGTATTATTTATAGAGGCATCATCGGTTTTTTATTTACCCAAAAAAAAAGTTTGCGTCTTTATAATATTTGTATAGATAGGTAAAAAAAACTTTGTTTTAAATGAAATTTTACTACCTACTATCTAAAAAGGGGAACAAAGGCATTTTCAAACTTCGAGACTATAAATGAGCAGTTAGCCAGTCGAACAACAAGTTTTTCGCGATCGTTCCCAAGTTGTGAACTCCAAATATTGAGCATTATTCTTGGGCATAACAAGTGAAGTTGGGGCAGGTATCCCGCAAGAACTTGAAACTTGGATTTAGGAGCAATTTTGTGAATCGCTTCAACGAATACGCATAGCTCGTAACTTAGCGGAAAGTTTGCACAAGTGGTGCTTTAATGCCCATTTAGCGAGAAATTGATCGAGAATGTTCGTGTTGAAGAGCTGGGATTTGAAATACATAGGCCTAATGCAATTTGGTGTGAAAGAAAATCCATTACGCTTTAAATGGTGGATACAAGATCGACCCGGAGGTCAATAAAGGGGGATCGAGGCGTTTATGTTGGTATGACGAGGGCCATTTGAATGAAAATACATTTCATGGCCATCCTATCCGGCTGTAAGCAGTAAAATCATGTCGTTGCTATCTTTATTAGGGTAGTTATGACCTCCAACTGGCAATAGCCAGAACACGCTACATTTAGGACGGAGTATGATACAAAGAAATCCACAGCGAAACAGTCCTTTAATTACCAATTCTTATAAAGTATGTTAGAATATAACTTCCTGGTCTAACTTCCTTACTGGTCTAATGATTTGGTATAATATCTGTGTTCGTGCAAACTATTTTCAGTACTACTACTAAAACATTTCTCCTTCGTGTGTGCACTATACAAGAAACAAGAAAAGTCAGATTTTAATAAATGAACTGAACAAAGTTGCAAATTCAAGTATGGAAACTAGAAGAAATTCAGTGCAGTCTTCATTTATATTTACATCAGGTTCTTCAATCTGGGGCTTTCATTTTATTTAATTAATTTAAAATAAGAACCTAGAAATGTGGCACCTCTCTCGACCGGTTGCCGCCAAAATGTTGTTAAGATAATTTTGAATGTTTCTGGTAGGTACAAATTAACATTTAGATTATTTCGTATATTTTTTCGGTTTCGATTCCCGCACGGAACAAATATTTGTATGATCTACAGATAGTTGTTTCGGGTCTGGGTCTTTGTGTATGTGAATACACACCGTGCCTCGGAAAGCACGTAAAGCTGTTGGTATTGCGCCTGATCTCTCTCCGATCGTGTCGGATTGCCGTCCCCAAAGACTACAATAGTTGGCCGTCCCATCGGAATATGAGAGTAAAGGAATAGAGAGAGCACCTGTATTTGCGCAAACACATGTTTTTTTTTCTTTTTTTTTTCTTTTTTCGTATCATGGGGTTATATCATGAGTGGTCATTCTTCTATGCGCTTGCAACAACTGAATGCTTAAAAAGCAACTAACAACGTCGTTATGGCAGGATCAAATATTTATGCTGGTATCGTGTTAGCTTATCAAACAGAATGCATTCAAATTTCTTTCTCTGATAAATAAATCTCCCAGATAAAATCTCCGATTCGTTAACTACTATGCATTGGTGTTTTATTTTTTAAGTTAATTGTATTAAATCTGTTTGATTACTATTGTAAATCAAACAGATTTATCAGGAAGGAGTGAAACAGGCCTTTGCATTTGTGCACAGAACAAATATTTGTATGGATTACATTAAGTTACTCCGATTTTGGAAGAGTTTGCATGAGATATTGTAATTTGTAGCCAATAAACACAGTTTACAGTGTGTAGTAAATTAGTAAATATCATAAAGATATATTAGATAAGATAAGTTAAAAGAATTGATAAAATTGATTCCTTGATTGAACGAGAAAACAATGGTATGAATCGAAGAATACTATGCGCCCAGTGCGACAAGCGATATGAATAAGCCAAAAAATCCCAAGTTAAAATGTCCGCAAATTACATTTTGCCAAGACGCTCTCAACTAACTGAGCCTCGCATTAAAATCTTTGCTTAAGCCCGGCCTTAAATTAAGCTCTCTCTAAGCCCTTTATGAGCAGCCGTGTATTTCTTAAAACAATTAATGTTGTATAGCTACGTAATGCTACGAGAAGTTTTCTCAATGGCTTAAAAAGTCTGTCGTTTCCTCTAAGGATTAGCCAAACTACTTCATTATTATTGTATCTACAGTGATATTTGTCAGCATGTGTTTTTCGCTTTTTAATAAATATAATGAAAGGGGTGTAGTTTCTTTGATTTATTTTTTTACAAAAATAAAGCTACCGTTATTTATATATTTATAAAGTGTTTATTTTTTAGATAACCCCTCTCTCGAGTTACGGTTAACAGGATCTTTTTTTAACACCTTCAACAATACAAGTAATAAAAACAAACTTGTATCATAATTCAAAGGGACCAGTCTCTCCCTGAATAACAATGCGATGAAATTTATTACTCAATGAACAGTGGATTTATATTTCTCCTGGAAGATCCCCGGAGAGAACTTTCAAAACTCCGAAATGATTTGCAGACTCACCTAAATGTTGGACCAAAGAAATATCCGTTGTTAGTCTTTTCGGATGTTAAACTTCTCTGTGTTTACGTTTATTAAAAAAAATACAAATTAAGTTTTTTGCACTTGTAAATTTTGCTGTATAAAAGTTTTAATTCCAGCACGTCTTCTTCGGATCTAAAAAATATCGGAGATCATTTGTACTGTAAGTCTTCTCCTTTTCATCATTATAATTCATTGCTTCACACAAACGACATAAATGATAAGATTTTGATCCAAAATATCCGTGTTCATTGACAATCTGGAAATGATTTCTCCACATGTGCATAGAAAGCATAAGTTCATCATTTTGGTTTAGAGCTTTTATGTCCATTGCCAATTTTTCTATATTTGTGTCCTTGTCGACGTACAGAAACGAATGTGGCGGTAACAAACTCTCAACATCTTCGAATGATGGACCCCAGATAATAGGTACAGCACCTTTTGCGTAAGCGTTATAAAATAACTTCTCGGACAAATATTGAAAACAGCTTGAGTTCTCTAATACTAAATAAAATTTATATCTTGATATTGGCTCGCAATCCGATTTGAAATGTCCAGGGCAACTGAAATTAGATAATATTTATATACTGATTATTTAGAAATCAATAGTTCTGCTTTTTTGTCGGCACGGGCTGTCACGTGAGAATCGCCCATGCCATAGAGGAAAGATTATGTTTTATATTTAATCTTCCACCAGAAGATCTCCGATTTTTTCAATCCTGGATAGTCTTTACCAATGAATAAATATTGAATTACCTAATCAATAGTTTAACGTGTTAATAAGTCATTTTTATCATTAATTGCGATTTGTTCTTGATTACGGACAATATACATATATCGTCATCGCATTACGTTATTAGATGATGAGATCTTTTCCTACTTGTATTAATTTACTAACTAAATTAACATGGTATAGGCTCTACAGCACAAAAGTAGTACCTATCCAATAACTGACATATGTATAGGCCGACCGTTTAACTCGCGTATCGCCTGCGCGGTAAGAAGGGAGCGGGGGCGGGTAACGCTACACACGGAGTCAATAATCCAAAGATTTATCTCGAGATAGACATTGACGGAAGCTCTCTGCTCCGCGCACCCCTTTCACCCATCCGCTAACATCTCCCCCCGCTCCCGCTTCTTACCGCGCAGGCGATACGCGAGTTAAACGGTCGGCCTATACATATAATACCCACATAGAAATAAAATTTATCGATGATAATACGACAGCTACATCTTACCTTTTCTTATATTCTGGTTTATCAGAACATTCTCCATAAACATCAACTTGGATATATTTTTTGAACTTAGTCAATAAATCATTTCTGGCTTTGACACCACAATTCGACATTAGGATAGTAGCCGCAACATCCCTTCTCTTCTTCCCCCAGTTTGGGACCAATGACGCAATTTCTGCCAAATGCATATATTCCATAACGGGTTCATCTAGTGGTATGGTACGACCATATGGAACAGGTATGTCGGCATCGGTCCTGAAAAACAAAAAATATGCTTAAGAATAGTCAGTGACATAAGTGGCGTACGAAGATAAATTAATGTTTTATATTACCCAATATAGTTAGTCTGTAGGTATCATAAAACATTGAACTAAAAAAAAACTTTGTGCAGTGATCAGTTTTTTAGATTGTCAGACTTTTATCGCAGATTGTACAAGAGTTCAACCTTAAAACATGGCTGGTCTGACTTGATTCTCGGATGACGAAAAATATGTGTATAGTCTACGCCTAATCGGGGTGAGAAATTAACAACGTTGGCATTTCAATTCAAAATCGTTCAAAATTGATAACACAATGTTCAAATAATGTATTGTTACTCACTATAATAACACGATTCACTAAAAAGATAACTTGATAATTGCGATACTCTAAACAACACTGCATTAGTGCTAAATGGCGATAACATTTTCACATTAAACAATTTTCTGTTAAACCACCATGTGAGGATTACGGACTAGTGAAAAAAGTGTTATTGAGATGAATTGGGGTTTCAACATACATATGTAATGAAAGACTTTTCCACGCTGGCACTGTGTATCGCGGTTTTTTCCGAATTTCAAGATCTAGTGCTCGAATGTGCGGCTACTGTACTTCTGAGACTTAATAAAGGAATCAGCAAAATGTGGCTTCATTCCCCGAACAGTTACTTCGTTCAGAGAATACAGTAAATAACTCAGGCGCGGATCCAGCCCTCAAAAAAGGTTGTGGTCACAGCCACCCGAAAATTGGCAAAGTGCGAGTCGGAGTATAAAATGAGATGTTTCCGAATGACGAAAGCTCTGGATATAATATGATCAGCCTATCGACCTCAATAGACCGTGAAAGTGTGACGTCACAAGTCTTTTAGGGTTGTGGGCATGCCCATCGTGCCAACAACGGTGGATCCGCGCTTGCAATAACTATAATCTTTATAAAAATGTCGCAGTTACCTGTAAGTCATAGACCAATTGAATACGTTATCTAAGTCCTCCAAACTTATTGTTTTTTCGGCCATGGAGAAAGTATGTCTCGGTGACTCGTCAGTTAGGAATATCCAGCGTTGTTTCGGATTCCTGTTTTCAACTTGTGGTATAAGGCCTTGCTGTAAATGTACCACCACAGCGTCAGCTGTATCTATCTGCTCGTCTTCGCCAGAAAAAATACAGTTATTCACGGTGCAGTATGATAAAGCACTGGCGACATTGTCTCTGGAACTAAAACAAATACGTCAAATATATCTAATACCTATACATCATATAGACTTTGGCTGGTTTGGCCAAACTTTCAATTCAAACCAATAATAATACCGTAACTGCTTTATCCATCCGCTATCCATAAAATATTTGCCAAAGTTAAAATAATTTGGATTAAGTAATCTATCGCACAATAAGATGCTATAATCGGATCCTTAAGAAAATATTGTGCGGAAACGATATTTTGACAACATTTCTATAAATACTTCGGAGGTCTATCATCATCACCACCATCTGCCTAGCCTTTTCCAACTATGCTGGAGTCAGGTTCCAGTCTAACTTAATGCGGCTGAATATCAGTATTTTACATAGAGCGACTGCCATCTGTCTCCGCCATCCATTACTCGGAAACAATGCCAAAATAATGTAAGACCATTGTGTTATACATCCAAACCTTGGACTCTTATAGTATTTGGTTGGTATGGCCAAACTTTCAATCCAAACCAATAAGAATACTGAAACTACTTTTAAATACATAACTAACTTCGGCAAG
This sequence comes from Shargacucullia verbasci, assembly GCA_947562105.1. NCBI lineage: Eukaryota > Metazoa > Arthropoda > Insecta > Lepidoptera > Noctuidae > Shargacucullia > Shargacucullia verbasci. Next base: position 7,754,194 of record OX387289.1, on the reverse strand, counting down.
TATTCCATGGATACCGGATAAATTCCGGTATCCATAGAATACTTGTACACAAAGGGTACCATATTAATTGATATTTTTTATTTGTATAAATGTACCGAGCTACTTGTCGCGGGCTCGATTCCCGCACGGAATAAATATTTGTATGCTCTACAGATAGTTGTTTCGGGTCTTGCTCTTTGTGTATGTGAATATATGTATTTGTAAACGCACCCACGATTAAGTAATTATTCCTAGTGTGGGGCAAAGCTTTTAAAAAGAAGAAAAAAATAACTTTGTATATTTCTTATATAATGCATGTTAATTTAAGATTTTTAATTGTAAATTAACATTTAATTTTTGAAAAGAGTATCCATGCAGTTTCTTGCCGGTCGCTTCTCCATATGACCTACCCACTTTGGAACCGTGCGCCTAGGGTCTCGACTTTTTGAGTGTCTGAAAAGGCCTAGTTGAAATAAAAAAACTTTGACTGTGACTTTAACTTTGACGCCACGTGATGTGAATAACTGATTATAAGTCGAGTGTGTTGGGTCCTTGACACCACAATTCCGGTGGCCTTCCGGAAGATTTACGTTTGACGTCCACCTTTATAAGCCCGAAGCATTAAAAGGCTTGACATCTTAATACCTGTCCCTAAGTAATAACATGGTTAATAATAGTTTTATATACCTTGCTGAGCCAAAGCGATAAACATGGCGAATCTTGAGCCATTCCCAGTGTTTCCACATGAGTATGACGAATGTTCTGTTCGCATTGGGATTCTTTTCTGGTAGTTCTTCGCGCATAAATAATATGCATCCTAATTTGGAGGTGGGCCATGACTGAAAAAGGGATAAGACATATTACTCTAAGTACCTATCTGGTATTAGTTTTCCACCTTGTTTTTGGAACAAATAAGTTTTTTTACACCACTGAGGCGGCAAACAAGCATACAGCCCGCCTGCGATACCAAGGTTTTTCTCAAGGGATTTATTCTTATTCTCTGATTTGAGAATCTGGTAGTTGTAGTTCGAAATTCTTCCACAAACAATTCCAATTGTATATTTGATTTAATTAACGTATCGATATAATCGAACAAGCAAAACGAAAATATGGGCTTTGAACTCCAAAGCCATGAACAGTAGCCAGCAGTACGATTGCAAAATTTTTTTTTTTTTCAATATTTCCTGTTTGGGCAAAATACCCACCTACCGAATAATGAGATCATTTGTTGAAGTAGATGTAATATTAATACCTACAAGCATGAATATACGTCATTATGTTCCGTCGTATGGCTATCAAGACATTATCCGAGTTATTCCCGCATGTGTAACTTTTCCCATTACGTAAAGGATATAACAAAACGATAAAAACGAGTTTTTGTTAGGCAACAGCCATTTGTAGAAATAGTGTTATAAATATTGGTATCAGGTGCGACACAAAACATCCTCCTAGTATTAGGTCGGCTTCATTCTGGTAGGTACTCTTAGATAAGTGTACAGTATACAATCGCTAGACTCTAGAGAATAGACACGTCAGCCAAATGTAACTACAGGTACTTAATCGACATATTAAGTTGTCGAAAAGTCACTGATAGGTACAGAAATGTCAAAGACATACATTTTTTCTTTAGCCTGTTTAACTAACATGTTTAGGAGGCAGAAAAGTAGTCTTTAAAATTATTCTCGTCGATCTGTTTTGTCATTGAATAGCAAAAACTGGCAAAAAGTACTTTGCGGACGCGATGCCATTAGGTAGTCGGAATCAAGTGACAACTCAAATCCTGCGTAGGTATTACATATTAATAATGTATGTATGGTCAATACTTTATGTCATCATCTGGCTAGCCTTTTCTCAACATCATTGAGGTCGGCTTCCACTTGAACCGGTTGCGGCTGAAAATCTGTATTTTACGCGGAGCGACTACCATCATACTTCTTATGATGGTTTAAACAAGGCTTCGACTAGGTCCAAAACCTTAATTTTTAGTTTTTTAATATGTTATCAATGAATGTATTTGTTATTTCAAGCTCTGATACACTATATAATTTTTATTGGATATTTTTTCGCCTATTTATGAAATTAGCATTATTTTAATGGATATAACATTCATATATAAGGAAAATACACTTTTAGGTTCGAAAAAAGTTTTAGACTATCACCGAATTTACAACGACAAAATTTTACTATTACCTACGATTGCCCTATTGTTCGAGTAAAAATGATTCAACATATTTGTGGTAAAGTTTTAGAACGATAATATTCGTAGCATATTTTTATCAAAACTACAATATTTATCTGTAATTTGTCGAATAAAATGTATATAAATAAGGTTTATATTATTATAGCTATCAATTACTATAGCTATAATATAAATATAGAAACCATATGTAGAAACCATGAAACTATAGGATATAAAATATTTAAGCCCGCATTTTATAATGACTTATATTACTGATGCATTATATAGCTAAAGGTATCCTATCTCAAATTAGTTTGCAGCCTTCACTTTATGAAGCGACACAGGAAAAAAATAACTTTCAGTAGTATTTAATGTACGTACGTGTACCGATAAACAGTTATTACTTGATAGTGGAATTTAATAGTTTCCTTCTTTTTTTTATCGCCCATAATGGCCTTTGCTATAACAACTACAATCCACTGAAAATCCTATAAAAGCGCGCACACGAAAGCACACGAGCCACGGCCCATTGCAATGATCGCGTGCGCGCATGTATGAAAAGATTCATGAATGAAGAAGCGAAATGTGCAGATTTAGGATGGCCTAAATCTTATTCTCAGTTTACACGATTGTCTACTTTAATTTTGAGTATTAGTACTAACCTGTCGATTTCTATAGAAATTTTCCACGTTTGCAATATGCAGTCTGAGACTCCAGTCTTTTTGATCCAACTCATTGTAAGCCGGATGGATCGGATTAGAACCATATTGAATAAAGCCGCATATACATACTAACAAGAAAATTGTAACTTTTAAAAAACGTTTCTTACAAATTGCCACCATGTTATATGCTATGATGATTATTTTAGTCTTTAATTAATATTAATTGGTACATTTTCCATAAAAGAGATCATTTTCACTTTCAGTACCCATTATCACAGCACAATAATTCAAAGATCTCGTTATCATTACAGTTTCAAGAACACAAAATATTAATTTAAATCACTAATACACAACGCCGATCGTAGTTTTCTGTTAAACAGCTCGGCTAATAAGGACCTGATTAATCGGTATTTTATCGTTACTATAAAAACAATTTATCGTTTATCATAAAATACTTTAAGCGTAACGAATTACTTTTAGATATTACGAAATGTAGGCACTAGTAAACAAGAGGTAACGCAGTCAAGTCACAAATACTGAATACGTTATAATGTCGCACCTCTGTCAAACGTATTGACTACCGTATCTACACTGGCTAAGCAACTATATGACGAGGTATTATGTACACAGAGTTGACACAAAATATCGCTCGCTGATAATAACATTCATTGTTACTATAATCTTAACCTGCTGTTAATGTGTATCGCGTTTTTCCCACTCAACTCCAGTCGTCTTCTGGACTATCCACTTGCGACTTCATATCAGTATTTTACACGAAGCGACTGCCACCTAACCTCCGCCACCGATACTCTAACTTAAGACCGGTTGTTAAACTTTTTGGGCTACTCATATGACACCCGAAACCAGTTGATTAACTGTTTTCCGAAGCACGGAGGGTTCTCAGTGTGTAAACAACGGTCACCCATCTGAGAACTGACCACAGCAAGCGCTGCTTAGCCTCTAGCCCCTCAAAATCACACATACATCGTGGTTTATATGGTTTAACCATAAACAAAGTATCACCAGCAAATGTTATCTGTAGTAAGAAGCAAGACGCGTCACTATACTTACGCTTAGGTGGGAACTGTCAGTTGTAATCGTCTAACTAATACCTCACGACTCACCTTCTTAGCTGATTATTTGCTTCCAACAAAAAGCTTTGTTTACCATTTGATACTTACCTTTTGGTTCAGATCTCTGTTTATTGCGGGAATTTTAAGTAGCTAAGAACTTCTAAGGAGATTACTGACGGAGTGTAAAAGTTTTCTATTCTTGTATAATAATTCATTTGTCTGTCTAGCCTTTATGTTTATCAGTCCATGGCCACGATAATTTCTAGATAATCCATGAATGGTTCTAGCTTCGAACATTAAGATCAAGCACCACATTTGCTTTTTGCATTTTATGTTTATTTGCAGTCTAGTTAAGACGCACCATGTCACTTAGGGATATTTTCAGCAGCTGTGTGTCCTTCTGGCACGTAGTGTATTTATAATACCTTTCATCATCTGCCTCATCTCTAACGATAGCGTTGGAGAAGACAAGCTTAAATCAGACGCAAGACAAAAGAATTTCTACCACCATTATAGATGGAACCTTCCATTATAGATGGAAGCATTCATTCTTCATCATTATTGTATTGAGACGACTTTATGTATCGTACTTTCTGGTATTTTATTCTAAATGAAGGCAAAAATAATAATAATCATTTATTAACAGTCAAAAAGTCCAACACTTGATGTCGCAAACAACGTCGCTGTTGCAGGGTCAAATTTTTATGTTGGTATCGTGTTAGCTTATCAAACAGAATGCTTTCAAATCTCTGTCTCTCATAAATAAAACTCACAGATATCATTAACTACTAAACATGTTGTTTTTTTTTATTATTATTTAACATCATTATATATTATCTGTTAGATTGCTACTGGAAACTTTATCAGCAAGGAGTGAAACAGGCCTTTGCACACCAACAACAAATATTTGTATGGATTACATTTAGTTGCTCCGATTTTGGAAGAATTCGCATGAGATATTGTAATCTGTAGCCACTAAACACAGTTAAAAGAATTGATAATGTTGATTTCCTATTAATCTAACATGGAAATCATTTAAATGGATAATTTATCTTAATATGAATCAATATTTAAATAATCTGTTTAAATTCTGATTCATGTCAAGATAAGTCTGCTTCTTCAGTAACATATTATATATCATAACATATAGATATGTATATATAAAATTATACAATTATAAATTTTATACACACTATATTTACACGGTAATCAGATTATAAAAGTAAAAAATATAAAAACATTACGCATCAAAATACTCGTCCGCATCGCTGTCAACCGGCAGTATGGCACTGCTGATTCTCTGGAAAAAAAATAGGCCAGCCCTCTGGTCACGTGTAGAGTCGACTGTATACTGTATTCCCCAGAGGTTTAGGCAGAGGTGTATTGTGGCACACTCACATCTCCTCGATACCTTTATTGAGTCCCATATAAAAAGGACCGAACCTATTGCCTTTTTGAACCGAACCCATTGCTCTACCGGGCACGAATCTAAACTTCGAGCTGCTACTGAGAATTTTTTAACTGAAAAACTCTTTGACCTTAGCCGACCCGAGGTTCGAAACCCGGACATGCTCAGCGGCCACACTTGCGACTATGAGTCAGTAAGATATTATACATACTTATCAGGCATAAAAAAAATCTTTTACGTATCAAGACTAAAAATTACATAATTATGATATGTATATATGAGATGAGATGAGTGAAGCCTCACCAAAAATGGCGATGCCTTATTACATTCGGGATACGTTGAGCCTCGAGTAATCTTTCCTTCATAATAGAAGCAGTGTTAAACATAAAGCAATATTAACCTACAACAGATGAACATCAACAAATATTAGTAAACAGATGATATTGTCCTTAGTCATGCTCGGATCAAATAGGTTGTCAACCCTATGTTTAACAGTAAAGTTACACACGTCTGCAGTTACTCAATTGAACAGAATTTTGAACAAAGAACCAAATAAAGTGTCTATCTCGCCATCGGTACACCAAAGCTTCGTTAGTCAAAACCATGATGTGAGTGGATTTTGTACGCTTATCTCTCCACGGTACACAAACACAAAGATACTCATTGCACGTCCATATATTTGCATAGATGTACCGTAAAAATGATATATATGTTAACAACATAGTAATATTAGCATATTGCGGAAGCACATGCAGAAATTAAATTGGAATGTAAATCCTTGTAATAACATTTAACGGCGGTATGCGCTTGCCTAGCCTACAGACAGTCCCTTTTTATGTTTTAACTTTAATGTGATACGACGGCCAAATCCACCATTATAAAAATATCCCAGGGGTTAAAAGGATAATTAAATTGCGAAAATGTTTTAAACATTATTCCTCGGGGATTGTTTTACTTAAATAAATGAGTGAATAATACGGTTTTGTTTATTCGCGCAATGTATGGCCCCGTATTAAGCTGGGTTATAACGGATTTTCATATCGTGGGCAAATACATTACAAACGTATTTTAATTTGAATGAAAGATAAAATTAATAAAATATATTTCCTGCTTTTGTTCGAGAAAATGTTTAAAATGTCTTTGATAACTCATTGCCCATTAGCATATGGTATCTGATCACACACACATTTTATCCAACGGTGGTTAGATTGAAGAACTCGTGAAAGTCAGATAACGGTCACTGCATGGCATCTTAGAGATTTATTCTTATGTTTTTAACCATTTAACTAGGCACTATGAAAATGCAATAGAAAGATATTTATGCATTTATACAAGTATCAACTAAACGAGAAAACAGTAGTATGAATCAAAGAATATTGAATGCATGCCAGTGCGACAAGCGATATGAATAAGCCAAAAAATCCCAAGTTGAAACACATTAATACATTTTGCCAAGACACTTAACTAACTGAGCCTTTTTAAAATCTTTGCTTAAGCTCGGCCTTAAATTAAGCTCTCTCTAAGCCCTTTATGAGAAGCCGTGTATTTCTTAAAACAATTAAATTGTGCCATAGCTACGTAACGTAATGCTACGAGAAGTTTCCTCAATGGCTTAACAAGTCTGTCGTTTCCTTTATAGTAGTTGCCTAGTAGCCGCAATTCGACCGTATCAATTTTTAAGTTTGAATATGAGGTTCTTTTGTCAAAGAGTATATTATTATACCTCTGTAGTCATTGCATATATTTTATTTTGTTCTATTGCGTCAATTGCGAGCGACATGGATTTGACATTTGACATTGGCAGTATGAACGTAAAACGTAAACAATATGCTTGTTTTATTCAACCTTGACATTGGCAGAATGTTTTATTTAATTTATTTTAATGTATTTATAACAAATATTTCTTATATATAAATTTTAACTTTCTGCACTCCTCCATAAATAAACTTTAACTATGCCAAACCTCACACTCCTCCGTGAGCGCAATATGCTTAAAGGGGGTATAACATTTTCTCTTCACGTATATATATACATATACATACGTGTGTGTGTATGTGTATGTCAAACGCATGGTAGTGTGTGTAATGTATTTTATTTGTAATGTTATTATTTTGTAATGTTTTTTATTAGTTTAATGTATTTCTAATTCATATTATATAAAAATACTAGATTCCGCGCGAGGCTTCGCCCGCGTGGCTTACGAACCCGTACATTTTCCCGGGATAAAAAGTAGCCTGTGCTATTCCAGACTATAATCTATTTCTGTGCCAACTTCATCCAGATCCGTTCAGCCGTTCTGGCGTGAAAGAGTAACAAAGATCCATCCATCCATCCATCCTCACAAACTTTCACATTTATAATATTAGTAGGATAGGATTAGCTTTCTGCACTTCTTCTCCATATAAACTTTAACTGTGCAAAATTTCAAATTTCCGTCCGCGTAATTTTCGTAAAAAGGAGTACAAAGTTTTTGCTTGACGTATTAATATGTATATAGATAAATATGTAATTAAATGGTGACTATACCATTTGATTACATATCTTTGTTTTTATTTTACAAAAAAAGCCAGGGCTATTTTTATATGTAGGTATGTAAATTTGTTTCTTTTTTAGACGATCCCTATCCCGAGTTACGGTTAACTGGATCTTTTTTTTTAACACCTTCAACAGTACAAGTAATCAAAACAAACTTGTATCATAATTCAAAGGGACCAGTCTCTCCCTGAATAACAATGCGATGAAATTTATTACTCAATGAACAGTGGATTTATATTTCTCCTGGAAGATCCCCGGAGAGAACTTTCAAAACTCTGAAATGATTTGCAGACTCACCTAAATGTTGGACCAAAGAAATATCCGTTGTTAGTCTTTTCGGATGTTAAACTTCACTGTGTTTACGTTTATTAAAAAAAATACAAATTAAGTTTTTTGCATTTGTAAATTTTGCTGTATAAAAGTTTTAATTCAAGCACGTCTTCTTCGGATCTAAAAACAATCGGAGATCATTTGTACTGTAAGTCTTCTTCTTTTCATCATTATAATTCATTGCTTCACACAAACGACATAAATGATAAGATTTTGATCCAAAATATCCGTGTTCATTGACAATCTGGAAATGATTTCTCCACATGTGCATAGAAAGCATAAGTTCATCATTTTGGTTTAGAGCTTTTATGTCCATTGCCAATTTTTCTATATTTGTGTCCTTGTCGACGTACAGAAACGAATGTGGCGGTAACAAACTCTCAACATCTTCGAATGCTGGACCCCAGATAATAGGTACAGCGCCTTTTGCGTAAGCGTGATAAAATATCTTCTCGGTCAAATATTGAAAACAGCTTGAGTTTTCTAATACTAAATAAAATTTATATCTTGATATTAGCTCGCAGTCCGATGTGAAATGCCCAGGGCAACTGAAATTAGATAATATTAACTTAATGTTGGAAATCAATAGTTTTTTATCGGCACGGGCTATCACGTGTGAATCGCCAATGCGATGGTGGTTAATCTTTCTACTATTGCATGGGCGATTCTTACGTGATTAACCAGTCAACGTATTAATGCTGACTGCCCAGTATACGCCAGGAAGATCTCCGATTTCGTCACTCGTGGAGACTCTCTCTGCGGCCCAATAAATGATAATTATTTAAATCCTACTAATCCTACTAATATCCTGCTAATCCTACTAATATTATAAATGTGAAAGTTTGTGAGGATGGATGGATGGATGGATGGATATTTGTTACTCAATCACGTCAGAACGGATTTGGATGAAACTTTTTATCCCGGAAAAAATGTACAGGTTCGTAAGCCACGCGGGCAAAGCTGCGCGCGGAAGCTAGTATTTTTATATAATATGAATGAGAAATAAATTAAACTTATAAAAAACCATTACACACACTAAGCGGAAGCTAGTATTACAAATGCGAAAGTTTGTGAGGATGGATGGATGGTTCTTTGTTACTCTTTCACGCCAGAACGGCTGAAGGATCTGGATGAAATTTGGCACAAAGATAGATTCTAGGTTGGAATAGCACATAGGCTCTTTTTATCCCGGAAAAATGTACGAATTCGTAATCCACGCGGGCAAAGCCGCGGGCGGAAGCTAGTGATCAATAGTTTAATGTATAAACAAATCATTTTTAATAATTAATTGCCATGAGTTCTTGATTACGGACAATATATGACGTCATCGCATTACGTTATTAGATGATGAGATCGTTTCCCACTTGTTTAATTACTTCTTCAAATAGCGGATTACTACTCCTATTACGACGGGTCCTAAGTTTACTGGTGCAACCCTCAAATTGGCGAAATCTATTGTTTTGCATTAAACGCATTTAAAGTAACCTATAATATTTTGTATCTTGTAAAGTTTACTCTGTAATATTAAATAGTTTCGAAAATAAAAGCTTGTAAACTGGTGTAAATGACATGATTTTTAGTCAAACAACTATCTAGGTAGGTCTGTCCGTCTGTGAAGGTAGTTGCGATTCATGCAACATGGGGGCGCAAGTGATGCGCAACTCAGTATACACGCGGTAACGTTACGACGCGCACGTCCTACACTAGTATAACAGGAACTTTCAGTTTGCGTATTCAATTATTAAAAACTACACTTCGTTTACAGGTTTTTGTTTGTGTTCATTAATGACAACCAATTTTTAGTAATGTTTAAATTATGTATTTTTTTTACATCTGTTCCTTTATTTTCTAAAACAATAAAAAGCAAAAAATAAATGTTTTAGTATATAATATAGAAGTTGAAGAATATTGAAGTCGGTGCCAAGAAAACAAGCAACACAAATGCAAGATGTGCTATTTTCTAAAATATAAATAAATATTTAAAATTATTTATACTGCATAAATAATGTTTAATATTTATCTATTGCTTTTTTTCTTTTCCTATAAAATTCAAAAGTAAAACATTTTTTTTAAATTCTGTTAAAGTTTAAAGCTTCAGACCTTTTAAATTACTCTCCCGTTAAGTCGTGTTTTTGCACTTGCACCAGTATACATATGACCCGTTCCAATTCGCAATTTTAGCTGACGTAACATCATGTGAAGTTAATGTTGCAATAACGATCCACATACGTACCTATGTACAAAGGTTTACGTAGTTAAACAACAAACTTTTCAAGTTGATCTGTAACTTTAAATAACATTTTTTTGTCACATTTACATAAATCTAATCGATACTGCTACAAAAATGAAGTTAATACATCGCGGGTTGTCTGGGCATAAATTAAGTTTCATTCGTTTTCAATACATTTTTACAATTTGAACCACACGGAAACGACGACGCAAGATGTATGTGTAATTTTTGAAACCTAAAAGAAATCCCTCAGCCTAAATTAACAGGGTATATTTGGTACAGCACATACTTAGTATAAAACTATATTATATATAATACCCACATAGAAATATAATTTTCAGTTACATCTTACCTTTTCTTATATTCTGGTTTATCAGAACATCCTCCATAAACATCAACTTGGATATATTTTTTGAACTTAGTCAATAAATCATTCCTGGCTTTGACACCACAATTCGACATTAGGATAGTAGCCGCAACATCCCTTCTCTTCTTCCCCCAGTTTGGGACCAATGACGCAATTTCTGTCAAATGCAGATATTCTATAAAAGGGTCATCTAATGGTATTGCACGACCATACGGAACAGGTATGTCGGCATCGCTCCTGAAAAACAAAAAATACGCTTTATGTAGAACAGTCAGTGACATAAGTAGCGTACGAAGATAAATTATTGTTCTTATATTATATGACAAAATATTTAATTTAAAAAAATGTAATTTGCAAGCTGTTAATCATTGAAAAAAAAAACTTTCTGAAACGAAAAATTTTTTTATAATTTGAGTTCAAACGTAAAACATGGCTGGTTTGATTTGATTCTCGGACGATGATAAATAAGTGTATGGTCTACGCCTAATTGGGGTGAGAAATTCACAACATTTACATTCAAAACAGTTCAAAATTTTTGTTCTCATAATACATTGTTAAGGCTCACTATTATAACATGATTCACTAAAAAGATAACGCGAGAATTGCGATTATCTAAACAACACTGCTTTCGTGTTACATGGCGATAACGTTTTCACATTACAACTTTCTGTTAAACCACCACGTGGGCCCAGTGAGGATTACGGACTAGTGAAAGAAGCCTTACCAGGGTGAATTGGGGTTTCAAAGTATGTACGAAAGACCTTTCTACGCGGGCAGCCAGGGCCACAGCTGGTTAGGATACAGATTCATATAATCACAAATTCTGCACCATACAAGCAAAGCATACATCGCAGCTTTATCCTAATTTCAAGATCTAGTGGTCTCACATGCGATCACTAGATCTAGTGTATCTAGCAGGCTACTGTACTCCTGAGACTTAATAAAGGGATCGGCGAAATGTGGCTGCATTCCCCGAACAGTTACTCTGTTCAACACAACATACAGTCAACAACAATAATATTTATAAATGTATTTTTTTTAATTATATTTATACATTTAAATTAAATAAGAATTATAAGATGAATAAAGGAGATAATAAATATTTATAAAAATGTCACAGGTACCTGTAAGTCATAGACCAATTGAATACGTTATTTAAGTCTTCCAAACTCAATTTCTTTTTTGCCAAGGAGAAAGTATGTCTCGGTGACTCGTCGGTGAGGAATATCCAGCGTTGTTTCGGGTTCCTATTTTTAACTTTTGGTATTACGCCATTCTGTAAATGTACTACGACAGCGTCAGCTGTATCTATCAGGTTGTCTTCGCCAGAAAAAATACAGTTATTCACGGTGCAGTATGATAAAGCACTGGCGACATTGTCTCTGGAACTAAAACAAATACGTCAAATATATCTAATACCTATACATCATATAGACTTTGGCTGGTTTAGCAAAACTTTCAATCCCAAACCAATAATAATACCGTAACTACTTTATCTATCCGGTATCCATAAAATACTTGCCAAAGTTAAAATAATTTGAAATAATTATCGGATCATTAAGAAAATATTGTGCGAAAACGATATTTTGAAAACATTTGTATAAATATTTCGCTGATTTATCATCATCCACTATCTGCCTAGAATTTTCCAACTACGTTGGAGTCAGCTTTCAGTCTAACTTAATGCGGCTGAATATCAGTATTTTACACAGAGCGACTGCCATCTGTCTCCGCCATCCATTACTTGGAAACACTGATTATGTAACGTAAGACCACTGTCCAGTTGTCAGACTTTTTGGGCTGCTGACATCTATAACGACTGTCATAACTCATAGGTATTCGTATGACACCCAGGATCAACTGCTTATTGTACCGAAATCTCACTATTATGCAACCAAAAGTCAATATAGCAGAACCTTATATCACGGTCTTATATTATCAGCAAACTTCTGTTCAGCCATATACATTTAGCTTATATACAGCTGTTAGTTTAGTTATAGCTTATAATATTGTTTTATAGCTGTGATATAGGTATAAGAGTTTAAATTTGTTAAATTTAATGAGTAGAAGTAGACTTTTTTTATCGCTTCAAGTGAAGGTAGGTAGCTCATTGTTTGTTTTTCATCATAATTATGATATTAGATTCTTTTGCGCGTGTACTAAATATTTAACTCGAATGGCAATGACCAACTGAAAATCAGTGTCGTGCACTTTGCACAGTGAATGCTGAGTTTTTCAATTTTTGTTTCAATGTTTCTGTGATTAATGATGTAATGTTTATCATAGAACCATTGTTTGCTAACCGGTACCTGGCCTACGTAAATAGTGATACACCTGTTCAACAATTTACGTATCTATAGTGGCACTTAACTTATAAGTATGAAATCAATACTTTATTCTTATCAGTTTGTTTAGTCTACACCTTGTGCTACATTTTCCTCATATAACGTTGAGGGAACAATATTTTATATTCATAAGTATGAAATGTTATATAGTCTGGGTAACCATGGACTTCTTGCAAGTTCTTCTCCATAGGAAAACAACACTTTGGAACATGGCAACTAGAGTCTTACTATTCATAAGTGCCTTTAACTGGTCTACATGAATAAAATATATTTTAATATTATTATTATTTATGGTAATTCTATAAACATTATTATTTAGATCCATATTACAGAATGATGCTCAGCGGTGAGTTTTACTTGAGCGCAGAATTAAATATGTCATATTATACTTATTATTGTACAGGGGGACATATTATTTCGATGACTTTAACTAGCGGACCCGACATATGTTGGCCTGCCCGAACCTGATCTAGAACTCGATCTTAGCACTATCTTTCGGGTCCAATCTTGAATCTAAACCATCCAAAGAGCCACAACACAACTCACACAAAAAATTTCATCATTATCGGTCCAGATGTATAGGAGTTCAGTGACATGCACATATACAAAAGAATTATATATACAAAGATTATCTTTTACATTACTGTAATTAATAGTTTACTACTATATTAAAATACATTACACAAACGCTTCTCAAATAGAGAGATTACCGCTGAGCATGGTTTAGGCATTTTTTTTATTTTACATGATCTTAAATTTACGAAGTGTTTCGTACTGTTCGTCCCGATTACAGACAATGGAAGGATAGTAGTTCGCTTACATATTAATCTGTAGACTGATTTTCTGTATGCACAACGAACAAACTTGAGCCATTGGACCATCTTTATATTTCCTACGTGGCAATCAATACTAAGCAAACTCGACAGACATTAAAAATATAGAGTTGACTTGTGATGTCTCTCTTATAGAATACCCGATCTCGACTAATCTGTGCAGATGGATTATAAACTCTAGAGGCAGTTTTCCCGCAGTGCATAACCAACTGCAACCGTGGTTATGGCTATTATTGCTATGCTATCTCACCATTTGACATGGGACGACTGACCAGGCCTTGACCTCAATGGTCACTGAGCTCGTTTTTTTTGCATTTTCAAACACATACAAATATATTCACATACACAAAGACCCAGACCCGATTTAACTATCTGTAGATCATACAAATATTTGTTCCATGCGGGAATTGAAACCACGACACGTAGTGCAGCAGTCGTGTGTTCAACCACTGCACCAACCGTGCCGTCGTGTTTAGTATATGTAAAAAATTTCATAAACTATGGCCTATTTTTAAGTAGCTATTCAATACTGTTTCAATTTCTTAATATAATTAGCCTTATTATATTTTATGGTCGCTGCAAAATCAGAACGGCTACCTCCTATTATGGCTTTAATAACATTAAGCATTAGTGTAGATTGTTTTTCTAAATAAATAGGCACCGTAGCTGGAATAAACCGTATAGAGGCACTTAAAACATATACGATACGACATATCGTAGATGAGTGAGTGGCATATCGAAACAACGATTCGTTCTACCTGTATAAAGAATGTTTAAATAGAAAACACAATAACATTACATTGGGTTTTGGCCTCGCTAAATATTTTACGGTTTTTATTGTGTCACTTATTGCATCATATTCATACAGCCATATAACATAATTATTATTCAAATGCAAATATAAATTGCTTGTATTTTTTAATCCTGTATAATTGTAAATCATTAAGACATACACGGCGACCGACAACGAGACACAATAGATTTTCTATTGTGTCTCATTTCCATCACTTAACGGGTTAAAAGAAAATAATATTAAACAGTAGCATTCCGTGCCAGAGTTAGCCGGGAACAAACTTGCAACACACCACGCTTCGTGACGTGAATAATTGATTATATGTATTCTACGAGTATTTTGTTAGGCTGAATTTAGTAAAGCAGCCAATAAGCATACGTGAGATGTCGACGAGTGAGGTCGAGTGTGATAAGTATGTGGGCACCTTGACATCACAATTGCAGTGGCCTTTCGGAAGATTTACGTTTGACGTCCACCGTCGTAAGCCCGAAGCATGAAAAAGGTTGACATCTTAATAACCTGTTTTTAGGTAATAACATGGTTAACAATAGTTTTATATACCTTGCTGAGCCAAAGCGATAAACATGGCGAGTCTTGAGCCAGTCCCAGTGTTCCCACATGAGTATGACGAATGTTTTGTTCGCGTTGGGATTCTTTTCTGGTATTTGTTCGCGCTTAAATAATATGCCTCCTAATTTAGAGCTGGGCCAGTTCTGAAAAAAGGAATAATACATGTTAGTTTATGTACCTACTGGTGTTAGTTTTCCACCTTGTCCTATGTCCGCTCTACTTGGTTTTTGACAAACAAGCATACAACCCGCCTGCGATACCAGGGTTTTTCAATAAAAAATGCATTGTATGGGATTTAGACGAGATGGGATTTATTTATTTATTTCGTATTCTTTGATCTGAGTGGTTATAGTTCGAAATTCTTCCACAAACAAATCCAATTGTATATTCGATTATATATCGAGTCTGGTTGTAAGCACGGTACTCAGTTCACGGTGCATCTTAAGGTCTGAAAGCTGAAGCAATTTCGTCATCGTATATGATTGTCTTTCGATTTAATTAACGTATAGATATAATCGAACAAGCAAAGCGAAAATATAGACCATGAACTCCAAAGACATGAACAGTCGCAAAGGTCGCAGTACTTTTGCAAAATTTTGTCTGTTTTATTTCCTGTGTGAGGAATATACCCACCTACCGAAGAATGAGATCATTTTTTGAAGTAGATGTAATATTAATACAAGCATGAATATACGCCATTATGTTCCGTCGTATGGCTATCAAGACATTATCCGAGTTATTCCCGCATGTGTAACTTTTCCCATTACGTAAAGGATATAACAAGACGATAAAAACGAGTTTTTGTTAGGCAACAGCCATTTGTAGAAATAATGTTCTAAATATTGGTATCCAGCTGCGACACAAAACATATGCAGATGATTAATATTTTCTCCATGAAAACTAAGGCCAATATCCTCCCAGTATTAGGTCGGCTTCATTCTAACTGGTAGGTGCCTACCCTTAGATAAGTGTAAAGTATACAATCGCTAGAGAATAGACACGCTAGCCAAATGTAACTACATAGGTACCTAAACGACATTTTAAGTTGTCGAAAAGTCACATGATACATAAATGTCAGTGCCATACAATTTTTCTTTAGCGAGTTTAGATAACTAACTTGTTTGGGGGGCAGGAAACTTAACTAGTCTTTAAAATTATTGAGGTCGATCTGTATTATCATTGAATAGCAAAAACTGGCAAAAAGTACTTCGACGCGATGCCATTAGGTCATCGGAATCAAGCCACAACTCAAATCCTGCGTAGGAATAACATATCAATAATGTATGTATGGTTAATATTTTATATCATCACATGGCTAGCCTTTTCCCAACATCATTGAGGTCGGCTTCCAGTTTAAGGGTTGCGGCTGAAAATCACTATTTTACTCGGGAGCGACTGCCATAAATATAATTCTTATTAGATGATTTTTATCTTAGAATTTGATACAATGCTCGCCACAGATTTTGTGTCTCTGAAGTTAGCAATACATCGCTTTGGACCAAGCTTAAACAGATGCAAGAGAGACAACGAGCAGAGAACGGGAGTTTATTTAAACTAAAACAAATCCGTAGCTAACTTCAAAGACATATAGATCCGTGGCGAGTATTGTACCATAAGTTTACAAAGTCTATTATAGCATACTAAACCAATGTGGCAATAATTACTGTTTGTAAAGACAGGTGCCATAAAATCTCTAAGTAAGTACCGCCTACGAAAATAATATCCCACTTTCTTGGCGACTGTACTACAAAGCTAAGAGTTTCACCGAAGAACTTAACGCGCTTGTATCTGATGTATGTAAAAACGTTGTTGAATAACATACAGCTATGTTTTATATAACAATTTGGGATGATATCCGATGATTTGATTTTCAAATGACACTTTGTAAATATCTTAACAACCTCCCACAACATACTCGAAACTCACACATTTATCAAATTCAACATTGTGAACTTAGATAGTAGGATTTACAAGGCTTGATCATTGTGGAACCACTCGGGCACGGCATATAAGGAGAGAGGAAGAAGGCTTTAATTGGATATCTCAGCAATTAAATTTCATTAATGTAATTATAAAATTTGTAATTTAAAATTTATCATTTATATATTCATTGATATTATAATAACACATTTCAATCATAGAAATTGTTTTAGTTTCTTTGTAAATGTATATTTTTGTGGACATACTTAAGTTAGTACCTACCTATCGAGTGTATTTTTGGCTTAAAGGTTGGTAATGTGTAATTTGACTGTACATTTTATCTTATCGTGTAAAACTTGTACTTTTAACCAATTTGTCGATTTCCATGATGTAGGAGGGTGAGCATTTTGTTTTCTTGGATTGATTAATTTTCTCTTTCTCAAAAATTAATGATGAAAGGAATACGGCCAGTAAGTACACTGGGTGCTAATATAGCTATTGTAATGAAGCCATGAAACTATAGGATATAAAATATTTAAGCCCAAATTTTATAATGACGCGCAGTGCTAACCTTTGCTTGAGCAGCTCTTTAATTTCACACCAATACAATCAAAGGATGTGATCACGACTGGCTGAGTGACATTCTGAAATATGATCTTTAGTCTTTTTAACTCCTGCTACTCGTTAGCACTGCGGTGAAGATAAACATTATGAGTACGGTATGTGATGAACCTCAGACTCGAAGACATATGGCAACACCAGCACGCACGTCGCTCGCACATTTATTTAGGTACCTATATAGCTCGCTCTCTCTATCGAAGAGTAGGTCTGAGGTCCAGGCGTACAAATATTAATAGGCACTTCAGGACATTGATGAAATTACTTATCAAGGTAGTCTTTAAGTACTTTCTATGTTACGAAGATTTTTTTAGATATTAGTATATTTGATCGTGATTATAGTAGAGGGGTCGTGACTAACCATAGCAGTTATGCAAATGTGAGATCATCAGTTAACAATAACAACAGCTGTCTAAGCGATGACCATAGTCCAACATTTCCTGTGGACATTTTATTTTCAATGGTTATAGAGTTTAGGTAATATTAAAGGCTAGTAGCCTTTCCAAAGTAGGTACTTAATTTTAAGTTACGATTCAGGTTACTTGTACTCTTTAATACATAGGTAATAGAGAATAATTTGTAGATATATTACTGATGCATTATGTAGCTAAAGTTAAATGCTTTGTTTTATGACGGCAACCTATCTCAAATTAAGTTTGTAGCTTTTACTTTATGAAGCGACATTGGCAAAAAATAACTTTCAGTTGTATTTGATGTGTACCGATACACTGTTATGGCTTGAAAGCGGAATTTAAAATTTTCCTCCTTCTTTTTTTTTATCGCGCACATTGGCCCTAGCTGTAACAATTACAATCAATGGAAAACCCCATAAAAGTGTGCAAACGAAAGCACAGGGCCACGGCCCACTGAAACGTACGCATGCGTCTAGTACGCGTAATTCGTGCTTACCAAAAACTCAGAATAAGGTCTAGGCTAGGGTTGCCATCCCCAAATTCTGAAAACCAAGATTCGAAAGTGAAAATGTCAGGGCATTTCGGTTTAAAAACAAGAAGCAATATAAGAAAACAGAAAAATAATGTATAAGAAAACAGTTGAATGAATAGCAATCACAATGTTTTATAAAATTATCTTCAATTAAATTATACTATAATATAAGAAATGAAATGAAGGAATAAGTTATAAAATAACGCAATAATAAATACGATGATTAAACATAAGTTTGGAGGCAGTAGTGGCGCGCGAATATAAAAACACAGGCCTTTGAGGAATCTTCAGAAAACCCAGGACGCTACTTAATAACTATCCAGGTCAACGCAGGACACTGCAAAAAGTACGACATGTCCTGGGAAAACAGGACGGTTGGCGACTCTATTCTAGGCCATATTCCGATATTACACGATTTTCTACTACAATTTTGAGTATTAATACTAACCTGTCGATTTCTATAGAAATTTTCCACGTTTGTAAGATGCAGTCTGAGACTCCAGTCTTTTTGATCCAACTCATTGTAAGCCGGGTGGGTCGGATCCATATTGTAAAAATTAGAACCATAATGAATAAAACCGCATATACATACTAACAAGAAAATTGAAACTTTTAAAGAACGCTTCTTACAAATTGCCACCATGATTTATATACCACGATGATTATTTTAGTCTTTAATTAATATTAATTGGTACATTTTCCCTAAAAGAGATCATTTTCACTTTCAATACCCATTATCACAACACAATAATTCAAAGATCTCGTTATCATTACAATTTCACGAACACAAAATATTAATCTAAATCACTAATACACAATGCCGATCTAAGTTTTCTGTTAAACAGCTCGGCTAATAAGGACCTAATTAATTAGTAATTTTATCGTTACTATTAAAACAATTTATCGTGCATCATAAAATACTTTAAGCGTAACGAATTACTTTTAGATATTACGAAATATAGGCACTAGTAAACAAGAGGTAACGCAGTGAAGTCACAAATACTGAATACGTTATATCGTCGCACCTCTGTCAAACGTATTGACTAGCGTATCTACACTGGCTAAGCAACCATATTACGAGGTATTATGTACACAGAGTTGACACAAAATATCGCTCGCTGATAATAACATTCATTGTTACCAAAACCTAAACCTGCTGTTGATGTGTATCGGTTGAACAATGGTGGTGAAATCATTTACATTTTGTCGAGGACGCTTTGGTGATAAGATTATCTATCATTAAATGAAAATAAATTCATATAAATTCGGTTACAGGTAGATTGTTATAGGAAAAAATTGACTGATTGAATGAATGATTAGCAATAACTTGAAATACCAATACGCTTCTATTGCACGATGGGTTACGAAGTTGTAATTAACTATATAGGTTATGAACACCCATATTTTCCGAATGCCGTTATTAAGTCCTATGTCATAAAGTGAAACCAAGTACCCTATACTATAGGATTCGATCTGGATCTTGAATGGATTTTTAAAGCATATTCGCAGTAGGACATGCATATTCGGTACCTAATCTTTTTTTTTTAACGTCGCCCCACGCTACGATTTCTCCTGTCTCGTGGGTACAATTTCCAAACATACATGTCACATGCAAACACAACCAGACCCGAAACAACTATCTGTAGATCATACAAATATTTGTTCCGTGCGGGAATCAAACCGCGACACCTAGCGCAGAAAGCTTATCACTTAGCCACTGCACCAACCGTGTCATCATGTTGAGTTTGACGAAACCGCTACCGAAATATTTTGAAAATGCCTCCGTCATTTTCAAAGTCAAAGTCAAAGTTTTTTATTTCAAGAAGGCCTTTTCAGGCACTTTTAAAAAGTCGAGACTCTAGGCGCACGGTTCCAAAGGGGGTAGGTCCTATGGAGAAGAGACCGGCAAGAAACTCCATGGATACTCTTTTCAAAAACAAAAAGTTAATTTACAATTAAAATCTTAAATTAACATGCATTATATAAGAAAAAATACAAACTTAATAGAATGCTACTTACACAATGAGGCAATACAACATGAGTTAAACAATTGTTTCGAATATAAACTAAAAACGGGATAAACAGATCAAAGCGGATAAAACAGAAATAAAAAAATACAAAAAAGAATAGAAAATATTGAAACATCAAGAATGTCCAGATATGTAAAGTGAATCTAATATAAAATAGAATTAGTAGACACAATGGATAACCAGGGAAGCCACATGTGCAGAAGATATTCAACGCCACACATTTCGTTATGCAGTCGGTTTGACTAATGATATTATTAATTAGGTACTCATAAAATTTGTCCAACGGCAACGTTAACATCATCGCATGAATACACTGTCAATATCAACTAGTTCAGACTTTTCGGAGTATAACACTAAGAAGTAGTAACTATCGTAATTTCTAAAGAATTTTTCATGCATCGTAGTTGCGTTTACAAACACAAATATTCACAAACGTAGACACCTAGAGCCGGAACGATTATCTGTAAGCAGTGCCGGATTAAGCAAGCGCGAGGCCCGTAGCAAATTCTATCGAGGGGCCCTTGATCTGCCATGGGTTCTTAAATATAAAGTGACTATTTGTAGAAATTGTGCGATATGCGTTTACCTTATGAAATTCGTTGTTTTATTTTCACGAATAAAATAATCGTTTACTGATTGTCTGACGTGCATTGTCTTAGTCGGAAAATAGGTGTAACGTTTCACGGTTTTGTGACATCAAGTAAATTAAATATACCACGTCTTAATAGTTTCACTCAAAAAATTACGCTCAGGCGGATTGCTACTCCTGCTACGTGGTTAATCTGGCACTGTCTGTAAGCATACAATCTATAGTAGGTACATTATACTCTATAATATATTTATTCTGTGTGGGAATCAAACCCACAACTCGTAGCATTGCACTAGAACGCTAGAGCCACTAAGCCCAGCGTGTCCGTCTGTCCAACTATTTTGATAGAATGTTATCGGTTGTAACATGTTTTGAAGGTTTATAATTAAACAATATAATATTTATTTAATAATACACCAACAGTTTATACATACAGCATTAACTTAATCTCACACATAAGTCACTTTTTCATATATACCTATGGATAAATTATAGGTGTATATAACATTCACATAAAACGACATTAGACAGAATGAAGTACAAAATGAATACAGATAAGTACTAAGGAAAAGACTAAACTTATGAAGTAAATTTATTAAGTTACAGTATTTTTTGCCTTTCCCTATGGAAGTATTTGAGGATCATATTCCGCATAACACCCAATGAGTCAAAGTACGTATCAATATCTATGTTTTTATTAAGCATACCTATTGAATTCGTTAAACATTCTTGAGAGAGGACCGTGTGCACCAATATTAGTTCTACAGAAAGGAGGACAGAGAGTTCTGGTAAGAGCGCTAAGAGGTATTATTCAGGAACAGTTAGGGAGTTTTGGGCTAAAAGGGGCTACCAATTACTACTATCAATTTGACCGTTTAGTTTTGTAGAGAAATATGATGTCATGCATTATACGTTGGTCACGTAAGGACGTCATTTTGAAAAAAGTCAGCCGATCATTGTAAGGACTTTTGTGTGAAATATCCTGAGTGTGAAAAGCTAGGCCGCCCGTGGTGACCCCAGTTTAACTGACAGCTGACGCCCACACCCTTGTTTACGACTGTTGACGCGTGGTCTAGCCACAAAATAACAAGGTATAGATCCAACTCCTACATGCTGTGGACGATGCCATAAGTCGTCACTAAGTTACCGGTAAAATTGAAAATCTGTATATTGGGACCTTGCAGGACGTTCCCAGGCAGTACAGGCATATTCCAAAATGCTTCTGACCATAGTTTTATACAGCAGTAATTTGGTTTCAGGTAGTCTAAAGCATGAAGCGTTCCGTTTAAGAAAACCAAGCATCAGAGATACTTTTTTTACAATTGAATCAATATGAGATGTAAACTAGAGTTTCCTATCAATAATTATTCCGAGGTCTTTGATTTCGTTTGTAGTTTCCAGTTCAGTACCGTTAAGAGTGTATTGAGAAATTAAAGGGTTTCTTTTAATATTGAACGTTATATGGTCGCATTTGGCGACGTTTAGTGTAATTCCGTTATTGATACACTAACGGTGTATATGTATAGTATTAAGATCCTTGGATTATAGATTTGGGCTATATCATCATTGGTTAGGATAGTTTTATAGATCTTAAGGTCATCGGCTTAAAGACAGTACTTGCAAAATTGAATATTAGAGGTAAGGTCGTTAATAAATATTTAAAAAAGTATTGGGCCATGGTGGGATCCTTGTGGAACTCCTGATTCAGCATAATAAGATCGAGATTCAAATCCTCCTACTGCTACTGAGATCTTTTTGACAAATAAGTTAAAAACTCCGAAACTATTTTATGTACCTAATCATATTTTGAATAACGCACCTTTTCTCATGTATTTTCTAATACTGGATGAGAGCCTTTTAACCCACTGTAACTTCTTGTATACCTACAATTTATTTTTAGACAAGCTATATTAATGGCGTATCTACCTTGGGTGGCGCCCGGTGCGGAAGTTGGTGGTGTCACCCCATCGAAAGTTAAAAGCAATAAATTTTATATGATAAACGTCATGGATCATTTAATATTTATGTTTAAAATATTGAACAAATAACAAAACACAATAAAAACTAAAACACAAAAAAATCCCACACGACAACGTCGTGCGCTTTTGGGGGAATTTCCGAATTATAAATAGACCTGAGCTAGTGCTTGTGAGTGAATCCCCGAAAAAGACAGCTGTGCTAGCGATTTAATTTTTTCTTTGAAAATAACTGAAGCTGTCCTTTATTTTGGGGAATCGAATCATTATATATCATCCTTACATTTTTACAATCAGTCATTAAATAATGTAATAACTTATTCGATTAATTCTTTAAACTTCGCTGCGCCTCTCTGGAATGGTACAGTGAGAACAGACTATAATAAGTATAGTCTGACTGTCAATAATTCTCGCTGCAAATGGAATCGCTGCGAGCGTTATTGCTTGACAACTCACTAAATAGTCTGTATTATCATCATACTACCATCATACTATCGTCGCAACATAGCAAAAAGTAAAGCGCCATCTATCGGAGTGAAGCGACAACAGAATACGCTGAATCACACTATAAGAGTTTACAACGATTCTAACACATACGAATGTCCGATATCAACCGTCGGGCTACGGCTCGCCAGGCTAAGTACCTGGCCTGGTAGGAGGATCTTCCCTTTTCAATAGAGGAACACCATACCTCGTTCCTTCATAAGCCTATTCCTACGAGTATTCACCTCGCTACGATGGAAGCATTCAAGCAATACGTGTGACTCACAGTCACGAAGCAAAAGCCATTTGCTCCATGTCACAGGCAGACAGAGAATAGTGAGCTTATATTAAGAATTTAAGCGCAAAGAACAAGGCTTCAAACAAAAAAAAATCTTTGCCATTATTCCAATCACGTCATTACGTCAGATTGTGGTTGACGGTAAGCGGAATTCTAAGTCTATGGGTTGACGTTACGACAATCTGATGGAAGCAAAGGATGGAAGATGGAAAATTATGAAATGTCAAACGTCAAAACAAAAATAAATGTCAAGAGGCAAGGAAATTACGACGAATTAATTTACCAACCATTGTTATTATTTATTCTTCAGACCGGAATTTATCGTGAATATCCTTTTTACTTGGCCAAAAAAAAAAAAAAAAGCTTTAAACATTTTCAGGTAAGACACCTTGCAACTAATTAATTAGACCAAAGAGATTCAATATAAAATAGGATTACCTACTGTATTATAAAGAATTGATTTATGGATTACGGGTAATAAAATAATGTTCTCTGCGAACAATCAGTACCTATTGCTACCTGAATGAGATATTCAATATTGGGGTGAATTTCTTTGAAACTTAGATACTTATGGGTGGAACGCAGGAGGTAGAGTATACGCCATGATGTAACAATATCTTATTTAGTAAAAAAAATATATATTACATTGCAATTTTCCATTTATGTATAAAATATCTTATGGAGAACAATAGGATGTGACAATGTGATAAAAAGCTTGATTTTCTACTTTAGATTTATCTACATGAATAAAAATATACAGAAAGGACTATGGATACTTTTGGAGGTATTATTAATTATGATGCAACGTTAAGTTTTATTTTCAGGTAACAATGGCGTCCGATCATTCAGGATTATTACAACAAGTGGAAATTTATGAGACACAACCAGAAACATACTTTTTACAAAGTGAGAGTAGTCCAAATGTTGAAGCAGCTGTTGATACTCTGGAGGCTATGATGAAAATGTCACCAGTCCAGATACAACAGGAGTATTATGAAAACTTAGGTGATTGTGACTGGGTGAAGTAAGTACATTGCTTTCATTAGCCTGTTAAATACCTCGCTAGTACATGGGCATACCCAATGCCAAAGGCTTGGCATATAATTAACTGGATAAATGTATGGCCGGAAGGAATTGGTCAGAGATGGCATGCTCGGTCTGGTTGGCAACTGTAACCCTCTTTGCCCCCACCTTGGTATGCTCATGCACCAGTAAATAATATTTTCTTTCTAAAGTCAATCAGCTGTATACTTATATTTCATTTGATTGATTGGCGACATGAGTAATAAAACAAAATGTGACTCATCCAAATTATTCACACAATGACTACTGATTATCAAGATCCTCTCTTTATTTTGTGCCTTTAGTTTGGGCCAAATAAACATATTTTCGTTCTTCTTTCTTTCTTATAATTTCATGTTGTGGTTTTTCAAACACTAGACCTAAATTATTATCACACAATTGTAACATTGGTACTTAGCTAAATGATGTCATTGTTTAGAGTATCCTTTATCAAACACCAGAGCTGAGTACGAATGCCATTTTTAGACTATATTTTTGTCATCCAATTATAAATCATAATAGTATGTAGTAAGGTTTATAATCAGTAAATTATTCCCCATTGTTACAAGTACTCCTACTCAATTACCCCATAAATTATTCATTGAGTAATAAGTCATAAATTCTTAATAATAATTTGAAGTTTTAATCAGGAGAATTTATTAACTATTTTCAACATTTGCAGATATGAAAAAAGCAATAGAAACTATTTGCTTCAAAATGTAGCATTTGCATTGTTTGGCAGTCCAAGCCATGAAGGAGAATTAACAGAAGTCACTGCAAATCAGAACGCACATCTTGAAGGTTACACATCCCGGCAACAAGAGCAAGTTATGAAAGTATATGAAAAATTGTGCGAACAAAGTATGTTATTACAAATATGTACAATAATGTATGTAGAGTTATTCAAAATTTGTCCCGATAAAAAGATTAATTCATGACATCACAGTTAGACACCACACACAAACAATAAACTTTCTATTGTGTCTACTTTGCATCACTTGCTGGGTTAATCTATGATAATAACAACTGTATATATCTACTAAGTCAGGGTCTAATGCATCAATATTTTTAATTCTAGGTAAATATTCACACAATGATGATGACATACTGATGTCAGTGCTCCTTGTTGTGTGTGCTAAACCAAAACCACTGAAATTTTATCAGATTCCACCATCAAATTACTGGTTAGACCTTCATGAGCGGACTGACAGTGACATGTGGTGTACAGCAGTATTTAGAGTTAGGAAATGTATACCAACTACAGTTGGGAGTAAGTATGTACTATGATATAGCATAAAAAAGGACTTAAATAATGTGTTCCTAAGTTCTATTTCACCACATCTTTCACGATCGTCAAACTACTACTAGTTTTTCAAGTATGTTTTGCACTGTGGTGATAATAGTGAACCTGTTTCGTATTTATATAATTCATATTCAAAGCATTGTATGGCATGAAAAATGTATGGGTCTGTGTGTGTGTGTGTAAAATTATGATATTACATGATTATTATGTAACTTGGACATAGTGAAATACAGGGTTAATCTAATGATGAACCAATTTATATTATATTATTATTATTTTATGAACTATATTATTATAGATACTGAAAACTAACTGAATATATCGTGTTTACTATTGTATGTATAGAGTAATCCATATGCCCATGCTGTAACAAGTTTTTGCTTCAGATTTGGTTCTTTAGCATAAGTCCAAGTACCAAACTCCTCCTAAACAACTGGATTCACAATTGGACCCGGTGATAGGTGGCCCTGCATCGGGTTCTAGGATAGGTTCAGGCAGGACAACGTCTGTCGGGTCCGCTAGTAGACATTTCAAAAGTTTTCACTATCTCAATAAAACACAAGAATAGTCTGGATTTATTCATATGTATATTTTTTATTTCAGTGAAATCGTGCCGCGTGTACGTCGACGAACATGCACGTGTGTACCATGACTGGGATTCGTACTTAACAAACAACACTCTACCGAAATGTGTCATCATTGTGCCCGAAAACGGAGAATATACTGGCGTTCTGCTTGAGGTAATATTAACATATAAACCGGTAACCATTTAAAAAGTTTCGACGACATAAGAAAAGGTGAAACTGCTTTAAAAAAATTGTTCTAATAAATCATCATCTGCCTACCCTTTTCCCAACTACATTGGGGTCGGTTTCCAATCTAATCGATTGTAGCTGAATATCAGTATTTTACACGGAGCCTTCTGATTGTCAGACTTTTTGGGCTACTGACACCCATAGCTACTGTCATAAGTCGTCGTATGACACCCAAGACCAACTGCTTAACGTGCTTTCCGAGGCACAAAGGGGTCTGGATATGCGAAAATAGTCACCCATTCAAGGACTGACCGCGTCAAGCACTGCTTAACCACACAGATATACTCCCCTAACCACCACCACCCCTATAACATGGGACTTACTAACAGCATCATACAATAGTACAACTCTGCTTAAACTTACGGGGACCACGGGGAAGGCAATGTTGTGTTATTGATGATGTTTACTAAACCAATTTCATATTTCCAGGGAGAAGAAGCTTTCACTGTAAAATTGACTGTAGCACCCTCTCCAACATTGGGTATAAAAGCCAGAGTGCTTAGTTCAGTGGACACAGCTAGCACAGTGGCGTCTATAGGAGCTATCGGAGTGATAGGAGTGGCGGCATTCACGCCCGTAGCGCCCGTCGTGCTGGCCGGCGCCGCCGCTGCCACCGTCGCCACGGGACTGTACGGCCTCGTGCGCTCCTCGCTACATCTGCACGACAGGAGCATTCATGAACAAGTAAAGCAAGACTTTAATGAACATCCTCATGTAAATTATCGAATGCTGACCGATATTAAGCAGTGATAGCCTAGCATTTGTTCGCTTGTCGTCCACGCAGGAAGACTTGATCTCAAAATCGTCCCCAACTTTCTGACTTTTCGTATTCATTCCCCGGATTAGAATTCGATTATCACTTGCGCTAATGGTAAAGAAAAACACCGTGAAGTAATCAGCATAAAGTTTTCCTTGGTACGTGCAGCCCGTCAACCCGTTGCATGCTAGTGTGGTAGACTAAGGCCTTAACCCTTCGCATTCTGAGTACAAGCTTGTACCCAACAGTGGGACAGTAATGGACCGACATACATTGATTGTTGTTATTCCAGAGCATCAGCCCGACAGACGCGGAGGCTCGCGGCAGTTGGTTGAACATAGCGGCGTCGAGCGTGGGTCTGGCTGCCGGCGCCGCCAGCACGCTGCTCACGCGCTCCGCCGCCGCCGGCACCAACATGACCAAAGTTAGTAACCAATCGCGAGCCGCGTAGCCAAACACCGTCCATGCGTGGTGTAGTTTGTTGGGATATAAGGCTTTTCACCAACCAATTAGACAATTTACAAGGAGCGGTTTCCCCTCAATCGTTTTCTATTTTTTGTATTTGTTAGTACAAATGATTTTGTTTGTAGACAGGACAAGCGCTGGCCGTGTCCGTGGAAGTGTTACGTCATGCGAACATAGTGACCGGTGGAGCAGGCGTTGTCAACAGTCTAGTACATATTATACTAAAGGTATGTATGTTATTTGTACCACTAAAGTTTAACTACTGATTTAATTTGTTCCATAAAGTGGTTATTTTCGCCTGAACGCGAAAATTATTAAAATATCTACAGATAATTTAATACTATACCAGTACAGATACCCATTGGCATACAAACAAATTACACCTCCCTCGGAATGAATTGGCTATTTTGTTGTAAATACGTGAGAAAATAGATAAATTAGCATTAAATAAGGGGTTTTGATCATTACTAGTTATACCTTCTACTATCTTACTTCAGCCAAATTGTGCCGTGTCATACTTTTTACTGATTGATAATTTCAGAATGATTGTTCCCTATACTGCCATCTATGAGATTTTTTTAAAGACATTTTATAATTTCTTCAATTTGAGACTTTGTCTGGAGCCTATGATCATACAGGTTGAAATGGAATATTTAACCCGTCTTCGGGAGATAAAAATACTATAATTATGTACTTCATTACAGTTATGTGCTGTAATATTTCAAAGTTTAATAATTATTATTCTTTTTAGTACCGCAAACACGGAGAAAAGCCGACGAAGCTTGAACTCTTCCAGTTCGCGTCGGCGACTCTATTCTTCTGCCACGCTGTGGTGTCGAACAGGACCGCACAGAGCATTATTGAGGACGCTCAAGCTAATACGATCAACGAGTATCGATCCACACTGAGGAGCAATAGACACAGGTTAATGAGACATGTTTTTTTTTTTTCTCTCTTTCTCCCGATTCTAAAATCTTGTTCTATTTTTCTTTTGTTGCATTTCAGTTTGCTTTTTTTTTCTGAGACTGCTTACTAGTGGCAAAATCATTATTAATGAATATATTCTGGTTATTTGTAGAAAAATGTTCGACAAAATCAGCGCTGAATCGAGAAGGGTCCAAGGCGCAGTACAAGGTAACACAGAAGTCATTAGAGGCATAAAAAACATATTGGACAAAGATCAGTACTTCGCCGATGTACTCAGAATAAATAAAGACTTGAATCAACACAAGTTAAGAATATCGATGACATCTGACGGACAAGTCAATTTGAATTCCCAACACAAATTCAACCCTGGAGAGTTGTATAATCTAGGAAAGGAAGGCAGAGCACAGCTGTTCAGTACTCTGGGTCCCGCTTCAGTTACTAGCAACAATGTCCCTACGCGTGTTGTACCTTCAACGACGGCTGTCTCAGGTTATATCGAAGGCGAGGAAGAAAACGCCACTCTTGTTGGCATACATCCCGGCGAAATATTAAGAATCGGATCTCTACTTGTACGAGTGAGCGCATCCGGAGCCGAAAATGTGGCCCTCATGTTAGAAAATTTAAGCCAAGATGTGTACGCGAATTTGATGACCGTGTCTTTCAACGTTCTGTCTAAACTTATTCCTGAGGACATCGCCAGACTGAGGCTTCTGAGCCCTGAAGAAGACCTCATTGTTCAAATTGTTAAGTTTGTATTCAATTACATGAAACACCAGAGACCTCTCGGCGACCCCAGTCGAGCCAACGACAATGGCATCGTAATCGTCCTAAAAGAATTCTTCCAGGAAGGTGTTGTTCGTCAAGAAACGATATTATATTTGAAAGATCGTTTACTTGGCTGGGTCGATGAAGAAATGGATCGTAGACGGCTAGAGTTTCCAAACAAAAAGTCAATTGTGTGCGAAACTTGTAGAGGTGTTAGGTATGCTTAAGATTTCAATATAATATATTTTGATAAAGAAATATTTATTCAAGATCAGATTTTGTAAAAATGGTTAGATCTTTGCTGTACCATTGATATAAAATATATTTTCTACTTAGCACAGTAGACAATTGATTACGCTCTATAATGTGGGTTTCATGCTATTATTAGATAGTTCGCTTAAATGGGTTTATTGGATCACCTATAAAAATAGAAGGCATAATATTTTACGTCATATTGTAATGTGGATAATTGGTGCTAGCATTATTTTTTCATCCCATTGTAGACTGAACATATAATTAATAAGGTTATAAATCAATCCCATCAAATAATTCATTTTTTCACATTTTGTAAGTCCATATCGACCATTCCTCTATTTCATATTGATCTAGATATCAACACTTTCTGTTATAATGTACATTTGAAAACTAAACATATCAAAAGAGTCCAAATTTAAAGTAAAAGTTTAAGCTAATGTAGGCAGATAATGCTTCCTTTGTATTGCTATTTTAACTAATTGCAAATTCAATAGCTTATTGTAATTAACGATGTGATAGATTATGCACTGTGATAGCACACAACTGATGCTTATTCGTAGGTTAAACGTAATTAATATTTATGCACAAAATAGTGCCTTCCAGATAATGTGAAATCGCTGATAAAATTTGAAAATATTGAGAATATTTATATACCAAAGTATATAGCACCAGTTGTTATTAGAATTAAGCCACATATTGAACTATGTATGATTATTTTTATATACTAAAGTATATTATCTCTT
The DNA here is from genome assembly GCA_947562105.1 of Shargacucullia verbasci. NCBI lineage: Eukaryota > Metazoa > Arthropoda > Insecta > Lepidoptera > Noctuidae > Shargacucullia > Shargacucullia verbasci. The sequence continues at coordinate 7,722,939 of OX387289.1, read as the reverse complement.
TCGTCATTGTGATTAATGTGACCTCGATTCTATATCATGAAAAAAAATATAATGATGATTTACTATAATACCTACGTTTTTAATTTCAAATAATAGTAATAAATTGGCAACACTGTAAACATGCTGGGGGATTTTGGGCTTTCAGTTTTTTCTTTTAATAGTTCCAAATGTCCCGACTTGCATTACTTCACATCTTCCTGTGATTCCCATCTATACCTTGTTTTGAGAACCATCGCAATACGTCAGTGCCATGTTTAACGGTTGTACTATATTTTTTCACTTGGTACGATAATTTTGAAACTACGTTAATCCACTTGCATATATCTGGCAGCCGTGCTCGACAGTACATGCTGTGTATACGCACAGTTTTCCATGTTCTTTATTCTCTTATATTACATACATTTTTATTCTATTAACTATTATTGCCATTGTTGTTTAATACCGGTTATTTCGACGACTAGAAATTCGTTGTCACAAAATCCCTATTAATTTTGTTCATCGGTCCGTATGTAGTTTAGATCTACTTTATTTTTGGGGAATATTGTTATCTTTGACAGCTGGCAACATTGATTTGATGATTTTTAAATATCACCAGTAAGACCCTGTTAAATTTTTAACAGATATATCTTTACTTGAGTGCGATAAAAATCGAATAAAAACTTAGAAGACTGTCAACATCGATTGTATTAGTATTAATGTGTATAAAAAGTTCATGCCGCTTACAAACCAAGCGAACAAACGTTATCAAAGGAGATTCACTGATAGGTATCGCATGGTCACTTAGCTACATGCCGTGGTAGAAGTTCACATTTCGTTCGTCAGCGTTCGTTCCCTCGGTTTGTATACAACATCACACGTCATATTTTGGTCGGAACACAACTCGGTAGTTAAAACAGAATTAAATTCATATTATTTAATAATTTCACTACATACTTGTTTGTAATCGGTATTATATATATATATATATATATAGGTATATATATCGGTAAGTTTGCGACAATTTATGCTTGATCACTTATTATCTGACGTGTGCAATTAAGGTCGATGCAATAGTTTTTGTTACTAAAATTTTTGTACTCTATTTTGTTTATGGTGCTCGAGTACCACTTTCTACTGAGTTTCTACATTGGCAACCCTGCAATTGTGTAGTGGACAGCAATGTTGTCTATTGTCGGTTCTTTTCTCGTCTGAATATCCTTGTAAATAAACATAAACTGTACCTACATACATTGTCAGCGCTTTCATTCGTCAGTGGTATATACGATTATCCGGTAGTGTGCCCGAGCCTCGTCGTGGGATTGTATTTTCTATAAGATATACTAAGGTATGTATTAATATACATTAAGGAGCATATATTATATACTTACTAACTGTAATATTGTTAGATCTGTGATTACCTAATACAGTTACTTTGTAAGAGTTACTGGCGCAGTCATGTTTTAAGAATCATGCATTGTCATTGGATATGACAACAGCTTTTACTACACCAGTTTAAACGATTCAACTCCACATCATCCTCGCCATCCACATCAACAATTTGTGAAAATTCTGCGATCGTGTTAGAGTTAACGATACCTATCTGATTAATCTGAATACCTGTAGTACAGTCATACGTAATTTAACTTAGCGTGAAATTAATCAAACAAGATTGTTCTAAAAATACTTATGAAATAAAGCTCTACAAAATTGTTACTTTTGATACTACGATATAAATAGATTAGCGAAACGATCTTTCATCGAAAAATACAAACTAGGCAACTACTAAGGTAGATACTAGGTACCTACTAACCTAGTATCTGCCAATAAATATATATATATATATATATATATAGTACTGAGTTTCTACATTGGCAACCCTGCAATTGTGTAGTGGACAGCAATGTTGTCTATGGTCGGTTCTTTTCTCGTCTGAATATCCTTGTAAATAAACATAAACTGTACCTACATACATTGTCAGCGCTTTCATTCGTCAGTGGTATATACGATTATCCGGTAGTGTGCCCGAGCCTCGTCGTGGGATTGTATTTTCTATAAGATATACTAAGGTATGTATTAATATACATTAAGGAGCATATATTATATACTTACTAACTGTAATATTGTTAGATCTGTGATTACCTAATACAGTTACTTTGTAAGAGTTACTGGCGCAGTCATGTTTTAAGAATCATGCATTGTCATTGGATATGACAACAGCTTTTACTACACCAGTTTAAACGATTCAACTCCACATCATCCTCGCCATCCACATCAACAATTTGTGAAAATTCTGCGATCGTGTTAGAGTTAACGATACCTATCTGATTAATCTGAATACCTGTAGTACAGTCATACGTAATTTAACTTAGCGTGAAATTAATCAAACAAGATTGTTCTAAAAATACTTATGAAATAAAGCTCTACAAAATTGTTACTTTTGATACTACGATATACATAGATTAGCGAAACGATCTTTCATCGAAAAATACAAACTAGGCAACTACTAAGGTAGATACTAGGTACCTACTAACCTAGTATCTGCCAATAAATATATATATATATATATATATATATTTATTTAGTAAATTTATGGTATAAGTTATGGACCGGATTATTCACACCAAATTCAGTGGTGTTTTCTACATTTTCATAAAAAGCAAAATTACCCGTGCGTGTTGCCTTTAACAAAATCATAGGCGTTTTTATTTTTAAAACTTTAGAAACGATCATTTGAGATACTCTTTTTTTTACTAATAAAATATATACTACATTATGTTATCAAACTATTTCTGGGTGCTACAAATTCAAATTCAAAACCATTTGAATGAAACGCTGCATTTACTCATGTTAGGTCCGTATTTCGCCAATGCGGTAAAGCTTAATAAATACTGTATTATAGATTTCATAACATGATACTTTGAAATTTACAGAAATTATTTTACTTTTAGAAAAAAATAGGTTTTGGACTGAAGTTGACAAACTTTAAAGTTATTTTTCTCAACAACTACACATAATTGGCATTCGGGAGTTGTACTCTGGTGTCTAGAATATTATGACGCATTACTTGCTTAGCTTCACTCAAAATGTCCGGTCACAAAGGATTATTGAACACTGTGCGACTTGTTTACTTGTACTTTTTTTAATGTTATTTTTAATGTATGAATAAGTATTTGAGGCTACATCGACCCTGATCAGGTTCTTTAATAATTCATTACTGCGCAATTACCTACGTTGTGATTGAATAGAATAGAATAGAATATTCTTTATTGTACACCGATAAAAATTTGGATACAGCTTATGTATCTAAAGATATGTTGAATATTCTGATAAATCAATTAAGTTTTATTTCTTTTCAAGCCTCAGATACAAGATGGAGGGCGAAAATAGACGTCTTGACATGAACGCTGTGGAGATACAACAGGAGTATTACGAAGCTATTGGTGATGCAGATTGGGAATTGTAAGTATTAGATTAAATAGATTCATTCTGTATCGAGGCTGACTGCCTAGTGCGCGCCGTCACACGTAGAGACTCTTTCCATGCACCCACCATGAGTTTTTAGACAGGGTAGGCAGAAAATTTTAAATGCTTACTTTCTCTAAATTATTTTCGGCATGTTCGTCGTCTTGTCGATTAAATAATGATGTATGTGATTTGCCACCTCAAATATCTTATAATAAATATTTATCTGAATTATTTAAGGTAGGCAGTGTCTTTTTGTCTTTATGAACCGCACGCTACTGGTAATAGGTTACACCTATCTAGTTTTCTACCATCTTGCCCACGGGGGAAGGTGTTTCTAGATGTTTTCAGGAGGATCAGAATTATAGGTACTCTGTATCCACCTCAAATTAACATCCTCGTTGGACTTATCAACTTACGTTACAGTTATAAGTTCTAAAGATTACGCATTGCTAGTAGGTAGATAGGTATGTGTCATCTTATCTGGTGTAGTTTCTTACCTCAATATATCCAGTCTCACTACTTCTATAGAAAGATTAAAAAAAAAACAATTTATTTAATCTTGTCGGCTCTTAATTTTTTGCGCATTTAGGTACCTATCTATTGCCCTTTTTCTGTATCTCTTAATTGCCCATTAGATGTTGACTCCTTGACTATACGCCTGATTAATTCGTTGTCTGATGACGGTTGACTTCAAATTAAGCTGTGAATGATATGCCGATTTTAGAGCAAGCCGGATAAACGTACATATCAAATCGAATTGCATGCTTGTGTTGATGGCTGATCAGAGCATTTAATCGCACTTTAAAATTAGCTACGCTTGGTACCTACCTATATAAGGCAAAAGACACAATATGTGACGAAGGCGCTCCAGGACAAGAGGTACAGGTTTGAAGCTCCTGAGAAAACAATGGGTTGCTTGGTTGGCAATAAGCTAAATTACCTGTGGATCTACAGTTGGCAATACACCTCTGCCTAAGCCCTCAGAGAATATAAACGTGATACTATGATTATATAAATATAGTTGACAATAAAGTTTACTTGATAAAGCGCCAGTTTTTTCGGTAATGACGTAACAATATTTGTTCAATCATTTGCAGGTATGAGAAAAAGGACAGAAAATTTCTATTACAAAAAGTTGCCGTAGCTCTCTGTGGACCGCCTAGCAATGAGGGAAATTTGATGGACGGCGTTGAAGACGTTGATGGACAACTAAAGCTTCAAGGTTACGAAACGAGAGACGAAGAAACATGCATGAATGTATTTAACAAGATCATGGAACAAGGTATGTATTTATTATATAACCATGAGGCAGCTTGGAATTTATCTATCGATGCGTCACGAGTTTACGTTATGGCAATTCTGAACAACACAGTTGTGATAAACATTATTATTACTGCAGAAATTCTGTCTGAAGTAGATAGGTATTAAACTAACTAAGTACTGATGAAACCCAAACAATCTTACTGTATCTTTAATAAATAAAGGAATATAAGGATTTTTTTTTTACATACCCAAATATTTTATTATGTTGACAAAAACTTTAAAAACATGTTTGATTTTTAATTTTCCTTTTCAGCTAAATATTCTCACAACGGAGAAAATTTGATAATATCAGTTTTACGAGTTGTCTGTGTCATTCCGAGTAAAGAGATACCATTTTACAAAATAACTCCAAGCAATTATTGGCTCAATTTACACACGAAAAGAGGAGAATCAGTTCACATTTTAGTATTCCACGTGTTCAGTATAAGGAAATGTATTTCTATGAAACCTGAAGGTAAGAAAGTTTTCCACTAGTACTCATACTCACAGGCAAATGCACTCCACACCATACTGGTCGCATCATTATGCTAGGCTGCCCGTTTCACTATATCTAAGTATGACCTTTGCACTTTGGGGTAACTGGCTAATCTTTCGACCAGCGCTTGAGCATTTCATTCAAGTCACAACAAATAAAAATAAATCAATGTTTTATTAAATACTAATCGTTGTTTCCAGTGAAGGGTTGCAGAGTGTTTATAGACCACGACGCGAGAGTGTATGAAACTTGGATGAGCTATTTGTCCGAAAACAAACTACCGAAATGTGTGATGGTTGTACCGCAAAATGGAGAATATACAGGAGCTATTTTGAACGTGAGTTTTAAATCTTTAGTGTTCAGGTTTACATGGTCTGATGTTAGAGTAAGTCTACCCTTATTTTACGAATCGGAGGCAAAATGATCAGACATGTCTACTTCTGGCAACCGACTCCAATTTTCTTATACATCATTACAATCTGTCTGGACTTTAAAATAGACTTTGGCCCCTGAGTTTGTTTCGGCGTTTCTTCTCAGGGATAGTCATAGGAAATGCCGACGCCATCTAGTTTAAAAAAGACGTGTAAAAGTGATTGAAAAATCCTAATTGCAAAATAAATAATTTCATTTCATTTCATTTCTTGGAAATGGCCAAATGTTTTGATTCCATGGTACTATTACTCTCTGTACGACAATTAGCAACCATATATCTACTGTTTGTCTTCAGGACGGTGAAATACCACAAGTGAAGCTATCTGTATTGGCTTCACCAGAACTAGGTCCTGGTGCAACGGTGCTCAATGTTGCTGACAAGATGAGCACAGGTAAAAAAAATCATATTTTAACAAGGTGAAAAGCCGTTGACAACCGGAATGACACTCTTCGGATAATCAAACGAACACCGAGTTTCTTCCATATATTGCTATAGTGTGCTGTAGGTACTCTCTCTCTGGTCCTTCTGATTCCAGTTGAAGTCTTTTACTATGGATCTATTAATATTTTTTCACTATTAATAGAAGAGGAATATTACTTCATTTTATATTTTCTTTTTTCGACCAATTCCCAATCTTCCATTCATGTAAAGTATTCGGTATTTTCAGTGGCTAATGTTGGTGCTTTATTCACCGTCGTGGGTTCTGTGTTCGCGGCTCCTGCAGTGGCGCCAGTGATGATCACCGCAGCCGTAGGAGTCGGAGTGGTCACTGGAGTTTATGGTATCGGACGCTCCGTAAGCAATTTAGTGGACAGAGCTCAACATGAACAGGTATTTTCGCAGTGTCATGTTTCTCCTGATATTGATCCTAGAATACTCCTTAATTCTTAATTTAGCGGTTTGCCCGCCGCATGTGCACTCTGAAGCAGCGTTGAGGATTAGTCCATTTGGTTTAGTGCTATCGACGATCTAAAAAGTAGGTAGCTGGTGTGGGAGTCCACACCGCAGTCTACTGGTGAGAGTGACAGTTCGACACGCGATTGGCGCAGTAGCAAAGCGATTAGTTTCCTGCGTTACGTGTAGCGGGATCTATTCCCACACAGTACAAATATTTGTATGGCCTACAGATAGTTGTTCCGGGTTTAGGTTTGTTAGCATGGGAGATTTATGTCTATAAACTGTACTCACGATACAGTAGAAATCCTAGTGCAGGGCAAAGATATTAAAAAAAAAAGAGTAGGAAAACATTTACTTCCTGCTTTGAACTGCTATAGATAGACAGTGTTGATTACTGCTGTTGTTCATACGACCTGTAGTTAAAGACAATGATAAGTAATACCTTCATTTATTCATTCAGTGACATCATTATCGTTTCAGAGTATCGGATTAAACAATTCAGAAGCTCGGTCCAGCTGGATAAATATAATGATATCTACAGTCGGTATTTCCTTCACTACCGCAGGAAAACTATTAAGCTGGGCTGCTGCGTCAGGCAGAAATGTAAAGGTGAAGATAACATCTACTACTGCATAATCTATCGCCGTTCTCTTCTTGAGGACGTCAAAATCAAATATTTTTATTTCAACCGGGCCTTTACAGGCGCTTTTAAAACATAATGATTCTAGCTGCACGGTTCCAAAGGGTTCGTAGGTTGATTCTATGGAGGAAAGACGGGCAAGAAATTCAATGGTACGTTCTTTTTAAAAATCTGTTTTACAAATATTCTTCATTCGAAAATTATACAAAATAAAAATACTAAACACAAAAAACAACAGTTATACACAATAAAAATATAAATGCGAAATCACGGTAACCAAGTCACACCCAGTCAACTCGTCACCTCGTTCAGTCGATTTGACAATTACCAGGGAAACCAAATGTGCGGAAGAAAATTAACGCCACACGTCTTATCTCTCGTTATCTAATAGAATGTTCTACAGAAAATTTCACGGTATAGTTATACCTATATACATTTATGTACCAAAGAACACCTTTAGTTCACGAACAATATCGCCTGCTCCCATATAAAAATACACCTTTATTAACATGTTTTACTTTTCCCAGATCCTCATGAGTGCATTGGAGTTTCTAAAATATACCAATCTCGCGACTGGGTTTATAGGAGTCGCCAACGGCTTAGGAGATATGATATATAAGGTTTGTTGAATGAAAATATTTATTTTCTTGGCATTTTTATCTCTATCATGCTGAAATCGTTTTACACTGCTAAGCAAACAAATGTACGTGTTAATATTTTATTATTTATTAGTTATCTAGATCCATGAGCGATGAGAAAAACATCCGTCAACATTTCACAATTACACATTGCGTTAGGAAAAGGAGGCCTTTGTAGTTTATATTTAAAGTCACAGATATCGGACCGAATCAGGGAAGCATGGTGAACAGCCTTAACCCTACTACACAAACGGGGAGAATTATTTATTTTATCACTACAAATAATGTTTATTTTTCAGTATGTTACATATGGAGAAACACCGACTACCACCGAAGTGTTCCAATTCACCACATCTGCCCTATTTCTCGGCATCGGCGCCATGTCCAATCAAACCGCACAAGAAATAGTGCAAGATGCACAGGCTAACAAAATAAATGAAATTAGGGATTCATTGTCAAGTAACAACAAGAGGTAAGTGACTGGAGGTAATACAGATTGGTAATGTTTCGTTAGCTCAGTACTGCGGGTGCAATAATGAACTTAAAGTAAATAGTTGTAACTCTACGTCCATTAATCTTATCACATAGGTACTTCAAGATCAACTTACTGATAGACATATATTTAATAGCAATAAATTTCATTACAGAAAAATATTCGATAAAGTTACTGCTGAAACCCGACGAGTAAAGGGCACCATCGAAGGCAACACAGATGTAATAAAAGCTCTTAAAACAATCAAAAACAAAGATGACTTCTTCGGAAAACTGAAGTATATGAATAAATCAGTTAATAAGAATAAAGTTAGGATATCCTTGTCTTCAGATGGCAAAGTCTTAGTGAACAATCAATATAAAGTCAGTGTTTCAAAAATGTATCGGATTGGAGAGGAGGGTCGCAGCAAACTATTCTCTAAGTACGGACCTGCAAAGGTTACTACTAAAAATGCTCCAACAAGAATATATTCATCGTACTCCGTAGCAAGCTCTGCAAATGTTTCTATCAAAGAGCTAGCGTGCTCCATCCGCCCTGAAGAGATAATCAAAATTACTGCATTTATTATTCATTTGAGTAAGGCTGATCAAGATGTTATACTAGAGTTATTGTCCCACATAAGTGAACGATTACACGATGGATTTTTGTTGCTGTGTGCCGAACTGATCACATCTTTACTACCCTGCGAACTCGCTTTCATCGATTCTATTTTCCCTGATTGGAAAGCACGAATTCTTGTATTTGTATTCGATTATTTAAAATCCAAAGTGGGTGAGGATGAAAATGATAGTGAATTTATGTCTGTACTAAAATCCTTTATAAGAAATGGTAAAATAGACAAAAATCATTTATTGAAACTGAAGGAAAAGTTGTTGGAGTTCTTTTCAAAACAGAAAGAAAAAAAAGACTCTCGGAACAAAATGTTTGACGAAGATTACGTGTCCAAGTATCTTAACAGTTATAAAAAAATTCGGGTCGGACAAAGGTTGGCCGTAGGTCCTCATGTAATATTAATCAAACAGATCACATTAGATAGGCTAGAAACGTCGCTGCAAAAGTATTCGCAAGAAAAGTGCGATATGTTCATGGAATTATGTTTTAAAATTATATCAACTCTGACAAAAGACGAAGTGATCCGTTTAAATGCTATAAATCCAGACGAAGATGTAATAATGAGAACTTCAGTATTTTTACTTGAGAATTTTGAAAAATATAGTTTGGAGACGTCAACAGTAGACCCGAATATGGTATCATTGGCTAAACGTGAACTAATTGACTGGTGTGCTCGTCAGCGCGTCAGAAAACAAAAGACGTGTAACAAATGCAAAGGGATATCATATCATTCATAACTCAAGAGGACGAGGATAATATTTTATAGATTTACGTAATATTTTTATAGATATATTAGTAGGCGTACCTATAGCAACATTGTTTAAGTGCCTTATTTACTGATTTTTTTATAAGAATTATATCAATGTTATTACCTATATCAAAAATGCAATTAATGATATTAATGAAATATCAATGAAATCGGATGGAAAAAGCGACTTATAATTAACCTTAGAACATAAGTTTTCATTTTAATATTATATTTAAGTTGGTTGACTTACTTTTACTAGACTTAAGTTATTTGGTGCAATCGTTTTGTAATTTTACAGACAAAACGCTACAGAACGCTACAGGCAAATTCCCAGTGAAATTGTGTAATGTAAAACACCACTTTCTTCACTACATATTATAAAACAAAGTCCCCTGTCGCGTCTGTCTGTCTGTTCGCAATAAACTCAAAAACTACGGGATGGATTATCATACGGTTTTCACCCATAGACAGCTTGATTCATGAGGATAGTTTAGGTGTATAATTCATTATGGTTTTATGTAAATTGGCTATTGACGCTGATTGTTGATGTCGGAAAAAATCATGCCGATCTTTACTGGCGTGCGCCGCCTAAATGCTCGACGCAACAGGCTGATACGACACTACGACAGAAAAAAAATACCCGTGCGAAGCCGGGACGGGACGCTAGTATTAGATATAAGACTGAAGATATATTGACTTAATAAATGCTGAAACTGTCCTGAATTCATCTTGCAAAGAAAATAGACAGACACAGGGACCGTAATTATATTATAATTATTAATTAAGAACTGTAATGTTTATGAACGTATGTGTTGATTTTGTCAATTTACACCATGCCAGAAGGGCAAAAAAAAATGAAAGATAATCAAGTTTTTTTTTAAGATAACCGATTTATTGATAGAAAATAATATATATGGATATTAAAATGTTAAATTGTTACATTATTATTTTATTGTGGCAGTGATCTCAGCAAATGTTCTTTGTCACGTTCCTCGGTTGATGGTGGTGGATTATACTCGAAAAATTTCGCTATAAAGTACCTGAAAATGTATATCAAAAGCACCTTAACTAATAATTATCATTATACGATAAAAAAACATTTCCAAAAGCCTACAACGTTATCGTCTCAGGTGAACCGCCGATTTATACGTCGAAAGAGGGAACGTAGCTTGTAACTACTTACTAACTAGGATCCCCGGTCCAATATAAGCTGTTCAGTTAGTTATATGTAGAGATCAAGAATAAGCATCGTTAGCTCGCACATGCATACCTATATATGTATATTTCAGAGCAATGCACTTGTGGCGGTTTGATACCCCCAAGAGAGATTTTTGAGTGGTAAGAAGTACTTGAAACATAAATAAATTGGCCTCTATAAATAAATTGGGAACCTTCGATCCCAACCTACCAAAAAATATACACATACCAGACCAGAATCTCGACGGTGATGAGCAAGGCAGCGGCAGCGGTTTGAACAGCAACCCGGGCTGGTTCAGCGGAACCGCGCAGAGCGGCGGCAAGCATCGCGTCACTGGCATCTGACGCTGTTTCTAACGCAGCCACCAGCAACGCCGGCGCCGCCAGCCAGCGAGCACCTCTACGCCACCAGGATTGCTTCGATACAAAAAACATTCACGTATGCTATTGTTGTCCAATTGTCGATGTAGGGGTAGCTACAAAGCTGAAATGGAACTGAACAGGTCATATGAGTACTAGTAGTAATACGTGAGATCCTCAGGTGCACCCTGGGCAGCCTCGCTGCCACCATTGCTGAATAGCTAATCTTTCTACGACTGCATAGACGACTCCAATAAAGCTCTAGTCGACACGCCAGAAGAAGAGGCCATATTTGCCGAATGTCTGATGATCACCGGACCAAATTATCATCCTGGGTGGATGACAGTTTAGCCTTCCATTCGGATTCAGCCCGCACCTCTGACTTTTCTGAGTCATGCGTATCAGAAATTGATTATCACTTGCGTTAACAACGGTGATGGAAAACATTATTAAGAAACCCGCGCACGCGCGTGGCCTCCGTTAAGTTTGCGATCGTATTTGTAGTCCACCAAACTGCACCAGGCCAGCGCTGTGGATTGAGTTTTTGAGTTTGAGGTTTTTTTTTTAACTTTGCCCCACCTTAGGAATAATTCCTGTATCGTGGGTGCGTTTACAAAAACGTATATTCACATACACAAACACCCAGACGCGAAACAATTATCTGTAGATCATACAAATATTTGTTCCGTGCGGGGATCGAACCCGCGACACGTTGCGCTGAAAGCTAATCGCTTCGCTATTGCTACAATCCTGTCGTCGGATTAAGTGCAGTGGGAGATTCATAGGCTGAAAGATATTATATATACCTTAGACATTACAGCCACTAAGAGAAGTAGCGAAGTTGTTGCGGTGACAAATGCACTGAGCTTGCCGTAACCCATCACAAGGCGAATTGTTGGTTTAGTAATTCTGTAATATTGTTTGGAACGCTAACTTCAACAAATATCTTCATTAGAAATGGGAAATAATATAAAAATAGGTATATAAATAAACTATGTATATCTATCAATTAAATATCTAGGAAATATATTTCGTGAGTAAATTTCAATAATGTCTGGTGAGCCTGTGTACTTATATCTTTGTTCGACTGTACCTATGAGGAGATTGTTTTAAAATTAAAGAAAGCTGGTTCAAAGAACCGCTTTGCGTTTCCAATCCAACAGGTTACACGTCGCCTTAACTGCGAAAACGTAGCAGATGATAAATTGACTCCTCTTTAGTAGATGTAGTCGTGAATAAAAGCCAGTTACCAAACTGATAACAATGATTACCGCCTAGCGAAGCTGACGTTGTTAAGCTTCTGTGCGACATCATCGTCGTCCAACTCTAGTTCGACCGGCTGCGACGCGAACGCGCACGCAGACATGGACACACCTAGAAGCGCAACTAGTAACGCTCGCAACTTTATTTTGAGTCCGTCTGAATTCTCGCCGCTGACGTGGGTTAACTGAAATTGCAAAATCAACTATTACTGAAATACGGCGCAGCCTGTCGCTGAGAGCCTGTTTAGGCCAGTTGGGCCCGTTCCACCTCTCTATAAATGCGAAATACCATTCAGTCATTAAGAAATCACGAAATCTGAAATATATGTAGATACGCTGTGTAAACATGCGTTAAGAGAGGATTTTTCCAAATTAATAGGGGTTCTAAGAATGTATGAATGTATTTTTTACCTATGCTCACAAATAAAATATGTCTATGTCTATGAAAAATATTTCTGGGCGGACGCAATCCCGTGAACTGCTTGTATATTAATAGAAATGCAATTAGCAACACAACTTTTGCTGCATAGTGCTCCTTACAGGTAACCTACCCACCGTGTTAGGGCATCCACGTAAACCCTCATGATTTGAGTAGCCCTATCGTAAAGAAGATTAACTTATCAAATGAAAAGGTCGGGTCGAGTGTCATTAGCATTGCCAAGCACTCAGTGGTTCAGTCGTCTGTTTGTTACCAAATTTAACCGCATTTTTTTCAAATCTTGCACCTATTTGGATGACCCAAAGAATGTAAATAGAAGATAAAGATGATGAGAAAAGTGAATTGTTAAAGTTGTTCATTCTTACAGCATTCGCGTGATTCTCATGTTTGAGCCGAAGCTGATTCAGTAATGTATTACTTTCAGTTTCCATGCTTGTTCATTTCAACCACTAAACCATCATGGTAGCGGTCGCGGAAAAACTATAATAATATACATTCCATGAGTAACCACACGAATTTTCACGCAAAATGTTGTTTATTAAATGTAATTACATAATGTAGCACATATTATCGAGGTGTGAATAGGTAATGACAGCCGGATGACGCTCGTCATGTTCATTGCCAATGTCATGTCACAATTTTGATTTTTAAACCAGTACCTATCTGAGGACCTTAGAGAATTTATTTCGTCAGACTGTCTATTATTATTTTCACCGATAGGACCCTGACGTTCTTTGAGGGATGCGGTTCGATGCTTAGATCTGAGACAAGCCGGTTCACTTATGATGTTTCTGGTGATAAGAAATTGTGCAGATATATTGTATCATTACCCACTGAATCGTGGTTAGGACTTGCTTTACACGATGTATTCGTAAGTCAGGGCCAAAACCAATATGGGATCAATACTGCTTCCTAACTAAACGCGTCATACACCAATTGAGTTACCCCTCTTCCATAAAATAGGAATCTATCTTAAACTTTGCATATTGAGCATGTCAAAGGGTTAACAATAGGACCTTGTGAAATTAGAGCAGAACTCAGAAGTGTAACCTTGACCATGAAAGTGACTCAGTTGGTGCGTAGCATATCACTTATGCGCTACGAAAGCGTACCTCGCCTAGAAGCACATCATAATGCCGTAGCAGCTACAGCCGCGCAATTCCTTTCGTAGCGTTGGTTTACATTGGAAGGGACTAGTACAGGTGGTAGGAAAGTATTACTAGTAATGTAAGCGATCAAAAAACATAATCGATACGATTGCAGTCAATACGAGAAAATATTTAAGAAAAAAAGTTCTTTGTCCTTTTTTCCTTCTAATTAACATTTTTTTTCCACCAAAAATCTGGTGTAGATTTATGAAGCACACAAAAAAATCTTAAATAGTATGTACTATGATTTTATAAAGATAAAGAAACAATCACAAGTCACATATACAGAGGTACTGTCTGAATACACAAAACTCTTGAAGCCAGTTGAAGGTCATCAGCATGATAGCAGGTACTTTGTGGGTCAGCTTCCCGATCGCCTTTATGTTCACAGGTGCCAGCAGCAGAAGGGCATTGAGAATCTTTACAGCGACAATAACTAACTGACCAGCCATATGAGGAAGAAACAAAGATGGATTTTCCTGCAAAAAGATAATCTCTGGTAAAACGTTATAGGAAGCTAGCGAAGCGACCTACCTCTAATAATAATAATAAATATATATACAAAGCATCCCGCTTATATTGGCCACACTTCGTCGATATCATTATTGAGTGTCATGTAATAGGGGGTGAATCTATAGCCATCTACCGGGCACTATTCCAAACTCCGAGCTGCACTTATGGATTAAAAAAAAAAACCAATAACACTTTGCAAGACACGGGAATCGAATCCAAGACCTGCCACCTAACAATCTCACACGCGGCCACTAAACTTACAAGTGAAACCAACTAATAATAACCCATTTAACCTATTACTGTCCAATGCCTCTTTGTTCAGTCTTGCGTCAAATCATCTTTATCATCGAGCCATCGTCGCAACATCATTCTACTAGTAAAGACCAATCTCTAAAAAATAATCGTACTGTCAGGCATCCAACTATCAGACAGGCATATTGGATCAAGCCCATAGCCGTAGCGATGATCTTCAAGTCATGGACGAGCATGAAGTGCTGATCTTCTGGAAGCACAGTTTTGGAGGCAATCAAATCGGGCGGTGATTCTCCTAGGTGTTTTCTTAAATGATTTGCACTTATCACCTGCAACAAATGTTAGATCAATTAATCTATTCGATCTATACACTGGCTCTAGACCAATAGAATTGGAATAAGGGGAGGCCTTTGCCCAGCAGTGGGATTATGCAAGCTAACAGTAACAATTATGGTGTGTAGATGATAGTGTCTCATTAAAGTTCAATGGAGGGAGAGAGCTTGGGAAAGTCTTAAGTTCGATAACACTTAACCTTCATATAGCTGAATTTAATGTCATTCATGTGTGTGTCAAATAGATAATTCATACATATGTATAATGGATGTAGGTGGAAAGATAATTTGTCAGCATTAAAATCTATCCGCATTGCTTTGGAAATTTTTGGTTAGGCCTATTTTGATGTAGTTCGAAATTCGCTGGACACGAACGTTGAGCAGTCGTCCGCCATCAATATCGCAGATAGACTAGTTAGACTAGTGGCCTTCGATGTTTAATTTAGTTAGAGGGTACGCATTATAAGTAGATCCTTGTAACCGGAGGGGTGCCCAAAGTTTTTAGACAAGGTAGGCAGAAAATTTTACAAGCTTACTTACCAAAAATACCTCAACAAGGTGACGAACCAATACCAACATGTAGTATGTTGGTATTGGTTCGTCACCTTGTCGATTAAATAATGATGTATCTAATTTGCCACCTCAAATATCTTATAATAAATATTTATCTGAGTTATGTAGGATAGGCAGTGTCTTTTTTTCTTTATGAACCGTACGCCACTGCAATGTTTGGCCTGAATTTGGTTGCGCATAGCCTTCGGTGTTTAGTGTAATATTCGTCACGTATTAAGAGCGTTTACGCCGCGCGGTGGCGAGCGAAATTAGGTATTTACAGCGCTCGACCGCTCACCCGCTTGTGTGTGTGCGTGCGGACTGTGAGGAGGCAATGCTTAAAGCGCGCGCTGGCGATGTTGATCCTTTTTGCCTTTTTGGTATTTTTTAGTTTATTATCATTTATTTTGTATTGTAGTTTTTAGTATTTGTTTATTAACATGAGCTAATAGTTATTAGTACCTAGATATTACGATATATTTTCATAATACGATAATATCGACACCGGAAATATGAATTAATGTAAGGGACAAATTGTCGAAAATTAGTTATATAAACAGTTTTACTCAGAAAATTCCGCTCTATCGATTGGTATATTTATTTTTAATTTTTGAGATCTTTAAAAAAATATAAATAATAAGGCAATTGCATAGCATGATTATAAATACTCATGCAGATATACAACAAATTCAACCTTAAATCCAAACAGCAAGCTTCAAATTTGTATATTACATACGTTTAGCGTAACTCTAAAACCGAAATAAAATAGTTATACAAAGGTATTATACCCTAAATAATTACAAAACTTAATAGCCTTTACATTAAATTTAAACATGATTTAAAGATTTTTCTGATAATAAATTGCCTTAATCGCTGATGAAAATAATTTTTCCCTTACAGTAATGGCTATATCTGAAACTAAAAGAGTTATTGAAATCCTGTTTTTATAGGAAAAATAGAGCGCAAAAATATAAGAATAATGGTATATTTACTATTATGATACCATTAAAGTTGAAAGAAATACAAGGTTTTATCCATTTTTTTTTAGTTTTTATTTTTTATTTTTTTGATTTCCTAAAACTTGCATTTTGTCCCTTACAGTAATTCATATTTCCGGTGGCGAATTATTATATCAATAATCAAGATACATATTGTGTACATTATTTATTATTTTATTTATTTTGAGCTGTTTAAATTAATACAAATTCCTAAACTCAAACACGGTGGATATAGTTTCTAAAAGCACCTCACAACCTCATCATCAGGTTATCGGCACTATACTAAATCAAACAAACCTAAAAACCGTAGTTCTACTGTAAACAATAACCGAGGTCCTGTAATCACCTCCCATCATCATCAGGTCATCGGCAGCAGTTAGGATAAGAGTACCTATCGAGACAAAAGAAACAAGCTTATACGCGGTGGTTCTATTATGAATAGTAACCGAGTTCCTGTAAATACCTCCCATCATCATCATCAGGTCATCAGCATTAGTTAGGATAAAAGGACCTATCGAGACAAATGAAATAAGCCTAAACACGATGGTTCTACTATAAACAGTAACCGAGTTCTTGTAAACACCTCCCATCATCATCATCATCATCATCAGGTCTTCGGCACTAGTTAGGATAAAAGTACCTATCCAGACAAATTAAACAAGTCTAAACACGGTGGTTCTACTATAAACAGTACCCGAGTTCCTGTAATCACCTTTCATCATCATCATCATTATCATCAGGTCATTAGAAATAGGATAAAAGTACCTATGGAGACAAATTAAACAAGCCTAAACACGATGGTTCTATTATGAACAGTAACCGAGTTCCTGTAAACACTTTCGATCATCATCAGCATCATCAGGGCATCAGCACTAGTTAGGATAAAAGTACGGATCGAGACAAATGAAACAAGCCTAAACACGGTGGTTCTACTATAAACCGTTACCGAGTTCCTGTAACCTTCAGGATCCATCATCAGGTCTTCGATGCCATCGGCTCCACCATCATGTCTCCTCACCAAGAAGTATAAGAGGACTATGAAAAATTATTGTACAAATTTTCATAAAAAGTCGTCAAAAATAATTCAACTGTTTACTTCTACCCAAAGTATCAATATGTTTTGGACTAGATTTATTCCAATTTATTCATTCAGAATCGTAATATTTTTGTCGAAAAAACGGAGCGCAGAGCGACATGTCCTTACCCTAGAAAGCCTCGGCGGGCACTGATCTCGCGCCGAGTTGCGGGTCAGTTTATATGGTACTTTTAAAAATTATTTTAAAAATAGTTTATTACATTTTTGAATAATTTTTTTTTGCCTTATTGTAGAGGACATATTCTAGTAATGTAAAAAAAATATAATATGTAATTTAGCCATCATTAAGTTTGTCAAAATTGGCCTTGAAAATGCCTAAAAATATATCATTTACGCTATGTTGTTTCGTAATTTACTTTAGAATAATAATAATTATTAAAAATGTCGTCTACTAGATTTGTATACGAGTATATATGTATTCTAAAAACCGTTATTTTATGCTTTTATTTCATATACTTTGCCAGGTATCGAAGGATGAAGTAGTCATGTTTCGTAATTTTTACGAAACATGGTGTCAAACAATAGCCCTAGTATATATAATTATTAAAAAAATTAAAAATGTTTTGTATTAGATTTGTTCTTTACAAAATTTCCTATTAAATGGACAGCAATTTTGATATATGATCTATACAATTTAACGAAGTAATTTCAGGATGAAAAATGCCAATAACGGACCGTACGGCGTAAAGGCTCTTAATTAGAACACTATAGTAACACGAAATGTTCGGTAACACTTGGTGGAGACCATTCAAATGATCACCACGTGGAGGTAGTTGGCACAGGCGCAATCAGCTTATCTATCTAATTAACACCCGTACGCGATTATTGGTAAGTGTTTTAGTTATATAATTATGCAGAATCGGGAAGATCGCTAATCCCTTTACGTTTGATACAATGTCAAAAAAGCAACCCCCTAATGCATTATTTTTTTTAGTCGGAACAAGTGATTCAATATAGTTTATCTAAGTATCCCAACCCCTTTCAGGTATTTAATAAAGGCGTGATGTTATATGTGCTTGTAAACGCGCCCACTATTCAAGAATAGTGCCAAGTAATATATAAAAGGAAAAAAATATCGTTATCACTTACAAAACCAAGTATTCCATACAAGTATGTATAGAAAATGCTCAAGCAAAATGTTGGGTGGTGGCAAAACATTCGTGTGCGCCCAAGGTACGGTTTTAACAAAGGAGCTAATACTAAGTTAAACGGCAACTTCATCTCGATATCTGTAATCAAGCAATGGATTTATTTGTATTATTAACATTATTATATATTTTTTATAGTACAATGGATGTCACTGTCAAATCCAAAGAGCTTATATCCATGGGGGTATAGACTATAGGCAAGTTAAAACCTTTTTATTAAGTAGATAAGGATAAAGATATTAAGGATCTGATCACCAAATTAAGTAGATATCTCTAGACAAGTACTACCCTGGTTCAAACGAAAGGATTATCAAAGATTTGATCCATATTTGATCAAAATGCTTGTCTCTTAATAATAATAATAATAAAATCTTTATTATTACCAAAAAAAATCTCAATTTTTACATTTTTAGGATCATGGCTATGTGGGCCAGAGCATAAAGACCCTGACTTCTAAACTAGGAAAAACCTGTATCTTAGAAGTCAGAATAGATCAGTCAGAATAGAGTCTTGATAGATGTCTGTGCTTCTCACTGTGCTTAATCTCTATGACAACCCCGCTCTTTTGTTGAATGACGGAGCAGCGTGTTTCCAACTCGTTTCTATGTTGTTAACGACGACAAATCATCGAAATAATATATTCAGCATGTTCAGTCCCTGTAGGAAATAAGATCCCTTTAACCGTCAAAAATACTCTTTATCGTGATACGAGAATAAGGGACGGTTCTCACTAAACGTAATGCTTGCGTAACTTAACGTTCACATGGTTCACATCATGCTGTGGAATAGGTATTTGCAGACTCTTATACTATATTTATCGTTGTAAGGGAAAGGAGACTTTTCTGCTGCTTCACAATGCCTGCCACATACGCTACTGCATTTTGTCAGCCAAGTATGAAGATATTTCGAACATTTCATCCACACAAACGAGCTTACTCAAAGTGAACTGTCTGAAAGATCCCTAGATAGAAATTTAGTTTTTGGCTTTCTCGCAATACGATTAATGAAGTAGGTATCTAATCATTTCAATTTCTCGTAGGTACACTAAATAAAACAAGTAATTATAAATTAGAACATTTTAATACTAAAATCGTCTAAATGCAGTACATTTTTCCACGCTAATTGAGTGAAACAATTGAAAATAGAAGAAATAGAAGAACATTAACAAACATTTACGTAAAGAAGAAATTATAACTAAAGTAAATAAATATTGTTGCAGTAGGTATCATCTTTAAACATTCCCGAACATTGCGTTAGAAGTGTATTTTGAATAGCAAATTTAGGGTGCATACGTTGACAACCGGCAGTGATCAAATTACCTAAAAATGGATGCAGCCTCCCAGAAGCGGCCACGAACATGCCTTCAGAGTCAAGAGCGAGAAGGTGAGTTGCGGTGTTGCCATATTTACCAGGTTTCCCAAACTCTGAAGATTTCGCATTTTGCCTAAAATCTGATCGGATTAACGGTTCCGGCAAAATATTTGTTGGTGCTATTCCATCGGCAAATACTGAGAAATCGTAAAACAAAACCACTTGAGGGCCTTCAGATTTATTGAACGATTCATTTTGTATTCCAGATTTATTCATTCCTCCCAATGTAGTAATACTGTCAATTTTATTGGAATTATTCATTTGAAAAACTCTTAAAGCATCATTTATGTTAGCCGTAAGTTTGTTTACATTAACATCAGCACTGGTCAACGTTTGATATTCGTTCTTCTTTAAATCAGAATCGTTCGTAGAATTTATAATTTCTACATAAATATTAGAAACATTATCAGTTTTATTATTTTGTTCGATTGTGGACGGCGGCGTAAGGACCTCACGTTTTTTTCTGTTTAAGACAGTCAGAGGTTCATTTGATGGCATGCCCTTTTCTGTAATAATTGGAGGCAACGGAAAACTTTTGGTTAAAAACGTTCTTGTCTCGTTCAGTATTTGATGAATTAATCCATAGAATATGGTGAGAAACTCATTTTCTTCTTCACGGTCAATTTTATTTAGTGTATTCGTATATTCTTCAACTTTAATTCCATCGTTATGTTGCTTTAATATTGCTGACATTCTTCTATCAACGTGTTGGCGACTGTTGAAATCATTGTTGAAAGTATTTAGGTCCATGCCCACTCCTCCGGTTTGCCAAACTGAGAAGATTCTCGCGTAAAACGGTATGAAAGAAAGTGGTATGGCTCTCCACTTGTACTTCAAAGGTGTCATAGCCATGTATTTGCTTAAATTCATAACTGTTATGTTAACATTCTGGTATCTCCTTTGAAAATCAGCAAGTTCGCGCTTGCTGTTATCATCCAGTTTAAGAAATACATTGGTGGTAGAACATGGAATCAGTTTATTGATAAACCTCGTGTGCCTTGGTCCTCGAAACGCAGTTTGTAGAGAATCGTCAATGAGAAAGAGAACGTGGAAATGGAGCAAGGGATACTGGGAAGCTATGTTTGACAAGTAATCGGCATAAAGCATAAAGGGCGCATAGCTTCCTCGCTGTACAATGTGATGAAAGTAGACATCGCTGGCCGGCTTGGAGTTGTTGCATTTAATTATCAAAACTGGCTGCCTTCGATATGCCTCCATGCCCAAGGCATAAAACACCAGGAAAGATATTCCGAGCAAGATCAAAGTCATCCAGCATGCCGAGATGTATTCTGAAAAAGAATTCGTTATTTACAAGAAACTGAAAACGTTAATTACAAAGATATTAAAAAGAAGGGAATTATTTTAGAATACCATCAAAACTGTACAAATGTAGATGATAAAACCTAAACAAATTTAAAAGTAATGTGGTTGGACGGTGAAACTGCATATTATTAGTAACCTGACCACTTAATATTGTTGTCTAAAGAGGCTGCCGTCTGGCCATCTAACAAACCGGCAAAAACATAGCTATTGAGGGGTTGCCGGGCAACCATATCACCGTTTTGAGGACTATCGGTACGATCATTAACATCAACCCACGTGAATACAAATAGTTCCTCACTCTTCATAAAAAACTGACTTAGCAGTTAGCTTATTGGAAATGGCCCAAAGAGCAGTGAAAGTGTTTACCAGGCCAGCGGACAAGCCAGGATTGTTTAGGAGAACAAGTGACTCCCCAGCCGGGAGCGACCAACGTCGGCGAAGACTGAGTGTGCACCCCACCATCGCCGCCACCTCCATCTACCTTCAGCAATGGATATTGTTCGTCCCGCTTTATCTGTGGAGCACGCTCCACCATTCTATATTCCTAAAAGAGTATTAAAATTATATACCATGCTAATACAATTATTAGTATTCAGAGACTTAAATGATGTATGTAGATAGCATAGGTTCTGATTAAAATAAAATGACGTTTTTGGTTCGAATCCAAATGTGTCCGCATAAGTGGGTCACGACTCATGCGCGGCACAGTCACCACTACTGCTCTAACGGTGAAGAGAAAAATCGGGAGAAAGCCGTCATGCCCTAGAAACGTTCGAAGATATCCACAATAGTCCTGCGCAAGCACTAATATACGCTCATGATCTAATTTTTGCTCTCGAGTATTTGTGGCAAAATTAAAAGTTCATAGTGACATTAAAGTCGTGGAAGTTTAACCAAGCAGAAATTGTTTTTAGTTCTCTATCATGCCTTAATTGCTTGTAACTTACAATCTTGAAACAGAACATATGTACATCGCTCAGCTATTTCACGTTACAGAAACATTTTTAAACGTTCTTAACCGCATATCTTTACTTACCTTACCCTGTTCTACAGAATATTATTTATTTATGTCTTTTAATTTAAAAATCCGATTAATCAACGTATGTGAAATATTCAAAACGGGAAAACGACATTTGCAACAAATTTTGAAGCCATTCCAATTTTAAAATAAACGTCAGTCGATTTTGTTTTTATTTTTACATTCAGTTTAATTTGTGATTTATTAGGATAAGAACCTACTTTTTATTTGCAGTACTGAAACTTTATTTTAAGCTATTCGGGCGCTATGCTGCATACCCATTCTGCGGAATTAAGCACGTCATGTAAAAGTCTCAATAACTTTTTGGTGACAAAACTTTAACTTAAGTATAGAAGTTTAATGAGCTGTAATGAGTCTGAATAATTGAGTAAGTGTTTTATATTCTATTGCTAGCTTGGCTTTACAAAGCGTACGTAACCAGAACGGTCATAGTTGCCGCACATTTACTTAGATTATCAAGTTTGCTAGGAGTGTCTGCCGTTTAAATGATTTTCATCTATATCATTACAAAAGAAATACCTATTTTTGTTCTCATATCCGTGACCTGCTAAATTGGCAAGATGTGTTCAGAGGAACCTAAGGGGTTCTATGTATGTATAAATTGTAGGATAATCACAAATCCAAAACTTTGCGACAACATTACTGATTCACCTTGTAGTTGAATGATTCATGCCGCGAACACATGGACGTGGCTATTAATTTGTGAGTCCTTGAAAATGACCCCTCTTCATTCGAACAATAACAGAAGACAATACATAACAATTTCATAATTCACCTTCACACATGCAAAGTCTGCAGAATTTAGTCACAATCGTAACTGCAAGACGTGAGACGAATCAGATGTTGAATCAACAAAATTATGGCGGAAAATGTAAACGTGCCGCGTTACACATTATATAGGAACTTACGTGCGTATTCAGTTAAATGTAATTCACCGAGTGTTAGGTCGCGACATGCGCTCTAAATCTAATTCATCAAAACATTTGTGATTTAATTCACAATAATATTTTCGTCAACTGGAAACTGTTGTTTACACCCAGGGGATTACCAATGACGGTAAGTGTTTACATTTGTAAAACATTTTATTCACGTTAGCAGTGCGGTCGTAAAAATTAAAAGTTAGCTAAAAAAATATAGTTAAAAGTGATTACACAGAAACGTAGATATCAATGCTATAAATAGATTAGTATTATTATTTAGTATATTTGTTTTTTTTTGTATCATACATAATGTACTTACAGAACTATTACAGAAGGATGACTAAAATAATTTGTTCGTGTTTTAATACCCCCGTAATATTAACGTCGTCGTCACCAATTGGTTTCCTAAGCTGAGTAGTAACAGTGTCTGCACTATTTTTGGAAGCAGTAAGAGAACAGGATGTTGAACGATAGACCGCTGTCCATTAGGAGCTTTTTGGGGTAATTAGGAGGTTCCGGGATATCCTACCGTGCTACTGGTGACGTTTATTTGAGGGAACTTGACGCATGTTCATCAAATTTCCAAGAATACCTATGCACCTACTTCCGTTCCGTCTTTTCTTGTCTGTTCTGTGAAAAACACATATTTATTCAGTATGATAAAATTAGTTTATCAATAAATCAATATACCTAGGGATGGATACCTAATACTACTCATCCACCAATCATAAAGCTTAGATGTGGCGTCTCAGTCTCATTACCGATACTCATAGCATACCCTCATTTTACTGGATTCAATGCATAAGAACTCATTAATTTTATAAAGTATTCAGACTCTTTCGTGACGCGTAAAAACACATTTGCCATTAAATTTCAAGTGATAAAATTAACACATGACGTTTGTGAATTTATCGAATATAATTTTATTTTTATTTTCTAAAATCGTACGTGCTTTACGTTGTAGAACTGTACGATTTATATTTTGATTTTGTTAATAGTAGAACCAATGGCAAGTGATGAGTGAATACTACAAAGAACAGCACCCATTACTATGTGAAGAAGTGTCGGATGAGGAGCACTACAGTCCTCGATATCATCGAAGGCTGCGCCCGACAAGTTATAGGGGACGGGCCAGGAATAATTTGAAAGGAGCGGCGTCAATTATCACGCGTTGGCCAGGTGAGAATTCTTACTTTTTTGGTTCCTTCCTACTGAATTCTATGTGTATACTCTTCTACAATACCGGCTCTAAGAAATTGAGATCATTCTTGATGAGCTTAATCCGACATGCAGTTTCATACTGTTTATACCACCATGAAAGACGCTCGGTAGGTTAGCCAAACACTTTTCTTCTTACTCACCGTTTGCTAGCACAGGTGAAGAAAGCTATTTTATGTAATTTTACTAATCTAATATATTTTTTATATCTTTTCAGATCATTGGTCGTCTTTTCTTGCATATTGGTGGATAGGACTCGGTATGATTAGTCTTATGACATTCATAGTTTATAACAGCTTGTTTGCATTTGCGATGTTACCTTCTGCTAACTTAAAGCCTACAGATATTATAATAGCTAATGAAATCGATGAAAGCACGCTGAAAACATCATCATTACCTGACGTATATATGCATATTTTCGTTAAACAAAATGAAGAGATACATTTCGATCAGTATATACCCTATATTGAAACAATTTCGAATAAATATCCAAAATTCAAATATCATTTAATCGTGGTAGTCAACGATACAAACTTAGGTTGGTTAAGTGCTGAAGAAAATAACGAAATAGCTTTGAATACGCTCTGGACAAAAGATCCCCAAAAAGAAACAACTATAAATTCCAACATAATCATTGAACATGTTACTTTATCATCATATATGGAAAACTCTCCTTTAAGAAAGTATTGGAGGACATTGCCATATCCGCTTATTGAATTTTTAGCACGCGCTGTTTCCATCTGGGACAAAGGAGGAGTAGCTTTTAATCCTATTATTTTGACACCTAAGTCTCAGCAAGCAATTTATACAGAGAAATTACAGAAACTGCTTAACAAATATGCGTATAATAATAAAATAGTAAGTGATTTCAAAATTATGAACAAACCCAATAAGACCTCAAAGAGAGAAAAGAAATTGAATAACATTCGGGATATTATAAATGCTTTGGAAAGAGACGATAATTCTATAAACGATTTTTCTCAGCAAACGCTTACAGAGGCAGAAAATTTAAAATCATCTATTTTAACCAGAAATGAACGTCATCTGCTTGCAGCAACAGAAACTGTAGCTAAAAATGAAACTGAAAAGAAAACTGGCCCACTAAATCATGTGAATATGCGTCGTATGAATCCTTATTCTACTGATAGCTATGCAAAAGAATCAAAACATGGAGCCATGTTAAATACTAATACTGAATCGACTAGAGCTTTAGAAGTTACCCATAATACAACGAAGTTGAGTCTGTTACCTTTATTTTTAGAATTCTTATTTCATAATAAACTTAATATGAAACCAAATCCTACAGAGGCAACAATTAAAAATAGGACACGCAAAAGTGTTATAGAAGTACCGAAAGCGGAAGATAAAAAAAGTTCTTTTTCAACACTTTCTTTGGACAGAGTGGACAAAAAAATACTTAATGACTACAAACCAGTTATTGTTTCAGCCGCAGGTATTTATAATAAATCTGAATATCCTAAGGCTACCATTGAAATACCCAGTAAAGAGATTGATGATAATTTGGGGATAAATCAACTTACGATTGATTTAAAAGGAAATATTATAGCAACTGATACAGCGTGTCATGCTTTCTTAGGTACAGTATTTAGCAATGCAGTTCGCCACAATGAAGAGGAAAGCGTAACAGATTTTATAATAGCTGAATTGACGATATTTTGTAAAGGACTTTTATCTTCGTGTATGGGTATTGACTTGATTTTACTATAATTGTATCTTTAATTATTATTATTTTAGGATTCTGTATTAAATTATTTTATATTACTTGTTTTTTTTTTTCGTTTTGTTAATTCTCAACAGTTAAGTAAAACTATATGATATGCAAATAATTTATTTCCTTGCTTATTTAAATTACATCGACTTACTTGCTAGTAAAATCGTGATCAAAATGTTGTTTTTATAGACAACGTTCAAACGTCCACAATATTTTGTTCACAAGTTTTAGTTTTTCTTAATATTATGGCAGCAAGAAGTATTGTTCGTAGAAAATGTTTTACAGACTAGATAATTATTTTATAAATTATGTAGAGAAAGTAAATAAATTGACTATGTCCGGAAAAAATACAGCACACGGTTAAATGTTACACATACAAATGAATTCATTAAGACTGTCGAATGAAAAACACATATGTCACTTATATAATTTTCAAAAATGTAGACATTAACGGTGTACAGTCATTTGCATAAAGTTACTTATAAGATGTATAGATGGATATGTATGTACAGTCAGCATCAAATATCAATCAAGTTAGCATACATTTTTAGAGGAACTATTAATTGAAATCTTGACTAATTTACATAAAAATAATTTTTAATTTATTTATTTTAACTAATAGTTTTAGAATAAACGTTTGAATTTCGCTACGTGTATTTATATTTTTGATGCTGACTGTACACATAATAAAATTCTTAAATCAAAAATATCTACCTACGTGAATATCTACGCAGTTTATAAAATAATTTCAGATGGGTTTACAGAGAACACCACTTCTACGAGTAAGTACACATATTTTGCACGTGACTGTACATATGCTCTAGGCAAGGCACTCTGTACCTCTGTACCTGTATTGAAAATGCCGCCTTACGCTGGCGTAAGGCGGCATTTTTGTATGTGTTTGTATTTTTGTATGTCATTCTTACAAATAATTTCTCATATTCTTAAAAATACTTCCACTTTTCTAATCGTTAAATTATATTGTACATAATATGCACAGTATGTATCACAAAAAAATGCCAGGGCTTATATTGATTGAATTTCACAACACTGTTTACTATGATGGAGCCACATTCCTTCTTTCCACTGGTATCTCCCATCTTCCTGTCCAGTTGTTCTGTGAACGTTTACAGTCTCTCACTCTATTTATCGGTTCACATCGTTTACTTATTGACCAATAAACGTAGCCTGTTGGACACTGATATACTAGACCTTTTAACTTATTGGATTGGTCGGTTTTACATTTAAGAAAAGCTGGAGAGCATTCACTATCCTTTTCAAACGAAAAGTAACCGGCACTACGACAGGCGTGACTTTCTCCAGTTACCACAATCTGAAAAAAATAGTTTATTTAGTTATCTAATTAAAATTTTTGAAACACCATTATTATAACTCTCGCAAAATTGACTGTAGGAAATTAATACTTACTGGTTCCTTGTAGTCTGTGTCTAATCTTTTAAATCTGCGTTTTTGCGCAATTTTCCCTTTACATTTTTTGTCCGCTTTGCTTTCTTCAACACATCGTGTTTGAGTTTCATCGTAAATGGTATTGTTAGGGCATGTAAATACTGCTATTTTTACATCATGAGTATCGTCATTTTCATCGCATTGATAGAATAAATTACAGTATTTAGGATGTCTTTTAAAAGAAGTTGGGCATACAAATAAATTTTGATTTTCATCCGTCTCTGGACATTTATTTTCTGATAAACTGTCATCTGTTCCATTTTCCGTTGTTGAACTTTCATTATTCTGTTCTGTAGTCGATTGTTGTGTGCTTGACCCTTCAGTGGTTGTTCCTTCACTGCTTGTTGATTCTTCAGTAGTACTTTGTTCGGATTGTTCAGTTGTAGTTGATTGTTGGGTAGTGGCCGATTCGGTGGTCGTAGAAGAGTGTTCTGTTGTAAGCTCACTAGTAGTAGATTGTTCCGTTGTAGTTTGTTCTGAAGTTGTAGATTGTTCAGAAGTAGTAGACTCTTGAGTTGTTTGTCCAGAAGTTGTTGATTGCTCAGTTGTTGTCTGTTCAGACGTAGTTGACTGTTGTGTCGTTGTTTGTTCAGATGTGGTAGTTGCTTGTGTCGTTGTTTGCTCTGAAGTCGTAGACAGTTGTGTGGTAGTCTGCTCTGAAGTGGTTGATTGTTGGGTAGTTTGCTCTGAAGTGGTAGATTGTTGTGTTGTTGTTTTCTCCGAAGTAATAGGCTGTTGTGTGGTTGTCTGTTCTGAAGTGGTTGATTGTTGAGTAGTTTGTTCTGAGGTGGTTGGTTGTTGAGTAGTTGGTTGTGAAGAGCTAGATTGTTGTGTCGTGGATTGGTCAGAAGTGGTAGATTGTTGTGTTGTCGTCTGTTCAGAAGTGGTTGATTCTTCTGTAGTCGTGGGTTCAGAAGTAGTCGACTGCTTATTAGTCGTCTGTTCAGATGTGGTAGTTTGTTCTGTACTTGATTGAGATGTAGACGATTTTTGTGTTGTAGTACTTTCTTCTATTGTGGAAGTTCCTTCAGTAGCCGGAGGTTGACTTTCACTTTGTGATTCAGAACCACTACAGTTACGAGGTGGATATACTGACTCTTCGTGATTACACGTTTCTACAGCTGGATCCCAAATTGTACCTTCACCACATTCAAAGTGATATACTGAAAATCTTTTTCCATCTCCATCCCAATCAACGCATCTGTAAAATTTCTTACAGTCGTTAGGGTTTGCATAATATCCTGCTTTATTACATGTCACATTTTGACTCACAGGTTTTTTGGATGTTTCTTCTTGAGAGCAGTTCGACGAACTCTGCGTACTTTCGGTTGTACTTGATGTACCTTCAGATGTGCTTGATGTAGCTTCAGATATATACGTACTTGATGTACCTTCCGTTAAACTACTAGATGACGAAACGGCCGTTGTCGTTGATGTTGTACTTCCGTCTTGATTTTGATTACATGAAGGATTTGCGACATCCTGTGGATGATTACAAGTGGTAACATCCTGATCCCAAATAGTACCTTCGCCGCAAGTGTAATCATATTTTGTGTATCCTCCTTTTCCATTGTCTACGCACCTATAAAACTTCTTGCAGTCTTGAGTATCTCCAAAGTAACCTTCATTGTCACAGGTGTTTTTATTTCCTGAAGTCGTATCATGACTAGATTCGGACGTTGTTGTTTTCATTGTACTTGAAGATGCTGTGGTTTGAGTATTTTCTTCATCATGCATGACGGGATATGTATCAGTGGCACCTTGACAAGTTTTGACTTGATCTATGTGATTGCACGCTTGAATATCAGAGTCCCATGCCGTGCCATCACCGCACGTAAAGTCATATTTTGTATAACTTCCTTGACCATTATCCACACATCTATAAAATTGTCTGCAATCATTTTCATTGGCATGAAATCCTTCCGATGTGCAATCATCGCTTCCTGAATGGGACGGCTTATTCGAATTTCCACTATCATATTCATCTTCTTGTTTGTCAACTGTCTGAGGTTTTAATGTAGAAGAAATCGTCTCATGAGCTTCGATTGTTTGTTGGTATCCCTCAGTTGTGAATGGTTTAGTGATTGTTTGGGAACTACAATTTGTATCACCGGTATCGTGATCGCAAGCTAATATATCTTGGACCCAAATTGTACCTTCGCCACAAGAAAATTCATATTTGGTATATCCTCCTTTATCGTTGCTTACACAACGAATAAATTTCTTACAATCATTAGGATCTGAAAAGAACCCTTCAGATGTGCATCGATTACTACTAGACGAAGATGATGATTCAGTTTTCTCCGTTGAATGTTGCGTTGAATGTTGCGGTATTGTCGCAGTAGATGAAATTTCATTAGAATTTTCTGGCTGGCTTTCAGTTGTCATAGAAGAACCAAGTGAAATACTACTTGAACAATTATTATTGCTTTGTGCATGGTTACATGCTTGTATCTCTTGGTCCCAAACAGTTCCATCCCCACAAGTAAATTCATATTTTGTGTAACTTCCTTTTCCGTTATCCACGCATCTATAAAACTTTCTACAATCATTTCGATCACCATAAAATCCTTCTGATGTGCATACTCTCGATGAAGCTTGTGGTTTATGAGTTGTATATTCATTTACATTCTGAACCGTAGATGAGCTAGTTATAGTTGTTGCTTCAGAATAAATTTCGTCATGTTGCGGAATGTGTGTAGTTGAACTACCTTCTTTTCCACTGCACATTTTATTAGATGTGTCATGGTCACATGCAACTATTTCCTGGTTCCAATAAGTTCCTTCGCCACACATAAATTCATATTTTGTGAATCCGCCACGACCATTATCAACGCATCTGTAAAACTTTTTGCAATCATTGTTACTGCCCATGAAACCTTCCTTATTACACATATCACTAATTTCATTGTCTGGATAATTTCCAACTGTGGAAGTGCTCGTTTTCTCGGTATACTGAGGATATCCTTGATCTGCTGATTCCGAGGTTAGTGAAACGTATGTTGTGCTCTCGTCTGGTGTATGTACTGGTTCGTGTCCAGTTTGACCGCAATCTTTTACCGCCCAGGCATGATTACAAGCTTCTATACTTTGATCCCACAATGTTCCTTCACCGCAACTGAATTCATAACGAATGAAACCACCCTTGCCATCATCCACGCAGCGATAGAATTTCTTACAATCATTTTTATCCCCAATAAATCCACTGTTTATGCAATTGTTACCTTCGCTTGTTTCTTTAGGACCCTCCGTTGTTGAAAGAGACGTTGAGCTTTGCGTAGTGAAATCAGACCCTGTGTCAACATTTGAGGGATAGCCATTATCAATTTCATCACTCAAGGTAGGACGATATTGAGTTGTAGTTTCGGGGTGATCATTAGAAGGTCCACCACCACACTTTTCTACCGCCCATGCATGGTTGCAAGCTTCAATTTTCTGATCCCATACAGTCCCCTCACCACAAGAAAATTCGTACTTCGTATAAGATCCATTTCCATTATCTACGCATCTGTAAAACTTTTTACAGTCATTGGCATCACCCATAAAACCACTATGAGTGCAAACATTGCTACCCGTAGACAATAACTCTGTAATCGTGGAAGTACTAGATGTTGTGCTAGGAATAGGTGTAGGTGAATTGGTATATTGGTCGGTTTCTGTTGAAGAACTACTACCTCCATCGTGATTGGATGTGGGTTTTGGCTGCGTAGTCGATTCCTGGTGGTCGACTATTGATCCACTGCCACCGCATTTTTCGACCGCCCAGGCATGATTACAAGCTTCAATCGTAGAATCCCATACTGTACCTTCACCACAGGTAAACTCATAACGAATAAAACCTCCCTGACCATTATCAACGCATCTATAAAACTTTTTACAATCATTGTCGTCCCCCATGAATCCACTAGATTGACAGTTACTACCTACACTATGGTCTATATTTGGTGGTTCAGTTGAAGTTGTAGTTGTTGTTGAAGTAAAACCATTGTTAGCAGATCCATAGCCTGTGTCGTAGTCATCATTTTGTGTTGCAGACGATTCAGTCGTTGAATGAGTAGCTATAGTACTTTGTGTATGGATAATAGAAAAAGTAGTTTGTCTGACAGTCGTTGTTTCCACTTTATTAATATCTGGAGACGCACCTCCACCACATTTTTTCACAGCCCATGCATGGTTACACGCTTCTAAATCCGGATCCCAAACGGTCCCTTCACCACATTTGAATTCGTATTTAGTAAAACTGCCTTTACCATTTTCAACGCATCTATAAAATAATTTGCAGTCATTTGCATCACCAATAAATCCACTAGATTGGCAATCTCCTGTTGAAGTAGATGTCGTAGTTGATGGACTCACAGTTGTTGAAGATGATGTAGTAGGGTCTTGATTTTGGTGTCCGTAACCACTATCTTCATTGTTTTCAGTATCAATAAGTTCTGAAGTCGTATGATAATTCTCAGTTGAAACTGTTGTGTAATAATTTTGTGTAGACTTAGATGTACTTACTGCAGCTTGTGTACTACTCGTCGTTTCAGAGGAACCTTTTCCACCACATTCTTTGACTGCCCAAGCATGATTACATGCTTCTATACTTTGGTCCCAAACTGTTCCCTCCCCACACGAAAATTCAAATTTAGTGTAACTTCCTCTTCCGTTATCAATGCATCTGTAAAACTTCTTACAGTCATTGGTATCACCCATGAAACCTGACTTATTACACTTATTACCGTCTTGTGCACCCACATGGGTCGTAGAAGGATGTGTAGAAGTTAAAGCTCCTTTCGTAGTTGATTGATGAATCTGTACCTGCGTTTGACTTGATTGTTGAGAATGATCAATTTGTAATTGTGTTTGTACGCCTTTGCCACTGTAATCAATTTGAGTTTGCGTCTGACTAACAGCTGATCCATGACTTATTTGAGTTTGGTTTTGCTTAACCCTAGAATCTTTATTTGGTTTAATACGATCACCATAGTGGATCTGAGTTTGGTTTTGTATTACTGATCCGTTACTAATTTGGGTTTGAGTCTGGGTAACTTTTGACCCATAACTTACTTGCAGTTGTTGTTGACTAGTTTTATGATATGTGCTTTCCTTTTGAGGAATTTCTGTGTTTGTAATTGTAAATAGAGTATTTGAGCTTAGATCTTTGTCACTTTGCTGGCTGGTTCTAACGCATCTGCTTCTCTTTACAGCCCAAGCATGATTACAACTCTGCGTGTCATCGTCCCATATCGTCGATTCACTACAAGAGAATTCATACCTCGTATAAGTTCCTCTTTGATTGGCCACACATCTATAAAACTTGCGACAATCATCACTGTCACCCATGAATCCATCTGAGGTACAAATATTGTCTCGAATGCTTATCTGAGGTTTAGTGAAAGTGATTGGTGGAGAAGTTGCTTTAGGCACTTCAGTATGTTGTTGATGAGTTACTGTATGATCCGTTAACGTGTAACCTATTGATGATCCCCATTGATATGAACCCGTAGAAACTTCTGGTATTTGGCGTTTTGTAGATGTGTTTATTGTAGAGCTAGCAGCTACCCAAGGCTTTTCAGTCGTTATTATAGATGCCTTAGCTCCAGTTGTACTTTCTACTGGTATAGGTTGGTTATATATTGGTTTACTAATTATTGGAGATGGTATCTCATGCTGGATTCCTTCGATTTCATTGTTATTTATACGATCAACTACGGGTGGTACTGATATGCCACCACATTCTGAGCGTTTTGTACTTCCGGGATGATTACAGACTTCTGTCTCAGGATCATAAACAGTTCCAGGTCCACATTGAAACTGAAATAAAACAAGATTTTTACCATATATATCTAAAAATTATTAATAAAGGAAAATATAAAAAAAATACGTAGTAGAGTTTGTTATAGCCAGATGCTGACTGATTTGGTCAAGCTAGCTTAAGCGTTTAAATAAACTGGCTCAATCTTGTTCTCCTAGAACACCGACAACGAACGGAATATGTAATAAGATTGGATGTCTCCTTAAGAAGACAGTGGAAAAGACGTCATCATCTCCTCTGATGTTTACGATTCACAAGCCTGTTTGCCTACTTCATTATATAAAGGCCTCTCTTGCCTTGTTCAAATGAATAAAACTTACCCTGAAAACCGTATATTTGCCGTTTCCAGACTTCATACAACGATAGAATACTGCGCACTCGTGGGGATCTGCTTGAAAACCTTCGCCGGTGCACAAAATGGGTTCAGGTCTTGTGCCTGAGTAAAGTTTAACTATTCTACCCGTAACTCGAGATTGTCGGCGTTCGTGTGTTGTTTCTGAAATTTTTTAAGATATCTGTGTAAAGTTCTATGTATTTTTACCAAGTCCTTTAAGAATTTCATTGAAAATAGTAATTATTTGAATTGGGAGGGTTTTTATTGAGTTATTATGCGAATGTTAATGGGCCGTGACTTATAACAACAATTAGTTCTACGAAAGCCCTATTAAATTAGATTATTTTTTTCCAAGACACTAGAAACACAGAACATAGTTAGGCTACGATAAGATTTAGACCCAGATGAGGATAATAGCATAGATACTCTTTTGTGCTAATAACAATATAGTGCGACGAAACGCCAATCCATTTACAAGGCGAATGAATACTATAATTCTCACACAAAACGAATATTTTGTCGAAGAGGAGCGTTCTAGCAATTCAACAAACATGCAATTAAGGAGTAGTATCTACTACACTATGCATACGAATCCTATGAACATTAATCCAAATAAAGAGGACACAGTACCTAAAGTAGCACAATTATTACATTATTATTAAGTATTGATCTATACACAAACCATTGGTATTGCTATCTGTTGCCTCAGCAATAGAAATAAGTAGTAAGAATGTGAATATGTTGCAATATCTTTTGAAGGAAATATCCATGATGAGGTGCTTATTATAAGTTGTAGATCATTTTTATTACCGCCACCTGAAACAAAGATAAAATATAACTTTTGGGAAAATATTCTAATAACATTACATTTTCATTAAACCACTAGTGAATGAGTCATATAACGCAATAGAAAGATAAAACACGTAATAAAAAATCAAGAATAATTTGCGTGAATTAAACAAAGACAAATTTTTTATTCATTAGTCACTCAGTTTATTAATATGGAATTCTTATCAAGAAGTACTTTATTAAAGCACCTACACGGCAGTTCACTGTGTACATAAATCTCTTCTATGAAAATATATTGTAGTGAAAGCTCTGATCATGCATGTAAGAACTCAGTATTTTCACCGATTGGTCATTTAAATAAAATTACATATAATTATTTTTACATATAAATAAAATTGATGTGTCTGTTTGTAATATTGAAATAACCGTTTTTTACTACATGCATATGAATATATATACGGCACATACACCAAAATAACATTTTTTACAATTTTTGTCTGTCTGTCTGTCTGTCTGTTTGTATAGGCTAATCTCTGAAATGGCTGGACCGATTTTGACGGGACTTTTATTGGCAGGTAGCTGATGTAATAAGGAGTAACTTAGGCTACTTTTATTTTAGAAACATTCTTTTATTTAAGAAAAAAATAGGGTTAAGTGCATTTGATCTTCTTAACTTCACGTAACTTTTATGTTTTTTTTTTAAATGGCGTTTCACACTAAAAAATACATTGTTAAGTTCCGACATCCACGCGAACGAAGTCGCGGGCACAGCTAGTAAACAATATTTTTGCATGTGAATCATTACTTATACTCGCCATCAATACGCGTTGGGTTTTAACTGAATATGTGGTTCGATTACGAGTATTATTTCATCTTAAGACACTCGGCATTGCAAAGCGACACCTTTACATAAGTAGTAACAGGTGCTATTTTTATGATATTTTTATTAAATAAAAATATGAAATTTTCATAATGTGCATCTTTTTTATTATAGACCTTACAGTTATAGCCACTAAAACTGGGTCAAGTTATTGAATAGTGTGTTGTGTGGTTCCATGCAGAAGCGTATCCAAAGTACCTACATGCAGTTGCAGTGATCTAACAGGGTACATATATAGTACTAATGTAATATTTATTTTAGATCAACGTAGCTATACCATTTGTCAATAAAGAATTCATATGAAAAGAAAAACGTAACGACATTGATTCAAATTTTGCATATTGGTAGTCAGCCTTGAATAGGAAGCCGTCTCCAATGTGGGTTAGGAAAGCCGTAAGCTATTGGTGACATATCATGAAGGTTAGTGGTATAATACAAACTATGAAACTAGATGACTGTATGAAAAATAAATTCTGAAATCTTGTTCGGTAAATAGATTTCCTTCTAAAAACTCAGCAAAACTTTATCATTTGCTTATCTTTGGCGTTTTCAATTTTTTATTTATAAAAATTACACTATAGGTATGTCAATGACAATTAAAAACTATGACGTCACGCTTTTGTATTCCAAACATTTTTAGAACATAATGTCGTTTTTGACAGTTCATAAAAAGTAACTCAAATGACTAGTAGTCATCTACCGTATTGCAACAAATAACTTGCGTGATATTGTGTGATCAGATTATATGAGACTTGTCACTGAATCATTCATCGTTGTGTAAAATTTCCTGCAAACATGCAACCAAACAGGCCATATGACAATGGCACACATTACAATCTAAATAATTAGGGATACTAACCAATACTAACAGATAATTTTAATACCAAAAAAGTAACATTAAATAACTGTGAATAATTAAGGTAACGAAACAGCATTCAAATATTCTTAAATTATAGAAGGCTCTCCTGGACTCAAACCCAGACTGATTTGTTTGGGGATGCATGTTTTTTTTATCAGAATGCATGAAGTTTTGTGAGCAGAATACATGAGTGTGTTACTGATTTTTACTTAATTGTAGATACTTATTGCCTACAACTTCCTCTGAGTTTTATTTTTTTGTTTTCTGAATCCCGACAACACCCCACCTACCAGCCATAGCTAAAAACCATCCAGGTGGCCCCATAAGTACCAAAAAAATCAGCAATTTCGATCAAGCCGTTTAAGAGAAGAAGAATTATTTATTGTAGGCCCTCTTGCGACACTCGGAAATGAGATGGCCCGGGTTTTTGCAATAGTTACAGATTTTGTTATTCGGTCTATAGGTCGGTCTTTCCTGACTCATCGGTGCTCTATACAAAGATGGCAGTAACAAATTTTGTTCAATGAATAAATAAATAGGGTAATACCACCAATTCAAAAAGAGAAAATAACCTTATTCAAAATGGGTTAAAAATAAATTTTATCGCCTGCTTATCTTATACACGATGTATGTAATGATACAACTGAGTGGAACGAGTTACATTTACTACTGCTGTCGTGGGCGATAACCAGTTAACTACTAACTTGTTGTGTACTCAATACTTATTATTCACCCTAGCATTTTCTAATTATGCATCAACTTCCAGCCTAAACAAATACCGTTTTTCGCCGCACATTTTCCGCAGTCCACTGTTGGGCAATTAGACAAAGAGTCATAGACCTCCCTAAATTGCACTACAAAACCACATTGAGGTATTTACACCTAAGGAATATATTTTTTTAAATCAACCTCTAAAGGCTTGAAACTGGGGTACAGAGTTTGTATAAAAAAAAATCGATGAGGAGGCAATTTGTTTATTAGAGAATAACGAGTTTATTTTTTTCTTTCTAACCATAAATACTAACTGGCACTTAAACCCAGAATTAAATACCGTTATACTTATAACATTTTTAAATAGACAGGATGCAAAACAATCTAGAAGTATTTTAATGATTCAATAAACAAAAAATAGAAGTATTAATACCACCCATAGCTTTAATTTCTATTCAGAATACATCTTAACTGGCAGTTATGTAAGCTACCATATTATTAAATGAAACTTAATAGCAGTTAATCTCAGCTATGTTTACTATTACTTTTTTGCGCATATCATAAAAAAGTGTAAAAGTAGCACGTTAGGTTATGTAGATGCTCATTCGCCAAGAATGCCCAACGATTCCTCGGGCATTTTTCTAAAGGTCATATGTGAATAACCACGTAGCCTTCATAAGAATAAATTGATCGCCGTACTCAGCTAGTTCGTTGGCATTAATAATTACAACTGGAGTTGTTGAAAATAAGGCAAAACGATGATACAGCCAGGGCAAGTTCTTTTTATATCAGCTTGTACACTGTCATTACCAGGAATGTATGACGCGGGTTATGCAAAGCAAATGGGCAGCATACCAACGAGACAAAAAACTAAATATAAACTTAATTGAAATGATATAAGTACGTATAATCTATGTACTGCATGGTATGTGTAAAAAGGTTTTTTTCTGGAAATTAAAAATGATGGGTGGCCGTAATTTTTAATTAGCGTAAAAAATGCAAGGGCTTGCTAATTATTCTCAGCTTTTATTATAATATGACCATCTCTGTCGTGTCATCCTATCCCAACTACTGGGTCGAAATGGGTAATTTTTCAAGATTTCAGTGTTGATCCAATAATAAAAGTTGTGTAGAATATTGAGCAAAGCATGCTCTGTTTTTTAAAATATAAGGCAGTTTAATTGGTTTATAACAAGATTTAACACCAAGTGGGATTATGGTCAGACTAAGGCCTGACCTCTAACAATATAATTATTAAAAATACAAGAAGTTTATAAATCTGGGGTTTAGATAACTGACATTGATTAATGACGGAATCTATCACCTATTTTTAATCATTTCAATACCATTCTCTTCAAGTATTTGCCCAGTCCAACTTTGCAATGCAGTGTCCTTTTGGCTATTTAGCTAGATGAAGCCTCAAAATTATTAAGACATTCATAAAATGTATTGCTAACACACTGACATAATCAAAGCTTAACGCATAGCATATTATAACTATAAACAGAATGCAAATGGTCCAATAAACTTTTGCTTTCGATTAACTAATGTAACATTTAGACGAGCGAGACAGCTGGTGCCAATAATTTACTACCGCAACTATTGAAGGGCGCTATGAAAAACAGGTTTCTTGAAGATTCCCTTTCCAGCAGTTGTGGTAAGACTGGACTGCATTCTTGTGGTCGCCACCTCGATTGAGTCCCGATATTAACGTCTAGAAATAAATTGACAAACCTTAGTGTAAACTGCCAGCGTTTATCGGGCTAAGTTTAAAAGATGTAATTTATGTTGGCTACATATGTTATTGTTATCAGAACATTGTGGAAAAGGATGTTGTTACATATAAGAGTTGGCCTGCTGATACTCGTGCAAGAAACGTGTAAGGTCGAAGTGCAATATTTTTGCAATAAAATCAATTTTTCACATGAAGTCTGGATGGATTATATAAAAAAATGCATCTAACGAATTACAGTCAACCCAAAACTTAGAATTTGATGACACTGGATCGGACGATTTTGTGCCAAACCAGCAAGAGCAACAAACTCATTGAGACTGATCATTTAAAGCTGTATGTACCTATCAGTACAGAGCTCAACAGTCGTAGAACAAAACTAATCCCGAGAGAAAACTTAGGCAATAACATAGAAAGTTCATCGAATATAAAGAAACAATAGAACAAAAGGACTCTCCGTGTACTACGTGGGATACAAGATTATCTTCATAAGTTCTGTGGTTGAAGATCACATCCTATCAGCATCTTGCGGTTAGCTAGCAAAAAGGGATCGTGCATCATCGATTTCCTGTATTATTTCCTTTATAACTATTATGTGGTGTGTACTACAAGTCATCATCAGTATCGGGAAACTTCTGAAGCACAATGGCGCATCTAACCTCGTGTTTAGCTTTTAATTAATTACAAAATTGCCTGTCTAATTGAAGGTGCTAAATATATTTTCTAAAGAGTTACCAAATTTGCCAAAAAAAAAGTTAAACTGAAGTGATAAAATGGAACTGACGTGACAAGAACGGAAAAATTTCCGTATATATATTCCGTATCCTATATATATTCCGTAAGTTTCATGTACCAAAGAGATAACTTCAACAAATGCAAATAAATAAAGTGGAATGTAGTTATAGTCGTAAATCCTACTAATCCTATTCTACTAATATTATACATCCTACTAATATTATAATATTATAAATCTAAAAGTTTGTGAGAATGGATGGATGGATATTTGTTACTCAATCACGCCAGAACGGATCTGGTTGAAATTTGGCACAGAGATAGATTATTGTCTGGAATAGCACATAGACTGTACGGGTTCGTAAACCACGCGGGCGAAGCAGCGGGCGGAAGCTAGTTATTTATATGTAACCTATAAGATCACGAAGGACACATAAACTAGGTGGATAAATAAAACATATGGGAATAATTAACATTACTATTGGGAATATAAGAAATGCCGACATCATGGGGGAAATTAATACCTGATGCCTGACAGGGTGTCTACTAGTAATCTTAGTTCTAAGCTACGCACTTAGAATAATAGAAGCTGATAATAGGGACATAAGCGAAGGGAAGTCAACCTCACCTGCATGCGGTCACACAGTAACTAATAGTAGGTACATACACGCGGTACACTTTGATATATGGACTATCAAGAATAGGATGGATGGGATAGGTATGTGAGAGCTTATAACATTTTACATTCGTGAAGAGAACACTCAAACAAACAAAAGTTAAAAAAGGCAACAATAAATATGTCATTTTTTAATGATGCCACCTTTCCTTTTTACCACCATTGGACAGCTTTTGATGTTCAAAAAACGTGTAAGTTTATATAAACGTTGAAACATAAAGATTACGTAGTGACCTTGAACTTGCGGTGAATTGCACCTGCGCTTGCGTCGATGCCAAGTCAGCCGACTTACTTTCACAGTACAGTAAATTAAGCTATGTACATGCAACGAGGTATTCTGTAACCTACATACTATAACTGTCATGCCTGTTACTCAGGAAGGTTGAGCAGAATATAGCACAATTATTTCCGAAAATGGTAGGGCTAGTTTATGGCATAGTCCCACCGTCTGACATTTATCACCTGACTGACATCTTAGCAAGCTAAGCACTAAGTTTAACAAGAGATCTGTAACACTTTTTCCGAAAACCTAGGACCATAGGTCTCAGCAGACATAACCAAAACCAATCCTATAACCCATTTACCCAATTATGAACCCATTTTTCCTATCGAATGTTCATCAATCAACTCGCAACCATTGCAGCACTGTGCCAGACGTAAACCTCTTTTGTTTATGTACCTGCACGTTTAAAACGGTTTCGTAAAATTTGCCATCGTAATGCATTCATTATGATTTATGACTGATTCAACTTGGCTGACGACAGCAACTCGTTACTAGATCACGGCCAAGGTTACGCTGACTACGCACGGCTCGTATCGCGTTTATTCACTGACGGAGTTACGGTCGATGCGGTTATTATGGCCGGTTTCACCATTTACCGATAAAGCGTCAGAACAACAAATAAAATAAGATTTAATAACGAGGCAGATATCTAGAGTAAAAGCTTAAGCAGTTATAAACTAGACCTGAATCGGACTGTAAAAAGGAAAACTTAACCGTTGAGCTTTAGAAAATCTATTAATCGAATTGTCCAAACAAGATAATCCTAACTTAGCTAATATTATAATTGCGAAAGTAAGTTTGTTTGTTACCTAAACAACTGAACCGATCATCCTGAAATTTTGCACATACGTTGTCAGGTGTACAGAACTGGACATAGAGTACCTTTCATCCCGAAAAAAGTACTGTTCCCGAGGAAAACAACAATAACGTGATGACGAATAATAATAGATGGCACCACGTGTCTTTCACGAGCAGAGTACAAGTGTGAGAAGAGTGAATTTTAATGCTGCACTTTGTCTATTAGCAATAAGCTCGCCCCCTATATATATAATATGGGACTAGTAGAATGTGGGTGTATTATAGATCATCGTCCTCCATCTAACAGGCTATGTTATGTTAGTATATATCGTTGCCTTAGTAGTGAAGGGTTTCCACACTGAACTGGTTCCAAGATAAAGATAATTGAAATACAATAAAATGAGTGCCTGCAAAAAAAAATGTATCTCCTCTATTTGTATCCCGATTCCCACATTTTTTTGTAAGAAGGTAATAATTAATGTGTTCAAATTAAGGAAGTTCGATTTAGGTGCGCTCTTATATTATTTTTGAAGTTATTGAGAATATTTTGGTTAAATCTTTTCACCACATAATAAAAAAACAAAAACAATGTAAAATTCAGAAAAGTTACCGTGACAGAAAAGTCTCCGTTTAACATCGAGTATGGTGGTGTTCATAACTCAATTCGGTCAAAAGTGTGGCTTAGCTCTCTTCACCACTAAGGCGACGATATTTATTTTTATATAATATATCTATCGTAATTAAGTCATAAAACACTTAGGTATATGACTACTTTGTTCAATTATTACTACTGATGACTACACTGACTGACGTTTATATTACGCTGTAAGGAACTTGACAAGTAATTAAAAATGGCTGCATATTCACACATTGTAATTGAAGCAGCTAATATCAAACAGACCGGTTTCATTCCACCGGATGTACCTCATTTGTGTGCAAACAATTAGATCGCTGCTTCTGCGACACACCTTGCTGTTTGTCGATTGCAATTATGTATGCGCTTACGCAATTAGTTGGTTAAATCAACAACGTAACTTCAGATTTTCCTTCCTTAGTTTTTATCTCGAGAGTACTTCCTTCGTGGCGACAGGCGATATTAATCATAGATAGGTAGATATCTAGTGTTAGTAAACAACCACCAAAAATACATTGTAAATATATTATGCCAGTCCCGCGTTAATATTAGTAATAGTATACATTGGCAAATCGCATCCCTCGTCTTTAAAGATCTGCAAAAAAGATTCTTAAACTGAGTTCTCTTATAAGTAGTCTGTATGGCGAAACGCCTATCGTGTAGAGCGATCGACATATAATGTCAAAAAACTTCGCTGCGGTAAAGCCTGAATAACCGCACTAAAAGTGGGCTGCCTTTGCTTATTGTATGTTTTAAATGTCTAAAAGGTTCCTGGCGAAATGGCTATCGCTGAGATCGATCGATCCGTGAGGTAGAGCAACTTAGGTGTGTTATAAGAGTTACAGCTGAATGACCGCGACAAATGCCTTTTACACGTAAGACTCAGTCGTCATTTGCAAAATTGTAGGAATATTAATTCTACAAGCAGTGGCGTAGCTACCGGAGGGCTAGACGGGGCAGTGCTCCGGGGCCCCCAAGCTCAGGGGGCCCCTCGGACTCTGTCTTACAAACTATAAATTGAACTAGTGAAAATTTCTCCCACATTAGGAATATAAATAAACCAGATTCCAGGAACGCGACTTTAATAATAGCAACTTATTTGAAAAAATACAGGGGAATTCCCAACAAGTCTCGAACATCTTTGTTTGAAACTTGGTACCCAAAGGGTGCTCAACGGGACCCTATTAACGTGCCTCCGCTATCTGTGTGTCCGTCACAGGACTGTATTTTTTGAACGATAACAGGTAGATATTTTCTTTTATTTTCATAAATAGTTTTAATTAGTTCATTAAAATAAGTTACAATTTGTATTTGGTTTTTAATTTTATTATGGAGTCGACTGTAGTACGACGTGTCTGGAGTACGACAAATCTAGAGTACGTCGAATTAGGAACACGACGAATACGGAACAAACGATTTTAAATAGTTTAGTTAGGGTCCTAGGACCCTTTATTTTTTGTCCCAGGGCCTTTGGAAATGAAATGAAATGAAATTATTTATTTTGCAATTAGGATTTTTCAATCACTTTTACACGTCTTTTTTAAACTAGATGGCGTCGGCATTTCCTATGACTATCCCTGAGAAGAAACGCCGAAACAAACTCAGGGGTCAAAGTCTATTTTAAAGTCCAGACAGATTGTAATGATGTAAAGGTTTATGTGAGACAAATATAGGGTGGAATAGCCTTTTGAAGAAAGTGCCATAACTATTTGAGCTAACCTGTCGCAACAGAGTGCAAGCATGCATCAGTTATCGTGAGAATTAATGAAATGAAGAGCGCTCAGCCTAGATCTCACTCACATTTACAATGTATAGCGATTATATATAAGAAATCATTTCAATTTAAACCTTTACCTACCTACGGTTACCTAGCTACGCCACCGTCTACAAGTATTGTATAGCTAGGTAATTAAAAGGCAACATTATTACCTATACCTGCTTTTTTATTGTCATCGATAGCATTTTAGATAACGAGAATATAAAGAAAAATACTAACTGCCTTATTGGTCTAGTGGTCGTAAGCGCGATTGCTGAGCGTAAGGTCCTGGGTTGGATTCCCGGGTCGAGTTATTCCGTTTTTTCTCTATGGAAATTCT
Organism: Shargacucullia verbasci; assembly: GCA_947562105.1. Taxonomy (NCBI): domain Eukaryota; kingdom Metazoa; phylum Arthropoda; class Insecta; order Lepidoptera; family Noctuidae; genus Shargacucullia; species Shargacucullia verbasci. The sequence goes on along the minus strand of OX387289.1, from coordinate 7,678,542 downwards.
CAGTAGCAGCACCGAGTCTGGAATTAAGCCCGGGAGATGACAATAGGCTCTCCCCCTATTAGGTACATGGGACTCAATAACAGCATCGGCGAAATGTTGGTGTACAATATAACACCTCTGCCTAACCCTTCGGGGAGTACAGGTGTGATGCTATGTAAAAAAAAATATAGTCATTCCTTTTACTAGATATCCAATACCATAAAGACTTGTTTTTAACGATACCTGATCAAATATTGAATCCATTAAACTTTCACAAGAACAATCGACTCGGGTACAGATTGTTTGAAATCTTTAAATCTAAGTGTGGAAAGAGGTAGGACGTTGCCCTGCAGTGGGATGATATGGCTGAATAATAATAGGAAATTCATGATAATAATAATAAAAATAAATCTTTATTTTCAAAATTCAGTCCATAGTAGGAAACATAGGTAACAGAAAATTTTACTTAACATATTTATAAAACAAGACAGTTCCTAATGCTACCCAAATCACTACATATTATAAAACAAAGTCCCTCACCGCGTCTGTCTGCCTGTCTGTCTGTTCGCAAAAAAACTCATAAACTACTGAACGGATTTTCATGCGGTTTTTACCAATAAACAGGGTGATTCATGAGGGAGGTTTAGGTGTAGGTATAATTTATTAAGGTTTTGTGTAAATTGGTTGAAATATGACGATGATAGTTGAAGATGTCGGAAAACATCATGCCGACTGGGAGCTTTACTGGTGTGTGCCGAGTAAATGCTCGACGTTGTTACATCCTGTTGTATGATACGACACAACGACAGAAAAAAAATAAAGGCATATATGCTCTGCTACCCGTGCGAAGCCGGGGCGGGTCGCTAGTGGTTTTATAAAAGGCAATTAAAACGTGCCGCAATTAATCTATGATATATGCTATTGCTGCTGTTCCATAGGCTGTGTAGCGCCGCTGTTTCCTTGCGCATGATTGCATGAAACCCATCAATCAAACTAAATCATCATCATAATAATTACAATGCAAATAAATAAACCTATAAAGTCAATATCAAATTACTTAGATCCAATTACATTACTGAGATACACGTGCAAGCTATTAAAATCATAATCATCCACTGCGATAATTCCTCGAATAACACAATTTTGTTCAATTAAAAGTTTTCTGTGACCACTACATAGCTATGACTAAGTGTTACATATTCAAGAAAATGAATTCATACGAGTACTAATTATGTACATCGATTAAAATAAATTACATCACACCGACTAAGATAAAATGATGCACATAAATAAAGGTGATATTACACTATTTTGTGTATAATGATGTTTTTTCATCTTAACTAGATCACGGTAAGATTAATTTGTAACCAAGGAAGACTTGAAGATAACGAGAATATTATGCATGAAAAGTTTCCTGCTATAAGAATTTTTTATCTGTATGTTAATACAAAGGAATTTTACAGATTCATTAATATCATTGAATTACCTAAACATTAATGTTTCTGTTTCAAACTAGAACACGATACTAATGTTTGTATGATGTGAATTATTTTAAATAAATAAACAGTCTCAAAGAACGGCCGGTGAAGAAGTATCGAAAAGATACGAAATTCGTGTGTAGACGTTTTCTTCAAATAAATTCTGGAATACATTACATAACAATATCGCCAATACAACGCCATACATAGCCATACAAACAGAATAAAAATATACAAAGACTCTTGATTTTGTATAGGTACTTATAATATTTATTTTGTAAACGACACTGTTGGCGCAGTGGCTAAGCAATTTAGTTTCTGCTCAACATGTGGACGGTTCGATCAACCACGGCAAAAAAATGGTATGCCCTACGGATAGTTGTTCTAGGGTTTTGTAGGTATGTACAGGAGAAATCCTAGTGTAGAGCAAAGATTTTTTAAAGAGAAAAATAATAATTTGTAAAAGCTCCATCTGCCTAGCGCGACCTTGGCTTGAATGTCTACCAAGCTAACATGAATGATGGACAAGTAAATTTCCCTCGCGATCACGATTTTCATGCGGATCGGCATGAGCGATCATTACGATGACTTCACAGCGTTATTACCATCGGATTCCTGCCAACAATTATGTTGGATACCTAACTAGGTACTGTCAAGTTTATAGACATTTGTACCTACCTATGTTGTATTATTTTGTTCATCACTTTGCGGATATATATAACCAGTATCCGTCAGGCGTCAGTGCGAAAGAGGAAGGAACAAACGTTAATAAAAAAAAACCGCTGGTCTAAACCTTAAAGCTCCTTAAGCGCTTACTTTATTCAAACCATAATCACACCATTCTCCGAAACAATACGGGAATTAAAGCACAATAAATCAATCCAGCACAAAATCATTTAGTTTAGCAACCCGCGTTACGGCTTACAGCCACAGATTGTATCGGCCATCCGGCGATTCTGCAGTTGATCGTTGTGCAACTACATCTGCGAGAATCTATTCACTTTCTTATTGTTTTGTCTTAATTATATAGACTGCAGTTAAACGTTCAATGGCAATGGATGTAAATAGAACAAGGTGTAAGGTCAAGTTAACATACACACAATAATTAATTTGTACTCTTGTGTCTATAGGTAGGTAGTGAACGTGAGTTCTTGGAGTTCAGTTCCTACGTCGAGCAAAATGTTGTAGGATTTAGTAAGGTATTTTTATTCTCTAAAATTATTTGCTTTAGGGAGTTTCTGTTAGCGATCTTTTTCGTGAAATTCAAAAAAGTTTATTGTTTGTATAAAATACAAATATGGGTATAAAAATAAAAATGTTCAAGAAGTATTGAGTTTGATTCTTAGGTCCGGCAGTTGTCTCCTGATGTAAAAGATACCGCTACTAAACGCTCGTGAATGCTCTTATTGTACACAGCGGATTGGTTTCCACCCATAACAGCACACAGACGACGCCGTAACAAAACATTTGCAAACAAAACTCATTCATGGTTTCGTACTTATTTGATCTTTTAATCAGCATAACTATGCTTACTAATATGGCTAAACCATTTTTATTATGTGTATAGAATTTATAAACATACCTAAATAAGAGTTCATTGATATCCAATTTGTGAATAATAGACCATAAACTTTATGATTTTTAATTGCACCCAGAACTTGATTTTCTTTCGTCTTTCAAAATGTGTATGGTACAGCCATTTACCTATAAAATATGACGTAATTTTTACTTCTTGATGTCGTAATACAGTAGTGTTTATTTAGGATGCTCAAACTCGGATTATTTTTTTGCTTCACAAAAATGTATGTTGGTGGTGTGACGGATGCGCGACTGTCGTAGTTTCATACACTTTCAGAAGTTCATAGAGCATTGCTGCTGACGCGCTTCGTAAATTACATTAAAAGCTGAACTTTAAACAGCAGGATAAACTCAAATAAGTTAAAAAAAACTGTTCTAATTTCAAATTAATAGCTAGAGAACTTTTATCCTTGCATCGGGCCTAAATTGGCTATGCAGTATCTAAGTGTATATTAATAGCCCGTCCTCAAATGCATTAACGGCTGGATTCGGTTGTTATAGCTGTATTTAGCTTCAGTGAATACCACCGTCGCCAGGGTCTAATCAAAACAAACAGTGAAATAAAACCAAATAACTTAAAATAACATATCTAAAATGTCATAAAATGTTCCTAATCACTAAACAACTATTTTCGTGACATACCTATTCATTACAAATGATTGTTTTTGCTAGACATTCTAAATTCAAACTGTGTCATAGAGTACAGTAAACGGTATTTTTACGACACTTTATAGAATAAACTGTCGTAAAATCTTCCACAAACAGAATAAAAATTAATCACGGATCGTTTACTACGTCATTATATCTAATCAATAAGTAAGATGTCGAACATGCTTTATTTATTAATAGTATAATTTTCACATATACGGTAAAAATAATAATATCTTACAGATGAGGCAATGACCTGGTGAATTTTGCGGTTTATTAGATAGCTATAATTACGCGCAATCATCGAACAAATTAAAACATTATACCTACTTTTTTTGCATCGAAATTTAGAAACAACTGCAAATCCATGAAAAAATTCTTGACTATAGGTTCTTATTCTATCTACGACTATAAAATGAAAATTGCTATTAATTACGAGTAATAATTATGCATAATATAGCCGGTAATCCAGGAATATTTTAAATTTTCTTAGGCTTTAAAATTATTTGAAAGAGGAATTTGTGACAATTTTTTGTTTTAGGTATAATATTTAAATAAGTCTTTCGAGATCATGGCTAATTCAAGTAAGGCCGTACATTTGGCATATTTCGATCCTCTTATGTTGACAGCAGGTACTGTAAGTTTAAAAGCAATGGATTTACCGACTTAAATCCGTACTACTTTAGATAACCTGTGGATTTAGGCTCAAGAAAAATAATTGAGCAAATTTATAAAAAAAAAGTTTCAGCTAAATATTTATGATGACAGATGGTTTTACTCATTAAATGAATTCCACTTCGTGTTTACCGCCCTTACTGGTTGTAGTGCATCTGATTGATGCTTATTTAGGATCCTTTCTAACTTTCACGAAACTTACTTCTACAGATAAACGTTATTTTAAAATTAAACAAAAGCTTGCGCTATGCCTACAGTTTTTTGTTACATCATACATGGTGTACTTGGTGCTGACAATTTTTCATAACACCTTTACTGTTACCATTTAAAAAGTAATAAAACTAATACCATATGCGTTACATCCGTCGACGGTAACAATTATGAAACAAAGCGTTATTGTTAATTTGTAGCTTAATTTGGAGGGACAAAAAACTTTTGTTGTTCGTACACCACGCAAGAAACAAAACATCCTCATTTAGAACGTTGCCTGATAGCAATCTTAGCGTAATTATACCTGGTGATTATACTGCGGTTCAATGACCGTGTCACGGTACCAACAAAGACTATATTTGACGAACATTTTCGATCATAAATCAAGGACAATTTTGAACCCAGATTATACCGAGTGGTATAAAAATATGTTAATCATATTCTTTACTCACGTTATTAGTTACATCTTGATTTAGAATTTATTAATAAGTAGGTAGTCACTACATTTATCACTTTAAATATAAAAATAAACGATTTGAGAAAAATGTTTTAGGTTAAAATAACTTTATCAGTTTCAGGCTACATGGCAAAGTCCTCCATGGAACCAGACGGACATGAGATGACCAAAAGCAAGCCACAAAAGGGAATAGACTTCAACACAACTGAAAAGTGAGACAGTTGTCAATAACAATGAAGATAAATAAACAAAGTTAATTGAACATAAAGCAGTTTTGGCTAGGTTATTAAAAATCCTCAAAAATGAAAAAAAAAATCAGACTCTATCAAAAACGCAAGGCGTTCGTTTGTTCAAGACTCTCAATCATAAGGGAAATTCGAAACACCGAGTTGTTGTCATCAGCGAAAAAATACATTTATTTTAAAATTATGATTGTTACGCAATATTATTATAATAGTATAAAGCTCGTATAACCTTCAACAGTTATATCATTTGTAAGAAATCAACTACTTTTTTATAGTTCAGAATTATTTAACAACATTCAGTTATATGCTTTTTATAAGTAACCTAGATGTTAAAGTGAACTGACCGAATTCCGTGGTTGTTTTTTTAAATTACTACTCTATGTTAATGATCTCATTTGATAATAATTAAATACATACTTGAATTTTGTAACTTCACACTATTTTATATACGTATGAACATATTAATTGCTTCAAGAATTATTGAGTACACAATGATAACATACAATCAGATGATTTCCGTACAGGCAGTAGATAAGTAAGTATTTAAAGGAATTTAAAGTAAACTAAGTATTTGAAAATAATAGCAAAGGGTTTTGGTAAATAATCTTTGGGCCGCGAGTGATTGCTTAGTCGTTTGAAACCACCTTTGAAATAATTCACCTTTCGTGGATGCATTTGCAAACACAAATATCCACATGAACAAACATGTAAACCCGGAACGACTATTTGTAAGTCATACAAATATTTTGTTCAGTGTGGGAATCGAACCCGCGACACGTAGCGCAGCAGTCGATTGCTCCATCACTGCGTCTACCGTACCGTCAAAATAATACATATAAAGGGAGATTCTCTTTATATGTCGTATAAGAATTGCTCATACCGAGGTGGAAAGACTACATAGCCAATTTGCAAGGTTCATATCGGGGAGGATTGCCCAGGGTACGCGTGGGTACTCGAGGATCATGCCGCAGAGTCCCCTTCCGTACGAATACGCTCATTTTAATGTCAACTGCTCCATTGGTTTATAAGTCATCAATCATAATAATCATCAAGTCATTGAAAATACCGATGTTTTAAATGTACAGACAATGATGACATATCTCTAATAGCTTTTTTTCTTATATCCGTTACTTTATTAATTTTAGTAACAAGGACATCACAAGACATTGTACTACGAAGGTACTAGCTGCGAACTTGTTCCAATCAGTAACTCTACAATGAGTTGCTACGTAAAAAGTAACGCTGCATGATAATTTCCAACCGCATATACCTACCTAAACAAGACTCATATTTTATATATTTTTTTTCAATTTCAACAACAGTGATACCCGAAATACAAAAAGTGTCCTGAAAATTATGTTATTCTTAAACCGTTAGCCGACGAAAAATAGACATCATATAAATCATTGGCCCATTCGCAGCATAATGAACTCAAGTACCAAAGCCTATAAAAGTATTATAAATATAGTTGTTTCAAGATCCACCATTAATTACGTTAAGACGAACATCAACTTAGTCAGGATCAAATCCTTAAGAAACAAAACACCGTTAAAAAGAGTCGAAAAAATCAATAAGAAATGGATCTTTTTAAGATGAATAAAGATGTCTCGTCACCATTTCGTCAAATCATGTTCTTCCATTGTTGCGATGAACCACAACGCTGATGACTGATAACTATCTGTTGATGACGCACACATAAAGACATGTTAGACGAGACCACGGCCACCACACCCTCACCATTCAATCGTCAGTACCCTGTACCGTTCGTAAGAGTACCGATTTTACTGTTATTTGGTTATTGTCCTTTGGTATAATTGATTATTCAGAGGATTCCTCACAAAACAAAAGACAGTATTATCGATAGTCATTTTTCTTATTTTATTCTATCAACAACGCCGTTCTATATAGTCTACCACATATAAAAGCACTTATTTTATTACGAAATGTACCTATTACAAAGAAATGAATAAATTCGTCCGAATGTTTGCTGTAGGAATATGTGTGACAGTATCATTCATTGATGCCAAAAGGATTAACCCAAATAACAAAACTATGCGATCAGAATGATACTGTAATTTAGTGTTATTGAAGAAAATCAAACGGATTCTTGGCATTGAACTTGAGAACGAACCCACTTGGCTTTGCTGCCAAATGTGCCGAATACATTGTAATCTCTGTTTGCGGTTGTCACCGATATATTCTGAAGACCTCGATTCCATAACTCTATTTGTTGGCCGACTTTTAGATAAAGTTATGGCTTTTACCCAGATGATAAATAAAATTTGCTTTTGTACTCGATTCCCGAAAAGTGATAGAGTTATTCTGTTGCAAAAATTGTCCCTGCGTTTGTGCCCGATAGATGACAATAGGGTTATTACCCCCTATTAGATTGGACTTAATAACGGCATCGGCGAAATGTTGTTAAACCTACAATAATAATAATAATAAACTCTCAGGGCACCTTGAGATGAGGTGACGGGGAGTAGCGACCTCGCAGTACCCGAGTGCTCCAGGGAGAAGTCACCATTCCTCACCTCCGGCTTGCCTTCATTGGTTGGCTGGAGTGAACGAGCTCTGCTCGTAGGGTGGATGCTGAGCGCAAGTGGCGAGTGGGCCAGTCATGCCGGACCCTTAAGGAGCAAGTGATCTGAGTTTAAAGTCCAGCAAAGCCTCTTCACCCTTCAGCCTCTCACGTTATTGTTGCCCGCTTGTTGCGACCCGAGCAACTATTTTTGGGGGCCCAATTAGTGGGTTGGCGAGTCTCCGTCTACCATTTTTACGTGTATATTAAACATGTTGCACAATTACGTGTATATTAAACTACCATTTTTACGTGTATATTATAAACATTGTTTCGGCAGGCGCCATAGATTTCCATAGTTCTCCATAACCTGGTCCACTAACATCCCCCCACAATAGCCTAAGTAGTTTTTCTCCATATATTCTGCTATAGTCCTACAAATCCAGGGATTGTCCTTGGGTGCATTTCTGTAGTGCATACAGGGATAATCGCTGGGTATGTCACTATAACAATTCATTGAAGTTGTTTTAAAGGGTCTCTACGTGTTGGTTTCGGCCTCACGCACGCCTTCCAAAAGTCCAGGACTCTGCAGTAGTCCCGTGCAAAGAAAGGACATACAAATAATAATAATAATAAATGTTCATTTCAACCAACAGAGGATCATACAATACATTACACTTACATACATATATACACACAATGATACATCTCGGCTTATCCTATCAGGGCACACAGCCGTGATATTTTTGCTACGTATGTTAAGCTATGTATTGGAATTCACTCTCCCTCGTAATGACTTACGAGGAAAAGTCGAGAGAGGGTCTTAGATTTTATCAACTGTCAACCAGTGAATGCGTGATCATTGGCAGAACACATCCTCACAGGCGTTTATTGAAAGGTCTTTTGGTGTAAATGCGGCAGGAGGCGTGTACATAATTAGGTGTTATAAATAGATACGCTGCATACTAAGGGAACAACACAATAATATATGAACAGTTCCAAGTCCCGTCCATTCACGCCCACTACGAAGCGAAATAACAACTTCACTGTTGTAGGTAGTTCATTTCATCGAAGAATTGTTTTGCATAAGAAGCAAAAAACACGGATTGAATTTAGATCGAATATACCATACTCGTATGATGGGTTTGCCCATCAGATAAGTACACGTTTGGTTACTATTTTGTTTTTAATATAGGTTTTTTACAATTGCATTTTATTGATTAGATAATCGTAGATCGTGACTCTACGTTCTAACATTCTTAAAATAGCGTTGTTTGTACATTGCACCATAGACTTACCTACCTATGAAAAGGCTGATTAAATTTGTAAATCCATGTGCATTCGATTCCAGAGATCGAGAATCCTTTCCACTAAATAACGGGAGATGGATCCCCTTAAAATAGTAATAATATACAATGACCGTATTAGAATATTAAGAGTAGCCACCAATCAAAATTGCTACCTATCTCTTTACAATTTCATGAAAATTCTATCTAAAGTACATACGTCAGTATTTGCTTAATTTGTTCATGGCCAATAAACTTGTCGCAGAAAATTTGCACTTCAAAATATTTGTTTAATAACAGTTACATTACAACGGATGTGACCAATTCGTGCATCGTTACATATGGGTCGTGTCAATACCTTCTAGTATGCTATCTCCATAACGACTATGTTCTCTCCTAAGATGTGTTAATTGAACGTCTTTTACGGTACATTATGATGACTTTATTATAACAAAGCTACCAGTGGGTTGGCTATTTGAGAAACGCGAGACTATTTGTTTTTATAAATTTGGAAACAGCAGTGCCACTGAAATCATACTATATCACCAATGTTTAAAATCAGTTATTCCATGAGAAAGGTACATATGTATAATTAGGTATTACTTTACAATATGCTAATTAGTAGTTCCTCAAGTAGCCTCATTTGCGGTAACAATTTTCGAAGTCGCACGAATCTGCAGCAATTTTTAAAGATATTTTCAGACGTAAACTGTGTTGTAATATTTATTAATACATTGAACAAGCCGATAGTCTGCCTTAATAGGTCCACCAAGTTCAATGTAGTTCAATAACTCACGATCGAACAGGTTTGCAGTATTGACGAGGTCCCAATACGTCTTGTAGCTTTTATTGTACGCACAAAATAAACCATTGTTCCAGAAAAAAAATAAACTGCAGAACATGTCTATGCAATTCTGCATCGCACCTGTTATAAAATAAAATGGCTAGGCATAAAAGTAAGGGGTATGCGATTAAAGCTGCGACTCAGTTTTGATACTCGATACCTATTTCGATTCATCGCATTTTGATTCAATCTTGATACTTTAATAACAGAATATTTGTCAACCATTTGTTGAAGGTAAGATGGTATTCACGTTACTTGGGTATTGATTGTTTAATTCTTATTTGTTAGCATTATAATTAGCTACGGCTTCACATACCCGCATGAAATTCTTTTTGTTTTTAATTATTTACCTCTGGTTTGCTTAATTCGAGCAAATAGATCATCATCATACAAAATCATGCAATATTTTACTTTAATTTATATCTCATAGTCGATCAACGGAACTTTTTGATAGTTTGTAAACACCGCGGGAACAGCGAAATATCGAACCGAGTGGCGTTCTGTAGTATCGGAGGCCAAGATACATTTTAGGTCGCTGAGCCAACGGAGTAAGTAAGTAAACACCGCGGCGGGCACTGGTTATCTTACCGACTTTCTGAGTAAATTCTCTACAAACTCTATTTTTAGGAGATAAAAGAAGACAAATGAACAGGCATAATATCTCAGATAAAAATAAAAGATAGGAAAGTATTGCTGGTAAAATAATCCTGTTTCAAAGGGGTTTATTCGACGAGATATTCTATTTTACATTTTAATATAAACTGTGCTTGTAATAATTTTTTTTTTGTTTTATTTAATTAAACGGATTTTATCCAATCTATTTTTAACATTCCCCGCTGGGTTTGCGTTCGTGATATACGACCCTTGCTCAGAATCAGCTGTGAGAACATTAATAGGCTTATGATAACCCGTTTTACATACAAACTTTAGGGACAGTGTCTTACAGATTTATGTTTCTAGACTGTAACCACGGTACGGGAGCAATCCTAGCATGGGGCAGTGTATAAAAAATAGACTATTTAGTAATTATAACGTGACTATTATAATTAATAATAAATATTTGCGCACATTACTGTCCCACTGCTAGGTACGAGCCCTCATCCCAGAACAAGAGAAGTTTTATATTTACGATACAAATTTATTAAAAAAAAACGGAATAACAAAGTAATTCCCACGCATGCGTTACATGATTCATCCTTGATGTCTATCTATTACCTATTACGTGTATAAAATATTTTAATAATTTAATTGCGATCCAGTGACGGATCGTATCGGAGGAGCAGTCCATTCTAGATTGCTAAAGGCCGAGTTGAATGACCTGCCCTGTTATTTACGAGTAGGTACTATATCAGCTTTGGTAAAGGCAAACAGTTTATTTTCAGATTAACTGCTTAATTGTCGAAACTGGATCTTGAATGGAATTTTAAGCACCTGAAACATGTCTTATTTTTACTTTTACCACAAAGTACGTCTTTAATTTTGACTTGACTGCCTCATGTTTTTACCACGGTTGCTGAACTTAAGGTTTCTGGGTTTGTTTCCCAATTCGTACTGGGTTTGTTGCGTTTCACCATTTGCTGTTAAACTTGCTGAGCGTATCCACAACTTATTTGATACAATGCGCTCTTTCTGTTTCACTAGTATTTGATAAGCAGGCACATTTTGATAAACTCTCTGTTTCATTGACATTATATCTCACCGATATTTTATCTGTTCGATTACTATCCAACACTTTATCAGCAAGTTGTAGAACAAGCCCTTATTTTTGTAAATACTTCCCAGATAGCGTTGTTCACATTACATCAACATGTTAAGTCTGGTTTCAAAGCTGCTAGGATCAAGTTGTTTTTGTTATACCATCATCTAGTTGTTATAACAAGTTAAATAAATGCACGTAAGTAAAATTATCTAGTTTTTTGTCGTATATCTGGTTCCTGCGATCAAGTATGTATGTTTATCTGTTGATTGCGGTATCCAAGAAAAAAATAACTTTAAATAATAACTTTTAATTTTAATCAAAATTAGGGTATTTCTGTTATAACATTATAACACTTTTAATTCATTAAGCTGCGAACTATGACGGTATTCGAAAACAATAGGTAGATCTTCTTCGTGTCTGCTTCACGTTACTTGATGGGGTAAACTGTATTACGATTTTATGCTTTTAATGCAATTAGATAAAACTGGTAGGTGGAACAGAGACAGAGTATTATGTGTTTCAGAGAGGCAGGACAATGAAACTAGTGTATTTTAAACAGCAAGACAGACGCAGACAAGCCTATTGCCATCTACCGGGCATACATTTCAAGCTCCGCGCTGCTACTCAAAATTTCCCCAACCCGAATTGAGCTTAGGACCAGTCGCGAAACCTATCAATAAGGAAGTCAATGAATACTATCAGAAATAAATAGGTATCCGAGATACACCAAGCAACACCAAAGGATCGATTGATCAAAATAATTACCATTCCTGATCTATAGATAGTATCTCCATTGTTCCTCGCATTGAACACCACCGGTACTCACGACGATCCTGCGAAGAGTGACGAGTGTACCAATGAGGCAAATCACTGGCGCTTATCGCGTGCCTATGTAATAGACACAGGATTATAGAGCGCTTCAAAGAATAGGGCTTTTATATACGATTTGGAGAAAGACAGAAACAGTGATTAAGTGTTAGGAACTATACATTTGCATAATGATGACGGTTTAATATTCTGCCTCTCCTACATGGCTAACGTTTTTAATGTAAGAAAACCGTAAGCTTTTTTAATGGTAGAAAGCCGAGGTATTATATTGATAGAATTGTTTCATTAGACTCTGCAGTACGTGTACCTATTATGGCGATTTTTTTTGTCTTAAATAATTGTCATAGATTAACTCGGAGATTATTATGTGTCCATTATGGCGGGGGAGTATGTATAGGTTTTGATGGCAAGCTGCTTGAGTAAATTAGAAAATTATTTTTCCAATGTCCGTATTCATAGCCAATATCGCGGTGAGTTCCGGCTATGAACACCATTTGTTTTTGGTTAAACATCAGAAAATTATGAGTAACGCGGTCCAATAATTGCGAAAAGACTGGATGCACCACGAGCATGACTGTTTGTTATTATCTTATTTAAAAAACGTCGTCCCACACAAGAATCATTCCTGTATCGTAGGTGCGTTTATAAACAATAATATTTACTAAGTTTAACATGCCAACCAAGTTAATATTACCTCGTTTCATTTATCGTCATTTTAGATCGCGAACAGTACCATACTTGTAATCTATTAGTTCAGAATTACAGGATGTTACAGCATTTTTATGACTGCTATAGGTTTTTGTGGGCGTTTTTTGCACGTCTGTACATTGTATTGTTCTCTCAGAAATCGGTTATCGTGCCATAACCATTAAAACATGTTAAACGGAAGCAGGAACAGGAGACCACTGAATATATGACGGATAGTAATCTAGTTAGAAAAGGACACCCGCTATGTCAAAATGTGGCCAAGTTATTAGAGTAAGTAGCGTGCTAAATAATGTCCTCCCGATTTCGGTCACGCCGGCCAATCTCACCGGAGATTAGCCAACTACGCAGGAGATATTATAGAGCACAAGTGTGTGCGTAAACATGTGCTCTCTCTATTCCTTCACTCTCATAGCCCGATGGGACGGCAATCCGACACGACCGGAGAGAGATCAGGCGCAGGACCAACGGCTTTACGTGCTTTCCGAGGCACGGTGTGTATTCACATACACAAAGACCCAGATCCGAAACAACTATCTGTAGATCGTAAAAATATTTATTCCGTGAGGGAACCGAATCCGCGATACGTAGCTCAGCAGTCGATCTGTCACCCACTGCATCAACCGTGCCGTCTAAATATAGTTAGTCTAAAGCGTGCTAAATATGGTATTTTCTTCAAGACTGCTGTTTCTTTATCTGTCGGTTTACCAATATTCCATATACTAATATAATGTATAAGTTCACGATAATTGTAGAATTCATTATAAATTGCATTTAACGTTTTTTTTTTAAATTACTTTATGGCTGCATTTATTTTATAATGAGGATCTAACAAACTAACTAACATTATAAAGAAAAATGCTGTCCTATTTATAGTCCAATAAGAATTTAACGATAAGTTTATTCGCTTATTTTATTCTCACTGTTTTTTTTTAATCTTCTCTATAGGTACCCTTTTCCATAAAAGGTAAGATTGGTCAGGAGAGTACATCACAAATAAAACCCAGACCACTCAATAAAAACTTCAATTACAGCTATTCTATTCACTGAAATACTTAATAGAATAAAGACGTCTCATAAACAGGTAGTGAGGGGAAAAAAACTAAATGGGTATGATTATTATGCTACAAATAAACGAGCTTATAGTCAATGCAATGGTCATTGTTTATCTTACATCAATAGTAATTAGGAATCGTAATAACCTATTTTTAATGTTTCGTTTTTTATCGAAGTTTTAATTATAGAGGTACGGGATAATTAGTCTCTCATCTCAGCTTATTACAGAGTCTAATGAGGGAAATAAGACTACCAAAAAGAGAACTGTGCAAACCTGTTGATCATGGCAGAGTCTCAACTTCAATTAGTGGCCAGTGAAATTTAAGCTTTTTTTTTACTTGTAGAAATGCTCATGCATACCCGCCGCTCTGGGTAAGGCGACAGGTGAAGCCAAACGCTTCTCAGTTGTTTTTATAGCTAGTGATAACGTGCCCCGAAAGCAGATAGAGTTGGTGTTGTATGTCAAATGTGTGTATTTTGTATGACTTTTGTTTATAAAATTCAAAATAGGACAAGCAAAATTACAATTGGTGAGAAAGGCCTCATTAGTCTAGCTAGTGGTCCTGGGTTCGTCCTCCGAGACGGAAAAAACGCAAATTCTTATTGTATTTTTATATTCGATATATTTCAATATCAGTCCGGAGTTTGGGAATTTTGATTGGTGGGCCACATGCTCGCCATTCGATTACAAGAGAATAATGGGATCGACAATATCTGGGTGTACAATCGTACACTTCTGTCTTATCCTTTAATCCTTTTTGGCGTGATGTTATGATACCTTAATCCTATCAATTTTAATAAAGCAATATTTTATTTCTTTAAAACTAGTACTGCAGTCTAAAAATACTACGGTTCTTTTATCGCCTGAATAATGATTGCATAAGAAGTTTATTAAAAAAAAAATTAACAGCTTTCAAACCTAAAAGTAATCCTAGACACGTAATAAACTAAGAATGACAAATTCTAATAAAACAAAATAGTGTTAGAGGCATCCATTACCAAGCACTTTAGTTATCTAGCTGCTACGCCAGTGGTCACTATCGATCGAATTAGCATGAGCCGTGCGCCCGCGCTCCTATCGGCGAATCTTCGACAAGCCCTACGCTGCAGTGCTAACAATGTTGGTTTTACATCAACAACAAGATTTTTCTCTTGGATAAAATTGCACAATTTATTAAATAAAGGCTTATTTATGCTTTTTTTACCTTTAGTCACGCAATCGCTCTTGCGTTTAGGAAATAATAGTATAGGTACTTTCGGCTCAATCGTTCGTCAATGAGGACACGAGAAAGAAGTCACCAGTTTTGGGCTGATGTCCATTATTAAGTTAGAATTTAGGACATAAACATTTTTTTGTATTACTTTGGAAAGATGATCATTTTAATAGGTACAATAGCAAATTGTTTATTAGAACTTAAGAAATTAATAGGAAATTAGCGCTAAAGATGAAAGTGTAGGATATTATTTACGATATACGTTTGGTGATTTCTTGAAGGTTCGAAAAAAACAAATAAGTATAAGATAGGTCAACTTTTTTAAATCTTTTACTGTAAGTATGATATTACAACGCAAATTGATGATTCGAAATTGAAATAATAAATACCGTTGCTCAATACTCGCCTTTGCCCGAAAGTGTTTCGAACCAGTGACATTGTGCGATAAATCGCCTCAACAAACCCTTCGTCACGACCATGCATGCATAATCGAACATAGCTTTACTTTTGCGAAATATACGCAAAATTTTGAACTTATTTTCAATCAATTTTATCGAGAAGAATTTAATCAACTCATTTCGCTTAATCGATATACTGTTCCTCGATTTTGAAAATTATAATTTTAGTCGTCTGTTAGACTTCAACGAGCGGTCGCACCTTAAAGACATTTTAATGTTAACTTTATTTATACGTAAATATTTGACTTAATTCGTCTTCTTTTTATTTATTTTTGTTAAATATATGTTAAATATCTGAAACTATATTAGAGAGATTTAAGACAATTTATTGATGTGCTGATACGTTTAAAGGATATGTATATCTATGTATTATTTAATATTCACTGGTACTTACCTAAAAATCCTTCAGCACTATTTAAGTATTATATCACTAACACTTTAACATTCAGTCTTATTCTTATGTAGAATAATCAAAACTACAAGCGTTTAAATTTAAAAAGTCGTTATCGAAGTGAGCTTCTCGCGTAGGAGTCGGTATGAAAATGGCTAGTTTTTCGTAGGGGCTGCACTCGTCCTTGCGTAGCGGGCAAGGTCTCGGCGAGGCTGTATAAGGCTGTATGTGGATGCGCGCCGCGGTTCCTCAGCCTCTTATACCGTGCGTATGGGCAACACATGATACACTTGGCACTCTTATCGATACAATTAAACGCGTCATGACAATCGTTGTGGGGGCTCCGCTAGTGTTTTGTTTTTATCGACGTTTAAGCTACTTACATCGCGATTAAATAGTGATTATCTGATTCGGATCGTGTGCCGAGTCATGGCGAGTATCAAGTTATAATGAGCTTCAATAATATCCTAACTTACGTTGTCGATCGCGTTGATTTAAATTAAGGGAAGATAAATAAAGTTGATACTAGTATTTGTTTTTATTACATACATAAAAGTTTAATATAGAATTTTTCTCTTTCTCACCCAGTAGAACAAACTTAATTGCAATACATTTCAAATGACAGATACAGAATGTCTATGTTTCCTAAATCTGGGTTTGACTTTGACAAATTATTCTAATGGTATGTTAATTAATTGTTTCACCAAAGAAAGCGATTTAAGTTATAATTAGCATTAAGAGCAACACGTCTTTTATTTAGGTTTTTTTATCAAAGTGGTGTTTGAGAAACTTGTTAATTACTTGTTGTGTCAAAATTTAATGGTGTCAACTAAGTCATTAACAACATTATTTAAGACAATTGACATGTGAAGTTTGAATGTTTATAAAAAAAATATTAGTCATGTAGTCATGTAGTATTTAGCTTTTAGTTTATTAATGCAATTATGCAAACATTTTTTTTTTAAAGAACGAAAACATAGTATGTTCATTGTCAAATGTTTTTATTTCAACTGGGCCTTTACGGGCGCTTTTAAAACGTTAAGATTCTAGTTGCGCGGTTCCAAAAGTGGGTTGGTCCTATGGAGAAGAGACCGGCAAGAAACTCCATGAATACTCTTTTCAAAAAACTGTTTTACAATCTTCTTCAATACACAAATTATACAATATAAAAAATTCAACACAAAAGAAATAATAAAAAAAAGAAAAACAGTTATACAATAAAAGTATCTAAAATACAAACAAATACAAAAAAAATGCGAAATCACGATAACCAAGTCGTAGGGTTTAGACACGATGTGACAGTTACCAGGGAAGCTACATGTGCAGAAAAAAAGGCATAAATGTATGCCTGTTATTTAAAATTTTGTATATTGAGCCTGAATTCCCCTGAAGGTCTTGAACTCAATATCCAGCGTTGGCAAAGGCGAGATAAATAATTATATCGACATCGAAACTAATATTTTTACCTTACATACCGTTATCGGCGTAAGTTGGGTGTCACTGCCAAACCCCTTCCGAATTTACAAGTATTGCCGTTATTTTGCGTATATGTGGTTACCAAAAAACGGGATAATCACTGACCTTAAATTTAAGTGTAATAAAGCTGCTATTTAATTGATAAACGTTGTACCTACATTGTCAACTCAGCGGGGAATGCGCAGTTTTGGTAAAAATATATTCTTGAACTAAAATAATAAGCAGTGTCAATGAGAATACGGAATATTTGAAACTTACTTGCTTTTTTGTTCAAATGAATTAAACTACACTACTTACATATTTTTAACTGCCTCGTTGATCTAACTGCGCGACTGCTGAACGTGAGGTCGTGGGTTCGATTACCGGGTCGGGCAAAATATAATTGGATTTTTATATGGAATTCCTCAGGAGCAGCACAGAGTCTGGAACTGTGCCCGGTAGATGACAATAGACTCGTCCCCTATTACATGAAAATCAATAACGGCATCGGCGATATGGGTGTAAATAAAATAGCACACCTCTGCGTAATCCTTCGAAGTTCAGGCGTGATACTATTTTATGTTATAATTTTAAATATTTAATATGAATTCGACGTTACGAACTTCGTGTTTTCGCTAATCTTATCTAGGTAGCTAAGGTAGCCGGTACAAAAGGAGTCTACTATAATATTTATGGAACAACGACTCTGCAACCGGTAGCGTAGAAAGCCTAACGAATAACCACTGCGACAACAGTGCCTCAATTTTCGGCTCTAATGCTTCAACTATAAATGTGTTATTGTAACATGATATTTATCATCCTCTCTCTATCTAAATCTCTTTCTACTTCTTTGGGAAATGACTTATATAGGGAATTTTGATAGAAGGCGATCGCTTAAAATTATGTATATAAATCTTATTTTTGAAACCTGTTCCTGACGTCATATAAACAGAGCCAGCATAATACAGCACGATTACCATTCATGCAACAGTAATTTGTAATCATCCTTTATACAACTGAATAGTCACGAGATTGTTGAATCAAACGTAAATATCCCAGAAGGGTTCCACGAAAGTATGTAAGTGTAGGTATGTACTACTATTTTGGCTCAAAAATCTGAAAATATTACGATAAATGACTATTAGAATGATGGCTTAGACATAGAAATACCTAGATAGGTACTATTATGCACCCACATTTCGCCGATGCCGTTATTATGTCCTAAGTAATAGGGGGCGAGCCAGTGGCGAGCAATTCATAAAGATAAAAAGACACTGACTACCCTACATAACTTAGATAAATATTTATTATAAGATATTTGAGATGGCAAATTTCATAGATCATTAATTAATCGACAAAACGACGAACCAATACCAACATGTAGTAGGTGATATTGGTGAGTAAGCTTTTAAAATTTTCCTCCTACCCTGTCTAAAAACTCTGTGCACGCCGCTGGGGCGAGCCTACTTCCATGCTCTCCGGGCTACTAGTGAGCATTTTCTAACAAAAAAACTCAGTAACACTGCCTATCTCGGGGTGGAACCCGAGATCTGATACCCTCCAGCTACGCTTGCGACCACTAGGCCATTTCATGTCGTAATTAACAGCTATTTCGTGCTAGCCTGAACCCCATTATTTACGGAAAATACAATTTTTATACTTATACTAGCCCGACGAGAGACAAATACAAAATATCCCTTAAATCTGTGAAAATAAATAAATACTATAAAACATTTGTATTTCTACAAAGCAGTATAAGTAATAAAATTCTATTTTTATTTCACAAATATATCAGTTAGTTAATGAATGCAGCATCATTAATTAATAGATAACAAGTGCTTTGCTTTTTGCGGTATAATACAAAGCTACTAGCTAAAAATAAGGATGAAGAAACGATTAATATAGATGTAAAAAATTGAGGCCGTCCTAATAATGGACATTCGGAACATCACAATTCCCGTTACAGTTAACATTGACAAATTATAACCCATACTTTATGACGCTCAATTAAAAAAGAAGCACACTATTTTTGATCAGTTAATTTCCATAGGCCACCCGATACGTAACCTCGGAGGCACGGACTGTCATGTATAAGATTAAAAATCACTTAGGTCATCGAAACCAGATAGTGACCGAACTTCTCGCAACACCATACTAAAAGGATGACCATTTATAGATACCACTAACCGTTATGTGATTATGTCAGAATAACTGAGGATACATGCAAAAAATCTACATATAAATCGGGTTATTATTTCCTCATAATTGGCAGCCATTTTTCATAACATTGTTAAAAAATGTTATCTGAACATGTTATCGTTGTACGCGCTTGAACCTTTTAAGGTCCGTTCGATGTTTTATAAACAAATATTGTGTTGTTCAACATTGAATATTTATTTATTGTCATCAATTTTTCACGCCACCTGCGCCTCCTAAATACACTGCCTGTGGTTTAGTCTGATATGCACAGTTGCACGTTCTTAAATAAATTGCTTTAACCAACATGTGTGCAGCAGTACCTAATTCCATATTATCACACCTCGTTTGTTGTCGAAGGTTAAATAGAAATGTACTACTGTAAGTATACCCATACTTCACTAACGTCTTTATCTAATGATTTTATTTCAATACTGGGCACAGTTGCAATCTTTGGGCTTATAGTGAAAATTTTGGTAAGCTCATAAGTTCTACATTTGGAATCGTACTAAGGACCTCACTGTCAGCTGCTGCGACTGCGACCACTAATCCATTAGAATATTGTTTGGGATACTTCCAAAATGACCTTTTTCTAAATTCGGTCATCCTAAAAGAAAAACATTCTTCCACAAAAAGAGGAGATATTAAAACCAAGACTGTTGAAATTAGTTCTGCAAAGAGAAACCACTCCTATCCTATAGGTATAGTATATATATCTGTGCCTCTAATAAAACTCTAGGCTGACCGGTCACCGAACCACTAAATCCGCTTCAATGGACTCGAGGCCTGGACTAAACTTTTTATCGCTTCAACCTATCCACTGTTGTTATTTTTAAATACTTACAAAGTGATGCATGCCAACACTAACGTCGCGGCGTCTCACCACAAGGGTTCCTTTTGTATGCTTTTTATACGCAACTCTAAGAACGTGTTTGCTTACTTAACGCTCAATGGGTTAAGTTCAATATTAAGTGAGTGCTAACATCTAATAATTGTTATCCTTTTTCTTCGACTAACTCATGACTAAGCCGTAAAAAATGTGTACCAATGTAATAAATTAAGAAACATACAATTTAATGTCTTAAGTGAATAAGACGACCTAAAATAATGATCCAATTAAAACAAATGAAGACTGCAGTACCAAGTTCCGAAGTTTCTTGCTCCTTGAACAGAATACTTTAGCTGACCAAAAATCTTTATAATGAGGAATGCAAAAACCTCTCGCGAATAAGGAGCCAGACTATAAAATGTAACGTTCCTTGGTTATGTAGTTAATGACTTACAGCGAAAACATGCCATTTTGAACCGGGTTATTATTAAAAATAATGATTGAAGCACCGTCTTGATGGCAGAAGAGTCTTTGTTGGAAACCACAGATAGGTTTGAGAGAAAAAAAAAACAGTCTACTGTTTTGTTTTTACTATTTAAATATTACGGTCTAGGAATTCTGAGTTTACGTGAAATAAGCTCCATTCCCTTTCTGATGTGATTCGTTGTAACTTCATAGTCTGTACATCCTTACATGACGTCACGTCTTATTTACTTCGTGTGTTAGGATGATTATAAATTATTTGCTCAAAGTCCCGTATTTGAAGGCTTCAACAGGGAACGGGGAACGTTCGCTTTCAGTATTTCCAGTTAGATTTAATCTCCTTAAAATATAAATACTTATCTGTCTTGGATTCACTATGCCACTCTTACCTTTTATGTTTTAAAAAATAATCAATACATATCCGCATTTCTGTCTCAAAGTGGTGAGTGTGACTGATAGCCTAGCGGTTAATTAAACACTTGCTTTCTATACCAGAAGAAACTATTCTCAAAATCATGCGCAGACCGGAAAAATTAGGTACCTTACGCTAACGGAGAAGGAAGACATCGTGCGGAAATTGCAATTGCCTAAGAGGGTTTCATAAAATTCTCGATGGCGCATGTAGTCCGCGAACCCGCAACAAACCAGTGTGCTGGACTGAGGCCTTAACCCTTTTCATTCTGAGGAGAGGCTTGACCAGTCACTGCTGGGCAAGTCCCTCACAATAGTCACCATAAACAATATTATAAAATCTCATCATCCTCATCATCATCATCATCATCAGCCTAGAAGACGTCCACTGCTGAACGAAGGTCTTCCCCAAGGGGGGGTTTGCCATAATCCCCACGCTTGGCAGGCGGCTTGGGGATCGCAGTGACTCACCGATTAGTGAGAGGACGCTGCTGCCCGTCCTCCGGTGTCTGGCCGCAGTTTTAAGACGTACCCGGGTCTTATATAATATCTAACTATAGCGATATTATACTATATTGTCAGTAGTTCAAAGGTTGTTTACATGAAAAGTATGTTTACTATGACTCAGTGTTAACAATAAGTCAAAAACATTAGTTTTCTGTGTCGGTCATGTGTCTTACATAGTAAACTGGTGAACAACCTTGACGCGACAATAACCTCTTAATATCGAGGTCAACGATTCGTGTTTAGTTTCTATAACAGGATATTATAAAATTATATCCTTTGATGGTGGTATTTTGATTAAGGAAGTAACCTTGAGTTAAATAAAGTCCTTGGGATGATACCTAGAGGTCGCGGTGGAGTATCAATAACAATTGGCATCCCTTATTTACTTTACCCTGCCGTGTTTTACATGAAATAACAGGACTTCATCAGTAGGTTAATCCATCCATAATAATGGAATAGATATGTAATTCCTTTGTAAATCCTAGAGTGAGGCAATGTTTTTAAAAAACAAAAAAAAATTGTTTGTATGAAGATTTCAATGTCCGAGAACACGATCAACAATCAATTTATTATTAGATAACTATAAAGTTTGTTACATAATCTAGGTAGTTCCAGTATAAATAGACTAAAATTATTGTAGCTCGAATGCATTGTGCTCATGGGCCTATGTAGGGGCGTCCGGGCTCCCCTTAGCTTACGACGAAAATAAAAGTCACGGAATATTGGTCTCATGTTGTGATTTGCTTGTGTGTGCTTTACTTGCGTGTTTTTCATAATTTTATGTATAAATTTCTGAATGACTGAGATTGACATTTGGAATTCTGCCTTTTTCTGTGTGAAGCCCGGGAAATATTAATTTATCTTTGTACATTTTTGCACCCTCGGACCCTCCCCCCCCCCCATGTGAAAGCTATAGCTACGCCCGTAACTGCGCTACAAAAAGAATAACAATAGAATAACAAATATCAAAATGGCATGTGTATTGTGTAGTCCTTAATTTCAAAAGGGCATAATGGTATTCTCGAATCTGCTTCAGATTTTCTCTAGTCTATTTAATTGCTGTCGAATAGTCGCGTGATTTAAAAAGGTCAATCCCATATATTTTGCTGGCGTTTCTTTTTTAAAGCCATTGTAGATTTTAACTTGTCTAAGGGCTACCCATTGTTTTAGTACAGTAAGTATACGCTAGTGAAGGCGTAAACTAATATTTATCCAACATAGAAAATTAGAGACCCCAGACCAATATTCGATGATGTCAATCAACATCCTACTTCCTACTAATCCTACTACCTACTATCCTACTTCCTATCCTACTAATATTATAAATGTGAAAGTTTGTTAGGATGGATGGATGAATGGATCTTTGTTACTCTTTCAAGCCAGAACGACTGAACAGATCTGGATGAAATTTGGCACAGTGATAAATTATAGTCTGGAATAGCACATAGGCTACTTTTTATCCCGGAAAAATGTACGGTTTCGTAAACCACGCGGGCGAAGCCGCGAGCGGAAGCTAGTTGTAATATATATGTAATATTAATGTCAATCGTGAGTTTCCTACACATCATTAGTAATAAACCTTACATATAAAACATATCTAGCGAAATCACACGTATTTATATTATACATATAAGCATATATGCATATATAACCTATCCGTACAAATCACGTAGTGCGAATACCAGTTCTATGTATTATTGTTTTGTTCCGTTCTTTTGTACACACATGTCACGTTCGACCCAATACTTCCCACAAAAAAAAGAGATTTAATGCAACCACTTGACCTATTTAAATACATAAGTGCGTGCAGTGCTTAATGGTGGTTGCAGTTTTTAACGGGTGCTCGTAAACGGGGCACATCCATCAAATTGATAAAGTTTTCCCGCGCAAACCACTCACGCGTCAATGACCGCGCTAAACGTTAAGGGAGCGGTCACATTAATGTTAGTAGGCATACCTTGCGTTTTTATTATTTCGGATGAAACCGAAATTTCGATAACGAAATTTTCTGAAAAATCAGTAGGTAGAGAGTGACACAAATGATCTTTATAGGGGAAAAGCTATTCTATTTTTC
This sequence comes from Shargacucullia verbasci, assembly GCA_947562105.1. Taxonomy (NCBI): domain Eukaryota; kingdom Metazoa; phylum Arthropoda; class Insecta; order Lepidoptera; family Noctuidae; genus Shargacucullia; species Shargacucullia verbasci. The sequence goes on along the minus strand of OX387289.1, from coordinate 7,654,315 downwards.
ATATTATGTGATGTTAGATACTTGAAAGAAAGAAAATATCGTATCACGTTTTCGTCAGTCGCATAATTTTATAAGGTAAGAGATTATTACATTATTTAAGGTAGGTAATCAAGTTATCGGGTATTTAAGACGAGTAGAGCTTCGATCTCTAGAAGAAAACCTTGCATTTAACGAAAATATACTTAAGAATAACGATGGATGTCCTGTATTTACGGTTTCAGAGATGGTAAACCTAGCCATTGTGGTTTTATCTGTCAACGCAAACCATTTTAAAGTAACTAATAAATTAATAATTACTACGAATATTGATTTCTTAAAGCCTAATTGTGATTGGCTTGAATTAAACTATGTACTTTAATTTATAATTTCGAGTTGAGCGATCAACTACTGCACTACGTGTCGAGGGTTCGATTCCCACACGGACCAAAATATATTTGCATGACCTACGGATAGTTGTTCCAGATCTAAGTGTTTGTGCATTATGTTTGTAAACGGACCCACAATACGCCGCTAACTAACGCAGATCCGAATGACAGAATTGACAACTTTCCTGGGTAAACTATCACCGGCCGTTGACTGGCACAGAGTAACGATATGACTTGTGTGAGCAAATCCTCTTAGCGCACTTCAACTTAAATCGAAAGCAGGACATTCGGTTCATTTAAGGATACAAGCCTTTTTTCAGTTGGTAAATGAGTCCAAGAACGGCAAAATCAGGAATATTCAACAGTATATATGTATAAGGCATATATATACTATACTACTACCATCAGAATGTATAGAGGGTAGCCCTCCCACCTAGGTACGCTCATGCATTTTGTATACTTAGAACTGAAAGTAGGATCAGGGGAAGGCCGAGTTCATCGAAAGCACAATAAGGAACCATGGAAATTTGCCATCAATAATCATTATTGCCATGTCATCATAGTCATCCCATAGACTTAGATTTCCGCTTACGCTAATCTATGAGTCATCCAGTAATTAGCAAACCACTTTAAAATATATAACTTTAAAAAAAATACTTACGAAAGTAAAAAGTTACGTCTTTAGCTTTCGTGCAATTTGAGGTTAAAATCCCGAAAGAAGTGCTGTCAAAGGTCCGTTAATTCGTTTGTTCGGACCACTTCATGGTACGGTTTTCAACGAACGAAATGTCACATGCGATTTTCGGGACCGATTTCGGAATGAATGTGTTTCATGGTACGAATCGCACGAAATTTCGGTCCGAAACTTCGGAATTACGTTTCATGGTAGACCTACAGGTACAGATTTACAACTCGACACGCCATACTACGCCATTAATTGTCCACGCAAGGGATGGAAATAGCGGTGGTCGTTGCGCAACTTAAACGTTATTGAAACGAGCTATCGTCATAATAACGGTTAGCAGGTTATTTGAAAAACCCGCTAACCTGCCAACATGCTAACGCTAAAGTAGCTAATAGCGGTGGTCGTTGCGCAACTTAAACACGTTATTGAAATGAGCCATAATAACGGTTAGCAGGTTATTTGAATAACGTGCTAACGTGCTAACATGCTAACGTTAAAGTAGCTAACATCCAAAGAATCCGATAGACAGTTGCGTTTCGTTATCCAATGAAATGGAAGTGCATCAAAGAAGCTAAAAAAAAAAAAAAAAAAAGCTCATCAAAACTTCACGGAGTCGTAAATGAATTTTGGATAAATAGGGAAGCTAAAAAAAAAAAAAAAAAGGTCATCAAAATCTTAGGGGGCCACCAAAAACCATTAATTGTTGCGCTTATGGTGGAGCAACCGACAATTTGCATTTTCAGCATCAGTGAAAGCTAAAAAAAAAAAAAAAAAAGGTCATCAAAACTTCACGGAGCCGTTCATTCATCATGAATGAATGAATTTTAAGTAAATAGGTAAGCTAAAAAAAAAAAAAAAAAAGGTCATCAAAACTTCACTATCATATTACGTGTTGCTCATGATATGACAAATAGCGACCAATAGCTGGATAGCGCGTTTTAATAACCGCTATTGATATCCGATAGACAGTTGCGTTTCGTTATCCAAAAAAGATGCTACTGCCCACCGCTAGATGGAAATGTGTTACTGACTTATCAAAGAATGTTGCCAGACAGTTTAATTAAGTCTTAGTCGATTAGTACGAAATGAGTAAATTGAAACAATACAGTTCTTTCCACAGTCTTGTCCTATGTAGGCAGCATAGCACGATATCGGCACGGGTGATCGGTCGTGAACGCATGCAATACATCCTTTTTGTAAAGGTCAAAAACCAAAGATCAACATCCTATAACTCTCACTGTAACTATGCTCTATTTAATTTAGTAAGATGACTTAGGCTCGACATGAGGCTTTATTCAACCTGGCAATATTATATTATCTATGCTTCGTTTTGATTTCGAAATCCGGTTCCGACGAGACGTCAACGCTAAATATATCTGATTTTTAGTATTTTGCTTACCAATTTCCGTCAAAGAATAATACTGCCATCAAATATTTATTCCATAGTCACATAAAACAGTAACTAATTCATAAATTCCATCATGCCACGCGGTAAGTGCATCGTTTACGTGTTGTTTTTTCTCAATGTCGTCCAATGTTATGAGAATGTGCTTTCATCAAAAAATCTAGTTGATTAGTGACAGTACAGCAAAGAACATTGAAAATTAGTTCAAGATGATCATTTACAAACGTTAGAAAGGACAAAAATCATAGTTAATGTAGTTACTTTAGTATTATTGATTGTTTTGTTGGCCTAACCTTTTGTGACCAATTTTATGTTTGTTAACATTTCAGGGAAGTTCACGAACCACAAGGGCCGTAACCGTAAGTTTACCAGCCCTGAAGAGCTGGAAGAGCAGCGCAAACAAGAGGAACAGAAGCAGAAGCAAGTGATTCATTAACTATTAGTAATTTGTCTATGGTGATGCAATTAACAGCTTTATTTGATGCCAAAGCATTAGTACACAAAAGATAATTTACAATGTGTTGTCAGAGAAGCCTATTGTACTCAGAATGCTAAATTATCATTTGCCTGCTGATAAAATAGTACTATGTACTACATTAAACTAGGTGCTGATATAGGTTAATAAGAATCTTGAAAACCATCTATTGTATCAAAACTTTACCTTAACCCATTTTTGAGAGTTGTATGCTCATGAGCAAATACATAACCAGGTCTTTGAAATATCCTTGAATCTTACTGGACCTTTGGGTATAGGTTTTCACCCAATAACATCAGACACGTATTTAAATTGATGCCCATTCCTATTTTAATATTCAAACAAGCCTTTGCTCCCCTTAAATCAGTTTGATAGAATAAGATGAAACAACCAACAGCAGAAGAAAAATTGTAGGATAGGCTAATTGTAATAAATTCAAACTGCAGCACAGACCTCAGTGCTGTCATAAAAATAAGTTGATATACATTTCAGGTGGAGAAAAGAGCATGGCAAAGAAAGTTCGAGTGAAGAAGAGTCTGAGGAAGAAAAGTCTGGCTCCGGCAGCGATAGTGATAGTGACTCTGATGATGATGTAAGTAAATTTTGAATATTTATTAGTATTACTTCTAAAATAGTTAAGAAAAATATTTTAATATGAAAAGAATTAAACTTAGAATAAAATCAATGTGGAAATTCAATAAAGATTAATAATTAGTTTTCTGTCTATTGAAATCTGCATTATTTCTTTTGTGTTGTTGATGTGTTGATTTTTTTCAAATTAAACATATATTTGTATGGACTACTGATAGATCTTCTGGCCCTTGGTGTGTAAGCATTTGTTTACACCCACAAACAACTTGTGATAGTACTTTCTAACAAGACTTTTCAAAAACATGTCATGTTCATTTACTTGTAATGACATTTTCAAACTTGTTTTTACTCTTTTGTTCACACACAGCTACCAACTCAAAATCTTGAGTTCACACCTAGTCGGTGACATGTTATTTTCCCATATAATACAGATACACCATTCACACTGAATACCAACATGTTATAGACAGGTTGAAATTATTTTATTGCAAATCGTGTATGAGACTAATCATGGACAAGATTTTTACTTTATCTGTGGACATTTGATTACAACATTTTTGTAGTCAAATTATTTGACATTATTTAAGTAAAATTTTGAGCCTTTCTATATTATATGCTTTTAAACAATAATGGAGTAGTCAAAAATGCAAACATTGGACCTTATTAAGCACATACATGTCCATGAATGTGTTTGCATAATGAAGACTACAAAGACCTTCAGAAAAAAAAGACTGGAAGCAATAACAGATCTCAAGAATCAATACAATAGGCAAGTAAATAAATTCAAAATTAAGTCTTGATGTGGTACTGATGATTTATGTTACTGCTTAGTATACTTTCTGGTATAAACAATTATTTGCTGTGAAACTGTACGAGCACTGATTCTACAACAGAGGTAAGATTGAAACTCCAATTTTATAATTAAATTTTATTTAATTAATTAATAACATGCATTGTTTTTACATCTACTAGACACACCAATTGATTGCTTTAAACAAATTTTTACACACCTTTCCTACTAACTATGTTTGTTGGTTATTGTTTTGTTTAGTATTGTATTTTCTCCGTAAGTGATTATTGTAATCTTTGAGAAAATAAATGTCTTTAACAGTACAATATGCACTGATTCCTATCCATATCGATTTTGCCATGACACATCTTCCTAAATTTATTAAAAAGTGTGCAGCAAACTTATCTCCCACTTGATGACTGGAATAACTAGCTCATCTGGCGACTAGTTGAAGAGCTACTAGAATCACTGAAAGATCCCCAAGAACCAAGAATTCACATTTTTCTACATCGAAAGAATGTTGCTGGGAATATGCTTGTTCATCATCATCATCATCCACTTCGCCCACTGATAGGCCTCTCTTTGAAAGTGCCAGTTTCTACGCTCCTGTGCCAGTCTCATCCATGTTCGACCCCCCGATGGCAACAATATCGTCCACCCATCTTGCCGCGGGACGACCGACTTTCCTTCTCCCAGTTCTCTGCCGCCATTCGGTCACAGCTTTGCTCCATCTGTTATCACCACGCCTTGCCAGGTGTCCTGCCCAACTCCACTTGAGTTTCATTACTCGCTTTCCAACGTCAAGAACCTTCGTGCGTCTTCGGATTTCGACGTTTGGAACTCGGTCAATAATTTTTATTCCAAGCATGGATCGCTCCATAGCCCTTTGTGCAACCCTTAACCTGTACACGGCCTCTTGTGTAAGCGTCCACGTCTCGGCACCTTAAGTCATGGTGGGCAGAACACACTGATTATAGAGGCGGGTCTTCAGAAATTGTGGAGTTCTTGCGGATTTTAAAATATCATCCAATTTGCTAAATGCGGGCCACCCAACCGCTGTATTCTTCTCGATATCTCCTTTAGTTGATGTTCTTTACCAAAGGAAAGAATATGGCCAAGGTAAACATACTGGTCAACCAACACTAATTTTTCATTTCTAACTTTTACAGAAGAATTTGAATTGCTAAAGACGTTTGCCATAATCTTCGTCTTAGCTATATTTATCCTAAGTCCTACCTTAATAGAAGCATCATAGAGATTTTGAAGCATCGTCTGGAGATCGGCAAAGCTTTCTGCAAAAAGCACAAGGTCATCTGCAAATCTTAAGTGGGACAGGTAGGCACCATTAATGTTCACACCGCAATAGTCCCAATCTACACTTTTCACAACATCTTCTAAGACTGCTGTGAATAGTTTCGGTGAAATGGTGACGCCCTGTCTCACCCCCCGCTTGATAGGTACAGGTTTCGATAAGGAATGCATGCGGACCTGCATAGTGGCTGAGTTGTATAACTCCCGGAGCACATCCACGTATCATTTTTAGGACATACATACATAGGTTTTAGTAGATCCCAAAAGCATTTTCAGATGTTCCTTGCTTGACTTAGGTCGTAATTAAATATCCTGTCTGACATACCATGCATATGTGAACCAGATTATGGCTTTATCAACATATATAAAAACCACTAATAACATAAGGACTGTTTCTTGTTCTACCCGGCAGTGGTCTTGGTTCTAGAATACTCTGTAACTGTTTTTTGAAAGTGTTATTTTCAGTTTTTAAAAACTCCATCAGACTTCCTTCGTTGTACAGTAGTTAGTCAATGTCATAAGCACTATCCTATAGGATTTTTTGTAATTAAAGTATTCACTGCCACTAAAGATCCAAAACAATGTGGGTACTGCCATTTATTTTTGAACTCTTCTGCTATATTCTACCAATCTTGTGTAGTATGTAGCAACTGAAAAAACAGCTGACAAACATCATAGTACAAACATCATAGTACATCATAGTGACAAACATAACAGTTTACTTTATTTTATTATATTCACAGGAAGAAAAATTAAATTCTAATGATTCAACAATTGTAGAAGAACAACCCATGCCGAGTACATCAGGGGTATCCGAAATATCAGCTAACAATGATGAAACTAATAGTCCTGCAAAAAAATCTAAGCCGGACCGACAAACAAACGTATTAAAAATGTTGAAGGAAGCTCGCGACTATATTATAAAGCACAAAATAAAAGACGAGTTTGATATTTTTGGGGAATATGTGGCTTCGGAGCTTCGAGGTATCATTGGGAAAAAACATATTCTACAGACAAAAAAACAAATTCAAGACGTGATTTACTATAAAAAGTTGGAACAAATAAATATGCCGGATTCAACTTCTACTCAAAACGTACCTCAGAATAGTGACAACTCTCCTGAGGAGATTAATTCACCAATGCAGGATACTGAGAAATCAAATTCGCAGTCCTCAGAAATAATGATGAAAGTGGAAACGTATTGATTAGATTTTCGAATTGAAACTGTTTCTTTAAATATTGTATGTTAAATTGCTTTAATAATAAAACCCTTACCTGACAATATTATTTTAATGTTCTTATAATTGGTTCTAGAATACATTGACTTATCCTTGCCTTTGGTATTCGCTGCAAGTACATCAAAGAGTAGTTATCACCAGTAACTAAAAATCTCAGACACAGCTAATGACAGCTGGGGCGAAAATCCGGTATAATAATACGTGGTGCAACTTATTCAAAATGATTGTGACCAATATTTGCACATCTTACTTGAATTTGTTTCCGTTTGTAAATATACATTGGACACATGATGTAATATTCTTTAGCATCTTGGATTTCCACTATTGAAACTGTAAACTTGTATTTCAAACTGATGTTTAAATAAAACAAGTTGGAGACACAGAATACATTCGACTACATATAAGTAGAAAATAAATACCGTCAACAACAAAAACATATACCTGTTTCAAACAAAACAAACGTTTTTGACAAGTTTTGTAACAACTATTCTCACAACTTATTTTAGATGTTAACATTATACCCTGGTATAAATGTACACTAGAGTGCGGCAACATTTTAGACTTGATAGTTGATTAGAATTATAGATATCACAATAGCCTGCCGTTTTAAAAAATCTATTTTATAAATGTTTCAGAGACCATCTAAAGCTAAGGGTGTATCAGGCCTCATTGAAGTAGAAAATCCTAACCGTGTAGTGAAGAAAAACAAGAAATTGACCAACCAAGGACTGGATAATTTAGGTGAAGGAGAGAAACCTCAGCTATCAAGGTATTATGATGTTTGTTTTTATTGTCTTAACTGATATGTATGTATGGAATATGATATATATGTATGTAAGGAATAGGTATGCATATTATTTCTGTTGTTATTATCATGTTAGGTATGTCCCAAGTACTTTGAGGTTATCTTGAAGTCTATTTAAATAGCTTTCTGTTATTATATAGTTGTTGTATTAATTTTCCATCTAGATTTACCTGTTGTAGAAATTTCAAAATTGCCGTTTTATTTATTAAATGTAACTCGTAATTTACCAGTTTTGAAATCTGAATTTTCATCACTTTTGATGTTGACCGTACCTTTTATTTTTTAAATATCTGTCTTCTACTACCTTGACATGACACCGATCATTTTATAGTGACAGCATCAGACTTACTGGCAATAATATTATATCAAATCATGTAAACAGATGGGTCGGTACTCTCAGATTTATGTCGCTTCATTTTTTGGCCCTTTTTTTTGTTTAGTTACGTGAGAATCTGCGGATATGATATTTATTTCGGTTAAAAGACATTCTTATTGGATGAACATTGCAGTCATTTTCAAGTAGCCCAGCGATTCACTATTAGACAGAGGTTTTCGTAGCACAGATGGAGCAAGCAACAAAACCGAAACTCATTGGTCATGAAAGATAAAGATATTTTTGTATTTGTTAAACAAGACGCGAAAGAGTTACTGCAATCCTATAAAAATCATTATTTCAACTACATTCGTCGCCACAGACGCTGTATTTGCACCCTAATTCTTAGTTGTTGCCGAACTATAATTAGTCCATTCTATAATGCAATTCAATTTACAGGCGTGAAAGAGAAGAAATAGAAAAGCAACGCGCGGCGGCGGCTTACCAGAAACTGCACGCGGAAGGTAAAACCGACCAGGCCCGTGCCGACCTCGCGCGACTCGCGATCATCCGCCAACAGCGAGAGGAAGCCGCTAAACGCAGGGAACAAGAGAAGAAAGCCAAGGAAGAAACACCTAAGAAAAGGTAAATACTTATAGGAAGTCTATTAATAACTAATATAATAGGTACTAATAGAGCCAGTTCATTGGTGTAGGCGGAAGATGGCGGTAGAATCGACCCCTGATACAAGGGAATTATTTTAGGGAAAAGATCTGTGCGTTATGCGACTTTCCGTCGATATAAGTTTTAGGCCCATAGCCCATTTAGTACCTATTACAATATACCTATTTACGCAACGCGATTCATTTCTATAGTGCAGTCATAGTGTCCAATCCCAATTTAGATAAAAGTTTTCTGATCGTAATAATGTAAGGAAAACTGAACTTAAACTGCAAATATTGTAAGAATTAAATTTGATTAGCGAAATGGCTAAACAATTGGCTTTTCTGCTTTACGGGTCGCGAGTTCAATTTTAGCACATAGTTTGATAGTTGTTCCGTGTCTGGGTCGTTTGATATTTGTGCCTGTAAACGCACCCACGATACAAGAGAAAATCCTAGTGTGTAAACACACGTGAAATCGTACAAAACAACAATACAAAAATATTTAAATATTTTTTTATTATTATTACAGGTAGACTATTGAGCTGAGGACGTGCCGTTTCGCTGTTTCGCATGCTCATAATCTCAGGCTAGGTGGCTTTCCAAATCACACTCCTATTGAAAATTGTGATCTATCCTATACAAATTTTTGCATACGGAATTGTTCGTTCATGTACAATGCATAATATATTTCTTCATCTTTGATTTTGTGGAGCTTTCCTAGCTGTGACTTACCTCTTATTATGTAAAATTGTATTGTTTCTTCATTTGACGATCCAGGGAGCTTTGAATTTTGAAGTGACTGGTCATCAAATTCTGGGTATAAAGTAAAAAAAAAAAGTTGCTAATTGAAAATCAAGTGTGTACCATAAATGTCTTGTTGTTTTATATATCTAGGTAAATTAAATGTTATATTTTATATAATGTAAGCAGCATACAATTTTAACAGTATACTTTATAAATGTCTATATTCTGCCAAGGTAATAATAACACTTATATACTATTATTAAGTGTTGACGAAGTCCTGACGTGGCTGGACGTGCAATAAAGAATACTCAATATACATGCTCGCCATCTAATGTAGACATTTATAAAGCCTTTACATTATTTATACGCCATAATAACTTAATTGTCAATATTAAAATTTCAATAAATTTTTTGTTCGATTTTATCATAATTACCTATTGGTTTAATTTCACAATGAAATACCGTAATACTAAATAATGATTATGTAAATTTAAATTTATATAACTTATAATAAAGTATGTAATAAAGAAGGGTACGATGTCTACATAGTTTATATTTTAATTCCACCGGAATTTCGATTGCTTTATGAAATGTTCATTAAACATACAATTCTACAAAACGAATGTCTTAAAACTGATGAAATTATTGTTAGTAATTTTCCCTATTTTGAATACCATGAACTATATTCAGAACAGTGAAAATTTCATAAAGTAATGTAAATGTATGAATTTGCTTAGGACTAATTGTTAAATAGTCTCACTAGACAATTTTTATAAAGCAAATGTGTATCTATATAATAAAAATTGAAAATGATTCTACTTATTTCTTTTACTTTACTCTTGCTTTGTGTTCGTCAAAGAATAAGCCGATTATCTCGTAGGTGGCTGATACGTAACGACATGATAGTTCTGGCGCCAAGTCACTTCAGATTTACTTTTGTAAGCCCCACCGGCCTCAAATGAACAATGATCAATTGGGCAGTCGTTAAAACTAGTAAAGGAGGTAGGTATCGTATTCGGTATCCTATCACTTTCAATAAAAACTGAATTTAGCAGCACGCATTCAATTTTACTCTTTTTGACAAAGGAGCGGGCCTAATGTTATCGTGCCAGTAACAGGAATATGTGCAAAGTGAGATCCGACCCAGGACCTTAGGAAGGGTAGTCTCACTTGCTATTAACTCTGTTCTAAAAAGCCATTATTTCAACGAGGCTTTAATCCTAGTCCTAAAAAAGTGGACCCAACTCTTATCGTTTTAGTTGGATGGGTTTTAGTAACAATGTTAGAAGGTCTTACTGATTGCTCAGGTCGAATCTATAATTTTTTACATAAATTCTGTAGATTTCGCCACCTACGTAATTTATGTGACCCTTTTTTATATAAAAATAAATCTAATATTTTACACTTAGTAAAAAATACCTAATGCGAGTTTCCTTACGATGATAGGTACACCCGCACAGTGGCAATGTGATTTTTTTTAATGTAGGTAAATAGAAAAATACACGAAGCCGCGTTGCCCCGCACCAAATTCGATGGACCGCCGTGAGAGGTTTAAAAATATATCGAAAACAAGGACATTTTCGCGTTACCATTGTGTTGTGATTGTGTTCGCGGTCATTAGCTGCTCTAAATACATCGTAGTGCAGTTTGGGAAGCCGGTCGACGAAAGGTGAGTCATACTGCAGTATCTTTTGCTCGTTCTTAGCGAGCCCGTAATTATAGACGCCCCCGTTACCCTCGCCATCTATAATAACCTCTGTAGTCACAGTCTACCCCGGGACGTGCACAAGGGGGTATTTACAGTCGTCCCGTCCGGGAAGTGCCCTTCGGCATGGCACCGTGGTGGGCTTCGGTGTTGTCTTCTAAGAGCTCCCGAGGCCATATGGTCAGTGCCGGATTAACGATGTAGCAAGAGTAGCAATTGCTACGGTCCCCGCGCAAACAAAATGGGGCCCCGCGTATCCAAACCCGCCCACCTATGCCTCAGCGTAATTTGTTGGGTGAAACTTGTTAAGAAAATATAACACAGAAATTCATGCGGTGAACGCACAAGTTCTACAAAAGTCACTTTATACTTAAGAGGCTATAGCAGATCAAGGGCCCCCGATAGAATTTGCGACAGACCCCGCGCTTGCTTAATCCGCCACTGCATATGGGTTCGAGGCAGACCACAGTAGGAGTCCGCATCCCTCTGCCCCCAGGCGTAGAATAGCCGATGATGGGTTCTCACCAGGCTAATAAAAAAGGGTATCACCCTACGTTTCACAATCTATATTATTACAGTCCGCTCCTTTCCTCCACATTTTTGATACAGTGTCTATTTGACGTGATCAGTGTTGATTGCTATATTCACATTTGCGAGAGATATACTATCAGTCGGTGTGTCATCAAAGGGGTCGTTTTGTATCTGGTGTACCTAGAGTTTGTCATCAGCTCTTGTTAGTGATTGATTGCAATGTTCTTTACATACCAGAGAATGCTAAATGATTTATCAAGGATGGATAGGGAAGAACGCGGTGATCCATACATTTTTTATGTATATATATGTATTTTATGTCAGCCAGTACATAATGGCTGAACGGACCTATAATTTTATAATTATCCTCTTCAAAGCATTAAAGTATCTTGATGTTTAGAAATCCATGTCACCAATGCCTTGTGTAAAGCCCTCCGTAATCCAAAGATGGTGTCTTAGGTACGTCGTCATCTGAAACGGAACAATAAACAGTATAAAAATATAAAATTTATTCTTAGTCCAAAAACTGCTTTGTCTTTATTACCTAGTCCTGTGTTTTCTTTTATCTTTCATACATATGGTTTGGCGCTGACTAGTTCGCTCAGTTAAAGTATGCACTCTTCGCATATTTGGTATTCGCTGTACCGAAATACAGTGTTGAAACTGAAAAATGCTTAGATACTCCCACAGTTTATGCATCATTATCCCCAAGGAGGGTAATGTGGCGTCGTGCGATATTCCTAGATATATGCGCATATTAACTTACGACCTCGTCTCGGTACACTTGTCTATTGCTATTTTTTCTATATTCGTACCGTTTTTCTTTTTGTGATTTAAGCATCCTTTAGAGACTAAGAGTGGTAGTTTTTCGACAATCTTTACGTAAGTAGGTATCTATAATACATCAAACTTCAGCGTTACCTATCATACACCTACCAAATTAAAAATATATGTACGACAGATTGTAAGGCAGTACAAATATAATCTACTAGCTTCCGCCCGCGGCTTCGCCGGCGTGGTTTACGGACCCGTACATTTTTCCGGGATAAAAAAGTAGCCTATGTGCTATTTCAGACTATAATATATCCCTGTGCCAAATTTCATCCAGATCCGTTCAGCCGTTTTGGCGTGAAAGAGTAACAAAGATCCATCCATCCATCCATTCATCCATCCTCACAAACTTTCACATTTATGATACTAGCTTCCTTTCGCGGCTTCGCCCGCGTCAAAGAGTAACAAAGATCCATCCATCCTCACAAACTTTCACATCTATAATATTAGTAGGAAGTAGGATTAGTAGGATAGGATATTAGTAGGAAGTAGGATAGGATATCTGACAGCCGAATAAAAAATCACCCTGATTATGCGTTAAACACTCCCAATTGTTCTATCTATTAAATAGGTATATTTGCTTTGATTCCAGTCGGTCAACAATCGCGGAAAAGGTGATATGGTTGTCGAGACCTTTATGCCCTGCATAACGAGTTCTGAATAATTTGGCTAACGAAAATCTGGTTAGGTTTACAAAATAACCGGTAAATCCCGTACGCCGCATGCCCAACTAATGTAATAAACGTTTATATTAACAACATTAATTTTGCGCTTCGGTTGACTTGCCTCAGATTTCGCGTGACTTGAATAACGTCATTTACTTAATATGTGCATACATAAAATTCTTTATGAGACAATATTTTCATGATAAAACATACTCTGTGAACTATACGGAAAACAGGCGAAAATATGTAGATTAATGATACATTGTTTATAGGCGTAGGAGAATTCGTAGGATCTGGCTCGTGATCATAAAAGCATGTAGGTACTATGTACGTAGGTATTATGTACGTAATATACTTACTTAGTTACCCTTGTTATTTATGCATATAACAGGATTTATTGTACCTACAGTTGAACAAAGTGAGGCTGATGTTTGCTGAAACTGAACTGAACTGAGCTGAACTGACGACTTTATTCGATCTTACCATCAGTATCTCGTATCTTCTAGCAATATTATATCAATCCATATACAAATGCAGCTAGGAAACACACGTACAACATTTTAATGGTTCGCCCCCACAGAACGCAGTAAAACAATTAGGTACCCACCCATCTATTTGTTATTCACGCAACTCCCCTAAACATTTGTGTATTCGAGCTACTTACGCATACCTTCTGTCCGATACCACAAACCCCAGTATCTAAAATACCCCTAATACCTATCTATCACGCGCTCCCAAATGGAACGCTTTCGGGATCGAATTTACGGGAGTTCTCCATTACAAAGTGTAAACCCTAACGCGGCCGTAAGATATCGGCAGCTCAATTTTTGTAACACAAGGGTGCAGTCAAATTGCCGGCCGATAAGCGTAGGGGAGCGTGCGCAGGGTTGGACGTTGATAGAGGTAAACGCGAATGTAAAAAGATAATATCGGTTCCCTATCTCCTGAGCATCCTTATGTAGATGAGTCTAACATTTTAGGGTGTCCCTTGCTTCTTGAGCTTTAGTGTCCGGGTTAAGAGCTAGGACATCCTTTAACCTCTATAAAGGGATGTTGTAAAACTGAAGTGAGGTAAGGTTACGACATTCTTCAATCTACTTTCCTTTTGCATGCATAAATTCTGTTGTGTTTAAAGGTACCAAAGTAAGCCAAAATTCTTAATATCTCGCAACAAAATTGACAAGTCAACGACTGTCACAAAATAAGTGACAGTCGTCAGCTTCAAAATAAGTAATCTTTTAGGTGGAGGCTGCATTCATATAGTTTAATACTTTATTAAACAGCTGTTACTGTTACTTTTACATTCAAAACTAACTTTTGATATTCGAAATATTCAGTCAGTGACTAATTGGCGAAAAAGCCGTCGGAATTGAACGAAATTTTATTACTCTCCGCTGCCGGGACAATCATTGACGGGTAGATATTATTGGAGGGAAAATGTAACAAATGGGAGTGCACGGCTCCCAACTGAATTTTGTTTGCGTCTATGGAATAAAATATTGTATTACCATCGGCCTAAGGCTTCCCCACCATTCTGGGATTGCCGCTGAATATTCCTAATCAAATTTTTACACGGAGCAACTACGATAGAGCTTTCACAACCCAATTATCGGGGGCTATATATGTTTTAAAGTTAGAACCGATTGTCAGAACTTTTGGGTTTCTGACTGCTATTTGATCTTGAAGTGTATATCGAGAACAGTCGTCCATCTTAAGAAATAACTGCTACATATCGATTTGTTTGTGGAATATCCTCTTATTTCTGTCTCAGCCTCGTTTTCACTCATCTCAATCGTGCGAAGCCGGGGGTATCTACATACAACTATAAACAATAAAAGAAACAAGATGTAGTTGGTCGTATCGCGGACCGAACTGCGCCGGCCTTACAATGCAATTTACTTATTATGTTCCATGTTGTAGGCACAGCTTTAGATTGTAAGTTGCCAGTATTTGTTATATAGGTACCTACTTAAGTCTATTTTACACTTAACACAGAACAATTCTTATTCCAACTTTAAATTGTTCTTTTTTTACTTGTGTTAGGTTTCTTAATTCAGCATAGGCCCTGTAAAGAATGTGAAAAAATAAGCACAGCTGTACTTCTGTTTATGTACCTACAAATATTAAGTCTCAATGTTTATCGTTTAAGTTGTGTCGTCACTTGACACGTATATCTTTTTACACTGAAACGATTTTATGCCAACAATATCATACCGCAAAACTCACACCTAGGAACAAAGCCCATAAGAAAACATTAACACAAAGGGTACCAGTTGGTAGTTCCAGCTTATTCATTTCATATTAGCAAGTCTCTTGAGCGTAGCCTAACTTATTGTCTGACTGCCTAACATATTACGAGTACGTGCCCGAATATCTAAATGCGTCGGGGGCATCCGTAAAGCAGTAAATTCTCATTACAGGTCTGGCCGCGGTGCGCCATCGAACGGTATGCTAATTTAACATACATCTCCCAGTCGGGCGGGCCGAATGTGCGGGTTTCCGTGAAAAGTTCGTACTCGAAAATCTTTGTTCGTATTTTGATGTTGTTCGGGTATGAAAGTATAATTGGCCTAGCCCTTCTGCCTATATAGGCACTCAGTCTGTCATTGCCTTTGCGTTTATTACCTTCATTTTTAAAAGTATAGGTATTGGTGAACATATGCCATAAAGTTGGCAGGACTTAATTTTTTACGCCCTTATACGCCAAATCTTCTCAAAGTATCTCTTCTGCCGGTGCACGTGCGAAACTTCATATTCCTGCAATATGGTAAAGAAGGAATGAAAGAAAGAATAATTTATTTGCGTTGTAAACATATTTCGGATCATATCCTAGTATAATATGCGATCGTGTAGCTTCGGAAACGAAACCAATAAGTAAATAATAACTCAGATATTATACATACCATCAAGTAATGTTTTGTTCTGTTAAATAACTAATACAAAAAGCTGTTACCGAAGCACATACCTGTACAAACGTGAAACTTCATTGAAACTGCATTTACCATTTGCATCGCAAAATTTTCATTTTGAACCAACATAAAGTAACATGCAATGTGACGGTATCTTTTATGACCAAACTACACAGGTAGGTTCGGGAGAATGTGGGTGGTAGTTTTAAAAATAAATTCCGTACGGCATAGGGAGTTTTGAGTTTTCCTACTAGCCGATACGACACTCGATATTTCGTCCCTAAACTAGATATCGGCAATATCCACTGGCGCTAATAGTGCACTGAGTAGAGACAGGGTAGTTGGCCGCTTGACGCCATATTTTGTTGACTTCTTTTAGCTAAGTTACCGTGTGCCATGCAATTCGTCAGGTTCATGCAAAGAGCCTCCTTTAGTTGAATCATCATTACTAAAGCATCGTTACACGTTCTACGCCCTCTGGGTATTCTGGGTATTCATAGTCAGACCCGTAACAAACCTTGTTGATGACTAACTAATTTGCTTGCCACGATAAATCAAGTATCACTAGTGCTACCTATCCACTTGCCAATATCGTTTCAATAACGTTATCGGCTTCTGTAAAAATATTCGCGATATTCACAACAAAGTTTTAGGAAGCAAATAGAAATGTTACAAAATGTTTTCGTTGAACAAAACATAAACTAATTTCGACGTACTGCGTTCACTGACTGTTCGCGGTCTTAATCAATACCCGGACGCTGGTCCAGTTTAGCTGCAAATGAATTGGGTTTAATTACGTATTTGAGAATTAATACTTGCAATCAATTATTGCGAGCTGTCATGCTAGTTATTGAAATTGGGTTTTAAGTTGAAATCCCGTATTCTAAGTAAAATTAAGCCTGTATTCCCGAATAATTAGGTATTGCTGCCCATTTAAGATACATACATAGGTAGGTACTATGCAAAATATGCGCTCAAGCGTGAATTTGCGGACATCAGCCAGTAATACAAATACCAATAATATAATATGAATATATTTCAAATAGGTTACATAGTGAGCCTATTGCTGTGGTCGCTGCAAAGATTATTTTTATTAATTTCTCAAAATAATGTTTTTTGAGAAATTAATAAAAAGAAACGTTGAATGCTTATTACGTTTTACGTTGTTTGGAGCTTTTGTCTAAAATTTTTGTTAAACCGCTCCAATTAGATATAAAATAATTACGTAGGTACTTGCAGAGAATAAAAATAATAATTACGTACTGGTAAATTTGTTAGCATTTTAAATAATTTTTAAGATTTTCTGCTACAAAATGTACATAAAACCCACCTAGCAAATATTATGCCACGATCCAGGTCACAAAGATAACTTCAAGGATAAAAATATCAGACGATCTAATTGAATAGCTAATAAACAAAGTGTCTAAGTTCCCCGCCGTGCAATAAATAATAGATAAATTAAATGGCCGAGAGCGAGCGAAACAGAATTAAAACTTTCCGGGAGGTTTCACGTAAATCACAGCTACCTGATTTATATTTCACGCACCTTCCCGACTCGAGGCTCTAGCGTGTAATTCTCGAGGAACATCTATGATCGCGTGTGTGCTTCCTAATTTTGTTAGATTGACTCGTCTTGTTCGTTAGTTTTCTATGCAAGGGTTATGTTGTTATATTGTTAGAGACAGTTCATTGTTGAAATGACCCGTTTTTTGTGAACTGATAAGTTAAGTTACTCGTCTTTTGAAGATACTTTTTTTAATTTTTGTTTGTTTTTAGGTATGTAATCCACGTACGTTGTGATATGAAAAGATATTTGGAAGTATGTTATTATTACTTTTTTTTTTAAACGTTGCCCCCTCTTTGTATAATTCCTGTATCGTGGGTGCCTTTACAAACACATACATTCACATACACAAAGACCCAGACCCGAAACAACTATCTGTAAATCATACAAATATTTGTTCCGTGCGGGAATCGAATCCGCGACACGTAGCGCAGCAGTCAATCTTTCAACCAATGCGCCAACCGTGCCGTCAAATGCTATATTATACTATATAATGAATAGTATGAAATTTGTTTTTGTATTTTCTTCTTATTTACAATTTTTATGTAAGTATACATGGTAAATACATTAAACTGCGTTTAAATAAATCTTCTGGTGTTCGTTAAATTAAAAAAGTTCAGTGATTCAGTCACGTCCATATTCAACCCAGCCAAGTAAGTACATATTAGGTAGGTACCTACACTACCTACTTAATAAAGTTCGTCGCTCCTGTACTCTGAATGTTTCCTCTTGAATAGATGTTCACCCAAGCTCAATTCCATAGATAGAGTGCCAAAATCATAACACTTTCTTCTGGCTTCACCGTGACTGTATTATTATGGCTCAACTTACTCCGTATCTGCTATAGGTACCTATTTATCTATTGAACTTGAAAAGGAGTTTATGTTGCCATAGGATCGCATAATTCCATAAAATACGCTAAAACACGCGGGATTTGAAAATTTTGATAGTATCGAATTATTTCGGAGACCCCGTTATTAGATAATTCGACATCTTTCGTGTTTTCGTGATATCCTTAGAGATTTGACGAAATATCTTGATTTTTTTTTTTCATTTCCCTGCTACATATGCATAGCGTTCTATGTTATAGTCTAGGTATAGTTAATCTGCCAACAAACCGTTTATAATAATAACAATATTACCAATAACTATGACTGCCCGCAGCTGTACTCAGAATATACAAATTTAGTTAACGTCAGTTTAACTGTCCGAAGCGAGATGAACCCGTAACTGAGGGTACACAAGAGTTTATTTGTTCCTTTTGAACTGTTGCGAACTGATTGAGCTGGCGAATTTCCGTTCTCAATGTTTACGTATATATATGTTTAAATATACATATATATTACACAAAGTTTTTAGAACTGGCCATGATTGCAAAGCACATGCAAAGATTGGCAAGGAGACTATTTTGAAAAACAATACATGGTTTAATACTTGCTACTCCGTTTCTTTTTTGATATTCTAAAATCATTCAGTGTTACCCTCGTATTTGGCTCAATGTTTCAGTATACTTTATTTTTTTAATAGTGTAACATGTGTAACGTTACACTATTTAAAAAATAAAGTATAACGTGAAAATATAACGTGTCCAATAGTAAACAAACAGATATATCGCATTACTTATTTGATTTGATAACTAATACAACATTTACATAAAAAAATGACAGCTACTAGATCTAAATGTTAAAAATCAGAGAGTTTATCAGCTATATTTAATTGTCATGCACTTGGGAAACAGGCATGCATCTGACTGATTATTTGTGGTTAGGCTATCAGCTGGTTCATCAGCAAGTGGTGAAACACGACCTATTGAAAATTTTCTAGTAACATAATATCAATCCCAAAGTAAGGATCTCTCAGAGGAATAATTGGGTCTTGTATCTTCCTCAAATACGTTTTCATTTGTTTAATTTTCAACAAGTTTCACGAGTTAACCCGTGTTTCTAAATAACGATTACGTACATACGTATATGCTATGTATTTTCGAAAACTATGCCTAAGTTAAATATATTTATATACTTAGCTGGGAACGGTCGCCAGCAAACAAACAATAAATATATTTTCCACGTCTCCATTTAGCGTCTCTTTATGGATTAAATTATTTTTATTCTTTAAGTTAGAACTCAATTAGCCTATAAAAATATTATATTTGACAATTACTTAAGCTCTCTCATCCAATGATGAGAAAATCGCTGAGTTTGCATATAGTTGGGCCAGCAGACATAATATTTCTGAGTGGGTTGAACATTCCCAGGCAAATCTGCCAGGTTTGAATATAAAATGAACGAAGGTTAAGTCACTTATGCAAATGGGGAAAGTTTCGGAACTCCTCTTTGATATGGACTCCTAGTACCTTATAATAGAAATGGATACCTTTGAAATACTTTGTTTTATGTTCCTATTTCAAACAATTCAATTTAGACGGCTTAAAGTATTATTCACTCAAATCGTCTACAAATTTATTAGCCCCAAAGGTGGGTTGGATAATCTTCAAGGTTAATAAAAAATTATGCGAGCTAGAATTTTTATTTGTTTTTAGAGAAAAACCTCCACCTTATTTTTTGTACGTTACTAAAATATTCTCATATTAAATTCCGTTTTCAAAAATTTTAATATGCCTTTTAGAGTGTTGAAAAAAGGCTTGCAGTTTTGTTACAGCGTAGCTGACAGGGAGATTTCACAGCTACGCTATCGTAGCAGTCAGTAAATCCGCTACGCTTCAACTCATTATTACTATTCGAACTTTAGTGTTCATTGACTGATTTATGCTGTCTGTAGCGGCTTAATAATTTCTAGTTATACATTTAGGCCTCTTGTACACACACGGTTTTTTGATCGTACGGCGTATTAACTGCGTCGTACAAAAAACGTGAAAGCTTGTTCACGATACGGCAAAACCACCGGACGAGACCACGGCCAAGTACGGCTCAATTGCGTTTTTTCGGGCCAAGCTGCAAGACGTGCGTCATGAATCCTTATAAGAAAAAGATTATCCTTGCGTACTATATATACAGAAAACTCAAAAAAGAAGAGAGAAGAAAAAGAAGGTTTTCGATACATCCGATTTTAGAAAAACGGGAAGAATTTGGCGCATTTCATACACTTGTCAAGAATCAACTAAGGGAAGACGAAGAAAAATTTTATAATTATTTTAGAATGCAGAAAGCGACATTTGATAAATTGCTTCAAAAAATATCTCAGTAAATAAAACACCAAGATATGCGACAAAGTATTTCCGCCGCAGAAAGATTGGCTGTAATAATTCTTGATTTATGTTCATTTTAAAGTAGGTAATCCGTCACGAAAACGTTAAAACGTCCGGCACCGTCGACACGCTCACATAGATAGCCATACAACAGTGATGAAAATACACGGTTAATCTGCCGTGCGTAGACACGGCGCGCCGAGGGGGACGCACGGTGCATACGGCAGCGGTGTCGTGACGTGGCGCCGCCGTGTATGTCAACAAGCTCTCACAGTGACCCATACAACACTGACTGCCGTGCCTACACACGGCGAATTAACCGTAGATTTTTCCGCCCAAAAAACGTGTGTGTACAAGCGGCCATATTCTTTCAGATTCAAAGCAGTGAATTTAAATATTAGTAAACCATTTGAACCTCTACCAGGTCTATAGTTCAGTTATCTATCATGTCTCCAAACAAGGAGCATGCCGTAAAATATCCTTGAAATGTCGAAAGATTTTCAAACTCTATCGTATACAATTTCACACCCAATCTGCTGTCAATTTCAGAACGACTTTAGTAGACAGGCTAACCGAAAAATGAAAGACCGAAAATGGAATTTAAAAAATAAGTCTGGTTATCAATATTATAGCATATTGTATCTATTTTCGTAAAATGGCTTTTCATTAGATACCTATTATGATTTATGGATTTTTTAAGTCACTATAACATTTATCTAAAACATAAAACTCGCAAATCCGGCCAGTACTCATCGTGTTACCGAACAATACACCCAATTTACTGCTTTCGCCGCGTTCATGATTGCATAATTTTCTTTTATTTATATCATCGTCTATGAGAGTAAAAAAGAAACAAGTCAGGCAATGGGCAGCGCTTATTCAGCCACCATTAGTGAGCCCGCCGAGGAGCCGACAAGTCAATAAATCATTTCTCGGCATCGGCATCTCTTATCGATTCTATTCAATAGCGATTTATTCGCTCGATGCTTAATCGCCGCTTTTCAAATATGAGTAGGCTTTAGGCACCTAATATGTCTGGCTGAGAATAAAACCTCGCTTGTAATGTTGGCTATTGAATAGATAGATATGTTTATTAACTTGTATAATAGATTACTACGTAGCTTTTCGTCAGTGCTCCCACACAAAGCTTTATTTAATAATCTTATATAATAATAATATAAATCAGTCCATTTCTGTCCCCCTGTTGGACACGGGCCTCTTCTCAACAGAACGGTTAAGGGCAGTTAGTCCACTACCGCTAGCTTAGTAAAGGTTAGCTGATTATAATCAAGCAATATTCAAATTGTTGACTCACTGTGTAGGAGAGGGTTATACAGATATTATATTTAAAAAGAAAATATTCTCAGGTGCAAGACTTAGATTACCTTGAGCGGTTTATTTGTTGATTACATTCTGTTTTTATAAAGGACGAAAACTCTTTACCCTCCGATATTCTTGAAAGAAAAAAATACATTGCCACTGGGTATTATTTTGCCTTTCAATATTATATCAGTAATATTATATCATCCAAGGGCGGATCCAGCTTTCAAGTCGGGGGGAGTCACATATTTGAAGTCTAGTCGGCACAAGCTCCCGTTCGATAAAAATAATATATACTGTACGATCAATGCGATTAGAAAAAGCTCGTTACCTACTTTACGAATTTGATGTAGGTACATTTGGAGACATAACATAGCATCACGCCTGTATTCCTCGAAGGAAGAGGCAGAGGTGTACCATTGTACACCCACATTTCGCCGATGCCGTTATTGAGTCCCATGTAATAGGGGCAAAGCCTATTGCCATCTACCGGGCACAACGTTTCAAACTCCGTGCTGCTACTGAGAATTTCAATACAGAAAAACCCAATAACAGTTTGCCCGACCCGGGAATCAAACCCAGGACCTTACGCTCAGCATTCGCGCTTGGGTCAATGAGGCAGTCATTTGGAAATAAATTGTTAAATAATAATAATAGAGCATAACCATTTTCTGTACTAATTTTTTTTTATCTCGATATTCACCTGCTACAGGTGAAAACGCTAGTAAAAGAAAAACATTCATACAAAAGTATGAATATTTTTTCTACTAGTGCTTTTGCCATAAAAATGGCTTTTATAAAATCACCTAGTGAAAGAGATTTTCAAACATATTGAGGTTCTAAATCCTACTTAATATCAATATATGCATGGAAGGCATTTCCGAATATTTCTACTGAAATTTCAAATATTACTTGCGAATGCAACTCGGTCCCCGGGGCGTACCTGAGCTGCGTCCATGCGCCACTTATGCATATCCAATACAATCCCCTAGTCACCTCTCCTGGCACAAACTTTAATGGTTTTTGAATAGTTCACTTTCGTTGTATACGCTAAAGCCTATGCAAGCAATCTTTCGTCAGATCCGTCTTATATTTCCGATAATTCGGTATTGTATTATTATATCAAATTATCGGACATTTTTAAAATATAAGATAGGTAGGTACTACACGTGTTTAATTTCAATAGATACTTTTATCTTTGACTAATCTCAAAATTAAGTTGCTAATAGACTCGGTTTTTACCTTTAGTAGGATTTACAATAACGTATAGGGTTATATAGGCAGTAGATATAGAAAGCCTTATAATCTAGTTGGAGCGATCTTCCTTTCCAAAAGATAAGATTTTACGTAAGTTTAAGTTCAGCTCTTAACAAAAGGCTAAGAGCTATTGTTAAGTTGTTAACTTTTTCATTCGAAAATTTATTTTAATAACTAAGCAAGGAATTGATTCAATACCATCTTTATAGTCTGGAAGACGGACTCATCATATTTATCATCATCTTAACTTCTTTCGAAGTCTGCAGTTTTTCCGGCGTGCTTAGTTGATTTCTTCTTAGTCGTCTTATGGTAAACGATGTTGTGTGATATCCATTTGTATGTACATAAATAAAGATAACAACAACATAAGGTATATTATGAGTTATTGTGTATTTAAGAATAGTTTTAAAGCCCATTTGCTTCTGTGGAATTTATTTAATTTTATATGAAAAATACATTAAAAGTTTGTTTACATAATAAAAAAATTATGAATAACTGAACCTAGCTTAGTCATATTTCCTCGCATCGGCAAACGTAAGCCGTAACACTTCTGTATATAAATCAATACTCGTTCGGTATTTTAGTTTCCGTTAACCCGCGGGTAACTAACCAAAATCTGAATTTATTGCGCGGCGCCGCAGCAAAGAACGCCAATCGATCACCATAGTATCTGGTAATCGGATCTTTTGCCCGTATGTCCCGATACATAACGGTTCGCGGTGTGACAGAGGGTTTTCTGCGTAAATAATCGCCTCACATTTATACTTACGCAGTATTTTAGTCGTATGTTTTGAAAATAGCATCATGTATAAGAAAATTGCCGAGCTATCGGCGTGGGGGAACTTTTATATTCGATACGAGCTTATATTTGTCTAGAATATTGTCTGGTAAGCCAAAAAGAACACTGGACTACCAAAAAATACTTATCATGTTCTGTGGTAAGCCACGATGTCGTCGTTATCTAGCATAGGGTACTTCCGGATATTTTTTTTTCAGTGTCATAATTGCAACCTATCTGAATACGTCTTTTGGTTTGAAATCGGGTTCATTATATATGTTATAAAGTTGATATAGACTATGTGTTTAAAGTTGTGTTTTATCTTCGTACCATACTTAAAATCTATAAACTATAAAGGATTACATAATTCAACACATTGGCGAAATAATCGGCTACTTGACTGAACTCCTGAATGATTGATCTTTTTGAATGAACAAATTTATTTTATTCTAGATTTATTTGAAGGGAATTTTACACGTAGCTTATGTCAGTCCTGAATGAACAATTATATGAAGTGAATTGCTTTGATTTGAATATGTCAAAATAGAGCATTGTATTTACTTGATATTACAACTTAACTAGGTACATAGGTAGATATATGGGTACATGAAATATATTGCAATATTAGGTACACATAGATACTTCTCTACGCTAAACAACATTATCAATTTCCACGGGCATGTGTAAAAATTTAAATAACTACGTAAGATACATTCTCATTTACCCTTCCTTTTTTCCGTAAAAGTAATTAAACTCGCAAAAGCTTTACAATTTCTCATTTTCCGCGTCACTAACGAATAAAATGTTACATCGTTATTCGACTACGCGAACGTAATATTAAATTCCATATCATCGCGTGGCATATTATATTAAAAAATTTAATTCTTTCATAATTTTTTGCTTTATTACATTCACTTTGGTGTCAGCCATTATGCCAAGCGTTATTAATACTCGACCGATTTTCATTTTCAGCGTCGTGGGGCGTCGCGACAAAATTGCTTTACAATATAATTACAGACTACTATTGTTCCGGAATGCTCTGGCTGTGCTTCGATTTACATTCGAAATGGGACGAATTTCCTACAAATTGTTCGACTAGTTTCATTAAAGACGAAATTGCACCATTTCCTGCTGCAATAGTAAAATAACTTAACGTAAATGGTGATTGTTATTAATTCAACGTAAATGGTAATGTTACTTAGTTAATAGTACAATTTGGTATTTGTAAACTTCCTCTGTGCTATAGTAGAGGAAGGATTCTTAAGCTTGATTTATAAATTACCAATTCAAAGATTGATGTAGGTACCCCGTTAGAACTATTTTTATTTATTCAATTATTCAATTAATTTATGCAATAATAGAGGTGCTTAAAGCTACATAGGTAACTATCGCGTAGATCAGTGTATCTTCGAGGTTAAGCAGCGCTTGCTGAGGTCAGTCCTTGGCTTAGTGACCATTTTTCACACATCGAGACCGCTCTGTATCTTGGAAAGCACATTAAGCAGTTGATCCGAGGTGCCATACGAATACCGATGACAGTCGTTACGGGTGTCAGCAGTCCAAAAAGTCTGACTTCCAGATTGGAATGACGACCCCAAAAAGATTGGCAGATGAGATGTCACGCATTAACGATAAAGTTGCGAAAAACAATCATTTCTGCATAAAACACGTCCATTTCTCAATACCCAGTTGACTCGGTTCCATAAACTAAATACTCGTAACATAAGTGAAAGTATGCCCCATCCAACAAACATCAAAATATTATTATTATCATCGAGAAATCCACAAAATCCGATTATGCAAATGTGAGATCTAGACGATTTCCATATATTCGCACACTGTCGCCAAATAAATACATATTACCATAACGTGCATTATTTAACAGACTAAATAACAATAGTTTGCCGTGAGATTTCGACTATGAATAATCCAGTATAACTTTCCATGAGTGTCATAATTGTCTGCTTTTGTCTTGTTTCATAATATACCTAGGTGGGTAAATGCGCATGTCTACCTGTAAAAATGACACGCTCTTCCCGTTATTTAAATCTACAACACTAAAGGAGTCCTTGTTGAGTTACAGACCTTTTGGGTCTTTTTGTGATGGTGTTACTTACTCAACTTAATTTGGTCCCTCCGACATATCTATTTCGGCTTAGACCTGGCAATTCCTTGTATCTACAATGTTATAGCATCATAGAGGAGTATTATATGGCAGTGTTCCGCAAAGTGTGTGCCGCGGCACACTGGTGTATCGTGGTCATTAGTTGGTGAGCCTCGGAAAAATAGGGTTAATTACTAATAAATATTGGTTTGTTGATTATTAATAAATATTGTTTTGTTGATCAATATTATGTAAAAATTGATCTTTCATTTATGGTCTACCTCCAAAATTTTCCAATTTCCTTGACCATAAAAATTTTGCGGTACACGATTATATAGAACACCCATGTTCGGCCAATGCAGTTAGTCAATCCCATGTACCGCGAGCCTATGGCTATATACTGGGAAGAATTCCAACCTCAAGGCTGCTACTGAGAATGTTCTAACAGAAAAACCCAAAAACGCAGTGTCCGACCCGGAGTCGAACCTCACCAAAGGGATCAATGAAGCAGTTTAAAAAAAAAATAACCTGAAAATGGCTGCCTTCACCCGAGAGCTCTCTGAACAATTGAAATATTTTCATAAACGCTTCGCAATGTAGGGCTCTCTTAAATAGCAAAATGCATATTTATAGACAGAAACTTAGAATAATACTGCTAATTACTACTAATTAGGATAATTACTGCCCGCCCGGTTCTTTGTTTGGACGCTTCTTGGGGAAGTTAATGTACGTTTTGAATATTTGTTAAAGTACAATACGACTAATAAGACACATAGCTGTACCTGATCGAATAATCAATTGCAGCTATTTTACAATGTTAATAACTTATTGAGTCAGCGTCAAGTTTTTAATGCAGTCCCTACCTATAAACTTTCGTGTTTTTGAAGTTAGTTCGGAAGTGATCGGTTTTGCGAAGTTTGCCGATGCGACTTTTTAGTTGTGTCGTACTCTGTACGAGGTGCAATGAAAAACAATACAGTTTGGTTTCACTAAAGATCTTTATTTCTTATAATACAAATAACGTTATTTACAATATGTTTATTACATTATCGTTACAATATAACTTAACCTAATAGTATTTTATACAGTACTATGTCATCACTGCTACATTATGTGGTTTCGGAGGAAAATATCTCATGTTATTTTCAACTATGTATTTGTATATTAACATATAAGATAAATACGGGTTTTTAGAATTACATGTATTTTGTTGATATTTCGATTATTTACATAAATTTATCGTTTTTTAGTTGAAGTAAAAGTATAATTTTACACTATAAATCTGACGGACTCCTACAAGAGCAATATTGTCAGATTAAAATTTTATAATGATATTCAGTTTTGCCGTCACTATGTACGTTAAATACATCTCAATCATATAAACAATTGTCTGTAAAGAAAAAAAAAAAAACGAAACAAAGTTATGAATTACACCATAAATAAGTTCATTGGACATCTAGGTGGTTTAATACAAAGTCCACAGATATATACGTCGCCACTATAGCCAGTGTATAACGTCGGAGAAATATTTATTTAGATTTCCAATAAAAGAATATTCTAATAGGTAACGGGAAAGTAGCAATGATCCGCCTCAAGTTTTAAATAGGTTAGTATTCAAGCAAAATTTAGTTGAAAGGATAACTGTTATAATTCTATTTACAAGAAAAACTAATAAACAACCATTGGCACTACATGAATAACGAGTTTATTAGTTGAACATATCGGTGAAGGATTTGGTTTCAAAGATAAATCGATCGTTGCATCAACTACTTATTTATTCATATTTAATCCTAATATAATTTGTATCAATTGTATATACACGGCACATATTTTGTTAAATATAACAACACTATTCAAACGAAAAATACGTCAGTGCTTTTAAATATTTACACAATACTTATCATAATAAAATAAGGTACTTCAAACCATTACATTTTAAAACATAGTTATACACAAACATAAAGAACAATTTTGTTTTGAATGAGCACTAAAAAAGTTTATTCATCTCGAGATATTTTAAAGTTGAAATCGTCTACTTTTCATTATCTAGTTTAGCTAGACGTGAATGTAATTTATTGCACTGCCATTCAAAACAAAATGTTCATGCCTCTCGAATATTATTACTATAAAGTCCATTGTGCTAATTACTTTTATAATAATTAACATTGTTCACTTCTATATTAAATCACTTTTCGCTTTTCTGTACACTAGTACACCTTTTCAATCACGTCAATCGTTGCTACAATCACAAGCCATCGGCGCGCTTGCATACAAAGCCCCAATCAGAGATCGCCATGGAGTCGCATACAGATTGGGTTTCTGTCTAGTTTATTTCTCCTAGAACGTTTAGTTCGTGTATTGTGCTAATGCTTGGAGCGTTATAAGTGTGCTAGTATGTCGATTTCTGAAGGTGGTTGTGTGTGTGTGTCATTGAGGGCTGTTGACCCGGATACGGTGACAATGACAGGCTGCGAGTCTGTATGGACTATGGTGACAAGATGTTCGTCTGGGTCTTTCTCTTGTTCGGGTTTGGGTAAAGCTTCGATGGTGTTGTCACCGTATTTGAGGTCTATGGGCGTGATGGTGGGCAGGTTGTCGTTGACAACGACAGGGGGGTCTGTGCGGGGGGCGCGGTATGAGGGTGGCCCGCTATACTCCGAGCCGCACCATGCTGCGCCCGTTGATCCTCTGCTGAGAACATGGAAACAATTGGTCAAAGATTGTTTAGTATTACACAATATTGGGTCCGAATTTTGCAAAGACTTGCTTCGACGCATAGACTACCTATAAAAAAGCTGTTCAGTTTTCTAGATAACCGAACATATTTACTCTTGACTCGAGATAATAAAAATAAACCACACACCAAACCTGGCACCATTCAATATCTATTTCATTCAAAAATACTTTGGTCAACATTGTAGAACAATGTATTTCATCGTTCATATCCGATGTATATTGTCCGTATTTGATAAGAGATCGCGTATTTTCTATCCAATAAGGAAAAGGCATTTGAAGAGAAACAATCCGACGATAGGTTTTAGATTGCGATTGTATTGACTTTACAATGTCGTACCTGACTAGACTGGCTGAGTTTGATCTGTAGGTTGGGGGCGGCGATACAGCGGGCGCACTTCTGTCTAACAGAAGTAACCTGCAATTAAAAGCAAAATAAAAATTAAAGAATAAGTACTTATAATCGCTCTCTTTCAGCTGTACTCTATTTATATAATAATAGATAAAAGTGGCCCATCAAGGTACAGATGTAATTTGAACCATTTTTTCAAGTAAAGTTTCAACAAATCTTGATTGATCGTTAAGGTTCATAAAAGGGATATTTCGTTGAGTCATGTTCGAAGCAAAAATTTTGTTTCTATACAATTCCTTCCTGAAATGGGCCTTGTATATCTTATGTTACAATAAAAATGGATTTTAGTCATGCATCAGTAATTGGCATAGACATGGAAGTGGCAACCCCATGTATATATTTACTAACTTGATCAGTGGATATTGTTGTATATATACAACAATATCCACTGATCGAGTTAGTAAAATACTGAAGTCTATTCTATGATAAACTTTATCAGTTAAGTCGATTGCAGATGGATTTTTTGAGTTGTCTAGGTAACGAAAACTGATCGTACTATTACATATATGCTATGAATGTAAGCCAGGCTGTACAAAAAGAAAAAAAAATTAATTAAAACTTAATAAGTGTACTTTGTATTTTTATTGATGAAAAATTACTTTTAATGTAGAGACGCCTTTGTTATTTTCCCTTCTAAGCTTCCATCAGCGAAAGTTTTTTTTTTTTTTTTTGTTTTGGCGGCAACCTTCTCTGCTAACTTAATATTCCGAGATAACATCAACTTTGCCCAAAGTTAAATTACTTATTATGCGTGTAATGATTATGTAAGAAAACACATTTATTTTGGGTAATACGTTATTTTCGGTTTTTTATACAGATAGCCTTATTCGTGAGTTTTTCAGTTACTTAATTTCTTTTGACTGGGTTTTTGACTTATATTAGTATTCATTAGTATTCGGTCTATACCTATTATGTCTTAACATTCGGCTATGTGATGATTCGGGCCTTAAAAGTACTCTCATCTCAGTTGAAGTCTCGTGCAGTTCCGAGTAATTGGTACTCATTATATATTTAATAGCCAGTCCTAAAGTTGACTACCAAACGCGCAACTTGTTTTTTTTTCGTATGTTCTTACTTGCATTGCGGCCTTGCAGGTTAAAGGTCCGAGCAGCATGGACTACGTCACAATCTTCTAGGACCACAGATCCAGCCATTAAAACATAAAATTGCTACACACCTGAATCTATATTCTTGCATTGAAGCCTGGCAGGTTACAGGTCTTAAAGCGCCGCTTGGACTACCCTCATTGTTTCTTCTATTTTGACTTCTAGGACACCAGATGTCGTTACTAGGACGAGATAATAACAGTTTTATTGATACGAACCTTATATTTGCCTTTTAGGATACCAAGTCTTGGTATACCTAGATTAGGTTCATAAGAAGAATATTGATAAATACCTGAGTCTATATTCTTGCATTGAGGCCTGATAGGTGGGGGGTGGTGGCCTGTAGTGGAACTCTGGATAGAGCATGGCCGCGTAGGGGTGATGCGGGCGCGCGTAGCTCGGGGGCAGCCGAGGTACGAGCCGGCGGCAGGAGGCACGGCGTAGTCCTAGCAGCGCGCATGGAGCATCACGCGCGCCCAGCCGCCACGCCAACCCCGCTGCTGTTACTAACACCACTCCAATACCTGGAAACAAATGATACCATGAGTATCTACGTACCATGATGTCGGCTTCCAATAAAGACAGCCTTTCGGAGGTCAATATAAAGTGAAGAATTCTTCAAAAACGGGAATCACCTCCATGGAGAAACGGACTGGTGAACCTAGAGCCGCATTTTTACTTTAATTTTTATAAATTTTCAAACTAAGTATAGTTAATGCTTCAAGTTCAATTCCCCGTCTTTTACAACAGAATACAATATTAGGGCTTGAATATTCCTATCGGGAACTAGATACTGAATACGACTAGAATACAATGTTGAAATTATTCAAGATTCTCTGTGAGCCATGTTTCCTAACAGAAACTCAGACGAGTACATCGGTTTCTTCTGCTTGCTAGTATTGAAAAACTAAAATATAGAGTTGATTCCGATTTTAGCCTAGGAATATAAAGTACTGCATAGGTATGTAGATAAGCAACATTTGAAATCTGAATACCTTGAA
Source organism: Shargacucullia verbasci (assembly GCA_947562105.1). Taxonomy (NCBI): domain Eukaryota; kingdom Metazoa; phylum Arthropoda; class Insecta; order Lepidoptera; family Noctuidae; genus Shargacucullia; species Shargacucullia verbasci. The sequence continues at coordinate 7,622,807 of OX387289.1, read as the reverse complement.
TTTTTTGAAGCTTTTGTTTCATAAGTATCTAATTTACATTAAACGTCAGCTTCCAGTTCCGCATTCCTAAAAGACTGTCTCGAGGACAAGTCTATTCAACATTTATTTGATTCATTAGTTTCTCAATAATTGGCAGTAAAATTAAAAAAAAAAAAAACAATTTACAACATCGCACTGCTACAGTACCTAAATATTGATTAGATGCACTAGATTGAAAAGCTGTCAAACGGTCACGCGATCCGCAAATGTCATTTCCATCACGTCCCATAATATTTTCTGACTGTTGAAATAACATTACGGTCTATAATTTTATTATTAGCATGCGGGGCTTAACAAGCGCTTAACCTCACTGGCAACAAAAGTTTGTGGTAAGGTAAATGTTCTCAGACCCATACATTATGCGTTACATGTAATCCCGATTTTTAATATATAAAATTTTTGATTCCTGGTTTACTAATACGCCAGATGTCAGCATGACAACGGTGATTATAGCTGTCAGAAATTAGCCACAGATAATAACAGCAACTGGCGCTTATTATAGCAACAGTTGTTAATTACTTTCGAGCTCGTGATCACGAACAATATGTTCCGGTGTAATCCATCGAGTTCGCTGCCACTGTATGGTGTAACATTCATTTTATTACAATTAAAACCAACAATAACAAAGAGGTGATCAATAAAAACTGCTTTCTTTTATTTATAACAAAAGTCAACATTAAGGTTTAAATTTCGAGTCAATTATTTCTATCCTTTTTTATCAAGCGATTGAAAACAATTTTAAATCTAGCTGAACGCTTAGTTCAGCTAGATTTAAAATTGGAATCAAACAATTGGCATTTTTTAAATTAGTCCATGGATTCCAAACAAGACGTAGAAGTTATTAATTACTCAACCCTAGTCTATAAGCGCCTTATGTCAAAACATTGCAGATGCGTAAAGTTTGGCGGTGAGTGACGCGTACAAATTGGCCCGTCGGCAGAACAATAGATCGCTTGCCTGTAACAATATCATCTGTCCCTAACACTAATGAAAATCCAATTAATTCCACTCTAAAACTCATTTGAAGTTTAATTGAAAACTCCAGGGGCTATGTGAATGATGTAATGAGATTTCAGCCAGACTTGTTATTGTCATATGCATAGCGAATAACAAATGAGCCACCGCAGATTGTTTCACGCTTAATTACGGTATGTTATGTCGGCCGTGTAAACCGTTTCGGTCGAATTTATGAATATTAGAACGATTTATGAATATTAGAACGTGGACATTAAATTTTATGCACATCTGCAGGCGAACGGATGATCGTCTGCTTTCGTTTCGTCGGTTCGCTCATCGGACCGGATAATTTTAATCAGCTATGAAGAAAAAAAACGGTTTAGCATAAAATGAGTTGCGAGCTGTTAAACGATCAAAGACTTTGATTATAAAGGGTTTCGTGCTAATGAGCGGATACAACGGTGCTATGTAACATTTTAATAATCTCTACAGAATGTGAATTATCCTTTCTTTTCTTATTTTATTTAAACCATTTATTTGCCACACAATACGAGATACATTTAACACAGAAATATATAACACAGGATCTGTATATGCGGCAAAGAATCCAGCTCCATATTTGCTTTCAGCTGGTCACCGCTATTTGTACAACAGTATTTATACAAAAGGTAAGCGCACGCAACGTAACATTACATTTAAAAAATGACATAACAGAAAAAAAATACATAAAATTAAAAGTGGACACAAACAATTGTTTGTCGTCGAGTATCAGCAACATGGGTCGTAGGTAGGTATAAATTCAGCAAACTCTTCAGTGCAAGGACGCACTGGTGCATATAAAAGCTTGACGTCAGGAGAAGCAGGTTTTGTGGGTTTCCTCCCACTTATAAAAATCATTACAGACAACACATTGGAGTCGCATTTTGATTTTCTGCCGATGTTTCCACATAACCATCTAAATAGTTATACTTCACAGAGACCGATAACCCATAAATAAATGAGCTACAAACTTACCTATCATGAGTAGGAGTAACGTGAGCGGAGCTCGAGGATGAGGCCTGAGTGCGCCGAGCACGGCTCCCGCGGCGACCAGGCAAGCCCCCACGACACCGAGGAACAACACACACAGCCGGAGCGGAGGCCGGCCGCAACAGGACTTGGGAGCGTTGCCTTCACCCTCGGAGCACGCGTAAGCTGCGCCTCTGCCTGATCTGGAAATAAAAACAGAATATGTTGGTCTCAGGAGCTCGGTGTTAAGTGAGGAATATTATTTTGGAATCAGTACATATAACTCAGCATCCTGTCGATCAATGATGAAATAATGAATGGGTAGATATGTTGCTGCCAGTCTCCCGGTATTTAGGGCTAGCATTGCTAGCAAGCAACCTATTGAACCACATAAAAATAAATAGAAGAGTTACTTCCATATCCAATATTTTAAGTGCATACATTGCGCTAGTAACCTAACTTATAGTTCCTGCGGTTATGCGGGTGTAAGATAACATACTTCTACTAAACACTCTGAAAATCATACGTGTAACTATAATATTGTATTAAGTACTTTAGAGGGTTCCATATGAGCTGGTAGCGAATAAATCCCGCAATAATGATAGCCGACATGAAACCCTATCCATATCAAGGCGTATAAACTTTTTACAACAAAACCGCTTTTTTATATTTTATATAGGTACTGCAAAAAGTCACATTTAATAACTCCATGCATATTCAGACCCTTTTTATGAGTTTTTCGTTTATTTCCCCCAAAAAGTTACAAAATCGGGGCAGCTGAGGCGTAATTCTTATAGAAAAAAGTGTTTTTACATGCGTGGCGGTTGCCATAAAAATTAATTACGGGGAACTTGGTTTTTCGTAATGGCAGCACAGTGAGGTGACGTTTAATCTTACTAAATTTAAAATTTAAGTATGCTCTTAAAGTAACGTTCGAATAAAGTAGAAAACATTCGCTAAGAAAATACATTTCCCGTTTTATGGCATCGCTACCGTGAATTTTAAGAGACCGAACTAATGATGAGACCATAACAGGAAACTTTATTGTGCGTGTTTTATTAAAATTTCGGTTGGGCCTCATTGCTAGGTTAGGACTGCTAGATTGGCGCAAGAAACATCGACGAATTCTGCGTCTTTCTGTTATTTTATACAACTCAAGCCTTAGGTAGGTGTATGAAATTTGCTTAGGTTTGGCTAACACAACCAAATCTTCACGTTTATCCTGGATAATGTATATAATACGATACGTAGTATGTATTGATTAATCTATGAAGAAGCGGACTATCATTGGGATTAGCATGAACTTTCTATTCAAGCTTCGTACAATTCAATACCCGCAATTAAATCAGAGTAACTAACGAAATAATAGAATAAAATCACTGATGTTTAGAAAAAAAGCCATTTCAAAACCTTCTAGGTATATTAACATATGTCAAACCTACAAATGATGGCACTTCTATTATCTGACGATTAAAGATTGTCATCCTTTCTACGGAGCTTTTCATAAGCACGCGCCCAGCTGCACTAGCTTATCTTTTAAACAAAGCCCGTCAAACTAGGATAAAAAAGCAGGTTGGTCGGTACAAAAATTAATTACAAACCAGCTTTTTCCTAATGGCAGCTCTCTTAGGTAAATTTTAATTTTACAACTTGAATCGCCGTAAAAATGTAACGTATGCAAAAAAGAAACCTTCGTTCTCTTTGGCTTGAAAATACTCATTAAATATATTATATAAACTATATTAAACTTGCTAGATACTGTATATTATAAACTGGGTACTTCTTCAACAAAGTAAAACAAGAAAAAGACGAGCAATATTAAATGCAAACAATCTGAGGATAACCTACTTAGACAGTGATATTGTTCGCGCGACTTGCGAGGCCGGGTACCGCAGCGGCTTCTAAATAACACTATTATTGCTCATTCACCGTTTGTGCAGCCTTTATCTTCTAGTTAACGCGCAGAGACGTTGGTATACACTTTGTATTGCGTGTAGCATTGTGCTAGCTGTTTGGGGATTTGAACCAACGTACGAATATTTTGAAGTAAAGCTTTTAGCTCATCTTGATTGACCGTTAAGGCTCATAAAAGCAATATACTCTTTTGAGTCCCAAATGAAACCAAAATGTTGTTTATTTTTATACACTAACATGCTAAAATGGACCTTATTTGTCTGACGCTATATGAAATAGAGTTAGAAATTTATTTTACGTCTCTTGTGTTTTCATACCATTCAAAATTCAGGTTCTTTAAAAGGCCAATGATAAGGTTGTTTTTTTAGGTTTTTAGGTAAATAGGTTTACTTCATATTTAATTACTTTAAACAATTAAATTCCTTTTTTGTAGTCCGCTAAATATAAAGTGTCGCAGATACATAACTGTTTTTGACATACCCTAATAATTCTTGAACAAATGTATTCAACCGTGTCCCCCTTGCTCACATAACTGTCTTATCTATGCGGCCACACAAAAACGCACCGCAAGATGTTCTAAACTGCTTAAATTGAGACCATAGTTTTGTTTCCCTCATTAGCCGGTTACATAACTAATGCGGCGTCTCGTCATGAACGCGGTAACTGGCTCGCGTCGCCTTGCATTATGCATGCTCGTAACAGCCCGTGTTCTCACATGATATGAGGCTTACTTGCCTCTAAACCGCATTAAACCGATTCACTATCTAGGTCCCTATTACTGAAATTAGATTGGACTTTTATTATTATTGTCTTGAGAGTGGGGAAAAGTACGCATCTTATTTGGAACTAGAAAGCTTACAATCAGATGATTTGGTTATTATAAAATTTGAAAATTATTTAACTTAATAACATAACATAGGATCAGAATTGTAGACCCTGAAGGGTTAGACAGAGATGTACTATAGTACATCCGCATTTCGCTGATACTGTCATTGAGTTCCGTGTAATAGGGGGCGAGTCTACTGCCATCTACCGGGCACAGTTTCAGACTCCGTGCTGCTACAGAGAATTTCCGTACAGAAAAACCCAATAACTATCCGTGAATCGAACTCAGAAACTCACACTCGGCACAGTGGCACTTGCGACCACTAGGCCAATATTTAATTCCTGAAAATCTCTTAATATTTGTATAACTTTTTTATATGTATATCTATCTCATTCAGGTACTCAACAGGCAGAGCAGAGAGCAGTAAGGTATGTAAATTGCACCCGAGTTAACTAAATGCGGGCTCTTCACCAATTAGGCCTAGGTTGAACACGGCCCTTTATACGTTAATGGACGTTTTATGTTTTCTGACATTTTTCCACACCACTACGTACTTTTTTCTTTTTTATAGCACACCCGGCACACTCGACATCACAAATTAATTCAGAACTCTTCCCCTACATTCGTGCTCTCATGTCTAAGCGGCTACTTTGCTTATGGTAATAGTTACTTTCGAATGCACGTCCATCTATACATTATGACTTCGCATCAACTCCAAATCCATCTTTTGTGCGTACGTTCATTTTAACGAGCATCATTGAGAGCGATCACGGCTGAATGCACACGAGTTTGTCGACCCCACATCGTCTGACCCCTAAAGGAAGAGGGTTCTTATAATGTTAATAGCTAATAGCGCGGCGCACATACAGATAAAACTTCACTTTTATCTCTGTCACGCTTCACAATCGAACATTTGAACTCTTTCATACGTTTACTATTGTGACTGCTATTGATCCAAAAAAGTCAAATAGGTATTAATTTGTAATAAACAAAAAACAATCGGGGTCAACGGAAGCCGTCGAGAGCCGACATTAGTATTCAGTCGGCGTGACTTAGCTTACTTAAGAATGGAAAGCCGAGCTGTCAAAGGCAAAATATTTTATCTTTTCCAGTGCAGTGATCCTAATAGATCCGTATCTCAAGTGTAAAAGCAATAACACTGGGACGCTCTCATTGGTTAAATTTCGTATAAAGCGGTGCGATAGTTGTCGGGCGGTACGGACATTTTGATAAATTACTATATTGCTACAATACCATTCATTCCGTTGCTCGCTCGGTTCTCTTGTTTTTAATTCGACTAGTCATCGTCGACCTCGGCGCTTAGTTTGATGAAAAACACGTTTTCCATTTCTGCTTCACAGGATAAGACCTTTCATAGGAACCGAGTTTTTTATTAAAGCTCTCGGATGTAGTATAATAAATTATGGTACCTATATTTCAGGCTCATTTTACTATCGGCGTCGTTTATCCGCTCGATAACATCGTAGTGGGATGAAATGAAAAAGTTCGCGTGCCAGATGAGATAGGTTGTAACATGGCAATACAATAAAGTGCAGCGAATGACGCCATGTGTTGCCGGAGATCGGCTCGATAAGCGGGGAAGAGATGACTCACTAGTTTATGCCCGTTGTAATAGCCCTCGCCCGGCGATACGGGAACACTCGTACTGTAATTATGTGCATAGTTTTATTACTTCTATAAGTAAACCTTTTTGTACGGAAAATGTATTCATGGTTTCATAATGTTCGACTCCGGTGAATATGTTTTGTGTATGCTTTGTGCTTTCCATCATAATTTGCGTCTGTTTATATTACGAATGTATTCAGTCGTCACATGATTGTTGTGATCTACAATCGTACCTACCATTTTTTATAAGTTAAGGTAGAAAGACATTAACTCGACTACTTATGCACATTATTGTCTCACGTTTCAAGATTACGTCAAGTTTCGTAGTAACTGTAAGGACAACACAGATTAACATTGTCTTGTACTTAAGCCACATTAGGCCTATGCCACTTACTGACATAATTCCACGGGCAGACATGGCGTTGAGTGTGTTATGCGCATATTAACCCGCATCTCGTCTCGAGTGGTGTGCTTCGGAGCGCGAAATTTATGTCGTTAATAAGGGCTAGGAGGGTTAATTAGCTGATTTATGTTGCCCATATTGCGGTGCGCACTCTGGATTATGACCCTCTGGCATTGACAGTTTAATAGCCTCTCCATATAACACGGCTATGACTCGTCACGGAGAGCAATTACGATGAACAAAGATTCGGCGGTGATGCGTGACGAACTGGATGGATTCGAAGAGATTTCTTGATTGTAAATGGACGTAGCGCGTCCGTACGTCCATAAAAACAGTGTAGATTTTTTATTTGACTACTTAACAAAACAACTTTTGCTGTAGGTACACGGATTAAGTAAGACGAATTGCGGAGAGACAGTGATGGTCAGTGCCGACGAGTGCGAATAAAAATTTCATAGAAGCAATACGCGCTATTAACTTGTTAGTAAAAAAGTAACGCATCGTTTTCAAAAGTACCCACACGTGTGCGTCTACTCTCTAAATCTTTCTAACAATTATATTTGCTTAGGTATATTAAAGAGAGAACTTCTCGCGTTTAAAGATAATAACGCAAAGCCGATTTATAAAGCTTTCTGCAAATAAGAATAATAGTAAATGGATATCTACACTTTACAAATTTCGAGATTAGGACACTTCCTCGTAGTCATTTTCTAAAAGTATGTAAGAAATAAAGAAAAGTACATTAGGGATACACGTATTTGGCTAAATAAAATCGCAGCGTGTCTCCGCAAAGTAAATAATTCATATTTGCGGTGTGACGTGACGAGACGCGCGACGCCAACGTCAAGCAAGTAATGCCACAATATGATCGCCTCGCGTGCCATAAAAATGGCAATTTTGTGAACAAACAACCGTGGCCCCCCGGTACAGCCAGACGGGCAGAGCCACGCTCCATCAACCTTAGAACGTATGAAACATAATCGTCGCTGATTTAAAACATGCTGGAAATGACAAAATATGAGAACAATGAGGTGTAGGAGGCTAACATTCTAACAAGTTGTCTTCTGGCAAGACGGACGATCCGAAATAGAAAAAAAAAAAAAAATCTTTATCTTTATAATAAAGCAATAAAACAATCGATCAACAATCCCATATTTCTTTGTTTTTATTGCGATCTCGAAAACGGCTGTAACTGTTTCGATGAAATTTACAATGTAGGGGTTTTCAGGGGCGAAAAACCAATTTAGCTAGGTCTCATCTGGAAAAATTCTTTATCAATAAAATAAAATGTTTTTGTACTGACCGGGCGTTTATACATAGTCACATACATAACATCACGCCTGTATCCCCGAACGGTTAGGCAGAAGGGTTATAGCGAGCGTTCGGTCGCCCAGATATTATTTTATTAGACTTATTACTTAGATTCGTCATAGGCTCATAGCTCTTCTGACGGTTTTATGGCAAGCCTACCATAAGTGCGAGCCGGACGGCCGGCTATCGCGACGTCTGTCATTCCCGCCCCGCATCCTGTGGGTGCGGCATGCTCCGTCGAGCGTGCCTAGCTCCAACATATCGCACACTGCCCCCAGCGATTTTACATTTAATACGACGTCGATATTGCTACACCGGTAGTCTATCTGGTGAGGTTTAATGGAAATAAACATTCAAAATAACTATTAGTTTCCATTCATGTATTAGTTCCACATATGATTTCACATTTTACTGTAGTTTGATTTCTAGCTAAACTTGTTTATACTGTCTGTTTATGTTCTGCATGTTATTCATACTTAAGATTGATTTAGCAAATTAGCTGAGATACATCAAAGATATAATCGACACACATAATCGACGGTCTATATTTTGTTAGCTTTATTCAGACTTTTAAATTAATTTTTACACCTTCATCTTTCTTGTCTGCGTTTTAGACAACTAATACTGAATAGACCTCGTAATTTAAAAAATTAAACAATACACTTTTGTGTTATCAATCTACCGCCGCACCGCCTTCAAACGATCACTACTCATTAAAAAAGCGCTTTTCGAATCAATGAATAGACAAAAAAGTTTCACTAACATCTGACGTTACAGATAAGTAACACCTTTTCAAAAACTGAACAAAAAGAATCCATTAAGCCTATGCTACACACATAAACATACCTCTCCTACACTAACTTCACTCACACAAAGCAAATACCTACAACAACAAAGTAGGCATCGATTTACCGATTATACGTGTACGGGGTCCGTGCATTGCATCGCCGATGATATTGAATAGAATTACGTAGAATGGCCCCTTTGTGAAAACCTAGTACGGTGGAGCAGATGGAGTACTGTACTCCACTATCTCGGAGTCCCGGCAGATGGGATCCCGGGATCTGAGTTTACATAGTGTAGGTGTGTAGTTAAGGTAAACCATTGTACATTTAGTGCTGTGTGATTTTGTCAAACAGGTCACCCCTTCTGTCTCTAAGGGGATTGTTAATTTGTTAGTGACAGATTCAAAGTCAAAAAAGTGACGATAGCTTCCTGTGAATTATGGTCGCATAGCAACATATTGCGTTAGCCAAAAAGCAAAGCATGGCACTACCAATTTTTTTTATCAGATTTTTATGTTTTACCGTTAAAATTGTTAAATGCTGCAGATGGAAGCAATGTGTTCTGAATAGTAACAATATCGTTTGTTATTAACAACAACAAAAACACATTTCAAATCATAACCAACAAAATGCCGTCGAGTTCAGAAACAGAAAAAAAAAACAGCAGTTTAAAACTAACAATACATTATCGACGTTTGCATTAGGGTTGCCAACCGTACTATAATATATAGTATTGTACTATATTTCGGGTCTGCGTACTATATACTGTTGAAGAAATACATAGTACGCAAAAATACTATATTTTCAACACCGAAATCTAACAAACAAATCCTTCGTTTTAAAATGCAAGAAGTGCAAAAAAAAATTGTTTTTATAAAAATAAATAAGTAAGAAATATTATCTTTGTCTATTTTTTGCCTTTGCCATAAAATACTATATTTTTGAAGTGTACTATATTTTTTTTATAACTTAGTTTGAAAAATACTATATTTCGCCAAAGAAATGTTGGCAACGCTAGTTTGCATATTGTTACTGATTCAAAAAATGGTTATTTAAAAAAAATCAGCATACTTTAAAGACCTCTCTAAATTGCTTTAAAATGTAGCTAGACTTTGCCTTTATGAGACTTTCGTTTCATTGAAGCCAATATTAATGAGAAAAGTGCTTAATATTTTAATACCATGGCATGAAGTGCTTCATATTTTGTAGAAAACGATCGCGCTTTATTACTGACTAATTAAACTCAAGGGGATATTATGTGTATGGGCTGTAAAACTGACTAATGAACTTTTAGGTCTGTACCTACCATCAAATAAATAGCAAATATACGGACGCGTAATAGGTGCTTAGTATCAAAAAGCATACATAAATTACTGAATATTTAATGTATGAATTTAATTGGAATGATTTTTGGTTTGCCGCAATTTGGACTGACTATATCCAGGAATGGACCATCATAGACTGGCTTATTTAAAAGTAGCTCTAAAAGAAAGGAAATAGTTCAGTTTGTAGGCTTGTTTCTTTTCCTCACTCAGGCAACTGAAATACCTAGTAACACTGAGTCCAAAAAATATACCTTAGAAAATTCGTCAATAAACAGCAACCCTTTGTCCAATAACTATGTATGTGCGAGAGGCAGAGGCTTTAATGAAGGTAAAATACTGGTTCGCACGGCCTTCGGTGACTTGTTAGTGTTGGTACATAGCACTGTAATCCCCGAAGGAAGCTTTTTGTTCTACGAGTAGATGGTACCGTGGGTGGGAGCACAAGGAAGAGGAAGCGGTAAGATCACGACTTGGACGATCGGTTCACATGCGTGTTCACACTATTAGCAACGAGTCATTTGTGTGTCGTCGATGTAAACGCACCTTAATTGTTGCAACGATTTCCTATGTTGCTCAGCTAGTAGTAGTAGACACGTTCCTGATTTGCTACTGTTGTTTTGTAGCCAGTACTGAGTTTCTATCCGATTTAAACATATCATATAGTATTACGCCTATATTCCCCGAGGGGTAAGGAAAAGGTGAACGGCCCAGATAGCGAGCCTATTTCAATCTACCGGACATAATTTCAAACTCAGGGCTGCTACTGAGAATTTACTTATAAAGCACTGTTTGGCTCGGGAATTGAACCCAGAACTTCACGGTCAGCAGTCACGCTTGCAACTACTAGACCAACGAGGCAGTCAAAACTACATAAAGTAATATAATATAGGATTGTTAGCACAATCTTGGAGCTCCAAGACGCTATAATGGATTGAGTTGAAATCTGTTTACACGTCTACTTTTCGGGCACTTTTGTACTATGTGTATGTTGTTCTTGTGTGTATCTTGTTGCATTACACAAAGTAGTACACACACCGTGCAAATATACATATTATAATGTTACTTTTAACACATGCGCACGAAAATAAGCAGCTTTTTCGTACCTACATTTGTTCAATACAAATATTACAAATCGATTTTACATATAAAATAAATATCTGGAGAACAATGAACTGTTATTTGTGATATCATTGTAACACGTTCCGTTCCACTGAGTTTATTTATTATTTTATAATAGGTTACTAGTTTTATTCCCTATTCACTTTACGTATGGTAATAGTATTTCTAATACTGTAGGTTTTGATTGGAAGTGTTACACATAAATTGAAAGATTTTTTATGAACCTAATAGTAAACATTTATAGTACTTACGTGTAAAGGACTTTTAAATTAAAAGCATTCCGTCGCCAAAAGGACCGATTAAAAGTTTTAATAGACTCTTTAGGGAGTTGAGACTTCTTATTCCACTTAAGCGATTTACTATACCTACCTATCTCAGTTTTAATATTTTTGTAGTGAGGAGTCTTGTTGAGTGGCTGAAATCGCTTTGATAAGGATAGATAACTCATCACATGCTAATTAACACGTACTATCACCATCTCTACGTAGGACTACTGCCGTCTGTCCAAAATCTGAGAGATACCAGATTTCGCAGCATGCTTTCTCCGAATTTTTTGATGTCATGCCTCCAAAACAGTGGAAAGCACCACTTATCACATCGGAATATGTTTAAGTACACAGGAATCATGTCCACCACCGTGATTAATACGTTCTCGATCACAAACGCTTTGTTTGGCTTTCAGAGTAAATGTTTGCTCATAATAACTCATTGACATAAGCATTCAAGGTGCACATTTTGCGACTCATCCAAGAAAAAAGCGCGCACAAATTAAATTGTTATATCCTTTGTCTAGAGTTCTAGACGTTACACAGGCGCGCCCGTTGTGCAAAAAAACGAAGTAAACGTTAAGTTAAATACCTAAAGGTTCATATTTAAACTATGTATTAACATTCCTGCTCCATAACATAGAAGAATGAGATATTTTTCTTTTTCGGTAAGTGTAAGCGACCACGATACCGTAACTATACTAATGAAAAATTAATAAGTCTTTTATTTTATAATAAACTGTGCATCTTGGGTTTTATATCAAAGTTATAATTTCATATCATTGCCGTAGTGACGTTCACCACATAATTCGTAGAAAGCACGGCAGAATGAAACGTCTATGACATTGTTACGTTACGTGGAAATCCCGTTGAAATAAATTGGGGCCACGATAAGCGCTCCCTTTGACGAGCCATGTACGGATTAGGACGTGAAAAATGATAGCTTAGGTACGCAATGACGGGTACAGTGCGAACATTTTGTGATGGGTACCCACACGATAATAAGTGTGACATCTCGAAAGTATTTTGCTCCCTTATTCATTGTGAGGTCATCGAACTTTAGGCTGCCTCTGCGACGCGTTCCTATATTAGGCCAGTAGGTGTGAATAATGTGAACATATCACTCTCGTGTGAGAGATCGATCTTTAGTACCTCATGCTATTAAAGTTTCTTAAGATTGTGATGTTATGTGGTAAAATTTTATGAATTTCACTTAAAATGTGTGTAGTGTGACTTATACATTTCGACAGTTTCTTGAGTGATAGGCGATGCACAAAAGTTAATGAAAAATCAATTTATTAATACGAGCGGTTTTGACAATGTAACTGATATCATCAGTCATATTACATGCCCCTATGATAACGGATGTTTTTGTAACTCTGTCAAAAAAAGATCCAGTTGGAGTGTGACGAATTAATAACAAGAGATTTATTTACGCGGTGCGAATATTGTATCTAATCTTTTTTTTTGCTTTTTACGTCGGGTCGGACCTAAATAAAAATACAAAGCCAGGCTAAATCACGAGCCGAGCGTAGGCCTATTTGGCCAAATCCACCCGAAACCGTGAGTGGATGTGTACTGGGGTGACATGTGTCAAAATTCGCTATTTAGAGCTTTTTGCACATAGTTTATTGTTATGTTAAAGTGGCAGCTTACACGAAAATACACATATTTATTGTTTCAGTTGTATAACTTCAAATTATACAGGGTGTTAACATTCTGAATAAAAAGTAAATTGACTTTTCAAGCACCAAACAATACATGGCATATATGTATATGTTTCAACTAGTTTTACTTCACCGAGGCAACCGTCAGCTCCTTCCGTCGTAGTAACTAAGTTGAGTAAAATATCTCGTAAGCACAGATAAATCTACGTAGCACATGTGTTTCATCTCGTCGCACATCTTGGGGTTCTCGCACAATTAGTCAACGGATGTTTACATACAAGATTGTTTGCCTCTTCAGTTGGCGCAAGTAATTCTGCCAGATAGAGACACAACTGTTTACTAACTAATAGTTTCGTGATGCAGTTTGATTCCCGCAAACTGATAGCACGAGTTAATGCAGTTACATTCACTGTTGGCGATGATTGGACGATATCAAAATTAGCATTAACAACGTCATTCACCGAACTAATGATAAAATGTTTATGCAAATTGAAAATTTAACGCAAACACGTATTCGGTAAGCTGAATTTACTGAACTTGTGTTGAACAAAAATTTTGGCTGATTCGTTATTCATCCACCTCGATTTCCATATGAAGCAGGGTGAAAGGCATTTGAATTGCTTAAGGGAAATACTCGCTATTGATACGAATATTTGTTTTCTGCTCAATCTGCCATGCTGGGGATATATTCTACAAACTTACCTCTGTGGATTTACGAGTTTATCTCGCCTTGTATCGAAACTGTTCTGGTGTGTATTTTTCAGGCAAGATCGAGAAACTACATAAACAAATCGTCCGTAGTTATCTACTGAATTTCAAAGATAAAGATTCGCCTTCGTGATTCGCTTTAGTACGGTCAAATAAATTACAAAAGTACATTTTATTTTTATTTTACTGTAAGTAATTATCCAATGAGAATTCTAATTTGGTAGAGTATTTTAGAAATTATAATTATAGCCGAATCAAAATGTAACCATGATTTAATGACCAATATTATCGATTCAAAGATCAACATCATGTTGACATCCACAGTAACGATTACGATATACCTAACGAGGAAAATAAAAATTAAAAGAAATATTGTATTAATAATAATTTCAATAAACATCAAAACATCTACTAATACTAAAATATTGAGTAACGTGTCTACCCATATCATTTTGCTAACATTTTATTAAGGTATCGTGTGCGTTCGAGTGGCTCAGGTAAAATCCTTTATATTAGCTGTCTTTGTGGGCGTAGATGACAACGAAAAAAGGCATGGCTACCTACGGGGCCTTTCAAATCGAACCCGAGGGTTGCGCTCTATTGGGATTCTTTAGGGATGTTCGGGCCTCGTTGCTGGTTTTTGTACGAATTTACAAGCATAACACAGCTGTTGAATGAACAGAAACAGATGCGTCCAAAAGATTTATTTGTTCCCAAAATCAGTGGTGTTGTAACAGAATATTTATTGTATGTTTACATTGTGTAATACTTAATGAGATAAAACTTTCTGTATTCAAGATACGATCTTGATAGCTGTACTATCTAACTTTAATAATTACCTTATGTATTTTCTTACAACCTTGACGAAAAAAAAAAGCTTTATGATAGTAACGTGTAATCGATAGTCAATCATTGTGCAAATAGCTCAGTAGAAGAAAAAGGAACGAACCTCTTTTATAGGTAGTTAAAAGTAAGTAAATTACGTTTCGATGAACGGTCCCAGTTCGTATAACTGTCGGCGAATGGACGGACCCTCGTCCTCGATCTAATACGGGCTGAGTGGAAACAGTTCTGAATTCCGACCACTCAGACGCGTTTGATTGAGATGCTAGGTGCACACCGACGTTTATGATACGAATTTCTAAAAACGGGCACAAAATATATTTTATTGAGCAGACGAAAACTTGGCAGAGAAATAGTGTTTACTCGAGCCTTAAACCTATGTCGCGTACACGTGCCAGTAGTTATTTGAAAGTTTGAAATGCAAAAGAAGTCAAACGAAACAGTAGCTCATCAATCATTTAGTTTATATTATGCCATACAGATTATTTAAGAATTCCGCCCAGATAATAATGAAACGCTAATTGATTGTCTATTGAGGATGTAAATGACTAGGAAAAGTGATAAAGTTGGAGCTGAACGACAAAGGAATGATTGGTAATAGCGGGGAGTAATCAGTTTAGTCAGAAGGATAAGATCATTTAAACAAAAACCAGGGCTTCGATCAGCCCAAGCAAAACAAAATTAGCAATCGCTTTGAAAATTAATTAAGTTTACAGCTTTAAATCTCAGATTATAAAGATGCATTTCAATTATGAACTAATAAAATTCATAGGAATTAATCTAAGTTACAACATCCCCAATTTTCACAGAGCCCTTCGACATTGTCCCCGAAATTGTATCTATTTAAAGTGTGCCGAGAGAATCAACATCGTCGGTTGTCGTCGGACCATTCGAATATTCGTGGCTCTCAATTCAATTTGGCATAACGCTTCGGGGTGATGAAAAATTTCCCTTCCAAATTATGAATTTGATACCTAAGTCACGCACTTCATCAATTTAATTACGACTAAGAATTTGTTTGGGTCTTATAAAATTCGTCGCTTGGTTTCTTTAGTAGGTAATTGATAATGAAGTTATAAAAGAAATTAGGAACGCCCTAAAATTTTTTAAAGTAGATTTTGTACCATTGAGTAAGCAATTAATAAGGCTTTTCATCCATTCTACCAATAGGTAACAAGTAATGAAAATTACTTCCAGTTTTAAATGAAGATATATAGTGGCGTCAGCTAGATTGAATTGTGAATGATCCAAAGACTCGCTGACAAGAGACTAATTGGTGCGGTAGTTCCGGGATCACTCTGTATAGGTGCCGACTGCCGATCGACGAATTTAGAGCAAAAGGGCGACAAGGCAATCTTATTTTCGAAATTAAAATACTAATTAAAATATAGTGCCTAAATCTATGTTCAAGAATATAATCTTTATAAAATACAAGACGATAACTCATGTTCAAAGCGACAGGATCATAAAATGTTTACAAGTGGTTTAATTTGTTATTCCAACAAGAAAGTGAAACGAGGTTTGAATATAAATTGGCTATTGAATTAAAATTTTAAAACAATTAATGCGATCGTCTACTGTGGCCTCAATTCGTGTGTAGGAGGCAGGAGGTCAATGTTCACGTTTGTGGTTACTCTACTACCACAACGAGGAAAACGAACTGGAGTCGGCGAACGGTGAGCAAAACGATATCAGGAGCCCGAGGGATTATCGGTATGCTATTAATCATCCCGCTAGGTATTGACGCTTCTCCACCGCCTCTAGACGGGTTTCGAGTCTGTAATCCTATCGATGCCGAGGATTATACCTACAGATGCCGTTATACTTCAAGCTAAAACCCCAACAATCCTCCAGAGGCTACCTTCTTTGCCAAATTGAAAAATTTTATGTTGTTTTTGTCCGGACGGCGGCGGTACTGTTGGGGACATTGCTACTCGCTAGGCTTGATTTTATGTTATTTCGTTCCAGTGTCCGTTTATTATCATTTACAGCTAATGCTCAGATATAAACTTATATTAAGTTCATGTTATGACAAATGTTTATTACTGAACTCTTGTAGGTCACGATAAAATTATGAATGGAAATAAACACTTGGTCATTAAGCAGCACATTACTTGGTCGGATAGCATTGTTTTGGGCCACAAAACAAAACTCATATAAAAGTGAGCGGCCATTAGCCGATTGTAACGAGGCGGGGCCCGTCTAGAGCTCCATTAGTAAACCAGCGTTAGATTTAGAACATTAAAGTTAGACTTTACCCGTAACGCGAGATTAATGATAAAATCATTCTACTAGGGAAAATTGATTTGTAATGACAAAGACGGAGAAATACGACGCTGCCTCTGTTTCTTAGTTATTCTCAATTTAAATTTCAAAATTGATCATATATCCACTACTAACCATTAATATAAGGTTACATAATGTGATATAAGGTTACGTCTCTCATTTATTATATACTTATTAAAAGTTTTAAGTTAAAAAGGTTTGTTACAGTTCGCAAAATAGTCGTTTGAATGAATAACACTCTTCCAGTGACAACACAACAATTTATTCGAGTTGCCAGTCTTCTGGACACGTTACCATTTGACAGCGATGTGGAGGAGTACTATGACGCCCAAGTATTCGTTTAGGATAGGATTTTTCATTTTTGTTTTTTTTTTTATTAATACTTTAGCATAAGTAGTTAGTTTTAAAATTAAATTACCATTATTTTATTGTAATAATTAAAAATAATTGTCAAATTTGTATTGAAAGCTTTAAAACTCTTTCACTCTTGACAACGCTTCTGTTCGGCTAAAATCCAAAAAGGTAAATATCTACGTATGTAAATTACATTTCTGTCAAAAATGTTCGGAAACAATGTTTCATACTGAAGTAATAAAAAACAAATAAAAAAATTTCTTATTTACGAGCAAAGATTCTTAATAAAAGAATGGTAATATGCCAATAAAAACATTATATGTATTTGGAAATAAATCTATATTTGGTGACAGTAATATTACATTAGTTATTTATTACATTATGTGTTTCAGTAGTAGATACGTTTTTCCTGCAGTATCTATATTTATTGATTATTTAGTCATCTGTAGAACTTACATAGAGCCCAATTATATATGAATGGCTGCATTATTGGTGTAGTGGTAGGCAGGCAGCGCGGCTGCTGACCGTGAGTCCTATGTTCGTTTCCAGGTTAGGCAAAGTGTTACCGGATATTTCTATTAGAAAATTTACAGTAACAGCCCGAGAAGTGTGAAAATGTGCCCGCATGGATAAGCAAAATGTGGGTGTACAATTCTACACCTCTGCCTTACCTACTGCATCTGGTATACCTACAGGGGTGATGCTATGTCATAGACTAATCGTCGCTTATCATCCTCGTTTTGTCCAGTGTTGCTCCCTAGGACATCTTTGTATTTATATATAAGCTGGTGAAGCGCATATACACATGGATACGCTCAGTTACTTTTGAATTCAGTGCTTATGACTAAGTTTCAGACTCAGAGTGTACGCGGTGTCTCATCCGAGTAAATTCAGGTTAGGTGACCTATTCTTAGTCCGGGACCAGACAGGTGGAAACTGTCTATAGTCTATATTCATCCTAACGATAGAATTTCTAACTCTGAGCACCACCAACTTCCAGATGTACTTAGGTAGGTACTACACAGTACTAGAACGTAATTCAATATTCTATGTACAGATAAAAAGGTACAAAGTAATACGTGTTCTATTAACAAGATTCGAGCTACTTATCAAGTTTTACTTAGATCATACTCAACTTACTCAATGCTGTTAGTGTGCTGTGTTAGTTTATTTTTTATATGTATTTGTTCAGTAGGAGGACGGAATGGGCTTAAAAAATATTTTGTACGTAGCGTTTGTAGTCAAATGACGCAAGCTCATCACAGACACTATACATATAAGTAATATTTATTGTTTGCGACCGCCGAGGCGGAAGAGTGTGATAAATTAGTACACAACCAAAGTTTTTAAATATCTGTAGCTTTTGGTAATAATAATGAACATCAAAGGAATTCAGGATACATATAGGTAATATAATATAAAACTAAGCCAATATGGACATGAGACCGCAAACGTGTTACTGCCGTGTGCATTGATCCATCGAAATATGCTATTTGCCCAGGGGTCGGTATAACACTATGTACCTAAAACAGGGTACCTACACTACCTATGTACTAACGGCAATAAACAACAAAGTTCAGAAGGCCAACAATGGAACAACAATCAAAGGGTTGGAAACGAGATCCAAAGGCAGTTTATAACTTGATATTAGTCAATGAGTACAACAATATTTCATTATATTTCTTTTGATGATAAGTATATCATTAAAAGAATTGTAAAAATGAGAATCGGGCTGGAAAGTGATGTTAAGAAAATTACGTCATTGTTAATATATTAGCATTAGCAAAGGAATAGAAAAAGGACCACTGCATTAAAAAATCTTGAAAGTAGACCTGCTGATCACACGAGCGTTGGCAATCACGCAAATGCTGACTGTGAGATATTCGCACTAACGCCAACGCTGGTCTTAACGCACATGTTAACAGACGCTTACATAACATCGCTGCTACAACCTTGTTATTCGCTCACAATATAAACGTCCTTCTTCTGCATCTATTTCAAGAAAGTGAATTTCAAATATATTGTGAATTCAAAAATAAGGGCTATCTGTATGAGCATTATAAGTATGAGTGTGTGTGCTTGTTATCGTCCATCATTATAAGGAGTTGTACTTCTTTACCTATCTGTTTTGGTGTAACGGGGTCGCCATTTCCCGCCACCTGGCCACGCGGATGTCAACCCAACTTCCCCACATTATATTTCGAAACATTCATTCAGTAATTATGGGTATAAAGGGAAGTAGGTGTATACATGGCTTTGAATAATATGCCGTTTTATTTGACAGTTCCCTGAGGAAGTTTGTCGAAAGTAAATAATATTTAATAACATGCATCACCTGCAACCCAAATAAATTATCACGGATAAAATAATTAATGGCATCAGGCGTTACAATTCCGCCAAAACAATTTTTTTTAAATGAATATTATAAAATGTAAATTAAAACTGAATATTATAGCTGTATATCTTATACGTAGCGGATGTAACCGTTTAAAATAAGTACGCAAAATCTATACATAGGTATAATTTCTAATAATTCGGTTCAAATAAAAATGTTTGTTTTGAGTTATATTCACCCGTTAACGAGATCCGGATTAGAGGTATAGGACCTTCATAAAACTGAATCATTTTCATTATGTTCAAACTTCATGTAGCCACTTAGTCTGTAAAAATATTAAGGTACTGTTAACTGAAATCTTATTGTATATTTTGTTTTACCGAGCGCATCACATACGAAAAAATAAACACCTCATTTGTGAACATGACACGGACGGGTACTACACGATATACCCAAAACCAATATCGCACTCGTAACCCTGGCGTTAGGTTTTATTCAAGTCGCAAATAATACAGACCTCACGGTTTATGAAATACAAGTACGTATACCGCATAATATAGCCCACAAATAAGTTTGTCCCAACATTAAAATGTCAAATACGATAAAATATCTTGGTATTATAATTGATCAAACACTTTCATTCAAACAACATATAGAAGCCTTAAATAACAAAATTCGGAAGTTGATATTTGTTTTTAAAAAGTTACGCAATATTGCAGACCCAAAAATAATTAGACAAGTCTACTTTGCTCTATGCCAATCTTTACTAACTTACTGTATTACCACATGGGGAGGAGCGGGTAAAACACTATTACTAACCATTGAGAGAGCTCAGAGGGCGATTCTCAAAGTGTCTACTTTCCGACCTTTCCTTTTTCCCACTAACCTCCTATACAAATATTGTGAAGTATTAACAGTTAGACAGCTATTTATAATGGGCATTGTATTAAAACAACACGCAGCTCTACCATACAGCACTGAACATACTAATAAAAGACGTAAAGATCTAGTCTGTCCTCAAAATCAAACAAAACATGCTTTTACATCAAAATTTTACATGTTCCTGGGTCCTCTCCTCTATAATAGATTAAACTCTATAGCGAATATTTATTCCCTGAATCACACTAATTGTAAGAGAATTCTCAAGGATTCTCTTCAAAGTATGTCCTACGAAGATACAGAGAATCTACTAGTTGTGCCGAAGTAAATATATTTAAGTATACAAATTTTCACCTACACTAAGCATTTAGTTAATTTAGGAACTAAAAATTAGCCTATTTAAAATTATAATCTGTATAATTTAGGATTATTTTCTTTTTGAACATTATGTAATAACTTTTTGATTGTTTATTAATTACTTTAGACTGTTTTAGCTCTTCTTGCCTGAAACACAGGATTTACCTAGTTCAGGCACGTAAGAATTAGGAATATAATTAACATTTAAGCACCTCTGTATAATTTTATCTTGTAATGATTTTTGAATAAATTATTATTATTTCCTTTATTTATTTAATAACATATTTTATTTTTTAAATTTATAAATATAATTAATAATAAAATAAAAATACATTTATAAATATAAAAAAAAAAATAGGGACCAACCGGTATCGGGAACAGGGTCCAAGTTACCGGTGGTTAGGGCTCCAGAGACAGAAACCTCCTCACAATACGTGCCGTATCAAGGAGTACCGCTTTCTGAATCAGTCCCTTGACCCAGCCTCCCAACGAGAGCCTCTTGAGATGTTGGTCGAGGCTCTTGGCCATCAGGCCATTGGCCGTCACAACAATCGGCACGACGATAGCCGAATCGACATTCCACATTTATTATTATTATTATTATTATATTATTATAGCTGTTTGACTAATGACTATTCAATCAATCATTTTCGTCATCCGATTACAATTCAAGCTATAAATGAATACTTAATAGACACAGGCTGCTACCACGAGAGTCTATAAAGCACTATTATAACTTTAAAACAACTGAAAATTTTAATAAAATCCACGCAAAAAGTTTCACGAAAAAAAAACTTGGCTTTATAAAAAAATCGTGTTACAAAATATGACTATAGTAGCTAAAAACTTGTACAAAAAAGATTTTTATTATAGTTTTATTTCAAAGATTGTCTAATAGACGCAGTTGATGGTAATAATTTTCAGCTGCAAAGCAGTGGCTTTTAGTGGCAAATAAAGATCAGGCTAAAAAGTGCGAAACTAACTGTTGAGGACATATCAATCAGTAAATCAGTTCTACAACCAGGTGTGTTTGATTCATAACCTCAAATGTGTTATTCTATAAGTAAAAGTGGTAAATATAATGGCTCGGCTGTCTTTAAATGTAGAAGCAAAAAATACAAACCCAACAATAAAGACATATTTCAAGTACCTACTGCTTACCTGAGTCATTCATAATTCTATGTTACATTACAACTTTTTTGTTATTGATATATTAAGCCAATTATTTTTTTCGGCAATCATATTTAAGACTACATCACTTCCTGTTGACTGAATCTCGCATTGTCCTCGGCAACGTAATATTTCACTGACCACGTCTTTGTCGTCATGTGTTTGATATTCGGCCCTCAAAAGAAGACAAAAGCGGTCCGGGTTGGTCTAACGATCTTGACACCGATAGCTATTGTCCCCATAACTCTGTAACTAACATTGTTCAATGGCGTCGATTTATGGCATCCCTTACGTCACGCTAGATAGGAGGTGAACCAAGACTCAAATTCGCTATTACATTGATGAATGGCCAATATTTGTTACAACTTTTGGTACAGTTCGTAAGTTTGAGTTATCACGCAAAGAGGTCTTATTTCAGCTGAGGATTAAATATATTCTTACATTTGACCATCATTCTAGCCTGAATTATATATGGGACAAGGTATTCTAAACAATTTTAATAAATAATTATTATAATGATGGAAATATAATAATTTCCAACCGTAGATAAATATTTAATTAACAGTTGGTATTTTTTAAATCCCGACCCGGGTACGTCTTAAAACAAGACTTAAGACACCGTAGGACGGGCAGCAGCGTTCTCTCACTAATCGGTGAGCCACTGCGATCCCCAAGCCGCCTGCCAAGCGTGAGGATTATGGCAACCCCCCCCCCCCCCCCCCTTGGGCGAGGCCTTCGTTCAGCAGTGGACGTCTTCTGGCTTATGATGATGATTTTTTAAATCTACTTTATCTAAATTTTTACCCCAGCAAAGTTCTACAACTGAATACGACGGACGACCTTCGGGGATAATGTTATAATCACCAAGATTGTTAAGCGAATGTTAACTGGTACGGGTGCGCAGAAAATAGAGAATATCGTAACTATTATACATATATCTGAAGATTAGAATCTTTGTACATTAGGCATATTCAATGTTAAACCACAACAGTAAAAAAAGTTTTAAACGCAATATTTTCGGATTGCACATTGTTACTTCTAATGAAAAATATAATAGCGAAATAAATATTCGTATTATAATAATATAATTACACTTATTTTAATGAACGCAATGTTACACATAGTTGTGATATTACAAAAATATTTCATATGTTTTTGCATATATTATAGTTACGTCACGTCAGCTGTAATCTGAAGCGAATAGCTTCGGCGACACAACGTAATTCCATAGCAAAAAACATTGTAACATCTTTAATGATCCACTATTATGCAATGTCACGTAATATTACAGTTTTTGCAATTAAATTACAATACACAGCACCCGCGACTGCTGACCTTCGTCGTGGTCACAGATTCCTCGCCTGCCATTGGCAGTGATCTTGATATTTTTTCTCACGACTTTTTGTAACGCGGATTTTGTCAAACTTATGTTTTTGTCCCCACAAAAAAGCAATAAGCGAGGTAAAACTAAGTACCGTACCTTTATTGCGTTACACAGCAATGATTCTTTTGAGAAAAAAAAATGAGTTACGAATGTATTCATCCACAATGCTCGCCTACGTAATTCAAAAGCTAATAAAAAATTTGATGGTTCTTTGTTACAGTGAAAAGGCAATTGGAGGCGATCAGTATGTGCCTGTTTTTAAATTAATTTAACTTAACACCTACTCATTTTTATTGGCAAAAAGTCTGACTTTGTTTTCGTTTAAGGTTATTTTGGGCTGATCTCATTTCTTTCAGTGAGAAAAGAAATAGGTATATTTAAAAATAAACGTCGCCGTATTAATAACGCTTAGCTTTTTAACATCTGTATTATCTTGGCAATATTGATAGTAAAACCAAGACAGTTAAAAAGAGGTTCGAAAAACACTGGCCAATTTGTAAAATCTGGTCAGTAAAAAAATAGCTACAATAAAGAAAAATCTAACTTTAACAGTCAAAGGTCTAGACGAGCGTGTGAATGGTGAACCTAGCTGCGTATTTTAATTTCCCATAGTGTATGGTTGTTCAGGCTGGTTCTTGTTTTAAGCCTCCGCCAATGCGGCGCTGCCGTGTGAACGCTCCGACCTTGATGTCACGATACGTGTCGAGACGTTTTTGTACTGTTTCCCTCTGATACTTATCTATATTAGCTATTTAACATACATTCAGCACGCAATGCAAGAATTTTCGTAACTCGTATTCCCGAATTTAGTAAGTATTTCGACTCTACAGTTTAATTGTTCTGAGAACTTTACATAATTGTGTAATTTTAAAGCTTGTTGTTTCAAACGAAAATATTACCCTGTTTTTGTTTTTTTTGTTTTTGAGCAATTCTTTCAAGCATTAACTTCTTATGAGATTACATAAATTATGGTTAAGATAAGCGGACTAGGCATTATCGCTCGTTAAATAGGGCAAGTACACACAGACTTACATAGAACTTGCGTGTTATACTGCACTTTAATTACTAAAGCAATAATTAGGTTTTTATTTGCATTTCATACATGATAAATGTAAAGGTCGTCGAAATACGGTCGTAATTTACATTTTAGGTATTTATTCGAAGAGCAATGCGGGCAAAATACGTAATGCGCGTAATTACAAGATCAATATTTTAACTGTAGGATTTGTTTATAGGCGTAGTTTAATTTGAAAAATATAGTATTAAAAAGGTAATGTTAAATACACTTATGTCACGTATTCGTTTTAATTTTTTGTCTTATATTTATTCTGTAGGAGTATAATGGCTATTGCTGTATATTCCATTAGCGGAGGGAAATTCCATTAGTGTAAGAAAGACTTTCTATTGTATTAGACATTTGTACATATGAATGTGAGATAATAACGTACCTTGACTTTACATTGTTCAGTTATTAAGTCCCATTGTTCTTGAAGCCATTACAATAGCATCAATAATAGCCGTTAATCAGTAAACCTACCTATCGAATGTGTGTTCACGCATTAACTTTGACCCAGACCGCCCAGAGAATTCACGCACGCACACTAATTAACCTTCCCAAACGTATTCACACGATGAAAAATCTGTTGATAAATAGCAAAAATCGACAATTTATTAGCTATACGGTACGAAAACTGGTCAGTTAGCAACCCAAGTCCATTAAAAGTGAGTCCAAAATCTCATAAAATTTACGTTCGCGCATGACGTCGTAAATGCACCCTGTACGGAGAAATAAAACGAATCCATAAAGTTCGGGTGAAAGGGAATTCCTTTAACACGCTGCAATAAACCGTTCTTTATCGGTATTGCTAAAAAATTCGCTTCACCTTTGTAAATAAATTATCACTTTACGAATCTAAGAGGTTTTATTTCATTAATTTTAAATACTTATTCGTTCTGACGGTTCCGGCATAATCATAATATTGAAATTCATAATTACGAATTTTAAGTTCATATAATTATTTGGTAATTCTTGCCTTAATATAACGAGACTACCATGGAATGTGTGAATCTAAATAATTTATGTACCATCTTTTATAACACATTTAACACAAAATACGAGTAAATAATAATCGTACGCTGTAAAATTGAATGAAGAGCGGCCGAGTAGATAAGGGTTCCTCATCACTCATCAGTTTCCCAACCGCTGGAACAAAGGCTGTCCATTTCCGAAGGAGGTTTGCCACGCGCTATTGCGAGAACTATTCCAACGTGATAGTTGCGACACGCTCGTGACTGACTGCGCGTGCGCTCGAAAAGTTGCTACATAGCGATATGGAGACCAGGCTATCTTTGTATTTGTAGTACCTAATAAACGGACATAAAGCTAATTGAAACGTACGAGTATTTGTAAAAGCATTTCTAACGTTACTGATGAACGGATCCATTGACATTCGAGCGTCGTAATTGGAGTGCTGTGCCAAACTGACATTTGGTCGTTCAGTGCCTACTATCATGACATGGGCATGAGTGCTTTAATGAGCCACCTATTTAGGTTCGGTCGCTGCAAATGACGCGGATTCGCAATCAGTGCGGCCAAGAGCGTGATTCCGCGTTTGGTTGTTGCGTCGCTCTTTGGACGGTAATGCCCCATTGACAAATCCGCGGCATTCGCCGACAACACGACATTATGTGTCCTTAATTATAGTAGGCAATGAAACGCGTGTTGTGATTGACGTTAATGTCGGTTTTACACACACGACACTGTCTGTTGTTACACGAATGTAAATTTAATTACCTTTGTTATCTGTCTTTCATGATTATTCTATAGTAGCAACAATAGTTTTATTTATAAACCAATACCCCAAATTTTTCATTGACCGTAATGAAGTTTCCTTCAGGGAAAAAGCCATAATGTTATTTGCATGTATTGATTGCAGAAAGTATCTAAGGCGCCATGAAAATATGTTTTAAAATATTCTCTTTTATCTGCCAATACGTCTTTTCAATGTGGTTTATTATTTTCCAAACGATATAAATATTATAATTACAGATTTGTATTCCTCGGTTCCTATACCGAATCACGTAAATTTAAATAAGGTCTAAGTTCATAAAGGCTGCACTGCACACACCTTCCCGTATTTAATGTCATCAAAATGCAAAAGAAGAAAGCATGAATATTTAAATCAAACATTTCCATTATCAATTGTTTTAAATAAATTGTTAATTACGGACGAGCAAAACACAAGCTTACGAATCGATTTCCAAAACAAATGAGGAAAGACGTATTACGAATGGGTAATTTAGGATTGTTTTGCACGTAAAACTGGTTA
Source organism: Shargacucullia verbasci (assembly GCA_947562105.1). NCBI lineage: Eukaryota > Metazoa > Arthropoda > Insecta > Lepidoptera > Noctuidae > Shargacucullia > Shargacucullia verbasci. The sequence continues at coordinate 7,595,916 of OX387289.1, read as the reverse complement.
CGCGACGGTTTCGCTTTCCAAAATTCTTATTTTTTTAATCTACTTCGTCGAATTTCGGCGGCATTTAGATAAATTGAAAGGAGATAGAAAGTTACGATGACAACAAGCGTGTAAGAAGGTCCTTATAAGGAATTGTTCTAATTTCCATACCTATATGTAATACGATAGATCACAACAGCCTATCAACCGCTATAGTGGAATGGAGAAAACAGGGATCAATTGTATAAGCTTTTTAATAATAATAGTAATTTAGCCGATTTCTATCCACGTCCACGGAGATGATCTAGTGCGGGTTGAGGACTACACTCCTCAAGAACTTTACAGCTCAGGTACGCACGATGTTTTTACACAAGCGATAATAAAATTCGGATCCGCACATGAATTTGAAGTCAGAAGTGCGGATTGATTTCGAATTAATTCCCCTCATGGAAGGCATAATTTCAGTCAGCTATCACCACTTCATTACAGATAAAATACTGTAGACATAACAGTGTTATTTTGCTTTTGTTTTCTAAGGTCGGTTGTCTTACGTAATGGACGGACGGAACGAATCATGTTGATGGTACACGGAAGCCTTTCCTGTAGTGATGCTAGTCGCCTTTCAGATGAAAAGACTAATGTGTTTGATGTAATGCTCGCCATTGAAGAGGCGTTGATGTAACTCTTATGAGCTTGCGTTACCTAAACAAATACCTTAAGTGGATCAAACGTTTTGAATAGTCTAATTGAATAAAGTACTTGTAAAGCATTTATATGTGGTAACGTTGTACAAAACAGATATTGAAAGGCAAAATAAATTATAGAAATTAAGCAAAGATTAATAACTTAAGTACATACCTCATTCAAAAATAATTAGCTTATTTCAAAGTTCGAATATAATTTTAGATTAGCTTGCGAAATTCAACTGTTTTGGTGATTAAAATGTGTCCTTGATTAACACGTAATATGGTAGAATATAGAAACATCTACTGCATTGTATTACATCAATTTCGTAGGAGTTAAGCCGGATTCGTGTTACATTTGTGGGCTGAGCCGTCTTTTGGCGCAGTGTTAGATGTCATGATATTATTTTTAGCGTCACGAAACAACACGACATAGTAATGTACTGGTCGATTAAAAAGTATTAATATAATAATAATATTTACTTTACATAGGTACCAGAAACTCAGTTCCTTATTAATGAACGGCGCTCAGCAGTGATGTAAGTATACTTGAGCACAGATATGAGTCTGTCATTTCATACGAATACGTCACTCAAACGCTTCTGAAGTAAAGCTCGTCTCTGAGCGTTGTTCTTTACTACGACGGCTCAGGTTACCGTGCTTCTTCCTCTATGATTATATTATGTAGGATTCAATTACTTACGCCACTAGATCCAATCTCTTAATCGTAATAATATCAAGATTATAGTAAGGGATTACGAGACGGCAAATTGCATATGTATATGTACGTCAAGTACCTATCTACAGGATAGTTTAATTTACCTGCAGTTGACATTAACAAATGACATAAGATGATCATTAGCTGACATAACCGTTATCTATGGTTTAACATTCGTTGTGGCGTTGTTATATACCAGTAGGTACCTTACATTATAAATATGATGTTTGCAGTAAAGAATATTATTTTGGTATTTCGTATTAATGTATCATCAACACCATGCAATTATGGTACTAGACCTTGTATTCATTTAAAATTAAAATGTACCTATCTTAAACAGCCAAACCTTTTACCTATCTTAAACACACTTTCCGGTTTCACAATAAATGATTATCTGTGGCCGTCAAAATTATCTAAATCCACTGCTCATACCACAACAGTAAATGAGGATATAAATACTTTTTAGATGTAGAGAATTATTAGAGCTACATGAGAAAAAACATTTATGCTCCTAGACCTATGTCTATGTCTAAGGAATCTACTTGCTAAATTTTAAGTTTATAGGCTTTAAAATTAGACTTAGTCTAATTGCTAAATACATAATCATCAGTAACTCACTGATTAATCCTAAAATCTAAGGAATTTTAAAGCCTATAAACTTGGAATTTAGCAAGTAAATACCTTATAGGGTGCAGGCATCCGATAAGAGAGATTCCCAAAGGGGATGTACCTATAACCTAATAGAAGTTTAAAGTTTGTTTGAAGAATATTTCTATTCAGATGGTGTCGCGGGCACACCTAGTACCAACTATAATCACATTAGCTTCAGCCCGCCCTTCGTCACACTCGGGGATAATGTAGCTAGCTATCGGTGAAAGAAATTTTAGTTCCGGAGATTACCCCCTACATACATACAAACAAATTCTACCTCTATTAAATTAGCATAGATAAAATCACAGAAAAAAATCTAAAATAAATGATTTAAAATACTTTTCTGCGTATCTTCCGCTTACGTAAACAACCCTTATTATTGTATTAAATTCGACCGGTCACACAACCAGAGCTCTCGGCTTCACTAATATTTGGTCAGCATTTAAATGTATGTGAAATGCGGTTTCAAATGTTTTGTTTTTGATTTACTCCTACGAATATCGTGTTCTGTGTAAAGTCATTATTTTATTGGTTCATTCTGTTTCATTAATATGATGAATTTATTAAAATGGTGCGGAAACAAAACATGTTGGTAATATATTTCGGCTAAATTATTTTTCTGGTGAATTTGTTTTTCATACTTTTGACGTAATATTGCATATACCTACATTAATTCCAGTGTAGTTCTAAGAAAGAAAAGTTTACCCTATATACACCAAAAATATATTTACATGATCTCAGAAGAGCCAAGATCGTAAGTAAATGGAATTAGAAACAACGTTGCAGATAGCGCCAGCGGCAAAGCTCTTAATAAATATCACATTTTATATGAAAATTCAAAACCAGCGTTATCCCAGTGTCAGCGTTGACGTCTAGACAATTTTCAGTGTTGATGTACAAAATTGATGTATTTGTGTCAGCGTCGAGTAAACAAACTTCAGAATATAAAATATAAAACCACCCATATAACATAGAGAATGCCTCACAGCATGAAATCCGGATTATGTACAATTTTCGTGCATATAAATAAATACAAATAGTTCATATACACAACTCATAGTGTATACTAGTAGGCACCTAGTAATACTGTCCACTAATAAAACTTGTAACAACAAAAACCATCTACAGACAATCTAAATTCATATCACGTCTGTATCAGCGATCGGTATTTTAATATGAAACCCATTAGGAGCTCCTAAGACGGTTCGATCATTACAACAACGGTTCATGTTACCATCGATAGAATAACAATCATAACAATATGACAATTTGACCTTAACCTATAACAATCGTAGTCGAGTGTCCTCACACTTCCTTATTCAGATAGAGGTATACGCTGCATTGTAATGTGATATGAAATGCGGGGCAAGGATATTATAATCGATACTTGAGCAAAATGTACTTATCGATTGCGTGGCGTATATTTTGAGATTTGATGTTATACATCTATGTTATATTTCCTATGGTATCTTAATCCTGGGTCCAGATATGAGACCACTTTTTTTTTAATCTATCAAAAATCTACGCACTACGCGTCCTCGCATAATGTTTTTCACAAGTTTCATAGTTTACTTATACATATATTACGAAAAATTACGAGAATCAAATTTATCGCCTCATTACTGGCTACGATGGAAGTATCGAAATAAAGCGGAACACTCATAATATTTATCTACACTATAAAAAGACTAGCTTCCACCCGCGGGTTCGCCCGCGTGGTTTACGAACCCGTACATTTTCCGGAATAAAAAGCCTAGTAGCCTGTGTGCTATTCCAGACTATAATCTATCTCTGTGCCAAATTTCATCCAGATCCGTTCAGCCGTTCTGGCGTGAAAGAGTAACAAAGATCCATCCATCCATCCATCCTCACAAACTTTCGCATTTATAATATTAGTAGGATCTACACTATAAAAAGATGCGAAAACAAATAAATACTTGCTTCATTGAATTTAAGGCTGTAATTGCAGACGGCAATTAAAAGCCTTCCAGCAGTCCCTTGACACAGCCTAACGACCAATCCCGAGTTGCCGTTAGCTTGCTGTAAATGTATTCTGCCAACCACAAAGAAACTAGATAGCGGATATGTATGTACAATAAGTTTTACTATAGTGAGTTCTATGTATTGCCTACCTACTCGTTTTTGTACATACTCGTATAGAACCTAAGTTCAAGAACCCAATTTAGCTAAAGAATTTTGTTAGGAAATGAAAAATTTCGTGGATTGTCTAAAAGTCCCGACCTAGCTTGTTTTCCGTTTTGATTAAACCTCTTATGATAAGCCCTCAAAGGTTTATTTTATCCATGACAATGACATGATGTCATTTTAGGAAATACAGGCTGTAGGTGATCCCTGCATCTCTCGACAAATAAGGTTCTACTGTTTCATGTTTATCAATATTCGTTGAATATTGTGCATCCACCTGAGACAACTCCTTTTCTTTTACGAGAAAGGAACCAGATGAATAGTATGCACGCGTTATAAGTATTTAGTAGTTTAGTAATAAGCTTCCGTGCTGTCCAATGTTCAGTTCCAGTTCCAACATTCTTCGTTGCTCAATTTAACTGTTGTTAAGAGATTGATCTGTGGTCTGCGTGGTAATTATGGCAATATTCCCATTACGATAGTTAATTATAAACGGTTATAAGGAGAAGCCCATCAGCAGAAGCCGTTCTGGTAATACTGGTTACATAGGGACTATATAAACCTTATGTAGTATCAGAAGAAAGAATGTAATAAAAAAGTTTTCTTTGTGTATCAAAATTTTCAAGCATAGCGTTACCTTGCGTGAAGGTCGGTTCTACATTTATAGGTGTTCCGTTACGTGTTACCATGATTAGGCGATAAAACGTATGTTACCTGAAACAAATAAAAACCTTGTTAATATGTTTAATGTCGGCCATAAAATGTGGAATAGGATTTTTAATAGTAATAAACGGAATTGGTGTTGCTAGTATATTTTTCGAAATGGATTTCTATTTTAATAAAATATGTGAAACAAATATGAAGACCCCACTGAGAATACTATCTTGTCCTTCACTACTTGATTTTACCCGAAGAAGGGATTGATTTTACTCGTGAGAGATCAAAAATCTTGAGAATATTATTTTAAAGACGAAAAGCGAGTCAGCGAAGATTTTAAAGAAAACAGTGCTATTTTGCGAACGGTTTTAAGAGAACCAAACAGTAATGAGTGTCTCTATCCACTGTCCATGCATGAAGCCACCTCAGAAATAAGGCCGAATCTCCTTTACGCTATTATTTCCGAAATTTGATTTCATTATTCCACTCAAATACTTAATTAAAACAACATAATTCCTGGATTTTGCCATTATCCTGCCGGAGGAGTAGTATGTTTCTTTCTTGCTATTTCTTGCTATATCTAATCAAGATACATTTTAATAAACATATCCCGTATATCCCATATCCCTTCTAAATTTTCTATAGAAAGTGAGGCTATCCCTAAAAGTGACTTACGTCGAAACGCGTGAGAATTGTCCTCCTGCTCCTCACAGAAGATCAAACAATTCAAATTGTAACCAGTAACCAAACTAATTCCCAAAAGCAATCTGGATTACCTCTCATAAGTTACGATATGACTCATAACAAACCATGCTTCGAATAATAATTACATATAAACTCACTCGGCGTAACTGGGTAGGTGTGAGTTGCGTAACACAACGTACTTAGTTATTAGTGATCACTCACTGTGTAAAGTAGATACGTCGTAATTATTTTTATTTTATGTCGGCGTATCTATTAGGATGAGTTATGAGATTTTATTTATACTGGGTCGTCAGCCTTCCATTGCTTATATTGTAAGATGGAATTATGTTTAAATTTGTAAAAGATGTTGTGACTGCTTCAATATTTGGTTGTAGGTACAGAAGTACCAGAAGAACCCTGCGGTAAGTACAGGCGTGATACTTTATACAAGATTAACGCATTACCAATAAACATTCACGGTTGAATCATTCACGAAAAAATAGGATATAGAAGAATTTCGCCAGAGATTTAAATAATTCATCCGATGAAGAGATTCTGCTCATAAAGGAAAAACTCTTTTTACTTTTACGAATACAAATTTTTGTCTTGCTCGGGGTTTCTAGGACACATTTATTCCACTTGATCAACTCTCAATTTGCGCTCATATCACAGCGTTAAGCCATTGATATGGAAACAATTCTATTGTTTGGTGTTCTGGATTCATAGTAGGGTTCATTTAATCCATATTATAACCAACCACACTAGTAGTCACAGGGGCGTCTTGGAGCGTGTGGTCTAGGTTGGTAGGCTTGCTCTCTGTTACATGAGAATAACGAAATTGACGGCATACGGGTGTAAAGTGTACCTCTGCTTTCGGGGAATACAGCTGATTTATGCTTATAAAACACACAGCATAGAATTACGCCTAATAATTATAATATATGTACCTACAGTCGGTAGACAGCTGCAACGCAATCACAGCCTTTATTGAACTTATAATTTCAACAAAGGAGCTTCGCCTCGCTCCAAGTATAATATTTAATTAAACCACTATCACTGTGAGAGATTGTTCTAGTTTCATTAGTTATATTTGATTAATACCCCGTCACTTTTGTACGTCACTTGGCAATATTATTGTTTGATCAAAAGTCCTGCAAAACAAAATACTTTTTTTGAGCAATAAATTTGGAAGCAGTCTCTATTTGAAAACGATAAAAAAAATTACTGGAAAAAATGTTACTATAAAACTGTATCTATACTTTTATTTTTGCATAAATTCAAGATTTGATGTTAAAAACGGTAGTGATTTTTTTATTATTTTACTCCATTGAGTTTTTTTATAATTTACACAACCGTAAACTAAATTGGAACGACTCCGTTTAAAAACATAAATAAAAACAAATTACTCAATTAAACCGATACTTAGGTATCTAAACAAATAAAATCTATATACGAGTACCTCTTCCTTAAATACCCTGCAAGCCTTCTTGGTTACGCTAGTTTTTTCTAAAATCTATTGCATTCCTCCTTTGTTTCACACTAACAAAGTAATTAGTTACTGTCGTACAAAAAAGTTAAGTTTCGTGTCGATTAGACATGGCTGTCTTGTTTCGCAAAAACGAAGCATGTGTTTTCTACATAATATAAATTGATGTAACATTTATGGAGACTTTAGTTCCGCTCCATTATCTTTTGTTAAGCATCATGGTGTTTCAAATGTTATGGATTTTGAGTACTGCAGATAACGACTTTCATGTAACCTTTTGTTTTATCTGCTTGTCAGTCTATCTGTCATGATTATTTTGTTATGGCAATGAACAGAAAACGCACATTTCATTGTGACGTAATGTTTAGCATACGTAACATACTGTTAAATGAATCAATAGATAATAACCCTTGCTTTGCAGCCATGCCTACTATTAATAATAGTATAGTTCACTTGTTAAATAGGATATAGGAGTATCACTTGTTAAGTAGGGTCAAGTCAAGATAAAAAAAAAAACAACTTAATATTCTGAAGGTGCGTCCAAAATGTCTGCTTTACTTTTAACATTTCTGGGAGTCACTCAAATTCTTTCTTTTTGAAGTTATTTTAGAAATTGTCTATTATAAATAAATATTTCTGATACCTACATATCGTATAGAATTTATATACTTGTATTACGATCACAAAGTTTCTAACATTTTCGTTATTTTTTTTTACTTTTGATAGGCACGCGTTGGATCACACCTGATGGTTAGCAATGATGTGGTCTTCGACCACATGTAACACGCTTGCCTAGAAGTAACCTAACATAAGCATAACAAATCACGCATATTCCTTGAAGAGTGTACTATTGTACACCCACATTTCATCTATCCCGTTATTAAGTCCCACGTAATAGTGAGCGAGCTTATTTAGTTCCTATCAATAATTATTACCAACTAGCTTCCGCCCGCGGCTTCACCCGCGCGGATTAGGCACCCGTGCATTTTTTCGAGTCAAAAAGCAGCCTACAACCTTCTTCAATAATACGGATATAACTCTATTGGTTTACGCGGCGCACGCCAGTAAAGCTCCCAGTCGGCATATTTTTTTCCGACGTCTTCAACTATCATCGTCATTCAATCATTTCAGCCAATTTACATAAAACCTTACCGGATTAGGCACCTAAACCTTCCTCATGAATCACTCTGTCTATTAGTGAAAACTGCATGAAAATCGCGCGGCGCGCAATCGACGCGGCGGAGGACTTTGTTTTATAATATAATATGTAGTGAAGTGTTTCACCAACATTTTCAAGTCGTTAGATTTTTATTTAATAAACAGTCTACTCTTTTCCATTTTCTAGCATCATCATATGATTGTCGGTGTATTCGCTGTACCAGTTCATGCCACACACGTCCAAGGGTCTACGTGCGACCACTACAAACGAATCATTTGAATAATTGTTCCCTCTGACTGATACCTGCCTTTGATTTATATATAGCTTAGTATACTATTAGCTCGTCATACAGAAATTGGGCATTTATCTGAATGATCATAAAGATATATTGTATCTATATTTCAGCGCGACTGCTAAGCATGAGGTCCTGGGTTCAATTCCCAGGTCGGGTAAAGTATTATTGGGTTTCTCTATATGGAAATTCTCAGTAGCAGCACGGAGTCTGGAAATGTGCCCAGTAGATGGCAATAGGCTCGCCCCCTATTAAATGGGACGAAATTTAGGTGTACAATAGTACTCTTCTGCCTAACCTTTCGGGGGATACAGGTGTGATGCTATGTTATGTTATATTTTACTCCGTGCCTCGGAAAGCACGTAAAGCCGTTGGTCCTGCGCCTGATCTCTCTCCGGTCGTGTCGGATTGCCGTCCCATCGGACTATGAGAGTGAAGTAATAGAGAGAGCACCTATGTTTGCGTACACACTTGTGCTCTATAATATCTCCTGCGTAGTTGGCTAATCTCCGATGAGATTGGCCGCCGTGACCGAAACCGGTCAGGAGGACATCATCTTTTACTTAGAAAATTACACAAAAATATCGGTGAAGGTGCGACCGACGGAAGGTTGCGAGTGAATTCACTGGTCGCAGCTTCAAGTACCTACTTATAGTTACGAACATTGTGTTCAATTGACGTAGGCACAATAGAAAATTTAAGTATTGTTTGTGGCCCCCAATACCTGACGGTGGTTAATGAATTAAAGTCTACTGTATCTCTTGAGTACTGATCTATACTCGCTGGCGACTTGAATAATATTACAATGTTTTTTAGATCATTTCATATTTATATTATTCGATAGCCGCCAACCTAGTATAAACTTATAATCTTACTAACAACAGAGGTACTGTTTACAAAAAAAAGATGAATGAATGATTCTACTTCGGCAATCTTTTGCAGTGAGCAAGTTCGCATTTTAAAACTTACTTGAATGTGAGCGCCTACTACCATTACAAAAACTCCATCTTCACTAACTCGTCTTACGGAACTTACCTTCCGTGTAAGTTATCGATTAGTGACATTGAAGAATGGCTAACATCGCAGACTAAAAGAGATATGAACGTGCTAAAGATATCGACTCGGTCTTTTTCTCATAAAATTCTTGGAAGTGTTAATATAAGTTCCCGTAAGAAACAACTCTTATTTTACATTATATCACACCTGTGCAACATAATTGGACATGTTATTATAATATGTAACTTCTATGTAAGGAATCTTCCGTATAAAGCACATATTTATGAATCACTATAATATTTGATACAACATCAAACAGATTGGTTTTATGCATGAACTCTGTTGATCCCGATCCATCACTTAGTGTTTATGAAGCCAGCTACTTACGTTTAAGTGTTCCCTTTCATCTTTATAGGATGAATAAAATTGCCAAAGCTTAATAAAAAAAACTGTTTTTATAATTCGAATATCCCTACCCAACGATAAAGAAACAAAAATATAGTCTATTTGTTTATGGACAAGTGATACTGACCTTTTCTATCTTGGGTGCCTCAAATAGCAACGAAGGGCTTTTTTTACTTTGTCCTACGTTATAAATTTACTAAGCCTATATTCAGTAGGAGACAAACTGCCTCATTGTTCTAGTGGTGGCAAGCGCAACGGTTGAGCATTTGAATGGAAATTTTCGTAGGATTTGTTGTAGTTTGGAATTGTGCCCGATAGATAGCAATAGACTCACCCCCTACTACATGGTACTCAATAACACAACAACGATGATGGTGTACAACGGTACAGTCAGCATCAATAAGATGTATACACATAATGAAATTCAAAAGCGATTGTTAGAGGTAATAGTGTTTGAAATCTTGACCAATTTTACACTCAGGATACATCAAAATAAAAGTCATTTAAATTTTATGATTTTAACCAAAAGCTTTCCAAGAATAAGCGTTTCAATTTCGCTACGTGTATATATTTTTTTGATGTTGACTATACATGTCTGCTTAACCTTTGAGGACATTCAGGCGTGATGTTATGGGTTGTTATGTATCATAATGTTTGATCTGGTCGGTGCACGAGATGTATCCAGGTCAAGTGTGAGTTCCGAACGGTACTCAGCAATTACATAAACGGGTTTACTCAAAATATAACGATACCACTTAACCTGTGCGAACTGTGTACATTGCAACAATTTGACTTGGTACAGTTTTGGGTCTTCCGTCCATGCTAGGTCATATACATTTCTGGTGAATGCCCAGTGCAGTGTGTCAGTTTGGTTCGAAATTGACACAGCTTTCAATTTTTATTTATATTCATTGCGATATTAGTACCGGAGGTTTTAACGATATTTTATTTAAATTCGGTCAGAGAAATTGAATTCTAGAATTCCGTTTTTGTAACGTATTTTATTATAAACGGTTTGACAACAAAATAAACAAGTTGGTAATTTTTAATTTATTTTTATACTAGCTTTATCGTTTATGTTGATACAAGTTAGATACTGGACGGAAGATTATTTTAAATTGCATTTCATTACATAGCTGAAATATATAAAGGCTGAAATATATTTCTAAAGCCAGCTCAAACATATTACTTCGAAATGCGCTAAAGTTTAACGTCACTTTATACAGGACAATAAAGAATCCTATTCACACACATTTACGTGTGCATTCGATTCTATAAATCAGCTCTCTAAAGTAACAACACAGAATAGGTATTAGCGAAACTGGGTCGCGTTTCGCATTCGCGGTGAATCCATTTTGCTGTGTTGTATTCCGTGGCCATTGTCTCATGTTCCGTGATGCTCCGACTCCTTCCGTTTGCATTAACTATTCGCACATTTTTGTTCAATTTTCTTTTGTTTTTATTGAATGAAATGCTTAATAACGCAGAATAATAATCCTTTCCAATTAAAAGTGTGTTACAGTATAACAAGGTTTTGTAATCTCCAGATTTATGGGATTATTAAGTTAAACTTTTAATTACACTTTGGCTTTTTTCTTGAAGAAAATATATTAAATACTTTGTTGAGTTAAATAACTAGATAATCCTATCAAACTTTTTGATAAAAAAGAAAATGTTCTCGGATGACGGATATTTTGCGGATAATTGACATTAGATCTGACATAGAGAAAAAGATAAATACTGCGAGAGGGCTATTTTATTTTTATTAAACACACATTTTGTTTGTTCAAGATTGTGTCAAAGTAACTATTATCTTATCTGTAACATTGTGGACATCTTACTGGACAATAAACCAACAAATGTGGTGACCATAACGCAAGGCAGGAAAAAGAATAAACGAAACTGTCTTTAAATAAGTCATGTAGTTTTTTTTTTGGACCACCCATCGTCTGTTTTAACATTAATTTGTTTGCTAGTGTATTTTTTCAAGAGTATTCCAACTAACAAATAAAGTGAAAGAAGCAGAGAAATTAAATCAAACGTGAACAACTTGTATGGATGTTCCGAACGCAATCATAATATTTATGAAGTATGGCAAATATAGCAATATTGGATGGTTCATATTATTAATATTATAGATTTTTATGCTAAAATACAACATCGAACCATTAATGACTCTAAAAATAGCAAGATATTATAATAATTAAGTAACTCTAAGAGAACTAAAAATCTTTAGGAGATTTATTTTACTCCATGGTAAATTGAACTATTAGATAGTTCAATTCAGTTCATCAGTACTTAATCCTTTTTTGTGAAAAAAACTTTCTTTTTAGTAACATTATAACACTTCGTTTAGTCTACCTCCCACTACGTAAAAGACACCAAATAACAATTCACATCAATCAACAATAACATAATGTTCCAAAAGTCTAATAGTCATCAAAAGTGGAAATAAAACTGAATTTATTCATCCTAACATTAAGATGATTTATTTACAAAATATCCTCTTCCATACACCCTCGATACTAGCAGTGAATGTGATTGGCTCTCGGCCAAAATACACACATATCCTGTTTAATAATTCTTATTCAAAACTTGTGTATTTAGAGTCTCGCCGGAAAGGAAAGTTTTTAACAATAGCCTGAACAAACAAATAACTGTAGAAAAAGTATTTATATTTAAGTTTCACAAAATAGATGCTGAATGTTTATTTTATAATGTCGGTCTGAATAATGGAATTTAAATTTGTTTCCGTTGACGTAGATATCACACTGTCAATATCGTAGAGTTGATTTCTGATAGCCCGTTTTTCACAATATGGGACGTGCTGTCATTTTAAAATAAATACTTTAGTCTTTTCTAAACAGTATGTGAAGTTGACAACTTTTACTGGAATATATTTCAATGAATAAATATATTTTAATCACTGGTATCTGGATTCGCGAGTTTTTTTTTTTTACTTCTTATTCATTAAGTTTATGTTATCTAAGGGTTAAGACAGTAGTTTATTTTAATGAGCTTCCGTTAAACACATTTTTAAGACTACATACATGATTTTGGTAACATAATCATGAAGAGATGAATTTAAAAAATGTACTAAAATCTCCCAATTTTCTATCGTTTTCGCTCATCTTTTATAGTTTTTTAAAGTTATACAAATTTCGCTTATAAATTTCACACTTTCAAAACAATACCGTGTTAGAATTGTTACGTTAAACGCTACCTGTTGAAATATTAAACGCCGAACAATTTTTGTTAGTGTCAAGAAACGACGCCGCGCCGTAATCTTAAGTAATTGATTTTCGGCTTTCGAAATAAAGTAATTATTTAGATAGTTTATTACAAAATATGTGTTGGATGAATTTAGGTAATTATATGGATTCTAACGTCACGTTCGTACTTGTATTGAAACGGTCTTGTGAGAGCGAACAATTATTGGAACAATGAGCGGTCTCGACCCGTTCGACCGGTCGTTGCATGAGGAACATCTTCCTCGTGTTCACACTATCATTATTTTACCTTGACTTTGTTACTTCACGTAATATTGAATTATCTACAACAACAAACAACGAGGTTTGAAAGTAGAATACCAGTGATTTCAATCGGTAGAATTACATTTCGAAGTATCATGACCGTGTGCAATTTATAGAAGACTTAAGGTTTAATGATACAAACAAATTTCAGTTTACTCGACGGAAACTCGTATCTGCGTTTATTATTATTGTATAAGTACACTAAATTCGTATAAAAGAATGGTATAATAGAATTTCTTAGAAGGTTTATACAAAGTCCTTGAAAAAGGATTCGTATTTCTACAAGCGTTCATATTTATACTCAGATAAATTACAACTACACGATTTACAAAAACATTACCCTCCTTTTCTCACTCAGTTGGATAAAAGGGACGCAGTAAAGTATGATACTCGCGTCAACGCAATTACACTGTAAACTAGTTCTGCACACGGTTTTATTCGGTGCATGGTGCGTGGGAAACTAGGCGTTGGAGATGAATCACTGTGTAGACGTTCTGTGTAAAATATATAAACTGCGCGATCGAAGTGGGCCCACTATATTGTCATAGATGGATTATTATTATCGATTTTCTTGCCGATCTCTTCTCCATAGGACCAACCCACTTTTGGAACCGAGCAACTAGAATCATAACGTTTTGAAAGCGCCCGTAAAGCCCAGTTGAAATAAAAATATTTGACTTTGACTTTTGACTTTGATTGCATTGAATCAACTGCTGCGAAATACATGCCAAGTGATTAGTTATTTACGTCATCTGCATATCAAAACGTAAATGTCAATTGGTGACAATGAGCTTCTACCATACTAGGCACACAGATCAGTCACACTTGCTTTGCGGTGAAGGAAAACGTCATAAAGAACACCAGAGCGCAGTACATATTATAAGGTTCGTAATGGTGTCCGCTAACTAGCACCAGGCCAACATGGTAGACTTAAGCCTAACGAGACCCGCGACCAGCAATAATTTGCTCCATAGCTGAGGGCTTACGGCTTGCGTCGATAATTAATATTATTATTTACAATGCCAATGCTTTTACGTAGTGCTGTCCGTTCCCATAATCTTAGGAAAAAAAAAATACAATTTCGCAAAGAGTTTTAAGTAAGTATTGTGCTTAACATTTTTATTTACTTGTTCGAGGAGTGGATAAAAATGTTTTTGCGTCTATTTTCCTTGAAGCCGAACCGTGGCCTTTTACACGCTGATGAATGAAAAAACAAACGAATGAAGATTTATTTATTTTTCTGTCTGGTCCACAGATACGTCACTAATTAAATACTGTGTTTATATTCTAGCTTCTTAATTTAAACAAATACATATTAATGATACTAAACTACTTGGACAGTGGATAGCCTCCACATTGCCCTGACACATATACCGAGTACAGGCAGCTAGCCGATCACGAATCTTGCGCACTCATTACTGTTACCTTATACAGTCAAACATTAAACCTCTAATGGTTGTCCCTTGTGATCTTTGTATGTTGTGTGTAAATAGATTTTCAGTTCGGAGCTTGTGTGGGGAGTAAATGATAGTGAAAGTGGTCTAATTTTGGCTCGAATACATAAATGTTTACTGATGACGCGTATAGTACCGGAGGAGCAAGGTAGTTTTCTATTCTATGTTAGGCAATGGCCATATAAGGTCTTCGTGAGATACAGCGTATGGTAATTGAATTACAGCAGTCACCCACAACATGCGCATGCGCAACAATAATTGAAGAAAATGGATACCTAAATTGTTAGCATTATTTGGTAAGTGAATTCTTAGTACATTTAGGCACTAAGAATTCGGCAGCGGCACTTTAGTAATTCGAAAAATAAAATCAAACCAAATAAAAATTAAATCACATGGAATTCCTTTTCAATTCCACTAATCACTTACACAATGCTTTTGTTATACAGCGTTAACCCACTAACAGAATCGTTTTCTCTATAATTAAATAGATTTTTTACTTTACTCGTAAAAGAATAAGTAATAAATTTCCCAGCGTTCCCGGAGCAACTCGGGAGTTGTGTAAGGAACACGACTTCACAGTTAATTACTTTGTATCCAGTTAACGAAGTGCTAACTCGCAATATGTATGCAGGTCTCACTGGCTCGTTTAATAAATTGACTTATAATTCTCGCCTGTCCGCTATTTTTTAAGGCAATTAGGCAGTTAAGATGGTGTACAAAAATTCATAACTTTATCACAACCAAAGATGGTCCAAGTGCAAAAAAAAATGAAATTGTGTGGCAATACCAGCCACGACTAATACAGTGTTGCACATGGGCCCTTACAGTACACTACAAGACCTATAAGTTTTGTCCACATAATGCTGAAAATTGTCGCACTATGTTGGTGCAATACTGGCCATAAACTATACCAGTCCAGGCCTAGCATGCAGGTACAGAGCCTCCACGAATGACGAAACATGAGTTCGTCTTGCGCATTCTGAGCACTCAGCCTCGACATCATTGCTGACTGATTTTTCTACGGCATAAGTGATTCCTAAGTGAGAGCTCATGCCGACTAGAATGAAGAAAACCATCTCTTTGCTTTGCGTGATCCAATATATTATTGACTAGCTTTCGCCCGCGGCTTCACCCGCGTGGTTTACGAACCCGTTCATTTTCCGGCATAAAAAGTAGCGTATGTGCTATTTCAGACTAAAATTTATCTCTGTGCCAAATTTCATCCAGATATCCATCCATCCATCCTCACAAACTTTCAATTTATAATATTAGTAGGATTGTTAGTTAAATATTGATAGTAGCAGGAGATCAACACATCTCTGAAGCACAAGCGTAAATATACAAATCGTCTGATTAATAAATTAGAAAATTAAAAAACTTCGAGTCAGGTATAATGCAGGTGTTTAAGAGAGAGTGTTGGCTGAATGCCTATGCAAAATATGGAGAGCGATTTTCTTTGCGATAACATCAACAATCCGAGCCAAATTCTATTCAGCTAAACTAGCCTCATACTTTACATGAATGCAAATGATGCCTAACTGAATAAGCAAAATTACTATTAATGTGAAACCTTTATGGTAGGTTTTTCATCACACCATTGCTTATATCTAAGTACTTCTCTTTTTTGTTTTGATGTTTGCAAACCTTATGTCCGTGGCAGAAGGTTCATGGATCTTTCTCGACCTATAAATTATCTCCATAGTCACCACATAAGACATTAGTCACTAGCCGCAATACTTGTTGCATTATTTATGCATAATATCGCGACAGTGTGCGAAGGTAATAAGAACCTATTATTTAATAGGTAGTTAACCATTTGTGTAATCTGTGTTAATTTTAATTAGCTCGAAACGAAAAGATCTACTCTCCATGAGAATATAAATCATTACTCGTTTAATATGGTGGACGTTTTTGTAAATAATAAATGTAATTTTGTTTTAATATTTTACAACAATCATAAACCTTGTTTTTTGCTTAATTAAATAAATCCGATTACCTTGAATAGGAAATAAACACAATTATATTTTTTATGTGTAAAAACTACGTACAAATAATGGAGGTCTTATTAACCAAGAAGTTGTTAGGATGCGCCGACTGACTGTGTCTGAAGCGAATTCAAGGATAATTTCATGCACGATTGAGTTGTAAGTGTTAAGACTTTTTATTAAACCAATAAAATAATAGCCAATAATATATTTATTTTATAACCAATAATTTCACCGAGATTAAGGCTACGTACAATTCTAAATAAATATATTCATTAGATCTATATACACGCAGTAGACCATGTGGACCTCTACCCACAGGCCACGGCCACCCAGTGGGCGTAGGCCTATTCTTTCTTACGCCACTTTTACCGGTTCCGAGCTAGTCCATTTTTACCCCACGATCTTTACGATGTCATTCACGGATTTTGGCCAAATCCACCTTCCGTCTTCCCACCTTCCCAAATGTCCTTTACCACGAAATCATGATTATTACTATTTCTCAATCATATTCCGTTTTTTTCCGCAGATATTTTTCCGCCTTATAGCCAAGTTCTACTTTACAAGCGATCAATTCCATAACTCCATTATGAAAACCATTTTACGCAGCTGTAGTTACGCAGCTGAACTAAATAGTAAACTACATTACGGAGTCCATAAAAAGCCTTCACAACAACCTCTATTCATGTCCTAACTTGTATGTAAATGAAAAAGTCAGCTTTTGTTATTCGACGTCTGTTTGGTACTCGGCGATTCAATGGAGCAACAGATGTCACTGTATTTTCACATTCAAAATTTACGTCATGCTTTTGAAGAATAAATATATGAAAAATATCTCTTAGAAGATTATTTATATTCAAGTTGCGACTATGCATGAACGGGAATATCCAAACTGAATTTTACTTTCGTTTAAAAAATATCATGTACAATATAATATATTATCTTACCAACTTAGCATAAACAACTAAATAGCATCACGCCTGTATTCCACGTACGGTTAGTTAGAGGTGTACTATTGTACACCCACATTTTGCCGATACCGTTATTAAATCCCATAAAGGGGACAAGCCTCTAGCCATAAACGAAGCATAATTCCGGGCTGTGTGCAGTGATCCCACTTTGATGACAAATGAGTAGATAAATGTTCAGCTCATCTTTCTGATATTAATAAACAGATTCCTGCACGTGGGGTTTATATCTGACATCAAACAACAATAAACAAAATATAAACGCTATTTAAGTATGTAATAGTACATATACACATAATAACACACCTTTTTCCCAATGGGAGTAGGTAGAAACTACATAACGCACATTCAGTTTCATATGTATAATTATATTTGATATTCATAGTATATGCTTGAATTAGATTTCAGACATCGTTGCATATAGGAACTTCTGTATATTCTATTACCTATACTATACATTATACAACCTGATAAAGCTTAATAGATATTATATTAAATCAAACTTGTAGCCCTACAGGTTTCATAAATGTATATCGTATAATAGCTTTCAGATAACTAGTTGGTAGATACCGTAGTTATATATAAGCTTACCTAATAACTTAATAGTTTAGGTACGCCATCGCCACGCAAGCAATTTAACAGAAGGAAAAGTTAGTTCACGCTTCACTTGGCCCTACTACTGTTACAGTATCAGAAAATTTATTATTACTGGTGTAGATACCTACTCACCAATAACTTAATGCATGTTTTTGTTTTACTTTCTTTATCCTCTTTATTAGAGTATTTTATATTATAATTATTATTATTTTAAGAAGTGTTAAGTCCCAACTTTACGCTACAAATATGCATGCATGCGCAAAAGGTTTGCGCAAAGATCGTGCAGTGTTTGGCGGCGCGGCGCGGTGTCCGTTTGCCATTTGCACGGTATGCTGTTTTGCTGTCTTAATGTATGATCCGTCTGCAAATTAGAAGTTTGAGCGTATAAACGGAACTTAACTTCATACGCCTTTTCTTCAAAGCTTGTTGTGCATCTCGTTATAAATAGAGATCATTATACGTAGTGTTTTGTAAAATCTGCGGCGTTATGTAAAAGGTTGTATACCAAAAAAAGTTCACCCTAACGTCCACGATACAAGTTCGATAGATCATCGCATGCCAGCGACCGAAAACCGTTTAAAAAGTGTCATAATAATACTTTATTCCAAACAACAACTTTCGTTGACGAGTCCAATGATAAATGGTAGCGCGGTTCAAACAATGGCAACATTTCCACTGCTCCTGAAGTTAGCTTAATTGAACAGTCAAGTGACAGGCGTACACGCATTGTTAACTTATTCACCAGAATTTTGAACGCTAAATGCTGAATTTTTATTTCGTTTGTGTGACTAAATGTGATTATTACTAATTGTTTTATTAAGCTACAGAATAAGATAAAAAATAATTCTTAACACGTAACGAGATAATGTTGAACATGAGTCTTCTTCCTGAGCCACTGAAAAGAAGTCAAAACCTTTAGAAAAGCTGACACCAAATCTATGGGCAGTAAACATAGGGAATATTGATATACAAAATACTACCTTAGTCATCATTCTATATTCTTGAATTGTATGATCTTTTTATATGAATGTTACGTGAGCAAATTGTCAAGAAATATAAACACAAAATTCCTTATTCCCACCTGACGCGTACAGCAATAACTTGGAACTTAGGATCACGATACTGAATAAATAATAACATGATACTGTCCTATCGCCCATAACCATTAATGATTAGTTGAAATTATTAATGTTCTTGCCACCCTATACCGCCCTGATACCGTTGTATTTATGGGCACTTATTGATTTCTGTATCTTTATTCAAAATGCCATCATAAATTTATATATGAATATGAAATTTAAGTTTTGGTGTAAGTCAGTCCTAACATCTAAATACGAGACAAATATAGTATATCACAATATTGATTCAATCTAATAGAATTGGTATAAGATCCTTTGAATAAACACTAGAATAGCTTACTAATGAAATCAAGCACAGTTCGTTAAAGCAAAATGGACTTCAGCATTAGCAATAAGACAAAGAGGCAGGTTAATCCTACCTCTCCGTCTACGAGAATTGCTTTCAAATGTAATAGATATTACGTAGACATTAGAGTAACTAAATAAATCATAATATCAAAATGGAAATCGCAACTCTACATTTCTTTCGATCAAGATGCAACCGAACAGTTTACAAGAAAATGATTCCGACGCGACGGACTAAGTGGCAGGAAACTACAAACCAAATCTCCTAAATAAAATTAAAAGTAAAATTAGAATTAGAATACAAAAATGTCTACTCTAAACAATAAGGAACATCGCACTAAAGTAACATCTTAACGATGTACAAATCAAATGTGTGAGCCGCACAGGAATAGAAAAATAGGAATTAATTTTAAGAGCAAGATAATTTAGTGAGCCGATAAAGTTGGGTGTCCATAAATAATGAAGAGAGCAGAGGGCTTAGTTTATTTTTTTTAGAGGCGTCCAAACGGCGTCTCCTAAAAATATCCGGTCGTTAGTCGAGTCGTTCCTGGATTAAAATTAGTTAACAGTCCCAACCTTGTTTAGGGAGACTTCCTTTAACGCGAGCGCCAACAAATTAAATCACATTTACACTTCTGCGCTAATCTAATCTAATTCTGTCTTAGACGTGCTCCCTTCAGTTTGTGTTTTCAAGACGTAAGTAATTCAAGAGTGATTACAATTTTCATAGTACAATAAACATTGTTTCGTATACCTACCACTTAAAAGTGAACATTACAGCAGTACGTTTAGGAAACAGTGTGCATTGTGTGCAATCTATAAACAACTTTACGTATGTACTTACTTCTTCAATTACAGAACTTCATATTTCGGTACATCAACTCCAAAAGGGTGCCAAACGCAAACAAAGAAGCTATTAAATTTGTTAAATAAGCGATCAAAAATTAATTTTCTTTGCTGTTACTGTAACTTTAATAGTAAATTTTCACTCCGTAAATAAATGACGTAAACTGCTAACGTAGTAAACGGACATGACATAACTTGGCTCCGAAAAAGAATAAAAGTCGATCAGACATCTTAATTTAGATAACATTTTATCGAACGTCTACAGTTACTATTTCGAACTGCAAATTGTTATCAAACCTAGCGTAACCGTAGACAATGGGTTGTATTTGAGCGACCGTCGGAGCTATCGTCGCTGCCCATTATAAACGTTTAACGCTGCAATGTAATAAAGGCAATGAAGCGTGATGACAGATAAGAGGCACTACCGGCGCAGGCGCGGGCGGAGCAGCTTATTACCTTATTCGGGCAAACTTCCCAATATAGACATAACTTGAGAACGTAATAAAGAAAATGCTTGTAGATAAATACAAACAATAATAAAGTTGCACGTGTATCTTGATTCATTCAATTACGATGCTAGTTAGGTACGTTAGAATACCCAGGCAAAACATTCCGCGCATTCTTAAACAGGTACAGTTGTTTCGATGAATCTCGACTCGCCGTAAAAAAATTAAAAGGTACAATTCCGCCCAGCCCCGGCACTTAATGAAAAAATCCATTTAGGAATGTCTGATTAAAATACGTAGCCACCACTCCGCCAGGTCGCTCGCTCGTGGGACTAGATTAGTTTCGGGTTCTCTTTATTTTTCCGCTTTACGTTCGTGCTCTAATCGATGTCGTCGAGTTTTTTCAACAATAGGCATCAGGTGGTTTGATTACATAACGTATATCATTGTTTTCGACCATAATAGTCATCTGAGGTCACTTTTCTGTGTAAAATTTAAAATCCAGTAGCTTCCATAACTACAAAGTACAAACAATCTCTTAAAAAAAAAAGACACAAAAATAGCTGAAGATACAGAATCAGTAAGTCTCATTACGAATCTAACTGACTGGCTAATCTTCCTTCTACAATGTGAACAATATCATTTAAAACCTCACGACGACACAAAAGAGAAGACAAAGAAAATTAAATCAATTTAAGTTCCGACCGTTCTTGAAATTCCTTAATATTAAACATAAGACGTGAAACCACGAGATTCCCAAGATACTTAGCTCAATGGTGTCGTATAAAGGAGAAATAGAGCATCTCTGCATTAGAGTGCACACCATTAAAACCACATGTGCTAGACGTCACCTCATGTCTCGGGGCCACCGGCTCCCAATATTGCTCGACTTACGTTTTAATTTTCTAAGTTGATACAGATTTCAGCTATTCTTATTCTGACTGGATCCAATTTAGTTCCAGTGTAGGTGGAAAAAGTTTGCCCTGTTTTAGTTTTGTGTTAACTTACTAATTAAAACACTATTTAACACCAACAATAATACATTTCTCTCTAATCAAAACTTCTGAAATAATAATGCCCATTTCTTTTTCTTAAAATTCTGAACTGTAAATTATATTAACCGCATTAATCATTTAGCTGAACGTCTTTGAAATGAAACTTCTACGAAAAAAATAATAATATTATAACGAAGAGTATTAATTATATTACGAAAATCCCAGCGAAATGACGATCAGCTGCTTATTTTATTAAGCGGGAAGAATGTAATTTTTCATTACGACTTAATGAATACCGTTAGCGACCGAATTATGTCAGAATACATAAATTCTTCGGTTAATTTTATATTTTTCGAAGCTCGCACAGAATGGACAATAATATTACAAACTTTTTAAGTATGGACTATGTTTGATTGTAAATGGTGAAGACTAACTTAATGTACGCGGAATACAGGTATATTGAGAATAAAGTCGTTTGTACAAGCATACAGTTTTGAGGTACAAGTTTGACATAAATTTATTCCGCATTTATTGGTAAGCGGGATATTGTGTTGGATAATTCTATTAAAATCATCCAATAGGACCTAAGTCCTTTGCTGTCATTCTAATTTCAATAATTCCAAAAACAAACTTGTGAACATAGACAAACGCGATTGGAACTTTGGGAAGCGATGACGACGATAATTTGTTTGCGCGACGGTTCGCCACGCTCTTCGTCTTGTTTATACGAAGCTCCATAATATTTATACTGCGGGATCAACTCGAAGATTTACATGAATGCTATGTAGTTCTCTAGATGTCATTAAGATAGATGATAGATCTCTCTAAAGCCGCTTCAAATAGTCTGCGTATTTATATTCAATTCGGAGATGAAAAATAACGGCTCTAAAATATTGTATTGATGTTTCTTATGGCTTAATTTACGATTTATCATCTTTATATTCGTATAACATAAAAGCATAGTGATGTTGTTTCCAAACATGAATTATTAGAGATGTTTTTGTTACCTTTTGTAAACTATACATATTTAGTAACCAATCCGATAAGTACGTAATTAAAAAAGAATTTATTAAAAAAAAATATTGATAGCGCTATTGTTGTGTTCAATTTGAGCAAATTTTCCTCGACTTGGCAGTAACTACGGTTGAATTCGAGGACGACTTGCACTTGGAGTAACTTCTAAAGTACACAATGATTTCATATTAGCCCCCTTCACTAATAAAGGCTGAATAATTTTTTGACAAGATTATACGTAATATACATTATATATACGTTATTCATAACCTTATATAAGTAGTGTTTATTACAAGGGTGTAGGTGTATGAGAATCGTTATTCGATATTCAAACTATAAAATATTCAAAGAATAATATGTATACCTATCCAAAATATACCTTTATTTTAAATCGTTAACAAGGTACCTATATATTTTCGATTGCTCAAACGTATCAACAAAATAACTGAACAGCCACATTACCCACATAATTATCTTATCTGTCTTAAACACTGTTCAAAAACGCGTCTTTATTTGGAACATAGACACGAGAAAATTGCTCTCAGATGACATCAAAGGATCCCAATGAAACTCACTTATTTGAACAGATGCCGCCCAAGACACATCTGCTTCTTATAAAATATATACTTTTAGAAATAAAAATAATTCCTCTTCATCTATCATTTTATATACAGGTTATCAAATTGATGGAAATTCAATTACCTTGCTATGTTTGCGATTGATGAGCGCTGTAAGTACACCATTACGTTTTCTTATCATTCTTCTGAATATTAAAAAGGTAGGGTCGTGTCGACCTCATTTTATTGGGTTCGCTTATTATATTTTGCGTTACAAGGTTTACATTACAAACGAACCTAAAGATGGATAATATTTGTGGAACAGAACGTGATTATACGGAAAAATTCATTTCGGTACCTATACTAGATACTTTTCAACGCTTTAAGTAAAAAATTCAAAAAAATATATAAGTAATAAAATCACTATCCATCCTCTTACAAATTTTCATATTTGTTCCGTGCGGGAATCGAACCCACGACACGTAGCACAGCAGTCGATCTCTCAACTACGTACATATTAACTGTACAAAACTACAGCTATTATTATACGAAGAAGTTCTTATCCTCAATACGTTTTAAATTGATGGAAAATTCTCAGAGAGAGCGTAATAAGAACAGAAATCAATTCCAGATCATTACAACTTGGTAAAATATTAAACAGCGACTCGAGCCACCCGCGTTGTCTAACTGCCAGTAAATCATTTAATAGCTTCACCGGAGAAGACATCAAAAACGAATGAACCACTTATACCCATAAATTCCACCTCCCATAACGATCAAGCCACCTATTTAATAAATTAAATTTAGTCTAGGTATTTTCAACCAAAAGCAATATATAAATTGCCACTTAAACGTACCTGCAGATGTAAAGACCTTAATGAAATGCATATTTTTGTACGCAAGTCAGCGACTCTAAAATTGACCCATAAATAAAATCTAGATAAAAAGAAAAACGAAATACCAAAAAGGAGAGAAAAATAAGTTCGAACGGCTCGCCTTCCTATTGCATAAATCTTGAAGCAGTCTCTAATTGAATATTCTCTTTGCGTAATGTCGTCTTATTTCACCCTTTAAAATAAACTAAAGGCTGAAAGCGAAACATGTAAATTTTATCGTGTCTGGGCACGGCCGCCGGGACAGGCACGGATTTTTTACCATCCAAGGTAAAGGAGAAAACTTGGCTCGTATTTTCAGCTAAAACTTCCCCCACTGCAATGCTCGTTGAGAAATACTTTTGTGACTTACGGAGCGAGTTATAAAAGAATGGCGTATTGTGTGGAGCGGGCAGGAGCCAACAAATCATTTCAAACGCTCGCACCAAGAATTTGGAGCGGTCAGTGTGAAAGTTACTAGAGCGTATAGGCTGCGGGAAAAAGCCGCTTGGTGTGAAATGTTACCATTTCCCGGACAGTATTGCACAAACTTTGAATTTCAACGCCGGATACTGAACAATGTTACAAAATATAATATACATGTAACATTTTATATGTTGCGATAAAACGAGTGTAATATTTTTTGTATGACCTACTAATAATAAATTAATAATTTCTACTTTATTTGTTTCCATGATTTTATTCAGTAATATTTGCCGCTTGTCTCTCCTAAAACGAAAAAGGTTTTGTTAACATTGGTATCTACTATTTCCGTCACGACACGATTTTGTCTTGAGACAGTTATTCCGTAGACTCACGTTTTATTCATATTTAAATTTACTGGATGATTAAGTTCAATTACACGCTTTTTGTTACAAACAACGAAATAAGGTGCGCATCACACTTGATAGCTGTGGCTTAAATTTATAATTCAATAATGTTTAGAAAGCAAATGGCGGTTAGGCACAAGTGAACTATTCTACAACCACATTTCACGGATGCCGTTATTGAGTCTTATGTAATAAAGCGCGAACCTATTGCCATCTACCGGAAACGGTTCCAGAACTTCCAGACTAAGTGCTGCTACTGAGAAATTCCATACAAAAACCCAATAACACTGCCCGACCCGGGAATCAAACTTAGGGTCTCACGCTCAGTAAATACAGGCATGATGTTATACCAAGAGGATACGAAAGTTAAGGCAGAAATATACAGTTAACTACATTATACCAATGACGATAATTAGTCCCAAAAAAGTATACATTACTCATTCTGATGTATACCAGACAACTTCTGTAAAAATCTGGTCCATGACAAAATTTGACACGAATATTCTAATGGCACCCGCAGATCATTAGGTAACTGGTTATTTCGAGCAAATACCTAGTAAATGTCACTTTGAGCTTATACGAACATTTCTAACACCTACTAACCTAGCTTTTATATCCTCTACTACTACTAACTACTCTACTAGAGTATCTTCAAAGGATAGAGTCTACTCTATTCTTTGAAGTCGTAATTCTATTTCTTACTATAGATCCTCTCTGTAATAGGTCGTCGTCATCGTTAACAAATGACACAATTAGTAGCACAATCAAAGGAGAATAAATAAATAATAGGTAGAAATACAAAGCAAACAAAAACCAAATCATTAAGTTTCATCGTTTTAGAAGAACATTATTACATTTTGGATATCTCTAGTATTTTATTTGTCAAAATACTACGGAAATCCTAAGATTAACATCAGATCATAAGTACTGGCTTATATTTGTTGCCATTCATGACCCAGTATGTTTTCGAGGCATTAAAATATTAAATAACCCATATGAAAAGGTGCAAGGAAAAGCTTCATGACGAAACCTGAGATCGCGTAATGCACACTGGATAGTTAAATTCGATGTCACTATTCCCGACTGGCTAATCTTTCCACTACAGCATGAGCGACTCCACAAAAGAACAAGAACCATTTACAAATTCCTATGTTTATAAGTAGCGTGGCTTTTCATTTCAACCTTAAGCACTAGGTTTCGCCTTTGATACTTGTTTTCACATTAGCAAAGATTAAGGGCATTACGGTTTACTTTAAAGAGACACTGAATAATTTAAAGTTCAGGTTTTATGGCATCACAGAAGTGAGTACCCCGCTTAATTTCCACTAGATCCTCGCCTATTTATATTTTATGACAAGTAAAGTGCCTTGGTTAAATACATAATCTCCGTAGAGAAACCACACAAACGTGTCTCTTTACAATTAAGGATTCATACGATTCTGTTAGTGACCCCGTTTCGTAATACGTTAAGATACAAGTACCTGAGCATTTCTATAAATAATACGAAGCAGGATCCTACTGCTAAACAAAAGACTAACCGACAGAGTATAGAGTATTGTGAACATAGCAATGCCATTTTCCAGAACACAAAAAAGAATCCCAATTGAAAAGAACCGTATTTCGAACAAGATAAAGTTCAAATTCTTTTAGCATTAACAGTGATCTGAGTCGCTCACTTCGTGGGTAGTGGTTTGCCTTTCACTCCGCTATTTTATTGTTATACGGATTTAGGTATAGACATTATGAAGTTTACGTATGAACCTGAGCGATGCGAGGATCGTTCGATTAGAACAGTTAAGGTACTGTTAGCTCAACACCGAAATAGGTCAAAGTTTATGTATTTAAACTTGTTATAGCCATCACAGCTTGGAGCAAATCTGTAGACTCCGGTTAACTTCACTTTAGAATTGGTGCCGTTAGATTTCTTAACAAGACAGTGTTTTACATAAAGACATTATTTTAATGTTTTTACAGGATGTTATTAACAGATGAACTATTAATCCCATAATTACTTTGAATAATGTTATAACATAGGTAAGTACTAATAATAGGATTCACAGTTGCCTGAAAGGTGCGCGTCATTAAATAGGCAATAAAACAACTTTGCAGCTTAACATACTTACTATACATTTATTATGAGTATACAGTAATAATAAAGACATAAAAATATGATTTATGACACTTGAAAGCTCAATATCACTATTGAAGTTATATGATAGCAATTTAAGTTCTATTTTTGATTGCCAATAATGACACATTCATATCTAAAAACTCAAAATGGCTTGATGCATCATAATTTTTATTGCAATGTTAACTTCAATCAGCCGCAATTTTGGCATTGTAAATGGCGTCATTTCTCAATGAAAAAAACATATTAACACCACATACGCCTGAGGTGAACTAGAGAAAGCGATATTGTCAGAAAAGAGAAGTGTTCCATTTTTGTTTTATTTTATTAATTTTTGCCAAAGATTTTCTATTGTGTCTTGTCTGTACTTTGCGACGACTACGACTGTACTTGATAGGGTATAATTAAAACCGTATTAAACATAATATATAATTACCACGATTAACGGTTCATTATATATAACTGCCTACAATTTACACAAAATAGACATAACAACAAAATAAACACACACATTAACACGATAATAACTGATGAACACGCACATACCGACACAACTAGAACTTCTAAATTAGTTTGTTCACTTAATAACTAGATATACGTATTTAGTTTTCCGAACTACGGGTAAACAGATGAGCTCGTATTTTAGTAAAGTATATTATAAATAGATTAGTTAAACAATCATGGCGAATAATGTAGCGTCAATAATTAACACTGTGTTTCTGAATACAGGCTGTTATCCACTGTCCCAGGCGAGCGACAAATGACACAGCGACGCGATGGCGACTACGTGAAATGGTAGGTTTATTTACTATAATAATATCGGCAACATTGTGCAATATGGTTAATGTATTTAAAAGCGATGAGCTGCAGAATGACCATTAGTATCACAATATGTCAAAACGCCCAAATCGCATTACCTATGACCAAATTCTAAAACATACCAAGTATTCAGAATAGCTCAAATTCTAAAACATACCAAGTATTCAGAATTTCTGTACGTCGATTACGATAATGTCATCGTCATTGTTCATCGCAACAACAGCTTTCTACTTGCCTACGTTATTGCAAACCTGCGTCAGAATCTAAGCGAGAATATGCGACACAGTTCGAATGCTTGCAATGCGACGAAATCACGTATGATTGTTACATTTGTCGCGCTGTATCGCATTTGTCGCCCATCTAGGACTAGGGGTTATGCTATACAGTGTGTTATTGTATACTCGTAAAGCTCGTACATGGTGTTATTTGATACAGGCTGATGGACTGTGCCGTATACAAGCAACAATGTGCGCGTGGCTTCCGCCGATAAAGCCCGCTGAAATAGACGTTGTGTACAATGTAAACGATTCTATTATTAAACTGATTATGTATCCTCCAAAGCTTTAAATGGCAATCATAATTTATATCTAATAAAGGCATACGTGTATAATGTAGATCTAATAAAGGCATAAATGTTTCCAATTCGCCAAATTATTAAAAATTGCACATGTCTCTTTAAGCTTTAAGCGATGATAATAGACATCGCAACACCTGAATGAAATAAAATAAATCACAAACTTTCTTATAGCATTTAAACTGTATAAGATATAAATTCTAGACTTTTGGATTTGAGTTTAAATTTTTAAAGTAGATTTAATCCTATTTAAAAGTGTTATTAGATAATAATTTTACACTAAACAGATATAAAACTAACTTAGGGTATATTAAAAAAATGTTTCATTTTGAAGAAAATAATCGTTAAAAGTTTCTTCACAACTCTATTCAACGAGAGTGGACTGATTAATCAAAAAACATCCCTTAGCTACAAGGATTTCAATTTGAAAAGGTAAGTAAGTACATCATTTTACCAATTATAGCTGTACCATCGCATTTTAAAAGTTACCTACAGATATAACACGGCAGTAAAAGGGGAAAATAAGAAATACATCGAAAGGTACGAAATCTTTTCTAATAAACAGGTAAGTTACACCAGCGAAGCACGCAAAGTTTACGTTCACGTAAAAAACGAAAAAAAAACTACTAAAACATGGTCAGGATGCGCCGTAATTTATATTTTTATGGCTGGCGTTTATGAAGACATCTTTATTTCTACTTCTTTTTGGGTCGTCCAAATAATTAAAATGCTGTAAAACGCTCTTGTCAACACTGAAAGGTTTCGTGCACACTTATTTTACGACTGATCAAATGCGCCATCAATATACAAAACAAATAAACCTCCGTTGTGTTTGCCTTTGAAAAAAGAGATAGATGGCGCTTCAGATATGTTTGATGAAAAAATAACCTAATAACTACGGCAGTACTGTTAAACGCAGCCGTTAAATATCTCTGATTAAATAGAAATCGTCAATATTATGTTAGTAATTGAATATTTACGCCATTATTTTTTACAAGCGCAGTTTCAACTAATAATTAAATATCATGTATTCGTTTGTAAATAAAGTTCATAACAAAAATGAAATATCGAGAAAGAGTTTGTTTCGCTACTCTGCGAATATAATTTAACGAACAACTCGTTGTTCTAATACGTGCATCATACGTAATTAATTTTAATAAACTATGTTTGAAAGAATTCCGTGTTGACCCAGATCAAATAAAGCAGTCACGATTTTTCCTTTATACGCTCGACGTGTATTTAAAATTTATAGATCAAGGAGACAGATTAATTCTCCAAGCTTCAAACTTCGTCAGATGCCGGCGAAAAACGCGCCTGCAATTTTATAAGCAATAGCGTGTTTATACAACCACAATAAATAGATATCTGAGCAACGATCAAACAAAAAATTGTCGGTTACTCAACAGAAACATGTACGCTCAGATTTCAATCATCAACATAGTGGGTAATTTGATGCAGCAGCTACAATGAAGGTCGATTCCGATGTTATTTAAACAGCTGGCGATTCTGAAACCATGTATCCATGTTTATATAAATTCAAATATTCAAGGAATGGTACACATCAACAATAAATTGATGTAAAGAAATATCAAAACAAGCACTATGTAAAAATAACATATTGGAGATCAAACAAAATAAAACTGGAAATCGGATCTACATAATGCTGTGATGAGGAGAAATGCTTACTGTTTAAATCTTTTTCTTGTAACTTTTTCGTTATCGAACAAAAAGTTGAGTGAAATTTCAGGGGTATAAAACGTGTGGCGTGCAGGCTTAGCGCGGTAGGCGTAGCGTTTACAAGTCGACGGGGTAAATTGGATCCCCCGGGATTTACTGACGCCTTCACGCAAACGTTCCGTGCTCCAAGCCTTCAACGTTCACGTTGGCGCGTGAAATATTCAACGTCTTTGTCGATGTTATTTATAAGGTGCTTCTTGGATAGATAAGAATATTTAGCATTTTACACGGAGCTGGGAAACTCAAATTGTAGTATTAAACAGTATTAATGAGTACACGTACTGTGAATACAACTGGGGATCTAGTGTGCGAGTAATAACGTGGGTTTGGGATTAGTCCGTACGTAGACGTTTAGACTACAGCAATAGACAAAGCTGAGCATTGCTAATTGTTCATTCTCTTGTTTGGCTAAATCTCTAGGGATGAAAGCGGACATGGCTACGTACACAGACTAATCTATTCCACATTGTTAACGCGCCTTTATTTCATATCATCTGTGAGTTAATTAACTTTTATACATTGCAGTTAACATTGTAACATTTCTATCATCCTCGAAGCATCCACTGACGAACTAGGGTATCTTAATTACCTATAATAATTTCTACGTACATTTTCAACGTCATTCGTCGTATACCAATACCATCTGATTTGTAGGATCCACATCGTATAGAGCGCAGGTACACGGACTAGTAATTGGGCCCGCCTCCCGCAGGGCACCCATTTCAAATCCTTAACGTGGGTCCGGATTACTTTAATGACGCATATGTCGGGAGCTTTTTGTGCCATCGTTAGAAACTGATCGCATATAATAGACAAAAAGTTTAACGATTTTAAACTGACAAATAAAGTTGCGTGGTTCGCGATCGATGACTGATTGATATTGGTGGCTTTCACGATGACATAATATAGCACGCGTATCTTTAAAGATTTTCGTGTCAAGTTGCATGTAAGTAGTGTACATTTTTTGGTCTCTAATGTAAGAAAGGTCA
The DNA here is from genome assembly GCA_947562105.1 of Shargacucullia verbasci. Taxonomy (NCBI): domain Eukaryota; kingdom Metazoa; phylum Arthropoda; class Insecta; order Lepidoptera; family Noctuidae; genus Shargacucullia; species Shargacucullia verbasci. The sequence continues at coordinate 7,564,293 of OX387289.1, read as the reverse complement.
GTCTTTCATTTCATTCTAATCTATTTACAAGTAATAAAATCACAGACCCTTCTCTTGCAATTTGATAATAGCGCAAAAGGATGTCGATAGTAATATTGCACGGGCGTTCACAAGTGCTTGGATATCCGAGCGATTTGTTCGAGTGACGTCACGCTGAAAAGTCAGCAAAACGCATTCGCTGACGAGACATCCGAAGAAATACGAGTATATTTTATCATTTATTATTCATTCGGTGAAGACTGGAAAGTGGAATATACCTACGGAGTTGTACGTGACTCCGCTTGTCTGCCACATCTCATCGTAGCCGCTATATGCTTTCTTCTTGTTGTGATCACTGCTTTTGCCGACCGTTTTGTCTTACGCAAGAATACGCTAGAAACTGCCTTTGTTATGTAGAATATGAATTATTACATTTTCTACAAAGTACTTGAACTACTTTTTGTGTATTACTTACTTACTTAAATATTAGCGAACACATCATTCATTAGAGTCCGTTTGTTGTTAGCCGTACTAACAAAACAATCTTTTGTCTGTTAAGTACATCGAAGTTTCTAATATATATTTTCTTTTCACTTAATAATTATGGTTACAACTTGTTTATTTTACAAAACGGTTCAGAAAAAACGTACTTAATCTCGAATTTACCAACGTGTTCTTAATGTTAAGGAGTAGGTACTTAATAGATTTAAAAAACTGTTTCAAAAAAGAAATGTTTGTTAATTTGAATTTTAACAAAGATTTTTCTTATAAAAATGTTGAAATACCTAGAATATATTATCTCTTAGTGTTAGGATTTTAAGTGATGCCGGATGTCAGTGTTCTAAATTCAAAGATGTAAATTAAAGAACGCCTTCTAACGTCTTAAATCACCCTGCCAGCATCACTTTGTTAATCATTTAGTGACTGACAGCTTCGTGCTTTTCAAGACGTAAAGGTCGAAAGTCAAACGCAAGCGCAACCTACGTTGCTCAACACAACGATCTATCTTTGCTGACAAAAGTAACTCTAATTACATTGCGTCAGTGTTCAACCAAACTGTACTAAAGCCTGTATACGGGTAGTATAAACGGTAGAATGTACTACCCTACTACTCTACTGGCGTCTAGTACTGCACTAGTTCTGGTATAGCAGCTATCTTCGCAAAAAACCATACCTGTATAGTAGGACAAGTGGTGTTTCATTGAAGCTATAATTATAATCCTCTATATATTCAGAACAAACTATCACATGAGATATCGCTTACACGTATCGAGACTGACTGCATGCGCCAATGCAGGCCCTTTCGTTGCTATACAGTAAAGGCTACTCGCCGTCGAAACATTTTGACAGATGTCACTCTAAGTACTTTCCAGTTGTAAAGTCAGAATGACGGTAAAGAAGAATTACAACACCACAATATCAAACAAATCTACAAAATTTTACTTTTTCTTTCACTCTATATCCCTCCCAAAGTGTCTACACATATGCGTGTAGAAGTTTCTATAATTAATTAACATCTACTCAACATGCAAATAAGGTAGGTAATATTGCAATACAACAGGCAAGTAACAAAAAAAAAAAACATTTGTTTTTTAACTCATTTCCTTGTACGGAAACGCAATAAGCACTTGCTATTACTTTCAAAAAAGGAATCCTTGTCTCAAATAGACAACCTCAACCTCAACGGTGGGTGTCATAAAAGTCAAGTAAGGAACCAATAACATCAAATCATACTGTGATCACCAATGGCTACCAAGATTGTACATTATAGCGGCGGTGTGTTCAAGAGGCCCATTTGCAGCATTATCCGTTTACGGGTTTATTTGACATAATAATGCTTTGATATGACTATACATACATATTATTTGTGTCCATGTGGTACTGGATATTTTTATCTGGATATTTTAGACGTGATATTTTTGTTTAAATCTTGCGAAAAGATATAAATATTGGTAATTGATAGAACCGCCTGCTCATTGGTATAGGTCCTGGTTCAATTCCGGGTCGAGCAAAGTGTTATTGAGTTTATTTTAGAACTGTGCCCTGTAGATATAAATAGGCTCGCCGCCATGCTTATTATTACATGGGAGTTAATAACGGCATAAAAATCCGTTCAGTGGTTTTTAAGTTTATCGCGAACAGACAGACAAACAGACAGAAGAGGCGGGGGACTTTGTTTTATAATATATAGTGAAGATAAGACGTGTAGGTAACAATTGACACGTAAACTATAAAACTTTATTCGCCGTACTATGAGATAAACAGGAAGATCGCTACGCCGTAGCAAATTTGCTACGAACGACCCTCACCCATTTTAATTTTCATACGTTTATTTATCTTTTAATACATGCAAGCCCGTTTGAGTACTACGTAGATACTTGACCTTAATTAGGAATATCACATGTTAGGTTTTTTTTAAATGTCTTGTTCCATTTGGTTTCTTTATGCTTTTCATAGTCCGGCGTAAAAAAGTCGATGCTACGAATAAAAATTTCATTTTAGAAATAAATGTATCGTAAAATATCCCTTGTGTATTTAAAAAACCAAAATAACAGTTACGAGCACAGTAAAATCCGGCTAGAAGAATACAGTTCCAAAGAACAACTAACGGTCGAATTTTTCGAAATCAAAGTCTGTTATTTTACGAAAAAACTTTTTCGTTATTTTGCTTTTTCAGTGAACAGGTTTCCAATAAAATTGTGTGGACCATTTTATTTAATAGATTGGAATATCTTATTGCTCTTTAACTTCGTAGTCTGCTAGAGACTAGCTAAAATTACTAGAGTCAATTTTATTTTAACAGCAAGTAGTACCTATCATATTTCGTCGTTGAAGTTCTAACACAACGTAAGCCATTCTTTGGGGGTGTTGGCATTTTGATGCCATTTGCTAAAGAATTGGAAAATGCGCTGTTTCAGCCGATCACAAACAAGCATCGTCCAATAGAAACTCGTAAAATGAAATTAATATAAAACGGTAATGGTAAGACTGCCTAATTGGTCTAGTGGGTTCGATTCCCAAGTCGGACAAAGTGTTATTGGGTTTTTCTGTATGGAAATTCTCAGTAGCAGCACGGAGTCTGGAACTGTGCCCGGTAGATGGCAATAGGCTCGCCACCTATTACATGGGACTCAATAACAGCATCGGCAAAATCTGGGTGTACAATAGTAGGTACACCTCTGCCTAACCCTTCGGGGAATACATGCGTGATGCTATGTTATGTTATAAAATGGTATTGTACTAGCGTCTATAAAAAATTATGCAGTTTTTTCACTATCCTGAAAAGTTGCTATGTTTGACATACGTGGTGTTTGTTACATTGTACAAAGACGATTTATTACATTATAATACATAGTTATATTGTATTCCAATTTTCTAAAGTACCAGTAAAGAATGTCTGTATCCCAATTTAACCAACAAATTGAGTTCATAAAGTCGTGATATTAGTAGGTATTTCAATACAAAATTGCCTCTAGTAAAGTTATTCGAGAGTGAATAAACGTCTGACCGTTCGATTTTTAAAAGCTCGCGAAAGCAAAGCCGAAGGCCTTTGTGCAGCAAACTAAGTCAGTGCGCCACATTACGACCTTTTACCGGCCTTCGACACGCTTGCAGAGAAAATCTATGCTAACGACAACAACCATTGTTACTAGCGGACCGATAAGAACTTAAATAATAATGCCGCTACATGAACGCTTTTCAATTTTCCATCCAATTACGTAAATTATAAGCGTTTCATTAACGAATGTGGTTATAGCATCATAGATATCATAAATAACATACTATTTATTTATCAATATACTTACACATTCTTTTAAGTTTAATGTTGAGACAACTGACTCGATTACATACCTGAAACAAATAAACATCACTACATAAATATATTATTATTATCATCTATACGTGGAGAAATGCTTACCGTATAAAGACTCGTGACAAGCGTTTTAAACCAACTACACCAAAATAAATTATAAACATACAGGAAAATGTAGTTATTCTTTTAATTACCGATAAATTATTCTACGTTGTCGCAAAAACGGACGCATATCACGAATAGAGCATGGCTGCTTATTATGTTTTTTAAAACTAGGTTCCCCAAGAATCGTGATTCATTCTTCGAAAGTCGTACGAAAATTGGAAGGTGCAACACTTAAACAGAATACGTTATCACATTAAAATTTAAATCGACGGGCATCTTAACGCGTTATTTAATATTTCTGAAATATTCAAAAAAATTGGAATATCCTAAAAATTCCCGTTCGCGTTCCAGAAACATTTTAATTTGTTCCTGTTTTCACATTTTAACATATTATTAACGAATGCATCTGTAACCGAGTGGAATTTGCGCATATAGGATAAATAATGAATCTGCAAAAATAAAACTGTTAACGTTGAATGTGTCATCCTTCATTTTGTAAATATTAACCGCATCTGTTGTAAATCACAAAAGGTGCCATTTGCAGAACAAGAAAAATAATTAATTAAGTAAAGCTTTCCATAATTATTCAAATCACGTTCACCTTCCAAACGACCTTCTCCCTTTTTAGGGACCAGTTTGAAATAACTCGAGTGCCTACAAAAAAACTGCAGTAGAGTTTCACGAACTCATAACGAGCAGACAAATTATGAAAATTTCGGGTGTGTTCATGTTAATCGATTTTTATTTGTTCGCTTCGTGATTGAATGCTCTCACTTTTCGTTGCGCCGCATTTTGACATAGCATTCTTTCCAACTTTCCCACGGGCTTCAGGCGAATCGAAGCTCTGTCGTGTTGCGATACACTTTGCCGCGATTTGAGCTGTATCTAAATGCAATAGAAAAGTTTGAAACGCCGCATGACAATAGAGTCAATTTGAATACGAACACAGGTTCGGCATCACGATAGCCCAAGAGATTTGTGAAATACAACTATATAAAAAGTGTGTACAGTGTATGCATGTATGTGTTTCACAACTTGAACTTTTAGGTTAATATAGCTGGGTTCCTGAAAGAAAAAACAAGAGGTTTATTGGCAGTGCGAACGCGAGTACAGGTCAGTTTGGTAGTCCCAACTTTACTATCGGCTAGTTTCCGAATAATACAAGTAAGGAAATCAGGACCTGCTTTAATTAACAAGAAAAAACACTGTGTTCATTTACCTAGAGTAATTTCCCGCTTTGTATTTTCTTTTTGTGTTCATATATATATGAAGATTTTTAGTAAACTAAAATTAGGGGAGTATTAGCTACCTTAGTATTCATTATAAGTAAATAAATATCTAATCGTTTTTAATTTTTTTGAACTTAATAAAATGTCACGCTGTTAAAAAGTAACTAAGTAACACTAATCTAACATGGAAAAAAATGGTTAAGATACATAATTTTATAAGTTCCAGCTTAAGGAAACATCTATTAACACGGTCTTGTGACTCGGACCCATAGTCCTATTCTGCGTGAGCGCCGGTGTGGTCCACGAACAGTGCGACATCTGGTGGCCGAGCATCGACCTCACCGGTACATCGGTACCGGTTTAGCTAGGACTCGCTGCAGTCTGCGCTCGCGCATTCACTTAGTATCTTATAGTACACTACTCCTCAATGTAGGCACGCTCTGATTCAATTGTTTACGTGAGTGTAGCAACTATTTACTACGAGATTAGATTATAGGAACGCTGTTCTTTGTTTTTTTTTTTTCTTAGAGGAGATAAGCTTGTCGTATACTCTATAATTTAAATAATGGACAAAAACTACCTGTACATTAAATCAGCAAAATCCACGCTTTGAATTTTTTTTTTTAACATTGACCCCCACTGCTATTTCTCCTGTGTCGTGGGTGCACTTTAAAAACATACACGTCAAATACACACACAATCCGACCCGAAACAACTACCTGTAGATCATACAAATATTTGTTCTGCGCGAGAATCGATCCCGCGACACCTAGCGCAGAAAGCTAATCACTTAGTTACTGCATCAACCGTGTAGTCAATGTGTATAAATCTATCTTAATCGACAATACGATGCAGGTACGGACACTTTGTAGTATAATAAATCTAATTACTTAATTCTATCTTAAGTCAAAGCTTGACAAAATATCTAAGGTGTCGCTGTGGTTGAACATTTTTTCTTGAACATCAAAGAAGGAGAATACCCGAACAAAGGCCATTGGTATTCATCATTCGGTGTTGATTGGTATCCATGGCTACCGACGCGTGATCGTTCCGCAGACTTGATCTTAGATATTTGCCGACAGTAGTGTTATGAAATCGCTAAGAAAAACTATTTACATAACATGATTCACGTTATATCACGAAATAAAATTGTATTATTACAAAGTATAGACGAAATTAGAAGACTATTTTAATTTGCCACAAATTTATTAAAAGTAAGAACAAATATATACGCATCGCTTCACGAACAAAGACCAATCATATAAGCCATAAAATGAAAGGAAGGACAGACACCTTGTTTCCATTGGTTTCCCACGCTCGCGTGCGTAGGCTCACGTTATGTCGTCTCTTTCAGGATCGAGTTTTGTATATGTGCGAGCGAGACATAATGTTCAAGTATCGACATGTTCCAACCAGAAAGAAAGGTGTCCTGGAGGAACAGGTTATTTGATAAAACGAAAAATCAGGGTCAAGGATTTTGACCTCTCAAACATTTTACTTGTTCAAAATAAGTCTAAAATGTCACCATGAATTTGATCCGGTGAATTCTTAAATAATGCTTGCGACAATAGAAATTTTTCAACCAATGAGCATTGCAAATACCAATACTGATATTTCGCTTTGTCCGAGCTAACCTTGAAAGATCTTTGATGTGATACTTGTCAAGTAAGAAGGTGGCCACACAATAAACTATGGGGACCGAAAGCGTCCATTATGAGTCGGGGAGTACCTACTTACGCATTGTTACAATAAATCGGCCACAGCAGGTAGAGGGCCATTGTAAGATAAACAGCCGCCGGATGGGGACGACACAACGCAAATCACCAAAACTGATACAAATCTGTTTCTCGAAGTGTTTTGTTAAGCCAAACTGCTATTGACATTACCCAAAACTTTAGCGTAATCGCAGATTTAAGCAGTTTCGCAGAGTTCGAGGGTGCTTTATCTTCAATTAGAGTTCAATCGAATGTAAATTAATAATACAAAATCAAATTTGATTTAGTACAATTAACATTTTATTTAATTCTCAACTGAGCTCTTTGTGTCGACCATTTGACAAATTATTAATTATAACATATAATCTATTGAATCGGCAATTAGAAATATATTAAATCACCATTTATCCATTTATTTATTTTATTTATTTCTATCTGTGACACCATTGGTACCTTTTTACTTTATTATACAACCATATTCATGCAGTTATGCTTGAACGAATTTCACGTTCATACTGTGGAGTACGTTTTCTAAGCCAACTAACCAACCATAGGAAGGTCCAACGAAAGATGAATAGATGTACTGTTGAATAAAGGTTATCAATACATTTAACATTCTGTTAGGGGCCATTTCTATAGCAGGTAAAGGCATCCCTTGTCAGATGAATGTTTCTTCCAACCACACGTGCGCATACACAATAAATCACTTGCTCACAATGTCACTGTGTAGACAGAATATTATTACTTCGGAGATAAATTAGACGAGACAAAAAGTCTACCACCATTACGTTAATATAGCCCGAGTTACATACCCATTTCTATTTTTAATGTTACAACTTAATTGGGTAATAAATTACACACGTATTTACAAAATTCAACCCTATCATTCCCCATAGACGTAGAAAAGAGCGACGAATTAACTTTATCATTTGAATAAAATTCTAAATTCGTACCATTTTGTTCACCTGTATCCCAAAATTCCCTAGGCGCTTTTGGCTGCATATCATTCCAGTTTATAATTTTCCCCACTAGCAGTTTTATAGGCAACTCCAATTTATGTCGGGTAACATTGTTATGCATATATAGTATCAATTAAATATAAGTAATCCCTACCTGATACCTGTGAGTCATCCTTTTATTGCTCCAGAAACCAGTTCCGAAAAAAAAGATATGCCAAGTTGACCTGCGCTCCCGCAACAACGAATACATACACAAAACGTCGTTGTGTGAGTGAAAGCGCTCGTTTAGTTCACTTTAGAAGCTGCAAGATTTGTGTTTGTGTGCACTTAACGAGTTGTAACCTGTTCAATGTGGTTGAATGAAGAGTGGCACAGGAGGTAAGCTACTTTCTACCGGTCGGTCGACGCGCGCACCACGTGACTGCGATGTTTACCGAATTCTACGGTATCCAACCAATTTTAAACCTAATTCCGTTTTATTTATAAACACTAATTAATTTTTTTATATTGCATTCTATCTACTGCCCTATACCGATAGAGGTGTGGTTTAATTGTAATGTCACGTTCGAACGTTATTTCGTCATGAATGAGGTCGTTTGTGTTACAACACGGACATTTTCGTACTCAGTTTTATGTATTCTATTAGAAAAGTTTGCTGTGTTTAGCTTTCCATTTTTATTTTAAGTGCGACAACAAATTAAATTTCATATTCAAATCGAAAATCGAAAATAATTTCTCTTTTGTATCGTCTACGTTTAACCTTTGTACAAATAAGGGCAAGTTACATAATACACGAAACATACTTTCTAACAAAACAAATCTTGTTCCAAATAAAGATTAGGAATACGTTCGATGGGTAAATAAACTATAACTTATTTCTTGTTCCGGATAACCCTCGGATTCAGGTCGTAACAAGATTTGAACACACCCGACATGGAATAATAGCAGTGCCCTATTGGACCTTATTTGAAGAAACGGTACGGGACTCAAAGTTGTCCTCTTTTGATACATTAGACTTCTTTCTTCCCTTTTCAAGCGATAACAAAGCTTTTTGGGTTCCATTGGCAATATTTGAAGCTTGGTTATTTATATCAGTGTTTTGTTGCTGTTTCGCATTTCAAAGAATAAAGTGAATATTACTGGCTCGACCAACATTTGCTGATCTTTGAAATTCGTTCTAAATACTATATCATACACTTTGCTTGGCTTTAACATTAACATTTGTTTCTTAATCTGATCTTCTTATCTCATTATGTATTACGACTAATCCTTCATTTAAAATGTTAATGTTGTCACCTTGATATTTAATTATCATAACTATATTAACATTATGCATTGCAAAACTAGTATTAATATATATACACCCGACCTCTAACTAAGAATCAAAAATTACATAATTTATTATAAAATCAACTATAACTTCTAAGAATCAGGATTAAATAAAGGCGACACAAGCGAAGATCTGAAGAATTAAATTTGACTCGTACCCTTAACTCACAATGAATTTATTGTGAATAAAGGCATAAGTCGAACTTATTAGAAATATTAGCGTTATTAATATAATTTATCTACCAGACGAATATCAACGAAAAAAGTATAATAAAACATCAGTGTAATCTATTTCTAACACCTTAGCAAACTAAATTTGAAGGAGCCAGATTAAATGAAAAACTGCCGAGTAAAAGAATAGAGATAATTTGCGAAGGTGTGAATTTAGGGCGATGTTCTTAATTCGAACATTGAGTCTAAATTGGTCGAGGGGTGGCACGAGCGTGGATACAAAGGGCTGTGTCCACGCCATTAGAGCCCATTGATACAGAACCTCGAAATACGTAGGGGATGTTTGGGATACAAACCAAATATACCGACGAAACTAGTTTCTGCACCTGCGTCTACGTACGTAAGTAATGGTTTCAAATCACTAGCTTGAACATCCAAAACTGTGATCTAATAATTGTAACGCGTGTTATATGTTTGATTGAAGATCACTTTTCATATCTTTCGAGTAACGAAAAAGCAGACAACAGAACAAACAGCGTTTAATAAATTCATATTTCTAAACACGCGTTATTTAATTATAGAGCATCGTCTTCATTTGTTTTATTTATATCAAATACCATAGTTATATCTATTGCTATGCTACAAATAGAACCATAGTAAGCTTCCCACTATATTGTTTTACCCTACTCCACTTACTTTAATTCAAAATTTTCCGCATCGTCTTCTAAACCACCGAGCTTTATAACTACATCAAAAACAGCCCTAACTTTATTCAATTCAAATACGTACAAATAGACGATACGAAATACAACCGTGAATATACATACAAGGTATCTAAAATATAGTTGTTCGTCCCGACCCCGACCGCTGGGCGGGCACGCGACATTATTTATTAAGACCAAAGTCGTGTCACCAGCAATAACCAAACGGTTACATGTAAAACAGATTTCAGAATTTTCTCCTCCATATTCTGGATGAATGTAGGAGAATTTATGTGGTAATCCTTTCGACAAAAATGGAACATCGTATAGTATATTACTGCTGTAAATAATATTTGTAGGTCTAACATTTTTCCTTAGTTGTATTTTTTCTATTGTGCCTATGTTTTCCTTTGGAAGTAGTTACAGCTAATAATATAAAGAGAAAAGTTCGGTTACTATGTTTGGGGTTCATACAACAATGGCTAATCCGATTAACCTTCACAATGGATGGCTATGGAATCAACATTGTCGTAGGGTAAATAACATCCCTACAGCTAATGTCCCGCCTAGCTAATAGACTTTAAATACTTGTAACGAACAACAAACATTTCCTAACAATACTGTAAAAACACCGACACCGGCATTGAATAAATCAGAAAGAGGTCAAATTAAAAATGACCTGTTAATTGGATCCTAAAACTTGAACACACTGGAGTTCGGGACTCAAAGTTAATTAATGCCGAGTTTCGTTTCGAGTTAACGCCGTGGACGGCATCAATAAATACCAGACCAGGATACAATACCGTCCTGGTTTTGTAAGTAGTTCCTACTGAATCGTAATAAATTTAAATTTGTTCTTTAGGTCAGACCGATCGTATCTACTCGTATTTATTTAAAAAGGTTCATGGAACGTACCGGTAAAATACATATAAATAGTTTATTTGTCCATATAGCATTGGGTAGATCAAACTTTGCTTTACTAACCGATTTAGTAACTTTAGGGTATTACTGAATTTATTACAAAATATGAAACAACTTAAGAAAGACTTTGTTAGCAGTGGACTTTGCTAAGCTGATGTGATTGATTGATGCAAGGGATGTTTAACAAAACAAAACTTTCAGTAACATCACATATCCGCTGCTTTTTCTCAGATCGAGTGTCTCAAACCCTTCATCGACCCCCTATAGTTAAAATAATTGTTCGGAAACAATGAAAACAATTCAAAACTGGGACACCGTCAATAATTCCCGGACCCCTACAATTAATATGGTCATAAATTTATCGACCTACGACGTATTACTGTACCTATAGGGTAACATTATTTTTGGTTCACAGCAAGATACAAAACCATTACTAATATAATAGGAAAAATATTTATTTATTTATTACGTGTCTGTTGAAAACGTTGAACATGTTATATTAGACGATGTATATATGAAAATAATTTAATTAATACTGATAACTCTATACAAATTAGACCACAATTCGTAATTAACAGCCCTTAAGTTCATCTTTTCCCGGTAAACCATGAAGTTCTTAATTAAATACTTTCCTGTTTTGTACAAAATTATAAAACGGTTTATCATACAAGGAAAACATTATGCGTAGTGGACTGAAACAATAACAGTATATTTTAATTAACCCGATTAAACAGGAAACCGATAGGTATTGTTCTGCGGTTGTACCTATAGCACGATGGTGACTTCATGATCTGTTTACTCGCCACGCGTTGTTGTTGCTATGGACTTTTGTATTTATGTGGGATTAGAAACAGTCATATGTTAAAGTGGTACATATTACTCCTTCTTCATACTCCTTCATCCTTTGTACACAAAGGATACAATAAATGTAGCATGTACTCTACATAAACAGGACAACATAGGGACGGCGGTGTCTTTATTCTATAAAACCGATCCGATGAACGGCCTACGTATAGAAATAAGTTTATGTATCACTGGTAGAAAGGTGTGAATAATCGAGAAAATTGTGTATTAAAATGTCTAAAATGTGAGAAATTTTGTGTTTACTAGTTGGTATCATCCATCGCTGTCACAGGTCTTTGATCGATGTGTTCAACATCAAACTAGATATCGTCTCTGTAATAAATTTTCAAACAGACAATTAATGTTCTAAAAAAACTCTTTGGAGTTACCACACTTTTGCATCAAACATTAACTACTTACATATACGATAACAGAAAGCCGCAACTAGCTTAATTAAAACTGCCATTAAGCCAACAATGGACAGTAATTGCGAATGCATTGCAACGATGACTGTCACAGCAAAGCTCATTTCATATTTCGGAGGGTTCAACTTCAAAACAACGGTGGGATACCCGGGGTCGGCTCCCGGCGGGCTGTCAATACCCCGCAATCATACCACACACATTCCCACGATAGAATGACAGACTCGTCCCACCAAACAATGGAAATACGTGGTAGGACATCAAGTTAATTGATTTGGAGAATCGTGTAATGACTATTTCGAACACAATTTTTAGATTCTCAATTCGAATTATATTACGAATGAATGCAAAAGCTGCACACACATAAAATAAAAGTAGGTGTGATTCGACGAGGGAATCAAAATGTTTTGTTGAAGCAGTGAAATTGAAAACTACGAATACGTGGATAACTTTTAAAACCCGAAATATTCTAACTTTCTATTTTGTAATACAATGGCACCTATGATCGATATCTCTAAACTTATCTTCTTTTCAAAAGATAGTTAATATACCTACTTAAAATACACTACATAACAGTAACAAAGTCATAACTCTAAAAACCCAGCCGAGCCGCCATGTTTTATTCCGTTTTTAAAACGTTTCGTTTCTCGATTCGATGTGATTCGATACTGAATAATGTCTTTTGATACGTCTCGCTTTATGAAGCTCTCGGCTCTCCACTATTTTCCCGTTTACGATTTATTTGCGTTGCCTCCATTGCAAAGTTTACATAGATATTCTTTTCACTCTGTACTAGCTTTGAAATGTTTTCAAGACTGTGTTTATTTATTTATAATTTGACATTTATATTTGTGTTCCAGTACGTAAAAATATAAATGTTGATTTTAGTGACTGAATGCTGAATTCAATTCGTTAACTTATTTGTTATACAAGTATTTGTACTTACATATATGTTTATTAATAATATTTGTAATTGATTGTTCAAGGAAAATTATTGATATAAAATACTTTAGGTTTTAAACACTAATTAGGCACATTTTCCTACAAATTTACCTGTACCTAAAATAATAAAATAGAGGAATATTTTCAAGTACACATTATTACTCGCATCGAGTCACCTATAATTCCATATAAAACCCAATATCTCAACCAGGAAAAAAATATCAACAATTAAATAATTGTTTTGACACTAGCTTATATTATTGTAATGACATACATCATTACCGATCATTAATATCAAGAAAACCAGGCACCTGATTTCGTCATAGAAACAAATTGCACACTATAAGTGGCGTTTGCTACAAGGTGCGGTCTACCACGGATGGCGTGTTATATCAATTTAGGCTGTATTATGAAGTGCATAAGAGTTATGACGTGAAATTGAGTTAGAATGTAAAGTGCAAGCGTGTGGGTCAGTCGCACCGAGGTCGATACCAAATGTCAGGTAGATCCGTGTCATTGTCGCACTATTTGACTAAACTAATCAGTCGCTCATACAAAAATTTGGCAAAGTTAAGTTTGTTTATAGACGTAGTAAACATCTTCTATGTCTTACTTTCACGAGTCAGATGTACCTATAGAGTAGCATTGCTTGTCTTTTTTCAGTCCAGTAGACCGGCATTTTATACATCGGAGGGACTAAGCATTTAACTGCCGAGAAAACTGATAAACACAAAGTTCCGTTGTTCGCGAGATGGGGCATTCGAATCGGAATGAGACCGGCGCAAGATCGTAGAGACTAGCACTTTCAAAGAGAGGCCTATGCCCAACAATGGTGATGATGATGAAACACAAAATCCTGAGTAACCAGTAGGTAGCTAAACTCGTTAGGCTAGCTAATAACACAATCTTGTCTAGTAAGTAAAATAATCTTAAATCTAATAAGGTATTAACAATGTTGTTCTATGTTTACCTTCCTAATGGCTAAGGCTTGAACAATAACCTAATTAGGAAAAAAAGTTATCACTCATATACCTTCTAAGTACCTCCGTGTTTTTGTATGAATCATCACATTGTGTCTCAACGAAGTTACGACACAAAAGTTAATGATCAATAATTTTAAACAAAACTTTACAACATTTTAAGTGTGCGTGTTTTGTATATGTATCATCACTTTTTATTTTAACGAAGTATGAAACGCAGTTCTTATTTGTATCATAAGTAGATAAATTTACACTTTAGCTCAGGTTTCATCCTATCCTACTTCCTACTAATAATATTATAAATGCGAAAGTTTGTGAGGATGGATGGATATTTGTTACTCAATCACGCCAGAACGGCTAAACGGATCTGGATGAAATTTGACACAGAGATAGATCATAGTCTGGAATAGCACATAGACATTTTTTTATCCCAGAAAAATGAACGGGTTCGTAACCACGCGGGCGAAGCCGCGAGCGGAAGCTAGTAACTTATAAAGCCAAAGTAATAGTGTAGGTTAGTAGCAGTAAAGTAGTAACCGTAGTATGTACAGATAATGTAATTAAGAATCTACTTAAACATACAAATACAGCCAACGTTCCAGATGTACCTAAGTTTTTGTACAATTTATCGCATTTTTTTACTTTAAAGAAGCAAGCATATCTATGACTCCTCTTGTCGTGTCGGCAAGAGTTATTGCATACGGTAGTAGAAAGATTAGCCACGCAGTAATGGTGGTAGCGAGGCTGACTACCCAGAGTACACCAGCAGAACACAGATATTGTCAATCAACTCAACTTGGAACACACGAATTTGTAAAAATCACGTTCTTCATTTAAACCTTTATAGGGCTTTGTCCATATATTAGCCACCATACGTTTCGTTCATTAACTTGGCGCAAAAAGATCTCAACAACAAAAGAATTTCAAAGTCTCTCAGCGGATTTCTTATGGAATTCATTATGTCTTATAGAACCAAATCCGCCTCATCCATCATAAGTATGTTACCAACGGACACAATAACACCGATCAATCTATTAAGAGAAATGCAGCAATGCCTTCATTTAGCCTCGATAAAAACCAAAGGTCAAAGTTTATTATTAATAGAACCGACGAGATGCTACAGAATTTTCACATTTAGAAGGTACATTAAAATCTTAGTAATAGATTTTTTATATATAAAATCGGCAAAGTGATCGACGGTTCACAACATGATGTCAGCCCACAGACATTAGTCATTTACGTTGCTTACCCTTAGACCTATAGCCTTATATATGCCTCAGTACTCAGTAAATTCACTGGCTACGCATACCCATAGATATACAGTTGTATATAATTTTGTACAATACACCAATAGATTAATATACCAATTTAGAGTGCTTTATGTTGCTTCACTACATATTATAAAATAAAGTCCCCCGCCGCGTCTGTCTGTCTGTTCGGGATAAACTCAAAAACTACTGAACAGATTTTCATGCGGTTTTCACCAATAGACAGAGTGATTCATGAGGAATGTTTAGGTGTATAATTCGTTAAGGTTTTGTGTAAATTGGCTGAAATATGACGATGATAGTTGAAGATGTCGGGAAAATCATGCCGACTGGGAGCTTTACTGGCGTGCGCCGAGTAAACGCTCGATGTAACAGGCTGATTCGACACTACGACAGAAAAAAAATGAAGACGTGATCCAGTGGAAAGTCGGGCGGGTCGCCAGTGATTTTTTAAAATAACTCGTTCTATTGGTATATAATTTGGTATTGATGCCCGTGTGTGGTATTAATATCCGTGTTTATAGATTTTTGCACAAGCAATACAGTTTTACTAGGAATGGAAGTAACACAAACAGTCTACATTGTCGCAGAATAGGCGATATACGACGAACGAATTTAACAATCCCGCAGATTTCCAATGTAACTTCTAAACGTGTTCCTACTTTACAATGCGTGATGCCGACTGGCCGTCATAATGACCGAACGATGATAATTTACATAATGGCCACAGCGAACGACGGTGAAAGATATCGCATACAAAAATGTTTTTCGCTTTTACATTAATAGCTGTACACTGTGCACTTACACACACATTCTACCTAATTGAAACGCGAGATTTGATAAAACGCATGAACATAAAAAACATCTAATAGCTTATTTTTGCCAATTTGAATTGAAGTCGGTTAAGAGAGAATTGGTATTTAATAGGCAAGATGTTTATTGATTCTCCTCCAAGCCTTTGAATATATTATCTAAAGTGCTTTTATTTACTAGGTCTCGTCCTCGAACTTATTAAGACATCGACTGTGAACTGGAAACATGTTCTATCTCGATTTTATGAGGATTTTACTTGGTAGAATAGTATACTATTCTAAACTATTTCATACCCGGCAGCGCTGCAACAAGCATAATATTTTACTTCAATCAAAATTAGACGCGAAAATCGAATTCATTCAATTTGTACTAACATCGATCGTTTTGTATGCACAACGCGGTCCATAATGTCTTCTTAATCCTGTAATGTTGCCAAAAATGAGATAGTACTAGTTGCCAGTTCACAGTCGATATTCAGTTCTCACAATAGACTTTCATATAGAACTAGATCTTAAACAATCAGCTGAATTGCAGTTTTGTTGACCGAAATATATTGCCTGTCGAAACACTCTGTAACTCGTTATAATTTCAGTTATTTCAAATAACGAACGCTCGTTACACCCATGTATGCACTCGTTTCAAAATGAGTAAATATTACTAATCGGTACGATAGTTAGGAATGTATGCCACGATCCCATGGATGTCCGTCACCACACTTAGATAACACATGAAAGTGTTAATGTGATATTGTGCAACTTTTTTTTGTGGAGTGAGACTGAATAACACCAAAAACGTTACGTGTGCTATACCTATCTCTATTCAGTCGACGGTAGCGTTTGCGCAACCAATACGATTGCTTTGTTCATCATTATGTTACACAAAAGTTGAACAGCTGTATTTTTCTAATATTAGTCTTGGTGTGTCAGCGACTTTTAAATCTAATAAAAATATGTAACCTAACGTATTACTTAATAGTGAATGTAAAACGCGTAATATCAAGAGCAAAAAATACTTAATACTACTGTGGTCTAAGCATGTCGTTATACATGGAAATCAAGAAAAGCGCAGGCGAACTTTCCGTGCACCAAACTAATTTTTTTTTGCTTAACTTAATGATTTGTCACAACAAACATGTTTGTTGTGACAATTCATTAAATTACAAAACATTATCCAACGTTCCGTGTTATGACAATTTTCATGAAATGTTGGAATCGCGTGCACAGTCCAACGACACAGCTCCAATTAGTAGTGCCATGATACAAACGTGCGTGCTTCAACTATTCAGATCTATACGACCATAAACAACGTAAGTAATACGCAAAACTAATAAACACTTGATTACGCGCAGACGATAAATAGTACTTAAAAGCTTTCATAAACGACTGGTTTTATTACAACGTTTGATCATTTGAGCATATACGCAAGGTCGCCTTTTCAGCTTGTAACGATAAATTGTTTTGTGTGAGTTAATATTTGTATACAATATCCAAACGTCTGTCTGTATTATCGCTTGTTGATTATCTTATGCTGATCGTTTTGCTGTTAACAAGGTCGTTTATTGAAGAAGGTTTTAGTATTTAATTATTATTATATAGTTAGTTATGAATTTAAACAGAGAACAGACTTGGGCAAACACGTGTGTAGAGCGATGCCTTTCGGCGCTAACCACAAAAGGTGACGGTCACCTTAAGTTTTTGACAGAGTAGAAGATCCTTATGTTACAATGATAATTTAATGGCACATTTAAGTGCCGCAGGTGCGATTCCCGCACGTATTTGATATTTGTGTGGCCTACAGATTTATGTGGCATAGAGATTATAAACGTACCCAGAATAGTTTCTAGTGTGGGGCACCAGTTTATTAAAAAAGCTTGTCTTTGTTCGAAGGTTCCACTACCAATATCACTTCAAACTATTTCACTATTCAGTGTTCTACTTGCAATGTATGTTCATACACCAAGAGTTCGTGCGCGCCACACGAGTTTCTGAAGCAATTATTTTACTATGAAACAAATCTGGAACCCCTCTAACTTTTCTCATTTAATTCTTTAAAACGAAGTTACATTGAAGAATCGAAAGAGGTCGATTAATCATTGCGTGTAAAGCACCTGTTAACATTATTCATCAAGATCATAAAAGTTTGTAATTATTTACATAAATTCAGGTGTAGGTACTGTACATTCACTCCGCTAGATACCGAATTCCATCTGTAAATTCAATTACAGTTGACAAAGCGTTAACTTACTCGCCTTGGTAGTAAGACATTCAACACCAGGCACTTTCACTGTGGCGTGTCGAGCCGAAGTACCAGCAGAAACTCCACGAATACATAGCAGGTCTCATTTGTAGGCAGTGATCTAATAATCAAATTGTTGTTAGGTAGGTAATTCAATCTGAGTCAAGGACTCGTGACGGTTTTCGATAATTTCACATTTGAGTCGAATTTGAAGTTTTTATTGTAGCAGGTAGCAAAAATGCTGGTCGTACTGTAAACTTAAATCTAAAAGTCTTTGATTTATATCCATATGTCACGATATGAAATTTGTTAGAAACGTTTAAAATAGAATAATAGATAGAAATAGTACAGATGCTATTGAAGTTTATCAAACGTCGAAGTTTTCTGATCAAGTTGAATTGATGTTGTTGTGGCTGGTGTATTAACTGACTAACTTCTGTTAAATGATAAAATACGACTTTTTTATCTTGAAATTAAATATTGCCGTCGTTTATTATTAATAATGAGAATGTTCTGCTAACTCCTCGTCCTTCCACCTATTAGCTTCAATTGACTTCTAACAACGTATAACGATCAAATCTTAGCTCACAATAATTAATACAATCAAACATAGTTCCCATACTTTGTTTGGTCTCAGTGCATTATGTTACTAATAATTTTATTATGACCAGGTGTTACATCTTTTTTTAAATAACTGTACCTAACAATAAAACGTTTGGAGTTTTATGATAACATATTTCTATTTCTTAAATGCATCGTAAGACCTCGATTGCATTATGATCTATGTCTTGTTCAATACAATACACACTCGCGTTACATTTCGCAAGCTTGCTCCACAAACTGCCCACTCGATTGCACCGTATAAAACGGCATAAATAACTTCATATGAATAATGGAGTCCTTCATATAAATAGCTCTAATACTCTCGTAGGAAACATATTTCGCATCCTCAATATGAAGTTTACTGTGCAATTATATTAGTTTTAATTACTATTTTAGTCAAGGTCCGTATGTAAAGTAATCTATTATTAGAATCGATTCGATACATTTCAGTCATTTAAAATGTACTTCGTCACGGTAACTGGCCAACACCACTTTTTTAACCCTATTCTCAGAAACAGCAATAAATTGTCATACTTACGTTCAGTAACTCAACCTGTGTAAAAACTCCTCCTATTTAAAATGTCCATAGTCGGGAAACTGATAGATTTATGTTCTTATTTCAATATTATAGAGGTTTGCAACTAAACTAAAGATGGCGCAAGATTTGTGTAGACAGACGGACAATGCACTCGGAAATTGGATTGCCTCTGGCCCGAGCGTCGTCCGAAGTTGACTCGTAATTGGCCGTTCGGCTCGCACCAGTCACGAGCCCAGCGCACAATCTTGAGCTCACTTGAGCCACAAACGCACCAGCGCAAACACACCGGCTAGTGTGATACAATCAAAGAAATTGAATTACAGTTTGAAAAACGACGACCAGAAATCCTTTTACACTGTAGCAACAAAAAGAGCGCTAACCTTGTAAACGTTATTGTTAGACGGCCGACATGAACATTAAGTAAATCCACTTCGAGTCGCAAGTTTAGTTTCCAATACCGATGATTTTCTGGCGGCTTTGGCGCGAGGCCCGAGCCATTAGGATGTTGGCAGAGCGCCAACATCGCTCGAGGTGCAAGTATTTATTTGTAAGCTCAACATTCAAGGAAGTATGGGATCTTGGAATAGAAGCCACGTGGAGTGACGGCTCACTGGAAATAGTGCAAGGAATTTCTTCATCCAATATGATTAATTAGTTTTGGCAATACAAACATCTTGATGGTCAAAGACAGATTTGTGGAAAGTTACATAACGTCTATAAAAATTTTGGCTTCGATAAACCTCTACGTAATGGCATTAAGTAATTAAAATGTATTAAAACAAAAAATAATAAAATCGAACATTCACGGATGTAGCAAAGAGGCACATTTCGCGCAACTGCGTACGCGTCGGGGTTTCGCAATGGCCAGCGATATTGACCGACAAACTACGTTTGGAGGACAAAAGTGTTTACTACTCGAGCACAAGCAAATTTCGCTTGCGACACAATACTAAAAACGATAAATGTGGAAACTCGCGTTTATACAGCCCGTATTTCTCTCTCTCTACCGTTAACACTTTACAATCCACAAACCGATAGCGAATTGGATTGATAATATACTTTCTTAGAGTACTTATAAAGATTAAACTTTAAACTGAGAGAATTAAACACAGTGTGGTAATTAATTACTTTATTTACTGCTGTTTATTTTTTTTTGTGCAAACTTGACATAATATCAAGACAATGCAGATCTAGACGTTGTTGTACTTTAGCACAAAGTTTTGATTGAAACTCCGTCGTGTCATAATGAAATGCACTCTGTCTTCAGTTTGCAATTATTCTTTATTACAATAGCTCATTAACACTATGTAAACAATTGACAACGGCAACTGAAAATGAGCCATTTCCAGGACAATAAATAAAAAACTGCATAATTTAAACAATGAACGTCATGCTGACGGATGGTTAATATATCCGTATGTAATTGGAATAAAAAATGAAATTGAAAATACATTCGGCAGGAAATATCGTTTTAAAAGGGATTTCAACAATAACGAAACATGTTTCGTTTAACATATAAATGCTCGATGATAAGTAAGTGGTGGAGCAAACAGGCGCTTATTATACAGCTAATTAACAAGTACAGTTAGGCGAGTCGTTAAGAGAGGTAAACGAATAATTAACCGATTGATAGAGAACAATGATAAATACCGCAAGTAGTATATATATCACACTGCTGAGATGCATCGGCCCACATCGCAAAGTGTGTGCGCAGGCGACCTACACGGACCTTGTTACGATGTGGGACACGCACACATACACACGAGAAACTGAGACATTACAACTCATTTATATTCGATTGTTGACAACCCACATTAATATTGCTAGACATTAAAATAACAGAATCGAAATAAGATTTCCTCTAAATGACGGCAAATGATTAATATCCAATTGTTCATAAATATGTAACTTCATTTCAACATTCCCGTGAGACACTAGTCTAAACAGACTTCAAACAGTCCAGAAATCTAAATACTCGTAAGTTATATATAACTGTCTGAGTCCTGAGTTTGACCTTAACTGTTATTTACCTATTTGAAATTCTAATAACATTCTATAAATCAATTTCGTATACGTCAGCCAAAGTCCAATAACAAATACTTTGTACCTAGATATAACTAGATTATAATCAAGTTGTTTTTAGCTCTGGGATACAAATATATAGCGTAACCCTTGTATTCCCAAAAGGCAAACCTATTACTATTATATTATTACTATACCTTTTTTTTACATAAAAACCTTATGAAATACCACTTTGCTGATGGAAAAGAACCCAGAACCAGTAGATCATCAGGGTAGAATTTAGGATATAGAGAAAATGAGAAGTTGGCAATTTTCTTTCTTTTTACCCAACTGCCAAAGCAGGAAAACTTTTTTGGAGCATATGTATGCTTTGCTTATGCGCCTGCAATATATTTTCCATCATTTAAGTTACAGATATTATACTTACAGCTTTTTTTTCGCTTTTCAGTTGATATTTTTTTTAACACTCCGATCATATCTGTTTTATTTTTTAAATTTATTTTCTTTTAATGAATGCACCATATAATCACTTCAGGGTGGAAACACCAAAAATCTAGCAGAAATAAAAGCGTATTCGGACATAACAAATATTATTAAAGGCATTTAATTCCTTATCGCAAACGAACAAGTGTTTAGAGTTCCCAATACAGTTGATACAATTAAGCGGTTATTCGTACCACTTACATCGCTATCTCGCAACTGGGGCGCAATGTATGCAATCAATATATCGATTGAAAGCAATCATAGGATCTATTAGTTTATCGGTGAATGTTCTCTAATCGATGGTAACGAGTATTTTAGTGCGTCTATTGATGTTACTATAGATACCATTTATATAATAAACGTTTCTATTAAGTGCTTCTATATTGTTGGTGTTTTCGGCTACTAGTTAATATATATGGCTTTATTTTCTTTTGTTTTCGTTACATACAGTGTTTTCTGATTCAATCAATCTTTATTGTAAGTAAAGAGTTAGAAAATTATCAGAAACCGACCTGGAATTATCCAAAACACAGATGATCTTTCATCTATAATAAATTCAATATTTGATTAACTCACGATGGCCAGTATATGATTTCCAAAACAAAGTCCCTTCGTTAATATGGACGAGTATAACGTTCCCATCGTTTACAACTTTATCGAGCTGTTTGCTTTCAAAACGATATTGTCTGTTAAGCACACAAACACAGCAAACATATTACTTCGTTTGAGTCGATAAGATATTATTATTTAACAATACTTCCCTCTCACATAATCCAGCATAATCGTATTTAGCTGCGAAATATTATATAAATATAGTTCTATCCACAATTACATCCTACGTATCTATCGTGGTACCAAATGTAGTGCGATAGAACGTCGCTAGGTTGTATAGAACACGACCTGACTTGTGTTAGCAGCCTCAATGCCGCCACTTTCCACCATGTGCCTCGAAACCTGTTTGCGCAGCCACATTGAGTACTAGTATCTAACTCAATAAACCTGCACTGATCTAACTACTTTTTTACTTGTAACTTCCTAATGCTAATGAATGTTACGCTTCCTCTGCCTCATTTCCTTGAACAAGTGAATAATATTTTGGTTATAATGTGTTATCTCTAGGTGTGTATTTGAATAATTTTACTGTAGTTCGTATTCTTTTGTTCAGTTTAAGGTAAGAATCAATTTTTTTAGGTACATACGTTTGGAATTACTAATTCCTTGCGAGCATGTGATGCCCCGTTTTAGTAATTTAATATTTGCTATTGCGTCTACAAACAAATGACATTCTATGAATCCATTATCCAAATATTAAGGAACTTATCTATGAAGAGCCTCCTCTCCACATTTAAAGCACGTTTTAAGAGATATTTCAATATCTAACTAACCGCAATAAGTCACTTAACAAATCTCTAATGCTTTTAAGATTTCTCGTCGACAAGCAATTCTAATTTCTTTGATGTTATGGAGCAAGTGTTGGATAGAGTGTTTTAAGAAATTTTCATACTTCATTATCCCGTCCCCTCTTTCCAGTATGGCGTGTAAAGGACAGTATGTCTTAATAGCAAATGTTTCACAAATACCACTGCAAGTTTTATTGACCAATACACCAAATTTTATGACGGTACCGTCTAACATTTTGTAAATCTATAGGCTGCTTATATTTTGGCTGAAATCTACTGAATGAATGGCTAAATTAAATTGAAAAGAAAACATTACAGACAGTGTATTCATGTGCCAACACTGAATCCTTAAAACTGTAGGTCGACCTTGTCTGTATGTGTAAACAATCCGCTTACATAACAAGGCCACCCTAGTTAGCGTCTATAGTGAGCGACTCAGCGCTTGGCGTTGCATGACCGAAGCAATTTCAATTACAAAAACTACTGCGTATGTCTGATGTGTAACAAATACATAAATTCAATATGTGTATCATCATAAAATTCTAATGTTTCGTAATATTTGGTTGGTGGAAAAAAGAGACATAATGGTAAATGAAAAGGAAAACATTTAAGAGACTTCACAGTTGGTCACAGTTATTTCGTTAGTAAACAATTATGACTTAAGTAATTAGATGAATTATTATAAATATTATAAATTAAGAAAGTAGTTGTCCAAGTGTCTTTTAGGTGATCAGAATAAACAAAAAAAGTTTGTTTCTTGAAACAATATTTAAACAGATGGTACATTAGATAAACACAAGAATTTTCCTTGAGGGATTTCCAGAGCTAAGAGAGATAATCGCCATAATTATAATTGAAATTACGATAGTAATGATGAGACAAAGGCTATCAGAACTGCTATTATTTTCGCATGATTGGCCCAAACTCCAACAATTTCAACTGATCTAAAGAAAAGATCTAGACAGATGAGCATAAGAAAGGAGGTGTGCATTATAGACAAACAGGTATTTAGCAACTCAAACAAGCCGCTACTAACTAGTCAACGAAGCATTCTAAAAGGTTTCAAAAAAAGATGGTGTTGTGTCCAAAATTCTCCACCAACAACAAGCGCTAGTTCTACTTGGTCGCCTATATTTTGCGTCATCATTTGCCTAGCGTTTTTCCCAACTACATCCGGATAGTTTTCAATATTTATTTTATGACATCTACATACATATACGTATAATACATAAATAATAAAAATCTCACTACAAAAGAGTTTATTAGCAGATTTCTGATATATAGTTATGCATAAGAATAGCGTGTATCTACTCTACTTTGAACTCCTATTTCACGCCCTTAGAGATAGAATTTTGAAAAATTCTTTCCTACCGAATTCCTATACTCTGTACCCCCCCAATTTCAAGTAAGCATTTTAGATTCTGAGATATAGTGATCTGTCAATTAGTAAGTTGTATAGAATATATATAGCCACTTAATTATATAGATTGTCTCTCAGAGGAAGTCGTAGGTGGTTACTAATAGGGCTTGATATCTTAAAATAGAGAGGTCAGGAGATCAAGCATGATTTCTTGTAACAATGTTCTTATTATTCAATTGAGTGCAACTCCAGTTATCCAATACAAGTGCGGTTTAAGTCGTGGGTTTATCGACACAACTTGTATCTTCAAATGGATCGGAGAAACACTTTTGTTATTATTTGATGTAAGACGTGAATGTTTTCATAATAGTCGTGTCAGATTATGAACATCATTCTACGATGTTCAAACTATAATTCTCCGAAGAAAATTGTTTTTTGGTTGCTTGACTTTTCCCACGTTTTGTTTTAGTTATTTATTTTATTAAACTGACGTCCTTAATTTTATAAGAACACCAGAATTTAACACAATATAAAAATGTCTATTTAATAGTTTGCGCCATATTGAATAGAAGTGTTCTCGGCTTTCATTTACAAGGCCATCGTCGACGCTGGTTCGCTCCACTTTTCGTTGTAACTTTCTGATTGCGACTTAATACAATAAAGTCTAGATTATAAAAAATAGAAATTGTGTTAATTTTGTATGCCACGTGCATTCCAACTTAAACAGGCGGATCTTTACGACATAAACGTACCTAAGTAATAACGAACGTTTTAAGTAACATCGGTTTAGTGTAATGACTTAAATTTCAGCGTATGTAATAGGCGTTTACAAGTAATGGATGCCTATTACATTGTACAAGTAGTAATAATAATAACAGAGTTACATAAATAAATCGTAACTTAACAAAAGACTTCAACGCACCGTGCTACGAGTTACAAAAGGAACTACGAATAGCTACAAAAAGTTGCCAAATTTTTGGTTATAATGAATGTATAAGTAAGATAATCTTCTCCCAATTTTACATAGGAGTATGGAGAATGCGCATGCAAATGCTAATTCAACAGCGAACATAGAAAGGTAGCCTAGAGGTTTCTACTTATAATGTTTCCTGTCGTGTTCTACTTCAGGGGAACAATGCAGACAGCCATAGGCCTTTTTCGTATTGCATCAGTTAACTGGTATTCTCTAAGTAGCTTAGATGACATAACTCCAAGAGCACATAAAATGCCTTTATGGTCTATTGTTTTGTTCTCATAAGTCACCTGAGGGGGATCGGCTGGAAGGGGAAGCGATGCGCAGGCGGATGCACGGGCGGGTGCACGGGTGGGTGCGGGGCCATGATGGGTGCAGGCGGGTGCACCGGCACCGGGTGCGGGAGCGGCGGCGGCGGGAGCGTGCTGTATGGCGGTGGCGGAACATTCTCCAGCAGTTCCGGCACCCTCGGCGCCCGCGCACGCCGCACGCGCCGCCGCCGCGCCGGCTCCTCCGTCTGACACTCGGCACTCGCCACACTCCGCTCCCTCTCCGTCTGCACCGCACTGTTCACATTCACCGGCGCATCTTGCACCTCCACTATGTTCACGTTCACACTGGACACGTTCTGTCGGCTCGGCTCGCCCGGGACGCGCACCGAGACCGAGTCCGACTTGCGCAGGCCGGGCGCGGGCACGGGCAGCCGCATGTCGGTATAAGCGCGGGTTGACGACGCGCGCGCATGTCGACCGCCGTTTGGCGACTGGTCGGTGCCCCCCGCGCAGTGCAGCGCGGTGTCGGTGCGCGAGCGCGCGAGGGGCGGCGAGCGGCACTCGTAGGGCTGCCACAGCAACGCGGACAGCGCCTCGGCGGCGGATGGCGGCGGCCCGGTCACCACGCTCATCTCGCAACCACGCTCCGCTGCCGCGCCAGCGCTGTCACCCGCCACCCACCGCCGCCACCACCTGCTAACAACAACAATACGTTATTAAAATAATGAAAATAGAGACAACCCTAAATTTCTCCTAGCATTTCTTTAAAGACTACAAGAATTATTAACAAGAAAACGATTGAACTGATTTAATACACTTGTTCCTAAAAGAAGGGAAACCACCTAATCAAATTGAGAAAATACTTAAAAACAATTAAGATATTTCATTTTATTAATATTCGAAACTATACTGACAATGGGACAATGACATATCTGTTAAACTCCATAAACCTTTAATTAAAGCTAAAAACCCAGAAGAAAAAGCTCATTTTTACATTTTACCGAAGTACTTATAGTATGTATTTCCCTATATAAAATTAGTACCATATACTACATATACTAGTGCAACAAATTGTGGAACATTATTGACAGTTTGCTTGACCGCAATACCGCACAGAGTCAAAGTACGCAGTAAACTCTTACATTTCGCGCTGATAGGGCTGTCGCTTGCCGTGTTAAATATTATGTGTTTTGCCAAGAATCTTTTTTGTCTATATTTTAATTTTATGATAAATATAGAGATCGACGTAGTAATTATATAATACATTATCTTAATATAGTAGATAAATAATAATTCGAGAACGAAAAAAATTGTTTTTAAATGTTTCTCTTTCTGTCGTGTCGATACGAGGTATAACATTGGAATGCCCGTGTCGTGATGGAAAGATTAGCCAGTTCCAACCACCATTGGATGGTATCGTAGCCGACTGCCCAGGGTGCACCAGACAATCTCAGATATACTTGTGGAGGCTCTATCCTTGCACCTAATTTAAAATAAAGTTCTCTAATTTTATTCATGATATGTCAACAATAACATAAACAAATCGCTACTAGAGCTGTATATATGGTGATTCACCATTATATTACTTTAATATAAATAGATAATAATCCTTCATTGTTTCTTGGCCATGATTCAAATTCCGTGAAATTTGTTTCAAATATTAAACACTTGAGATTATACTAATCCAAATTGAGGAAGTTATTAAGAACTTCCTACTTAATAGCTCATACATACATACAAGTACGTAATTGTGTACGTTAATTTCTTCTACACATTACGTGTGTATGACATGACTATACAATGAGTTATCTTTGAATCAGTAAAAAGTGTGTTTGTGCGCTGTCCGCCTCGCTGCCCCTTCCCTTACGTAACTTTCTGTCCGCTCCACTTACGATACTCATGGCCTCTTATCATCATCTTACTTTTACATTTCTTTACAAAACTTCTATCCTTCCATCCATTGTTATTTTTGTAAATACCATCCAGATAAATTCGCTACAAAATTCTTTTCAACAGAATGTTTCGTTTACAACAATAAATCCCTATTTACAACTCCAACAAAGTTGTCATTCATTGAAAATACAGTCACTCAATTTTCCATAAGAAAACATCCGTTAGTTGCGGAGAATTGGACATTTGCATAAATAATTCACTGCCTACGTCGGTTTCTTTAATCCCTTCGTACTAACTCTGCAGAAGAATAGAGATTTACCACGACCGAGCTTAATATTATGCAGCAAAGCTCTTATGTAAGAATAAGCCCTAGACAGCGGGGAAACTTTATGAAATTTTAATATTCGAGCTGGAAAAAGTCGAGCTCGTAACTTAATAATTCTGACAATATAACATCCCCAAAGAAAGAAGTCCATCATTTGTAAAATAAATAATGCTTTGTTTACTACTGTATGTAATACATTTAATATTGCTGCTCTTGGTGCCAACATGTTTCTATTTCATGCAATGTGGTTGAGCTAAGTGACGCTGACACACATATATCATACTCTTGAAATTGTGGCGTCTATTGGGATTGGTAAGCTCATTACCGTCATGGCAATACTATCAGAAAAATATCCGAACAAATAGTTATCAGTTGGTTTCGTGTAGACCGTAATATATTTTCCTCGCATAAATTTGCTGCAACAATGTATTCATAAATATGAAATGGAAAATTATCTAACTACTTTTAAAAGATTAACCATTGAGTTTCGTGCCCGTTCTTCTCATTGGAAAGCAATACTTTAGAACGTGGCAACGAGAGTCTGGCTATTTATAGGTAAGTGGCTTTAACTAGTCTAGATGAATATATTATATTTTATTATTCTTATTTATTTATTATTAGGGTCTAAAGTGTCATCTGAACTTTTGCTTGCTTAAGCCTTCTGTGAATCGCCTAGCAACATCCGTATACAGCTATAACGCGTCTTATAATAAACTGGTCACATTTGAAAGTTGTTCAAAACCTTTCAAGTCACATTTTTTTCCTCTAAGTATTATGAACGTATCGTTTGGTAAGGATCAAAACACAACAAATCATTGAACTTCAACGGAGATATCGACCGTTACGTGAATATCGGAGGGAGATCAGCTGGGCTCAGTAGCTGAGACCCGAGACCCGAGGTGAAACCGCACTCATACACTTTCTCCAAGGCCGCGGCGGCGCCGGCGCCTCCCACTACGATCGCTATAATAATATACACTATAAAGCCCCCAATACGTCCGTCTATCTGTCTAAATGATGCCGAAAACTGCTGCGCCGTTTCCGTGAAATTTCCATGTTACAAAAGCTCCCTCATAAGGTCAGATGATTTGAAACAAAAGAAGCTTGACATGCATTAGGTACCTACACTTTCGTGTTATAGAAATCTAAACATGAGTATTCCTATATTAAATAGTTGAATTCAGTACTCAACTTGTACTTATGTACTACTTCTCAAGTAATTTAATTTGTCTCAACATAAAGCTCAGTTTCCTTATAGCAAAAATCTAGTTTCTCTCAAGAATCACCGCAGATAAAACCTAGCGGTAAACAAAACACACGGATACTGTTATATCACATACTATTATTGTACACTAATAATAATAACTTTCGTTTACCGTTGACACTTACAAACGTCTTCCGTTTAGTCTCATGCTTTTATCTGATTGTATTACGAAACTAATTAAATAGGATTATACTGTTTGTCCTACATTACTGTATAAACAGTTATTAAGAAAATGTATTATGGCGTTACCCTCACAACACACACAATTAATAGCCGCAATGAGGTCGTAACATTTTGGATTAAATACCTGTTAACTATTTTCTGTGTGCTAATCCAGTAATCCTTCTTTGAGTCGATTTTAATGCAAAATTCAAACATGTTTTGACGATAGGTTGGTCAAGTTGATACAGAACCAGCTGTCTTGGTACTCAACCAGCAAGACAGGAGGTGAGGATGATTTTGTAGCCACAGGATTTTTCTGTCACCGTCTGTTAGTGATCCGTTTTGATCGATTTGACGTAGTTATTCCGTCTCCCTTGTCTACCAACTCTTTAGTTTACATAGCTGATTGTAATGTTTTATACCCACAATAATATTAAACAATTCTATTAGGTAGATCCAGAAGTACCACGAAGATCCTGATAACAAAAAAACTTTACCTATGAATGAGATGGTCGGAGCAAATGGATAGATTTAGTTAGTGATCACCTTAGGGGCACAGTAGAACATCTTGGATATCTAGGTGGGGAGGATCTTGCCCAACAGTGGGATGATACAGTAAGTTAGGTATTAAATATGATTTACAGGTTAGCAGTGGATACGAAAGTCTTTTTTTTAGCATAAACTAATTGTATCGATATTGTTTCTTGTACCTTACTTATATACTTAACCAAGCTGCTATTAATCTTAGAATCACAATTTTAATAAATTCAATTGCAAATTGACTTTAATTATTTTATTAATACGTTCTGTGTGGTAAACGTGAAACATCTTCCAATTCCTTTGAAACCAATTCTCTGACATTACTGGCAAAATAATAATAATAATGTCCTCCTGACCGATTTCGGTCACGGCGGCCAATCTCACCGGAGATTAGCCAACTACGCAGGAGATATTATAGAGCACAAGTGTATGCGCAAACACAGGTGCTCTCTCTGTTCCTTCACTCTCATAGTCCGATGGGACGGCAATCCGACACGACCGGAGAGAGATCAGGTGCAGGACCAACGGCTTTACGTGCTTTCCGAGGCACGGTGTGTATTTACATACACGAAGATCCAGACCCGAAACAACTATTTGTAGATCATACAAATATTTTTTCCGTGTGGGAATCGAACCCGCGACACGTAGCGCAGCAGTCGATCTCTCAACCACTGCGCCAACCGTGCCGTCACTGGCAAAATACGATGCTAACGAATTAATTATTTGCCAAATTACTCATAATTATACCGACGACGGTAACGGTAATAGATCACAATATTATTACCGAATAGAAATCATGCTATTCGGTATATCTAAATAATCGTTTCAAAAGTATGGATCGGTCAAATGCTACGCTTTCTCTGAAGGTCATTCGACGGAAAGCAAACTTGATTACCCACGGCGTCTTGCGCCATGGCTTGGAAGTTTCTCTCATAATTAGAAGAGACACTAATCCACAAACACTTCGAGAGTTCGCTTTGAATATCCATCATCCAAGCGATTTTAGATTGAATACAAAACCCAATGATAGTTTGATTATGTAACTTTCGTATCGACCTTTGTGTTTCTCAAGTTATGCATATTCATTGTTTATATTATGTGTTTTTGTGGCAATTATTACATAATCTTAATGATATTTTTTTTTATATAAAAGTTTTCACTCGGAATAATTCCTGTATCATGGATGCGTTTACAACCATAATATATTCACATACACAATACCCGGATCAGGTACAAATATATGTAGGTCATACAAATATTTCACTATTTTTATTTTACATCCCGTGCGGGAATCGAACCCGCGATAATAACGCATCGGTGGATTCATAAAATGCGCCAACCGTGGCGTAAAATAATAATGACATAATTAACAAATAATTTTGCAACAACGGCTGCTGATTTATTAATTTTCATGTTGCATTCAATCGAACTACGCAAGTTTGCGATAACGCATTACAAAGTAATTTATCAGCGCCTTGCGGACGTACGCGTCGCAATCCATCCTCATAAGCGGCGCGGCGCTGCAGAAGCGTCCACAAACCGGTAACTTAATCCCCCTTAATTTTTCACAAACTCTCACTTTTTATAATTTTGGTGTCTATATTTGTGCATTGATTTCGGATAATCGGTAGCTTCGCCGACGATAAATAGGTGGTCGATAATGTTGATAAAAATAGGTAATATATTAAAACAATAATCAACGACCGCTGCACCCGCTATTAAAGGTAAGCATGCAAGAGCAGCAATAATTCTGAAAGAAGAATCGGTAGTGAATCGTTCAAAATTATAGTGACGAAAATTATATTTTCTACTCTCTTCACAGGATCACCCGTTTGGCTAATCTACCAAACTTCACAGGATCACCCGTTTGGCTAATCTGAAAATTACCTAAAAATTTAATTAAAATCGGTCCAGTCGTTTTGGAGTTGAGTTAGAGAGTTTTATAGATAAATAGATAAAAACTCTTATAAGTTTACCTTATAAATTTAGTTACCAAAAATGCTACCTATTATACAATCTTTCTTACAAATCGCATAGGAGTAGCATGACAGGGCAAACAAAGTTACTATTGTATGACTGTGCAAGCAGAGTTAGTATATGATCCATTACCATTAAGAACTTAATTGATTTTGAAAACATGAACGGATAAATAGCAATTTATCGTCGCTGCCCCTGTTAAGTTCCATTTGTGCATTTTTGACGAAATAAAATCTCTGTAAGAATCTGTAAAAATCTCTGTAATAAGTAGTTTTTATAATTTGATATAATTGTGTATCTAATGAATGACTTCAATACTACATTGACAGTTTTTTTATTTAATATATTGTTAAAAAATAATTAGTTATATGTTGTTTCCCGAAAGCTTTCAAAAATCACAAATGGAACTTGGCAGGCGCAGCGACGTTATTTTTCTGTTCAGAATAGCGCCATGAAAGTAACATAGCAAAGTTTTAAACGCGTCAGTTACCTCTGTTTATCGAGTTCGTTGCTTCATAATAATTAGTTAAAAATAATAATTGATCATAAAGGAAATTAACAACAAAATACATATTCAAATTGAACTAAAACAACTTAGGATCAACAACAGACAAAGCGAAACTTTTGTTATTAGGCACCCACAACATTATTAACTTCGTCTTTTTAGTGGTTGTTGAATAATAACGAGGCATCTGTGAAAATACATTGAGTCTAACAATGTATTTTTATAATAAGTATTACGTAAAGAACACTTAGAAGTTTATGAGAACAGACGTGATATAAAGACAAGGGAACTTGTGGGTTGACTTTACGTAATGCTTTCTCCAAAACGCATTTGAGAAATAAAATAGAATGCGCTCCCTTTGTAGTGGCGCGAACAACAATAGCGTGGCGCCGGAACTTGGTATAAAAATGAAAGTGGATTCGCCTGTTATTTTTATAAACCCGACAATCTTGTTTTATTTTGGTGCCTCCTCATTTACATACGTCGGTAGAGTCCGGCCGGTGTCGTACGGCTAAACTCTTAACACAATTAACGAAAAGCCGCTTTCGGTTCCGGAATATGTACCAAATTAAATTATCTACTTTTAAACCCGTCGCGTAGGTAATTGGCGGTGACAGGTTTTGGAAGCAATTATCGCGAATCTGTCATCTTAGTTTTCTTTTTGTTAATGTTTTATTATTTCGATCCCAACCTTCAGGCTAATGAGAAATCTCTCAAGAGAACAATGAATTAAGAAAAGTAATTAATTTGGAAAGGATTCCGTCAATTAGCGGGTTAAAAACGAATAGCTGTCCTTAGTATTTATTATATTACAAATTAATTAAAAGCTATTGGTCATAAACATTCCAACGAGTTATATATTTTTTTTTAACTTGTTAGGTGTGAACGTTTTTGCAATGTATTAAATTACTCACTGCTTAATTAAATACCAGTGGGAGTATATCTAGGAAACCATGTAGTTATAAGACGTAGATCATAAAAACAAATGAGTTTGACTTTCTTTGGCTAAGATTCGGTCAATCGGTCAACCGGTCTATTATAGACACTTAATGAATAGTAATATTCATGCGAGATGAAACACGAAAATTGTTTAATATCATATTCAAAATGAGCGTTATAAATAAAACACTACAACATGGTAAGAAAAAAAAATGAAGACTAGGATTGATAATACTATTTCACTAGAAAGTGCTTCAATTCTTGTACACAGCATTACATTCCAGGTAGATGTTTGAAGCTTAGAATATTAGGAATGGCACAATGACCAGGGCCTCGTCTTGATACGCTGCTAATTGAACCGTATGCAGATTAAGCTGGGGTAGCTGGATAATACGGCTTTCTCCATACGGCTTCTCTTACACAAACATAAGTACATACCGTTACGCATGTACGCCTGCCCCGAAGGGTTACGCAGAGTTGTAGCTATTAATATACACACATAATACGCCGCCTATGTCTTTATTAAATCAGATTAAGCAGCGAGCCTATTACCAGTTACCGGGCTCATTCCAAACTCTGGGCTGGTACTGAGAGGAGATTTCAGTAACACTTTGCCCGAAGCGAAGCCCTCACCACCTGAGCTTGCGACCACTAGACTAATAAATCAACTCATACAGTTGATGCTTCTCTTACTTAGATTTAGAATTTACCCATCTCTTAGGCGCTAACCTAGCCTGTAGCTACTTACCATAGTTTTGTAAAGCTGAAGCTATTCACTCAATGGTGCCTTTATTCTGAACGTTCCGAACTACATCGGTTCAGTCTAAACGGATGCGTGGACACACGATCGTTTTACTTTTGTTTTGTTCGAGTAACACCGACCGCCCGGATGCGATCTGCCTCAAGGCTAAATCCCATACACACGACCAGATTTTCATCCGGTCAAGCGTGGCAGGCTGAACGGAGACCGGGTCGTATTTGGTGGTCTAAATCGATGCTGGCATTACGGTAAACTCGCCTCGGGTAAAGCGAATCACACTGTATACATAACTGTTCTATAAAATAATTCTTCATATAGGTATTGAATGCTGAACAGCGTTGTAGTAACTTCAATTCATTAACTATTTACATAACGTAACATAATATCACGCATGTATACTCAAAAGGTTAGGCAGAGGTGTACTGGTGGAGACCCACATTTTGCCGATATTGAATATGTATAAAAGGTGAGCCTATTCCGGACATAGTTCTAAACTACTGCTACAAAACTGTACTACTACTGAGAACTTTCATACGGACAAATCTCGACACACATTGCCCGACCCGGGAATCGAAATCAAGATGTCAAATTCAGCAGTTGCGACCACCTGACAAATAAGTACTGTCATTTACATCAATATCAATAAGCTTGATTTTGTTAATGTTTTCCAAAACAGTCTATTTTCATACAAATTTTAATCCATTTTCCTCCCACAATACCATTCCATACTTACACAAAATTCAACCCCAATTTTGGATAATCCTGAAATATAGAATTTACCTGCCAGTTTTCAATCTTTTCTTTTTTAGGACTTGAGATTCCGTAATCAGTGTAGAGAGGTTTTTGGTTTTTATATAAGTTTGTCTCAATAACATTTTCTGACAGAAATCATAAATGATTAAGAAGTGGTCGATGCATGCCGATAAAATATTTTTTACATACACATTATCTTACCAATAAATCTCGTTTAACTTTCGGCTGGACCGCAAAAGTTAACACTTTCATCCAACTACATGTATAGGTATATATATATATATAATAAAATTATAACAGGCCGATGTCTGTACATTATAGATATTGGAGAACCAAGAGAAGAACTAAAAGAAGCCAAAACAACAGTTTTTAGAGTTTTTGTCTGTCTGCCTGTCTGTATGTTTGTACACGATTCACGCAAAATCTACTACATGGAATTGAATGCAGTTTTAACGGATGTATTGCTAGAGATCTAACTTAAATTATAGGCTCCATTTTACTGCAGGAAAATATCAGATTGTAAATTCCACGCGTACGAAGTCGCGGGCAAAATCTAGTAAGCAATAAATATGAATGTATAGCAATAAACTTTTATGCAGATTTTAATAGATACATATCTGTCATCGTAATACTTTAAATCGTATAGTATTAGTACTTAGGTATGTGTTTACTCTAGCGTATATAAATACTCTAGAATCGTACGGGGTGATACCGGTTAGTGCCCAAACCTCTAATATTATTTTATCTCTCAATCAAAATTATTCAACTCTCACTAAACTAAAAACTGATTTGTAAACAACTCGATAAACTCCAAATAAGTTATTAACCGTTTAAATTTCAAATTAATGTTATCTGTTATCTTTTATCTGAGTAACCACTGAAAGCCTAGCCTAGTTCCTAATTCTTTTAATCTACATATTCTAAAAAATAATTTGCCAGTGAATTGAGTTACTCCCCATAGATCATCATCAAAGCAATCGAATCTAACAGTAAACTGCCAGACTTTATCGAAATTATCGCGATGGAACGCAAATTAGTCACATTTAGTAGCACAATACTATCGACCGCAACACGCAACAGTGCTACAGTACGGTGTAATGTCGACAACACTATCAACGCCGACCGCAGAGTTTACTTGATTCGGTTCATTACGAGTTATTGCTTTCTGCCCTTCACCAGGCAAATGCTGTACGTGCAACGTTAACGCGATTACTCGTCTTGCCTGCCAGTCCTCTTTTTATTAAAAACCTAAATTGTAGTTGGTATTCTGACCATAACCTCATTATATTATTATTCTAAGAACAACTTTCCATACGAAGTCCCTAGAATTTTAAACTATGAATGAACTGAATTTTATCCTGAAGAATCAGCTGCAGACGCTGGCTTCAATATTTTCTTGCTGAAAACACTTGATCACGTTCAAATTATTAGTGCAACACTACCGAACACATTATACAAATTAAGTATGATATACATACGAGCCAATAACTTCATTACGTATGATCCAGACCGCATCATAATGGCTTAGTATCAGTACATAGGTACAATCGAATTACAGCCAGCATTATTTCATTAAGGCGATCGCTCTACCGCCAGATCTTGTGGATGATGCATGCACGCCTGACCAGATTCAATTACTACAGAATTGATTACCATCTGTCTAAGCCGAGGTTAGCATCTTCCTACGCGTCCCTGCCGGCTGCGATACAAAGCGACGATCTGATTCAATAGCTAAATCGTTTTCACCTCGCTTATGTCCTGATTGATCCATTATGAAGTTATTTCCATTTCGCATGATTAGTAAAATTTAAATCTTCTCTTTCGTCCGTCTTTAAATCTATACTAATTTCGAGAAGATCCTTTGTGATTTTTTTTTAATAATCAAAAATAACTAATTTAGAAAGCATTATGCATATTCTACCCTGCCACGTTCAACACAATGACGCTCAATGTTTCACGCCTATCCGCCTATATACTCATATTAATATGCGTAGATATGCGCGTATACTATAAATCTCTACAATCCCACCAAAAAAATTACACAATCACATTTTTTCACTCATCATTTATTCAAGCGTATGGGACATTCGCAGTGGCCGTGTGCATGTACGCAGTACGCACCGTTCCGCACACAAGCTCCAATGTTTGTTCGGCGAACTCGTAAATAATTTATGTTCAGGATTACTTGTGAAAAAAGTTTGTCACGGACGGTCTCACCTGTCCGAAGCTCGAGGGTTCAATAAAATCCGAGTCGTCGCCAACAAGTGAAGCCATCACCCGCAGGCCGGGGTGCATAAATAATTTAGCCGGGCAATCCGCCGCTTGTTTGCATGCGGATTATCATATTAAACGGATATCAGGGTCGACGACCGCGCTCGATACAAATGCAAACAATATCATGCAACATTTATAAAGACAAACAGCGCCTGAAACAGAAGCCGTTCATCTATCACATTGAACTGTCCGCGTCGCTACCGAAACCGGAATCACATCGGGTAATACCTTTAGGGCTGAACATTTGAACAAACTATTGCTCCGTACTTATTGCAGACTGTTTTCTTCGGTTGTGTCTATGTTACTCTTTTGATCGAGTGAACAGTTTACTTGAAATGGGTCATGAAAACAGAAAAGCAATTTTATTTTTCCAGGACTTTTCCTGTTATGACGATAGTGTACATCGACTGTTCATTAACAAGCCGATATTGGTCGTTGTTGTTTTAAAGAAGGAAACCGTTGATGGAACTCAGTATTGAACAAAACACCTACCTATTTAATTTAATGTAAAGTAGTGACATGGAAGTTAATTCAAACGTTATAATATTAAATCAAATAATAATATATATTTTGAGCGACCAGAACTGGCACAAAATTGAAAACTAGTAAGGTATGTTCATAAAGTAAAGAATAAAGAGGACAACATTAACATTTTACATAGATATTATAGCGACCCAAATATGATTATTACATATTAACAGAATTATACTGTCTGCATATTTTATATCAAATTATTGTTGAATTCTTACCAAACTATTGACCAAGTAGAAATAATATGTAAGTATTTCTGTCACGTTGTAAATGGCATTTCTTCTCTTCTCGCGATTACAGTGACAGCTCTTGGATTATATTCGACATAACTAAATTTACTTGTGCTTACCCTGTACTGTACCTACTGTACTGTACTTTTATTCAGACAGCATCTTTCGATCACTAGTTACAGTGATTTGATGCTTATGGCCGCTTAGGTGCGGATGTTTCGTCTATAGACTGTTTAGCATATGGACATCATCGTCATCTGAACGTCATTATGGTTTAAATTCTAAATTTCGGTTGTATTTTACATATTTACTTATAAATCTTAGGAGTTCATATTTTAATCTGCTAAAAGCAGTTAGCTCTGTTATCTGTATATACCGGGAGCTAGTTCAAAAGCAACGTTCTCATAAAATAATATTATAAAATTATTTGTATAAATTAATATGGCAAGTAACTTTTGAATAATCTAAAATATTATTTAAATTAAAGATTCACATACCTATAATATATCAGGCAAAAACGTAGGCATTAAAACTTATAACGTTTCACTGAAATGGTCTCAAATCACGACCACAGAAACAGTTATTGTAATTATATCACTAGTTAATGGAGACAAAAGACAATAAAACGCAAACTTGTTCGTTACTGAAACTTTAGCAAACACCGGTAGTCTCCCAAAATTCAGTAGAACTGTAGAAGCAGTCGTTTCATTTCGTAAACGGGTTTCCGTTTCCATTTCCGAGATCAGGCAACAATGCGCAGGGGTAATTACGTACACAAACAAATTTCTTCGAGTTCCTTAAGTATGCGAAAACAACAACGTGACAAGAAATAAGTTTATTTGTCTAAATTCTATGTTACTCCGCTTTGAATTGTTCAAACGCCGAAGTCAAATTCGACGTAATAACAAAACACGAAACAACAACTTTTAAATTAAAACATAATGAATTCATGATTGGCAAACGATAGGAAGGTTATAGCAGAGGAAACTAGGCAGTAGACAGTATACGATTGATGCCCAAGTTCAAGATGAAACCAACAAGGGTAAATTGGCTAAAAAGGACAGCGTACGTAGAGAAGACCCTATACACAACAGTGGGTGAATGTGGGCTGAATAAATAAATAGTAACGAGTCCACACAACGAAGGATAAAAAAATCAATACCTAGAACATAATCAATTCAGTTTCAAAATTTACAATGCAATAAATGTTAAAATATTTACAGGATCAGATACACTCATAAAATCTTCTTTATACATACAGATAGGTACCTATTATAAACATGTAAAAAGAATAAATTTTATACATTCAAATTGTTTTGATAAATGAATTTAGGTTTCCTCTGAATAACTGTTACTGAGAAATAATAACAAAAACATGTTTTGACATATCCACATCTCCATTTCATCCATAGATTTATCCTCGGTCCTATATGAGCAAAATTGAGGTCTCTAAATTCATCTGCAAGAACAGTACCTATAGCTAATGACGCTCACTAAAGTAGCCCCTTTGGGATTTACAACCACCGTCCCACACCCCTTCGGGTCCTAATTCTCTACCTTTCTTTCGCAGCAAAAACAACTGAGAATCTGCTCACAAAATAGTAAAAGTACTTTTCTCATGTTTATCGTATGAACAAGTAGAACATGTTTTGAGTAAAATGTAACAAATGGATTCAAAATATATGTCAAATGCGATCATTACCAGTTATTATGTTTATTTTTTTAATTTATGAATGTTATATTTTGAGATATGGTAAGACATTTTTTGTTTTTACCGATTGAGGATTATCGTCCCCTCTCTTCTGTGTGTCTCTGATACACAACCCTATAGAGCAGGGGTGTCCAACATAATCTTGTGGAGGGCTAGATTTGATATTTTTGTAACCGTAGCGGGCCAAAAGATATGTCCAATGCCAAAGTGAACTTTAAATATAAATAAAACGGTATTTTTTATAAAGCTGATTTATTAAAAAGAAAGCCTCAGTTTTACCTACTAATTATTTTGCTTATAATGAATAACTTAAAACCTAATGAGATGACTGACATCGTATATTAGTACATTAGTTGTAATACCTACAAACATGTACATTTTACTCAAAGTCGATAGATAGATAATCGAATAACTGTCATTGGGGGAATTTAATACTGTTCGCATTATATATCTATTGATGTGTTATAAAGTTTTAACTAGGTCGCGGGCCGGATGAAGGACTTACGCGGGCCACATGGTGGCCCGGAGGCCGTATGTTGGACGAGCCTGCTATAGAGAGTCTACTAGTCTACTATAATAATACATTTGTTTTAACATAGATTTTAATTTTTGTATTTACTTATGTAACTTACTTATACTCATAAAATAACAAAACAAACTTGACCATTTTACTAGTTAAATAGGTGTCTATTCCAAAACACCCTAAGAGAAAACCGACTCCCACGATTTAGCGCCCTTAGCTGCTGTCGCTAAGACCGGTGAATGCCATCTGCGCTGTAACCCATTGAACGAATAAACGCCACCTGACTAGATATTCCCACAGAAAAATATGTAGTTTAGAAAAGCACTAAATAATCTTCTAAAATAAGCAATAAGCCGATCGAATTACCTAAAAGGTACCGTCTATAGGTGCAATACGCTTCGATGGTTTTACAAATCCTTTTCGAGGGTACAATAGATCGTACGCCTTCGTCCCGATAACTGGCTGCCGATTTTTATCTGTGCCTTTGTGGTAGCTATCAGACTTTCAAAGAAATGAGTGAGGAATAAAGCTTTAGCTATCGTTGCCGGCGACGATGGGGAAAGAAAAAA
This sequence comes from Shargacucullia verbasci, assembly GCA_947562105.1. Taxonomy (NCBI): domain Eukaryota; kingdom Metazoa; phylum Arthropoda; class Insecta; order Lepidoptera; family Noctuidae; genus Shargacucullia; species Shargacucullia verbasci. Next base: position 7,523,260 of record OX387289.1, on the reverse strand, counting down.
ATGCGGACCGACGTTCTTATTTCAACCACTCGTGTAGATATTGTGATATGACTTTTACTCCACCGACATCAATTTTCATTTATACTTCAGATAAATATGACGTAAAAATTTGACTTCACTTTTAATTTATATCTAATAATGTTCTTTTGTTCAACGTAAATTTTGAGTTTTTGCACGCTCCTATACTACATGTTAGGTATATTTTGAACATATTTTTCTTCAATTTACTAAAAGCACACAGATTAGTTTTACAACTCCTAAGACATTGACACAATAGAGATATGATAAAATAACAAATGTTTGTTTTTATAAAGAAAATATCATGAGACATTATGAGACATTTAGGAAAACAAAAAGTGGACATTGATAAGATCCGGGTAGACTTGGATTGTTTGCATTACCCTTGTCAGCTGAAATCCTCCATGTTCTTTCGATAAAAAGACGCACAATTCTATATCTCACCAAACAGATGCCCGACATCAAAAATAAAATTATGTACCTACTACAGACGTAAGTAACATTTTACTTTACTTAGAAATATAATAAGTAAATCAAACTGGTGGCGTAAGAGAAAAGACGCCGCTAAGATATTTTCGCATTGGAGGAATGCCCGAGAAAAGCTTATCGAGTTATGGGTGTGATGAAAAGAGAATAAAATATAAAAAAACGTCGTGATCATTCTCATACGTATATTGATCTCATGCGTAAAATAAACAACCTTATACCAAGCCAATGAATAACTTTACAGCGATAAAGAACGCCTGCTCTTATTAAAAGTAAACATTTTGCTAACAACAATCCTTCAGGCGTTCAATATCATGATTATGAGTAAGTAGCAAAATTATGAAGAAGACAATGACCGCATTATATAATTATATACATCAAGGGTAGAATGTATATTTATGACGTTACTCACCTAACTTAAATAATATCCAAAGGAAACAGATACATACTTCAATATCTATCTATCTGCCTAACGTATATTTTGTTATATATATACCTAAATTTAATATCATAACATGTATGATCTTCTTTTTTTAATCAACTACTAATACATACTAATAGATTCCTTGGTAAAATAATTATAATTTTCTCCGAAACCAGTACCATTTATAACGTTTGTTTAACAAGCTTTGCCATGTCCAAACTTAATTAGCAAGTTGTAGGAGAAAATATTATGTAACTGAGTTACCGCTATGATTACAGTACTTTAGTATTAATTACGTAGTAGATACAAATCCGAGCATAAAAGTTAGTCGGACTTACTGCAGGGAACTTGTTCAGATTGAATTTATCCAGATTTACTGGCTGCTTCGTTCCGCCTCCGTACTCCTGGAGTTTTTAGCACCTGACACGACTTACAAATTGTATTGGCAAGCTTCACTTGTGCAACTTTAGCACAGTTGGGGACTTGAATTAATGATTATACTCATGCAAGTTTCCTTTGGCCGTATTCTTTTGTAAAATATATAGGAACGGACTGTTAGCAGGGCAAATTTCAAATAGTAGGTAAGTGTAGGTGCCCAAGAACCATTATAGAAGGTAAATGACACAAGGTCCAGGTTTTAGATTCGTTTTCGTTTAGTGTCGTGCTTTCGAGGCTATTGTTGAATTAACTTTATCAATTCCTGTACATTCAAATTTCGTTGATGCTGTTAGTAAACCCTATGTAGGTAATAGGGGGCTCAATTATCGACTTATAGGCCCAATTCCAAATTCCGGTCTACTACTGTACATTTTCTAATTATTTCGAAAGTAGGTTTATATTTTATAAAGAATACTTAATATCGTAGTAAAGTAATTAATATAATTCAATGTTTCACACAAAAGCAACGTTTAATAAAGTTTCAATCACACTTACTAAATTACTAAGTAACAAAATTAGTTTTCGTGTAAACTGGCTTTAAACAAAATTAGACTAATTAACAAGCTTGTGTGCAAATTCGATTAAAAGATTTACTTATAAAACGCAAACTAAACGTGCGTATTACGAAATAACATACACAGGTCGTGTTCGTACATCAATCGTATTACGAACATAACATGCATCGCCTCGCTCGTTCGTTCGTTCATCTGTTCAATATTAGGTCAACCAGTTTGCCATCTCGACCTCCCTAGTGCCGCTTTTACCCTCGATTGCAGCTCGAACGTCTTCAATTCACAACTTGGAGTTAGTGACCTGGAGAAGCTTTTGATAGTTGAGCGATTAAACGTGTCTGATTCTGTGAACCGTGCTTTAAGTTAGATGTTAGTGCCAATACTGAATAGTTAAGTTTTATATCGTTGGGATGTGTTTGATAGACATGTGTTTTTTATATATCGAATCATTTAAATAACTATTGGGTACTAGTTTACATGGGTATATTGTACGAGTAGTGGTTTTTATTCAAGGGCTCGATTTTCGTAGCAGGGTTAGTAGAGTTGTGTGCACGTTTAGCAATATACTTAGGTAAATGTAATGAATTAAACTGTGAACTACTCATCGTAAAATAATTAAAACCAATTGAAAAAAGAAATACTATCTGGCGCCGTAATTGTGTTCTTTCGCAAAAACAAGCGATTCCTTAATTTCTCTATAAATAGTGGCCAATGATCTTAATTTTATCATCTCCTCTAATATTACTAACTGCTAAGTTACACAGACCATTTAAAGGCGCGTGCTAACAGGCGGATCAGTTGACGGTACAATTTAGCTAATTTATTCCCGTGTAGTCGAGGCGCAAAAAGTTTTCCTCGTTAAGAAAGGCGACAACGATAGTAAATCACGCAGTTCCACTCCACTCGGATCTCGGACACGATTACTATCTTCAAATTAGAGGAGAGTGAACATTTCTGCCGAAATTAATGCTCTAAAGTGATTCTGTGCGATCTACTTTAACATCTATAGCACCATTTGAGTAAAAAAAAAATTAATTAGTTTGTTGACTGATTAATAATTAATTAAAAAATTATAGCATTCATGTTGCTTTTAATTGTTCAGCTATGAGAGCACATAAAGTAATTTGAACCTTGAAGATATATGTTCACTCTTGTCTTGAAGATACCCTGGCAGTTATCAGGGAATAAGAACGATGGGAAGGTATTCAATTCCTTAACTGTATTCCCGATTAATTTGAAAGCAAAACCTTACCTATACTTAGCACCTAACATAACATAGCATCACGCCTGTATTCCCCTAAGGGTTAGGCAGAGGTGTACTGTTGTACATCCAAATTTCGCCGATGCTGTTATTTAGTACCATGTAATAGAGGACGAGCGTATTGCCGTCTACCGGGCACAGTTCCAAACTCCGTGCTGCTACTGAGAATTTCCATACGGAAGAAACCCAATAAATACTTAACACCTATAGGTATAAAAAGTGTGTTAGTACAATGGAAGCGGTAATTAGGAGGAAGGTACCATAAACGACTGATTAATTCTACAACACCAACGAACAGTCCTACTGTTAGTGTTCGTAATATCGTCTACTGAAATGCTACTGGGACGGCCAATAAAAGAATATTTCGTATTTTTTAATACAATAAAAATGGTAATAAGTTTGTATATCACACTGAACTGTTAATTTTGAATGTTCATGCTTCTTGCTTGAAAAATTTAATTTAAAAAAATGTCTGTTGTTAGTCTCTCTACCTTAAGCAATATTTTACCATAACTTGTGCGTTAGTTGGGTGTAAGGCTTTCCTTACACCAGTCTGGGTGTAACGAAACATATATCGTCGGGTGTATCCTTGGCAGTCAAGCTCGATACCACCATTACTGACTGGCTAATTTTTTCACAGACAGAACCATTAATAGTATCACTATAGTTTATATAGTGTCACAGTTCCTAAACTGAACCCTAGTGACAAGCGAGCAAGAATTCTGCTTCAGTCACGTTCTCATCAGCTGATATTGAACTACTCATGTCGAGGTGAATCCATTAGCCAGTCAGCCAGGTTTTTCGACCTAAGTCTGAACTTTGCTGACAGGATAGTTTAGAGCCTTAAGAGTAAGTTATGACAATGATTTAATTATAAAATATTCGTACAAAATTTATGAAAATAGTTTACTCAAATGCGCGCGCACTTTCTTTTCGTATATTCTTTATAGTTTACCTACGTATTTTACTGTCAAAACTTACAGCCGAGGCCCAGAATGCGCTGGACATTGCATAAAATAGTACGTCACTCGGGGAGGCTCTTACCGTACTTCCAGCCACATCACGAGATCTCATTTTGTGTCTCTTGAAATGTACCACTTAAACTTTATGTAGGTACTTTCTTCCGAGTCAAGCAATAAAAAAGAGACTAAATGGTTCTATAAAAAATATGTACCAAAAATTACACCCACAAAACAAACTAAAAAACATCGTCCGAAGTTACCTAGGCATCGCTGCAGCACCTCCGCTTTTCATGATAATTCCCCGTCCAAGTTCCCCTTTATATCAACTTTTTTATTTTCCCAGTTTAATATCATGCAAAATGAAGGCCCGGCCACGCCACTCTGAATTGTCGGTTCATTGCATACCGACCGTAAATCCAACTCCCTTGTCGGCAGAACTCAGATAGTACAGTCTACAGGGTGAGTCAGCAACATTATACAAAACAAAAAAATACAATTAGAAACAATGCAATTATACTCCCTAAACGTAACTCTTATGTTTAGAAGGATACGCTAAGTTGTTGGTCCTTATTCCTTATGCTTTTATTACGATGATAGTCAGAAGCCAGAAAGTCTAATCACACACTTTTCTAATGATATTGTATTTAGCATCCATACCACAGACGTAAATTTTTGCATAGTACTCACAGGTACCTTTACATTTAAGAAGTGCTTATGAAAGCTTCAGAATATAACAGGTACTTAGTATACCGACTACCCGCCGTGCATAAAAACTCAGGATTAAAGAAACATTTCGATTTTTGATTTTCTTTTTATTTAATGCTAGAGTACGAGAGTACCTAGAGCCTTTCAGTAATAGAATATCAAAGAACTTTTATGAAAAAGGGTTACGAGCCGTCGTCGAGAATATTTCTTTTTATCGTTCGATTACTTTGTCGAACAAGAAAATGTTCAAGGGTATAAGTATACCTATACCCTATATCTATGTATTAATATACACATATCCTAAATTTTATAACACAATATGCGCGTAAATTCAATAAGTCTTCCTCACACGTATATGAAGCGTTGTAACTCAATGCCGTTATTGTATTAATGCTTGCTAAAATCTGCTTTTTATATCAGATTATTTGGAGTAATAGCAATTTATTACAAATCAGTAAATTCGTAACTGATATGAATGTTCTAGGAAGATCTATTTCTTTAACAAAAATAACTCCAGCATAGTCATCATTAGCACCATCTGAACTTTTTACGCCTCGTACAAACACAAAGTACTCTGTGGTTACTCTTGCTATCGTCTCCCAGGTGACAGACATTCAGGATTTAGCTTACGGTGTCGCGATTTTATAGCTTTATCTCCACTACAACATTTCAGGAAATGTTTGCTCCCGATGCGCAAAGTATCACTGACTGCATTCTAAACCCATGCCTGTTTAATAAAATATGGTTTTCCAATAAACTTTATCACGATATTGCGATCATTGGTGACTGCCTCATTTGTCTTGTAGTCGTCTGCTTAGTGCGGGGTCGTGAAAAATGTTATTGGGTTTTACTGTATGGAAATTCGTAGTTGCCGCACGGAGTCTGGACTCTGTGCCCGGTAGATGGCAATAGACTCCCCCTATTACATGGGACTTGATAACAGCATCGGCGAACTGTTGGTTTTCAATAGTTACCCCGCTGCCTAACCCTTCGGGGAATACAAGCGTGCTCCTATGATATTGCGATCATTCCCTAATGCTCACGATTTTATTTTGTATCGAATGGATCTGGGATACTCGAATTTCTCATCTCATTTTTTACTTTATTATAAATCTTTCATATTTCACGCTTTCTAATCCGGCTTCGATAAAACTCACGTCGGATATAAATCTTTTAATACCCACTGATTGCTCTCCTTTCCGAAGTTATCTATACTATTATGTTTACTGCTTTCAAGGAGTAATAACTCTTAGATGATATACTCTGAATCGACCTTAGTAATAAATTCATAGCTCTCCGAACCGCTTACATACATGAATATTACGTCAGCAGGAAACTGAATTACGAGTAGATACGTTGTAGGTATGTTCAGGCACTCACCTGAGCAATTACCCACTTGCAATGAACTAACAACCTTAGATCGAAATAACTCGAGTACCGCCACAGCGCTTTGTTCGTTACTTAACGGAGTTCCAACTACAATAGATTACAGTTCTTGTAGTTGTTCTTGTCGCCGCAATGCGATGAGGGCCGCTCCCTAAACGATTAATTCTGAGTGAAGTGAGAGGATTCCTTCTATCGCAACGCAATACTGTTAATTAGTTTAGTGCCCGTGTGGTCACTTGATGAATGATACAGTTGATAGATCACAGAAAAACCCAATGCAATACATATGGATGGCTTTTATTCTTTCCGCGTTTCCGTATTTTATATTTTATCCCGAGCGGAAGGAACAAACACCAATTCCAGAATTCGATTAAAACAGAGTAACTTTTCCGATTCCTCTTTTGTCTCCTTCTTCGATCAGGAACTGTAATTTCAATAAAGATAAAAACTAAATAAAACAGAAAATTCAAACAGCAAAGGTACTCGTACCCGTTTTACAATCAAGTCTAAATTAGAGGCTGCTACGTTTGAACGCGAGCGAGCCTACAAATCCCCACGAATGCGGCTTTATTTCGTTCCGTCGCACCAATCAGAGCAATTAACGGACAATAAAAAGAAAAAGTCCCTCTTCCGCCCGACGTGTGGGGTGTGGAAACTGGGAGTGGTAGAAGGGGAATCCTAATTGTTCTCTATCGAGCAGACAATGCGTATACTTTGTGAATAACTATCTGATTATGAGGCAAGTAAAGAGGAGTAATTATATGAATGCCGCAAAGAATTCATAAAATTGGATGTATGAGGAGGAGCATTAGTCAAGAAACAGTAACGCAGTAGATCTATCTGGTCCACATCTAACAAGTCGACTGTAGAAATAGTCACAAAAACAGGAGCAATGAGAAATTCATAGTCACTCAAACACGAAATTGACCACCGCTTTTGTACTACGCGCCAAAGTATGCATTGATAAATGAATAAATACGCTTACCGTGTAAACATGTGTACACTGCATGTGTGTGTATGCATAAAATATTTAATATCCTTCTATATTGCATGCTTATGAAACATTTTTAAAATACTCGTACCATTATTTTATATTAAAAGATTCCGTTGAAAGTATCATCGATCGTGGGCGATAGCCAGCCTTTTACAGGCCATTTTCTTTGAGGGAGGGGAACGTTTTGAATATAAAACACAGTCACTAATGACGTAAACGATTATTGACAAAACGTTCCGAACGTCGAAAAAAAAGATGATGCAATTTAACAAATTAAGTTTATAGCATTCTATTGGAGAAGTCCTTGTGAGCGGGCATAGATATAGCACGAACTTTTGTTCGTTATACACAAAAGTTGATGCGAAATAGTCGGTACAATTAGTAGTACGTGTCAAATGCGACACATTGAGAAGACGGGACGGGTACGATACGTACGCTGACATGTCTAACGACAGGTAACTTCATATATATATTATATCCATTTTATGTGCGAGTCACGTTTACGTTACGTTCTATGTGACTTGCGCCTAAAACGCTAAACTTTATTTCAGACCCTGGAATCAATGAATGAAGTTAATAATCCAATGTCAAACGAGAAAAAAGCGCATTTTAGACGACTTCAAAAAAAAGAGGAGGTTCTTAATGTCCATTGTTTGTTAGCAACCCAGATTGACAATAATAAAAAAAAAAACTTCTTTCAAATTAACAAATTGGTAAATAATATCGTCTGTAACTTCGAAGAATTCGAATCTGATTAGTTAACAAATACTTGTCTATTATAAAAGTATCCTGAGAGCTTATCGAGACAGTACGCAATAAAACTTCTGTAATAAAAGTTGTGGACACAACTGTTCGACGCGGTTAACCCTGTAGTACGCTGGTGTAAACTGCCCGCTTCCACACTCAGTTAATGAGCTTAATGTTTTTTAGAAACTACTTCAAAGTGAGTAAGTGACTCACTTTTTCATTTCCACTACTCTCGGAAATCTCGGTAATGAGAACATAATATACTAGTTTTAATTTCTGTTAGTACTCTAATTAAAGCGTACTGTATATATTTTAACATAATTGCTATTTTAATTTAAACTAATTTTCAGGTAAATTGAATGATACAGAGTTGGCGTAAAATTTAATTATGTTAAAGCAATGCAGTATTTGCTCCACTTTTATTTAAATAAATGAAGAAGATCCAGTAAATAAAAATAAAACATCAGAATGATTGCTCAAACAATTTAGTTGAAATACGAATTCAAACGAAGACAAAGGCAATAGGAACTGTAAATAAACAGTCGAAGTACATCGATAGCATCTGGTTTCCGCACGTGTCTGTGAATAAAAAGGAAACGACTAATCGAGCGGAGGACGCCCAAGGAAACAAAACACTGCCTCCTGGCGCATTCACCGAGAAAAATAAACTGTGGCCCCAAGACACTCAACCAGGACTTACCGTTCCTGCAAATGAAGTAGAGACTGTATTACGTACAAATGTTTACTTACAGAACTGAATGGAAAATGCGACGTTAATTTAATATTTTCTTCTAACTTCTGGAAAATATTTCACGCTCCAGGTTTTTGTTTATCCAAACTGTCGATATTGCCGTTTGGAAAATACTTAGATATAGGTAAACGTATTTTTTTAAACATATTCCCAATACCAAGCTGACACATCACATGAAACTGTTGAGAGTGTTAGCATGTTAAAGCGACTCGTTTTCTTTTCGTCTGCCTCATGAAAGACTTTATGATGTGATAATGCCTAAGTGAAGGGAACCTTCTGTCTGCGTTATATAGTTTATGAGCTTGCGAGCTGTTATACTAAATGGAAATAGAACTGAGTACTTACAAATATATATATTTGCAAGAAGGCTGTAACCAATCTTAAAAAGCTTCTATTAAATAAATAAACCTTAATGTAACTGTTATTTCAGTTACTGAAGAATCAAAATACTGGAGATAGCCAATATTTTGATGGACGTTTATGGATTGTTAATGATGATGCTATAATGGATATCTTACCACAGAAGATACTTTACTTATATTTATTGTATTATAGGTAAACTAGGAATTTTGTGAAATCCTACGAATAGGGAAACCGCATAGGTAATCACAGAAGATGTCCAGTTTCTCTGTGTACCAATGTAAAAAAGCAAAATCGTTTATTACCAATTAATGTTTAAATACGATGCCTGTAACTTGGAGAACTTTTGGTCCATACTCGTACATTGTTGCGACATATAAACGAATAAATTTAATAAAGGACCAAGACCATTTTAGAATCATTTAGATTTAATTAATAACATCAGCTGCGATCAAGGAAGCTTTACAAAAGGCAGGCAGACAGTTCTGTAAGACAAATGACGTAACGTATGGGCTGTCGGCACATAGTAAGGGATTGTAGAGATAGTGTCGTACAAGTGAGGATTAGCGTGACTGATGAGACCCAATGCCGACGGCTCCAGCGAAACCGGTGTTGGCTTCCAATTCAAAATCGTTATTATTCTATTGCTAGTTACATCTTTATTTGTAGAGCTTGTTTTAAATAATTAATAAATATTTTTTAATACAGTCTGCCTCATTAGTTTAGTGTTCGCCAGTGTCGCTACTATTAAGCGTGCAGTTCTGGGTTTGATCGAGCTAAGTGTTCATGGGTTAGGTTTTTCCCTAAGGAAATTGTTAATTGCAGAATTTGATCGTGCCTGGTAGATAGGCTTGCACCCTTAACCTTAGCGAAATTTAAAATAGTCGGCGAAATTAAAAATACTAATTGCAAAATAAACAATTTCATTTCATTTAGTGTACAATCGTACGCCTTATTGATTTCAAATCTTCGAACATTAAAAGGTAGGCAATAAAAACATTCAGAAAATATCTTAGCACCAAGTTATTAAACTGTTATTTTCAATTGACCATGCAGAACAAAATTGAGTACATAAGAAAGTCTAATTTATCATAAAGTAAATTAGTATTTTATGATAACGATCTTCTAACAGTACCTGTTTCATCGGTATTCCGCAAATTCTTTTCTCTGGATTAAAATCATGTATAACTGCATGGTATCGAGTTTCCGAAGTAAACCATATTGATGGGAGCCGCCTTCGTCACCACACGCTTTCAAGATGTTAATCGTTCGCCTTTCAAACATACGACGCCGACAAATTTAATTAAAGCTGCTTTTACACTATGCACGTTCCATTATTAATTAGTGTTGACGCGGAATAGGTAAGCAACTAAGCAGGTATTATCTAAGCTTACATAGCTACGGATACTGTGTATATTCGCTTATGGCAACTAAGTAACATTGAATTAAACAGGTCGAATTGACCCCTTTCCTTACAAGCTTGTAACGAAAGTGGCTCTATATTATGTATGGGCATAATTCTACATAGTTGTATTAATTAAATTAAAGACATGAAATATCAAATGAAAGGAGGCAAATATTCTTCATATTACCGTTCCAGTAACAGTGTTGTGTTTGTTAATATTACTTGACAATTGGGTATATTATTTGATATTTACTGACATTACAGAGCAAAACATTTAATAAGAAAAGTGATATTAATGTTTGTACCTATAGAGGTCTCTTTTATATTGCCATATAAAAACGGGCGTTTAACATAGGGTGGCCAACCGTCCTGTTTTCCCAGGACATGTCCTGTTTTTTGGAGTGTACTGGGTTGTCCTGGATAGTTATTAAGTAGCGTCCTAGGTTTTTTAAAGAGTCCTCGTAAGGTCCTGTATTTATTATTCACCCGCCATTACTACCTCAAACCTTACGTTTAATCATCAGCGTCATTTAATAATTTAAACCTTCATTCCTTATATTATATAATTTAATTGAAGATAATTTCATAAAACATTGTAACTGCTATTAATTCAGTTTCATTGACACTGTTTTCTTATACTTTTCTTATACTGCGTCCAGTTTTTAAACCAAAATGTCATTTCCACTTCCAAATCCTGGTTTTCAGAATTTGTGGATGGCAACCCTAGTTTAACAGGAATGAAAACTTCTAGTAAATAATAATTATAACTAATACTTGTTGGTAAAACTTGACTGTTTTAATTTTCTTAAGGATAACATTACACAACTTAGGGTTTCTCTTTCCAGTATTGATAAGCTGTGTCGTTTCATTTAAGCATAACCCAGCTACTAGTACCCCACTCGCTCATCAACTATGTTTCAAAACCTAACAAGTTTTTTTTGGTATCTACTATCAGTATTGGCGAACTAAACTTGAGGAGCTTTCTTGTTTTTATAAGAGCGTTCTGATTCCTGCATGATCTTTAACTTCGGATTCTGTTATATTTTACAAGATTCTCGTTGCCTCTTAATGTATTGTAAGTTAATTCTAGACATTTCTGTGTATGATATAATGGTGATAGTGTCACTGGCGCGTCACGCAGTACTTGACAGACAGGCGACAGCTGAAACATCTGCCGATAATTGAAATGTCAGCCTCCCGACGTCGAGCACGCCTCCAAGTGCCCGACCAACGAACAATATGGGGAAAATATTCACTTTTATTAACATCCCATCAATTTATACGCATTTCATTAAACGGCTAGTTTAATTCTTGTTGTGTTTGAATATACCTATGCTTATAAAACTTTGAATATGAAAGAATATAATCCGCATGTGCAGTTTTAAATTTTACACTTTACAAAACTAATTTAGTTTGTGGTAATCATTTTTAAATCGTATGATTTAAAAATGATTACCACAAACTAAATTCTTTTCCGTCATTTATTTTAATTTAGCGAATAAGTATACCGACTTACATATTTTTTATCTGGCCCATATTTCTTCAAATCTTCCAAACACTAGAAAAAAAATACTCCAAGAGAAAAATCTACCTGATATCATTCAATTTTGATACTAATGAAGATCTTAGGTAACAAGATAGGTTTAAGGTTTTAGGAACTTTTAAAGAAATTAAACTGGAGAAAAGGCTTCATAAATCTGTATAATAACTAAAATAAAACCCATTATCTTTATTTTGCCAGCTCTCTCTATCCACGTAAAAAACGCGGGGCTAAAATTTCAAGGCCCATTTAGCAGATCCGTGCGCTGGACAGAGATTAACGTGCTTTCTGTTTCATTAATAAATCCTCAGTTTATCAAATCCAGAAGCGAGAAGCCAGTTCATGATAGCGTTCGAAAAATCAATAGCCGTACTATAAAAACGTTTACCTCGTGACGTTATTTTATTTTATTTAATTTGGTTTAATGAAATTCTATTGGAAAACATCTGAATATATCTTCAACTCGATTAATAAATCACGCTCAATGTTTCGTCCTAGGCTGGAATACAAGTCTACGATTCGGTTTCTGCACGAGTTCACGAGGCGCATAGCAGAAAAAACAATTATAAGAAAGCTTTCGCGACGATATTAAAACAGAAGTTGTTAAAAGTTTCTTTCGAGTCTTTTATAGGCCGTGATTTCATCAGATCATCGTTGCGGTCACTGAACATAATTGCAATTAAATCCGACATAATTTATTTTTGGACTTGTTAATCCCTCGGGCGTCGTTTGTGGATTACTGGTAGCGGTGCGATCAGGCTGCTCAACCACAACTTTACTGCCAGCGATAGACTTTTATCGTTAAACTTTCTCTTGTAAACTAAACCCGGAGTACGCGTACCTACTAAGGCGGCGTTTGCGTTAAACATGTCAACAAACGTGAAGGGTATAACAATATGTTAACGCCACAATATATTTTGTGGAAAATCTCTAAAGTGTTAGGTTTATGTGTAAACACTGTTAATTAGTAAAGCACGTGGAACCCTAGATGAAAACACGAAAAAGTTAATTAAAATATTTATTCATTACAGCCCTTAAAGGTTCTCAGTCATTCAGTCTACTTTTTATATAACCATTACATTGATTATCTCTAAATATTTGGTATTAAGTACCTTCTTAGCCTCATAAATTTTAACATAGCTAAAGGTATATTATGTATACCTACAACAGCCTACAATCAAATAATTTTCAAGCTAACGCGTATATGCCTTATTCCTTCGAAAGTAAAAACACTTGATTCATACGCCGTTAAACGAATTTATACGGGTTCACATACGCATATACGTAATGTTCTACACGATATACGGAAATATTTAAGGAAAACGGAATAAAAGCGATTTCTTTGTTCGCCTTGATTCGTTTGTCTTTTGAGTTTTCGCCAGCTAGGAAGGGTATTCCTTGATCATTAAGTACGCTTGTTAGGTGGCGTTTTCTGGAAATTCTTTTGATGAAATCTTTTGAAACAATAATACGAAGATAATTACCTATTTTCGTAGCTTTTACTGTCATTAATTACACAAATTAGACAATATTCAATATTTCATTGAATTTTCTGATATTTATCGAATTGGTATTACATAAAAGTAGCTACATAATACTCGAAATACTTTGAGTCCTGCGCAATTTGGGCAGCCTATTTTGAAACTTTGCTGACTGGCTAATCTTTCCATCTCGCTATGAGCAATTCTCGTTCAAAAGTTGATGCTGATAAGACAGAAAAACCACTTAACACTATAGGTAAAATACTGGCTCCACCTTCTCATATACGAGATGGAAATCTAATGTTTTGTCCCGTCTCAAATTGCCACTTGATTTAGAATCCTAGATCACGTAAAACTGTTACCAGTTATTCTATATAATAAAGTTAAATGAAAATATCAACCCTCTAAAATCATTTCCCCAGAATCTTCATATTAAAGCAATATTTTTCAATCAAGTACAAAATAAACGCTAGCTCTACCGCACACGTCAAGATTGCTTTTGAAATGAATTCAAGAATATCCCACCCATTTGAAACTTCATTAAATAATGATGTTACATATTCTGGCTCGGCGGAATAGACAGATGTTTCTAAATGTCACTTGTGTGTTTGTACCGCGACTGAATAATTAAACAATCATATAACTTACTTTCTTTATGCCGCCGAATTTCAGCGATTAAATATTTGAAAGCCCACAGATGTTCTGTTCCCAAGTATGTGAAAAGGCAATAAAGAAACTATTCCACTTCCATTCCTTTACCCTTATAAAGTCTTCATCAAATTCCACCAATGAGAGCAAAAAAGTAAGAGAAAAACTTGTCCGTGGGAATACAAAAAGGAGCTTGCTTATACTTATACAAAATGTATGGATACCTACATTTTGCCTTTAGAGGTATTGGATGTTATACTTAAGATTCAATAGCGTCGAATACAATATGATCGCTATATACCTTAACACTGTGTATCAATCCATATCAATTTCACATTTTCATATTTAGATGTACAGTCAGCCCCAAAAAGATGGATACAACAAGAGAAATTGAATAGTGAATTTTGCAACACATGTGATTTAAATAATTTTAGCCAATCATTATTATACCGTTGAGTTTGTTTCGGCGTTTCTTCTCAGGGATAGTCATAGGAAATGCCGTAATTATCATTTCGTTTAGTATCATTATATCCGCCGATATCCTGTGTAAAAATTTATAAAGATTTCACGAATTCGTTATTGTTAATTATCTCTTGAATTTCGTTACGTTTGTATAGGTATATTTTTGAGACTCACTGTACCTAGTCGACGTATTGACTAATAAAAAACAGTACGATATGAAATTGTAGGACCTTCTTCGTTCGTCTTCAGGCAATTTTATAGAACGTAATATCTCAGTTGGCTTTGCCGCTCACAGTAGAGCAATCAAATGTAAAACCTATCTTAGCAATGCAGCTCCATAATTATTTCGAACATCACCCTATTTTTTTTTTCGATTCGCAGCTTAACCGTTATACAGATTTTCCTTATAAATGTACCTATTCTTACTTTTATATTCTCCAATAAAATCTTTCGCATATTTAATACCAATTCATAATCAGTGCTAGGCGCGTCGGGTCAAAGTGATATTAAGTAATAAATTCGGTGTGGGGAGCGCTCTAAACACTTTTGAATTACCGAGTGGCGTAATGGGCAAACTTAATATTCAAGGAGGGATCAAAATTATGTTGGAAGCTATGTGGGCACGCGCCCAGCGCTGGGAACGTTTCATCTTAGGTCCGATAATTGTAAAATAATAACAGAGATTTCATCCATGCGAAAATCGAGATATTTATGCTTTCAGCTTTATGTGCTTAGTGTAGCGGGCCCGCACGGTTCAAATATTTGTATGATCTAAAGATTCTATTTGTAAACTTTACTTACGATACAAGACAAATCCTTGTGTAGAGCGGGCAATGTATTTAAAATAAGGAATTAACAAGAATATACATATATCTGTCACTGTGTATGAATCTGTAATCACTAATCAAACCAATTAAACAAATACAAAACAAAAAGATTTATGAAACAAAAGAAAGACCGCTGTATTCCAAAAATATATTCCCTTCCGAATTATTTCAAGTACAATAACAATAATCATGATTTACGCTTGTCTAATTAATTACTTACATCAAACAGGAACAACGAGAGAACGATAATATTATAATACATACGTTTATTCCGCCACGCTCTGTACATATTATACGGAAATAATGTAGGAGTAAAAACATTGGATTACGTTGAATTTCGCTTCTACGTGCGATGTGAATCAAGGAAACCGAACGGACGAAAATATGGAAACAACTTTTGGTAATGGAAAATATTTAATTACTTAATCGCTGAAAAAGCGAAATATATAATGTACTTATATTTCCAAAATTAAAAGTTAAGTTGTGCCACGACATTATTTTGAAATCAATATTTAATAGATAAAATCACGCTTGTCCCTGAAAGGTGGCAGAAGCCGCAATAATTCATTAAAGTATAGCCCTTAAAGGAACCAAGCCTATTGCCCAATAAATTCCCAAAACCTGAGAATTCCCTATATCAAAATTCCGACATGGAAATCCAACCCAGAACTCGGCAATTGCACTTACAATCGCTAAACCAATGAGGTCGTCTTAAATAGTACTGTGTGAAATATGGGAGAAATAGATAACGGAAATTATAAATTAACCGGTCATTACAAAGCTTTTATCGCAACACTGAGCATCATTAGGGACATTGTAAACAAATCCCCTTACAAAGTTTGGATAAACGAGATGAAAGGGTGCTCCCGCAATTAACATTTAAATATTTTCACAAGAGGTAAGTGAAATTAAATTCACAAAATCCGTACCTCCGTAGAAGCGCTACGCTGAAATATGCTACGTTAATTTCGTGTGTATTTTCCATACAAAATGTGTTGTAATTAAATTAAGTAGTGTACAAATATGCTACTTACGTTTGGTTATACGACCTAATCAATAAAAGGCCGCTGGCAAGCAATCAAAACACAATAGTTGGAGCGTGTTCGGAGCCGGTGCTACGCGCTACGAGTCGCTACGACCATCAAACGATATTCCCATTGCATTCCTTTTGTTATTCGCCTATGAGAACCATTCTCTCCAATCCTCCGCATTTTGCATTATTTTCCTTTTTCGACTAACGAATCGAATGTTTCATTCGTATATCAATGTCGATGCCGAAGCGCAATTGGAGTTTGTTCGTGATTTTCCGATACTTTTTTGGCCAGTGACTTATTGCGATTATTTTTATTGTGACGGCTAGACAGGTGCTTCCTTCCATTGCGTTATTTTTACTTAGATTGTATTTTGGTTTAAAAAATACGTATGTGAAATAATAACAATTACTTTTACGATATATAAAATTGCACTACTAGACTGCAAATTAATCTGTCGTAAAATTTATTGGACAGTTCATAATCGTCGAATGTCGATCATCGTGGTGGCCCATTGACATTCGCTGTACCCTCAACGCTGTTAACACGCAATATATCATTATATTTACCAATCGCAAATATATTTAATGTATGCTTACATAGAAAAGGATTTAATACTCCAGATACAAAATTGAAATTTTCGGCAAATTTTGTTTAATCCTGAAAGCTTATCCAACGTAATCAAACAAAACCCGTAATTTTTGTCGGACTTCCCAGTTGGCTTTCATTGGTTTCTGAGTTTATAGAAAACGTGTATATTGATTGCTACAAATATACCCACAGCTGCAAAATATTTTATCACAGAGCATAATTTCATAAGAAAAGACGGACCAGATCTGCCATGAATGCAGTGACCTAAGAGTACACAAACGTACCTAATAGTGTACTAATATATTGGCGGAAGATCCAATTCAAGTATTTCTTTGCCTATTCATGCATAACATTTGATGACTACTATTTACCGGAATCATATACGCCGTGCTTATTAAATTACGCACCTAAATAAATTTAACGGCGGCACAGCTCGGGTTTATAATCCAACGTTTACACGAACCCGTTGCGAACAATATTAATGTCAATTATTAATTATAACGCTAACAATTATCCTGCTCCTTAATTTGGAGACCGCGACTCGGCGCCGGGCTCGAATTATTGCGCTAAATACGCAGCCCAATTTATCTTGAATCTCGTCAGGTCGAAATTTAAATTAAAATGTAAATGTTGGGAGGGTGAGTCCTCTCTAATTGCGAACCGGGTCCGTCCGTTGTCAAACTTGCCGTGAGGTTAAATATAGGATTTGCGTGTTACACCTATCGATGGGTATGTTCAGTCAATGTACAGGTAGTTCCTAAAACTTTAATAGTTCCAATATATAGTTTTCAATATATAGTTCCAATATATAGTTAGATATTCGGGTTTGTATTATACATATCTATATTTTATGTGTTCGAAAATAAATTGATTTTCATGCGAAATACTGCGTATGTAATCATGTTTGTAATAAACTTGTAAATAACATTGAATTCGAACTATTCAATCGACTAGGTTTTGTTACTAAACCTATACGTAACATAACATAGCATCACGCCTGTATTCCCCGAAGGGTAAGGCAGAGGAGTACTATTATACCCCAAAACTTCGCCGATGCCGTTATTTAGTCCCATGTAATAGGAGGCGAACCTATTTCCATCTACCGGGCACAGATCCAAACTCCGTGCTACTAATGAAAAATTTCCATACAGAATAACACAATAACAGTTTGTCCGACCCGGGAATCGAACTCAGGGCCTCACGCTAAGCATTCGCGCTTACGACCATTAGACCAATGCAGTAAGTATGTATGTATATATGTTACTGTAAAAGCATGAACGAAAGTTGTTCCTCGATTTGACTAGTAAATACGTAGTTATCATTTCAGAAAGTGCAATAATTAATCCAACAATCTTAACAAAACGCGGGCTTTGTTAATTGAGGGATCCGACTAGATAGTTGTAGCAATTTGGCTCGGAGTTCCGTCTGATACAGTTTTCAAGTTAAAATTCCCTGTCAACTGCGGCGGGCGAAGCAATCCGAGCGCTAAATCAGTTTAATTGCTTCGAAATCTCTGGACACTCTTTGTAAATGTGTACAGAAGTACAAATATCCCTTTGGCTTGCTTACTTTCAAGTTACCATATATACATAATATAAGTATACATACATGTTACCTAATATAAGAACGATCTAGTGGTAACAAGCGCGACCGCTGAGCGTGAGATCCTGGATTCGATTCCCGGATCAAGCAAAGTGTTATTGGGTTTTTCTCCATGGAAATTTTCAAAACCAGAATTTAAAATATTTCAAAACCATTTACAAACCCTTTTGGGAATACAGCTGTATTATGTTAAAAGATCTAAGTCATATAAGGCATTTACAGTTCTAATCTCGACACGACTATAAAAAGAAGGAGACAAGACTTAGAAAACTGTTTTTATGACAAGCCCATAAACCGCAGTGGGCTTGTGATGATACCTAATGACTGATGACAAGTAAGCTCGGATGGCGCCGTGGCTACGTGTGGCTTCCTACGTTTCGTATCGAGGGCCCGCTTCTCGCACGGAACAAATATTTGTATGATTGGTTCAAACCTGGGTGTGTGTATGTATGACATTTATAGACAGTGTGACGTTTTGTAAAAATGTAAATTTATATTTAGTGTCTGATGGCAACTCTCATTCTTTGAACACTAGGAATAAGCACAATCTTGCTGTAGTTACATGCTACGCGCCTCCACAGAGTAAGCGACTCGATCATGGGACAATGTATACGCTTTTACAATAAACTTCTCAATGATACACGCAATTAAACACTACAGAAGTTCAAAATTGTAACTTTATAAAAAAGGATAATACAAAATAATATATTTCGGACTATTTAGATGACAAATACGCTTGGGAGCCGCTCTATAGCCTTTCCTTCTTTTTATATACTATTTTGCCATTCATTATATTATATTATTTACTTCATTATTTTGATATTATAATGTCGATTAAATTTAAATGATCTTTTATATATAACCGCTATACATGGTAAATGTGAGTGAGATCTAGGCTGAACGCTCTTAATTTCATTAACTCTCACGATGACTGATCCATGCTTGCCCTCTGTTGCGACAGGTCAGCTCAACTGGCTTTCTTCAAAAAATAAAAACCGACTCCAAAAAACTCAAAAACAAAACTAATAACTAAAAAGCAAAAAATAAATCTTTTATTATGCGTCGGACACGACAAATGCACTTCGCCAATCGTGTCGGTTTATCATTGCATGTTTTACTTGGCACCGACTTCAATATTCTTCAACTACTATATTGTATAATAAAAGATTTATTTTTTGCTTTTTAGTTATTAGTTTTGTTTTTGAGTTTTTTGGAGTCGGTTTTTATTTTTTGTTAAAAAATTTAATTATTTTACAATTTTGAGTGATGGGTAGACCTAGTAAAGACGATTCTCTTGAAAAACTTTACAAAGGTCAAATGTATGTTGCCCCAAGTCGAGTGAAAACCTTAGACACGGTATTGCACTATGTGATTTTAAAATCAAATAAATTACTTAGCCGACCACATGATGAAAACGCATTACGAGAAATTCACTATCGAATCTGCAATATTACCCATCTCGGCTTAAAGTGCGCATCAATACGAATAAAATAAGCCCAAACACTATGTAGCTGTAATCAACCATTAAGGAGTTCCCTAAACTGTACTGCACCTGCATCACGGACCTTGCAGTGGCAGTCATTACCCATCTCGGTGTAAAGATCTTGTCAACACGAATAAAATAAGCCCAAACACGAGGTAGTTAAGATGTACCGTTGAGGAGTTCCCTCGATCCTCTGTCGTCTCCATCATCAGATCTGCCCTAAACCTCCATAGTATTGTAGTCTCATCAGATATACACATAAATATCAAGTTTTTACCCCATGCCCGCCTACAATTTTCAAGAGATGCCCTCGATTTCTCAGGGTTTCCACCATCAGGTCCTGACCTGATGACAATGGGACCAAATGACAAGCATACCCTTTCAAATAAAAAAAGAATTTTTGAAATCGGTCCAGGCGTCTTCGAGAAATCGAGTAACAAATATAAAAAAAAAAAAAAAAAAAAAATACAGCCGAATTGAGAACCTCCTCCTTTTTTTGAAGTCGGTTGAAAAGGCCATTCCACGCTGTATTTGTCTCACATAAATCCTTACAGTAATCTGTCTGGACTCTAAAATAGACCTTGACCCCTGAGTTTGTTTCGGCGTTTCTTCTCAGGGATACTCATAGGAAATGCGGACGCCATGTAATTTAAAAAAAAAAACGTATAAAATTGATTGAAAAATCCTAATTGCAAAATAAATAATTTTATTTCATTTCAACTTAACCTTACATATACTTTTTTAAATATATAAACCCTTAATAAATTTTGCCCGTCAGTAATTTATGTAACAATAAACAGAGATGGAAATAGACTTATAGACATGTTCACTAACAATATAACAAATATTTAAAGTGAATTTTAAACTTATAAAAGTTCATGACAAACGACTGTTTAGTGACCTAACCGTCTGTTATAGTGTTGGTGAACTGTGGCGTGCACAGAGTTTTTAGACAGGGTAGGCAGGAAATTTGAACAGCTTACTTACCAATAATACCTAGTGCATGTTGGTATTGATTTGTCGTCTTGTCGATTAAATAATGATGTGTGCGATTTGCCACCTCAAATATTTTTAAATAAATATTTATCGGAGTTATGTAGGGTAGGCAGTGTCTTTTTGTCTTTATGCACCGCACGCCACTGATTATACATAGTTAATAATGTTGAACCATTTATGAGGGGAGGAATATATATTTCGTACTTGTGAATATGATTGATTGTAACATATATTAAGTACCTATCGTTAACTTAATAATCCACAGAATTTTGTAATCAAAAGTGATAACTAATTAACTGTCAAGAAAAATTCAATGAAATAGCAATATTGTGTTGAAAAGTATATACCCTTAGCGGAACCCATATTATCCTAGCGCCCCATTTAAGGTGCGCCTTTAAATTACGTAAAAGTACCTATTATTTGAATGTTAACGTTATATTTGAATTTTTTGCCGTTAACTACATGATATTTCAAATGCTTTAGTGTTCGTTATTGTTTTACGCGTGTGTTGGTTTATTTATAATAATTAGAGAAGTAAAGTGAATTTCAGCCAAGATGAGTTCCGGAAAAAGGTAAATTATTACGTAAATGCATTATTTTGTAAAATTTCACTGACAATATTTTTATATAGTCATGTAACTAATCTTTTAGTTTATATATAGACAATAACGATATTTTGTAGTTTTTACATGGAATTAGTAACTTTTGATTGACGCCCCATTTGAGGTGCGATGGGAACAGCAGGCACCGTGAAGATTTTCTTCAAGGTGTTATACTAAGATTATTTTTTTATGTTTTAACCGTTGTTTTTTTTTACAGACTGAATGTTCATGAAATTATATCGGCATTCTGAAGAGGATAGTCCAATAATTTCAGCGGATATATTTATCACGCCACCGGAAAATGTAGAATTGAGCGATGAAGACAGTGGAGATGAGGATTCAGGGGACATTGGCAACCTTGCTCGTCGACAACTATTGGCTGAAGCTGAGGTGCGGTTCAAGATAACATCAGCGGAAAGATTCTTGAAAACTTATGAATAAATAATACTGTTTGCTTGTCCTGAAGTGAAGCAAATGGGACATGTTGTCACAGGAATCCTACGAGCTAATAGACTTGAAGGAGCGCCGTTGAAAGATATAAAAAAATGATAAAGACTGCCAGGGGTTCGTACCATCAAGTCACAGATGTCAATTCCAACACGACACAAAAACACGAAAAATAATTATCAAGTTTAGATGCAGCAAATGTAGAGTTGGTTTGCATCAACATATTTCTCAAACTTTTCATATTTCTAAACAATTTTAGTCCCTCTATGTTATTTTTTTTAGTTTACGTTTGTTATTATTGCAATATGTACGAATTTAGAAACTTTTCTACGTTTATTTAGTAATAAAAGAGGTTATAAACATTTTTCTATTTATTTTTCCTCCATACAAAACCCACGGGCATATTTTCCCAACGCCCCATTTAAGGTGCGGTACTGAAATTCAGTACGCATACATTTGAAAATATAAATAAAAATATATTTCTTATTTTTAGGCAGCCAGTTTCACATTTTGGTAAAAAAAGTATCAATTATTTTCGATTTTAATACCTTGGGATAATATGGGTTAATGATACATTCAAACTTATTCATTTCCGCTGTCCTATTATCAAGGAAAAAGCTTCGAGATACCGATAAAAGTGTTTATTAAATCTGAAGCATATAAGCGTAAGCAATAATACCAGTTTAACGATTGCAATAGTTGACTGCTTACCACTGAATGACTTGCCTACTTGTACTCTAACTTACTTTATTATTTCTCTTTTTTACTCTCTTTTTTTAAAGCGTGATTACAGTTTACAAACATTCATCTCATCTACACACGAACTCATATTTGAACCGTGTGGAAATCGAACTTGCAACATGTAGCGCATAGAGCTCATCAATTAGCGACTGTGCAACCATGTCTTATCTCTAGTCTAGATACGGGACGGATGGCTGAACAAATTATGTACAGACAATATTGGGCTAGTGTATGTCTTTTTTCTGAGGAGATAGCACTCTTTTTATAGCGGCTACCAAAGACAGTGCACATGACGAGATATTGGGCTGCAAAATATTTAATTTGCCATGGACACGCTAAAAAGAAGGAAAAGAAAAAAACTGAGTACCTAATGTCAGTGTCAGACTATTTACTAGATATAGTTAAATAAAAATACAACAAAAAAGATAAAGCGAAGTCTCTCACCTATTTTTAATGTTTTTAATAGATACATCAACCATAAAATAAAATTCCGTTCTTCTAAATTAAATGTTCTTTTAATGTTTATTTGTATTATGTGTAATATTAAGAACTTTATATGAGTATTGTAATCTTGCAAAAAGTAATTATATTTACGCGTAGTTAGAAACAAAGCAAATTATTTAGGTATAATAAACAGTTCGTTTTCATAAATAACATAATTGAAACAAAACAATCTTGTTAATGAACTTGTGAAAGACGTAAATGAAATAAACCAAGTTTAATTAACAAAATTCGCCAGCAACAAAAATCTCATCTGAAAACTTTTTCGTCAATCACAAAAGTTCCTTGTTCTCTAATAGAACCATAACTTATAAATTAATACTTACTTATTTTAGTCATTCCAAATATCAGAAAAACATTACTATCCATTAACGCTTTGGTAAACGTCCATAAACTTTATCCGATCACAGTGTCCCTATCTACAATAGATGGGAGATGACGTCACGTTTTATGTTTTTGTTTTCTAATTTATCACACCCGTGTTTTTGTTCAACGACCTAGATAAGCGGGTATGACATTGGCGCAATGGTATCGGAATATTGTTCGTAGTTGGCGCCGTTTGCGAACCGACGCGTCAGTACCCGCCGCCGCGCGTGTTCCAACTGCCCGCTTTTCCCCAAAGCAACACATGATTTTCTGAAACAACCCCCGGCGTAACTCGGTCGAGAGTGCAAAACCTTCACACAGTGACACGGGGGTGAAGCATAATAGCAGTTCGTTAGCATAACTCCATGATCCCCGACGCAGCTTCGGCTGACTTAAGTAAAATATTTGCCTTATTAAATGATTTCAACCCTTCAAATTTAATTGTTTATGCTGAATTAGAAATCGCCGTCTCACCATTTGGATTTTACAAATGAGCATGAAACATTATACCGAAACAAATCTGATATTTAGAAAACATGAGGTATTTTATTTAGTGTAATTTTACATTGTGACGTTATACAATACCGCCATCAATCTTCCTCTCATAACCCATTTTATTTGGGGTATATTTATATGTTTCCACACTGTAAAATTAAATTTCCGTGCACTGCATGATGTAGAACTTAGAATTTTTAACATAAATTCAGTAACATACACTTTACTTAAAACTACTTACCGAGTTTAGCCGCAAAACTGACAAAACTATTCTAAGTTATAATGTTCTACGTGCAAGGTAAATGTTTATTTCAAAAGTATAATTCTTGTTGCATCTCGTTATAACTGGTACGGGTCGCTTGCCACCCTCCGCGATTGAGAGTAATCCCACTTCAACATATGACACACTGTGCAAAGAATCTGCGCTATATACAGAGGTGACAAAAATTATGACGCCATCGATAGTCGCTATAATTTAATTGTACAATTATACTTAGGTCCGTATATAGCATATTTGAGTGACGTGTTTGTATGAAAGAGCTGATGAGTGAGCATCGTTCTGTAATACAGACCTTAAGTCATGCAACCGTGAACGGTATCGCGTCGTTTTGAGATAAAGATATGGGTAACCAAATTATTGCAGTAAATTGGCTTCATACAAACGCATGAGTTTGTAAAAATAAGTAATAATATAATATAGTATAGCATCACGCCTGTATCCCTGAAGAGTTAGGCAGAGGTGTACTATTGTGCACCCATATTTCGCTGCTGCTGTTATCACGTCCCATGTGATAACAGCAGCAGTGATCAGCCTATTGCCATCAACCAGGCACAGTTCCAAACTCCGTGCTGCTACTGAGAAATTCTATACAGAAAAACCCAATAACACGTTGCCCGACCCGGTAATCGAACCCAGGACCTCACGCTCCGCAGTCGCGCTTGTGACCACTAGACCAATGAAGCAGTCTTTGTAAAAATAATTTGCTTAAAGTTTATAATCTCTCTTAAGTAGGTAAAGAAAGTAAAGAAACCTTTATCTCCATCTCC
Source organism: Shargacucullia verbasci (assembly GCA_947562105.1). Taxonomy (NCBI): domain Eukaryota; kingdom Metazoa; phylum Arthropoda; class Insecta; order Lepidoptera; family Noctuidae; genus Shargacucullia; species Shargacucullia verbasci. Next base: position 7,497,951 of record OX387289.1, on the reverse strand, counting down.
CTGTTCACTTTCTACTTCAATTCATTCATTTAAATTTAAATGTAAATAAATATCCCTATCATTAGAAAAATGCTTCTTGTACCTAATAATTAAAATGCGACGCAATCCCCATAATTTAATTTTACTGAATAATCTAATTAAAGATAAACTTCATGCCATAGTAAGTTCTGTACGACTGCTTTAACTCATACATTATACTTCAATAGTAAGGGGACAAAGCAGGGGTGGAAAACTCACGACAAATACACCAACCTACTGAAAAGTTGTATCAAGCTTAGTTTTATCATAATGAGTTTTACTCTCTTATATCTGCTACTGCAGGGATACTGGAATTTGAGATGCTCAATTACCTATTCTGTTACTGAGTTATAGTTCGTTTGGAAGTAAAAATCAAACTAAATTCTCAATACAGAGATTGAATTCGTGGGAGGAATTTCCTGGACCATAAGACCAAATACCATTATAGACACATAGTTAGTGCACAATCGTAAATGTTATTATTATACATTACTACATTGACAAGTTGATAGACTCTTATAAATTTTCAGCCATTTAAATAATCTCCAGTATCTATTTACAATTTTACATGTCTACAAAATCACCTTGCCGCAAGTGTAACCTCTTGACATTTAATATTCACCTCACGCAACAACTACTTACACCGGGGCTGGCGTATTTTTTCTCAAAGTGGTGACTGCAATTTTGTAACAAAACACGTAGACATATTTTAAACTTTAAAGTGTATTCAAATCACGGTGTAGGTGGGACCGCGGCTAAGTAAATTGTGTACGTGCTTGGCCCAGTGCCGAATAGGTCAACCGCAAAGGATGCATACCACAACACACTATAACCTAGGCGTAAATACGTAATACTGTTAGCCGCTAAATTCGTATCTATTTTGTATGCCAGTCGTGTATTGCCGACGCTATGTTCACTTACGGGATTAAATGAACTTTAAACGGTTTCAATTAAAGTAAATATGTATTGCCAGAAACTAAACATAAGCTAAGAACCTTGGTATGGAACAATGGCTTGCAGATTGTTTTTCAAAGTATTTGTAATACTTTTAGACATTTTTTTATAAACCTATGTCTTGAGCCTGTCTTATTATAATTGCGAATAGATTTGTTTGTCAGAAAAAGATATATAAACATTAATTGTAGACATTTTTAATCACTGACCAAGCCATCCATTCCAATATTAATGCATGTCTGATCTTCTAGTTCATCTTAGGATAGTTTGTATCAGCTTTTACAGGGGGACCTCTCTACAGTTTCCCCCGGGACACGCCGGGGTTGCCTCTTTAAAGTCATCTCCTCTGGGGAGTGCCCTCAAAGACCCAGGTCTATGAGGGCACTCCCTGAAACCCGGTTTCGGTGCGTTCTTCTAAGATTTCCCGAAGCCCGCCATATGGTAGCGAGACGGACTACTGTGGTGAGTTTAGCCGGTAGGAGACCGGTATACTAGCCAAGGCGGAGGATACCCAGATAGCCCATGAAGATTTCTAAAAACTCTAATCAAAAAAAGAAAATAATTTATTAGCTTAGATTTGATACTTTGTAATCGAAGCTTGACATAGGTGCCTATATGTATTTGCACAGTTTATAAATGCAAAGCCGAACTTGGGGAGTGACGTATATGTATATCTCACACTTACCGTCTAATAGTAACTGCCAAACTGCAGGAAATGTTCCTAATAACTGACTATTTCAAGTAACTCCGTTCTCGGCAAGGTATTAGTCAGTGACACTTACAGATACTTGGCGCGGGAAGTATTTCCAACATTTTCGTTTAATCCCATGAGTATTGAGTAGTCCCTTACCCTGTTACTGTTTTTAGATATTCATACCTGTTATACTCATAAACACAAAACACCAGAACAGACTTTTAAAAAGCAAAGAATATTCTGATAGCCGATCATTTAAACACATATTTCTGACACAGCGTTTATCCCTTCGGTAACATGACAGTCACCTTAATCAGACCAATACGCTTCAATATCGGAGATCCTCATCAGGGTCTTGACATCATATCTTTGTTGTCGTGTGGTTGTGTTTTATGAATGAGGCATCTTTTTTGTTTTAATTTAATTCCGTAACTTTATTGACTGGCGTAACAAATAGCTTCTGTGGTAATGAATATAAAAATAATATAATGTATGATGATGTTCATGTACTCATGAAGCTGACAATACAAACCTACCTACCTACTCAAAAAATCTTACATGCGATTGTAAAATCAGTTCAGATTTCATATTCAAATGAACAAAACGGGTTACTATTTGATTTTTTGGCGACGAGCCAGAAAACCTATACTGTATTTGAATCCTTCTTTTAAAAGGACGACTCCAAGCACGCTTTATCAAAGTCAAGATGGGGTTTGCTTTAAATAAAAAGTATGATACCCGTAAATACAAAGCAAAAGACATTCCGTACGACACAAGTGTAATTAAATTATATAAAAACAATGGACGATGTAGATACTTACACAATGGGGCATGTGGCAAGCCTAAATGGTTTGCTAAAGTGACATTTATAAAAATCACAACCAAGAAAGGATTTTTTTTGTATAGAAAATGTCTAGGCCTTAGGTAACAATGGGGAGAACGCTTCACAGTCTCCACCGGGACGTGCCTTTTATTAGGATTCGCCGTGATCTCTTAAGAAATCCCGAGGCCCACCATCCCATGCCGAAGTAGACCACTGGTGAGCTGAGTCTGGTACACCTCTACGTCTACCGTAAGGAGAGGATAGGACTATCCTCTGAAGATTCTGAACATGTGAAACAAAAAAGGCTTTAGGTATCCTGATCATCATTACTATATACTATACATCCACTCCAAAACATACACCTTAACGAGAGGTCATAACACTTGCTATATGTATAGTTAACAAGCTCTGCAATCAGCTTGAGTGGCAACATTCTCTAAGATCTCAATCATAAGCACAGACAAGTGTTGCCAAGAGTAGCAATATCTCTCACCCAGGACTTAATCCTTACAATCAAGCCACTTGACCTCTCAGTCGTCATGTCCTTTTATAAGCGCCCTCTTGGCATTTATTGTATAATTGTGAGACAAGCAATTACATTTTCCTGTCTGGCGCAGTTGATGGTTATTGCACGTTATTTAAATGTTGGCCTTTGTACTTACAAAAATATTCATACGGTTAGATGTATTATATTTGTCTGCTAACGGTTCCACATTCCTGAAAATATGATAGAGATAAAACAAATATATTCCTCTCAAAAATGTTAATTCCTAAAATGAATATATGAACTTTCCAGTTGCGAATTAAACGATAGTTTTTTTTTTCTTTCGATATGGCTCTGAAATAAAAATTACATAAGCTCAGCAACATGTTTGTATACTAAAAGGATTTTCAATCTGCTATGATAAAAAAATAACTGCATAAAATACTCCGAATAAAAACATATAATTCATTACAACTTCCGCCGTTGACAAAACCTAACGTTACGTCGTAATCGTAATTCAAGAATAACAATACGAAAGTCGCTAAACATATCTCATGATCTATGAAGTTCCTCCAAAACTTATCCTTGGAGTTAAAGATGAATATCGCAAAACTTGCCGGCCGAACTTTGTACGAGTTGGGAACAAATAGGTACCTATGTATGAACTAACGAGAGCAGTTTGTAAGACTTCCTGTTTCGTCGTGTGTCGTATGTACCTGGCAAACCATTTGCATCGTCTGTGAAGATCCCGAACAATAATGTCATGTTTCAACTTGACTGCAATAGGAAAACGCATGAGTGAAATAAACCTTTTTTTATACAGCCTTATTGCAAGTGAGTACCTATCTATATTTTACAATGAAATAAAAAGAAAATATCATTATTACTAAGTACATTCATAAATTCAACAAAAATAATATTAAAATTTCATTCGCGCAGTACTTAACTGCGCATTTCATAAAACCCCTGTGAATTATGTCTGTAACTATATTAAATGTGTAAGACGACCCGAAACCAAGCCATTATTACGAATAAATAAATGATTCAATTATTTACATTGGTATCTGCATTACAAATATTCCCCAATAATATTTTGAAGTACAAATAACAAAATTGAGTATTCCATTTCATATGAACCAATCTCTCATATTTGCATACATTTACCAAAATACATTGGACGATAGAAAAATAAAAATGTTTTTCTTGAAAATAATTTGATTCTCTCAAAAGAAAAGTCATTAGTAGGAATGTTCCGAGGGGGGTACTCAAGTGAAGTTATTAACAAAGACAATAACGGTTGCGAGGCTTAGTATGAAAATAAAGTTTTCAGCTTTGTCGTGGCGTGTCCCGGTTTATTTCAACGAAAGCGTGAGGCGTCGACAACGGAGACGTTCTCTTTTTATAGCGAGACGTTTCATCAAGATTATTTTCTTTTCAAGACGCTCTCGATGTCCCGGCACTTCAATGGACGCTATCAATTCTCGAGACGAGAAACCACGACGTCGTAGACTGGAATCGTTCAACGTATACCTACCATGACATCGATATATAATGGAACTCGTCACAATTGCCACGATTTTTCTTCTTCCCTTATTACTTTAACCTGAAAAGACACAGTCACGTCCATTAGCAGAAATAGTAAACGCATCTAATTGAATTAAAAGGGTGTAGATAAAGTACCACTTATAATCTGCGGGAGAGCTATAAACAATGGAAACTTTAGACAAGTTTGAATGTATTGTGGGTGTGATTTTGTCAACAGGAAAATGGCGGACCCGGCTGTCGCTTTCGGATATTTATGACCGCGACTCGACAAATTCTGCATCCTTTTATTTTCAGCACCGGACTAACTGAACGTGAAGGTAAATAGTACGATAAAACAAACACGCGTGAACTACCTACGCACGCTCTGCGTAATGGATTGCACAAATGGAGCTGATTATTAACCTAGTATTAAACATTATATCTATCTATTTTGTGTAATTTTAAATAATTATGTATTCATGCCTCAAGGGAATGCAGCAATAATTTTATTTATTTAAATCACATTTTTTGTGTATGAATTGAGCATTGTCATCCACATATGGCTATAAGCCCAATTTTATAGTTTTGAGAGAGGTCTAAGGCCCAGCGAAATCTTTATTCTATGTTCACGTAAACACGATTACTTTTAGCCTTCAACTTTTACGTAGAACAAGATTTTCCCGCTTACTATGCGCATAGCATATCGATACTATTCTTTATACCTATTGCAATTCTAATTAGGTGCGTAAAAACCAAATGCGTTGCCTATAAAGGTTTGCATTAGTATTCTGTGGCCAAATTCGTCTCTGCGTAAGGTGTCACCTTTGAAGGTGTGGCGGGCATGTCATTTACTGTTATCGTAAATTTATCAACCTCTACAGTACATCAACGAGGTATGCAATAATATATATATTTTAAACTTTTTACCGCTAGCCAAGCGAAGCGCTGGCACATCTCCATTTTTTAGTATTAGTGTTTTTAAGTACCAATATTTTTCAAGAAGGTTTTAAACCTTATGAGTCATGTATAATTATAATAATTTCAGAACACTATCTCCTATTTTAATTCCAAGCAAATAATAACAAAAAGTATCTACTTATTAAAAAATTAGAAATAAAACCGTGTATCTAGAAAAGTATTAGAAATTATATAGACACGACAACAGTTACTGACACTGAATTTGATCATTTGATTCGTCTCGAACTGTGTTGGGTGTAGTTCACATTTGTAGGCATGGCGAGCAAGTGTGCAGGAGTACCAATACCATCAACCGACAAATCGATAAACACAATTGACGGCACGGTTGGCGCAGTGGTTGAGAGATCGACTGCTGCGCTACTGGTCGCGGGTTCGATTCCCGCACGGAACAAATATTTGTATGATCTGCAGATAGTTGTTCAGGGTTTGGGTGTATGTCCATCTGAATATATGTGTTTGTAAACCCACCCACGACACAGGAATTATTCATAGTGTGGGGCAAAGTTTTTTAAAATACGAATACGAATACGAATTCCTGACTCACCTTTTACTTTAAGAGATTGGTGCTTAAGTATAATTTGTATAGGTAGCATAAACAGATTGTGGATAGAGTGTATTGTTTGTAATGCAACAGGGAATTTCAGAGTGTACCAGTTCTATCAAAATTTTTAATGTAAGTCTGTGTGATTCTCACAAGTCAACACAATTTAGATATTGGCAGTGTGATGTGTAAGACAGCAGTGAATAAGTAAGACGGTACTATTTCGCACGATCTAGTATACCTATCAGTTGTTGGACTATCAGCTATCAGGTCACAATATCCAGCCAGATATTTTTTAATGTTCTATAAGATCTAAGTGACAATAGGCTTGTCCCCTATTACATGGGATTTAATAACGGCATTGGCGAAATGTGGGTGTACAATAGTACACCTCTGCCTAACCCCACGGGAAATATGGGGTAATGACAGCATCACTTTGAGAGAATTTTTCAATTTAGATCTTATAAACATAGGGTTATAAGATCTAAATTGAAAAATCCAATAACATCAAACTAATAATGTTCGCATTACAAACTAATTAAAGTTAATTAAATAATTCTGGCTTGTCCAATTTGATTTATCTGTTATAATGAAAAAAAAAACAGAATAAAAAGTTGCATAATGGAGTTTCACTTGAATAGCAAACTAATTATGTAAGAAACGCCGTAAAGTCAATTTAAAAAATGTTATCCTAGTGAAGAAACAAAATTATGACATCAGAAATGAAGGTTTTAATATTTAATAAGTGGAGCATGGACCAACATTCTCTAATAATAATGAATAGATAAGGTAGTATATATTTCATTGTTATTTCTTAAACGCTGCACCTATACAAGGTATACATGACAATACGATAATAAATTGTCATGTGCTCTTTATATACAGCGTGCGACCATACAGGAATCATTTTTAGATTATTCGTCTAGAATTAGATTCTAGGTAACCCTTTTTCTAGGCAGCTAGACACATCTGTTTTCTACACGAGTAAATAAAGATCATTTTAGTATCAACAAAACGTAGAACCGTAGGTATTTAGAGAGTCTTATACATGTTTAAAATTATAAAAACTTTTAGTTATTGATTTTCAATTACCTAAATTAAAATATCCAAACGTTGATAGAATCCAACATAAACGTAGATATCTATTATTTATCGTCGTATTTTATCATCTCCACCTTGTATGAATATGTTTCAAATTAATTCAAAAGCTTTTTATTTCCAAAAAGCCTATCGCAGTTACTTAAGAAACATTATTATGATTTTCTAGTTTCTGCAATCGTTACATTTTGTGAATAACTAATTATTCTATATCAAAACCTAACTAATCCTACTAATATTATTCCTACTTCCTACTATATATATTATTATATACTATAATATCCTATCCTACTAATATTATAAATGCGAAAGTTTGTAAGCATGGATGGATGGATGGATGGATGTATCTTTGTTACTCTTTAACGCAAGACTGACTGAACGGATCTGGATGAAATTTGGCACAGAGATAGTTTATAGTCTGGAATAGCACATAGGCTTTTTATCCCGGGAAAATGTACGGGTTCGTAAAAGACGCGGGCGAAGCCGCGGGCGGAAGCTAGTATTATAAATGCGAAAGTAAGTTTGTATGTTTGTTACCTTTTCACGACTAAACCACTGAACCGATCATCGTGAAATGACAGGGGTCAGGGGTACATAAAAGTACATAGGGTACCTTTCATCCAAAAAAAAGCTATTGTTCCCGAGAGAAAGAACAATAACTTTCGACGGACGGACGGATTGCTTTAGAACGCTAGATGGCGCTACGTGTGACCGAAAAAATGCACGGGTTCGTATTCAGTGAGGGCGAAACCGCGGGCGGAAGTTAGTAAATAATAACATTGAATTGATATGATATGATAAATATAAAATATGAATTAAAAGAGCAATAAATACCTACAGTAGGTACATGTCAAAGCAGCTTAAAGATTGAATTTCGAAAATCCGGTTTCTATACAGAATAGCGCTCAGAATGTCGTTGTTCCACTGTATAATATTTTATTTATAAGTTTTTACATACACAGTGATTAACGGTTATGTTAGCGGTTATTAGGTGACCTATACTTAGTAATTTGCTCTTATGATGATGAAAATGCTTCATCTAAGATTTTGTAAGGGAAACTTCTATTCTACTTCTATATTATTATGCTTATGTTAAGTATCTATAATAATATATATAGTAACAATTGTTAACCAAAGCTGAAACAAATGATTGAGGGAGTCTAAAAGTTTCAAGATTGATAACCGTCATCACTACCGCTAAATAAAGGACCTAGAATCTAAAAGCTATAATGAAGTCATAACAATATTGCCAATTTGGATAAGTATGTATAAATCTACAAAAAAAAACAACAACAAAACAAAAAAAGTCACTTTTTTATAAAAAGTCATCAATCTAAAAGTCATGAATATTTAAAATAACATTGCCGACGATGGCAGCCGGCAGGTAATTGGCCATCAAGTAGGGCACAAGGCACAAGTTTGCATTCCACGGCCGAGGCAACGTTCGAAAACAATCCCACGGTCCAATACACATTGATAAACTTGGTGGCGGCTCGGTCCAATTCCCAAATATAGCAGCCTGGACACCAACCGATGACCAGTGCCCTGCCCACAGTAATCGGTTTAGTTGGTTCACTTTTTACTTCGTGCAATATTATGAACTATAACATTCAAAATATTTAAGCATTGCGACTAAAATGTGGTGTGCATATACTTTTTCAGAGTCAATAACTATGATTATAAGCAGCGGCGCCATAGCTATTTATGTAGTTTTCCTTTACCAAAAATATACATATATATATATATAAATATCACACCCCAGCGACTCCGTATTCGCCACATTTAGCACTGATTAGACCAAATCCATGAAAATAAAACAACCGCGCATACCTCACACATATTTGCTTACAAACATCAATATTTCTATAAATACCAGTCAAATGTTTGCCCCTTACTTCCTAAGAGGAACGGTTTTCACAAGGAGCAGTGGAACTGTTCCGTACAAAGAGCAATTAGATCGTTTACGGGTAGATTTAGGGCGCAACTCGGCGCAATTCATTCCCGGCTAGCGATACTGGGGACTAATGGCTGGAACACGTGTGCTTTGTGGACCGTTCCACACTATTTTTAAACACAGATTAGAGGAGCGCAAACAATGTGTACAACACTTGAAAAAATCAGGTTGCTTAGTTTTTGTTTGTGTGCAAAGAAAGTTGGAAGAAAGAAAAAAACGTTTAAGCAAGTTTGAATTCGCGTTAACCGGCGACCCTTTTTTAGGTGAAAATCAGAGGCACAAAATCTATCTACCAAATTATTCATAGTACTCCGACTATAAAATAATAATATTTTGGCGACCGAGTGCGCACTCGAAACAAAACCTTTTTTTTTTCTCAATATGAGACTAAGGTAGCTAGATTCGCCCCGGAAAACTCCTCCGTTAATTTCGTCGAAATCGTTATCGTCGAGCCGTTTTCGAGAACGCGATTACCATAAAATATATAGGTACATAATTATATATAAATATTACTCGTTTATCAGTATAGGATAAAGAAGAATAAAAAATAGTGAATACGTATACGTACGTGTACGTAATAGTGATATCACGTAGACGCATTTAACATCTAGGTACACGTATAATAAATACCTCCTAATCACTATCACTACATATCATAAAACAAAGTCCCCCGCCGCGTCTGACTGTTTGTTCGCGATTAACTTAAAAACTACTGAACGGATTTTCATGAGGTTTTATAATAGACAGAGTAATTCATGAGGAAGGTTTAGGTGTATAATTCGTTAAAGTTTTGTATAAATTAGCTGAAATATAACGATGATAGTTGAAGATGTCGGAAAAAATCATGCCGACTGGGAGCTTTACTGGCGTGCGCCGAGTAAATGCTCGACGTTACAGGCTGATACGACACTGACAGAAAAAAAGAAGGCATATATGCTCTGCTACCCGTGCGAAGCCGGAGCGGGTCACTAGTTAGGTAATAAATGCAAGTAGACATTGCCTACTAAGGCAATTGAATTTAAATTATCGTGTGTTTAGTTGAATTTAAATTATCGTGTGTAGCTTGATACATTGAATACAAACCGGAGCAAAACCTATTCTAATAAATACAACCCAATTATTCGCTATACTGCAATTGAAACTAAATACCAGCCTAATACCTCTAACATTAAATCCGATATGCAATCTTCGATGTGATACGCTTTAGGCACATAAGTAGGTACTTGGATAGCATGATAATTGAAACACTAATATTAGCTAATATTGAGATGAGAACCCATGCATAGAGATGTTCTTGTAAATACGAGTATTACTCGATATATTTAATGGGTTTAATTACATATATTCGATACTTTTATATCCGGGTTCACGAAACGAGGCTTCATGAGTGACGATCGCGCACCCTAGGTAGGCAGTCAGCTCAGAACCTTGCTAACTGGCTTATCTTTCTATCACGGCGCAAGAAATTCAAGACTATTGTCATCTAATAAAATATCGAATCAAAGTCGAATAAGGTTAAGAACAAATATACTCCGCCTTTAAATCGATGATTAAAAGTCTTTACTACTCAATGGATACCTATCTATTCATCGTATAGCAAAATAACCATATCGATGCCTATTTGAGTTTAAGTATCGACTCACCATCAGTATCGATTTATCTACCCCCGTATTATATAACTCTAATATACGTTTATATGATACTATACGTTTTACGCGACAATAATCTTGTGTGTTCTCACCTCGCCAAAACGGCACTAATGCGCAAGAGTGTCTACTGCATGGCTTCGGTCATTTATAATAAATTACCTAAGCAATGGAGAGAATTGCCGCTATCTGTATTTAAAAGCAGGCTCCGAAGCTTTTTAACTCATAAAGCATACTATACTGTCAGTGAATACCTTACTGAGAAAGAATTTTGGTAACTTAATTGACATTGATATTTATTTAATTGACATTGTAAATTTTATTTTATTACTTTCTGTTATTGACATTGTATTTTTATCTTTATTCCTATTCATAATTTATATGTATACTCAATTGTTAATGTTTTGCTTGTTTTTCGGTTTTAAATTATTTTGTGTTTTAGTGTAATTATTTTATTTTAATATGTTGATTATCTTTTTATAATAATGACTGACATGTGAAAGAGTGTACACCTTTAAGGTAGATTTTTGAGGAACTTAGAATTATTTATTTTTAAGATCTCATGTAAAATGTACCAAAAATCACACCAATAAATGAATTTTGAATTTTTGAATTTTACTACACAATAATAACAATTACATATTTAACTGCAAATAGAATACTTGCACAGACAATGCTAAATACTCAGTATTTCATTCATTTTCTCTCTCACAGCGATGCATAAATGAATGCTCATAATTCTCACAGGCTAAAGAGCAAACATTTTTCATTAACAGCAGGCTGTTAAGTTTTTTATTCGTCGTCGCACATATGCGCAAATCTTAATTACTTTCAATTAACTTTGTACCTTTTGCTAGAGGATTTCTATTTGTCTGGATATCTAATAATACGGATAAAGATTTAGAGACATTTAAACCGTAGTTCCTATATTGTCTCGCCGTCTGTGCTGTGTATTATTAAGTTCTAAGCAGCGAAACAACTGTTGGTTTTTAAGTTAAGAGTGAACAGACGAACAATCACGACGCAACTACATATATAGCGAGTGTGGATTTTTAACTTATAGGTATTCCTTAAATGGCGGAGGTTACAAAACAATCAGACTGTGCTAAAACAAAGTACCTCTTAACATAACATCATTAATATTGCCTCACAGAGACAGTCAAATCATTGAAACTAATTTGTACTATCTAATAACGATCTCGTCTATGTTCAGACAAACGTTAGTTAACTATGATGGATACATTCATCCCCCGTAGGAGATGTATTATTCATATAAACGTAATAAATCACGTTTGTACATCCCCGTAGATTTGCTATATTCCCTTTCTGAATCCAAAGTCCATTATACGAAAGCAGGAGTCAAAGAGGGTCGACCTAACGCAAAGGTGTGACAGATTTTTAGTCACATTTTGACACCCTATGTCAGTGTGTATCGTTTGATGTAGAAATTAGATTTGTTACAATAAAAATATTCTTTGTTAGGTACTTTACTGTCAATGGCAATAGTGTCATTGACACAAGATATAACACTGCAACGTTGTTGTATAAAAACAACGACGGGTTGCCAGCTGTCCCTACGTAGTGTTTACTTACTCTAAACATAGTTTTAAGTAACTACTTAAGCCGTCAGGGATGACGCGTAATTTTCTGTGTGTAAGTGCATGGAAACAATGTATGTATGAGAAAATGCTCAATACAAAATCTAATATTGGAACGTTATCCTCTATTGCAACACTTCGTTTCTAGCAATGCAGAATAAATGGTGCTTTCTCCATTGTTATTGCCGCCATTTAGCCCGCGGCGCAGTCTCGAATGCCGCGCAATGAACTGCTATCAACGACTCTTTTGTTATTCGTGTGGGTAATAATAACCAGTTATGTACGAATTACGTGTACCTCTAAGATAATGGTGCTTTCATGATATAATTAAGTATGTAATATGATGTTAACATAAAACACGCATTATTGACGCTTATATAGGTAATACTCAGTGTTATTTGCAATTATAAGCTTCTGACAGGCAGATCGAGAAACACTTGGAGTTAAGAAAACCTGTAATTTATTATTTCTTCCTATATTTTCTAGTCAAATGTAACAAAAACCCCACACTTTTAACTCGAAAAATTAATTGGTCCTTCGTTCCGCGTTTCACACCTAACTCCAAAATGCTGATCGTTACAGAACTAATCTTATTACGATCTTGTATTATAATAACATTCTGGTAAATCGATCTGTCACGACTGGTATTTATGGCCTCCTGACATTTTTTCCTTCATAATTAAAATTACAACGGCAAAACAAAACTCAACTTCGACGAATCAGAAGTTTATACTTAAACTGTGTTCTAAAGTCACGAAATTAATATCGGTTTACCGCGTCGTCCCGTAGGTATAGTACGTGTGAACACAAAACTTTGCACAGAATCGTACGAGGGGAAACAATAAAATTCACGGGTCGCTGGCACTCTTGTAACGGGAAGCGTTTGGCTCTCGATCGCGGCGATAAATCTGATCGTAAGCCGACCGAACCCAGACACTTCCGATAGTGCATTTCGATCTTGAACTATCGTAACTACACTTGACAATGACCCCTAAAGCTTTGCCTTCCGTTTGCGACGCTTCTCGCGTTGTAAATTGTTTATGGTTTACGCGACAGAGAACATGGTATGGTAATAAATAATCGCTGCGTAGTTTGTGCTTGGATTCTCTGTGTAGTCAGTTCCATTACAAACATAAATCATGTGACCAAACATCCCGATTTGGAATATTATGCCTTTGTGTAGTTTATACAAATAGACTCACGTAAGAGATTGTATCTAGATTTTAAACGGCCGAAAAAACTAAAATAATAGTAGGTATTTTTTTTCTGTAATGGTAGACAATGAGCTCTTAGAAGTAATAATGGCGATTGATCCTGGAACCCAAGCAGAGAAACAGACGCACCGTCTACGCCATATGGGTCACCCACGAAAAAAAGACAATCCAGCAAAACCTGACCATTACAATTTCTTTCAGTACATTGCCTTACCACGTGTGTTATGACGAAGTAAATTTGTTCCATAATGAAACGACATATGTGGTATAGCGCAAGTAACAACACATGTTGCCGCTTTTACGGTGGGTAGCTGTATTATTATTAATGGCGCATGCTGAAATAACTTTGCATGTAGTTTTCGTAACACTGGCAAGAAAAAAAGACTATAATTATAGTTTATTTCTGTTTGGACACTCTAAAAGAATTAACACAACAGCACATCTATGTATATTTTCGGGAACAAATTGACAAAGGCTCTATACACCGACATATTCCAATGTAACGAAAACTAAGACTTTCGAAATTTTCTGCCAATCACAAGCTACATCAAAAAAATTCGTAACCAGATAACACTTTAATTGACCTGGGAGCCGCACCCAAGTCTTCGCGCTCCTAACCACGCTTTCGACCACTAGGTCACTGCACCAGAATTAAAAGTATATCAATATGTTACAGAAGTTATGCATAAACTAATTTTATTTTGACTAGGTTATTAAATACAAAGCTGAATACGCTGCAATTATTAGCACATTTGTTTCAACTATTGCTCCGTTAAAGCTATTATAAAGCTGAATATACGCCATTAGCATCGGAAAATTATCCGTATTTATAAGCTTACTGTTCATATACCGTTGGATTTCCTTTTCCCTGTACATTTATTAATGAATTTCAAATACTGTTGCATTTCCCGAAACCGAATTTCTGTCCGCGACTACTGTTTTAATTTAAAACAAGAGAAAAAGTCTTAAACGAACCTACGTTCAAAATGGTTAATACCATTTACCACCAACCAAATACATTTTTGTAAGCATATATCAACACACGGTGAGCACTCTCATCATAATAAAATAAGAAAAAAGTGTTCCGTCATCGGCTCTCAGTAAATTGTAGGAGAAAACCAAACAAATATCCTTCGCGCGAAAATGGGGCGCTTTCCAATTGACAACTCATGATTAATGGGATCCCAAGTTCGCATAAATCACGCGGATGTTGCGGTATCAAATCTGAAGATATTACCAACGTTCTAGTGGTTCCGTAAACGACAAAAAATAGGTGAGTTATACATGTACGTGTATAACTACTGTTCGTTTTAGTGGAATAAGTAGATCTACGTAATTCCACTTAACTAAAATTTAATATGATTTGCGAAATCTGTTGCAACTTTTTTGTAATAGACTATTATAAACTATTTCGTGATTTCGTTTGAATTTTGAGCAATAAATAAAAAATTATTCACTTTATTCTACTACAAACGGGATTGAACAACAGTTTTATTTTATATGTACACTCCATTTTGTTTGTGGACATACATACCTATGTATTTTATATGCCTTTTGTGTCAGTCCATTCCTACTTTGGTAACGTGATATTTAAATCTGAACTAGAACCAAGCTTTGTTACGTAACCTCGAGCAACTATTGACATGATTCTAAACACATAACAACGTAGCCAGAAGCTGAGATACACAGTGCAAAGGAACATAAATGAGCACCTCTGTCGGCCAGTCATGTTATTGGATTGATCCGAGTATCCGAGCTACAAAGGCCCAATTACGAGGGGATGGCACAGCTACAAGGTCAATCAGTCGGCTGACTGGCCGTCCGTTCTGTAATGACTCTACCCGGATTTAGCGTCCTTACACTCTAAATTCTGGGACTATCTTTTCCTTAACATATACTCACATATATAGGGAGTCCTTTATAAATGATCTTCTGAAGGGGTCGAATTGCGATGGAGTGAACGAACGTTATAATAATAGGTACGTTCGTATCTTAGGTTAGATCACCATGTGCAATAAAATTTTGATTTGAGATCAATTAACATCTTAAAAGCAACAATCCAGCCCCTGTCTCGTCGTCGCTTTGTGTACCTATATTTTAGCGCACGCTTTCTACTGAATTGTTTAATAAACAGAATTGCGCACACAAACACATTGGCCGTGACTTTGTTCTCAGTATGCCTGGACAGCAACACAAACGTTTTATGATCATCTCCATCGGTTCTCCGGCACGCTCCATTGTCCATTGTATGTACAGAGAATTCATTCATTTGTGCGAAATGAAGACTGCTGCAATGTGTCGATATATCATGGTCCTATTGTCTATTTTCTGGGCAAGTGTACAACCAACGAACCCGTTTATCTTCCATCCATCATTACGTTACACAATTCTTCTGAAATATAAAATGACAGTAATAGATATCCACCGTATTATGCAAACTAAAGGTAATATTTCAATTTGTACGTGACCAATCGGAGCCACGGTCTCTTTTAATTATGCATGGGACAGCGTGATTATACCTATAATTGAATGCGCAACGATCACGAATCGAACAGTCTTAGGTTTGATTTAATTTAATAATGTCACAATTGTAAATATCCAGCGCAAACAGGCGGTGTGTCGTGTATGTAAATGGTGTAGCGCGAAAGTACGATAAAGGTATAATACCACTTGTAGTGTCAGTGGACCACCAAAATGTGTACATTAAATAAACATTAATTTGATATCTTACATGACCTGAGTAAACTACGAAGATAGCATTATTCGGTCAATTCATCTTATTATTTTATATGACACATACAATAATTTTCCATTATTTAAAAATACATACTTATTTTAATAGACAGATAGATATAAATGTTTTTATTTCAAATAAACCTAATACAGGCACTTATGAAACGTTATAGAGAAGAACCGGCAAGAAACTTCAAAATAACAAATAATAAATGAAAGTATTCAACAATTTAACCTACCTTCAGGCAAATGTAGTATTATTTTCAACTATATCATTGCACTTCCGACATTGACGTGGATCTGCGGTTAACCCTGTGACTGAGTAGTACTCAGCGATAACCTAATATTCATAACAGTCGGCACGGGCACCGTGAAGCTAGGAGCACAAGGTCTTCACCGGGTCAATTACTAATCAACTCAAGGAACGGTCGCTCTCGGCCACTAATCACCAATTATGCCAATTAACTCTTGACCAAAACATTTTTGTTTGGACCTTTTATACACCACAGGCCTTTGTCTATAATCTTTTCAAATATAAAGAACATAGAGATCATTTAGTTTAAATATTTTATAAAAACGATCTTAATGTTATAATTCATGATTTGAATCTAGAACAAAGTATTTTTAAGGCTGTAAAGATGATTTAATTAACTAATTGTAATGTCGGTCGCTAATTAGAATGTTTGAATACAAATCACACCGGCTGCACAGAGCTGAAAGATTTTAATATAATAGTGAGTATTCTGTGTGTTATATATTGTTATATACATACATTATTTATATTGTTTGGGTCTCTGTGTTTACATTGCCACTATAATATTAATGTCTTAATAATGGCTGGCAACAATGTGTCCACGATTCCATAAATAATGTTATTTGTATGAGTCGAGCCGATGATTTCCTTATAGCTTCCCTTTGCCGATAAAACTAATGTTCCATATAAAAGTATATGCATACTTACCATAGGTATGTAAGCTTATGGTATGTTAAAGATTCATTACTGTTCTACAAGGTTTTTACCGGTTTTAGAGTGCGATTCACAAAGAAAATATCAGCCTTTCTGTTCATGTGTCTCTATACTTGCTCTAGTATAGTAAAATAAGTTTTACTTCGGATTCCATCATGGTCTACTTACCTATTAATGCATTGCCCTGGAATGGGCAAATTTGATAGAGTTTATCTTTATAAATATAATTCTTTTGTACGTGTGTATGTCACTGAACTCTTCCTAAACGGCCGGACCGATTTTGATGAATATTTTTGTGTGTCTGAGTGAATACCTGGATGGTTTAGATTCTCAATTGGACCCGGTAGGCGGCGCTGCGATTGAGTTCTACGTTCGGACAGGACAGCGTCTGTCAGGTCCGCTAGTTGTAAATAATATATAAAAAAAAGATTATTATAATAATTATGAAATCATAGCGATGATAAAGCAGCAAGCATTCTCTTTTGTTACCAATATAAAAGTAAAGGGACCTAAAAACAGGAGCGGTGTGGGCCACGTGCGCACTGTTCTTGTGAGTTTACACTTTACTTACACGCATTACACTTTTCTTGCAAAACTGACAACTCTAATACGAATGGAATTCCTATGACGGACTTTTTCATTCTTAACAAAGAAAGACTCAAATTACAGGACAAACTAAGGTCTGCCTTTGTTCCTTCAAATCTTCAAATATCAAAACGAATGAATCCTTGACATTTCAAGTTATCTGTGAGTCAACTTAGCTCACCATAATATCGAAAGTTGAAAAAGGGCGAGGTCATGCGCACGGTGCGACCTGTCAATGTTACTGACAACACTATCCGAGCTAACAGTATAGTCATCAGTCAACACATCAATTGCCGGGATATGGTTGAACCAAACCAGTCGTAGTACTCGACAACCGAGCTTGACTTCTTTCTGCGTACTTCCAGTCGCCGGCGTCACGCGCGCCAGTCACCGTTTAGACGTCCATTCGTACGAGCGTACGGCGCGCGCGCATATAAGCACCGAATTCGAATTTCTAATCGTGACGCAAAAGAGTGTTTTGTGTTGTGCCAATTCGTGACAGTGTACCGATACCATCTATGTTACCAATACAGAATTAGCAATTCAAAAATGACGTGAAGTGACAGATATATGTGATTGTTCAATACTAGTATGGAAGACGTTTACAATTTTATGGTAAGGAAGTATGTTTTTTAATATTATTTTTATAAGTTCGTTGACATTGTTTGTGACTGTATTATATTCGCAATGCAATTTTAATTGCATTAAATTACGCGCTGTGTTATATTAGTCATAATTTTATTTTAAATAATTCATAAATGTAAATAAACCTTTGTCCAAAAGCATTATTAATATTAAATTTAAATTACAAGATTATTTTATAAAAGTAATAGATTTTAAGATACCCAAAAAAGTGCAAAGTTATGCATTAGTGAAATTACTGTAATTAATAATATCGCAAGCGTAATACTTCAGCCAGCATACGTCTTTGAATAACTAACAATCCACTACCAAGCTTTGTTATTAGGTCTACTACATTTCCAAGTAAGTAATTAAATTTGCACACAGCTACACTTCTCTAGTTTCATAATTGTTTTAAAACAAATGTTATTGAAACTGGAATAAGTAGACTGAATCAGCATAAAGGCGTAACCGCGTAACATCGAGAGTCGTCGCACCTCTCGCACATAGCTATTGCCATATGGACTCGATGCATATTAATGTGGACCGCATAACAACTCCTTACCTCCAACAATGTGGTTACGACACTTCCTGGTAAGAAACCTAGCCGGAGGTGCAGGAAACAACACGACAAACGAACCTAACCATTTCATTTCAACTCAAAATCACCTAAACGTGACTTCTAAAAACACTCCCTTGAATGCATAAGTCAATAACTACTCTTTATTCAGGTAAACACAGTTCTAGACGCATATACAAGTGAAATATATGCTTAATCACATTTACATCAAGACTCACAACATTAAGTAATGTTGTAGAAAACAACTTCTCGGCCAAACAAGGACACATATGTTTCCAGACGATTATGACGCTAGTCATACTTGATATTGTTTAATTCCGTCATTAATATTCATTTTACGCCATGGCCTTGCTGATTTAATATTCCCATACTTGACGGTTATAAAAGTTTTGTGTAAAAGATAAAAATACATTAAAGATAGAAACCATAAAATAATTGAAGAATGTCTTCTTACGTAAAGTGGACCTACGAATATACAAAGGTACGGCGAAACTTCGGAAGGCAGCCACTCTTTCAAGTGGTGCCAGCCCGCATGCTAGACTCTATTAATCCAAATGTACATGAACAAAAGATGTACATACTTCGCAATCCCGTGCATCGTGAGGTACAAGCAACAAAGCCAGCATCTGGAAATGAAACGAACACGCCACAATTGAAAACTCACGAGCAAAGCATTAACCATACTGAAGGAGGCTGGCCACGTGAAGTTAATCCTTATAACGAAGACCACGTACAACGACATCGGCGAAGAATTATGCATGAGGATAATTATATATCATCAATATTAAACCTATCATCATCTTTGTTTCACTACGTAGACCAGAATAATGCCATCGAAATGTATCAAACATATTATGATAACATGAAGGCCCAGGAGCCTATAGAGAAATGCAACCTCCGAATTGCCAACGTGTTCCGTGACGAAAATTCCAGACCAATATCATGTGTTAGGTGGACGAATGAAAAGAATCCTAAGCTAGCCGTCGCTTACTGCTTCAGAACATGCATGCCGGAGCCTGAACTAAACAAATCAAACGAGTGTTATTTATGGGATGTACATAGACAAACAGAACCAGTATACAAGCTACGACCTGACTACCCTTGTTGGCAACTAGCGTGTTCTCCCTCAACCCCTGAATTGTTAATATGCGGACTTGAAAAAGGCACTGTTAATGTATTCGATGTGCGTGCAGGCAAAAACGCTGCGTCATCCAGTTCTGTCTACAATTCCCATCGTGAACCAATAACATCATTACTTTACATTCATTCTCGCACTTACTCAGAGTTCTTTACTGGATCTTCCGATGGCCAGTGCTTATGGTGGGATTTACGAAATCTTTCTCAGCCTCTGGATCGATTACCAATGTCAGTCAGGCTTTCGTCGACAGAAATACCAAACTTGAGTAATGCGGAAGGCGTTAGCACTTTAGAATTTGATAGTGGTTTACCTACAAAGTTCCTGTGTGGAACAGAGACCGGTTTAGTTATTAACGGGAACCGTATGGGTAGAAGTCATTCTGATATTTTAGTTTCATACTGGAACGCACACGATGGATCGGTGCAAGCACTAGAAAGAAGTCCTTGTACGTTTAGAATGTTTCTTACGTGTGGAGATTATACAGTTAAAATATGGAGCGAGGAAGTTCGTACTGAACCCATCATCGTAACGATACCTTATAAAAATCAAGTAACAGATGCGGCCTGGGCTCCGTTAAGATTCTCCTGTTATATGTCGGTATGTGCAGGTGGAATGTTTTATTACTGGGACCTACTGCGCAAATACAAAGAACCAGTTGTAACTCTACAACTATCTAAGTATGGACTTACAAGAATGACTCCACATTCTGAGGGTGAGTCGGTTGCCGTTGGAGACTGCAACGGAGCATTGTATTTGCTGCGTTTATCTGAAAGTATGACAATACCGGGGAGTCGTGACAAATTGCTGATGGGAAAAACTTATGAACGTGAAACAAAACGTGAACATATCTTAGACAATCGTTTAAAAGAAATTCGCTTGAAAGCACGAGTTGAGGAAGAAGCGGCCGCCCATGAAGTCCCTGTTGAAGAAACTGATGAAGAAGAGTTGGAACGTGCAGCTGAAGAAAAATATTTTAGAATAGTCGAAGATGAACTCAGGCATATGGAAATAATTCCCGATCAAATGGAATAGCTGTGTAGATTCTTCAGCCATTTAGATAATATTGTTATGTTGTAGCTAATCTTAATGAATTACATCAACCATATCACTTTTTCGTTTCTAGCCGAATATCTAAAAGAAATGACTATTATATACAATATTTTTCAAATCGTCATCTATTTATTTTTAACATTTCCGCCATCATTCATTAAGTAATAACCTAAGTACGAATTAATTATCTATTAATGGAACTACACCTGGTTTAAGAATCAATATAGAAAATTCATTACCTGACGATAAACACGATAAGGTATGTTTAATGTTTATAAAATGTCACAACCTTCGTCTATAACCTTTGTGAAATAACTGATTCACGTATTATTGTAGCAGTACTTACGTACTACAAGCAATGCGACTCCGAGTAGCTTCAGCAAGCCTTGCTAATATTGTTTATCAGAAAATCATTTGGTATCTATTTCTTAAATTCTCAGTCCTCAATGTGAAACTGCCGAAACGATTTCGATGGATTTCGCAGATTTGAAATGCGGAAATAACATACTTCTATCTCTGTAACTTAAAATTACGATGATGAAGATGTCGATGCAACCGCTTGCATACCTATTGATACTATTATATATATATGACATAAAAATTCGAGTAAAATTGAGTTAAAGGCACAGGAAGTTTCGCTAAAAATAACCACATTTGATTAGGCTCTTGGTTCAGAGAATGTTAAAGTTATTTCTATCGGTATCTTAAAAGGTTATGAATTATAGATTCTTAGAATATTTCAGAATATTTAATTTTATATTCATTCAAGTTATAAATAAATACCGAGCAAACAACAAGATTACAAGAGCGACCGTCCCGGATGTTTGGTGCGGTCGAGAAGCCCGCATGTCTCCCGGCAGATCCGGCGAGTCGGCTGCAAGGGCCATGACCGCTAATTTGTACAAAACGACAAATCTAACGTGAGCCGCTAGATTTCAATAGAGATGGGCCGCTGTAAACATGTCTGATGAATTAATAAGAGGGGCGAGGGAGTTCTCATTAGAATGGTGGCGTAAATTACTCGAGGCTCGTGAGTTGCGTGAATACAAAAGTGCGTCACCGGCAACTTTCACCTCGGCGGCTAGGTACTCAATACTGCAGCCACAGTCGCAAGCGCACGCACCGTGTATGCGGTAGCCCCGTTTTCATTCAATGTACTTATTTACTTCTGTTTACTTTACGTATTTACGTGTCTAAAATCATCTTAAATTAATGTAGATGTGTTAATGTATACTAAAAGGCTAGAAGTTTCTTTAAACGGTATAAAATTAACGCGAGTTCAATTAGGTAGAGACTTCTTACAAGTCCACGATGACCTCCATAAAAATATTTTAATATTACAGCAAAATTAGGCACTCGATTTAGCAAACCAGCACCAGTGGTGGTTTAAATAGACCACAGCGTAACAATATGTTAATTACTAATTAGTTAATCCATCAATTACGTAATAAGGAACTTTCAACGTTTAGCTAATCTACACAGTCTAGATTTACGAGGAATGTTCACAGCAAGAACCTCGGACCAATGTAGGTTAATGTCTGCCACTGCAGATGCAATGGTAAACTGTATTATATGCATATCAATTATATCGTACCTGTACATTCTTATATAATAATAATGATAACCAATACTAGTGTAAAGCTAAGGAATTGTTGAATTGATGTTTACGATTGTAAGTACCTATATTTTGCCGATACCGTTATTAAGTCTCATGCAATAGGGGCTAGCTTATTGCCATCTACCGGGCACTATTCCAAACGCTATCAGATCCAGGCTGCAATTGCACATTTTTCTTTTTAGTCCGAGCCGGGATCGATATCGCCTTTGCCCACCCTTGCGATCATTCGTCGTATGTTTTCGTATCTCTATCCATATTGCATAACTAAACGTAACTTATGACCGTCTGATATTCGATTAAAAGCACCAATTATGGAATTTACTTAGCGACGCAAAGTAGATAGGTACTACAGTAAATCTATTATTTACGGATACCAGCGACGATTTGCAGCTTAAATTAAGCATTTAAATGAAGAAAAGTTTGGAACCAAGAACTAACAACATCTTCGTTAAAACCCCTGGTTTCGATCTCTCTCTCTCTCTCTCGTTCCTGTTGTTATGTAATTTGTACCATATTACTAATAAAACCTGTTCCAGCAGTTAAGTTCATAAAGTGCTAATAAGCTTGCCCGAAGGTAACAGATGGCAACACCTAGTATAAACTAAGGGCGCGTTTACATTGGTAGAGTAACTAACTCCAAATCAATATGTTTATTGCATTTATATGCACACAAATTTTACATAAAATATATGGTTCTAGCATAAAATCCGGCAAAGGCGTTACAACACGGCGATAATAACGAGCATTTTATTCGAAACACCATAGTTTGACTGTACTCTAAGCGTTTATCCTAGTACCTACATTCGCAAAAGGGATAGAAACTATACGGGGAAACCTCAGATATAAACGATTTTTGAGATAACTATGCTTTCACTAGCCTAGGCATTTTCAATGTTTTTTAACTATATTGTATTAATTAAATATTATATTTACCTAGTGCATCCATAATAAACTAAAAAACATAATTTATAACTGATAACTCTATATACTTATCCTCTTTCAGTTTTTCTACTAACAGCGTAATTTAAACGCTTTAGACTCGATTTTTAAAAGACCATAGTTAATTTAAGACCATTTTTACACTTTTGTATGGATTTATAAGAGGAATAACTAATATTTATCCAGCTATTGAAAATTCAGCCCTTGGAATAGTAGGTATTAAAGAATGTTGTAAATCTCTTACATTCCTACTATCGTGGGAAAGTACTCTTACTCTACGGTCCGTCTAAACTAGACTACTAAACGCGCCCTAAAGCCGTGCTAGGAACCATTAGTAGCACCTACACTGTTTCATAACCTTTGCTGAGTGAGTCAGACGTGATTATAAGACACAACCAAGTGTAATTACACATCAATAGCACGCAAATGAGACGGCTGTCGTATTTATAGACCACAAAATGTACAAATACAATAAGTAACATATCTATGTGTTGTGAGCTAATTTTTTTTATTTTCTTTAATATATCTTTGCCCCACACGTGGTAATTCCTGTATCGTGGGTGCGTATACAAACACATATATTCACATACACAAATACCCAGACCGGAAACAACTATCTGAGGCCCTAGTAAATCGAAATTGTCCAAAGAAACTTACACTAGGCCCTCTGTAGATCATACAAATAATTGTTTCGTTGGAGTCGATTCTCAACCACTGCACCAATCATGCCGTATTACTTTTAGAGTTCAATAGACACTTTTGAATTACATTTTATTTTATGTTATTGTTAACACAAGTAATTTATGAGTCAAGTCAAATTAATTGAAACCTAAAGGATTCAATTTATGGTAAAGTGATACCAAAGTAAAGCTAAGCTTGAATATTAGCTTTGGAGCAACGTCGTTAAGGGCGAGTGTTTCTTCTACTGCTTTCTCCTTTTCTTACACAAATTTTTTTTCTCCTGTCCCAGTTCTGACCTCCCCTAATCCTGTATTCTAAACTAATATTAATAAGATGTTAGACGAATCTGGTTTAACTGGAAGCCGACGACAACATAGTCGGAAAAAGGCTAGAGAGATGATGATGAAAGACGAATAAATGAAATAATAATAAAAAGCTTATTTCTCCAAAATGGAGTGCAAAGTCCTACAACTTGGTTGCATTAAAAACTATTTAAAACAATCTATTTGGACCTCCTGCCACCTAAAGAATGATCTGTTTTATTTACCTACATAACTAGATGCCTATAAACTCCACGTGTGGTCCTTTTTATATCAATACAAGTTTAATATATGTGAGTGTTACCACTACACTCACACTACTGCACTGGTACACGCTAATACCACATGAAAGGCTCACACGCGATCATGACTTACTTTATAAATAATGTTACATCAACCTTCTTTCACATAACCTGAAATTGCGGTGGCCCTGAACATTTGATTTCGGACTACTAATTTTGACTGCCCCGTTGGTCTAGTGGTCGCAAGCGCAAATGCTGAGCGTGAGGTCCTGAGTTCGATTCCCAGGTCGGGGAAAGTGGTATCAGGTTTTTTATATGGAAATTGTCAGTAGCAGCCCGGAGTCTAGAACTGTGCCCGATAGATGGCAATAGACTTGCTGACCCTATTACATGAGACTCAATAACGGAATCGGCCAAATGTGTAGAATAGTACCCTTCGGGGAACACAGGTGTGATATATGTTACGTTATGTGTAAGACTGCCACCGAGACACAAAAAAATGACAAAAATGTATCTGCTTATGCTGTGATTCAGGCCATTAATTATAGACATAACTATAAATACCAGAGTTCCAGGAAAATATATTCTATCGAGAAGGTATGCGCTGAGACCGAAGAGGTAACTTCACTATACCTAGTGTAAATTAACACTTTACTAAATGTACTTTGCCAAGATCAAACCCCTTTAAATTTACACATAACTAAACTATGTAGTATATAGCTAGTTAAATATTCATATGTCATAACTAATTTATTCAAGATCTTATCATACATTCAACATATCGATCTGGGCAACCAAATTAGAAAGCTGATGATATATGACTATACCACATATTGACGTATAGCGGTCATAATACTCGTACTATCAAAGCAACGGTGACAACCTTGCAAGATAATAAAACCTACACTAAACACGTAGGCGAAACTATAATTGTCACTGAAGTAATGAATTTACAACGAGCCTACAACACATAAATATTGAAACCACGTGGTATGTGGGAGCCCAGAGGTGGTTATCGAATGCCAATGTCAACTGATTCGCAAACCAGTCGTACTGTTTATACCGAGACCGTCTGACCTACATCCTATAATCAAACAATATAATTAAGCCATGGATTTTTTTGCTGAACAGGACATCGTCCGGTCAAATACAGCGAAGTGAGTCACCGACCACCGTATCGTTATAAGGAATTCATTGTGTGTACGTTTTAAAACAAGTTTTTATAATGCATAAAAGGACGCTTATGAGAGCTGACGCGTTGAGTTGAGTTGCGAGTGAACGCGCTTATTATAGCCACTATTGGTATAATTATAGATAAAAAAATATAAAGGAGTTCTATGTTACATGTATGACAGTTTGTCAATTTACAAACATTCTTGTCTCACAAAACGATTGGCTTCCGTCTTAAGAATCACGCAAAAGCAAAGCAGTACCTAATTTAACCTTTAAAATGACCCGAGTGCTATTTTCTAAATTATTATATATTTATATATTTGTCATTATCTCTTAATTTTACAAGATTCAAAAGAAGCTTAGGGTGATAACGCAGCGGTTAAACGCTTGCCTTCCATGCAGGAGGATTAAAAAATCTAATACGTCACGCATACCCGACTTTATCAAATCATGTACGGATCAGAGGGCCAATTCCACTAACTAAACTGCAATTGAAACGATCAAGCCGATCAACGATTTTTTAACGGTTTTCTCATTTAAAACTGTCTAAAAGTCGGTGAACGCTTTATATTTAGTTAGTGGAATCGGGTCTTAGAATTTGAAAAGCTCAAAATTACCTAGGTCTGAAATAATGTAGGTTACGTAAGGTAAACGTTCAACACCAGAGTAAACCGTACAATAAATATAATACTTGAAACAATATCGGCTCAGAAATCATCGTGGAAATGGGTTTTATATGAAAGTTAATACACGCATATGGTAATCTGAACACCAAACAATTTATCGACAATAGAATGTGTAATAATACGTCAGTTGTAGACAAGGAACTGCTTTATTTTTAAACAAACATAGACAAACTAAATACTACATCCTTCCGTAATACAAATAAAAAAAAATGAAACAAGTAACCAAAAATAACAACAATGAATTCACATAAAAAAAAACATAAGTATCATACTCCTTCTGTTAAACAAAAATAAGAATAATGAAATTACTAATCAACTTAACTAAGAACTGTAAAAAGAGCCTATTAAATCACGAGCCCTACGTGCCGCCTCCCTCTGGGCCCTTCCCAGCCTCCCCTGGTGCTCGACCTGCGATCCGTCTACCCGCACTCCTTCCGCCATACCAGTACGACCATCGGCAGCATTACCATCACTTGATCTCTCACATTTTGAGAGAGCAGGCGTGTTTACCGGTTCCCCATGATCCGTTTGTATTTTTTGCAAGTGCCGCCTATTTCGCCTAAAGAGCTTATCAGATGCATCTTTTACAAAATACGATCGTGGTTGCCGCGCTCTCGCATAAACATTCATATTACGGTTGCCTTTAATGTCTTTAACAATAACAGAATCCCCGGGATTCAGCTCAGACATTGGACGAGTGTGCAAGTCGTAATATAATTTATTAGAAACCCTATTCCGAACAATATTTGAGTAATCTCTATTGTTATCCCGTTCAGGCATTAATTTTTTAAAATGAATTGGTAAGCGAGTATTTAACCGGCGGCCCATAAGAAGTTGCGATGGTGAGCTTATATCACCTCTAGGTGTAGCTCGTAAACTGAGTAAACCTAAATAAAAATCTGTACCAGAAGACAAGGATTTTTTTAAAATACTTTTTACCGTCCTTACCCCCCTTTCACTTAATCCATTCGACTGTGGATAATTGGGAGAGCTGGTTGTATGTAAAAATCCCCATTCTTTGCTAAAATTTACAAAATCTCGAGAGGCATACGCTGGACCATTATCAGTGATTAATTCATCTGGTATTCCATGTCGGGCAAATTGCTCCCTCATGGCAGATATTACAGCTTTTGAAGTGATGTTATTTAAAATACTCACTTCAATAAAATTAGAAAAGTAATCAACCAGTATAAGGTAATATTTTTTACCATATTCAAATATGTCCGAAGCTACCTTCAACCAAGGCAAGTGTGGAACTTGATGTGGTATCATAGGCTCGCGCGGAGGTGCCGCGGCGTGCTCAGCACATGCACGACACCGCCGCACAGCGCGCTCAACGTCTCGTGACATACCACACCAAAACATTACATCTCGGGCACGCCGTTTGCAACACTCGATGCCCAAATGCCCCTCGTGTATGCGAGTTACCATTTCATTTCGTAGCTGTTTTGGAATATAGACTAAATTATCCTTAAATATGACACCGTCCAAATATTCTAATGATTCTCTATGTGCCCAATGAGAATGAACTTTGACATCAGCATCGTTCTTATTATCTGGCCAACCATTTTTAATGTATTCTACAAGTACCTTACATTCAGAGTCAACTACTGTGGCCTCCTTAATACTATTTAACTTGCTGTGGCTGAATCTAACATTGGCCAGTAAAAAACACGACTGCTCTTCTACATCTTTAGATACACTGTCAGACATAAGCTCTGGCAAAGCCGCTCGAGATAAAGTATCTGCAATATACATGTATTTTCCAGGTTTATAAATCACCTGGAAATCATAACTTTGAACTCTAAGCATCATTCTTTGCAAACGAGCTGGAACTGCATCCAGAGATTTCTTAAAGAGTGACTCTAGAGGTTTATGATCGGATTCTACAACCACGTCACTTCTACCATAAACATATTGACGAAACCGCTCTAATGCAAAAACTATGGCGAGCATTTCTTTCTCAATTTGAGCATATCTTTTCTGGGTATCTGTCAGAGTAAGAGACGCGAACTCCACCGGACGGTTGTCCTGCAACAAAACAGCCCCTAATGCCGTCGCACTCGCATCTACAGAAATAAGGATAGGTTTTTTACCTGAATAAAATGTCAGTACTGGTGCACTGCATAGCATCTGCTTTAGTTGTGACACTACCTCATCATGTGTCGCATCCCATGTCCAAACGACATTTTTCTTAAGTAAACCTCGAAGCGGGGCTACTATCTCTGAATAATGTGGAATAAATTTTGACAAATAATTGACCATACCCATAAACCTCTCCAGTGAACTCCTATCGACAGGATTGGGCATATTCATAATGGCTTTGACTTTACTTTTATCTACATGCATACCCCTAGCACTGAATGTGTGACCTAGATATACAACCTCCTCAACACACAATTGACATTTCTCCCTATTGAATTTAATACCTACTTCCCGCGCTCTATCCAGCAAGCATTTAAGACGTCTATCATGCTCCTCCTTCGTAGATGCCCATACTATGATGTCATCAATAAATGAATCGACCCCTTCTAAATCTTCTAGAAACTGACGTACCTTGCAATGAAAAACCTCTGAAGCTGAATTAATACCGAAAGGCAATCTTAAAAATTGATATCTACCAAACGGAGTTCCGAAAGTGCATAAGTCAGCACTCGAGTCATCCAGCTCTACCATCCAAAATCCAGATCTGGCATCAAGCTTACTAAAGAAACGCGCACCCACTAGCTTTGTAGCTATATCTGTCAGAGTCGGTAGTGGGTAATGTGAACGACGAATAACACGATTTAGTGGTCGCGGATCAAGACACACTCGTAAGTCACCATCTTTCTTCGGTGCCAACACTATTGCGTTTACCCATGGAGTAGGATGAGTTACTCGTCTAATTACCCCCATCTCCACCATGCCGTTTAAGGTATCCAATAATTTATCCCTCATGCCACACACGATGCGATCTTTTATGAGACTTTCCTCCAACTGTTCAAAATCACATTTTTGACTCAACAACCTTAGCGCAGTCACATATTCATCAATACTCTCACGAGCTTCTTGATCGCGCGTGAAAAACTTGAATCGAGCCATTGTCGTATTTGGTTTTGATGTGAAATGTTCATCAAACTTTTTAATAATTTTCTGGATATCATCGCGATCACTTTCTATACTGAATTTAAAAGTTGAAAATATGTCATACCCCTCTGGCCCAATGAATTAAAAATTATGCACACCGGAAGCTTTGACAAATATGAAAAATTGTTTCTGCCATTTTTGCCACAAGTCAGCCCGAACCGCGGGTCCACCAGTTAATACCAGCTCTGTTGGTGGCCTTGCGTGCTCCATAACTGACAATTTTTATTATATTATATCCTTGGAACAATACTAAATTAAAAGAAATTAATATTTCTTCCGTTTTCCATTTTAAATATAATAAATTTTTATCCCACCGCTGTCACCATGTAATAATACGTCAGTTGTAGACAAGGAACTGCTTTATTTTTAAACAAACATAGACAAACTAAATACTACAGAATGTTATTTATTATGACTGTTTTAAGTCAAAACTTCACATACGAATAAAACTGTTAACTTTATAATATTTATAAAAGCGATCATAACTGTACTGTACTGTACATCATTATAATTGTTATTTATAACTTGTAAGTATTGTTACTGGTTTTAATAAAACCATAAACTGCATTTTAACACCAAACAACTTGATAACCTAGTCATCAAAGTACTTATCATATAATTTACTAAAACGTAGAATATCATCTTCAAAAGCTTTAATAATATAAGAACGCATCGTAAAAATATGAGAGCTATCTAAAACCGGTTAGATATAATGATCATTCACATGAAATCGCTATAGATGTAGTCATTGCGCACATTACATATTTAATACGTCATGTTATAGTGAAAGTTAAAGAGGTTTTGCGTGCATGGAATCTATTTTACGGAGCGTTACTCGAATTAAAAATATAAGCTTCGTATCCATTTATTTTATTGGCATTAGATTTTAAAGTAACGGTTACGATTCAACTGTCTTGTTTTGTTTGGTTTTAACATTACGGCGATGTTACAAAAAAGAAACGAAATCTGTGGTTTTGTGTTACATGAACAAAATTAAAATTCAAGTAACATATAAGTTTGTCACAACAGTGACATCATAGACGGTGTTAAGATGAAGTTAACGTAGTCTTAGAGTTTAGGTAGGCACTAGGTATTTCACTATGCTAAAATTTATAAAATTCTCTATCACATTAAGTGAATTATCTAGAAGTGTAATTTATTTATTTTAAAAATAGTAAATACAGTTCTGTAGACAAAAGTACCTTAACAAAGGACGAATATCTATTAGTACGAATATAAATGGAATATAGTTTTTATTAAGAATCTTATTTTGTTTGTCTTAAGAAATATAATCCTCCTCTACTGAGTGAAGAGCTTTTCATCTTTGCGCCACAGTCCTCTTTCTGCGCTATAACACCTAAATAAATTAGTCGACCCAGACTAAGTATCAGATTTCACTGCTGAACATAAGCCTTTCATAAAATGCGACATAACATATCTACGGTCTTCCTTTTTCCACATACAGACTGAATATGAAAGACAGAGAGCTGGCCGCCTTCTCCAGGTCGTGGGCACTTGCAAGGCATATCCTGTTTTGTAGAATTGAGGTGAAATGGCTCATTAATCACATACTGCATCCAGGTATGAAGAAAAACAAAGAGCCGCTTGTCATTCCGTGAAAGTTGTAAGCACCGACTCGAGAAAATGTTAATACGATGCTCGTAGGCCTCGATGTAGCAACTTATAAGTACTTGTGGCAGATAATTAGGCAAGCGTACAAGGCAATGGTAGTCATTTCTCACCTTTTTACTATTGGCTTGTAGGTTTAGTAGTGCGTGTAGAAATGAAAATATATAGAAGTGCCTTTATTATCATACTGTGCATATTATTCGTAAGACTCCTGTATAGGCACTAAAAACTATAATGGATAATCAAATGGGAGTTGAGACTAATAACATTTCCTGTATTTATCTGTATTTAGAAAGGCAGGAGAGGTAGCCACCTTCATATATTAACATTTTAATTTTATTCCTCAGTAACATCACGATGAGTAGCGGTGTGCGATGACGTGCGCGGCGCTGGTGGCGGTCGCGGTGCTGGTGATGGCGAACGCTGCGTACGCGCAGTTGAGGCCCGCCGACGCACCTCCCGCCATCAACGACACACGTGAGTGAGTCTTGTATTCTTAATTTATCTTTTTAAGACGTTCTCTGCTGGAAACATACATTTACGAAGAAAAAACAATACAGTAGTTTGATGATTGTAGAAACACTCCATTACGGGATGAAAAAATAATTTACAATTAGTTTTCCTGTAAAAACTTATGATCATTTTATGAACGTGCACGGTGCATAGGTACTATCTTGGGGACGTACCGTTGTGTCCAAAATAAATGTACGAAAAACAAGGCATTCATTCTCACGTTACTGCAACGCAGATTTTACGTTAGGAGCATAAGAAACAGCAACCTTCTGAGCACTGAATTTGCAATGACCAATTTAATCGCTAATTGCAGTTGCTAGTAATTTCTGCGTAGTAGCTCTATCATCGTCTCTTGACCCGTTGTTGTCACTTTCAATTTCAACACACAGAAGAATCACATCTCACCGATCGATTGCTAAGTAAAACCTATATTTAAACCTAATATTTTAGCAACTAACACCCACAGTCGCACACATTGCAAGTACATTGCAGGTCTCCTTTTCTGGGTTTAATTTGTGCCTACATGTGTTTATAATTTCTAGACATCCAATTTGTAGACCTGTATAACACCGAAATGAAATATGAATCTTGAGCGAACCTCAATCATTAATCACTCCAGGATCCCTCTATTAATAAACCTAGTAAGTACATATATACCTAAGTACTAATGACTTACCTAGTTTTGAATGTCGGTAATGGATATGTGGACAAAAATAAACATAGGAACAGCCGATTTCACCGTTTAACTAGTAATTACTTAAAATTTCAATTATCGAATTAAACATGACTACTTAACGCTTTTTACGAAATTATTAACGTGACACGCGACGTGCTGGAAAACAAAAAAACATATACTTAATTACTTTCTTGTTTTTTTACATAATTTAGCGTTTATTTCGCTTAAAAATACAGCTTAATGATAGATCAACCTATTTTTTCAGTACTTATAGAATTAAATGTTGGAAAAATAGTAGACTTTGGGTACTATGGAGTCATTCGCGAAATCAATCAATCACAGAACCTTGGAGGTTGCTATTCTGTTTTCTTTATCACAATTTGTTATACATTTTAATAGTATTTCTGGAGACACTAGACAGGTTTAGAAATAATTATATATTAAATAAATGATATATAACTAGAATATTTAGTTTTAATTCCGCTAAATTACTGCAAGTTTGGGTGCATGCACAGCACCGCCCTCCCGCCCGCAAATATATGCACATGCAGAAGATGCGATAGAAATAATGTAACATGCAACCAAACCGATCCTCTAGGATTTGAGGATGCTGTGCATGCACCCAAAACTTGCAGTAGTTTAGCGGAATTAAAACTAAATATTCTAGTTGTATATCTTATATATCATGGATTTCCGCAAAGTAACGCCTGATTCCATTAATTATATATTAAACATCATCCACCTTATGCATTCATTATTTTGATAGGTAGTATTTTTCAAAAAGATATGAAACATGGGAAAATGGTGTACGTAAGCAAAGCAATGTTTTTAAAACATAACGACACAGAAATGACAACATTTCAATTTATATATAGAGAACTGGAAGACATTAACTTAACTTTCTAAACATTGTGATGTAAATAGTCGATGAGAACTGAAACACAACAAGAAATAAACAAGATTTCTATTTTCTATCGAACAAACAGACAAAGTGCAACTAATGTCAGTGTTCTCATATAATTTCACGCCACTTATATTTGTCTAGCTGGCCCGCAGCTCCGCACACATGAAAAGTTTTCCCGGATATAAGTACCCTCTTATGTCTGTGAAGGATGCATTGTACTTGTATCCCAAATTTCATACGTATCCATACAAATATTGTGCTACTAACTGGCTCTTTGATACTGTGGAGGAACGAGGTATAGTGTTCCTCCATTGAAAAGAGAGGATCCTCCGAACAGGCAAGTTGGTTAGCCTGGCGGGCCGAAGCCCGACGGTTGATGTCGGACATTCGTATATGTGTTAGAATCGTTGTAAACTCTTATAGTGCGATTCAGAGTATTCTGTTGTCGCTTCACTCCGATAGATGGCGCTTTACTTTTTGCTATGTTGCGACGATAGTCGCTACAATACTGAGTATGTAAAATAGACCTCATCGATATCTATGATCACGACCTTAAAAAGTAATTAACTTCTAGCACGGGCCCTTATATGGATCGATAGTCACATCAGAAGCAATATAGTTTGCCGGACGAATTATAGAAGAGCTTCGGTCTGTATTTACGTATTATCGTAGTATCGATTTCCTTCGAAGATTTTTGTCTAATAATAAATATTTATAGGTCAAAGTTTTATTGAATAAAGTAAAAATGAACAATCGGCCAGTTGCGTGTAGGTTCAATAAAGCCTATAAAAAGTGATTATAATCAGCAGAATAAATACAATGACGAATTTCATTCCAAAATAAATAAACAAGATGTACCTACTGCGAATTGTTATAACCAATCATTTGATAGATTGTGACAAATGGCCTTGTTTTAATCTAAAGTATGAACTGCTGAAAAATTAAACCGGTTAATTAATTGTTTGAAACACGATTATCGTCTTTGATGGATTCTTCTTTTATGCCAGCTATATAGGTATTATTACAAAAAATAAATTCGAAGTTTGCTATTGTTCGACTTTCGTTAGGTTTGAATTCATTACTTTCAATTTGGATACCTTGGTGTTATGCACTTCTTCAAATATTATTGCACCTCTTAGTCCTCACGAGAGTGAAACATGTAATCTAAACTTTCTTCGTCGACGTTTCATCAGTGGTAAGTGCTACTTTTTATCTACTTAGTTTCTACCATCCAGGTGCCAACGTCGTTATACCTACCCAACTAAACACCTAATATAATTCGACCACCAAAATGATCATCGCTAGAAATATCCTATCATGCATCGCAGTGTACAGAAGCCACAATGTGCACGTAATGCTGAACGTACAGTAAACAAAACACGGTAATATGTCTACTCGTCCGGCCGGTCCCGTTAATTGAACAGCGAACTAATCGCATATTGCGCGCGCTTTCCTTTTAGAAAGTATCGAAATACGATACAAATCACTCAACTTGAATATAAATTGATTTTCAAAGTCATTGCTTCTGAAATAGGAAAATTAAGTGAACGTGTACTTTCGTTAAGCAGAGCTCTAACTTAATGCCAACAGCGTCTCAAAAGCTTGACATTTAGACGCCAGCGACCTTAATATTTCATTTGTTTGAAAGCAAGCGGTAAACTTTTTTTATGTTAAGTATACTATATTTTATGTAAACGCTCGTAAACTCATTTTAATATGCAAATTAATGCACTTTTAAGGCTTTAACTTTTCCAATGTTCCCAAAACCATATTGCATTCTTACATAAGTTCCGCGTTATTTGCTTGATTTTGAGGTTTTGACCGCCTATCGATATGAAATTATGGACATTAATGACTTATGGTACCTACTACCAAGTAGGAGAGGTGAAATTTACATTCACCAGTCTGCATTTGTATCGAGTAATCGAATAAACGTCGTGCATCGCCATGAATACATTAAGCCCAAACATGGTACCTACCATTTATTAGCATAGAAATTCGAAATATTCCAATGACCGTCCAATTACGTCTTCGGTTGTGAGAACAAGAAACCAAAGTTTAAAAATGAACAAACTCGTTATTATATTGTATTCTACGTTAAACACACCAAGCCCAGCAAGCAAGAAAATTAGACCATAAGACTTTGAAAACTAATCATGGATCCAATTTCAGTGCAGTATACCGAAATGGTGAAGCTAAATTCAGGCTAATGTTCCTCGCATTTCATTCCCATTGGCATATAAGTGAGGTGAGGGCCACACGAACACGATTGATGTTTTGGTTGAACAAGTTAATGTATCAACATTATGATTTAACAGTAGAGCAGTCTGCTCAACCGACAAAACATAATGCACTTCAAAACACACGATCAATACTGACATTGATAAAATTCTATTTTTCACTTGCCACTCGTTCGTCTACTCGGTTTCTTAGCATTGGAATTACATTTTTAAATTACAGCTACCGTAAAAAAATCTTCATCTTGGAGTCAAGTTTTTCAAGAAACACCGTCCTTCTTTTATTTTAGATTTATTTCTCAAACTAATTTTTTCGAAAAATTCTAACCAAATGCATTGTTTCGAAACTATGTGATTCAGTTGTAAATATTGATAAAACTATAAGAACCGATCAGAACTAAATTTTATAACTGATATATCTTTGCATAAAATTTGATCTGGCATGTTAAAATCCCATAATGTTCGATTGGCTTTCAAGACACCTACATAGAAACATGAGTACAAAGACGCCTTTATCACACTCAATTCACACTATAATCAGGACGTGCCTTTCATATTCGTATATCAACTGCCGTCGGTAATGATGCTTGTCTATCTATGTAACGAGGTTTGCACTAGAAATCAGCCTTTTGTTGTCTATTGAAAAGGACCTTACGGTCTAAAGAATAAGTCCTCGTGCAACAATAACGGTATAGCCCATCTCACACATGCATATCGTCTGTCCAAATCTTGATAGTCGCCGATATGACGGCCCATGTGCATTTGAGTGAAGTTTGGAAAAACTGACTGAACTTACATACAATACCATTTTACAAACCGCTGGGTATACATTTGTACAACAACAATAACGTCCTTAACACTTCTCGTTTATCAACGACACGGTTTACTAGTGTATAATTTATTGCGGTTCATCAAAGTAATAAAATCGTATATGTATGTACCTATTCATGTATGATTTTGAATAAACATTCAATTTCGTTTTCAGGCTGTGGTACAGAATGTGTGCGCTGCGCGGCGGACGGTTGCGTGAAATGTGCACGGCTGCTAGTTTGGCCAGGTGGCACCTGCGCGCACGACTGTCCTTCGGGCAGCCGCGAAGCCTGGGCACATGACGATCATCTCATGGGCCGGGTGTGCTACCCGGCGCAGACTTATAACGAGGTTAGTAATCACTATCCATTGCATAGCTGCGCAACCACACTCGTACAGGAGCACTGTCACGCATTCCATTACAAGCAGATTTTCATAGCAAAGTCAACGCAACTACGCGCGTAGGCGTGCGGCTACGAGCGTAGATGCGCGGCTACGTGCCTTGAATGTATAAGTCGTATCTGCCGCACGGCAACGCACATAGCTGCAACGACTAGCAAACGGAAAAATCGCCGCATTTGAAGACTTCTTATTTCAATTATTTTCGTACCTTCTCGCTATATATTAACGAATACCACTAAAACAATAAAAATGAATCAGATGTCAAAAATGTTCAAATATTATTTTACTACATTTTATAGAAGCTCTTATTGTATAGTACACTATAGTAACAATTAGGAGGAAAGATCTCAAAGTGTATAATAATTATGATTGATAACAATTCCTGTTATAAAAGTTAAAAAAATAAATGATCATTTAACATCCCAAGTTTACTAAATAATTTGATACACGCGTTTAACTTTGAACTAACAATGTTTGATTCATGGTTACGGTAGACGGTCACATAAATCAGCAATGAAAATATATTTATAAACATGAATATTACACATCAATATAATGATATATTAGCCTAATATCTCAAACGCCAGAACATTAAGGTTCAACGTCTTATAGATTAAAACACTGTGATGCAACGACTTTGATGCGCGATACAGATGTGGAAGGTACTTACATTTTATGTAGAGTTTATGTTATCTTAATCATTTAAAGTGGTAAATCTGGTATGATTCTGCACTCAAGAGTTTTATGAGAGCCGAAACAAACGGCGGCGGTCACTCAGGCACACCCGACTTTTAATACACTTTTCTTTTATTCCTATTTATAAGTTAAAAGAAAAAAGACTTCCTAATTGCTCTACTGGTTTGCAAGCGCGATTGCTGAGCATGAGGTCTTGGGTTCGATTCCCGGGTCGGACAAAGTGTTATTGTGTTTTTCTGTATAGAAATTCTCTATAAAACATCAGTAGTTATTTATTATGTATTTTATTATTATATATTTTAATACAACAGTTATACCGTCGTCTATCTATTATAGCAGGTGCTATTAGGTACATTACGTCGCAGTGACGACAATCCGATTGAAAATAACCAATTGTTAAGCCTGGCGCACACCAAACACAATTGCGATTATATTTACGTTAAAACTCGTTTTGGTAATTCTCGATGTTAAGTTACACTAAAATCAAACATTTTTGAAACCAAAGAACGCACAGTATGGTGTAATGGGTATCATCACACCGTCACTGCTTTTTGCTTCCGATAAATGTCAGTCACCGATTACTAGAAAATACTAAAAGTTATGTATACGCTGTTTAAAGGTGCATCTACACAGACGGTACTTTTTGTGGAGCGAGCAACATTTGCAAATGTTTGTGAGCAACTACGAAACATGGTAAGTATATACATGCTACAGAAAGATACTTAATTATATCATGATACAAAATGTTGGTAAATGTTGGTAATATTGCAAATTGTTGGTGGAAAAGTATCTTCGGTGTGGATGCACCTTAAAAGGCGGCAGTCAGCCGAGACAATCATAGCAGACGTTTCCAATTCATTTCGCATTCACATCGTAGCATTGTTACGGGGGTAAAGACAAGAACGAATAAAAATAGGTAATGCATTATTTTGAGTCAGTTAAACCGAATATCCCTTAATTGGCCCTGTCTGCAATCACTGCTCACCGATCTAACTGTATTTAATTCTTGAGGCAGTTTCATTTGAACTCTTTGTTAGTAAAGTTTTAAGTTTGGTTGGTACATATTAATGATTTTGCTACTCTATGGTCCTGCTGGAGACTTGCTTCCCAATTATAATATATGCAAACTTAATACCCAGCTAATGGCAGTGAGGGATCAGCGTAGACAAACGGCGGCATCTAACATGTTTTATGTCGATGTCGTGCTCACGATTTTTGCTCGAATCGACGTTTAATAAAGTAATAAATTTTATCAAGTACTTGACTATTGTTAAACTGTTTTTAATGAGCTCCTTATTACTAAATGCCACCATAAATATAAGTAGTGGCAAAAGTAAACGGATCTAACGGTGAAAATTACCTAAAAAGCTCCGCTAGCTCTATTAGGCTAATGCTGTCCAATAAGAGCTTTGTTTATATTGAAACATATCATCCTTTAATTTAAACTGTCTTTGCTGAATGTAAACGCTCTATCTTCTTTGGTCCATCACCATATCATGGTGAAAAGTCAGGAATAGTTTTAGCGAGGCTGACAGTCCAGGGGCTAAAATTGACTTTTTATTCATTATATTCATAGAAGTCACGAATAGGTTACTGGTAACCAGTGAATCAACAGTTATATAATGCATTGATCGTAATTTACGTCGATATGTGATATCAGGTGATAGTGGGTGGTGCGTGCGGGGTGGCCGCTTGCATTGCGTTGGTAGCAGCCGGAGCGGCTTACGCGCGGTGTCGCAGCAAGGCGCGTGCGCAGCCGCAGCCGCTGCCACAGCGAACTCACCACGACGACGACACGCGACTTCGGGAGTTTCACAAACAATTGGACTGCTTGCGAGTAAGTATGCTTAAATGAATGTGCCACTACTCGTAAATCTGCTACTAATAAGGCAAGCTTTTTTGCAAATACCGAGTAAATTAGGTACGCTTCATGTCTACCTCTACTCAGTCGTGACTAGATATCAGTATTTTAGACAGAGCAACAGCAATTTCTCGAGTCGACCGACTTTCGTAAACGAATTTTTGTAGATAATTTCTATCTATCTGTATCTGGTGCACAGTAATAGAGTTTTTGTACTTAGGGATAACTAACCCTAACCTGTTGTAACAATTATACACAAACAAGAGAAATTACAACTAAAATAATGAGATACTCTCAGGGCAGGTGGACTGATGTTTATATTTTTCTGATATCGCAAAGTACAGGTGGACATCTAAATTCGTTAGTCATCATTTACATACGATATCCAATGCGTGGGTGACAGATTTATTTTATATGGGTATTCAGTTTTAAAACTCTAAGCATAAAAAAGAGAAAAACATAATGTAAGAAGAGCATTTTTTTACTTTTGTTTTTTATCCTACTAATATTATAAATGTCAAAATTTTTGAGGATGGATGGATAGATGGATGGATGGATGGATCTCTGTTATTCTTTCACGCCAGAAAAGCTGAACGGATCTGGATGAAATTTGGCACAGAGATAGGTTATAGTCTGGATACTTTTTTGTTATATTTTTTCTCTCGGGAAAATATACGAGTTCGTAAACCACGCGGGCGAAGCCGCAGGCGGAAGCTAGTATATAATATATGAAATACTATGAGAAATCTCCCATTGATTTCAATTAGGCAATCAACACCTTGATAAAGACGGTAAACCATGTCGAAAATCCGATGTGTGAGCTACTGAATTAATGAATTGCATAATCAAATCACATAAACCCAAACTATAATAAAAAAATGAATGAACCTAGTTAGCTAAAGTGTTAAGAAATCAAAGAGATTTATTAACACCCACACCACAATCACACGACATGTCATAATAATTGCCTACTTTTCTTCCAACATTTCATAATTCACTCCACTTGGGATTACCTAAGCAAGCAACTGATAATATTATTGTAAACATTCCAGCCCCACGCGTACACGTTGCTAGCCATACTGAATCACACGAGACACCAAGTGCGGGAGCTTTATCAGCTTGGCAACAATGATGCGGCAATGGCTTACAGGTATGTTAGCTTTTATGGATTTTTTACGAGTTTGCAACAAAACTTTGCATTTTGAAACTGTTCGAGTTATAATATAGATTAGGTTTGATCCCCGCACGGAACAAATATTTGTATGATCTACACATAGTTGTTTCGGGTCTGGTTGTGTGTGCATGTGACATGTATGTTTGTAAACTGTACCCACGATATAGGAGAAATCCTAGTGTAGGGCAATGTTTAATCAATAAATAAAAAAATAAGAAATATCTACCCTGTATTTAGTTAGTGACAGTGTTGCAGATCCTACCTTACAGGAATCCTAGGGGTAGAATATAAGCTGTCCCATCTGTCATCTCCATTTAAGAATAAATATAAGCCCACAATAACGATTTTTTAAATGTAGTTTAATGTTTACTTCTCATAATAAAAAATTTTAAACAACAACAAAGCATCATGAATGTACTCCCTGAAAGCATTGATTCCTTTAATTAATTAGAAAAGCAAATTATGAATTTCTGTAATTCTCCCGTTTGTGTTTGTGTTTTTAATAACGGTGACTCCATGGCCTTTTTTACCCTACATTTCTATCCTAGTGCCGAGGGAATTTTACCTTACTTTTTTTACCAATAAACCAAAGAACCAACACCGGTTGCAAAAGCGCTATAATAACATAGCAAGCGAGTCTGTTGACAGGGCTACCAACCAAACCTACAAAAAACACATTCCAAACAAATGCCTCAACGCTGTAGCACATTGTTTATTTACGTTAGCTACTCGAGATAGTGGGTCTAATATTAGCTTCTGTTACAGTTGTATCATGAGCGATTTAGCCAAGCTGCTCATATTGTTGAACAAGCAGCAGGTGCCCGTTGTGCCAGATGAGTGGCCGAGACTCGCTAGTTGGGCTGAAAGGTATTTTTTTTATATTTATACATATATTTCGTTATGCATTAGGTATGCTGGGTGGTTTTATTATTTTGTAATATGTGGAATTTTTTATTGTTTCAGAATCTTAAAGCGCTACAGCCGCACGAGTACGGGACCGCAACAAGAAGGCCAACTAGTTAATATCCTCCCCGCCCCACCGAGC
Source organism: Shargacucullia verbasci (assembly GCA_947562105.1). Lineage (NCBI taxonomy): Eukaryota > Metazoa > Arthropoda > Insecta > Lepidoptera > Noctuidae > Shargacucullia > Shargacucullia verbasci. The sequence goes on along the minus strand of OX387289.1, from coordinate 7,456,019 downwards.
CAAGGCTCTGACTCAGAGACTACCCAGCAATCCTTCTCAACATTCAAACCTCCCTCGTATTCCCCTACGTCATATGATAGCAATATCATAGGCAAGGAGATGGAGTGCGAATGGAGTGACGTAGGTTGCAGACCGCCGAGCTACTCGCAAGTAGAGAGAGAAAGAGAAACTATCGTCCTCTCCGACCCCTGGGAGAGAAGACCGATTGTTAGGAGAGAAAGCGTCTGGTTAGAAGATGAATTCTTCGAAATGACGAGGCGGCCCCAAGACGAACTAACCACTGAACTATAATCGTGTAATATTAATTTTAAAAGCATTTGGTTCACCATTCCAAGTCTGACAAGTACAAAATACAAGATTTACTAATATTTAGATAATAATATTTGTATGTTTGTAGTGGTGCTTTCAACCTTGTAAATAAGTACCTAATATTTACCCTGCTCTTCTACTCTTATAGCTCTAAAGCTATGACCAAACATCCCGAAGCATGGCCCGAATGCCTCATTTCAATAACTCGCACTGGGCTTTTTTAGTGTAAGCCTACTGCTTACACTAAAAAAGCCCAGTGCGAGTACATTTTAAAGACTAGAAATTTTGAAAAGTCTTTCCTTTGCTAAAAGTGGGTCGACTATCGCTTTTTACAACCCCTGTAGTTCTAGTGTAAGTTATATAGTTAGTTAACGTTACTAAATACTGTGTTTGGGTATTTCTACAAACAAGTACTTATTCATAATAAAGTTTATTTAACTTCACTAGACCATATTGTTTTAAAGGTTTCTGAGGTAAGTACCTATGCGCAAACATTCGTGATGCATGGCTCGCAATACTTGGAAATGGCTTTAGCTACTCTTATTAAACTGTATAGTGTATTAAAGAATATTCTTTTTATTTTAAAACAATAATTAATTATATTTCGTTAAAATCGTTGCTAAAGCAAAACAAAAAAAAAAGTATGTAAAAAAAATCACTTGTAATCTGAACAGAATATACTAAATAAAAATAAATTAAGCAATAATAATATAGTACTATGTTTTAAGGAGATATGCAGAAATAAAATATTATTTTAGACACTTGAAAACCAAAGTAGAATGTATAATAGTTATCTAGTCTAAAGAATAAATTACTTTCGAAATGTTTTAAAATACTTACAATTCTTCATAAACTTGTTGATTAATGCAGGTATCTTATAGGTACCTAAGGTAATTAATGTATTTGTAAACAGCAATAAAATTATTTATTTCGTTCACCTGTTCAAACTTAATGGGTAAGTATCTACCTTCCAAATAAATACAACCACGAAAAACGGTATTAAGTATCATCTTTACCCGCCAGAACCTTATCGATAACTCGAATTTATACATTATAGTCCAGTCAAATTAGCGAGCAACCCCTCTTTTATGCTAAAGTTACTGGACTACTATGTATGAACTAGGTACGTACTTTACCATGTAAATCGATCAAGACGTAATTTTGGCATAGGCAAGATAGGAACTCCCTTCTGTCTGAAACTTTTTGTAAAATTAAGGTCGCATGTCATAATCTGCCAACATGTAAATAATATACCTAATAACAAATCAATTACTAAATAAGATTATGTGCCTAATAATGCTATACAAACAACGAAAATACCTATTTGTTAAATTAGTTTAAAATACTTTTATGATTGTTAAATTAATAAAGATGAATATATTCTTGTTTACGATTTATTTTTATAACACTTTTGCATCGAACCATAACCAAACTTATCCAATATGCATATCGAATTTCAGGTGAAGTTGACTTGCAAAACAATTTTCTTCAAGCGATAAGAAACTAAAATATTTTATATAAGTTTGATAATGTGCTAAGGTTTAGTCATGTTCTACAATTGGACATACATAGATACACTATTTTATTTTTGCTCGTTCTAGGTGGACGATTCAGAGGCTCTAGTGAAGTTTCTTTTGACAAATAACTTAAACTAGGGCTAAAGAAACTCACGAGTCGATTCAAATATTTTACATCCTATCGCAAATATCCTATCGCATTCCACAGCCAACATTGCAATCAAAAGTTGAGGATTCGCATTCCCTCGATACTCTATTATTCTTTTTGCACTGCAACTGTTACATAGCTTTATTGTAGGTATTTAAATCAGGCTAATTAAACTAGTATTAATATCTAGTTCTATTCTATATATCTATATTAATACTTAAAAAAACCGTTATTGACAGCAGAGGCAGATTTTCCGCTCCACGGATTTCTTTTCCTTGCTGGGTGAGTACCACCGTGCTTCCCTTTTTCGATATTCCAATATCTACATACATATAAGTAGGTAAATAACTCAAGCGTAAACATCTGATAAGTAGCTACACTGACTGCAATCTATTTTGGATTGATTTTGGGATTTAACTCAAGTTCTAGTTTTTCATTAAGTAAGTTTATATACAAAATCAATAACGCTCGATTTGAAATACCTACAATAAAGCGATAGCAGCTTCATAAGTACGCTCCTTATCTTGAATGATGGGATGAGGATATCAGTTAATGTCGTAATGGTAAGGTATGATCCATTAAACAGCGCAATACCTACCTACTGATGCCAAATAGAACTAAAAGTAGGTATACCAATCAGAATGTCTTTAATATGTATATTCGTATTCATTTGCTCTGAAGTCTTTGTAGTATTATAACATAATCTATAAATCATCTAAATATAATGAAAATGAGGTACATTGTTATTTATTAATAAGAAGTTGATGATACTTATTTTTTTATTATTGAAATGTTATGTGTGGTAGTAGTTATTACAGAATTATTTGAATAACGTTATTGTGTTTAACTGTAATCAAAATCAGTAGAACAGCTGCAATTATACACCTAACAGACACCTAACAGATGTGGCTACGGCTAGATTAGTATATTTTGCCTACTTCCACAATATCATGTCCTACGGTGTTTTACTGTGGGGATCGGCTGCTGATGTTGATACAATTTTCATATTACAAAAAAGAGCAGTCAGAGCTATTTAAAATCTAGGTTCTCGTGTGTTGCTCCGTGAACTATTTAAGGAAATTACAATACTATACTTACCCTGCCGGCCCTTTATATCTTCCAGAACATTATGTACGTCCGTAAGAATATAACCAGCAAGATAAGTGACATGCATAATTTGAATACTAGAAATAAAAAGAAACTTACAGTCCCCGGTTTTAGACTCAGCAAGACTGGAAAATCATTTATGGGTAACTGTGTTAGGTTCTATAATAAAATTCCTGATAGCCTAACAAATTTACCAGATAATAAGTTCAAACCACTAATAAAACGCATTTTGATGTCCAGAGCTTATTATAGTATAAATCAGTATATTGAGGATAGAAATGTCTGGCATACGATTCCATCGTGCACATAGCGACCCACTGGCACTTTAATTAATTGTTTATAAAAAAATAAATTTTTGTTGTAAAAAATTAACGAATGTACCAAATGTGTTTTTCTTTTTTCTGTTGTGACATTGTATTCATTTAATTATTCTATTTTTATTTTTTTATACATTTTGACATGTTTGATTATACACTTGATCTACAATGTTTTATTAACGGGATTGTCATCCATCGTGAGACCGTATTGGTACTTGTTTTAAATAGTGATAAAATAACTTATAATTTGTTATTATGTGAGAACCGTGTAGCCATAATTATATATTAATAGACATGATAGCTGTCTGGCGGTTTGAGCTTGTCATGCTCACTCAAATGTCCTGCTGATGGTGGCGGTGTGTGTCGGGTCATTTGGTTCCCTGCAACATGGTTGAGCTGAGTGACGCTGACACATACGTCATACTCGTGAACGGGTGCTGTCTGCTGGGACTGGTCAGCTCATAGCCGTCATGGCAGTACTGTCAGAAATTTTCAGTTATCAGTTTGTTTCATGTTTGTTTAGTCTAGACCTAGCACTACATTTTCCTCACATAATTTTGAGGAAATAATGTATTTATCAATATATTGAATGTTAAATAATCAGAATTTAAAAGAGCGTAGCCCGTTCTTCTCCATAGGAAAACAACACTTTGGAACGTGGCAACTAGAGTCTGACTATTCATAAGTGCCTTTAATTGGTCTACATGAATATTTATTTTTTATTTTTATTCGCAACATGGCACAAAGTAAAGCGCCATCTATCGGTGTGAAGCTACAACCATAAACCCTGAATCGTACTATGAAAGTTTACAACGATTCTTACACATATACGAATGTCCGATAGCAATCGTCGGGCTTCGGCTCGCCAGGCTAACCATCTTGCCTGGTCGAAGGATTCTCCTTTTTCAATGGAGGAACACCTTACCCGCGTTTCTCCATAATAAGATGAGTAGTAGATGAATTTCATATTTGATGTCACAATCTTCCATTATCAGTCACAAAATTTAATAGTAGTCATACGCTTCGCCGGACACAGACTGATTGAACGCTTTGGTGTGAACATAGACTTAGAATTTCGCTATGGGTGTGAATGACTTTTGCACGCATGTAAATCGCGGCCGCGGCCGCCACCTAGCACACAGATTGGACGCGTCGGTTTGGCCCGACCTTTACTTCAGTATCGATATGGTAATGTTGGTAGTAATGAACTTAGTGCAGAACTGTAAGCGAAATTCTAAGTCTATGGCAGAACTGCAGAACTGTCCGTCATGTCAATTTAGTTCCGTCAAAAATCAAGAAAAGTAGGGTCTCTATTGTTGTTTCTTTAAATTCAGTTGTAATAAATTATTATAAATGGTATTTTTCAAGTCGGTTCAGTGAATTTTGTGTGGAAATCCGTGTTATCTACAACATCAGGTGCAATGGATAAATCAATTACAGGAAATGTAGCGCAAATGTATACATAACGGTACAATTCTGTTTCTGTTAGACCGCAATAAATTATTATTATAAAAAGGTAGGTGTCTAAATAGAATGTTCACGCATATGATTATATAAGGTGACCTTTTGCCACTGATATTATAATTCAGCTCTGAACTAAGGGGTTATGGAGTGATTCTAAAATGATATTTCATAACAAGTAACTTGTTGACATACAGCTGATCAAACATTCTTTGTTCAAAAGATTGAACCTCTTATCAGTTATGGAAATAATGTTTCGTTTTCAGATGTCTTTAAATACACTCAAGTTTTGATTTCACTGAAATCATTCAATAACAATCGGACATCAATAAGACAAATGGTGAGTAGTTACTGCTAGTCAGCCACGTAAATCCGATAAATTACCATTGAATATTATATAGCAGTTCCATTAATAAGTAATTAAAATATAAATTTAAATCATTAGTATTTATGTAATATACTGCTCTAATATCATTAGATTATTGATGATTCCAAATATTGAATGAATAGGTATGGTATGCCATTTCAATTTACTGTAGTATTATTTATTATGCATAGGTATTTAAATATTTAAAATAAAAGCACTGATATACCCTACCATATTGGGATACAATAAATTTATTTTCATTATATTTAATCAAACATTTTGTAATTGAATTTGAACTTTTTTGATATTTAATGTAGACAATGTTCTTATAATTTATTATAAAGTTTTATGACTTAATTGAATATATATTCTCTTAAGATTTTCAGGTAAACTTTCTATGAAAAAACTTAATAATAACAGTTTAGGTAAAACAAGTTTATTTGTAAATTATGAATATGTAATTCTAGTTCATATGCACAGTATTACTCTCTTAATTATCAGAAATTAAGGCAAAATCAATAAAGAACAAAACTCGTTATTTCTGTTAAATTTTCAGCTTTCGAGTACAATCGGAGTAAAATTATTTGAGACAACTTATCCTGATCACTCTGTCCATCATGAAGCAATTAGCAGCATGGTAAGTGAATGCAATTTATTTTATTATTTTCATGTGGCCATGCCATTGCCTCTTCCTTGCCAGGTATAAGAACACTTTTATTTTATTACTTCAACTGCATTTGATTGAAAATTATTCAATTATTAACACAACAAAAAAAAACAGCGAAATTGGGCAATCAAGTGCTGACCGTTCATACAAGCAGCAATTGATATTTATTTATATAGATGTAACAACATCATTATTATTTTATTGTGTGTATATTTAATTCAGATAGTAGCAAAAACAATGAATAAAAAAATATTTACATAAAAATAAACAAGATAAAATGAACACATGGCAATAATAAACCTGTTTTTTTTTTTTCTTGATGAGTATCCTCATAGACTACCTTGCACCTTTAGTAGACAAACCGGTGTGCCAGACTCTTACCGGCTAATAATATCACAGTGCACACAGTCCACTTCAGGAACAGATGATGGGCCTCTAAAACTAAGAATTGCCAAAGCCCAGGGCATTAATATACCTTAGAAATGGAGGCAACAAAATTAAAATCAGTAACCTAAACAGTAATTTATTCTGTGGGAAACTTAAACCTTTAATTAAAATCGGTAAAAGAATCTGTGCTTCTATTTTTCGTAACAGGTATCAGAAGAAAATAAGTTCGTACGACAAAGAGGAATGGGAGACAATGGTAGAACAGCTACTGATGCGCGGCACCTATCGCCGCCGCATCGTGGACTTCTCCTCGCATGCCCGCTCCTACCTCATCGACGTTGACTTAGTCAGAGGTATTCCTTGATTTTTTCCTAAAAATACCGAAATAACAATAAAATGTGATGTCTCAACTGCCATGAAACTTTTTAATTTTTATTTGTTTTTCCTTGATACAAGCGTGATCTAATTTCTATATCAAAATAAAGGATAAACCATAGATATCGAATCGAAATATGATCGCTTTTTGGGCAGCATTTGAAACCAATTAAATAGTAAGATTGATTGGATTGATAAAACCTTGACAAAAATAATACACAATTATGTAGGTAATGCGAAACATATTGAAGCAGTATTCTCATTTTACTTTATTATTGAATAGCCACAAAGCACGTTAACCCCCAAACTTAAGACTACTAAGTTGAACTCTTGTTTTAAATCAGGATCATCGTTTCCAAAAGCGAAGCCCACGCTGAGTATACGTCGAGTGATATGGTACGCTCTAGTCAGACTATTGTTCCTACCCGCGCTGTACCAGTGGTGGGCTCAGCAGACCTCGCCAGCATGTGCCAAGTTCCTCCTCACATTGTGGCTCATGCAAGTCCTCAACATCACTATATACTTCATGACACCCGACATTGTAGACATCGACGTAAGTTGCCATTAATCACTTTTATCTCTTTTGCTTAGATGAAAAGTTCAATTTTAATTGTATTTAGTTTAGGTATAGTTGCACTTTACTAAGGCTATCGACAATGCTAATGTGGTTGTAATACACAATGACTAGTAGCTAAAATTATCTAGAATTACAATACAAATAAGGTGCACACTTCTTATACACGACTACTATCGCAAACACATTCTATACGAATATATCATAATGTTTTCTCTGAAGGAAGTGCAAGTGAGGCTATAGCAGTCTGCATTGCAATTTATTAATCCGAACTTATGTACAATGGTACCCGTGCATTGCTCGCGTAAAATAAATATGTTTTTTGTTTTTTCAGCCAAATTGTTGGTTAGTTCCACTTGGTATAATGTTGGTACTAAGTGTGGTACACTCACAGATAGTCAGCACCACTGAAATGGAGCTCGCTAGAGTACGACCTCGCGCCACCTACCGCCGCAAGTTGCCTAGATATTTCAGGTAATTAATTACAAATAATAGAAAGGCCTTATTAATTAAAAATATATATATATTACTTAAATTAAAGAATTGTTTCTCAATCGGGGTCTAACAAGAGTCGCAGCTGGTCAGAAAAATCTAAATGCATTATATTATTTAACTATAAATAAAAATAAAAAATTAATATTCTGTAATACAGACGTCAAAGATCAGACTGCGACGGGGGCAGCGGTGGAGGCTCGGCCGAAAGTGGCGCCACCTCGAGTCAGAGCAAGACACCCACGTGCAAACCCGCCAAGTTCCGGCGGAGACAATCACGCACAGAAATCGCTGAGAATGGAATAAGGTACATAAGGCGAACATTAAACTCAGTAACTTTTGTTCTATCTTGTATCTTAGTGAGTAGTTAGTCACGTCATCGACATGAGAATCACCAACTTAAAAAAATACTTTAAATTGCATAATTGACATCCAGGGATAACATTTATAAAAAGACATACTATCATAAATGAAAATCAACTTTGGTATTTCAGAAAACGAAAGAAGGAATTGACAAAAGAGAATCTAATCAAAAACTTAGAGCCTGTTAAAAGCAAAACAATGATGAAGGTTAAAGCAAAAGATTCAGATGACGAGGATTATATGGTTTGGAAGAAGCCTGATCTCACAGCGCCTATAGTGACGTTTACCCCACCGCCTGATGACGCTACCCCAAGTACCTCTTTAAGATACAAACCTAACGTGCTAACAAAGAAACAACTTGAGTCCTTTAATGTGAGACAGAGTCAGCAAATAAATACTGCAAGAGCCCTCGCTGACGGAGATGACGGTTTTGAAAGCCTAAACGGCTACAATTCTAATGGCAGTGAAGGTGACAGAGTTAAAAATGAAACAGAAAACCTCATACAAAAAGAAGCATCAAACTCCAAAAAGCAGAATAATGAAACTGCTGCTGAGAAAATAACTCAAGCTGACCAAGTTTCTGAAACTCCTAAAGCTACAACCAAAAGTGATACTAAAAATAATGAACCAATTAAAGCATTTGTTAAATCGAATATATTAAAGAAGGAAGATGATGAAAAATCTATGGATTCTGATAGTGTTATCCCTACGAGTAGCCCCAGTGCTGGGAAAAGAATTGGAGTGCGATTCAGGAGTTCTTGGGCCCCAGATACTACACAACATGAATCTACCGACGAAGATATTTCCGTTAAAAAGAAAGAAAAAGTAAATATTAAAACAAAATATTATTCTTTTATGCATGCTTCTAATTTCAAAATGTATTAAACAGCGCTTATTTTAAAGGTAAACTTTATTAACTCGTCCTATCTTTTAACACTAGGTAGATGGAAGGAATTTACAGCACGCGAATAAAGGTAGCTATCGAGTGTTTGGGACTATGATAGCATGTCAATAACATAACATTCACTAATACCGCTTTTAATACATTGTTTCTGAATATTTCTAGTATAGAGACAGGTTCTAAATTGAATTATAATAAAATTAGGTTAAAAAGATGTGAAGTCATCAAAATAGGTTCAGAATATTTAGAGTAAAACTAAAAAAACTAGTTCAACTTGCAAATATGTAGTTCATAGTTATATTAAATTAAAATAATCTATGAATTTCCATAGAAATTAAACAATTACCAGTCATCGTCATCGGACGGGGAATGTTCGGCGTCCGCTCCATCCATCGCTCTACCATCCCACCATACCATGTCTGATTGGGTTGGGCAAACTACTAACAGTAAGCATCAATTATGTATGTTAACTACCGACTTTTTTACTAATTTTGTACGATTCTGAAATGGTGCCTGCAAATTCTAAAGATTTTTATTTTTAAATGTGGGATTTCCGAGATTGTTCTTTCCTGAAACCACTATTTTAGTTTATTGTAGCCATTATACATTATTTAAATTTAATTTAATTATGTATCAGTGGAGTATATAAAAAATAAATTGTTCGCCACTTCAAACTTACATCGGCCGTCCGATCACATACCAGTTTTCCGTAGTCTCGACCATAGTTAACATATACCGAAAATAATGAAAATGCACGGTTTTTTTTATACAATTTTGTTAATGATGAAGTAGATTTTGTGTTGCAAATTTCAACCCTATCTGTGAGCACAATAGAACACGCTATAGCTTTTTTAAATTTTTATACGTGGAAGGAGTTGCTATTACAATTTGTATATTGTCAGGTGAAGAAAGCAGCTATGGCTCTCAGTCGGAAGGTGGGCATTCCGATGTGAGTTTTCCCTATACTGCGGACAGCTCCTGGGATCCGTTTGCTATTCTCGATCCAACTAGTGATACAGGTATTTATAATTTTTATAAACCTATGTATATATAACTAGCTCCCGCTCGCAGCTTCGCCCGCGTGATTTACGAACCCGTACATTTTTCCAGGATAAAAGTAGCCTATGTGCTATTCTAGCCTATAATCTATTTCTGTGCCAAATTTCATCCAGATCCGTTCAGCCGTTCTGGCGTGAAAGAGTAACAAAGATCCATCTATCCATCCATTCATCCATCCACCCTCACAAACTTTCACATTTATAATATTAGTAGGATTAGCCGATTGCCATAATGTGACTAAAATATGTACTCGTGCCGCTTTGTTTTTAGGCGACGTTAATATTTCTTGTCTCGTTGGTGGTTCACATGCTAATATAAAGGTTTATGTATAAGTTATTATCGCTATTACTACTGCCGTGAACCTACAGTGTGTTGTTGGTCTACAATTTGCGAAAAACCAAATGAAATTTGAATTTGGCGACAATTACACAGAAAGATGTGTGATTTACATTTTAATAATAAATTTGGAAACGTAAATGACACAAAAGCTACTCTGGCCGTCTGTTGATATCGTGTTTGGTATTGAGCAGTAAAGTGCACGATGTGGGAGCGCGGGTCGACGCTGCGCGCGGAGCTGTCGGCCGTGGACATCAGCTGGTACGTGGTGGCGCGGGCCGAGCGCGCCATGGCGGCCGACGGCGAGCTGTGGGCCGGCCTCGCCATGGCCGCCGCCGTCGCGCTCGTCAAGCCGCTCATACGATTCGCTCAGGTCACTTACTGGTATACTTCATAATACACTGTGTTCTATGTGGAACATTTACACCAAACTTTCTATAAACACAAAAAAATATTGAGATATGAAAATGTTCGGTCTAACATTTTTTTCTTTCATGGATGCATTTTGATTAATTAATAGTTCTTTAGCCATAGTAATTTTTTTTTTTTCAATTGTGCCTATAATTTTAGTACGCCCTATATCATGTTGTATGTGTTTCTCTGTTACCAGGTGGCTGCCGAGCAAGACAACAGAACAGAGGAGGAACTACAGGCGCTGTCCGTTATCACTTACTTCCCGACGCTGATGGCCAACTACAAGGGATCCATATTGTCGGTCTTCAATGGTGCTTTTGGCGATAATATTTGGTTAGTGCTGTACATAATATTAGTAAGTATATATTTCCTTATTCATCTTCGACACCCAGGAGAAGATTAAGTTAGTTTTATCATTCCTAGAAAGCACACTATTATTGGTATACACGTTCGAAATTTCAATCATTTACAACAATATTCCCCCACCAGGACGGTTTCAACGAACCTGTTATCATGCATGCTGAGGTTCGCGCTGGGCGCATTAGTGTTCTTCCTCCTGGCGGTAGCGGAGCGCGCGTTCAAACAGCGCTTCTTGTACGCTAAGCTGTTCTCTCATCTGACATCAGCGAGGCGGGCCCGCAAGTCCGAACTGCCGCACTTTAGACTCAACACCGTACGGAACATCAAGACGTGGCTATCTACTAGGTCTTATTTACGAGTAAGTGATAATTAGTAAGACTAATCGAACGTAGAAAAAGCTGGTGTAATGAAGAATTCTCAAAGGCTGAACATATCTCGGTTCTTTGATAGGTGCCAAGCCGCACCAGATCTTTAAGTTGACTAAGACCTAACCCTTCTCTTACTGAGAACAAGATCGTGCTTGTGAACACCAATTAGCCGCATTAATTTTATTATGAGTTAAACCGATCAGAGCCTCGGTAACCGTTAGGATAACGCTCTCTCCGGAATTTTTTTAAATATTAATATAACTTTATAGCGGCGCGGCCCTCAGCGGTCAGTGGAAGTCATCGTATCGGCGGCATTCATGCTCATAGTGGTATTACTGGGATGCGTTAGCACACACCTGTTGAGAGTAAGTTACTCGACCATTACTGTTTAATACAATCCCTAGATATACGGTACGGATACGGTATATCATGCTGACAATATCACTGAGGTACACAGTAGCGACGAAATGACCTTTAACATTTAGAAAGGAACAGTCGTATATAACAGACAAATGTAATTTTGTTTACCACGCTTATATTATATTTTATATATTAATTTTATTATGACACATGTAGATTCAGCGTCAGATAAATTTATCTAGATTGTAAAATATTAATATCAATGTTATCACCTTAGCCATTCCATTGTATATTGCTAACAGTCCTCTGTTCTCTGTCCTCCAACATCACCAACAATTTCGTAAAGCGAGTTCAGAAATGTAATAAGATTAATAACAGTTTAATAACACTCAGGATTCAGTGACATTGGAAAGCGGCTGGCTATTGGAGGTCTTACTGTGGAGTTTATGTATCGGGCTATACCTACTACGACTGGGCACATTGGGCAGCAACGTGAACAAGAAGTATCGGGGCTGCCTGTCCGCGATACTTACCGAACAGATCAACCTCCATCTGGCGATAGAACAAAGGCCTGAGAGCAAGGAGCAACTCACCGTCGCAAATAACGTCCTCAAACTGGCAGCGGATTTGCTTAAGGTGTGTGTACTAATATCGCTTTTTACCTTACATTATTAGAAACATATGAGAGCTATGCGAGAAGGGGAATATAGCATACTTATTAACAAAGACTCACTGAGTAGCGTTCGTATATATACTGAGAACGTATCAAAAGAGCCTTTTGAGTTTGTCTCGTGATTTCTTCTCGGTAGTCATAGGAAATGCCGACGCAAAACAAACAATTTCAGTTCATTTCTCCCATGTGACCCCTGCGTTCCTATGGACATTCAAAATAATTTCATTTGTTTCCAGGAATTGGATGCACCGTTCAAAATATCGGCTTTATGCGCCAATCACTACCTGTACACCATCACTAAGGTGGTGATATTATCGGCCTTGTCAGGGGTGCTATCTGAGATGTTAGGCTTCAAATTAAAACTACACAAAATTAAAATCAAGTAAAAGGGAGAGGACGTCACGATTTTACTACTCTTTCATAATGCAGAAATCGCTGACTACTAGTCTACGTGGCCATTTAGTTATATGACGTCATTTGTTGTCTATCAGACCGATATTCACAAATAGATTCATAAGAGCAAATTATTATACATCATATGACATTTGCGTATAATATACAGACTCAGGTTTTTTTTTACCAAAAATATCCTTATAAAACCTCATTCTATATATGAATTATGTATCACGTGAAAATCACGTTTCTAAAAATATATAAAGTTTGAAATAACTCAAATTAAAAGTATTTTGTCGTTTGTAGGAAGTGTTATCAAAATATCTCGACTCGACTCATAATTCCCGTAAGTATTAATAATCTCTGTTCTTAGATTTCAAACTTCAACATCGTAGGTAGTAGACACTGAATATTAGTATAATAATAGTGTGTTATTAATAAACAGGGATAATCGTAAATGAAAAAAAAATATATTTTAATGATCTTTGAATTATAAAAACAATTGAAATGAAACTTGTTTCAAATAATAGCTGCGCTTCTTTTTACACCTTATAAAAATGTTTCAAAATGTTGCGACGTGTTTTATGAAACTAGTTTCGTTTGTAATATATGCGTATTTTCAATATTCATATACTTAAATCTAACCTACTGGAACAAAATTATGTGGATTATCTACTATGAAAATTAAAGTTGATTTCGATGGTTTACAAAAAAAATAGTTTATAGTTGTGTGACAAAAATATCACTTCGAATCCATTAATTAAATATTAATCGAAATTAGACATAGGAAGCCACTTATCTTCTTAACATTAACGAAATGTGTAATATTGAAACTGAACAGTTATTTTATCACAAGTATATTCCTCATAAAATATAAAGCTACTTTTGTTATGATCTCATTTTTAACTCATAGGTAGTTGTATTTCATATTATGTAAACTGTCGTTAAATATTTAATACGTTGCTATTATCTGATAGTTATTAAAGCTGTTTGTTCTATCCACCGTCCTGAGTACATACATAAGTTTTGCTGATCGCAGGGTTAATATTAGGGATGTTACGGAGCTTCGACTCCGAATCCGATATGTCGGAACCTCCGATTAAAATTACACCTCCGAATCCGGATCCGGTTCCGATATATCAAAACGGAGGTATATATCGGAGTTACAAGTTATGACTTTCTATCGCTGCAGCGCTACCGAGCGCTTTCTACGTGACACTGACAACTGACGGAGTATATGTGTTCTTTGCAACTGATGAACGAAGAGTGAACGAGTTGCGACAAGTTTCTTCTTTTTTATTTATTTATATTTTACATTCGTAGATTTGCTCCGACTCCGACTCCGATTCACCTCCGACTCCGCGGAGGTCACTACGAGAACCTCCGACTCCGATTCCGCCTCCGATAAATCCACCTCCGTAACATCCCTAGTTAATATAAGGTATCATTTTCTTTTCCATTTCTAGGGCGCTTACTATGAGTTTTTATTGCCAGTAAGTAAGGTATTTTCTGTCCTTGCCACAGCAGCTGGGCCTCGTAAAACATCCTGTCATTTCGTTTTAAGCAAGTATTGGCATAGATTATTGATCTGATCCTGCAGGCCTTAAAGTAAAGGTCATAAAGTATAGACTTGCGAAACACGTAAACCTTGAAAATGGTGTAATGCAACATGACGTTGAACATACATCAACAGTGTGACAGATGATAGATCAAAATTGGATTTGAACCGCTTAACTACAAAATCGCTGAAACTGTGTCATATTGCATTCGTAAATTGCATGTAATACACAAGTCTGTACTTATAGTTAGAAAATTTAATATAATTTATCATAGTTATGTAGGTACACTTTATACAAATTAGGTACTGAACGTATCGGCCAAATAAACGACAGTCAAAGCTTGCACTTTACAATTCATTAATGTAATTTAAAAACGAAATCATAATTATATGATCTGATGGACATTAGTCCATAAATATATTATATTTTGTAAGGAGAGGCGGTATTCATTTAGATTTTGTGATGGTGAGAAATATTATGGATTACGGAATTTAACAACATAGTAGCATTACACCTTGGGCTTTTTGGAAAAAGAGGCAACTGTCTCAACACAATTAAAATTTTAGAAAAATGAATGAATTAGTTAAGGCGTTATTTTGTATTTTATTTTATATTATTAGTATAAGTTAAAATTGCCATTATTTTTTTACACCCTATGTTCCTAACCTTGAATATTCTCAAAAAGACATTATTTAGTGGTTCTTGTACTAGTTCTATTGTCCTTTTTACTATGTTTTTTCCTACTTTAGTTGCTCTAACAATGAAGTCTTTAGTTTGCCTTCTAGAACAATCCTAAGTGATTGTATCAATACAAGAAAGGTGCTTGTGTTTCTATTAGGTAGGTACCCGAAAATAGAATATCCATTAGACAATATTTACTGTTATAGGATTTACTATATACCTTTACTAAAATCATTTAATTTTGAAAAATGTGTGTGTTCCATAGTTTAGTCTTCGTAAGGATAATCTTGTAAATTCTAATAAAAACAACGTAGGTGCTTTCTTAAATTGATGACAGGTATTTACTAAATACCAATTTTCGTAGTTTCAACTGTTAAGTAAGGAACTATGTGAGCATGAAATGCTATACATAAGGCAAGAAATAAATGAATTACCTTATACATCGATTTTTTATTATCACACCGAGTATGTAACATCATAAACTAAAACTACAAATATTAAGCATCAAACATTTTAACTTACACCTATATTTTAAATGCCTGTGCTGTAAGTAATAGACAGCACATTCCTTTATTTCCCTACAGTTGTGTGATACATTACAATATCTTACAAAACGTATCCAGATTCGCGCCTAATTCTATCTATAAACTACGTTGCGGTACAGCTGCTAAAACAGAGCTGACTTAAGGTATTATAATGTACATTATTTATATATATATATATAACATTCCAGTGTGCGTGTTCGATTTCTTTTTTATACTTATGGGGTCACCTGAATGGTTCTTAGTTATAGTTGGACCCGGTAGGTGGCGCTGTTGTCGAATCCAGAAGTAAAGACTAGTAATATTCATATTTGATAAACTAAAAAACCTTAAATATCTCGAAAACGGTTGATCCTAGCCAAAAATTAAAGTGAATCTAAGCGCCTGTAACATAAGCCTTATCTATGATATGACATGCTGTGACCCCGAACAGCCAACCATAGTCACCGTGACTGCTAGGTCTCATTCAAATTTGCCGGCGAAATGACGATCGTAACATAATAAATGATGCAAAAACGGCAAAGTATAGATAGAAGGGATCGTAGCTACATAGCTATAGCGCAGACAGGGTTGGGCAGTATTTGAATGACTTGTAATTAAAATACGTAATTGAAATACAAATACGTATTTTGTATTTGTAATTTAATTACTTCTTAAAAATGTAATTTGTAATTGGTATTTCACATACCTGACGCTGAGGTATTTTGTAGTTAGTATTTTAAATACTTATGGCTTCAAAATACTTTAGAACATAAATACATTTAGCGATCTTATTAATTAGTGCGTTCTGCAGAAAATAGCTTTCGTAAGCAAAATGGTGACCGCTAAATATGTCAATCCCATTTTTTAAGTTGGCAAAACTGCACCTGTACTGTGCGTCAAATTGTCAAGTATCTTGTCTATTGCAGTCTTGCCGAAAGTACAGCAATTGCCGTTTCATACGGCAATGAAGCCTTCAAAACATACGATGTACGGCATACGGCAGGGTGCTCATTACCGTGCTATAAAATACGGAAATTCAATATAAAACTTTTTAAGCCGAATAAATCAAGAGATGAAACGTATTTCGTTTGTTTTTTTTTTTTCTTGTGAAATGAATCTTTGCCCGTAGTATCATATTTTTACTTTTTGTCTTGCAACTAGATAACATAGCATCACGCCTGTATTCCCCGAAGGATTAGGTACAGGTGTATTATTGCACACCCACATTTCGCCACTGCCGTTATTGAGTCCCATGAAATATGGGGCGAACTTATTGCTGTCTACCGTGCACAGTTCCAGACTCCGTGATGCTACTGAGAATTTCTATACGGAAAAACCCAATAACACTTTGCCCGACCCAGGAATCGAACCCCTCACACTCAACAAGTGCGCTGGTGACCACTAAACTAATGAGGCAGTCAGACTGCCTCAACTAGATAATCTGTACTTTTTGTTCTTTCACATTTAATGGAACAAGAAAAGCTAAAAGCTACTCTACTCAGAGACACGAGAGAATAAGTCAGCACACGTAATTTTATATCATTATTTTTGGAAATGTACGGCAATTTTTTTAGAATATTGCAATTTTTAC
This sequence comes from Shargacucullia verbasci, assembly GCA_947562105.1. Taxonomy (NCBI): domain Eukaryota; kingdom Metazoa; phylum Arthropoda; class Insecta; order Lepidoptera; family Noctuidae; genus Shargacucullia; species Shargacucullia verbasci. Next base: position 7,438,716 of record OX387289.1, on the reverse strand, counting down.
CTGGTTTACGGCATCCCGAAATCTAGGCAGCGGCAACACTGGTCAATTTACATTTTTATTTCAGGCTGGGCTGGATTAGTTCTATTCTAAGTATTTACATAACCCTAACACCTAACTGTATTTTGTAATTTGTATTTTAAATACAAATAGTTAAAATACTGTATTTTGTATTTTATATTTCAAATACACGACTTAAAAGTATTTTGTATTTCGTATTTTAAATATATGTGAGATAGTATTTTGTAATTTGTATTTTAATTAAAGCAAAGCATGTATTTTGCCCAGCCCTAAGCGCAGATCGGTCGATTTGCGAAGTTAAACAGCGCTTGCTGCAGTCAGTCCTTGGATAGGTGACCATCTTTTCACACATCCAAGACCCTTCAGAGCCTCGAAATGCACATCTAAACCATAGACTTAGAATTTCGTCTAAACAGTTGTTTCCGGGTATCATTCGAATATCGAAGACAGTTTTTACGAGGCTCAACAGTACAAAAAGTTTGACAACCAGACCAAACATAGACTATCACAGTGTCTCCTAATAGTTGGGTGGCGGAGGTCAAATGGCAGTCGTTCCCTGTAAACTACTGATATTATCCGCAACCGGTTAGACTAGAATCCAGCCGACCTCAATGTATATGAGAAGAAGCTAGGTAGATGATGATGCATATCCTTGAAGTTGTACATAATATATGCTTCCTAGGCATGGACAGCTTTCACAATACATATGTATGGTGTTAATTAAGGTTTTTATGTTGTAATATTTATTTAAAACGAACGTTACGTGACATGGCACTTGGCATAAGATGGAAAAAACTAAACACAGACATTTTAGCATGATCAGCTCAAACGGCATGGTTGGCGCAGAGGTTGAGCGATCGTCTGTTATGCTACGTGTCGCGGGCTCGATACCCGCACGGAACAAATATTTCTATGGTCTACAGATATGTAGTTGTTCCGGATTTTGATGTTTGTCCATGTGAATATTGTATTGTGTTGTAAAAACCAGAATTATTCCTAGAGTGGGGCATTTATATTCAAATGAAAACAGAACATGATCAAGGTTGATCATTAGCATGATCAACCTTGTCCTATCTGCAACTGCAAAACTCCCCTAAGACATAATCGTACATCGAGCAGATCTTTTTTGTCAATAAAACGTTAAATATCTCGAAAACAGTTCGCTCTAGCCAAAAATTGAAAGTTTTTCCATCCCTTATCATGAACTGCTTCATTGGAAAGAAGTCGCAAACCTGGTTTCTAAGCGTGAGGTTTCGAGTTCAGTTTCAAAGTCGTTCATCGTTGACAAGGGCCACCGTTTACGGCCAACCCTTTATGTCGGATAGAACAAAACTGAAACATGATAATAAAATCTTTAATGAATGAAATGAAAAGAAATTAAAGAATCAGAACTATAATAGAATCGCCTTTGAGCCGAACCCAAGCCGCTACGCTACGAAGATATGCTTCCGATCACTGGATCAATGCAGCAGTTCCAGTTGACTAGGAGGACTAGATACAAACAGTAATATAGATACAAATAATAATACAAATCATCCGTCTTATTGGCGCATAGCGACGAGTCCCTCATACTGGCATGTAACTATTGGAATTTTAAGACTTCACAGGTAAACCAGACCGTACTTACCGTAAGAAGTGCAGGTTTTTGACTAATGAAGGAAGGGTCAAATTCAGTGGTGTAAAAACAATACAAAGGTAATTATAATGATTTTAATTGTAACAAACGAAAAGCTTTAAACTACATTATACATCATGCTCTCATATAAAATTATAGATGCAATGTTTTTTGACTCGCGCCTCAAATTTGACTTAAATATCGCTTCTACAATATCTGAAACTTCATTCTATCATAAAACTAGCACAAACGAACTAGGTACCTATACCGACGTGAAATACATCATATATTTCAAATAATGTTACATTAAGTCTAACAAGTCTTACAAATACAATTTAAAACTAAATTATAACTTTTTATACCACTTAAAATAATGCCTGAACGATCCAACTTAGAAATCGATTCCGTGTATCGTTATACGTATACGGTATACGTTCCGTATATGTATCTGAAAAATCGATTCTCTGAAGTGATAGATCGTTCAAGATATACATTCAGACTGAACTATTTCAGTGTTTAGTTTCAAATAAGGTCAGTCAAAATCGCAATGTGTCAAATTAAATACCAAGTGTTATCAAGCTAGTATGAACGTGAACAAATGTGACATTGCTACTGGATCGGCAGTGCTTTATATCAGTAACTAAACAATATAATGGGCTAAACCGCCTCAAATATATAATATACAAATCCCCACGAAGAATTAGAATTATACATCATTGAGGACAATTATATTTTTTACCTTAGAAATCCACAAAATAAAATAACAAAACTAATGGTGATGAAAACGCATTATGTAAAACATGGAATATGCAAGTTTAATATTTAAACTAATATACAGCATATTCCTTATATAAATTTATGTATGAGAGAAAATTGGATGATTGTTAGTAATGGTAATAAGAGTGTGTTTATTTCTAACCACACAGTTTGAAAGAGAAAGAGGATTATAAATATTGATATAGATAGGCTATGAAATAAAGTTATATTCGGGTCTAGTCTCGTCTGCGTTCTTTCGAGGAAGACCGGTGGGAGCGGCTCCGGCGAGATTCACGTTCGCGTTCACGATCGCGGTCGCGACCACGGGATCGCTCGCGAGATTCTTCGCGTTTACTTCTACTCCGAGACCGACTGCGTCTGTGTAAAGGCAAAAATGATGTCAACAATATTTAAACGAGGCATCGTGGCTAAATAACTACTACGTACGATCTAAGAATTAAGATATCTTGTATGGAATGACACATCTCAATGCCTCGATGGACACAGCCTCGCTCTTTAATTTAAACTCAGTTAATATTAAAGTCAGAAGTCTTAACAATGCCAGACACCTGGTTTAACTGTAACCATACCAGAATCTCCCAAATGATGGGTCGCGAAGATTGGAAGTCAGTCACTCTGTGTAAAATATAACAAGTATGCATAAGAACAATATTTGATATTGAGCCACATTACGCAATTTCAAGAGGTGCTACTTGCACTGGCACACTCAAACAGTCGGCGGCGTAAGAAACAGCCAGCATAGTGTTTGATTAAGGAGCAATAGACCAATGCCTACAAGATATCAGATTAGCGACCCATGGTCATGAATTCAACTTCATAATCCCGGAAAAGCCACTCACACAAGTACTTTTAATCACTGAAAATTTAAACCTTTTGACACGCGGGTACTGCTAGTTAAAACATAATGATGTGTACCTCCTTTCACGTTCACGGTCGCGATCCCTGTCCTTGCGGTCGCGGTCGCGGTCGGACTCCTTGTTGCGGTCGCGGTCCCGGGCGGACTCCCGATGGCGGCGCGCGCGCCGGTCCAGCTCGCGGCCGCCCACGTAGTGCCGCCGGCTGCCGCTGCGCTCACGCTCCGAAGCGCCACGCTCTTCGCGACGTTTGTCTACGGTTTTCTAGAAGTGCAAAACAACAGCTTCATTATTTATTGCACTATGTTATTACAGAAAACAATAAAGCTTATATATTTATCAATAATACTGAGATCTTTACCGTCAACACTAGTCGAATGGCTTTTATTTAGATAAACTGTTTTTCTTTAAACACTATTTCACTATACTAAAATGATAATATGTAAAAAATGGGTTTATGGACAGCTCGTCAAGTGGCTGATGTTTAAAAGTAGCTACTTTTTCAATTTATTTTCCTTAATATCATTTACCTTCAATTCAGACAATTTCTCACGAATAGTAATAAATCCGAGATGAAGTTTTCCTCCAAAATGGTCAGCAAGGCGTCTATCATTGTCATGTATACCCAAGTATGCAGAACACACTTCACAAACGCGTAATTTCTGTTGTTGATATGATGATGCGGGCATAGAATTGCGATATTCCTGTTCAGCTACAGCCTTCTTTTTGCGCAGTTCATCAATCTAAAATTGGATAATTGTTGATGATTGAGGATGTTCTATGCAAGATATTATTGACAATAATTATTTAGGGTGTTTCACCTCTCCCATAAGTTTAACACTCTCTTCGACCATACCCTCCTCTCCGAGAGCTTCAGCACGCGCAAGTTTCTGACCAATCTGTTCCGCCAACTCATGCACAGCATTGGCTTTCTCGGTGACTTCAGCAGACAGTTCTTCCTGAGTTTCCGCGAGGCGCTGTTTAGCGGCTGTAGTGCGGCGATCGCAGTCGGCTATAAATGCCTCTAAATGTTCTGTTGCCTATGCATTATAAAATCAAATTATATTGTTATCTTGTTATAATATTCTTTGCGATGTTTCAGTGAACGTGTAAGTTTTGCATTAAAAGAAAATTTAAATCACACATAGGATTAAATTGGTATTTACTATCTTAAGTAAGCAGCAAAAATCTAACACCAAATCTCATATAATTGCTAAATAAAGATGCGCGTGGGTGTTTTCAAAATTTTACAATTTTATAACTGTAATAAATCAATAATACTTACATCAATGTCATAAAAATAGTCTTTGGTTTTTGATGCTAATTCATAATCCGCACGGAGAGCCAAATCATGTATTTTTGGACACTCACCTAGATCCATACGCTGCAATAAAAATTAAAACCACATAAATACTAAGTGCCCTAAAATCAAACTGTGTACAACAATATTAGGTGAGGTAGATATTATCAGACTTTCAAATATTTTATTCTATAATCTTTCATTTTGTAAAACAATTTCATAATAATTTCCTAACACATACAAGTAATATTTTATTATAATTTTCAATACACAAAATTTTTGTATAAAAATATTTTAAAGAAATACATACTACATCACCACAGCTCACACAGCCCAGGTTCACGCACAGGATTATGTAATTTATTGTAAATACTTACAAATGATAGAGAAACACCCTCCCGAATATCCTAACTAGACCAAAGGTTTTCAGAGAGAACAGCATAATAATAATAAAACAAGGTCACAGACAATCTTTACAAAAACAACAAATAAGTACCAAAGTTATAGCAACTTGAATGAATTGATATCTTTGTATTTCTTCTATGTAATTTTCAATATTTGAAGATAACATCAAAACCAAGAACAATTTTATTGTTAATGCTAAACTTTAATATTGAAAATAATGTGCAGTGTTTAGTTGCTATGTAACAGTATTGAAAACATGAAATAGTAATAAATCTACAATAGGTATAAAAACAATACATTTTATTTGCTATATACATATTCAAGCAAATAATTACTATGAGTTTTCTTTATTTGTTTATAGTTGACAATAAATGGTTTATCATAGGATTTAATTTATTTTCAAAAATTCAGAACACTTTATCTAAAACATTTATATTTTGAAATTTTTCCTTGCTCTTTACATGCAAAAGTTTATTGGATATGCTAGCCATTTAAACAGCACAGTACGTACCCAATGTAGTTAGAATGTATGACACCAAATTGCTCTCACCCGGACTTAAGTTTTTTCATGTTCCTAAAATTTTCTCATGTACTCACCGAAGCAGCATTAGTAACCGTTGGAAAATTTAATTATTTCATGAGCCTTATTAAATTAAATACTGCATAGCAGTAATAATACAATCAGCTAACTATAAATGTTTTTATACGTACATCTTGGTACTTACAGAACAGCCTAACTCATACAATCTATCCCTCATCTGTTAAGTATTGTGATGAGCAATAAAGACTAGTGTTGGGCATTTTCTGAAAAGCATATTTCACCACAGTTAATGCCACTCCGATGTAAGGATTCTCCAGCGACACTACAGTATCATATTATGGCAAGAGATGTGAGAATGAAAATCAAACACATACATTAAGATGGATACCAATATTGTAGTATTTATAAATTAATCTGATCTGTTGCAGATGTGTAATATCTTAATGTATGTGAACCAAAAAAGCACTGCAATTCCCAATATAAAATTACTGAGATTTCATTAACACTTCAGAATATTACATACTAATAGCATAGAACAATACAAACATGAAAGTATTAATTTAAAGTAGTAAAACTTTAATGAAAACTCAGAATTCATTACCCATAACTTGTTATCAAAACATAAATTATCTTACCGTGGAGGACAAGATTTCATGAGGACAACATTGTAATAAAAACGATTTACACACAGCATCATCATAAAATTTTACTCCATGCTTATCTGTTTCACCTGAAACAATTTGTAAATCACATAAACCATCACCGTCAATTCAAAATCAGTGGAATAGTCAGAACTCAAACACTTAATTTGTATGCCTACCAAACCTAAACATACTGATACTATATTTTATTAAATTAACACCATGCCTCTGATACTTACCTGTTTTTACAAATAAATTATTTTGATTTGTTAAATATATTATTATAAAAATAGATAAATACACAAATAAATCTATTGGAGTTTCAAATCCTCTTGACGGACAGTTATCGTTCATAAAATAATTATATTGTAATGAATCACTGCAGAAAGCAAGCACGTTATTTATTCGCCATTTGTCTACTGTTATAAAAAATGCGAGTTTAGGTTTCTCCACATAGCAGGAAGCCAAAACAAGCATGGGACGAAAACAGGTCAACATTATTTACGGTCAGAAACTTTTAAAAAAGATGAAGTTACCATTGCGAGCGGTGCCCATCAATTGGTCCAACATTGCCCTCATTTGCTCGTGTGCTGACATATTGATTTGGCGATTCCGTGCTTGCAACTTATATTCGCATCTAAATCCTAGTAATCTGGCAAGAAAATTATTTTATAGCATATCTTGGACACGAATTCTTATTTCAATAATTAATTATGAAAACTCAGTCGCAACGACAAGCCAACAAATCAATCAAATTACGAAACTAAAATGGCGGATCTAAGTTTTTTTTTAATTTCATGGATAGATGTCACCAGGTTTAGAATTAGAACTCAGTCATTTTGCTTATAAACTCTTGATTCATGTGGCATGGAGTGATTTGATAATTTGAATGCATTGAATGAATTGGTTGTGTGGTGGCTACAATATTTCACAGGGAGTCTTGCTGGCATTGCTGAAGAGGTATCTATGATATTATTTACTATTTTGTTATTGGTTTAGAGGTAATCGCGCTTCCGCTTTGTTTTAGTTGGTAGGCCTATGATTGGATTTCGAATAAATTTAATTAGGTACAACACGTAAGTATATTTTTTCCAACACAAAAAAGAAAAGTTCAAATCGATTCATATCTAAACAGGGACGGGACATATTGTTTCAATGTATCTAAAGGAGTATCACACACATTAAAAACACTACATTTGAATTGAGAACCTCTCTTTTTTTAAGCCGATTAAGAAATAGTTTAAACTACTTTCATTCTTCCTTTAGGACTGAAATTTTCCGATAGCGTGCTTTTAGATCAAACAATGCACAAAAAAGATAGCTCAATGAAAATGACAGGGCAAATTTTAATATTTTAGGATTCAATATTTAAGTGGATTGCTGAATGACGTACTTTGCGAAAATGTGACTTTTCTAGCGTTTTACGTTACTTTTTGACCTCTTTACATTATATTTACGTTAAACGGCTGAAAACGTGATTTTTACGCATTTAACGGATTATATTTTCATGTACAATAATTTTTAGAGTTAAATCTTAAAACTATGTGAACTGGAACGCAAGCGAGTATTGTAACGCTTCGACGTCTAGAACTAAACAAATGAAAAGTTAACTAATTAATTTCTCTTTCGCACTGATAGAATGAAACCTTAAAAACAGAGAGAGATGAGATTAAACACCCGCCGATTAGATTAAACAAATCATCCCGGACGCGAAATTATATTTGCTGTATATTAAAAGTCGTAAATTACATTAAAATTATGTATGTATGTAATAAGAGGATTTAATAAAGCGTTATTTTTCTTGTACAGCCGCGTACGTAACCATTGACGACAGGGCGCTGGCAACACTGGCTGACTGAAGTTATGAAGTTTATGGTTTATGGCTCAGGTTTTAGTCCTACTTCTATGCTTGGTTATTGTTCTGAGGTTTATGGTTTATGGTTACTCCGCCCTGCACTGCCCCGCAAAGTAGAGATGGGGTAATAGGGTCATTAGTTGGTAATACCATTATTAAATATAACGCTTTACTGATATTATATTATTATAACTATTACACGGTAATAGTCAAATTATAGTTTACGGATTCAGTATTCGTTACCCAATAATATATATTATTCATTTAACGTACTCACTCGTATGATTACACTATTATCGATACCGACTAACATATTACGCGAAACGGTCATTAAAATTTCCTTCATAATTTTACAGGCTTAGGACTACGAACTAAACAAATATAAATATAATATATATATATAAACAAATATAATAATACGAACGTTGACAACGTTGTTTAGTTCGTTGGCGTATTTAAAAGTCTAATCACCGTTATGTACTTTGATTCTTGATTCATTTTTACGAGAATAGTTATTTGAGTATTACTGAGTAACACTATTACCGCAGATTTGAATAATCTATTATCATATTAATACTTAATATTATGTTACCAGTAACTATTATGATTATATTAGTGACACCTCTAACGCAAAGTGACATAACATCTGACAGTTGTTATTACATTACCAAAACAAAATAGAAAATTAGCTTTTTCTTAAGCATTTCGCAAACTAAATACGATCATATTCCAATAATGTACTAAAATGCCAAATATCATAAGAATATTACTTCCGATATTTCCACATAATGAAAAAGAAATATTTTTCAAAGGGTATGTTGGTGTCTCGGATGATAATACTGTTACAATCCATATCACCAAATATACGACAAATAGTACACTATGGCCAGAGAAACAACAAATAAATGACGATTTTATATACGGGTATTGTGGAGATTATTTACCAAAGAAAGTCTACAGTAGATTTATTAATTTTCTAATCATAGAACAAAATCCTATGTTAAAAATCAACAAGTTAATACAAGACGGAAATCAAGTGAGCTCAAGTAGTTGTATTATAATACTCTATGATTATGATAGTATTAAAGACTCTCAAGCGATTTGCAATACAACTGATGATTATTTTACAAAACTAGTGCATTTGATTCGAGCAGAACAGGGACAATTGATTACAACAGACGATGAACTGAACTCTAAGAACCCACAGTGGCTGGCTTTTTCCATGTTCTTGCAACATATCTATAATTATTGGAAACTTATTGATTGGCTTTTCTCAACTATCAAAAGAGACAAAAAAGTAAGTCTACTATCTCTCTCTAGTTTACTATCAGTAATTTAATAATAATTAAGACTTCTTGCTAAATACTGATATTCAATCACATCTCCTGGGTTGGTATTGGTATAACGGGCTGATATCTACAAATCCATGTTCAGAGTGCATTTTTTGCATAGGGGTGGGAAAAAGCGCTATTTTATCCAATCCACCCTAGCGCCTTGAGAAATGCCAGCAGATACTTTGCGTTGCCGGCAATTTATCTGAGGGTACCTGGCTATCTCCTGGGTTACTCTCTCATTAATTTTAGTTAGATACCTGATACCTTCAAAACATAGAACATATGAATATGATTATGAAGGCTTGTTCAGAGGGTCGTCTTTTGGGCAGAGCAGACTTAATCTGTTACTAACCTCAATACCAAATAAACAATTATTTTTCAGGATAAGTGCTCAGGATGGATTGGAAGTCAAATCAAACATAGTTGTGTGAAGGCTAGGTTGAAGATGAAGTAACACCCACTGTGGTGACAATGAGATTTTGAACAAACATTAAGCATAGTACTTTAATTGGCACTACTATTAGTTCTATATTATAAGTTACTCAATGTGTTCTCAAAAGAATCCTTGAATATTATTTTTTAGGTAACAGTAAAACAAGGCAATTTGATTTTGGCAGTTATTATGGACATCATATTAGGATACATTGCACTACAGTTATTAACACAGGACAAAAAGGATATCAGTCTAGCACTCATGGGAATTTTAGAGGTAAAATAAAATACTTAAAGCAAATTATAGTACCTAGTACAAATTTTATATGCCCCACCAATGTCAACTAATCAAAAAGCACCATTTCTGTGCACCAGAAATTCTAGCACCACACATGTGCATTTGATATGCATTCTTGTACGGACAGAATGTCTAGCTATTTTTAATTTACACCTCAAGTACATTGTATAAGGTTGTCCTTATTTTTTGTGTATCACTGTACTTACATAAATAAGTCCATCCACTCCTTTGAATAGTGCTAAAGGTTATCAGAACTATTCCAGCACAGGTGTATGGCTTGAAAAATGTTTGTTTGAAGTCTGGTACATGATAATTTATTTTTAAGACATATTCTGATGACTGACATGACTGATAATCTTAAAGACTATGAATGTGATAAGCATGTTTTAGTGAGTAGATCCAGATAGCAGGTTCAAATAGGCTAATTAATTTAGCAGTAATACATTTCATTTTCAGAAATTGATTAATTCACTTTATTCTTTACTGAAATGGTTGATGGGAGCACCAGTTGGATTAAAGCTTAATAATGCATTCAATAAAATGTTAGGAAAATACTTTTCTTATCATGTCCAACTGTGGTGGCTGTTTTTAGGTAACATCATAAATAACTGTGAATGTTTTATTATTCAAATAGAACAATAAAAGAAAATAATAATACAATTTGAATTTCAGAAGTGTCAGGAGAAAGACTTGATATTATACTTCACATATACAATTATATAGGATATTTAGGATTTACTTTTCAAACAGCTATAATATCAGATCTGATATGCATAGCCACATTCCATTCCTATTGCATCTATGTGTATGCAGCCAGGTAAATATAATTTCGTGTCACTGTAATTGATGTGCAACCTTTGTAACAGTAAAAATCTCATTTTTAGCCTGACCCCATACCATAGTTACAAGAAACTTGTTGTTTTAAAATCTGCATTGCATGTCAATTTCAAATCTGCATTTATATATGCCTGACAGCAATAGTCCTGGTACCTACATGAAATCACACGATAATGCAATTAGTACCGCATCATGAAAGGTGATGGGGTTTTTCTACGTTATGAGCGGAGCTAGGATGCTTGGTAGATCTTCCTATGTGCTTATTCTACCTACAACCCAATCATATGATTGGGTGGTACATTTTGCAATCGTTGTCTCCAAGCAAGTCTGTGGACTGCTTAAGATTGATATTACATCAGAAAATAAAATCTATATTCTCTATAAATAACATTGAATTGACATTTGTATTTTAGGCTGTTCAATATTCAAATATCAGGACTAATTGCATTACTGAGGTTGTTTGTTGGAAGAAAATACAACCCATTGCGAGGCGGTATTGACTCTTGCGAATATACTAACCAAGAGCTATTCGTGGGCACTGTAGCATTTACAATATTGTTGTTATTACTGCCTACAACAACTCTCTACTATATAGTATTTACAATGGTAAGAAAAAATATATCTCATTAATTTTATTTTTTAACTTTACTACCTCATTGGTCTAGTGCCACAAGCGCGACTGCTGAAGGTGAGGTGGGTTCAATTCCTGGGTCCGACAGTGTTATTGGGTTTCTCAGTATAGAAATTCTCAGTAGCAGCACGAAGTTTGGATCTGTACCTGGTTGATGGCAATAGGCTCGCCCCCTATTCCATGGGACTTAATAACAGCATCGGCGAAATGTACACCTGTTATGTTATGTTAATTTTCATTAATGTAGCAGATTTCTTTTGACACATTGCTGTTTTTAAAATAATTTCTTCTCTATTATGTCGTTGTCATATTTAATGCAATTATTCTGCTAATATAGTTTTCTGTTCAAAGCAAATTAATGTTGTCATTTTTTTTTTTAACTTTTACTTGAATTCTTTTTACATCAATTACCAAAATATTTGGCAAAGATGTTTTTTTTTTTCACAGTTCCGAGTGTTATCTCTCGTGGTGCAGTATTTATTGGCAAAATTGATCTATATGGTACAAACACTACCACTTTATGTAGGCTCCCTGTGGTTAACACACTCTCCTAAAGTTACAGGCAAGTCAATCAATATTGTGTACACATTTTTTTATAAACAATACATATTTATTTTCATAATAATATATATTAATAATTTCAGGCAATATTTTGATAGAGGTGATAAATCAGGAAGAGAATTCACCTCTGATACTAAGGATAAAATTATTCAATAAATCTATTCCAGAGTTGATAAAGATGTTTAAGCCTCCAGTTGAAGTGCCAAATAAGGTAGAATGGACCAATCTATTATCAAATATACTTGTAGGAAAGCAAATAGTATAAGAACAGTATTGGTTTGAGTATTAATTCTAAGGGAAATATATAAGAAAAGAAGGTAAACCTGTTTTGATTTATTTTATTATCGTTCGATATTTCATATTGCGTAAAAAATTAAAAGTTGTTTGGTCACCACACGCGTGAACGTATATAAATGCTAGATACTAAAAACTATTTGCATCAAACTAGGCAAATACATTTGAGTAATATAACGCAAACGACAAACCATTGTTTTGACCAACTAAATGTGTAGATATTTCATATTACTAGAGCAATTCAAGATATTAATAAATACTATAGACGTCACACAAATCGTTTAGAGGTATGTTACATAGCGAAAGTATCTAAATTACTATTTTTTGTTGATTGGCAATGTTATGGAGTGTTTGTTATATAATTATGTATATAAAACGCAGCGGTTTTAATAGCAGAATTAAAAATAAAATTACAAATCCTACCTACAGTCAATTATTTTATTTTCAATTTCTCTCAATTAAGTTAATTTAATAATTACAGAATGTTAAGCAACTTATTAAAATTAAATACTGCCACTCACTAATTATGTTTATAAGGCAAGACACGACTCACACGTCATAATTAAATTATATTGTGAACTAATCAACCTTTGTACCAGGAATTAAATTTTATACCAAGTTTATTAATTTAAGAAACATGAATTAGACTTGGTATTTTGAATGGTGACAATATTCTTCTGACGAATGTTTGAAGATAGAATACATTCACAGAGTATGGGAGTAACAAATACTTAACATGATAATTAGTGCATGCCAAGAACAATGTAGTGATTGATACATTCATGCAATTATTTCCCAATAGTTACTACCGGTTAGTCACAAACTTAAAACTGCAACATCTAGATAAATTGAAGTTTACTAAAAATCAAACTAATTCCTAATATTATTACTCAATCTGTTTCAGTATTATTTAACTAATTGTGTATTGAGCACCTGATTATAATTATAGTGGCCATAGGCGTTGGGTATTGTTGTCGAAAATTTAATAAAAATGTTTGAGTATAAATATATTACTTTTCAATGATACAGCACATTAACAGAGATATCTAACTTAATCATTTATTGCTATAATTATATTCTCATTTCAATATATTGTCGAATACATAAATCTGATGGTTTCTACATAAATATGTTAATATTATGCAAATACAAAATACATATAGATACATAAATTTATACATGTCACTGCAAATTCTGCTGATAAATTTTAATATTTAATTTTAACAATTTCATACATACCTCTTTACCTACTATTTACATAAATATCTTTCCAAAATATTTTTGTCCACCAATAGACTAAAGTACCTTATTTATTGTAGTAATATAAAGGTGAGTCCAATAGCTCCTAACTTTTACACCGAGAATATGTATGTATGTGCACTCAAGTGATATATTAACAAAGAACATAACGATTACTATGTCTGGAGTTAGCCAGAACATACATCTTAATTACCGTTAATCCACGGTATTTGAAACTCCCTTTAGTGTGTTTTAAGATGGACGATTTGTTATTTTTTTACTATCGTGTATAGTAACAACACATGTGACGCTAGTAACTACATGGTGTGCAGTATTGCATTCACATAGTGTTAGTTTTCCGGTGGGTAGGCCAAAACCGTTCACATAGATATACCGATCCTTAACTATTTCATTATCATCACAGATATTAGTAAAATTAGGAAAAATGTGATTACGATCACAGTACTCGAGTTGAATTCATTATGATCAGCAAGATTAACTTGAAGCGATTTTGAAAGATTCACTTGATAAGTATCACACTATGATAAAAGCTAACACTGCGGCGGCACGTCACGACACAGATGTGATGATGATTACGGACGTATCTAGTTCTTGAGTACACACCTGTAGTCCTTATTGACATCCGAAGCTGAATTTGGAGAATGTTCTTTAGGTCTAACTGTACCGCGACACGACGCTAACTTTGATTCCAAAGCCTACAATGAAGAAAAGTACACAGTAAATGATGAGGTTAATATTAGTAGGTGACAGGAAACCGTGTGCAGTGACAACCAACACCTATTATAAAGCGAACTGTACAGTATGTACAAAAGATGCGCATGAGAAGCTGAAAATACAACTCGAATTATAATTAGGTGCAATATAATATCATATATCTATAGAGGTGCAGTAGACGTTTTAGTTCGACTATTTCTATAATATAGATTCTGTAAGTAACATAAAACAATGTAAACAATTTAAAACTAGTTAATGTCATCTACATCATCAACTAGATATTGTGGCTGTAAGTAATACATAACAATGTACATAAAGCGACTATACACAAGTTATCTCTAAGTAAAGCTATCATATGCATTGACAATTTGCCTATTTATAAAAAAACGCTAAGGCTCGTTAGCACCAACAAAATCCTAACGTTAAGAGATATTTAAAGGTGAACACGTACTTAAACGCGTCGAGCGTCCAGCACACCGATGTTAAGGGAATTTCTGATACTCTCAGACACCTGCCCGCGCCGAAAGAAAATACATCTCTTAGGATAATCTTATAACGACATCAGAATTCAGCGAATCAGCGCCTTCGGTGCAACCAAATGCTTGTTCACCTTAAAATTTGACTTTTTATAGGTTTTGCAAACGTGTCGAGAAAAAAATTAACGATGTATTTGTTTGACCAACACAACGTTTGACAAAACTAAAAAGTATTCCATAGCGTTAGGAACGTGTTGGTGAATGAGAGCATAAGAATCTCATTAATTTTGTACTTGTTTTGTTTTTTGATCATTTCCTTTTCTGATAGAAGCAAAACTTAAAAGGTTTTCTAAACCCTCCCGGGATCGTACGGCAAATGATCTTCTTAACTTTCCATTCTCTGCTTGTGCAGATCGCACGAACGGTTGCTCTGATGCGCGTTGAGGCAAAATAAGTTTCTTTGAGCAATGTTCATGTTCAGATCCTGAATGCGATCGTACGTATACTCTTTGGTTTCTGTACTCAACAGAATCACACTTGTCTAATTCACTGTGATTCAATCCATTATCTGCGTTTGCGCTGGAGTCGCCCGGCGTAGTTACAAGGTGATTAGCCGCTGGAGGTGTCTCACAGGAGCATTTAACCTTACCACATTCACGGCAAAGAAACCTTTCAAGCTGCAAGCAATAAATATCATGCATACTACACAACACAGCCATGCGAATACAAAATCTAATAAACTACAATTAACATGTTTGTTACCTATAAGTGAACTACTGCTATGATACTGCTTAGATATTCCATCGGATAGTGGTTTTATAGCTAATTACTGGAAATTAAAACATGACTGGAAATCGAAACAATTGCCTCATGCATGAAGGCAGAATTTGATAAGTCGGTACTATTTGTTCGTTTCGAAATAAGTTCTATTTCACACCAACCTAAAAAAAACTATGAACGACGAGTGCAAAAAAGAGAAATGCCTATTCCTATGATGTTCTGTTATAAATAGCTGACAGAGAAGCTGCTATTTAAAGTAATTCGCTTTCACTATAAGTCATCATCAGCTTTAATACCGTAATTTGCGGTTAGTATGCGTTTATCGGGATTAACAGAACTACTCTGATTTTTCAAAGTATACATTGTTGTAGACATAAACAGAGTGAGTTTTATTTTTATTAAAGCTAACTTTAAGGGATCTCACTAAGCGACAGCTAACTGTTAGAGATAGGAATATTTGTACTTAAAAATCCATCTACTCTAATTTTTGCAAAAACTTATATTTGTTATTATAAAATCGATAAACAGAACCTCGTTTTTATAACGAACAAAATGTTGGACGGACACGTTTTTGTTAAGTTACCAAAGTTGATAAAGACTAATATTTTGATTTTATACATTTTGGGAGAAATGGAATATTAAAAAAGTAGTCAATAGAACTTTCTGTACAAAGTACCTGTTGCACCACATGATATTTAGACAGTCAGTGTAAAATAGTCCTTAAATTAATGGTTATAGCAGATAATACATTAAGCAACCATTAAGCGTCAGATACACTGAAACAGCCTAAGTCAAAATTATAATATCATTAAACCTGATGAAGAAAGATTGAGTGGTATCAGATTATGTGATGTTGACTCATATATTTTTTATATTTTATTTCAATAGATTAAGAATTATTTTTCCAATTTACTATAAATTACAACCACTGGCTGTTTCAGTATCTAACGCACTGACTGTATGTTGTAGGTCATGTACCGATTCCACGAGTAACGCGTAAAAAAATCTAATAATATTCTCCAGTTCTAACACATTATCTATCAATGTATTAAAAAAACATGTTGCCCTTAATTTATTGACACAATACATACCTGTATGAATAGCAACATGGATATATTAATGAACTAAAACTTCATGGCAAATATATTTGTGACCTATAAATTGTATAAAATAAATAAATGTTAATATAATTTGCTTAAATTCATTTTATTTTAAATCCATTCTTACATCTATCGAAGATTAAACTGTATGGATACATAAGAATAAATAAATATGTATTATAAAATTGACGCATTTGTGCTTTCTACAGCTTTATAAATGATATATATTTTTTTTTTAATAAATACATATAATACATATAAATAATTGTATAAAGACTTTACTTATATAAAATATAAATTATATTCTATCCCCTTAGCCTTACTATCTGGTGCATTCTAAAGTGACTAGAACTACAATTAAAGCTAAAACAGCTTTAACTAATGTAGAAACATTTAGTTGACTCACCCCCACTTTACGGAGTAGATCGCCGACTATATTTATGGCAGTTACTCGGGACGATGGTGTCATTGCGTTTCCGTTTATTTCACCTGTTACAGACAATTTGAACATGTGATCTATTATTGTACTTACACAGATACTTCTTGATTAGGCTACTAGATAATTGTTCCGATCTCTGGCCGATACGCTGCGGCATTTTGCTTACATGAGTTGTTTAGTTCCATTGCTACGCTGTATCTCTATCTACCAGCTATTACAAATGTGCCGTAACTTTATGTGGCAACCCCTAATGCTTTGATCATCTGAAGGAATGATATCTAGGTTACAGCAAAGTTGTTTCTAATTATATTTACACTGCAATATTAACAACCACCAACAACTAAAGTTACTGTTGCGCAGATCTACTGCGCCAGAAGGGTCATGAAATTCAATACAGCTTGCAACCTTTTCGGATGAGCAATGAGATGAGTATTGGCTTATCATAGTCTGGTCGGCGTACTATTTACTTACGTTTCAGTGGTGACATCAGAGAAGTTTGTGTTTCTATCTCCACTAGATTTCGAGATACATTTGAAATATGTCCATTGACTAATGAGGTCTCATTTGTACTGTCATCTTCTTTCTTTTCTTTTGGAACTTTTTCCATTACTTTCAGTTCTTGCTTCAGATCTGTAAATACCATATTTCGTTTTCTGGTCATGTTCACTTACCGATTCTGAATTATAATGCTGAATTTTTAGAACATATCAATGTTTACCATAAAATTGTCATTGACTACACATTATACTTTTGATTGAGATAAAATTTACCTACAATACTATAGACTGAATCCTAGAAATTATCTTAGTGTACATCTTACTATAATGTTAAGCAGTTTTTGAGTGATGTGTGAACAGATGACAATTATAGTTCAAAAGTTGTGTCACTCTCTGCTCTTACCCCATTGGCAAAATTTTGAGCGAAATATTCAATGTCTATACCCTAATATATATAAGATATCCTAATATATATTTTAATATCAATCATATAGCATACCTCTGGCTTCATCTGTTGCTCTTTGCAACCTGACCCTCAAAGTCTCAACTTCATCCATTTCACTCTCTAGAACAGCATTTCTTTCGTATGCTTGATTTAGCATTGTTTCTATGCATGACACAGACTCTGATATTACTCTGTAAAGAGATTAATTGATCATACACCATAGAGATTATTTAATACATGAGATTAGTTAATATAACCATATACAGTGTAAACTCTTTATAACGTCGTTCATTATAACGATTCTATAATGTAGAAATTAATTCAATTTGGTTGGTTTACCACAAAACCCATACATTAATTCACTCTTTATAAGCATCAGCCATTCTCTATTATGAAGAAATATTTTCATATTTAGACATCAACAACATATTTAACAGTATAATTTTTATAATCAGCTTACAAAACTAATCTTTTGAGGTGCCGAAATTTCTAAGAAAGGGACATACACAGCCGTCTCGCTTTTGATATTGTTAATTTCCTTAACATGTGTGCCATTATTCATTACACTGTCTGTAGGAAATTTTGGTCACAGTTACTAAACGCACCATCGTCACCTATCGCGTATTATCAGCCGTAAACCAACTTTTAAACTGTCAAGATGGCCTTTAAAAGAAAAGCGTTATGTGTTAATGAAAAACTTTGTTTGACATTCTTATTGTTTCATGGAGATGATTCCACCACATCCCAAGACATGCACAAAATACTTAAAAAAGTACAAAACAAATATTGGCATAGCAAAACACGTCAGGCAGAGTTAACAGAATATATGTGTTTCAAATAACTTACCTATTGATAATAATATAATTAGAAATTATTGTAATTGAATAAATTTATTTTTCTCTTCCCTCCATATAACAAAAGTTCTTTATAATGAAAAAAATGCTTGGTCCCTTGAAATTCATTGTAAAGAGTTTACACTGTAATTGGGTTGCTGAGGTAGCAGCTCTTAAGTTGAGTAATTAGCTGCATTTGGTTAGATTAGATGCTGACATTGATGATAAATGCTAGCCCCGTCGCTAACAAATTCTTAATAAAGTTATGTCAAGTTATAAACTTATTATAAAAAAATATATATGGTTAAAAATATATGTTTAGGGTTATGTTGTTTGTTGTCATATTAATAAGGGGTTAATAATTATACAATTACAATACATTTATATGAGCTATTACTACTATTTTGAATTTTGAATTGAAATACTTGAAGCTGTTTCAGTATGTTCTGATATGTATAATTCACTACACTTATATGAGTTTTTTTTAGATATAAGTAATGTTCCCAGCAATGAGGCTTACTTGGCCTTTTGCAGCTTACTGAATTAATCTAGAAAACACATATTTTTCCAAAAAATGAATTTCTAGGTTTTCTTTTTTTTTATCACAGGAAGGTAGGAATAAATTCTGTAGCAACTTAATTCTGAAGTTGATATTAAAAAATAAAATTAATAACTTATCCATCAAAATATTTTAAATAATAATAACATTTTCTTCTATGAGAGAGCTGGAAAGTTTGAGTTTTAGAATGTTATTAAGGACTAGCTCTCTATATTCACATACAATGAAGATATCATATATTAACAAACTCTACTGATAATTGTTTCATAGCTGCCACTCTCGGAGCACTGACATAATATTATTGTAATTAAAAATATAAACTTGTAACCCTTACCTCTGACCTCTCTCTAAATCATCATTTTTTTGTTCTAACTCTCTGATATATACTCCTTGTTTATCTTTGTCTATTTTTAATGCTTGTAGTTCATTCTCCAAAGCATTTGTTTCATGCTGACTTCTATCCAATTTGTTC
Source organism: Shargacucullia verbasci (assembly GCA_947562105.1). Taxonomy (NCBI): domain Eukaryota; kingdom Metazoa; phylum Arthropoda; class Insecta; order Lepidoptera; family Noctuidae; genus Shargacucullia; species Shargacucullia verbasci. The sequence continues at coordinate 7,418,748 of OX387289.1, read as the reverse complement.
TGAAAAATGCTAAGTTTTAGTACATATATGTAGAAAATAACATTAAGAGATTAATGTTAAAAATATTTACCCTTAACATTTCAATTTCATTCTTCAGACGTTGATTTTGATGTTCCAGATCTCTGTTTTGCTTTTCGACTTGTACTAATGAAGCTTCTAATTCTTTTTCAAGCTGTGCTGAGTTTTCAGTGTATTCATCTAGTTCTTGTTGTATATCAATAACCCTAAAATTATTAATAACAATTAAATTGTGAATCACTGCATATCTGTTGTCATTAGCAATGCAATAAGATGTTTTCATATTTTTACCAATAAGTAGGTACTTACTTTTGTTCATAATATTTAGCTTGTTTCTTCCAATACTCGACAGTATCTGAATCTGACTGTCTTGGAGATTCCATGGTTTACTTTTACACTACTTTCAATAAACGAGATTCCAAGGATGTTTAACGAATCATAACAAAATAATGTTACAGGCTTTACAAACTATTGCGCAGATATATTTTATATTGCTTATTCGTATCGAGGTCGTTGTGATCAATAATTTTCACGTTTTGGTTATAAATCGGCCGTTAAAACAAAAAAAGTGACACAACTTCTTCGTCAAAAATCCAAAACAGTTTATTTCATACAAACCAATGAAATTAAAATGGCTGCTTAAAATGACAACTTCTGACAAATACGATAAAAAACTAATGTCACTATCTGTGCCCTCTTCGAACACGATGATATTTGGTCTCAATTTTTACTACTTTTCTAGTCTCTGCCTTTTACAGATGTATACCCCTTGTCCTACAGATGAATAGAATAGTATTTATTTGACTGAAACATGGTAATATTATAGATGAAACTGAAAACTATTATCCTATCCTACTAATTAGGGGTGTTCGTTATATTACACAGCACATAAAAATAGTCGTTAAAAAAATATAGCAATAACAGCCTGCCATATATTTTTACTGCAGTCTGCTATCTGCGCTTAGCGCAGCTTTGCCAATTATACGTCTTTTTGCATAGATCTTTGTACTTTGTACTAAGCGCAGATAGCAGACTGCGGTAAAAATATATAGCAGGCTGATATTGCTATATTTTTTTAACGAATATTTTATGTGCTATGTAATATAACGAAAACCTTTACTAACTAAAATTAGTAGTAAAAAAAATGGAGGGTATTCGGTGTATTCCATAGACAAAGGATAAACTAGACTTGACATGGTAATAATAATACCGAGAGTGAACGAGATATAATAACACTCGAAACCCTAAGAGTGAGAAAGACCGACATAATATTTTTTGTCACTTTCTGCGTATCACCATTTGTTTGTTTGGCCTCAACTTGTTTGTGCCCAACAATGTTGACGTTTCTCAGATTTTATGAAAATAAGTAGTCATTTGGATAAGAAAACTGTGATTAACTTGTTTCTTTAAAGTGTTTACGTGAAGTGACGTGTGGTAAAAATGGTACATTGTAGTGTTATTGGCAGTAAAAGCCGTAGTGAGCGAAAAGAGGAAACATAAACTTTCACTCGTAAGTGCTAGATTTACGTCATTATTTAACTATATGCTTAGACGAAATTGATAAATATGAATTATGTATATTAAATAACTCCCATAAATACAGCCAGTATGTGTAAAATAGCAAATATAAAATTTTAATGTTCGATCAATACCCGCCCAAATTTAGAAGTCGTATAGGTCAATTCGTATTCCGTTGACATTAGGGTAATGCGTCCATTATTAAATGTGTTTTGTATTTAGCTGGATAATGCACTTTTTAGTGATACCAGATTTTACTTATTAAAATTACCCCTTATCTTGGGACAATATTGCGTAAAAATTTTAGTAATTTAGGTTTCAACAATTTCTTACCGGTCTTAGTTATAATCATAGGTAGCCGATTTGTTTATTTATATTCTTTAATCCTGATTATGTTTCAAATATATAACTATAAACGATATTGTGTTCGTTAAAATTATTATAGTTTTTTTTTTATTCTAGCTATCCAAAAGATCCAGATGTGCATACTACAAATCGTGGATACTATCTACAGGGCGTTCAAATTGGGAACCCAAAAAATATGATCCCATCTGCTCCAGACATTTTGATAAGAACTCTTTTAGGAAGAGCCTTCTCAAGATTTACCTAAATCTATTCTCAGACCCAACCCTAAATGTGCATGTACGTAATTTTTTTATCCTGGCCTTCCCCAAGTCTTTCGAAGTAGTTTTTTTTTTTTGCCCCAGCTCATTTATTTTATTTATAGTTAAAAAATATTAATATTTATAAATAGTTTTCATAGAGTTACAATTTGAAAAATACAATATATTATGATATTGATTTCAGAATCCTACGCTTTGTGATAACAATTCTATCGTACACCATCAGGAGGAAATTCCAGTTGCCACTACCAGTGATATATTGGGAGAGAACACAGAGAACAATTTTTTACAAAAATCATAGATATTGACTGTGACATAAATTCTGTAAGTTGTAACAAGTTTTATTTTTAAGTTACAAACTCATATTAATGTTTGTTCTCGAACCGTTGTCTTAAAATACGTTTTATTTATTTTCAGCATAAAGATACTTTTTCAATTTCTCCGAGTAGTGAAACATTTACTCCTCAAAAAAAGAAAATGGCGAAAAAATTGAAGCTACAGACTCTTCTAGCTAATCAACGAAAAAAGATATTAGCTGAGTTGAGATTTAGAAATCGACGACTGCATAAAAAAAACGCAGAACTGTTAATCATCATTGAAAAGTTGCAATCGAAATTTTAAATCTTTACTACGCGTTTACATGTTTTTGTAGTTGACTGTAAATAATACTTCAATGGTTATAGAATATAAAATGCTTGATGAAACATGAAAAGATTATTTTTATTTAATTGTATCATTTACGTGTTTCTATTTTTCAGCGCAATTAAATTTAAAATTAAAATTTATACCTAGAAACCAATTAAAAACAAAAAGGGAAGAAAAAGTTTAAATTTACAGATATGGGTAAAATCTTAAACCTCTGGTAACACCGCGTACGCGATGTACTTTATATCTGTCCCTTACGGGTGTACGCGAATGTCAGATCTATAGTGATTCTCTATCTTAGGTGTATTCGGTATTCTCTTGTATTACTATAACAAAAATTGTCTATGACTATCCAATTTTGACATTTCTACGTTTAGACAGATTAGCAGCTGAAATGACAAGCTGACATGACAAGCCTTCGAAGAGATAAAAATTGGTTGTTGGAAAATAAATAAAAGCCTTCAGTTCCACTGTTAGGTGAAAATTTATTATGAATTTTCCGTTTAACCCACTCAGTATTGCTGGTGCCAACGTACATTATTTTTACAAATTCCTCTTGCAATGCTATGTTATCGACAATCGGATTTTAATATCATTATTGTTTTTGAATGACGTGTAATGTTTCCAACGGCGGACACTGAAGATACTTTACAGGTCACGTCATTAACAACAAAGTCAAGTGCTGCTAGCGATGCCCAAAACTCGGTTGAAAATACTCATATCGCAACACAACAGAGCAGCCGGGAGCTAACACTCAACATGCTAATCAAAGAGATGGTCTTCTGCTTAGCTCTGGCTCTGACCACTTACGGAGCCCTACATAATACGTAAGCTTGACATTTTTTTTTTTACTGATCTGTAATGATTTTGATAAGCTACAGTTTTTTCACATAAATATTTACACAGACCATGTCATAAAGCAACAAGTTAAATTGACCATTACATTACATTTGGACATTGATATTGAGTTTAATATTTTGAACTATTGAGTATAATGGCTTATAAGAGTTTAAAATTCTAATTTTTTCATGAAATTACTAAATTAGTACAGCATGGGAAGAAGGCTAATATTATCATACATAATTATAAGCCTCTTCTTGCCATCTTCTGGGCACAATCCTAAACTACAGGCTATTATTGAGAATTTCCATACAAGGAAACATAATAAATCTTCAATTAATTAGGGAATTGAACCCAGGAACAAGTACCCACACCAGATCTAATGCTAATAAAACAGAAACATTTTGTTTTAGGCCCACAAGGATATCCAAACATCCACAAGCCACAAGATTCTTCAGATCAGATTCAGTTGTACATGATTGGTACAGAGGACAATTAAGCAATGTGCTTGCATCTGTTACTCGTGCGGATGTGTCATTTGTTATGTACTATGCACCATGGGATGCTGAATGTCAGTATGTCAGAGGAGAGTTTGAGAAGGCTGCATTTGTATTAAAAGATAGAGTGAGTATTAAAACCTAATATTACATTGAAATAACAATGATAGTCATAAATGCACCAAAAATAATATTATTACATTATGTATTGTTGCAGGTCATGTTTTCTGCAATTAACTGTTGGAATCCAGGAAGTGAATGCAGGCTACACAACAATAAGATATCATCATGGCCAATTTTATTGGTGTACACAACCATTACAAGAGGAGTATTCTACAATGGTATTTAACTTATAATGTACAATTATTTGCTAATATCAAGTTTGTACAGAACTCACTAAAAATTGTGATGAAGTGTAGATTTTTAATTTATCAATGTAACATGTAATCATGTCTGCCAAATCAAACTAAACCTGTAAAGCACCATCTGATCATTTTATCTCTATAGAGATTTCTCTCTGCTGAACTAATTATCATATTGTTATTAGTATGTAAAAAAATGCTGTGCAGCTCTGCATCCTTGCGCTTTTCCTTGGGTTACTGTGTGTACCAATATCTTGCTAATGCTTTGCTGAAAGAAATTTAATATGAAAATTTATGAACTCTTTGATGAGAAACACAAAATTCAAGAAGAGGTGTAAAAAAAAAATTGGCTTTTCCTGGTATTTACAGTTTTGACAAAAAAAAAATACAACTTATTTTATTATATGTATTTTATACCTTGTTAAGGAAAATATATAGAACTAAACACAATAATTACAATAGAGAAAGTAACAGGAAACAAGGTATATTTAATATATTCATGAAACTCAGTGGTCACAAATTTATTAAATACTTTGTTACCCATGTAAAGATAGAAATAGTGTGTGAGTGAGAAGATGTTTAGCACCACAATTTTAGATTCGTTTCTTTTTTTTTGGGAACCACACGAAAAAAATATGCTATGATATATACTGAATATCTATCTCATAATTTATAATTTTCAGGTCCAAGAGATGCTCATAGTATGGTCAACTTTTTAGAAATGATGATGAAGCCCTTAAGAAGGGTGTCGTCGTCTGAAGATCTCGTTAATTTACTTTCACGGTGTGATGTGGGTACATAACTTATTTAAAAAAATATTGTAATAGGTAGAAGAGTTGTAGGTATTGAAGCTATATTTATTTATGTTTGCATTAAAGTCCCACGAAAACAAAACGTGGATCTAAGATAAGATAGCCTTTACGATAGTAGGTAATTATAAAATGCACGATAAAAATTTACAATGTCGTCTAACACATGAAGTTTATAATATATTAGATTTTTTTATAAACATGTGCTACTGTTATATTTGTATTTATGACGTCATATTTGCAGGCTGTAGCAGTTGGGTACACACCGCTAACAGACACGTCGAAGTATTATAACACTTGGTATACAGTCGCGTTGAAATCGAGAGAGGCTGACACTTTAGGTGAAATATGTTTCGCAGCTGTGACGTCAGAGGAACTCGCTGCCGAACTCGGCGTGGAAAGCGTGCCGAACGCGCGTCTCATGCTGTGGAATGATACTAAGGTTTATATGTTATTTATTACTTACTTATTTTATTATAAACTAGCTACCCGCCCCGTCTTCGCACGCGTAGCACACAAAATTACCAAAAAGCCAAAAAAAATTAATCTAATCTGAAAATTACCTAAAAATTTCATTAAAATTGCTGCAACGTCGTTTTGGAGTACATGAAGACATACATATGTACACAAACATATATATAAATAATACGCGATGCGCAATGTGGAGATTTCAGCTTGCTCAGATAATAGTTTGGATAAACCTCTAATGAAATAATTTTACTGCAGCTGTTTCAGTTTTAAATCTATCTTTATACATTTTACTAATAGTAGTTAGTAACATGTTATGCTAAGTACCTATTAATTAAACCATATAAAAACAAAAAGTTTCCTTGATTATGAATCAATAGTTTTGTTTCGATTGTTTGGGATTTAATCTTGAGGAAACAAAACCAATTTTTAATGTTTAACCCGGTTAAATAAAGGAACTTAAATGGTGGCTTGTACCTATTTCTACGGGTGGTCAACAAAACATGTTCATTATTATAATATCAAATTTTAGTCTACATTGTGGTATATTTTGTACCAAACAGCAAAAGTAAAAAAAAAAAAAGAAATTAAATAACCCAAATACATCATTATAACGAAAAAAGCAATTAAAACAATAAAGAAATTCGTGATAACTAAATGCATCGAAACTGAATTCCTGCTTTGCAAACAGTACGGGCGGGGAAATGTGAGTATACTAGTGCCAGTGAGAAGGCAGGCCATTTTACAGTCGTTTCTTTATTAAATCGGGTAAGAGACATGATTCAACATTGAATTCATATCCTTTGGTATAATCCGCTCTATAAACATATTTTGTTAACATGTCGTGCAAAAATCACTTTCGTTGTAGTAGATTGATTTGTTCTAATAATTGATTCTCTACACCAGGAATACATATCGCGTGACGGTGACATTCAAGCATGGAACGAGTCTTCACTGATACACTGGGTGTTGGACAATTTCTCGCAGCCAGTGGCCAGGATCATGCCGATGTGGAGGAAGGCGTTTGACTTCGAGAGATATGTCGACGGCAATCCAATATTGATGCTGTTCACTCCGCTCAACCCGTTGTATGAACAGTTGCCGTCTTACGCTTTGGTAAATGATTTCTAACTTATCTATGATTATTTTTGCTTGATTATTATTTTACGCTGGGATCCGATCCTAACGTAGAATAGAAGAAGGCTAGACGGATGATGATTTTTGATTCTTTTAAACGTGCAACTCACATTGCCAGAAATCTTTAAAAAGCCGTCCAAATTGATACCAATCGATTGACCATCACAAATTCACAGTCGAGTCATATTTTAGTCTAAGAATTAGGTCAGCGTCAGTAGTTCATTAATTTATTCTTTCTTTTAGTTACGTGAAGTAGCAATGGAGTACTACAACTGCAAAAACAACGATAGCAGTCAGTGGACTTCGGAATTAGTAAAATTACAACAAGTCCAAAGACTGCTGTATCAACAGAAGAACTACACCAAATTCTGTCAAGAGTTCAAGTTTAAGAAACCTATCAGAAAGCAAAGTCGCTTCTACAAGAAAGAAGTGGAGTCGCAAAACAATAAATACCCTTGGTATAACACGACGCAGAAGAATCAGAAGAATGGAGTATTCAATTTTCTTTTGAAAAGAGGTTTTACGATGTCGAAAGCTATTGAGAATGCGGAGGAGAGTTCTCAGTTGCTCTCGTCGTTGGATTGGTTGCAAGAATGTAGTATGAAAGCCTTACCGGCCGAGAAAAGTTTCTACGAGCACTACGAACAATGTCAGTCGTTTGAGGAGAGCTTCAGTCAAGAACATGAAGTAACTCCCGAACCAGAAGAGTGAGTAGAATCATTATGGTATTGTTTAGGTCTTTCTGTATTACATGATGATGTATCGTGTGACTTTTAAATACAAGTTTCGCCTCTCTAGCTAAATTATCTTTCCATTACATTAAAAAACATCAAAGTGAATCTGGTTCTCATTATACTTAATATAATTACAGAATAGAAACCACAATGCTACCTTTTGAGGACGATCCGCTATCACCAGAAAATCTTTTACAAGAGAGTGTTAAACATTTCTGTAAGGTGATTCGGTTTGCCCACGAGTGGGGCAAACCTATCTACCCTTTGGGATTAGATAACGTAGACGAAAGACGCAATAATATAACGCATATAGAAGGGCTCTCGTGTGCGCGCAACTTTAGTCTGCATATGATAGCGGTTGACAGTGTACGGAATCATCACTTCGCCGAGTCACTCGGCATAGATATCACCAATAAGAAGGATATGACGGCCGTCGTAATATTGGATAGCAAGGTAAATAATACATTAGTGTTAAATCCCCTTTTTGTTGTTGGTCGTTATAAATAAACGAGAATTGATACCTAAGAAAGTGAATAGGTTGTATTCCCACTACTTCCCTCCAATAAAAAAGAGTAAAAGTTCGAAGTGATAACGTCAGGCTTCTACGGGAATATCGTGCTGACGTAATATGATTTAGAACAAATTACTTGATTCCTTTGAGGTATTCTGTATATGGAAAGAAACTTTCCTTTGTTTTATTAATTGCAAAATTCTGTCTAAATAACTGATACGTTCAAATAAATTTCCACAGCACGAAAGTCAATACGTATTATCAGAGGAGTACAACGCGAAGTCAATTCGAGATTTTATATATAACTTCACAAACAAAGGCCTGAAGCGTTCGCTGCGGTCGCACATATACGACGCGTCGCACACGCACTACTTCGGCTCGGACGGTGCGAGCGACCAGATGGGCATCAACGACGACTCTGTGCATATCATCGATCTCACTTCACGGAGCTTTAGGAGAATGGTGAACACGCCGGGAACAGTAAGCACAATGGATTCCTGATAATTATGGCCTTCTTAACGCATCTAACTTTGATGATCAGCGCAAACATAGTTGGACAAACCATAGAATTGTAAGCAAATAACCAAACATCTAAAATTAGTACTAATACTACTGGTTTTAACGCTATATGTTCTGAATTTTAATAACCTACAGAGGATGTCTTTTTTTTAACTTTATTTAAACGGACTTAATCAGTATTGACGATGTCGCCCCGTAAGAGGATGTCTTAACTCTCGCTATTTCTCATAAGAGTCATAAGGAATAACACTTCTTACGTGACTGCCCAAAAATGAGTGTAATGGTTCATGTATATATGTGATTTTTATTCCATCATATCTTCTAAACTCCTGAAGTGAATTAAAATATGTGTGTTTTCAACAATAGCGATTGTTATATAAAGGCACGAGAGAATACTGTCAGGAGTTTACGATCGTGTTACGGCTACTGTTCTGGTTTAATATTAGTATTCTTTAGAATTTTGATGAATCAGTCGACCATAAGTGTTAATACGTCTACGATAAAAGATTAATTAGTGGATTTTTCTCATCAGATGACGATAGTAGCGGTATGCGGGGGTGCCTGCAGCGCCTTGACGACGCGCGCCCTGTTGGAGGCGCGGCGCTTGCTGGGCGAGTGCGGGCTGCGCGTGCGCGTGGCGCGGCTGGACGCGCTGCGGCACGACCTGCCGTGGCACTACACCGTGCACCACTACCCCACGCTGCTGGTGTTCCCAGTAAACAGGTAACGTAGCAGTATGTGGGGTGCCTGCTGGGCGAGTGCGGGCTGCGCGTGCGCGTGGCGCGGCTGGACGCGCTGCGGCACGACCTGCCGTGGCACTACACCGTGCACCACTACCCCACGCTGCTGGTGTTCCCAGTAAACAGGTAACGTAGCAGTATGTGGGGTGCCTGCTGGGCGAGTGCGGGCTGCGCGTGCGCGTGGCGCGGCTGGACGCGCTGCGGCACGACCTGCCGTGGCACTACACCGTGCACCACTACCCCACGCTGCTGGTGTTCCCAGTAAACAGGTAACGTAGCAGTATGTGGGGTGCCTGCTGGGCGAGTGCGGGCTGCGCGTGCGCGTGGCGCGGCTGGACGCGCTGCGGCACGACCTGCCGTGGCACTACACCGTGCACCACTACCCCACGCTGCTGGTGTTCCCAGTAAACAGGTAACGTAGCAGTATGTGGGGTGCCTGCTGGGCGAGTGCGGGCTGCGCGTGCGCGTGGCGCGGCTGGACGCGCTGCGGCACGACCTGCCGTGGCACTACACCGTGCACCACTACCCCACGCTGCTGGTGTTCCCAGTAAACAGGTAACGTAGCAGTATGTGGGGTGCCTGCTGGGCGAGTGCGGGCTGCGCGTGCGCGTGGCGCGGCTGGACGCGCTGCGGCACGACCTGCCGTGGCACTACACCGTGCACCACTACCCCACGCTGCTGGTGTTCCCAGTAAACAGGTAACGTAGCAGTATGTGGGGTGCCTGCTGGGCGAGTGCGGGCTGCGCGTGCGCGTGGCGCGGCTGGACGCGCTGCGGCACGACCTGCCGTGGCACTACACCGTGCACCACTACCCCACGCTGCTGGTGTTCCCAGTAAACAGGTAACGTAGCAGTATGTGGGGTGCCTGCTGGGCGAGTGCGGGCTGCGCGTGCGCGTGGCGCGGCTGGACGCGCTGCGGCACGACCTGCCGTGGCACTACACCGTGCACCACTACCCCACGCTGCTGGTGTTCCCAGTAAACAGGTAACGTAGCAGTATGTGGGGTGCCTGCTGGGCGAGTGCGGGCTGCGCGTGCGCGTGGCGCGGCTGGACGCGCTGCGGCACGACCTGCCGTGGCACTACACCGTGCACCACTACCCCACGCTGCTGGTGTTCCCAGTAAACAGGTAACGTAGCAGTATGTGGGGTGCCTGCTGGGCGAGTGCGGGCTGCGCGTGCGCGTGGCGCGGCTGGACGCGCTGCGGCACGACCTGCCGTGGCACTACACCGTGCACCACTACCCCACGCTGCTGGTGTTCCCAGTAAACAGGTAACGTAGCAGTATGTGGGGTGCCTGCTGGGCGAGTGCGGGCTGCGCGTGCGCGTGGCGCGGCTGGACGCGCTGCGGCACGACCTGCCGTGGCACTACACCGTGCACCACTACCCCACGCTGCTGGTGTTCCCAGTAAACAGGTAACGTAGCAGTATGTGGGGTGCCTGCTGGGCGAGTGCGGGCTGCGCGTGCGCGTGGCGCGGCTGGACGCGCTGCGGCACGACCTGCCGTGGCACTACACCGTGCACCACTACCCCACGCTGCTGGTGTTCCCAGTAAACAGGTAACGTAGCAGTATGTGGGGTGCCTGCTGGGCGAGTGCGGGCTGCGCGTGCGCGTGGCGCGGCTGGACGCGCTGCGGCACGACCTGCCGTGGCACTACACCGTGCACCACTACCCCACGCTGCTGGTGTTCCCAGTAAACAGGTAACGTAGCAGTATGTGGGGTGCCTGCTGGGCGAGTGCGGGCTGCGCGTGCGCGTGGCGCGGCTGGACGCGCTGCGGCACGACCTGCCGTGGCACTACACCGTGCACCACTACCCCACGCTGCTGGTGTTCCCAGTAAACAGGTAACGTAGCAGTATGTGGGGTGCCTGCTGGGCGAGTGCGGGCTGCGCGTGCGCGTGGCGCGGCTGGACGCGCTGCGGCACGACCTGCCGTGGCACTACACCGTGCACCACTACCCCACGCTGCTGGTGTTCCCAGTAAACAGGTAACGTAGCAGTATGTGGGGTGCCTGCTGGGCGAGTGCGGGCTGCGCGTGCGCGTGGCGCGGCTGGACGCGCTGCGGCACGACCTGCCGTGGCACTACACCGTGCACCACTACCCCACGCTGCTGGTGTTCCCAGTAAACAGGTAACGTAGCAGTATGTGGGGTGCCTGCTGGGCGAGTGCGGGCTGCGCGTGCGCGTGGCGCGGCTGGACGCGCTGCGGCACGACCTGCCGTGGCACTACACCGTGCACCACTACCCCACGCTGCTGGTGTTCCCAGTAAACAGGTAACGTAGCAGTATGTGGGGTGCCTGCTGGGCGAGTGCGGGCTGCGCGTGCGCGTGGCGCGGCTGGACGCGCTGCGGCACGACCTGCCGTGGCACTACACCGTGCACCACTACCCCACGCTGCTGGTGTTCCCAGTAAACAGGTAACGTAGCAGTATGTGGGGTGCCTGCTGGGCGAGTGCGGGCTGCGCGTGCGCGTGGCGCGGCTGGACGCGCTGCGGCACGACCTGCCGTGGCACTACACCGTGCACCACTACCCCACGCTGCTGGTGTTCCCAGTAAACAGGTAACGTAGCAGTATGTGGGGTGCCTGCTGGGCGAGTGCGGGCTGCGCGTGCGCGTGGCGCGGCTGGACGCGCTGCGGCACGACCTGCCGTGGCACTACACCGTGCACCACTACCCCACGCTGCTGGTGTTCCCAGTAAACAGGTAACGTAGCAGTATGTGGGGTGCCTGCTGGGCGAGTGCGGGCTGCGCGTGCGCGTGGCGCGGCTGGACGCGCTGCGGCACGACCTGCCGTGGCACTACACCGTGCACCACTACCCCACGCTGCTGGTGTTCCCAGTAAACAGGTAACGTAGCAGTATGTGGGGTGCCTGCTGGGCGAGTGCGGGCTGCGCGTGCGCGTGGCGCGGCTGGACGCGCTGCGGCACGACCTGCCGTGGCACTACACCGTGCACCACTACCCCACGCTGCTGGTGTTCCCAGTAAACAGGTAACGTAGCAGTATGTGGGGTGCCTGCTGGGCGAGTGCGGGCTGCGCGTGCGCGTGGCGCGGCTGGACGCGCTGCGGCACGACCTGCCGTGGCACTACACCGTGCACCACTACCCCACGCTGCTGGTGTTCCCAGTAAACAGGTAACGTAGCAGTATGTGGGGTGCCTGCTGGGCGAGTGCGGGCTGCGCGTGCGCGTGGCGCGGCTGGACGCGCTGCGGCACGACCTGCCGTGGCACTACACCGTGCACCACTACCCCACGCTGCTGGTGTTCCCAGTAAACAGGTAACGTAGCAGTATGTGGGGTGCCTGCTGGGCGAGTGCGGGCTGCGCGTGCGCGTGGCGCGGCTGGACGCGCTGCGGCACGACCTGCCGTGGCACTACACCGTGCACCACTACCCCACGCTGCTGGTGTTCCCAGTAAACAGGTAACGTAGCAGTATGTGGGGTGCCTGCTGGGCGAGTGCGGGCTGCGCGTGCGCGTGGCGCGGCTGGACGCGCTGCGGCACGACCTGCCGTGGCACTACACCGTGCACCACTACCCCACGCTGCTGGTGTTCCCAGTAAACAGGTAACGTAGCAGTATGTGGGGTGCCTGCTGGGCGAGTGCGGGCTGCGCGTGCGCGTGGCGCGGCTGGACGCGCTGCGGCACGACCAGCCGTGGCACTACACCGTGCACCACTACCCCACGGTGTTCCCAGTAAACAGGTAACGTAGCAGTAAAAACTCTGGTCACGAGCGAATTCCCGCTGTTTTTATCAGTCACCTTCTCGCATATGGAGAGTTAGTCGCTCTAATTTTTAAATTTTGTGCGTGTAGTATTTCCCAGCTACCGAGACTGTACGTAACTATCACATAATGGTTCTTTGGGTCACGACGTTGCTCTATTTCATCCTGACGATTATGTAAAATGTACATGTGAATAGTGTATTGTTACTTTGTTACCTACAGGTGGGGCGAGGCAGACAGTCAGTCGTACCCGGGCGAGGCGCGCGTGACGTCAGCGGGTGCGGTGGCGCTGGCGTTGCGCTCGTTGGCCGCGCCGCAACACTTGCGCGTGCGACTCACCCTTTGCACTGCTGTTCAGGTATAATACTAACACTGCCCATATTTTTATTTACCCATAACATTGGAATCACTACCCGCATTACAAAGCTCGGAAACAAGAGGTGAACGTGAGAATTTAGTCCATTAAATGCATTTGGACGTGATGACGATGATTATTTTCGTTAATCTTATTAAACTAATAGTAAAGACGTCTTAGTAATATATTATTATAACTACACAGGGTCACAGAGAAAGACGAATATGTCTAAAAGACCTGAAGGAGCATGTGACGACAGTCATCGGTAGAAACCTTAAATACTGGCGACAGACAGAAGATGAGGAGCTTAAAGAAGCCTTATTTAAAAGACTGCAACACTTGCGCACACTCGCGTTGGAGCTGAGTTTATTCCATATAACAGACCTCAGCGCACACAGTGCGAAACAGACATCACTATTGAACACCCTTAGTTTATTATCAAAGAACTGGGACATTGATGTGTCGGTTTTAAGAAAAAATGCCACTATAACATCACGAAGAAGTTGATATTAGATTTAACTGTGTAAATAGTGTACATTGCTCATATAGAAATATGTAACTATGTTATTTATTTTTGAAGCCCGAAGTACTATTAAACGTTGAAAATAAAGGAATTAATTTTATTGGTTGTTTGTTTTATGGACTCCTCTGAAATTATAATTTGATTTGATTGACTATCTCTGGTGTTTGCAGAACAACCTATATTAATAATAATTAACAAATTTCTTTCACGGATTAAACTAAACAAAAAAACAGTACCAGTTACATTAAACACATTGATTCATTTTATCGGCTATATCAAATTATAAAATCCATGGTGAAAAAAAGGCAACTGCTTCACTTAAAGCTACTGTTTCAACTCGCACAGTACGGCTTTTTTCAGACTTTTCGATTATGTAGATCACAATATAAAATATTGTATTATCAAACATAAATGAAGTTGACTGCTGAGCGGGAGGCCCTAGCCTTTCCATTTGGCTGGCCCTGGCCATTTCCGAGTCAGGCAGTGTTGTTGGGTTTTTCTGTATGGAAATTCTCAGTAGCAGCACGGAGTCTAGAACTGTGCCTGGTATGGCAATAGGCTCTCCCCCTATTACATGGGACTCAATAACGGCATCGGCGAAATGTGGGTGTCCAATTATCAAGTAACAAGACGTTTTTAAAATTACTAAGCTGGATGAAATGACTTATCTAGTCAGAAACGTCTTTTCATTGCAGTATCACGTATTTTGGTTGTTTTTTTTTTTTTTTTTTCTAAAAAGAAAATGTAATTTATTTCATATCTAACATTTATTTTATTAAAAATTTCATCTGTATTCCGATAAATCAAACTTTAATCCACACTTTTGTAGAATAAAGTTATTATTACTTCTTTTTTTATTAAGAACAGCAACTTTTTTAATTTATCAATCTCAAAACATTTTCCCTCTGCGTTTTAAAACTGTAGAAACGTCTTTTTTGCATATGACGGCAGAATAGTACACCTCTGCCCAACTCCCAAGCGTGATGCTATGTTATGTAAATGTGTTATGTAAAGGAGATCCGATAATTACAATGACTTCTTAATTTGATATGGTTCATCACAGCCTCATCGAGAAGCTCATGGAAAAACTAGGTCACGCGGATATACCCGTTTCTTGATAACGCTCTGTCTCTGAAATCACACACATTGTATTCATGCCTAAATGTATCCCATACCCACAGGGGTACCCCAAGGGCCCAACCTCGGGCCACTACCCTAGTCACCCGCGACGGTGGATACTTCACTAGATTCAGGGGCGTATTTACCCTTGGGCCAAAAGGGCCATGGCCCGGGGCGGCAAGCTGCGAGGGGCGGCGTAAGCCGCACCTCGCGCTCAGCTTAGTGCGACTTTCTTTTGGAGTTTACACGCCTGAAGAAATTAAAAAAATGCCTACCTAATTAAGAAAAATTAAAACTCATTTGGTTGTAAGTTTGATAGACATCAAGACGTGAGGCTTTCTTATGCCTGAACGGCGGGCGGCCGCGGCGGGGCGGCGGCGGCGGCTTGTCCGTCGGACTCCATCGCGACTCGGGACTAGTCGGGATGTTTCGACGTTGTTCGTGTCGTTTTCGTTCATATTCATAGGCGAAAGCGGGTGGGGCGGCGGAGGGAGACTTGTTCAATTTATGGGGCGGCAAATCTTATAGGCCCAGGGCGCTAAATTTTAAAATACGCCACTGACTAGATTATCGGTAACAGTACGCTATACGACAAAGCGAAATAATAAACTAAAATCTACATTCATTAATTTATTGACAGTAAAACAAGTAATAATTTTAATTACGAGTCATTTCTCGTTTGTTTAGAACTCGACATCTCTGCCGAAGAATGAGAGCGTATTTTGTTTTGTACTACTGCGCCAACCACGCACCACGCTGAGCACTGTTGCGATAGCCTTCTTTACGTACACCACTGTGAATTAAAGGACACATCAAAACAAGTCAGAATATTATGTTTAAGTATAATATTAATCTACAGCATTTCCCTCTGTACCCAGATATAAAATGTATGCATTTGAACTGTTACATTTGTTCTGAGTAGCGGCCTATCTATAACTAAAAACTGTTTAAAAGCATCGCTAAGTGTTATTGCTTAAGCAGTACTGAAAACAATTGTCATGAAATACCTTTACACTTAAAACAAACACCACTAAATAAAGTAGATACCTAAAAATTGATCACATTTCGATGCTCATATTGATATAATCATTAACAAGCTTGGCGTATGTATGTAATGTAATGTAGGGGAGAAAAGGGTACCTAATGGGAGTCAGTGGGCAATGGTGGTCACTGTTCCAAATATCTTTAATTTATTAAGCAATTGTATCTTTTTAGTTTATAATTATAATAAGTAATAGTATTAACCTCGTTATTTAAACTACTTTTATTTTTAGTAAATAACTTATATCTACCTACTATTGTATGTACACAATTATTGATTCTAAGGCATACCGTAAAATGGGGCTATTTCGGAAACGCGGGGCTAATTGAGATTTAGTAAAGGGATCATTATGTGTGCTTCTCATGGAGTAGTAACTGCTTTTAAACAGCGGTAGTGTAGGATGCTTTCAAAGACAAAGGAAATTTTGATTTAGTATAGAAAATATGACAAAATTTCTAAAAACAAATGTTAGTCCCAAATTGCCCCGTGTTTCCCAAATAGCCCCATTTTACGGTATTTTATGTAATACACATTGTGTCATTGTTTGTTATTTCAAATATCCTGATTTGCCTTGCTGGGTACGCTCATAATCACCTATGCAAATTAACATTAATTGTTATAAATATTATCTAATGCGTGATCCGGGTATCTTGAATACGTACCCAGGTCGCTAGTGTCAGTGTAGTTCGGGAACATTTGGTGGTAGGGTTTGATAAGGAACACTAGGTCGATGCCCACTACACCCGAAATATAATCACTCAGTGATCCTGCCACGCGTTCGTCGTTGCTGCTTTGGTGGACCTGAAAATATCGCAATTAATCGTTGCGGTAGTTTTTGTTAAAAATAATCATTACGTAGGATCAAGCCTGCTGATTTCGCTAGAGGGACTGCAATAACCGTCAAAAGTAGTTGACCGTTGTAAAAAGTTTCATATGTTATTGGAAACTTAAACAATTTTTATGCCAGGGCAAAGCCTCCGCGAGTGACGATATCTGTAATAGTCTAGTGCACCTTCGGCTGTCAGCTTCGCTAGCGTCAGTGTTGACTGGCCTATTTTTCCCCCACTATGCTCTGAGTGTTTTCCATGTGATAGATAGCCCGTGCCAACTCGACAGAAGAAGACCTCTATAGCTTGCCCTTTTGGTACCTATTTAATCTGTTACCGACGTCTAAAAGCGGTTCATTAGACCACCACGAAGTAGTAAAATCATTAGTAAATATAATTAATAAATACTTACGTTAAATAATTCTTATGGAAAAAAAACCAATAGGCTGGTTACCTCGTAAAGTCGGCCATCCGACAAGCGTGCTTTTCTTGCCGCATATTCGCCAATCTCTTGTAAAGTGCGATAGTTGCTTGGTTGCCGTAGCGAGTAACGCCATGGATACAGAATAAACTCCTACAATAAAAAGTAAAAATATGGCTTGGTACCTAATCGTCAAAAATTCTCGATAAACTTGTTGCCGGCCGCAAGTCACGCCATGAGACTATGTGACGTCGATTGGGATGGGAGTTTAACACCTCAGCGATTTAAGCCGGATGGGGGTGGCGCAAAAATATGACAGCGATCGACCTGTTTTCGATCAACACAGTACCTACTAATTCTAGGCAGTAAGAGTCCGGCACGCGTCTCCGCCGCTACCCCTAAAGAGGCTATAGTTTAGCTCTTTACTCTTTGTTATTTAGTCTAATCACAATTAGTCAAGTATAAAAAATATGTTTTCTTTCACTCGTCTGGAGTTTGGCGTTTATTTAATTAAAATTAACTAACCTTTTTAGGTGAGAAACTGACATGTAAATGTATGGCCAAATTGATAACATCGCTCAGTTTATCGACATACATCCGAATCGCTTTTGCTTCGGCAGTCGAAAAAGGTTTTGGACCTGGATAATATTGACAACATCGCGGTGGAGTTTTATGAACGTCATCTGTAAAAAATCGTCAGATTTCCAAAAGCAATCATTGGGAGCCAGATTTCCGCGTCGTGGTATTAAGATACGGTCCACTTTGGTGATTAGCTGACTAACAAATCTGTAAGGACGTCACTATCGGCGGCGGGCACCGGGCACCCACACGTCCACACTCGTGCCCTTTCATTGTAATCTTCCATCTTCATAAGTTAATAGTTGATTGACAGCGCAAGTCTCTAGTCTACGCTGCGGTTTGATTCGAGCTGGTTGATTCGAGGGCATGACTGCGTTTTACGAGGCAAATTGGCGGAAGAAATTTCTTGCAATTTTAAAGTCACACGTGATGGCACACAGGTCGTACATCCATCGTAATGAAAACTGAGTCGTCTACACTTTCGTGCTACCCTTCTGCATAAAAGAGAAGACGGTATGCTGCAAACGTCTTAGGTAACTAATTCATAAACTGAAATTGCAAAATGAACCAAAAGAAAAGATGCACGAGTGAACTTAATTTTTTTTAATGAATTTCCATGTTTCATTGCCTTGATAGAAGGTTAGGTAGGTATTTGCGCTACTGACGTACTAAGTTATAAATAAGGTAAATAGGTATAATAAAGCTCATATAAATTTTATTCATTCATGAGGCCGAATTTCCGGATATGTCTTATGATTGAAGATATGGTAGGTACTTATTTAAATTATCAATAGGTATACAGTACAACTGACCTTGCCAATGATAAGCGAAATTGCGATTGATATTTGTTCCAAAACAGACTTGATCTTTTCCATCGGACTCCTTGTCTACGTTTTTGTGCCACTCGGCCGGGCGCGTTTTAGGCCTGGCTGTATCGTTCCGTGCCCATTCTCGAGAGTTTATGGGTGGACGTGAACGTAGTTTGTGAGTAAATTGAATGCCATCCGGGTTACCCATCGGTATAAGGTACCTTACAGACAATAAAGGCACATTAGTATTGGGTGTTAAC
This sequence comes from Shargacucullia verbasci, assembly GCA_947562105.1. Lineage (NCBI taxonomy): Eukaryota > Metazoa > Arthropoda > Insecta > Lepidoptera > Noctuidae > Shargacucullia > Shargacucullia verbasci. Next base: position 7,399,676 of record OX387289.1, on the reverse strand, counting down.
ATAGGTACACACTATTGGAGGACTTTCCCCAGGCGGATAACGAATAGTGAAATTAGCCGGTCGATAACCAGACCGCCAACTACAAAGCGTGTATTAAATGAATGAAAATGGTTTCCTGAATGCATTTCATATCGGTCAAAACGAGCCTTATGTGTAATACACCTAAGATCTTCGATTGGTACAGTGGTTGAGAGATCGACTGCTGCGCTAGGTGTCGCGGGTTCGATTCCCGCACGGAACAAATATTTGTATGATCGTTGTTTCGGGTCTGGTTGTTTGTGCATGTGACATGTATGTTTGTAAACTGTACGCACGACACAGGAGATATCCTAGTGTGGGGCAATGTTTTTAAAAAAGAAAAGAAAACTATCTATATTATAATAAAAAGGTAAAATTTGTTTGTAGGTATGTAGGGGGTAATCTCCGAAACTAATGATCCGAATCTGAAAATTCTTTAGATAGCTACATTATCCCGAATGCTATAAATTATATATACCTAATATGATCACGCGGACGAGGTAGGGGGCTGAAGCTAGTTTCTAAATATTCTGATATGTCGGTTGGTCTCTAATATAGATAAATATAAGTAATAATTTGGTAAGATTCATTGCTTGAGAATCATTGGGTAATCAGGAGCCTACAAACTAGAAACATGTTTGGACCAGAGAATATCAGTAGCTCCATTAGTTGGACAGCAGAGGCCACATGGCAGTCGATCCGCGTGAACAATTCGGGTTAGTCTGGAAGCCGACATACTTAATTGGGAAAAGGCTAGCATAACAAATATACACGGTGATGCATTGACATGGGTCAATGTGGAAAAATACTAGGTACCTTAATTTTTCTAAGCAGTCCGCAAACGGTTAATTCCAAACTATCATAATCACTACATATTATAAAACAAAATCCCCCGCCGCGTCTGTTTGTCTGTCGGTCTGTTCACGATAAACTCAAAACTACTAAACGGATTTTCATGCAGTTTTCATCAATAGACAGAGTGATTCATGAGGAAGGCTTAGGTGTATAATTCGTTAAGAGCCTTTACGCCGTACGGTCGGTTATTGGCATTTTTCATCCGGACATTACTTCGTTATATCGTATAGATCATATATCAAAGTTGTCGTCCATTTAATAGGAAATTTTGTAAAGAACAAATCTAATAGGAAACATTTTTTTTATATAATCTAGGGCTATTATTAGATACCATGTTTCGTAAAATTTACGAAACATGACTACTTATCCTTCGATATCTGATAAAGTATATGAAATAAAAGCAAAAAATACCGGTTTTTAGAATACATATATAATCTTGTACAAATCTAGTAGACAATATTTTAAATAATTGTTATTATTCTAAAGTAAATTACGAAACAACATAGCGTAAATGATATATTTTTAGGCATTTTCAAAGCCAATTTTGGCAATTTTAATGATGGCTAAATTACATATTATTATTTTTTTACATTACTAGAATATGCCCTTAACAGTATGGCAAAAAAAATATTCAAAAATGTAATAAACTATTGTTAAAAGAATTTTTAAAAATACCATATACTGATTCGCAACTCGGCGCGAGATCAGTGCCAGCCGATTACTTATTATTTTATTAATTTTCCCGAATAAACAAAAAGTTTTTTGTTTTCCAGACTTGATTAAATTAATACAAATTCCTAAACTTAAACACGGTGGATATAGTTTCTAAAAGCACCTCACAACCTAATCATCATGTTATCGGCACTAGTTAGGATAAAAGTACTCATCGAGACAAATCAAACAAACTTAAACACCGTGGTTCTACTGTAAACAATTACAGAGTTCCTGTAATGGCTTCCCATCATCATCATCATCATCATCATCATCATCAGGTCATCGACACTAGTTAGGGTAAAAGTACCTATAGAGACAATGAAACAAGCAGTACTATAACAGAAACCGATTTCCTGTAATTATCTCCCATCGTCACTATCATCAGGTCATCGGCAACAGTTAGGATAAGAGTACCTATCGAGAAAAATGAAACAAGCTTATACACGGTGGTTCTGTTATGAATAGCAACCGAGTTCCTGTAAACACCTCCCATCATCATCATAATCATCATCATCATCAGGTAGGTCATCAGCACTAGTTAGGATAAAAGTACCTATCGAGACAACTGAAATAAGCCTAAACACGGTGGTTCTTCTATAAACAATAACCGAGATCCTGTAATCACTTCCCATCATCATCAGGTCAGCAGCACTAGTTAGGATAAAAGTACATATCGAGACAAATTAAATAAGCCTAAACACGATGGTTCTACTGAAATGAATTGAAATGAAATTATTTATTTTGCAATTAGGATTTTTTCAATCACTTTTACACGTCTTTTTTAAACAAAACTATAAACAGTAACCGAGTTCCTGTAAACACCTCCCATCATCATCATCATCAGGTCATCGGCAATAGTTAGGATAAGAGTACCTATGGGGACAAATGAAAAAAGCTTATACACGGTGGTTCTATCATGAATAGTAATCGAGTTCCTGTAAACAGCTCCCATCATCATCATCATCAGGTCATTAGCAATAGGATAAAAGTACCTATCGAGACAAATGAAACGAACCTAAACACGGTGGTTCTACTATAAACAGTTACCGAGTTCCTGTAACCTTCAGGATCCATCATCGGGTCTTCGATGCCATCGGCTACACCATCATGTTCTTCTCACCAAGAAGTATAAGAGGACTATGAACAATTATTGTAAAAATGTTCATAAAATGTCGTCAAAAATAATTCAACCGTTTACTTCTCTACTCAAAGTATCAATATGTTTTGGACTAGGTTAATTCCCATTTATTGATTCAGAAACGTAATATTTTCAAAATTTAGGATGAAAAATGCCAATAACCGACCGTACGGCGTAAAGGCTGTAAATTGGTTGAAATATGAAGATGATAGTTGAAGATGTCGGAAAAAATCATGCCGACTGGGAGCTTTACTGGCGTGCGCTAAGTAAATGTTCGACGTAATACACTGATAGGATAGGTACTACGACAGAAAAAAATTGAAGGCGTATAAGCTCTGCTACCCGTTCGAAGCCGGGGCGGGTCGCTAATTAAGTATAATCTAATGGTATTAACTTATGAGTTTAAATACGTTTTTTTCTTAAATCAGAACTTCACCCCATTTGCAAGAACACAAGTGACTAAAGAGCCACCCTGTATAGCATTTGTATAGCAAATGTAAACACTGGATTCGTTAAGATTTATTCATGACAATATACATGATCAATTACCGCAATAAACGCCGTACAATTTTTTAAGGGAAAATTATCGTATTTGATATTTGAATCTAGTTTTTCTTACCTAAGTGGAACAATTTGTCTATAAGTTTTATATTTTTCCATACCCTTCTGAATGAATCACCCAATATAATGCTTGGAATGCATAACACGCAATTTTCTGAGAAATAATAAATTAGCAAATATTTCCGACAGGCTTACCAGTCATAATCATTGAAAAATGGCGTTTGATAGCTCGCATCGTAAAGTAATTTATCTGATAATTCCAATATTGCGTTCGGCGCTCCCCACGCCATCGCGTTTAGTGCTGTAGGACAAACATAAGATGAAGTTGGATATCCTCAATATTATAAAACAAAGATTATATTTTTGTATTTATAACACAAATGAATGTTAATTTGTTGACAAAAATAAATAATTTGATGAAACTACTGTTTTTAAAATTATCTATACTTCTGCTAATATGCTTTGTTTTGCAACGATCGTATAGTACCTAGGTCTTATAGCCAACAAAGATAGTATAGCAATAAGTTTTATAATTACCTCCAATGATAAGAATGCCAGGCTTTCTTGTCTGTTTATCACTGCGCAGCTCCAGAGCCACTATACTGCGGTTCTCAGCAGTAAGTGGAGCCAATTGTACCACATTAACTACTTCTGGATCGTGTCGAGAGAAGCGTTCGGCCGCAGACATTACCATCTTGTGGTCCACGTACTTCCTAAATTTTACATTATCGCCGGTGCTTCTTATCGTTCTTATTTTGGCTCCAGATCTAAATAGATTACGAAAGTTATAATGTATTTATGCTGGGGAAAAACTGCAAAACGAATGCATTTTTATTTGTGTCGCTAGCCAACGCTGTTGGGTCCGTCAGCCCGACAATATACTCGTAAGTAGTGAGCACCAACGAAAAACAAGATTCAGCATTAGTTACCGCACGCTTCTTGACTCTCAGTATCCTTGACTCCTGGTCCTACACGATACGAATATTATCCTATACAACAAAATATTCTTGATATTTAGTTACTTACAGCTCAAAATTTCTTGGTGGAAATAAGACCATGAAGAGTGCACCAAGAAAATACATGGCAGCTATCAAGTATACTTTAATCTGCAAAAGCATTATTATAGACAAGAAAATAATTGTATTACAAAATTTATTGAAGGTTTAATATTCTGACAGCAAGTAAAGTGAAATTTTATATTGACACTATTATTTTTTCAGAGAAATCAATCAAACGCATAGATTTAGAATTTAATTCAACGAATAAAATTTTGCTATTTTTTATCTTTTCTGTTATTTTTTATCTTTTTATATGATATAAAAGCGACGACACTGTTGGCGCTACGCATATAAAATACATTAAGAAAGGATATTAAATTACTATCTGTCGGTGCCAAGGCTCCTAATCATCTTGACTTTTGTTGATAACATTTTTTAATAGTACCTATTAAAATATTTTTTTAGATTTCGAGACTTATGGTGTTATTAGTGAGTTCGAATCATGGTGCAAACCAATCACATTTAAGGATCATTCACCCACACTGAAGGAAAATCGTGGGGAAATCAGCATGCCGAGAACCAAAATCTTTTATTCAAGTAGCGTCCTCCAATCCCGTGTGGGCCTACGTCCGTCGTGGAATCATATTAATAGGATGATGAATGGCGATGATAAATACCTAATATTGTCAGTAGCGAAAGCCACCAGTTACGTTATCTTATTTTGGGAGATATTAAGTAGCCTATTTTTAAAGATTTAAACAAAAAGTTCTCATTTTCCTATACAAGGTGAATTTTTCAAGTGGGCATCGTCGCGAGATTTAAGTACCTACTAGTATTTACATAGTGTGAAAATTTTATAAATTAAAATCATTTACATCAAGTTATTTAATTTACTTATTTATCTACACAGGTAAATCTCGCGACTTTTATTTTTGCATTGCATTTAAATAAAAACATGTTTTTTGTTATTTTTTTAACTCGTATTCTCATCAACTCCTTTCATTTGATACCCATATTGTAGAACTCGCATTCGTATTCTCAGCAAGTCCTTTCATTTGATACCCATATTGTAGGAGTGCATTTAAAATAACTAGTCCGCCATCTTGGGTGTTCCACCATGTTGGATTTAGAATGACATCACACAGCTAACCATGCATTGTCATCCAAACTAAACGTGTGGACAACATTTCAGCTCAATCGGTTGAAGATATCTGCTTCAAATTGAGTTGCAAGATTCCACCCGAACAAACATAGTTACACAGCAAGTTAAAAAATAAAAGCTTGTAAAAAAAAAACACAAGATGTATTATTACACAATCCGATAGTGTCCGCCGACTTGAAAAATTCACCTGTATAGTATAGAGGTGAATTTTTCAAGTGGGCGTGGATGATATATAGCGTCCTACTTCCTACTAATTCTACTAATATTCGTATTCCTACTTATATAATATTATAAATGTAAAAGTTTGTGAGGATGGATGGATGGATGTTTGTTACTCTTTCACGCAAAAACTACTGAAAGGATCTGGATGAAATTTGGCACAGACATAGATTATAGTCTGGAATAGCACATAGGCAACTTTTAATCCCGGAAAAATGTACGAGTTCGTAAACCACGCGGGTGAAGCCGCGGGCGGAAGTTAGTATTTCATAATTCAAAAACTCGCAGTTGATCCCGCACCTACACCTTCGCTAACCTGAAACGTGTATCGTGTGGGTATACCATCCTGTATAACTAATTACTGAAATTACCAAAGAGATTCCCTGTCTACGATATTACAAGACTTGCTTATCTACCACTGAGCTCCAACACGATTTAGTTTTATAGGGGTCAGTGCCCTCTACAATAAACGTTGAATAAAGGTATATTAAGAAACCATATTTTTGGCATTATACAGAACAACTTAATACAGCGTAAATTAGTAAGTCAATTAATGTTTAACTAGTCCTACCTATCTTTTGTATAGGTTTGGTTACTTACTCGAAAAAAGTCAAAATAGAAGTAGGTCCTTGTAACATTTTATCACAAAGGATTGGAAGGATCTGGCCACTTAAGTTCTAGGCTTTATGACTAATTGCCTGTGAAATAAACGTCAAAGTAAGGCATCATGCTATGTCAAAATATGAAGATTTTGTTATCATGAAAACTTATGTATTTTTGATAATTTTAGGTATTATACAATTAGTTTTCTGCAATCACGACCTAAATATTACTGACTATGATTTGTATTCTGTTTGTCCCATTCGATGTAAGTACCTCGTATTTGACAGTGCCTAGTAAGCAATAACTACCTTATTTGTATTGCAAATGTATGTAATAATAAACTACTAAAATTAAACGTTGTTTGTGATAGTTTTTCGCCGAAAAAGGGCTTATATGCCCTATCCAGACTACACACGATGGCGAGCCAACCCAGAACCTACAAACGAATTCCTAGTAAAGGTTTTCGACGACGACTTGACAACATCTCAAACGAAACAGATCGTTGCTGTAAACATTCAGCCTATGACAAAAGGAGGAGAGAAGATTATCATAGGTGGTGCGAAGGTTCCGCCACCGACGACATCCCCGACCAGCACCGAGGCACTGAAGGAATACACCCGATTCGTACTTCCGACCACTGTTGGTGTATCACACTTAGGAGGAGACGTATTCCTTGGTTCAGTACCGCATCTAACGGTGGTGAACCCTGTAATGCCTCCCATGCACCCAAAAGGTTAGTACAAGTTTAATACAAAGTCGTACTTATTTCCTTCTACCGGATTTTAGAACTTATGCGGTGTGACATAGTTTTGCTTACATACATACATAATGATATACAGGGTTACTGTTAACTCGGCATATTTCCGGCAAGATGAGATGGAGGAGTTAAAGAAACAAAAACCCACCATGTGTATGGCCGAAAGTTAATATTTATCGAAAAATATTAAATTTACCAATTTCTAAAAATTACTCAATTTTCGTCTGTCGTTTAACAATATTTCTATACATTTTTAATTAGTAATAACCATGACTAAAAATGATTTTGAAGTATTTCATAATTTTTAATCCATGTTATTTTAGCCCGCGTAGCTTATTTATGCATACTTTGTAACTTATCACGCTTTTTCACTAGCTCGCCTTTAAATCCCTCGGGATTTGATATTTGCGGGATCCCGCAACATTTTTTTATTTTATTTTTTGCTTAAATCCTCTATATGATGCTTAGATTTCAAATGCACGTGCAATCCTTTGGTTGACCTAGCAGTGGTTTTACGTATAATATTGCACAGTTTACATTTTACAGTTAACCCATCATTAGATTTGAAAAAATGCTCCCAAACATAAGAATTACATGAAAAGTTACTATATTGCACTGAACTTGACATTTTTATCATTAATTATAGTATAATTGTACCAATAAACTTCACGGAAATACGAAACAGTCTATAACTTAAGTTATTAAGAATATTTCACGTAGATGGACTATGTTTGTTTTTGTTTACTTTGAAACTGATAGACAAATGACACTCGCTCGCTTCGCACACCACTCCCCGCACCCCGCCACGAGCCGCGCCGCGCGAGCGCTCCGTTCCTTTACCAGTGCGCCGCCGCCGCGCTCCGTGCCGCCAGTCACCGAGCGAGAGGTCTTGTGCATGCTTCTTTCCAGTCCCACAAATCCCGCGCCCGTAATCCCGCATCACGCGGGATTGGAAAATGATTCGGGATCCCGCAATACCGAGGTCTCGGTATTCCGGGGTTGGAAGCCCTAGTTGATGTAGCCGTTGAGCGATCAACCGCTGCGCTATTTGTCGCGGATTTTATTTAAGGCCTAAAGATAGTTGTTGCTTTAGAAAAAGTTGTGCTGCCGTTATATTGTCATTTCAATCATTATAATTTATTATATACTTTGCTTAATATATTTACTTTATTTAGGCAATTACGCCGGCCGAAATTCTCAACGCGATGATAGTCCCCCAGCTAGTCCTCAGTTCTTAGCGCGAACACCGATGTTGATGGCTCGACAGTATGCACCTATAGCGCCAGTTGCGTTCACTCGCCGTACAACTATGGCTCCATTAACACCACCTACTATTAATGATTTTGTAAGTATCTCATTATGGTAACTTTTAATTATAATTTGCCATTGATGAGTAATTTATATTAGTAACCTACATGTTTTCTTTCTTATAGGATCCGGAAACTGGACCGCCTTTAATTCCTATGCTTACACAACCTGTTGAAGACATACCGCTCCCGACTAGGACAACTACTTTTTTAGACGAATTTCATAAATATCATCCTTTTGAAGAAGTAACTCCAGCCAGCAAGTCGATAACCCGGACAACAGCTTTTGTTCCGGAAAGAACAACCCCATTTGAATTTACAATGTCCAACTCGAATGAAATAGAACCCGATGTTGAATCGACGACAGACCGAAGATTTTTTGATGATGGTAGAAGACAAGAGGAGGAAATAAAAAAAGTAGCTGAAAAGGATTCGGAATCATCCTATAACATGATGTTTTATAGCGATGACGACAGTGAAATTAGTTCCAAAAAAGACGACCAGGACATAAGTGATAACTATTACGATAAAAAAGAGAGTCGAGATAAATATATTTCAGAACCCGATACTGAGTACACCGATATGAAAAATACCAGCTTTATAAAAAATTTACACATTTATCCGGACGATTACGTTTCCGACAACATCACTGCCAACATTTCATCTAAAGGTGTAATTGGCATTCCTGGTATCGAAATAGCAACGTTAAAGACCATAAAAGATACATTCAGGGATAAGAGACGGCCATTTTGCAGTTTACTGAAACTTAGACAGCTTAATTTTAATTCTCCGCGAACATTACCAGAGGTATAGCATATTTTACTTGGTCCATTTACACTTTTGATGATGAACTATTAATTATAATATAATTTGGATTTTTCCGTAGATAGTGAGTCAAATGAAGCAGTGGGCAGAAGATAGTCCTGTAGCCAAATGGGTGGACATAACGGATGGAAATTTTACCACCATGGAAAATCCCATCTATATGATGATAGTAGATGACCCGAGTAGCGGTCAAATTATATCTGCCAAACAAACTGTCATGATTGTAGCAGGTAAGGTTTACGTTAGACTACAGTTCACTTAAGTTATTAGTTACTAGATAAGTTAGACAGCCACTGTTCGACGATAATGACGACTGTTGGCTAGTTATAATGCGGTAATATTTTCTGTAATGGAAGATGTCAGACAATATATTATTTTCTTTCCAATAACGTTCTTCTTTCTTCCATTTCAAATTATTTACAGGTATTCAAGGCCGGGATCACCATGCGGTAGCTGCCGCCATGTATGTTCTGTATCAACTGATAGAACGCAGCGAAGCTCATGCAGATCTACTCACTAAATACCGGTTTTGGGTTATTCCAGTGTTTAACCCAGATGGATATGACTATTCAATGACATTTCCTCACGTACGTTTTTCATTTATGCCATGTTTTAGAAATCTGGATATCGTCATAATTTTTTACTTGTTTGTTTAATTAGAGGCGAGAGTGGTCTAAGAATTTGCGCCAGTTATGGGACACCTGTAAAGGACGCGAATCCTGTAAATCCTGTGAGAGTCATGGCTTAAGATGTACTATTCAGCTGTGCTATGGTGTTAATCTTGATAGAAACTTTGAATATCAATGGATACCTGGTAAGGGGGTGCCCTCATTTTATATTACATAGTTAAATACGACAGACTGCTCATGATCGAGTGCTCGCAAGCGCGGCTGTAGACAACTGAGGTTTTGAGTTCGATTCCTGAGTCGGGTGAAGTCTTATTGATCTTTTCTGTTTGAAAATTCTCAGTAGCAATCCGAAGTTTGAAATGATGCCCGGTACCTACATGGCAATCGCCCCCTATCACATAGGACTTAATAACGGCATCGGCAAATGTGGGTGTACAATATTACCTACACCTCTGGCTTACCCTTCAGGAAATACAACTAAGTTATGTTGTTAGAAACACGAGTAATTGACTGTTTCTACTTTCACTTATGGAGACAATGCGGTAATTAACATCGCTAAGGTTGTTGTAGTCCTTAAATATTTTATATTGAATAAAGTAGGTACCAACCACGGCACAATAACTGAGAACTTACAATACTTTCTAAAAAAAAGGTTTTCTAAAGAAGGTGATGCAATTTGTAAAGTATTGGAAGGTGTTTTCAGCGGAGGAGCTTCGCGCAGAGCACCCGTGCGGCGCCCTATACGCGGGCCTGCGCCAGCTCAGCGAGACGGAGACGCGAGCTCTCACGCACTACTTGCACGAACAACGCACCCCGCTCTTCACGTTCGTCGCTTTCAAAGAAGGAGATGTTCTGGTTAGCCTTATACGTATCTATAGATAGTAAAATCATTACCGTCATAAAGCCTGGAAATCAACATGTCGCGTTGAATTCAACATAAGCGTAATATCTTTTTCTTTTGCGTCAATATTGTATATCTTTAATACCCCGATCGTTTTAGAATGTTATATTCGTACACCGTCTATCAAGTAATGGTCGTAAAAAGCGTTGTTTTATTTATTACAGGGCGTTTTGTATCCATACTCGCACACTAGGAAGAAACGAGCTTTTGACCATATCTATGTAAGTCGTTTTTTTCTTTCTATAGTGTCAGAATAATTTAAAAGCATTGAGTACCTACCTTGATAATAACGACCAACATGCTATTGTTAATGTTGTCCTCAGAATAAGTTAACTAGCTTGCAAAAGTGAACACTTTAATTAAGTACTAGTTTAACAGACTGATAAAACTATCTCTTAATATCATAATAAAAATATGGTTAAAACGATGTGATAAATCTGCAGAGACAACGGGCCTCAAGGGCGGCATCAGCAGCCTACAGTATCAGCAATCGGCCATACGTTGCCGGACAGACATCTGAGTTCTTACGTGAGGTTTATTCTTTTAGAAGCTTTTAATTTCAGTTTGCGCTATAACACAATCGTTGTAATTTCGATACCTATTTACGGACACTATAGATGTATGCTAAAGAACAAAGTGAAATAATATATATATACTAGCTGTGCCCGCGACTTCGTTCGCGTGGATGTCGGGACTTATCAATGTATTTTTTAGTGAGACCAAATGCACTTAACCCTATTTCTTTCTAAATTTTTTTTTTCTAAAATAAAAGTAGCCTAAGTTACTCCTTATTACATCAGCTACCTGCCAATAAAAGTCCCGTCAAAATCGGTCCAGCCATTTCAGAGATTAGCCTATACAAACAGACAGACAGACAGACAAAAATTGTAGAAAATGTTATTTTGGTGTATGTACCGTATATATATTCATATGCATGTAGTAAAAAACGGTTATTTTAATATTACAAACAGACACTCCAATTTTATTTATATGTATAGATATTACCCGAATGCATCAATAATAGCTTGAAAAAACTGCATCCATATTTTGTGATCCTGACTTATCTCTTTCTTGGATTGTACTTACTTAATTTGGAAGTTAAATGTTGATTATTTTTCTCCGATCATAATTTTTGTACCTAAGTCTGGTTCTTTTTTTTTTTTTTTTTTTTTTTCTTTTAAAAAACGTTGCCCCACACTAGGATTTCTCCTGTGTCGTGGGTACAGTTTACAAACATACATGTCACATGCACACACAACCAGACCCGAAACAACTATCTGTAGATCATACAAATATTTGTTCCGTGCGGGGATCGAACCCGCGACACATAGCGCAGCAAGCTAATCGCTTAGCCACTGCGCCAACCGTGTCGTCTATATTGTTCTATTATTGATTTTAGCATTATACGCTGGTGGAATAGAGGACTGGGTGGATGGCCACTTGGGCATTGATAACACATACACCATCATGATGTTTCGACCCACGGATTCATATAACTCCAAACTTATTACGGAGGTGGGTTCCGCGTTCCTAATTAACTAATTAGATTTTTTGAGATTTAGATGATTAATAGAAAATTATATATATAGGTAAATGAGATTCAGATTGCACATTGTGCAGACACTACAATAAGACAATTCAGCCATATGCAAAATGCTTTCCGGTTTTCATGTAGTGGTAATGTTCGTTTGTCATTTGGTTGTTTTTCGCAGCGTGTTGTCCATGAAGCGTATGCGGCTGTGGACACTTTACTTCTGCAGAGCCTGGAGCCACTCGGCCCACCGCCTGTCACTTTGACAAAAACTGCACAGGCTTCGACCATGCTCCCAAGACATTTGATGACTATGATTCCTATAGTTGTACTATTGAACGGTTAAATCCATTATTCGTTATGGTATTAGCAGTAACGTATATTTTTATGTTTAGAATGTCAGTAGCTAATATCGGATGACGCGACGTCTTTCTGTAATGTTATTAGAAAACGTTGTTATTTTAACGGTTTTTCAAGAGAAAAAGCCGTATTGAGTATATCCTAATCAGTACCTCATCTCAAAGAAATAGTACTTATATAAAAGCAATCGAAAAACTTTGGATTTTTTAAGCTAACTTGCACATCAGTGCCCATGGATTAATAATGAATGGTTTGAATAATTATGTTTTTTTTTTATATGCCTGCTTATGTACATTAAATTATACTTAAATAAATGAGTTTTCTTTGAAAGTTATTAAATATTTGTTTGGCTTTCCCTATATGTTAAGTACTCTTCTGAAGCACCTTTATCTTTATACCAAAAATTTAAACGTTTACAGTTATAGAAAGTAGGTTTGTGGCTCGTAGCCACCGCGTAGATCAGTCGATCTGCGAGGTTAAATAGCGCTTGCAGCGGTCAATCCTTCAATGGGTGAGTGTGTCCTTTCTCATGCATTGGTCCCTCCGTGCCTCAGAATGACAATCAAAAGGTCTGACAACCAGTCTAACCTTAACAAAGGTCAGATGGCACTCGCACCGTATTTTATTTCCAAGGACTTAATTACAATATTTTTAGATTAATCTTGAAATGCTTATTGGCATCAAACTGTATTATTTCAAGGTTGAAATCCTTTCAAAGTTTTGACTCTATTCATCCCTGTATTCACACCATTTGAAGGTATCTACTGATGTACTTAGGTATTTACGGCAAACATCAGTAGGTATTATAAATAACCGGTTTCGACCTCGTTAGCCAGTAATCAGTTTTAACTATGTAGATATTAATGTTAAATTACTGAGTAGGTATACGTGCTTCAATAGTTGTGATAAGATAAGAACAGTCTTTCAAATCAATGATATATGGGGCGGTACCAAGAAAGAATAAAAAGTCGGCTGTTATATTCGCCACGTGCTGCCATTATGTTTATCTTGACTTTAGGCGAACTTAAGTCAAGGTCGACGCTTTTGGGCACAGACGTCTTCTCAGAATGAAAGGGGTTAGGTCTTAGTCCACGATTGCACCGCGCATGTTGACGATGCTCAACGAGCTCATGGAGATTAGCCCTGGATTGGATGTGTTTACTAATGAATGGAAAACGATAATGTTAGAATATCTGCGGTTCTGTGAGAAGACAGTGTGATAGGTTTACTTATCAAGATTTATTTAGTTATAATGGCTAATCGCTGTACTAAATAAATAAATAAATAATAATAATGATGATTTTTATTCCACCTTGTTCACCTGTGTGATATCATTTGTGTATTCAGTATCAAATCAAAAGAAACCAACCACTCAGATTAGACTGTTACCCAATCTCTAGTATTTCAATGAGGTTGACACACGACGGCGCAGCGGTGGCGCCGCCGTCCACGTAGGTACTACTGATTAGTAATAGGTTCGTAGTGCGTTATTGTCTCAATAGTAAATAATAGGGAGTAGTTAAGATATAACTGATATTATTAATGTAAAAAGGATTAATTTTAATAATCTCGTATTGACTCTAGGTGCGCCGCAATCAAGCAACTTTGTTTTGTTAGTGCAGTTATTTATTTCCTTAAAAACAACATAGATATTAAATTCCCTTGCTGTTTTCATATCCACATATCCGTACCTCAGAAGTCACTGCTAATAAGACTGAGTATTGGTCTCCCTTCGGGAACAGGACTACCTCACTTGGTCGGAGGCCGATGTCAGGATGGCGACCGCTGCGTGTTCATTATTAAACGACATCTAATTTGATAGGTAGGTATCTATTAATCCGTGGTAGAACAACCAAAGGCAATGTCACAACTCTCTAGCTCTTTCGGATCATGATTATACAGAGTGAACTAATTCGACCTATTCCTTGTAAGGAGTTATAGTAGAGCCAATTTTGACCTCATCGATCGGGCTCAGTTTTAAGTGAATTTAGAGAAACGATGAAGTTTAACCCCTTACAAGGAATAGGTGGAATTACCGTTCATTCTTTATATAAGATGGCTTAATTGTTACGACTAGGTTTGAATGGATTGAAATTTATACCTTCATAATTTATTAACGTTTTATCATTAGTTAAATATTATCTGTTCTTGTCGGAGACTTATGCAGATTTTCGATGATACTAACGATATGGCAAGCCTTTAATCTTTGTATTATACGAACAAATTCCTAGATTAATGTACAGTATATGATCAAAGACATGATACTTCGTATAATAATAAAATAAAACACTTACATATGAATCATGAAGAAAAATTGAGTAGAAAAAATTGTAACAGGATTCGCAAAATAAGGCCAAAAAGGTACTTGTCCACGGAACACTTTTTTGAGATACATGAACATTTTGTAAGGTGTATGAAAATACGTTTTTATGACGGGCACATACAATGTATGTTCAATACTCATTACTTTTATTTAGTTCTTATGAGGAGGAATAATTAAATTCTCACTTACAATTTAGTAAACAAAAACCTACCGGTATTTGTTTTTCAATAACATTAGTAAGATTAGCATGTCGAACCGTCTCGTGAACATGTCATTTAAGCGGTTTATTTTTCATCATACTAACGAGACTATAATAGTTAGATAACAAGTCCGTGTCTTAACAAGTAAACAAAACCAAATTAACTCACAATCTATTTCAAGACTCAATTGTTTTTCAGCTCGATAAACTGTACACAAAGATGTTCTCAGTACCTACGGAATGTAGAGTACATATTCGAAATGTAAACATCCGCAGTAAGCTCATGCTGTATTATTCGGGCTCAATGCTGTCCTTTTTCTGTAATAAATAGAAAAAATAAATTTGCAGTATTAAACCTAAACACTACAGAAAATTGTTGATTTAGCCGCCTGCGATGCATTTGCGAGGTTCAATTTTCACTGATGCGTCATGAAATACTTTTTATATGTTAATGATCTATTCTACTGAATTAATTAAATTTTTACCTGTTGAACAGTAGGTAGTAAAATTATACTTTAAACCCGGCCTATTGGGGGCCCTTACCTCTGACTATTCGAAATCCGTCCCGGTGGAGATTCATGGTTAGTTCGTAAACGAAAGATAACATTGAACTAGTTCACTTGTAACAAATCTATTTATTTTTCGATCTCTGCTTCCACAACGTATTAAAATTAAAACGAGTCACTGAATAATTTCCTCCTTCTTACTCATTCGTTCATTGTTTTCTTTCTATACTTTTCAATAATCAACTCCGTAAAAATATTAAAGATACATTCAGTTTTTTATCAATTAAAATAATATTGTCTTACTGAAATTCTAAACTACTGATACATAGGTTCTTAAGTAAGTGTTAAGATGAGTTAAGTAGTTAAGAGAATGCTGAGCGATAGACGATAGCATTATAATATTATAAAGATACAGCTGAATTATGCATGAATAATGCCATCAAGTATCATCGCGCCATCCTGGGCGCGTGCGCCGGCCGATGGGACTCTGAACTGATGGCGCACTGGATAGGCCTGCACGTGAGAGCAAGCGCCTGATTCTTACGTAATACTTGTACTAACTATAGGCTAACAACATTGTTACTAACAAATATATGGACAAAGTCTGAAATAAATTATTATTATTATTATCTTCTTTATTCCTTTAAATATACATATAAATTACATTTTTAAATATTTGTATAAAGAATATAGAAACATTTAAAAATATAAAAAATAGTAGCCCATCGGTATCTGGAACAGGGTCCAAGCTACCGGCGGTCAGGGCTCCAGAGAGAGGAACCTCCTAACAATGCGAGCCGTGTCAAGAAGTACAGCACTCTGAATCAGGCCCTTGACCCAGCCGCCCAACGAGAGCCTCCTCAGGTGTTGGTCGAGACTCTTGGCTATCAAGCCATTGGCTGAAACGACTATCGGCACAATGATCGCTGAGTCCACATCCCACATGTCGACAATCTTATTATTATTATTATTATTGCAATTAAAGCATAAAATTTATGCATACAACTTTATATAAGAACCCTATTCTCGTTTCACATGTAAAACTAATATAAAATTGGGGGCCTCAATTCAATGTTTTTAGAAGGTAGTCGTTTTAGAAGAGACATGCGCAATGGACACGTAACACAATAGATAATGAGCATTTGTTCAATAGATAATGATCCCATAAAGAATTGTATGTACAGTGATTATCTAGTCTTATCTGGTCAATTCATGATAATATTTAAGTCAGGCTAATTAACAACCTAGTGAAACAAACCCAGAATCATATACCGACCTGTCCGGGACCTGAGTGCTCTGAACACCAACGAAGCGAAGATACCAACGTCAATGACTGTCCTAGTGGAATCTGTGTCAGTCTAATCGAGAGAAAATAACATCATCCATCAGAAATATGACAGGTTCTAAAACACGCTACTAATATAGAAGATGACATTGAAGATACTGATGGTAACTAAAAATAGGTAGTGGTGTTTTACGAGATCCGACTTTAAACAAAATCAACCTAGCATCAATCATAGCTACATTAGCTACTCGTACGTTTTCATTTTATTTGGTTTTTGCCCCCAGCTTAGATATATACTGTATTATATACCTATGTGTGTGTGCCAGGAATAAGGTGTAAAACTACTCATATGAGTATTTTCTGGTATAAGACTGTCTGTATTTTACGTACTCTTTGGACTTGACTAACCAAGCTACACCTCTAATAAATAAGCCAGGATTAATTAAAAGGTATATTTGAAGCTAATAAACTAAGTAGCGTAATCTGATAGTACCTCTGCGGAGCGCAGAGGGTTAATACATAATATTGTTGACACTGACAGTCTACCTGAAACTGTATTATCTTCTACCAAAACAAAACCGTCATATTGTTTTAAAACATCAAAAATTGTAATCGATCAAAGTTGCAGGAATCGATAAAATAATTCTAATTAAATTTACCATTGGGTTGCACACTGTGAATATTCAAACAGTGAAATATAAATGGTTTGTGAATCAATCAAAAATATTGCATTATCTACACTTAAAAAAAAAAGTGTAGGTACGTAATTTACAAGCACCGCGTGTGACCTGTACCACTGATTTCCGCCGACTGATAGCTAGAGTTCCGTTCTTCATATTTTTATTTATTTTAGTTTAACAGGGAATATAAAAACCTTTAGATTTCTTATTTAAGCGCCTCCAAAGACAATGGTACGAAATATTGCACAAAGTTGAAATATGGTACCATATTTATAGATAGTGCACATAATTATGTCTTACACTATCCTACAAATCTTACGCTTAGACTAGAATAGCTATAACAAGCTAAGTATTTCATTATACGTGGAAAATGTGAGTACCTTACTATACAAATATATATTACAGTATTACCTGGTTAAGTGGGCCGTGAATACATGAGAAACCTCAAATACTGATACATATAATTACAATGAGTTTCCGACACTTGCATTAAAATTGAATTTTTAAACCTTTAGAATTGAGATTTGATTTCTTATTTTCTTAGATGTTTACCTCTATAATTGGGACATTGTTGCTAGTCTGTATAAGCACTTAAGACAATTTATCAGGTTCAGACAGGTTGCGACACGTTTGTTTACAAACATTCGAAATTCATCCGCATGAGCTTTTTTTTTAACATTGCCCCACACTAAGATTTCTCCTGTGTCGTGGCTACAGTTTACAAAAATATGTACATGTCACATGCACCCACAACCAGACCCGAAGCAACTATCTGTAGATCATACAAATATTAGTTCCGTGCGGGAATCGAACCCGCGACACTTAGCGCATAAAGCTAATCACTTAGCCACAGCGCCAATCGTGTCGTCCTTTGTTTTTAAACTCCCAACGCAAAAAGAGGGGTGATATAAGTTTGACGTGTGTGTGTATCTGTATGTCTGTCCGTGGCATCGTAGCTCCTAAACGAATGGACCGATTATAGATATATCATTGGCAAGCCGTGCAAGAAAAACCAAGATTTGTTTGATGATTCCGATGCAAAAATAATGAATGCAATGCTTCAGGGACCTGGTGTTTGTACAAAGGTGACATTCGAAAATTGGATACCTTCCATATGCGGTCTCTGCGCTCCATTCTGTGTATTAAATGGCAGAACCGTGTCCCTGAATTTTTAAGAGCAATCTCAGTTTTGCGAGTCGTAGGTATCTGGGCACACGTTCGAAATTAGTTTAGGTCGCCATCGCCCTTAAGACAATTTATCAGGTTTAGCAGGTTGCGCCACGTTTGTTTACAAACATTCAAATTTCTGCCGCACGTGCTTTTTTTTTCAGTAAGTACTATCTAAGGTTTTGTGTGATAAACAAGTGCAGAAAATGTCGAAACGAAAGTGTACTTCATTAACAGCCGCCGATAATTTAATTAAAGCTATGAAAAGTCACGTCTCTTAGCGGGACCCATCGAAATAGTATATGGTTAACAACGACTGGACATTGGCATGACCACTACACCCCTCCGAACTACCACTGGTTTATAAGGATCTATGGATGGATGTTCGTTACTCTCCCACGAAAAAATTACGGAACGGATTTCGATGACACTTTAGCTTATACATCAGAATAATACATAGGCTATAATTTATAAGGATATTGCCATTTCTCGCCTGTCGCTCAGTGTATCTATTGCATTCTACATTAGATAGTAAGGGGTACGACAAGCGACAAAACGATATGCTGAAGATGCCCCGGGCGATCATACTGCCCACCCTGCGTTCCGTCGGTGCACCAGTCGCTGCACATAAGACGCAATACGGCATGGCGTTGCAGGTACCAGCCTTGTGGCCAGGCTGACCACAGCGGAAACATAAGTTGGGGGAGAGCGACTTGTGCACCCCAGTGCAAGGCACGCTGCAATAGCGGCGGTAAGACCCGTTATGGCGGAGTGGCTGAAGAGGCAGCA
Source organism: Shargacucullia verbasci (assembly GCA_947562105.1). NCBI lineage: Eukaryota > Metazoa > Arthropoda > Insecta > Lepidoptera > Noctuidae > Shargacucullia > Shargacucullia verbasci. Next base: position 7,380,149 of record OX387289.1, on the reverse strand, counting down.
TGGCGCCCTCATCTTCCGGCTGACGCAGATACTTTCGGGACACGGCTGCTTCGGGAAGTATCTGTGTTGTATAGGCCGGGAGCAGACGTCCGTGTCACACCGTATCCACTGCAGAGACTGCCCCGAGGATACGGCGCAGCATACGCTGGAGGAGTGCCTAGCCTGGGCGGGGCAGCGCCGTGATCTCATTGCGGTAGTAAGTGGTGACCTCTCGCTTCCGGCCGTTGTTCTAAACATGGTCGGAAGAGAAGAGAGAGGCTACCTCCTCCCTTCTATCCCGCAGCAGACGCAATGGACGTCGTAGGGCGTTAAATGACCTTCGGCCCCCATGAGTTGCCGGCCTGCGGGTGGCGGATTTGGGGCTGTCCGTCACTCGAGCACCAGCAGGCCTGAGACGGCGGCGCGAGTGTGTTCCACGCGCGCCTCTCTAGGAAGATGTGCAGCTATAGATTCGCTGCACAGTGGGACGGAGCCTGCCAGGTCATCCACTGGCGGGCTGATACCGGCCGGGGGTACGGTGAACGCCATATCTGGTGAATCCCATATCTCCGGCGCTACAGGTATACCACAGGAACGCCGTGTGGTTTTAGTCGATAGTCCGACAACACCCGCACTCCACACGTAAAGAAAAAAAAAGTCCTTCGTGAAAAGTATGTGATGCGAAAGTAGGTCTGGTTGTTTGGTTTAGGTATTTGTCATGTTTGAGGAGAAATGCTAAAGTTATACAAATAAATAAAATTTGAGTTTTAAAATATTTTACATTGAAAGATTTACACAATTAACAAATACAGAGATGATACATTTTAAAATTGATGTTTGCGGCTTTTCCTAAGACTAAAATCTTTAATTAAAGCACAATAATCTAACGAATGAGCTACGTCATTTTCGATTGAAAGAATAGCAAGGGCTAAAAGCCGATGTTGTATCATCGAATTCCTCAAATATGTTTTAATAATTTTAAGCCTCGAAAAACTCCTTTCAGCAGATGCAACTGTAACAGGTATGGTAGTAATAATTCTCAAGACTATTTCGATAGTGAGGTAAACTTCAGTTATATTTTTTTTCTATTATGTATTTCAGCACCGAGATACTGTCGTCGTTTCCTTCATACACACGGATGAACATATTCAGTTCTTCGTACAATTCATGTCCATCAATATCACATGATTCTCCTACTGTCATAGATAATTGCAAGTCGCTGCATTGCTTCAAAAGTTTACTATCACTAATTTCCTTTAATCTTTTTATATTATACATGAATAAAAATGGACTCATGATGTTTAAGAGCGTCAAACCTAGGATGGCAGCTTGCGCGCACATTGTCGACAATGACATAAAAATATATTTTTTTGAAAATTTCTTCCGCATTCAATTCATAAGCTTCATCTTCCCCTTCATAATCAAAATGCTTTTTTTTATGTAGTCTTCTGACTTCTTTGAACTGTCTGTTAATATCATTTTCCTCGGCTATTTCTCTCGCTGTTACAATGGATGACTGAAAACCATTTTCTCGATAATTATCGAGTCAATTTGTGAATGCGTCTAGGTGTTGTATAGCCACATCTAAGTGCATGTTTTCGCTTTGCCACATTTTACTTATAACATTTATCTTTGTAAGAAACTCATTCCATATGACAAGTGAAACTACAAATGCGTAGGTAATTATTTCCTTTTCTATAGAATGGCATTCACTGACCAACTGACAATCTGTTGTATTTTCTGCTAAATCCTTTAAAGCATCACATATTATATCGCTTAGTTGGTATTTAACGACCTTCACCGATGCTACCCTGCACTGCCATCTAGTTTCAGAAAGTGCTTTTAACGATAACGATTTTACATGAGCATTTAAAATAGCCCACCTCTGACTTGAGCCGGTAAACAGAGTGTTACAAAGGTTATATATATATAAACGATTTTGCTTGGACACAAGACGATGCTGCATCTCCTAGGATGAGATTCCAGCTATGACTTCCACAAGGTAAAAAATAAGAAAGTGGATTCATTTCGAGAATACGTACGGCACCATTATCGTATCCTTGGCCTCTGCAGTTTCTTATAATAATTGAAAGTTGCTCAACACGATAAACGTCGCGAGTACAATCAAGAATAATCGAGTAATATTTATTATTTTTTCAACAATTAGACTCTTCACATGACTTGCCATTAATTGTATGAGCTCAATTTGAATACTTTTTCCGATAAAGTGGTCATTAATCGTCTTATCCTTTACTTGTTTTAGGTGAAGTCTCAGCACGCGAGCAAATCGGGCTATTAACTTTACTAAATCTATAAAGTTGCCGCTTGTCTCACTCGAATCTGAGTCAGATGTTAACTTCTCTCTATGAGCCCTAAAAGCCAAATTGTGAGATGCTAAAAAATTTACAATTGCGATTAATCGTTCTAAAATATCTCTCCAACGTTGCCTTTCTTGTTCAATCTGTGACTGGGCCAAGGAGTCAATAGTGGAACAGCTTTTTAAACCATTCTCTAAATTAATCCATTTCAACATACAATCTTTGTGCTGTCGACTAGATTCGTGAGACTTTAGGTAATCACCCAAGTGTTTCCAATCAAACACTCCTCACTTGATCCAATCTTTGTATTTTCTAGCCCGAATATTCGACACGGAAAGCAGTACACGGCATCCTTTGTTTGTGAATAAATCATCTAGCGCCTGTCAAGCTTTTCACCGTTAACTAATATCTTATTATAATGATATTCGCTGAATCGCCGTCCATTATCATTTACGGGAAATAAACCAACTTTAACCCGGATTGAACCTTTTAATACAATCTCAGTTCGGTCTACATTAGTAATTGTTATGGGCCACAAACCGGGGTCATTTTGAGGATTCAGATTTTCCATTCCAGCAGTCATGGATGTAGATATAGACTCGGGCTCAGATTCGTGTTCTTGACTGGATAGCGTTGACGGCGGCACCGGTGACCTAAGAGACAATGATGTAGTTAATTGATCATCATCCTCGCTTTTTTTACTTAATGACGGCGGCGGCACCCATGATGATATGGAAGGAATGTTTTCAGCTGGATCAGGATTAGAGTCACTTTCAGTCAATAAATGTTTTGTAGAGGTTTCTTGTTTATCACTTTTTATATATTTATATAAAGATCCACGTAGATTTTCTTTTACCTGCTTTCTTTTGATAGCTCTTTTCCTCTTTGAACTACCTGACTCAAATTTTCTAACGACATCACGATCACGTAATCTTGTTTTGTTTCGCACAAACATCTTCTATACTTATAATAAATCTGTAGAGAGGTCAATTCTGTACATGAAATATATTTTCAAAATAACTATCAGGGGGTGATTAGTGATCGATACTGATGCCAAAAATGCAATCAGTAAAATTTTTGTCTGTCTGTCTGTCTGTCTGTATGTTCCTTATAGAAACAAAAACTACTCGACGGATTTTAACCAAAACTTGGTACAATTATTCTTCATACTCCTGGGCAGGTTATAGTATACTTTTCATCACGCTACAATCAATAGGAGCAGAGCAGTGAAGGGAAATGTTGGGAAAACGGGAGAAGTTACTCCATTTTTTAAGCTTCCGTCGCGTGTGCAGCCTTAATGGTTAAAGCTAAATAGAAATCATATACGAAAGTTAATCTGTCTGTTACATCAAAACCATTGAACCGTGAGGAAGGACATACGCTACTTTTTTACGAAAAACGACTGAAACGCGGACGAAGTCGCGGGCAAAAGCTAGTCAAAAATAATTTTTAAGTATCACACAATTTTTTTACACTTTTTCAGCTTACTCAATACTTCAAATACTATAATTTACACTTTTCCAGCTCACTCAATACTTTAAATACTATAAGAACGTAATATTCAATAAAATTGAAAGATATGTACTGTATAGTAGGGTGGAGCGTTAATGTATGAGTCCGTTATGGTAGTATTATGCATGTAAAATTTTGTTCAAATAAAATAATATTTAGTACTGCCCCAAGACCACCAAACATTGTACAAACTCTAAAAAAATTAGATAATTTTCAAATATTTGGGTTTCGTTTTTATAAGCGGTATATGTTCTAAAATTATAATACAAAATGTCATAATCAATGTCAGTTTATCGTAACCTATAATTTTTGTAATGTAAATAGATAATTCATATCACTAGCTCACATAGAAAGTACTCCGTTTCCCGCCAAATATCGCATTTCGCGCCCGCTAGTGCCATTGACAAACAATACGTCATTATTAGTGAATGTGTTACGATTATTACGTTAATTTAAGGTTAATTTAAACTAAAGTATGTCGTTATTAAAAAGGAGACAGTTAGTCCTGTTTTTGGACATGGAACGGACTTACCATGTAGTGTTTTGTACTGTACTTTGATGGCCGAAAGGACAAAACACTTACAGTCAAGGACTCAAGAAGAAAGTTTATTATAGAGGAACATATAAGTATTGTTAAAGAGCCAGGTTCTGAATACATGGGCCACATTTCCTTGCAATCTGGTAAAGCAGTAGAGATAACCAATAGAATATTCGATTTTTTAACCCACAAGCGAGTGGATATAACTAAATTTGTGGCTGTGACGGAACGGTCGATACAGGTCGAAAAGGAGGTGTTCTACGTTGCTTAGAATGGAAGGTGGAAAAACCACTGCACTGCACTACACTGGTGTGTTTGCCAACTTCATGCCAACCAATTAAATTTGCGTCATTTATTTGAATACCTTGACGATACTACCGCAGGCTCCAGAAATTTTACAGGAACCATCGGAAAGATGTTAAACGGTTGTGAAGAACTTCCTATTATATCTTTTACAAAAATACAAGTACAATTTAAGTACTGATCAAATGTACTTACTCGAAATGTGAAAAACTCTCTAAAAGGAACCCAGGAAAAATAGTACACTCGCGATGGCTTACTACTGGAAATCGAATTCTCAGGCTTTACGTCTCAACAGCTGAACCTATCGAAACATTGACGATTTTAGCAACATTTGTTGTCAAAGTTTACGCGCCTATTTAGTTCGCAATTAAGACAAAACCTTTATGTATTTACGGCGCCAAACATTTACACCAAACAATCGTTTTGTCTCGATACTTACCAGACAATTTAAAGTCTATTGTTGATCCAGTACTACAAAGGAATGGATTTTTTGGCCATCCAGAAAATATTTTGATCTGAATGATAGCAGATGACAGAGAGTGCATTCAATCGTTGGCTTTGCGTTGAATATTAGAAGCTCGACAAGACAGAAATATTCTTAAATCTGTTCGAAGTTTTGTAATACCACCATTTGATTTTGAAGTTGATAATTATATGATAAACTGGAATGAACCAACAGTGACCGATCCGCCGCTAATCAGATCAATAGATAATGATATGATTTCACGTTGTATTCTTAATTCGAAATTAATAAAATATGTTATTTTGTCAAAAATCCGACATTTTCCTTGCCACACTCAAGAAATAGCAAGGTGTGTCAAAAGAGTGACAGAAGCGTCTGCAGCAGTCTGTGGCTCTGAAAGACGTGATGGAATTATCAGAACACGTCTGGAATCAAGAAAAATAATGCTAGTCCTTGAGACAAAAAACCAGTTTCGGCTACTGTAGAGCAATAATGTTTTTTTTTTCATATATATTTACACATTCATTTTGTTAAAAATATCATTTAATTTTTAGTTAATATTATAAAAGCATGATCCACAAGTGAAATAAAAATAGAATACATCCTCATTTGAATCATTTTAATAGATTTTAGAAACCTTTTACACATACCTATTTTTTGCTTTTTCTTCAAACTTTGGTGACTTTGGGGCAGTATTAAATAACCGAATTAATTGAGCATCTTATTTTTATCGTAATGGTAGGCCTATAGAGCAACTTTACCGCAGTGACCAAATTAGAAATTCCAGAAAAAAAAAATTCGCTCCACCCTACTGTATAGTAACGATTTTGTAACTCATACTGCAAGCAAAATAATTTCAAGGTGACAAGAGTTGACGAACGAAATGAAACACGGTGATTCCCCGAGCGACAGAGGAGCAGAACATTATGTCCCGACTCCCGAGCTGACCCGAGTGCTATACAATAAAAAAATCGATCGTCAAGTGTTTCGAGGCACGATATTCAAGTACTACATAATGAATTTTTCAATTATGTTTTGAATGAATGAATTAGTTAACTAACTTTATTTTAATTTACCGTTATGTTATAACCTTAATAAGTAATTAAGGATCAAAATCAAAAGGTTTAAATAAAAAAAAGATAAAGCTGAAAAATCGATATTTTTTTAAAATTTGCTTGTGTTGATGCGCGAGGCCCCGGGCGATTGCCCTGTTCGCCACCCTCCCGGGAAGGTCCCTCATTGAATTGTCTCGCACATTGACGCCATTACAAATATTTGTTCTTTTATTGCTTTGCTATATAAAACCTCTACAGTATTTATCGGTTCACCTGGATAGTTCTTTATTCTTTATATTTTATTCAAATTATATTGTGGCACATAGGTAAAATTAAGATATTACAGTATTAAAGTATTGTCCAGCTATAGGTAGTGTTTTGTCGTTGTCGAATTTTTGACGAACTAAACGCAACCGTTTTCCCGATGACGAAAACGGTTGCAGAAAACGGTTGTCGTTGCAACTGGTTTATCTGGTAATAGATTATCGACCTTATATCGTTAACGAAAAGCTCACCTTTCATTGTACTATTAGATAACTGTTTTACGACGACACGAGGGTAATAGTTGAGTCATTGCGTTCTCAACTGTATTTTTTTAGTTGTAAAGTATAAAATCACGTGAATTACTTCGAAGTTTGATTTGTGCAACGAAGTCTGTTTTGACCTAGGACGTACAATGGTTCTATGGTCGCAGAACAGAAAACGGTCTTTCGTCGCAACGCCCACCTCTGTCCAGCTATGACCCGCCATAATAATCATACAATAATAGCACAGGACAAAGTAAGTTAAGTTAAAATAAATTACATTAAGATAAAATTATAAGATAACATCTTTAAAATATTAATTTATAGTATAGTAACATTTTCAATTAATAATCGAAATAGTGACTCTTTTAAATATAGCAATATCTTTAAAATCTTTGATAGATTTAGGTATTTTATTATAAATGTCGGGAATTAAATTAAAAACACTTTTGTGAAATAATTGTGGGGTTCATGAGTCATTTTATCTTTAGGTCTATTTCTACTACTAAATTTGAACAGAACTATTGGATTTGGTAAAATTAGAACATTCATAAATAAACATACAGGGAAGTGGTATATATTCATCTCTTTAAAGTAAGGTTTACATGAATCAGTCGATTTAATGTGAACCATTGACCTGATGCATCTTTTTTCAGCTTTAAAAACAAATTCTTTGTCTGTGGTATTACCCCTTGATAGGCAACAATGACGGCAGATTTATTAGTTATTTGGCTGTTTAAAAAGAGCATATGATTGTTGGTGTAAACGCTTGCAAATAAAATCGACGTGACCTTTCCAGTTCAATTTTCTATCAATAAGTAAACCTAAGAACTTTATGTCCTTCACTTCTTCAATTATTGTCCCATGAAATACAATGTTATGATCAACCGAGTTTTTATCCATTTGTCTAAAATTCATTTTTATTTTGTTTTACTCAGATTTAATTTTAAATTATGTATATTAAGCCTGTCATGAGAAAGATCTGCTTTTCTGTTGTTGAGATCCAGATAACAAATACACCCAGACGAAATTGTAAAACTAGCTGTTGTCCACAGCTACTTTTATTATGTATTTTAATGGACATTAAGTAAATATTTATGGTCTGGAATGGAAAATGGATAGATTTGAAGTAAGTAGTGCTGAGGTATTTTGATGTCGTAAGTTTTGCGGCTTGGAGTAGTGGTTTAGATATTTACAGAGAAAAGTAACATACATATTTTTCCTAACAAACAGACATATTATTTACATCCGATAGGCCTGAACGAGGTGATATTGTAATGATATATTTCTACCTATATAGTTCAGTTACTGTGCAACATAGTGAGTTATGTAAATCATCACCAATGATTTCCCGCGAAGTGCGACCGGTCCATCTGTATTTACACTATTATCCTGTTGAGCAAGGAAATACCAGCGGAAGAACCTTCGCTCAGGGCGAATGTAGAGTTTACAATTGTTTTATTTTTATTTTTTATTGATCTATTCAAATAAAAATAAAGATCTGCATTAACTCTGTGGTCACAAGTGCCATAGCTAAGACTCAGGTCTAGCGAGTCATTCCTAGGTTGGGCAAAGTGTTATTCGGTGTGGAAAATTTCCATAGCAGCCTGGAGTCTAGGATTGTGTCTGGTAGATAGCAGTAAGCTCGCATCCTTTTATAACAAGTGACTTCATGACGGCTTATCTAAAATGTGGTGTGTACGTATAGTGAAAAGTAGTTATGGTTAGATCTACTATGTAGCTCTATGAATATCACGATTCGCATATTTCTTTTGTGCTTCGATACATGTCCGGCTCCACGTTTCACGGTATTGTTCTTTTCCACGATTTACTACTTACCTCAATGGCAGTTCTCTAGCAAATAATTTAAATAAAAGGATCTCGTTTTGTTTTAAAATTCAACAACTATGAAGTGACAATGTTATTACATTCTTGTTTTTTGTGAGTTTGAATTTTATGTCTATACAAAGTTTCATGGAATTTTTAGACAACAGTCCGTAACATGGATATATATCGGTACATTGCCAATCCTTTCGGGAATTATTAGCGTATGTAACGGGTAATAATTATATAAAATATAATTAAAATTATTGGTTATCTGTAAGACAAATAATATTTAATATTATGTAGTCTAACTAACCCTAATTAGAGCGCAACAGATAGGGTAATTTCAATAATATACGTAAAACTTATACTTGGATCAGTGTACTAATCAGGATCGATTAAAGATAGATTAAGAGACGTGAATAAAGCAACATGTTACTTTTTAAAGTACCGTTCATATTAAGAAATGTGAATTGATATTACCAGAAGAACTAAATATTGGCAAACTTACATATGAGCGGAAACCAGATGTATTAGACCATAGATCGGTAAAACTACTTAGCGTAACTCGTGTGACGCTCCAAACTCAGACGAACAGACGTTGAACTGTACGACTGTACATACTGTCGCTCGAGAATAGAAACATCAGAACTAACCGGCGATAAGAGGTGGGGTAGGTGTAAATGGGTCCGTTAGACCGTCGCGTAAAAAACAGGGATATTCACACGTTACAAAAAATTGGTCCTGAAAAAGTTATTTGATGGATAGATATATGGGGAATGTGAGGGCGAACCCCCTGATTACGGTAGAAAAATTTGACAGTTGTTGTAACTAAAAACAGGCTTTTCCATATGCTTTTATGAAAAAATATATTGTATATGCGAAGAAGGGATTCACTGTTAATTAGTGGTTGTGGCTGACAGATTTTTGTTACGTGATCAAGGTACCTACAGGTATTTTCGTGCTATCACTTGAAAAGGGAGAATTACTCCTCATTCGAGAACTAAAACTCCTGATAACTAAAACAGAAGAACTAAATTTTTTGCTAATAAAATAATATATTCTATTTACTACCTATATATAACTCACCGAGTATAAACAATTCCAGAAATAAAAGTAGGTATGACTGACAACTTCAACGAATAAATATTTAGTTACGAAAATCTGACTCAAACATCATTACGTCGTATATCTTGGTAATGTATGTATCATCCTTGTTCCGTCAACAACGCTACCAGCTGGAAAGGTATCATCACCAATTTTATTGAAGTCATCGTATACGACAGAAATATGATACGAATAAACGAATGCAGGATAAATACTACGGATTTTAATGATACTCATCCATTTATCGGCCAATGTCAAGTTATGTTTACGTAACTATGATTATATGAATTAACCACCAAGACTGCCTCACGGAGTCTGGAGCTGTCCCGGTACATGGCAATAACAGCATCGGCGAAATGTGGGTGGTTAACCCTTCGGGGAATACAGGCGTGATGCTATGTTAATGAATTATTATCATAATTATTAACCATTTAAGTTAAATGGGTAATGGTATACCTATAATTTTTATTTTCGATCGGGGATCGGCTTCCAATCAAATGAATATCAGTATTTTACACGGAGCGCCTGCTTTCTGACCTTGGCCACCCAGTAACTGGGAGACACTGATACTCTAAAGGTAGACTGGTTGTCAGACTTTTTAGGCTACTAACACCTGTTACGACTGTCATAGGTCTTCGTATGACGCCTGGAGGGATCTTAATATGTGAAAAATGGTCACCCATCCAAAGACTGACCGCGTCGAGCGCTGCTTAACCTCGCAGATCGGCCGATCTGCGCGTTATCTAAATATGTAGCTGCGAGCTCCTCACTTTTAAGTACCACTAGCGCTTTTTATAATCAACTAAGCTTTCTATTTATTATATTTATGAAATAAGTAAGTATAGATTGTTTGATCTATACTTATTTTATAAATTTGATAACTTTTTTGTTTAATTAATTTATCTATTAAAGATTGAATTAAATAACCACAAATGTATTTATGAATCTAAATAACTCCAATTAGTTAAATGTTGCGACCTTATATGAATGGGCACATGATTGCATAAAATATTTAGGAGATGAATGACATAGAAAGGTAACCTAGCCTATATATATATAATATAATGTAGTAAACACTTCATTCGCATTTACTACCCGTCGAGTTATTTCAAGGTAGTTTAAGATCAAATCAGGCTAACTCTCAAACTTTGATCAGTGAACAAGGTTGCGTCTAGTTAAGCGGTGCAGAGTGTTTGCTGCTTATTTGAAATTTAAATAACTGTAGTAATAAGTGTAGGCGTTTTTTATTTAATTGTAGATTATAAAAGGAACATGTCAGCGGGGACGGCCGGTGCTTGACGTTTGATACGTATAAAACTGATGAAGACGCGTCGCGGCAACCACTCGCGTGCGGCAGGTGTGCGTTGCCTAGCTGTGCGCCCGTCCTCAACCTATTATTTTAGTGATCAGATGATTGCTTCGTAAACAAAACAAATCTTGTGAATCTATCAAAATGGTGAGAAAGTTTTTAATTATTTATTAATAGTAGGTTGCCTGAAATGTAACTCATCATAAACGGAGGGAAAGGTCAGGTAATTTGTTTTTTTCATAACAGTAGGAATTTTTCCAAATAAACAAAAAGAAATGGCTTTAATGACAAACTTATGGTTTTGCATTATTTCGATAATGTACTTAGTATTATTTAATACCTTGAACGATTACACTTATTTTTTAAAATATTGAAGATTTTGTTTACAAACATCTTTTAAATTAACTGTAATTTAATCTATCCAATTTCCCATCAATCGCTAGTATAAATACATTAGTTATATAGAATCAGTGATATACACAAAAAAAACCTTAACAATGTAGGTAAATCATGTCCAATTACTATCTACATCTAAAGTAACAAGCACCTATTGTAGGTTGGTACGGTCTTTTTTATTTCTTTACTGGGTGAGTAAAATTAACGCGGTACTAGGTTTACTTTGTAATTTAGTTTGACTCTTATGTGCGTTACTACTGGTGTGAAAGTTATTGTTGTATGTATGTTATTGTTGTGTATGTCGTTGTTTATGCACAATACACGAGGGTCGACACGGCCTTGGTAATGACTTATTGTTACTTGTCATGAACAGGGCCGAATACGGGCTTTGTTCAGAACCAAGGATCAGGCAAGACGTTCTTGCTTTGATTGTTGCTCTCAAAAGTGTTATAGAGGCAATCAAGAACCACCATTCCTTCACGGTACAGTAAAAGGCAAGAGAAAATTACCATCTGCAAAAAGAAAGAAACCAAAAGAATCTGGAAGCAAAGGAAAGGAGAATTAGTCAACAACAAACAGCAATACTTCTAATGAAGAAGGCGATTGCCTCGTTTGTTTAGAGTTGTTAAGCAATAGCTTACCAAATAATACATTTATTATAATTTAATTAGAATAGAAAAACAATCTCATTAAAGCTCAAAAGAAGTTAAAAAAAAAAATTATTCGTGAGAAGAAAATAAATATATTTAGTTTAATTTTACTGTCCGAAATTTTTCTAATTAATAATTTGATTTAACTTGTTTCTTTTTCATTATGCATATAATCAAAACAAATAAAATAAAATTTTGATGTATTTTTGTAGAGTGTAGACGGAAAAGTTATAGAGCTATATTCACTTTATCGGAAATATGATTGTTCGCCAGAAATCAAAGCAAAAGTTCATAGTGTTTCGTTTGTCTCCCTTAATATAGGTACGAATTCTAATAAATTGCATATGCTTCGGTATTGAGCATAACGCGATAATAGTATTCTTTTGTTGCTGATTTGTTTATTCGTAGTTTAGTTTAGACATAATGGAATCCAGTTATGTTATGAATAGATTATAAGTGGCGCGAAAACAGCAAATTCAAAAGTTATGTTGAACCATGGAAAAAACAGCTGTGCCCTAAACAATGAAATGAGACTGATAGCTTTATAGAGTCTGTTTACTTGAACATAGTGACAGACGTTTCAGGATATGCGACTTATTCGGTACGCTGCCTGGTCAATATCACTTTGATGTGGCCCGCGAAAATACATTTTACTTGGTCAGACAATCCAAACAAAAATAACTGGACAATGTTTAGAGGCTCAATAAGTAATCCTTCATTTTGTTTGGGCTACGAAATAGATCGCTTATCTATGTTGTTTGTGTGTTGTTATGAAAGCACTGATTAATAAGTAAATCAGGGTCATGGGTATTTTTATATAACGTATTTTTAAGCTAGTTGCAGAGGGCTACAAATTGTAAAAGTGAGCACAGTTTAGGGGTTTTGATTTTTGTTTATTCTTAACAACCGACTTTATGTTAAAGGTCCACTTAGTATTTATTTGACAAAACCTACATTGTTCCCTGATACTTCTCCCACATATAGGTATTTTACAAGATTGTTGACAGAGATTTGAGAATTTAAAAGAGTATCCATGTAAATTCTTGCCGGATGTTCTCAATTTTTAAAATATAATTTTACTAGCTTCCATCCGCGGCCTCGGCCGCGTGGTTTACGAACCCGTACATTTTTCCGGGATTAAAAGTAGCATATGTGCTATTCTAGATTATAATCTATCTCTGTGCCTAATTTCATCCAGATCCGTTCAGCCGTTCTGGCGTGATTAAGTAACAAATATCCATCTATCCATCCATCCTCACAAACTTTCACATTTATAATATTAGTAGGATAGGATAGGAAGTAGGATACCTACTTAAGATTCTATTCATAGCAAAAATAGAAATGAAGACGCTAGAAAATACATAGTGCCAACCGCAGTCGTAACATTTACCACTATTACATATTATAACGAATGACTTTGATCAGAAATTATCAAATCGGACTCCAAAAGTACCCAAAAAATATTTTGTACAGTTATTTATTTTAAACTAGCGACCCGCCCCGGCTTCGCGTGGGTAGCAGAGCATATACGCTTTCATTTTTTTTCTGTCGTAGTGTCGTATTACGTACGTCGAGCATTTACTCGGCGTACGCCAGTAAAACTCCCAGTCGGCATGATTTTTTCCGATAACTTCAACTATCATCATGAAAATCCGTTCAGTAGTTTTTGAGTTTATCGCGAAAAGACAGACAGACAGACAGACGCGGCGGGGCCTTTGTTTTATAATATGTAGTAAAGGTCGAGCCTGACTGAGCGCTATATTGAAAGTCTCATTAAATATGTGACACTGCTAAGTTCTAATGAGCGATAGCGTAATGAAACATATTTCGTATTAGTCCTCGACCCTTAGAAGCTAAGCTACAGTGAAAATAAATAAATAATAACTCGTAGATTTAAAACATTAGAAAACAGCGTAGGTTGTAAGTTTCGACTCACATAATCAAACAACTTAAACTTCAAACTTATGTGATTATAATATAGTAGTATTATAATCACATAAGTTTGAAGTTTAAGTTGTTTGATTATGTGAAGATCAGTAAAAACATAAAAATATAAAAATTGTACAATATTCCGAGTTAAAGAGAATAAGCATAGAGTTTAGACACTTTTGATAAATGAACACTTTGAAACGTGGCAACTACATAGAGTCTGACTATTCATAAGTTCCTACCTGAAAAAGGTTTTCATGAATAAGAATTATATTTGATTTGATTCGATTTAAGTCAGCCAGTTATCCGGTTGTTTAGTTTTTTTTTTCGACGAATCAGAATCAAAATAAAATATTTGCGACCGCGCATTTAAATATTTTCGCATACCTAGATAATCCTCATTAAAATTCACATTTATGGAGACTTTTGTTGTAATCTTAATCTTTAATAAAAGAAGGATTAGATTATGTATATTATCGTTATTGAAGATAGGGAATCTGCGCCATTTTTTATGATAAATGGGTTTATGATCACCGAGACACGTGACATTAATTTGCCAATTAAATTTGAATTGATACGATACGATCTTCATGACAGTGCGATTACATTTTATCGGACAGTAGGTAAATAAAGGGTATTATTAAGACGCTACAAGAGTAAACGCTCTTCTAGAGTCATTTGTTTAGCCATCACCTTCTCTATGAATCTCACTGTTTCTTCAAGATTTGGTTTATACACGCAGAACTAATTCAAAAGTCCTAATAATATCTTACTTCTATGCAAATTCATTTACTGCTATATCGTTAGGATAGAAGCATATGATTCTATGGATCAATGAATCGATAGAATCGTTAACTTTTTTCGTCTAACCAACAATATTCAACGCTCTATTTTTTGTGGTTGATACCTAGCGTATGTTCAATTCATTTGAGCTTTTTAACAACTCGTTTTATTCCTGTAGCTTATTTTAAAATTGCTAAGAAAACATAGATAGATACTCTTTATTGCACACAACAAAATTATTCAGAAACATAGTTATAGGTACTCGTAAAAATTACAATTAACATGTACAATGGGCGGCCTTATCGCAGTCTATTCCAGGCAACTCTAATATCATAGTTACGAACTCTTCGGAATCTTGGAATCTCAAATCTTTATCCATAATATACTCATTCATCCGTAATTTACACAGTCGTACATTATCGACCCTGTTGGGCACAGCAAGTTTAAATAAGTAGGATTCACAATGTTTCATTTCATTCTTCACATTGTTTATGCAGAGATATCTCTTGCTACTCTTTATTAGAGTATTTTCATTGCACAGTCGAGTTGTTAAATGTATTCGCTATTTTTGTTTTTATTATCCATCTACCAATCTTATGTTTGGTCATCACCTAAGTAGGTACTTGGAGACCCTAATTTTCATGTGTCCTATCATTTTTAAAATGTGTGTCAAGTACATATCTACATATATTATTAATAATAAAAAGTGCGAGGTCATCAAAGTACAGTTAGATATAAAAACATGAAAATTATTCATATCATTCAAAGTCGTTCTTGTAATGCTGCATTGAATTAAAATCAATAAGGCCGGGCTAATTACGTATCTACCAAGGTATTTAATTATGGTACCTACGTCAGATAAATGGGCTAGAATTTTGTTACTAGGAGTTTAACGTTCAACCAAATTCGCGGTTATTCAAACTTTGAAATGTTTGATATACATATAGCAGTTTAAAAAAACATTAAGCATGTAAATAATTTTCGTTGCTAAATTAATATGCCCACATTATTATCTACTAACAAGTTCCAACGATTAATATCAAAATTCAGCTTCGTGCACACGTGAGAATATAGATTATACCTAAAAACGTGAATAGAGATAACAATTTTACTAAATAATCAAACGTTTATCAGAACATGTATAATGAATACCTACTACACCTGTGTTATTATTATTTAATTAGTCATTAGTCATCCCAAGTATTAGAAATATTAATGCATCAAATAAAATAATGTATGTACATAAAATAATGTATGTACATCAAATAAAATAATGTATGTACATACATACATTATTTTATTTAATGTATTAATATTTCTAATACATGTGAAATTGTGTGTGTATTATATAACATTTATTGCTTTTAACTTTCGATGGGGTGACACCACCAACTTCCGCACCGAGTAATACCCAAGGTAGCTACGCCGATATGCTTATAACATATAAAATGAGTTTATTTTGTGACATAGACCTAGCTAATCGCAGTGCGCTGGATATAGGCTTCTTGAAACAGGGTCACCACACCAAAAGCAAGCAGGTTGTTCACCGCAGAGCCATTCCTCTTGCACTGAAGTTAGCTACACTCTTGTTGTATATTCAAACATAATAAACGCCATTGCAAATATAATTAGCGTCTACGTATTAAATGGGCTTAATTCTTTTATTTACTAAAATAAAATAGCCGCAAATATAAAAACAAAACATAGTTGCTTATCGGTGCCGAGTACCTACGTAATCCAGTAAAATAATAGCGCATGTTCTGAGTAGATATTAGTAGATATAGATAGTATCTAATTAGGAATGTTTCGATAAAATTGTTGCGATATGTTTCAGAGTGGCGAAGACAACCATGCTTTGGACTTATCGCCGGAGAATCCTGCAAAGATGGACTCCAAGCACGCACCACCGCCTTCAGAAAAAGTCCCATACGATGGAGCCAACGGAAATAGTTTGGAAAAAGTGAGTTTTTATTGATTATGAGTATTTTGCTCAATGCAGCAAGCGATGCAAACTAGATACAATAGAAAACGCCATACTAGTGTGTTATACAATAATGTATCTTCCTTACCAATTTAGCTTATCGTAGTCCTCTGGATGTTGGCAGTGGACATCTGACAGCATCAATTTGCATTTCATCTAATGCAGATGGCTATTGCGTTGCGTTACTATATTTACAAGTACCTACTACTTACAATGCTGGCAGACAGTGCCGGATTAAGCAAGCGCGGGGCCCGTAGCAAATTCTATTGGGGCCCTTGATCTACTATGGCCTATTAAGTATAAAGTGACTTTTTGAAGAACTTGTACGTTTACCGTATGAAATTCTGTGTTATATTAATAACTAGCTGCCGCGCGCGGCTTCGCCCGAGTGGCTTACGAACCCGCACATTTTCCGGGATAAAAAGTAGCCTATGTGCTATTCCAGACTATAATCTATTCCAAACTTTCACATTTATAATATTAGTAAGATATAAATAACTTTCACCCAAAAAGTTACGTTGAGGCGGAGCTGGGCAGGTTTGAATACCCCATTTTGCGCGGGGCCCGTAGCAATTGCTAGTCTTGCTAGGTACGTGGTTAAACCGGCACTGCTGGCAGATATGATCTCTTTCTCAACTGGTTTGGTATGTAGGCTTCTCCTAATACGAATGATTGACGAGTGTTGGACAATTTGTTGATTTTTTATCCTAATAACTAGGTAGATAGAGATTAAGAATTTTATGATTGGTCTTAAGCTATGTTACTCTTATTTACCTACTTCGAGAGATAAGGTGAGTATTTTATCTTCTTTGCATTCTTCAAGATGAGCAATTATAGGATGAAGCAACTTGCCTTACTGATGCATATATGCACATATTTATACAATAGGTACGCAAACATTATAAACATATCCTGCCATACGTAAACATTAGGTAGGTATTTGTATTCTGACTTTAAAAACTTCAACAAAATGTTTGTACTACCATATAAGATTGCACCTTAAAATATTATCTAATGTTATAACATAAATTATAAAAAATTTCAGGGTGACCTAAGCAATGAACCTGAGCGTGCAGTATGGGCCAACCAAGTCGAGTTCCTCATGTCATGCATCGCCACTTCGGTCGGGCTGGGCAACGTGTGGCGTTTCCCTTTCGTCGCCTACCAGAATGGCGGTGGCGCTTTCCTTATTCCCTACATCATTGTGCTGTTTCTCATCGGAAAGCCTATGTATTACCTGGAGTGTGCTTTGGGACAGTTTAGTTCTAGGAATTCAGTCAAAGTTTGGTCGTTGTCGCCAGCTATGAGAGGTGAGCTTTTTTAAAAGTCAAAATATCATACCATAAGAATCAGAATGACTATCAAATCTTACGTATAAGGAATCTGTAAAATATTAAAATATGGAAAGTTCAGACATGTAGCGACTACTACTCGCAACTTGAAAAAAAGTAAAGCGTAATGTATCGGAGTAAAACGACAAAAGAAACTCCTGAATCGCACTGTGACAGTTTACAAGATTCTAAGTCTATGATTCTAACACATACAAATGTCTGACATTAACCGTCGGGCTTCGGTCCGTCAGGGTAACCTTGCCTAATAAGAATCCTCCCTTTTTTAATGGAAAGACATAATACCTCGTTACTCCATAAATACAACATTATTTCGTTATTACAACTAATTTTTTTCAACAGACTTTACTCAGTACTAATGTAAACATTTTTTTATTAATTTCAGGTGCCGGCTACGCCACGGCGCTAGGTTGCGGGTATATTTTGTCATACTACGTGTCGATCGTCGCGCTATGTCTGTACTATTTATCGATGAGCTTCCACTCCACGCTACCGTGGGGAATTTGCCAGCCGGATTGGACCAACTGCATCCCGTCAGACCCCAACCAAGAAGTCGGCCCTGTCACAGCTAATGCCAGCAGCAGCGCTGAGCTATATTTCATGTAATTGTTCTTGATCGTCATATAATTTTATATAAAAAGTTTTCGTTCTCAAAGCTATATAATTCTTCAAATTGTTCCTTACACTTTATTCCAATAATGTCATCGATATTATTTACTTATACATACTAATAAAATATTGATAATATTTCTATTTTGCAGTCATACAGTGCTACAACAAAGAGACGGCATTGAAGGTGGTTTGGGTGAGTGTTATCAAATTGTTACTTACTTAAATCTTTATGATTTGAGGGATAACAAAGATTCAGTCCTTAGATACTGTTTACTTTTCATTATTTTTAAATACATTGAAGCCTTTTTTGTATTAAACATAAATTGAAACTAAATAATCAATTAACGATGAACTTTTCGCTTTCAGGTCTGCCTATTTGGTATTTGGTGATATGTCTCGCGGCTTCCTGGTTGATAATCTTCGTTATCGTAGCACAGGGTGTCAAAAGCTCCGGGAAAGCCGCCTACTTCTTGGCTATATTCCCATATATCGTGATGATTATTTTGCTTATTACGTGAGTTTTTCTTACCATCTATTTTACCTTTCGCTAATTAGAACTTTATAAGCAAGCCTATTAAGGAGTTTAGTTTAAGCAAACAGGAAATAGTACTAAGTCGAAATACAAACAATTATTGGAAATGGTCAAAATACAATTGCAAACAATAAATAAGTCTAAAACATTAATATTTCCTCCATTTCAGTACCGTGATCCTGCCGGGAGCAGACGACGGTATTCTTTTCTTCTTGACGCCACAGTGGGACAGACTTGTGGAGCTTGAAGTAAGTGTCTTAAACTTCGAGAACATCAATAGCATATATGTAGGGACCGGGAATAAAACTACTGTTAAAATATTAAACACTGTATTGATTACGAGCTCCCAAATACAATTCTCATTATTATTTTAATTCAACGTCCATCACTCAATTATAAATATTGACGTTCCTTCAAATATTTGTTCTTTTGTTGTTCACCAGCATCCATACCAACGATTGTATCTTATTAACTAAAACCTCTACACTGCCAACTACTTACCAAGAGAAGAAATTCTAAAATGATCATTTTCAATCCTTGGTTAAACAAACGAAAATGTGTTTTATTTTTTCTTTTTAACAATCCGTTCTCCTATACTAGCAATTCTTCTGTTCACAGACACAAATCTCACAAGCATATACAATTATACATATATCATACAAATATTGTTTCCGTGCGGATTGCAAGCAATCGGCCAACCGAGATGTGCTTAATTTTTAAATTTTAATAAAACTTAAAAAAGTTCGCTATGCGAATTATATTAGTTGGAACTTTGACTATCTTGACTTGTACGAGGATCCATATTAATAGATAAACGTGTATTCCATTTCCAGGTGTGGTACTCTGCGGTAACCCAAGTATTCTTCTCGCTATCTGTGTGCACGGGTGCTATTATTATGTTCTCCTCATACAACGGCTTCCGGCAAAACGTTTACAGGTATATCACTCATTAGATTTTACCACACATTTCTGTTTCTCGTTATCTGCCGGCCGAAATATGAAACTTAGTCTAGGACTAGGACCTTGTGGATTTTGGACGACCCAAGATCTACGGGGTAATAAATAAGTTTAATTTATAGCTAGCAAATGTTTGCATTATAAATGTAGGATCTTTATAGCTTTGTGTTGTCCAAAAATGCTTCCATTAAATTCAAAACAACCATGTTTAATTTCCCAAACCCCGTAGTCAAACATTGCAGTCCCTACTTCAGAATTTTTTATTAAATGCCTATTAATAAACATTTATTCGATTTTAGAGATGCTATGATCGTGACGACTTTGGACACGTTTACAAGCTTGCTGTCAGGTATCACAATATTCGGCATCCTGGGTAACTTGGCATACGAACTGGACCAGGATGTTAGTGACGTCATCGGGTCTGGTGGAACTGGACTTGCCTTCATTTCTTACCCTGATGCCATTTCCAAAACATTCCTACCACAGGTAAATCATGAATCATTTCTGTCATATGAAATAGCGTCTGGTTAACATATATTTATATTTATTAATTTATACTATTTGAGACTTACTTCATAATGTATTCTTAATGAATATTGCCCTTCTTTATAGCAAAATGTGCAGTTTTTATGCAGTTGTTCTTTCTTATAATTTCAGTAGTTTTCATAACTAAAAGCTAATCAACGTACAATGTTTCCAGCTGTTCTCAGTGTTATTTTTCTTGATGATGTCGGTGCTTGGCATCGGGTCATCGGTGGCGCTACTCTCGACCATCAACACAGTCATGATGGATGCTTTCCCACGCATACGCATCATCTTCATGTCTGCTTTCTGCTGCACTGTCGGGTTCGGCATCGGACTTATTTATGTTACACCTGTAAGTAGAATGTCAGTGACACCATCGAGATTAACACAATAGAAGCAACCAAACCTTCTACATTGCTCGCGACACATTCCTTCAGATCTGAGATTAAGAGATCAATGAAATAAATATTGAAAAAATAGGCAAACACAGACAACATATTTTTCAAATACCTACAAAAAGTTAGACTAGAGTAATTTTTGATGGTTATATTATTCCAGACTAATATCTACACGATTTTATTTTAATATTGGTTTACATGAAATAATTATTTATTTCCATTTTTAAGGGTGGCCAATTCGTCTTAGAGCTGGTGGATTACTACGGTGGAACTTTCCTCGTTCTCTTCTGTGCCATTGCTGAGGTTATAGGAGTTTTCTGGATATATGGTAAGTTTTCTGAACGTTCGAATAATCGACTGCATTATAATACTTTCGGACATAAATACCTACTTTGTATGAACCGCACTTTTCACATTTCAAAAATACATTGAATGATGTTAGAATATTGTCTAATGTTTCCCAGGCTTGGAGAACTTGTGCCTTGACATAGAGTTTATGTTGGGCATCAAGACTAGCTTCTATTGGAGAATCTCTTGGGGTATTATCACGCCTGCTATGATGATCATCGTCTTCGTTTACGCCTTGATATCTTACGAAGCTCTAGTGTATGCCGGCTGGTATTACTATCCGACAGCTGGTTACGGTATGTATCCTCTAATATTATAATTATGTATTTTCGAAGGTTATTTTTCAAATAAATGTCCGGTGGAAACTTATAATATACAAATATTTATTCCTTACGATCGACCTTACTACGCGATCTTGAGTATCATCATAATTATTGTAACGGCAGTACTAAACATTTAAATAACACTCCTAGGCAATTAGGCATTGCATTGCTGTGCCGCTGCTGAGCCATAATAAGCATTAGGGCAATAACATCAACAGGATAACTATCTGACTCTTCTTCTCTATGCACTGTTTAGTGTCCTGGGACACTAAACGTCTGTCTATAGATAAAAGATTTGTAAGAAACATCACTTCAGTATGTATTTTTTTCTTTTCAGTGGCGGGATACTTGATGCTCTTCGTTGGTATTGCTTTTGTACCAATTTTTATGGGAATAACTATATACAAAAACAAAACTGGTAACTTCACACAGGTGAGATTTTTGTTAATAATTCTTACCTTATTTCATTTTAGTTAATTATTTGTGTATTTACAAAACAAACGATAACAAACTGTTAACATATGTCCCCACAGACATTCAAGAAGGCGTTCCGTCCTAAATCGTCGTGGGGACCCCGCGACGTTACGGAGCGCAGCGAGTGGGAACTGTTCAAGAAGGAAGCCGAGGCGGAACGAGAGAAACGCAGGACGTCCTGGCTGAAACACATCTGCTACAGCCTCACCGGCGGATACAGGAGAGGACTATAAATAGATCTTAAGCTAGTAAAATAAAAAAAAGAATCCCTTGGAACTTAATATTAGGTACATTCCTACCAACCGACATGACTATTTCTTATACCTAGGTGTAATCACCACATTAATGATATTTTTTATTAATTACTTTATTTTTGATTAGGGGACGCGATTTGAAAAAATTGCTGTAATTGCCCTTTTATCTACTGGGATGATAATAATAAAGTAAGATTAATAATAATTTCATTCGACTTATGTATAATACAAAAATGTAGATATGTGATTAGTAATAAGATAAACATATTGAACAAAGTTACTATAATATAGGCTGTGTCAATGACTTAGGTATACTAAGTTGTAACGTTAATTTGTAAGTACGTAGGTTATCATTTATAATAGGTTATAATTTATTTTGTACATAAATGTAATAAGTAAAATACATATAATGTAATTAGTCTTTTTTTATGTTAATACTGAAACACTTTTTTAATAATGACCCAAAATATGAATATGAAATACGAAAAAAAGACACTACGTTGTTTTTCTTGCGAATTGGACTGAATGGTGATTACATAGGTTAAAGCCAGATTGGTAATTTCAGTCACAAGTCACGACCAAATAAAACTTTGAAATGGCCAAATTGGCCTATAATAATCACTTGTAGGTACCTAAACTACTAGACGTCGTTGATATTTTATATGAATTTCTGAGATAAATACAATTTAATCAAAAGGAACTCTTGATAAGTGATATTTATAATTAATTACCTATTACGTATAAAGTTAATAGGTACCTACTTTAATGTCCTCCTAACCGATTTCGGTCACGGCGGCCAATCTCACCGGAGATTAGCCAACTACGCAGGAGATATTATAGAGCACAAGTGTGTGCGCAAACACAGGTGCTCTCTCTTTTCCTTCACCCTCATAGCCCCTTGGGACAGCAATCCGACAGACACGACCGGAGAGAGATCAGGCGCAGGACCAACGGCTTTACATGCTTTCCGAGACACGGTGTGTATTCACATACACAAAGACCCAGATCCGAAACAACTCCTATCTTATCCTGATCCTACTTTATACCGAGTTTATACGTAACACGTACCTATATATATATACCCACTCTTAGTTACTTTTAAGATTTTGGATAGTTTATACCTTTTTTTTTATATGCGTGGTGAGAACCCATCATGGGCTATCCTCCGCCTGGGGGGGCGGAGGGGTGTGACGGACTCCTACCGGCTAAACTCACCACTGTGGTCCGCCTCAACACAATATGGTGGGCCTCGGGAATTCTTAGAAGACCGCACCGAAGCCCACCACGGTGCCATGCCGAAGGGCACTTCCCGGAGGGGATGACCGTAAAGAGGCCACCCCCTCGTGCACGTCCTGAGGGGATAGTTTATATCTACTATGACCAGGGCTCCGTCACTCAAGGTCGCGCGTTATATACCTACCGGCTAGCGTACTCCCGAGAGTACAAGTATCAGTGGGGCACCGGCCGCACTATAAAGAAAACTGCCGAAATCACGAAATTGTTGTGCAGTGCACGGATGTAAAAACATAACTACTAGCGGTGGGCTGTAGCATCTTTTTTGGATAGCGAAACGCAACTGTCTATCGGATATCAATAACGGTTATTAAAACGCGCTATCCTGCTATCCTGCTATTGGTCGCTACTTATTATAGCGACTAATAGCGGGATAGCGGGATAGCGCGTTGCACATCAATGAGCAACACGTAATATGATAGTGAGACTTTGATGTTTACTCAAAATTCCCGAATTGTCGTTGTTGTCTCTTGGCGAGGATTAATGAACGGCTCCGTGAAGTTTTGATGAGCTTTTTTTTTTTTTTTAGCTTTCACTGATGCTCAAATTTCGCGAATTGTTGTTCGTTGTCGTCTCTTGGCGAGGACTAATGAACGACTACGTGAAGTTTTGATGACCTTTTTTTTTTTTAGCTTCATTGATGCACTTCCATTTCATTGGATAACGAAACGCAACTGTCTATCGGATTCTTTGGATGTTAGCTACTTTAGCGTTAGCATGTTAGCAGATTAGCAGGTTAGCAGGTTAGCATGTTTTTCAAATAACCTGCTAACCGTTATTATGACGATAGCTCGTTTCAATAACGTTTAAGTTGCGCAACGACCACCGCTAATAACTACGCAAGCTTTGATGTCCTGTTACAGAACAAACCTAATTTTTTCATGAAACCACACTATACAGTCGCTTTAAAGCTTATATATAGGTAATAAAGATTCATCATTTTATGGTGGATTGAAAGTCGCAACAGAGACCTTTAACAATTATATTGAAGGATTAGAAAAAGCATCCTAAGATAATTTTGATAATGTTTTGATGAATCGGCCGGGAAGTACAATTAACCAAATGTTGAAACTGATTGATTTTCCTTCACTTTGCTTGTGTTTTCCATATTAATATTTATTAAAATAATTTACTTGATTCAGATTATTTTCAACTATTAAGCTTAAACACAGAGAATTCAGTGAAGGAAAAAGATTTTATTTATTTTATCATCTTTGTACAACCCTAGTGCGTTCACTCAATGAAGCAGTCATACGGCGGCGGTCGCGCGATGGGCAAAGCGTCTACAACTCTTGGAACGCGTATAAAAGGTATATTTTTGTTTGCAGCTAAAACCTGGGATTTTTATTAAAATTTTGTAGACTATTATTGCGTAGGTATTTTTGCTGTTGTATGGGAGTGATGTATCTATTACGTAGTAACTATTATCTAATCTATGCTAAGACTGTAGTAAGTCCCCTAATTCTTTATTAATTGATAACATGTGTTACGGAAAGAGCCTCCACGTGTCATGAACCCTGAGATCGTCTGGCGCACCCTGAGCAGTCAGCCTCGCGACCGCCAATGTTGACTGGTTAATTTTTCCATTACGCTATGAACGATTCTCATGTGCCGACATGACAGAACTGAATACTCTATTCTCATATATGGTCAAATGTGAATGACTGAAGCGAGTGCTGGCTAAAAAAATGCATTCAATAAGAACTTATAAGTGTTCAAAGCATATTCAAAGTCATGTAACATGTATATCGAGGTGTGATGAGAAGATTATTTTCAACCCTCTTCAAAAAAAAGGAGGAGGTTCTCAATTCGGCTGTATTTTTTTTTTATGTTTGTTACTCGATTTCTCGAAGACGCCTGAACCGATTTCAAAAATTCTTTT
The DNA here is from genome assembly GCA_947562105.1 of Shargacucullia verbasci. NCBI lineage: Eukaryota > Metazoa > Arthropoda > Insecta > Lepidoptera > Noctuidae > Shargacucullia > Shargacucullia verbasci. Next base: position 7,354,531 of record OX387289.1, on the reverse strand, counting down.
TTTATTTGAAAGGGTATGCTTGTCATTTGGTCCCATTGTCATCAGGTCAGGACCTGATGGTGGAAACCCTGAGAAATCGAGGGCATCTCTTGAAAATTGTAGGCGAGCATGGGGTAAAAACTTGATATTTATGTGTCTATCTGATGAGACTACAATACTATGGAGGCTTAGGGCAGATCTGATGATGGAGACGACAGAGGATCGAGGGAACTCCTCAACGGTACATCTTAACTACCTCGTGTTTGGGCTTATTTTATTCGTGTTGACAAGATCTTTACACCGAGATGGGTAATGACTGCCACTGCACTGGTCCGTGATGCAGGTGCAGTACAGTTTAGGGAACTCCTTAATTGTTGATAGCAGCTACATAGTGTTTGGGCTTATTTTATTCGTATTGATGCGCACTTTACGCCGAGATGGGTAATATTGCAGATTCGATGGTCGGCTAAGTAATTTATTTGATTTTAAAATCACATAGTGCAATACCGTCTAAGGTTCTCACATACACAGGTACATTTGACCTTTGTAAAGTTTTTCAAGAGAATCGTCTTTACTAGGTCTACCCATCACTCAAAATTGTAAAATAATTAAATTTTTTAACAAAAAATAAAAACCGACTCCAAAAAACTCAAAAACAAAACTAATAACTAAAAAGCAAAAAATAAATCTTTTATCATACAATATAGTAGTTGAAGAATATTGAAGTCGGTGCCAAGTAAAACATGCAATGATAAACCGACACGATTGGCGAAGTGCATTTGTCGTGTCCGACGCATAATTCGCTCCGCACTCGACAATTTCTACGTGAACTCGTTGTTTCAATGTCGCTATTATAGCAGCAAGGTATATTACTTTTATGTTTTACTTGTCACCGATTTCAATATTCTTCAACTACTATATTGTATGATAAAAGATTTATTTTTTGCTTTTTAGTTATTAGTTTTGTTTTTGAGTTTTTTGGAGTCGGTTTTTATTTTTTATATTAATGAATAACGTATATTTTTCGACTAGTGTAATTGAGAGGTACTAAAATAATAATTAAATCTATATGTATCTGCTGCGTAACAAGCACAATTTATTGTCAGATATAATATCCGTTATTCAGCCGAATCACTATCCGTTGCATTTCTAATGAAAACATGAGATTCACTCCTGTGATGACCTCCGGGAAGTAACTACTCTAGGGGTAACCATACAGTCAGCTATTGTAACTGTACATATTTAGTAGCATATTTAGTCGCTTGTGCTGAAAAAGTTCACTAAGGATTTTAGTGGGTAGAAATCTCACATTCAAAATTTCCAGCCCCGCCCTAGAAGTCGTCATATCATATAAAGATTTTCATCAAAGCATAAACAATTGTTTAATCTACAAAGAAAGCATGGCCTAGTCTTCGAACAAACATCTGAATCTGACATCTACACCCATCACACAGTGGCGTAGCGTCGGTTTCAGCCGCCTGGGGCGCAGGCAAATTTCGCCGCCCCCTTATTTAGGTCTTTGAAGGAAGGGGTACCCCGGATTCGTCACAGAATAAGGATTAATAAGTTCTGAGCTTATTTTGATCGGTCCGAATTGTAGGTGCGACATAAATATGAATAAGATATAGGTATTATTATTTATTGTGAAATTATGCCGCCCCCTAAAAGTGCCGCCCGGGAAAGGCCGCCCCTACTGCCCCCGCTACGCCACTGCCATCGCATGCGTCACGAACGAGTGACGCGGCGATTTAAATAATTAGCAGCATGATTAGGTACATTATAAGTTAGCTCGTGCTGAATTAATTATAATGGATTTAATTGAATCTTATGGGGTTCAGTCATATATACCTAATCAGACCCGACAAGTTAAAAATAATCTGTTTATCTCTACATGTAATTACCTGTAAAAATGTTGCCATATGGCGAAATATTCAGAATAAATTTTTAAATAAGTACCTCCTCACATTATAAAGGTCTTTAGAAAATCGGAGCAAATTCTCATAAAATCCACACACCCTCATTCATACACACAACACAAATATCCTCCCATAGTTCCATACGCACACACATTACTCTAGTATTTTATTCTTCTTAATATACCTACTTTTTAAAATAATAAAATGTTTGATGGTTTTTAGCTATTGTATTGTTGTTATCGATGACTATGAATTGTATTTTATGTAATTCAAGTTCTAAGAGAAAGGCTCGCCTACTTTGGGAACCGCCGTGTACTTTTAATGTTCATGATCTATAGAATTATTAAATTGGAATTAAATTCATTATTATTTTATTTTATTGGTGTTGGAGCAATTCGAAAAATATAGGGTGTAGGGCCGTCTAGAACTGCTCATAAGATACCTATATTTACAACCTGAGTGGTGCAACCTAGTGAAAGGTGGAGGGACACAAGAATGATGATGATAGATCCCAGGTAGAAGCTTCGAATTCGAACACTTGGTGGCAAGCAGCCGAACCTAATGGATCACCATTCTCAAAAATACATAGGTATTTAAAGAAATGGTTGCCATAAAATAATAATGATACGATTATGCGATTTGCATAATCTATTGATGGCTAGTCAGATATGCGTATCAATTTAATTTATCTCTATGAAACATTTTATTAGGAACAAAAATTAAGGAAGCGGTCACTCGAACAGCGCATGCAGTGGTGCGCGTTTATTTTGAAAGTGACATAGTAAACATTGTCAATGGTAAAGATCATTTTACATAAAATTTAAAATGACCATAATATAAGAATATGTAATTAACTTTAATATCTTCTTCGTTAGGAATCGGACAACGTCAATGTAGTTGAGAATGCTGATCGAATGAATCCAGCGTTTGACCCATCGCCTGAATATGTAGACGCATCATCACCAAAGAAGTTAGCAATCCCCGGACCAACAGATTTTCAGCCTACAGATTTAACTGAAAAACCCAATGTAAGTGTAGAATTCATGTATCATACTGACTTTTTATTTCAAATATTTTTTTGTACCAATAACAGCAGTTATTACGGGAATATTTAATGCATAATTCGTCTACAAATTCTTAGTACGTTCAGTCGCTCTTAACTAACGATTTAAAACGTCTGGCCGTATGCTAACAATAATATAATTTTAATATTTGTATAACGCATTAAGTCATTCGCAGCGAATTCTACTTTTATAATTTTAAAATGTATAACCATTTAATTATCTGATTGAAATCGAATTCCGTGTCGCATAAAGCGTCACCAGTGCGGAATCTATCTATCTCTCTAACTACGACCGACCCTTACTAGCCCTAGAGGATTGTTACATTGAAATCGGTAGATTCATAATTTTTTTAATATCTTTCATAACATAATAAATACTTATACATATAAATGAGCTTGTAATCTTTCGCAGACCCATAAGGAACCTAATCAGACAGATCCTACAGAGAACGTCTAATTAAAATCGGTCCACTGGTTCTATTATAGCTAGGCTTTTGTACCAATAGTAGAGACCACAAAGTGCCTCTAAGGCCGGTTTTCATAAAGTGGGGTCCACGGACCCCTTAGGGGTCCGTAAAATGTGCGGCAGGGGTCCGCAACAGCTCAATTAACCCTTAACATTAATTAGAAAATTGTGTAGCAAGCTAACGCATCGTTTGTTTAAAACCGCTCTCGCTGGCTACTGTTGAGCGACCCGAGGTGCGGGGGGACTGTACCTATACGAATCAACATGTTTTTTTTTTTCTTTAATATTCTTTTACAGGGGTACGTGGAATTTTAGAAATTCTGGAAGTGGTCCGTGACTGCATAAAGTTTAAGAAGCACTGCTCTAAGGTTTTACTATAGTATAGAACAGTCATACTCAAAGTGTGCTCCGCGGAGCCCTAGGAGTCCGCAAAGACTATGTGGGGGCTCTACGAAAATACTAGTCACTCTCTTTACAGTCAACTCTCTTCTATCAAGCCTGACATCAAACAATTGATGAAAAGTAAAATACAATTTCATACCTCCCATTAGATGCAAATCTTAATGTCAAGTAATATGATTATTAATAAAGTATACACATAAACTACTTAGGGCTCCGTCAAATATTTCGTTATCCATAAGGGTTCCATCGTCAAAAAAGTTTGAGAACCGCCAGTACAGAAGGATATAGATGAGGTCAAGGATCAGATTATCACGATAGGTATAGAAAAAAAAAGTAAAACTATATAATTATAGCACAGATACATTCGTAGGTATTAATATTCCTAGATCGAGGAAACATTCCAATATTTATCACGGCCGTCACACAATTGATTTGCAACCTTTTTTGTACACAAAAATACTTCTATTTCTCCAACGTTAGGGTTGCAAATATTCCAAGATTAGATTTTATTTCGCACGAGGTGTTAGAAACAAGATTGAAAATAATATTTCTTGTAACTATTGATTATTTAATTGACCTTAAGTAATAGGAATAATTAATGGATTGTGAAGTATAACGATTAGTCCTTATTTTATGTTTATTATACTTTTATCTACACATGCTGTTTATGATAGCATGCGATAAAACACGTACGTACGTACCTATCGACGTAGTCGTAGGTAAACAAATAATTCCCTGTTTTTGAAACTTCCACATTTAGTTCATTTATTTATGTGTTTTTGACATTTCATAACTACGTATTTATTTTATTTCAGGATGAGTCCAAACCACAGAATGAACGGCCACAATGGGACAACCAGTTTCAGTTTCTCATGTCATGCATCGCCACTTCGGTCGGGCTGGGCAACGTGTGGCGGTTCCCTTTCATCGCCTACCAGAACGGCGGCGGCGCTTTCCTTATCCCCTACGTCATTGTACTAATACTTATAGGAAAGCCTATGTACTATCTAGAGACATCTTTGGGACAGTTCAGTAGCAGTAATGGTGTAAAGGTGTGGGCTTTGTCGCCGGCCATGAAAGGTATGAATTAAACAGTAAACACTCGATTTTAACCTACATCTAAATGAAATTTAATATTATTGTTAACATTTTAGGGACGGGTTACGCACAAGCTCTAGGTGCTTTTTACATAGTTTCATACTACATGTCAATAGTAGGTCTCTGCCTGTATTATCTGATAATGAGTTTTCAAAGCACACTACCTTGGGCTCTGTGCCAACCTGAATGGGAAAACTGTGTTCCTTCCGGCCAAGCTGTGAATTCGACTGATGTTACGGGAGAACCAGTGAGCAGTGCAGAATTATATTTCACGTAAGTACGAGATATTATCCATTCATTAACGATTAAATAAATTGTAATTAATCATTAATTATATTATTATCGATGAATTTGCCAGTCACGTCCGACGCGTCGTAAACTGATATTAATCAACGAATTAAAATTACAAAGTACGATTGGAAGACCGCCTTATTGGTACAGTGGAGGTAAGTGCGACTGCTGAACGTGAGGTCTTGGGTTCGATTCCCGGTCAGGCAAAATGTTATCGGGTTTTTCTATATAGAAATTCTCAATAGTAGCATAGACTTAATCGCAACAACATCAGCGAAAGGCGGCAATAGAATGGCGTGATGCCAATGGCGTGATGCCAATGGCGTACCGTGGGTTTCAGCCGCCCGGGGCGCAGGCAAATTTGGCCGCCCCCTTATTTGGGTCTTTAAATTCAATGACTCTAAAATATGCAGTAATCCTAAAGAACTTTTCGGCAAGAACAATCATCATTTTGTACAGGTTACAAACTTAAAAACTCATGTAGCTATATATATTTCACAATAAAATAAACACATTTATTACAAAAAATCAAAACAATAACAAAAAATAAAAACCGCCTTCAAAAAACTCAAAAACAAAACTAACTAAAAAGCAAAAAATAAATTTTATATTATACAATATAGTAGTTGAAGAATATTGAAGTCGGTGCCAAGTAAAACATAAAAGTAATATACCTTGCTGTTATAATAGCGACATTGAAACAACGAGTACCTACACATAAAGAAATTTTCGAATGCGAGGCAAATTGTGTGTCGGACACGACAAATGCACTTCGCCAATCGTCTCGGTTTATCATTGCATGTTTTGCTAGGCACCGACTTCAATATTCTTCAACTACTACTTATATTGTATAATATAACATTTATTTTTTGCTTTTTAGTTAGTTTTGCTTTTGAGTTTTTTGAAGGTGGTTTTTATTTTTTTATTTTTTGTTAAAAAAAAAATATTTTACAATTTTGAGTGATGGGTAGACCTATACTCGGTTTGTTTAGGTACTTAACTAAAGGTAAACAATCTTGATGTAACTTTTTACACAAACATATTAAACAAATAAACTACCTACTGCTTAAACTAGTGGTTCAATTGATTTGGTAATCGTTATTGTTATTTAACATTAGTTTTTAGTCGCGTTTACTTTTTAAACTGAGTTTTTAAACAAAATATATTAAAAAGACACATCAAGATTGTTTACCTTTAGTTAAGTACATACCTAAACAAACCGAGTATAGTAAGGACGCTGCTCTTAAAAAAACTTTACAAAGGTCAAATGTTTGTGGCCCCATGTCGAGTGAATACCTTAGACGGTATTGCACTTTGTGGTTTAAAACCGAATAAATTACTTAGCCGACCACATGATGAAAAAGCATTACGAGAAATTGAAAGATTAAGACAACGATTGTATTTAATGCAGTTATAGTCTTGCCATTTAGCGGTTTAAAATGAGCCCAAACTCGAGGGGTTTACTTGTAGCTACTGATAAGTTCCATTATATATCTCCTGGCTCCATCATCAGACCCTCTATACCAAATGTTATATAGGGGACTCATCAAAATATATCGAGTGATCCCAAACTCGGAAGTTTCATTTCCTAACTCTTTACCGTTGAGGAGTATTATGACATCCATCATCAGCTCATCATCATGAAATAATGATTTTCCGACGCCAACACCTGACTTATTAAGAAAAAAAAGCTCAAACGCGCTATTTGTCCCACAATATTTGAGGGTATCCCTCAATTTCCCTAGGATCCTATCATCAGATCCTGACTTGGTAACAATGGAACCAACTTGGAAGCAAATTCTTTCAAACAAAAAAAATATTTTTAAAATCGGTCCATAATTGACGGAATAATCGAGTAACAAACATAAAAAAAAAACATACAGTCGAATTGAGAAACACCTCTTTTTTTGAAGTCGGTTAAAAGCACATTTATTGGACTTATAATGCTACTTACATCGATATAACCGGTACAGAACACATCTGTTACCGATCGACAAGATTAAGCTATTAGCGAATTGAAAAAAATATACATATGTAAGCCTACTTGGGGTACATTTGACAGGGAGATGTATAACTTCGGGATCTACTTATTTTAAAAATGAGGGAAGTATCGTCCGCAAACAATAATTTCAGATATTTCCCGGTTTCGTCACAGACTAAGGAATTAAAAGTTCCGTAATCATTTTAATCGGTCAGAATTATAGGTGCGACTTTAATATGAAATGAAATGGTTTAAATATTTACTTATAAGATATATTATTTATTGTGAAATTTTACCGCCCCCTAAAAGTGCCGCCCGGAGCGCGCCCCTACCGGCCACGTTACGCCATCGCCACTGCGTGATGCTATATTATGTTTATGTTATGATTGGAAATCCGGACAATTAGCAAACTGGTCGATATTTTTGATGATTTTAGCTTATCAGTTAGTCGGTGATGCTGTTTCCGTTAATAAATTCTGAAAGCTGAAACTACGGTAACACAAGGCATTCCAACTTTAGTCGTATGCGCCAACGCATTCTTAAGCACTAGCGGATGTTCGTGGGCGGGGTTAATCGACTACAATCGGGTGATCCGCAAGTCCGTTCACCAACCTCTTTCTAAAATATACTTTATTTGATTAAAGATCCAATGTTTATATTTTGTAAGTATGTGGTGTAGGTTGGAAACCTATAAATCAATAATTAAAAAATTGGTTACCACGGTTTTAGCCCTTGATGGTCCTGCCCTCCGTATAGTAGGTACCTATAATATAGTTACACCACTAGTATATATATAATAAAGATATCTATTGACGATTCATTCCCCGATGTTCTACGCTGCGTTCCTATATTACGTATCTAAATATCTATGCTGATATAGATCGTTGTTAATTATCGATTTTAAGTATAAGTATTAACTGTGCGTACACCTACAGATAAGACACGATTAGCCAATATGCTACAAATCGTAGGTAAAAGTGTCCAAAATCTATTATCACGTTGATATTCTTTAATTAATGTATAAGTACCTACAAAGCACGTCATTTGGAAATATATAAGTTAAGACAGTTAAGTGACACTACTAGAATAGCAAAGAATAGTTTCAAATCTCTACATTTATATATAATAATAAAAAAATCTCATGTCACGATGTTCATTTCCGCTAATCTCCTAAACCAATTCTAATGAAATTTTTTAAACGTGTATTGTTCGACACAACTTGAGAGATAGGACAGTGTCTTTATTATAATTCTACTATCTGTGTGTATGTCACTAAACTCCTCCCAAACGGCTGGACCGATTTTGATGAAATGTTTTGTGTATGTTTGAGTAGGTCCCTGGTTTAGATTCACAGTTAGACCCGCTGTCGAGTGGCACTGCAGTCGAGTTCTAGGATTTATTATTTTTCCTTTTGTTTCTTAACGTTCGGGCAGGACAACGTCTGTCCGGTTCGCTAGTAAGATATAAAATCAGGTGTATTTTATTTTTTCAAAACCTGACCATGATGTCGGGGATTTCATTCCCATGTAGGCAGACAAAGGGTTATTGGAATTTTTATTTAAATCGCAGTAACAGCAGAGTTTGGAATAGGGATGTTATGGAGCTCCGTAACCGTAACCGAAACTATTGGATATTCGAAATAAAAATCTATCCGAAACCGTAACCGAATCTGATATAAAAGTTTCGAATAATTTCGGATAGGGCGGGGTCTAAATGAGACACGCTATGACGGGTTTTCGCCGGTCAAGCAAAACACTAGCCGCGCGCGTCCCTTGTATTGTTAAGACGTTTCTAGCTTGATAGCTACCTAAGTTTTTTTATCATAATAAAGGTTCTGTACATTTTCTATAAGTTTTTCTATTTATTTCTTTACAGGCGAACTATTTTGCGGCAGTCCGACGGGATCCATGATGGAATTGGTACGCAACTCTATATTTTTTATTAAATAATTATAGAATTCAAGCATTGTTTTTCAGTTTATTTTAAAAACTGGAAAACTGCCTCATTGGTTTAGTGGAACCAAACGCCGCTGCTAAGTGTGAGGTCCTGAGTTCGATCCCCAAGTCAGGCAGTGTTATTGGGCTTTCCACTAGAAAATTCTCAGTAGCAGCCAGGAGTTTAGAATTACACCCGCTAGAATAGGATCACCGCCTATTTCAAAGGACTTAATAACGACGAAATGTAGGTATACATACGTACTGTTTCCACATTTCGTCGTTGTTAACTTCTACTTAATCTTGTGGAGGGGAAAACATGTGATAGTATGTTATGTTTTGAAATAAATAAAGCGATCCAAAATGAGGAAAAGCGGAGTGGTCATAAAGATCCGTATATCACATGCACATCTATGTGGCTCGTAATCCACTATTCCTTGCAAAAAAGTTGACATTTATAAAGCACTTATTTTAAATATTATTACCTTCAGAAATTTTCCGATCTTAATACACAAATAAAAGCGTTATTTTTAAGATACGCTCCTTTTTTAACTGACCCCCATCTCCAGGCCAGGGGTCTCCACCCTTAAAACGGCATGGGTCAGAACTGAGGCCCATTTTTTTTATGCGGGTCGTATCCATAATCCTCCACAGTGCAGATACATGATTTATGTCAATTTGTAATATTTATCCACAGGTACGCCATTGTGGGACCTGACTCTGAGCTTATTCGTATCCTGGCTTATAATCTTTTTAATTATTGCTCGAGGTGTCAAAAGTTCCGGTAAAGCGGCGTATTTCCTCGCCTTGTTTCCTTATGTTGTTATGATCATATTGCTTATCAGGTGAGTATCTGCAAATTAACTTTTAAACCTCTATCTACATAAATTAACAGTTGAACTTAATGATAATTATACCTATATATATTTATGTACGCATAGGATAGACTTACCTACAGCAGTAACAATCATATTGCACACTTATATAGTCAACATACACGTAACATAGTAGAGGTAGTATCCGTAGGATACTACACTATAATACTAGGTAAAATAGACGTAGCGAATATTTAAGTGTATGTAATAGTTGCAGTAGCATTCGACGAAGCGGTTTGCGCAATAGCTAAGTGATTACCTTTCTATGCTGAGCAATCTCGGGTTCGCTTCCATCTCGGAACAAGTCCTTGATCTGTATCCTCGCCATACTGGTATTAATAAAAAGTCAACAATTTTTATTTTGTTCATGGCTCTAGTCAAACCTCAAATCGTCGCTGCGCCTGCCAAGTTCCATTTATGATTTTTGATAGGTTTCGGGAAACAACAAAAAACTAATTATTTTTTAAACAATGCATTTAATAAAGAAAACTGACAATGCAATATTGAAGACATTTATTAGATACACAACTCTATAAAATTATATCAAATTATAAAACTACTTAAAAATAGAGAATTTTTCGTTAAAAAATGCTCATATGGAACTTTGCAGGCGCAGCAATGAAATATTGAATTGGTTATTATTTTTAAACAAGTTCTAAATGCTAAATTTGGTAAACGCTGTACATTACACTTTCAGGGCTGTCACCTTACCCGGTGCTGAAACTGGAATATTATTCTTCATTACGCCACAGTGGGAAAGAATCTTGGAAATAAGAGTAGGTTTCTCTCGATTCTCCTTTATTGAAAGAGCTAAATTAAAAGTAATAGTGAACATGCTTATATTTTTTTAAATTTATTTTAGGTGTGGTATGCGGCTGTTACACAAGCATTCTTTTCACTCTCTGTTTGCTCTGGAGCTCTCATTATGTTTTCTTCATACAACAATTTTTCCCAAAATGTTTATAGGTAGGTAGTATCAATATTATTATTTGTAATAAATGATAATATAATACATATATACTTACCTTATAGGTACAAAATGCTATGATGGTGATAACCCTGCTGTTCTCTAGTATTTTTAAACTCGTCATATCTTTTCAGAGATTCACTAATTGTGACTACATTGGACACATTCACAAGTTTGATATCTGGCATCACTATATTCGGGATTATGGGGAACCTCGCGTTTCAACTTGGCTACGATAATGTTAGTGATGTAATCGGTTCTGGTGGCTCCAGCCTGGCTTTCGTGTCTTACCCAGATGCTATTGCACAATCTCCGTTTGTGCCACAAGTAAGTGTCCAGACTTTGTCCCTACGGACACCTATTTAGCTGTTTTTAATTTGATTATTCCAACTACTAGTTTCCCGTCTGTGTAAATATTTATAGTATTTTCCTTTACAGCTCTTCGCCGCCCTGTTCTTCTTAATGATGGCAGTGCTTGGTATTGGGTCAGGAGTGGCGTTGCACTCAACTATAAACACTATATTGCTCGATGCCTTCCCTAAAGTACCTACTCTTTACATGTCAGCAATGACATGCTCAGTGGGCTTTTTAGTTGGACTTGTGTATGTAACCCCGGTACGTTGAGACTGATAATAAAGTTTTGTATGTAATTCATTCAGCATGTAGTTAAAATTTAATATTCGTGATAGGACTTGATGATATGACTTGATCCGCTGAATGCGGGCAGAGAAAGGACCGGTAGAAGTGGCCATGCTTGGAGGACGCCCGAATCCAGCAGTAGACCTGTTTCGGCTGAGCTGATGATGATGATAGGACTTAACGAATTAGTCCCAATAATTATTTAGTTATTGATGCATTTTACTTGATCTTTCAGGGCGGGCAGTACATTCTGGAGCTCGTAGATTACTACGGTGGAACTTTCATGAGATTATTTGCTGCCATAGCCGAGACCATTGGAGTATTCTGGATTTATGGTGAAAACAGATCCTAAAATTATAAAAACCTAATAATAATAACTAAATTGTTGTCTAAATTAAAATATTCATTGTTATTTCAGGTTTGGAGAACATGTGTCTGGACATTGAATACATGTTGGGTCTGAAGAGTTCATTCTACTGGCGCATATGTTGGGGTATCGTCACGCCTTTTATGATGTTAGTTGTATTCTTCTACTCTTTAAGCACAACGGAAGCACTCTTGTTTGGTGGAACGTACGAATATCCGCCGGCTGCTTATGGTGTGTATTACCGTCTGATCGGGAATTTTGAATATATGTTTTTATACATACACGTTTTGGTTCTGATAATCGTAATCATTCCCTGTCTTACAGTTGCTGGGTCGCTACTACAATATTCTGGAATTGCACTGATTCCTATCTGTATACTAGCTACATTCTGGAAATATAAATCTGATAGTGTTCTTGAGGTGTGTATAGCAACTAAGTAATCAAACTATAATATAATCTTAAATGGTATTCAATCTTAGAGTTGATTGCCTCATTGGTCTAGTGGTCGCAGGCACGACTGCTGTGTGTGAGGTCTTGGGTTCGATTCTCGGGTCGGGAAATATTATTGGGTAACTCAATAACGGTATGGCCAAAATATGCTGCCTTTTTTATTAACTTGGTAAAAACCCATTATGGGCTATCCTCCGCCTGGATGGGCGGAGGGGTGTGCCGGACTTCTACCGGCTAATCTCACCACGGTGGTCCGCCGCTACACCACATGGTATAGGTAAACATCGGAATAATACAGTCTTACTGTTATGTGTGTGTTATTATGTTAAAATGTCGTAAAAACTTTATCCGACAGTTTTATAACATTAATCTTTCTTTGCAGACTGTGAAACGTTCATTTAGACCAAAGAAAACATATGGGCCCAGTATACTAGAGAAGCGTGAAGGATGGCGTGAGTTCCGTCGTAATGCCAAGTATGAACGCGAACTCAAACGCAGGAATTGGTTCCACCATATAGGTTTGAGTCTGATAGGTGGCTATCGGTGGGGCCGCAAATGACTGTGTTCCCAGCTGAATAATTTATCTCGGTATTATTTATTTTAATCTGATGTTTGTATTATCTATAAGAGAAATAAAGTTGTTAAGAAAATTATGAAGCTTTTTCGAAATACAAGCTCCTTATACCTAATAAAACAGTCAACTTACTACGGTTCAATACCTGTGAATGTAACTGTACAGGCTTCTCCCAAACTTAAGTAAACGGGTTGGTACACTTGGTAACTGCAAGGTCAGATCTTTTGCACGTCTCCGGCCTAGCTTTACTTAACCTAGATCTTCAGAGTTTCGTTAGTCATCGCGTGCGTGCTCAGTTGGCATTGGAGACAGCTGAAGGTATATTTTGTGCGATTGACCAAAATATCAATATAAGTTTCATATTGATTTAAAAATTAAAAGCAGAATAAAAATTTATGAATTTTAATGTTTATAAGTTTATAACACAAGTTCGTTAAAACTAGAAGACTAAATCTACCTTAACATCCCAATAGATCTAAAATCATAATATGCATTTAAACTGAGAAAAATACCAGATATTCTGTTAGATATTACCTATCCTACGTAAGTAATTAGAGAAAAAGCTGTATTACACGTACGAGTGAAGCGTAATCATAATTTTTTACTTATGTTTGGATTTCTTCTTCTTCTTACTACATTTTTTCTTATGCTTACGTTTCTTTTTCTTTTTCTTGTGATCGTCAGAGCTGGACTCTGAATCGCTATCGCTTTCACTAGCAGCTCGTTTTTTCTTTTTCTTACTACGTTTCTTTTTCTTCTTACGTTTACGAGCGTCAGACGATGATGATGACGACGAAAAATCAGAACCGCTGCTGGATTCACTCTCGGAATCCGGTTTCTTTTTAACGTTGGTCAGATCTAGTTTTATAGTTTCGTTATCAATTTTTGCCTTTTTAGTCTCATTTAGACCACTGGGTGAAGCTGAACGTTCACGTTTCTTCGCACACTCATCCTTATTTTCATGATCAGATTCTACAGTTTCATCATAGTCTGGTTCAAAATGAGCTTCGTCCAAAGTAGATTTCTTTCTTTCACGATCCGAATGTGAAGTTTTAGCGTCTCCTAGCACATTTTTTTCCTGGCCTCGATCACGTGAAGCGTTATTTTCATAGGTGGACTTTTTATCTTCTTTTATGCTTTTCTCAGAAAATTTCTTTTCACTGGGACTCCGACCTCGATGCTTATCACCTGTTTTGACAGCTTCGGACATTACTCGTCTCTCACTCTTAGAAGGTTCAGCTCTATTGATATCCTGTTTTCGACTTCTTTCTCTTTCCACAGTTACTCGTCTATACGGTTGGTCACGTTTAGGAGTTTTAGATCTAGATTTGACACGTTCCACTGTACTTTGAACAACTCGCGCCTCTCTGCCCCTACGTACGTCTTCAACTTTTCCTCCAAGACGATCTTTGACAGATAAACGCGGTGGTGGTGTTTTAGAAAATCTCTTCTTTCTTTCATTTATTTCAATAGACCGTTGTTCAGAATCAGCTACTGGAACAGTAATCTGAATATTATTCATAGCAGGTTTTGGCGTTTCATCGCCGTAAAGTTTCAGACGATCACTGCTTATTTTCTTTATTTCTATAGGCCTCAATGAATTTATAGCTTTGGCAAATATGGCATTTTCAGCTCGTTTTATAACATCTGATGTTACTTTGCTTCTGTCTTCCTCTTCTTCAGGAGAAGTAATCTCTCCTGGTTCCTTAGTTTTTTCTACATGATCTTCGTCTACTTCCCACTTCGATAACTCAGGCAAAGTTGCCAACATTTCCTTATTAGTAGGAACGCTCACTTCTATATCAGGTTTTAAATCTAATTCATCCGCATTCGCTTGAAGTTCGATACCATCGAATGGTTCTTCTTTAGAATTGTTGATATTTTCTAAATTTTTGGTCTCGATGACATCCTTGTCTTCAGTTTTAACATAATTTTCTATGATTTCTTTATCCACAGCTCCCATTGCTTCATCGCCATAAAGATCGTCAGGTGGTTTCTCAGTAGGCTCAACTTTAGGCGAGACTTCTTTTTTGATAGCAACTATTTCAGTGTTGATTTTTTCAACTTTAACAACTACTTTTTTTTCATTTTCAACTATATCAGTTTCAACTTTTTCGTCATTTCTAACTTCTCCGTTATCGATATCATCATCCTCCTTTTTAACGTGATCCTTATCCTTCTTTTCTCTTTTCTCACGTTTCTTTTTTTTCTCAGTGTCTTTTTCCCTCTTCTTTTTCTTCCGATCCTTAATTTTCTTTTCTTTATCTTTATGATCTCTACTCCTATCAGCAGATGATTTCTCACGAGCTCTTTCCTCTTTCTTTTCCCGTCTACTATCTCGGTCTCGAGAACGTCCTCTTGATTCACTGCGTTTTTTCTCTCGTGTGTCTCTACTTCGCTTTGGTGACGTACGAACTTTTTTATCAGGAGTCGTCCTGTCATGATCACGTTCTTTTTCATAATCACGATTCCTTTCATAATCCCGTGATCGATCGTCGCGACCTTCACGTGTATCCCGACTTTTATCAAAGCCCGTCCTTCTGTCAGAATCTCGAGCTCTTTCCACCTTATCTACCGGCTCTCGGTTCTCGTTGTATCTTTCCCTATCACGTCCCTCTCGTTCCCTATGTCTATCATGTTCTACATTTGGATTACGTCTTAGCCCACCCCTGGTCCGAACATTAGGCCTATATCCAGGCCGAAGGTGATCTCGAGGTGCACCACTGTCATCCCTGTAATTATCACGGTAATTCGAATCGTGGTAATTTGGTGGCACTGCTTCTCGAGGATCTGCACTAGGTGGTCTAAACGGAACACCTGGTTCACGAAAACTATTATGTGATGGATTGTCTCGGAACCCACCGTCCCTGTACGGAACATTTCTGTAGGAATTGTCTCGGAATGGAGGTGGTCCTCCTCTGAAATTAGGGTCACGATACGTTCCTTGTGGTCCAGGTTCTCGATATGGTTGTCCATCTCTGAATGGCATAGGCCCTTGATCACGATAGTGTCCTGGTCTATAGTTATCTCTATAGCGTGGCGGTTGCTCGCCTACATGAACTGGAATCTCACTTTGAACAGGAGGTGGAATCGACATATCCCTATAACCAGCAGGTCCTTCACCATATGATGGTTGTCTATACGGATCTCTATAACTCGGCGGTGGTAATCGATCGCGATCCATAGAACCGGGTGGACAAAATGGGGGTTTTTCGAAAGGAGACGGCTCAAACCCTGGAACTGGTGGCTCAACGCCAGGAGGAATTTCTTCAAATGGAGGCCCATCATAGCGACCTCGATATCCTGGAGGCTGTTCAGCTTGCACTGGAATGTTACCCATTGGAGGTATCTGTTTCACACCC
Organism: Shargacucullia verbasci; assembly: GCA_947562105.1. Taxonomy (NCBI): domain Eukaryota; kingdom Metazoa; phylum Arthropoda; class Insecta; order Lepidoptera; family Noctuidae; genus Shargacucullia; species Shargacucullia verbasci. Next base: position 7,338,167 of record OX387289.1, on the reverse strand, counting down.
ATTGGCGGGTAGCCCGGTGGTGCACTGCTTCTAGGTCCATATCTGAAAATAAAGACGTTCAATTTTCTAATTCAGAACTAAATATATTCTAAAAAAATTTAACATAGAGATAGTTTCAACCCAGATTATAAATTTACCGCGCGAATCGAACCTGCTGTATTAATCATCAAAATGCCCTTGTTATTGAAATTATTACTAAAGATAGATAAAAGAAAAATGAATGCGCCTATTATGGATATCGAGATGACCATACGACAAAAAAGGATTTTACTTATTTTAATATGTACATATTTTAAAACCGTACATGAAATAGACAAGGTAATTGTATATCTCATCACAATGCTTCATTAACAAGCTAGTTGTTGTTGTTTTTCGCTTGTTTTTTGCTCTTTCTTACTCGTCCAGGTGAAACGAGGTGAAAAGTTATGTTTCTATTCTATCAACACGTGTCAATAAAGATTATTTTAGTTTACGTTACAAAATTCTCAATTTTGCGCCGTGATATGCCTAAAATTAATAGAATTAATGAAAAATTTTGTGACTAAACTATTGAATATGAATTGAAATTGAAATAACTTGATGGTAAAGACTTTTGATGAGCATCTAAATGAATGAAAGTATTTGTTATACGGAGAATTTAATCTGTTATCCAAATGTCTCGAGTAGGATTTTCACTGTACCAAATTTGACAAGTCCAACATTAGTGCTATGAGGTTTCTTTCTATCACTGTAGGATGGAAAAGGATAGCAATTTTATGTTTGTGAGCAGCAGTTTATGCTCAATTTCATAAAATTCATAAAAAATTATAAATATAGTCATAATAATTTATAATTATAATATATATCTACTACTATGTTTATTTATTCACATATAGACTTTTTCTTGCGGAGATAGTAGTGACTGCATTATGTAACTAGCAGGGATGCCCAAGAAAGAAAGCTATAATGCAATGTAGACGGATTCTCTCTATAACAGAAATTTGAATTAAGTTTAACTAAAATTATGTACAGCCAGCCACAAAAATAGCTAATCTTTGTGGAAAGCTATGATTTTTTGTTATTAATTAAACTAGAATAACCTACGACTAACTTAACCACTTACTAACCACTGGTTAATTAAGAAAAACAATAATCTTGATAAATTATTTCAAAACGAGGAAAAGTCATCTACTTATGTCGTTGACGTTTTAGGGAATTTGCATGGAATATTTTAATTATTTTCCATTTTCTTTACATGATCGAGAAAAATAAAGGGACATACTTGAAAACTCGGAGTCTAAGCCTGTCAAATAGTTAGGTATATATTATCAACACAGAAACAGACAAAAGGTATAAAAGGGCTTCACCTAACAACACGGGCCAAACCGCGCAACAAATAGGAAACATGTTTGATCGTAGAAACGCGTGTCGTAGAGACTCGGCGGACACGTGAACTTACTTGAACATTGTCCATTGTAAGCTATGTTATTTTGGCGTGCGGCATAGTAGGTGCCGTGTTTGAGTCGCACTTCAAACTTAGTAGTAAACAAATGAGTGCTTACACGCATATTTTTCCTTAGAATCAGCAATTTTATTATAACTCTTCCTGTATTATTTCTGCATTTTAATGGACTGAATTTTTTTTATTTGTTTTTTTTTTTTGTTTTTTGAGATTTCATTGTAGACAATACATGTGATTTTATTGTATAAGATTGTCTGGAACCGGGTAAAATTTTATATTTTGGGGGGAACATTGAAGCAGTTAACCGCCAGCGGAAAAACATTCTGGTAGCTTTTGTTGTTTAATCTCTTTCCGAAGCAGCTATCTCACTGTAACACCGAAAAGAATGTTAGAAAAAAAGTGATATATAGAGCTTGAGAGATTACCCCTACCTTAGCTAGGAATGCTCGATCTCAAGAACCGAAAGCCGATTGTAATACGGGAGTATATAAACTACATCCGATATTCTTGCTGAGTCTGCTGATAATATGTTCCTACTGATAAGTGACGCTACAAACCACGTTTATTCACTAACACATAAATACTCATTTGTTTACTACGCAATATAAGCTGCCTCGACTATGTAAGTCGACTATTTAAGTTAACACTTTTTTAATCACCTTTCATGAATAAGCCGGATGCACCCAAACGATAATCCATTAACGCGAGCCTTCAACTAACATTTATCTATACTAAGAATGTTCGGTAAAAATTAATTTACTAATACACACATTCAATTATAGGTACTATTGATAAATATATTTTATTCGATCGTGTGGATCTGGCTTAAATCACTGCAATTATTTTGAATCTTATGTTCAATTTTGATAAAGTAACTCTTTATTGAGATAAAAAAGTGCAGTCCAGTATAATTACATTCGTTTCATATTGAGATCTAGTTTACCAGCAGTCTGATGAAGCAGCTTTCCCCGGCCTGTGGATGAATTCTTTCAACATCATGGTATAACATGACATCTTCTTCACTAGATAAGCATTTCGGACGAAGCTGCCTTAAAATAGCAAAGTAATAATTTAATAGTTCTGAACGGTACAATTCAAAAATACGATACGACTAATATGAACTTGAATACAGATTGAAAACTAAAAATATTTTTATACAATATAACGTTGATACTAAACTAAACAAAAAAAATACCTTATAAAAATAAAAAACAATTTGTACTTAATACCGTGTTACAATACAATTTAGTACCTTTTTTTCATTTAGGTTATATTACAAAATTGACAATAAAATGATCAAAATATTATTAAAGTTACCAAAAACAAAAACGAAGTAAAAAAAATGGATACTATATTAACAACATCAAAAACATGAAATTATGAAGTTCGTATAGATAGTAAGAATATTTAGATATTTAGCAAAGTTATCTATTTAGTATTATAATTAGTATCACGAAAATAATACTTTCAATATGAGACGGCACAGGTAACTCCATACAGTAGATAATCAGGACCGTTTTATTGCAACATGATATGAAGGCTACCAAGTTCTGATTTTTATTACAGTTACGTATTAACGACGTCAATCACATTGTAGATATACAAGCATGTTAATACGCGCACTACCCATAAAATGGTATAAATATCTGGAAACCGAATATTCGGCGCTCCGACCAAGAGACCGATATCCGGCTAAATCACTATTGATATATGTTGCATTTCTAATTTGTATCATATGATCCACCTGTGTTTAAGTAACAAGAATGTGTTTAAATTAATTATATGAATTAAAAGGTCCTTTCATATTTCATCAAAAGACAAAGCTACTGTATGGAGCTTGTACATTGTGAAATAATTAAGTTAAATAAAATTTATAAATAATTAATTCAAATCATTACGACATGGAAGGAATTATACTATATAAGATATATACTAGCACTACTATAACAACAACTTAATTAAAATTGTTGTGTTGTAAAACAAAACAGATACACTAGAGTATGAATAAAGTGGGAAATGCAACCTATTTATTTGAATAAAACATATTTATGCCTTTGATTTCGATTGATATGTGTCACAATTGGCATATAGGCCGTATTTATTTAAAAATAATTGAAAATAACCCCAAAACAAACCCCAAGTTAGTGTTTGGGGAGCATCATGATAATTTTACAATTCATTCTGACTAAAAATAGATATCTACAAACCATCGATATCACTCAAAATGGAAAACTAAATTAAAAAGTAAAACACACTCCATAAAATCGCACTAAAGATTGAAATAAGAATTTATTTTAAAAACTTAGCAGTTTCGTCGGTGTGCAAGACATTCTTTAAAAAGACTGAAATCTGTCAAATATTGTCGTATCAGAGTATGTACATATAATAATAGTTTCCTAGTTCATGGTATTATTTACCAAAACGCTACTAACTTGAGCGATAAATTTGAGATTAAGACAGACTACAGAAACTGATATTGTAATTATTCGGGTTCAATACGTCATTGATTTTCAGTGGGTTATTATAGTCGATTACCTTTTTCACTGATCTTATAAAAATTTATACACTTTATTAATAGAATTGAAAGTATCTCACTCAGACTTTTGCTTCTCGTTTTATGCTTTGTAAAAGTAATACTACTTTATTCGTACTCCAAAATGTAAATGTTAAGCTGCGGTCAAACTAACGCGAATCAGCCCGCATACCACACGGCGCGGCGCACACACGGCAAAATGCGATGAGAACAAATTTAAATTATTTATTTATATATTAAAACTTACTTGTAAGGAGTCCTTATTTAAAATAAAAATAATTCAAAAAGTTATATCAATGCAAACTATAATTAGTACAGGGCTACCGCGCACGCTTCACTAAGATGCGTACGCGACCGATAAGCATTCGGCAAGTTTAGAGTACCTACTCTAGTAAAATAATGTATAATGTTTCTTTGTAACTATTACTGTCCTTTAGTTGGCCAAAAACTAAAGAACGTTGACACATACTATCATGCGTATTAAAGAACATCGGTATTATCGATTTTTGTCCAGCTAAATCGTCACTTTTGCCGTGTGCGGCGCTCGCGCGCGTCTCGCTCTCCCAGTGTGTGTGTAAGAAACATGTTTGTAGAAACAGCAGGAACGCTGGCACATTTGCGTCAGTTGTATAAGGGTTCTTGTGGCAGAATATAAAAACATTATTTGTTACTAGCTAAGGTAAAAGACCTTAGCTACAACGTACAATACATCATACCATACAATGATTGTAACAAACTTGTATTATTAATTGTACATTAAAATATTTATTTCATTGAAACATTAATGAAATTGAGTTTGTTTACGCAGTATTACCACTTCATTATTAAATTCAGACTCAAAATTATAATACACAAATCTTCTCACATTACATAATAGGTACACAATCTTATAACAACCGACACTAATTTATTATTTTATCAGTATTTATACATCCTTGGCAACGGCTACACATATAACCTCCCGTGTTGCCTGGTAAATCTTTAAAAACTATAATGAACGGAATTAATTTTATGTATTACAAAATATTTCACAGCATAATTACCAATATTTGAATTAGGTGAGCTGTTTACTTATACATCAATATGCCAAATATGACTTAATCAAAATTTGAATGCAATAAACCAAGAACGATACCTTTACGTAGGTAAGTTGTCTTATAAAATTACTGAAACAACTAAAATAAAAAACGATCTTTTCGTTTTTAAATTTTTCATTTAGAATCTTAGGGCAAAATAAAGTCATTCTTTCCATATACAAGAAAAGATGTTGCCCTCTTGGCACATCCATAATAACACTGTTGTTCTTTGATTCAAACAGCTCGCCTAATTCCAAACTTGGATTAATTACTATGCTACATTTTTGACTTAAACATACACACATCATACATTAACAAACAATTATATTTTTATCCTTATATAGCAAGAAATGAAAAACATTTTTGTAAGAATATATATTTTATTCATGTACATCACATTTATCGACTCTCAAGTCCGATATTCTATAAAAAAGATTATATATTAATAATTTATTTTGTTTTGCATTTTTTTTCTGGTGTAATTTCTGTTGAAAATTCATATGTCTGTGAGTCAGTTTTTTTTCTGACCTGCTTCGATCAAATCTCGACAATTAAATATTGAGTTAGCGCCCAAAATGGTACGGCACGGTAAGATATTTTTAGGTGACGAATAGTAATACGCCTTAATTTAATGACATTATAAGTACATAGTTGAAATTTCAATGGTAATGGTGGAAATCCCGTGCCGTGCTGTCCCGCCAGTGGGAGCCGGGCCTTAGGAGCAGATTTTTGTTCCTCGGCTCTCATATTATCTTATATATTAATAATATTTATCGTCAAGTAACCTAGCAAGTAGGAACGTAATTATTGAAAAAAAAAAAAATGCTCAATACTACAAATAGATTGGTTGCTTCATACTACCATGATTGTTGGCATAATCAGGGAAAGCAAGAGGTTAAAAATATTTTTCCTTATTTTTATTGAATCTTGCAAAGCAAATATGCATGTGATGTCATAGAGGAAACGGGGATTTCTGGGCCTGATTGTAATAAGTTGAGATATGGTTTAAAAAAGCATTATATTTTTCTATTTCAAAATATAAAAAATTAGCCCAATTCACAATCTGGAAGACGAGAAATTTTAAAAATAAGATTATGTCACGAGTAAAATAGGATATCGATTACTTTAATCGATTTATGTAAATGAGTTTAAACAATTAAATATAAAATCAACTTACACCAGATGATTGATTCAAACAAAGTAATTATACACATTACAATAATTAACCTTATGTCAACAGTATAAAAAAATAAAATATCAAAGAAAAAAGAAATCTTAAAATCGATTCTCGTTTACAAATCGATTTATTACTTGTGTTTATCAACTGTACTTTTAATCTGCACGGACAGTGACAGCTCCCGTCTGACTCTCAATCTATGATCCCTCGTCTCGTATCGTTTAGTGCGTGTCCGTTTAGAGTCTGCTTCCAGAGGGAAGCAAACAGAGGTTTTATTGATATATTTTTTGACCAGTGCTTTTTTTCTACGTACCCCTGATCTTCTAAAATGAATATAGTAAACAACTGGTTATTAAAACAAAATAGGTTCAAATAGGTCTTTGTTGGACACTTCTTTCCTAGTTTTGCTAGAAAGCGTTACTCTGCCCCCTGTCGGTTCTATCTGGCTCTGAGAACCGTAACCTACCTATTACAGATAAGTATTATTGTTGTGTTATTTTGATCGATAATATTTATCTATACCTACGATTATATAATAAATGTGATAGTTGATGAAGTTGTTGAGAATATTGGTCTGGTGTGAAGTCTGGACTCCACGAAGCAGCACGTGGTGGGACTGATCACGACAGTCCAATGTGATAGTTGATGAAGTTGCTGAGAATATTGGTCTGGTGTGAAGTCTGGGCTCCACGAAGCAGCACGTGGTGGGACTGATCACAACAATCCAATGTGATAGTTGAAGTTGCTGAGGGTATTGGCGTAGTAAAAGGGTTGGACGCTATGACCAGCACATAGCGGATCCAATCAAGAAAGGTTTTATACAAGTGGATTCTTTTTTTCTTCTTCGAGAGCGAAGTAATTTTCAGAATGGCCGTGTGAGATATAGTCAAATTTTATGTAAATATATGTTGATTTATGACTTGTATAAACTGATATGTAATTAAAAACATCTAAAAAGTATAAATTTACTATTCGAAATCGTAAAGCCAAATAAAAAGCAAATTTATTTCTAAACGTCATAACCGGTAGTCAGAGGTGAGGCAGAGTGGGGTTGTTTGCTACTGTATATTTAAAGGCGAGCAGGGTCTTTGTTGGACACTTGTTTCCTAGTTTTGCTAGAAAGCTTTACATGCATAACCTCACTTTTACTAAATCGCTTATAACTCTATACTCTATAACTATATAGAATTTTGATGATGGTTTGATATTATATAAGCTATTAATTGACACTTTCATCTTTTTACATCCAGACCCAAGAATGTATGAAAGCGTATCGGTCTCCTTTCTAGTAGTATTTCTCGACTCGAGACTCGATATATTATAATACACTTCCAAAGAAAAATATTTAGGTCAATTAATTGAAAACCAACTTAATGGGATTTTTAAAAGATGCGTTATGCTGGAAATACTCTTTCATGGACATTTCAACTGAATAAAAACTCAAAATTATTCTCACCGTTCCATGATCTAGCAAGTGTCATTATTTTTTAATCTTTAAAAAAAACGTTGCCCCGCACTAGGAATAATTCCTGTATCGTGCGTACGTTTACAAACACATATATACACATACACAAATACCCAGACCCGAAAAAATTATCTGTAGATCATACAAATATTTGTTCTGTGCGAGGATCGAACCCGCGACACGTAGCATAGAAAGCAAATCGTTTAGCCACTGCGCCAACCGTGTCGTCATTATGGATAAGTCTGTAACCTACCCAGCTTAAGAAAGAAGTCGTAAACGAAAGCAACTATATGAATCTGACTTTTTACATGTTTTAAGAAGTTTGGAGTAACATTTCCATGGAAGTATTGTTATTCTTAATTTATGAAGGTAAACTTGCTGGTACAATACAACAACAACAATAGCAAACATGAATTAATAAAATTCATGTTTGCTTTTCGTGAATGTTCCTAATTTATTTGTCCAACTATCAGATATCAGCAGTCATGTTTGGAATATTTCATAAATTGACTCAGTTCTAACAGTTGAACTGTGCAGTTATTTAGGACTGGCAACCGGCTTCGCACGGGTAGCAGAGCATCTACGCCTAATTTTTTTTTCTCTCATTGTGTCGTATCAGCCTGTTACCTCGAGCATTTAGGCGGCGCACGACAGTAAAGCTTCCAATCGGCATGATTTTTTCCGACATCTTCAACAATCAGTGTCATATTTCAGCCAAGTTACACAGAACCATAATGAATTATACACCCAAACCTTCTTCATGAAACCACTCTGTCTATTGGTGAAAACCGCATTAAAATCCATTCAATAGATAATCCGTTTTTGAGTTTATCGCGAACAGACAGACAGACAGACGCGGCAAGGGACTTTTATAATTTGTAGTGATAATAATAACCTTCATGACATCATTAATTGGCGAATATACGTACGTAGTTATAGATTTTTTAGAAGTACATATACAGTACACAATATAATATACAGTACACAAGTACAAGTAGTCAAAATCGGATATAACGACATTGAAGGGACCGTATAAATACGGACGGTAGTTGTTATAAGCAATATACATAAGTAGATACATAATTTGAATATATAATATGAAAGAATATATGTATTTAATTTAAATAGACGTAATAAATAGGTATTCGCTTTATGCAAATAAAATGTCAAAAAATTGAACAAAAAATTCATTTAACTGAACAAAAAATAAATAATAGCTGAACCAAAAATAATGCTTTAACGTTTTAAGCGACCATTTGGTCGTTATAACCGAACAATTTCGATAGTTTCGTCGTTTTAAGCGATATGTCGTTTTATCCGATGTTGTTATAGGCGGTTTATTTACGTAAGTATTTATATAGGGATTCGGCCGGGACCTTGCCATTTGGTCGTAATAACCGATCCGTCGTTGTAAACGATGTCGTTATATTCGGTTTCGACTGTATATCTCTATACAGACAATATATCTCTGATTTTGTATGGGACACTTTATCTAATTATTTTAATTTAGAATATATCTTGATCGAAGGTGGTCTTACAAGCAGGTGTGTGTCTATTTCTTCAAACATAAATTGTTTACATGATACACCGTAAACCCATCGTCTAAAAGATAACAAAATTTCCAGCGTGCAAACAGAAGAAGAGCAATCAAGTGAATATTTTGTTATTATGTTTCTATTAAAAGACGATGAAGTTTCACTTTTACGCACTCACATCAATAATATATTATTAAAAAATATATATTATTACAATAAAATATACGACTAGAATACGATTTTAATTAGCTAATACAAGATGGCGATTTGATCACCTGCAAAATTAAAGGGTCACATCGCATAATATAAAAATAAATAGTTTCTAAAGGGATATTATACTTTGTAAATCCTAATATGATGATAATAACACAAAGATCGTAAATCAATAAAGTATACAACTTCTCAAGAAGTTCAACCTAAACAAGTCTCAAGGTTTACCGATAATTTTTATATTATTCCCTTGAAAAACTACTTAGAAATGCAATGTTGCCGAACCGTTGAGAAAAGGCAGAATATGATATCTGATGTACTTGTACTAATTATCGCGGCGTCGATGATGTTGCTGCTCAAAATATTACAAGGGCGGATCCGGGGGGTCATTGGGGTCATGACACCCCCCCTGGGCTGGTTCTAGGTTGATAATTTTTCTAATCACATTGATCGTACAGTATTTATTATTGTAATCGAATAGGAGCCTGTCCCGACTAGACTTCAAACATGTGACCCCCCCTGATTTGAAAGCTGGATCCGCCCTTGAAATCTTATGTAGGTTAACTCAAAAATTGCTAATAGTTAAGTAGGTACACTGTATCAATATAAGTTATCTAGATATTTTTTATATAAAAATAGCTCTACAGAGTGTACCTACTTAATAACTCGGTTACAATAATTAGTAAAAGTAGCAGCGTATTTTTCATTTTATTTATCAAAAGCAAGCCCAATAGGGACTTGTTAGGGTTACAGATTTACATCAACATGTGTGTTAAAGTTGTCACAAAATAAAAGGCCCGTTTTGACATTTGTGAAAGACCATACAATGTAACTTGGAACGAAACTGAAAGAAACAATAAAATATTAATTGATTACCTATAGTGCTTCTTTTCGCGCTTAATTTATGGTAGCATGCAATTTCTAATTATTACGAAACGTCTCAAAAACAGTTACGTACTCAGTCTTTTTTTTTTAATAATAGTGTTGTAACCAATTAATTACTGAATTTCACCAGCTTCATTCGATTTTAACAGTAATTAGATATTGTGTAGTGAACTTTACTGATAAGAATGAGTAAAACCATACATAAAAATTTGGATTGGCAACACTGATCTCTATAGAATGCCTTTTGACCAAGCGGCACATGACTTAGAGACCACGCGCGCACAAGAAATATTAAATTAAAGACAAATTGACCTTTCGTACCATTGTATCATTTCAAAATACCTACAATATTAAAAAAGCAAATTATTATTAAAGTTTAAGTTAATTTTTCTAATCAGAACTTAAATCCAATTCACTTTACAATGCATAATCAAATCAATCAAATATTCGTACAAACTTGAATCGATTTATTGTGAGTATCGAATACCGAGTCGTATGGTTAATCACTAGTTACGTTGCGATGACAAATGTCAAAACGGGCCTTTTATTTTTTGTTAACTATAAGGCCTAATCACAGTTTGTACATTTTTAATGTGATGTTTGAAAACTTATTCCTATTACAAATTCTCTCAGTCAATACCCAATTCTATTAACATCAACGTGTTCGTAATATTTTTTTATCATAGTTAAGTTTTGAATCGGAGCATCTAAAATGATAAGATGGTCTGACTAAATATTACTCTTATAAAATACAGTTTGTTTCATGAACACACGATTTCTAGCAAAACTATCGAACATCAAATAATTATTTTCTACCCAAATATCTAATTTATATCAAGCTAGTAACAAATCGTATGCAGAACACTCCCACCCTCACATAGTCGGTTTCCGTACTAAAAATGCACTACAGGATACTTGGATCATTTCTTCCGTGCATTATCTAAATATTTTTTAGGTACGACACGAAATATGGCTTAATCTTAGAACATGTTTGCCCCCACGTAATATAAAAACCTATATTTAAAAACTTTTTTTTGTATTCTTATGCTTGAAATCGTGTTTTACAAAAACCTTAATCACATTATCAAGAACCTTAAATTAACTTATCACAATTATCACAGCTTCGGAGATAGATTGACATCAACGTCACTCGTCCACGTTAATAACATTTGTTATTAACTTCTGCATAATACTTACCACAAGGCTGACAAATCGATATCACACCTTTATTATTGGAGTTTATTTGGAGTAAATATACCTTTTTTTTTTATTTGCTTACTGAAAATGTCATACATTAAACAAGTAATAACATTCGAACACACAATTTAAAAAACGTAACGAAGTTATTACGGTTTCCGCTGTTACTCGAGTTTGTACACTGAAACGCGAACACAGGTTCAATCCGCTCAGCAATTTGATTACATCAACGTGTAAACACATTCTCTTAAGTGTTGGTAAAAGGCGCATGAAGACACTATTTAGACTGTTACAATCGTACCTGGCTCCGTAGGGCGGCTCAACTGTACGTCGGGGCGGTGACAACAGTTCGTCGTAAACACCAGCATATCTGCCAACAAAAAATATGACCATTTGAATTCATTGATCATCATCGTATCGGCACAGTCTATAAACCCTTCAGTCGGTCGACGAAGACGTCTAGACAGGGCAATCGTGCGGGGTGTGAGGGGTGAGACGCGGGTGAGGCGAGCCCCAGCTGCATACTTCACCGCACTTAGTAGCTTGGGACACGACTTTGAGGGTTATCGAGTATTTGATATTTTAGATATTTCAATTTATTATTAATATGGTGCATACGACATGTGCTGTCATTGGACTGGGGGTTTGGCATTGAATCGTGGGATTGATTTATAAATTTTAAAAAAATCTACCTAATTTTGATTTAATTGTTTAGACTTTAAGCAGGAATTTAACGATTTGTTTAAAATTTTAGTAAATTGTCTATTTTTAGAAGGTTTGTCAATTTGACGTGTACGGTTGGGGGGAGGGGGTCATTAATCCCGCGAACCTCCCCCTCGGATCGCCACTGCGTGCATGTGTGAACGTAAACAAGATGGCGTTCGTAAAAATACCGAGTATATTGCACACCCCCGAAACGTTTTGTCTTTATAAGATCGAATGTTTTGAGGTCTCTCAGGGTGCTGTCACACGAAATGAAACTTATAAGACATTCATTTTGAAATCCAAAATGGCGGTCATGCATTTTTTGAAACATGGGTATCGTTTTCAAGGTTTCTCGGGGTGCTGATTTTGAAAATGGCATCCATTTTGAAATCCAAGATGGCGGACATGCATTTTTGAAAAATATAGATATGGGTATCTTTTTCAATGTTTCTTGCGGTGCTGATTATGAAAATGACATCCATTTTGAAATCCAAGTAGATGGACATCCATTTTTTGAAAAGTATAGATATGGGTATCGTTTTCAAGGTTTCTTGGGGTGCTGACGACTTAAAAAACTAAGACTTAAAAAACATGATATTAATGATTAGATATATGAATCTTTTTCAATTTGTGACAACCCTTCCGCAGTTGCGTAAATGCCTACACAGGCGGCGGCATCGCCCGACATCAAAGGCGTCAGCCTACTGTTGGAATACTTATACTGTGGTATCGGTCTAATCCTGCGCGTTAAGCAGTTGTTTATAGTTAAAAAAGTAATGAGTATGAGAATAAAAAACTTTCAACTCGATCAAGAGTTCTAACTTATTTCTTTTTTATGGTGTCTCACATATAAAGTTAGGATTTGATCCAGTTCGTGGGCATAATTACAAACACAGTTAGCACATGCAAAAACACCTACAACCAACAAATATGTCTAACAGTGTATCACAATAGGTTATGTAAATAAAAGGAACACTAACCGATGAGGAGAAACGTTGCGCGGCGGCGGTGGCGAGCGCAAGGGTGGGCGAAGAGGCGAGCGCAGCGGGGACCTCGGCGGCGAGCGCGGCAGCGAGCGCAGCGGCGAGCGGGCCGGCGAGCGCAGCGGCGAGCGGAGCGGCGAGCGCGGGACGGGCGAGCGCAGCGGAGAGCGGTACCGCATTGGCGAGCGGTGTCTGCGCCGCGGTGATGGCGATCTGTTCGTTCGTAAGATCCGACTTACTTAGTCAGTTAAAAGTTCCCATTTTTTAAGTAGAGAGTAATTAATCGACGATAGAGTAAATGTTAATAATATTATAGGATAAGTAAGATATTGGTATTGTGTGGAAAAATATTACTGCTCTTATAGTAATAAATTCACATTTTTGGTATTCCGGTTTGATCAAAATTATTATGGACCCGCAACTCAATTTTAAACGAATGGACTTTAAAAGAAGGGACTGACCTCGTAAGCGACAATGTACGTTCGCGAGTACGGCGACGTCGCGGCGACCATGGCGAACGTCGCAGTCGCCCGCGAGATACGGAACGCGATCTGGAAAATCAAAATCATAATATAATGAGAATACATTTGAATATCAAAATTTAAAATGCATCTCATTATTTAAGAAACAACCATTGCTTTAAGACAGATAAATATAAATAAAATTATTTTAAAGCCAGAAAGCCTAAAATATTAGATCTTACACTTAAAATCAGTATTTTACATACCTATTATATTAACATGACATACTATTTTTACTTATTTTCGTGAACCATTTGATATGCAATTTATTAAATTCGACAAGCCTGGTTCTGAATTACTGCGAACAGAATAATAACTTCAAGAAAGACAAGCGACTACAAAGACTGCACAACAACTCATGCATTATACATTAGCAAGCACATGCATAAAAATATGAAGCAAAGACGATGTACAAACGTGAACCAAAATTTGAACAAGTAGAACGTGCAAAAAAGGGGACTAAAAACGAACCTAGAGTATCGGAGACGGCTTGAACCGCGACTACGCGGCCGGAGGCGCGGCGAGCGCGGTGAACGTGGCGAGCGGGGCGAACGAGGCGAACGAGGCGGGCGCGGAGAGCGAGGCGAGCGCGGCAGGTGCGGCGAGCGAGTCGGGCGGGGCGAGCGGGGCGAGCGCGGGGACCGCGGCGACCGCTGCGAGCGGGGCGAGCGCGGTGAGCGCGGAGTGCGCGACCGTGTGCTGCGCGAACCGGACTGCGCCCGTCTGCGCTCCTCCTCGCGCCGCTTCGCCCGCATCTCCTTCTCGCGAATCATTCGGTTGAAGGCCTCGAGAGGGTCCTCGCCATGCCTACGACAACATACGCAACAGTCCTTAGCCGAACGCTAACGCCCGAGGCCACCTTCGAGCGGGTTTTATCCATCGAGGGAGACGACCGTCAAGTTTACTTGTAAATCGAAATTGAAATCGCAAAGACAACTCAATGTTAATTTCAAACAAAACTTTTTCGAGACGAAAAACATTTTCAACATTAAAGCACTTCATGAATTGAAACAGAATACGAGGATATGGATTGAAATAACAAAACAATGTCGAATTAACAAATCACGACTGTAGTCTCCAATTCGATGTTAAAACCACGAGAAATAAACTTAATAAATACTATACCCGTTAGTGGGCGAGTCTTTAATGCCAGGCGGAGGAGGCTGGTAGGGTTCCAGAGGAAAGCGTTCATTGTAAGGCCGAGGCCCACCGGCTCCCATTGTTCTTCCGAAAGGCGAGCTGTTAAAAATACACGGTAATGAATACATGACATTTAAATTAATTATCAACATTTCATATACAGATTAACTTACTTGTAACGCCGAGACGGTGGTGGAACACCTGGTAAGAAAGGTGGAGGACCGCGATTGAAGACTACCTGTAATATAATATATAATAATAATAAAACACGAAGATCTTCATCATACTTAAATGTTGTCGCTAAAGAAACGTCGAAGTCGGATCGTACATTCCTATAGACACGTAAAAGTACAACCTAAACTAAGAATGGTATCCTAGGGCTAGACCAGTTACAAGTCATTCGCCGTTTTGGGTGATATTACCCACAAACCTACACTATACGCGTATAAATACATAAAGATTTATACCCGATATCCTTAGTCATTTACCTGGGAGGAGATGGGATCTCTCCTTTCATCAATGGTTGGCGTACTGGCTCTTTGCTCATCAATCCTTGGCACCTATATAAAACATATAACATTTAATTCACTTAATAATAATCTATGACGAACATAATTTTTATACCTACTAATAGTTAAAGTGAAACTTACATTCATAGGTATATTTGGAGGAGTTTCAATGCCAGGAGGCTTCAAACCGGGTGGTGGTCCTGAAACAAGTAAATTATAGATGAAATTCAATAATTTCTTTTATTATAAGAGTATATATTAGTGTTAAAGTTAACGTGAAATCTAGCTCGGTAAGCGAAAAATTTTAGTCAGTAGGACAAACTGTATTTACATTAAAAAACTACCTACTACAATCCACAACCGAAGGAATCAATTAGGAATTCAATATTACTAGCTGTATTAATAAAAAACTTAAATCGAAGCAAAATAGTGAACAAGTAGGAAAACCATGGGGCTCACCACGAACTCTAACCAGTTAACATATGTTGGAAATAATTTGACACTATGACATTGTTTTGATAGAGCAGAGACAAAATGCAGATATTGGACACTGAACTCCGTGGAAATTGTTTAAGATTTAAGATCAGCTAGATTACGCGTATATCTACGAACGCGCATCTACGTGCCACGCGCACCGTGCGGAAAGTACGCGTGCCTCTTGTTTACCACGCGTCAGTTAGTGGAATACATTAATAATTATTAATAGAATATCAATAAATATCATTACGATACTAATGAGCGGATAAAATCATTCTATTGGTTACTTTTCCCTCTGTTCGCTTCATTCGGCTTTGGTGACTAGGCAGCATAATAAGCGCAGAAACTGAACTAATTATACATAAATGAAATGTCGGTGGTAGGGCCCCACAAAAGCATGCAGATAAGTCTGGCGGACATGCGAGACGGTGATTTGTACCGTAGCGCGGGTGTCGGTGGCGGTCGGAGTGTGTGGGCGGAGGGTGAGCGGGCGCGCGGTGCGGCGCCGGCAATGTCAGCGTGATGTTGTCGTCGGCCGAGCCGTCCGACTCCTCGCCCGCACCGCCAGCACTGGGAGCGCTCGCCCCGTTTGGCCCGCTTGCCCCGACCCGACCTTCTTTAATGACATATTTTGCGTCAATTTTCCAACAAATGGAGCGCAAGAAATCGTTGGGCTACCTTGCCTCAACTGAGCAGAGTATTCACACTATCTTTAATTGTACTATCTAAGCTATCAACTCCATAGAGAAATAAATGCGTAGGAAACATCCTTCAAGATATCCCAATTACCGCATCTATCCAGCTGAGATATAATTTTTTGGGTGAAATGTAAGCTTTGGCGACCTGTACACATCGCCGCCATCGCAGACAAGCCCGTGAACACAGCCAGTGAAATTGGTTTGGAATTAATAAGTATTTAACATTTTTACCCGTACTTTTTGATATCTTGCGCGATTTAAACCCGAAGGTGTTGAATAAATTATTTGTTTATATACAGGTGAATTTTTCAAGTAGGCGTGGATGGCACTAATCGAGCTCGAGACCCCTTTGATTATTTTTCGCTACACCTTGTATCATCCACACCCTCTTGAAAAATTCAGTCTGTATACTTAAATCAATCAATTGTATTGATTATTGAATTGAAAGTACTAGTCTCGATCAGATTATTTCGACTAAAGAAAACCTATTCTTTGGAATACGTTTTTGAATATCAGGACTATTCTTGAAAAGTTTGACAAATATTATTTAAAAAGATTATGATATGAAAGTTATTGCAGAAGTATTCCTCAGGAAGCAGACAATATCTATAAACAAAGCAATTCCGAACATCACCAAAATTAGTATCAAGACGTGTGCTAAATTATATTACCAGGTCATTTTATAATCGAAAACACAAATTTTATTCAAATTAATCATGCACCGAAAGAAATCC
Source organism: Shargacucullia verbasci (assembly GCA_947562105.1). NCBI lineage: Eukaryota > Metazoa > Arthropoda > Insecta > Lepidoptera > Noctuidae > Shargacucullia > Shargacucullia verbasci. The sequence goes on along the minus strand of OX387289.1, from coordinate 7,320,881 downwards.
TTTCAAACTTTGAATTTTATACCTCCGAATATCATTTACTCGAAAACATTAAAATTATTTGAACTAACATAATTTACAAAATGTAATCTTAAATTCTCATTGGTATTTCTAAAACATATTTGCCATATTAGCATATATTTTAGTCAAATAATTAAGAAATGTATTCGGTTAAATAAAATTCAGTGGGAAAAAAACCATCGGTCAATATTAGTGCACTAAAAACCAAGTTAAATTGAATATCTACAAAATATACTCACCACCACTACTAGAGCCAGGCTGCATCGGGCCGTTCGGCGGCGGCTGGACTTGTGCAACTGCGGGAGGTTCTACAAACAAAATATTGTAAAAGTAACTTTACAACTGAATATACGCCAGGCCCTTATTTTCATTTCACGAGTAATTATACCATATATTATATTATGAAATTTTCTAATACCTAACACAGGCTGATGTTGTTGTATGGGTGCCGCAGCTGGCCGATGAGGCATTCTTCGACTATAGCCCGTTTGATTACGAAAAGAAGACACTGAATTCCTTAAAAACCTGGATAACAAAAAAGATAATAAAGAATTCTGAGTCCACACAATTCTAATATAATATTCTCATATGATATAAAATAGATACACTATACCGAAATTACTGTTTGGCTGGTCTCGAAAATGAGAGAATTTTTCCGTTTTCCTAAAACTTAAAACTTTCAATTTTCTTTATACTCTAATCTAATATTTACCTATTGGGTATTAAGGTTGTTGGTGCAATTTCTTTTTCACGACAGTCAGGACATTCATGATCTTCGGATTCCAGGAGTGCACCTCGTATACCTGAAGAAAATATCATAATTTTCATAATAACTCAGATGTGTGTAAACGTTTCATATTATATTGAGGTAACACTCACATTCATCGCAGAATGAGTTTCCACAGCATGGTATCATAACAGCGTCAGTTAGTAAGTCTCGACACAAACTGCAGATCAGTTCGTCTGGTATGTTCGGTTCGGGCGCAGCGGGCGCATTAGTCGGCGTATCTGCACCACCAGCGCTCTCTGATGCCAAGTATGCATCACTGAAAAAATAAGGTGTAACTGTGAATCCTAATTTTTGTTAAGATTTATGATCCAACATCACAAGCTTTAGAGAAGGATAAAAAGGATTCTATGGACTGCTTGAGCACAATAGAAAAAAAAGGGGAATTGGCTGGAAAGGGGCCGTCCATTAATCACGTGAGGCTCGAAAGGGGGGGAGGGGGTTTGGCGAAAATCACGAAATATGACAATGGGGAGGGGGTGTAGTAAGATATCACGTGTATTTATTTTTTCACTTACTAATCCGTGGTCCGAAGACAAGTTACATTAAATATGTTCATGTACTAGTACAATATATGTTTTTCGCATGATTACACCATTCCTTTATACCTGTATTTAAAGATAATATTCTAAAAAATTTAAGATTCTTTGTAGGTATTAAAAAATAGACGTGATTTGGGGGGAGGTTAGTCTTAAACCTCACCTCAAAATGGTAAAAAAACATCACGTGATTAATGGATGGCCCCAAAGGAGGTGTGAGCATTTGTGGAGTTATTTTTAACATCTACGCTACTCCGACTACAAAAACCTTTTAACAGCCTCAGAAGCCAAAATGAAGAACATCTTGGATGTAATAGAGAAATTAAGCAATGAGCTAAACATGATAACCAATTCGAAAACAATATGTTGACAGTGAACCACACTAACAAACTGAAGCTCAATGGTATGGGCCTTGCAACTGCAAAATAGTTTATCTTATCATGAGCGTTATTCCACCATCCACTAGTGGAAATGGGCCTCTCTCAGTAAACGGTACTGGGTCCGTTCTTCGATTCTCCTGGTCGTTGATCCGCCTGGGTCCACACGAGAACTGGTGTAACCCAAACGTTATCGGTTCTTTGCCTTATGTGACCAGCCCACTGCTACTTCGGCCCGCTAATCCTAAAGGCTATCAGAGTGACTACAAGCTTAGACCACATTGAATTGATTGACTCATGGCACCGTGAGTGTTAGCGTTTCGTTGTACGACGCACTAGTTGAAAACTTTCATTTGGAAATATGAACAAAAAAAACACACACATGAGCCAGCTGACAATAATATGGAAAGATAAGAAACATTACCAATACCACCAATATAACGCTTGACTGAAGTGTTGTATTCTACATATTCCTTTTATACGCAGAGATGTAGTAGTAGCTCGGAGTGTAGACATGTGAATGCTTTTAAGATGGGGTTATGAAAGAGTACACTAGACATTACTTGAGAAGTATTTCTATTTCCTTCAGTTCTTCTTCTTAATTATTTCGTTCATGTAGCCCGAAAGATCTTAAAAATCTGATCATGACCGTTATGAGCAAGGTACAAGGTTAAGTACAAGTCCGAACCATACACGACGAAGCCACATACAGACGAAATCAGCAGCTAGAGTTACAACATGAGACATAAGTCACAAGAGAAATCACAAGTTGAAAAATTTCAATCTCGAAAAGTACAGATTCATAAACTTACCGATCGACAGTTGGCACAGCAAAGGTTCCACTTGGAGTCATCATCGCGCCTGGAGCTTTTGGACCCTCAACAGGAACCATGAAACTACGAGGAATTCCTGTACTCCGCCTTATTTCTATAGGGTCACCCTGAAAAAAAATTAATAGCATAGCACTAAAGGATATGTTGATCTGATTATATAAATATAATATAATATTTTTAATCAATATTTACTGATTACACTTTATACATACCGAATTAGCAGCTGGGCAATCTTTAATCCAGTGCCCACGTTTTTGACACTTGTAACAGATATAATTAGTTGGAACAACACCTCTCTGATTTTGTCCTCTAATTTTTTGATAACTAAAATTTCAAAAAGTTAAAAAAGGTCAAAATATAAAATAAGGTAAGTAGTAAATTATGTTAAGCATACTCAAAATATACTTTAAACATTTGACACATATTCTGAAGCAAATGAATATAGTTCAGTTTAAACTGTGTGATTGTATGAAAAGTCACAGTTCTCCCTATTGCTTAAATACATGTAATGTCTATGTCTATCTATACTACAAAGGAGATTTGTAAAATAGGAGATATCTTTTCCTGGTTCTCATTTTCGAGTTAACAATTATTTGAACATATTATTATTCTGAATATATAGACAATTTTGGTAATAAAATGATTGTTAAATATTAAAGTTATACTAAATTAAGTAAAGTACCACCTCTTAAGTGGTTAAATACCACCATTTCATTATCAATGGGTAATGAGATGGTGGTACACTAATCAACATGCTGATAAACATCCATAGGGAGTTTTTGGAAACAATAAATAGAAATATCACTTGCTGTTTCAACATTTGTACTATTACAGCACTTTGACTAAAATATATGATTCTTTTGTAAACATCAATAAATCATTATTTCAAACATTTAAGAGCACTTATAGAATTTGAGGAAATTTCTATATCTAGTTGATTCTTAGATACATATGTATTTTCCGGCATCATTTAGTAATGAAAATTACGAATGATGAAACTGATTACTATAGTATACCGTAGTACAGTAGGTATTTGTAAATTAGTGATTCTGAGCTGATTCTTTCACTTGTACCATTCCACACAAGCAAAACAGCTGATAAAAGCGATTAAGTTTAAAATGCAACACCTCTTTATTCTTTCTCCTAATTTACAGAATTTTATGGTAAAATGTTTATGATTAGATTAATACTTAGAAAACTAAAATACATCCAAATTTTTTTTGATTAAAGATAGGTTATAATCATGATAATCTGTAGATATTAGATGATAATCTGTAGATGTTAAGTATTCAGAGTTTATGCTGTCGAGTTTTATTTTACAGAAAACCTTTAACTTATTGTTTACCACGGTATGCTCACTCCCTCACCAATTTCACAAGCATACTAGTAAAGCCTTATAGATAAAGAAATGTTGCAAAAAAAAACCCTTTTCATCTTACTTGCTAGGGTCGTAGTCAAAAGTAGATTGTGAAATCATAGCATTTATTTTATCCTGTTCGCTACCTTCCATGCGAGACAGATCAGCCAGTCCTTTGTTAGGAGCGACATCTTTGTTTAGTGATGCTTGATTACTGTTGGATCCTTCCCACTGTTTTTTTGGTTGCTGAGATAGTGGTACTCTAGCCACAAGTAGGGATGTATTCTTTGGTATTAGAGTGTTATCATCCACATAAACTGTAATAAAAAAGCAAAGAATACTTACATTATTTGAAAATAATCTTACAACTTAGCACAACATCTTTAATTAAGATGATTATAATGTAATCCTGAACTCAGTTACTAGTCACTTATTTACTGATCAAATCTCTAATCAGTAAATCACCTATAAAATATCACCTCTACTGGTATAATTAGTTACACACTGCTCTTGACAACTAGGTTGAAACGCCAAGCCATTAAAAAGTAAATTCTTGGTAACCCCCATATCTTATTCATCATGTAAACAAGTGTTTAAAAGTTCTTATGATTTATTCAACCAGTCGCAACAGCTAGCATTAGATTGAACTGATTAGCCTTTTAGTAATAAGGTACTACATTTGAATTTATTCAATTGTCTGATAACTTAATTGATGAAGTGGCTAAATATTTCACTAAAGGCTTTACTGAAATATGTATATACAAATAAAAGCTGGGGTCTGAGTTCCTTTGTGTCATTTTTTTTGTATGAAGTTTATTGCATTCCACAAAAAAACAAAAAATGGAATGATAATTATAATAATGGAATGGAATATAATTATATAATCAGTTTTCTGCTGACTCCACAAAGATCTTGATGGTGTGTGTAGTCCACCAACCCATGATGGGTCAGCATGGTGGACTAAGGCTTAGGCCCTTTTCATTCTGAGAAGAGTGGGACCCTTCCAGCAGTGGAACAGTAATTGGTTGAATTTATTATTATTATTGATCATTTTTGTAACAATAATTTTAATTATTTGAAACACATTGATGTTTTAGGCACCTTACTACGATCCAATACTAACCTTCTTTTGTTTGAGCATTAGTAATTTGGAGATCAAAATCTGACGTCTTTCCAATTCGCTTCTGTTGAGATATGGCAGCCTTCAAGTCCCCTACTGATATATGTAGCCCATCAAAAGTAACAGTGTCGTAATCCAACGCACTTTTAAACTTATAATGCACAGACATTTCAGTTCTTCAAATGCTGGTAATAACATGACAAAACTAAAAATCACATTTATAAAGTATTAAAATAACTATACGAGTTCAAACACTGCTACTCTGCCGTTCAGGTATCAATCGACCTATGTAAAATAAAACTAAACTGAAGAACGGACACGTATTTTAAAATTAAGCACTTTTCCGTAAGCTTACAGTTCAATTACAACTTAAATGAACAACACATTTATCTAGATTCCATCAAACAGGTTATATTTTATACGGTCATTTCATTTTTAGTCCGAGAGACCGCCATTTTAATTATTTAACTTTTTTTATATGAAATTATGAATACGCATTTAAAAAATTATTAAACGATTTTCAATATGGCAAACTTATTAGTAGTTTGAGGCTAGCACCTTCTCCTAGATGTAGTTTACTGCTTAGCGCCACTTAGCTCTAGCAATGCGGCTATGTGGCACGCGGCTGGCGGAGCGAGTCCTGTGTTGCCGCTGCCTAGATTTCGGGATACCGTACACACCAGGGTAAAAATTGCCGTATTCTAAAATAAATTGCCGTACATTTCCAAAAAAAAAGGAAAGATATAAAATAACGTGTACTGACTTACTCTCTCGTGTACTGAGTAGAGTAGCTTTACTCTTCTTGTTCCATTAAATGTGAAAGAATTGGGCTGGCCGGATTTCCCGCCTCGATTCATTCTAAGGACAACAAATGCGGGTAATCTAATAAAAAGTACAGATTATCTAGTTGAGGCAGTCTGAATGCCTCATTAGTTTAGTGGTCGCCAGCGCAATTGTTGAGCGTAAGGTCCTGGGTTCGATTCCTGGGTAGGGCAAAGTGTTATTGGGTTTTTCTGTATGGAAATTCTCAGTAGCATCACGGAGTCTGGAACTGCATGGTAGACGGCAATAAGTTCGCCCCCTATTACGAAAACATGGGACTTAATAACGGCATCGGCAAAATGTGGGTATGCAATAGTACACCTATGCCTTACCCTTCGGGGAATACTGGCGTGATGCTATGTCATATGCTTGTTATGTTATCTAGTTGCAAGACAAGAAGCAAAAATATGATACTATGGGCTAAGTTTCATTTTTTTAAGAAAAAAAAAACAAATTAAACACTTTTCATCTCTTGATTTTTTTCGACTTTAAAAGTTTTCGTATTTTATAGTACGGTAATGAGCATCCTGCCGTATGCCGTACATTGTGTGATTTGGAGGCCTAATTGCCGTACGAAACGGCAATTGCCGTACTTTCGGCAACACTGAGCGAGTCACAAAGCATGACAACAAGGCGTTAAACAATACGCTGTAATCAAATTTTTTTTCGCAATCAATAACAAGAACTAATATACTTTAACCCTAGAAAAGTAGTCTGCGTAAAATTGACGCATGCGTTTTCGAAATATTGCTCTCTTGTTTTATATAATGGGAATCCGTCGCCTTACGTTTCGAACATCTCACCCGTCGCTTGGACCATCCTTGGGGCGGATGTGTCATTGAGGTAAATGTCACCAATTTTGAAATAGAATGACCGCGTGAGTCAAAATTACGCATGATTATCTTTTATGTGAATTTTAAGATTTTAATTTAGATGAATATTCATATTGTTTTTTGATTTTTCAGTTGGAGTTATGGAGTTTTAATTACTGTTATATTTTTGTATATATCCTCACCCCTGTATCCTGAGATCTTTTAGAGAGTGATAACGAGTTCTCTTGTGATGACATGGATAGTGAGGTTGAAAAGTTTTCATCGAATATCGATCATCCCTAAGACTTAGGTAGACATCAATGGTAGATAAAAATCGATGTTTAGCGAGAAAACATCGACGTTTTTACATTGATGTTAGGTCTTCGAGGCTCGAAAACATCGACACATCGAGTTACGAGAATAATAATATCAAAACATCGATATTATACTCTAAAGGCCATCTAGCGTGGATTGGGTGTAGTCGATAGATTTCGCACGACTTTTCGATTCGTTCATATTCTTCTTTATGTAATATATTTGGGTTTACCCACATACGAAACTTAGTAAGTAAGATCACGTTTAAATAAGCCTACATCATTGTAACCGTTCAGTTCGCAATATACGCTCGCTACAAGTTGACGTCCTTTTATTTATTGCTCCCGACACTTCAGTGGCGACGAGGATCACTATTTGTGCGTTATAATAATCATCGAAGTTCGTTTGCAATTATTCGAGGAAAATGTCGGTCGGCAAAGTCGGGAAGATTCGCGAGTTTGATGTGAAGTCAGGCAACTGGACTTTGTACGAGGAGCGGTTGCAGATGTTCTTCAAGGTCAATAAGGTCGAGAAGGACATGTGGCTGCCGATGCTGATCACGGGCGTGGGTGATGAGACGTACGAATTGCTGAGCACGCTGTGCAATCCAAGAAAACCAGTGGATATAACGTACGAAGAGGCCGTTACAATTTTGAAAAATCACCTACAACCGAAACCTGCGGTCATGGCGGAACGGTATCGGTTCAGACAAAGAAGACAGAAAGACGACGAAAGAGTAACACAATATCTGACCGAGTTAAAGAAACTCTCAAAAACTTGTGAGTTTGGTGCAAATTTGGAGGAGAATTTGCGTGACCAGTTCGTATGCGGAGTGAAGAGTGACGTCATCAGGCAAAGGTTGTTTGCGGAAGACAATTTGACATACTCAGGAGCAGTCAAATTGGCGGTTGGGCTGGAGGCGGCCGAGCGGGATGCGGCAGTCGTGGAACTGAAAGCAACGGCGGAGGCATCGGCAATCGTGAACACGTTGCGGGAAAAGCGTGGGCGCGGTCAGTTAGCGGACCATGCAGCGGACCAACGAACGAACCACGGGCGTGCGGCGCGGGACAATGAGAAGGGCGCGGGGGGCTGCACGGCGTGCGGCTGGCGCGGACACAGCAAGGAGGAGTGCCGCTATAAGCATTTTGTTTGTAGCAAATGCAAACAAAGCGGACATTTGAGGCGTGTTTGTCCGCGGACGGAGGCGAACAGGGGCAGAGGGAAGAGGCGCGGAGTGAACCACGTGGATGCCACCACGAGCGACTATCCGAGGGCAGGAGCGGGAGACTCCAGTTCGGACGAGCTTGAGGAAGAACTTCATCAACTATGTTTGAGCGGCTACAACCCGGTGAGTTTATCATTACTGATTGATGATAAAACATTAAAAATGGAGCTAGACACAGGCTCGGCAATTTCATGCATCAGTAAGAAAACATATGATAAACTTTTTAACAATAGAGTAATTAAACCATTTAATTTGGTGTTGAAATTTTATGATGGTAGCAATATAAGACCACTAGGGGTTATAAGACCGAAAGTTCAATACAAAGATAAAATAAAAGATCTAGAACTGTTTGTGATAGACGGGGGTACAACTTCCTTACTGGGCAGGCAATGGTTAATAGAATTGGGTATTAAAATACCTCTATTTCAACAAGAGATTAACCATAGTGTATACAAAATGTCTGATACTGTCGATTGTTTGTTGAACAGGTATAAAGAATTGTTCAGCGAGGGACTGGGGCGGTTCACAGGCGGCAAGGCAACACTCCGGTTGCGGGAGGGCGCGAGGCCGGTGTTTTGCCGCGCGCGGCCGCTGCCTTACGCTCTGAGGGGTCAGGTCGACGCGGAGCTGGACGCCATGTTGCGCGCGGGCATTATCGAGCCCGTTGAGTGCTCGGACTGGGCGACGCCTTTGGTACCGGTACGTAAAGCGGACGGAGGACTCCGTATCTGTGCTGATTACAAAATAACTTTAAATCCTGTCTTACTGGTCGATAGATATCCTTTACCCAAGATAGATGATTTGTTAGTGAGCTTAAACGGTGCTAGTCATTTCTCAAAAATTGATTTGTCCCTTGCTTACAACCAGATTGAATTGGATAACGCTAAAGATTTAACTGTAATAAACACACATCGAGGTCTTTTTAAGTACAATAGACTTGTGTTTGGGTTGTCTTCTAGTCCGGGCATCTTCCAGCGTATTATGTCGAATTTACTTAGTGATATTCCGGGGGTAGAAGTATTTTTAGATGATATCATCATCGGAACGGCGGGAACACAGGAGAATCACTTAGGAACGTTAGAAAAAGTGTTCCAGCGGTTACAGAGTCACGGCATGAAGCTAAAAAGAAGTAAATGTTTCTTTATGGTTGACGAAGTCAAATATTTAGGTTATATCATATCAAAAGATGGGATTAAAGTAGATTCAGATAAAATAAAAGCAATAATAAAAATTCCCAGGCCAAGAGATATTTCAGAGTTGCGTTCCTTTTTAGGTTTAGTTAATTTTTATGCTAAATTTGTTAAGAATTTGAGTACTATTTTGTCTCCACTGTATGAACTTTTAAAAAAAGAGGTCAATTGGAGATGGAGTGCGGAGTGCGAAAGGGCGTTTGCAAAAGTTAAAAAAATATTAGTAGGCGCAGAGGTATTAGCTCATTATGATCCAAACAAGCCGTTAGTGTTGACATGCGACGCAAGCGCGCGGGGCATAGGCGGTGTACTCACACAGCCGGGCGCCGACGGCCGCGACCGCCCGGTAGTGTATGTGTCACGCGCGTTGAATAACGCCGAGAAACATTATTCACAAATAGATCGGGAAGCGTTAGCTATCGTATTTTGTTTACAAAAATTACATCAGTATGTTTATGGTCGACGTTTTGTCTTGCGAACCGACCACAAACCGTTAGTAAGTATATTTGGACCAAAACACGGTATACCAGCGATGGCCGCGAGTAGATTACAACGCTGGGCAATTATTTTATCGGCTTATACATACGATATTGAATATGTAAACACGAAACAAAACGGTGCGGACGGGCTGTCGAGACTGCCGGTTCCGTGTAGAAGCGATGAGTCACTGCGGGTCCCCGAGCAAACGTATTTACATTTTGCACAGAATGCATTGTTATTAGATTATAATACAATTAAACAACAAACTATGGTAGATCCAATGTTAGGTAGGGTTTTAAATTATATTCGTGATATGTGGCCAACAGATAATGATATTCGAGAATTACAGCCGTATTTTAACCGTCGTAAGGAACTGTACGAGGAGCTAGGCTGCGTGATGTGGGGGCACAGGGTAGTGATTCCTGCAAGTGGTCGAGCCAGGGTACTACAGGAATTACATGAACCTCATATGGGCATAGTTAAGACGAAGGCGTCAGCTAGGAGTTATGTGTGGTGGCCGGGCATAGACGAGGCGATTGAGGCTACGTGCAGGGAGTGCTCGGTGTGCGCGGGGGAGGCGGACGCGCCGCAGCGGCACGCGGTCACGCCGTGGCCCTGGCCTTCTAAACCGTGGGCGAGGGTGCATCTTGATTTTCTAGGGCCTATTTTCGGAAAAATGTATTTAATTATGGTTGACGCTAGAACTAAATGGTTAGAAGTATTTCCTGTGCCTAGTACGGCGGCTAGTTCTACGATTGAAAAGCTTACCGAAGTTTTTTCTAGATGGGGTTTACCGAGACAAATAGTCTCAGATAACGGACCACCGTTCACGAGCAAGGAATTGGCAGACTTTTTGGCTAGTCAGGGTGTAGATCACGTTTTTTCTGCTCCGTACCACCCATCATCGAATGGAGCTGCAGAAAATGCAGTGCGTACGGTTAAAAGAATTATAAAAAAAGCTTTTAAACAAAAAGAAAACATTAATTTATTTTTAAATACCTTCCTTTTGCATTACCGTAATACGGAGCACTGTTCAACAGGGGAAAGTCCAGCCACATTGATGCTAGGTAGGAATTTACGTACCAAATTAGATGCATTAAAACCAAATATAGAAAATAAAGTCAGGAAGGCTCAGGAACGACAACAGAAAGTAGGATCGAACGTCAAACGTTCTTTAGAGATAGGAGAGGAAGTATGGATGAGACAATATAGGGGAAATGAAAAATGGAGTCCGGGGCAGGTAGTAGATAGAATGGGTACGACAGATTATAGAGTTATGGACTGTTCAGGCAAAGAAAGCCATAGACACATTGACCAGTTAAGACAGCGATCGCGAAGCTCATTGATTTGTCCGACTAGCACATCAGAACGGAGTTCTCTTGATGCGGAACGTCCCGACAATCCCGAGTTGACGAAGCCAGCTTCAGTCCCCGGAGAGACCCGGAGCCCTCGGAGCGTGAGGGAGTTCAGTCCGGTTCGAACCGCGACTACCGTTGAGATGCCGTCTACATCTGCTTCTGGATCAGTACCTCTCAGTAATGTACCCAGTCTTGAGGAGCGGGTGATAGTTTCCCAATCCGAGGATGCTGTTCCAGAAGTAGTCCGCCCCCGTCCTGTACGGGCGTGTCGCTTAAAAAGACCGCCCCAATATTGTGATAGCTAAACATTTAGTTCTTACTTTTATTATTTATTTCACTTATTTTTGAATGAAGTTATACTGGTAGCTATTAAAGACTAAGTTCCTATTTCATTTATGTTTGTAGAACGTTGTAAACAGTTGTAAGATATAAAATAGTTAATGTTAAGGTTTATATTTTGTTTATTTTAGTTTTATATAATTTAGGATATGTATTATTTAAGGTGGAGGATTGTAATATATTTGGGTTTACCCACATACGAAACTTAGTAAGTAAGATCACGTTTAAATAAGCCTACATCATTGTAACCGTTCAGTTCGCAATATACGCTCGCTACAAGTTGACGTCCTTTTATTTATTGCTCCCGACACTTCACTTTACATGTCGCCTATCAATGTAACCGAACTAGTCTGAACGAATACCTATCAATAGTAACAATTCCTTTGCGGTGTGAGATTCCAATTTTAATTTAATGGCTCCCTCGTGGTTTGGCGATGATTCTGCCAATGTCAAGGTTGAATAAAACAAGTTATAGATATATGGTGTGACCATTATAAACTAGTCACTGAAAAGAATAATATGTTGTCTGTACAACGTGACACGGTTATGCCTTCGGAACTTAATTATTATTTACAAAGTCCTCTAGCTGATTTGAAACAGGATCCATTACTTTTATGGCAAGTCCTAGAATCCACCTATCCAAAGTTACAGAAAGTAGCCATTAAACATTTGTGCTGCACAGCTACTTCGACGGATTCGGAAAGACTCTTTTCAAAAGCTGGTCAGCATCTGTATCAACAAATGAATAGATTAAAAAGTAAACCGCTTACAAAATAACTTTTTTTGGAAAGTGTACCCAAAAAATACAGGAATTAATTTTTTTCGAGTTATGTAATAAATACATTTAATAAATAAAACAATGTTTGTAATATTGATGTTTTTGTAATATCGATCATCCCTAACTGATCTTGCGCCGAGTTGCGGGTCAGTTTATATGGTACTTTTAAATTCTTTTAAAATAGTTTAGTACATTTTTGAATAATTTTTTCTTGCCATATTGTTAAGGACATATTTTAGTAATGTAAAAAAATAATAAAATGTAATTTAGCCATCATTAAGTTTGTCAAAATTGGCTCTGAACATGCCTAAAAATATATCATTTACGCTATGTTGTTTCGTAATTTGCTTTAGAATAATAATAATTATTTAAGATGTTAGAATATAAGCAGTGATAGCCTAGCGGTCGAACGTTTGCCTTCCATGCAGGAGGGTCCGTGTCCAAACCCGGCCCGCACCTCTAACTTTTCGGAATCATGTGCGGATCAGAATTTGATTATCACTTGCATTTACGGTGAAGGAAAAACATGTGTGTGTAGTCCGCCAACCCGCACCGGGCCAGCGTGGTGGACTAAGGCCTACCCCTTCTCATTCTGAGAAGAGACCCTTGCCCAGCAGTGGGACAGTAATGGGTTGAATTTATTATTTAAGATGTTGTCTACTAGATTTATACAAGAGTATATATGTATTTTAAGAGCCGTGATTTTTTGCTTTTATTTCATATACTTTACCAGGTATCGAAGGATAAAGTAGTCATGTTTCGTAAATTTTAAGAAACATGGTGTCAAACAATAGCCTTAAATTATATAATTAATAAAAAAAATTAAAAAATAATCCTATTAGATTTGTTCTTAACAAAATTTCCTATTAAATGGACAACAACTTTGATATATTATCTATACATTATAACGAAGTAATGTCAGAATGAAAAATGCCAATAACCGACCGTATGGCGTAAAGGCTCTTAAGATATATAAATTGTGGTACTTATTATTCCATCTGTGTGTAAAAATATAGTACCGATTGGTTTATTCAATTAAATAAATAAAATATATCATTACAGCTAATTGTAACTCATGCGTCAATTTTACGCACGATTATCTTAAACGTACATTATAATATGATTATCTTTCTAGGGTTAATTATTTAAACTACCACTTTTCATTACCAAAGCAATTACAAATATATGATATATTGACGCTCTCATGGTCGTTTTTGCAGACGGTGTGATACCATCACAGCTCCATCTAGAAAACAGAGGTGTTCTCGATTCGGAATAAATTAAAAAAGGAATAGGTTAGTAGCTTAATGCTTAACTGAATGATTCAATTCAGCATTAAGCTTCTTTGAGTCTCCACAGTAGCCTCTTCACTTGATGGAATAGGGTATTATTAAAAGTGTCTCAATTAGATTCTATAGTGCTAATGAACCACTAAAAAAAACACAAAATTTTTATTCAATCGTTAAGTGCCTTAAAAATGCATTTAAATTTTGCATTTTCAAATTTCGCGCGTAATTTGACGAAAACGCTGGATGCCATTTTGCTCTCTGGTCATGACGTCAGTTGGCTGTGTAAACAAATGCAGTGATATTTTGTAGGTTATGTTAATTTTTATATTTTAAAAATGAGTTATTATTAGTTATTATTTTACAATGCAAACATATTTTTACCTCTTTAGCTGCACATAACCTATTGCATCATCGCCGTAAGACAGATCGCCGTTCCAGACCTAAAAACAATGTTTGAATTTTAAACACCTCACCTCGCTATCAAATAGCTTTTTTTAAGTGTAAGAGAGTTAGAGGGCATTACTTACATCGAAGTTTTAACATTCCGTAACTCAGCAGAACAGAAATCGAGATTTGCAGCAAAGAATTTACCGACCATCAAATAGTTTATTCTTGGTAAATTTTGTGTCTCATTTTACAAAACTATCCTCCATGGTATTATTTCAATAAAAATTACGTTGGTTACGAAAATAATAAAAAGCCTTTACAGATTAAAGGTATGCTGATAGTTGACACTTCTAAGTTTACATAGCCGTATGACGTAATAACATGGCGACTACTATTTAATGGTGTTATGAAACAGATTAAAAAAGCTGAAACCTTTGAATTGAATTTTAAAATTTAGTTTGCTATTTTATGAACTAAAACTAACGTTTTCCGACTGCTTTTTGCCTAAGCTATCTCAATAATATATTTTTAGATTTTTTCTCATATAGAGTAAAATACCCTATTGTTAGATATATAGATCATACTATGAACAAACAGTTTACTGAACATAATATCTTAGTTAATGGTATTTTTAAGGTAAGTCATTGCCCTACAATGCCCACCAGCTACGGCCATGGTTACGATTAATAATAAGTTATGTTAATTAATCAGATAAATTTAATCACGTTTCTGCTGGTATAAATAAATAAATACATTTTCCAGCAAAAGCGTGATGTGATGATCTCAATCCAGTTAGAAATAAAAAAGATTCGTTAATTTTATTTCTACGCGGTAAAAAATCTCTTGTGACGCACGGTGGAATTATTGCCCGTATGAAGAGCGCTCAAGAGATAACCAATGCTCCTTAATAAAACGAAATGTCTATGGTAACATCGGCGTTTTATTTTTCAGATTATATTTCAGGTGGCAATCCCAAAAAGACTATTTCATGGCAGCATTTAAACGGAAGTTA
This sequence comes from Shargacucullia verbasci, assembly GCA_947562105.1. Taxonomy (NCBI): domain Eukaryota; kingdom Metazoa; phylum Arthropoda; class Insecta; order Lepidoptera; family Noctuidae; genus Shargacucullia; species Shargacucullia verbasci. Next base: position 7,305,843 of record OX387289.1, on the reverse strand, counting down.
ATCATAAAATATATTAATTTATTAAAGTAACAAATATTTGATGCTTTTACCATTAATTGAATATGGAAAAAACATCTTTTAATTAATCTTATTTGAAAACATTCGTCATAAATATTTAAGCTGTGCATAATCTGAATTATATAGTGATTGTATGTCTACATATTTGGCAAATTGCCATGAACTTCCGGTATAAGATAAAGACACACGCGGATCTATCGAGAAAAGAACGCGAATATTCATAAATATAACTGGAAAAGAAAGACTTATTTAGTAAATTTACACTGTCTGTTTATAATAGTATGTCCAATAACGGTGCTCCGGACTCATGGGAAAGTCAAGCCGATGTCATAAGTGAACAAGGTGCAAAAGATTCGGACGATGTGTCTGCAAAATTTTCCACGTTGAACGTAAATGCCATGGAGTTCGTGCCTTCTTTTTGTCAACCGTCTCAGGATTCCGACAAATCCGAATCCCCCACTACACCACAAAAATCAGAAAGTGGTTCAACAAATTCTGCCGGGAGTCCTGTCTTGAACGGTAAGTCAGATGTCTTGTCATATCCATCTGCATTGAAGCTTTTCGAAATTATCAATAAATTGTTATAACCATACGAATACCTTCACTATACTGATACGATACACAATCCGAAAATCAAACGGTTACTAAAGCGGAACATACGTTCGATGACTTTATTTTTTTTTTCCGAATCCAGTTCTAACGGGTTATTTCTCGACACGCGGCGCGCGACTTTATAACTATATACTTTATATTCGTTATTTCATAACTTTCTCCTGGTTAAATATCGATATCATACAACTGATTTTGCAAAATTTAGGAGGATAATGGTTAGAGGTATGTATAAATTTTTATCACTGTTCAGATATTCTCTTTTGTGTATGAACATATTTGACTTGCTGGATCTGTTGAACAATCATTGCCACCTAACAATTGTCGGTATTTTATAATTGTATTATTAAAATATACAAATGGTATATGATGTTATGAACCATAAATTGAAAAAACTTGTGTATTCAATGGAAGAGTACTGTCACACACAAAATAAAATAATATAGATTATCTGTTCACCACATTCTGTATAGTCACCTTGATAACCATTTTTTTTGTTCCATCCTCCAATGTTCTATAGAAAGCTAATAAGTTTAATACCTTACACAATCTATGACAAATATTTCCAAATAAAGTAATGAAAAATAGGTTATTAGTCTGGGAAATATCCACACTTTTCCCTTTGTGATTATTACTCAAATAATTTTCTTAATTTGCATTATTCAGTGTTTTAAACTAATAGATTATTGAGGTTAGTATACCTGGCCTTAATGTCTGATGACATTTCAACTAATTGAGATTATAATGAATGGAGTATGCCAGGTTAATAGATATCTTTATTTTATTATATGAATTTTTATAACCCAATATTTTGACTAATCATGTGGTTAGAGAGAGTTCTTTGATTAATTCATTTTAGATTACAAAGTGAAGTTCACATTTTTATTATTTAAACAGGTTGTGGTGATGGTGGTGGAGAAAGTGGTGATGGCGGGGCCGCATCAGCCTCACCCCGGGTTGAGGAGCCGCCTCCTGTGCCACCAGCTGGCACTCCTGAAGCTACCCCTGCATCCTCAGAACCTGCTGCCACATTACCTGTGCCGACTGACGTGTCCCCCACTGCTGACAGCTGGGAAGCTGAAGCAGATGATGCTCTACTTACCCCTGAAGATAACAACGAACCTGAAGATGAGGAAATTGAACAACAAGTATGTTAAATATGTCAATACCCTTCTATTATCGATTACATTATAGTTCTGATCAGTACAACCATGCTTGATTAAGCTTCTAATAAAGCATTAATATAGCATACTCAATGTGTCAGGCAGGCATTCAAGTTGGTAAATCAAGAACCAGCTCATGCACATATGTGACACTGGCTCTGTTGTCCTGTCAGGTGATGGTTTTACTTCTAACAAACACTATCCTTCTTTGATGTTACACTCTTAGTAGAGCAGTTATGGTTGTCACATTAGGATTAATAGTCTGCATGACAAAACTTTGATAGCTGAGGGTCCTCAATACTTTTTATATTTTCCATCAAAAGAAATCAACCATAGACTGATTTGTGAGTAGGTTTAACATTTAATATGAACTTGGTTTTGATCAGATTTTGCTTGAATGATTTTGTAATATAAAAAAAATGTGTAGATATTGGTAATTATTTCACCATTAGCAAAGCATGGATCCTGTGATGTGATTTGTATAGAAAGATTGATTGTCAATCATTCAAAATCAACTTAACCATGACTGACATTCAATGATTGGACACAAAAAGCGGAGAAATGATGTACACAAAAAAAAAAATGATCTTGACAGTCCTCAATCCAGAGACTAAAATACTTGCATGGATGTTTTTACATACAATTTTAAAGTATGTTGTTTATGTCCCATTGATACCATTGATTGATCAACAAAAACTTCGAACTACATGGACTTGTGGAATCACCAATCAAGCATAACGCCACTGGAAATATGAATTCTGTAAGGGACAAAATGCAAGTTTTGAGAAATGGCAAAAATCCTATAACACCTTGTATTTCTTTCAACTTTAAATATACCATTATTCTTATATTTTTGCGCTCTATTTTTCCTATAAAACACAATTTTTATTTTCCATTACTGTAAGGGAAGAATTATTTTCATTAGTGTCCATTAAGGTAATATTTTATCAGGAAAATCTTGCAAAGAGAGCGCAATTTTCTGAGTACAACTGTATATTTAACTCATTTTCGACAATTTGTCCCTTACGTTAATTCATATTTCCGGTAAAGATATGTTCTAATTAAAACATTGTTTCATATTATGCAGACATTAGTTTAGCTAAATAAAATAGAGGATAATTTATTTTCATTTAAGCTCCTACCTGTAGGTTCATCATAAATCCATAGTGTAACATGGATGTGCTACTGACTGAATCTAATCCACTATGTTTTCTGTGGAACTCAATGCGCACGTATTGCGCTGACTGCGGGAGACTGAGTAGAACTATTGTTTCCTTAAACTGTCGAACGAAAATACGACTACAAGGAATACTATAAGTTTCAGTATGCTAGGACATTTGTATGCGTTAAAACACGTGCGTATGGTCGTAATATTGCGTTATAAAAAACCGCCGTGGCATAGGAAATATCTGTCGCTTGTTACTCACCTGGCGAGTTGAGTCATCGACGTCTGTTGAAGTTAATTTGCTACATAGTCATGTATGTATGATAAGTTAGTGTTGTTAGCGAGATTTTTTAGGCAAGATGTTCCATAAAGTACTGATTTTATTATTTTTACATCCCTGTAACGTCTGCTTCGGCGCTGCGTTGTGTACTGATTAGTACCCGTATACGTATAACAGTAACGGACGCTTCGCCGTGGCCGCTGTGTAAACATTGAATTTATTAAAATGACTATAAAGGTACTTAACAAATACGTTAACGACATGGACTAACAATTTATTTATTTTATATTTCAGTAACAGCAGTTTTTTTGTGTTTATAATTAAATAATTTCAATTTAATTGTTACACAGGAGGATGGTGAAACAACAAAGAAAATTCCCAAGAAAAAACCACCCCGAGTTGAGGACACTTGTAGCAAAAAGGAACATGTAAATGTTGTATTCATAGGTCATGTAGGTATGTGAACCAATGGTCTACTGCAGAATAACTTGCATAATTAACATATAATTTTAGGTTCTAGCAAACACTAACGCTTTGTTTATATCAGATGCTGGAAAGTCTACTATTGGTGGTCAAATTATGTCATTGACGGGTATGGTGGACAAGAGGACATTGGAGAAATATGAAAGAGAAGCACGAGAGAAATCCAGGGAGTCGTGGTACTTGTCGTGGGCACTCGACACCAATCAAGAAGGTATGTAACATGCTATCAATAAGATGCTAGGTCCAAATCCAAATTATTTTATATATATAAAAAATATTTATTTACAATTTCTGTTATTTTATTCAGAACGTGACAAGGGTAAAACTGTTGAAGTTGGACGAGCATACTTTGAGACTGACAAGAAGCATTTCACAATTCTTGATGCTCCTGGCCATAAGAGTTTCGTGCCGAACATGATCGGCGGCGCAGCTCAAGCTGACCTAGCCGTCCTGGTAAGTTAACAGATTAGTATTATCAAACAATCACGAAATTGAAAAAAAAAAAAAACGCTGATATACATAGTCGAGGTATGTGACTAAAAATATATCGCTTAATTTTTATTGAACCAAAGCAAATTTACAGAACATAAAACGGCCCTTGGGCATGCCAGATAAGTTTAATTTCTACACATAGATATTAATCAACTTAAAAAAAGAGAAGTAGATACCTCTCTATTCTTGTATCAAGTTTATAAATTTTATTCGTCCCTGCGAGTTTGTGTTGGAAATCGTGTAAATTTTATAAAATGTTTTTGTAGGTAATATCTGCGCGTAAAGGTGAATTTGAAACTGGCTTCGATAGAGGGGGACAAACTCGAGAGCATGCTATGTTAGCCAAAACTGCTGGTGTTAAACATTTGGTTGCACTCGTCAACAAGATGGATGATCCAACAGTCAACTGGGATGAAAAGAGGTATCTTGTTAATATTCCGTATCTTTTGTGCAAACAATCGGAATGACCTTGTTACAAAAATTTTAAACGTGTTCATGTATATTACGACACTCGTTGTATCATAAGATATAATGGCCTACATACAGGTGATTAAAGGAGAACATTCACATAACATACGCTTTTGAATCAAGAATAGGATTTCGTCTTCAGCCAGTTTTCTTAACCTTTTCATAGTGTCCATAATTAATGAGATGTTGACTATTCGTGCCGATTTCGAGTATGTAGACGATTTACCGAGGACGACGACTAAGGGACTGAATGTGACACATGGCCAATTTTGTTCGAATAACAACTATAAAGATCTGGCATGGTTTTACTGTTCCTAGAAAAGACGAAGAAGACTGTTCTTAAAGGCTTAAAAACATGGAATTCATAGTTAAATGTTTGCAAAATTACAAAGAAATAAAGCCAAAATCTTTTAAAAAATTCCAGATACAATGAATGTCGAGACAAAATCATGCCTTACCTCAAAAAGTTGGGCTTCAACCCAGCTAAGGATTTGTCTTTCTTACCTGTGTCTGGCCAAACTGGGCAAGGACTATTGCAAAGAGTAAGTATATAACCATTCAATCTAACTTGTCTTGATCCACTAGTTATGTTCAACTATTTATTTACCTTTAATAATTAATTTTAGTTAGCCCAAGTTGATCCCAAGTAAACCAAACTTTTTAGTGATTTAGACTTGAGGTGATTTAAACCTAAATCATGGAAATTGAACAGTATAATAAAATAAATAATAACTCATTGTCACTAGTTGCACTGTGCTTAAAATTATGGGTACGTGTAAATTGGGCATTAGATATACTAATTTAGTCGAGCGACTGAGTACGTAACATTTCACTCAACACTTTTACAAACTCGCGCCGCTGTTTAACTGGTAAACTGGTTATTTTTATTTTGAAACAAATAAGTGTCAAAATAAAAATAAATTCTATATTCCGAAAAACTAATATTCTTGGTGTGTATTCTACTAGGTAACTGAAGAAATCTGTCCTTGGTACCGTGGCCCATCTTTCATACAGCTGATCGACGAGCTACCCTCACTCAACCGCAAGATGGACGGTCCCTTTATTATGCCAGTCGTCGACAAATACAAAGACATGGGTACCGTTCTCATGGGTAAGGTGGAAGCAGGCGTTACTCGTAAGGGCAGCACCCTATTTCTTATGCCTAATAGGGTAAGAAACTTTATTTTGTTCAATCATAGCACCTTAAACATTATTTTTTATTTTGGATTTTCTATTAATTTAATTAATATTCAGTTTATCAGAAGTTAATTTCTGTGAAATCTATGCCTTCCTTTAGACTATACTTTTGAATAAGTTTGTCTGCAGAACATGTTATTAAAATGGTCCTTATTATTTAAGATTCAAGAAGGATTTATACAACAACAATATAAATGTTCTGAATCCAGGTACAAGTTACTGTAGACCAGTTATGGTCCGACGACATCGAAGTTACGTCTATTGGTCCTGGGGAAAATGTGAAAGTCAAGCTCAAAGGAATTGAAGAAGAGGATGTATCCCCCGGCTTTGTTCTCTGTGACACCGCTGAACCTATCACCACTGGAAGGGTACACCATTGTTTAATAGTACTATTCAGTAGTTATATGTTGAGCTATCATAAAGGAGAGAATGTATCTATCCATTAATTATTTATTGTTATATTCGATATTCGATTCTATAGTCGATATTTTTAAAGAAATCAAATTATGTAATAGCTTTGGAAAATATTGATAGCATATACATAGTTTTGTAAAATGTTCCACTTTGCCTGACATTGAGGGCCGTAATAATTAGCACAGTACATATAAAGTGATATTAATTTACAGGTGTTTGACGCTCAAGTCGTGATCCTCGAACACAAATCTATCATTTGTGCGGGTTACTCGGCGGTAATGCACATACATTGTGCGGCTGAAGAGGTCACTGTCAAGGTATATACAAATTTTCTTAACTTTTTATAAAATACTAGCATACCATAACACGAAAATTATTTTCAGGGAACAGATAAATAAAGTTTTTGCAGCAATAAGAACCTATTATAAAGTATACTATCACCAGTTCTTTAGAAAGCTTCATCTACATCTTCTATACTTTATAAAATTACGCATTGATTGTAAATCAAATACAATCCATTCAATCAACGGGCAGGAAACAAGAGAAATACGTTTATGATAATATAATTATCTAAATAATGGCCGATTTTTCAATGTTCAGATAAAAGTTATCTTGCTGTTAATTTGTAATTGGAACATTTTTGTATGGACTTAGGAATCATTTATCTGATGTATTTCTAACTATTGTAAAATCGGCCTGAACTGTTTTTGATAAGATAACTTTTTGTTTTCTTAGCATTTAAATAATAATGCTGACGTCGTAATAATTCGTTAAAGTTATTTGATAACTAACTAGCAAAATTACATAGTCAGTATTTTTTTTTTTTGAAAACGGTATTTTGATTCGTAGTCTATAAACACATGTTTTCTTGTCCGCATATGCATCGGAATGGTTGGAGCTTCTGTTATTCTTGTACGTGTTATAACACTCGCATTTACTTTTACCGATAAGATAAGATAATATTTTATTTGCTAAAACACGTGTATACATGCAAGAATAATCAAAATGCATGCAAGATGAAGTATTGTCAGAAAGTCAAACATGTTTGCCACAGCAATGGCGTGCAAAAAATATTTTGAGTTTACAATGCATTAGAATATTAAATTATACAGTATGTCATTATATTATATCATAATATATAGTGGTTTCCGTCAAAAAGTCAGTCACTTTACGATAAGCTTTCTCAGTTAGAAATGTTTTTACTTTTCGTTTAAACGCCTCGTTACTGAGCTTTTTCCAGCTTTTGGGTAACTTATTATAAATAGTTGAAGCCATAGAGAAGACGCCTTTGCGCATAATTGCAGTTCTTGATGCATGTGACTATACTTGCAGGCACTTATCTGTTTGGTGGACAAAAAGACTGGTGAAAAGTCAAAGACACGACCGCGCTTCGTGAAACAGGACCAAGTGGCTATCATGAGGATAGAGTGCGCGGGCATCATCTGTTTAGAACCATTCAAGAAGTTTGCTCAAATGGGCAGATTCACGTTAAGAGACGAGAGTGAGTATATCACGTTATAATTTCCTGCTATTTTGTAAATAAAAGGTATTTTTAACTGCTGATGACTGATTTTTAACTAAGCAGAAATTATAAAAAGAGCTATATAGGTTCTTTTGTCATGAAGAATCATTCATTTGAAATAAGTTTATAGCAGCTAAAAATTAAGTCTCAAGTAGTGAAAACACTTGAAATAAATTCCTAATGCTTAAAATACTGCCATATAATAAATAATGTCCTCCTGACCGATTTCGGTCACGGCGGCCAATCTCACTGGAGATTAGCCAACTACGCAGGAGATATTATTATTATTAACAACTTTCTCTATTCAATCCGACACGACCGGAGAGAGATCAGGCGCAGGACCAACGGCTTTACGTGATTCCGTGCGGGAATCGAACCCGCGACACGTAGCTCAGTAGTCGATCTCTCAACCACTGCGCCAACCGTGCCGTCAACTGCCATGTAGACTATGTACAAAATGCATAACCAGACCACCTTGAATATAAGTAGGGTGGTAGCCCATAAACTTCCTTGACCAACCGCGGGAGGCTATCGTAATACCAAATTATCGAAATGCGTAAGTAGTTACTTACACATTTCGATAATTTGGTATTACGTTCTGTAGGAATTGTAATTATAGTATGAGTTTGAACTTAGTACTTTGTTATATTGACATTCATACCAAAGGTAGTTAGTTACCGCGAGATTTTTTTATGAGATATAAGTTCGATTGATTTCATCTTTAATCTATTGTTTTATATATTTCAAGTTATTCTATAAAGCATTATGTATTAAAATATGCTTCTTTTTCCTTTCAGATAAAACGATTGCAATTGGTAAAGTCCTAAAGGTGATCGAGTAATTTGGCACTACAATTTGTAATTTAGCTAGGATAGGCCTTTCCAAAACCTATATCAACAGAGAATGCATGTCATATGTAATCCTGATTTTTGGGATCTGTATCCTGTGAGAGCTCGAGTGTAATGCTTTATCACGATCACTAAAAATTAATTTCCCAATTTCTGAATATCATAGAACAGCTAGGCTTTATATAAGATTACTTACAGTCACAGCCATGAAGCGACACGTATACTGAAATCCTCACGATGCTCTAACGTGTTTGCACTTATCTTATCATTCAAGTGATATTTTGCTTTTATGTTTAAGCTCTAACTTAATTTTGTACAACATTTGTTGCTACCAATGTAAAAGTTACAGTAACCAACATCTGCTTGTTTCACAGCCTTATTTTTATAATTTGTTTTTCTCGATCATAATTACCTATGTACTCTGTGCATTTCTTATAAAAACATTTTCAAGTCCTGTCCTGGTTTTATTAATAAAAACATAATATCCATTCCCCTCGAGCATCGCGCAGAATTTTAGTATACAGACGTGTGAACAATGTTTGTAAGTTTATTACGAATCGCTATATAATTTTGTCTATTAAAAGCCGCAATTATTTTACTGTAACACTTCTATTATCATAAAGAGCGATGTGGTTTACGATGGATAAGGCTCTCATGTAAATTGTTAGAATGATCATCCACTTAGCGTTAGTAAAGAGTAGTGGACATTTTGTTTGTTATTTTCCTTTTAAATATTGATTGTATTAATCGAACAAAATTCGCTTGTAACTACTCGAAACTTACTCTAAGTTTACTCTTGATGTGGTGATCACCCTAACGCATATATTTATACAAGTGATTATAATATTTTCACATATTATGGATATAATGGTTATTATAATACTGTTTCCTATTTTAAAACAAAATTATGTTTTATTTTAAATAGTTTGCTATAATACAGTACACTGTTTACAATATTCTTGTTTCAGTTTTATCTGAACATTTTTATTTGTCTAACAACATAAGTTTGTCTGGTATCTGTTTTTATTATTCCTTATTATATATAATTATAACCAGCAATCATTTTTATCTAATTATATTGATAATAGATTATAATTTATTGCCTTAATGGCCGATATTAGAGCGAAACATAGCTATTTTCGTCGGAGTGATACAGCAATATTTTGTAATAAAAACATTGCCGTGATGATGTACTCAATTTTTAACACGGTTGTTTACTTGCAAACTAAAGGAAATAGACAACTTTATATATTTATCGGACGTATCCTAGACAACGATATACGCTGAAGACTTGGTTAAAATAATTTGGAATCGCCCACTATATTTTTACTCATAAAAAAAGTATTGATGTAAGAACATAATGAGAGTACTTATGGAAAGATATGTAAAGGAGTTCGCTTTACGAATGTTATTTCTCACAACTTCGACCTTCGGCCCAAGCTCCGAAACGTTATGATAATGTATATTATGAATTTATAAATTGTCAGCTTTTTTAATATAATCAGATTTACAGTTTAGGGCGATATTATAAGTAATTTGTGTATATCAGGACAAGATGTGAGGTGCACGTAGTCCCCCGAGCCGGTTCACCTCGTGCTTTTGTTTGTGTGGCCATGCTTCAGTAGAGGGGAGTGGGGCGCGCATGCCGCCCTCGGTTCGCGTCGTAGTGCCTTTGTAAGTCGCGGGGGGCCGCGTCCGCCTCGCGCGCGCCTCGGCACCGAGCGAGCACTGGCTGCGTCATTATTTTGTTTAAAATAAAATTTTATTAATACTACTGTACTTATATTTTTAACATGACACCTGTTTACGAATGATGATTTCAATGGTTTCACTCATATCCTTTCTATAAGCTAGCTCAGCTACATGAAAGCTGATACCGGAAATCGTATAAAAATATCCGAATTAGGTTTGTTTAAATCAGTGTTTTTCAACCTGTGGGTCGCGAAGCATTATTCGGGGGTTCGCTGGCAAAAAAAAAATGTCAAGGTTCTACACTACATAAAAAATACAATTTCAACGAGAAGGATGGGCCTGTTTATTTTTCAAAAAATTGTCACTTCCTGATTCTATTTTTGAAACTTTAACAATCAAATCATTTTCTAGTTTAAGTCTATTTCTCTTTTTTTTTTGTTTTAATGTCCACCATTCAAGAGAACCTCAGTTCACATAGGTATGAAGTGGCGAATGGAACTATGCTTGCGCGGGCGGTGGCGGGAGGTGCGGGGCGCTGCCTCTCGCCCGCGACTACAATGCAGTGTATCAACGCCGTAAAGTCAGGTCCGCGTAAACTGACGCCCAAAAGTCAAAGCCGCACGCATCCTAACCAACTTACCTCGTACTTATTTTCAGTCTTAATAATGAATATAGGTACCAGAATAGAGAAAATCATAAACATAGTCTTTTAAATTACTAACTTTTTGTCTGTCTATTGCCCAAGGGGGTCGCCAGAATATTTCAACCTTTAGTGGGTCGCATATATAACACTGGTTTAAACTATCCAATTCTTTGATATTAACACCGTCATTGTTATCGCTTCCGACTCTTAGTCAATCGTAGTTACGTGTGTCTTGGCTGTGAGCGTACGGTACGCATGTATATATAAGTAAACAATTATCAGAAAACAGGTAATTTACTCAACGCACTGTAGGTAGTTATGGAGGAACGAGGTATAGTGTTCCTCCATTCATTGAAAAGGGAGGATCCTCCGACCAGGTAAGTTGGTAAGCCTGGCGGGACGAAGCCCAACGATTGATGTCGGACATTCGTATATTGTGTTCGAATCGTTGTAAACTCATTGTAGGATTCGGGGTGTGTTGTTGTACCTTCATTCCGATAGATGGCGCTTTACTTTTTGCCATGTTGTGAGTAGTAGTCGCTACAGTAATCGGTATGGACTCAATCAGTTTTTCTTTTCTAAATACAATCGTTGAAGTCGTCACGTTGCTACTAAAATTTATTGTTTAAATAAGGCAGTTTCATTGATAAGATGGATGATATCGCATTGCTGTCAAGTGATACCTGTTTCATAGAATTGTCAACTATTTATTCCTGTACTCTGTGATTGTCAACCAGAGACGTCACCGACTACTACGTTAACCGTGGGCTCTGATATCTCTGATAACAACACAAGTCTGTAGAGTTCAAATGTCATCACAGCACGAAAACTTTAAATCATTGGTTAATTTGATTACGATATAATAGATGGACGAATATCAGGTAATGAAAAGCTAGTGGCGATTTTCAGTAACAATCTAACCAACCAACTTTTGGTAACCCATACTTTCCCGGTGTTGGACAACGTCCCTCAAGTTCTTTGATATCGTGAAATGGGGTATACCGGGGAATACCTAAACATAATCTCTACACCTCTAGGGGCCTACAACACAGTATTCCAAGCAGAGTGCATGGGCATCACTCTAGCGGCCTCAGCGGCCTTAGCGATGTTACGGAATACCCTATTCGCATACTCTCGGACAACATGGCGGTTCTACATCTACAAGCCCTTAATAGCTACACCGTCAATTCCGGGTTTATATAAGAGTGCCACCAACAACTAAATCAGGTAGGCAATCATGATAAAATAACCATTCAGTGGATCAAAGGACACAGCGGCTCTAGGGGTAACGATGCTGCTAACGAACTAGCTAGAAGAGGGTCGCGCATGGGCGTGGTAGGACCCGAGCCTATAGCGCCACTCCCCTTCAGCTATCTACGCAGTATGGTAAGACAACGCACCAATGATCGACACAAAAACCTCTGGTCATGTATTGGTGAGTGCAGGCAGACAAAGGAAATTCTCCCTGCCATTAACGGACGCACAACCAGCCAACTGCTCCGACTGACGAAGCAACAACTTCGAACTCCTTCTCCTCTTGCTCCTTCAATAAACATCTTTTCGTTATAGGAATTACAGACTCCTCTGTGCAGAGCATGCATGGAGGAGGAAGAAACGGCAGCCCACGTGCTACTGAACTGCCCTGAGGTCGCCACATACAGGGTCAAGTACTTCGGAAACCCAGGTACCCTCCGGGAAATAGCCAGCAACGTAACCGACTGCTGGCATTTCTCGAAGAACTGGGGTGGGTGGAATAAACTGACATTATTCCCACCCCGACGCAAAAAATGCGCTTAAGCGTGTATTTGCGGAAACCAGCCCGTTTATACCTATACCTATGGTGTATACTGGGATCCGCTAGTGAAAATGGACAATATTGAAAAGATTTCAATGTTGAATTAACATACGTTTCATGTTAACAAAGACTTCGATTTATTTAGAAGAATAATGTACTTATTAGCATCAAACTGTTAACGTTGAATTTGTTTTACGTCGAAAAATGTATTGCATTGTTCAGGTCTTGGGAGCGATAGCATGATGTAATATATTGTATATTTTTTATATGACCCGTAAGATACGCTACAGTAAAAACAGGAATATTCACATCTACAAATATCCAAACCTGGAACAACTATCTGTAGGTTATTCAAATATTTTTTCTGCAGAAATCTAATCCCGCAAGCAACATTAGCGCAGCAGTCGATCGCTCACAACACTGCGACAACCTTGCCGTCAACTGGTTCTTATATATGTGAAGTGGTTACGGTTCAAGGGGACAGACAACATTTATAAAATATGTTGATTCGATTTCTGTTTCGAAAGTAAATACAGAACGCAAGCCAACATTCGTTTTTTTTTATTATTGTAAAAATTAGAATTGCACAAAATTCACGTCTCCGCTCTGTTGCAGCAGAGTGGAGATTATTTTCATACATTTCAACTACGATATGTAAGCAGAGCTGTATAGAGGCGCGAGGTTGCGGTACGAGGAAGCGAACCCAAGGAGCCGACGCGGGTGCCGCTGCCGTGTGGCCCAGCTACGCTTTGAACGCCTTCTCCATCTCGCACCCCTTCACGTCTCGGCCGCTGTGGACAGGACCACTGCGTTACGCAATAGTTTCGCCTCGCTCTGGTGGACAGGCCGCCTCAGTACAAACTGAGGCTCCCTATCCACCGTCCACCTGGGTCACAGAATATATGGCAAATACCTGTAAATGTTACCAACGGAAACTATGCCATGGGCACTTAGGTGCTTCATTACTATGGGCAAACAGATTTGCGTGTACAGTAAATAACCATAATACAACGAAGCAGAAACCAACGCACTAAAACTGTACATCTATTTATTTTTAGGTATTAAAAAAGGAGCTACTATTTATTCTACATAACATCACGCCTATATTGCCCGTAGGGTTAGGCAGAGGTGTATTTAATGTGGTTCACTCACATTTAGCTAATGTATTAATGGGCTCGCCTATCGCCATCCACCAGTCACAATTCCGAACTCCAGCTGCTACTCAGAATCTTATAACCGAAAAACACAATAACCCTGCCTAGCCTAGAGATCGAACCCAAGACCTCACAATCATTAGCTGCGGTTGCGAAAACTAGACCAATGAGGCAAGTCTAAAAAGTGGATGTCTGTATCTTTTTTTTTAATATAGTATTTATCCACTTGCAGTTTACAAGTGAATTTATTTATTTAAATGCAACTTTTGCATAATATAAAAGTTCAGTATTCTTTATTGTGTAGCTATATAGGGCATGCACAAAGACAAGCATGTTACATCCATTATTATGTTGTGACTCTGATCAGCCTTCAAATAATCATATAAATTAAATAAAACTTCTTTACTATAATTATTCTATTATTTTTCAGGCAATATTCAGTTTGTGCAAGATTTAGACTCCAAGTAGCAACAAAGAAAGGCAAAAATTAAATAAAAATATACAACATTAAAGAAATAAAAGGTACCTTTGATGCAACTAAAAACAATATTTACACAATTTTTGTCTAATTCCATCACTGGAATGTTAAATAATTTTAAAAAATAAACCTAAAGATAAACAGTTATAAAATATAAAAGTACTTTATGTACATTTTAAATCTCACAATATGTACCTACACTACCTATGCAATTTTGTTCAGTATGTAGTACTAAATAATACATTCATTTACCTTATTAACACTTAACTTCACCTGAGATACAAGACTAACATCATTGAACATTCATTATCAGATTATCAGTCTCCATATCTTAATTAAGTACCTAAAGTAGCTAAAATTTGGCAATGGACTTTAATCCTGTGTTTTGATATCATTCTTGTTAACATTTTGATTCATTTGATCATTCTCATACTCCACAAAGTCATCAAAGAGACTGGGCCAAGCCTCTGTGTCATCATAACTGCTGAGATCATCCCCAATGAATTCACAAAAATTTAAAAACATGTACCAAGTGTCTTTTGGAATGCCTCTAATGTGTGGATTCTTTTCTAAATACAACAACCACCTGTCTAAAATAGGAGGTTCATTGTTAGTGAAGACTAGTCGCCACAATAGAATTGCAATATCTGTTGGCAGTATTCTCTGGCCAGTGCTCACATCTAAACCAAATTTAAACGTAAATCTGTACAAATCCTTAAAGTGTTCTGTATCCCTTTTGAGTTCACTTGTTATCTCATTCAATTTGTGTTGTATACCTTTTATTGAATCTGTTTTCATATTCTTCAAGCCCTGTATAAATTCTGATTTAGTAAACCTACACATTTGACTAGCATTCAATTTCCAAGCCAATACCAAAACTTTAAAGTCATCTGGGTTTAACTGTAGATCATTGCAAAGGTTTTCTATGCCTTCAGCCAAAATTGTATCTTCTAATGAGTCTTTATATTGATCAAAAAGCTGATTGATTTTAGATTCAGATACACGGGAGTCATTTGAACCTAAAGAGGACATAGTCCTAGGTATTGATGGCAACTTCTGGTAGAATGGTTTAGGTATCCTGTCTGAAACTAAATTTGATTTCTGTGTATTGAGTAGCTCTACCGGGCTCTGCTCTCCAGACAATGTGCTTGAAATTTGCGAAGTACTTAAGTTTCTAGAATTGTTAATTATATTTTGATTGTCATGAAGAAGTGGTTCTTGCTGTGGATAAACAGAAACTGTGACAGCAATTTCTGTCATCTCTGAAATAAAATAAGAAATATATAAGCCTACCTAGTAAAACGTTATTTGAAATCAAAATATGCACATACCAAGTATCAACAACAACAACATTTTGTTCTGCCACTTACCATCTTTCTTTCTGTGTGGAGAAGTGGTAATGTCGGCATTAGCTTGATTTTTGAAACAACTGAGACAATGGCCCATTGGACAAATTCTGCTCAAATTTCTTCAAACTCATAAAACTCTTATTATGCACACAAACAGACTTTACCAATTTTTCATCATAAATGCAATAAAACATAATGATAAAAAACAGTCTGTTGATAAGTCTTCTTGAGATTTTTCGGTGAACACCTGAAATAAACATTTAATAATTAAATGGAATCCAAAATAAACACATGACATGATGATAAAATCTGCCCATTGATTTGCTTACCAGAAATTCATATCATTTACTTTATTTAACAACTTTTAATGAGACACAAATTAAATGACTTGTCAATCGAGGGCTAAGCTTCGCATGTCAGTGTGTTAATTGGATTTTCCAGAGTACAGAATACGAATAGTATGAATTAAATTAATTTTCCCGTTTGAAGCAGATACATTTTCTATTCACAATCTTCTTCACTGACAATTTGACATTTCATTTAGTAAAGTATTATGTAGGGACGTATATATAAATTCTTAGTCGATTATAATAAGGCCTTATTATAATCGACTAAAACTTTATATATATGACGTCCCTACAATTGAATTAAGGAATGCCCAAAAAAGCCAGAAAACTAGTGTCTAACTTTATGTACCTGGGCCATGTGATAATGGAGTATCTCTCGGATGATACAGATATGGAAAGGGAGCGTAGGACGTTGGCCGTTCGGTGCATTATGATAGCCCGCAAGTTTGCACGATGTACAGCTGTGTGAAAATCACTCTGTTCAAATCCAACTGCCAATTTTTTGTGAGTACGCAAATATACGCAGCGGACCTACAACGCTCTACTTATACAATATATTAATGCATATAAAGTAATGTTGGGCCACCCCGGAAATTTCACCAATGGACGAAGTGATACATGAAGAAAGTTTAGGTATATAATTCATTAATTTTTTGTGTAAATTGGCTGAAATATGACGGTGATTGTTGAAGATGTCGAAAAAACATACCGACTCCCAGTCGGTATGTTTTTTCTGTCGGTATGCTTTACTGGCGTCATAGATTAACTACCTATAGATAAGTAGTCACCGTGGCCACTATAGTCTCTCTCGCTCGGACAATAGGTGTTGCTTATCCGAATTCAGCCAGTTGCCTTGTGGCCGAAATTCAACCATCGAAATAGTAAAACAACTGGAACAATATATCTCTTGTAAAATCGTGGTCATAACTAAACATCAATTTAAAAAGAAAAAAGCGTGAAGAGTACGTCATCAGAAGCAGATCCTCAGATAAAAAAAAACATAGATGTAGCATAATAAGTTGAACAATTTATTCATACTCAACACCCTTCGTTCTAATTTCAGTTTGTGTAACAGAAAGAGATAGCAAAAGCCGTTTATGCACGTCTTGAAGCAGTGCGCGCCACCGGCCGAGGGCAGCCATATTTGTTTGGTCATCAGCTGGTTACCAAGGCGTCGTTACGAATAATCAGACTTTTTAGTGGTTTTCTTCTAGATTTTTAAGTTTTGCTCGCTGTGGACGTCTTATAAATTAGATAAGGCGTGTATTGTTCCCGGTTGTTCTAGCCGAGCGGCTATAGTGACTGAAAATAATGCTAAATTATCTTTTCATAGGTAAGTCGAATTCATGTTTATTCATCTTTACAAAGCAAACTCTTAATCTTGCTTTTTGTTTTCACTTAAAATGAAAGTAATACATGTGTTCAGTGCGTACACAGTTTCATTGTGATTCTAGCTTAAAAAGTTTCAGTCAAACTTTTTTTTTCACCAACTTTATTGTGTTGTGAATCAAAATCAGAATATTTATCGATAATTGTAATATTTTGTTAGATAAAATACACTTAATTTCCAGGTTTACCAAATAGGATTTTTTTTTAATAGTCTCATATTATCTCTCTACTCTACCTACTCTCATATTATCAGAGTCTGTAATATGAAAAACTAGTTTTTAATAAAACTATGTGTTTTATTTAAACCTGATATAAAAAAACAATTTCCATATAGAAAGACCAGATAGAACCACTAGACCAATGAGCCAGTAAAGACATACATGTATTAGAAAAACATTACCCTCCTGGGGCAGTCTGGGTAAAAGTATGTATAATTTATGGTATCTTTTCTGTACGGAACCGTACATTACGCAAACGATTTACGCGCGTGCATTCTGCATACGCAGCTTTATAATGTTGCAAATAAATATGTAAAACGTATGATATTAAAGTCAGTGTTAATCTATCATTCAAATCGGTCGGTTTTATTTTATCATCCTAATAAGATCGCCCCCTTGATCTTATCTATCACTAAAGGTGTAGGGATCCCCTACATTTTTTTTTTTGGTCCTTCGAGCCGGATCTGATCCAGATCTATACCAGCGGGTCCTTATCGCGATACTTTGCACCAACGCGTGTGTATGTAAAGTGGCGTGGACTTTGAGGTACCGCAATCATCAAATCAAGTGTGGACTCAGTTAAGCCGATTGCAGTGATCTACACTTATCATCGACTGGAGCTAGAGCTTGAGTCATTAACACTGTGGTGGTCGTTCAGCCGCAGCGTAAGATCATCATCGGGTTCAGCGTACGCTATCAGCTTCGTTGGAATCACCAGCAGGTGCTCTAGCAGTCACCGTTGTTACGTCATCGCCTGGATCATCATTTATCAAGTAAGACTGTTCCTTTAACTTTCGTCATGGAATCTATTATTGCCCGTCAATCTGACATCATCTCCAATATCACCACCGTAAGGATTAACTTCAATAAAGACTCCGATTCTCGCAAAAACGCCGAATACATTAAGAAACGGTTAGAAACCTTAGACAACCTCTGGGGAGAGTTCGAGCAAAATCATCAAAATATTTCTGAGCATAAGAGTGAGGCCGCTGAGTATTTCCTTGACAACACCTATCAAAAGGGCAAGGAACATTATCAATCTATACGTAATATTTTATCATCTTACGGTAAAACATCAAAATCGACTCAACCAGACTGCCAAACAGATTGCCAAAAAGGGACTTCGCTGAATACATGAATTGCTTAAATAGATAGCTTGAATTCTCATCCGTGCTACAGGCTATTCAATTTAATATTAAATCTGAGGAATCAATTTGTGAAGTCAAAATTGACATAACCTGCACCCTCACGAGCACGAATGAACTGTTCTCACAATTTCATTTTGGTGACATTGACTAAAGTATACTATATCATACTTATATATGCATCATTTCTGAACATTTAATCTTACAATATTTGCTTTACGATTTTTATCGATAGCAACAAAAATCCTTTAAAAATGAACAGTGCTATTGATCAGTATAAATATAGTTAGGACTGTATAGTCAAAATGGAGACATTGCGTTTGTTTCGCATATCCTAAGCCACTCTTTCTGTGATATGTAATTTTTTTGTGTTGCGAAGGAAATAGTGTATATGTCTCCGGCTCTTGCTTAATATAATCTATCTACCTATTTTCCCCTATCTGAGGTTTCGAGTAACACGAACCACCATAGATATAGAATGTAAAAGATGAACAATGACAGCTTGTAGGAGATACCGAAAATTAATATGCATATGTGTTAGTGACTGATATGTCAGATGGAAATAGGGTTGTGTATTTGCATTGTCAATATAGTATAGTATCGATAGATTAAATCTTGCCCTAATGAATAGAGGTATATAAGCTACTAATTAAATCCTCTTATTGTAAATTAATAAACGGATAAAATCATTTTATTTATGAAAATACAATGAGTATTAAAAAATATAATAATAATTTTAAGATGATGTTGTATGCAGCATACAGATAAGTACACAAGCACAAAGATTTAACCTTGTGCTATCCACTAGTCACAGTTTTGTGCACTGATAATGATAAAGTAATGTATGATATTACCATAGCTAGTTCCCTTAGGCCCGATTACTTAATAATCAGATAAAAATCTATCGATTTTTTATCGATATCCGTGAAGTCATTTCTACAGTCAATCCTAGCGTAAACATACATTTTAATATTTACACTAAATATTATTTATTTCTTGTTGTATCTACGAAATATTACCACGTATCGGAAGAAAATCTAATATACTATGGAAAATTTTGTTTTCTCGGCGAATTAATACTAGTACGTACACAAAATATGGTTTCAAAACGTACAATGAAAAAATCATATTTACCTGTGAAACGTGTAATTATTTGGATTATTTCTCTTTGTCACGTTACAATTGGCAAAAGAACATGACATTATGACTGCCTAAATATCACTTATCGCCAATAATTGCACGATTATTTTATAAATTAATAAAATATATTTGACACTAAAGCAAGGGTAACGATAGATACCGATCCTTCAAAAAAATTTTTATCATACTGACATTAACATCTGTCTCTTTCTTTCTCGGGTAGTGTTCATATTAAAATGATATCTCTTTTCCACGCTTTGTTGGTCTTTTAGCGTAAGCGAAATTCTAAGTCTATGCGAACCACTATCATTGTCTCTCTCTGTGATATGTCATTGTTCTGTGTTGCGAAGAAAATAGTGATATGTCTCCGGCTCTTGCTTAATAAGATCCATCTACGTATATTTCTTTATCTGAGATGGAGACATTGCGTTTGTTTCGCATATCCTGAGCCACTATCATTATCTCTTTCTGTGATATGTCATTTTTTGTGTTGCGAAGGAAATAGTGATATGTCTCCGGCTCTTGCTTAATATAATCTATCAACATATTTTCCTTTATCTGAGGGTTTCGGTTCTTGTAAACCACAGATAAAAAAACTCAAATTTATTTTTGAAAAATAAAATACTAAATATTTATTTTAGTGCACAAAAAATATTGTATAATTATTGCTAACCTATATGTTACTATATCTCACATATTTTATCGTTATAACTATCAAATAGCCAGCAACACACAACGCTAATAGGCATAGATTAACTAAAAAAATGCTAATAGGCATAGACTTAGAATTATTAATATGTAATATTTATGTTTAATAGCATTATCGCATTGGGTGTAAACCTGTTAGGATTGAATAAATAAATAAATAGATTTTGCTTACGCTAAATAGGTATTCTTACGTGATGACAACACCGTCAGCGTCAGTTGTCAACGTAACCTATGAACCGTTGCAACTTTGAATTTGGTTGAAATAAAAATAAAACTGAGAATAAAACTACTAAACATTGACAACTTTACTTGGATGTTAGACGTTTTTTGTGATTATTTGTATCGTTGCCATAATGAGTATAATTGAAGAACACTGGGATATTCAATTTAACCTAAACACTATTGAAGAAAATAGTTACGTCGAGTTTGAAGCTAAAGTGAAATGTTTACATGAACATATCCTAAATCTACTAGACAATGGTTTCAAAGTTCAGAAGTATAATTATAACAGAGATGTAGCTCGCAATCATGATGATGATCTTAAAGCTTTAATGGAAAGAAACAAGCAGCTACGACATGATATTGATAACAGACTAGAAGAACTTTCACAACAGAAGATTCAGTATGAAAACTACAAAAAAGGTACTGTTCTCTTATATCGAGCTTTCCGTTTATAACACTAAGCTCTATACTATGTATCATGCTGTTCTAGTTTTATCTTCTTCCTGTAGATTAGGCACCTGTGATTAGGGTCACCAGATGACAAGAATTTTCCTGACATGCCCGGAATTTTAGCTCTCTGTCAGGGAAAATTTGAAATTGTCAGGAATTTTTAAATAGAAATATAAGAAATAAAAATATTTATTGAGCATTTTAATCACAAAAAATAATAATTAAAGAATCAAATCTCAACTATTAAATAGTTTCAATAGTTTCATCAAATATTTAATAGTTTCATCTGATCCAGCTCTTACTTTTTATTGCTGGATATGGTTTTCAACAACTGCTGGTCTTTAATAACAATTTTATGGAACTCTTCACAAGATGTGTTCTTCAGATTGAACTGTGTCAACAGTAGAGCCTTAACAGAAGCTATGGCTAGTCTATTTCTCTCCTTTGTCCGTTGCACACCCATTAATGAGAACAGTCGCTCAACATTCACATTTTGTGCTTGAAATGTGAACACAAAACAGCAAATTTTGTTCAGTTCAGCCAGTCTGTCACGGCTTATGGATTTTAAAATAAATTCCCATTATTTAACAGGCACCATTTCAAAAAAGTCATTGCTTTATTGCCTTGCAAAAGAATTTAATGCCGTAATTTCATCAAAAAGTTTATCATCATTTAAATACACCCCATGTCCGTTCAAAAACTGCAGAGGAGAAACATATTTCTCATAATGAACATCAACACCTTTCAGGATCTATATATCTAAATAGTCAAGGCAAGTATTGTAGGCTCCAGCTGGGTACCAACCAACAAAATGTCAGGAAATTTATAACAATTCAGGGATTTCGATGCAAAAAATACGCTTAAGCGTGTATTTGCGGAAACCAGCCCGTTTATACCTACCTATATATAAGTAAGGGATTTTGCCAGAAAATCTCATTTTCAGATCTGGTTACCCTACTTGTCATGATTCATAAAGAGAAAAAGTATGCTACCTACAATCATTATATTATAACTTTTATTTCAGATCAAAAACTATTGTCTCAAGAAATTAAGGAAACTCATGAGGCATTTCTAATGGCAAAGAAATATTATAAGAAGTTTTTGAAAATGTACTACACCATTGAATCAAAAAGTGGAGGGAAACAAACAATTTATGTTCAGTTTTTTACAGAGGCAAAAAAAGAATCTGAAAATTATTCTGTTCGCCTGTTGAGAGACACAAAAACAGGGTGTTATCAATGTAAGTATAATAGGCACAATAATGGTCAACTGCATCATAAACTTGACATACATATAATAAAAAAAAAAAACTCTATAACTTCTACCACTCCCACCCCTAAAATGAATTACAGATAAAGTAAATTCATAGTATTCCTACCATGTATATGTCACCACATTGTTGACGGCACGTTTGGTGCAGTGGTTGAGAGATCGACTGCTGCACTACGTGTCGCGGGTTTGATTTCCGCACGTAACAAATATTTGTATGGTCTACTACAGATAATTGTTTCGGGTCTGGGTCTTTGTGAATACACATTGTGCTTCAGAAAGCAAGAAAAGCTGTTGGTCCTGTGCCTGATCTCTCTCCGGTCGTGTCGGATTGCTGTCCCATCGGACTATGGGAGTGAAAGAATAGGGAGAGCAACGGTGTTTGCTCACACACTTGTGCTCGATAATATCTTCTGCTTAGTTGGCTACTCTCCAATGAGATTGGCCACTGTGGTTGAAATCCAGTCAGGAGGACCTTATGTCACCACATATGTATAATAGCTGTTGTTGTTTAGATCATACATTTAATATGTACTTATGTAGTTTAGTTAGAAAATGTATTGTGTCTGTGCACCAGATTTTCAAAAACTGTTAATTATATAATTTAAGAAAATGATAGAACCACTAATTTAATCTATACTAATACTAAGCAGTAAGGTTTGTTTGTAAGTTTGAGATTATGTCATTTTAACCATTTATATTGACGCGAATATTAAAAATTTCATTTAAAAAAAAACATATCAGACAGGATTGGTATATCCGGAAATGGATATTCACATTACTACCCGCCCCGGCTTCGCATCAGTGCAGTTTAATAATGAAGAAAATGATAATTTATTGACATTTTTATACAAAAATATCATTCAAATTTACGACGTTTCTGGAGGATTTTCCAAAAATAAAGAAATTCATATAAACCTTGTCCTGACGATTACGAACACAACAAAAAAGAAACAGTCAAATTTATTGAGCCGTTCTCAAGTGATAATCTTTCATACATGCGGCAATTGATTTTTAGATAAACATATATGGCAAAATTTTACGTGTGTTGCATCCTGACACCTAGCCCAGCTACAATAGATTTTTATAAGGATATAATTTTGAAAAGACAAAGACATAGCAGTTTGTTTGATTGATCTTCAAACCTGCTTTCCTAGGAGTTGTATAAGATTAGTGATTACTGAATTATGTGTCTGGTAACATACATAAAAAGGGCTAAATGTCTTTTGACCGATTGTGTATTTATTTGTTTCTTGATTTTAGTTAAATTATTTATTTTTATTATTTCAGTATTAAATGTCACCCCAAAACTTCATATATTTAAGGAGTTGCAACAAAGACTACAAGAAACAAATGATGTGCCTGGTGCACTTTGTTGCATAAGACAAGCATTTATGGATATCAAAATGCATAAGAAATGATGATGATGATTTCATTATATAACACTGTCCGTGCCAGTGGCCTTACTTATATTACAGTAAGGCAAAGGTAATAATAATCTAGTCAACAGCCAATATGCAACTGAGTGGCTATTAGTATTTTTATCTTAATTAATGTGTACTTAATATCAATCCATAATTAAAACGTGATAAGAAACAACGTGGTTGTCAAACATCAACAGACTCATTTTGTTATGTTTGTGGCTCGTGTACACCCAAATCGCAGGCCAGACAAATTCGATTTACTATATCGAACGCGTTCGGCGCTCCGATTGGTCCGTTTCGTGCCCTCCACCAATCGGAGCGCCGAACGCGTTCGATGTAGTAAATCGAGTTGGTCGAAAGAAACTTACACTAGGGCCTCTGAACACAAATGAAAGTAATTTCCTATAGTGAATGAAGATCGCAAATGGGAACCCCATATTTGCAAAAAAAATCTACAAAACATTCAATAGTTACATGTACCTATCATTACATCAAAAATAAACTAATTAATGGAATCGGCGTTACTTTGCGGAAATCCATGATATACAAGAAACACAATTAGAATATTTAGTTCTAATTCCGCTAAACTAGTTCAGGCTTGGGTGCATGCACAACACCGCCCTCTCGCAAATATATTATGCCAGTGGTTCCCAAAGTTGACTGGACCGCGACTCACCTAGCAAAGTTCCAAATTCAGGACTCGCCTCTTGGTTTTCGTAAAGAAAAAAGGGGCATATAACTATATGAATGAAAAACTGTTCAAACAAGAAAAAAAGAACATTCGGTTCCGATCCAAAGTTTTAATATTTAAATACAAGGAGTGCTATTTTTTAATGAAAAGGATGCATTTGTTTCCTACTTTTTATTATTTTTCAAGGGCCACCCAATATTCGCTCGCGACCTACTAGTGAGTCGCGACCCATACTTTGGGAACCATTGTATTATGCACATGCAGAAGGTGGGATAGATATAATGTAACAAGCAACCCAAACCAATCGTCGACACCTGTTTCGCCCCTCCACGGGGCATCCTCGGGAGATGTTGACTCGTCGACATGCCGCCCGCTTGGACGCGAATTCGCGTTTAAGCGGTATATTAGCCAATAGGGAAGTTTACATACATTTTTAAAAAACTTAATTTTGCTGTGACTCTAAATCTACACGTGATGGATTTTTTTTACTTTCTAACTAAAACTTAGGATCCTTATGAGATAACAATGCACCTATAGCCATGTCAGTTGCTATTTTCACTTTTATTTTGTAGTGTTATTATTACCTTTGCTTTACTGTACAGATGGAAAAAATGAATAAGACATGGAGTGAATACACCTTATTGGAGATATTAAATTTTATTCAAATATCATTTTTATTTTTTTAATAAACGGTCTAGCGGAATAAGCATTGCGAAGTGGCCCCCTAATGCGAACCTAAACTGTAACTTTTGGTGCGTTATCTTTTCGAAATATGAACAACATATATGCTAATTAGGGCTCAATATTTTAACGTTCCCGTTAAAATATTGAGCCGTCCGTTTCCCTGACCTAGGAAGCGAAATAAAAATTTTACAAACAAAAAAAATACTTGTTTTTATGAGCACCTATTGTTACGGCCAATAATAAGGATAAAATCTCTGTAATAAACATTTAGGCAGAGAGCCAAAGTCCGAACCAGGAATCTAACCCAAAACCTGTAATCTAGATTAGCAGTCGCACTTGCAACCACTACACCAATGAGATAGTCACTAATATTAATCAATATCGTTATTATGATCTAGCGATTATATATTTTTATAAATAAACTTATTAAGTTGTACCAAAGTATAGTTCCATAAATGAATACAGTCACATAAAATATATTTTTTATTAACCATATAAAATACATTAAATATAAAATTAATTTGTAACAAAAATAAATACAATTCCATGTTTGAGGTATTACACAGGCATCACATCCGCTCACATTTGATGCGACACCGTAATTTTCAATATTGGTACATTTTTGTGCAGCTTGAGACAACAATAACAATAAGCATTTAAATGCAGTGTTGTCAAAATGTAGAATTATCTGGCCCCCTCGAATTAAAATACTAGTATTACATGTTATATCTAAACATGTATGCAAAAGCACACATAAACATGCTGTTATGATTAATTCCAACTACCTACATTAAACCTCTAGTAATTCTTTGTTCACTTATTTTTCTATATTTAGTAGTTAAAAATATGGAAAATATTATGAATGAGAGATTTTATTGCCATTAGGTTTCAACAAGTCAAATAATTATGTGTAACAATAATGGTGAATTACAATATTGGAAAATTATGACATGCATTCGTCTTGTGATATAGAATGTCTGACCGAAAATACAAACAGTTAAAATATAAGGTACTATACTAGTAATAAAATTATCAATTAAATACGTCTAAATAGATATGTTAATTTGTGAAGACTTCAATCAGAATTTACTTTCTTGGTAAAGTTTCCAAAATGTTTACCCTTTGTACATTTCATTCAGATGTTACATTTATTTAACAACAAATTGCAACACTTTAACAAGGAAATGCCTACAACTATTATTCGATTGTCAACAGCACTAACCAGCCAAAAATAATTTAAGTTACAATTATAAATAAATCTGAAAAAAAAAAAATGCTTTTTCTAAACGCCCACTTAAACCTGATTTGTAAAAATATTGCCCTGGGGCTTAATCTCCATCCCGGTCTCATATTTATTTCTTAGTAGTATTTCTACAAAATTTCAAAGTTAATTGCCGTTAGTCGGACAATATCTTATATAACTATGAGATTTCGTATTTGCATTCAACGTGATTACGGGCAGGTATAATATAGCGTCACGCGTGTTTTCCCCGAAGAGTTAAGCAGAGGTCTACTGTTGTTCACTCCTATTTTGCCAATGATAGACTATTATAGTTTCAAAGTACAGACATTTTTGCATCGGTGTAAAGTAACAACAAATATGAACTACCAGCCGAAAATGTCTGTTCTTGGCTTATATCCGGCTTTATTCTGTTGCCCGCAATCGCTTACGCTCAGCATCGCTGATCGTTCAAAAGACATGCCCGCAGAAATTTCCGCCAAGAAATAGAAGTTTAATTAACAGTATATAAAATGTCTGAAAAATAGTTAACAAAATACTCAAATAAATCCTATATCTCTGTTTTAACTTAAAAGCAGCCCTAACGTTCGGGTGAGTTTCGTCATAAAAGTAAATTGCGCAGTTTTAAATACATACTGATTTAATCTTTATCAGCACTTTAATACTGTGTGAAAAAAATTAATAACAAAATGTCAAATCTGAACTTTATCAACGTCATTTTACCCTAGTAACATTAGCAACCATATTTCATGTTGGCTATCAACCAAACTGAGATTTTTAATGTAAATTTAAAAAATAGACGCCAGCCCCGGTTACTTAAATTTAACTTAGAATAATTAACATTTATGTATAAAATTTTTGAACTTAAAACGAGAGTATTATATCTTTTTTTTTATATAAGATCGCCAAACTATGAATTACTTCAAATGTGTGAATCGTACGCTACAAAGAAAAAGCAAAATTAAAAGTATTTTAAAGTTGTTTTTATTTTTTCGTGTCACGTATGTAATTTTACTGTTGTGATATTTAGAACACTAAAGTTGCGGTACACTATTCTCCGTGTATTAAAAAAAAAACATGGGCTAGCTCTTAAATGATATATGATACCTTATGATATTTTTAGTCTTCCATTCAATTCCTCTGATGTATCATTGACAGGTACAGCTTCCTTACCGGTTTGTGTTTTTTTTTGCGTTACATCAGAAATACGTAGTGTTTTAGTTGTTCCTTTAGATTTCTCCGGTATTAGCAAAGCACCCAATGCGATAAAATGAAGAGAGTAGTAAAATTTTCTGAAAAATAAATTATCATCTTGTACGAAATGGAAACTAACAATAACTTATCTTGAAGTTATTATGTTATTTTCTACTTTGGACGTGGGACTTTGACACACCAATTATCGCACCGATATTATTAAAAGTTGAGGCCATAATTATATTAGGGGCCATCCACAAATTACATAACACGTTAAGAGGGGGGGAGGAGGTCGACGAAGTGTGACATTGTGTGACAAGGGGTGGGAGGGTTCATAAGTTTCGTGACATCACATTTCAAAATCTAACATATCTAAGTATTAAAACGTGAAATTTGAACTATTAACGAAAAACTTAAAAATATTTCCAACTCTATCTGTGTGAATATAAGATTTAAATTGTTATGTTGGCGACTTCCTCGAGAGCCTCGACGTGGTTTCAATCAAATAAATGGAAATAAAACTAATTTCGGAACTGCTGTTTTAATTTAATAATTTTTGGATATAAAATTGCAAAATATGTGACGTCACACTAGGGAGGGGGGAGTCTCACAAATGTGACCAGCTGTGACAAGGACGGGGGAGGGGTCAAAAAAGCATGAAATTCGTGTGACGTAATTTATGGATGGCCCCTTATGCGGCTGATACAAGGTCAAGGGCTTGGTGCAAATACTAGAAACTAATAATGTTAAATTTCTCCAGGCCTACCCACCGGTGGACCCTAGCTTGGACTCTTTGTTCCAGGTGGTAAACCTTTTTGTTACACTCTGCTCGAATTTGATTGTTGAGAATACTTGTTATAAGACTTCATTAATTGAAAAAATGTTAGAGCCGGATTTGAACTCAATACCCGTCGACCTCGTCCCTTACATTTACCGTTAGGCTACGTGGCTTAGAGTTGAAAATCTATCGATTAGTTCCATTGTGACAGACAGCGTCGTTTTATTATAAAAAAATCATAAATATTGCACGAATATCGTACACCAAAATATGTTGAGCTCACGTTTAGGGTTCGACACCTAAATGTTGGGTCATATTCTACAGGTAGAAGCGTGATGATACTCGGTGTCGTTTATGCGAGCTGAGCAGTGTATGATCAAATTGATTACGCTACGATATAGTCTCATCAGAATCGGTCCATTGATGACACGGTTGGCGCAGTGGCTAACTTTCAGCTTAGCTTTTTGCGCTAGGTGTCGCAGGTTCGATTCCCGCATGGAACAAATATTTGTATGATCTGCACACAGTAGTTTCAGGTCTTGTTGTATGTGCATGTCACATGTTTGTTTGTAAACTGTACCCACGACACAGGAGAAATACTAGTGCGGGGCAACGTTGAAAAAAGAAAGTTACGACACTTCAAGAAGACGGACAAATTAATAATGATCAATTAAAGACTGAATCTGTGTCGAAGATCAGTATCCTCTTTGAGTGGCTAATGGTGATAAACGAGACCCGATTCTAGCTGATTCGTTAAGTGCACAAGTAGTTACGACGTCTTAGTAATTAGATACAAAGGGGCACTTTCAAAATTTAAGAAATTGCTTTCTTTGTGGTCGCTGCATTCAACTTTTAACTACGTATATTACACACATAACATTACGCGTTTTCTAGGGAAAAACGATACAAAACGCTGCTACGATCCTTACATGCACCTACATTCATACATGTTTTCATACAGACATGCTAGAGGTATCACCTATGAAGTCAGACCCGTTCTGGGATTTTCACGTAGGCACATGAGGCCTAATCGCTTCTCATTTATCCTATCTACATGTACAAACCAAGCATACCTACTAATATGTTGACATAGAGAGTACTTAACAGAATATAATATATTTTTCAAGCCACAGAGAGGCATAAAAGCAGACGGCTCACATGATGGTAAGTGGTCACCGCCCCCTGTGGACATCTGCAATACCAGCGGTACCACAGGCGCGTTGCCCACCCTTTTTTAATTAGTTGAAAGATATAAAAAAATGTACAAACCCATAGAAGGCGAGGCTAGGCGCAAGATGAAGTAGAACAAATGGCACAGTGGCGTACGTCATCGCAACACGTGTGGTGATGAAAGTCAGCGAATCGTAGAACAACTTTTTGGGTGCACTGTCCAAGAACATTGGACGCGCCACAAATCTTATCTGTAACATAATGGCAGTAGCATAATAACAACATAAAAATATCAATTACACAGATTGCAAAACTCACAACTCAACAAGATCTGCGTAAAAAATATTTTTATTGCATTTTACTGCACTTGCACTGTGACAAAATAAATTGGATAATTAGCAAGATCGTAATAGATTGCGTGCGTATTTTTAACACAAAATCGTGTATTTGCTATCACATGTTGCATTATGCATTAGAACAAAATTTTAAATGAAATACCTATCTATGACTTAATTTGATTAACTCGGCCTATCGAAGTCAACTGCTAAATATAGATTTAGCTGTATGCGTGCATTAGTTCCGCGCTTTACCTATTCCATTAGAATAGGTAATAAAATTTCTGTTTCAGTTTTAGTGTAGTTTCTAGGAGTATCTTTTGGACAAGGTTAAGAACCTGGGAATATATATCGACAAAACTTTGTCCGGGGTACCTCAAGTCAAGGAAGTCGTAAACTCTTCGCATCAGCGGGGTCTTTACGGAGACTGCGTAACTTTCTGCCTATTTCCACTAAAACTGCGCTAGCACAAACTCTTCTTCATCCGATTCTTGACTACGCCGACACCAGCTATCTTGATCTCAATGAGGGCCAACTTAATAAACTTGAGCGACTCGAAAATGTTTGTATCAGATTCATATTTGGTCTGCGCAAATATAATCATGTTTCAGAGTTTCGCACTAAGCTCAAGTGGCTTCCAATATGCCTTCGTCGGAATACTCATATTCTTCATCTTATATCTTGTTCAATCCTTCTACCCCCTGCTATCTTAAAAACGTTTTGAGTTTCTCCATGATACACATTCGAAATCCCTACGATCATCAGAGAATTTGACGCTAAAAATGCCAATGCATTCCACAAGTTACTTTGGAAAACCCTTCAAGGTACAGGCTGTTCGATTGTGGATTTCATTACCAGTTACGCTGAGACGTGCTAAATCCTTAGCTATTTTTACAAGACTTGTCAAGAAACACTTCCTGTCAATGTAATTTTATCAGGATCAGTTAATATTTACTGTATGTATTATTGTATTTATTTTAGTCATTATATTGTATATATCCAATTTTTATGTATACACACCCATAAATATATGGGTATATATATGTATTGTTTATGTAGTTTATATTTATGTTGCACCGCGAACTACCCTTTCTCTTTTTACCTGCTACTCTGTCCATCCTAAGGTTGTCTGGCAGAAATGCCGAGTGCGATAAGACCGCTCCTTGTACATTTCTATTGGTTTCCATTTTGTATATTTTTTCTGTTTCTGGTGTGCAATAAAGTGTATTGTATTGTATTCTACAAAATATCCCAGCTTAATATGACGATGATGACATTTTAACGTCAGAATGTATAACAACATGTTTCATCTTCATCTTTTTATCATCATTCATCTTTTACTAAATTTATAGTAGGTTTGATTCGAGCTCAATAAAACAATATCACGAACGGCACTGCACAAAGAGCAATAATACCATAAATCATAACAGCCTAGGTATATTTCTATTTATTTTCCTCATAGATTTACTAAAAATCCGACTGTTGTGAGAAAACTTTCATCTCGGTTGGCACAGAGTAAATCCATAGCTACGGCCGGGATT
Source organism: Shargacucullia verbasci (assembly GCA_947562105.1). Lineage (NCBI taxonomy): Eukaryota > Metazoa > Arthropoda > Insecta > Lepidoptera > Noctuidae > Shargacucullia > Shargacucullia verbasci. The sequence goes on along the minus strand of OX387289.1, from coordinate 7,274,128 downwards.
CTATTATTTTGGGTTATTTCAATGTTAACCAAGTTTGAATTTGGGACCCGAACACATTTTTGTCAGAAGCATTCCCAGAAATCCATGACGAGTAATTCCATAATTTTAAATACCCGGTCTATAACTCGTAATATTAATTTCCGCACTCTCTGGCGTCATGTTAGAATGATGACGATGTTATGAGTATATGCACTGTTTAGGTTTTTCAACCAAACTATATCTAGTATCTATCTGAAAAGATCAATCGATAATTCGCGCAAAAAAGAATTAGCTCGCTATTCCAACACACGTCACTAAAGTTCCAGCTCCAACAGCTCGCGAGCCTAACACTGTGGTGACTTTTTTCTTGCTTGTCCGCACCTTCTTACTTTCGGATGACGAGCTTGAGTCAATGTTTGAGTCATAACGTTTCGAATAAGTGATTCTTGATTCCGTTCTCTATCAATGATTGCGCGACTGCCGAACGTGAGGTCATGGGTTAGATTCCCGGGCTGCGCAGTGTTATTGGGTTTTTCTGGGAATTCTTAGTAGTGCCACGGAGTCTAGAACTGTAGATGGCAATATACTCGCCCCCTATTACGTACTACGGACTACGGACTCAATAAGGAATGGCATTGTCCAAATGTGGGCGTACAATAGTACACCTCTGTCTAGTCCTTCGGGAAATAGAGATGTGATGCTATGTTATGTTATTCTCTGCCAATAACTCTGTACAGTACATAGGTAGAGCGTACATTGCAGTGATGGAGAACGCGATGTTTAGCAGTTAACGTGAGTTTAACAATAAAAATTACCTTCCTAGCAGCAATTGTGAAGATTCCTCCGGCGAAGAACGTCAAGTAATAGCCTGGATGGAAGCCATGCCAGACTGCGGACAGGGCGTAGACGCGCGCAGTGCGCCACGCTGCGCCGCCGCGCTCGTACGCCACGTCACGCAGCCACGCGTTGGTGTTCTTGTTCCAACTTGCCACAGCTATGCGGAAGTTTTGGGCGAACTGAAATGGAATAAGGGACGTAGCTTGGAGCACAATTGGAGTAAAGATATGGATTTTGACTTGCTTTCTGATGTTTTATTGCAACAATTGATATTTTGTTATTAATATCGAGTCCTGCAGAGGAATAAACTTAATGAATTTCTTTGGGAGTAAATAGGTAGGTACTTAGTACCTATTCACCTGCCTTGGCGCTAGATACACGATACCTAATATCGTGTAATCTAGCGCTAATATACTTGAGTTAATTATTTGACATTAAAATTACCTCGAAACCAAAGATATCGATGTTAGACATCTTGTCCCATTTAGGTGTGCCGTCGTTGTCGTAACCATTGAACCCCATGCCGCAGTTATTGCAGATGGCTTCTGACAGCAGCCATGCGTGATAATACTTGCAGCGCACTACTAGGGTTGATAGGTAAGCGTACCACAGCAAGTAAAACGCTGACCACGACCGGGATACTTCCGACGCAGGATCAGTTAACTCTGTGATTTTAAAACGTAACATCAACAAAATTAAAAACCATGTATGCAATAATTGTAATAGATGCTGCCCATTCCTATAAATGAGCACTGTTCGAAAGTATCGCTAGTTCGACAATCGGCAGACTGACAGAGGCACATACACACTCACTGTGGCATACACTTCCCTGCAGGATCGAAATGGTTGAATGTGTATGAGTATGAAAGATATTTTATCCACTTTGAATTCGGGTCCAACAAAAAACACAGTTTTGCATTTTATAATACCAATCAATAAAATCTATTTTCACGTATTTTCAACCTTTTTGTAATGTAAGTTATGAGGTCTTGAAGGCTATCCGTCGAAAAGCTTATCTATTGCATTCCTTAGCTGCACTCAAATAGCTTTGCAAATTCGTAACTGGTACGTGCTAGGCACACTCGGCGTGAGGTCTAAGATGTACGAAGATGGTTCGCTTATAGTTATTACTAATACTACTAATTTTTACACTTATATGTATAAATCAGTCAAGCAATTAACAATCAATTACCTTCTAGGACAGTCAATGGATATTTCTTAGCGAGAGTTAAATATAATAGTGCGGCAGCCACTGAGCCACCAACTTTATAGAATACGGCACGTCGTGGCGATGGCTCCTTGGCTCCTTTAGTTTTCTCATTCTGAAAATTAACATTGATTATTCAAAATATTGTAACAGTATCTTAAATAATTAAATTAAATACGATACAATTTTAACACCTAACTGCTTTGTTTTCTAAACACACTAGGATTTTCTTCTGTATGGAAAGTCCATCCATTAAAAGACAGACGCATTCTAATCTCACATAAGTATTTATGAGAGTCACAGATCTCGCATGAAAACACAAAAATAACGGTTACCATTCGATTCTTAGGCGGCCCATCGGCGTGCGAAATATTTTTATTCACATGCCGAGGCCACCCATCGGCGTCTAGATTTGGAACTTAATTCTCGGCCACAAAACAAAAAACCTTTTAAATGATTCATTTTATTATCGATTTTGGTTTTAAAAAAGCTGATTCAAATAATTCTTTCTAAGGTGATGGGTTAACGAAATGTTTTTCTCAAATCTACTTCTACCTTCGTCGGACGATTGACCTGATCTTTATCAATTGACGATTTTGTCGTGTAAAATTGTTAACTGAATTCAAAACCATTACACCGCAAGTAATTCAAATAGCGTGGAGCGCTTTGTCTAAATTAATTAAAAGTACACATAACCAAAAAGCGCTCCACGCTTTTTGAATTAGTCATTGGATAATATATAGGTATTAATTTAATTTAATTATTTTTTTATTTTTAGTGCGTGATAAAAGCGTGTATTTTAGATTTTTTTAAACTATTTTTTTTTTATAATAATTCAGGTGTTGGCTTCCGAAAATCATCATGCTGAACTGATGATGGATGTCATAGTACTCCTCAACGGTAAAGAATTAGGGAATGAAATTTCCGAGTTTGGGATCACTCGATATATTTTGATGAGTCCCGTATATAAAATTTGGTACAGAGGGTCTGATGATGGAGCCAGGAAATAGATAGTGGAAGTTGTCAGTAGCTACTAGTAAACCCCGAGTTTGGGCTCATTTTAAACCGCTAAAAGGCAAGACTATCACTGTATTAGTTACAACAGTCGTCTTAATCTTTCCATTTCTCGTAAGGCGTTTTTATCATGTGGTTGACTAAGTAATTTATTTGGTTTTAAATCACAAAGTGCAATACCGTCTAAGGTTTTCACTCGACAAGTCGGCAACATAAATTTGACCTATGTAAAGTTTTTCAAGAGAAGCGTCCTTATTAGTTCTACCCATCACTCAAAATTATAAAATAATTAAATTTTTTAACAAAAAATAAAAACCTACTTCAAAAAACACAAAAACAAAACTAACTAAAACGCAAAAAATAAATGTTTTATTATACAATGTAGTAGTTGAAGAATATCGAAGTCGGTGCCAAGTAAAACATGCAATGATAAACCGACACGATTTGCGAAGTGCATTTGTCGTGTCTGACGCACAATTCGCAACTCGCACTCGGCATTTTTTACGTGAACTCGTTGTTTCAATGTCGCTATTATAGCAGCAAGATACTTTTATGTTTTACTTGGCACCGACTTCAATATTCTTCAACTACAATATCTACATATAATAAATCTGTAGAGAGGTCAATTCTGTACATGAAATATATTTTCAAAATAACTATCAGGGGGTGATTAGTGATCGATACTGATGCCAAAAATGCAATCAGTAAAATTTTTGTCTGTCTGACTGTCTGTATGTTCCTTATAGAAACAAAAACTACTCGACGGATTTTAACGAAACTTGGTACAATTATTCTTCATACTCCTGGGCAGGTTATAGTATACTTTTCATCACGCTACAATCAATAGGAGCAGAGCAGTGAAGGGAAATGTTGGGAAAACGGGAGAAGTTACTCAATTTTTTAAGCTTCCATCGCGTGTGCAGCCTTAATGGTTAAAGCTACATAGAAATCATATACGAAAGTTAATCTGTCTGTTACATCAAAACCATTGAACCGTGAGGAAGGACATACGTTACTTTTTTACGAAAAACGACTGAAACGCGGACGAAGTCGCGGGCAAAAGCTAGTTGTATAATAACACTTTTTTTTTGCTAGTTTTGTTTTTAAGTTTTTTGAAGTCGGTTTTTAAATGATATTTTCAGAATCTGTAAATAAGGATAGAAAATAATATTGTCGTAACACATAAAAAATCTCCTAAGAACGTTATCTTGTCAGCTAGAGGAAAATGTTCGGTTTAGGTTACCTACCCGTACTGGCACGTATTAAGCCTCCCCTCTGTATATTTTAGGTTACAGACCCTTTGTAATTTATGCTAGAATATTTTTTCGATTATGAACCCCTAACGGGAAAACAAAACAAAATAAACCCAAAATCCTCGCGGACTAATAAATGGTTAAAAGCTAGTGTACTAAATCATAGTTAGAGATGAGCTAGCACGTTAGGTGCGAATGAATAATGAAGTCAATCTTTTTGAATTTTTTTAAATTTTATTTTATAAATGATACTTACATTATAAGAAGCTGATAAAATAAATCTAAGCTGTAGTTTTTCTTTTTTAATAAATAATGTGCGTGTGATGATTTGATAACGTTACAATGTAGTGTGAATATTTCGATGTTAATTTTAATGTTAAATATTAACCTACCCATGGATTTTTGAAGCTAAATGCTGATAATAGTAGGTAAAATTTGATTGCTTAGTGCTAAAATCTTTTTATTTGTAAGTACCGAATTTCATCGCCCAAATAGTCTTCGTAACGTAATCGTTGATTGACACACAAAACGAGTTTGTAAGGACAAAGATGCTAAGTACATATGTCTTTTAAATTAACCGTAAGTAGGTACGTAGGTATATTTGAAAAATCATAATAATTACTTAGGTAATTGACTTTTGTCTTTCAATCCATTCACTAAGGTCATCCAACAATAAATTAAAATTAAAACTCTTATTTTTCACTTGTATCTAGTATTAATATTTATATTCTAAGACTATGCCAAGTAAACTAAATTAATCCCAAAATAAGGTGACATAAAGAAATAAAGGAGCTAGCTTTGGATGGAACAAAATCGAAAATGCTACACCGACAAGTAGGTACCTAGCACTTAAATTTAAGAAGAAAAAGGTCCCCAAAAATTAGTTACAGCAGTACAGTACAAAAAATTAGGCGCGCCGTCAATCTTCATTCGCGGAGACACTAAAAGAGCATCGACGAAAACACCCGAAATATTAACTTTTATCATCAGCCTTATGCGTTGCACTTAAGGCGTGAAATAGCTTTTCGGTTTAGCTGCTCAGGTAAGTATGTCGTTGGGCCATATTGTATGTGTACTACTGTTAATACTTAGTTCTACACTTAGCAGAACATATTGTGAATCAGAACAATTGTACGTAGGTACCCATCGCCGATCACCGCGAAAGTTTTCGCCAGACCGTTCGTTAGTGGTACACGCATGCAAACAAAGATTGTTGCGTATCATCCAACGTAACAGATTTGTTTGAAAGTGTGTACCTACACGTCTAAAGAAATTATGTGTTAACTTACCTCATCGATTCGGGCTCCTTCAATGAATTTAATATAATCAGAATAAAATACAACTGGTCCACACATTAATGTTTGGAAGGCTAAAGTGAATGCAAAGTATTCAAGCGGCGAAGGTATCTTTTCTATTTTAGTCAGTTGAGTATCAGCAGAAGATTGGCTCGTAGTTTTAGAATCTATTTCACGTTCAGTTAAATTATCCTGTAGTGAGTAAGCAAGTGATGTCACTCTTTGAGTTATTACCATTAGTGGACCTAAAAAAATAACAATGGTTGAGTACGAGACATTGATAAATAGTATATTGTACTCTTTAAGAAGATTTTAACATAGGTAGGTACCTGTTATATCCAATGTGTAGTCAGCAGTATGATATATCTGTCTATGCAAATGTAAACATGATAAATATATCATAGAAGCCGCCAAAATAACGCTGAAAGTCATGAACAAGTTATTAGATACGTTATGTTCCTATGGCCAAAGGGCCATATAATATTTTTTACCCGTACCTATACGATGAAAGGGTAGTTTATTACTGAATTTAGTTATAAAAAACTTCACGTGAGAATTTAATCAAAGACAAGATAATCGAATTGTCGTTTTAATCCATTTATGTAGCAGCAACAGATACTTACTTGCCCATTATTTGATGTGGAACACTCTTAAGCAGGGTGTAAGTTAACATAGGGAGCACCGACAAATGGATTGCTTGTCTGAAAACCATATCATCAATAAGTACTAGTCCATACTTCTGACACCTCAACACCCCAAAACAATTATTTTAATACATATTAAAAATACTAATGCAATTATTTCCAGAAAAATTTCTTATAACAATATGATACTATTATCTCCACAAGTGAAAAAATATTAATTATATATTTAATTCAAAATAATTACATTAAATGTAGAATTTACCTTCCAAAACAGAAATAACCCATCGTTAAACCTATAACAAGGCATACAGTATGTCGAAATTCGGGCGAAGCAAATCTCAATGGTTTTCGAAACAGTCTTGCCAGGCATAGTGCAGCTACTTGTGCGATCAAAAAATTTACCTATTGAGGAAAAAAAAATGATACTAATGAATAATGTGCAACATGTGAAAGAAAACAATGTTTACATAAGCAATAAGTAACGTAACTCTTAACTACCTACATGAATAATGGCGATATTAAAATCTATATTGCTTGCTAACTACGTAGGTAACACAAGAAACCGGTGCTAATAATTTATAAGATCTGGGTTTTGTTACCATTTGCATATCAAATCGGACAAACATTTGAACTAATCATTGTCGTCATTATACTCATTACTTATAATCCCTTCCCAAGTACCTATATTAGCGATTGTTTTCAGTCCAAACAGATGTTCTATAACAGCAATTAACACATTCAATCATAGCTATCTAACTACACGATAGGTGTACAACGGAATACTGCTTTCTGAATATTTCAGTATGCTAATAGTCCGGGCTATACCTAAGCCTTATCGCGCTAATACAGTTTTTTTTATCGTAGTGCGTTTACGAACTCAAATATTAACATTCTTCTTCAAAATTTTATGTACTAGTACTTTCTTTTATTTTGTTTCGTTTGTTTTCTGTGTCAATTTCTTGTATTATAAATTAAGCCTGTCCGCTCCCTGAAACGACACTCAGTCCTCTCAGTCCTAACTGCAAGACGCAAGAGTCTCGCAGGCTTAGTCTTGTTCTTGCTCAAATCTTGCACGGTCAGTCTTGGTCTCGGTCTTGTTAAAATTACGCGGTCTTGGTCTTGGTCTTGCAAAAATGCAAGAACAAGACCAAGACAGCAAGACTAAGACCGATTTTGGGCAACACTATTCTGCAGAAAGAATTTCTTACGGGATTCTGCAAAACGTGTATTGACACAAACCTTACTTAGTTTTTGTAGAACAAAATCGTTCGAAACGTTCGCAACAGGGTCGTTTGCCAAAAACGGACCGGAGGCCCTAGTGTAAGTTTCTTTCGACAAATTCAATGTAGTAAATCGAATTTGTCGAAAGAAATTTACACTAGGGCCTCTGGTCGAAATTTCGCCTGATAGTTGAGTAATCATTCCCATAGCACAGTCTATAAACCCTTCAGTCAGTCGACGGACATGTCTAGACAGGGCAATCGTGCGGGGCGTGAGGGGTGAGACGCAGGTGAAGCGAGCCCCAGCTGCATACTTCACCGCACTAAGTAGCTTGGGACACGACTTTGAGGGCTATCGAGTATTTGATATTGTAGATATTTTATTTCAATTTATTATTAATATGGTGCATACGACATGTGCTGTCACTGGACTGACACTAGACAAACATACTTTTATATCCCTACGTATCTGTAATCCTTTGTCTAGTTGGCCAGACGAAATACCCAAGAAAACAACGTAAATTGTGTTTAAGTGATTCTCAAGTTATAAGCGTGCTAACTGACAGATAGGCAGACGTCGCATTTTATAATATGTAATGTTTTTTTTATTTTTATTTATTTATTTAAGGGTTTGCAACAAAGAATATATGCTAAATTCATAAATTAAACATACGGTATCAAATAAAGTGTACTCCTTCAATTATAGGAAACCACAAAAAGCACAAATAAATTAACAACTAAGTTAACAACTTATAATACAATTTGAAAAATAAAATAAATGCAAAGAGTTTACAAAAACAGGCTAACAAAAAATACATAAGCCTTAAAAAAACCATGATGTTAATGATTAGGTATATATGTACTTTTTTCAATTTGTGATAACCCTTTCGCAGTTGCGTAAATGCCTACACAGGCGGCGGCATCGCCCGACATCAAAGGCGTCAGCCTACTGTTGAAATACTTATACTGTGCCCATAGAGAGACTCTTTTAAGTACCACTAAATGTGTTCCCTGTAGAATCTGTCGTGCAGAAAATACAATGTCTTGAGAAAGAGTTATAAGGGATAGGAGAACTTCAACTGTTTCCAAAGCAATTAAGAATTAAAAAAAAAAAAAGTATCATTATCTATTAACATAAATTAAATTCTGGCTGTTGATTTTCACAAGTTCTTGCGAGATGGGACCCCTTGACGAGACTATCATCAAGACGTGAGGCTTAGTACCCATAGAACAAACATTTTAATCCTACATAACGTTAACATAGTGTATTTACGTAGCAATTCAATAATGGTAATATTCGTGTTTGGGGTACTACTACTGTATGAAGATCATGATCATTTCAATCCTGCATAGTATTTTAATAGGATTATATTTTCGTTTTCGGAGTACTGTACCATATCAAGGAACATCTAAGTCCTGCAATTGAAATGCAGTTGTTTTCTGCATGGCTCTTGATAATTGTGACTGTAGTGGCGTCGAGACATGGCTAAAGAATCATCTTTTGTTCCCAACAGAATTGTACAATGGCATCAGAGTATTCACATATGATTCAAAAAACCAATAAAATTAATGATTTCATATTGTTTGTAAGTTTCGCAATAAACATGTTGTTGTCCATGAATCATGTTTAGTGTTTTCAAGGATATTTGATTCACACTTATAAGTAGTAAGATAAAATGATAATTATTTGTATGAACTCCACCCTGCACAGACTGGAATGCATAATTTTATGTATTATTTGATATGCACCTAACTTAAAACTTATCATAGTATAATTATAATTCATTATCATGAATTAAATCTGATCAATTATTCCATACACATTCCCTATAATAACAAGCATAACAAAAAATACTATGTTCTATTAAATTTCATAAGAAAAGCTTTGCTATAATAAATTATTAATGTATTGTAACATATAAAAAAAGAATAAAAAAAGAAATTGGTTGTTTTGTATATAAGTGAATATGTGTTAGATATTTATAAGGCATACCAATAGCATATTATAACTTGCTTGTCCCACTTCCATAGTATTTGCTTGTTTGTAAGAAAGTTGATCCTGATTATTACCATGACTAGAGAGTGTATTAATTATGTTTGATTAAAGGACTTCATAATACAAGAAATTATAGCAAGCATATTTCATCCTTATAAAAGACTTTGCTTAGAGTATATACTGTACATGCTTATTTCAGTCAAATATAAAATGTAGGTAAATACTTTATACTGAGTAGTACAAATTCCTACATTAAACAAAAAAACTTAATAATTTAAGAAAATTTATTAATATTTCTGTTTTAATAAGTTAAACAAACTCTGAATGGATTTATAAAAACAAAACATCCTATCTATAATGCAGAGCATAGGAAATTCAGATTCCTGAAAACAACTCATCCTATATACTGCCCTAATTGTATGTTTTCTATGGCCAAATAATGGGCATCAATATAAAAGAAATACTTACTAGATCTAAAGGAAGACCAATTCTGCTTGATAGGAATAAGAATATTTTACTGCCGTCGTAGTAATCATAATACGTCATTGTCATCTGGGGCTACTGCTGGAAACAATCATGCATTCAAGAATGTGTTATAAAAGCACCACAAATTACATCCACATGTGTATAGTAATTGACCCTTAATTCCTTACCACTGAATAACGAATAGCTTGTTCAGTAATAGAAATTCTATTTCTTGAACCTGAAACACTTTATGGCTTTATTGTTAGCCAGCTAACACAACACCGATGTAACACCTATTCAATAGTCTTCAAAATAACTCCTTTATATGACCACCACTTCGTCGCGTTCAACTCAATATAGTATCAATTCTCGTCGACTTCGCACTACAACGTATATAAAGAGATTGTTAACAATGTATTTTTCATTTTATAAACTTGTGTGTGTCGATTACAAACGTCATATACTGTCATATATTACAATTGATGAATTCAGAAATCAGAATTGACTTGACGCTGTCAGTGCCACTGTAGACACTTGAAACTTAGGTTGACAGTTGGTTTAATGGATTGAGTTTAGAGTTTATAGCATAGAAATCTGGATAAACATAGAAATAATATGTGAACAACTGGAATAATAACTCTCTTTTAAAATCATGGTCATATCTAAACATCAATTTAAAAAGAAAAAAAAAAAGAGTGACGCGTATGGCATTAAGAGCGGATCTCGCTCTTTCTTTTACTTTTTTGGTGTGGCCAAAAATAATAATGTAAGTACCGCACTTTCATCATCAGCCAGAAGACGTCCACTGCTGAACGAAGGCCTCCCCCTTAGACCACCACATCGAACGACATTCCGCCACTTGCATCCATCGGTTGCCCGCGACTTTCACAATGTCGTCGGTCCACCTAGTAGGAGGCCTTCCTACGCTGCGTCTTCCGGTTCGTGGTCGCCACTCGAGAACCTTTCTTCCCCATCGGTTGTTCGTTCTTCGAGCGATGTGGCCTGCCCATTACCACTTCAGCTTGCAAATCCTGAGACCTATGTCGGTGACCTTGGTTCTTTGGCGAATATCCTTTAATACTTTGGCTAATATCGTTTATAATAGGTAGGTATAATAGGTCGTAATAATGAGGCAGCGCATGCGCGCCCGTTAGCGGCATAGGGTGCGGGCAAACCGAAATGCAGGGAAAGAAAAAAATTGTTGACACAATTGTCGCAGTCGCTAAGCGATTGGCGTTCTACCCTTCGTGTCGCGAGTTTTTTTCTCTTAATTTCTTCCAAATTTCCGCACTGGTTAAAATCCTACAGATATTAAGTACTTATTATATTTTGTCCAAATAATATTTAACAGTTCCTACAAGTTGGACACAGTAGAACTTTCATCCGCGCGTGCCATCGGCGCATGACCAAACACGTTACACAGCGGAATCAAAGAATATACTACTTCCTACGTGAGCAGCGGAATGCTCCAGCGCACTCACCCCGCTACCCCCACCGCCCGCCCTAGTCGCCCAGAAGCTAAGGGTCAATGTGCACGCGCACTTGCACCCATCTTGCGCCCGCGTTTGGCTATCGTGTCGCGATATTATTTGAATAAAAACGCATAGTTCCAAAAAAGTCACTTTATACTTACGAGCCCATAGCAGATCAAGGGCTCCTCAACAGAATTTGCTACGGGCCTCGCGCTTGCTTTATCCGGCACTGGTCGGCTATGTTGGCAGAATCGGAAAACTGGAAGACAGTGGTCTCCTTCTGTGAAGTAGTCATGGTCCAGGGGACCACTGAGTGGGATCGGAACAGGGCCAGTCCCGCTCGACGTTGGAGGAGGCGTCGGAGAGCAACCGCCTCGGCGCGCAACACGATGTAACCCTCTGCCTAACACAACTTGGCGTGGTACCTTAGGGGTGGCGACGCCCGAGAAGTCGGCGACACGATGTGGTTCTGTGTCGTTATGCACAGCACCCAGCGAGGGTAACGGGGACACCACTCTGTAGTCTCCCCACGTGCACGAACGACATGCTCTTTACAGTCTTCAAGTTTCAATCCTCAGGGAAGTGCTCTTAATGGCGTGGCACAGTGGCGGGCATCGGTGCGGTCGTCTAAGAGTTCTCGAAGCCCACCTTAAGGTGTTGAGACGAACCACCGTGGTGAGTGTAGCCGGCCGGTAGGAGTCCGGCACACCCCTACGCCCCAGGCGGAGAATGATGCGCGCAAACATATAATATGATTATGAATAATAATAATTATGTACAGAAGCGGCTCTAGCCCTTGTGGCGCCCGTGTGCAACCATCGTGCATCAGCGAAATCTTTAACAATGTCACTGACTTCAATTATGATTTCACGTTCAATACTTATTAACGATAAATTTGTCAATCTACTTTGCGAGAATGTTTATCTAAGATAGTTTTTAATTATTTTTAGTTTAGAAAATGACCTTTCGCTGTGTGCTACAGTGACTGGAAGTGTCAGGTAAATCCTCAGTGCTGTGGACAGATTTGGGAATACTGAAATTAATTTATTCGTAAACAAGTTATTTAAAATATCCAACGGCGTAGTGGAATCTATACATATAAATAAAATTGGAGTGTCTGTTTGTAATATTGAAATAACCGTTTTTTACTACATGCATATGAATATATATACGGTACATACACCAAAATAACATTTTTTACAATTTTTGTCTGTCTGTCTGTCTGTCTGTCTGTCTGTTTGTATAGGCTAATCTCTGAAATGGCTGGACCGATTTTGACGGGACTTTTATTGGCAGGTAGCTGATGTAATAAGGAGTAACTTAGGCTACTTTTATTTTAGAAAAATTGTTTTATTTTAGAAAAAATAGGGTTAAGTTCATTTGGTCTCACTAAAAATACATTGTTAAGTTCCGACATCCACGCGAACAAAGTCGCGGGCACAGCTAGTCATCAATAAACATCGGTAATAATTGGATTTCATTAGAGAGCTCGAACTTTTCCACATCTGAAGGGCCAGCATGGCAAAGTTTATTTACTAAATTAGAACAATGTGCTTTTTTTGTATCCGAGTCCAAATCCTTCCAGTGTTTAAATTTTTGAAGAAATGAAAAAATTACATTATTTTGATTCAAAAGTTCGAACCGTTCGTCGAACTGAGTAATTGCGGTGTCTAATAAATAGTAGTAAAAATTTACTTTAATATGTGTTTTCGCGTCTGTTATCGGTTCATCGACATCCTCCGCCTCATAATTAAAAAACCTTTTACGAGCGCAAGGGCGTGCAGGTGTGGGAAATTCTGTTATTGCCTCGACTTCTTCCGCTACAGTTTTCGCGCTGTTAAGGAGCTCCTCAAAAGCGGACTCATTACGGAATTCAGACAAACTTATTTTTGCATTATCAATAATTTTCACCGCTTCTGACAATACAACGTCTAACTTTTGAAGTGCCTTGATAACTATATTTATCTTGCTTAAAATTTCAAACCAAATAAGCAGAGAGCAGATGAATTTAAACGATTTAATTTTTGCCAGTAATGAATTCGCCATATTTCTTGACTCCGCAAATATATGGTAAACAAGGCATCATACACTTTTCCCAGTTCAAAACGTAGAGCTTTTACTGCTTCAACCCTGCTCTCCCATCGAGTATTTGAGAGTGGTTTTAGACTTAAAGTTGGCACTTCTTTAGCAAGTATTTGCCAACGTGCTATTGAGGCAGAAAAAAAAAAAAATATAAATTTCTTGCACAATTGAAAAGAAATTAACAATTTCTAATGAACTTTTAGCAACGTCATTCACTACTAAATTTAGGCTGTGTGCCGCACAAGGTACATAAAATCCGCGCGGGTTTAAATCTAAAATTTGTTTTTGTAGACTTATATTTTTCCCTTTCATGTTTGCACCATTATCGTAACCTTGACCACGCATATCTTGTATGTCAATTTCGTTTGAGATTAAAAAATCTAACAAAAATTGATTTAAGCCCAGGCCTGTAGTGTCTGTAATAGGAAAAACACCCAGAAAGTGTTCTTTTACTTCAGCCTTGTTGTTGCTTGCATTTAAAGGAACGTACCGTACGACAACCATATTTGTTCTTCGTGTGCAATATCTGGAGTGCAATCTAAAATAATTGAAAAATATATGGATTGTGTCAATTCCAAAACAATAGCTTTTTTTATTCTTTCTCCTAATAATTGTATTATTTCATTCTGAATATTATGGCCAAGATAATGAGTTAGGCGTGACTCAGATTTTTGAATAAGGGCAATGTGTTCCGCAAGCACATTATCAAAATTAGAGGTATCTAAGGAGAGAGGTATATTCAACCAGCTTTAAAAAGTTACCATTATCAGAATCGTAATTTTTTTCAGATCTTCCCCGAAAAGCCAGACATTGCCTAGCTAAAAAATGAATTATGTTAATTATTCGTTCGAGTACTGCAACCCAACGTTTTTTTCCCGTTCAATTTCATTTTGGTGCAAGAAATCCTCCGACTTTTCATTTAAAATAACAGTTTTCAATGTGATTTTTTCTTAAGACATGATAGGTGCCCTAAGCTCTTTTCATGACGTTCTACAGCAATAGACAAATGCTGCCAATCTTTGTAACCTATTTCACCATTGAAAGGAGTGACATCAGCATGAAAAAGTTTACAATAAAAACAATAAACAGAATCAGTTGATTTGGAGTAAATCAGCCAGTTTCTTAAAACGGTTTCATTATTTAACATCTTTTTAGTATAATAAGCATTTGAAAAAGATCTCTTCGAACTATTCAAAGGATATGAACCCAATTTTACCTGTACTGACCCACGCTCCATCAAAAGTATCCTCTGTTTATCTGATAACACCTGTGGCCATAACGCGAGATCATTCATTATATCTTCTCGAAGTATATTCTTCGGAGACGCTTCGGCACAAGGTTCTGCGTCTTCTTCGACTACCAATGACAAAGACAGCAGCCGCAGTGGTGTTGAAGGGACGAGTTCTGCTGTAGAATTATCTTGGTTTTCATATGTCTCTGTCTCCAGGTGTTCGTCCGAAGATGGACCGGGTCGAACAATAAACCTTTCAATAGAACTTGTATTCTTTTTCAGAGATTCTTCCTTCTCCAGCTTTCTTTTTCGGCTCTGTGCACCAGAAAGTTTATTTTTTCCATCGCCATCAGACATCTAAAATAAATAATAAACTAAGTATAGGCACCTAAAAGTATTATCGATGTAAATTAATATAGGCCCAGAAAAATAGTTGCAACTTGAACTAACTATTATTTATTATATGACACATATCAATCAACGTCGCGGTACCTACATTACGCAATCTAACAAAAAATCAAATAAAAAAGTAGTTCGTTGTTCAAAGGTTAGGTACATACAAGTAAGACCTAAATAAATGCCTAAATAAACTAGTAGGTAAAGCACTTTAAGTTACCGTTGCGTTGTTTGTTCCGCACTGCACTAGGATAAATAAATTAAAATCCTACATAGGTATACCTAGGTGTTTAACTTCGATATCACTATCACTCGTTGTTTTTTTTTTTCATGGATTTCGCTAGCAAATAACCAAATCATACCTTTTATATAATTTTTATCAAAAGAAAAGCCGATTTACTTCATATTTACATGTTTACTCAAAGATGATAATTCATTGTATCAAAGCTTATTTCGCACAACTACGGTGTAGCGGTAAAACAAAAATTGCGGCTCGCGTACACAAAGCCTTTGAAAATGACCGCCGAAATGTCCCTGGCAATTTGAATTTAAACTTTATATTATTCTAATACAGCCGAGTTAACAATGATTGTCGCCGTGTTTTCAAACGAATCAAAACAGACGCTGGCACGCGCCTTCGGTAGCGATGCGACACTACGCCAATATAATTTTTAATTATCTGTTTTAAGGCTGATTTCACGTTGAAACAAAAGTTATTGTGTAGAGTAGGTAAAGACACATCTTGTGGTGGCGCGCTTTGCATTGCTACCGCGCGCCCGGCATCGGCCTTAACACGGGCGCAGGGTCTTTGAGAGCGCCGCCGCCGCCGGTGCCATGCCGCGAGCGACGCATCTTTGGAGGTGTCGCATTAGAGGGCGCTCGGCGCCCCCTTAGACCCGGCGCCCGTGTGCGCCGCACACCCTGCACTATAGGTAAAGCCGCCTCTGATTATGTAATAAGTAATCAGAGAGACGGAGTCAAGAAACTCATATTCAAGACAGCAATGGACACGCTATTAGAAAGAGACAGGCTTTTTGATCATCGACGTACACATTCCAGTCAGAAACAAAGTTCCTTGGACAGAGTGCATATTTCCGAATTGCTGACATATGACATGACAATGACAAGTCGTTTTTAGCATTTCATTGTTTACTTTTTTGAAACTCTCATGGGGAACTCTAGAAAGAATTCCACTCCAGTGTATCGTTCAAAGTCGGAAATTCTTGTTTTTTATAAAATTGTTCACCAATAATATTTCAAACATGTCTATAGGCTCTGTTTACGAAACAGCTTACAGGGGAGACTTTAACCAAGTAAAAGTAAAGATTGATGCAGATAATTCTTTGATACATAGACCGGATTTAGTAAGTTCACAGGATATTTGCCGAATACAAGATTTAATTATACATTATTTTTGAATGCTCAATATGCTGCATTATATTTATTGCTTAATATATATTTTTTTATTTTGATTGGTGAAATTCCTATTTGGTTATATCATTTCAGAATCAACGTCTTCTTATTCATTGGGCTGCATTGGGAGGAAACGAAAATTTAGTGGACTTTTTGATAGATTTAGGAAGTCCAGTTGATCCTTTGGATGACACAAATTCAACACCTTTAATATTATCCTCTTCAGCTGGACGATTGGAAGTAGTAAGGTTGTTACTTAGTAAAGGAGCAGATGTCAATAAAAAGACAATCCGTGGGCAATCATCTTTACATTATGCTTGCTCTAAAGGCCATTTAGAGGTATATTTTTTTTCTTAATATTTATGTTTATATCATACTATTTAGTATGATACGATGAGACTGTTACAATCATCATCATTATGTTCATTACTCCTACCTGAAAATTTAAATTAGGAAAATATAAATTGTGATTT
The DNA here is from genome assembly GCA_947562105.1 of Shargacucullia verbasci. Classification (NCBI taxonomy): domain Eukaryota; kingdom Metazoa; phylum Arthropoda; class Insecta; order Lepidoptera; family Noctuidae; genus Shargacucullia; species Shargacucullia verbasci. The sequence goes on along the minus strand of OX387289.1, from coordinate 7,257,151 downwards.
AAGTGATAATATATGAAAAGATGACATACATATAAGAACACTTGTTTAACTAGCTTTGAATACTTTTGTCAAGTCAAAGATTATATTAGGTGTATGTTCCTGAGTTGTTTCTGACTTATTGACTGTACTTAATTTCCAGGTATCAAAACTGTTAATAAAGTTTCAAGCAAACGTAAATGAAACTGATGTTTTGAGTGCAACACCTCTGCATCGTGCAGCTGCTCAGGGCAGGAGTAACATTGTTGAACTCCTCTTAGCTTCACCACACATAAAAGTAGATCTGTATGATTCTACTGGCTCAACACCTTTGTAAGTTAACAATAGCCCATTATAACACTAAATATAAATTAATATCATTTAGGTACCCTGTTCATAATAGCTGTTTTCTTCGATTACACTACTTTACATTGTTTTTTACCCATTGATGAAACCTATGAGAATCGGTAGGGTAATTCATCCCTATTTGTATACTAAAGTGTAAAAAAAAATAGGATGTCAAGTTTTTCAAATATTCATAATAATTATATTTCACATTTTTCACACATTTAAATCTTTAAAAATCAAAGGTGGCACAAATTACTTTTTGTTTTATATTGATTAGTGTTAGTTTCTCTCAAAGTACTCCTGCAGTAATTAGTTAACATATTTTTATCCCATAAACCTTAGTATTTTCTTCATAGGACTTAAGATGTTGATGAAAATGTTCACCATGTTCATTGCTTACGATTCCTATGTTTTCAGGGAAAAAATCCAAGTGCAAGTGTAAAAAATAGATTTTTAAAAACATGTTGACACCCATTTTGTTTAATTCTGCAATAAATTGGATAAAATTTGTTCAAAATCCTCTTTTTATTGTTGCCCAAGAAATTAGCCACTACCTCTTTAAAAGAATACCAAGCATATTTTTCAACACTGGTTACGTGATTGTCAAAATTGTGATTCTTTAATATTTTTTGCTTATTTGGGAAACCTGCAAATATTCTAGCATCAGATTATTATTATATTAGATATATAATTTTAGCATCAGAGAGATTAGGAAAGACGGTTTATAAATATTTAAAAACAGGTTCGTCGATTTCGGTGTCCATGTGATCTGGTTCATGTTCTCTGCTTTAAACTGCTGAGCAATGACGGGTGAGGAACACCATCTGAATGCAATACAGATTTTGTGACCGATGCAACATCAGGATATTATACGTGTTTCTTGTTTTTGTTGTTAAGACCTAACGTCTTTGTGAGGCAAAAGTAACAGTCCATAGTGCGTCGGCCGATGGGACTCTGAACTGATGGCGCACTGGATAGGCCTGCACGTGAGAGCAAGCGCCTGATTTATTTGTATGTCTTTTCCATGCACGCGACTACAGAGTCCCGGACTTTTGGAAGGCATACGTGGGGCCGAAGCCAACACGTAGAGGCCCTTTAAGACAGCTTTAATGAAAATGTTGTGGTGACATACCCAGCGATTATCCCTGTATGTACTATAAAAATGCACCCAAGGACAATCCCTGGATTTGTAGGACTATTGCAGAACATGTGGAGAAAACTACTTGGGCTATTGTGACGGGATGGTAGTGGACTGGGCAATAGGAAACTATGGAAACCTATGGCGCCTGCCGAAACAATGTACTGAAACACGTAAAAATGGCAGGCGGAGACATGCCAACTCACTAACTGGACCCCCAAAAAATAGGTGCTCTTGTCGCAACAAAGGGGCAACAGGGATGTAAGCGGCTGAAGGGTGAAGAGGCTTTGCTGGACTTTAAACTCAGATCACTTGCTCCCTGAGGGTCAGTCAGTGGCCCACTCGCCACTTAGGCTTACTTATTATTATAATTATTATAGCGTGATTCCTAGGTTCTCACCACATCATTGGAAATCCAAATTTCAAGTATTTTTTATATCCTGTAGCCCAATTAGTTGATATACTTCTACAATTTTCACATACGAGTAGTATGGAAACAGGAACCCATTTCTTATCAAGATTGGCTATCGAAATTTGAAAGTATTGGAAATACGCCCGTTTTACTGCTTCTGTATTTCGTCTCTTCGTCTTTGTTAGAATAATTTGACCCCAAACATAGCAAAAGCTGTTCGGACTTAATTTACAGTCTTGAGGACATTTTAAAAACAAATACAATATTTAACAATTAGTTACACACAAGAATAACAAATGAGAAACTTGACGCTACGAATAAGATTGTTACAAAATTTTATGTAGGTATATTTTAAAAACTTGACGTGATAGAAGTATGTTTTATATATTTTTATGATAAGAGGTTGACCAAAATTAAATTCGGTATAAACTTGGGTTTGGGTAGCCAAAAAAAAAACTAGTGTTATTATTGCTATGTTGATTTATCTGTTATATGTTGTATAGTTTTATCCTTTCCCGCTTTGTAATCTGCTTTCTATTTCAAAGAATTAATTACAGTTCTTCATTTATTTTACAGACATATCGCATGTGAGGAAGACAGAGAATCAGTGGCCTGTATGTTAGTTAAAGCTGGAGCTAGCTTGGAAATACCTAATAAAGGGAAAAAAACACCACTTGATTTGAGTTCCATTAATTTAAGAAAAATGTTATCTGCTCTATTAGAATAAAAAAAGATATGATATCTATGTTTTTTTTATACATGCATTACACATTACTGCTTGATTGTTATACGTTTTTATATACAAGCCAACTTTTTGATTGTTATAGATAGTTTTGTTTCCTAATCAATGCTTATGATCTACTAGCTTTTGCCCACGACTTCGTCCGCGTTTCAGTCGTTTTTCGTAAAAAAGTAGCGTATGTCCTTCCTCACGGTTCAATGGTTTTGATGTAACAGACAGATTAACTTTCGTATATGATTTCTATGTAGCTTTAACCATTAAGGCTGAACACGCGACGGAAGCTTAAAAAATGGAGTAACTTCTCCCGTTTTCCCAACATTTCCCTTCACTGCTCCGCTCCTATTGATTGTAGCGTGATGAAAAGTATACTATAACCTGCCCAGGAGTATGAAGAATAATTGTACCAAGTTTCGTTAAAATCCGTCGAGTAGTTTTTGTTTCTATAAGGAATATACAGACAGACGGACAAAAATTTTACTGATTGCATTTTTGGCATCAGTATCGATCACTAATCACCCCCTGATAGTTAGTTTGAAAATATATTTCATGTACAGATTTATTATAAGTATAGATTAGACCTAATATATGGGAGTATTCCCGCTGTCCGTAACGCCCGTGTTCCCATTAATAGGGACAGCGGGACTTGAATAAAATTATTAAAAATGTTCCCGTTGTCCCCATTGCTCTGTCTCCGTTAATAGGGACAACGGGACTTGAATAGAATAATTAAAAATTGTTCCCGTTGTCCCCATTGTTTTATGCCCATTAATGGGCATAACGAGACTTAAATAAAATAATCAAAAACTTGTTCCCGTTGTCCCATTCTTCTGTGGTTTCGTTTCAGAGCAAGGTCAGCCTCGCTACACCGTAACAATATTGGGTAACCGCAAGCTGTACCCAGGCTACCTGTGTTCAGGCTCTGCGACCTACCAAAAGTACTAGTTATAATACCTATTTGATAATTGAGATTCTTTAATCATCGATGTGATGAAATCCTTGTATAGGTACTCCCAAGTTCATTCGCGCTGTCCGCTATGATGCTGATTTAGAACAGTCCACTAAAAATTACTTAACACGTTAGTTGTCATGACGGATCATGGTGACCGCCAGTGAATGTTCCATTCAAGCCGCGTCGGACGATGGTGACCGTCATGCAAGGGCGGATCCGGGGGGGGGGGTCTTTGGGGTCATGACTCCCCCTGGGCTGGTTCTAGGTCGACCACTGATAATTTTTCTAATCGCATTGATCGTACAGTATTTATTATTGTAATCCACGGAGCAAATACAAAGAGGAGACGGCCTAAGCAACTGTGCACTGTGACTCAACTAGGCCCTGACGTCATCCAGTAGGCGTGGCCTTAGTCAGTGTATTGTTGGCGTTCGTCCTGTGCACAACTTTGGAAACGTCCCCATTTTACAGCATATTCGCGCTAGAAGAAAAAAAGAATGAAGTGTTTTAATTTATCTTGTAAAAACTACTCGGATAGACGTTCTGATGCTATGGATGGCATCACATTTCATTTGTAAATAATTTTATGCGTAATTTATTATAAATAGTTCTAGAAAAATCTCTTAGAGTCGGCGTTTCCGAATATAATTCTACCCGACATTAGATGGCGACACTTTGTGTCATGGGAACTAACAGTATTTAGGTACGTAGAGCTCAATATTAATATATTTTACTGAAATTTGTTCAACATTCATTACTACAAGATCCTTTAATCGCCAAAATATTATTTTTGTAGTTTTTATATAATTTTGTAAACAGGCCGCCATCTATCGTCAACTATGAACAACAAACATAGACTTAACAAAAAGACAGGGCCGTAATTATTAGTTATTTTTAAAAATCAGTTTACTTGCATGAAATTGAATTGAGCTAATATTTTTTTTTTCGTTATAATTTGTCTATTATTTATTGTACCTCTGAAATTAGTTTTACCTACTTGACCATATCAAAAGAGTCATGTTAAGTATGAAGCTTCCTTCGCGTCATGCGACTTTTGATTTAGCCTGGTCAGTGGCGTATTTTAAGATTCAGCGCCCTGGGCCTGTAAGGTTTGCCGCCCCATAAATTAACGGAAAGAAGCATAAACTTTTAATTATAAAATAAAATCCAGCAGTGTGTGGATGGACGCTGAGAATGATGATAATGAAAAAACTAAAAAGGCAAAGAAATAAACGCCATTTATTCAATATTTACATTTTTTTCCGATGGACAGATTGGTTAATAAATTCTTCAATTACACTGTCATAATCAACGGATTTTGTCAAGTCAGCTTCTATATTAAGAATGGCTAAACTGTTTAAACGTTATTCACTTAAACGGGAATGTGGATAATTTTTAATTCTTTTAGGTACGGAAAACGAACGTCCCGCACTGCAATTTATTTGTTGTTTAGTTTTAAATAAAATTAAAAAAAAATCATTTATTTCGTAACTAATCCCATTAATCCAGAACAGATTCTTCTTGTGTGCGAAATTTCGTCAAAATCCGTTTAGCTGTTTGATTGTGTGATTCAGTAAAAAAAAATCCAAACTTTCACATTTGTATTATACCGACCGACCGATAGTGGGATTAGTAAGATTATACCGACTTCAATTACTATATTGTAACAATAAACATTAATTTTTTGCTTTTTAGCTTTTTGAAATCAGTTTTTTCTTGTTTAAAAAATTTAATTAAAATTTTGAGTGATGGGTAGACCTAGTAAGGACGCTTCTTTTGAAATACTTTGCAAAGGTCAAGTGTATGTTGCCCTAAGTTAAGTGAAAACCTTAGACGGTATTGCACTTTGTGATTTAGAACCAAATAAATTACTTAGCCAACCACATGATGAAAAGGCATTACGAGAAATGGAACGATTAAGACGATTGTAGCTAATACAGTGATAGTCTTGTCATTTAGCGGTTTAAAATGAGTCCAAATCGAGGGGTTTACTAGTAGCTACTGAAGAGTTCCACTATCTATCCCCTAGCTACAGCATCAGCCCTTTATACCAAATGTTATATATGGGACTCATCAAAATACATATATCGAGTGATCCCAAACTTGAAGTTTCATTCCCTAACTCCTTCGGTTTAAAGACATTTATTTCTCAAAAAAAAACATTACGTTTCACTTACATGTTGAGGAATGTATAGAAAATATATAGTAAAAGTAGATACAGTCTCTGTGATCCTATATAGTTATACAAAACAACCAAATTAAAAGATTAAAGATTCAGTAAGAGTAAAACTTAACAATTAAACGATTTAGTAGGTGACATTCGGTGTTAGAATTTCGTTCTTACGTATTTTTCTAGGGCTTTTTTAAATGTATACCATCTGTTACTGTTAAACACATCATCGGGTATTTCATTATAAAGTTTTGCTCCCTCATATAGTATATTTTTCCTACCATAGTTAGTTCTAGGTTTTCTTAATTCTATTTTGTCTCGTCGTCTTGCGTTATATGTGTAAGTTTTCTTTTTAAAGTTAAGTTGCGAATGTGTGCCCTGTGTTATGATTTTATGTATTAAGATGCATGTTTTAAGTGTGTAGAGTTGGTTAATTTTAAGTATTTTTGTATCATTGTAGATTTTGGTGGTTGGTGTAAGGTAGTAGTAGTTGTAGAGTGATTTTATTACTTTATTTTGCAGTATTTGTATATCCTGGATTACTGATTTTGTTGCAGTTCCCCATATCTCAATGAGATATTCTATGTGGGGCCTAACAAGACAGTTATATATCATTGCGCGAGCTTTTTTAGGAATGCAAGTAGACATTTGACGCAATGCTCCTATAAGAGGTGATAGTTTGGACTTAATGTAATCGATATGGGGTTTCCTAGTTAACTTAGTATCTAAAATGAGACCCAAATATCTTTCACTGCTTGATTTAGCAATATTTTCATTGTTTATTGTTAGTTGGATTTCATTGAGGATTTTCTTATTATTTGCAGCAAATATCATGTACGAGGTTTTCTTTGTGTTAATAGTTAGCAAATTAGACAGGAACCATGTATTTAGGATATTCAAATCATCTTGAGCTTCTTTCACTATATCAGTAAGATTGTGACCAAAGTAGAACAAGCAAGTATCATCTGCGTAAAGTGTGATACTGCCCGACGTCTTAACACTGCTGATGTTATTGATGTAAATCAAAAATAATAACGGTCCGAGAATTGATCCTTGTGGGATTCCGTAGGTTAATTTACAAGGCAAACTTTCATAATTTTCAATTCTCACTATTTGTGTCCGATTTTCTAGATACGACTTAAGTATACTATGTGCGGATCCCGATACTCCTACGTCTGTTAATTTCATTAGAAGCAAATCATGACTAATCGTGTCAAATGCCTTTTTTAGGTCAATAAAGATACCTATGGCATATTGTCTGTCGTCTATAGCATTTTTTATTTTAGTGGTAAGGTCTATAGTTGCTGATAAGGTATTTGATTTTGGCCTAAATCCATATTGTTGCTCAAAAAAGAAGTCTATGTCTGTTAGGTAGGTGTAAAGACGAAGGTAAATTATTCTTTCAATAATTTTGGAGATTACTGGTAATACTGATATCGGACGATAATTACCCGGATCAGTCTTGGTTCCAGATTTAAAAATTGGAGTTACCTTAGCAACCTTCAGACTTTCAGGGAATGTCCCTTGTTCAAGGCATTTATTTATACAGTGAATTAAGCGTTCTAATATTAGGTTTTTAATACATTTTATTTCTTTAACAGTAATTCCGTCAATTCCGCTACTTGTATTAGTATCTAGGCTATCGATTATTGTATTAATTTCTTTATTTGTGGTTGGTTCAAAAGTTTGCAGCGTTATGTGTTTGTGAAAGTGTTCTATTTAATGTGAATTTAGTTTGTGTTTGTGTTATTTTATTGGCTAATATAGAACCAACTGTGGAAAAGAAATCATTGAAATGTTGGCAAATTTGTTGCCCATTTGTTATTACGTCAGTTTCAGTTTTTAACTTTGAAGGAGCACAACTGTTTTTGTGTTTGTTATTTGCCAGCGTATTAATTAAATCCGACATTTTTTTTGGGTCCTTCTGACACTTTTTAAAATTGTCCAGGTAATACTTTCTTTTTGTGTCTCTTATTGTCTTATAGGCTTCAGCTCTTGTGTGTTTGAATCTTAATTCCGTTTCATTGCTATTAATGTCTTTTTTAAAACTCCTTACCGTTGAGGAGTACTATGACATCCATCATCAACTCAGCACCATGAAATGATGATTTTCAGATGCCATTACCTGACTTATGAAGAAAAACCTTTTGCTGAAGGAAACCACAAACCAAAACGTCATCTGTGTATATATTTTTTGTTTTGGTTGATTTTTTCAAAAAGCGCTGAATCAATTTCGATAAAATTTATATGGGACCACCTTTGAAGTACCCAGTTTGACCCACCAAACAAAAATAAAATCATCAAAATCAATTAATAATTGGCGGAATAATCGCGTAACAAACATACAAAAACAACATACAGTCGAATTGATAACCTCCTCCTTTCTGAAGTCGGTAAAAAAACATACAGTCGAATTGAGAATCTCCTCCTTTTTGAAGTCGGTTAAAAACTTGACACAAGTGAAGCACGAATTGTGTCATCCCCGCCGCCGCCTGCGCCACCCCGCGCCCCACCCGCTTTCGCCTATGAATATGAACGAAAACGACACGAGCAACGTCGAAACATCCCGACTAGTCCCGAGTCGCGATAGAATCTGACGAACACGCCGCCGCCCCGCCGCGGCCGTCCGCCTTTCAGGCATACGATGGCCTCGCGTCTTGATTTCTATCAAACTTACAACCAAATGAGTTTTAGTTTTTGTTGTTAGTTAGTTATTGCCGCCCCGGGCCATGGCCCTTTTGTCCCTAGGGTAAATACGCCCCTGACCTTAACGAGAGCCACACTTTTTTGTGTTTATTTTCCATATAGCCGACCCCTTTAGAAGTCTTTATTTACATCATTCATGTACAGAAACCTTATATGTCATACATCATTTTGTTCGTCTTAAAATTACCTATCGAACAACATAGCATACATGTACCTTAAGTTATACACAAAAAAGTTTCTAGAACATAAACATCAAAAATTAATCACTTTGTACGTAGTCTTACATATGAGTGTAACTGTTGGGGATCTCTCCAACTCCGTGGAATGTAATGAAACGCAGTATAGTAGTTTTTTCGGAGGCGAAACGGCGGTGAGGACGTCTAGTGGTGGAGCCCTTTTCTTCCACTGCGCTTGACTATTCCGTGACTCTTCGACGACTCTTCAAGCACTTGACCGAGGACTGTTGGAGGACTCTTGGAGGACTGACTGCGTCGTAAATCGACGCTACTTTTATACTGTTCTGATTGGACTGGCCAACGGACCCTTCCTCACCCCCGTTAGTGCATTTTTATTAAAAATACCATTTTACAATTGAGTTGAGCTTCGAGTTCAGCTGGGATCTTAAAGACAACTCTAATTATCATATTTTACGCTAATTATCATCACTCTGCGACGCTCCGTCTAGCTTTGACGCGCAAAAGCGTGGGCGGTCCCTTTTATATTTCCTCGTCCCCCACCTCAGTACTATATAAGGGCCCCGAATCGGAGCGAGGTGTGTTATTTGCGCTGGAGACGTCGGAGGGTGATCATTATTGAAAGACACAACGCTAAACTTATTTATTTAGCATAATCTAGGTATCTATCTACCTAATATAGCCTATCTTTATGTATTTACAAAGTCAACTCGTGAAATATAATTACGTAACATAAAATACAAATCTCTTATTTACGTAAACTATTCTACTTATTTCACTCTAATATGACTTATCCTAGTTAGAATCATGTTACAAATCAACGGTTATGTACATTATATGATTTACATAACATAAAACCTTATATACTAGTTCTTAGCCCTTTATACCATGTTAAACCTAATATCATTCATAGAGGACATTACTGCGACAGCTAGATCACAATTATTTACCTAAATAAACTATTTACAACACTTATTTCTTACGTATCTTCCCTATATATTATCAATTTATATACAGGTTTCCACTATAAACACAACGATCGACACATTATATCATTCGTTAATTCTGTCTTTATGCACCACGTACTAATCACTACTTCTGGCACCGTGCAAAGTCACTTAAGCGATGTCAACTGTGTGCTCGGGTTTCTCCGTCGTGCACAGTAACATTGACATCAGTAGGTATTTTTACACAGATTTATGCTAAACACATAACTCTTAATCATCCTTACAAGATTCTAACTAGTTCTAACGCAAATTTTATCAACTTACACACGTACTCTTATTATACTAACTGTAACTTACAATATATAACTCAAATCACATTGTGGAGGAACGAGTTATGGTGTTCCTCCATTGAAAAGGGAGGATCTTCCGACCAGGCAAGGTGGTTAGCCTGGCGGGCCGAAGCCCGACGGTTGATGTCGGACATTCGTATATGTGTTAGAATCGTTGTAAACTCTTATAGTGCGATTCAGGGTATTCTGTTATCGCTTCACTCCGATAGATGGCGCTTTACTTTTTGCTATGTTGCGACGATAGTCGCTACAACATTATATACAGTCAGGATTAAGTCAATAAACATAGATTTACATAAAACCATAAACCATATATATAGGTACACAATCTATATACGACGAAAAAACCCGAGCATACATTCCATATCGCTTAGCTACTTTTCTTGACTAACAGTAGTGGCGGACTTGAGTCGTACATATTTCCCTTTCACTAATTGCTTTAATTTGTACGAAATCTTGCTGTGTTCGTGTGACATCCTATTCATTTACCTAATATGCAGCCTTAAACATTATACAATCTAATAAATGCTTTTATACCTAATCAACTGGCTATGGTTTCTCGCCGGTCTCTTCTCCATAGGACCTACCCCCATTTCGAACCGAGCACCTAGAGTCACGACTTTTTATAAGTGCATGCAAAGAAATAGTAAAAAAAATTGTCTGAGATTATTTAAATATATATAATGCGATAAAGAAATTTCATAAATAAAATTTTTCGTTCAAAATACCATCCAAATTTCCGACATTTCCGGTGGATTTTTATGTATGATTACATAAGTTCAATAAATGTTTTAAAAAGCCTATTGTTTTTTAATTAATATTTCGAAAGACATTTTCTTTGATATTGTGCTGCGACTGAGCCGGTTGCATTCGATTAAAACTAGATCTAGCCTTCTTTTTACACAATTGCTCATTACTGGGTATAACTAGGTGTGGAATCACGATATTGGATTTTACATGGCCACATAGCCGATATATACGTTCTATCGATACTTTTCGATGCGAAGTTTATATTAGTACAACGCTGGTCGGCCATATTTTGTCGCGTAGGTATACATGTTTTTTTCGTAGGTAGGGCATTTCTATATGTTTCCTTTTTCTGAGCAATAAATGTATAAGCAAAGTATATATATAGTCATTAAAGTCAATTCCATTTACAATTACATTACAACTTACAATTGGATATACCTCTATGGGCTAAATGCACAATAATACGAAGCCATAACCAACACAAAAAAAGCTGACATTGACAGATTCTTTTTGTTAATGTCAACTGTCAGTAAGTATGTACATAACACATAACATAAACAATGGAACGAGACTATCGATTTTCCCTCATTTGATAAATTCGAACTTTTGTTTTATTAGTGGGCTGTTCTAAATTGTATAGTATCCTCGGAAATTAGAAGGCCCGCATTCGAAATGGAAGCCTTTTTGAATTTAAACGATGTTATTTGCAATCATTATTTTCTAGTAGGGGGTGTATTTCTGGTTTACTTGATTTATCGAATTCTTCATTCTCTTTTTTCTGATAATAATTACATGCAGACACGTTACAGAAATCGAGGACACACTTGGAGAAGTATTCAGTGTAACAAATCAGTACCATATAATATATATGTGAGTATATCATCTCTTTTACGCTTTAATTACTCAAAATTTTGCCTGTCTTCTTCCGGTACAATTTTCAACTAGACTTTTTATTATTCACAATGTCTAAGCCTTATCAAAACTATGTAATTATTGGTTGGAACAGGCGCATTTCCACAAAACGCGTCTGAGCCCGTAATTTGCGTGGGAAAATAAATGTGTAATTAACGTGACTTGAATTATTATAATTACAGTGTACAAACTGTCGAAAGCTAATGTTGCCGATTGTGGGACTTTTTTGTGAATGCTGTGCAGTGAGTGCTTGCAAAAGATGTCACAGAGCAATAGATAAAAAGTTGAGATGCAAGCCAGTTACATGGCCTAGCGAAAAACCATTTTATCATCATTGGGTTCATGGTATGTATGTTTTTTATGTTATATTTGATGAAAGTGAATGATTAATCTTATAATAATATTTATTTTATAACAAAGTTTATTTTTATTAGTGGGAACAATTCAAAGTGAGAATATGGATCAGAATGGAGAAGGCCTTAGAAGATATTTCTGTTCTTGGTGTCAAAGAACAAAATTATTGGCTCATACACTTGCAAATGATAGTGAGGTATGATTATACACTAACTTTATCATAATAACTTCAAATGTAGTATAATTAAAAAAACACAATAGGAATTGTTAATTACATGAAAAATGCCAAATACATATATTTTTAATTGCATGTTAATAATATATAATGCTAATTTGGGAATGAAAATGACACAGTTCTATTTGTCAACAGAAGAGTTTGTTAAGGATAAGCAGCTAAGTATATTTTTCATGCTTAAATCCTGCGACAATTAATGTTACCGATGCTTATATTGTTTATATTTTATTAACCTTTGTAGAGTAGTTTAATAAGTTTAAATAAAGATAATATTATCAATATTTAATAACATTTTACAGCAATGTGACTTTCAAAAGTACAGGAATATTATAATTCCTCCTGCATGTGTACAGTTAGAAAAAGGACTTGTTTCTAACATAAAGCATCCAGGTGACAATGACTGGGAACCATTTATAATTTTAGGTATGTTACTATTATGAATGCAGACAGCCAGATTGTCAACAAGTTTCTAAATTATTTACTTAAAAGTTATCCTGCTCTTATCAAAATATGTATGTGAATCTAATAAATGAAATCAACCCGAGAACAGTAAAATCTCTGTAGATCATCATGGGCATTGCCAGGGTTTCATTTCAGGGAAATAGATCTTAATTTATATTTTTTCACTAAGCCAGCAATGTACCTATTTTAGATTTTGTTTTGCTGACTTTGCCTATTTAGACCTTTGTATGACTAGAAACACATAATGTAATACATTCATGGTATAGATAGAATGGTATATTATGAGACTTTTAATGAATATGTTTAAAGTTATAATGAGTGTATGTAATTTAGGTTGATAGCAACAAGCAGTCCATAAAAATTATTCATTTTAAATAATGTTTTGGTGATTTTTATTATTTCCTTGTTATATGTATGTACCAGAAAAGTCTGTGTATAGACTAACCGTAAACTAAAATGGCTTTATAATGTGTTGTCATCTTTTTTATTTCTATGAAACTGACAGCAACATCTATGATTTATAAACCATTTATAGAACTTCAGTTTTAATAAATTAAGGAGAATATTAAATTTTTATATCTATTATACATTTTTCTTAAACTTTCAGCTAATCCCAAGTCAGGAAGCAACAGGAGTGACGAAGTTCTGTCTTTGTTTAGAGGTCTACTCAATCCTATACAAGTGGGTCTTAATTATTTTGTATCAGTATTTCATAGTAAAACATTTCATATAGTTGTAGCTAGCTACAACTGATCTGGAAATGAACATACATATAATATCCAGGGTTCTGAGTTAAACCTAAGTATCCCTCAATAATCTGTAAACTAATTAGCTAGTGTTGACCCAGTTATCAGACACTCAGGCTTATACTTATGTAAGTGGGTTTTATTGAATTGGGCTAGGTGGTGGATATTAGTTCAACTTCCCCCGAGAGTGTGGTGCGATGGCTGCCGCCGAGATCCCGCGTAATCGTCGCGGGCGGAGACGGCACTGTAGCGTGGGTTATGAACTCCCTGTTTTCACACCCACAAGTTAAGGTAAGCCAAGTCTAACTTAAACAGAGTTTTAAGGTAAATAAGGCTTACTAGTATTTTTCTAAATCAAGTCTCAATTTTTTTCGTGAGGAAACCTGCACACCTGAACGGGTTCCATAAAGTTATCGATGGTGTGTGTAGTTCGCTAACCCGCACCGGGCCAGGGTGGACTAAGGCCTGACCTTTTTCATTCTGAGAAGAGGCGCTTGCCCTGCAGTGGGACACTAATGGGCTAAATTTATTATTATATAACTTTGCACATATTTAACCAAAACATTTTGGGGAACTGTGAATGACCAATAAGCTTTTCTCAAATTGACCCAGAGCACTCGACTTATCCGACACCCACCTTATTTTTTAACGGATATGTTATAATATGTTCTTCTTCCTCTGTGTTGGTTCAGGCAGCTGTTGCGATCCTGCCCATGGGTACCGGCAATGATCTATCTCGAGTGCTTGGCTGGGGTGCAGGCGGCCACACAAATTTGGACGCGCATAATATCATTAATTCTGTAAGACAAGCCAATCATCAACCACTTGACAGGTATCCAAGAATTAATATATATATATATATAAAGTTGACCTTCCATAGTCCTTTTGACAAACAAATTCAGATGTATAATATCTTTATAGATGGAAAGTAACGATCAATCCCAAGCGCAGTAGACTGGTTCGGTATCGTCAGCAGCGAGTCCTGTACGCGTACAACTACGCGAGTATCGGAGTAGACGCACAAGTCGCCCTCGATTTCCATCATGCGCGCGCGCAGTTTCTCTACAGATATGCTAGTCGAACGCTCAATTATGTAAGTTGGGATTAAAACTTATTTGAATTTTTAGCTTTTATCGAAGTCCATTGTTGGATATAGGCCTCCCAATTTGCGTTACAACACCCGGTACTTTGTATGTGTTCCACATCCAATCGAATCTGTTCTTCCTTCAAAGAAACACCTCGCTTAATAGTATAGTAATAGGGTGGATTTTTATTTTATGATTTTTAATGACAGTTTTTGTGTGATTTTTTATTTTACCTTAACGAAGATATAACAACTAAATTATGATGCTTTTTAAAAATCTAAGCCAGTTATATATTTAAATTATGATTAAAATGGAAAGTTTATGAGAAAATCTATAAAATAGAAATATTATGTTGAAGTGGATGATATTTTGTAGAGATAAATGATAGAGCCTAGTGAGGTAAATGACAAGGTGTCAACTTTTCAACTTTTATTTATTAAGAAAAATCGCAGTATTCCTCTGATCAAACAAAATCAACAGAATTATGTCATTGCTTTCTAATGATTACTTAAATTACTAGAAAACTACATAAATTACTTAAGTTACTTTAGAAAAAATATAGAGACGGGTAATGTTTTATGACGGTCTCACCCTCATCACAATACCGCAACAAATACGTTTTATATAATAACACAGATCCAAAATGATTTTGAACACATTTTCAGAATTACTTGGGATTATACAAAGGCAGGGCATGGAAAAGATGCCCCAGACGGTATAGGTGCCGTTCTAAAGAGAACTACCGATAGGATGGTTCATTTCGAACGAGATGTTGGTGATTTTAATTCATTTTGTGAGATATTAAAAGAGAATGTCAAAATATAATAATCAAGATGAAGTAAATGAAGATTTTGTAAAAGAGAAAGAAATACTTCTTCCAAAAAAACAACTTACTCTAAAGTAAGTTTTTTACCTAGCACATCCCAAAGACCCTGGTGGATGAAAAGGGTGCCCTGTGTACTTACTCTAAAGTAAGTTTTTTACCTAGCACATCCCAAAGACCCTGGTGGATGAAAAGGGTGCCTCTGAAAGGCTTAAATTTTTTTTGGAAGAAGTATTTCTTTCTCTTTTACAAAATCTTCATTTACTTCATCTTGATTATTATATTTTGACATTCTCTTTTAATATCTCACAAAATGAATTAAAATCACCAACATCTCGTTCGAAATGAACCATCCTATCGGTAGTTCTCTTTAGAACGGCACCTATACCGTCTGGGGCATCTTTTCCATGCCCTGCCTTTGTATAATCCCAAGTAATTCTGAAAATGTGTTCAAAATCATTTTGGATCTGTGTTATTATATAAAACGTATTTGTTGCGGTATTGTGATGAGGGTGAGACCGTCATAAAACATTACCCGTCTCTATATTTTTTCTAAAGTACATAATTCCGGTTCATGTTTTATCTTTTTATCTCCAGGTACTTGCGTCTTCTACGTAGTCGTTGTTGGGCTAAACGTTCTGCTTAAAAAATGTATGGCTTCGCCGTTTCGCTACCGTCGTGAAGGTGATGCGAATATTTAGTTTCTGAAGTAAGTAACGAAACAGCCAAGCCATACATTTTTACTGATATGTAGAATTTGTGAAGTTAGGGTCGGTAGAGTTAGGCCGTGTAGATACAGAAGCTTGGCTCTACATGAGATCTGATATCTTTTTCACAGGGCAACCCTTATGTGGTCGTCTTGGCAACATTTTACATGAAATGTTTTTGGTGGGATTTCAGTTCTTTTTGTAAGTTGCTAGGCAGTATTTTTAGTGTTTATTTTTTTTTTCTTCTTTTTTGGAGTGTATTTCTTGCACATCAGCAGTGCCGGTTTTCATAGCCCATTCTCTGTTTTTGCCTTTTTTCTTTGATGGTTTACTGATTACCATAAGCGATAAATCAGGGCGATATTTCGCTCTTAAGCGATTATATTCAACTATAGCTGACTGTTGTGCTTTAACACTAGCAAAGTCTATATACAAACTTCCACCCCCCATTTTAGGGGATGGGGGGCGAAAGTTATAAGTTTATGAATTATTTTGTTGGTTGTATACTAAACTTAGATTACATACCAAATTTCAGCTTTCTAGCACTTCAGGAAGTAACCAAACATTATGATGATCATCAGTGTGTCAGTGTATCAGTGAGTGTGTCAGTGACGAAATCGGTGTATTTTAGATATCAATAAAATCTAAAGTATTAGAGCTATTCAATTGAGACTTTGTATGTTTAAATAGTCTATTATTGACATCATATCCTGAATATGAACTATCTGGTACATCGGAAACCAACTTTATGAGGGTTCAAAAAAACGACGAAACACTTCGAGAAAAGGTAGGTAGTGCCCTTGCGCTTCGCTTGGCTCGTCTTGGCGGGGGCACTACCGTGCCCCCAGATTTTGAAAATCCACCCAATAGCGATTTTGTAGCTTATTAGTAGGTTACTTATTTATTTCCTTTAAAACTATCATTGCTGGTTAGTGCCTAATGATTTTGTGTCTCAGATTATATAATACTTAAGATACTACATAGATAAGTAAAAGCAGTAATAACCGAACGGTTGACCGCTAAGTTTTTCTTCCGTCCTGGTTGGTGCGGGACCAAGGTTCTGTGTCTGTCGTCGCCATGGCCCTGAGGGTAAAGTCGTCCGAGTCAAGTACAAGTACTCCACGATTGGCACTATAAATTCCATCCAGTATTTTTATGAAAATACGTTGTCAGATGGCGTACGCGTTCCTGGGCGTAGGGCGCGCGCTAGACGACGGCGGCTGCGGCGGCCTGGAGCGGCGCCTGCGCGTCTGGGTGGGCGCGGCCCGCGAGCCGTTGGCGCTGCCGCCGCTGCAGGCGCTTGTCGCGCTCAACATACCGTCCTGGGGCGCCGGCGTCGATCTATGGAGTAAGTGTCCTAGAGTTGTCGTCCCATCTAGATACCTGTACGTTAATAATCGACTTTCGCGAGGTTTGACCCGGCTAGAGCTAACGCGACATTCGAATTCGTAAAATGACAATCACATTGCAAGGACTGTACCTTGCTCCAAGTGTTTTTCTATAAAAAGAAATATATTTGTGTTCTAGGTATGGGTAATGAAGAGGATGTGTCTGAACAAAGTATAAACGATGGAAAGCTTGAGGTAAGTAACTACAAAACACTTTATCGCTTTAACCACATTACATTTTACATATTATTTTTCCTTATTGTGGCTTAATATGATCATAACAATCTTTTACAATTCAAGTAGCTCGCTTGTGGAAGGCACTACCTAGTGAAGTGAGAAGTGCTCAAACATTACCTGTCTTTAAGAAAATGTTACACGAGCATTACCTTTCACTGTAATTTTGCTCATCTCCTTTCCCTGTTATATATATATTGATTAGTTTATTATATATACATAAATATATGTATATACTATAAATTATCATATCTGTCTCCCTCCTTTCAGTCCGTTCAAAGGTTGTCTGAAAGAGATCGCCGTGTGCGATAAGACCACCCATTGTACACAAATAATTGTATATGTCTGTCCTATCAATGTTATGTGGTGTACAATAAAGTGTATAATAAATAAATAAATAAATAACATTGCAGGTGGTTGGGATTTCGTCATCTTTCCACATTGCGAGATTGCAGTGTGGGTTAGCTGAGCCTTACCGTTTCGCACAGGCATCTAGCCTTAAGGTAAATACGTTTCCTTCTCCGATCTTACCTATGGGTGCTTTGTTAGACGATTGCATTACATGGTTACATTTAAGGAATCGTAGGAGCCTGTACTCGTCTCTGAATCACCCTTTCGGTCGACTTCATTGCCTAGGCCCACTGAACCATAAGTCGATACTCGATACCTGTGAAGCCAAAATGGCTGCAGAGATCTTGCGTGTTCAAATTTAACCTTACTGGCGCCTGACTGGCCATTACGTTTAATGTCAGATGTTTCCTTCCCTTAAATGACGATGGCCAATTAATGCTGACAAGGCATCTCTCCCTCGGTTTAATTTCAAATAACTTATTTATTTCAGATTGAATTAGAAGGCTCATGTGCTATGCAAGTGGACGGCGAGCCTTGGATGCAAGGTCCTGCAACAATATTTATCGAGCCCGCCGGTCAGAGCCTCATGTTACGAGCATCCAATAAACTTCGGAGAAATGAATAATTTTCATAAAATTAAGGAGATATGTAGTATTATGAACACGGAACCTCATTTGGATAAGTGCTTTAATGTAGATTGAAACGAAAAGTTTAGTTATTTTATCGGTAATTACCTATTACATAATTCCACCATTAATTTTAGTGCCAATGTTTAACGCACTCGTAATTTATGTGTTTGTGTAAGCAATTATAAAATAAATTATACATTTGAACGTATCTGTTTTCCTTGAACCCGTTTCCTAAGACTTGTAACACGATTCGTAATACATAACATGTATTACGAATACTAAAAAAAATATTGGGCTGTACAAAGACGCCTTAGCACTGAGTCTTTTGACGAGTTCATATGCAGCATCATTT
Source organism: Shargacucullia verbasci (assembly GCA_947562105.1). Taxonomy (NCBI): domain Eukaryota; kingdom Metazoa; phylum Arthropoda; class Insecta; order Lepidoptera; family Noctuidae; genus Shargacucullia; species Shargacucullia verbasci. Next base: position 7,238,191 of record OX387289.1, on the reverse strand, counting down.
ACACAACTATTTTTGGATTCAATTTGGTTTAACAAATAGAGCGATTGATTTGTTGGTCGTATACTGTTTGAAATTTTCTCCAAGAGCTTATTTTATTTTACGCGCAAAAATAATATGACTTCTGCCTTTGCCTTCATCTGATGGTGACAATAGGAATCGATGATGAGTTAGTAATGTGTATGTATAATGTCAGCAACCACTGAATAAAATAAAACAAGAAAATGTAATAACAAAAATTTAATACACAACCACAATAATAATATGGAATTCTAAAAATGATTGAATCCTATTTGACTAATTCGCTAATTGACACACATTAATAATTAAATGAGTAGAGGAAGATTGGTACATTTTGCAAAAATGCAATTAGTGGGTTCATGGTGTAATTAACTAATAATTATACATATAAACGACTGCACACAGGAATATGAAACTAATAATTTAGTTATAGATACTATAAAGTATGTTTATAAATTAGCTTTCACATTCACATTCTGTGGAGTTATCTGTATAATATGTCAATCATTATAAATGTACCATACGTCGCACAAGTTTCCTGACAACACGTAACTAATTGTTTATGTATTATATAGCTACCGATGTATTTAGGTAGATAAATATAAACTAGACACAGGGATAAAGTGCATTTAAGAACAGATTTATATGTAGAATAAAATGAGATACTATAACCTCAATAAATAATATACGGTTCGGTTTCGTTTTGTTTATTATAGTTAACGATGCTTATTTTAAACAGTAGCTGTTCGAGTCATTTTAATTGATGTGATTGTCATCCAGAGTTAAAAGGTTGTTCGACTAGGTACTTTGAGTAAAGTAGGTTCAAAAAGAACACTATAGCCGTAAAATCCGTAAAAAAAGAGTAATACACTTTAAAAATTTCTACAGTGGCATTGTCAGTATAATATACTCTCGGTAGGTACTCCCGTAGTATTACTGTACTCTGTGGTAGGTACTCTGGATATATCAAGGCGAGAAAACACTCGAGTGTCTGTCTGTCAAACTGTTACGTTAAGTTTATATTTTAAGACGGATGTTCCTTTGAATATTTCAATTCGTTTTCACTATATCCAGGGTTTTTCTAGGGAAGATATAGATTTAATTATAAAATAAATCAAAGACCCGATTAAATTAACATACAACCCTGTAATGTCTCCAAATATACTCAGAGTATTAAAAATAATAATACCTCTGATGGTTTATGAACATAATAATAACAATATAAAATGTAATCATCTGAATATTTTGAGGAATGTAGGTATGTATCTCAAATTATTAAAAAAGTACATCCAAAAATAAATTGTAAAATAGTTAGGTACAACTGTCGTATAACAAATGGAATTTGTGGAATAGTGTTTTAAAAACACGATTTTCTTATTTTAAGTTATAATTTTGGCACAATGTTAATATAAAAATTAATAATTTCTCAACAAAATAGCGCCGAAAGTAGCGCTTCTAAAAAATTAAAAATCTCGTGCTCGCTATATACTTTGATGATAACATATAGCGCCGATCATCCATCGTAGCTGAACGCTTAACACTACATTTCAACAACCAGCAGCAACAGTATATTATATGCTTAATTTAAATAAAATATAATGTTGGGATTCCAACGTGAGGATTACAAGCACTTCCCTGCTTCGAAATTTGAAAATCAAATGTTAGGCTAGTTACATCGAAATTGTATGTCGTTAACAACTGGAACAATATCTCTCTTGTAAAATCGTGGTCATACCTATACGTCAATTTTAGAAGAAAAAAGAGTGAAGAGTACGTCATCAGAAGATCAGAAGCAGATCTATCTCTTTCGTTTACTTCTTTGGTGTGACCACAAATAATAATGTACCACACTTTATGGACAACATGCAAAGATAAAATAATTCAGCTATACATTTATCTTAGTTTTAAGGAGAACTATCCTCCGTTGTAATACATGTGTTTTACATTGAATATTATTAAATGTAGGTTAGTTATGTAGGTTACAATTATACTTCATTAAAATTATAATTCAATCATTTTTTGCAATATCTTTGGAAATGGGGGAACATATAACAATTCTAATAACAACCCTTGGAATCTATTATATTATCTGTGCTGTCATATACCGAACTTCTATGTATATGTTACCGGCAAACCATATAATTCAGGCATTGTATAGAATACCTAGTGATTCCATGCAATGCCGAGCTCGTCTAGGATTGTATAAAATATTGCATCGATCACTTATCATTATATACCCTGCCTAGTCAGTGTATGCAATGCCTCGGTATTATATAGAATGTCACGAAAATATTAGGTAAAGTATAAAATTAAGGATTTATTTGGTCGAAGCGAGCTCGGGAACGTGAACTTGGGGCACCTTGACACGTATAAGTTATGTTAAGTTAGAACTGTACCAGAACAGGATCGGTCGCGTGGCCACGGCAGATTGCTACCACTATGGAGGGGGTGGCCAGGATACTGCACAGCACACCCTCGAGACGTGCTCTGCGTGGGTCGCGGAGCGGCAGATTCGGGTTGACCAGATCGGGCAAGGTCTCTCTCTGCCAGCCATAGTATCGGCTATGCTGGCAGAATCGGAAACCTGGAGGGCAGTGGTGTCCTTCTGGGAAGCAGTTGCTCCAGAAGGTGACAGCTGGGCGGGATCGGGAGAGGGTCGGTCCCGCTCAACGGAGGAGGAGGCGTCGGGGAGCAAGGCGCGCAACACAACGTAACCCTCCGCGTAACACATCTTGATGGGGTGCTTTAGAGGTGGCGACGGCCGAGAAGACGGCGACACGATGTGGTCCCGTTTCGCCTTGCACAGCAACCAGCGAGGGTAGCGGTAGGATCTCTCTACAGTCTCACCCGAGACGTGCACAAAATACGTGCTCTTTATAGTTACCACCTCCGAAAAGTACCCTTAATGTCGTTGCACCATGGCGGGCTTCGGTGCGGTCTTCTAAGTGTTACCGAAGCCCACCATATGGTGTCGAGGCGGACCACTGTTGTGAGTTTAGCTGGTAGGAAACCAAAACACCCCTCCGCCCTCCGCCCCCCATGTGGAAAATAGCCGTTAATAGAGTTGTCGCTAAGCTAAAAAAAAAAAAAAGTTAGAATCGTGACCAACCGCCAGATCCACATTGTGTTGTTACTATAAAGTGAACATTTGGTATTGTATAGAATGCCTAGGCAAAGTATAGAATAAATTATATTTCATACTTTGCCTGAACGTTATAGACATTCTATAGAATACCCAATTATACAGATTGCCGTTAACATATCTAAGTATGTATATAAAAAAATCTGAATACAAATAAACAGGTGGTCTTCATTATACGTTCCGTAATAATTTATGTTTTAATGAAAGCTATGTAGGGTGTTTAATATGTTTTCACTCGTAAATAATTATTGATTAAGTTATATTTTTTATGCATAACCTTTTTATGCATATCCTTTTTATTGCAAAAGATTGGAAGATGACAGTTGGTGTAGATAGTACTATGTCCTTAATTTTTTACCCCTTTTCTGGATAATTTTATATTGTATCTTAAAAGTCAAACATCTTGTATATTAGTAAGCTTATTTTTTATTTTTTCATTTAAACTGAACTGTAACTGGAATGAAACCAAGATAGCTTAGGAAAAACAGAAGTGATAAATATACTGATAAATGTATTAAACCTTATTCAGAAATTTATAAAAATGAAGAGATAAGAAAGAAGATCTCACAGTGCAGGAGTTTAGTCAGGAAATTCCTGATTTATTTATTCCTACTCATCCTATCACTGAGTCAATTAGGTACCTGTGGTGGATTACAAGAGTTACAACGCATCAAATATCTCTCTAATACACGGAAATGACTAGCGTTTAACTTAGAGCGCACCATGTTGAAATATCTGGGAATCCAGAGAAAAACTACATAAAATTATTTTATTTAGCAATCTGTAAAGTAACTAGCTTGCTCACGGCTTCGATGTACCATGTAATTAAATAATAAATGTGATTTGACTTCGAACATTAATATGAATCGTTTTTTTTTTTCAACCCTGTGTGTGCGGATTTCCAATTCCATGGATCTATTTGTAAAAGCACTATTTGCAAAAGCGGAAATTTTCTGGCTGCTTAGCTGTCGCTGATAGGTATGTAATACAGAATGAAATCGCTCAAAAAAATTCGCACATCAGTTCACGTTGAATCACAATTGCAACAAATGCAAATGTGCAGTGGCTAAGCGATTAGTTTTCTGCGCTACGTGTCGCGGGTTCGATCCCCGCACGGAACAAATATTTGTATCTACAGATAGTTGTTTCGGGTCTGGTTGTTTGTGCATGTGACATGTATGTTTGTAAACTGTACCCACAATACAGGAGATCGTAGTGTGGGGCAATGTTTAAAAAAAAAAAAAAAACTAAAATCTAGATAATTTGCCTCGTTAGCGCCAACACTGACGGCCTAAATGAGTGGGCTTTTTTATATTCTATAAAAATAATATTGAAAAGAGTCACTGCATTATGTACAACTTAACATCATGTTTATTTGTTTTTAGTTCAGTCTAACATCTTATCTAAAAGTAAGTAAGTAAAAAAGTTCACTTAGTTTATGGCTTTATAGAATTCAATCGATTTTTTTTCTCCATAAAATTTATTTCGGAAAATTCTTTTTAACATTTTGAATTTCATATAATTATAAGGATCATTAATTATATGAAATTCAAAATGTTAAAAAGAATTTTCCCAAATATATATGATGATGTTACAGACTGTAGGTAACAGTGGCGTAGCTACCGGAGGGCTAGATGGGTCAGTGCCCCGGGGCCCCCAAGCTCAGGGGGCCCCTCGGACTCTGACTTACAAACTATAAACTGATGTAGTGAGAATTTCTCCCACATTCGGAATATAAATAAACCAGATTTCAGGAAAGCGACTTTAATAATAGCAAGTTATTTTAAAAATTACAGGGGAATTCCCAACAAGTCTCGAACATCTTTGTTTGAAATTTGGTACCCAAAGGGTGCTCAACGGGACCCTATTAACGAGCCTCCGCTGTGTGTCTGTCACAGGACTGTATTTTTTTAACGGTAACAGGTAGATATTTTCTTTTATTCTCATAAAATATTTTTAATTCGTTCATTAAAATAAGTTAAAATTTGTATTTGCTTTTTAATTTTATTATGGAGTCGACTGTATTACGACGAATCTGGATTACGACAAATCTCGAGGTACTTCTAATTTGGAACACGACGAATACAATATAATTTATTTGGGGCCCTAGTTTATTTTTTGCCCCAGGGCTTTTGGTTACCTAGCTACGCCACTGGTAGGTAAGTATAAGTCTTATTTGTCTCACGAAACGTTGTCACCTTAACTAAAAAGAGACAGATCTGCAACCCCTGCGGTCTTTCTCTATTTGACTTTGTTAATTGATTTTCAAGGTCATATAATCAGGGCCATATAAACAATTATTTTGACATCTCGTTCTAGTTGTTCATGGACTGGACATATTATTTCGATGGCTGGTTATGATTACATTTTTCACATTCTATTGTTCCCGCTTTTTACGGATCTTAATTATACACCATTTTTATGTCGAAATCAATATTTTTATTTCCTAACTACGCCTGGCCCCGTACATGGTCCTTCGAACCGAATATAATAACTAGCTGGTAATTATTGGAAGTAGAAGATTTGAGAAGCCGTGGAGTGCAAATAAATGCATCGGGATTGTACGCCTACGGAAACTGGTTGAGTTCAAAGTCGAATGAAGAACGCCTTTGTATTATAATTTGTGATTATATTTTGAACCCAACACTCTTATCACGTAGATATAGTTAGATATCATTCGACATAATTATAAGGCCAGTATCATTCTACTTACGTTTATTGTGCATTTTATTACAACAGTTTGGTGCAAACTGTATGAGTATTTTTTCTGTGCTGTGTTAGATAAATTCTGGTTAGTCAGTTAAACATTAATGTTTTGTTGTTCTATAACGTTGATAGGAACCTCAGTTTAACTAACATTATAATTTAAACCGATTTATCATTAATTTTCAACATTTGCACTGATTGCACATATTAATTGTTAATAAGTTAGTGAGTAGAAGGGAGTCATTGTTAATTTGTTACTACATTGGTAATACATGTAGGTATGTAGCCTTATAATATTATTTTATGTCAGCTGTAAGATTAATTAGACATTGTTTGTCAGATTTAGTTTCCTTATAATATACTCAATTTACGGTATAGGATTTATGTCATTAAACGGCTCCTAGGTAATTTATGTTAGGTTCTAAGTACATAAATAAACTATTAATTGTAATATTTTAGATTAGCCTTATACCAGTCTCCCAGAATGACAGACATTGAGGAATTAGTTAAGAAACGCGGTAGTATCAAGGGTCGTTTAACTGCGTTCGCGAACCATTTAGCGACATTGAGTGCTGGCTCGCTGAGTTCTTCTGACGCCAGGGAGTTTCAGTTAGAACACAGAATTATTATATGATCTATACGATGAGGTACAATCAATTTTAGAGTGTATTTCTGACGACTGTGACCTACGGTTGTCAAAACGTACAGAGTTTGCAAAATATTATTATAAAACACTTGCTAATGCTCAGGAAATTTTGGAGTCTTATAGAAAGGAACAAGATAATTTTGAAACTCCATCTAATTCTCACAGTAACCATAAGCTTGTTAAATTGCCCACTATTCAACTACCGAAGTTCGGTGGCTCATATGAACGATGGCTTGAGTTTCATGACACTTTCTCAAGTTTGATTCACAATACTGATAAAATTGATGAAATTAATAAATTCCATTACTTGAGAGCGTCTTTAGAGTGTTCCGCTGCTGTGGTAATCCAATCTATCGAGTTTTCTGCAAATAACTATTCCGTGGCATGGAAACTTTTATGTGAGCGGTTCGACAACAAATGCCTTTTAATGTAAAACCATGTGGCAGCTTTATTCAATATGGAACCGGTCACAAAAGAGTCCTCTGTTGTCTTAAAACACATGATCGATCAGTTAAATAAGAATTTACGTGCTTAAGAATAGTTGGTGGAACCAGTTGAGCACTGGAACACTCTTCTGATTTATATCGTAACGCGTAAGTTAGACGCAAAAACATACTGCGAGTGGAAAGAACACAAGGGTAATTTAGATAATAACAAGCCGATCATTCTTAACTCCTTTCTAGTATTTATGCGTAACCGGGCGGATTTATCAGAAACATTAGAGATGTCACAAACTAACACTGATAATAAGCAAAATAAATATGCGACTAAAATTAAGGCAATGGTATCCGTTCAAAACAGTAACGATAAAAGTAATTATAATACATCTTCAATGAAACCTTGCCCTAATTGTAACGTTGAACACTATCTGAACAATTGTCCTAACTTTCTTGTGTTAAGTAGTGATGCACGCTATAAGTTATTACCTCAGTATAAAATCTGTATTAATTGTTTTCATAGTGATAATTACGCTAACACTTGCAGAAAACCTGGTTGTAGGATTTGCAAGCGTAAACACCACACACTCATACATATTAATGAGTATGGTATGAAACAGGTATCACCTAATTCATCAATGCATACGGATAGTCATAATAGTATAGTAATACTACTAAATGTGTTCAGCCTACTACTGTTGCAGATTCTCAGAATTCCAGTGTCACACTTACTGACAGTATAACGACTTGTGACAAATTGAGTAATGTTTTATTATCCACCGCTTTAGTTAAATTATATGATAGTGATAGTGGCATCGCAAATTAATAAGATGTGTCGCATATCTATAAGTTCATTGAAGGAGACATTTTCTACTAGTTTAAATTGCTTTATACTTTCGTCGATTATAAGTAAGTAAGTGTCATGTAAATGTACGAGATATTAAAATTCCAATTAATATTTGTTTAGCGAATTCTAATTTTTATGCGCCCGCCGCCGTTGATATTATCATCGGCGCTGATGTATTTTGGGACATTTTAGGTTCGCAATGTATTAAATTAGGTGATGGAAAGCTGATACTTCATGAAACGAAACTTGGTTGGATAGTTTTAGGTCCAGTTTATAGCGGCCCAGTTTTGACTTTACCGCATGTCAAATGTAATTTATCACAAGTTTATTCACTCACTCGTAATTATACTGAAGTTGACAATCAAAACCAACTTACCTAAGCGTTTTAGGCAATTTAAAGAAGTTAGCCATCAGTCATCTCAGTATTTTTCAGATGAAAAGTTTTGTGAGGCAAATTTTGTGAAGAGCACGACTCGCCTCGCATTCGGAAGTTTCTGCGTTAGAATCCCATTAAAACGGACACTAGACGTGTTAGGTGATTCTTATCAGCGAGCTAAGATTTGTTTTCTGTCATTAGAGCGCAGATTTCAATTAAACAATTATTCATTTAGTAAAATGTATAAAGACTTCACAGCTGAATATGAAGCAGGTTATATGTCAGAGTGTAAGCCAAAGTTATCAGGCACTAATTATTTTATAAAGCTTCGTGGAGCCCTAGTTGGCATTCGTAATTATGAAAAACTTAGCTATGCACGAGCATGTATGAAACGCGTATTTATTTGTACAGACTCTACTATTCTATTAAGGTGGCACAAACTGCTACCTACTATCTAAGTTTCAACCATTCGTGAGCAATCGTATTACTGATATACCTATTAGTTAGAACCGGCAACTTTACTTGGATACATGTCCCTACTGATGAGAATCCCGAGGATCTGATATTTCGTGGTGTTAGTATGAATTCTCTTCAGTATCATAATTTATGGTGGCAAGGTCCAGATTTCCTAAAGCATGATGTATCACACTGGCCTATTAATTCAAGTACCGTAAAAAAGTTGTCTGAAACTCAACCTAAAGTTTCATTATTCTCATTTAATTCTACCAAGTCTCCACGTGAACTTATTAATTTCACTCGCTTTTCTTATTATTCTTGGCTTCAACACGCTGTTGCCTATATTTTACGGTTAGTAAATAATGTAAAGAAAGGGACGATATTTAAAACTTATTTAAATCATGACAAACTTCATGATGCTTTAGTATTGTTAATTAGAATATCGCAGCAGTCATCCTTTCCTGAATATTATTTGTTAGTTAAAAGCCAATGTTACCTAAGAAAAGCTCATTAGTTAATAAATTAATTCGCGTTGTAGGTTGATTATATAATTCAAATTATATATATATATATAGATATATATAATTTATTATATATATAGATATTTTTAAAATACCCTATTTCATTACAGTCCACACATCATGTAGCTGAGTTTTTATATGAATTTGAACGTAAAAGATTAATGCTGGCCCTCAACTTTTATTGGCTACAATCAGAGGGACTTATTGGCCTATAAGTGGTCAGAAATTAGCAAGCGCCGTGGTAATAAGATTATTAAATCGTACATTGCAACTTTATATAATTCACCACTAAAATACATATAGAATTGAGTAGTGAGTGATTTAACAAGCAAAAGATATCTCCTAGCATTACGACGATTTATTTCACGTAGGGAAAAGCCAATCATATTTTTTTCTAATAATGGTACCTCATTCGTTGGCGCATATAATGATCTATGAAGTTTATGACATCTAATTGTAATTCTTTGACTGCTAATTCAGCCTCTAGGGCTGTTGTTAAATTTTATTTTATACCGGCTTATTTTCCGTATTTTTGAGGTCTCTGGGAGGCTGATGTTAAGTCGACAAAATATCATTTAACTAGAGTGTTGGGCAGTTTTAATTTAACGTTCGAGGAGCTTAATACTACATCGGTGCAGATTGAGGCGATACTCAACTCTCGGCCACTCATTCCTCTATCATCGGACCCAGAAGACTTAATGCCACTCATGGAATCATCGGCCGACCTGTCACTAATTTACCTGAAAAGGATCACAAGGATCACCCTGAGCATAGACTGACTCGCTTCCAGCGGATTTAACTAATACGTCAGCATTTTTAGTCACGCTGGAGTAAGGAGTACGTAGCAGAATTCCAATGACGAGTAAAATGGCGATCTTGTAACTATTTCCTCGAAACTGATGCTGTAGTTCTGCTGAAGGAAGATAACATCCCACCCCTAACATGGAAGATGGGACGTATTATGAAGGTTTACCCTGATGCTGATAGCATAAGCAGAGTAGAGGATGTCAGGACAGCTACCGGTGTTGTTAGAAGATCCTTTAGCAAGATTTGTACACTGCCGGAAAATGATGTCTTCTGTTGAAAGGCGAGCTTTGAACGCGCAGGGGGATCAATGTTTCAATTTTGGGATTCCAACGTGAGGATTACTAGCACTTCCCTGCTTTGAAATTTGAAAATCAAATGTTAGGCTGGTTATTATATCTATGCCCCGCATTCTTTTTCTATTACATTTTTCACATTCTATTTTCTCCGCTTTTTCCTGATCTTAATTATACACCAATTTTATGTCGAAATCAATATTTTTATTTCCTAACTACACCTGGCCCCGTACAACATCCTTTTATTACAATAGTAGTAAACTATAAACGTAGCCCAGGAATATATTTATGGATATCTACCAAATTTAAATTTTTACTGTAATTTGTTCATTTTGGTAGTACCTACAAGCAGTGACATAAGTCGATGAATATGTACAATGTTCCACAAATGATTTACAGCTTAAGTATCAAAAGTAGCTGATCAGCACCGGGCACAACACGTTGACCACCTAAGGTAACAAATATCGGTGATGTACGTACATTGGTATTATAAAAATCCTGTTTTATGGTTAGTATACTACTTCATTGGTCTCGTGTGACCATCGAAGTGCCAAATTGTACGAACATCAGTAGCAGACTGAACGTAATAATCGTCAAGCAAGCTCCAGACAACATGTTGTCACATCCAATGAACTATCGACTTGAACTATCGACGTTTTCAGTGTTGCGTGTGTTCAAGTTTAGGACTGTCGCAATATTGCTCTCGGTGTGCTTTCAGATTTTTCCGATCGTTCTCCATTAATCATTACCGTAAACCCAAATAAAACCCGTATTGATGTAAGGGGGTACGTATGTACAATATTATATCTATCCTTTCCTTTCTTCGGGTCTTAAATGCTCATTAAATAAATAATAAATATAAATATTTCAAAAATAAATTAATAACAAAAAATAAACATATAAAGCAATTTAAAGATAAATGGTAGGTAACTATTTTGTTAACATTGAATAATTGCGTCTTCGAGCGTAGGCATAAAATTTAGTTTTGACCCGAGACTGGCTGTTTATTTTTGTTGGTTATATTATATCCTAGGAGTGACTTAACTAGGGATGCATCGATACGCACTTCAGCCAATACGATACCGACACAGATATTTATAAAAAAGTATCACCGATTCCGATACCGATATGGACAGTTAAGATTCAAAGAAATCTATAATAAGCTGTGACTATGGAAACAGACAAAATTACTCATAATAATATTTATTCAGAAATGATAATTGATAACAGATCAGAAGACAAAACTTAACTTAACCAGCTTTTAGTATCATATCGATCATCTCAGTTAGTTTCCTGCCTCTTAGGTTGTGGGCCAATGTCATCGTGGATTGAACTGAAGCTGAGTCCAATTCACTCTGATGGTGTCTTTTCATGTGCATCCACAGGTTTGATGTGTTATAACTTTTTGGATTGGTACCACGGGACACGTTTTTTTTACAATACATACATATTGCTTTCGAACTATCAGATGCGTTGACTTCAAAATGGTTCCATAAATATTTTTTTTTGTTTCGTGACTGATATAATTAACTTTTGTTTTATTCCACGTATATGATTACGTTGCCACTATATTTTTTTTTCACTATTAATGAAAAAAATATCACGTCACAAACCCAACCACAAAGAAATGAAAATTATTACGCACCAAAAGCAACAACCAACTAACGAAATGAAATGGGCTCCGTGAAGTGGGCAGCGCAAGCCAATGAAAGAATTTAGGTAACGTGGGGATTCCCCGAGCGTAGACAAATTAGGCCGCGTTTACATGAACGCATTAAGCGCGGTGATGGCGCGTTCACATGGGTTGTCTATAGCGCGAAATTCAAGAAGAGTATCGGTGTATCGGCAAATTTAATATCGCCGATTCCGATATATCGGTAAATTCGCGATATCGGTATCGGTATCGGTATCGGATGCATCCCTAGACTTAACTGTAAAACATTGAAATAGCCTATTTAGGTGTTCGAGCCTTTGCTTGACTGACAATGAGATAATTTCTTTCAAATACCTTACAATCCTCTAGATGACTAGTATGTTAGCCGCAATTTTAACGACGTCATCTCAGTAGGTACAGTACGCTTTTAAACATCGTGAAGGGAACTAGTCAATTGTGGCAGGAAAATTACTTTTCCTTTACTTTTTTATCGAAAAACTGCTTAATCATTCCTACTGCATCACATTATAACGATGTTCATGTTATAATCAATAAAAATGCACACACACAGCCCGTTCTGCGGAAGGCTAGGTTACGAAGAAAAAAAAACTTTATTCCACACAATTTGTCCGATGGCGAATTATCATTATCATCTAGACCAGTGTTCCGCAAAGTATGTGCCGCGGCACACTGGTGTACCGTGGTCATTAGTTGGTGCGCCTCGGAAAAATAAGGTTAATTACTAATAAATATTGGTTTGTTGATTATTAATAAATATTTTTTTGTGATTTAATAATATATGTTGATTAATATTAGGTAAAAATTGATCTTTCATTTATGGTGTACCTTGAACATAAAAAGTTTGCGAGACACTGATCTAGATAACTATCGTAACAGAAGACATTCGGATACGACTCCAAATTCGGAGATAATGATGGATATACCTACATCTATCAATCTTAGCAAAATAGCAACCATCACTGATGGTTCCATCAGGGGCATACGCAGTCGACCTGCGTCTGCCCGGGGAGGTTATCGTGTATGCGGCCGCGCGGCTCGCCTAATTAGAAGTTATTTTTATATCGCCAAAGTTCATTCTTAGTTGTTCTAAAAATAAGAATGTTAAAACAGTGTGAGGCGCAATCCTAACAAATGCTGGAATGTAACCTTTAAAGAAGGCCAGAGGACCTTCTTTAGCAGTATTGAGGACAAGGTGCACTAGACTACTGTATTCACCAGGCTTGGCGTTCATCGCCCGGGTTTTGAGCACGTCCACCGGTTGTGTCAGAGTTGTTGCAACTGCCCCCTGAAAATTGTTCGTTAACATGTTTACAAAACGTTCAATAATTAAAAATAGTACGAGTAATTTAATCAACGGCAATTGTGTAACTGTAATGCTACGCCCAAACAAATGCGTCCAATCTGCGTGCAATATGCGACGTCTGTTCATGAACTGAAATTTTTATATTTTTTTACCTTAAAGAGTTTTACGGATACAAAAAATAAAAAATAAATATGTAAGGTTTCTAAAACCGATAATTATTATCTCTATACTCGGTTTGTTTAGGTACTTAACTAAAGGTAAACAATCTTGATGTGTCTTTTTAATATGTTTTGTTTAAAAACTCAGTTTAAAAATAAAACGCGACTAAAAACCAATGTAAAACAACAATAACGATTACCAAATCAATTGAACCACTAGTTTAAGCAGTAGTTTATTCGTTTAATATGTGTTTGTGTAAAAAGTCACATAAAGATTGTTTACCTTTAGTTAAATACATAAACAAACCGAGTATAGAGTGATAGTATATTGTTGCATATTGAATTCAAATATCTTTACCGCTAAAAAACTGGCAGTGATATGTGTAATAAGATTTTCTTTAAAGTATGGAGTCTTAAGTAACAATAGCTTGCTCTGGTCATAAAAGGAAACCTGCCCTATTGTCATAAGGGCTGCACGATTGGACGTCATGGACACTCCCGCCCAAAGCCGGAAAATACCCTCATGTCTTGCCACTTGCCATAGTCCATGGAAAGCATGTTTGTAACTGAAAAAAAATTAAAAGTAGAAGCTTTTCTCATGTATATTGGAGACAGCTTGCAGAGCCATCAGTTTATGGAACAAAAAAATAGACAAGTTAAGTATGAAGTTAAACACATTTCATGTAAAGGAAATCCCATGTAAAGGAAAAGCTTCTCGATCATTACATAATCATTCAAAATAAATAATAATATCATAGATATGCTAATACATACTTTCGTCTTTGCTCTGGTGGTAGTTTGACATCATTTTGCATTCGCACATTGACTAAATCAGCTGGATTTCCTACAAATCCTCCAGCAAATCCACCCAGCCCGGCAATGAAAACAGACATATGAAATGGTAATGATCCACCCTGAAATTAGTAACATATATTTTATTTTATTCTCTCTTTTTCATAGGTTGCTAACCTATGAAAAAGAGATGACGAAAAATTCAATTCTTTTTGATCAATATTGATCCTAAATTATTATTTTTGATGTGAAACATCTAAAGCGGCCGGTCACCACGCTATATGATAGTGTAAAACAAAAATATAAAATACGCATGAAAGGAGGTTCATTAAAGGAAATAAATTTGGCATGATAAAAAACAAATTATTCAGGTTTATAAGCGAAATTCTAAGTCTATGAGTTTATTTTAAAGAAAAAAAAGATCTTTATTTTAAAAAATACATATTAAGTAAATGAGATATTAATTATCTTCTTTGTTTAATTCCGTCACAGACTTATTAAATATTACATAGAAGCTAAAAATATATAAATAAAAGTACAAACTGTTTAAAACGGGAGGTGAAGAAATCATAGGGCATCGTAAAATTCGTCCACATCGCTGTCAACGGGAAACGTGCCCAGAACGCTGGCGGCATTGCCAGGTTGTATGGCAATGTTGATTCTTTGACCGAAGTAGAGGCCAGCCCTCTTGTTACGTAAAGAGTCGACTAACCGTTTGCTGACGGTCACGGAAAACCCGATGAGCATTCGGACCCCACGGCCCAAGTGTTTCAACCCCAAACGACTCGAACATATAATTCCCAATGAGGTTGTTGTATTTACGCCGTTTTAGGTTTTCTGTTCCTGCAGCAGCCGCCCCAGCACAAACCGCCGTACTTAGAAGGTGGGATGGCGCAAGGGTGTCGACACATGTCGCATCCCACACCAAAGGCCTACCCAACTTCCAAGGCATTATGGTCATCCCATCTGTAGGTCTACCATGAAACGTAATTCCGAAATTTCGGATAGACATTTTCACGGTAAGCCCACTGATCTTTTCCCATCGTCGCGTGCCAAGCCATTGGGTTCAACAGGCACCCTGGCGGTGGCAAGAGCACGACGGATGATGTCATTAATGCTAGCGTGACGTGCTATTCGACCAGCGCTTCTACTGCAGGATAGGCCATGGTGTCCGAGGCAGTCGACTGCTTCACCACACTGACAGCGATGTGGAGCTCCGCCAGGAGCACCCAGGCGGAGACATGTGACATATTAAGTGAATACCTAACATCTAATATTATATCGATTATGCCATATTTATTTCCTTTCATAAAGTATCCTAATGCATATTATCTTTTCAAAATAATTTCGATGTTTCACGTCTGTCAGGCGTCCCGCAACGGCTCACTTTTTTATCATAAATCATCCTTATTTATTTTTTATAAGATGTATTCTTACGCTAATTACAGATAGATGGCTACCAATCGTAAATGTGGGTACAGTGTAGGGATATTCATTATATATTTTTTTAATTTATCAACAGATTTTAAGTTAATGTTCCATTTAGTATTTATTTGACATTGTTCTCTAATACTTCTCCCACATTATGTACTTAGCAAATTTATAAAAAGATATTTTTAAAGAGTATCCATGGAGTTTCTTGCCCGTTCTTCTTCATAGGACCAATTTTTGGAACCATGCAACTAGAGTCCTATAATGTTTCAAAAGTGCCTGGTTTATTTGAAATAAAAACAATTCTATCTATCTAGATAGAATTATTTTGATATTTTTTAATTTTGAAATTAATTGATGGAATTGTACAATGCTTTACAATGATAGGTAGATATCCAATGGGCATTGTACACGCTAAAAGCTGATAATATTTTATCATACAATAAGTGTCATCATGTCATTTTATTGAGATGATTTATATTTGTATGATATAAGTATTCAATATTCATGTCATCTAATTGCAAGCAATCAGCATCACCTTACATCTAGGATATTAGATCAGTAGATTTTGTTCTTTCGGATAGTAAGATACAGGCAGTTCTCAACTATCTGTCTGATAATAATCTTTTATATTCTTTAAAGTATTTTTTTAAACTATATTTAAATAAATTTATTTAGATTATTATTTCCTTCATTTCTTTTTACTATATCTAATTTACACTACTAATCAAGCATAATAATAATATTTATACATATGCTTACATCTTTAGGTGTAAGAGCCTGTTTAGCAACTTCATATATTCCAAATCTTGTCATTGAGTATGTAAGTTGCCTCAAAAGGGAAGCTGAAATACCGTTGTAAAATCCAAGGATACCTAAAGGAGAATAAGTATACTTTAGTCAATAAAACCTAACTTACCACAGGCTGCAATCATGAATATATTTTTAAGTCATCTATACAGTCCTATTCTTTAAGCTGCTGATTTTAAATCTTTAACCTTTTGAACGCCACGGACGTCGATGGACGTCAAATTAAAACGTGCTTACCTCGCCATCGAGCGACGGCGACGGCGTGGCACGTCGAAAATATCACTTTTTTACAGTTCAAAATAAACATACAAAAGCAATAATGTATTTTATTTATTAATAGCTGCAGTGAAATATTCAAATAAATTAAATGCCATATTTTTAAG
Organism: Shargacucullia verbasci; assembly: GCA_947562105.1. Classification (NCBI taxonomy): domain Eukaryota; kingdom Metazoa; phylum Arthropoda; class Insecta; order Lepidoptera; family Noctuidae; genus Shargacucullia; species Shargacucullia verbasci. The sequence continues at coordinate 7,221,390 of OX387289.1, read as the reverse complement.
GCTGTATATTAAAATTTGCATTAAAATTACCTTGATTTTTCACTACTATTCCAACAAGTTTCACTAGTGATATGTTCTTTCCCTTCTGGGTTTGCATATGAACTTTCAGTAAATCCAATGGATGAGTTACACATGCAGCACCAGCTGCTGCAAATCCTCCAAAATACCATTTTGGTAGTCTTACTTGCTTTGCTGCTTTATTCTTGTACATTGTGTATGTGCTAACTGAAAACCCGCAATTTAGTGAAAATTAACAGTTAATGTTACTGGTATATACCAGTAACATTTAATGTTACTGGTATATACCAGTAACATTAACTGTCGATTTTTAAACTTTTTTTTATAAATTAACTATTATTTTATGTTTATATGTTACGTTTACACATTTTACAACTCAGGCTGTAAAATTAATTTTTGTTTTATCTTATTACGTATAGTTAATTATCACTGAATACAATAATTCATATTTTGTCTCTCTTTTCATGCCTGATTTATGTTTTTTTTTAAACTTTGCCCCACTCTAGTAATAATTCCTGTATCGTGGGTGCGTTTAAAAACACATATATTCACATACACAAAGACCCAGACCCGAAACAACTATCTGCAGATCATACAAATATTTGCTCGTGCGGGAATCGAACCCGCGACACGTAACACAGCAGTCGATCTCTCAACCACTGCGTGCTGTATTAAAAGTTTTATTTTATGAGAATTTAACAAGTATTATTGGTAAAAAAATTATACTACATATACTATATTTTTTTGATAATTTTTACTCTAATTTATGTTTATGACTATGGACGTTGGCAAAATCATCGAATAACAATGGTATTATTCGATGATTTTGCCAATGTCAAGGTTGATAAAATGTGGTAATTATTTAAGACTGCTATATGGCTGCAACTATTGACCATTGTTTGTAGCGTTGAAATCAATTGAGCATGCTGAAAAGGACGATACAAATTGTATTATTAAACACACATAAAACATCACAAACGAATATAGTTAGTAAAAAAAAGAGAAATGGTTAATTTGTGAGATAAGGCATAGGAATTCCAGGGAGTTAAATCTAATAAAAAATACAATCAGATATTATTCACTCTTATAAATTTATAGAGGACTTTTATTACTGGAGAATGGGCTAGAGTTAACAAAAACAAATATTAATTGGACGGAGGATATTATCAGATAGTAAATCATCAAGGGGAGCGATTAGTCTGGGACAAGAGAAGAACATGTGTTCCAAAGTACCCTCTGCTAGGCCATATTCACACAAGGAATGGTAAGAATACCGGAGAACATACAAAATCGAATCGCAAACGAATGATAACGGACGTAGCCCATTTGTTAAAATATTTGTGAGAGCTAAACCAAAACCTCGATGGGATTTCGGGCTGAATGGAACCATATAAGTAATTTGCCTTTAATGATTCGGTTTTTCTACCATAAATTATTCCATCGTTCTGTCATATAAGGTTATGCAAGACAGCGCAGATCGCGAGGGAAGCAAGACTTATAAACCACACTACGACATTGGATTGAGGCCTTAGCGAGTGCGTCAACGTTATCATTTTCCACAATACAGGTACAGGTATGGCTACTAGCGGTGGTCGTTGCGCAACACAAACTTTATTGAAACGAGCTATCGTCACAATAACGGTTAGCTGGTTTCACTGATTTGAAATAACCTGCTAACCTGCTAACATGCTAACGCTAAAGTCGCTAACATCCAAACAATCCGATAGACAGTTGCGTTTCGTTATACAAAAAAGATGCTACAGCCCTACAGCCCACCGCTAGGGGCCGTCCATTAATCTTTGCTAAGAGACATTTATGTTGGAACAACAACGACAATTCGCGAATTTTGAGCATCAATGAAAGCTAAAAAAAAAGCTCATCAAAACCTCACTATCGCATTACGTGTATTTTTTTGTAGTACCTAATTGTCGTTTTTATATGAGGAGCTTTTTTTTAGATGCTCATTGATGCAACGCGCTGTCCCGCTATCCCGCTATCCCGCTATTAATCGCTATAACAAGTAGCGACCAATAGCGGGATAGCAGGATAGCGCGTTTTAAAAACCGCTATTGATATCCGATAGACAGTTGCGTTTTTTTATCCAAAAAAGATGCTACAGCCCACCGCTAATGGCTACTCTAGGGATCCAGGCAAGAAAGACTTGAATACCCAAGTATTCTTCTGTATAGATGTCACATCTATACAGAAGTTGTTTGATCTTGAGAATAAGGGAAAACTTACTTTGAGTTCAGAATGGAGTTTTAGAGATATCCTGTAAACAGCAATTTAAACTAGACATGTGTCCGATATCACAAAACGTAACTTAAAACGGTTGCCAATCCAATAACTAACGTATCAATATCTAAAAATTTACCAACCACTATCAGAATATTCACAATTACAGTCGCGAACGATAGTTGGAGGTGATGGCATCTAATAGCTAAAATAATTATGGCTTCTTTCTCTAACTAGATGTGTTTAGGCTTGTAAAAGAGACAAAGCGAATTTGGTTGGCGCCACACTACATTTATGCGAGTTGAATTTTGTAAAATTGACTTTAAATGTATAAATATAAGATATTATTTAGTATGTCAGAATTTCTATATTTACGTAACAAACAAGCGGTCCTTCTTATTCAGTTATATATCGATACCATAGCTTTATATCTGTACACACCACGGCACTGATACCGATATTAAGCGACGGATATTGGTATCGATATTGTAGCTAAATATCTGTTGTCCAACTGATATAAAAAAAGCCCATGTCATAACGCCCATGTCTCATTTTAACTCATTTCAACCATAATAATTTATTTCAACGATCAGGAAGAGCTTGACATTTAAACATTAAACTTGAAAGGCGACAGAGACAATTGATGAATAAACTGACCAATGTTGCCAATTCTAGCGTCGTCCAATTCCCCCCTTTTTGTCGTAAAGTAGCTTTAATTCGCCCAAATTCACTAGTACAATAAACCCCTATTTTCATAATATATGAACATAATACCATTATGTATGTAAGTAGGTGGATTAAAAAAATATCACAAGAGAAACTTTTATTTAACCTTATAATCCGTAATGGTGGCTAAAATGGGCCTGACACTAATGTCACCGCTGGCTCAGGATAAGCCCTAAAATGGGCCGGACTGACACTTCAACTTATGTCAATCGTCACGATATATATTTTTGCAAAATTATTGTATACTAAATGATCAAATCATGATATTGCGTGTGAAACAAAAGACTTTAATAAACAGTTCATGTGTCTAAGTTAGCAAATCTTAAATATTTTATGCCCAAATTACAAAGTTTACCTATAAAATATATGAGTGCGCAAATGCGATGACGGCCATTATGAGTGCCACGGCTATGGTGCTAAAAAACATCAAAAAGGTGGATTTTGAATCACCAAACCGCACAAATTGGGCATGATAATAATGTCTTATTCATCATATCATCCATAAATTTGATAAATAAAGTAGTGATAACAAAGTTTTTGATGACTGAAGTAAAAATTTCCGGCGAGTCAAACGTTTGTTATTTTTTATTTTCACTAGTATTACACATTTTACTGCTAACTTAGATAATAATATATCACAAACTAGTTATGAAATCTATAAAGTTCACGTAAATGTCCATATATCAACGTCAATATCACTTCAAAGGTAAATATTACAAATTCTTTGTTATCACTACTCAATTCGGTTTATAAGGATTTGCCGCCATATTAGATTTTGTCTGCAAGAGATTTGAAGAGATGTTCGAAACGATTATTTTAACCGATTTATTTTCGAATTTGAATCGTAATCGATTAATCAAAATGAGTAATTCTAGAAATCGATACGAAAAATATAATTCATGTTTTAAATATTATATGATAAAATATAAAAGTAATATTCCAGTAGGTACAGTCAGCATCAATAAGATATACACTTTATGAAATTCAAAAACGATTTTTAGAGGAAATAATGATTAAAATCTTGGCCAATTTTACACAGTATTTGTGGATACATAAAAATACACGGCCATTTAAATTTTATGATTTTAACATTAGTTGTCCAAGAATAAGCATTTGAATTTCGCTACGTGTATACATATTTTTGGACGGCACGGTTGGTGTCGCGGGTTCGATTCCCGCACGGAACAAATATTTGTATGATCTACAGATAGTTGTTTCGGGTCTAGGTCTTTGTGTATGTGAATACATACCGTGCCTCGAAAAGCACGTAAAGCCGTTGAACCTGCGCCTGATCTCTCTCCGGTCGTGTCGGATTGCCGTCCCATCGGACTATGAGAGTGAAGGAATAGAGAGTGCACCTGTGTTTGCGCGCACACTTGTGCACTATAATATCTCCTGCGTAGCTGGCTAATCTCCGGTGAGATTAGCCGCCGTGACCGAAATTCGGTCAGGAAGACATTATTATTACATATTTTTGATGCTGACTGTACATGTTTTTAGGCATGACAAAATTATTTCGCCGAATGAGCATTTTTCTTCCGCATTTTTCAATTTATAACTATTAAATTTAACTTGGTTAGTTTTGGTACAAGTATTTAATTTTTAATAAGGCCTTGTCCTGTCTGGGCAACACGGTGCGGCAAGCGCCGCTGCCGTGCCACTGCTGTAGGAAAAGGTTATGATATATGTTCGACAAAAATGCTTGTCCTGAATGTGCATTGAGCACTAACGAGGCTATATAACAACACAACGGCCACGCCGACGCGACGTGTTGCTCGCTCCACGGCTGAGCTAGGACAAGGGGTTTGCTGTCTACTACCGTCTATTTATTTCAACCAAATTATATTAATATCATTATGTCTCTATATTTTTATGTAATTTTGTATATCGTTTTTATTCCGTGATTTAAGCCGGTATTAACCCAATATGGCGGGAATTTTTTTAATTTAATGATATAGGTATTATTGAATTTAATGAAATTTTTCATGGGTGTAGTTTTTTGGTTTCCGGGGGTTCTGACACTGAAACCGATGATATAAGACGGCGGAAGTGCATTTTCGTAGATTTTTTATGGATACGAACGAAAAAAATCCGTAACATGGCCGCCATCTTAATACAAAAGAAATACAAACTACACAAAAAAAGTTATGGCCGTCGTCTTTGATTTGATTGCCAACCAAAAGCAGGGAGCAGTAGCTTGGCTAGTATCCATCTTTTAATTCTGACTGTTTTGGGAAAGCCCTCTGTTATACATACATGAACTTAGTTTGAAAGCATTTTCCTTTAATTGAACAAATATATAAACTTTTGCTGTTCTCTGTATCTTTAATAAAATATAAGTATTTCTTGGGAAATATTGTTTATGGAAAATATTGAAGAGGATAAATATAAATATTAATATATTATTATAATAAAAATATTCAGACAGAAACACCGAAATTTAGTTGCGAAAAAAATGCACTAGAATTGATAGAATTAAAAAAAAGAGTATAACCTCTTTTCTGCCAAGCTGTAAGTGAATCGATTAGGATGAATGCATGATTTGTATTGTTATAACGATTTTAGCTGAATTTGCAGCACTTGGCAGCACTATTTGAGACTTCGTTTTTTGTTCAAATTTCAGTTAATTTCAATCTTGTTTTTTATGTGTTTACGTATGAATAATGGTGTAAATGAATCGATAAATAAAAAGATAGTTTGTGCAATTATTTCAAATTATAGTGTTTCAGCACATAAGTAGCTTGCTTAGGTAATTTTTTTGAGCTAACCTAAGACCTGTAATATTGTAATAGGTGTACAAATTAACATTTTATAGGCATATCGCAGCCTAATGATGCAGTTTTACCAATACCAACACTAAAATGAATAAATTTACTGTAGACATTGGTCTTTAAATCGATGAGGTAACATTTTTTTCATGTTTAATAGTGGAATAAAAATTGCGTATAAAATTCAGTAGTTCTTAGAATTCATGACGTAATTTGCGACAGCTCGTCGAATCAGCGGGTATGTCATGTGTCAAGATCCGTTCGAGCCGAGAGGTTAAAAAAGAAACTCAAACTAAAAATGCACGAAATGAAAATAGTAGGTAAATATACAGATGACTTGAGAACCTCATCTTTTAGTTAAAAATAGGATATTTTTTTACTCATTCCTGTGATACCTAAGAAAACTTGTTAGGCATTACAGGGATGCTCAAAGCTCTACTTCTTACTTATCCACTCAATTTTTTACAGTAAACAGACTTCAAGCGCGAATACAAACCCGCCAAATACACAACACCGTTTCTTTAGCTCACTGTATGTAAGCGGTGGGCTGTAGCGGCTTTCTTGGATAACGAAACGGAACTGTCTACCGAATATCAGTAACGGTTGTTAAAACGCGCTGTTTTAGTAGCGACCAATAGCGAGATTTAGCGCACTCAATTACGGGTCGCGCGAGCCCGATAGTGTTTAGTGATGTAGGTGTAACGAAAATTTCCAAACGTTGTGGTCGAGTGCAAAGCGATCGGGTTAGATGTTAGCGGATAGATGTTAGCAGGTAATTTCATAACGATGAAAGCTGAAGCCATCCGCTATTGTGACGTTAGCTAGTTCCAATAACCTTTACGTCGCGCAACGACCACCGCTACTGTATGTTGCCGTTGCATTAATCATTATCATTCAATACTTACCAAAGCAATCTTTATTTGTATAAGAAGAGTATGTTATGAAATAGCTCTATCTAGTCATGATTGTGTTTTTTGGAACGAAAACAGATATTTCGTTTCACGTATTATTATATCCACGACAATTTTTTGCCTCAAACTGATTTGCACAGATCGAAGGCTTGTAATCGCCAAATTAGTTTTCAGGTAACATTTTAGCGACCTGTTATTATTTTTTATTAAAAAATTAGAACCACCTTTAGTCATCTACACTCATTACTGATAACAGTTTAGCAAGACCTGTCGCCAATAACTATTTTTAGAGCCCCTACACTCTTCAAATTAGCTCAAATGGCGAAAAATCACCTAACTTGGTATCACTGAAATTAACAAATGATGATACCTTTTTTGTGACGTCTATCCGATCCATCTGACAATGACATTCATTGACAACAATTTATTCAAAATACAAATATTTTTCTCTTTGTTTCACAAACGGAACAGTAAAAACAATGAAAGGAGTTTAAGGTCGATTTTCTATAAAAACCAGTGTCGCCAAAGACACACATTCACACATCTATAATTCTTGTATTATGATCGGCCAAAAATAACAATCACGTTATGATGTATCCCACATAATTATGTAAGAAAACAGCTATCTCTCTGTCAACCATTACGTTTATTTCTATTCCATGTATTTACATTATACAGTTCTTGATATTATCACGGTTCACAATACAAGCACACATTTACTTCCGTAATTTAGTTTATTTCACCGTAGCTAAGACTATCGACGCCTACTCTCCGAATCCCCATTCGGTATCGGTAATGACAGGTCCTTTTCCCGCACTCCGCGCTGTCAAAACTGTCAAAGACCAACATCACCGCACGGCTGCACAGTCGCACTACTTCTAGAATCGCTAACATTCGGCCATTCTGACATATGTCTGTCCTCAGACAAGAGCCATTAGAGCTTCCAATTTAAATAGGTCCCACCGGGGCTTCTGAAACGTCTAGAATACAATTACACAGTTCCCGAGGATTTACTTTGTACTATGGAGAAGAGAGCCAGCAAACTTAACTTCTCATTAGATTTTTTTTTAATTCCTACTATCCTGACGATATACATTGCAATAGTCATGATGCGAAAACAAAGTAGTACAAAAACCATAATGAATCTCGTGAAGAGAAAAACATGGCAGCTCAGAGCTCTTAAGATATCTAATATTGTTAAGTCTACTAAGTTCCCACATTCATATAATAAAGAAGCAAGGTATATAATGAAACGTTCATATATTTACGTGCAAAAACGTGGTCATCATTTATGAATATACTTGTCTGCTTTTAATATATAAATCTACTTATTCCGTTTCGGACATTCTGCACACTGGGAATGACACCATTCTATCAGTATTTTCACAAATTAATGAGTACTGGACTTCTCCTTTGAAATCCGATCCGAATCTCTATCTTATCTTAATTCTTTTCCGTTTCAAAAGCTGTCGTCCATCATGCTTTTATTCATCAGTCAGTAGTGTTCATGTGATGCTTCACTCGAATTTTGACGGCTGCTGTACGCTCTCTCATAAGGTAAACGCAACGGTAATGGACAAGGAACCAGTAATGGTAGAAAAATAAAGAAATCATCTACAATGAGAACATGAACCAGTTTTTTTATATTGGCAGCACTGTCACATAGACTACAAACATCGAACTGTCAATGTTTAACATTTAATTCAATTCGGTCTCAGATAAAGAATATACTAGATGGATCTTATTAAGCAAGAGCCGGAGACATATCACTATTTTCTTCGCAACACAGAAAAATGACATATGACAGAAAGAGATAATGATAGTGGCTCAGGATATGCGAAACAAACGCAATGTCTCCATTTTGACTATACAATCCTAACTATATTTATACTGATCAATAGCGATGTTCATTTTTAAAGGATTTTTGTCGGTATCGATAAAAATCGTAAAGCCAATATAAAAAGATTAAATGTTCAGAAATGACGTATATTCAATAATAACTTCGGCCTGCGGTTTTGTTAGCATGATATAGCACTTTAGTTAATGTCATATAAATGAAATTTTGAGACCGGTTGATTCGTGATCGTGATTCGGGTTAGGTCAATTTCAACTTCACAAATTGATTCTACAGATTGAATATTAAATTGAATAGCCTGTAGCACGGATTAGAGTTCAAGCTATCAAGCTGCATCTATTTATGCAATTTATGTATTCAGTAAAGTTCTTGTTTGAAAAGATACCATAAATTATAATTTTTTACCCAAAAAGTATAAGATACTGGGTAAAGAGAGCCCGCTTGCGGTATTTTTATGTAAACAAGCGCAGTGGCGCCGTCTACAGTCTACTTCCGAACTAATCAGCCTATATCTAGTTATAGATAGTGGTATTGGTGGTATATTTTAGGTACTGGATGGGACATTCATTGGTGCAACCGCATATTAAAGGTAACAAAACCATTTTCAGCGGACAGTGTTACAGAGGAAAAGATCTGCTTTTACTAGTTTTGTTACCATTGATATGAGGTTGACTTATACATGTAGGCTAGTCTTTCATAGAAATGTGAAATAAAACAAGTCAAATATGTTAATCACTTTTTATTTTAACTTAAAGCTCAACTCGACGCACTTTCTGGAAAATTTCACAACCGAAATACAAATGAAAAATGTAAAAGAGCTACCATTTTTAAATTTGAATTAACAAATCTTATTCTGACTGTCACCAGTTTAAAAATGACCAAAATTAATTTTATTTTATATAATCAAGAAAACATCCACTCTAACAAAATATTAAAATTATCGATAAATATTCTGATTCTGATTCACAACACTATAAAGTAGGTGAAATGTCATACATACATACCGAGTCAAACGTTTTAATGTTTTTTGTTAAACACTAACAGCTAGAATCATAATGAAACTGTGTACGCACTAAACACATGTATTACTTTTATTTTAAGTGAGAATAAAAAGCAAGATTTACAAGTTTGCTTCGTAAAGTTCAATAAACATTACACGCCATAACTAATTTATAATATATCCACAGTAAGGAAAACTTCAAAATCGAGAAGAAAACCACTAAAAAGTCCAATTATCGTAACGACACATTGGTAACTAGCTGGTTAACAAACAAATATGGCTGCCCTCGGCCGGTGGCGCGCAGCGCTTCAAGACGTGCATAAACGGCTTTTGCTATCTCTTTCTGTCACACACAAACTGATATTAGAACGAAGAGTGTTAAGTATGAGTAAATTGTTCAACTTAATACGCTACATCTAAGGATTGATTTATCTGAGAATTCGGTCCGTTAGACTAAGATAGAGAATTACTACCTTTGTCTATGCCGTTAGACAAGATGGCGTTAGTAAAAAGTGTTCCTGTGATTGTAAATTGATATTAGCGGCTTTTCTTAAGAGCGTTTATGCCGCGCGGTGGCGAGCGAAATTAGGTATTTACAGCGCGCGACCGCTCACCCGCTTGTGTGTGTGCATGCGGACTGTGAGGAGGCAATGCTTAAAGCGCGCGCTGGCGATGTTGATCCGTTTTGCCTTTTTGGTATTTTTAAGTTTATTATAATTTATTTTGTATTGTAGTTTTTAGTATTTGGTTATTCACATTAACCACTAATTATTAGTACCTAGATATTACGATATACATATTTTCATAATACGATAATATAGTCACCGGAAATATGAATTAATCATCATCATCATCATCAGCCAGAAGACGTCCACTGCTGAACGAAAGCCTGCCCCAGGGGGGGGGGGGGGGGGTTGCCATAATCCCCACGCTTGGCAGGCGGCTTGAGGATCGCAGTGGCTCACCAATTAGTGAGACGACGCTGCTGCCCGTCCTCCGGTGTCTGGCCGCAGTTTTAAGACGTACCCGGGTCTATGAATGATGAATTAATGTAAGGGACAAATTGTCGAAAATTAGTTAAATATAAAGTTATACTCAGAAAATTCCGCTCTATCGATTGGCATATTTAAATTTTTGAGATCTTTAAAAAATATATAAATAATAAAGCAATTGCATGGCATGATAATAAATACTCATGCAGAGATACAGCGAATTCAAACAGCAAGCATCAAATTTGTATATTACATACGTTTAGCGTAACTCTCAAACCGAAATGAAATAGTTATCCTAAGGTATTATACCCTAAATAATTACATAACTTAATAGCCTTTACATTAAATTTAAACATGACTTAAAGATTTTTCTGATAATAAATTACCTTAATCACGGATGAAAATAATTTTTCCCTTACAGTAATGGCTATATCTGAAACTAAAAGAGTTATCGAAATTCTGTTATATAGGAAAAATAGAGCGCAAAAATATAAGAATAATGGTATATTTACTATTATGATACCATTCAAGTTGAAAGAAATACAAGGTAAGTACGATTACGATTTTATAATGTCTTTTTCGATTTCCTAAAACTTGCATTTTGTTCCTTACAGTAATTCATATTTCCGGTGGCGAATTATTATATCAATAATCAAGATACATATTGTGTGCATTACTTATTATTTTATTTATTTTCCCGAATAAACAAAAAGCTCTTTGTTTCCCAGATCCTGATTAAATTAATACAAATTCCTAAACTCAAACACGGTGGATATAGTTTCTAAAAGCACCTCACAACCTCATCATCAGGTTATCGGCACTATACTAAATCAAACAAACCTAAAAACCGTGGTTCTACTGTAAACAATAACCGAGGTCCTGTAATCACCTCCCATCATCATCAGGTCATCGGCACTAGTTAGGATAAAAGTACCTATCCAGACAAATTAAACAAGTCTAAACACGGTGGTTCTTCTATAAACAGTAACCGAGTGCCTGTAAACACCTCCCATCGACATCATTATCATCATCAGGACATCGGCACTAGTTAGGATAAAAGTACCTATCCAGACAAATTAAACAAGTCTAAACACGGTGGTTCTACTATAAACAGTAACCGAGTTCCTGTAATCACCTTTCATCATCATCATCATTATCATCAGGTCATTAGCAATAGGATAAAAGTACCTATGGAGACAAATGAAACAAGCCTAAACACGATGGTTCTACTATAAACAGTAACCGAGTTCCTATAAACACTTTCCATCATCATCAGCATCATCAGGGCATCAGCACTTGTTAGGATAAAAAAATAAAAACCGACTCCAAAAAACTCAAAAACAAAACTAATAACTAAAAAGCAAAAAATAAATATTTTATTATACAATATAGTAGTTGAAGAATATTGAAATCGGTGCCAAGTAAAACATAAAAGTAATATACCTTGCTGCTATAATAGCGACATTGAGACAACGAGTTCACGTAGAAATTGTCGAGTGCGAGGCGAATAATGCGTCGGACACGACAAATGCACTTCGCCAATCGTGTCGGTTTATCATTGCATGTTTTACTTGGCACCGACTTCAATATTATAATAAAATATTTATTTTTTGCTTTTTAGTTATTAGTTTTGTTTTTGAGTTTTTTGGAGTCGGTTTTTATTTTTTGTTAAAAAATTTAATTATTTTACAATTTTGAGTGATGGGTAGACCTAGTAAAGACGATTCTCTTGAAAAACTTTTTACTTAATCGACCACACGACGACAGGGCGTTGGCAGAAATAACGAGGTTAAGAAATCTTCCTTCCAATACTTGAACGTCGGAAAACATCTCCATTTAGGATATCTTTAAACTGTTTTTTGTCTTCTCTATCGAATCTGCAATATTACCCATCTCGGCTTAAAGTGCGCATCAATACGAATAAAATAAGCCCAATTACTATGTAGCTGCTATCAACCATTAAGGAGTTCCCTAAACTGTGCTGCACCTGCATCACGGACCTTGCAGTGGCAGTCATTACCCATCTCGGTGTAAAGATCTTGTCAACACTAATAAAATAAGCCCAAGCACGTGGTAGTTAAGATGTACCGTTGAGGAGTTCCCTCGATCCTCTGTCGTCTCCATCATCAGATCTGCCCTAAACCTCCATAGTATTGTAGTCTCATCAGATATACACATAAATATCAAGTTTTTACCCCATGCTCGCCTACAATTTTCAAGAGATGCCCTCGATTTCTCAGGGTTTCCACCATCATGTCCTGACCTGATGACAATGGGACCAAATGAAAAGTAGACACTTTCAAATAAAAAAAGAATTTTTGAAATCGGTCCAGGTGTCTTCGAGAAATCGAGTAACAAACATAAAAAAAAAAAAAAAAAATACAGCCGAATTGAGAACCTCCTCCTTTTTTTTGAAGTCGGTTGAAAAGTACCGATCGACACAAATAAAACAAGCCTAAACACGGTGGTTCTACTATAAACAGTTACAGAGTTCCTGTAACCTTCAGGATCCATCATCAGGTCTTCGATACCATTGGCTCCTCACCAAGAAGTATAAGAGGACTATGAACAATTATTGTACAAATTTTCATAAAAAGTCGTCAAAAATAATTCAACCGTTTACTTCTCTACCCAAAGTATCAATATGTTTTGGACTAGATGTATTCCAATTTATTAATTCAAAATCAGTTTAAAGTCAAAAATAGTTTATTACATTTTTGAATATTTTTTTTTTTGCCATATTCTTAAAAACATATTCTAGTAATGTAAAAAAATTACAATATATAATGTAGCCAACATTAAGTTTTTCAAAATTGGCTTTGAAAATGCCTAAAAATATATCATTTACGCTATGTTGTTTCGTAATTTACTTTAGAATAATAATTATTATTTAAAATGTTGTATACTATACTCGATTTGTTTAGGTATTTAACTAAAGGTAAACAATCTTGATGTGTCTTTTTAATATGTTTTGTTTAAAAACTCAGTTTAAAAATAAAACGCTACTAAAAACCAATGTAAAACAACAATAACGATTACCAAATCAATTGAACCACTAGTTTAAGTGGGGGGCAGCGGCGGATGTAGACGCTATTTTTATACTCCAGAAAAGGGCGGTTCGCGCAATTTATGATATGGGATCCCGGGAGTCCCTCAGAGAATTTTTTAAAGTTACTAGTATTCTTACGTTGCCATCTCTGTATATTTTCGAAAATATAATGTATGTTCGTAAACACCTCGAATCATTTAAAGTAAACAGTGATTATCACAATATAAATACTAGAAATAAACATAAAATAGTAGTACCTAAATTTAGACTAACCAAAACAAATAAGTCCTTCTTAGGGAATAGTATCCGATTTTATAATAAACTGCCCAAATCAGTAACGGATCTAACGGATGGCAAGTTTAAAAAACATGTTAAGTCAGTACTTATAAAAAAAGCATATTATAAGACTATAGACTATGTTGACGATAAAGACGTGTGGCGTTAATTTTCTTCTGCACATGTGGCTTCCCTGGTAACTGTCACGTCCTGTCTAAACCCTGCGACTTGTTTAGCGGGATTTCGCATTTTTTTTTTGTATTTATTTGTATTTTAGATACTTTTATTGTATAACTGTTTTTCTTTTTTTTATTATTTCTTTTGTGTTTAGTTTTTTTTTTATATTGTATAATTTGCGTTTTAAAGAAGAATGTAAAACAGTTTTTTGAAAAGAGTATCCATGGAGTTTCTTGCCGGTCTCTTCTCCATAGGACCAACCCACTTTTGGAACCGCGCAACTAGAATCATAACGTTTTAAAAGCGCCCGTAAAGGCCCAGTTGAAATAAAAACATTTGACTTTGACTTTGACTTTGAAGCAGTAGTTTATTTGTTTAATATGTGTTTGTGTAAAAAGTCACATCAACATTGTTTATAATAATAATAATAATAATAATAACCCCCCCAAGGGGCTACCTTGACGTGGTGGGGGGGCCTACGGGAAGTATGGTACTGGTATATTAGGAATAGTCTGAACATCTAGGCACTTTACCCCTTTCATGGGAGATACATTTAGAAACATAACATCTAGACATTATTACCCTCCCCAAACTAACAGTCCCGAGCTCCCAAAATCCCAAACTCCTTTAACCTTTTTCCTAACCTTCCACTCTCCTTTCCTGTCCTTTATGCCAATCCAAGGTCTGCCGTGCCCAGGGATGCATGGTCGGGGGCGTGCCCGGCCACAAGCGTGCCACGCCTGGAGCCAGGGCGAACTCCAGATGTAGCTTACTCTGTAAGATAGCTCTTATCTCTGCAAGCGGGGCTCTGCTGAGATCGACTTCATAATACCCTAGCTACTCGTGGGAACACTATGCAAAATGTCTAATTTCAATTCCAAATATAATTTACGAAGGCGTCTTCCTAGAAATACGTCTTCAACAATTAAAGGAAACCAAGTCCAGATCGGACACCTACTTAACAACAACACGGTTTCCGAAACTACGTCACATTCATCATCACCCATAACATCCTCATCTAGCCCATTCAAATCACCTATTTCTTCACCCCATTCGTTGTTCGCAAACATACCGTCACCGTCATCAACCCATAGCCTTTTCCGATCACCGAATAACTCCAGTAACTCGTCATCACCATTACTACAATCTCCACCTAGGACGCCAACCAGTGCTGTGCAGGCGGCAATTGCCACCAATCCTACACTCACGGTTGACGGAACACGCGCGCGTAAAAAATGGTCTCAAGCGATGAACCGCTTCATTTGGCGCACTTATCTGTTAATAACAAAATGTGAGACAACGCTTTTAAATAATTACTTAGGCCCATTACACAGTGAATTTACACAGAAGTTCCCAGAAATGGAAGCAACACGACAGCGTATCGGTGACCAGAGACGACATATAATCCGAAATAATCTCTTGGCAGAAAATATTAGAGAAGAAATAAGGGCAGAAATAGCACACACAATACAACTTGAAAGCACCCATACAGATCACACTACACACATAAACACTCAAAACAATAGCGGACACTCTCGTATGAAATGGTCCAATGAACTAAATGAAGACATTATCCGCTGTTACTTTGAGGCTACTGATTTAGAAAGTAACAAAACATCTTACCGTAAGAAGTTGTACGAGTTGTTCATCAGCAAGCATCCGTCCCTGTCACACCTTACAGAACAGAGGATCGCGGATCAAAGGAGGGTTATACTTAGAGGTAAAATGATTAAAAAATCAAGGATAGAGGAAATTAGATCCGAAATGACGAATTTGTTACAAAACACTCAAATAATCCCAAACACACCACTCAATACAGAAAATTCATTTAATTCCTCTAATGATCATAGTTCACAAACAATCAACTCTCAGGAAATCTTAGAAAACCATGACACTGAAACTCTAACACAAATTATACAAGTCGAAAACGATAATAATCTTATCGTTCCACCAAATCATACAACTGAGCACAACTACATAGAAACTGAATTTAATAAGACCTTAGAACAATTTAGCAATACTAATCCCGAAACTAGACCCTATATACCGAAACAAAAATCATCCAAAAAATTTGCACAAATAGTTCAATATCTAAATAATGAAATAGTCCCCAAACATTTAAGTCACAATACCACCTTTACAGAACTACACACTATAATATACTGTGCCGCATATACGGCTGCTACTTGTAACGGCATCAAACCACTAGATGCGAACTCTAGACCCAAAGACCTAAGTAGGAAACCAGCGTGGCAAACCAGAATGGAGAACAAAATAGAAAAATATAGGAAAGAAATAGGAAGGCTAACACAATTCATCGCAGGGAATAGAAACCGAAGTGTTTGTTTAACCGTAGAATATATTAAGAAAACATATTATAAACACTCCACACATGAAGACAATAACACAGAACTTACACATTTTCTTGACACACTAAAACAAAAATTGAATGCTACTGCTACTCGATTAAAACGATATTTAACTTGTACAGAACGTAAGAAACAAAATGCAACCTTTATAAATAATGAAAAACTATTCTATAGAAATTTAAATAGTAAACAGAAACCACATACATCACCTACCGAACCACAAAATACACTGATGCAGGATCTTCATAAATTCTGGGCAGGCATCTGGGAAACACCACTAGAACATAATAAGAATGCTACTTGGCTAAACAAGATAAAAGATACTACACATATTGATCAAATGCAGTTTGAAGAAATCCCAATAGATACATTTATTCAAGTCGTAAAACGAGCTCACAATTGGAAAGCACCCGGGTCAGATAATATACACAATTACTGGTACAAGAAACTTTCTTGCACCTACCCATACATCCACACTCACATCAGTCAATTCCTACAGTCACCACAAACACTACCACCATTCATAACTCATGGAATCACTTACATGCTACCAAAAAATTCAAACATAACAAACCCTGCAAATTATCGCCCTATAACATGTCTCCAAACAATATACAAAATTTTAACAGGATGCATCTGTGACATGATGTATAAACATTTAGAACAGTTTAACATATTAGCCGAACAGCAAAAAGGTTGTAGAAAAAATAGTAAAGGATGTAAAGAGCAATTAATCATAGACAATATCACAATGAAACAAGCACTAACAAGAAATAGGAATATTCATACAATGTTTATAGATTATAAGAAAGCATTTGATTCGGTCCCTCATAGCTGGCTTCTATACATACTCGAGTTATACAAAATCCATCCGTCGGTGATCTCTTTTCTTCAGGCAACAATGTTACAATGGCAAACACAGTTAAAACTAAACGATAATAATACAGTTCTAACCACCGAACCGATAAAAATACAAAGAGGCATCTTTCAAGGAGACTCTCTCAGTCCCTTATGGTTCTGTTTAGCTCTTAACCCTCTGTCAAACCTACTGAATGCCAGCAAACTGGGTTTCAAGCTCAAACACGACAATACCAGCCAGACCTTATCTCATCTAATGTATATGGACGATATAAAAATTTATGCATCTAACAACACTGAGCTATCAACCCTTACAGATATCACACAAACTTTCTCTGAGGACATTCATATGCAGTTTGGGGTAGACAAATGTAAAATACTCTCTGTTCATCGCGGAAAAGTTCAACACAACACCTACACTTTAAACACTGGGCAAGAAATCGAACCCATGGATGAGCACACTACTTACAAGTACCTAGGCTTCCAACAATCAAGACAAATCCACCAAAAAGAAACTAAAATAGAGCTCACGAAAAAGTTTAAATACAGACTAAATCTAATCCTTAAAAGCCACCTTAACTCCCGCAATACTGTAAAAGCCATAAATACATACGCAATACCAATCCTTACCTATTCGTTTGGCGTCATAAACTGGTCACAGACAGATCTGAAAAAACTTCAACGTATCATTAACACACATATGACCACATGCAGAAAACACCATCCAAAATCGTGCACACAACGTCTCACGCTCCCACGCAAAGAAGGAGGAATAGGGCTCATAGACATCAAAAATCTTCACAATAGTCAAATATCATCATTACGCAAATACCTACACTACAAATCTGCACAGTCCCAAATTCATAAATATATTTCAGCCATAGACAATAAAATGACACCACTCAACTTATCCAATACACATACACAACACAATGAAACTATTGCGACCCCACAAAGTAAAATAGAAACTTGGGCACAGAAGTCTCTGCACGGGAGACACCGAGCTGATTTATGTCAACCTCATGTCGACAAAGAAGCGTCGAACGCATGGCTGCAGCGAGGTGAACTTTTTCCGGAAACAGAGGCTTTTATGATCGCCATTCAGGATCAGGTCATGAATACGAGGAACTATCAAAAATACATTATCCGCGTGCCTAATTTGCCAACAGATTTATGCAGACGTTGTCACAGTAGCTCTGAAACGATACAGCACATCACCGGTGCTTGTAAAGCCATCGTCCAAACAGATTATAAATACAGGCACGACCAAGTGGCCTCCATAGTTCACCAAAATTTAGCCTACAAATACAAATTTATCAAAGAAAAGTTACCTTATTACAAATATCAACCAAGTACAGTGCTAGAAAATAGTCATATAAAAATTTACTGGGACAGAACAATAGTTACTGATAAAACTATCCATTTCAATAGACCGGACATAACAATATTAGACAAATCAAATAAAACGGCATACATTGTAGATATTGCAGTATGTAACACCCATAATTTGGTCTCAACACACACCGAGAAAATGGCAAAGTATACAGACTTGTCCATTGAACTTAGAACTCAATGGCGCGTAGAAACTGTAAAAACAATACCGCTTATCATCTCTACAACAGGAGTAATTCCAAAAACGCTTAAGCCAAACCTCGACATTTTAAACATGCCACCATCCACACTGTTCCTGCTACAAAAAGCTGCAATACTCAACACCTGCCGAATCACACGCAAATTTCTCGCTACATCATCATCATCTTCACTAACATTTACTGGTCTCACATTTTAAACCTACCGAGCTTGGCTAAGGCCCGCACGGCAGATTTTAAATAACCCTTCCTAGAAGGGAGAAAAATAAAGATATAAAATTTAAAATAATAATAATAATAATAAAGCGTCCGTAGCCTGGCTGCGTTTCGGTGACCTCTTTGGGGAAACTGAAGGTTTTGTCTGTGCAATTATGGACGAAGTTATGATGACGAACAATTACCGGAGATTTATTGTGAAAGACGGCACGGCTGACATCTGTCGGGCATGCCACCGTCCGGGAGAATCCATTAGACACATA
This sequence comes from Shargacucullia verbasci, assembly GCA_947562105.1. NCBI lineage: Eukaryota > Metazoa > Arthropoda > Insecta > Lepidoptera > Noctuidae > Shargacucullia > Shargacucullia verbasci. Next base: position 7,202,088 of record OX387289.1, on the reverse strand, counting down.
ATCTCCGGGTGTTCTCGTCTAGCTAACGAAGAATACTTGCATAGGCATAACCTCGTAGCCAGGATTATCCACAAACAACTTGCTCTGAAATACAGCCTTGTGGAATCGGATGTGCCGTACTATAGGTATGTGCCCGACCCAGTTCTTGAAAATGGACATATCACACTGTACTGGGATCGATCCATCATCACTGACAGGACTATTGTAGCCAATAAGCCTGATATAGTGGTGGTGGATCGACTAGAGCGGCGCGCAATGATCGTTGACATAACAGTCCCGCATGACGGGAACCTCGTGAAAGCCGAGAAAGATAAAGAAATCAAGTATCTTGACTTGGCTCGCGAGATTGTCGACATGTGGGATGTGGACTCAGCGATCATTGTGCCGATAGTCATTTCAGCCAATGGCTTGATAGCCAAGAGCCTCGACCAACACCTGAGGAGGCTCTCGTTGGGCGGCTGGGTCAAGGGCCTGATTCAGAAAGCGGTACTTCTTGACACGGCTCGCATTGTTAGGAGGTTCCTTTCTCTGGAGCCCTGACCGCCGGTAGCTTGGACCCTGTTCCAGATACCGGTGGGCTACTATTTTTTATATTTATAAATGTATTTTTTTATTATATATATTTATAAATTTAAAAAAATATGTTACTAAATGAATACAGAAAATAATAATAATAATAAAAGCCTTTATTCGCTGATCGTGTTACAGGTTTGAACTTATATACTACTTATAGGTTTTTTTTTTTTTTTCTTATTCTTTGATAAAAAGAATATTCTTAAGCTTATTTTACAATATAATAAATATTTAGCAACCATTCCGTTATATTACTTAATCAGCTTGTCTTCCGACATAGGCCTCACCCGATTTTTTCCATTTATCTCGTCTCGAGCTATCCTTCTCCATCCTTTTGGTAGATCATCCTCCCATCTTTTAATTTGACGACCTTGCTGCCTTTTACCATTTCTGGGATACCATTCCATAACGTCTTTCGTCCATTTTCCACTGTTCGTCCTCATTATGTGCCCAGTCCAGTTCCATTTAAGTTTTCTTATTTTTTGTAATACATCGCTCACCTTCGTTCTTTTTCTTATCTTTGTAGTTGTCCACCGGTCCCTTAGTCTTATGTTGAGCATGCTTCTCTCCATGCTGCGTTGACAAGCTAAGAGCTTTTGGTTGTTTTTGCTAGTAGCAGGCCAAGTTTGACACCCATAAGTAAGACATGGAAGAATGCATATATTATACAATTTGCTCTTTAATGAAATGTCATTAATGAGCAAATAGGTCATTAAAGAAATAGTTAAAAACGAAACAACAATGGGTGTTGTTTCGTTTTTAACTATTTCTTTTAAAGACCAATACCGCTTCCAGGCTGTTTATTTCTTTAGAGTATTGGTCTTTAACTGATATCAGTTGTCCTAAGTATATATACTCGTCCACATATTCGATAATTTCTTGTCCTACTCTGATATTTTCCCTTGAACCGTTGGTCATAATTTTAGTCTTTGCTGGATTCATAGTCACGCCTGCTTTTCTGCTTTCGTAATCTAGTTGTTGTAACATAGTTTGTAGTACGTCTGGTCTTTTAGCGAATACCACAATATCGTCGGCAAATCTTAGGTGATTCAGACCTGATCCGTTAATATTTATTCCAAAATCTTCCCATTTTAGGTTCCGGAATATATTTTCTAATACTGCTGTAAAAAGTTTTGGGGAAAGTGGGTCGCCTTGCCTGACGCCTCTCTGAATGCAAAATTCTTCGCCTTGATTTTCTAACTGGATCGTTGCTGTGGTATTTTCATATATGTTTTTTATGTATTTGCTTTCTACACCTTGGTTTTGTAGCGTTTTCCAGATATATTCATGACTCAAAGAATCGAAAGCTTTGTTATAATCGACGAATGCTATGTAATATATTTGCCCTATAAATGCCCAATAGAAAAACTAAATGAATACGGGCAACATTGTTTACCTTTATTTAAATACCTAAACAAAACGAATATAGATTAGTACAAGAGTACCTACCGTAAAATGGGGCTATTTCGGAAGCGCGGGGCTAATTGAGATTTAGTAAAGGGATCATTATGTGTGCTTCTCATGGATTAGTAACTGCTTTTAAACAGCGGTAGTGTAGGATGCTTTCAATGACAAAGGAAATTTTGATTTAGTTTAGAAAATATGTCAAAATTTCTAAAAAGAAATGTTAGTCCCAAATTGCCCCGTGTTTCCCAAATAGCCCCATTTTACGGTATATATGTATTCTAAAAACCGTTATTTTTTGCTTTTATTTCATATACTTTGCCAGGTATCGAAGGATAAAGTAGTCATGTTTCCTAAATTTTACGAAACATCATCATCATCATCATCATCAGCCAGAAGACGTCCACTGCTGAACGAAGGCCTCCTCCAAGGGAGGGATTTGCCATAATCCCCACGCTTGGCAGGCGGATTGGGGATCGCAGTGGCTCACCGATTAGTGAGAGGACGCTGCTGCCCATCCTCCGGTGTCTGGCCGCAGTTTTAGGACGTACCCGGGTCACAATAAACAATAGCCCTAGTATAAATAATTATTAAAAAAAATTAAAAATGTTTAGTATATTAGATTTGTTCTTTACAAAATTTCCAATTAAATGGACAGCAACTTTGATATATGATCTATACAATATAACGAAGTAATGTCAGGATAACCGACCGTACGGTGTAAAGGCTCTTAGGCTACATACGCACTATGCGGTTAGCCGCAATGCGGCCAGCCGTCCGGCGCGGTGCACCGCAGGATGCGGTTAAGAAACCGTCGTGGTTTGCGGTTGTATCGACTCATTTCCAAGATGGACGTCGAAGAAGTCGCAGCTATTTACTACATTTACTCGCATTATATAAAGAAAAAGAAAAATTATAAACTTTTCTGTATCGAAATCCATAGTTAATTATCGATAAAAAAAAATACAGCCGAATTGAGAACATCCTCCTTTTTTTTTGAAGTCGGTTGAAAATACGCGAGCGTCGGTGAACACGTAAACCGTCATTGCCGGGGAACCGCAAACTAGCACCATCCGCGTAGTGTGTATAGCAACCGTGCGGTTGGCCGTCAGTCGGGCCGCAGCGCAAAGACTACAATAGTATACTGGAAATAGAATGGCAACTCGAGTATTATCAATGCTTAAAGGGGTGGCGCTCTCTGGCCGCCAGATAGGGTAAACTTCTCCATGACATATAGCTATACGTAGGTATACAGCTATCTATAGAATGCTACACTTACGTAGCTATAGCTATACGACTATAGAATACTATATTTACGTAGGTATTGCTATCTTTATATGATGTATGATTATATTATTTTATTATTCTTGTGGCGTTAAAGCAAGAAAATTTGTTACACATCTTATTAATAATGTAAATTAATGCATATCAAAGTATAATTATTTACGTAACGAATATTTGTGCAGATAAAATAATACATTACTATTAATAAGAAACAGTAAATAATGTAACAAATTCCTTGTTTTAACTAGACGAAAATTCAGGACATCCTAAATATATATCACACTCAACATGTACATCCACATGCGAAACAATTTAAGCAAAACAAAACCGACACGAGTAGGAAACACTCGCGCGCAGCCATTTGCAATTAAGTGATTTAGTGATGCCATTACGAAATTAGAATCTTATCATACTTTGAAAAGGCATCGGAATTAATCAACGAATTCTTTATTTTAATACAACTGAGCATATTCATAAGTTATAATTAATAAATTCTTTTAATTTCTAATGTAGCTATTTTAGATTCAATGATTAAAAAAATTATTGGTATAATTTCTTTTTGCGTAAATTTCCAGCATAGAAATAATATATTTTAGTATTGCAACACTTAACATTTTCACGATTTGTTTTGAGTATCTGACGGCTAGATGCCGCTATTTTGATTTAAAAAGGGGTTTGTTCTAAGTTGCCATAGCATGCCGCAGCGCTCAGAACGACCGGAGCGGTCGGCCGGCAGCCGCATCGCAGTGCGTATAAAAACTACTTTCCCGTACAAATTTTTGATTCCGGTCCGCCGAACGGCTGACCGCATTGCGGCTAACCGCATAGTGCGTATGTAGCCTTAAGGATTTTTTTTAAACTTTGCCCCACTCTAGGAATTATTCCTGTATCGTGGGTGCATTTACATAGAGATGTGCCAACTCGGGAAAAACACGTCTCGAGTTAACTCGAGTCAAAATTCACGTAAATCGAATTCAACTCGGGTTATGCAAGTCGAGTTAGCAGGATGAAGCCAAGTTAATTATTTGTAACAAATTACTTTTTTATGTATTCGTTTTTCCATCAAACTCGTATGTTGGGATAATTATCATTACTAAACTTAGTAGAAAGGATTTTAATAAATTTTTGTTTTTAGTCTGTGTTATTTTTACTATAGTAGGTACTTAGACTTACTGTTACTGTTAGACTGTCACATTCCACTGCTGGGCAAAGGCCTGCCCCCTTGATTTCCAGACCATAGACTTATACTTAACAACAAAAATAAATCTTCACAAAATAATATCAGTAAACCTTATGATGTAGGTACTTTTGCTATTTATAGTTTAATTATCACAATCAAAATGTTCTTAAATAACGTTTTTATTCTAAATAACAAATTATTTTGGTAGTAGCTAATACTCTTTGTTGAGTTTGTTCGTTTGTTGCCTTCGACCAATTTGTTGCAATAGGAACTTTTATTTAATTAATATATATTATATTACTCAAATTAGAATATTATTTATAAAGTAGGTTAGATTTGACTTGGCCAGTTTTTATCAGAATTAAAATTTTATGAATAACTTTATAAAATGACTGATGTAATGAAAACTGGCCAAGTAACTAACCAACCTACTTTAAGATCTCACATTTTTAAATAACAGCAATTGTTATAGGTATCCAATAAAGCAAAGAAATAGAGTTTAATACTTGTTCATAATGTTATTTTGTTCCTATAAATACATATTTTGATTTTGCATAGAACTTGGCACTTATTTAGATCTCCATTCTTTTTGCGGCGAAGCCCACAGCCAAGCATAATTTTTGTATTGAACTTGGCTCTCCTTTTTTACATTTATGTTTTTGGTGGGATATCATTACTTTTTGTAAAGAAAACTAGGCAGGTATTGAGATTTAATGTTTTTTCTTGCGTTTCCGCTGCGTGGTTTTCTTTTTTATGCTATTGTTTACATTCTCTTGAATGTTAGAGATAATAGTGCGCATTGCCCATTCATTATCTGCTACCTTTTTAATACGCTTCCTGTACAAGGTTTTTGTATGGGGACACCACATATTTTTGACTTTTTTTATTTTTTGATTTTTTCCTATGCTTACACACAATTACCGAGCTGGATTCCAAATTTCATCCTTCTAGGTCATCTGGAAGTAGGTTAGATTTAGGTACTATATGTCAGTCAGTCAGTCAGTGCTAAAATTTACGACTTTTTGACCTTCATATCTTTATAACCGTTTGAGCTAGCTTCATGAAATTTGGGCTTCTACATGTCCTTATCGATATAATTAAACACACGTAGTTTTATGTGTTTACGTTAAAGAGGTTTTGAGTTATAGAAGGGTCAAAAGTGGCACCAAGTGGTTCGTGTAATATTACACTCGGCGCTGGCTAGCCAGTTCCTTTGCTTAAACTTGGCTTGACACGCTGCCGCGTGTCTAGATTAAAAACTTGAGACATTTGTTACATTCTTTGTAATTCTTTTAGCTTGGTAAAAGCTTTAACAAGGATTTTAAAATATGTTTAGGCTGTAGTAGAGCTTCATTAGAGCATCGTTCAAAGTGTTTGTAATGCAACGCTTTAGGGTTCGGCATAAATTTGGTAAAACCTTTGCCTTTGGGAAAACCTCTGTGCCAACATAGGTTAACATAGAAGTTACACGGGCCAATTTCTCAAAATCTTAAGGGCAATTGTAGCAGGGGAGAATCTGCTTTATGATGTTGTCCATATACATAACTTCTTACGAAAGTGGTCATCTGTTCTATCTGGGCATCTGGCATCAGGAAAAGCCACGGTGTGAGAGTTGTGAGAATATTCACCCACAGTTGTGCATTGCAAACAACCGTGTTTGCCGTTAAAATTGCACACTGCTGTAATAAAACAACAATTGTCAAGATATTTTTATTACTTTTTTTGTAAGACGTCGCTTTACGCGGTTTGATGTGTGGAGAGCCTTCGGATGGTTTGGCCATGTAAAGAGGATAAAATGATTAAACATTGGCAAAACTAAGACGAGCGCTGTGCAGTACCGCATAAGATGTTGCAAAACAAAGTTATGGGTGGTGCTATATCAGGCATGTTGATTACCATCAGGCAAACATCCTGCTCATTTCATTACTCAATATCATAAAAAAAAACTTTTATATAATGTCCTGGCACGAGAGTCGCAAATAAAACATCTTCATCTTAACCTTAATTTCTTTTTGTTTTATTTTTATACCCTCAGCCAGCAGTACTTGCATTTCAGTGACAAAATCTTCCAAATAGCTCGTTAGATTATTTGGTTTTCCTATACCGAAGCATATGCCGACGACAAATGGTTGGTGGATCATTCCAAATATGTTACAGAGTAACGGCCAAAATTCATGCTTAGATCTGTTGAAAATTAGTAGGCCATCCATATTACTGTTTATTTTAATTGTAACTTTTCAGAAACATTGTCTGAGTTTTCACATAGCTTGGTAAGCGAATTAGTTATCCCATTATGCCAATATTCACCCTGCTCTGTGAATTTTAAGTGCTCTTGCCTAGGTGTTCGTAGGCCATTTTCTTATTATTTTTATTTTATTTTGGAATATCACATATTTTTTTTATAATCGTTTCAATTTTGCTCGTCATTATCTGTAGACTGCATTGGGATTGCTCTCCGTGGCAATCGATTCTTTGCAAAACAAGTTCATTTTGTCCATCCATCAAATTTAAACTTACAGAACCCTCCCTATTATTGGACAAAACGCTTGACCATGACATAAGCCGGAGCCGCCGGGCTCATTATTGATGTCTTTATTATGTTGATTATCAGACACATTTTGACAGTCTGAACAGTTAATAATATTTTCATCCCACCATCTCGGAAAGAGTATTTTTGCTCTTCGATATCTGAGTGCAAAAGCCGTTTTTATCCGCTAGAGGATAAAGTAAAATTGAATTTGGAACATCGTGTGCACTAAGTTTGTGAATTCAAAACATCATTAAACCTATTTACTTCTACCTCCATGGTGCCGAATTTATCATATAACCTTTTTTAATTTGTTAAAAACTCAGACTCGGAACCTTCTTGGTGTACTTTTTTTTTTAATTTGCTTTGCGCGCGCCCTTTTCTTTTCACGTCATATTGTTAAAACCTATTAAAAACAAGAAACTTGAAAACAAGTGAAAAACCTAAAATGAGTGATTCTAGCGACGAGGAAGTTTATTTGACGCCAACAGAATTGACTGAAACTGTTAATAATGCGCAAATGAGCTTTCTCCCTCAACAATCACGCGAGAAGTATTTGAAACAGTACGATATGTTTAACACGTGGCGACTAGGTAAAGGAGCAAAAACTTTCTCAGAAAACGTTTTGCTGGCATATTTTATTGAATTATCCGAGACCAAGAAATCAAGCACTCTATGGAGTATGTATTCAATGCTAAAAGCAACAATTAAGATGAAAAAAGACATACATATCGACACCTATCCTAAATTAGTGGCATTTTTAAAAAGAGCCTCATCTGGTCATCAACCAAAAAAATCGAAGGTTTTAACAGCATCTGAAATTGAAAAGTTTCTTAACGAAGCACCTGATTCCGTATATTTGGCGGCAAAAGTAAGTCAGTTGCAATTCAGTATCTACTTAAGTATATTAATCAACTAATTAACATAATCTAATACGTACTTAGTAGATGTTGATAGGCATAATTATGCATGCATATCATCATCTGCCTAGCCTTTTCCCAACTACATTGGGGTCGGTTTCCAGTCTAACCGGTTGCGAATATCTGAATATCAGTATTTTACATGAAGCGACTGCCATCAGACCTCCACCACCCAATTACTGGGAGACACTGATACTCGAAGGTTAGACTGGTTATCAGATTTTTTGGGCTTCTGACACCCGTAACGACTGTCATAGGTATTCGTATGACACCCGGGACCAACTGCTTAATGTGCTTTCCGAGTCACGGAGGGGTCTCGATGTGTAAATAACGGTCACCCATCCAAGGAATGACCTTAGCTAGCGCTGCTTAACCTCGCAGATCAATTACTATTCTACGCAGCAGCTATGTAGCTACGAGCCCCTCTATTATGCATGCATATCAATTTTATTAACTTATCTACTACAATACTCTTTACGTTACAGGTTGTTCTTATTATTGGTATAAACGGAGCATGTCGAACTAATGAACTAACACAACTTAATGTCAAAAACATTGAGAAACATTCAGATGACTTACTATTAATTAATTTACCTAATACAAAGACAAAAAGAGACCGCAACTTCGTCATTCGCAAGAAATACGTAACAATTGTTGAGAAATATCAAGCCTTACGCCCGCCTAACACTCCAATCAATCGATTTTTTCTACAGTATCGCAACGGAAAGTGTGTTAGACAGCCTATGGGTGCTAATAAAATTGGCAGTATCCCACGAGAAATAGCAACATTTCTTGAACTTCCAGAACCCCTGTTGTACACGGGTCATTGTTTCCGACGAACTTCAGCCACACTTTTGGCCGATTCAGGAGCTGATCTCCTGTCCCTTAAGCGCCATGGAGGCTGGAAGTCCAATGCGGTTGTAGAGGGATACATAGAGGATTCCATCCAAAATAAGTCTAAAATATTTAAAGGCATCGTAGGAGCCATTACACTGAAAGAGCCTCAGTCAGATCCTTGGACTGGTCCTTCTACATCAAAAATGAGCCGTTACGAAACACCTAACCATCGCCCTCTCTCGCCAACATTTACGCCAAGGGAATCCGATGAAAATCCGGTACAACTATTAAGTATGACAGATAGTTTACCGAAAAACAGTACACAAGTCACTAACACCAACATTACAGTACCTAACAAAAATATTACACTCAACATAAGTAACTGTAGCAACGTTACTTTCAATTTTTCTTAATTATACCTAAGTGTTATTTGTTATAACTTAAAGATCATTCTGTAATACTTACCTATCATAATGTAGTAGTTAATACCTAAATTGAAATAAAAGTATCTTGTGATTGTAAATGTTTTTTATTTTTGCATTTAGTCATTTCCTCGCTGAGGTGGGGTGAAAAGTTACGTGTTGCACTCGAGTGCAAAGATTTTTCACCTCGTGCTCTTTTGATTCCCTCGCTAACGCTCAGGATTCTAAGTTTTGAATCACTCGCTGCGCTCGTGATTCAATTTTAGAATCCTTCGCTTGCTCGGTCATCAAAATTGAGCACGCGGTTAAAAAGCAACTTTGCACTCTTGTATAACAAATAACTATTAAATACTCTTTTAACACTTTTTGTTTCGCACCACCACTTTTTTTAATACTCTTCGCGAACTATAAGAAGCTGGTTATTGGCTGAATTTGAAGCTGGATATAGGACTTACTGCTTGTTAAAATTCTACTCGGTATATCTTTGTACAAATAAAGACTATACAATATTACGATGAAATGCTTTTAAACAGCTGGCATAAAACAGCACCAATGTACACCGTTAAACAGTTGTTACCCACATCAATGGTCGATATAAGACATGAAGCAGTATTAAAGAATTTTAATATGCTTTATAATAGCCTAAGCCGTAATTAAAGTATACATAAGGCTTACACTTTTGTATTATGCTTACAACTGTATTAGAAGCTGTACAGAGGCATAAATAATATCTAAAATAAAATCTTTTGCTGCACACAAGATTGAAAAAGAGGATTAGGTACATAGCTTTAGGAACTATAAAGTTAGTAAAATGCTGCTATACAAAAGAGACGTTGCTAAAACCCTTTAAATTCTCTAATGAAGCTAGAAGAAAATTTTTGGTCTCCACTTTTTCCATTATATCGATTTTGTGTTACTTGGGCAATTTTTTGTGCGGTGAGTAGAAAGTTTCATCTGTAAACTGGTATGGCTTTATTTTAATCAGAATGTGTTTTATTCAGGGCCCGATCTAAAGGTGGGCGAGCCGGGCAATTGCCCAGAGCGGCAAACATGAAGGGCGGCAAAATTGAGGGCGCTGGACGGTTGCACGGTTGCTTTACTGTTACAAATACCTAATTAGGAGTGCACACAAAGTTACAGCATTCTACAGTAGTAATAATATAAAAGAAATATTCAATTTTTTTTCGTAATTGTTCATATAGTACAAATGTTGGACAAGTTTCATACATAGTTACAAGTAATCACTATGATGGGAAATTTAAATTATAAAGTATTTTATTATAAACCGCCTTCATATAACAGTTTGTTCAGAATCTTTTAAACTTCTGAACTGATTTTGATAAAAAAAAATCACTGACTTAAGTTGAAAATACATAAGTCGATTTATTTTTTTATTTAATTCCATTCAGTATTTTATAAGATATTCTTAGACAACCATTTTCGTACATACATGTATACTCACATACATTTACTCATGAAATTTGGTGTATTCGTTCAGAAGTCTAGTAGACAAACTTAAGTGAATATTATATACAATTTCCAACAAATTCCAACAATATTACATACATACGACGGTCGGTTAGAAATTGCAACATCCTATCTCTGGAATAACATGCTCATGACTTAAAAAGTGTCATTTTAAAGGGCGGCAAATATTGTTTTGCCTGGAGCGGCTAAATTGCTAGATCAGGCCAATAAAACTTTTATTTGTTGGGTTAACCATGAAATTAAGACAAAACGCACATTGTTGTTACTCCAGAGAGATTATCTTTGTTGATATTTTATTGATGTTTATTACTGGATAGTAGATAATTGAATAGTTCCAATAATGGACAAATGTCCAGACTTAATTTAACTTTTGTGTATTCAGATTTTTAACTGATTTTACTCTTAGAATTATTTTTTAGTTTATGCTAGTTGTAAATTATAAAAATGCTGATGTGTACCAGTAATGGACGTATGTGTAAATTTTTCGGTATTTTATAGGAATCCAGCTATGGACATTGATATAAAATGATACTGATTCTTTGTTTTAGAAATGGCTCCTACAAAAGATTATACGCCTCAGCAAGTGGGCTGGGCTATCGAAGCAGTAAAAAAAGGGTTAATAATATCCGAAGCAGCCAAAAAGTTCAATACACCTAGAATTACCTTGCATAACAAAGTTACTGGTAAAAGTCCGATTGAGTGCTCAATGGGACCCAGCACCATTTTAAGTAAGGAAAAAGAAAACATTTTAGAAATCTGGATCAAAGAAATGTTAGATAAACATATCCCCGTAACAAAAGAGGATTTAATGGACAGTGTCATACTAATAATAGTCGACAAATACTAAGAAGCCCCTTTCAAAGATAACAGACCTGGTAAGAAATGGTATACATCATTTCTGAAACGACATCCAAACGACACGATTGCTGAACGTGTAGCTCAAAATTTATGTACAACTAGCTTTTGCCCGCGACTTCGTCCGCGTTTGTCGTTTTTCGTAAAAAAGTAGCGTATGTCCTTCCTCACGTTCAATGGTTTTGATGTAACAGACAGATTAACTTTCGTATATACAAAAGTAGGCAAAGTAGACAAAGTTACAGCAGCATACCGAACGATAAGTCGAAGCGTTCTTTCGATAAAAATCAGGTTTTTGGTTCCAATTCCAATTCCAATTTTAATTTAATGGCTCCATCGTGGTGTGACGATGATTCTGCCAATGTCAAGGTTGAATAAAACAAGCATGTGTATGTTGAGGATGGGCGGTGAAATGACGTGGGCGGTGTAGTCACTGGATGGGTTACCTAAAAAAGACAATCCAACATGAAAAATATTGGTTTCGTAATGAAACGTCAAATTCAAGACGTCAATTCTGTCAACCGGGCCGCGCTAAATATAAACAAACTAAATAATAAAATTACACAAATTTTATGATACTATATACAAGCGGGAGCTGACTGTTTCTTTTTTAATTTTTAAGGATAATAACATGGAAACAAAAGTGCGAGCCAGTAGTGAACGGTTTTTGACCTTTTTGGAATTCATAGAAAGGTAAGGAAGTATTCCCGGAGACCATGAACTTGATTAAATTCATATCACTTGAGAATGCTTAATGTAAACAATGACGTGTTCCTAATGATTCTAACAATGCGTTGCTTATTGCCCTATTCTTTCTTCATTTACAGTCACGGCGATCTTTCCAAGCCACGAGGTGGACCTCAAGGACGACTGAAATCTGAGCGTCTGTGGCGCCAGTTGGCGACAATGTTAAATTCTATTGGTGGTGGAGGAAATAAATCGACGTTAACATTGTGGATGGTACGAATATGCTTATACCTACCTATTTTATTGTTTTGTAAAGTAAGGCCTGTGTTGTCTGAACCTCCTGTTGTTACCTTTTGAAAATAGTATGACAGGACCCGTATAACGAGTGGTAATGATAATGTTATGAGTAATATTACGACGCATGAGGTTTTTAAAATGATATGCTTAGTTAGGTAAATGATTTATTTAAAGATTTAAAACGAAACTTTTTTCAGGGTTCATCACAAATCATCTCATCCCCAACACTGGCTGTTAAACGTCAGACGTCAGTGATACGTCATTTCCTCCCGGATAAAAATGTGTAAGCTGATAGTCCTGTAAGTAATAAAAAAAAAACAGCTAACAATATTGAAAAGAGGTCGTGTATGATAATAATCGACTCTATTAGCATGGAATAATTTAAAAATATAGAAAAACAAAAGAAGAATATTGTCTGTCAAATATTATAGTTATATCTAATAAAATATCTTTACAAATGTAGTTTTCTATTCTTCACATGGTAGCAGAGCGTGGTTCTAATATAAAACCCAAGAACAAAATGGTAAATGCAATTCATACAAAAATTGAAGCTTTAACAAAAGAAAATTATGAAACTTGGGTTATTCAAGCAAAGGCAGTTCTAGTAAAATGCAAACTATGGAAACACGTAGAGAATACTCTTACAGATGATGCTGAAGGTGAAGAACTCTGCAAGTCAGAGTTAATATTACTCATTTCTCCACCGGAATTGAAACAAGTAAAAAATTGCAAAACTGCAAAGGATATTTGGCAAAAAATTAAAGATACATACGCCAGCAGAGGTCCTGCCAGAAAAGCTTCACTTCTTAAGCAACTCATACTCGCTAAATTAGAAGATAATGGTGATATAAGAGAACATCTTAATAAGTTTTTAGACGTTGTTGATAAACTAGAAGATCTAGAAATTTCTATTAATAAAGAATTGTTATCAATCATGATGCTGTATAGTTTGTCATCAGCTTATGAAAATTTTCGTGTTGCAATTGAATCTAGAGATACATTGCCTACTCCAGAGCAACTTAAAATAAAAATCATTTATTTATTTATTTATTTATTTATTTATTCAAATTTACATACACAACATTACAGTACATACCAATACGTTGCGCAGTTCAAAATAAAAGATTATAATAATAAAAAAAAAAGAGTAAAACCATAAACAAATCACAATAAAAGGCAACAAATTTTACAAGTATATAACACGAAATTAAACTTCATCTCTTATCCATCTCCTCACAGAAACTCAAACATTCACGACACACATCCATCCATCGCATCGCAAACAAATCACACTCTGGTGATGATGTCAGAAGAGCATTGAGCACTGTAAGCGCACGAACTAGAGGTGAGTTAGCATGCGACACAGTGCGTGCTTCCGGTACAGCCAGTAGTCTGTGACGCCGCGGTCTTAGTAGGTTTTTATGCACAACAGGGACACAAAGCCTCACCAAATGACCTACCAGTTCTGGACAGTCAGATTGACCCCTTAAAATTCGACATGCAGTAAGGAGCAAGCAGTTATTACGCCTTACTTCGAGAGAGTTAAAGCCGAGCATACCCAGCAGATATTTCGTAGGATAGAGAAAAGGATAGTATCCAAACAATTTTCTGTAAAGAAATCTGAGAAATGCTTTTTGTACTTTCTCCAGAAGCAGTGCGTAACCACTTTCATGTGGGTTCCAAATCACTGATGCCGACTCCAGCTTGCTCCTAACTAAAGCCATGTAAATTAGTTTGATGGCTAGAGGATTATTAAATTCTCGCATATTGCGAATAACAAAGCCTAATCTCTTAAAAGAATCAAGAGCTAGTAACCTCATGTGTTCGTGAAAAGTTAACCGTGTATCAAAAAGCACTCCAAGATCCTTCACAGAGTTGACGCGGGCTATAGGTTCAGGTCCTAGAAAGTATTGAACGTACTTAGGAGTGTGTGCACGACTGAACGACATGACACTGCACTTAGCAGTATTGAAAAGGAGTTTGTTATTAAGACTCCATTGGTGGACTGAGTTTATGTCCTCTTGTAGCGTCTCTGTATCAGCGAATTCTTCTATGCCGTATATTAATTTTAGGTCGTCAGCGTAGAGCAAACATCTAGAATGTTTAAGGACTGATTCAAGGTCATTCACCATAATTCCAAATAATAAAGGCCCTAGTATCGAGCCTTGGCTAACACCGGACCTAGTGTGATATGGCGTGGAAATATAGCACCCGTGCCTAACAAATTGTTGGCGATCCCGTAGATAGCTTGCGAAAAATTTTAAGAGCTTAGGTGAAAATCCTATTTTATTAAGCTTATGGAGAAGTATGTCATTGTCTACGCGATCAAAGGCTTTCTTAAAATCAAAGTAAACAACATCAACTTGTATGCCCTTGTCTAAGTGCTGAGAAATGAGATCCACTAGGGTAAGCAGATTTGTACTAACTGAGCGGTTTAATCGAAATCCATGTTGGGAATCTCCAAGATATGGTTGTACCTGGTTACTTATGAGATTGTGTAAAATAGATTCAAACAATTTAGGAAGTGATGAAAGAATAGCAACTGGCCGATAGTTCTCTACCTGAGAAGTAGCACTAGTTTTAGGTATAGGTTGCACACGCGATATCTTCCAACGCTGCGGGTACTGTCCAGTTGATAACGCCAAGTTAAATATATGATGCACTGCCAAATTCAAATGCTCCTTGCAACCCTTTAGGATGTATGCAGGAATATTATCAGGTCCTACAGCAGAATTCGATTTTAGTTTATTCATACCGCGTTCTATGTCACTCTTATTAATTTTATCTATATGTACAAAATTTCCACAATTTTTTGGACTGTCATCGAAAAGATTTGCGTAATCAAGAGTAGGGGTATCAGGCAAAAAAACGCTGGCAAAGAAATCGGAAAAAGCCTTTGCCGCATCACAACCGACGTATTCCTTTTCTTCATAATTTACTCTTGTTTCAAAACCACCTTTGGTTTTAAGGCTATTAACATGTTGCCAGAATGCACGGGGGTTCCATTTTAATTTAATTTGTATGTGTTTAATGTATTCGTTGTAAGCTATTATTATATTTTGTTTAATAATTGACCTAAGAGCAGAAAATTGATTGTACACATCCAGATTTTGAGACGACTTCCATTTACGATGAAGTTGTGCTTTATTCTTAATGTCGCTTATTAATTCCGCTGTGAACCACACTGGGTAGCGCCTTGAAGGTTTTCGGAGTCTACGCTTTTTAGGTACGCATTTATCAAAAATTCTATACAATATATTATAAAAACAATTTACGGCTGTGTCGACATCGCTAGCCAGGAGTACTTCTTGCCATGACACTTCAGATACTAGTTGGTACATAATCTCATAATTACCTTTCGAAAAATCCCAATCTCTATAACTATCGATGTTACTAGGATTAATCCTCTCAGGTCGATTCATCATATCGTTAAGTGCAAAGCCTACATCTAAAGGTGGATGATAGACGTCTCGTCTTGGAACCAAGCCTCCGCCATCAATCTCTGCCACTTCAACACTACCAATGCTATCTGACACCAATACAACATCCAACTTACCTCCATACGCATTCATCACTTCATTCCTCTCAGTCAGTCCACAAACACTAAGAAAGTAACAATAGTAATTTAATATAACATTCGACGTATATTTAGAATTTAAGTTTAAATCACCAACAACTATCACTGCACTCTTTAAAGAATCTATAATCGATTCCACTTTCTGAAACCATTGCATGTACATGTTATCGGAAGCTCTAGGGTGAATATACACAACACACACATAAAAGATAGAATGCTCGGTCTTAACACGTGCCCAGAGATCCTCACCAGCTTCTGTCTCTAGATCATAACACCTTGACATTGTAACACCGGGCCGTGCAGCAACTAGGACACCTCCACCAGCCCCGGTTACGCGGTCGCGACGCAACACGCACCATCCGTTGCCTGCGACTTCCGAATCTAGCACTGAGCTAGTAAGAAACGATTCTGTCACAGCTATGAGGTCTTCACTAAGGGTCAGGAGATTTTGCTTGAAGAAACACAGCTTAGTGTTAAGGCCTCTCACATTTTGATAAATTAAGTTTACTGACCGTCTTTTTTTGGGGTGAGGTATAGAATTATGATCTTGTTTGTTGCCCATTAATTGGTTGTCTTCGAAAAAACCATTCCTTAACTCGAGCATTAGTGGGCCAAGTATCCGCCGAAATACATTTTTCATAAAATTCAGGTGGGACTCCGATCTTAAATGATTTGTAGTCACCCTTAGGTTTTAGCTCTTCAACAGTACATACCCCTTCAGGGAACAGGTTTTTAAGATAAGACTGGATTTCATTGGCCCCTGACATCATATTCCATAAATGAATATATTTACGAAATTCAACTGCCTTAAGTGAAGTGATCTCAGGTCCTGCTGTTCCACGCACTGAACTGTATCTTTTGGGTCTGCGTTTGCGTACCTCTACCCATTGTTCGTCAGCAGAATTCTGGTTTATACTTATTTGAGGTGGTATTGTCAATTGGTCATCCTGTTGTACGCTTATCGCCACCGGTCTTGTCTCACCAGAGTGGTTAGGTGTGGCAGACTGTAATGTCGAATTCCTCTTATCTCTCACTGACTGCACTGAAACGGTATTTGCAGACGGTATTTCATTATTTTCATCAACACGGCCGTTAGGCTTAATCTTTGGTTTCGGCTTTAACTTGGAAATATGCACCTGCACACTTTTTTCGGCCGCCAACTCAAAATTTGGAGATATCAAACGACAGCGGCTGCACTCGGAGGATTTCTCGAGTTTGTCAAGTTTTTCATTACATGCTTCGATTTTCAAAGTGCAATCCGAGAGTGCAGTCTGATACTGCGCAATTGTAGAAACCGCATCAGAAAGTTTTTCCGTCAACATGTTTATTTGTTCGCGAAGAAGTTCTATTTCCAAACCTGAACACTGAGGTGAATCATCAAGGGAGAGCATCGTAGGAGGGTTGCTCTTATTTCGAGCCGATACGTTATTCTGTATGAAAGTCGTTTGCGCTGGAATAGGACTGTCGTAGTTACGGCTACCTTTCCTTGAGGCACAGCAACACTCTGGGCATATCCATGTAGCTCTTTCATCTAGAGTGAGCTCACGATTATTGCATAGATAATGGTAGACTTTATTACATGCTTCCGCAGCGCATTCAAGAAAAGCATCTCCAGATACTAACTGGTTATTGCAGGCTGAGCAAATCATTGTCTTAACTTTAGAGATAGGCAAATCAAATGAAATAAAAAAAAATAAAAAAATGTATCCACCAAGCAAAGCTTCAAGCGGCCGACGCGGCGACGGGTGCACCTGCGCCTTGCACCTGTGTAAGCGGCATGCGTCTGTGTGCGTAACAGCGGGCGATCGGCGAGTTGTCGTAGGTCAGGGATAATAAGTTCGTTATTGAAAATTTAAACAATTATTTCTAATTACTCACGAACCAGTTGGAGTTTTCAGATGGTATAAACTGTATTTTAAAGTCCTTTTTATGAGCTTTAAACAGGTATAATTCACTTGCACATTAATGAAGATATAACTATTTTTAAGATTAAAAAACTGCGGAGCAAAACAAAACGGTGTCGCTTTAGTGGGCGAGATGAGTATGACGCTCGTAATAAAGGAAATAACGAACCATTACCAAGCTGTAGTAAAAATGAGAATGAGGAGACATTCTACGCAAAATTTTGTAAACATTGCAAGAAAAAAGGCCACAATACTAAAGATTGCTGGAACAAAACAAAAAGATATAACAATAAACCAAAAGAAATAAAAACGAGGCAAATCACGTTGCCACATGTTATCTAAGTCAAAATTCACGTCGTAATGCATGGATTTTGGATAGTGGATGTACAAGTCACATGACATATCAAGAAGAGAACTTTGATGATGTTACAAAAATAACAGAAAAGCTTAGATTAGCATCAGCAGATCATACCGAACAGATAAATGGCAGAGGCAAGGCAAGTATCATACATAAAAATGGAGATAAAGTTCTAAGGGATACACTGTTTGTTCCTAATTTAGCTGCAAACCTGTTATCTGTTGGAAAAATAGCAGATGCAGGCTGTACTATTACTTTCAATAAAAATAAAGCAACAGTGAAGGACCCGAATTTTAATAATCGTGTCACTATGGTCGCTGAACGAGCCAATGACGGATTATACTATGTCAGTACAAAATTAGTAGAAAAATCTAAAGCTGCAAGTGATAGTTATGGAAAAGACATTCTACTGTGGCACTCTAAATTAGGCCACATGAACGAAGCAGATATGAAATATGCTCTCAAGAACGAAAGCTTAAAAGGGCTTAAGTTTGATTATAATGAAACTATCGGAAACTGTGAAATTTGCATTCAGGCTAAGATGAAAACGAGTAGAAAAGGTGAACCAAGTACGGTGCCACGTACAACACAGAGGTTAGAGATTGTTCACACTGATGTATGTGGACCAATCCAAACACCTACACTCGGAAATCGTAGATATTTTGTTATATTTACTGATGATTACAGCCGATACTCAAAAGTATATTTTATAAAATATAAGAGTGAAGTTCTGGAAAAATTTAAGGAATATAAAGAAGAAGTAGAGACCTACACAGAATTAAAGATTAAATGCCTTCAATCAGACAATGGTACCGAGTTTTGCAATACTGCATTTGATAATTTTCTAAAACAACATGGCATTTCAAGAAGGTTATCTGCTCCTTATACGCCTCATCAAAATGGGGTAGCAGAACGGAAAAATAGAAGACTAGTTGAAAAGGCCAGAAGCATGTTGATTGAAGCGAAAGCACCCATGAAGCTATGGGGTGAGGCCATCTACACTGCAAATTATCTTTCAAATAGAAGCATAAATAAAAGTATTGGTAGACTGACACCTTTTGAAAAATGGGTGGGCAGAAAGCCGTGCATAAATCATCTCTATCCTTTTGGTACTAAAACATTTGTATTAATCAAAGGAAATAAAAACCATAAATTTGCTTCTAAAGCCATTCCAGGCATGTTTGCAGGGTATTCCGAAATTTCCAAAGCATTTAGAATTTGGGTACCATCCAAAAACAAAATCTTCACAACAAAAGATGTCAAAGTAATTGACAAGAAGATGTTCTATGAAGATGATATTAACTCAGAAGTACTAGAATTTACAAGCCAAGAAGAAAAACTAGAAGGAAAGAGACATATAGATGTTAATCTCACAGAAAATCGATTTCAACCTGTACCTCAAATATCGAAACCCCTAACTCGAGTGACTGAAAATATTGACAATCAAGTTGAAACTGACGAAAGTGATTTTGAGTCTACAGAAGAAACAAATAACTCTGGAAACGAAACTGAAGTCAATCTTAAAGAAATAGCCATAGGAGATAGTGATGAAAATAGACGAAGTCTTAGAGATAGGTCGAGAATAATCCCTCCGCAAAGGTTTCAAGACTTTGTTATGGCAGCCATCGATGAGAACAGTCCAAAAGAACCAGAGACGTTCAAAGAGGCATTGAAGAGCACTGAAAAAGAAAAATGGCTTGAAGCTATGCTCAATGAAATAAGTTCGCTGAATGAAAATAAAACGTGGGATTTAGTAAATCTTCCTAGGAACAGAAAAGCATTACCTTGTAAATGGATTTTTAAAATAAAACCGAACCCGGATGGGTCTATTGAACGATACAAGGCAAGACTTGTAATTAAAGGTTTTTCACAAAAGCCAGGAATCGATTTTGATAAAACCTTTAGTCCGGTAGTACGTTTAAGTACAGTTAGAGCTCTTCTAGGAGTGACAGTAAAAGAAAACCTGATTTTAAGTCAATTTGACGTATCTACTGCTTTTCTTAATGGAAGAGTAATGGAAGAGATCTACATGAAACAACCCGAAGGTTATAATGATGGTACACAAAGGGTTTGTAGACTGAACCGAAGCCTTTATGGGTTGAAACAAGCTCCTCGCTGCTGGAACACTTGTATCCATGAGTTCCTAATTCAAGATGGATTCAATCAGAGCAGCGCAGACCCTTGTTTATACATAAGAAACCGAAAAGCAACAAAAGTGTTGATAGCACTTTATGTAGACGATGGTTTAGTGGCATCTACCGACGATAAAGCTGGAAAAGAGTTCATCGAAGAGCTTAAAAGTCGTTTTAAGATAACCACTAAACCAGCCACTTATTTTCTTGGACGGAAGATGGTGCAATACACTTATGCCAGAAATCTTATATAAAAAAGACGCTAGAAAAGTTTGGTATGACAAATTGTAAGCCAGTTCCGACATCGGCTCTTAAAGACTGTGATGTAGAGGATGATACGGAAGAAATTATGTTTCCATACCGCCAGGCAGTAGGAGCCTTAGCATACTTGATGGTTGCAACTAGACCAGACATAGCCTATGCTGTTGGAATCGCACCCAGAAGTCTGGAAAAACCAACCAAGAAAGACATTATGAAAGTAAAACGTATCTTACGATACCTAAAAGGAACTGCAGACCAACAATTGTCTTTCAGAAACACTGGTCAGAATAATATTATAAGCTTTAGTGATGCTGATCTCGGTGGTGATCAAAAGACAGGCCACTCTACTACAGGATATATTTGTCTGTACAATGGGGCTGTTTCGTGGAAGAGTCAAAAACAAGCAACTGTAGCGGTATCTTCAACAGAAGCCGAGCTTGTGGCAGCAACCGAAACAGTGCAAGAAATTATTTGGTTGAAAACGCTTTTGTCAGAACTTACAATATTAGAGGGTATGCCAGAATTGAATGTCGATAACGATTCCGCAATCAAATTAGCTTACAATCCGCCATATGAATATCACAAAAGAACTAAGCATATTAAGCTGAAGCATTTCTATATAAGAGAGTGTACTAAAAATGGAGAGGTGGTTGTAAAGCAAGTGTCAACTCAAGAGCAGACTGCAGATATGTTGACTAAACCTCTTTTTGGACCAAAGTTAAGATACCTCAGTGATAAAGCTGGACTTAGGTCTCTATCCTTAAAAGTAGAGAGGGTGAAAAGAGGTCGTGTATGATAATAATCGACTCTATTAGCATGGAATAATTTAAAAATATAGAAAAATAAAAGAAGAATATTGTCTGTCAAATATTATAGTTATATCTAATAAAATATCTTTACAAATGTAGTTTTCTATTCTTCACAAATATGCCAAGGGAAAACTCTTTTTTTTTGAGTTGTCTCTCGCAGTTAGCTCAGGGAGCTTTTACTGCTTAACCAGGCAAATGGCGAGACCAGAAGGGCCTCCAGCCGAAGAGGGAAAACACGTCAGCTGGTGGATTTAACTAGGCGATAGATGCTCCTGTCTGGCTCCTGCGCTATACTCAGGGCTATATTTCAGGGCATCAGCTGACAATCTTCCCACCGAGATATAGCCAGCTGACATGTTTATTTATTCATAATATCATATAAATTTTTATCTGATAAATTTTCAGTTGAGAAGAAATGACTGATTTTTTTGACGTATTATCCACCACTATATAGGTAGTCAGCTGACTTTATTTTTTCATCAGGATATTGGGTTAGCTTTAATGTGATAAATTTTCAATCGGGAGGATTTTTTTTTTACTTGCTTCATGTGCTGCCTCTTTTTAACCCACTCACCGAACCGCAGCTGACGTTCACAGAGCTTCATGATACAAGTCTCCGAAGCATTTTACAAAATATCGCGAGAGGAAATGATTGTCAAAATTTGTACTCTGGCTCGCGGACTATTAACGCACTCGTAATTTATGTGTTTGTGTAAGCAATTATAAAATAAATTATACATTTGAACGTATCTGTTTTCCTTGAACCCGTTTCCTAAGACTTGTTACACGATTCGTAATACATAACATGTATTACGAATACTAAAAAAAATATTGGGCTGTACAAAGACGCCTTAGCACTGAGTCTTTTGACGAGTTCATATGCAGCATCATTTACACAACTATTTTTGGATTCAATTTGGTTTAACAAATAGAGCGATTGATTTGTTGGTCGTATACTGTTTGAAATTTTCTCCAAGAGCTTATTTTATTTTACGCGCAAAAATAATATGACTTCTGCCTTTGCCTTCATCTGATGGTGACAATAGGAATCGATGATGAGTTAGTAATGTGTATGTATAATGTCAGCAACCACTGAATAAAATAAAACAAGAAAATGTAATAACAAAAATTTAATACACAACCACAATAATAATATGGAATTCTAAAAATGATCGAATCCTATTTGACTAATTCGCTAATGGACACATATTAATAATTAAATGAGTAGAGGAAGATTGGTACATTTTGCAAAAATGCAATTAGTGGGTTCATGGTGTAATTAACTAATAATTATACATATAAACGACTGAACACAGGAATATGAAATTAATAATTTAGTTATAGATACTATAAAGTATGTTTATAAATTAGCTTTACATTACAAAATAAGCGATTTCCATTTGATAGGTGCCAACACGACAAGAATTTTAACGATATTCCTTCAATTTTGTGGAAACAGATTTGTTTTTAACCATGCACGTAAATATAATCAAATAATTTATAAACAGGCTTATTTATTGGCAAAGTTTAATGTCAAACATTAATAGGTAGGTACCTTGGGTACTAAGAATAGTAAGGACCTACACATATATAACAATTTGTATAACATGTATGTATATAATATACAATAGTTGACAAATAAGCTTTGGTATGTCAATATTCTTAAGATAACATCATAACTGGTTTAAAAATATCCTTTATAAAATATGTAACCAAATAGGCCACTAGAACACTTGAATGGAAGAATTACACACATTCTGTGGAGTTCTGTGGATCTGTATAATATCTCAATCATTATAAATGTACCATACGTCGCACAAGTTTCCTGACAACACGTAACTAATTGTTTATGTATTATATAGCTACCTAAGTATTTAGGTAGATAAATATAAACTAGACACAGAGATAAAGTGCATTTAAGAACAGATTTATATGTAGAATAAAATGAGATACTCAAATCCAAACTCCTCAATAATTAATATACGGTTCGGTTTCGTTTTGTTAATTATAGTTAACGATGCTTTTTAGACAGTAGCTGTTCGAGTCATTTTAATTGATGTGATTGTCATCCAGAGTTAAAAGGTTGTTCGACGAGGTACTTTGAGTAGTAAAGTAGGTTCAGAAAGAACGCTATAGTCGTAAAATCCGTAAAAAAAGAGTAATACACTTTAAAAAATTCTACAGTGGGATTCTCAGTATAATATACTCTCGCCCCATAAAGATACTCTGGATATATCAAGCCGAGAAAACACTCGAGTGCCTGTCTGTCAAACTGTTACGTTACGTTTATATTTTAAGATAGATGTTCCTTTGAATACTTCATTTCGTTTTCACTATATTCAGGGTTTTTCTAGGGCAGATATAGATTTAATTATAAAATAAATCAAAGACTCGATTAAATTAACATACAACCCTGTAATGTCTCCAAATATACTCAGAGTATTAAAAATAATAATACCTCTGATGATTTATCAACATAATAATAACAATATAAAACGTCTGAATATTTTGAGGAATGTAGGTATGTATCTCAAATCATTAAAAAAGTACATCCAAAAATAAATTGTAAAATAGTTAGGTACAACTGTCGCATAACAAATGGAATTGGTGGAATAGTGTTTTAAAAACACGAGTTTCTTATTTTAAGTTATAATTTTGGCACAATGTTGACATAAAAAATAATAATTTCTCAACAATATAGCGCCGATCATCCATCGTAGTTCAGAACGCTTAACACTACATTTCAACAACCAGCAGCAACAGTATAATATATTTTATGAATGCTTAATTAAAAAAAATATAACATCCTTTTATTAAAATAGTAATAAACTATAAACGTAGCCCGGAATATATTTATGGGTATCTACCACATTTAAATTTTTACTGTAATGAAATTTGTTCATTTTGGTAGTACCTACAATCAGCGACATAAGTTGATGAATATGTGCAATGTTCCACAAATGATTTACAGTATCAAGTATTTAAGTATCAAAAGTAGCTGATCAGCACCGGGCACAACACGTTGACCACCTAAGGTAACAAATATCGGTGATGTACGTACATTGGTATTATAAAAATCCTGTTTTATGGTTAGTATACCACTTCATTGGTCTCGTGTGACTATCGAAGTGCCAAATTGTACGAACATCAGTAGCAGACTGAACGTAATAATCGTCAAGCAAGCTCGAGACAACATGTTGTCACATCCAATGAACTATCGACTTGAACTATCGACGTTTTCAGTGTTGCGTGTGTTCAAGTTTAGGACTGTCGCAATGTTGCTCTCGGTGTGCTTTCAGATTTTTCCGATCGGTCTCCATTAATCATTACCTTTAACCGCAAATTATTGATGTACGTACAATATTACATCTTTCCTTTCCTTTCTTCGGGTCTTAAATGCTCATTAAATAAATAATAAATTTAAATATTTCAAAAATAAATTAATAACAAAAACTAAACATATAAAGCTTTAGCGATATAAAAGATTAATGGTAGGTAACTATTTTGTTAACATTAAATATTTGCGTCTTCGAGCGTCGGCATAAAATTTATTTTCGACCCTGGCTTTTTATTTTTGTTGGGTATATCCTAGGAATGACTTAACTGTAAAACATTGAAATAGCCTACCTTCGCTTGACCGACAATGAGATAATTTCTTTCAAATACCTTAAAATCCTCTAGATGACTAGTGTGTTAGCCGCAATTTTAACGCGAAGTCATCTCAATAGGTACAGTATGCTTTCAAACATCGTGAAGCTAACTAGTCAATATTGGCAAAACTGGTCTATCATTCCTACTTCATCACATTACATATAACGATGCTCATGTTATAATCAATAAAAGTGCACACACACAGCCCGTTCTACGGAAGGCTAGGTTACGAAGAAAAAAAAAATTACGCCACACAATTTGTCCGATGGCGAATTATTATTATCATCTAGATAACTATCGTAACAGAAGACATTCGAATACGACTCCAAATTTGGAGATAATGATGGATATACCTACATCTATCAAATCATCAAATCAAATCTACGTTCCATCAGGGGCATACGCAGCCGACTCTCGTCTGCCCGGGAAGATTATTGTTTATGCGGCCGACCGTCACCTAGGCACGGTCGCAGCCAAAGAATTTGGAGGGTCATATTAACAATAAAGTGACTTGACGGAGGCGGGGGGAGAGTATTAAAGTTGAGCAAAATAAAATTTATTTCAGAAAAAAATTTAATATAATATTATAAATGAAAAAACCTAACTATATTTGATTAAATTGTTACCCCTACGACCCCCTCCCCCTTGACCGCTACTGCCGTGTGTCGCAGAAATTATACAGTAATATGTACAATCCATCGCCTACGAGGCTGAATGGACTGACGACGGACTTCGAATTGTTACGATCGAAGAGATCGAAGAGCTCGAAGATCAAATATCCAGTGTAATCGGTTTCTACTCTATGAGCTTTAGGGGTAAAACATTTACATTTTAATGTTTACCAGTATTAAGGTGATGTATTTTCTCTTAGGATTATTAAAAAATGCAAAACTATTGTGGGGATCGAATAAGCGAATGATCAGAATGAAACACTTAAACCTAGGAGCGAATATGATTGGCCTTTGATTATAACATCTACTGAAGCATCTATATTATTTCTGTATCAAAATTAGAGGATCCTCCTCCTAAAGAACTAAACCGCTGCAACACAATTTCTAAAACACTTCTACAAAAATATAGAAACATCCTACATGTGCTCAACATTAAAAGCGCCTAATTAGAAGTTATTTTGATATCGCCAAAGTTCATTCTTAGTTGTTCTAAAAATACGAATGTTAAAATAGTGTGAGGCGCAAGCCTAACAAATGCTGGAATGTAGCCTTTAAAGAAGGCCAGAGGACCTTCTTTAGCAGTATTGAGGACAAGGTGCACTACACTACTGTATTCACCAGGCTTGGCGTTCATCGCCCGGGTTTTGAGCACGTCCACCGGTTGTGTCATAGTTGTTGCAATTGCCCCCTGAAAATTGTTGGTTAACATGTTTACAAAACGTTCAATAATTAAAAGTACGAGTATTTTAATCAACGACAATTGTGTAACTGTAATGCTACGGCCAAACAAACGCGTCCAATCTGCGTGCATGGTGCCGGCCGCGGTGGCGATCAGTGCAGCGTCTGCACGGTTGGACGCGTTGGTTTCGCCGTACCTTTACATTGCATGAGAGTGTTAATAAGTTATTATGAACCTTATGTATGCGACGTCTGTTCATGAATTGAAATTTTTATATTTTTTTTATCTTCAAGTGTTTCACGGACACAAAAAATGAATAAAATAATATGTAAGATTTCTAAAACTGTTAATTTAATTATTATCTCTAACGTGATAGTGTATTGTTTCATATTGAATTCAAATATCTTTACCGCTAATAAACTGGAAGTGATATGTGTTACAACATTTTCTGTAAAGTATGGAGTGTTAAGTAGCAATAGCTTGATCTGGTCATAAAAGGAAAGCTGTCCTATTGTCATAAGGGTTGCACGACTGGATGTCATCGACACTCCCGCCCAAAGCCGGAAAATACCCTCATGTCTTGCAACTTGCCATAGTCCATGGAATGCATGTTTATAACTGAAACAATTTTAAAAGTAGAAGCTTTTCTCATGTATAATGGAGACAGCTTGCAGAGCCATCAGTTTATGGAACAAAAAAATAGTCAAGTTAAGTATGAAGTTAAACACATTTCATTGATGCCATTATTAAATCCCATGTAAAGGAAAAGCTTCTGGATCGTTACATAATGATTCAAAATAAATAAATAATAATACCATATGCTAATACATACTTTCGTCTTTGTTCTGGTGGTAGTTTGACATCATTTTGCATTCGCACATTGACTAAATCAGCTGGATTTCCTACAAATCCTCCAGCAAATCCACCCAGCCCGGCAATGAAAACAGACATATAAAATGGTAATGGTCCACCCTGAAATTAGTAACACAAATTTTATTTTATTCTCTTTTTTTCATAAGTTGCTTTGACATCTTGTTAACGAAAAATTCAATTCTTTTTGATCAATAACGATCCTAAACTATTATTTTTAATGTGAAACATCTAATGCGGCGGGTTAGATCGACTGCCGGCCATACTTATTTCCTTTCATAAACTATCCTTTTATGCATATTATCTGTTCAAAACATAGATTCAAGCGAAATTCTAAGTCTATGGTTCAAAATAATTTCTATGTTTATCATAAATCATCCTTATTTATTTTTTATATAATGTATTCTTACGCTAGTTTCAGATAGATGGCTACCAATCTTAAATGTGAGGACAGTGTAGGGATATTCTTTATATATTTTTTTTAATTTATCAACAGACTTTATTTTAATGTTCCATTTAGTATGTATTTGACATTGTTCTCTAATACTTCTCCCACATTATGTACTTAGCAAGATCGTAAAGAGACATTAAAAGAGTATCCATGAAGTTTCTTGCCCATTCTTCTTCAATTTTTGGAACCATGCAACTAGAGTCCTATAATGTTTCAAAAATGCCTGGTTTATTTGAAATAAAAACAATTCTATCTATCTGGACAGAGTTGTCGTCTCGGTTTATCATTGCATGTTTTACTTGGCATCAACTTCAATATTTTTCAACTACTATATTGTATAATAAAACATTATTTTTTTGCTTTTTAGTTTGTTTTGTTTTTGAGTTTTTTGGAGTTGGTTATTATTTTTTGTTAATATAAATTTATGATATAAGTATTCAATATTCATGTCATCTAATTGCAAGCAATCACCATCACCTTACATCTAGGATATTAGATCAGGAGATTTTGTTCTTTCGGATAGTAAGATACAGGCAGTTCTCAACTATCTCACTGATAATAATCTTTTATATTCTTTAAAGTATTTTTTTTAACTATATTTAAATATATAGAAATATAATATATATATAAAAATAAATAAAGGAAATAATAATCTTATTACTATATCTAATCAACACTATTAATCAAGCATAATAATACTATTTATACAACATATGCTTACATCTTTAGGTGTAAGAGCCTGTTTAGAAACTTCATATATTCCAAATCTTGACATTGAGTATGTAAGTTGCCTCAAAAGGGAAGCTGATATACCATTGTAAAGTCCAAGGATACCTAAAAATAAGCATACTTTAGTCAATAAAACCTAACTTACCACAGGCTGCAATCATGATATATTTTTTAAGTCTTTCCATACAGTCCTATTCTATAAACTGCTGATTTTAAATCTTTAATAAATAATTTATTTAATTTATTAATAGCTGCAATGAAATATTCAAATAAATTAAATACCAGATTTTTAAAGCTGTGTTAAAATTTGTATTAAAATTACCTTGATTTTTCACTACTATTCCAACAAGTTTCACTAGTGATATGTTCTTTCCCTTCTGGGTTTGCATCTGAACTTTCAGTAAATCCAATGGATGAGTTACACATGCAGCTCCAGCGGATGCCAATCCCCCAAAATACCATTTTGATAGTCTAACTTGCTTTACTGCTTTATTCTTGGACATTGTGTATGTGCTAACTGAAAACCCGCACTTTAAGTACTTAGTGAAAATCCACAGTTAATTTTACTGGTATACGTTTCAATTTTTTTTTATTTTATATTTTTTCGTTTTTTTTTGGTTTTTATATGCTACTTTTACACATTTTACAATTCAGGCTGTAAAATTAATTTTTGTTTTATCTTATTATGTATAGTTTTATATTATCACTGAATCCAATACTTCATATTTTATCTCTCTTTTGATGCCTGAAGTTATTAAAAGTTTTATTTTATGAAAATTTAACAAGTATTACTGGTAAAAAATTTATAATATATATTTTTTTGATAATTTTAACTCCAATTTATATTTATGGCTCCATTGTTATTCGATGATTTTGCCAATGTTGAGGTTGAAGAAGACACTGTGGTAATTATTGAAGGGACTAATATATGGTATAACTATTGACCATTGTTTGTAGCATTGAAGTCAATTGAGCATGCTGAAAAGGACAATACAAATTATATTATTAAACACACATAAAACATCACAAACACATATAGTTAGTAAAAAGAAGAGTAATGGTCAATTTGTGAGATAAGGCATAGGAATTCCAGGGAGTTAAATCTAATAATAACTACAATCAGATATTATTCACTCTTATAAATTTATAGAGGACTTTTATTACTGGAGAATGGGCTAGAGTTAACAAAAATGAAATATTAATTGGACGGGGGATATTATCAGGTAGTAAATCATCAAGGGGAGCGATTAGTCTGGGCCAAGAGAAAAACATGCGTTCCAAAGTACCCTCTGCTAGGCCATATTCACACAAGGAATGGTCACTGACGCGGATTTTGGCTAAGAATACCAGAGAACATACAAAACAGAGTCGCAAACGAATGATAATGGACGTAGCCCATTTGTTAAAATATTTGTAAGAGTAACATCTCGATGGGATTTCGGGCTGAATGGAACCATATAATTTGCCTTTAATCATTCGGTTTTTCTACCATTAATTATCCCATCGTTCCGTCATATAAGATTATGCAAGACAGCGCAGATCGCGAGGGAAGCAAGACTTATAAACCACACTACGACATTGGATTGAGGCCTTGGCGAGTGCGTCAACGTTATCATTTTCCACAATACAGGTATGGCTACTCTAGGGATCCAGGTAAGAAAGACTTGAACTTGACTTGAATACCCAAGCAGTGACATCTATACAGAAGTTGTTTGATCTTGAGAATAAGGGAAAACTTACTTTGAGTTCGGAATGGAGTTTTAGAGATATCCTGTAAACAGCAATTTTAACTCATTTCAACGATCAGGAAGAGCTTGACATTTAAACTTTAAATTTGACAGGCGACAGTTGACAATTGATGAATAAACTGACTGACCAATGTTGCCACTTCTAGCGTCGTCCAATTCCCCTTTTTTTGTCGTAAAGTAGCTTTAATTCGCCCAAATTCAGTAGTACAATAAACCCCTATTCTTAGATTAGATATATAGAAAACATCTGTTCCATTTTACTCTGTTGTAAATATATATGGAATAAGTTGAGAATAACGAATAAAACTACGTCTGATACTTTCTCGCTTACTGACACCTACGCTATTAGAACGAGATTTATGTATATGAGTTATTGCGTAGTTTGTCACGCAAATGTCATATGACGTCATCTCTTATATGCTTGAAACCACTTGTTATTTACTTTGCATAGCCAGTAGCCACAACATGGCGTTTGTTGTGGTTCTGGTGGTCTGTCTTTTTAGGTTTAACCTTTTTTTAATTATTTCCATGTGTTCTAGCGTAGTTTGAGAAATATACAGTAGTGAAGTGTTCAGCTGTGGGTTGTGAAAACAAAACGAATGATAAATGTCCAGGAGTTTTATTTTATAGGTTAGTAATTAAGGTTTCTATGTTTTCTGTTTGCGGCGAATATTTAAATTATTTTCGATTAAATATCGTTCTTTACGTATTTCTAAGCTCATTATGAACATAATTTATGCGCTATTCTCAAAATCATGGATTATTTATAGTGATGTTACGGAGCTTCGACTCCGAATCCGATATGTCTGAACCTCCGATTAAAATTACACCTCCGAATCCGACTCCGGTTCCGATATATCAAACCGGAGGTATATATCGAAGTTACAAGTTATGACTTGCTATCGCTGCAGCGCTACCGAGCGCTTTCTTCGTGACACTGACAACTGACGGAGTATATGTGTTCTTCGCAACTGATGAACGAAAAGTGAACGAGTTGCGACAAGTTTCTTCTTTCTTATTTATTTATATTTTACATTCGTAAATTTGCTCCGACTCCGACTCCGATTCACCTCCGACTCCGCGGAGGTCACTACGAGAACCTCCGACTCCGATTCCGCTTCCGATAAATCCACCTCCGTAACATCCCTAATTATTTAAAGAATTTTCGTTTGTGTGGTATAGATAGTGTTGAGATTATATTGTTTACATCTGTAAACAACATATTTATGTAATATCGATAAAAAAATCTTAACATCACGCGTCTTTTGGTTAAAAATAAGATTGTTTCAACCATCCCTGTAATGCCTAAGAAAACTTTGTTAGGCATTACAGGGATGCTCAAAGCTCTACGTCCTACTTATCAACTCAATTTTTTACAATTAACAGAGTTAACCCGCCAAATACGGCAAATTTGACGACACGGTTGGCGCAGTGGCTAAGCGATTAGCTTTCTGCGCTACGTGTCGCGGGTTCGATCCCCGCACGGAACAAATATTTGTATGATCTACAGATAATTGTTTCAGGTCTGGGTGTTTGTGTATGTGAATATATGTGTTTGTAAACGCACAACACCGTTTCTCTAGCTCACTATATTTTAGCGGTGGGCTTTAGCGGCTTTCTTGGACAACGAAACGGAACTGACTACCGAATATCAGTAGCGTTTGTTAAAACACGCTGATTTAGTAGCGACCAATAGCGGTATTAACGGCACTCAACTACGGGTCGCGCGAGCCCAATAGTCTTTAGTGATGTAGGTGTACCGAAAATTTCCAAACGTTGTGTGCGTTATGGTCGAGTGCAAAGCGGTGAGTGGTTAGATGTTAGAAGGTTATTTCAGAACGATGAAAGCTGAAGCCATCTGCTACTGTGACGTTAGCTAGTTCCAGTAACCTTTACGACGAACGATCACCACTACTGTATGTTGCCGTTGCATCAATCATTATCATTCAATACTTACCAAAGCAATCTTTATTTCTAAAAGAAGAGTATGTCATGAAATAGCTCTATCTAGTCATGATTGTCATTTTTTTGTGACGAATACAGATGTTTCCTTTCACGTATTATTATACCCCAACGACAAATTTTTGCCTCAAACTTTGATTTGTAAAGATCGAAGTCTACAAATCGCCAAATTATTTTTCAGGTAGCTTTTTAGCGACCTGTTATTATTAATTATTAAAAAAATAGAACGACCTTTAGTCACTTACACTCATTACTGATTACAGTTTAGTAAAACCTGTCGCCAATAGCTATTTTTGGAGCCCCGACACCCTTCAAATTAGCTCAAATGACGAAAAATCACCTAACTTGGTATCACTGAAATTAATAAATGATGATACCTTTTCTGTGACGTTTATCCGATCCATCTGACAATGACATTCATGGACAACAAAATATTCGAAATACAAATATTATTCACTTTGTTTCACAAACGGAACAGTAAAAACAATGGAAGGAGTTTGAGGTCGATTTTCTATGAAAACCAGTGTCGCCAAAGACACAAATTCACACATCTATAATTCCTGCATTATGATCAGCCAAAAGTAAAAATCACTTATGATGTATCCCTAAACTGACCTTTTTTTTTAAAACTCAAAACGGGACTTTTGTTTATATACGTCAGTTAGATTAATATTGAAAACAAACAACTTTTTAATGCTCTTTATTTAAAAATGTGTAACTTAATACAATTAATGTTTAATACAATTAATGTTCACTATAATTATATTATTATATTTAGATTAATTATAATTACTTATTGTTTGTGAAAAATCAAATCAATCTCTGATTAATAAAGCAAAGACCAGCCTAATAAAAATAATAAAGCAAAGTTCGGGACAGTAATGATTAAATTATATGCAACATTTCTTTTTAAATTATATTTATATTTCACAGAGGAACAAATTTGCTTACTAGGTAACCGACAGCGCGAATAGAAAACAAAATAAACAAAGCCAGTATCGCCTTCTGGCAGTGCAGGAGAATGATAGGGAAAAGGTGGGGACTTTCCTCTAAAATAATCCTGTGGCTATACAAGACGGTGATCCACCCCATGCTCACATATGGCTCCATAGTATGGTGGCATAAAACCAAGGTAAGCACAATAGCAAACAAAATGCAGCGAATCCAGAGACTCGCTTGCCTGGCGACTACTGGCTGCATGAGGATCACTCCGACTGCAGCTTTGGAAGCCATGCTACATCTCCCACCGCTACATCTATTTATACAGCAGGAAGCAGCCATATCAGCTGTGAGACTTAAGTCTCTGGGTCTCTGGAAAAACGGTAGAACACTCGGCACTGACACTTCTATAATAGATGAACTCTATGGAGACTTCCCCATCATGCAGGCAATCAATGACCGCATACTTAAAGAGTTCATTTTCGACAAAAAATACAAAATCCAACTCCACGAAGGACAACGAAGTTCAGGGCTATGCCCTAAAGAAAGATAAGACCTAAACATAAATATCTCTACACCTGTAGGGGCCTACAACACAGTATTCCAAGCATGGGCATTACTCTAGCGGCCTCAGCGGCCTTAGCGAGAGGCGTTACGGAATACCCTATTCGCATACTCTCGGACAGCATGGCGGTTCTACAAGCCCTTAACAGCTACACCGTCAATTCCGGGTTGATATACGAGTGCCACCAACAGCTAAATCAGTTAGGCAATCATAATAAAATAACCATCCAATGGAGCAAAAGACACAGCGGCTCTAGGGGTAACGATGCTGCTGACGAACTAGCTAGAAGGGGGTCGAGCATGGACGTGGTAGGACCCGAGCCTATAGCGCCACTCCCCTTCAGTTATCTACGCAGTTTGCCAGTTGCCATTAACGGATGCACAACCAGCCAACTGCTCCCGACTGACGAAGCAATAACTTTGAACAGTCACAGCAGCGTTCACCGGGCATGGCTCCTTCAATAAACAGAGTGCAGAGCATGCATGGAGGAGGAAGAAAAGGCAGCCCACGTGCTACTGAACTGCCCTGAGGTCGCCACATACAGGGCCAAGTACTTCGGAAACCCAGGTACCCTCCGGGAAATAGCCAGCAACGTCAAGCGACTGCTGGCATTTTTCGAATAACTGGGGTGGATCGAATAAAATGACACTATTCCCACCCCGACGCAAAAAATGCGCTTAAACGTGTATTTGCGGAAACCAACCCGTTTATACCTATACCTATACCTAACCGATAGCGCGCACGGGTGGGTGGGGAATCACCGATCGTCAACGACGCGGTCTCGCACCGCTCGTGTTTGACGAGCTCTATAATTTCAAATCTTCGCGCGGTTTCGGAATACGGGACTATTTTGCGTCCCGGAGTTTTGTCTGGAGATAACGGGACCGGTGACCGAGAAAAGGGACAGTCCTTACTCCGTGGACAGTCCCGTTCAAAACGGGACGTATGGTCATGGTTTATGTATCCCACATAATTATTTGCATTAAATTCAATCTCATAAACATTGCATATACCTAATTCACATTCTAAAACTGATCATGAGAATTTAAGAGCCTTTACGTCGTATGGTTGGTTATTGGTATTTTTCATCCTGAAATTACTTCGTTTTATTGTATAGATCATAAGTATATCAGAGTTTTTGTCCATTGAATAGCAAATTTTGTAAAGAAAAAATTTAATAAGTTTTTTTTTAATAATTATATAATCTAGGGCTATTGTTTGACACCATATTTCGTAAATTTTACGAAACATGACTACTTTATCCTTCGATACCTGAGGCCCTAGTGTAAGTTTTTGTCGACAAACTCGATTTACTACATCGAACGCGTTCGGCGCTCCAATTGGTCCGTTTCGTGCTCTCCACCAATCGGAGCGCCGAACGCGTTCGATGTAGTAAATCGAATTTGTCAAAAGAAACTTACACTAGGCCTTCCGGTAAAGTATCATCATCACATAGTATAAAACAAAGTCGCTTTCTCTGTCCCTATGTCCCTTTGTATGCTTAAATCTTTGAAACTACGCAACGGATTTTGATGCGGTTTTTTTAATAGATAGAGTGATTCAAGAGGAAGGTTTATATGTATAATAACATCCATTAAATAGTGGAGAAGTACTGTTATTTTTGAGGTTTCTAATGTGATGTCGTAAATAATTACATTTTTTCCGCTTACATTGCAAACGCAGGCTGAACCCTACGAGTTTTATCAAAATAATGTACTAAGTATTGTACACATTGAAAAGGTCTACAGAAAAGTCCGTGATGGTATATGTCTATTTCTTATGGATAACCCACAATAACTTTTTTTTGTCATTTACTTTTTACGACAAATAATGGCTAATTTTCGAAGCGATTTTAACCAATACAGCATTAATCCTTAACCAATTAAATACCTTGAATACATTGTTCATTTAATATAGATCTATATGGCCCTTTACACCGTATGATTTAAGTGAATATTTTCGAAGATATTACAGATTTAAAAATTGCGGGACGTAGCGTTTGCGGCGGTACCGGCCGGCCGCCCGGTGCGGCAAGAGCGTGCCTATAAATAGCGCGTCTGAGGCCGCGGTTTTCCCTCGGCTGGAGGCCCTTCTGGTCTCGCCATTTGCCCGGTTAAGCAGTAAAAGCTCCCTGAGCTAACTGCGAGAGACAACTCAAAAAAAAAAAAAAACGCGGTTTTCCCTATAGCACTTTGAATTTAGCAGCGATCGGACGCGTTTATTTTAAAAACGTGCTTTTCAGCGCGACAACGTATCAGTAATTATAAGTAAGTTACGATAAATAATTGTATGATAGTAGTTTTAAAATATAAATTATATTCTATTCTAAGGTTAATTTTTAAATCGCACTTATAGTAATTATAAGTACCTACATAAGGTGAGATAAGATTAGATTAAATAAAACCATAATGTTATTTTATTAAGAAACCTGAATCCACCTAAACTTTGCAATGGCACGCGTTTGCTGGTAAAATCATTGAAAACTTTCATAATAGAGTGCACAATACTCACAGGATGTGGTACCGGAGAAGATGTATTGATTCCCCGAATCCCTCTGATACCATCGGATTTACCCTTCCAATTTAAACGTTTACAGTTTCCGGTATAGACATCTTTTGCAATGACCATTAATAAATCGCAGGGTCAAACCTTCAACGTTGCAGGCTTAGATTTGAGCGTTGACTGTTTTTCACATGGACAACTGTATGTCGCTCTTTCAAGAGTGACCTCCAGAGAAAACATGTTTGTATTGTCTAATGACAAGAAAGCTGTGAACGTTGTTTATAAAGACATTCTGTAATATGTTGTAAAAATAAAATAAATAGTTAAAAATGTAAAAAGTAAATAAGTAAAAATGTAGTGTATGAATTTAGATATTCCAAAGATAGCAGGAAATCTTCATGGTATAGGGAAAGGGGGATTGTTTTACTCCAAATTTAACGCGTGCGGGCCACGGGCAGTAATGAATAAATCAAAACTACTGAATCGATTTTAATCACATAGGCTATATATTTTATACCCGTGCGAAGCCGGAGCGGGCCGCTATGTTTTTATATACAACGTTCACAGTTTTTCTGTAGTGTATTTAGTATCAGCATTGCACCCGTGCGAAGCCAGGGCGGGTCGCTAGTATGAAATAAAAGCAAAAAATAACGGTTTTTAGAATAAATATATACTCTTGTACAAATCTAGTAGACAACATTTTAAATACTTAGTATTATTCTAAAGTAAATTACGAAACAACATAGCGTAAATGATATATTATTAGGAATTTTCGAAGTCAATTTTGACAATTTTAATGATACAGGGAATCGGTAACTGTTTATTGTAGAACCACCGTGTTTAGGCTTATTTCATTTGTCTCGATAGGTACTTTTATCCTAACTAGTGCTGATGACCTGATGATGATGACGATGATGGGCGGTGTTTACAGAAACTCGGTTACTATTCATAATAGAACCACCGTGTTTAAGCTTATTTCATTTTTCTCGATAGGTACTTTTATCCTAATTAGTGCTGATACCCTGAGGATCCTGATGATGATGAGAAGTGATTACAGGAACTCGGTTACTACCGTTATTAGATTTGTTTAATTTGTCTGAATAGATACTTTTATCCTAAATAGTGCCGATGCCCTGGTGATGATGATGGGAGGTGTTTACAGGAACTCGGTTACTGTTATAGTAGAATCATCTTGTTTAAGCTTATTTCATTTGTCTCGATAGATACTTTTATCCTAACTAGTGCTGATGACCTGATGATGATGATGATGGGAGGTGTTTACAATAACTCGGTTACTGTTTATAGTAGAATCATCTTGTTTAAGCTTATTTCATTTGTCTCGATAGGTACTTTGGCAGTGGAATCAGAATATTCCACCGTCGATTTCTAATTTAATAGAAAATTGTGATACTGAAATGTATCTCAATATAAGAAAATTTTTATGTATTCCCGTTACACTACCAGTTAGTGTAGCGACGGCAGAAAGGTGTTTTTCTACTCTCAGGCGGCTCAAAACTTGGCTTCGAACTTCAATGGCAGAAGACCGCCTGGATCGGCACTTCTCCACGTACACCAAAGTATACCTATTCAAGTTGAGGAAGTCATAACGCGTTTTGCGAGAAGACAAAAAAGAAAAATTGATTTTGTCTTTTGATTAAAATTATTTTGACGTATAACAATAAAATAATATTTAATTTTAATTAGATTTATTATTGTAATCGAATAGGACTCTGTCCCGACTAGACTTCAAACATGTGACCTCCCCCCTGACTTGCAAGCTGGATCCGCCCTTGAACATGATGATGAGGTTGTGAGGTGCTTTTAGAAACTATATCCACCGAGTTTGACTTTAGGAATTTGTATTAATTTAATCAGGTCTGGGAAACAAACAACTTTTTGTTTATTCGGGAAAATAACTAAAATAATAAGTAATGTACGCAATATGTATCTTGATTTTTGATATGATATTATCGTAATATGAAAATATATTGT
Organism: Shargacucullia verbasci; assembly: GCA_947562105.1. Classification (NCBI taxonomy): domain Eukaryota; kingdom Metazoa; phylum Arthropoda; class Insecta; order Lepidoptera; family Noctuidae; genus Shargacucullia; species Shargacucullia verbasci. Next base: position 7,163,814 of record OX387289.1, on the reverse strand, counting down.
AATATCTAGGTACTAATAATCCTTAGCTCATGTGAATAAACAAATACTAAAAACTACAATAAAAAATAAATTATAATAAACTACAAACAAAATACCAAAAAGGATCAACATCGCCAGCGCGCGCTTTAAGCATTGCCTCCTCACAGTCCGCACGCACACACACAAGCGGGTGAGCGGTCGCGCGCTGTAAATACCTAATTTCGCTCGCCGCCGCGCGGCATAAACGCTCATAAGGACATAAGACCTTATTTAAGCGCAATACACACATAGAGCAGGCGCGGGTCGAGCGTGGCTCAGGACGGGAGTACGGCGGGTCTAATTCCTTGTACAAATGAAAGACATTACACAGGGCGCGTGCGCGGGTCGGGCGCGGGGCGGGTCTTGCGCGGGAGCGACGCCCGTCGCCTGCCACTACAAACAGCGCGTGGGCGAGCGGCTCTGGAGCGGGCATAACGTCGTTCTATTCTTCGTAATACACGTATTCTACGAAAGGCACTCACACTGGCGCGTGTGCGGGTCGTGCGCTGCGCGTGTCGAAAGTTTGTTTTGTGAATATTTACAAAAAATAGTTCGATTTTGTTATGGACTCAATGAAAAAATATTGAATATGTTCGTAAACATAGTTGTTTGTTTGTTCATACCGTTTTTGTAGTTTTTATAACTTGGTTCATACCAAAACTACAAAAACGGTATTTTGAAAGCAAGGCTGGTGAAAATACTTGTAGAAGCGATCTTCATACGTTTCTAATTCTCTACACAAGCAATGATGTTCCCCATATTGTAAAAAAAATTATTAATTTCATGAACCCAGATTCTTTTTCGTTTCCGTGCTCTTCTTTTCAAAATAAGTAAAAATAATAACTCGTCGTCCGTGTCCGAATTCACCGACATTATCAATCACACTGCATGTGCCGCCTGCTGAACCCGCTGTTGCTAGCATGATATGTCCGCGGCTGATCCGCCGACGACCCGCGCCCGCGTTTTGTGTGAAGACGACGAACAGCGCGTGTCACGCGAGGAACACGACCCGCGCCCGCACCCGCTGTATGTGTGTATTGCGCTTTAATTTTCGATTAAAATATACACTTCAATACGATCAAGTTCCGCTACTGCACACTAGATGGCGTTTATGTCATCACCGCATAGTTGTGCTGATTATATTGTACATGAAGTATTGAAACAATAAATCATCTCTTTCATATGTAATTATAGAAAAAAAAATGTTGCAATATAATAGCGAATTCCTATGCAGCAGTGTTTAGGCTGCAAAAACCGTGGCACACGAAAAAATGCTGACGTATCATTCCACTCGCAAGTACACATAATTCAATTTATTAGAGTTTCAATAACGTCGCAGATATCAGTACAGATATCATGCGTAGGAACTTACTACTCGTCGTTGAATATGCTGTGAAGTTAATGCGTTATTTTGCATATTTTTTGTAACATAACACCTGAAACATTAGTGTTGCTAGTGTATTCTTTTATATACCCTGACCTCTGTTTCATTACGCGGCTTAATGATTATTATCTTCGGATTATAATATATGACGAGTTAATTTTTGTTATACAGATAATTGTTTTGGTATTGTAATAAACCCAACAAAATTAACATTAGTTTTAGCTATTAATATTTCTCATGTAAGTGAATTAATGTATTCTTATGAGAATAAAGTTATCTCAACCCGTAATTGTATGCCGGCGCCATCTTTCGAGCTTTGGTTGAATTACTAAGCATTAATCACATAATTACATCACCAAAATTATTTTCATTAATTCGTTGGTTACTTAGATAATTGTTAAGTTTTTATTCTTTGTGGTTATTTTCACAGAATATTATTTCGTTTAAGATTACTGGTAAATAATCGTAATCTGTAGTTTAGAGGTTATTTAAAAAATGGTAGTGGTAGTATGGCCGTTGAATGTCTGAATGTAAATGGTGTTATGACGCCCCAGTCCCCATACCATCGTTCTTAACATTGGTGACGAAGCTTGCCTGTTTAGGGCAATATCTTTTGTGTTATATGATTTTCAAGTCATGGCTAGAGAGCTGCTGGAAGAAACAGTTATTAACGTGGCAATATTTTGATATACGTTTTTTTAAATATAAAGTTTTTTTATTGAGGTTCCTTAGCCTTACCTACCTTTTGATATATTATTTCTTTGGATACAATGTGTTTACATGACCATCGGTAAATAGTTTTACTTCCATAATATATAGATTCAGTAAAAGTTCCATAATATCTGTCAGTCCCATATTATAAATCTTAAACATTAATTAAATTTATACACATTTACCTGACAATACAATAAATATTATATAAAATAATCAGAGTAAAAATAAATTTACGTTCAAAATAAGGGACATTGATTTTTTCTGGCAACACCTACTGTCCGAGCGAGAGAGACTATAGTAGTCACGGTGACTACTTTATTTATAGGTCTTTTATCTATGTAGTACATCGAATTTGTCAAAAGAAACTTACACTAGGGGTAATGAGGCCCTAGTCAAAGACTACAATAGTGTACTGGAAATAGACGGGCAACTCGAGTATTATCAATGCTTAAAGGAGTGGCGCTCTCTGGCCGCCAGATAAGGTAAACTTCTCCATAACAGTCATATAGCTATACGTAGGTAAACAGCTATCTAGAGAATGCTACATTTACGTAGCTATAGCTATACGACTATAGAATACTATATTTACGTAGGAATTGCTATTTTTATATGATGTATGATTATATCATTTTATTGTTCTTGTGGCGCTAAAGCAAGAATTTTTTTTACACATCTTATTAATAATGTAAATTAATGCATCTTAAAGTATAATTATTTATGTAACATAAGAATGTTTGTGTAGATAAAATAATATATTACTTTTAATAAGAAACAGTAAATAATGTAACAAATTCTTTGTTTTAAATAGAGGAAAATTCAAGACATCCTAAATAAATAACACACTTAACATGAACATCCACATGCGAAACAATTTAAGCAAAACACAACCGACACGAGTAGAAAACACTCGCGCGCAGCCATTTGCAATTAAGTGATTCAGTGATGCCATTACGAAATTAGAATCTTATCGTACTTTGAAAAGGCATCGGAATTAATCAACGATGTAACTGAGCATATTCATAAGTTATAATTAATACATTATTTTAATTTCTGATGTAGCTATTTTAAATTCAATTATAAAAAAAAAATTGGTTTAATTTCCTTTTGCGTAAATTTCCAGCATAGAAATGATATATTTTAGTATTGCAACACTTTCACGATTTGTTTTGAGTATCTGACGGCTAGAGGGCGCTATTTTAATTTAAAAAGGGGTTTGTTCTAAGTTGCCATAGCATGGCCCTAGTGTAAGTTTCTTTCGACACATTCGATGTAGTAAATCGAATTTGTCAAAAGAAACTTACACTAGGCGCCCTAATCATAGACTTAGAATTCGCTTTATGAGTCTGATTATGTAAGCGACCATATGAGAACAATTGATTACCAGTAAAAGAAAATTCAACTGTATGTTTATCCCAATAAGAACAATTTTATATAGTTATTTTTGTGCAATTTTAGACAGAAACAAATAAATAATATTTTTATAATTTCTGGCGACAGGGACTACGCCCACTTACTATTTCCATTGTTTTTAATGTTCCTTGGTTTGTCATATTAAAATACATAGGTAAATATGTTACATTAAAACATTTTTTCCTCATTTATGGCAAAATCAAAGTCAGTACGATGTGTATTTTTTATTCTAAGTAAAAATACTGAATTCGTACTTGTACCATGAAAATGATATTTCATATTTTAGTTTTCATATACTGTAGCGCAGTGCGTGTTAGAGACAATTTTATTATAACTTTATTGAAGTCACTACTCTTTTTATTTCAGAACGTATTTTACAAGTTGATTGACGACATTGACGTAACAAACTATCCTAACCTAAAAATCAACCTTCAAATCGGTCATTACATTATTCAAGGTTATTTGGGTGTTCTATAATTATTCTGGCAGATTTCCCTGTTTTCCGTGAACATCATTCATAGCATTTTAATAAATTTGTACATATATTTTAAATAAAGGTACTTACTTTTTCCTCTCATTTATGTTAATAGTGTGTAAAATTCACAATTATTTATTTAATTTAATTAAAATAGCCACTAATTATTTATCTCGATAGTGAGATCGACTGACTACGGTTACAAATATAAAATATTTAAATGACAAATGTTATTGCCAGTAAACTAACGAGTACTGACTAAGGTCGCGCAGTTCGTCTTTCCTCTGAACACGCGGCGAGTGGTCTAAAACCCCCGGTAATGACTGTGTGACGCTTATCGTCCGCTATGGAATGATAAAGTGGAACTGAAGTAATCAATTGATATATGTGTTAGAGCAGTTATTTTTTATATGTTCTTTTTAGGTTGTGTTATTTTGGAAGTTGTGCATTTGACCTGTTAGGATTCTGTAAATAATTTGATTTTGTTCCAGAATGTCAGCAGATATAGTAACATTGCTTCATCTGGATAAAGTTTTATCTAGTAGAGTAATAGTTGTGAAAGAAATTAACAGATGTGACAGTTCATTCATCACAAGTTGTGTTCTTAACCATTGCATCAAGAATAAAACTGCTGTTGTTATAGTTTCAACACACAACTCTTTTCAAAACTACCAAAATGTTGGTCTGAAAATGAATTACAATTTGCAAAGATATGTGGACACTGGACTTGTGGAGTTTTTTAATTTAGGAGAATATTGCATAGATAGTTTACTATCTAACAATAATTTACCACAATTGATTGATACAGTGCAAGAAAAAGTAATGTCTATGCGGAAAAAACATGATGCAGTTAATGTTATCTTGGATGGTACTTCACATTTATTTGATTTGAATTATACACTTAAAGAAGTAAATAAATTTTGTAAAGAGTTGATTGAATTTGTCACATGTAACAATAATTCATTTGTTCTTTGTCATTGTAACGAAGCTAATGACGATGATGTTTCATGTGTAATGTCCAATCTACTATCTCACAAAGCTCACACAGTGTTGGAAATAGAGAATCTACCTTCAGGTTGGAGTACAGATGTGTCAGGACATTTAACAATCAAGTATCCAGGTCTTAAATTTGACCCAGAACATTTGTACCTAATGGATATCAAATCATCCCGATATCTTTTCAAATTATTTGATAGGGGAGTAAAATTGTTGGCCCCTGGTACAGTTTAAATTTGATTATATTGTTAAGGGGCTTATTTGTGACTGTATATGTCTCAAGTTATATGTAATAAATGTATTTAATCTGAGTGGTATATATATTACTTTATGTCCTCATTTCCGTAAGGTCTCAATCACACTTTAACATGAACTTATGTAAGGCTTGCCATTTACTCAATTGGAACGATTTCTACTGCACCTTGAAAAAGTGCTTGTGTTATACAGGGCTTATAATATGTTACTGCTTTGTGTGGCGAGCTTAATTCGACATCGGGAAATCGACAAAAGAAATTATCTCAGCTGCAGTGTCGTTGTGTAGCATAGATACCTACATTGCATAGTACATACAAGCGAAATTCTAAGTCTATGAGTACAACCCATGTCTACCTATTATTTTAATTATGACATTTCAAAATACAAACCTTTGATTGTTAGCAGGGACAGATTTCCCTATAAGCCGAGTAGGCCCGGGTCTAGGGCGGCAGAATCTTGGTGATTTTTTTTTGTACTCGCGCCCTCTGTTAATCCTTCAATTTTTCGTGATTTACAGGGAGTAGGGGGGCAGCAATCCTCCATGGGTCAGGGCAGTCTGCGTACCTATCAAATCCGCCCCTGATTGGTAGAGTTTGTCATACCTACCGAAAACTCCAATCGATCTGGTATTATTCCGAGTATAGATATCTACCCTCGTTAGATACACTGAAACATCTACGGTGTCCAAATAGCTTCCCATGTTGAAATATTCCCAGTCTATTAGCACTATCGTGACTAGGCTGCCCTGCACCTATTTAACCACTCGAAGTAATTAAATAGATAGGAACTGCGAGCCGCGAACGCTAATAGAGAATAGGGATGGCGATCTGAGATCGATTAATCGAAGAATCGATTTCTCGGGCCAAAAAAATCGATTTTTTAAATCGATATGTAGTACTGAATCGATATTTCACGCTAGAAAATCGACATTCGATTTTTTCTGTTTTGGTAAAAACCGTAAAATTATTTACAATTACAGTTGAATGTACACGTAATATTACGGTGTTGGCGGTTAAAGGGTTAACTACTAAAAAAACTCGCGAGATGGCTGTGAGCTTAGTTTCCTTCGCCTCTCTTTAATAAATAAAAAAGAAGTTACGTTTGTAATCTTTGGCTTTTTGTATTTGTTGATTGCGTAGATAGAGAAACCAATAGACTAAGGCAATATGTAGTCGTTCACCCAATAGCCATGATGTATATGAGTGTCATGTGATCATCTGTTCCTTGTGAGCGCCTTTTTTCAATTGCCGGCAACATCGCAAGTGATGAGCGGAACCGCTTGAATACCAGTAGACTTGACAGACTTTTGTTTTTTAAAAGCTTAATTGTTATTATCGAATTCCCTAAACTAAAAAAAACCCTGATTTTACTGATAAGAGATCGCTTATTCTGGTATCTTTTTTGTTTTTCATAATATGGATTTATATTTACACTGTAAATGCAGATTTGAAAAAAAAAATCTATCTTTTAGACCTCGATTTTTTTGCGAATCGACAGGTTTACGATTCGAATCGATTTAAAAATCGATCTTTTTCAGAAAGATACTCCATCCCTAATAATAAGCCGAAATTACTAGGTCTAGAAACCTGAAATTTGGAACAACGAAACGGACCAATCGGAGTGCCGAACGCGTTCGGCACTCTTTTTTTTTTCAAATCTGCCTTTACAGTGTAAATATAAATCCATTTTATGAAAAACAAAAAAGATACCAGAATAAGCGATCTCTTATCAGTAAAATCAGGGTTTTTTTTAGTTTAGGGAATTCGATACTAACAATTAAGCTTTTTAAATACAACAGTCTGTCAAGTCTACTGGTATCCAAGCGGTTCAGCTCATCATAATCAATTGAAAAAAGGCGCTCACAAGGAACAGATGATTACATGACACTCATATACATCATGGCTATTGGTCTATTGGTTTCTCTATCTAGGCAATCAACAAATACAAAAAGCCAAAGATTACAAACGTAACTTCTTTTTTATTTATTAAAGAGGGGCGAAGGAAACTAAGCTCACAGCCATCTCGCGAGTTTTTTTTAGTAGTTAACCCTTTAACCGCCAACACCGTAATATTACGTGTAATTTCACCCCTAAGATAAAAAAAATAATGGATGAACGGTTGTATGAAGTCCGTCATTTTCAAAGTAAGAAGTACGAAATTTCGTATACCTGCTTCTGGTTAGAAATAAATGAACACGTATATCGACGTTTTTCAAAATGTCACCCGTAAGGGGGTAAAATAAGGAATGAACGTTTGTATGGAAGTCCGTTATTTTCAAAGAAGCACGAAAATTCATATGCCTGCTTCTGGTTAGAAATAAATGTATATATGTAAGAATATCGGCATTTTTCATAATTTCACCTGTACCCCTAATGTAAGTTTCTTTTGACAAATTCGATTTACTATATCGAACGCGTTCGGCACTCCGATTGGTGGGAAGCACGAAACGGACCAATCGGAGTGCCGAACGCGTTCGATGTAGTAAATCGAATTTGTCATAAGAAACTTATACTAGGGCCTCTGTACGAGGGTAAAATAAGGGATGACCGGTTGTATGGAAGTCCGTCATTTTCAAAGTAAGAAGCACGAAATTTTATACGCCTGCTTCTGGTTAGAAAGAAAGGTACAAGAACGGTGGCGTTTTTCAAAAAAAAAAAATTACACCTAAGTGGGTGAATTAAAGGTTGAAAGTTTATATGAGAAGTTTGTAACTTTTTAAAGAAGAACCATGAAATTTAACATTAAAGCTTCTTATATAAAGTTTACGAAAAAATATTAGGTATGTGGTATCGTTACGCGACGTAATGTATTATTATATGACGAGTTAATTTTTGTTATACAGATATTATAGCTGGCGCCATCTTTCGAGCTATGGTTGGGTTACTAAACATTAATCACATAATGAAATGAAATGAAATTATTTATTTTGCAATTAGGATATTTCAATCACTTTTACACGTCCCTTTTTAAACTAGATGGCGTCGGCATTTCCTATGACTATCCTTGAGAAGAAACGCTGAAACAAACTCAAGGGTCAAAGTCTATTTTAAAGTCTAGACAAATTGTTATGATGTAAGGATTTATGTGGGACAAATAAAGGGTGGAATAGCCTTTTGAAGAAAGTACCATAACTATTTGAACTGACCTGTCGCAACAGAGGGCAAGCATGGATCAATTATCGTGAGAATTAATGAAATTAAGAGCGTTCAGCCTAGATCTCACTCACATTTACAATGTATAGCGGTTATACAATAAGAAACCATTTAAATTTAGACGACATTAAGGTAGGTGCGCCTAAAAAGGACCGGTTCCAAATAAGGTCCATCTTTTCAAATTTAATACTTAAACCAAAACGGATATCGTGCGGCCCTTCTCGAGTAACAAATTACAAAAGCGCACCGACGTTCATTGCTTTCGCGCTGGCCATTTTGTCGGTGGCTCTGTGTGTAACCTCAGGAACGGTCGACGTGAATCAATTTATAAAATATTCTGATTCAATTCTGCGTGGTTTTAGTAATAAAACTTTATGTTATAATTCTGCAATAATAATGTTAAAATACTTTCAGAACGTGGATTGACGGGGTAACTTCCCAAAATGATTGCTTTTTTATCTCGAGTTTGTTTGGTTTTCTCAGGACATATCTAAGTGCCTAACAAGGTCCACTTTGTTATCTCCAAATAAGAGCCGGACCTTTTAGGGGTACGAAGTTTTAAAATAGGCATGATCAGTTACTTAAATGACTTATATAAGTGTAAAAAAGCAGCTGGCCTAGCAAGTGGTACTTTTGTGCGGCGATAATGACAATTCGCTACACTGAGCTAAGGATGTTAACTTATTTTTCCTTAATTTATTTGTAATTTGAATCATCGGAGTTAGTTATTGTTAGGTATTATTATTATTACCATGTAGTCAAACTATCGCTTTTTGCTTTATTATTGAGCTTCGCTACACTAGGCTATGGATGTTAACTTATTTTTCATTAATTTATTTGTACTTTGAATCATCGGAGTTAGTTATTGTAAGACATTATTATTATTACCGTGTAGTCAAACTATCACTTTATTATTGAGCTTTACATTATTTGTCTGAAGTTGTTGATTACTTTGATTTTTATATATGTTCTCGCACAAGGTTAATTTAGGTTTTAGTTATTTGATGAACAAATTATTAGATGAAAAGGTGCCATTGTTTAATTTATATACGTTTATTTTGATTATATGTATGTTGATTACTGAACAGAAATTAGTTACATAAAAGATTATGCATCCGAAACCTCATTTGAATGCTGCGGAATTGAATTGCCCAACTTAAATTGTAGTATCGTATGCATTTATAGAACACCCAGCAGTAAAATTGATATTTTCTTTAATAAATTACAATTACTTCTGCATCGAATTGATCCCAAACCTAACAAAAAAATAATACTTATAGGTGATCTCAATATCGACACTCTAAAAAGAAATAAAAATACAAATGAATTGAAAAATATTTTAATGAATTTTGACCTTAAACTAAACATAACCCAACCAACGCGAAAAAAAGCTTGTTTAGATCACATTATAAGCAACATAACTGATGCTTTAGGAGATATTCATGAAAGTGATCTATCAGATCACAATACTTCACAGACCTTATCATTTTCAATTAAGAATAAAGATTCTTTCGACTCTTGGTACATTTTTAAACGAAACTATAACAAAGATAACATAATCAAATATATAGAAGCATTAAAAGCCTTGTCCTTCAATAGTGTGTTAAAGGAACAAGATACTAATAAAGCATTTGATGAATTTCATGACACAATTACATTATTTTATAACCTTTGTTTCCCTGAAATAAAAGTGCGAATCACAAACAAGCTAAAAACACCAGAATGGATAACTGTAGGCCTTAAAATATCATCTAAAGTTAAACGAAAACTTCGCTGTAATTATTTTCAGAAAAAAAGGTTAAATGACAAACTAAATTATTTAAATTATTCACGTTTACTGAAAAAATGTATTATCCAGTCGCGTAAAATTACCTATGAAAAACTTATGACAAATTCTAAATGTGTGTGTAAAACCTCATGGAATATTATAAAAAATAAACAAGATAGATATTCACGGCCAAATAGCATTGAGAAGTTAAAAATAGGGTCTCAAATTATTAAAACTCCCTTGAAAATTGCTGAAGGATTTAATAAATACTTTGTCGAGATAACTAAAAACAATCACACTAAGATTCAAAATAAAGTTGTGCAAAAGTATAACACTAACCAAAATACTTTATTTCTAGTACCTTGCGATACTCACGAGATAATTAAAATAATAAAATATTTAAACAACACAAATACTGTGGGTTATGATAATATCTCTACCAGAATATTAAAAATAGTGGCTTCAGAAATTGCACCTGTACTATGCCATTTAATTAATCTATCATTTTTTCAAGGAGTATTCCCAAATAAACTAAAGCAATCTATTGTAAAACCTATATTTAAAAGAGGAGACAGGAGTAACCCAGGTGATTATCGTCCAATAACGTTAATACCGATAATATCAAAAATCTTTGAAAAAGCTATGCACACTAGGATTACGCACTTCGCAAATAAATTTGACCTAATTAAAAGCAATCAACATGCTTTTCAAAAGGGAAAGTCTACAATACTGGCTACCTTTAAACTAATAAAAAGTATAACTGAAGCTTTAGATAGAGGTATAGATACATCCGTTACGTTTTTTGATATGAGCAAGGCATTTGACACCGTACCCCATTCAAATCTACTAACTAAGTTAGAACGAATGGGAATCAGAGGAACTTCAAGAGATTGGATCGAGAGCTATTTGATAAATAGGAAACAATGTGTTGAAATTACAAATATTACAAATAAAAGTCAAATCACTGTTAAATCCTCATACATAGAGAATACATGTGGTGTGCCACAAGGCAGCGTTCTTGGACCATTGTTATTTATTCTATATATTAATGACATTATTGATACTACAATCCAACAGTCCACATTATTTGCAGATGATATTTCAATAATTTTTAATAATACTTCAAAAAATGAAATCGTATATGAAAATGAAATAAACTCCACGATATCAAATGTAGTCGACTGGTTACATAAAAATGAACTAAGAGTAAATATAAATAAAACCAAATTCATGCAATTCCATAACAAACGAGGTAAACCTGTAAATATTAATGTGACATACGAAAATACTAAAATAGAACAAAATGAAAATACTACTTTCCTTGGTCTTTTAATAGATAAAAATTGTTCGTGGGAAGCTCATATAGATAAAGTGACAAAAAAGATAAATAAGTTTGTCTTCGCCCTTAGAAGACTATCAAAAATTGGCTCTTTAAATATTGCACTAAACGCTTATCATGGGTATGTTGCCTCAACACTGAGATATGGTCTCGTTATTTGGGGAAATTCTGTAGGTATTAACAAAGCTTTTATTGTTCAAAAAAAATGTGTAAGAGCAATCTGTGGTGTTGGGCCTCTAGATTCTTGTAGACCTCTATTTAGAAAATTAAAACTATTGACTCTGCCTAGCTTATATATATTAGAAGTTGCCCTATTTGTAAAAAAGTATCCCGACTTCTTTATTACTAAAAGTGAAGTTTATAAGTTTAATACACGATTCCCGAAAAAGCTTGTAAGACCAAGATGTAAAACAAATCTTCATATGAATAATTGCTACCAAATGTGTATAACAATATGTAATAAAATTCCGCCTAATATTTTATCACTTCCATACAAAAAATGTAGAAAACTGTTAAATATTTGGCTAGCTGAGAAATGTTACTACTCCATAAAAGAGTTTTTAAATGATAAATAATAGTTAGACATATAATTGATGTAATACAAAATTAAATTAAAACTGTTTTTTATAAACTATTTAAACAAAATTGTATAAATTAATTTGATTGAATAATGTCCACTTAGTATTGTGTTTAAATTAATATAATTCGTGTATGTATTTAAAATATTGATATTGATATAGAATTGTGTAAAAAAGTTTATCTTAAATTATCTTACTTCAAATTTTGCATGCCAACTAGGCGAAATGTTGTGCTTTGAATGTTATTAACACCTGTATGTAACTCATTTCATGCAAATAAACGTTTCTTTCTTTCTTTCTTTCTTTCTATATATATATATACACACTGTATACACACGGTTAAGTAAATACACGTTGTGAATTTTATATCTAATAGACGTGATAGCTGTCTGGCAGTTTAAGTTTCTCATGCTCACTTAATTGTCCTGATGATGGTGGCGTTGTGCATCGGGTCGTTGGGTTCCCTGCAATATGGTAGAGCAAAGCGACGCTGATGCACGCGTTATACTCGTGAACGGGTGCCGTCTATTGGGACTGGTCAGCTCATTGCTGTCATGGCAATTGTATCAAAAGTAAATATATTTTTCATAACTATCAGGCTTGAGTTTCAGACTTACATAAGTTAGACTCTTTTAAGCTACATTGTACTCACATAATTGTTGTTCGAGATCAATGTATAAATTAATATTGTATATTTAATTCCGAGTTTAAAAGAGTAACCATGGAGTTTCTTGCCCGTTCTTCTCCATTGGAAATCAACACTTTGGAACGTGGCAACTAGAGCCTGACTATTCATAAGTGCCTGTAAATGGTTTACATGAATAAAAAAAAAATATATATATTTTTATATATATATATATATATATATATATATATATTTGAATTTGAATATACGTGCATAATTATCTTTTAATCTTTAGCTGCAGTGGTTGCCATGTTTGTTATTTTCAAACACTTAATAATGTCTAAACTATGATTAAAGTGTAATACCTAATAAAGTCTAAGGACTAAGACTGAAAAAATGACTGTTTAGTAACAATATGTGATTTTCTTTACTAAAGTTAATAAAAATCAGCATAGAACTACAATTTGTTTCATTTATAACTAGAAAAAAGATTGGTTATAACTTATATACGTTACCTAAAACTTTATAAGGGCCACGACACGAATTTATATGAATTTCCGTTTCATTATTTGAAAGCCACGAACTTAATAGTAATTTAAAGCCATTGCTTTCCAAGAGTGTGATTTTTCTAGTATACAACGCCTAAAATCTTGCAGTTCAATTATGGATCTTATTTAGAGCCCTAGTGCTAAATAAGAACCATAGGCAAGCTTTTAAAAAACTTTTTGTAAGTAACTGGCCATTGATGCCTCGTTTTTGTACAATATTTTTTCTTCAAATAAAGACAGTCTATTTGATCATGATGTCTTACAAATTAACACACTTCTCAAAATTTATTTATAAGGATTTCCAAAATCCCGGCCCTTATTAGATGCAGTTACCTTACAATATCAAAATAATGAAGTAAATAATATAATAATTAATGGCAAAAATTGTATATAAAAGAAGGAAAGGCTATAGAGCGGCTCAATCCCAAGCGTTTTTGTCATTTAAATAGTCCGAAATTTTATAGTATCCTTTTTTACAAAGTTTAGACTTAATTACAATATTGAATTTCTTTAGTGTTAAATTACGTATATCATTGGGAAGTTTATTGTAAAAGCGTATACATTGTCCCATGAACGAGTTGCTTACTCTGTGGAGGGGTGTAGCATGCCGTAAGGTTGTGTTTATTCCTAGTGTTCAAAGAATGAGTATCAGAAAGTTTGATAAAGTTCGAAATATTTTTATAAACATATATTAAATTTTCAAAGATATATTGTGACCCTACAGTTAGAATATTAATTTCGTTAAATCTGTGTCTGAGGGACCACCTTGGACCAAGATTATAAATAGTTTGGACAGCCCTTTTCTGCAAGATGAATATAGTATTGATGTCTGCAGTTTCTCTAGAGGAGGATGCAATGAAAATTGTAACGATTATAAAAAAAAGATGTGATATTCCAAAATAAAATAAGAAATCGGCCTACGAACACCTTTTTTATTTTATTTTTTACGTGTGGAAATGCTCATGCATACCCGCCGCCCTGGGGATGGCGACGGGTGATGTCGGACTTTTACCGACTAAAACCACACGGTGTTCCTGCGGCATACCTGTAGCGCCGGAGATATGGGATTCGCTCGCGCATTCACCGCACCCCCGGCAGGTATCAGCCCGCCAGTGGATGACCTGGCAGGCTCCGTCCCATAGGCCTACGAACACCTAGGCAAGAGCACTTACAATCCACAGAGCAGGGTGAATATTGGCATAATGGGATAACTGATTCGCTTACCGAGCTATGTGAAAACTCAGACAATGTTTCTGAAAAATTACAATTAAAATAAACAGTAATATGGATGGCCTACTAATTTTCAACAGTTCTAAGCATGAATTTTGGCTGATACTCTGTAACATATTTGGAATGATCCAACAACCATTTGTCGTCGGCATATGCTTCGGTATAGGAAAACCAAAGAATCTAACGAGCTATTTGGTAGATTTTGTCACTGAAATGCAAGTACTGACTGGCTGAGATATAAAAATAAAACAAAAAGAAATTAAGGTTGAGATAAGATGTTTTATTTGCGACTCTCGTGCCAGGACATTATATTAAAGTTTTTTTTATGTTATTGAGTAATGAAATGAGCAGGATGTTTACCTGATGGTAATCAACACGCCTGATATGGCACCACCCATAACTTTGTTTTGCAAAATCTTATGCGGTACTGCACTGCGCTCGTCTTAGTTTTGCCAATGTTTAATCATTTTATCCTATTTACATGGCCAAACCATCCGAAGGCTCTCCACACATCAAACCGCGTAAAGCAACGTCTCACAAAAAAAGTAATAACAATATATTGACAATTGTTGTTTTATTACAGCAGTGTGCAATTTCAACGGCAAACACGGTTGTTTGAAATGGACAACTGTGGGTGAATATTCTCACAACTCTCACACCGTGGCTTTTCCTCATGCCAGATGCCCAGATAGAACGGATGACCACTTTCGTAAGAAGTTATGTATATGGACAACATCATAAAGCAGATTCTCCCCTGCTACAATTGCCCTTACAATTTTGAGAAATTCGCCCGTCTAACTTTTATGTTAACCTACATATGTTGGCACAGAGGTTTTCCCAAAGGCAAAGGTTTTACCAAATTTATGCCGAACCCTAAAGCGTTGCATTACAAACTCTTTGAACGATACTCTAATGAAGCTCTATCATCTCTTCATCAAGTCAGGAAATACACCAGATGCAATACAAGAATTGAACACGGTTGCCAAGTAAGGTGAAATTACGTCAGTTATGGACGAGATAGTTCGTACTGACAGTCCCCAAAGGTCTGCAGTTTTCTTTACATCAAGACTTTTAAAACATTCTTTAATATCTTTTGCATTAACAACCGAAAGGTGTGCCACATTCAGATACACATTGTTTTATTATATTCACAACCGACCGTCGTACCGTCCTCGCCGGCGAGGCCCGTCGCGAAGACCCTTTTCATTCTCCACCCCGACCCTTACTCGAGCCAGCCCGCGCTGAGCCAGTAGTAATAAATCAAATGTCCCTTAATAATCACAATCAGATCCAGCAACTCCTCTCTTGTCTGCCCCCCAACAACGCCCTAAGCCGAGGTTCGATTCCCACTATGGGACACCCTTAGCAGTGTTGCTTAATATTATTTAATTTGCTCTGCTGGAGGCTCTTCTGGTGTCGCCATTTGCCCGGTTAAGCAGTAAAAGCTCCCTGAGCTAACTGTGAGAGACAATTAAAAATATATATACCTACATATATATTATAGTATAGGCGGAAGTGGAAGAAGACAAGAGAGTTTTGGTTGTTAAAATAGGAATATTAGTAAAGAAATTTTCAAACTCAGTTGCCACCTCCATGTCCCCCCTAATATCTATGTCGTTAATTTTCAAATGGAAATCGCGGCTACACACTGTGGATCGTTTCACCGTTTCAGAATTAATAATATTCTATGTAGTTTTGACTTTTTTATTGGATACTTTTATCTTATTTTTTAAATATATCTTGATCAGGATTGATGTCATAGGGCAAAAAAGGTAATTTTTCGGTAAGATTATTTTTGAATAGTTCCAAACGGTTTTCATTGACAGGAACAACACTTACAAGTTTTCTTTGTATTCTAACTTGACTCCTAGGAAAAGTGACTAACTGACCACAGTGAAGTAAAACATGCAATGATAAACCGACACGATTGGCGAAGTGCATTTGTCTTGTCTGACGCACAATTCGCCTCGCGTTCGACAATTTTTACGTGAACTCGTTGTTTCAATGTCGCTATTATAACAGAAAGGTTACCTTTAAAGGTTAACTCTTGTTTTACTTGGCACCGACTTCAATATTCTTCAACTACTATACTGTATAAAAAAACATTTATTTTTTGCTTTTTAGTTAGTTTTGTTTTTGAGTTTTTTGGAGTCGGTTTTTATTTTTTGTTAAAAAGTTTAATTATTTTACAATTTTGAGTGATGGGTAGACCTAGTAAGGGGCCATCCATAAATTACATCACACGTTAGGAGGGGGGAAGGGGGTCGACGAAGTGTGACATTGTGTGACAAGGGGTGGGAGGGGCCCTAAGTTTCGTGACATCACATTTCAAAATCTAACATATCTAAGTATTAAAACGTGAAATTTGAACTATTAACTCTATCTGTGTGAATATAAGATTTAAATTGTTATTTTGGCGAGTTCCTCGAGGGCCTCGCCGTGATTTCAAATAAATGGGAATAAGACTAATTCCGGAACTGCTGTTTTAATTTAATAATTTTTGGATATAAAATTGCAAAATATGTGACGTCACAATAGGGAGGGGGGAGTCTCACAAATGTGACAAGCTGTGACAAGGACGGGGGAGGGGTCAAAAAAAGCATGAAATTCGTGTGACGTAATTTATGGAAGGCCCCTAAGGATGCTTTTCTTGAAAAACTTTACAAAGGTCAAATGTATGTTGCGCCAAGTCGAGTGAAAACCTTAGACGGTATTGCACTTTGTGATTAAAAATCAAATAAATTACTTAGCCGACCACATGATGAAAACGCATTACGAGAAATGAAAAGATTAAGACGACGACTATAACTAATACGGTGATAGTCTTACCTTTTAGCGGTTTAAAATGAGTCCAAACTCGAGGGGTTTACTAGTAGCTACTGAAGAGTTCCACTATCTATCTCCTGGCTCCATCATCAGACCCTCTATACCAAATGTTATATACGGAACTCATCAAAATATATCGAGTGATATCAAACTCGGAAGTTTCATTTCCGAACTCCTTACCGTTGAGGAGTACTATGACATCCATCATCAGCTCAGCATCATGAAATGATGATTTTCAGACACCTACACCTGACTTATTAATAAAAAAAAGCTCAAACGCGCCTATTTGTCCTACAATATTTGAGGGTATCCCTCGATTTTCCTAGGATCCCATCATCAGATCCTGACTTGGTGGCAATGGGACCAACATGGGAGCTTACTCTTTCAAAAAAAAAAAAGAATTTTTAAAATCGGTCCATAACTGACGGAATGATCGCGAAACAAACATACAAAAAAAAAACATACATCGGAATTGAGAACCTCCTCCTTTTTTGAAGTCGGTTAAAAATTAAAGTATGGCTGTGGAACGTCTGAATGTAAACGGCATTATGATGCTCCACATCATCGTTCCTATTACTGGTCACGCAGCTTGCCTGTTTAGGGCAATATCTTTTGTGTTATATGACCCTTAAGACATGGCTGGAGAGCTGTGGGAAGAGATATATCCACGCGAGCGAAGCCGCGGGCAACAGCTAGTTTGTCTATAAAGTATGTAGATAGGTATTAGGTACCTACATGACATAGGTATTTCCTGGTACTGTAAAAATAAGTAGTTATGTAGTGCAACTAATGTATATACTCAATTCTGAATTTATTGGGCAGTATGTAATTAATAACAGCTTACATGACGGCGCATGAAACTTATTTGTGGTGATTAGCTGTTGCCCCAGCAACCGCCTAAAGTGAAGGCTGTATTTTGAACAGCATTCAGTCCACGTGAAGCTACGCTGGCGGGTAACGTTTGTATTCGCACCTCATGTCTTCACCCTATTTAATTGAAACTTCTGGTTATTGATTATACGTGATTATTAAATTTGTTTATAAAATATTTTAAACACCATTTTTTAAAATTATGTGCATAATATTATTGAGTTAATTAAGTAGTGCAAATACCTAATTAGTTAGCCTAGCAGTGCAGAGCGATTACCGCGTCGCCGCGTCGTCGTTGTGATTGGATGCGTTTGAATAAACGAAGTGATGCCATGACTCAGAACACTCTCACTGCCTCTGACAGATCACAAGGCAGTATCCGTACTGTCACCGAAGAGAAGCTGATGGTAAATAATAGATACTATTGAAGTCCTTTTACCTACTTACCTTAGCTACTAATATGGATAATATTGCAATCTCTATCCGTTTAACAGGTGGTTTCTGACTCTCGAAACTTTAGTAAAATATTTAGAAACTGTATTCAAAATTCAAATTATGTAAGTATAAAGAAGGTACCTATAGGAGGTTGTTATAAATATAGCCTGTTGTTAACGTCTACATCGTCTATTACGGAGTAGGAGTGTTCGTTATATTACACAGCACATAAAAATAGTCGTTAAAAATATATAGCAATAGCAGCCTGCTATATATTTTTACCGCAGTCTGCTATTTGCGCTTAGCGCAGCGTTGCCAGCTCTACATCTTTTTGCATAGATCTTTGTACTTTAGGTGTTGCCCGCAAACCTAGGAACTTAATTCGCCAAATCTACACAATTTATATCAAATATTCAAATTGGCAAAATAACATCGTCACGTTTTCTAAACAATTATGATTATTTGAAAAAAATATAAGATTATTGTACGTATACCTAATATATAACTATCAATGTGTAATATATTAGGTATATTACACATATACCTAATATGTTATACATATATGCATCAAAATACATAACCGTGGATGGGTCTTGTCAAACCACTTTTTTTGTGTGCCGGTTACATGCCGTTTATATTATCTGTGATGCCGTTGATCTTCCTAAAATAAATAGGCTTAGGGGATATAGTAGATAGCTATACCTACCTACTTACTAATATTTTTACTAAGTAATTAATAATTACATAATTTGTAATTTTATTTATTGATCTCAAACGACCTTTAACTACAGCTAAACGTAATAGTGACCTATAGTATGTACCTAATTTTCTAAAGCAAATTTATTTTATATCTATTGACTACCTACGTATAGAAATCGCAACCATTTACATAATTCTAATCATGCTAGGATATCGTCAATATCGTATATAAAATGATATGCGGATCGTAATCAGAAATGATCATGACCTTATGATATGACATTGGTTAAACCTATAGCACCGTAATTGCATTGCATTATAAGGATTACATGGCAACGGATTTCCTATATTCGATCTGTGACTATAGTACGGCTTTCTATGTTTGCAACAGGTGTCGGTGCGCGTGCGGCCGCTGCGAGCAGATGAAGGTCCTCGGATCGTGCACGTGGTCAGCGATAAGGTTACTGCATTACCTATTATATCCATTCGGCGTATATTTATTTATAGCTCTATTAATGTTTATGTTTCAAATACACCTTTCTTTTTCTTCGAAATATGGTTGGTAAAGTACATTGAGCTATTATAACTACGTAGTAATAATAGCTCAATGGTGAAGTATAGGTACTTATTTACGCTAACAGAAAGACACCTAGAGATTGGCAAAGATATTGCGTGTTTGATACATAGCCGCTACGATTAGGTACTACGCCAAAGTGTTTTCATAATGTGGTGTATTACACCAATTTTATTTTTAATACTGCTGGAATTACATTCGCCATTGCACAATCATAGAACCACATTTCAGTCCACATTGGAGTAAAACATAATATTAGGTAGATACTGTTCGAATTATTGGAAACGACGAAAGATAACGAACAATGAAATAAGTCATAAAATCAGTTATATTTCATATTTCTATACCAACCACAGTTTTTCATAGTGTTATACCTAAATGAGATGAGAGATTACTCAAACTAATGTGAAAGTTTTTGGAATTTGAGAATAGATTTGGATTTAGGCTTTATACAATATGCTCCTGGTATTGTATAAAGCCTATATAACAATATTTAATCCTTACGTTTTTCATCTATCATGGAACCATCTATCGGAACACATTATACTTACTTATATAGTAGAACTAGTTAAATTTATTCGTTTAAATTTTTTCATCTACTCCCATCAACATTCTTACATAATATTGTCAGTCAAAACGGTTTGAGTTGATTTATCTGTTATTTTATAAATAAAAAGATAGCGTGTGTTATACTTATCAGATGCTGGTGTTGGAGGAGGATTCCGACAGCCGTCGTGACGTGCTACGTCAGCGACGGCTCAACGACAAACATTACGTTTACGACCGCGTGTTTGGCGAGGGTAGCACACAAGTGCGTATTGCTTTGTATTACATACTATATTACCAGATGATGGTCCACTGACTGCTACGAAGAGTGGACAGTCGTCGTAACGTAATACATACGTTAGCGACCACTAAACGACAAATACTACGTTTACGACCCCTTGTTTGGCGACGGCAGAACACAAGTGCGTATTGCTTAGTATTACGTGCTATATTACCAGAGGCCCTAGTGTAAGTTTCTTTCGACAAACTCGATTTAACGCATCGAACACGTTCGGCGCTCCGATTGGTCCGTTTTGTGCTCTCCACCAATTGGAACGCCGAACGCGTTCGATGCATTAAATCGAATTTGTCGAAAGAAACTTACACTAGGGCCTCAGATGATGGTCCTCTGACTGCTACACAGAGTGGACAATCGTCGTAACGTGATACGTTAGCGACGACTCAACGACAAACACTACGTGTAGTGTGTAACGACCGCATGTTTGACGGCGGTAGCACACAACTGCGCATCCAACATCCATCATGTATGTATATCATCATCATATAATAAATACTCAAGTATTTACTATATATCTACAAACATGATGCATACTGGATACGCACTTGTGGCTGATACATTAAATACAGTTTGAGATTAATGAAGGTAACAAAGTAGGTATAATTTTTTTACACCTTATATCGTTTTTTGCGATCAATATATTGGCTACATAATTATGATAAACTGTAGGTAAGTAAAGTAACTGAAATGATTAATATTCTCACGCGTATCGGGCAGATATATTGCAATAACAACCACCACAAACACCAGTGGCGTAGCATAGCTGAGGCGGCCCCGGGCGGCACTTTTAGGGGGCGGCAAAATTTCACAATAAATAATAAAAAAAAAAATTCTATGTAAATATTTGAACCATCTCATTTCATATTTATGTCGCACCTACAATTTTGATTACGGAACTTTTTATTCTTTATTCTTTGATGAAACCGGGGAAATATCTGATACCTATTAATGTTTGCGGACGATACACCCCTCATTGTTTCA
The DNA here is from genome assembly GCA_947562105.1 of Shargacucullia verbasci. Lineage (NCBI taxonomy): Eukaryota > Metazoa > Arthropoda > Insecta > Lepidoptera > Noctuidae > Shargacucullia > Shargacucullia verbasci. Next base: position 7,142,093 of record OX387289.1, on the reverse strand, counting down.
TGGTTGATCTACGGGCTTGGGATGGTCTGCGGTGCAAATGGCATCAAGATCATTCTACGGATAATAGTAGCTACAAAATAGTTTCAGACCTACTTACAAAAAGTGTTTCTGTGTCTTAGGAAGATGTGTACGATGCTGTGTGTGCTCCCCTCGTGGCTGACACGTTGCGAGGGTTCGCTGGGGCTGTGTTTGCGTACGGTGCCACCGGTGCTGGCAAAACATACACCATGACTGGCCTAATGTCACGGGCACTCAGTCATCTCTTTGCCAGTATCTCTGAAAGTGAACAACCTAATTCTTACGAGGTAAGTGACTTAAGAGTTGTTACATCATATTTGTAAATGATATCGAAGTTAAACGTTAATGTTAATTTGACATGTGAATTTCAAATTATGAAAACAGAACCCCGTTGAAAGTTAACCAAGTATCTGCTTTAATGATTAGGTAATGGTAAAAATTGTTGTAATCTGTGGTAAATGTCATAATGTTGATTCTTAATATGGCAACTTTACCGCCCTTTATAAGCTACCAAAAAATAAAATGTCTGTCATGGCGTCGCTTGCTTTTACTCCGTAATACGTTTAGAATAAAAAATCTTTGTTAAATTTATTTGAAAGTAATAAACATACTTAATTCGATTACTGGCCTAAGTTGGTAACATGGTACTCTAACATGGTAGCAGAGCGTCGTTAGGTGATTAAATAAGTGAAAAATAGTGAGATCAAGAAAAAGGCCACGTGAAAAGTAGTTCGCGCCTCGTGTAAGTTAGGAATCAAGAATAAAAGACGTTATCGTCACCAAAATGGCTAAACGAGCAAAAATAGAAGACATCATATTATAATGTCTTCTATCTTTGCTCGTTTAGCCATTAGCCCATTTTTGATGGAATTAAGGTTAATAAACTATTCAAGCTGGAAATTAAGGTTAGTAACTTTACTAGAATACAAAGAATGTAACGAGCCCGCCATTTGCGTGATGCCTGATAAATATAAAAATCAAGAGGCGGATTGGAAGAAAATGGATTTAAAAACAAGGACTATAATAATGAGCACCATTTCCGATAAACAATTAGAATATATTAGTGAATGTACAACAGCTTACGATATGATACAAAAGTTTGTCAAGATGTATTTAACACAGTCTACTGCTATGCAAATAATATGTAGAGGAAAAATTGAAGATATTAAATTAAATAATTACAATACAGTAGAAGATTTTTTTGTTGATTTCGAGAAAACACCGAATGATTTCAAAGCGTCTGGTGGAAATATAAATGAACCCGAGAAGATGAAATACTTGTTCAGAGCATTACCTCCAAACTACAGTTATATTGGAGATTTTATTGATGTAATTCTAGAAGAACAAAGAACAGTAGATTATGTAAAGTCTAAAATAAAAGAGAAAAATACTACTAGTGACCCAGACAAGAAAAGCAATATGAGTACGTTCTCAACAAAAACCAAAGCACAATGTTTTATCTGTGGAAAGAGCAGCCATCTCAAAATATTCCATTCGAAAGATATCACGAGTTCTAAAATGTAAGTATTAGAAAAAAGTCGCGTGGTCGCCGCTCACTCCGCTCGGCTAACTATGCGATGTAGGCGTCACGGGAGGGGAGTCAATATTATAGCACATAGGCTACTTTTTATCCCGGAAAAATGTACGAGTTCGTAAACCATGCGGGCGAAGCCGCGAGCGGAAGCTAGTATTTAATTAAGTTGATAAATAATAAATTAGTAGAAGGTTTGCCAGATAAGATTTAAAGTGCGGAAATGAAATGTTCAAATTGTATTGAAAGACAAAATGACTAATGTACCTTTTGAAAATAATAGAACTAAGGCTACTGAAATTTTAGAATTCATACATGATGATCTAAACGGTCCACATAGCACAACTGGTTATGGTGGAGAAAAGTATTTATTGACATTTATCGAAGACTATAGTAAATGTACGAGAACTTTTTGTATTAAAAGCAAATCAGAAACTGCAAACTGTTTTAAAGAATTTGTTAATTTAGTAGAAAATAAATTTAATAAAAGAGTAAAGAAATTACAGTGCGATAATGGCAAAGAATATTTAAATCAAGATATTTATTTATTTGACTAGACAAAAGGAAATAGAGTTATTACCATGTCCACCCTATGTCCATGAATTAAATGGAGTAGCGGAAATCTATAATAGATCTGCTATGGACAAAGGCAGATGCTTGATAAGAGAAGCTAAAATTCACAGAAGGTATTGGCCCGAAGTTATAAAAACAGCAGCATATTTATAAAATCGAACAATTGCTAATACAGTAGAGAATAAAACTCCTTACGAAACATTATTCGGTATTAAAACAAATGTTGAGCATTTAAAGATTTATGGAAGTAGAGTTTATGTCAAGGTTCCAGAAGTTTTAAGAAAAAGTAAATGGGACGATAAAGCCCAACTAGGAGTGCTAGTAGGAGTAGTAGGTTATAATGAGAATGGTTATAGAGTTTTATTAAATAATAGAATTATAAATGCTAGACATGTACAGGTAGTCGAAGAAAATACTCAATTAATTTGTTTAGAAAAACATGATGATTTAAAGGATAGGGACTTGAAAAATAAAACTTCAAATATAAAAAATTAAATATTTAAAACTGACACTGATGAAGACTATGTAGATGCAAATGAAACTAGTTCTAATAATACTGTGGAAGATCTTATTAATGATGATAATTTAAGTAATAAAAATAGGGACAAGCTTGTAATAGAAGAAAGGTCAAAAAGAAAGTTATTCCAATTTCCAGATATGGTAATCCAGTATCACAATTTATTTACGTAAATTACATTGATGCAGATGTACCAAATACATTTAAGGAGGCGATGAGCTCCCCCGATTATAAGCAATGGCAGGTAGCCATGCACTCAGAGATAAATAGCTTAAACAAAAACAACACATGGCAAATTGTTGAACGGCCAAAAGATAAAAAGGTTATTCATGTCAAATGGGTTTTTAAAAGGAAAAGTAATAATGTTTATAAAGCTAGATTAGTAGTACGAGGATTCCAGCAAAAGGATTATCTTGAAAATGTTTATTCATCAGTAGGAAAAATGCAAACATTGAAAATTTTATTATCATTTAGTTGTAAAAATAATTTATTTATAGAACAAATGGAGGTTGAGAAAGCGTTTTTAAATGGTCAAGTAAAGTCAGAAGTATTTATAAATCAACCGAAAGGTTATGAAACTGGAGATAATAAAGTTTACAAATTGCACAAAGCACTCTATAGTCTCAGAGAGAGCCCTAGAGTATGGTATGATTGTTTCAACAAATTTATTGAAAAACTGAACTTTGTTAGAAGTAACTATGATTACTGTTTATATGTAAGCAGAACAAGCAAAGATCCAATATAAATATACTCATATTCGTTGATGACCTCCTAATTTGTTGTAAAGATAAAGATAAAGATAAAGTAAAAATTGTAAAAACTAGCTTCATCGAAAAATTTGCAATGAAAGACTTAGGAAAAATTAAAAGTTATATTGGTATATATATTTATGATAGGAATAAAATGACCTTAAGTCAGACAAAATTTATTGAATATTTGGCTGTAAAATGTAGTCTCGAAAATAGTAACTTCTATGATACGCCAATGGAAACAAACTTAAAATTAGAACAAGCTAAAGAAGTACACGATAGTATAAAGTATAGAAATATAATTGGCGAATTATTGTATATTAGTACAGGCACTAGGCCAGATGTAGCGTACAGTGTTAATTACTTAAGTCGATATCAAAGTTGTTATGACCGAACACATTACAAATATGCAATGAGAATCTTAAATATTTGTATAAGACTAAACATTTAAAGTTAACGTGCTATGATAATGTAAATTCTGAAACATTAGATTGTATGGTAGACTCTGACTATGCAGGAGATAATGTTGATAGAAAATCTACAACGGGTTTTGTAATTAGATTATTTGGAACTTAATTTTTTGGAAAACACAAACAAAGTACAGTAACTAAGTGTTCATCTTTTGCAGAATATACTGCTTTGTCAGAAGCAGAACAGAAGTACTTTTAATTAGAAACTTGTTAAGCGAATCATTCAATGTAAAATTTGATGAACCTATAAAATTATATGAAGATAATTCAGGTGCAATTTCAATTGCTAAATATGGCAATTTTACTAAAAATTCAAAGCACATCGAAGTTCAGTATCATTATATAAATGAAAACTATGAAAAGGGTATAATCAATATTATAAAAATTGATACAAAATTTAACTTAGCAGACATGTTAACTAAAAGTTTAGACAAGACCAAATTTTTGAAAAATAGGTTATGGTTAAAATTATTTTAAATATGTTTATAACAATATTGTTTATGTAAAAGATCAAGATTATTTAAGGAGGCGTGTTGTAATCTGTGATAAATGTCATAATCTTGATTCTTAATATGGCAACTTTACCGCCCTTAATAAGCTACCAAACTCAGATAAAGAATGTACTAGATGGATCTTATTAAGCAAGAGCCGGAGACATATCACTATTTTCTTCGCAACACAGAAAAATGACATATGACAGAAAGAGATAATGATAGTGGCTCAGGATATGCGAAACCAACACAATGTCTCCATTTTGACTATACAATCCTAACTATATTTATACTGATCAATAGCGATGTTCATTTTTAAAGGATTTTTGTCGGTATCGATAAAAATCGTAAAGCTAATATAAAAAGATTAAATGTTCAGAAATGACGTATATTCAATAATAACTTCGGCCTGCGGTTTTGTTAGCATGATATAGCACTTTAGTTAATGTCATATAAATGAAATTTTGAGACCGGTTGATTCGTGATCGTGAATTTGTGAAGTTGAAATTGACCTAACCCGACTGGGTTAGGTCAATTTCAACTTCACAAATTGATTCTACAGATTGAATATTAAATTGAATAGCCTGTAGCACGGATTAGAGTTCAAGCTATCAAGCTGCATCTATTTATGCAATTTATGTATTCAGTAAAGTTCTTGTTTGAAAAGATACCATAAATTATAATTTTTTACCCAAAAAGTATAAGATACTGGGTAAAGAGTATTTTTATGTAAACAAGCGCAGTGGCGCCGTCTACAGTCTACGTCCGAACTAATCAGCCTAAATCTAGTTATAGATAGTGGTATTGGTGGTATATTTTAGGTACTGGATGGGACATTCATTGGTGCAACCGCATATTAAAGGTAACAAAGCCATTTTCAGCGGACAGTGTTACAGAGGAAAAGATCTGCTTTTACTAGTTTTGTTACCATTGATATGAGGTTGACTTATACATGTAGGCTAGTCTTTCATAGAAATGTGAAATAAAACAAGTCAAATATGTTAATCACTTTTTATTTTAACTTAAAGCTCAACTCGACGCACTTTCTGGAAAATTTCACAACCGAAATACAAATGAAAAATGGAAAAGAGCTACCATTTTTAAATTTGAATTAACATCTCTTATTCTGACTGTCACCAGTTTAAAAATGACCTAAATTAATTTTATTTTATATAATCAAGAAAACATCCACTCTAACAAAATATTAAAATTATCGATAAATATTCTGATTCTGATTCACAACACTATAAAGTAGGTGAAATGTCATACATACATACCGAGTCAAACTTTTTAATGTTTTTTGTTAAACACTAACAGCTAGAATCATAATGAAACTGTGTACGCACTAAACACATGTATTACTTTTATTTTAAGTGAGAATAAAAAGCAAGATTTACAAGTTTGCTTCGTAAAGTTCAATAAACATGAATTCGACTTGCCTATGAAAAGATAATTTTGCATTATTTTCAGTCAATATACCCGCTCGGCTAGAACAACCGGGAACATTACACGCCATAACTAATTTATAATATATCCACAGTAAGGAAAACTTCAAAATCGAGAAGAAAACCACTAAAAAGTCCAATTATCGTAACGACACATTGGTAACCAGCTGGTTAACAAACAAATATGGCTGCCCTCGGCCGGTGGCGCGCAGAGCTTCAAGACGTGCATAAACGGTTTTTGCTATCTCTTTCTGTCACACACAAACTGATATTAGAACGAATAGTGTTAAGTATGAGTAAATTGTTCAACTTAATACGCTACATCTAAGGATTGATTTATCTGAGCTACCAAAAAATAAAATATCTGTCACGGCGTCACTTGTCATTCCGTAATACGTTTAGAATAAAAAATCTTTGTTAAAGTTATTTGAAAGTAATAAACATACTTAATTTGATTACTGGCCTAAGTTATTAACATCCGACCACACCAACAAAAATAATTGATTCATTGATTGAACAGTTTGTCATAATGGTGATGAACTAATGGTTCTTCTATGTTTTTTGACAAATTTTTATTTTTATTTGCCCATCAGCGTTCAACAAGCCTTAAAAATAAATTAGGTATTGGCTACTTACCTATATATTTGATAGATCAGCTCAACATATTATGCTGAGAGTTATACGAATGTACTCTGTGATGCTGAGCCTGCTCGTGCGCCACGCGCCACCGGTTACATAATCACGGAGCGTCGGTGTGCGAGCGGGATGGAAACAGCGACTTAACTCGGCGAATGAAGGTCGATTCTATGACCGTGCGTCTTCTGAGCCCCAAGTTGAAAAACAGCGCTGCCGTAGATACTGCTTATTGCAGCATTTAGCTGGGGTCAACAAAGGGTCCAATTGTTGCCACCAAAATTATTATAATTATAATTATATTGGAACTCTGTTTTCTATTAATATTATGTTTCTTTTCTTTTACTATTATTTTTTTATTGTTATGCGTGCCGATTTTCTTTCTTTTATGTAGGTATAGTATCTACTAAATCTCACAATGACGTTGGTATTCTGATAAATCAGGTCTACTTTAATTGAAAAGATAATACTTACATATCTAATCGTGCTGCGTTCAATATTGTATATTTTTACCGCAACACACAAGGCTCATATTGTGTGGCACTTTCAAGTGAATAGTGTGAGAAAGGCCTTTCATTAGCTCCCTCCATTTTCAGAGGCTTTCGAGGTCGAATAGCACCATCATTGTCGGTTTTAGTTTGTGAAATAGAAGCATCGTCAGGGTCGTCTTGCGAATCTCTATTACCGATTCCTTTGTTACTTTTCACATTCATTATATTAGTGAATTTTCTACAATCACTCTGTTCTATTTTTTCGTGATAGTCTCGATATTTTATGATGATTAAAAGTACCATAAGTCAATAATTACTTCAAATAACCATTTTAGATTTTATAATTCTTTAATATTATATGAAGTCTACTATCTATGACTTTAAATTATTTACAGAAATATCCTAGTATACCATTTTTCATAAGATATTTGTGTTAATTTCTTGGCACAACTCAATTTTATTACATAAGCAATGAGTAGGCATGAAGCAAGATTTGTTTGCTATTTTAAACTAAATCAAATATTAGTGTAATAATGAGACATCCTTCATATTCATTTATTAATAAAATATAAACTTACAGTATATACATCCAAATCGCTATTATTGCGTGCGTGTATAATACAGCGTGTATTATATGCATAAGTTCCCGCCGACACTGTGGGGTATCCAGACCAACCATGCCCGATACAAATGTTGACGTATATAGAAATGGGTAGTACCCATACTAGCGTTTGTACAAATATCTGGCGAACTTACGTTGGATTTTTTCCACCATCATCGTATACAAGGTTTCTCGAGGGTTCCATACTAAGGCATTGTACTCTAACCTACTCCGCTTGAGACGTTGTGCAGAAGTTGTATAACACGGACTTTTTTAAACAGATACAAAGTTCTAATTATGAACCCTAGGCTTTTATTCGCTTCTTTAAACGTTTTAATTATATGTTCATGGAATGTTTTCCATCCATTCCGAGAACTAAGACTTATAATATGGCCTAGTTTCATTATAATAACATGATTTGGGACAAGAAAAGCTGCACTTAATATCAATTTTTTACCGTATATTTCTATTATTACACTAGCGGACCCCTTTCCGGATCTCGACAACCTACCCGGCCCAACTATAGCTAAGAACAATCCAAGTGACCAAAAAAAAATCATCAAAATCGATCAAGCCGTTTAGTAGGAGTGGATGATATACGAACACACGCACACCGGAATATATAAAGAAGATTATCTAGCAATTATATTTTGATGCCATATCCAATTACCTATCTAATAATCTGTAGGTACTGTAGAGGTTTTATAAGTATATCAGGATACGGTCTTTGGTACATAGACTGGTAAGCAATAAAAAAAAGAATAAGTATCTGAAGGAATGTCAATATTAAATAATTGAGCGATGGACGTTGAAATAATAAGAATTGTATTTTTGTTGAGCTCGTTGCAATCAATACAGAGTTTAAGATTTTAACAACAGTTTTATTCCTGGTACATTAAGTACAGTATCTAAGTACCTAAATCAATAACTATAATAAATAGCGTGATGTTTCAGACCTTGTGTTACATTGTTCAGTTACATAGGACATGAAACCCTATTATGCCGTGCTCGTTTGTTTTAACATTGTTACCCACTTAGCTAGTTTAATATGAGACATACTCATAAATATAATATAATATAATAATAATTGTTCGTCAATAGCGCTCATATTCGTTCACATACTTTTTAAGTATTCATTGATAAGATACAATTATTTGCTGGCACTGGCACACCAAAGATGCATCGAGTGCCAAAGAAACTGCGATTATTGACAATTATTATCAAAAACTTCCAATTTCTTACTTACATAAGCCCTTATATAAATATGCATTTAAGGAATGTTTGAGGGAATTAATTATTTATTTGTCCGAGTGTAAGAAGGTCACATTTATTAGTGCTTACTAAACATGTGGTCAAAAATCATTAACCAAGAAATGAAATAGCTAAGTTATCTTAAAAAAATATACAGTAGGAGTACTAACATCATATGAGTATGAACCTTTAATGTACATAATTATTAGAATATTATCATGTAAAGCTATATCACTAACGACACGGTTGGCGTAGTGGCTAAGCGATTAGCTTTCTGCGTTATATGTCGCGAGTTCGATCCCCGCACGCAACAAATATTTGTATGATCTACAGATAGTTGTTTTGAGGCTGGTTGTGTGTACATGTTACATGTATTTGTAATGTTTGTAAAGTGTACCCACGACACAGGAGAAATCATGGGGGAGGGGGCAACGGTTTTGACAACTAAAAAAATATGTCTTGGAAATCAAGCATCTCCTAACTGATCCCTTATCTTTGTAGTGATAAACAGATAATCTTACGACACTTATGCGGCTAGGAGATAGTTAAATACCAATTAAAGCAATCTTATTTATCTGCACGGGTATCGCATACGACCTACTAGATAGCGCACAAGTTTATTATGCGTAGAGGTCATCTTCGCGCATGAGTGCTACATTAAGTGTCACCTTATTAAAGAACGTTGTGATTATAATAATAGTCAGGAGGGTGGGTAGGTAGTATGTAAATGAACGGAGCTGACCGCTCGGTGGCCGCGCCAGCGACCTTGACCAAATGGAAGTTCTTAACTGTTTTTCATGCATATTTACAAACTATATTGAAATTGCACGAGCTATCAAGGCCACTGCTAGTTTTCTACGTTATTCGTGAGCTATGTTTTTGTTTTTGCAAATTAAATAGTACCTAAAAAAATGTAAGCGGGTATATGTAAGGTATTTATTATATATATACTAATTTAGTACAAGTAATTTTACCCTCGTGCTGCACATTGTTCATGCGCATTTTCCCCAAGCGTTGATAGACCCAACAATAAGAAAGCTCAATTAGGTACCTAACTACTGTTACCTACAAATTTAAGGCACCTACTGTATGTGTATTAAGTAGAGATGTGTAAGTAATGCTAGTAATATCACTCAAGTAATATCACTTGGGGACGTGATGCAACAACACGCATTACGCAAAACGGAAAACCAACATCACAATATCACGTACCATTACAAGTAATTCGCTCGAGCGGGCGGCCGAACGAATCACGAACATAACCGAGTGAGACCGAGATTGAGCGATGCGCGGGTGCGACTCGCCGGCAACGGCGATGAGGCGCGCCGACCGCAACATTGAACGAGTTAGAAATTTATTGCTAATAATAATTTTAAAACGTGAATATGAATTTAATTTTTATGTTCAATTTCCTTTTTCCCGACTAGTTTTCTCTTTCATGTCTATGACATGACTTCTTATTGTGATGATTTGATGAATTTTGTTTATTTATGTATATTTTTATGCGGACTGCGTGCGGCCGGCAGTTGGCGCGAAATAATCGTGAGTTTCTAAATCATGATTTCAGATTGTAACATTTATCTGAAGTGCAAGAAGTAAATAATACATTTTTTATAATCTCATTTAAATGTGAATAATAATAAATAGTGACTGTATAATTAAATGTAAATAGTGTACTTAGGTATAAATAATGCAATAACTTAATGATAAATTTACAACAAAACCGTAAAAATTACAAGTAATATGATAACAATATCATTTACAATATACGGCGCGACGCGAACCGCGAACGTACCAACCAGCCACAAGTAATGTTTCAAGTGATGGTGATATTACCGAGTAATATTACTTTGAAGGAAATGTGATGTAATATTACATTACACTTTGATGTAATGTTTTGCGCATGTCTAGTATTAAGGTGCTGTAAGAAGACATATTTTAGGTAATTGAGGGGGTGAAGAAGGAACGCATCGCGGCAACGAATAAGGTTCAAAATAGCAATGCGTTTGATGTTAGTTGAATCGAACGACCACCAAAATAAAAGTAATATTGCAGTTTTAATTAAATTAAAAAATAAATGAACGGCTCAGTGGCATAATTTTTAGGTATTTCTTTAGTTGATTGAATTCCCTTTATTATTATTACATAAAATATGATAGTTTACGTTTAAAACTTTGAGAATTAAACGACGAAAAATATTTTTTGAGCTCTGCTTTACGATTTTTTTATCATGATACTATTTTATTTTTATAAAATATTTTTTAATAAGTCTTTCCTTTGAACACTTGACAATACACTGCATTTTTTTCTGGCTTGTAATATGTACCAACGCACCGAACTGTGCGACAAAAAACTTCGGTTTACGGTGTCCTACGTTTGGGCAGCGCCTTTAGGGCCGATTTCATCATTCGCTATATAAACTTAGTTCAACTAAACTGAGTTTATCGTAATTTAGTTTAAAGATCGGTGTTGATCTAGGTTTCCGTCAAACCGATTTCACCGGCACCATTTTAACCGCGTTTACCAAAACGAAGTTTAAATGGGAGGGGCCCTAAAATGTTGCAACTGCGTTTTGTATTTACAACATGTATTAGCGACCTACTGCGGTTTCAAATGTATTTTAAAGAAGTAATTACTTTGCTTTGATTCGTTCACAGTGATACAAGCTCAAAAAATATTATCCTACAAAATGGGTTAAATAAAATACAATACCAAAATAATTTGTAAAAATTATATACAATCCAATCATGTGGTAATTATACTACGACATATTATTTATTTCATAATTTAATTGACACTATTAACTAAAAAAAAATAGTTAACCTGTGCTACAATGTAATAAATTAAAAAACATTATTATTTTTGAGGAAATTTTTTACTCTATTGGCAATTTTGTTTTTGTTCCCGCTATGCCAAAAATTTCATATCACTCATAAACTTTTGTGTTTAACGAGTGCTAATCTTTCTTTTATACATATATGTAATACACTATGTAAGGCAAGCATCAATTCGTCGAAATATGTATGCAATATTACAATGAAAAACCATGCTTAAATATTTGTAGGAAACTCTAATTTATCTTCGATAGACTCCAATACAGATAGAACTGTTGATTTCGTGAGACGAAATCTTATTACAAAGTCTTTATCATCAAGAGTGTCGAAGTGATCTTTTTCTTTCTCATCTTGGACGCCGAACTGTAATGTATTCCTCTTCATCATATCTTTCGTCAAAAGCTAGCGCTATCGCCAGTTTCATCTTTATTTTTTATCGAAATAACAACAAATCGTATTAAAAATAAACAAATCAATGTTTGCTACTATTATAACATTGACAAGTGACAGCGGCTAAACGCGATTAAGCAAGCTAAACGGCGAAAATTGGGAGTTTAGAATGTAAACTGAGTTTAGCTTAAAGTAAGTTCAGTTTGTGGTGGTGAAACGCAAAATGAAGCTTTGATCTCGTTTAAACGCTTAAACCGAGTTTAGTGTGAACTAATCGCGATTAGTTTCATTGGTGAATTTGGCCCAAGTCTCGTTTATGCATTACTTCACTACGATTCATTTAGAAGTACGAAATAATAAGATAACCATACCAAATACGATTGTTTGTAGAACTCGTAAGCCAAACCTAGGACTCAAGTACTTTAAAAATACTCTGAGTTTTCGTATAACAACAATGATTAAATCTCCTTAGGACCCTGAAACAATACGTTGCTCCTTAAGTCTACACGACACTATCTATTTGTGCGATTAATTTAATGATAAGTAGATAATATGGATAGGTGCTGTTCCAGCTAAATGAAAACATCCATCAAATATACGTTAGTGGTGTAAAGTAGGCTGTACGCCACAGCTGGCAAGGTCACTATCGACAGAGTCACGGAGCAAAAACTTGCCTCGCGTGATTGACACCGTGGCAGCCATTAACCTATGACGATGCTTTCTTCAATATACTTATATGCTTTGTAGTCATTTACATAGGAATCTTTAAACCCTTGATAGTGAGTAAAATACTACACATCGTCTTAATTCGATATTATGCTGCTGAAAATTGGCCAAGGTAGTCTTTTGGCCTTTTGTAACACTTTTTTTCAGGAGTTAAATCCTTTATAGCAGCGTCTATTCTACATTACACTGATTTATAATAAAGAATATTTCAGTCTCTTACTTTATTTTTGTAGCAGTGCTCTGATTTATTTATAAATCCATTTGCCATTTGCGAGTATTGCTGTATTGCTGATTCCAACGTGATATTGTATTAATGCAGACATCTATTTCTGGCATCTCCCTAGCTATCTTAGTATGGTGATCGCGTGGCAAATCAAGTTCACTTGGAGGCCATGAAATTTGGTTACGTCAGCAGTCAATAGAAGAAAGCGGCATTAAAATATTCAGGGCTAAAGTGAGACGAGGCATCCTATTAACCTGAGCACGCTAGCGTGACCAGTGGACAGTGATAATAACCATAGGTAACGAGTTACAAACAGGTGCACAAACATTACAATTATGATTATAAGCAAAATGACAAGCCTATTCAAACATGTTATTGACCGATATTATAATTTCTAATCGAGCGTTATGTACAAAAACGTTTTTTAAAGGGTTGGCCTCAATTAACACTGTTATTAATACGGTGTGTGGAGCGACATTCTAGGGCAAGCCAAACTCTGCATGGCCTTTACCTACTTAAGTAAGCCAAAGCTTAGCACAGTTATATCTCGTTTGAGTCAGTGTGAGAAAATCAGACTAACCTTATAATTACGTAGGTAGTCTGTCTTATCTGTTTGAATGTATTTGATACTAAGTACCGATTCTAAAAATAAAGACAGCTCAACAACCAGTAGCGCAGCAAAATTCTTATTATTTTTGTCTTATCCATTGGTCTTAATTTTCATACAGAAATAGTTAAACGATTACAATAATAGGTCCTGGCGGTATGTGCTCGTTAGCGAACAGTAACTGCACAAATATCCAATAATTTTTGGGCATCGAACCCAAATTCTCAACGACTGAAGATGCTCTTACTACCTTTTTACGTCTTTACTATCAACATTAAAAAGATTATACTGAATTCAAAGGTTTTATGAATTTCAATTTATATACGTCGTACATCAGTTATTTTTATGAAGATTCGATTGTGAGAATAACAAAAAGTGTATTTGGAAATAAATAATAATTACATAATTGCTTCCCTCATTGTCACCCTCAAGTGAAGTCGAATGAGGAAAACAAAGGTTGTAATATGTTTCCAATTTCAAGAGGCTTTTGCCTGGATGAAGTGTGATAACCGAACAACGAAAAGGTTTGAACCGGACCAGCATCGGGGGGGTATTCCGCTTTAGTAAAACGATTAGACCGCTTCGTTTTCATCTGATAACGCTGCATTAATGTTTATTTCTTGCCGCATTGTAACAACACTCGTGGCTGAACATGGGTTGAACCCATTTGTAACAACACTGTCGGAGTGTGTCCTTATTTCCCTTACGAGCGCGGTGTAAAGTGCCTTTACTTTTTAATTGCAGTCATTTTGAGCACCCCGTAATGCTATTTGTTTATTTTATTGTTAATAACTCTATAGATAGGTACTATTGGTATTTTTCGTATAAAACTTTAATTATTTAAAATTTATTTATAAGGTCACCAATTGTTTTATATTCCTTAATACTTATTGCATGTTTATATTGTTCATGATTCATGAACAATATTATTCCTTTATAGTGCATGGATGATGATATCTTGACTCACCACCTCAGTACCTGTATTTAAGGATAAATCACTTGTTATTAAGTAGGTAAATGTGTTTCTTACCGCAATGCAGTTTCGGGTATCGACATCTACGACTGCCCTGACACGCTGCTTACAGTTATTGCTAATTCAGTTTAATTCATTGTAAAAGAGTAATTATTAGTTCATCACCATAGCCATGTTCTATGTTTGACACCCTGCGATTTGTCCCTTCATTCATTTTTGATTCTGGAACATTTTTATTTCTTCAACGTGTTTTTCTTCGGCGTCATAAATAATACATTAGTCATGAATAAATCCGACCTGTAAGTGCTCACTCGCCTTGTTTGGAACCTATGACCTATGAGGTGTAAGTCGCGGCTACGACCACCACTGCTTAGTTAAATAATTCAATATATTTATTATGAGGGTTAAGTACGTAGGTTTATTTTCAAATAATTATTGATTGAACATGAACCTTAGTCATAATCCTATTTTGAGAATGCATCAATTCGTTACAAGTTTCGAGGTAATTTACACTACAGGTTAGAAGTACTACCTACCTAGGTATACATTACAAATGAAGGATTGCTTTTGTTAATTAAAACTCTAAGGAATTAACGCAAACTTGTTTATAAAATTAATTGAAATAATTAATTATTTCATTGAATTTTGCCGAATCGATTGATTAATTAATCTGTTAATACGATCCTTTTCCTTCTGCACGCAGCCGCTTTCTTCTAGTCGTCGCTGTCACTCCATCTGGCTTCCTTTTCTTACGAAATTGTTGGTAAAGCGATTTCCGGTGGCTATATCTAGACCTTATTGCCATATAGTAATGATTTTCTGCTTCGATGGTTAAACTTCTATATATAGAATGTTAAATGACTTATACGCGTAGCTGGATATCGTGACCCGTGGCTTGTAGAACTCAAAACAATGTAAAGTAGGCGCCGTATCAACATGATACAATTACCAAAAGTGTATACCACGCGTTATGACAATATTCCCTCAAGACAATTAATTATGGCGAGCTTTTAAAAATCAGCAGTTAGCTATAAAAATTTACAAGCTTGTATGTTATGTCGTATACAGGATTCATCTTAAGCTTGTGGTTTAAATGAACCCTCTGTCACCACTAAGAACCTTCCACATTTTAGCATTTTAATTATTTCAAATCAGCAAATAGGAGAAAAATAACAAAAATAAAATGGCAAGTGTATGATGATTTGTAGGTACTCATTTCACAATCAATTTTCCAGCGATATTATCGTCGATCATGATCAGAAATATTGTTTGCTGGGCAGACTGTGTACATTTCATAGCTATTCGATATTCATAAAGACCATAATGGATATTTGCTCTACTACACTGAAAGGAGGAATCAATAACCGTGGGTGGTGTACACCGAAACGACTAACGATCCCCTAATGATCATCGGTATTTGATATGTGAGAGTAAACAACTAAGCCCGTAGACATTACTGTTCCAATACAAAAAATATTACCAATAATAAACCGTTCGTTCCTATTTTTTTTATTAAACGATTTCTAATAACTATTTACTCAAGTCCAATTTATTTGGAGTAGTTCGTGTTTGCCAGTGTTTATAATTTATGTACCTACTGGTAACTTTATGGCAGTTAATTGACATGATGGATTTTAATTAACAGCTGTACACATATACGATTTAAAGAGATGATTACCTTCTTTAGTGAGTTCTATTAATCTGTGAAATCAATTAATAGGGAAGCCAGTGGCATAGCTACCGGCGGGCTAGACGGGGCAGTGCCCCGGGGCCCCCAAGCTCAGGGGGCCTCTCGGACTCCGACTTACAAACTATAAATTGAAGTAGTGAAAATTTCTCCCAAGTTCGGAATATAAATAAACTAGATTCCAGGAACGCGACTTTAATAATAACAACTTATTTGAAAAAATACAGGGGAATTACCAACAAGTCTCGAACATCTTTGTTTGAAACTTAGTACCCAAAGTAATAATAATATATATCAACAGTTAATAATTCCTATATAATGTTGTAAATGTATAAATTTGTCTAAATAAGTATTAAAAAATGTTAAATATTATTCTAATTGTAATATTTCTACACCGGATACGGTAGTATATGTGAAACACTATATAAGTTTAACATCTGTAATTACCATATACTAAGAAATAAACGATATTCTATTCTATTCTATTCTATTCTAAGGGTGCTCAACGGGACCCTATTAACGTGCCTCCGTTGCACGTTGTCTGTGTGTCTGTCACAGGACTGTGAACGGTAACAGGTAGAGGATTTTTCTTTTATTTTCATAATACAGTTTTAATTAGTTCATTAAAATAAGTTACAGTTTGTATTTGGTTTTTAATTTTATTATGGAGTCGACTGTATTACGACGAATCTGGAGTATGACGAATCTGGATTACGAAAAATCTGGAGGTACGTCGAATTCGGAACAAAAGATTTTAAACAGTTTAGTTGGGGCCCTAGTTTATTTTTTGCCCCAGGGCCTTTGGTTACCTAGCTACGCCACTGAGGGAAGCAGATTGTTTCTATATTTGATATTAATATCTTTCTTGGATCTTTAATCTGTTTGTTAAGTGCTGATTATTGTACGATCATTCAATTTAGCGGTCTATTAGGCTACAATCTGCTATTTGCTATACCCTAGATTTTTGTTAAAATCCTGGATAGTATTACTTCCTGCAAACATTTGACACAATAATGATTTGGTACAGGTAAAAATGTCATACATAGAGATATACAACGAGAACATTCGTGACCTCCTGAATCCGGGAGCTGGACCGCTAGAGCTCCGTGATGAGGGAGGCAGTGGAGCGCCCGTGGTGGCGGGGCTGAGCGAAGTGCAGGCCAACAGCGCGGCTCACGTAGCAGAGCTGCTCGCGAGGGGTGACCGTTCCCGCACCGCTGAACCCACGCATGCCAACCAACACTCCTCAAGGGGACACGCCCTCCTCAGGTATTTTCATCATCCGAGATTGGATATTGCTAGCCTTGGTGAAATTAATAGTTGTGACTATCGTTTTCGATGCCACATTCATCAGTTTAGTTTACAGTTTAGTTTAGACAACTGTTCCGAGTATTATCTAATTACTGAGATCCGTAAACGATATCCCTTCTTACAGTGTCACAGTCAGTCAGCAAGTGGACAAAGGTATTCAGCGTGGTCGCTTGTTCCTCATCGACTTAGCAGGTTCGGAACGCGCTGGGATGCGCACGCGACGCCTAGAGGGCGCTCATATCAATCGGTCACTTCTTGCCCTTGGAAACTGCATCATGGCACTCTCTGGTGGAGCTAGGTAAGTGTCAATTCCCTACTGAGAGAGTAATCATACGCCTTCCATTATAATAAAAGCAATAAGTGTCGTGACATCGACTTAAAATGAAAACAAAACACGAACCAAACGGAGCAGAAATCAAAAAAAGTTATGAGATCTTTAATCTTGCCCCGCTCCGGATTTTTTATGTGGTGACATTTGAATCAATCTCAAAACCGGTGTTCTGTGGTATTCATATTGGACTTAGAATATGTATATTGCTACCTCATTTTTGCAGGTACTACCGGTTTTTATTACAATAGAAAATGTGATAAATTCTCTAGAATAATATTTTTATGCTACGTATGATGTACGCAAGGTACGTGAACTATCGCGATTCAAAACTGACGCGGCTGCTGCGCGAGGTCCTCGGTGGGCGTTGCCGCACTGCCATGGTGGCTCATGTCGCACCCGGAGGTGCGCTCCGCGATACTACGAGATCTACGCTACATTACGCTCAGAAAGCCTCCTCGATTACAAATAAGGTGAAGTAGGATGTATATCGGAAAATAATATTTGTAATATTTTATTATAATTTATGCATTCACTATCGATTGTACGCGTCACGGTTGAGTTAAATTATTTTTTTATGTTCTTCTGGCCTGTCGACACGACCTATCACATAGAAATAGTAGTGAAAAGATTAGCCAGTGAGCAATGTTGATATCGTAGCTGCCTGTCCAGTGTGAACTAGACGATCACAAGGTTCATCACGCGTGGAGGCATAATTCTTATACTACATCGCACTAACGTTATTTGTGTCTGTTGATATTAATAGCTAGAGACTTTATCTAGTATCCTAGGATCAACTGAATTCCGACCATACCGGCCCGGTTTCAACTAATGTTTCCGTAAAAGATACTGTTTTAGGTTGAGATATTGATGTCATGACATTATTTCAGGTGGAGCGAGAATTAGTCCAAACACCGATGCCACTATCGCAGTATCGCACAGTCATCAACGAACTGCGCGAGGAAATCGCTCGACTGAAACTTAAGATGAAGGACGATCGAACAAGGTCACTGTTTTTACTGAATGATTTTAATCTAATTTAACGGCATGTGCAGTAGTTGAACGGTCGACTGCTGTGCCATTTTGATTTTGGTTTGTAGAAGCGAGTTTGATTCTTGCACGGAATACATATACATTTTTATGGCCTACAGATTGTATACGATTCGGGAATCATTCCTGTGGGGCAACATTTAATAAGGTTACGCGGTTTTCGCGCTCATGAACATAATGTACCGTGTAAAATATATTTTCACCATCAATCTATATCCGTTTCTATTTCATTTTAGACCGAAAAATATGTAACCGTTTATTGTTCATACATTATTCTAAAAATACAAATAATACCCATAATATTTTTGGCACGGTTGGCGCTATGGTTGAGAGATCGACTGCTGACCTACGTGTCGCGGGTTCGATTCCCGCATAGAACACATATTTGTACGATCTACAGATAGTTATTTCGGGTCTGGGTCTTTGTGTATGTGAATACACTACGTGCCTCGGAAAGCACGTAAAGCCGTTGTCCTGCGCCTGATCTCTCTCCGGTCGTGTCGGATTTCCGTCTCATCGGACTATGAGAGTGAAGGTATAGAGAGAGCACTTGTGTTTGCGCACATACTTGTGCTTTATAATATCTCCTGCCTAGTTGGCTAATCTCCGGTGAGATTAGCCGCCGTGACCGAAATCGGTCAGGAGGACATTATTATTATTAAATAATTAAAACTGGATATTTTAACTTTAACGAATATTTAAGTCTTAAAGCTTCAATCTTTTATTTCTTTGCAGTAAACCAAAAGAGTTCCAAAGGGTTGAGGTAGAGGTTAGCAAGGAGGATGCCGCAGAAAGCGCAGCGCATCTTAAGTCTTTACGTGAAGCCATCGTGTCCACGTTCAAGCAACAGATGCGCTTACGACGCCGACTCATGGAGCTGGACAGTCATTTGTTAGGCTTGGCGTTAGACGCTGAACGGCAACACGCAGCCATATCTCACTGGGAGGCGAGGTTCAACCGCCTCTATAAACCCATCAATATTCCTGGATCAAGGCTTAGCACGCAGCAGAGTTACAGGTGCATCTTTATTTTTCTGTCTTTCCTATTGACGTTTAAATAAATCTTTTGCACTCACTAGTTTAAAACGGTTCTACCGTTTTCTTTAGTTAGCGGGCGAGTGTTATCAGCAATCATTGATAGTCACTAAAAATCGTAATGAAAATAAAATTAGACCAGAATTTACTGGAAAAAAATACTAGTAGAAAAATTGATCTTTAAACATCTATTAGTGTTAATTTGCAAGATCATGAGTGTACATGTGTAGGGGCGGCACCGGGATGTCGAGCAGCAGCGAGCGCGCGGAAGCAGAAGTAGCGGTGGAGCAGGCGTGGGCCGAGCTGGCGGCTGTCGAGCGCGAGCAGGAGTCCGCGCGCACCGAGCGAGAACGCGTCGAGAGACAACTCGAGCAAGTCCGTCTGCGAGGCGCACAGCTTGAACAGGTATCTTATGTTTCTATTACTTTGTATGGCACGAAGATTTGAGAATTGTTTGATCACCGATCCAAGCACAACAAGCGGGCTAGGGAGGGTCGAGTCAGCTCGAGTACATCTGCCAAGATCGCAGATTAGGTAGACATTCTATTATTAGATATTAGAATAAAGCATATGAACCCAGGGTATCTAACTTGGTGCAATTTAGAATAGATAAGGAACATTTTTTACATTTTATTATAAATAATAATAAAATAAATAATTATTTAAGAAGAGAACAGGCTATATGTATATAGCACTTATAATAAAAACAAGCAGTACATTAATGTAGCAAAGTAATAAGAAAATATGTATAAATATTTTCAGGAGTTGCCAGCCACGATCAGTAGCGGTCCAGAACGAGAGGTACTGGCTTTAGTATGTCGTGTACATGAGTTGGAGGCTGACAAACTTGCGCTGCAGGGCGAAAGAGCGGCGCGCGCACATGAACTCCGGCGACGAGACCTCGCGCTACAACGACGCGATGCACAACGAAGACTCTCAGATGAAATCATCACTAGACAAAGACGTGCGCTACAAGGTACTTTACCATTAACCTTAGCAGCTGACAGCGTATTGTCTAGCGCAAATAGGACTCGTACTAGGTGGCGGAACCAGCGCAACTTGTCATGTTAAACAGGTAGAATGTTGAGGCACCCCATAGTATACCAACGACACTGTATATATAGCCTTGCAATATACGGCGAAGTATAGGGTACTATAGCGTAGCTACTACCTTCGGTCCTATAAGTTTCGCTGTAGCTTATAAAATATTACACGCATAGCTTAAAGGGTACTCCAACGTAGCTGGTATCTACGGCCCTGCGGCTATGATCCTGTATGCTATGCTGTAGCTTATTAAGTATTACATGCGTAGCTTAAAGGGTACTCTAGCGTAGCTACTATCTACAGCCCTACAGCTACGGTCCTGTAAGCTACACTGTAGTTTGTAGAGTACTACATCGTGACTACTACTACGGCCCTACGCTATGGTCCTAGCTGTGACCCTATTAAATCTCTGTATCCTATTAAATAAATATTTTAAAACTGACGGCAGTATAAATATGCTGAACAAATAGTATACACTGCAGTTAAACTGAAACCAATATACAGTGTGACTTTTTCAAGTGGTCGTGGATGGCCAAATCCGAAACTATAAGGAATGGCGAAAAATACTCAAAAGGAGTCACGAGCCCGATTTTGATGAATACTAAAACTGCATCATTAGTGTTTTAAAAAAGGTTATTCCTAACCAGGAACGGAACCAGTTGATTTTGGAAAAAACACACACACACACACGTCGCTAATAAGGATCAAATTCTGGGAAGTAATGACATATGGCAAACTAAAGAACGAGCTCATTTTTAACAAAATACTATTTTATATTTTATTTGTACGGCACAACTATAAATGATAACGCTTGATAGAGTTTATAATGATAGTTTATTGATTATTGCCAATATTATTTGATGATTGGTTTTACAATTGGTAATGATACAAAATGATAGTGAGTACGCTCGGCGAAGACCGATTGTGAACTAGCTATGATTATGCATGTGGAACAAAAATGCTTATTCTATGTAAAATTACAATTTTTTTTTTCTCACCTTACCTACCTAAAAATGGCCATTATTTTCAATGCCTAGCTGGATTCAATGTCTCGAGGATTGTACTGCATTCAGTAAGCCATGTGTGTTGAAGAAATAAAATTGTGTATCATTTCCAATAAGGTACGCGTGCGGGTAGCTAAAGTATGAATCAAAGATATGAAATACTTAAAAATATGAATCAGTTTATTAAAATTCAACATTTAGTTTGACGTATGTCATTACTTCCCAGAATTTGATCCTTGTTACCAACACTATCGGGTCGTGTAATTATATAGCGTGTTTTTTTTTTGCAAAACCAATCGGTTCGATTCCAGGCAATAAACATTGATTTTTCAAAAATTCAATTATGCAGTTTTAGTTTTCATCAAAATCGGGCTCGAGACTTCTTTGAGTACTTTTGGTTATTCCTTATAGTTTCCGATTTGGCCATCCACGCCCACCTGGAAAAATCACCCGTATATGTATTTATAAATATAATATTAGTTTTGACAATTATACTATTATTGTGTTTTAACCTAAAAACTCAGCTGCTATTTATTTTAGTGAACACTTTCTATATGCTTATGATTGCCATCATCAGAAGTGGGCGTGGGAGTTCCTCCCGAGCTAGGTCAGCTGTACGAGTTGTACCAGCAAGAGATACACGCCTCTACTTACACCGAGAGTAATGACATCTACACGCCGCCCTACCGCCTGCCACCTATCTCTACCAGGTATGTTCAATAAGAAACTTCTATATTTTATATAATCTATCAATTGCCAAAAATGTATGTAAGCGCATAACTTCACAACGGCCGCACCTATTTGGCTAATCATGTTTTTGTTGTGTTTGTAATTGTCAGGACAAGGCATGTATGAAAGAATTTTTTTATCAAATCTCGAATTTGAAATTATAAATTGCACCTGTGCGAAGCCGGGACGGATCGCTAGTAAAATATAAAATTGAATTAAAACCTCTCAGAAAAAATTCGACGCTGCAGAATCTTTCGTCATTACACAAACATATTTTTGATAGTATTAATTGATTTAAATGGAAAAAAATGCCCTGTCTATTATCCACGTGGATAGTATGTGCAAGCCGGGACTCACAGCGTAAAAAAAACATTAAAAAAAAAAGCTTTTATGTAAATGCTCTAAAAGGAAGAATATAAACTTTAAATTGAATCAAACCCATCAATTTATTACATTACACAATTTATATGATATAAAAACTTGTCGCGAGATTTACTTATGTCAAGATCAAGTTACATAATCATTGTAATATTGTTTATCTACACAAGTAAATCTCGCGACAAGCCTTTATCTATACATATAATAAAATTGGAGTGTCTGTTTGTAATATTGAAATAACCGTTTTTTACTACATGCATATGAATATATATACGGTACATACACCAAAATAACATTTTTTACAATTTTTGTCTGTCTGTCTGTTTGTATAGGCTAATCTCTGAAATGGCTGGACCGATTTTGACGGGACTTTTATTGGCAGGTAGCTGATGTAATAAGGAGTAACTTAGGCTACTTTTATTTTACAAAAATTCTTTTATTTTAGAAAAAAATAGGGTTAAGTGCATTTGGTCTCACTAAAAAATACATTGTTAAGTTCCGACATCCACGCGAACGAAGTCGCGGGCACAGCTAGTATCATATAAATTGTGTAATGTAATAAATTAATGGGTTTGATTCAATTTAAAGTTTTTTTTTTCTTTTTAAAGCATTTAAATAAAAGCGTGTTTCTAAAAATGTTTTTTTTTTTTTATATGAGAGTGCTTAGTAATATCAAGTCCGCCATATTGGATTTAATAATAATAATAATATATTTATTGTTCATAAAAGATTACAACCATCATTTAAATGACACTGAACCCCACACTAGGATACCCTGTGTCGTGGAGTTCAGTATTTAGAGTGAAATCATTTTATTTTCGTATTTTTCTCAGCAAACCCTTTCATTTGATATCTATATCATGGGAGTGCACAAAAAATAATTAGTCTGCCATCTTGGGCCGTCCGCCATATTGGATTTAGAATTACGTCACTTAGCTAACCATGCATTGTCATCCAAAATAAACGTGTGTGCAAAATTTCATCTCAATCGGTTGAGGATAACTGCTTTAAAATTCAGTGGCAAGATTTGACCAGAACGTTACTTACATACCTACAAACATTGCAAGTTAAATAAAAGCTTGTAATAAAAGATGGTAGATTGCCAAATTGTTCTCAAATACTAACTTCTGATTGGTTATATAACACCCACAGGACGGTTCGGCTGAATGTTAATCATGTTTCAGTATGTCCGAGCTGACATGGTCGGAGAGCTCGAGTGGGTCGGGGCGCGGCTCGAGCTCGGGCTCCGGCGGCACACTCACGTACGACTACAGACTGCCGCGACTCGCTCCTACTCCGCGACCTAGGACTAGATACAGGTGACAGAGTTTGATAACAGTCAAGAACTAGAACGCGAGTTGAGCTGGAGCAGACACTAGGTTAGGTACAATTAACACTTCATTTTATAAGTAGGAACAGCAGTTAAAATAATATAAGGGATTCATTTATTAATTGCTAGAGAAGAGTGGCTATGCTCTGTAGTGGCTGCTAACTTTGTCATCTGTCATATTTTTGTTTATGGTTTTCAGTCAAGCAAGTGCATCGGCTCTGAAGCGTTATGCGAGTGACGATAGTCTGGTGACGGCAGTACATCGTGACGACGACGCGCCTGCGCCCTGACTCCATATTTCTAGCTCGTTGGACTAGCTTCGCGTGGTCTCGCACATTCTGATCATGTTTTGCCAACAGTAATGGCACTATTCACTAGACAATTATCTAAAGCCAAAGTTAACATTGGGATTGAACATCAATCAAGTATTGGTCGATGGGACTGGTTTTCAGTAGCGTGCTTGAGGGCCAGCTAGACTTATATGAGCGCCGCAACGGTATTAAGTGGTCATGAAAATGCCTTTAAAATACTGTTTCCGCACAAGGTATAGCGGCGTCGAGCTCATATTACCCCGGCTATACTGAACTGTCTTTTCGAGATAATGACCTTATTTAGTATATTATCCTTACTTGATTTTTACAGTAGTTATAAATTGAAACGGGTTGTCACATTTACACATTCCTCGTCAAATTGTGTCCGAACTTGAGATGGAACACAAATTGATACTGCGTGTAAGTAGATCACTTTAGTGTCGTGGACGTTATGTCAGTTTGCTCCTTTTGGGCTTGATGTAGATATCAAGCAAGATGTGAATTTGTTTTGTTAAGTATTCAGAAAATATATTTATTTATAGAAGCCTTTGCGGGCATAGAAACTCGTTTGTATTATTTAATACTAGCTTCTGCCCACGGCTCCGCCCACGTTTTCCCGGGATAAAATGTAGCCTATGTGCTATTTCAGACTATAATCTATCTCTGTACCAAATTTCATCCAGATCCTTTCAGTAGGTTTTGCGTGAAAGAGTAACAAACATCCATCCATCCATCCATCCTCACAAACTTTCACATTTATAATATTAGTAGAATTATTGACAATTCATATTTTTGAGACGATGCGATGATGGCCCTTGTCTCCGTTCAGCGCAGGTATACAAGTAAGTAATGGGCTAGCCAACTATAATTTATGAAGGAAAAACAATAGCACGTGTGTATAATAATGTCATCTCACTGAGGGTGATGTCCTGACGACGAGCAACAGAAGACACGACCAATGAATAATAACGAAGTAAACTCATCTGCATTTACCTTATAAGGGAAATAAATATAACACAGTAATGCAAGGAAACAATAAACAGTGAAGATGATTCGACTTTATATTACTGAGATTACAAACAGCACCTATCTAAAACTACGTCGACAAGTTTTCTTATATTACTTAAAATAATCTCTTTAAGGCACTTAATTAGTTTAGATAAAACAAAACCTAATCTAATATGTATATGTACACTGCGATAAAATTAAGAATTCATAACTTACATAATAACAAAACTTCAGTAGGTACATAAACTTTATAATAATGCAGTTTAAGTACCTTTATTCTTTGGAACGTGAGTGATTTTCTAAGAACCAAACAGGATTCTTAAATTGTTAATTCACCCGGATTAACAATTAAAGAATCAACTTCTGGTTCTTGCGTACAGTTAGGTACACAATTCGTTATGTTATCTAAATAAAATATTAAAATTAACTATGTCTCCTATACAAACTTACATCAGATAAAAGGAAAATAAATTACTTAATATATAAATAATTTGACTAAAGTTGACTAATCTCATTTGATAGATTTAATACTTATTTACGAAACCTGCTACTTTAAATCGTTTCTTAAATGCGATTCAAATTAAATCCGGTGATGCGGAAAAATACCTTACATAATGATACTTTCATAGTTAGATTTATTTATTTACGTAATTATCGGTTTTATACAAATACGATTTCCCTATAATTAGGGAAATATAATAAATAATTATTTGTATTATACCTTTATTTTTCGAATATTATACCACATAATTGCTCCATTGAGTGGTTAATTGTTACGGATTGGAATGTGTTTTAATAATTATATAGGTAAGTATAATAATATTGCAATTATTTCTTCATCAGAGCGTCGTTTCAAATATTTCATCGAGATATAACTTTTAAGGAATGTTAATTTAAAAACAAATATCTCATTTTATGAAGATATATACTTTTGCAGTTGTATAAAGACCTTGGACTCGACACAACCTCGCGTCACTAGATTTGTTGTAGGGCAAGTTGCGCGGATTGGCAAAAAAAAATCTATCTTTAAGTTGATCATCAATTATAAATATTATGGCCACTAACGTTATTACTAGAATTAAGTTTCAAGTGTTTTGCCTTAAAAACCGCAAAACTTGTATTGTTTCCTTTAATGTAGGTACACTGGTGTTTCCCAATGAAACATCAGTTTGCGAAATATTATTTGCACCGAAGAATGTTCTTTGTTCAAATGTTCTAGAAAGATTAGCCGATACGTCGAATCGGTGGAAACAACATCTCCCAAACCACACAGATCAGGGTGATCCGTGTTAATTATACCGACTAATTGATGAATGTACTTCATAGAAATAAGTTTATTTCGATTTTTTTCATTGACTCTATTGTCTGCAGTTATACGGGAATAACACTGGTTGCATGCATTTGAGCTATATTATAGGCAGTAGACAAAAGTCCAGTAAAAGATGTTGAAGACGATGAACATGAGTGGGAACAGTATGCGGGAACGTTTGTCGATCCACGTAGCGATCTCCTGTGGCGTCATGGTGGTCCAGTTGTGCTTGGGCGGCTCGTCGGAGCCCTCGCTGCCGTGCCCTTGGTGTTGCTTGCCTCCTTGCCCGATAAGGTCGTCGAAGCTCTGCGTTGTGATCGTTGGCAGGTTAATCGCGGACGGGAAGCTCTGGAATACAAAGCAAAGCTGAATTTTAGTATGGCACGTTGTTATAGGCACATATTATATACTCCTGTATATAATATGTCAAATACACACAAGTCAAACTTGGTGATTGCAACATGGTTGCTTACGCGATGTAACCATACAGCGTGAAATGTGCAGAAAGACTGTTCCTGCTTCCACATATTAAGATTTTTATTCATAGGAACATACCGACTAAACATACCGACTGTTTTCATTCATACTGTTTTGCCTTATGTAAGTTCCGTTGTTTGAATCATAATTCAAGTGTCTTTCAATATGTACCTATCTATCCATTATTTGTTAAACTAGAGTTGATAACAATGAAATCTAATTTACCTTGTCGTCTCGTACCATTGTTGCATTAAGAGAAGTAGGTAACATTAATTTTAAGTTAAGAAATTATGCTAATGTCATACGATGACATAGCTAAGACAATAATGTATGCAAGTATTTCATTTTTAATCTGAAAATAGCTAAGATATAAATGGTATGCAGTATAGATGCTTTGTAATCAGTGGATTCAATAGTCACGTTGTCTTCACGACACCATCGAGAAGAATTTCCGAAAATATATACATTGAATATCCATGGACTGCTACCCATGAACCCATTGCCACTTCGATTCAACCAACATGTGATTAGACAATTGACATAGGTATCTATCGGTCCACAACCATATTTCCTAGAAGACCATTTGTAGTACAATCTATAGATACGGAGACACTTAACATAATCAAATAACGTACGTGTACTGTCAAGTAGTTGTTGTATCCAGGGCCCGCGGGGTCAGTGCTCGTCTCCTGGTTCAGCGAGGAACACGAGCGGGACTTGGTCAGCTGTGGCGATGATTCCTGCAACTCCTTCTGCAGCTCTTTGCGCGCAAGCCGTGGCGTTAACGTACTCTTCAATATATACTTGCTGTTCACCTTCTTCAAACTTACCGCTTTCCTTCAAATTAGAAAAAAAGCGTTATTATCAACAAATTTTGGTATTTATACAGAGTCATAGAAGAGAATTTATAAAAACCAAACATACTTTCTACGCCAAATAGTGTTGACAAAGGCAAATTCGACAAGTGCAGAGAAGATAAAGCCTGTGCAGGCTAGGAACCAAATTTCACTAGCTTTGATATAAGACACCTTTGGCAGCGTCTTCGCTTGCGAAGATGCCAGTGTAATGAACGACAACATGGTGCTTGTACCTGAAATAAGTAAGGTTAAACGTGTCTCAGAAGAAATTTATAGAGTTATCCGAAGAATTACGTTAATAATTGCAATTTTTTAAAGACAAACCTAACGTGATCCTAGGTGCTGAAGCATCTGCCTGTAGCCAAAAGGTGACCCATGACATGGCAACTATCATCATGGATGGAATAAAATAATCCATTAGATAGTAGCCCACTTCACGACCTAATTTGAAAGTGAATTTGAGGGCGCTGTAATTCCCAGCTGGAAAAAAAATCGTAAAATTTAATTGTTGTTTTAGTACATGAGTAATTATTTTATAATGACGTCACAAACATAGAAAACGACATTACATCTACCTCCGCCGAGGCGCATATTGACAATATCTCCACGTACAACGGATTCATTTGTCCAAAAATCCAAGAGTGAGTATTCTGTCAGATGTAGTTCTGAGGATAACCGAACCGGACTGTCCTTTTCCCACATTAGGCGCAAGATGGACGCGTTGTATTTCCCTAGAAATAATTGAAGAGGAAAAGGATTATTAAAATATGTGTCGCAATTTGCAGTTTGTGACTCACGAATTTACGATGACGTTAAAAGATATCAAATAACAGTTTTATGATGGATTTGCGTAATATACTCACAACTTTCCAAGTTCATTGAGCAAGTTTGATCGTCAAATGGAAATTTTTGTAAATTCATCCAGCAGTAGAGAACTGCTTGCATACGACGGCTGAAGAGCACCTCGCCATCCGGGGCTACGGATATCAGGACATCCTTGCTGTCGGTACCCATTAAGCTGGATGACTGTTCATTCGACATATATAAATGGGGCACCCATATCCGTTCTCTCAAATCACTCTCCCCGATAATCTTTGACCTCTCTGGCGAATACAGTGCATACGCCAGGCGTGGATCATTCCAACGGAGTTGGAGAAGAAAATGTAGTTTAAAGTTCTGAAATTAGATGAATAAGTCATAAAATGGAATTAATGTATTTGCTCTTATTATTATCGTAGTATTGTTATCGTTTCGTATCGTAGTATCCTAGTTGTATAAGTTAACATAGAGGACAGACACAGATAAAGAATTGGACACACAACATTAATAATAATATTGTATAATATTAAAGTTAGTCTAGCCATTTTATGAAGTTAATAGTGGTAATTTCAAAAAGAAAATCATTGTCTTTCCTTGAATTTCGATGCACGAACATAATTCATTTCCACGAATTTACATATTAGGTACACTGTTTTTATAAACCATTTGAAAATACCTGTGACTTATGTACACATGGAGGAATTACTCACCAGGTCGTGAGCCTCAGCGGGCTGTATGAAGTATACGTAGGCGCTAGCATGCACATAAACTACTTTATCGGTCTGGTAGGTAGGCAGCAGCAGCCGATCGTACCGGCACTGGTTGGCCAGGCGGGAGAGGAACTCGGATTGAGTGTAGCTGTCGCCCTTGTCCAGGCTCGGACAATCAGGGGCTATACTTTGTCTGTAAAAACAACAATCAGTTTAAGAGTATGACAGCTGACAACAATAGATCATTCATCGCCTCATCACGTAGCCATACCTCCACTCGTGCCGACTGTTAAAATCACGCACGCTATTAGCGGCCTTAACCGAGGGCAACACGCAAAAATTGTATCATTGATTTTTGTCTAGCAAACGTTTTTCCTTATCCCGAACGGCTCCTGGTCTATTGATAATACGTGCAATAAAGGCCGTGGGTAAAAGCTAGTGTCTATTAGCACTAATGTGCGATACCTCATCAATTATTCATTTTAGTTATACGTGTCATATGAGGTGAGGATAAAACAGGTTACTTATAAACAAAATATACGTCGTTTGACATTTTAATATAAATTCACCATACTTTGATATAGGTTTATATATTGTTGAAGTTTCGTCAGTGAGTATCAAATTGGCCACATTTTCTCATTTTTTACTTTGGAACACATCATCATCCATATTCCCTGGAGGTAATATATAGGCAGACGTGTACTGTTGTACAGGTACACTCACATTTCGCCAATGCAGTTGAGTCCCATACAATAGAAAGCGAGCTGTGAAACTTTGGAAGTACTCGTAAGATAAATAGACAATCACGTGTCTAGATTATATGGTCTTAAACGAGGCCGTCGCCCGCAAACAAGTTAATCCTCTAAGTAGATCATAACTCCAATAAAAGTTAAGGATTTCTATATTCAAAACTACAAAAGATGTTAAGAAAAGAATTGCGGTGGAATCGCCCTCTATTAAGACGAAATAAAGTGGCGATCGGACATGACGTGTATGTACAACTGGAGAGCTCAGTATAATACATAGTTCTATAGAATAAAAAATAAATAAACTCAAGCCGAAAGTCCTTCCAAAATAATATGCTAAGTAATAGACGTCATCACCTATCCTGATTACGGTAATAATAAGGAAGCATTCCATCGTAATGAAGGCCATAATAGATTGGCTTTGTTAAAATTCAGCTACCGATTGCAGTGAAATTCAGGGTCTATCATGTTAACAAAAGACAGTGGCCATATTTAAACGCTATCCATCTTCGCTCTAGCCTGTTTCTTTTTGGCTCCTCTACACAGCCTAGAACAGTCCAATTATATAGACACAGGCATCTTTCAAAGTTTCGTTACCACAATTTTTAATTGATCTCTAAATACATTTTATTGTATCAATTATATTAATGTCAAGCAAAACTGAGAAGACAACGTGAAATCCTGTGCGTTATTTTTTCGTCAATAATGTATTTGCTAATTACTCATCACGCGTCATGAAGGCATGATTCATAATTAAAGAAAATGTCCATAATTACTGTGAACGTTATCTTATATAATAAAACATTTGATAATTCTGCTCTTGAATTGTAGTTATTACACGTATTGACATAGTTACACATATTTTCTTCTGCATGGTACGTAGGTAAGTCAGAATTTATCAAGACGGGATGTGGTTAACCCACTATCTCAGCGAAGTCTCTGGCATGTTGAGAGTGGTATATACTTAAACGTGATTGTGCAGGGTTGCTGGGTTGAATTAAATTCGATTAGAAGAGTAAATTTTGCACATATCACCAAGTGTGTCTAACAATCTATGTACCCTATATTATCAAGCTTTGTATTTATACCCAGCAGTGGACTTTTACAATCTGATTATAGAGCTTAGAATGGTACTTGGGAATAGACTTCTTCAACACTAAGCTTTACTGAAAAAAAAAATCTTGTTTCCTGGTTGACGGTCCGCTAGACACTCTTCGTATGATATTCGCTTCTACAAAATTACATAGCTACTTCGACTCTTCTAAGTATTTATTCCACAAACAACAAAATGGCGAATAATAGTAAAATATCTACCTATAAATGTGTCCCCATTATTTTAGAGGAAACAGAGTACTTACTAACGTAACGTGTGTCAGGCATTATGTAGTTCATTATTAATTTTATCTATGCTCGATCACGTATACACTCTGTGACAGTGATTGCGTGTTGAACAAACTCTCTTTTCAATAACAATACCTAATTGTTTACTAGAAGACGTTGTAGTATCAGTTTAATATATGGATTCAAGGTGCCACAAGGTCGGAATGGGAGCTGCTAACGACAACAGTGCTAATATTTGTGGTGCCTGATAACATTATGAACCAATTCTCTGAGATATCAACAAGATTTACTCTTAGATTATCGCTAAGCCGCACGCTACGTGTACATTGAATGTTTTACATTCTTATTCAATCTGAAAGTACATAACTACATTCTTTTTTTTAATTTTAGCTGCTAATAGGTATTGTTAAGAATGTTTCACGGTGTATGTATGTAGGTTGAGTCACAGAAAATACCTACAACTTATGATATTCAAATATCTGATGTTAATCTGAACACCTAGAATTTACGCAACATAAATTATGAGATAATGATAACGGTAGGTTTACTTCTAAATACATGCGGATAAAATTAATTAGAGCTTTTATCTCGGTTAATATTTACGATATTTTGCTTCATAGAAGCTTCACGTTATTTATTTGTTTTCTTGACTTGATGAATTATATATATGTAGGTACTAAATGTTAGCTGACATCATTCACCAGCCAACCATAAAGTTGTAAGAATTAGTTGAATTATGGATTTTAAATGGCTGCGACATATCAGTTACTGTTGCTAGTTACGTTTTATGTCCTGCTACTAGAGTTTATTTAAATGTCTAGTCATCTACTGGAATTGCTGCAATTATGTACCTACAATTGTTTATCTGAAGTCTTTAATTAAAAAAACCAAGATATTTAAACGAAAAATGTTTACAAATTTTCCATTTTTGAGACTCATGGCGTCAACAAACTGAAACAATGCTTTATATTCTGCGCTGTACACGTCATTAACATGAAACTAATTTTATTGATGTCTATGTTGTGAAGAAATTGTCATAGGAACAAACGTAGAGTCATGTTATTTGTTACTATTGGCTGAAACTAAGTAATAAGGTACCTAACTAGTTGAAACCTTGTTGTTCCGCAGTGTAAATATGTAGCTGTTACAGGATGTAAATTTTTAATTATTTGGATATCTTATGTGAATTATAGTTAAGTACCTAATAATTAATTCAAATGTGAGACATTAAACAAATAATGAATCCTGAATAACAACAAAGTGATAGGTACACAAAGATAATAAGGGTTTTATCAGAGACTACTGTGTACAAACAAACGTGGCATATTAGTCAAAGTAAATAAAATTTATAAAATGCATCTAACGTTGCTGTTTTCTAAGAAAAGCCTTGTATAAACTGGCGTTATAAGAGATTAAATAGATATTGATACAGCTTTATTTTATTAGTAAATCATGTCGTCAAAGTGCAAAAGACCCATTAATGCATAATCCGATTCAATCTTAACCAAAAATTGGCCAGCCACCTAATCTACCCATGGGACCACAATAAACACTGCGGAGTCGATCGCATTAAGTAGATAGAGATCAGCCACACTATACTTATCAATAACTAAGGTGGGTAACCATTGAAATCTGTAAGATCCGCGTAAAGTCCTCATCGTAATGAATTGCTAATTATGTTAATAGGAGAGTTGATATGTCATAAACATTTTCGTGACTAATAGAGCGTGACTCTAGGCTAATCTATTGTAACTTATTTGCTAACTATGTTATCAATAATAATTAGCGCACAAATAGGAAATAATAACACACGCAGGCACTAAATCATTATTTGTGGTATCTGAAAATATTTGCGTCATATTTGTAAATTTATAATACGTAGTAGGTAGGTATCTACAGTAACTTCATCATAATAGGTAGGTTCTAAGTTGTTCGTGATTCGTAAATTATAAAAAAATCAGCCACTAAGTTTCCGGTACCAATTTTATTATCTACCAATAAATACCACACAATTTTGTAATTAAGTTCAATAATTTAGTATTAATTTACACAATACATAGGCAATAACGAAACAATAGGTTGGTGACTGTTATTATGTAAACTCAATATTATAATATTTATAAGGACACAGGCAGACGCCGGCCGTGTCGCCCAAACACATTCCTATATATTTTCTGCCAAGTGCTGCCCGCGAATTCGTCTGCATGTACTTTGAATTTATTATCTAATTAGTGTGTTGCAGCAAAAAATAAAAATAAGCCTTTGTCCTTCCCCAGGACTCAGGCTACATCTTTGTAAAATTTCGTAGTCTGAGTAAAGGTTAATTAGTGTAGTCGTGATAAGGTAACAAAAAGACAGACTACAGAGTTACTTTCGCATTTATATAAGAGTGTGGATTCTACTTTGCATCACTTGAAGGGCCACGAGAAGGCCGTGAGAAGTTGCTAAGCCGATGCCGCCGTCAGAGATATCAACGAAGTCTCCGTTTTTTTATTGTAGCAAGACTAAATTCATCAAGCTACGGAATGGTCTCGGGACCTGCAGGCAATAGATTTTCTACTGTATCTACTTTACGCTGCTTGAAGGTTATAAAAAGATAAGTAGAATGCCCATAAAATGAAAATTCGGAAGTTCGAAGGCACAGTTCAAATGTCTACAGGTAATTAATCGCACGCGTTACGTCCTACATTTGCTAGACACTACAGATAATTTAAGTGCCTACAACTTTATGGAGTTCTTCGAGGTCACGCAGCGCGATAACGCCATTTTGCTTTGCAAACAAGTGACGATAGGTAGTTGTTAATTAATTACTTGCACTGTTTCAAAATCTTAATTAGGACAAGGTGCCCCATCAACGCTATCAGCATAAAGTACGGACATTTATGGATAATCAATGAATTGATTCATCCAAGTTGTTAGTCGTTATTATTATAGACCAAAACTTACACCCTTAAATATCAACCTATGATTGCAGTTTTATTAATTCAGTATAACACAGGGAAAATTTAAATTTTGAGTAGACTCTAAATCTCCTCTTGAGATGGCAATTATAAAAAGAAGAACAGTCTTGCTTTCTTAATTATTTACTTTTTTATATATAATGAATTTGATTGTAGATACGACTATATAAAAAGTATTTTGCGAAATTGATTGTAAGATGATCCGGCAGCGCATTTACCTCAAATAGAAGGTCACGGATAGGATAGAGGAAATTCGATTCGGAAATAGGTTCAGATTCATTTATTTACATTTCATGTAGTCGTAACAATGCTGTAGTGAGGCTTCGGCGTAAGGTCGAACTAGTAAGACGCCACTGCCAGCGCACGCGCATCCATCTACATCAAAATAGGCAACACTTCGTCATGCTCATTGTCAACTAACAGATGTTAATAAATAATGATACTGCAGCTTCCTTTCGTCATAATTATTCCCCAGCCACTTGAAGAGTCATGAGTAAAAATCACGCAAATTTAGTGCGTATTAATGTTTTGTTATACTTAGACCGGGAAGAAATATGTGTGTCACATGTATCATCCTAAAAATATAGATACTCTGTTTAGAGCATTTACTGAATTTAATTATTTATTCAATATCTTATACGAAAATGTATGCTATAATACTAGAACCTTCATAAAAATATGTTAATTTCGAACAAACAAATATATTACTGATAGATATTTTAATTGGTGATGGTTGCTGCCTTGAATGTAAGTCATGTGACTGTCGTACATACGCGCAGTCTAAAGCACGACATTATACTCCCCATTCAATTATTATCATCTTTTCCATTTTACATATAAGTAAGGTAAGCGAAATTCTAAGTCTATGGTAGGTACGACAGTCACATTTATAACCAAAAATTACTTAAACAATGTGGCAATGACTATTGCAAACCACGTATTTGTTATCACGTTCTAAAACCACTACACAATAAATTTAACGATATTGACGCATATTATTTTAAGCATATTTTTTCAGTGGCTCTCCCTCTCTTTTGTTATTATAAACCTACTTTGAGACATTTCAACTACGCTAGTATTTGGTTTCTGCTAAGTATTCTAAACTACTGATGGATTTGATCGATTTATTGGATTTTGTAGTCATGGAGAAATCTTAACGATTTCAATATGTTGATATGATAAACATGATCATAATTTTTATAAACACAAAAGGAACTTAGTCTTGGTAGTTATCTCAAATTGAGCCACAGCAGCAATTAAAGCACAACAATAAGTTATAACACCAGCAAAATGTATAGATTGACATTTCTGAACGTGTCTATTCCACTGCGATTTAATCTTGCGTTTATATTCTCTAGCGATTCTAGATAGTACACTTGCCTACAGGTAAAGGCCAGTTTTCGAGATTTATTTACGCATTAGCATTACGGATCATATTCAGTGTTTCATACGTAAGTACTATTTGGAGAATAAACACGGAAGAGAAGAAACTGACTTATAGAAATCAAGTAACGTATAAAATATAAGTAAGTATATTATTATATATTAAGAGGTATTATAATATTGTTTCCACCGTTATTAACACCTATTATTAAATCGACAACTATGAATATAATAAAAGGTCAGTGTCTTTAATAGTCCTTATGCATACAAGGGTTGTGTAAGTAAGGTTAGGCATTATAATAGCATGTAATCACTTGCAATAATCTGACTAATGGACACTGACACACATATTTTCCATATCTTGATCAACATAGTAACTCTAGTTATTTCACGAATTCTGAGACAAAAGTTCTAAGAGTCTACACGAGTAGAGTAAACGGTAGAATAAGTAAGTAGGTATCTATATTAGGGATGTTACGGAGGTGGATTTATCGGAGGCGGAATCGGAGTCGGAGGTTCTCGTAGTGACCTCCGCGGAGTCGGAGGTGAATCGGAGTCGGAGTCGGAGCAAAGCTACGAATGTAAAATGTAAATAAATAAGAAAGAAGAAACTTGTCGCAACTCGTTCACTCTTCGTTCATCAGTTGCAAAGAACACATGTACTCCGTCAGTTGTCAGTGTCACGTAGAAAGCACTCGGTAGCGCTGCAGCGATAGCAAGTTATAACTAGGGATGTTACGGAGGTGGATTTATCGGAGGCGGAATCGGAGTCGGAGGTTCTCGTAGTGACCTCCGCGGAGTCGGAGGTGAATCGGAGTCGGAGTCGGAGCAAATCTACGAATGTAAAATATAAATAAATAAAAAAGAAGAAACTTGTCGCAACTCGTTCACTCTTCGTTCATCAGTTGCAAAGAACACATATACTCCGTCAGTTTTCAGTGTTACGTAGAAAGCGCTCGGTAGCGCTGCAGCGATAGCAAGTCATAACGTGTAACTCCGATATATACCTCCGTTTTGATATATCGGAACCGGATCCGGATTCGGAGGTGAAATTTTAATCGGAGGTTCCGACATATCGGATTCGGAGTCGAAGCTCCGTAACATCCCTAGTTATAACTTGTAACTCCGATATATACCTCCGTTTTGATATATCGGAACCGGAGCCGGATTCGGAGGTGTAATTTTAATCGGAGGTTCCGACATATCGGAATCGGAGTCGAAGCTCCGTAACATCCCTAATCTAAATCTACTAAATCTACTAGGTTATCCATGGGTTTTTTTAGTATTCTACAAGTTCTGGTAGGCCAGTTACTAAGGTACATGTCTATCAATATTTGTACTTATATTAGAGTACGGCTTTTTTACAAGATGATTTTGATAGCGAAAGCCATACCAAATTATCTGAACATATCTGTTAAAATATATTTTACACGTAGGTGTTTTTTAATTGTGAATCAGTACCGAAGTTGTTTTGGTAAGTCCATACGATTAAGTTATCATGACTAGCCAGACTTCGTCGTGGTTGTTCTGCTGTGAAATTTACGACCATCAATCTACAGTAGTCTAGATTGCCAATTAAATTACCTTTTAATTAAATGATTTTTGAACATAAAAAGCATTGCCATTGTGTAATAGATTGAAGTGTACATATTTATCACTTTTATTTACCCACTCTCATTAGATGTATTTAATGTAAAACGGCGATTCACTATAGCGATCCAATAAATCGACGCCTTGAGCGATAAAAAAACTTGGTAAAAGGCCAATTCACCGCTTCCTCGCTCTATCACAACAATTAGTTGAATTGTAATTGGTTTTATCACCTATAAAAACGATTGTTTACCTAAATACGTGAAAGTATTGGGTCAAAATTGTTTTTAACAAAAAAGAGACTGCCTTTAAACCAGTCTCTCAGCTCGTAAGCCTGTTCCTTTTTTATTTATTTGTATAACTCCTAAAGGAATCCTTGCAGTTTCTAGCGATATTATACCACAATGACGCAAAGGAAACTTAAAATGGATACAGCGGTCTGCATAGTGGTTTTACGTTTGTAGAGCTACAAGCGTCACTTGGCATATGTTTGGCTTAAGTTTAATATTTGCCCCATACGACTCAAGGTAGGTACTCAATTTTCCCATTTCGATGCTGCGCAATGAGTTGGCCAGTCACCTGATGGATTTTTTAATCTTTTAAAACACACATGAAAAGAAACAGACACCTATTTTCGTAGGTTCGATTAGGCAATCTTAGTTTGGGATCACACGAAGTTACCTTCTAGGTAAACCGTAAAACTGTTTTAAATCTACATGTTACAAATTGGTGCCAATTCTGATGCACAATACCACTGATTGAAACTAACAACAACACTAAAGAGAGCAGTCCGTGCAATTTATAATCTGAGTTCACGAGAGTCAGTCCGCGAGAGATTTAAGGATATAAATATTATTACTTTTCCTTCCCTTTATATTTACCAAAATATTATGTACGTCCGTAAAAACATAGCTACTTTTAGTAAAAACAGTGATCATCATAGCTTGAATACTCGAAATAAACACAAGCTTGCGATACCTGGTTTTAGACTTAGTAAAACCAACAAGTCTGTTATGGGAAACAGTATTAGGTTCTACAATAAAATTCCTAATTCTATTACTGAATTACCTATTATAAAATTCAAGTCTGTTATAAAGAATACATTAATGTCTATCTTCTCCATTGGAAATCAACACTTTCGAACGTGGCAACTAGAGCCTGACTATTCATAAGTGCCTGTAAATGGTTTACATGAATAAAAATATATTTGAATTTGAATAACGCACTTAATTGGTACTTAGTACTTAATTTTGACTTTAGCCCAATATCAATGTGACGATTAAATTACGCTTATATTCACTACAAATTAGAATTTAGGTTTAGATATGTGAAAGAGAATCGCAAGCAATAGGTAATTCTATTTACAGAAAAGAAATAAATACAACATTGAATACAAATATTAATAGCTCAGATTATATTTGTATGTCTAATATATGCTTAGGAAGCACCTACTTAAAAATGAAGTACCTATTTCCCCGTAGTGTAAGTAACCTGTTATATTTTATCTAAACACGGAATTTATAGACAATGTCTAACGCGCGGTCACGGTCAATTATCGGACCGTGTCACAGAGCCGTTCTTGGTAACTTATTGTAACTTTTTATCAAGTAAATAATAATGATCAAAATACCTTCTTTGAGCTAAAGTAAGTAAATAGTTGTTTAGTTCTTCCTTCTAGTTTCGATGACGTGTTCACATCGAAATCAATGCGTTTCTGATGAACACACTAGTCGATGCTAAATCAAAACGATTATATTCTATGAAATATTAGGTAGGTACAATGCCCAGATAGGTATCATATTAGTTAAGTACACATTATACAGTTTCGGTTATATTATGAAATTATTCCGGAACGATGTAAACTAGGTGTTAGAACACTACGTTTTTGACATGTTATTTGTTCAAGCCCTTAACTGTATACTTTGTTGATGACACAAAAATTGTAAGTATGTACCAAAAAAGTCCACTCTCAACTCAAACTTAGTAAATCGAACTAAAAAGTAAAAAACAAGTTGTATTAGGTAAATAAATTTGTCATTGCTGTCGGGGGACCTCTTAGATTAAAAAGTGTTCCACAGAACGGTCCCCCGACAGCAATTATAAATTTATTTACCTAATACAACTTGTTTTTTACTTTTTAGTTCGTTTTTTTGCAGGGCAGTCGTGTTTATAATTTTTTTAATTATTTATTTTAATGTTATTATTGTTCTTTATTGTTTTTCATGCTTTTTTTTATTAATTTTTAATCCTTTATTTTATTTTTTTGATTTACTGACGTATTTTATTAATGATAACAATTGTATTCATTTTGTTACATTTTGTATGTTTTGTTTTTACTTTATGTTTGTTCTATTTTTTATTTTGTTCCTCTGTCACTAAATTAATTCAGAGGCTGTGAGGTCTAATGCAGTTAACAAATGATAATTGCAATTTCAATATTATTTTATTTTTTATGCACTTCTCAGGTATCACATTCGTCATGCTCCCTTTAATGTCACTGCATGCGGTGACATCATGGGTCTTCACCTACCTACTTCCCTCTAAAATGGCGAGGAAGTTAATGGCTGACGTTTGCGTCATACTCGTGAACTGCTTGTGGTGACTGGTCAACTTGCTTTTTGAGATCAATGAATTTATAATTTATTCATATACATAGCTACATGGATTTCCCGCATTGCATTTAACCCTAGAAAGATAACCTTCGTCGAATCGACGTGTTGGATTTTGAAAAATCGACAACAGCACTGGATGTTCTTGCCAACTCAGGCGACTCACAAAGCTTGCAGGAGACACCCGAGCCGCCCAGGTAGGGTCACCACTTTCGTGAATTATGCCTTATTTTTATTTTTTTACGTGTGGTAATGCTCATGCGACCCGGGTACGTCCTAAAACTGCGGCCAGACACCGGAGGATGGGCAGCAGCGTCCTCTCACTAATCGGTGAGCCACTGCGATCCCCAATCCGCCTGCCAAGCGTGGGGATTATGGCAAATCCCTCCCTTGGAGGAGGCCTTCGTTCAGCAGTGGACGTCTTCTGGCTGATGATGATGATGATGATGAATGCTCATTCATACGCGCCGCCCTGGGTATGGCGACGGGTGAATGCCTACCGGACGTACGGGTAAAATGGATAAAAATATATTTTTGCCAACGTTATAATGTCCAAAAAAAAATTCAAAAAAAAAAATTGTTGAGACTGAACAAACACACTCAATATTTTTTAGTTTTGCTGGTGAAAAATACATATTTTTGTTATTTTAAGATTTTTATAACAAAAATAATAATAAACCTTCATTTTTTTCATTTGTCCATAATAAAATAATATGTTTAATCATACATTACCACTTATAAGGTTGCCAACTTTTTCTAGGAGAAGTAGAGTATATTTGATTTCAGAGAGAGTAAATAAAGAGTATAGATTAATAAATAAAAAAGAGTACCATTTATTCAATTTATTAAAATGTATTTATTAGTACTTTTTGCAGTACATAACATTTTTTTTTGTTTTAAAAGAATTGTAGAATTCCAATATTTCAGTAAACAGAAAGTCTTTTTTTTGTGGGCAATGGCATCAGTGACCATTATACCAAAAAAGTCAGTTTATGTAAAAAGAGTATTTTAGCGTAATCTATTAGTGTTATAGATTATAAGGTACACCTACAAGAAATAGAGTACAATACTCTATTTTAGAGTACGTTTGGCAACCCTAATTCAAACATACACACGTCGAATCGACGTATGGTTATCTTTAACGTATGGTAAAATATGGTTATCTTTCTAGGCTTAATGGATCGTAGACCTATGGTACGGTCTACTCAGTTGATCATGACATGCAGCTGGGATGCTAGTCCAAGAAGCTTGTGCTGTCAGCAAGGGCGGATCCAGCTTTCAAATCAGGGGGGGTAACATGTTTTTAAGTCTAGTTGGGACAGGCTCCTATTCGATTACAATAATAAATACTGTACGATCAATGTGATTAGAAAAATTATCAGTGGTCGACCTAGAACCAGCCCAGGGTTCATGACCCCAATTACCCCCCCCCCCCCCCCCCCCCACTGTATGCGCCCTTGGCTGTCACTAACATAGAAGTTCAGCTTGATAACAACGGAGATAATATGGATGACGGTAACGCACGCTATATAAACAGTCTGTAACAAATGATGTTTCACCAAAATAATATTTTTATTTTTTCATAACTCTGTTCTGTAAGACCTTTTTCATTTGAAATGTGAATTTTATTTAATAAGTTAGTAGGTAGAAAGCAGGTTGTTGTTTAAATTTTTTTGTTTACTTATACTTTTGCGGCCCTTTCGGGTAAGACACTGATTTTGTTGTACAGTGTTCCTACTACAGTGAAAAGAAAGTGTACTCTGATACGACGACGCGACGTCTGATTGAGAAAAATTATAGTAAAGATTAATATTATGTATTAGGTTTGCAAAAAATTAAATTGCACCCATCATGTTCTGTCTCTGCATCACCCTAAGGTAGACTGGTAGAAAATGCCTAAGGCATTAAGTTCGCCTTTATACAGTTTTTTATTAACTAGTGAATAAAGTTAATAAATTACTAAAATAAAAGGTATGAGGGCAGAAAAATAAGGTTAGTGAAACGCTAAATAGTCAATGCTGCGCAGCACGATTTAAGCTTGATGTACAAATAATATTTACTACTGTCACAGAACATAGATGCATGAGCTAGTTTATGATATAGGTAGTCTTTCATACACCTTTCAGCCTATCGTCACGATATCGTGACGATTTCAAAGTCATAACGTAGATTGCTAATTTTATATGTTATATATATGTTAACGTTGTATCGGACCACTTACACATAATAATATGTAATTGTTCGCAATATAATTTGATAAAGCATTTTGAAGTTATTAGTAAGTGTGGGTAACGTTAGTAATACCTGCATATAGGTACGAAGATAATGAAGAGCTTAGTGCACCTTATGATGTTCAAATCATCTGACTAACTCGTGGAGAAATTAATCCTTGTAAGTCTTAGAAGATTTGGT
Source organism: Shargacucullia verbasci (assembly GCA_947562105.1). Lineage (NCBI taxonomy): Eukaryota > Metazoa > Arthropoda > Insecta > Lepidoptera > Noctuidae > Shargacucullia > Shargacucullia verbasci. The sequence continues at coordinate 7,099,143 of OX387289.1, read as the reverse complement.
TAAAATCTAGCTTAGGCTTAATAATGCACTTAAAGAAAACGTAAAACTAATTGACAGTTATTTAGTTAAAACTAGTAATGATTGCCTCTTCATTATGAATCTGTTAATGAGTAGGGTAGCCCTCGTGACCACGGATCATTAATAAAACAATAAGAACAAACACTGACAGCCGGCACGACAGAAAATGAGCACTTTTCCTGTGCTCGAGTGATGAAGATTTGCAGACAACGCTGCAGTGTCGCAAAAACCACTATGTCTGAAGGTCATCACTCAAACAATATTGTGGAGAATATCTTAGACAAGGTAATAAATAGTAGATAGCTTTTGTCCAATGATGTCCAAAATTAGTCCAGTTTTGTCCTTACACTTTAGAGAAGGGGAAATGTAAAATACATAGTTAAGTAGATACATTGACTAGTTATTTTATAATCTATCTAAAATAAACGTTAACAAAATTATCCTCTTTCTTTTCTTTACTTACGCCAAAAATTTGTCAGAAGCAGGTTTATAGACATAAAAATAACTGTAATTTCAATATTTTTCGATAAAAAAAATATAATTTTTATTTCGTATTCTTATAAAATCTTCATTGCTTTTATTTATTAAGATGCTGCATTCATAAAATAGCTATAGAAAAACCCAGTATTGCAAAGATTTTTATTTTGTTTTTTTTTTCTACCTACGTTTTTACAAAATTATGAAAACATAAATAAATTTATTTTTATCTTTTTATAGATTTATTGAATGATGAATTAAAAAAATGAGACTTATTATTTTTGTTAATTAGATAATTGCTGCTCTTAGCCTATTCACTACTAGACTTTAGACTCTAAAGACTCTAAACCCTACCAAGGACGTTTCTTTTGGAATTTTCTGTGAGAATGCAATGCAAGGCCCATCATTATCCTGAATCATCTCTTTGCTCTATTTTCCCAGAAAATTCCAAAACAAACGTCCTTGGTAGGCCGTTATTACATTAAAGATTATCCTCGAATATGATGCATGATGTAAGGCAGACATGACGCCCAGAACACTTAAAAAAATACCAATTACCTATTATCACCTTACTATTTGTTACATTGTTGCCATCAAATATGTTTTATAAAGTTTATTAAATAATTTACATTCAAAGCAAAAATATGTTAGATAAGTACCTATTGACACCTTATATAAAAGTTCCTGTAACTACCTTATGATGCTGTTATTGCTTACCATTTTACGCATACCTATAATTTATTTTGGAATTAAATGTCTTATTTTATGGGGAAATTTGGTATCAGTGGTGACAATTTTATTGGGGACAATAATATACGGCTTCAGAAGTTTAAATTGAAGCCTTATCCAAACAGTTTTTAGAACCGAGGATATATATGCCTATTTAATAAAATTATCTAAGTAGGTACCTGTATTAGTGGGTAGATTTGGCCTACATTACGTACAAGTACTTAGAAGTGGAATAAATAAATACCATTTTCAGGCTTATATTCGGTTTGAAAGAAAAAAAAAATCATCAGGTGGTCGAGTACTTTCTCAGTATATTTCGCGGTATATAGGCGGTAAGAACCGTAGATAGATAGGTATAGTAGATAATTCGGAATTAGATTATCTAGAAAAGTAAATGATATCGCTCGCAGAAACAGCAAGCTGAAGTCCAGTAACGGAATTTACCGTAAGAGCGTTTGCACTCTGTGCCCTCTCCGTAACTATCAGTTCCTAATCCGAGAAATGGTGGTCCGAAGTAGTAGGTACTATTTATATGAAGGATTGCGCACTAAATCCGAATTCCGTCTTCCGAATTCGAGAATTCCGAAGTCGAGCCTTCAATTCGGATAATTATATTAACGGGCCGAAATAACTACAATATTATTTGCATTAACGCTTGCGCACTGCGTCCGATTCGAGTCCAAACCATCATGCACGGGGTTGCGGTGATGCGGAGGGGTGGAGAGAAGGAACAGGTATTGATACTTTTTGTCGATTACAACGTCTAGTTTAATGAAGGGCAATATCCGTATTTTCTCGTAGTTGGTCCGAGTTTTCTAGATCTATGTATTCTCGGATTCGGAACGGATATAATGGATCAGACGCAATGCGCAAACGCTCTCTTAAGTTAACTAAGTAGGTATACATATATACCTAAGAAATCACTTTGTGCATCACGTCTTGGGGAAAACCAAATCACAACCCAAGAAATGGAGTAAGCCCGATCTTGCTCGGTAATAAGTATACTTACCTAGATGATCTCTAGAGATCAAATATTACAAATTTTTCTAAGTTCTCTAAGTTGAACCCCGTCGGCAAAATGGTTAGCACGGGGCATCAAGCCGAATTTATAAATCTGCTGGAACGGGCAAATGAAATAAGTCAATTTAACACATATTGGAATAAATTCGTTTGATGGTAAAAAAAATGAATAGATTTTGAATACGATCATGTTTCTCAAAACCTGAAACCTATATAACGAATTTAGTTACGGTTTATATGTAAACGTCTTTTATAAACCACATTATGGTTGCATTTAGGTGTATATTACATTGTTGCCTACATGTGTATTCATAATAAGTACTTACTTGTTTCGGTCAGAGAGAAAATTAATTAAAAATAAGTTTCGTTTTTATGTTGGAATAAGTAATTGGAAGAACTAATATTTTAATAATAGAAACTGGGAACGCCTCTAGTGTGGGTTGCAACCTGTGTCGACACTAGGCTTGCCAAATGGCCGGGAAATCCGGGATTGTCCCGGAATTTTACGTTTTGTCACATGTCCAGTAATTAGACCTTATTTATCATAATGTGAAACATGGCTTAAGTTACAATAGCTTGGGCTGCTTAGCAAAAAATATCAGCAAATTCATTCCAGATAGTCAGATAACAGCAAAAATGACATGTGGACGTACAAAAGCATCGGCAATTACACGCAATGTTTTAGGACCCTATTAGCAAAAAAAGTGATCTCCGATTTAAAAGAATGTTTATAATTTTCAATAGCCATAATGTTTTTCAGATGCATCAAATGTTGGTAATTTAAAAACATTTCCCTATGCTGTTCAATATTTTAATTGTAATAAAGGTAAATGCAGAAAATTATTGGACTTTTACGAGAAAGCTGAAGAAACATCGCTGGATATATATAAATGCCTTAAAAAAATTACTATTGATTCTAATCTCAGCTTCGATCAAATAAGTGCATACAGTGCAGATAATGCTTCTGTCAATTGCGGTGCCCATAATTCTGTATTTCAGAAATTAAAAGAAAATAATCATGTTTTTAAAACCAACCGTTATTGTCATGTAATAAATAATTGTGTGAAATTTTCGTTGAAAGGCCTCGATGTTGACATAGAAAGCATCGTCATAAAAATTAACAACGAATTCAGTTCATCAGCATTGAAAACAAAAAAATTGAAAGAATATTGTGAGTTTGCTCAAATAGAGTCTATGGAGCTGCTAAGACATGTGCCTACAAGATGGCTGTCACTTTTGCCCGTTATACATCGCTTAATTCAGAGTTGGACTGCTGTTAAACATAATTTTTTAGTAAAAGGTCCAAACAACTGCCACAAGGTGCTATGGGATTTTATTTCAGAAAGTTGTTGTAGCACTGATTATATAGAACATGACAAAGAATGTAAAAAAGAAGGTAAGAATGACTGTTACCTCTTCTTCCGAAGCAATTGTGGACGTTGATTTGGACATTGATTGACGAATTAAAAAGTAGGATAATTTTTTTGGGAGCAAAGTCCAGGGCCACCTTCAGAAAACTCGTCGAAAAAGAAAGAGCTCAATTCACATCACAGGTGCACATTTGCCTACAAAGAACAATTAAATATTTAGAAGACAGGTATGATTTCAGCCCCGATGGAATCTACAAAAAGTCAGAACTTTTGTCTCTAAAATCAGATGAATTAAAATTGACTTGGGAAGTGCTTTCCGAATTTCCCACGATATTGAATATAGAGGATGCTCTTAATATTGATTCTCTTTATACAGAGTTCGCATCTCTGAAAACTGTATATAAAGCACTTTCGAAAGATTTGCCAAACGACGACATATGGGCCTATTTCTTCAGAAATCACGTCCACAAATTTTACTAATTTAAAGAAAGTAGTTTGTTTTGTTCTTTCAATTCCAACAAGCAATGCCTTTTGCGAAAGAGTATTTAGCCAACTGAATATTTTATGGACTAAAGAGCGAAACCGAATGTCGATGGATTTAATCAAGTCCGAACTGCAGACTCGTATCAATTTTGACGTGTCTTGCTCAGAAATGTTATCAGTTTTGCAAAGCTCTGACGGAGAAAACCTAATAAAAATGGCAAAATCAAAAAAACGTGATAAACATTTAAAAAAATAACCTGTTCGATGTTTTATTTTTATAAGACAGAGTTCTTTTTATTTTTGTTAAAAGATAACTTGCATTGATTTCCTATTAAAGTTTAACAAATCATTATAAGGAGGTGCTCAATTTGATTTAAGTTTATTTTATGTACCACCAAAACTTAATTAATAAGAGAAAGATATTGTTATTTTTTTTCAGTTTATTACGATTTAATTTATAATATAGTATTCATTGTCTACCAAAGTTTTAATTTATTGATAAGCTAAGTGCTCAATTTTATTCATGTTGTTGTTTTATTCATATTTAACGTGTTGATTTACTACCAAAGTTTTAAGTCTAAGCTTCATCTTAAAATTATAACTGGCGTTAATTACCTACTAAGTACATACATACCTATCTAATAAAAGTATGTATTTGAAAATAAATGGCATTTTCCTTATCAAATATAAATCATTTGAAAATAAAAAAAACAAGATATTTTTTGCTATGGCCACGACCCGACACCGTTGTTCTAGAATTGTCTCGGATTTGATAAGTTTCTATCTGGCGACCCTAGTCGACACCCTTGCACTACCTATCGTTCTAGATCAGGAATTAGTTATATTCGCAGTAGCCACCTACCAGAAAAAAACTCGCATAATGTTATTAGAGCGAACATATAGTTACGCAGCACTGGGTTATTTCTTATCTAACAATATAGCAGGCCCTTTGACGATGTAGGTATCATCCAGTTTATTATTGTTACATATTAATTGATGGGGACAATCGTGGTCGTGGCCTAATGTCCATAAGAAACTATCGCTGTTCATGTTTCACGGGTCGGAGAAGAATTGGCTTTAGTGCGCATATTATGTGCCTAGTTTGATATTTAGCATGACCTAGGCACCAAGACGTTATTAGGCGCCCTGCCACGATCAATTATAATTGTATCTAATAAAATTTGTATCAGATAGATTCTAGATACGATTATAATTGATGAGTATGACGATGATTAAAATACTGTAATATACTAATATTAGCATTATTGTTTCTGGCACTGGATATCACGATATATATTATTGGTACTTTTTATGTAAGTAACAAAATAACATAACGTAGCATCGCAGAGTTAGGCAAAGCTGTACCTACCTACTATTGTACACCCACATACTGCCGATGTAGTTATTGAGTCCCATGTCATAGGCGGCGAGCCTATTGCCATCTACTGGCCACAGTTTCAAACTACCTATTGCTACTTAGGATTTCCATACATAAAAACCTAATATCACTTTGCCCGACCCCGGAATCGAACCCAGGACCTCATGCTCAGCAGTCGCGCTTGCAACCACTAGATGACTAGACCAATGATGCCTTATTGGTGTCTTTATTTAGTCATTATTTTTACAGTATATATGTATAATTGTAAAAATAATGTCAATCGTTAAAATAACTACAGTCATTAATTATTAAATAGTGAATAATTAAGTCCATTTATTATTATTAAGTACCTAAGTTCATTTTTATTGTTATTAATTATTTACTTAATCCATTTCTCGCCAATAAATAGTTTTTAACAAAAAAACCTTTTTAGGGTTCCGTACCCAAAGGGTAAAACGGGACCCTATTACTAAGACTTCGCTGTCTGTCCGTCCGTCCGTCCGTCTGTCCGTCCGTCTGTCTCTCACCAGGCTGTATCTCAAGAACCGCGATAGCTAGACAGTTGAAATTTTCACAAATTATGTATATCTGTTGCCGCTATAACAACAAATACTAAAAACAAAATAAAATGAATATTTAAGGGGGGCTCCCATACAACAAACCCGATTTTTTTGCCCTTTTTTGCTCGATATCAATAATGGCAACAGGTAGGCACTTGAAATATTCACAAAATACTCAGATATATTTTCACTTTAATAATAAACACCTACTGTTGTTTATCTAGTCAATGGTACGGAACCCTTCGTGCGCGAGTCCGACTCGCACTTGGCCGGTTTTTCTCATAACTCCTCGGATAGATTTTGAAGCGGTTTGGTTTACGGAGTTTTTTTTTTGTGTTACCCTATGTAACATAACTAATGCACATCTGAGGCCCTAGTGTAAGTTTCTTTCGACAAATTTGATTTACTATATCGAACGCGTTCGGCGCTCCGATTGGTGGAGAGCACGAAGCGGACTAATCGGAGCGCCGAACGCGTTCGATGTAGTACATCCCTCGGGCCTCTGTTCTTACTGCCCCACGTTAAGCTCCCGCGAATACTAGCACGGTTTGGTTGGTTTTACTGTTAGAAAATTCTCAGCAATAGGCTCGCCCCCTATTAGATGAAACTTAATAATCGACGGCATCGGCGAAATGTGGGTGTACAATAGAACCTAAACTTTTCCTAAACCTTGTAAGAATACATCCGTGATGTTATGGCTGTATGTATAGGATTATCACGCTATCCCTCCAGGGAAGAGCTAGCAATTCCATAATTGCTATTAATGATGCGAGTCATTATTTTGTTTGCCTCGAACACTCGTATGAAGATTATCGATAGTTTGCTATTGCTTTTAAAGTTTTCTTGTTCCGACTAGTAAGTGCTCAATCGTATAATCGAGGTCGAAAGAATTTGAGGGCCGCGGCCAAGGCTGGTTGACGACATTTCGCCGTCTTTACGTCTCAGGAATCCTAAATAGAACCTAATTTTACTGGACGTATTGTCATTGTACATTGCGTAAAAAATACGTATTATTGTTTTACTGTATCTGCAGTGTGTAGCGACGATGAGCGGGACTAAATAACAAATAAGTATAAAAACCTGCGATTCTCTGCAAAGTAGGTGGATCACTTAGCCACTCGGTCGACATCAAATCTCTTATTAAAATATTATAAAAATTAAAAATTATAGAACCATCGTCAAGGAAACCAATTAATCCAAATTGTAGTGCACCAATACGTGTGTATCATTATAACAACATTATTATTTAGCTATTGTATAATCCGCATGGGTTACAAACAACTGCAGACAGGTATACCAATAAGTATTTCTACGGCCCATTGTTCTAATATTTAAAATTAGTTTCACATAATCATAAGTCGAAAATGTTTGATTATCTTTTGTCGTATATCGTGGGTCTAGATAAGTGAAAACCGTTTAGTACACCTTCGTTGAGAGTATCTTAGTGCCTACTTGTCTCAACATCAATCGTAAAATCGTCATTTACGGTATGATACCGTACGCGTTGTCGACACTTATTAAATTGCGCGTCATAGTGATCGAGGTACATCTACAAGTCTTGAACAAATCGATATATTTGTAATAATTATATAATGTAGTTTATATTGCGTTTGATACACAAATTACCTACTGATGGTGAACCTACGTTTTTATGGTTTGTATAAGTGTTACATATCATTGGTGTAATAACTTAGTGCACTATCTTAGAAAAAAAATATTTCATAGTCAGCTTATGAGATGTAAACAAAACATTTTATCGTTACCAAATAAAAAATAAATTAATTCTATGGACTAAAAACACTTGATAACGTAGGTATATAAAACTTTGTAAAATATTTTATTAAACGTTTAGATAACTAAGTAGGCACATTGTGTAATATATACATTGCCTCAAAATTAAAAAGATTATTTAATAAAAAAAGCATTTAAAGAACTTACAACAGTGTCTTCTGTCCTTGAGCAGTATTGCAAATTACTATAAGGAAGGTATAAATAATTGCGATTTTTGTATCCATGATTTAACAGGTAAACATTTGCGATTCGCGGGAAATTTTAGCGCGGTTCCGCGAGCGGTCCACTTCGCGTGATCGGTAAACTACTACTGCGTGCACGAAGGCAGAACTTGCTTTCCGTGGCAAAAGGCTGCGCAGGCGCTGACGCGCTAATATCTGAGCTTTTACACACAGAACGAACAAATTAACATTGGCAAGCTTTGTTTGAAGATAAATATTAACATGCGTCATAGATTTTGCTCCAAAACAGAATAAAATAAATAAATTAATCCGGTCAACAATGTTAAATGTGAGCACGCTTAAGGTAAATTAAACTTCTTTTATATGCAGCAGTAAATTTATTTCTCATTTACATATTGTTAACAGCATGAGGTTGCATGCAATTTACAGTATACGTAATAAAGTTTAAGTCCTGTAATAAATTAGTCAATCTTTCAAAATGTCTTTCAGTGTAGGGTAAAGCGCCTTCGATGAAGCTGGCTAGTGCAGGAACTTTCAAGTTTCCAGAAATAATTTCCGGCGCTAGTATGTTGAATACGAGTTGTGCTGCATGACAGTTTTTGTTATTAGTGTTCCATTCCGCAGCAAACTTTAGTAACGTTTCTTTTTGAGTATGACTTATTTGTTTGAGTGTTTCATAAAGTTTCTCATTGCCACCTGCCAGAACTTCATTAACTATTTTTAAGACATGCATTGGTCTTTCCATTCGTAATGCTAATTTGAGAGCTTTGATTAATTGTTTATCATGCAATAAATTCATCAGTTCTTGTTCTTGCAGTATCATTTCTTCTCTTTCTTTTGCCAACTCTTGTCTTCTTTCTGTTGTTACATCTTTAAGTTTTACTAATTTTGAATCAGAGCCACCAGTAATTACAAGAGATTCACTCTTATTGACTGCCAATGACCACACCTTGCCATCATGATTGTCTAGCGACATTTTATTCTCAGAAGTCTTTATGTTCCAAAGTTTAAGAAGTCCATCTGCTCCACTGGACAGTATTTGTTGACCTCTGCTAATAAATTCCATTTTTAGTACTGAGCTCTCATGTCCTTCAAAAGTTTTTAAACAGCTCAAATCAGCTATAGACCATAACTTTATTGTACTATCAGCTGAAGATGTCAACACAACTTGATCCACAGGTGAAAATCTCACACACCACACACCTCGTCTGTGTCCCTTTAGTATTCCTAGTAATGTCAACTCTTCTGACCAGAGCTTGGCAGTTTTATCTTGCGAACCAGTAGCTATCATTTTATCATTAGGTGATACAGAGACACAATTTATATCCATTTGATGTGCTAATTCTGTGTAAGTAGATTTTATCTTTTGATCTTTTGGTGCCAGATCCTTGGGGACAGCCCAAACTTTTAAGCAGCTATCTTGGCTCACAGAAGTAAAAAAATCATTAGAGGTCTGGGAAGTAAAAACTGACCCTACAGAAGCTGTATGTCTAGAACCAACCCCAATACAAGATATTTCATTTTCTGTGTTCTGTAGCCAAATTCTAACAGAGTTATCTTTGCTTGATGATACAAACATTTCAGGTTTGGTTGGAAAGCAAGCTAAGGCTAACACTATGTCACTATGTCCTTTAAGTATTTGACAATTCATACTATCAGTTTCATAATATTTCAAATCTTGACTGTTTGTAGCCACCACTAAGTGTTTCTCCTCCTTTCCTACAAATATAATGTCCAGTACTTCATCAGTAAAACCAATTAACTGCTTCTTACAATCAAAAGTTTCAAGATCATGTATGATAATATTGTGGTCAGCTGTCACTACTGATAAAACATTACGTAAATCATTAAAAATTAAATGTGTAATAGCTAAGCCACCCTCCTCAGATGCTGAGGATACAAGGCTATTGTTTTGCTCATACATAAGACGACTTATTGATAAATTCCACACTTTTACAACACCCTTTTCACCAGCACAAGCAACATAAATGCCTTCTGTTTCCAGTTTCTTTTTAAAATTTGGGATTTTGAATGTTTCTGGTAAAAGAATTGTGGCTTCTATACTTTCATATACTGGTACAACTCTAAGTGCTTTACTTTCATTCAAGTTCCACAATATCAACACACGGTCTCTACCAGAACTGACCATATATTCACCATCAGACGTAAACTGCAAAGAAGTGATTTTGCTGAAATGTCCTGAATATATTAAATGTTCTTTGCCAGTTTTGGAATTCCATGATCTTATTTTTGTGTCATCAGCTGCACCAAATATTAACTCTTTACTTGAATCAGGGTGAAACTTTAACACAGAGAAAACTCCCATTGCACCTCGTAGACTGCTTGTACAAGTGTTGTGTGATAAGTCCCATAATCTGATATTACCATCAGAACCTCCTGAAGCTATATTTTCATCAGTGCTATCGAATGCCAATCTAGCAACAGGTCCTTTATGGCCAGATCTCCAAATTTTTTGCTGCATACCAGTTTCTTGGTCCCATAACTTCATCAATCCACTTTTGTGTGCAGATACAACCATTTTATTGTTATGTGACATTTGAAATGTATAAATTTGATCAGGTTCAGCATCTTCTTCTGTTTGTCCAATAGTATGTATTGTTGAGAATGTACTGATATCAATTACTTTTATTATCTCGTCACACTGGCATAAGAGATGTACTCCATCTGTAGTCCATTGGATGTCTCCACCAGTGTAAAATGCAGTGTATTCAGCAGTTTTCTCATATCTGAAATGTATGCAAAAGAAATGGCTTCATGAATTGAAATAATGATGGATAGAAATCATGTCCAAAGAATAATCATATACTATAATATTAAATATCTCTACAATGTTTGCATAATTCTATTGTCCCATATTACTCATATTGTTCAATTAGTTATTAACCAAGTTACACAAAGTAGACACAATATAATGACACATTTGGCGCAGTGGTTGAGCAATCGACTGCTGCACTACGTGTCGCGAGTTCGAGTCCTGCACGGAATAAATATTTGTATGATCTACAAATAGTTGTTTCAGTTCTGGGCGTATGTCCATGTGAATATTTGTATTGGTAAATACACCCACGATACAGGAATGATTCCTAAAGTAGGACAGCGTTTCTTTTAAAAAAGAAAAAGAAAGAATGAAATAGAGTATCTATTGTTTGTTGGTCATCAGTGTTGAGCGTTCTGTGGAATACTTTTTAATCTAAAAGGTCCCCCAACTGCAATGACAATTTTATTTATCTGTATAGTCAGCAAGTAAATGAGTGATATTTTGCTTTGTATATATAGATTAACTAATATATGACATAGGTTTCATGGCCAGACAGAATTAGACTGAAATACCTTTTAATATATTTTTCTTAGCACAACTGGAAATAGAAAAGGAGGGTGTCCTTTTCAACTACAGCTATGAGCAGGTGTCAGCCTCAGGCATCCTTCTTGGTTTTTATTATAGTGTTATTCATAAATGTTATTCAATTAATGGTTCATAAATTGTCTTAATTTGATTTGTTCTTCTGGTTCATTTTTTTGTAAATGTCACTATAATTTTTCCTGTCCTGACAACTAGACCCGAAATGACTATCTGTAGATCATACAAATATTTGTTCCGTGCGGGATTCGAACCTATACCATCACGCATAGCGCAGTAAGTGCCGTCACGTGTTGTGTGTTTTGTAGTTTAGACAAAGACTTTTCTGTTAGTTATCTTTGAAAGTTATGAACACACTACGACATGGGCAATTTTATAATAATACCTACAAAAACCGTTACCTACATCACATGTTATTTCTATTACATAGTTCGACTAGTGTATATACTTACATTTCTTTCAGTAAACTCGTCATTTTGGTTTTGCTAATTTATTTACACTGTAGTATATAACCTGTAACTTTAATTGTAGGCTATCAACGCTTTTTACTGACAAGTGTAGCAATCCCTGAATCTCTTAGATAAATACTGTAAACATAAAATAATCTTTAGTTATGGGTATGGGAAGACAAGACGTGAATATTTAAAAAAAATTAAGCAACCATGCCTGGACCCGAATCAGGAAGATATTAATTTGACATTTAAATTACAAATAATCAGAAATGTCAATACTACTACGTTTAGAAACTAATATTTTCTAAATAGTTTTAAGACCAGATTAAAATATATAATCTGATTGCATTGATCTGCTGGTCAAAAGCTTAATTGCTAAGCGTGAGGTTCTGGGTGCAATTCGCGAGTCGGGCAGAATTATTGAGTTTTTTATATGAAAAATCTAAACCAGTGCCCAGTAGATGGCAACATGGCGGGTGTTAGGCTTGGGTAATATCGTCTTTACGCTGTATTGAATCGTATCTATATATCGGTTTGGAATGGAATATCAGACATAGATTAACTACCACCTACTAGACATGTGACCGATATCAAAAAACGTAACTAAAAACGGTTGCCAATCCAATAACTAACGTATCGATATCTAAAAATTTACCAACCGTTATCACAATCTTTACAATAGCAGTCACGAACGATCTAATAACTAACATAATTATGGCTTCTTTCTGTAACTAGATATGTGCTTAGGCGCGTAAAAGAGACGAAGCGAATATTGTCGTGAGATTGGTTGACGCTACATTTATGCGAGTTCAGTTTTGTGAAATAGACTTTAAATGTATGAGCCTATGATGTTAGTTATATTTACGTAACAAACATTTGATCCTTCTTATTCAGTTATATATCGATACCATAGCTTTATATCTGTACGTTATTATGCAACCAACACACCAAGGCACTGATACCGATATTAACCCTTTCGCTGCGGTTGACGAGTTAACTCGTTCTGTAGAATGTGTTCTCAGACACGGTGGAAAAGAAAACTTGTTTACAATTATCTGTCACCACATACGGCGCTTCGAAATCGGTAACAGCTTCTACAAACGGGCTCATCGTAGCATGTATCGACAGCCCAAGCCATACTTACCAACTATAGTTATGAATTGGTTGGTATTGCTAGCAAGAAAAATAAAAAAAATCTTGTTTGCATTCCATGCGGAAGGCGAGTTATCGCTTCTTGATAAATTATGACTTTAAACGGTAGGCGAATTAATTAGTTCTAAATAAATCTGGTAAAACATTATCTCTTTTATTTGCAACGTCACAACATTTGTCTACAAGAACTTTGAAGAAATGGATGTGTGCAAAGGTAAGCAGTAATTATACCTATTTATAATTCATTAAGTAATTACTTTTGAATATAATAAGTAAATCTGTTTTAATATTATTTATTTATTTGGAACAATTTAGGTTTACACTTTATAAAAGAAACGAAGATAGCTACAAAAGTAAAATACTGTGGCGCAGCTATCAACGCCCAGCTTAAAATACAATAATAGATGTTTGTTCCAGACTATCTCTAGGAAGTTACTTATATATTAAGAATTAGAAAATAATTATGATTATCCTAAATTAATTTGTCCAGTTTACACGTCGATAACAATATGCTTAAGTAGTAGTTCAAATAGTTATTCGATAATAAAGTAATTGTTGTACTTATTTCTATGTAGTTTTAAGTATTACGTACGATAAAAGTAAAATATTGACATTCATTTAATTCATTAAAATATAATAATTTATTCATTACACTGAACAACTTTCCAAAAAATGTAGTCTACTCCAAAATATAAATAATATCGTCCATACATATTGCGCAATCTTTTTCAAAATTAAAAGATGTTGAATTAAAAATTACTTATAATAAACGAGCGAAGCAATCACGGCATAAATGTAGAATATTCCATGGAAGTAACTTTATCTTTCCTCGTGGACGAAGCTTCGAAAAACATAGGAAAAACCTTATTTAATATTTAATAGCTTCATGTTAGGTGAAAAGTATGAAAATGAAGTCAACGACGATATCTAACATATATTTACGTATATAAATATTCATACATTCTTATGGACGTCAATTATGTATTAGAATTTTTTGCACAAAACATTAAACATTAGATTTAAAAGCTCTAAACATTGTTCTCCTTAAATAAATACCATTATATCTTATAGACATAATAAACTGCTAATTTCATTCCCCCTTTTTGGTAATAAATATATAATGATATTTCGTTTATAAATTACGGAACCGCGTAGCAAAATCTTAGTCACGCTTTGCAGATTTACATCTGGTAACACAATCCCTCATTTTGATGATATTGACCTCAGATAGAGGAAAATAGGTAGATGCTCAGATAGAGGATAGTAGGTAGATAGATTATATTAAGCAAGAGCCGGAGACATATCACTATTTCCTTCGCAACACAAAAAAATGACATATAACAGAAAGAGATAGTGATAGTGGCTCAGGATATGCGAAACAAACGCAATGTCTCCATTTTGACTATACAATCCTAACTATATTTATACTGATCAATAGCGATGTTCATTTTTAAAGGATTTTTGTCGGTATCGATAAAAATCGTAAAGCCAATACCAAAAGATTAAATTACGTTCAGAAATTACGTATAATTTCAATAATAACTTCGGCCTGCGGTTTTGTTAGCACTTTAGTTAATGTCATCTAAATGAAATTTTGAGACCGGTTGATTCGTGATCGTGAGTCGGGTTAGTTCAATTTCGACTTCACAAATTGATTCTACAGATTGAATAGCCTGTAGCACGGATTAGAGTTCAAGCTATCAAGCTGCATCTATTTATGCAATTTATGTATTCAGTGAAATTCTTTTTTGAAAAGATACCATAAATTATAATTTTTTACCCAAAAAGTATAAGATACTGGGTAAAGAGAGCCCTCTTGCGATATTTTTATGTAAACAAGCGCAGTGGCGCCGTCTACAATTTGTTTCCGAACTAACCAGCCTATATCTAGTTATAGATAGTGGTATTGGTGGTATATTTTAGGTACTGGATGGGACATTCATTGGTGCAACCGCATATCAAAGGTAACAAAACCATTTTCAGCGGACAGTGTTACAGAGGAAAGGATCTGCTTTTACTAGTTTTGTTACCATTGATATGAGGTTGACTTATACATGTAGGCTAGTCTTTCATAGAAATGTGAAATAAAACAAGTCAAATATGTTAATCACTTTTTATTTTAACTTAAAGCTCAACTCGACGCACTTTCTGGAAAATTTCACAACCGAAATACAAATGAGAAATGGAAAAGAGCTACCATTTTTAAATTTGAATTAACAACTCTTATTCTGACTGTCACCAGTTTAAAAATGACCAAAATAAATTTTATTTTATATAATCAAGAAAACATCCACTCTAACAAAATATTAAAATTATCGATAAATATTCTGATTCTGATTCACAACACTATAAAGTAGGTGAAATGTCATACATACATACCGAGTCAAACTTTTTAATGTTTTTTGTTAAACACTAACAGCTAGAATCATAATGAAACTGTGTACGCACTAAACACATGTATTACTTTTATTTTAAGTGAGAATAAAAAGCAAGATTTACAAGTTTGCTTCGTAAAGTTCAATAAACATGAATTCGACTTGCCTATGCAAAGATAATTTTGCATTATTTTCAGTCAATATACCCGCTCGGCTAATACAACCGGGAACATTACACGCCATAACTAATTTATAATATATCCACAGTAAGGAAAACTTCAAAATCGAGAAGAAAACCACTAAAAAGTCCGATTATCGTAACGACACATTGTTAACCAGCTGGTTAACAACAAATATGGCTGCCCACGGCTGGTGGCGCGCACTGATTCAAGACGTGCATAAACGGCTCCTGCTTTCTCTTTCTTTCACACATAAACTGATATTAGAACGAAGAGTGTTGAGTATGAATAAATTGTTCAACTTATTATGCTACATCTACCTACTATTCTCTATCTGAGGGTAGATGTAGCATAATAAGTTGAACAATTTATTCATACTCAACACTCTTCGTTCTAATATCAGTTTATGTGTGAAAGAAAGAGAAAGCAAGAGCCGTTTATGCACGTCTTGAATCAGTGCGCTACCAGCCGTGGGCAGCCATATTTGTTGGTAACCAGCTGGTTACCACTGTGTCGTTTACGATAATCGGACTTTTTAGTGGTTTTCTTCTCGATTTTGAAGTTTCCCTTACTGTGGATATATTATAAATTAGTTATGGCGTGTAATGTTCCCGGTTGTTCTAGCCGAGCGAGTATATTGACTGAAAATAATTCAAAATTATCTTTTCATAGGCAAGTCGAATTCATGTTTATTGAACTTTACGAAGCAAACTTGTAAATCTTGCTTTTTATTCTCACTTAAAATAAAAGTAATACATGTGTTTAATGCGTACACAGTTTCATTATGATTCTAGCTATTATGTATGTATGACATTTCACCTACTTTATAGTGTTGTGAATCAGAATCAGAATATTTATCGATAATTTTAATATTTTGTTAGAGTGGATGTTTTCTTGATTATATAAAATAAAATTAATTTTGGTCATTTTTAAACTGGTGACAGTCAGAATAAGAGTTGTTAATTCAAATTTTAAAATGGTAGCTCTTTTCCATTTTTCATTTATATTTCGGTTGTGAAATTTTCCAGAAAGAGCGTCGAGTTGAGCTTTAAGTTAAAATAAAAAGTGATTAACATATTTGACTTGTTTTATTTCACATTTCTATGGAAGACTAGCCTACATGTATAAGTCAACCTCATATCAATGGTAACAAAACTAGTAAAAGCAGATCCTTTCCTCTGTAACACTGTCCGGTTAAAATGGTTTTGTTACCTTTGATATGCGGTTGCACCAATGAATGTCCCATCCAGTACCTAAAATATACCACCAATACCACTATCTATAACTAGATATAGGCTGATTAGTTCGGAAAC
The DNA here is from genome assembly GCA_947562105.1 of Shargacucullia verbasci. Classification (NCBI taxonomy): domain Eukaryota; kingdom Metazoa; phylum Arthropoda; class Insecta; order Lepidoptera; family Noctuidae; genus Shargacucullia; species Shargacucullia verbasci. The sequence goes on along the minus strand of OX387289.1, from coordinate 7,082,285 downwards.
AAATTGTAGACGGCGCCACTGCGCTTGTTTACATAAAAATACCGCAAGAGTGCTCTCTTTACCCAATATCTTATACTTTTTGGGTAAAAAATTATAATTTATGGTATCTTTTCAAAAAAGAACTTCACTGAATACATAAATTGCATAAATAGATGCAGCTTGATAGCTTGAACTCTAATCCGTGCTACAGGCTATTCAATCTGTAGAATCAATTTGTGAAGTCGAAATTGACCTAACCCGACTCACGATCACGAATCAACCTGTCTCAAAATTTCATTTAGATGACATTAACTAAAGTGCTATATCATGCTAACAAAACCGCAGGCCGAAGTTATTATTGAAATTATACGTAATTTCTGAACATTTAATGTTTTGGTATTGGCTTTACGATTTTTATCGATACCGACAAAAATCCTTTAAAAATGAACATCGCTATTGATCAGTATAAATATAGTTAGGATTGTATAGTCACAATGGAGACATTGCGTTTGTTTCGCATATCGTGAGCCACTATCACTATCTCTTTCTGTGATGTCATTTTTTTGTGTTGCGAAGGAAATAGTGATATGTCTCTGGCTCTTGCTTAATATAATCTATGTACCTATTTTCCTCTATCTGAGATATTGACCATACCATACATTTTTGAGACGAGTAAACTCGCCGACCGCACGTCAGGACCGATTTTCTCAAACGGCTTATCTCGTCCTCCGTGTATCAAAGCGTTTTAATTAAAACCAGTTATCTCGCCACCCGTACAGGGGAGCAAAATTTTTTTCGCTGAGCCTGTCTACATGGCAGGTTTCGTGTACAGTGTGCCCGCAGGGAAAGGGTTAATTATCGGTTATCCAACTGGTATCGAATTATACCGATAACGCCTATGTCTAGTCGTTAGATGGCCAAATAGTCTATGGTCTTTGCTTTTTATTTATTGTAATTTGACGATATCTGTCAAAATGTCGTAATCATTTGTTATTAGAGGTTATATTTTTAACAATAACAAAAATATTTACTTTATAAAGCAATAATTGTTCTTATAATGTTGAAATTATTATTAGGAATAAATAAATATAATATCATCAATACAAGATGTTGTTCAACTATAAAAGGACGTACGGAACAACCACAACAGACAGCCAGCATTTATGAACCTGTGTTTTCATTTCCTTTTATTAAATATATTGCTTTACTGAATAGGCTTAAAGTCTACCAGATAACAGGAACATCATTAGCCATGCCAGGTTGTGCTCTTATGGAAATATTTAATGTTCTACCGGAAGGTGCTTTTTATACAGCAGCATATATTGGTGAGCCAACCCTTAGTAACATAATAATCTGACCTTAACACATTCCGTGCCAGGGGCCCGCGACGTGGATTCACTCTGGTGCATATAATAATGCCGAGGAACCCTACTAGCATTCCACTAGTAATATGAAAATTGTGGAGGCGAATGTGTTAATCATATTTAACTTAATAAATCACTGTTCTATGATGGCCCTACTCTCTAGATAAACTTGTCTGCAAGGATATATATAAAAGTGTCCTAGAAGTCGACGTGAAGCTGGAAACGGGTGATAGGACAAGTCATAATAGAAAGCAGAAAAATATTTTAAAAAAATCTAGCATATTACTTTTTGTTTTTCAGGACAATCAGTTAAAATTGGATAAAGTATTGATTTTGAATATCTAGGCAAAGTGACATCTTCTTCTAAGCTAGAACAGTTAACTTTAAATTTTAGGCAATAATTTACAGAAGTATAATTCAGGAGTACTTAATAAAAAATAAAAAATGTAAAATAAAATTGAAGTGCCTATAATTTAAAAAATTCATAACTTGGATTATTTAAATATTTTTCCGATAACTATTATGACTTGGTCTATCACCCGTTTCCAACTTGTTGTAGACTTCTGGGACACCTGTATATTGAATAATATATGTATTACTATCAATTGCTTTCGGGACATTTTAATTTATACTGGTTTTTGTTATAATAATATTCTTGTACATTGTTATTCTCTATTATAGGTCTCACTGGAACAGCAGTACTATCATTGGCTACTCTTCCATTCCGGAATGTTATAGGGTTTTTGTACATAAGGACAGATAATCAGAAAGTTAAGATATCTTCAGTGGACTTTTGGGGGAAAAGGAAAGATAGAATAGTTAAAGTAGACGATTGGTTTCCATTACTCGAGATGACGCCAAAAGTTATGGATGGTCTATACCTTACACCTCATCTAGCAGATGGAACAAAGTATAAATTGTTTGTAAAATTTGGTACTGTTCTAAATCCTAAAAAAATTGGCCAAGTACTAGAATAATTTTAATTAATATTTGGTAAGGAGAATGGATTTATAAAAGAAAATACTGAGTCATAATGTTACCAATCTACTTCTTAAACATACAGTAGTATTGAGAACCAAATCTTATTGAATAGGTAAATTTGGATTAAATATACTGTTAAAACAATTGCAAGTGGTTTTCTTCTATAATTCATAAAATAATTCTCATTCATGTGTATCTAAAATTGTGAATAAAATGCTTCAACAGTATATATATATAGCTTGATATAAATTAATTGAAAATAACATGCCATCAAAGACACTTATCTAAAAATGTTTTTCTTGACTTCAGTAATGAAGCTATCTTGAAAGAAGCTTCATAAATAAGGAAGCAGAAAAGCAGCAACTTATCATCAATTACTTATTACGAAACCTGGCTGCAGGCAAATCTCGAACGCAACTATGGTTAACAAATAACATGTACAGTCAGGGTCAAATACACTGGAACAGGTAAGGTAGCCAAATAGAGCTAACCATCCCATGTACTCATTATGTGCGCTCGGAAAAAGTATTTAAATATAGCGGCACAGGGTAATAATAATATTATCCATTACAGTCAAAGTGCTCAAATCATCTTTACAGTTCCGAAAATAAACCTTATTACGTATACATCAGGATTTTCGGCTCATGGAGGAGCATTATCAAGGTTTCTTCGATACTAATATATCTGAATGATGTTAGATGTGTCAACAGATAACAATAGTGATTAAAAATGAAGTTTTTTGCAACTTAATAAATAATCTTAGTTTTTTATAATGTTTTTCTTACTAGATATTGTGTAAACTAGTGTAATGAGTAACTGAGATTTTTCTCTTCTCTATTTGGAAACTTTAGCATTTACATTGTATATGATGGTGCCTGTAATTATACTAAAACTAATATTAATTATTTTGTTGGTATATACAATTTTATATAAACCTATATATATTTAATGAGTTACTTCCTGAGTATGGTTGATGATTTTACATTTTCATGTATGCAAACACTTGTAGAAATTTGGTTTGCTCAGGATTCTCTGGCTTCTGAAGAATTAAATCGAAAATGTCACCATTTAAACCCTCTGACACGAATACAAAGCCAAATTGTCCAGTGACATGCAAAAAAAAAATTAGTTTATTAAAAATAAGTTTAAAATAATAAATATTATTTTGATCTTTTGGTTGGTAAATCATGTATTATAGTAAATATCTTAAGATTTACCATTGATCACAATACATACATATTTTTGCATTAGACTGCACACTTGGGCTTTCAATACAATTGTAATCAAATAAATAATTATCACTTGAATGCTCAAGTATGCTATGTAAGCTAAGTGTAAGTGGCAATAAGTAGATATAAATAATCATTTAGTACTTTGACTTAATTATCAACTTGAATTTAAATCAAGTTTAAGAGATCTACCTACCTCAGCAGTTAAACATTTTTAAACCATCTGTAAAATTATTTTGAGAAATTATTGTCACCACCAACATCCCACATTGTTTTTTTTTGTAACTAAAACATTAAATCTGGCTTTCATTACTCTGCATTTATAGCTTGCTAAATAAATGGTTCAATGTTCCTGTGTGTGATTGTGTGTAGATATTATAAAAGTAATTGGCTGCGTTTATGGTATATGCCATTGCATTTAAGTGAGAGTGAACCTACAAGAAAGTTTTATATTATAAATTCATAAATAAAAGAAAAATACTACCACTAATGTTGATACTGTGACATTTTATGTTATGGAATATAATAACGCCCAGAGTAATTGCTTCTTTAGTGTCCTTTCATAGGGTTTTCCAACAAAAAGTATTCACAGTTTCTACGTTTATGGCAGTATTTATGTTTAGGTACTAGACAAAATTTGCAAAGTGAATTTATCATCATTTTTTTACACTTCTAAAAAAACACAATCACATTTTATTTTTTGACATCACTGGCAATTATTTTGAATTTTCCTAGTTGCCCTAACATGTACTACACAGTGACTGATTTGGTGCCTATTACATTAGTTACAAATCGGTTTCTAACATGATATTGAAAATAGTCTTTCAACATAAGTGAATAAACCACACAGTGGTATTTTAGTGTCTGTTGACCTGAAAGTAACTAACATTTCACTAAAATTTCAACGCATAATATTGTTTGAAAGATACCCTATTGTGGTGACAGGCAATTCTTTATTCTTGTATAATTATTTATGTATTCATTTTCAATTTAAGTAAAATCCAATAAATTCAGGGAACTTTTAGGGGATGGACCCAGTGGCAAGATTTTAGCTAGCTGCAACAAGCTGCAATATTAGTCACAGCAAGTGATGCCCGGCTAGGACAGTAATGTTATTAAAAGTTAATAGGGCGCAGGTGAACATACAATTGCGCGATAGCTGTAACTGTAAATTTACTGCGGTCAGATCCTGGCTCATTGGTTTAGTAGTAAGCGCGAGGTTTTGGGGTTATGTTATTTCCTGCTATAGTAACAGTTTCATTGGTACGCAATAAAACTGTATCAGTTTGAACACTAAGTATGAAAATTTAATATCACAATTTGGTATCTTCCTAACACAATCATAGATATTCCTTGAGCAGAATTTTAATTTACTCTTTGCATGTGTGTATTGGTGTTATTAAATATTAAGCAAATACCCGATACAAACTCTTCGGATATTTAATCAACCCAAGCTTGTGCAGGTTGATCTGTTGTGAAAGGACTGACACCATTGCGCTCCATGGCTTCTAAAATTTCGCAAACATGTGCAGCAACATCAGCCCGACTTTGGTCAATACCTTTGATAAATGGGTGTTCCAATAACCTGTTATATTTGGGACGTTGATTTTCTTCTTTTATGAGGCTGTAATAGGAATTTATAAAAGTACAGTTAAGATTATTTATGAAAACTAAATAACTATAATAAGTAGGTACACAAACAACAAAATGCTCACCAAGTATTCACGAAATTTACGAAGTTATTGGAGAATGCATTGTTATTATTAGTGAGTCGCGGTGGATCTCCCTGTACGACTTGCTGCAGCTGCTCAAATACGGATCCCCAGCGCGGATACGGGAACGCGCCGGTGGCGACCTCCATGAGTGTGATGCCGAGCGACCACACGTCTGATCGCACGTCGTAGCCACGAGCTCGACCGGGATCAATGCGTTCTGGCTGTAAGAAACACAAAATCCATAGACTATTACTATCATATACCACAAACACAAGACTTGTTTGGTTAGGGTAAAACTGTTTTATACATTTATTCCATGGGGGAATGGAGCCTGTGACACGTAACGTGGAAAGCTTATCGTTTAGCTACTGGACCAACAATGTCTTTAAATTTATTATTAGTATTGAATAGACAAAAATTCGAACATATTATGAACTACAGTGAAGTAACTTACATTTACGTACTAGCTGACGACATTTCAAAGAATAGAACTCGTGAAATAAAAAAAAAATTAAATTGTATAAACATAAATGTGGTTAATATAAAATACTTACTGCCATATATGGTCTGCATCCAGCGTCGCGAGTGCGTGCTATTGAGTCTACTAGTTTCCCAGATATACCAAAATCACATAATTTTATGTTCCCTCTTCTGTCCAATAAAATGTTAGATGGCTTCACATCCCTATTGATAATAAAAACAGTAAACTGACTTACAAATATAATTTATCTCACAAAATAATTCAAAAGACTTTTCTTCTACTTTGGAAAGACAGCATGTTAATTAAACTGGATCTTTTGCCATCTCATTGAAATAATTAAAAAAATATCAAACTTACCTATGAATTATTTTTAGTTTTTCTTTTAAATAATTTAAAGCTTTGACTGTTGCAAGAGTTATTTTAGCTAAAATGGTTTCAGGTATTCGAGTTTGCATCCTTTCACATATAAACTTATAAAATTTGTCTAATGAAGTATCCATTAACTCCATACAGATCCAACAGTCACCCTGAAATGTATAAGATTTCATATTTTAGATAGGATAACATATATATAGTAGTATAAATACAAGTGAATTTTTCAAGTTTGCCATATTTCATTACTTCCCAGAAATTGATCCTTATTAGCGACACTATCGGATGGTGTAATAATACGGCGTGTGTTTTTTGAAGTTATACTTATTTTGGCGCGCTTGATGATAGTGAATTCTTACGATCCACGCGCACACCGACAGATAAAAGCGACACCATGAAGTTGACAGGTAAATGTCTCTTAATTTTTCTTGGGAATCGATAGCTATATTCAAGGTAGTTATTGAAATATTTGTGCATCTGTAACACGTGTTTCATATCAGTTGAAATAAAAAAATAAATAAGAAGTATAACTTCTTACGTGCATACATAAGTACACACACGTTTATTTTTTTCCAAAATCAACTGGTTTGATTCCTGGCTAAGCATATATTTTTTGAGGCTCGAGACTCTTTTGATTATTTTACGCTATTCCTTGTAGTTCCGGATTGGGCCATCCACACCCACTTGAAAAATTCACCCTGTCTAGTAGTATAGTATATATTATATAGTAGGATTATATATATAGTATATAATAAAGATTGTTCAAAATCAAATAGCAGTTCTAACGGGAAATTTTACAAGGAATGGTATATAAAGTACATATTATTAAAATACTTAATGCTAGTGTTCTTAAAATTACCTCTTTAAAAAGTGCTCCATAGAACTGCACAATATAAACACAATCATTGCTCTTCATGACAACTTCAAGGTCCATTAACAACTGCTTCTGTTCTTTCTCATCCACTGTAGAGCGTATACGTTTCACAGCCATCACACGGTTAGTTCTGGGGTAATTATGAAATAATATAATTTTATTATTTAAAAAAATAAAAACATGACCCTAACCCCAGAAATTGTGTCCAATAGGCTGACATATATGATAGTTAATTAAGGCACTTGGAGAGAGTTAACGACAAAAACTCCTTTAACAATAATTAAGATAATGTTTTAGGAGATGGTGCTGGGAGAGATGGAAACAAGAATTTCAGAAGCTGTGTGAATCAAAGGGAATTTGGTATTACACTATACAGGATGTACCAAATTCAGTTCCCTGGTTAGATTGTGCCAGCCTCTCCAGGGATACAATGGTTTTAGCATTTAGATTCCGATCTGGTCACATTCCACTTAACAAGTTCTATTGTCGCCCTCATGTGATATTTGTCATCGCCCTGAAGACATGATTCATGTTTTAGTGGAGTGTGACTCGTATCGACACCTGAGGATTAAGTTGATGCCAAACATTAATTTATTTAATGGAGGTATCAATATTCTTCTGAAACAGCCACTGTCTGATGAGTGTAAAAAACTTTATTCATTTATGAGAATCTGTCCGAGAGAAAGGAGAGGAACATAGGTGTTAGATCCATGTGACCTTGTGTATGTAATGGGTGTTTGTGTATGTCAAAGATACGAAAGAACCCATGAGGCTGGCATAGTCACCCTGAGTGTACTGAAACCTCTAAAAAATAGACAAAAAAAAACTTGTTTATAACAGAAATATAACATATTATATATTGCATGTTTCTAGCCAAAAACTTTATACAAAACAAAACATATCCATTACACATTTGAATAACTATATTATAAAATAAAGTTACTATTATATTACTCAATATAGCTAGGGAGGGGATAGAGTGAGAACATTTGTTACCTTAGTTAAGCAAAACAATGGCTTCATGAATCAATAGCAGACTTACTTTCTGTGAACCATTTTATTTACAGCTCCAAAGGCACCTCTGCCTATTTCACCAAGATCCTGGAGATCATCAGCTGTGAAGTCATACACTTCTGTTGCAGATAACTGCAACTTGCCTGATGATTGCATGGATGGATATATCCTACATCTGTCCCTGAAATATAGGGAATATAGTCACCTAAGGCAGGCCATGAAATATGATAACACATGGATAACTTTAAATAGATAAAAAAAAAATATATAATAAAATATATAATATAGACAAAATTACATAAAACATTTCTTTTTTCATCAATTCCTCACAATATAATGAACATTATAGATACCTTGTGTTTTCAGGCAGTACATCTCTTATAGTACGTGATGGGACTCGTGGTCGTTGTACTGGAGGAGGGTTAGCGGGAAATGGCATAAAAGCTGCGCCATCACCTGATGGGCTTCCGGATATCTGCAGATTCAAACCTTTGCGCTTCTCCAAACCAAATAAGTTCAATTCAGGTTTCGGCATAGTTGGTCTACTTGGACCTAAAATTTGAATAATAGACATACGTATAGCTATAGTAAGCGTTAAACTTATTACACAATGAAAACATAGGCACTACAACGAATATGTTTGCCTGCTATTACCTTGGTTTGATGACACTTCGCCATTCTTCGACATTTTTATTTATATGAAAGTGTTTATTGTAATGTTTTCACTATTCTTTGGTGCAAATTACAGCTTCCAAACTCTCCATTTGAAAGTATAAATTACGAAATTGGTCACGTTTTCATAATATGCCATGTAAATATATCGTCGAATGTAAGCATCGTATCAATCGACAACATACGATACGATGGCAATGGCATAAGTTTGACAGTTCTTTTCTACTTTTATTCTCTCTCTTTCTTAAATTCTCTGTCGTAGGAATTGTCGATGGTGGTGAGTGGTGATCTGTGGTATGCATCATTTAACGATGCGTTCATGACTCAGTTATTGAGTTCTTCTGAGATATCTATTCTGCACTTTTTTTTAGTAGGTCTTTGGTCTGACTGAATCAGAGGACTATTTGTTCTTTAATGAAAGTCTTTTTGCACTCTACGATACGAACCTCTATTTTAATCATTTGTGATAAACGTTCTTGTACTGAGCAATTTGCTTCTAGCCATTTGGATACTTATAAATCATAGATTAACTACCTATAGATAAGTAGTCACCGTAACCACTATAGTCTCTCTCGCTCGGACAATAGGTGTTGCCAGGAAAATCAATGTCCCTTATTTTGAGCGTAAATTTATTTTTACCCTGATTGTTTTATATAATAATGAGAATGTATTTATTATAATTAACCTTATTATTTATATTAAATAAATTTTCTTTTATTGTCAGGTAAATGTGTATAAATTTAATTAATGTTTAAGATTCATAATATTTAACTGACAGTGATTCATATTATTCAGGTTTTATTTACATAAAGGTAGGCGGGCTAAGGAAACTCAGTAAGCACATTCTGGTTTTTTGGTTTTTATTTGTAAACTAAAATAATTTGAGATGTCAGTGTCCCTTAACGGTTTATGAAAATTACGTATTGGTTATTTATAAATAGCAATTTTGCCACCCGGTAGCGTGAATTTATTTTTTTGTCATCTCAAGATCTACTGTAAACCAGTACAATTCCTGTAAAATACACATTCCTAAATTTTAATATTCAATTTCAAACGACTTGGAATTGATAGTGAGGTAAATAAAAAAATACAGTAGCAACACTTAATATTTCACGTGTTAGGTTAGGTTACAAACAATAAGCGAAATGACGCATTAATTTCACAGTATATTCAACAACAAGTAGTCAGTTCCTATCCATGATATCTGTAATGATATCTCCGACGTTATTGAAACTCTAATAAATTGAATTATGTCTACTTACGAGTGAAATGGTACGCACGGCATCTTTTCGTATGCTACAGTTTTTGCAGCCTAAAACAGTGCAATATCCCATAGCGCATACACCACACACACTCTGGAGACACACTTGCTACTTTACTTACTACAGAAAACTGAAATTTACGCGAAATTTATATCTCGTATTTACTTAAGCATGTTTGTTTGACCACGCGAGTGTCAAATTTGAAAATTTGTGGCTAAAAATACCGGTTACGCAGATAAGGACAAAAAATAAAGATTGCATCTCCTTCTTTCATATGTGTTTCGTAATAAACGTTCCTTGTTTAACTTGCCGTGACGTCAGTTATGCTCATTCTTTAAGTAGTATTTCTATGTTATAAATATTTCACAAAATCCCTGGTTCTAGCATTTCCGTGGTATGAATATTGATCAAATAAATCTAAATCAGCCAGGCAGGGCGGGATCTATTTAATCTGTTGTCAATTGTCAATTTGTTAGAGATGTGCCAACTCGGGAAAAACACGAATCGAGTTATCTCGAGTTGAAATTCACGTATCTCGAATTCAACTCGAGTTAGGGGCCGTCCATTAATTCCGTGATGTTTTTTAAAGCATTTTTAACCCCTCCCTCCTCCTTGGTGATACGTGGTGAGGTTTGAACCCTTCCCCCGCCACCCAAAGTCACGTGTATTTTTTGAACCTAATTATCATACTTAGGATGAGCTTTTTTTTAGATGCTTAAGTGAAAAAATACATTTTTATTTTTAGTCACCTAAACCGCCAGCCTAAACTCGAGTTTGGAGCATTCAACTCGAATTAATTCGAGGTAAGCGCAACTCGAGTTATCCGTCCGTCACTACAATTTGTTGTCATTTTCTCTATGGTTGTTTTGGAAACCGAGAAATCAGAAAAACATTTTTTTGGATTTTAAGAATATATTTGGGTTTGTGTGATGTCAAAATACCTAACTTCTTGCAAACAATAATTACTTTGGTGGTATCTTACTGAATTGAAGTAAAATTTTAAATGCAGTAGTAAAATGTCAACAATTATAAAATTTGATGTCAAAGAATTAAAGAAATTAGCCAATGATAAGAATTCATGTATTGTAGAAAAAAAAGTGACGCAAAACTTAGCTCTACAACCTTGGTGTCTGGGGAACCTCAAGGAATCTGTTAAAAATTTGTTGGATTACAAAATTGGAAAATTTGATAAAGAGTAAGTAATTATCACTGCTTCCCTTCAAGTGGATTATCAAATTTATTATGAAGATAATCCCGTCCCGCACCTATCTTTAAAAATATTTGCATTTGCTCAGTATTAAACCCCATATCCAATCTTTTCAAAACTCTCTGTTGATACCTTAATTTGCTCTTTTATTCGGGACATTCACCTGGAAACAATGCTTATCATTCATACAAAACCCTTTTGTTATTACTATTAGCCTATGTTAATTATTATTACATCTTACAGGTTAAATGGAATTCTTTTATGCTACAAGAATTTAAAAATCTTGCAGAATGTGGGCACCATAAGAAATGATAATGCTGATATTCATTACCAAGTTCAAGCAGACTATTTTATATTTCGTCCTTTTGTTGGAGCTACCTTATCTGGAATTGTGAATAAAAAAAGTACCACACATTTAGGCATTCTTGTGCACAGGTAAATACCATTTTTTTATTGATATAAAAAGAAAATCATAATCATTAAAATATAACAAATACAAAATTTTTAGCAAAATTCTACTTGAAATCCTCTCAAAATCTATTGTGCATGTAATATTCTCTTTTATATAAAATGCTGTGTTGTTTATTTTTCAGGGTTTTCAATGTAGTTATTCCAAGACCAACAGAGGAGCCTGGAAATATGTGGGTTGGCTCAAATATCCAGGAAGGTCAAGAGGTCACATTTAGAATAGTTGTCTTAGACCTTTATGGAGCCCTGCCATATATTCGAGGAGAATTGGATGAGAGGTATGTTCATTTTTTTTGTTGTTGTTTAAAGCAATTGGTGGTGGTGGTGGTGGTGGTGGTGGTGGTGGTGGTGGATAAGTTATTAGTTACTCATATATTTCATTCATAAATCTGCATTTAGGCACTAATCACACTATTTAAACTAATCTACAGCTGTTAAGAGCTTCCCGTTGCCTAACTTCTATAAAGAAACTTTAATTACTTTCATCTCACCAGAAAGATAAAATTGCTGATTGATTTGTTATTAATTTTATTTTAGATGTGTTAAATTGGGAGATGATGATGAAGAAGTGGAAACTAAACCAGCACACCCAATCAATGTGACATATGTTGATTTTGACAAGACTAAACCATACAGTCAGAAACAAATAGGAGATGGCCATCAACATTCAACATCAAAAAATAATCCAAAATTAGCAAATTCTAGCAAACATCAACTTAAAAATAACTCTGCATTTGCAGACAGTCAGGCTCAGACAGTTAATGGAAAATCTGGATCCCCAAAAGCCAAGAATGTTGAAAGTGAGATTAGTATGGGAGAGAAGAACAAAATTAAGAGACAAAATAGATTATTAGAGTCTGAACACAAGCAATCAGAAGCTCCCTCTAAACCATCTAAAAAACATAAACGCGATATACAATAACTTTTAATAATATTTTTAATTCAAGTTTTACCTATTGTAAAATTTCAGAGTATTTGTTTTTATATACAATTAAAATTAAAATATATTTATCTTGTATATTAATTTCCTACAGGATAATTCGTTGATTTGTTCTGTTTCAAAATAAGTTCATCAGTCATCAGTTCATTTTTGAAATGTCTTATTATTTTGAACAAAATACCTACTTTTCATAGTTGCAATCTCAATTTTGTAAGATAATTCTAAATATTAATCTTAGTGGTGTAATAGTGTTATTTAATTGTTAGTATGAAATAAAATTTCAAAAATACAGAAACCATAATTGTTTATTTACTTTGTTTTTAATACATTTTACTCTGAATTCATTCATAAAAATTAATTACATCAAACGATCAAATCGTTATTAATTGAGTAAAGCTGAACAATGACTGGTTCTAAAGTTAAATGTAGTATTCGCCTGGGCGTGTCATGTTTATTACATCGATTAAAAAAAACGACTGCTTTGCCAAAAAATGAACTATAAAGTAAAAAAACAAGCTGACTAAACAGATAAATGAAATAAAATTGTTAAGTCAGCGTAAGCGAAATTCTAAGTCAGCTAGATTTTTACTTTTTAGTTCATTTTTTGTTTTTATTTCTTATCATTGAGGCATATTGAGGCGTAATAGTTTTTTTTTTTTTTCAAAAATTTATAGCCAGTTTCTCTCGGGATGATGAGGATTCTAATTATACCCCATACATCCAAAACTGTTCAGGCATTCAAAACTTATGGTGGAACAAAGAAACCTAAAAACATTACAGTCCCTTAACCTTATAATCCGTAATGGTGGCTAAAATGGGCCTGACACTAATGTCACCGCTGGCTCAGGATAAGCCCTAAAGTGGGCCGGACTGACACTTCAACTTATGTCAATCGTCACGATAAATATTTTTGCAAAATTATTGTATACTAAATGATCAAATCATGATATTGCGTGTGAAACAAAAGACTTTAATAAACAGTTCATGTGTCTAAGTTAGCAAATCTTAAACATTTTATGCCCAAATTACATAGTTTACCTATAAAATATATGAGTGCGCAAATGCGATGACGGCCATTATGAGTGCCACGGCTATGGTGCTAAAAAACATCAAAAAGGTGGATTTTGAATCACCAAACCGCACAAATTGGGCGTGATAATAACGTCTTATTCATTAGGTTGTTCATATCATCCATAAATTTGATAAATAAAGTAGTGATAACAAAGTTTTTGATGACTGAAGTAAAAATTTCCCGCGAGTCATGCGTTTATTATTTTTTATTTTCACTAGTATTACACATTTTACTGTTAACTTAGATAATAATATATCACAAACTAGTTATGAAATCTATAAAGTTCACGTAAATGTCCATATATCAACGTCAATATCACTTCAAAGGTAAATATAACAAATTCTTTGTTATCACTACTCAATTCGGTTTATAAGGATTTGCCGCCATATTAGATTTTGTCTGCAAGAGATTTGAAGAGATGTTCGAAACGATTATTTTAACCGATTTATTTCCGAATTTGAATCGTAATCGATTAATCAAAATGAGTAATTCTAGAAATCGATACGAAAAAATATAATTCATGTTTTAAATATTATATGATAAAATATAAAAGTAATATTCCAGTAGGTACAGTCAGCATCAATAAGATATACACTTTATGAAATTCAAAAACGATTTTTAGAGGAAATAATGATTAAAATCTTGGCCAATTTTACACAGTATTTATGGATACATAAAAATACACGGCCATTTAAATTTTATGATTTTAACATTAGTTGTCCAAGAATAAGCATTTGAATTTCGCTACGTGTATACATATTTTTGGACGGCACGGTTGGCGGAGCGGTTGAGAGATCGATTGCTGGTCTACGTGTCGCGGGTTCGATTCCCGCACGGAACAAATATTTGTATGATCTACAGATAGTTGTTTCGGGTCTAGGTCTTTGTGTATGTGAATACATACCGTGCCTCGGAAAGCACGTAAAGCCGTTGGCCCTGCGCCTGATCTCTCTCCGGTCGTGTCGGATTGCCGTCCCATCGGACTATGAAAGTGAAAGAATAGAGAGTGCACCTGTGTTTGCGCGCACACTTGTGCACTATAATATCTCCTGCGTAGCTGGCTAATCTCCGGTGAGATTGGCCGCCGTGACCGAAATTCGGTCAGGAAGACATTATTATTACATATTTTTGATGCTGACTGTACATGTTTTTAGGCATGACAAAATTATTTCGCCGAATGAGCATTTTCATTCCGCACTTTTCAATTTATAACTATTAAATTTAACTTGGTTAGTTTTGGTACAAGTATTTAATTTTTAATAAGGCCTTGTCCTGTCTGGGCAACACGGTGCGGCAATCGCCGCTGCCGTGCCACTGTTGTAGGAAAAGGTTATGATATATGTTCGCCAAAAATGCTTGTCCTGAATGTGCATTGAGCACTAACGAGGCTATATAACAACACGACGGCCACGCCGACGCGACGTGTTGCTCGCTCCACGGCTGAGCTAGGACAAGGGGTTGCTGTCCACTACCGTCTATTTATTTCAACCAAATTATATTAATATCATTATGTCTCTATATTTTTTATGTTATTTTGTATATCGTTTTTATTCCGTGATTTAAGCCGGTATTAACCCAATATGGCGGGTTTTTTTTTTATTTAATGATATAGGTATTATTGAATTTAATGAAATTTTTCATGGGTGTAGTTTTTTGGTTTCCGGGGGTTCTGACACTGAAACCGATGATACAATATGGCGGAAGTGCATTTTCGTAGATTTTTTATGGATACGAACGAAAAAATCCGTAACATGGTAGTTTGTATTTCTTTTGTATTAAGATGGCAAATCTTAATACAAAAGAAATACAAACTACACAAAAAAAGTTATGGCCGTCGTCTTTGATTTGATTGCCAACCAAAAGCAGGTAGCAGTAGCTTGGCTAGTATCCATCTTTTAATTCTGACTGTTTTGGGAAAACCCTCTGTTATACCTACATGAACTTAGTTTGAAAGCATTTTCCTTTAATTGAACAAATATATAAACTTTTGCTGTTCTCTGTATCTTTAATAAAATATAATTATTTCTTGAGAAATATTGTTTATGGGAAAGATTGAAGAGGATAAATATAAATATGAATATATTATTATAATAAAAATATTCAGATAATTAGACAGAAACACCGAAATTTAGTTGCGAAAAAAATGCACTAGAATTAATAGAATTAAAAAAAGAGTATAACCTCTTTTCTGCCAAGCTGTAAGTAAATCGATTAGGACGAATGCAAGATTTGTATTGTTATAACGATTTTAGCTGAATTTGCAGCACTTGGCAGCACTATTTGTGACTTCATTTTTTGTTGAAATTTCAGTTAATTTCAATCTTGTTTTTTATGTTTTTATGTATGAATAATGGTGTAAATGAATCGATAAATAAAAAGATAGTTTGTGCAATTATTTCAAATTATAGTGTTTCAGCACATTAGTAGCTTGCTTAGGTAATTTTTTTGAGCTAACCTAAGACCCGTAATATTGTAATAGGTGTACAAATTAACATTTTATAGGCATATCGCAGCCTAATGATGCAGTTTTACCAATACTAACACTAAAATGAATAAATTTACTGTAGACATTGGTCTTTAAATCGATGAGGTAACATTTCTTTCATGTTTAATAGTAGAATAAAAATTGCGTATAAAATTCAGTAGTTCTTAGAATTCATGACGTAATTTGCGACAGCTCATCGAATCAGCGGGTATGTCATGTGTCAAGATCCGTTCGAGCCGAGAGGTTAAGCGAAATTCTATCAGTGTTGCCGTTTAAGCGACAAAGTCCCTAGAACTAGGAGATTTTATGAATATTTAGCGATACAATTTTTCTTTTTAGCGGATTTTTTTTTTAACGTCTTTTCGCTACTTTAATGCTAGTTAAATGACGCTAAGCCACACCCTTATTTTGAAACTTAAAATAGTATCTAAAGACTTGTCTAATCTCAAAACATAGGTAATACAATCGTGCATTTTCGATTTCCTAAGTCAGTCATACTCAGTGTGCTCCACCGAGCCCTAGGGCTCCGCAAAGTTTCTGTGAAAATACTGATCACTCTTTTCACAGTTAACTCTCTTCTATCAAGCCTGACATTAAGCAATTGATGAAAAGTAAAAAACAACTTCATATCTCCCAAATATTAATGTAATTTATTTAACTTTCAATGTCAATTAACCCAAGTAATATGATTATTAATAAAGAGTAAACATAAAACCAGTTTTTGATGATTTTAGGGCTCCGTCAAGTATTTTAGTTTGCAAAAAGATTTCAAAGAAGGTTGGTATATTATTTCGAAGGAATATAATCATTACATTGCGTCCATAAAAGATTCGTTATTGTTTTTTTCTTTTTTATTAATCCTCCAACAGTTTATACTCAATCCATCTCCAAACTCCGAATCGAACACTGTTCATACCCTCGAACTCTGTAAATATAACTTAGTACTTAATAAATATTAAAGTCGAGCCTGAGTTTTGACTTCACCAACGTGTACATCTATCATAAGGCACTTTTTCATATGTATAGACAAATTATAGGATGTTTGCATAGTTTAAGGTTGATATCAGGTGTATATGATAGGTCAATTGGTGGTTAAATACGACTTTATTTACGATTTGCCGATTAGCGACTTCTAGCGGATTTCAAACGAATGTTTTTTTTCCTAATCTAGAGGAATTTTTGAAATCAGCTAGCAACTTTTATTTTGGTTCAAAGGTAACACTGAATTCTATGACTCTATGGTAGTATTACTGTACTCTGTGACTCTATGTTTCATAAAGAATGATTGGAAGCGAGGTTATGTTTATACGAAAATCTGGATGAAATAGATTTTGATTACATAAAATTAGTAAATATGGCTAATAATATCAGAATTATAAATAAATGTTTGTCATGGTATTCCTCATCTTACTTAATTTCTAGGTAAGTCCGTACACGTCATTTCACACGCATATTATAATCGCTTGTACCTACATACTATAAATCTCAAATTAAAGTCCGAACTGTTGGAATATACCTACTTTGTGTCCCTAGCGTTTCTATTGATTGATAGTAAAATTTATATTGGACGATTCTTCACTTTGATTTCTCTAACCCATTATGTGTATAGATTTTCAGGTATAGTGCAATCCAGAGATTATTCAAGACCCACCAGTTTTCCAGATTATTTTCAGAATCCAGTTTTTAGGAAAGAAGATCAAGCAAAACTCATAGAAAGTTCAGAACTGACTAAGTTTGCTGCTTTGCCAGTGAAGCCACCAGCTGTTTATGAAACCAGTTCCGCATATCATGATGTATTGGTCAAGTGAGTAATTTCACCACATGTACAATAAAAAATGATTTTCAATGCAATTGTGTTCTCAAATAAGGTGGTGTGGACAAATTGTTATATTTCTAAGAGCCTCAAAAATATAAATATAATAACATTAACATTTTGCTCTTGTTTATATTAAATTGGTATTATAAATTGAATTTTCCTCTGTTGAACATAGGTCACTTAAGAAAAATAAACATTTTGTATTTGATTTTAATAGGGAAGAAAAGAGAAGTGTTCTTGGAATCCTGTATACTTACTGAAACTTGTATCCTTGTTATGTTTCTATTTTAGCAAAGTTGTCAATCATGTCATGGAAATGGGGAAGAAACAATTAGCTCGCACTCTTGTTGAGAAAGCCTTTGAAAATATAAAGAGATCACAGATTGAACGCTACCACTTGGCATCTACACCTGAAGCAAAGGCTAAGATAGAACTAGATCCAAAGAAAATCCTGCACAAGGCCATTGAGAATTCAAAACCTTTGCTTCAACTCCAACCTATCAAAAGGGGAGGCATTACTTATCAGGTTAATAAATAAGTACCTAGGAGTTGTGTTAATTTGTTTACTATGGGATCAAGATCCTAACTGAAATATTGACTAAAAAAATTATTGGACGTTGAAAATGAGTGATATCAATATTCAATAAATATTTCAACCCTTGCTGTTTTCTCTGTATATTCTGTATAAAAAACAATAGACTTAAAGGAATAGATAGTTATAATAATTATTTTACCCAGTAATAATGTTTACATCTAGAACTCAAACTGAGTTACAAATTGCAGGTTCCTGGCCCCATAACTGAGAAGAGATCTCTATTCCTGGCAATAAAATGGCTTTTAGATGCCACAAATGAAAAGGAAAGAACAGTCCATTTTCCAGAACAATTTGCATGGGAACTATTAGATGCTGCCAACAATACTGGAAAAGTTGTTAAAAGAAAACAGGATTTGCATCGACAGTGTGAAGCAAACAGAGCCTATGCACACTACAGGTGGCAATAAAAAACTAGGAAAGAGAATATATAGTATTAGTTAATGTATAGTACTCATTTGCGCATATTATGTAATATTTTTTTTTTGGACATTACATCGCCATACAGTATAATGGTTAGCATTATTTCAATTTTATTCCTTTAGGTTACTTTCTGCTTCGTTAGGCTGGTGGTCGCAAACGCGGCTAATAAGCGTTGCGTTCTGGATTCGATTCACATCACATATTTTGTCTTATACAATTCCTGTATCGTGGGTTTACAAATACAAATATTCACATGGACATACACCCAGACCGAAACATCAATTTGTAGATCATACAAATATTTGATCCGTGCGGGACTCGAATACGCGACACGTAGCGCAGCTGTCGATCGTTCAACCACTGCGCAAACCGTGTCGTCAATTTTTTTTTCAATTGTTACTGTTATTATATCCACTTCATACTTTAATCTCTGTAAGCTTCAATCTTAAGCAGTTAGAACCATAAGTACCTAGATGATTAAGTAGAGAGCTTTAAAACTGTTAAATAATAATTCAGCCCATTACTGTCACATTACTGGGCATGGCCCTTTTTTTCAATTCACGGGCAATTCTCGTTCAATGGAAATCGAGAAAATTATATCGAAATAACAACAACGCTCGCCTACTTTTTCCAATTCGGACCCGGTTTGCATGGAAGTCGGGCGTTTCGACGTCTAGGCTATCATTATACAGCATCTTATATGCACTGCAATTTGTAAATAATATTAAATTTATTGAATATATAATCAAATAAAAATGTATTATTAGGGAGGTTGGTGTGTTTATCTATCTAACACATAGTTATCCTTTTTTTTCACAATACCTAGCGTTGGTGTCACACACGTATTGAAGTGTCGATCCTACTAATCGTAATATCCTAATTAATATTATAAATGTGAAAGTTTGTGAGGATCGATGGATGGATATTTGTTACTCAATCACGCCAGAACGGCTGAACGAATCTAGATGAAATTTGGCACAGAGATATATTATAATCTGGAATAGAACATAGGGTACTTTTTATCCCGGGAAAATGTACGGGTTCGTAAAACACGCGGGCAAAAGCTAGTAAAAAAAGAAGATATTACGTGATCACAAACTATTAAATTAACAAATAAATCTTATCTTATCTTACTAATATTATAAATGTGAAAGTTTGTGAGGATGGATGGATATTTGTTACTGAATCACGCCAGAATGGCTGAACGGATCTGGATGAAATTTGGCACAGAGGTAGATTATAGTCTGGAATAGCGCATAGGCCTTTTTATCCGCATTTAAAAATGTACGAGTTCGTAAATCACGTGAGCGAAGCCACGGGCGGAAGCTAGTATCATATTAAATGATTATATTATGAGTCATGCGCGTTGGTATCTCCTCCTGATAGACAAATATGATATCACGGAAAAACTGAGTTTAAATTATGACGTAGTATTCAGTTTTGTGGGGATTTTCTTAACAGTTATACTATACCGTTTGTGGGGATAGCCCCTTAGTAATTTACCTAAGTAAGATTTTTAAACAACCCACTAGGTTTCACCATACATTACAGGTAAGTATGTAATAATATTAATACAAATTCTTGTTCCGTGCTGGAATCGAATGCGCGACCGCGATACTATCAAGCTACGTTAACCGAAATGTAAAATTGCCTCCACACGAACACAGGAAATAACCAACTTTTATTTACTTCTTTCGAATAAAGACCATTCTTTTTGTGTACCGCAGTATATTTCGTATCTTAAACATGTAAACGCTGAAGTTTAGGTACAGGTAAAGTGTAGAATAAAAATATTATTATAATAACAATAAAATTGAAACTACCGTGTTGTTAACTTGCGCAACTATGCAAGTACTACACATTCCAATTGTCATTTTTAGTTTGGCCGTGTCACGTGTTCCATTGATGGGTGACCAGGATCACTTGATCAACAGTGGAGTCTCCGAGTCTCGGATGTATCAACAAAAGACTTGGTTAATGTGGAATTTGATAGAAGCCGGTTCTAATCACTTTGAGATTCTTTTCATTGTTTGAAGATCGTAGGTGCAATATATGAACTCCTTACTTACCTACATGTAATCGATAAGTATATAATGTCGGTAAGTGCCGCTGAGATTTATAAAATAATAGTCACAATTCGCTAGCTGATGGAGCAGCGGGCTGGCTACGTGACCTGTTAAAGAATCTATTGTGATTACAACAGATGAGTGTGTGAGTGGCCCTCGTAGATTATGAATCGGCGAACTAAGAATGGGACATAGGTACCTACCCTTGCCAGATGGACTGACGACCTGAAACTGATCGAAATTGCTGATAATGTGGCGCAAATTCGGTGATGGCAACCTGTATCCAGCATTGGATTACGGTAGGCTGATTAGATGGTAAATATAATAGTTATTCTCATAGCTAAGTATGTGCCTATAATAGTAACAAACTTCGTAAAACCGATCACTACCGAATTGAGTGCAACTTCAAGATCACGAATATTTATTAGGGTACCTGTTAACATGTTTTTTACGCTGACCCAATAAGTAAATACATATTGTAAAGTAGCGACTGCATTTGGTTATTTAATCAGTTGTATCTACTGTAAAAAATATTTGCCTCTTATAGTTTTTGATTAGTTAGCTCTCTAAGATTGAACTTAAAGATATTTATTTATAATAGTATCAATAATTGCGACAAAGAAATTACAACGTCATTCACAAGATAGCGATAGAACTATATCTTCTATTTCTGTTCATCAAAATATGTACCTATAAATGAACATCGGTTTCAGGACGGTTGACGCTAATATACTCAATTATTGTCTAAATTAACTATATCACTGAAAGTACATGGTAGCACATAGAGAGTGTGTAATGAGTGTACATAGATCACATTGTTTATGTATTTCTCACTAAAACATTCACGCATATTACTGACCTGACTTACATGAACTGAATGAACTGATTGACACGATCATTATACCTTGCAACTGCGTTCGGGTGGAGGGGTGCGGTCGCTCCCTCAGTAGTGGAATCCCAATAAACAATCAATTACAACTATTGGAAGACCAAAAATTAAACTTGCCTCGGGTACTTACAAGGGCGGATCCAGGGGGGTGGTCATTGGGGTCATGACCCTCCCCCCCGGGTTGGTTCTAGGTTGACCACTGATAATTTTTCTAATCACATTGATCGTACAGTATTTATTATTGTAATCGAATAGGAGCCAATAAACAATCAATTACAACTATTGGAAGACCAAAAATTAAACTTGCCTCGGGTGTTATTATTGTAATCGAATAGGAGCCTGTCCCGACTAGACTTCAAACATGTGACCCCCCCTGACTTGAAAGCTGGATCCGCCCTTGGGTACTTAGGAACAGTCCCAGTAGAACTTAATCTGCTATTTCTGTTCCTATATCGTTTCAAGAGTCTCTGTAAGTAATTGATGTGTGCGTAGACATTTTAAGCGGTCAAGAAAAAAACTACGGCTAGTTGTAAATATTAAATACTTCCTGAGAGGCAGGACTATTAGACCGTTTACATAATAGAACACTGTTGGTGGACATGGCCGCGTAACAGCAGTCGTTATGAATAATAGCGCGTACTATTAGTGCAGGTACCTCTCAATAGGTGGCTTATCACTATATTATCTTCGAACCGAGTGGAATCCAAGTGCCGTAAATATTTCGCGAGTTCGCAGGTATTTGACTGTAATTTTTTCAATACTATGTGGTGTTAAGTTCTTGTGGAACGATTCGGTGAGTAAAAATAGATTAATTTAATAATACGGTGTCTAAAGATATTTATTTCTGATTTGGTGGTCTCATGAGAAGCCTGAATTACAAAATTAAACATTTTTTTTTATTACGGTTGTAAACCAACGTAGTTTTAGAATGGTCGTACCCCGTTGGTCCAACCTCGAGTCCTGCCTGCCATATTATTATATCCATACATTTATAAGGTAAATTATGTGAAATTCGTGACGCCCATTAGTGTTAAATGTGAGAAATTTTCTAGATACAGAACAAATTTTGAATAAATAAATGTTTCATACCTGGCTATTCAAATCCAAGTATTACTTGTCTTTATTTATACTCTTTCAAGTGCCTACTTATCCACTAGATATTATCAAAAGTGCGTTACTCATGAGACGTCTATTAATGTAACTTCCAACAATCATGTATAATAAAATATGACAGTTAAAAACAGTTGTCGCTATTGATAAGTACTGTAATTATGGCGCACACAATTAGGTATGTGTTTAAATATTATTTACAACAATTACTGTCAATAGCCAGAATAGTTAAACACCACCACACCATTTTCGCAAAATAAAATGTCAACGGCATGGCATAAAAGATAACAGAAATAGGTATTTATTAACTGCGAAAGTAAAATTATATAAGCACTGGCAGTTTAAGCAGGTCGTTACATTTATATCAGGAAGAGCATCGGTCCCAGAATGCTACCTTGGGGCACGCCCAAACCTATGACTATGATTATACAGTAATATACAGTCATAGGCAGGCGCGGTCGCACGCAAACACTTTGGGAGGGGGAGTCATATTACCAGTAAAATGTCTTGAGAGGGGGTAACAGTAAAATATAATATTATAAATATAAAAAAAACCTACCTTTTTTGATACCATTGTTTACCATTACCATTACCATTGTTTAGTTTAGACGTTTTAAGTAGGAATTTAATGATTTGTTTAACATTTTCTTATGTCTATTTTTAGGAGGATTTTAAATTTGACGTGTACGGTTGGGGGGGGGGGGGGTCAATTTAGGAACAGGTAGGAGCTGTAGTGGGCTTTATAGGTATGAATTCATGGTCATTCAGGATTACTGGAAAAAAGTCTCGATGCTTACTAGTTGGCCTTTGTAGGACTCTAGTAAGACATGAGAAATTAGGAACCGTGTTAGTTACTCAGAAAGCTTATGCCCTAAACTTAGGCGGGCCTAAGTTAACTTAACTTATGTGAGACGCGACAGCAGCTGTAAAGCTGCTCCATGTTACGGTTTGGGATTTGATTGTATTTTTAATAAGTAGCTCTTTTTCTCTTTGAATTTTATTCTTGTTATAATTGTTATGTACTTCTTATGATTGGAATTATATTTTATTTTTAATTAGTAAATTCGTCCTTCCATTCCCTCCGCACTGGCTCCCCGATGAATAGTAGCCAGATTGGGATAAATTTAACAGGGCCTTACGGCTAGCGGGATTTGGCCCTACCTCCAATAGGGGGAGCCCTAATAAACAGGTGAGCTGAAACGAAAATTTGATACGCTTGTTATTAGGATTATTTCATCGTTAGTTAGTCATTTAGTTGATCGAGTACGTACTAGGATGAATACGTTTTAACCTCCACGTGATTTTCCATAATTTCAACAAAAAGTAATATTTAAATTTCGCTTTGTGTACCTAATATTTTATGTAGACCTTACGTTGATCTTCTTTCACATAGTTATAAAGTAGTGGTAGTTAGGTACCTAGTTGCTGCGCCAACTATCGTATTGTCGCTCAGCGGTTTCCACGTCTCGTCACTGTCTCGTTGCCGTTACAAAAAATAGTTTTTATCGACTTTCGCAGCTAACGGGGCTAGCCCTTTGGCTTTGAGAATTAGTTGGTATAGTTTTATTTAATTAATAGGAGACCAACATACCCTAAGACCCCGTTGTGTCCATTCCACAAGTGATAACTTTTAATATCCCTATTATAACATCATGAAAGTAGGTAGGTACTTTTAAACTTCTATATAGGGTAAAAACTTAAATAAGTATGATATTTACGATATATGTACGTTAATTTTTCCGTTAGTTAGTGTTAGTAGAAATTAGTTAAGTTTAAATCTACTGTGATATTGTCTGAGGAACGTGTCTGGTTTTTAATGAAGTTCGTTAGTCATGATATTCTAGATGTTAAGGTGACGGATATTCAGTGTTGATCAAGGTGCATCATCTCGTAACTAGCTATATATACATAATCCTTTGTGGCTTTGCAACCGAAGTCGTAAACAACTTTCTGTCCAACCTCAATAAAGGCTTACATCCCCGTACTAGTGTCGAAATAAAACTAAGATCTTCGTTATTTTGAGGAAGAGAAGGGATTGTTTGTCACGATGTATAATTATCTTTTTCAAATTTAGTATCGCATAACTTGTTGAGTACGTAGGTAGGTATATACTCTAGATTTATAAGAGTAGGTATTAGCAGCAAACCAGAGGGCAATTATTTTTTTAGTTTTACAAATGAAGAGATGCATATCCCTCATTTCCTCCTTTACAGCTTTATTTCTCACTAGCTTCCGCCCGCGGCTACGCCCGCATTGATTACGAACCCGTGCAATTTTTCTGGTCATAAGTAGCGTCACCTAGCGTCCTAAGCAATTGTAACCGTCATAAGTTATTATTTTTTTTTCCCTCGGAGACAGTACTTTTTGTTAGATAAAAGTATGTCCTTTTCCGTACTTCTGACAATGTATATGCAACATTTCATGATGATCGGTTCAGTGGTTTAGACGAAAAGGTAACAAACAAGGTTACTTTCGCATTTATAATATTATTTAGGATACAAGAAAGCGAAATCTGGCAAGAACTGAAACTAATAAAGGGATTTAACCTGTTCTGCTCTGTTAGAATCAAAAAGACCTTAAAAATGAAATTATGAGCAATTAATAATTACTTATAATTTCATTAATTATATGTAGGTATTCTTACCAAAATTCAATTTTGCCCAACAATCCATTGTACGAGCCAATTAACGCAAGCGAAAGTTGACGGGCAAAATAGCATATATATAGAGACTCGACTTTAACCGCTGGGTCGCGATCAGCCAGGCAATATCAGCTTACCTGGTTGGAGGATCCTCCCTTTGATAGGATGGAACATCACACTTCGTTCTCTACAACACTAAGTACTTACCGGCTCGATATCTGTCTACGTAAGGCGTTCCTTATGGTGCTCCATATTGTTGTCACCGTGATGAACTGTCGAATTGAACTCCTCCGTCGCCATGACCAGAATTAATGCAGGAGTGCAGGTTGCATAACAAGACACGCCAACAATAACCACGATATGCGTCGTGCCTTTGTCCACACTGCCACCGGCGTGCCAGCTGTTTAAGATCACAATCTCTTGGTGTGAAATTCAAACTACACCCTATTCTTCTAGCGCGCTGAGCAGTGGTGGTGATGCCGGCGGTTATTTGACTTCGAAACATTCGGTTCATGGGGCCCAAATTATGTTTGTCTTTTTAGAGACATTGCAAAACTGTTGCTTGAGACTCGAGATTACGTGTGACCTGAATACTGGCCTGTTCTTTTGATTAAAGAATACATACTTGTATTGCTTTTCAAAGTGGCTTTTTACCAGTCTTCTGAGTACGCTGTCAGTTGACAGTGTATGTGAAGGAGTAGTAGTCGTTGAGTAGTTTACAAAAAAAGGCAGGTAGGTAACTAATTGTATTAAACAATTGTCTAATTATTAAGATTGTAATGTAAAAAATAATCTTAACCAGTCATGACATGAGGTAATTTGAACCAAGTTGAAATACATTTTTAGTACCTATACCTGTCTCTATACTCTGATAGGGAAGAGGCTTTGGTGTAGGTTTCTAACAATATCGATCATATCTTATTATATTTTAGGTATATATTATTTTATCGCGTTCGGCGCACTGATGAAGAGCATGATTCAGTACGCAAATCGGCAGGTAGACATTATCGACCGAAACAGGGTATTCAAACGAAATGAAATCAGTATGTTCAGTATACGTTAGATAGAGGCTATTATCTTTAGCAGATGCCTTATCTATTATGTAGATATCAGTTGTGTATAATATATATCCTAGTCAGTGCAATTTTGACGGGTGAACATGTAACAGTTTGTTATTGTTTGGTGATAAATGTTTGTGTTTTTCTTAATTGATATCTATAGACAAAATAGGTAAGTAGATATTGCTTTCAATACATTTTAAAATATCTACCTGGTATTCTGTTGCCTGTGCAAATAAATTGTAGAGCCTGTTTTTATTTATAGGTAAAACAGGAATGCTGAGTGTTTTATATGTGCATTTTAGTTTGAAATTAAAGTTATTATCGAATAATTTTGGCTTATCGGATAGCTATAGCAATAAATGCTTTATATATTAAAAACATT
The DNA here is from genome assembly GCA_947562105.1 of Shargacucullia verbasci. NCBI lineage: Eukaryota > Metazoa > Arthropoda > Insecta > Lepidoptera > Noctuidae > Shargacucullia > Shargacucullia verbasci. Next base: position 7,055,190 of record OX387289.1, on the reverse strand, counting down.
ATGTATTCGAGAAATAATTAAGATTGTTTTTAAATTCTTCAGGTGGTAAAAGAAGGAAATAAGGTATTTATTACAAATCAACTTAAAGGCGTAGTTACTTAAATAACGACAAAAAAATAATTATTATCATGAAGGTGGCACGTTATCGAAGTGTATTCAAAAAATAATTTGGTTTCGCTATCGGAGAGATTAAGCTTTGTCATTACCACAGATTACGGAATAATTGCTAGAAACCAGAATTTTTTTGTCTAAAAATTATATTCTTCTAGCGATACGACCCAGCATAGCACGGGTAGTACACAAATTTACCATACAGCCAAAAAAAAAGTTTTAAAGTCTGATCTCTACCAAACTTCACAGGATCACCCGCTGGGCTAATATGAAGATTACCTAAAATTTTCATTAAAATCGCTCCAGTCGTTTTGAAATTCATAGGGAATTATACCTACATGCGCACATTTATTTTTATATATATTGAACATACATAGGAAGGTAGATATTGAGCATTACTTTCGTTGACACGCTTGCTACATGATGATATTGTCACACAACAAATAAGGACAGTTTTGGTTTCATTATCCTTAATAAAAGGAGGGTAGGTAGGTATCTACGGGATTAGGCACGTAACAATATCGGTTACCTTAGTAAATGCGTAGGTAGGTAATTTGTAACTTACTTAAAACTCCAAAGATAGGTAGAACGGATTTAGAACGGGGGAAGAAATTACCATATTCAATGACATTCACGGACAAAGCAATAACCGTTCATCTTGCCGTCATGTATATTCGGGGCATACATGTATAGGGTTGTTGATTGACAGCCTTCAGCTCCACAAACCCACTTGCCCAGCGTGATATACGTTAGATCCTTTACTCTTCGTCATAGGCTTGCTGGCTTGCATATTGTAAATAATTTTGAGTTTGTTTTATTAACTTTTATTATCTTCTAAAATGATATTTCAGTTTCTGTTCTAATGATTATTCAGTGGCGTAGAGTGGGTTTCCGCCGCCCGGGGCGCAGGCAAGCAGCAACTCTTAAACTTTTGGAACTTTTGGAAGACGATACTTTTAGAACACGTAGATGGGCCTCTACGTGTTGGCTTTGGCCTCACGGACGCCTTCCAAAAGTCCAAAAGGTCCAAAAGTTTAAGAAAAAGTTCCAAAAGTTTAAGACAGCTTTAATGAAAAAGTTGTGGTGACATACCCAGCGATTATCCCTATATGCACTGTAGAAATGCACTCAAGGACAATCCCTGGATTTGTAGGACTATTGCAGAACGTGGAGAAAATCTACTTAGGTTATTGTGATGGGATGGTAGTGGGCTGGGTAATGGGGAACTATGGCGCCTGCTGAAAAAATGTAATGAAACACGTAAAAATGGCAGGCGGAGACTTGCCAACTCCCTAACTGGGCCCCCAAAAACAATTGCTCGGGTCGCAACAAGGGGGCAACAGGGACGTGAGCAGCTAAAGGGTGAAGAGGCTTCGCTGGACTTTAAACTCAGATCACTTGCTCCCTAAGGGTCCAGATCACTCAGATCACTGGCCCACTCGTCACTTACGCTCAGCATCCACCCTACGAGCAGAGCTCTTATAATTATTTACCTACTTTGAAATTTTGCTGCCCCCTGTTGTTTGTGGTATCGGGCCGCTCCTGCCGCCCCCGCCACGCTCCGCCACTGTGATCATTATTTAAGTATTCTAAAACATGTGCCGAATGATAGATTTGATTGGTGTATAAAACGATTGTATTGTAATTACAATAATGTGACCTTTAGGCATCAATCAGTTAAGCTATGATTCAAAGCAACGCTTTCCTTGTTCAGACAAGGCAAGTGTACCTATATTATGTTGATGTCGAATTTTAATGACAGTTACGTACTCGTTACTTCTTAATGTGTCCTCGAACAAATCCGACGCTAGTCGCATTAGTTACATTGACCATAGTGCTTGGTGCCTGATGGGCAGTGTTAGTCAGTGGCAGTGTTTTATATGCCTATTTTGTAATCAATTCACACCATGCTGTGAAATAAAAAGCCCTAAACATGCAGTAATATAATATTTATGAGTATACAGTATAATAATAAGCTGTGTTTAAAAGGACGAATACTTTATATTGGTCAGTAAAAATGTGTTGCCTCTTCTTCACGGACTCAATTATTTAAAGGATACATGTTCGGTGAGTGTTCTTAATAATAGAATTCTATAGTTCCTTTAAGCAATAAAGTTAAGAACTTGAGACAGCACCCTTTCTTTCAGGACGTCAGTTGTAAAATGTTTGCTTTAGCGGGATTCTTGAGATGGGTTCAAAATTTAATTCTAACTGCTATTATAATAAAACTACGCTACCACAATTTTTATTTCTTCTGATTCTTTACTAGCGATGCTCGCTTCTTGGTCTCACTGAATGAGGACCAATAAGGCTAGCTTTAATGACTCCAAAACTTTTATATTGAGTTCCTATTTGAATTGCGCAAAAATGACCATGTTTCATAATTCCATAGTAAGCTCAAATGCGCCTTCGCAGATATATCCAAATTCTTTCATTACCTACTATACAATGTGCTCTTCAACCCTTTCCCGTCGAAATATACAGGATATTTAGTCAAATAAATATTGAACTGTTCGTTCCTCTTAATTAGTGGAAAAATTTCTTCACGTCTAAACTGGCTCTCCTGTGAGACATATTCAATTGCTACCGGTTGTAATAGATTGATGAATTTGTTTGTAATAAAATCTTCTAAAATTTCGAAACATGCAAATATTTTCAAAAACTGTATTACAGCATCGTAACTCCAGACGGACGGAGTTGCAGATAGGTACCTACAGTAAGTGAAGGAGAAAGGTTCATTTAATTTAAAAAATATTTTTAACACTCAATAAAACTGAGTGTTTCGGCACACCAATTTGTAACCTGTGGCTCTATTAGTTAATTTGATACGATAATTTGTGCACCTACGTATTTAATCAGGCAGTAATTGTAAAACTTGTCTAATCGAAGTTTGTTCGCACGTAAGACCTAAACCGCCTATAAAACCCTACATAAGGAACCTTTCAGATAGGCGTTGGGAGACTGCGCAAGGTCGTTACCAGTAGCTCGTATCTGGCGATTTAGGAAATAGTTTTTTTTTTTTTTTTTATTCTTGATAGGCATTCGTTTGACCACTATCTCACCTGATGGTAAGCGATGATGTGGTCGAAGATGTAGCACGCTTGCCTAGAAGTAACCTATTCACTCTTGACTTAAAGACTCCCAGGTTGTAGCTATCAGGAAACACAGACTCTGGCAGGGAATTCCACTCCTTAGCTGTATGCACAATGAATGTGTTCCCAAAACGTTTTGTGCGTGTGGGTGGGATGTCCACCATGTACCGGTGGCGCATCGCCGTGTTTCGTGGTCCGATGATGGAACGGGCTTGGCGAAATTAAACTGTAGTTTAGGAAAGGTTCTAATTACATACTTATTACTACTTGGACTTAATATTACTTGGATTTTACATAGTATAACTTCCATGAAATAATTGTATTGACTTAGTGTATTATTAGTGCTTTGTTAGTGCATATATGTTAGTCATCATCTCAAAACAGCACCTCGATTTCATTAAGTCGTATTGATAATATATCTAACGTTTATCGAAGAAGGCTTTATCAAAATTCAACATATTTATCTATCTAATATTTTATAAAGACACTTCCTAATTTTCATATCGCGACCTATGGTATCATATGATATGAAGTTTGGGAAGTACCTACATCAGCAAGAGCGTTTCGGATAAGTATTGCTAATATTTTATATTAATAAAGGAAGGAGGTTAAATATAACATTTTTTTTCAATAATCTTTGAGTCTATCAAAAACGGCGCTTGCATTTGCAGTTAGTTAGTTACGTAACTTAACTTGCTTATAACTAAATCTTCACAGCGTCTATAGTTTATGAATATCTATAGGAACGAATGAAAAACCCCAAAATAGTCTTACCAATAGGTGCGACAAAATATACCGAACAATAACATAGAGGGGTTGCCTGTAGATATCGAGTTGCACTGAATACGATTAATTGCTAAAGATATTCACGAAACCTTTATCTTATTCTTAGACATTATTTATTACCCACTATAGAACAAGTGGATCTGAATAACAATTGTGATAAGTACATTGGCAGGTAAGTAGGTAGCTGTTGTATTAAGTGCACTTAGTTATTATCTGTTTTATTTTTTAGTAATCTCTAATTTATTCCAAATCATGATGGAAAATTAAGCTAATCGTATTATGTGATAACAATGAAAGAACGAATTAAATTATAATACATGTATCAAACTATGCAATTATAACTTATGGAGATTAAATAACGTACAGGACGTCATGAAGACGAGACGAGAGGCGAAGCCCGCTGGCGCTGCCACCAAGTTCCGACTGCTGATGTGGAAGAACTTTCTGCAGCAATGGAGACATCGGGCACAGACTGTCACCGAGCTGCTTTTGCCAGTTCTGACAATGACGCTGGTGCTTATAATTCGCTGGCAGATAGAGCCAGCAACAAGAGAAACGATCACCTACCCGTCCATTCCAGCACACACACTCAACTATTCTACAACTATTCTGTGAGTTATTTGAAATTTTGTAAATATTTCATCAATTTCATTATCATTCGCTACTCACCTTACCTACTTATACATACTATAGAGCACCACAACCACATAGCGCGTGTATGGCACAATTGGTCTTTGCAGTATCTGTGGTATCATTATATTGACGATAAAAATGTAAGTTTACTTTTACTTAACGCGACCGGATCGACGTAAAAAATATCCATCCATCCTCACAAACTTTCACATTTATAATATTAGTATAAAGTAAGATTAGTAGGATATTATCAACTCAGTAATCTGATATCGTTAGTCGATCGTAAAATATTTCCGATTAACAATCTATTACGTCAATGAAAGACAACACAATTTTGAAATCATATTTAATGAATTATCATTTATTTATCCTATCCTATCCTATTCTATCCTACTTCCTATAATTTTTTTTTTTTTTTTTTTTTTAAAAAAACGTTGCCCCACACTAGGATTTCTCCTGTGTCGTGGGTACAGTTTACAAACATACATGTCACATACACACACAACCAGACCCGAAACAACTATCTGTAGATCATACAAATATTTGTTCCGTGCGGGGATCGAACCCGCGACACATAGCGCAGAAAGCTAATCGCTTAACCACTGCGCCAACCGTGTCGTCAGTACCAGTATCAGTTTTGAAAGTTCAGAGTTCAGAAAGTTTGTGAGGATGGATGGATGGATGGATAGATGGATGGATATTTGTTACTCAATCATGACAGAACGGCGGAACGGATTTGGATGAAATTTGGCATAGAGATAGATTATAGTCTGGAATAGCAGATAGACTTTTTATCCCGGAAAATGTACAGGTTCGTAAACCACGCGGGTGAAGCCACGGGCGGAAGCTAGTAGCAATATAAATTGTATCTAGGTAATAGATGAACTTCGCTTGGTTACATACAACAACATAAGAAACAAGATGGATTGTCATGAGTAAACAATAACTATATCTTCAAGAACTATTACTTGTTATAATATTTATTATTTGATTGCAATTAGCATAATTTTATATTTGCTTTATCTTAACTATTGAAAACAATTAGGCTCGTATTTTACTTTGTTAGATCAAATCAAATAATTACTTTGTCTTCTCAGGTTAATAATAATAAAAAAATAACATTTTTTTCAGAGCAGGCTTGAATTTTTCTCAACTAGCCGTCGCTTATTCTCCAACCAGTCCAGTATTAGATGACGTGATACGAACATCTGTCATCAATTTACTAATTGACAATATGAGAGATTTGGTTCCCATTTTAATTGAGAACTTACCTGATTTACCTGAAATAAATATACCGCCAAATTTAGATCTTAACTCTACAGCCATTATAGAGTTTATAAAGTCTCGTGTACGGGTTGATGCTTATAACAGCAGTTATGAAATAAGAGGACTCTACATTAACGAAGAAACTACACGGTCAGTTATCGCAGCTGTCGAGTTTGACGATAACCTTTATGGTTAGTATTAAAACGACAAATATAATACATATTTTCCTTTTGCAATATTTTTTTTTATTCAATAATAAAACAATACTGATTGAAAATAAAAAGCCAAGCTCAATAAACATTCAGTGATTAATACGTTTCAGGTGCACACGAATTATCAAATAATTTATCATATGCACTAAGGTTCCCTGAAAGACCCCGATTAAATTCTTTTTACCAACGTGGAGGTCGCACTTGGAGAACTGATGCGGTGTTCCCGGCTTTTGAGGTACCAGGACCTCGATTTCCTTTCTCTTGGGAAGGTGGAAATAACCCAGGTGATATAACAATTACAATAATAAACAAGTTACATCGATAACTCGGTACATATTATAATATACCTATTTAGGAAGCTAGTAATAAAGGGACCGAAAACAGAACCCTGTCGTTTTCCCCTATCGACAGTATAAAGAGAGATTCTTTTTTTAATCGTTTCCCCATACTGCTATTTCTCCTGTATCGGTACAGTTATAAACGTACATGTCACGTGCGTACACAAATAGGATCGAAACAATTATCTGTAGATCGTACAAATATGTGTATCGTGCGAGATTCAAACCCGCAACAAGAAGCGCTGAAAGCTAATCGCTTAGCCACTGCGCCAATCGTGCCGTCAACAGTATAAAGAAGATGATGAACTTATTAATAAATACATTTTCCTCTATATTACTATTATACCTAATTGTGAATTTGCAGGTTACGTCAACGAAATGTTCATAGCGTTACAACACGTTATTTCAACAGAGTTAATATCAAGAGTAACTGGCGAAGACTTAAAGTCATTCCGGGTGAACATCCAGAGGTTTCCTCACCCGCCTTACCTCCAAGACTTAGCAGTAGATGTACTGCAGTTCATGTTCCCTATGTTCATCATGCTGAGTTTCAGCTATACTGCTGTCAACATTGTCAGAGCGGTGACGGTAGAAAAGGAATTACAACTTAAGGTAATAACACATGGTATTATTCCAAAATCCGGTGGCGTCAGTCGGCGCGCGCCTGATAACTCACTATGAGTGTAGCCTATAATTATTCTGCATACCCTATTTTATCGATTCGAAATGTTGTTTTATTAAAACTTTAGAAATAATTTTAGGAAACAATGAAAATAATGGGTCTTCCAACATGGTTGCACTGGACGGCATGGTTTTGCAAACAATTTATTTACCTATTAATAACGGCAATTCTAATCGTAGTACTTCTAAAGGTAAGATAAAATAATTATTATAGTGGTAGTAGTAGGAAATTGGCTTGGTTTTGGTTAAATTTTTGTTTATATACTATATGATGATGTACGCTAACCCGTACAAGGATAGCGTGGTGCTAAGGCCTGACCCTTTTCAACTGAGAGGAGGCCTTTGTCCAGCAGCGGGACAGTAATGGGCTGAATTAATTATTTTATTTTATATGTATAATATAATATATACATAAATTTATATGTCCGTTGCTTTTGTTATATTACATATATTGTTTCCTACCTACATCATATAATATCGTTTACAGGTGAATTGGTTTACTAATGAAGACGGTTTTGGTGAATACGCTGTATTTACTAACACGCCTTGGACAGTTTTGCTATTTTTTATCGTACTATACTTATCATGTACGATATTTTTCTCTTTCATGATAAGCGGTATATTTTCAAAAGGTATAATACTATCTCCCTTTTGTATATTATTTCTTTTACCATCAAACTTTATCTAAATGATGCATTTTTTAATATAAAGGTAGTACGGCGGCGTTGTTTATGGGAGTGATATGGTTTCTAACATACATCCCTGCCTTCCTGTTGGCCATGGATATCAACATGTCAACTGCGGTGCAGGTCGTCACATGTTTTAGTATTAATTCTGCGATGTCTTATGGTTTCCAACTTATGCTTGCTAGAGAAAGTACTGGAGGTAAATGTTTGATATTATTTTCAAAGCTTATTATTATACCTACGTGATTTTATTCTGCAGAAGGACGCTTTTTTTAAATAGATATTATGTTTGAGGATCTCCACATGCCTATCAATTTTCTAAGAGCTGATAAAGAAGCTGAATTGATGTGGTTTGCCTCAAATTTGTTTATTTACTTATTACAACGGCGCATGATAACGATAGACGTGTGGGGGTATTTGTGTCGATGTAATACAAGAGCGTAGGTGAATAAATTCTTACGTAGCGACTGTGTCTAAGTGCTAAATTGCTTCACTAAACGTATTTCTTCAATTAGGTCTGCAGTGGGGCGACTTCATGGCGTCACCAACCACGGAGGCGACTCGCTTTGTGTTCGGTCACGTGGTCATCATGTTGATAGTGGACTGCGTGCTGTATATGCTGATCACCCTCTACCTTGAACAGGTTTGGCCAGGGCCGTTTGGTACGCCGAAGCCCTGGTACTTCCCCTTCCAATTGAAATTTTGGTGGTCTAACTATAAATCAGGTGATTAAGCATTTTCTAAGAAATAAAAAAAAATGTTCAAATTTATATACTGAGAATTTCTTGGCCAGTACCCAAGTTAATCACTTTGGGTTGTCTTTAATGATTTAAAAGGTGACCTTACGTCTGTCAGTAGCACCTTTTACAACTATGTATGTACAATTTGTTTGATTTTAGGTTCTGGTATTATTTTGGCTAATCAGAATGGTAACATTGAAAATATTATTAAAGAAAAGGATCCAATAGACCACGCGATCGGTGTGAAAATGCATGTAAGTCTAACCATCAAAGTGGCATAAAATATGAATGCCTTTACAATAACCTAACTGCAAGTTTTCATTTTCAGGATCTAACAAAAGCCTATGCAAATAACATAGCCGTTAATCATTTAACTTTGAATATATACGACGATCAAATAACAGTTCTACTGGGGCATAATGGTGCAGGAAAATCTACTACGATATCGATGTTGACGGGTTTGTAAATATTATCCTTAACATATATCTATGCTCAAAATGAACGTAGATTAGATACATACATATATCACCTAACTTGTAAATAATACCTCGGTAACATCAGACATACCTACATCATTTTTCGACGGAACAATGGTGGTACCCATACTTAACTAATATGGTAAAGGTTGGAAAATTAATTGGTGATATAGGGTAATAAAATTTGGTTTTGACACTCTCTGTATTGTCTCGCGAGCGCCATGCGATTCAATGTTTATATACAGTATTAACATGCAGCAAGCCAGCAAAGGTGTACCAGTAAGTTTTTTCGTGCTTTGGGGCCAAAATAATGGTAAATTTCGCGATCTTCATCGGTATTATAACTTGTTCTCGCTTTAATCTGCTGTATCGCTATCACGGAATTATGAAATGGTTAGTAGGGATCGCTAAAATTTGTTTTTAAATAAAAAGTGCGATATTTAAATACGTGTTCGTTAATATGTAATTTAAAAAACATCTAAATAAAAACTGATAAGTCAAGAAAAAGTATTTTAATACGCGTGGGGCCGGAGCCAACACGTAGAGGCCCTTTAAGACAACTTTAATTAAATTTTTGTGGTGACATATCCAGCGATTATCCCTGAATGCACTATAGAAATGCACCCAAGGACAATCTCTGGGTTTGCAGGACTATTGCAAAACATGTGGAGAAAAATTACTTGGGCTATTTTGGTGGGATGTTAGTGGACTAGGTTATGGGAAACTATGAAAATCTATGGCGCCTACTGAAGCAATGTTATATGTACACGTGAAATGGCAAATGGAGACTCGCCAACTCACTAACTGGGCCCCAAAAAATAGTTGTTAGGGTCGCAACAAGGCAGCAACAGGGACGTGAGTGGCTGAAGGGTGAAAAAGGTGAGGGTCCGACATCACTGGCCCACTCGCCACTCGTAATGTAGCGTACTACGAGCAGAGCTCTGCTCTAATGACCCTCTGGGCGGCCAATGAAGACAAAACAGAGGCGGGAGACCTGTTCCTCGTCAGTGTTCACTCCAGCCAGCCAATGAAGGCAAGCCGGAGGTGAGGAATGGTGGGTTCACCCTGGAGTACTCGGGTACTACGGGGTTGCTACTCCCCGTCACCTCGCCTTAAGGTGCCCTGCGGGTTAATTTAAATTACTATTATCACTTTATAGTCAACCTTTACCCTATATGAATTTCCTATCCGTACCAAGAACCAATCTTAATATTTCGTGGCTATATTGACATCATATGACATAGTATTTTATAAGTACCATTATAATGACTGCATATCACTTCAACATATCTTATAAAACTAACGTTGCATTTTTGGACTTGAAATAATTTATGAATATAATCATTTCATATGTACGACATCATTTCATTCAACTTCAAAAACATTGTCAAAATTACGTTGCAGTGTGGGTGCAGCTCAATTGAAATATGCACTTCTGGTAGGCAACTGAACGGTTGCGTAACTCAAATTGGCAAGTGGGCCACTAGTCCAATACGTCAGTGTCATAATCTAAATAGAGTTGAAGGTTGTAACAAAACATTCTTCTGAGTAACGATTCACATAATTTCATTCGCATGCGGAACTTCATATCGCACATCGGCAACGAGAGATTCACAACACAAAATACGAAGTTGAGATAAGTATCCCATGAGATAGGCAATCACAAACTTAATCTACTAAAAAACGTCATAATTATAGTGCGATTCTTCGCCGAGAGGTGAAAGATTTTCCGATATACTCTCTCAGGAAAAAAATGGAATTATAAGTTGTAAAAAAAAAAAGAAAATAGTGACCTCCCAAAAAGTACATTTAACTTGTTGTGACACTTGTTGCCGATGAGCCATATAGTCGGTCATTCTTAGTAGATAATCTGTGAGAACAACTAATTCCTTTTTTCACCGTTTTATTTTTATCGTAATTCAGGCAATTTAGAGGTAACACACGGCACCGTAAGCGTGGCCGGGTATGATATGAGCACACAAGCAGCTGCGGCTCGTTCCCATATCGGGCTATGTCCACAGCACAACGTACTGTTCAATGAACTCACAGTCACGGAACATCTGGAGTTCTTTGCAAGGCTTAAAGGATTTAAAGGCAAAGAGCTAAAAGCTGAGATAGATACGCTTATTGCAAAACTGGAATTAGAGGAGAAGGTAGGTTTACTTACATCAAAGTAAGATTGTATATACGATTGCATACATCTTGTTATTTTCTCTATATTCGTAAATTCTCTTGTTTTACAGCGTGACTATCCTTCAAAGGGTCTCTCTGGTGGACAGAAGCGTCGTCTGTGTGTTGGTATAGCCCTGAGTGGAGGAGCGCGTGTGGTCCTGCTAGACGAACCTACGTCGGGCATGGATCCTGCATCTCGACGTGCATTATGGGAGCTCTTACAGAAGGAAAAAAAAGGTATATAATAATGTTTATTAAATTCGTAATTATTTGGGAAAAATAAAAAACAGCAATTTTTAAACATCAATACGAACGTTCAAAAGTCATCTTTCAAAATACATACCTATGTAAAAAAGAGTGTTAGCTCAACCGAGAATTTACACGTTTATTATTTGATTCAGGTCGCTCGATGATCCTAACGACTCATTTCATGGACGAGGCGGATATTCTTGGTGACAGAGTGGCTATAATGGCACACGGTCGTCTGCAATGCGTGGGCTCTCCTTACTTCCTCAAACGTCATTATGGCGTTGGATACACGCTTGTCGTCGTCAAGGATGAAGACTTTGATTTCGAGGAGTGCAGTGTAGTCATTAATAACTATATTCCAGGCACTAACATCAAGGAAGATCGGGGTAAGTTGACGGCCACTGAGCCCAGTCCGGCCAGGTTAATTACCTGGTTCTGACGAGTTTATATCTTATTTGTAAGAAAGTGATACAAATAAGTTTTATTTTTAGGTTCTGAGATAACTTTTAGTTTAGCAAATGACTATTCACATGCCTTTGAAGATATGTTAAATGATTTGGAGCGGAATATTAAGAAAATTAAGTTTAAGAACTATGGTTTAGTTGCTACTACATTAGAAGATGTGTTTATGTCGTAAGTATATTTCTTTATTACTTTAATAGGTAAGTAAATGTAATACTGTTGTACTTCTAATTGATAAATAATGTAATAATGTATTGCGCAGGGTCGGTGCGGACTTGGCCCCCATTATTTCTGAATCTGATGACGCGGTCACTACAACTGATTCTACAATGGATGAAACGTTGAAACATGAAATAGATTCGTCTTTAGAACAATGTAAGTATCGATGTGATGAATAGTCCGGAGATCATTGGGCTAGATAATATGCAAAGTGAATAAATTATCTTTACATGTGTCTAACAATAATCGAAATCTGTTGGTAATTGCATAACACTCATGGACATTTTATCCGACTATACTAAAAAATGCTCAAACCGACAAAGAATGCTCTTGATAACAATAATATTATGAAAGTGATTGGATTATAAAATGTTAAGTTAAACATTAGGTAATTTATTTACTACTTTTTCTTTCTATCTTATTTTTGGTGGAATTACAAAACAGCATTTCATTTTCAGTGGATAAAGACGAGAGCAGTGTGAAGGGTATTCGTTTGTTATGCCAGCACGTGTTGGCGGTGTGGATGAAACTGGCGTTGGTGTGGATGCGGTCATGGTGGTTGGTGCTGCTGCAGTTCCTCGCACCCATATTCCTGATCAACGCCACGCTTGGTGTGCTACAGTACGTTATGTCCTTTGCGCCTACTATACGCAACAGGCACTTGACACTTACGGAAGGGTGAGTAGTTACATAACATCACTATTTTGTAGGTTTACAAATGTTGAAAGCGACTGCCGTCTGACTTCAATTAGTAATGAGGCAATATTTAAGGGCAAGCAATTTGGCGGCCAATGACTTAACGGTACGGAAGCTGCTTATAAGAACAGCTGTTTTACCACCAGAGCAAAGTATTTTCTGGATGTTTTATTTTTTGAACTGCCCGGTGGGCTCTCTAGTGCCTAGCTCTAGTATAAATATATATTAATTTAGGATTGCTTAAAGTCGTAACGTCACAATTCCAGATATGCGCGGACGGAAACCGTGTTAAGTTACAATGGCAGTTTGTCCACATCGGTTGGAGCTCTTGCGGCAGCGGCCTACGAGATGATCTTTAACACTTCTGGCATTAACAACATGCACCTCACTGTTATTGGCAACCAACCCGTCGAACAATATTACCTGAACAGAGTAAGCTAATTTAATGTTTTATAAATAGTATACAACTATACATACCAAATCGAGAATGAATCGAAATAGGTACTATAATAATATAATATAAAATAATAATTTTATTAGATTATACATTACTCAGTAGTATAAACAACAATTTCCAAATGTTAATAATTTGGAAATTTCAAATTGATTTCGATTTTGCAAATCGGGTTTTTCGGCAAGAAGTAATTTCAGTAGATTCTTTAATGTTTATCAGACAAATGATACCGTATCGATGGGGATACTGCGTCACCGGCTGTTGATAGGCTCTACGTTCGACGAAGACTCCGCGACGGCTTGGTTCAGTAACTTCGGGTACCACGACGTTGCCACATCGTTAGCTGCCGTCCACTCAGCGCTACTTAGATCTAGGAACTCTACAGCAGTTCTCGAGGTGTCCAATCATCCATTGGAAGCCACATATACGGATCAAGTAAGTACTTACTCGAAACATTAATTATGAAAAGAAAGAAACTAAAAAATGACCATAAAGGTGTTACTTGAAAATATTAATTATATACTTAATTGTAAAAAATTTCTTTGATAAATTACACTGGGTGACATGATTTTGGTACCCGCTTAACTGATAAGTGAAATAAATAGCTGATGAGCTATAGAAAAAAAGTCCCAAACATTTGCAGTATCCATCGCGTCTAGTTTTCGAGGTACATGCCGATCAATTTTTCAACTACCGTCATTTTACGGATATAAGAAATAGTTGACAGTTTCAAAGTTTATATTTTTTATTGTTTTGTTTTGTTTACAAGTCGTTCCCGATTGATAACAATGATATCTTTATACGTATTTCTTTAATTAACGAATATAAGTTCTAAATTAAGACGGGAAGAAAATAAGTATGTATTTGTTACATGATAGGAATGAATAAGACAAAAAAAAAACATTTCGAAGGTGGTACTTAAATTTGATTTTTATTTGTCATTCAGTGTTATTGTTCTACCAACAATATTTCCAACTGTCATATTTTTGGTGTAGGTTGCGCAATTTGCGCATGTAACGGTTTGCTTGCATGCTTGGGAAAATGGAACAAAATCTTTTAGTTTTACATGTATAGTATATTTATCCATGTTTACACATTTATCGACAAAAAATATATTTACAAATTATTCCAGAGTGATATGCAGATGATGATAACCATGCTCTCTATGCAACTCGCTTCTGGTATTGGCAGCAGCGTCGGCATCGTGAGCGCTGTTTTCATCATGTTCTACATTAAGGTAACATTGTTCTTCTATATATTTATTTTACTTTAAATCTGTCATTCCTATATGAAAATTCTTCTACTAAAATTGCACACTTGATTATTTGCGAATAAATAGTTCGTTACTAAGCAATAGAAAAACTGTTCTAACTACATAATAAAATATTTTTTCGACGACAAGACAGTTGTGTACAAAATCAAACATTGACATTCAAGCACTTGAGATTTTAAAGCAAAAATAAAATAAAGGAAGAGGCTATTTCCATTATATATAGATTTATGTGAAAGCGCTTCAGAATCGCCTCCCTGGCTTATCCTCTACAATGCGACATAATAATGTAAATTGCGCAGGAGCGAATATCAGGTGCGAAGCTGCTACAAAAGGCCGCAGGCGTGCAGCCGGCGGTGCTCTGGGGTAGTGCCGCCATCTTCGACTGGTCGTGGTTCCTCATCATATGCATCTCTATTGTTATCTCGTGCGTCGCCTTCGGTGTCGTCGGTTTATCCACTGTTCCTGAATTAGGTACTTAATTATATTGTACTTTTACGAAATAATTATGCATAGGTAAGTCGTGAAAACTGTCAATACTGTTTGCAGCAGTATCATGTTAGTCTGAGACCATCGTTTGTTCCACTGAAAGGCGAATAAATGCTAAAATTTCTTCCTATATATGTATTTTAATTTTTTTTTTCTTTCGAGTTTTCGTCTTTCAGGAAATTGAATGGGTCCTGGGCATATTATAAGTGTACTGCCTGTTATTTTATGATCCTTTGACCTTTGCTAAATTTGATGTTATTTATGTCTGCATGCAGGCCGCATGTACCTGTGCGTGATGGTATACGGTGCTGCGATGCTTCCGTTGAACTACGTCATGTCAAATGTGTTCAAGGGACCAGCAGTAGGCTTCGTCAGCTTCTTCTTCGTGAACGTACTCTTTGGTAAGCAACAAAATCACCTGGGGAACAGTTGTAGGTAAATGTTTATGCACCTACTTAAAAATGTGTGAATAGAAAGATTTTCAAGTTACGGATATATCTGGCATATAGTACATAACAATTAATAATTATACCTACCTACATTGATTGGTTGCGAAATGTTTTCATACAAGTTACACGACAATAAGATTTTTCGTTGAATTACATAAAGTACAACAAGTATTCGTTATTTTCACCCTCTTCAATGAAAATTCCACGTATTTTATTTCAGTTTTATTTTGTTCCTGTACGTAAAAAACTAGGATCATCTTTATTAGCATCACTGCTGAATTCATCTTTGTCTCTGTTTATACACTAATATTCTGCACTTATTACAAAATAAAGAGCCTATTTGAACGGTATTTTTGCAAACAGCTTGGTATTTTAGAATTTCTTCGTCTGTTCGAATTCGTTTTATATTTTCCACTGATTTTATTTTTTTCACTTCGATTACAATTAATGTTCTTGGTCTGGCATTGTTGTCTTCCATTCTGCAGTATTGCAGGTCTCAACCATATAACAGATGTTCAAATTATACACAAACGAATAAAAACTACTTTCTGCCAAATACAACACGTTATTTATCTGAAAGTCAATAAATACGCAAAACTGTTTTTTTTTTGTAATGATAACGAAACGATTTCTTGATGAGTGGATTAAACAAATTCGAGAGTAGTGTAATACGATACTTCAACTGATCAAAATAACGCAGTTTCGTGAACTTGTCGATAGCGCGGTATATTACGAGTCTAAACTAGTATCAGTTTACCATATTATTTATACATTATTAGTTTATATATTATTAGATACTAATTATATGTGTTTTTTTATGGTCGGTGTACTTCAATAAATAGCCATTAAAAAGCACGCCAATTTTTTTTTGTATCCTTATTTTTATTGGAAATTTATAAAAAAAAATGTAACATCAAGCTAATTAGGAGCTTTCATGCCGCTTTGGTTTTATTTAAATATCTACCATAGTTTCGTAGAAAAATAATTTTGAAGTTAGGGGTTGCGACCCCCATTTTCCAAATACGAATGAAGTTAATAATTGGCCAAAAATTATTTTCAACAATTAGCAATATAATAAAGGCACCATGTCAAAAAAGACGCCAGTGCAGATTTCATATGGAAAACCGGCGAGACCCTTTAGTAAAGATCATTTGTATGTGTGCCAGGTATGATGGGCCCTCAAGTAGTGGAGGCTCTATTGGCGCCGCAGCTCGACACAGAGGACGTCGCGCACATCCTCGACTACGTATTGCAGTTCTTCCCCCTTTATAGCCTCATCACTGCAGTCAGGTACTTATACAATACAATACACTTTATTGCACACCAAAGAGAAACAATTATTCAAAAAATAAATAATTAAAAAAATTAAACAAACACGACTGTGGCAGGACAGTCGTGTTTGTAAATAATTGTTTCTCTTTGGTGTGCAATAAAGTGTATTGTATTGTATCGAACCGAACCGAACCAAACGAACTAAAAAGTAAAAAACAAGTTGTATTTGGTAAATAAATTTGTCATTGCAGTTGGGGGACCTCTTATATTAAAAAGTTCCACAGAACGGTCCCCCAACTGCAATGACCAACTTTTATTTTCATTTGGTTTAATTTCCAACCCTGTTTTGGAAATGTGTAAAATCTATATGCTCTGTTTTCATCTTTCGTTCGCAGTGTGATCGTTTTTGTTTGAACCTACCTATTTAACACATCGTAAGTTGTGTAATTTATTTTGTCACCTAGCTTAATACTGATGTGTTTTCTGTTCAGATATTTGAACCAGATTGGCTTACGCGAATACACTTGTCTTCAAGGCTGCGAGTACTTACAGGCGGTGTACCCCAATCTGGAGTGCACCATGGCAAATATGTGCGAACATTCAAGTAACTGCTGTGGTTAGTACTACTTATATATAAGCTTTACCATAAATTTGTGTCGTACCAATATCGTAGCATACTTCAGCTATTCCCTGGTGTTTATTGACCGAAGTCACTACATTGAAAATCTGCATAAGATGGAAACCTTTCCCAAAAGTTTACCTCTGTGCTTGTCAATAACCCTGCAGGTTTCGGTAGGTATTTGAACTAGCAAGTTGAGTAGGTAACTTGTCTTCTGAGAGTGGAGTAAGGGTACAACCTTTACCAATAATGCTAACCACTCAATACTCATGCCTACTTCATTCAAGTTGCTAAGGACCAACTCTTCGTCACTCGTATGTAGATGTTGTAGAAGGTGACTAAGTTATCAATTATTTTAACACAATGGGTAGCAGTATTGTTTTGTGTGCTAATAACATTGTATTATGTTTACCAATGAGCAGCTAAATACTGGAAGATTATTTCCTATTTATCCTAGAGGCTATCAGAAGGACCATGTTTAAAATGGACGTATATTCATGATTAATGTTTTCATGAATCATCTCAATAACAGCTTCGGCGGATTGTGGGTGTACAATAGTACACCTCTGCCTTACCCTTCGGGGAATACAGGCGTGATGCTTTGTTATGTTTGTTAATGTTTGCAGTACGTGAAAATCCATACTTCGATTGGGAGGAGCCGGGCATCATGCGGTATTTGCTCAGTATGACCCTCTCCGGCATAGTGTTCTGGTTCGTGCTAATGGTCATCGAGTACAGACTGTTACAAAAGGTAATTGTCACTGTTACATAGTTTATGTATTTAAGATATGGAGAGCCGACCCTACCACCACGAGCGATTGACATTCGGTAGAGAGAGATATCTCATCAACTCTGCGTAACTAATTTCATGTTCTCTTTTTATTTTTTGATGTTCAAATTCATACATAATATGTTATAACGTAAACTTATGGGAAAAAAGCCCTGCAATATCCATCTTAGTCGAATGAATTGTGAAAAAACCAAAGAGGCTGCAACAGAGTTTAGATTCCTCTGTTGCACTTTCACTGCGAAATCAAAAGGAATGATCGCTGTATGTACTCCCCGTTGTTAGTTTTTGAGAGTGATTCACTTAAGGTCATTTCCATCGCAGATATTTACATTCAAAAAGACTCCGCCACCAGTAGACGAGAGTACTTTGGATGAGGACGTGTCGATTGAAGCTGAGCAGGCTCGGCGCGCCGCCGCCACAAATCGCGCCGACCACGCACTGCTGGCCACTGACCTCGCCAAGTACTATGGGAAACATCTTGCCGTAGACCAAGTCTCATTTAGTAAGTTATTTATTTATAATATAATTTCATGTTTCGGTTGAAGGAAGAGACAATGGTACGTAATTAAAGGTCTTGAGAGAGTATTGTGGAGGATGTTTGGAGTATTATCTAAGCGTGGTAGAAACAGAACATCCGGTTATAACGTACCTATCTTTCCAAGGTGTGAGAGACGGTGAATGCTTCGGTTTATTGGGTGTGAACGGCGCCGGCAAGACTACGACGTTCAAGATGCTGATGGGCGATGAGCATATATCCAGCGGCGAAGCATTCGTCAGTGGATACTCCGTGCAGAGGAACCTCAACAAGGTGCACAAGAATATTGGTTAGTAGACAGCCACAATTTTTCCACTCCAATTTTGCTTTTTGAAGCCTACTTCACCTGAGTGTATACACACACAATGTGCTTTTTTACGTATACAGTTTTTACATTAGAGTAAGGCACATTCTACCAGTCGACAAACGACCTACTTACCAAGTGTGACTCGAATAAGCTAAATACCTCTCTGATAAATACGAGTAATTGTAATTCAAATAATGTATCTCCTACTGGTTTTATGTTACAAAATCTCTCTAATATTTTAATTTACTACGTATACGTTTGTTCCAGGCTACTGTCCGCAGTTCGATGCGTTGTTTGGTGAGCTGACGGGACGCGAGACACTGCGAATGTTTGCGCTGATGCGAGGCCTGCGCATGCGCACTGCTACAAGCGCTTCAGAGGCGCTTGCGCACGCCCTTGGCTTCTTGAAACATCTCGACAAAAAGGTTAGTTGCATAATAATTAGTTAAGAAATCTCCGGCAAATATGTGGCTAGTCGAAATATCTATATGTCTCTTGTTATTGTTAGATATGATCTTTAATACTTAATGTTCTCATTTACTTTTACATTGGGCATCTTTAGGTACACCAGTATTCAGGTGGCACAAAGCGTAAGCTGAACACGGCGATAGCGTTCCTGGGACGAACGCGGCTAGTGTTTGTCGACGAGCCAACCACAGGCGTCGACCCCGCTGCTAAACGTCATGTACGTATCTATTTATTTCTGTTCACCTAATAGGCGCGGCGACTCGATAAATGATGTCTTGCTACAGCATTATCTATATTCATATGTTCGTAATTATGCGAGGCAAGGGATCGTTAATGAATTATTTTTGAAAATCCCTTTCGTTTCGGTGACCTCGAATCTGCAACAGCTTAGGATTTGGATCTGAAATTTTGATTATTTGATCTTGTATCTACCACATCTTGTATGCCATCCACCCTCATCAGTCAACATTGCGGTGCAACGCGTGAACGTTAATTAATTTAGAGTTTTTATTGCTCAGAAAATGGCGCTGCTATCTAAAAAGCGGCCGTGAATGTTTTGCAGTGACTAGAAACGCCAAAATCAAACATGAATATTGTCGTACGGTCAAATTATCTGTAATTTTCAATCATACTTAAATTATTGGCGTTATGAACGTACCAGAGATGGTATACAATCAGACTGAGATTGGGGTTTTTGGTTTGTTAATCTCATTTAGTTCTTAGTAGCCTTTAGCTTTGCTTTACTTCAATATTTATTTCATAAATCTAAAATTTTAACTCTGCAGGTCTGGCGGGCTACGCGTGGCGTACAACGCGCGGGGCGAGGCGTGGTACTTACGTCACATAGCATGGAGGAGTGCGAGGCGCTATGCTCGCGCCTTACCATCATGGTCAACGGGCGCTTCCAGTGCCTCGGCACGCCACAACATCTTAAGAATAAATTCTCTGAAGGTATATTGGTTATTCATACCTAAAACTTGTTCTGCACACATTAGGATCCTTAAGCTGTATTGTGGGTACATAACCGTTAAGAACACTATCGATTTGATAGTCATAACTGTGACCTGTAGCGCAGAAGGGCCCTTAACCATGAGGTACCATGGCAAGGAGCACGGTATGAGCAAGAACAAACTGTGTCGTCACAATTTGTCGTTCAATTGAAATGACGAGACGTTTAGCGCAGTGGCTAAGCGATTAGCTTTCTGCGCTACGTGACACATGTTCGATCCCCGCACGTAACAAATATTTGTATGATCTACAGATAGTTGTTTCGGGTCTGGTTGTGTGTGCATGTGACATGTATGTTTGTAAACTGTACCCACGATACCGGGGAAATATTAGTGTGGGGCAAAGTTTTTAAAAAAAATTGTTACTCGATATTTAAACCTACCTTCATTTCGATATCATTTTCATTTCATTTCCTATACATAACATATAGTATTTGCATTCATTTAACTTTCAGGTTTTACATTAGTCATCAAATTGAGAATGGAAGAAAGTGAAACATCATCTGCAAGCAGTGCGAACAGTGCGACTGACACTGTCAAAGAATATGTTCAATCTAATTTCGAGAGTCCCAGGATAATGTAAGTACTTTGTTACATTCATTTATACATAGCAACTCATATAATTTATTGACGGTTCTTATTTTATTCTTATTACTTACGAACATTCACGAAGCAATGGGCACAGGAGAGAATGGTCTAATAAAATTTTCCTACATGTCATTAGACTATGTAATTTATTTAAGTATTCTTTGAAGCGTATGGGCATCGTCACTGGATTGATTCCATAAACGTGTGTTGCATACATCAGTCATTTAGGTATAGGATAATTCAAGTTTTATAAATTTATGTCTAATCCATCCTTCAGAATCAATCTGATATCTTTGTTTTTCTCAGGGAGGAGTACCAAGGTCTTCTGACGTACTACCTGCCAGACCGCAGCATGGCGTGGTCTCGGATGTTCGGCATCATGGAGCGCGCCAAGCGGGATCTCGACGTCGAAGACTACAGCATATCGCAGACCACGCTCGAACAAATATTCTTGCAGTTCACCAAGTACCAACGACAAGAAGGAGGTTTAGATGAATCACATAGTTAGCCTTCATGTTTATCTATTTAGTCCACATCTACCTACAACTAAGAATGGTCCTCATTTACGTTCCTGAGCCAGTCTCATCCACTGCCGCTCTTCTTCACGATATCATCCGAGTATGTTAGGGATCCGATTATTTTAGGGTATTTAACTGGTGAACGCCTTACGTATGATTAAATGAGTCTTTAGATAATTCCTTCGTCTGTGATATATTAAACCTAGTTTGGAGATGACATTGATATATACATAGTGATTACCGCTGCGACAAATTATAACAAGTCCAGTTGTTATTGTTACTATAAGAAATTATTTGTTTCGGTAATTATTGTTTACAGTTCTTTCTTAGAAACCAATTCTTGTAATTAGTCTGATACCTACAGTTTATTTTGAACCCCCTCTACTCTTAACGAATTCATGCTGGTTAGGGGCTCAAGTACATATACGCCTATTTAAAATATTACTTGAAGGCTCAAATTATAGTGAGTGCATAGGTATAGAATATTTATTGTAAATAATATAATTATACGATAAAGCGACTTTGCTCTACTGTGGTCACCGCCAGTGAACCATAGTGCGCTCATGTCAGTACATACCTATTAGATACTCCGGTATCACACAGTAGTCAGCATCAATTACGCTGAAAACAGTCCAAGGGGTCATAATTATGGTAACAGGAAAAATAAACCTTATCCCGTTGAAATAAAGTTTAAAATATGTGTCAACTCGAAATAACACCATCCAATAACCCATGCAAAAGCTCTCAATTGGTCAATTGAGAGTGTCAATTGGTCCGTGCAGAACGCGCCGAATTTCAGTTCTATGTATAAAATCGAATCCTCACTCACCTATCCGTAACAGTCTTATTCGGCGCGGAAAATTGCGTGCTGCGCTCAACTTAAATCGAACATTGGTTAATGGAATAAGATATATTCTTCCTTGACCACTTTGGTTGATTCAATATATTTGACACTGACGGTACAAATATGCAACTGTAATGCAAAATGAACGGCAATTAAACGAAGTGTGATAATGCAGAATACTGGTGACTTCAGCGACGTACCATGACTTATTATTTTATCGTTAATCTAAAGTTATGTTAGATCAATGAAGGCCGTCTGTCTGTGGAGTAATAGCTTTTATTAGCCATAAATATAGCGGCCTTATTTATATTTTGCTATATTAAGAACCAAATGAAAATATTGGAACCATATATGTATAAGCTTTTGTACTTTCATACTAAAAATATATATTATTTAGCATTTACTTGTATCGATGTGTGTAAGTAGGTACTATTAATTATATTAGGTAGAATTAAAGATACTTTTTAAAATAAAATGCATTTGTGATACTTATATAACATGAGTTTTCTTAATACGTATCCTTTGTTACATGACAAACTTGACGTATAAGATTATTTAAATAAAAGAAATAGTCATAAAATATCCTTAATTTTATTAAAAATTGTCTATAAACACTACACATTACAAACACCGTTCTTATGAAATACAATATACAAGACATCGAGAGGTATAGCAATACTTTAAAGCCAGAATGTTACAGAAATTATAATTAGTTCTATGTTTACAAGCGTAATACTACAGTATAAAATGAAAGTTGCCTGAGATTTGTTGCGTATTATTAATAAGATTTTTTATAATATTTTGTATTGATACTTGTACTAAAAAATAATAAATGAAACTAGACCGTGATTGTAAATGGCGGCCAAATACTGACATGGAACATATTCCTACACAAATATTTTTCTAATGGCAATAACACAATCAAATATAACAAAAGATCACAAATTATATCACACAAATTCACAAATTGTATATATGACAAATATTCACAATAATTGCGTCGCTCTCCCCGTATCAGATTTGAAACTCATAAGATGAGTATTAAAAAAATGTTTAATTAAATAGGACAGCTACTTTATAAGTATTATCGATAACAGACAAAACAAGAATCCAATAAATAAGAAAAGTCGGTCAGATGAGAATGTCAGGCTAAATACGGTTTATTTAAGTATATGTATATTTAGAGTCGATAGCGTAAAGTAATAATAATACTTATAAATTTATTTTAAATTTAATTATTATAGGTTTCTTCAAAAATATAATAAGTATCGCTATGCAGAATATATTATATATATATTATTATTAGTACATTGTAAAAAGTAGATGAAGTTTGATGCAACCGGCCGATAGTTTTAAATTGTAACTTCATATATCTTTTCAAATGTTTAACATATTAAGCTACTAATATTGTATATGCGTCTCTTTTTGCTCAATAAGGTTGCCATTACCACTGAGCGTCTTTAGGTGTAGTTTGAAGACAGGGATAGAATGTCTCTTATGGTAGTAAATAGAGCACCAATCCTCTTGGAAACGAACGTTTAATGCGTTTGGACACAGGTACTTCTACTTATATATAACAAGACTACATTGCTTCGGGAACAAACGATGGAGAGTGCTTTAAGAAGGCGGCCTTTACCGATAATCTATTTATTCTGTCAGGCTTTTCTTATTTATTTATAGGTAACTTATACTTATATTGAAGTTATATGTACGTAGCGAAGAAAATATGTTTACAGTTGTATTCTATGAGGCTGTGACATAGCCTACCTATGATACTAATAGCCATTTATATGGTAAATAAAGATAATGGCAAGCAATTATAGATTAATCGGTACTTGAAATGTACCAACAATTTGACTCTACTAAGCGCAACAGCATATACCTTTGGTATAAATAAATACAAATTCACTAAAATAATATAATTTAAGGTCGTGTAAAAAGACTTTAAAAAAGGATAATATATCATAAAAACTGTGTCAAACGGTCAAACTGTAAATAATTAATAATACGTATATGATTGATTTTTAGAGGACATATTAATTAATTTATAAATTATTTGATGCCGAGTGTTAATTTACACGACCTTATACATTTTATACGAGGATAAGCACCATTTAATTATATCACCAAAATAAGTACTGAATAGGCACGTAATACACGAATATTGAATACTACTGTAATAAACAATTTTGATGAGACCCTAAATCTGTGCTCATAACGTAAATTGCTCATTTATTTATTTTATATATAAATCTAATCTGTCATATAATTCCTACAATTATAATTTAAGCACTTATACTCTATTCAGGGAAGGAAAAACTAAATATTAACAATCATTAAGTACGTCAATATATCAGTCTTTTTGTGGTGCAATATTGAACTTATAAGTAATGAACAATTCGTGACATGTTAGAAAATAATGTATAGAGTTATTTAAAAAAAAAAACTTTAGGTGGAGGCGAATGTTGTTTACATTTAGTTTTTTCTTCCTTGAATAGTAAGTCGAGAACAGATTATGATCAGTTTAGGCAACGTTCAGACTTTCTGTAAACACTATTACAGCGAAATCACGAGATAGCGGGCTCAGTGACCAATTTTAATGAGTCAAAATGATTTGAAATGAAACGCAGCCTTTTTTAACCTCACCTCAGTTAGCTGGTAATCTAGAGTGTACTCAATACTATTAACTTAAAATAATAACACTATCAAAACAAAATAAATCCTAAATAAAATTATTGATACATTTTGAGATTGTCTAAGAATGTGTTCAGATCTTCGCGTAAACATTATACCAGAAGTACCTAATATGGAATGGAGTGGATTGTATTTATTTTACAGTAGATTCAAGTGTTCTTTAAAATACTTTATGCTAATGACAACGAATACTGAGATTTGATTTTAAACTGTATAAAATAAAAACCTATCTATGTACATTACAATCCCTTTTAGGACTTTTTGAATAAGAAAGTTTAAGTACAATCATTGATAACTGATCATTTCTCAAGGACGCGCGACGCCGACGTTAGTAATATTAAAAATGTATAATAGGTCGCTTCTAACGATAATTAAGACTTCTAAGAATTGTTCCTAGTACTATTGCAATGAGTACATTTTATTCTGCATAGTAAATACACAGTTATCAAACACATTAACAACAACATTTAACGATACAGTTGTAATACATTATTTCTAAATATTGATTTAAGTTAAATCCACATATTATAAAATATTGAACATTCAAAATGGTTGCGCCGGTTTATTGACTATGTGTACAACTACTTATTGTTAAGAACTAAATTGAGTCGTAGACATCCAAAGTCTCTTAAAACTCTTCTTTGGATTTTGGACCGTTTATCGTATTTATCAATTATAATGTCAGCAGCGATAGAGCAAAAGCACCAACAATTTTGTAAAACAAACACTTATGAGTATGGGCTGTATTATTTGTCAATTGCTACAATTAGCCATTACTTACAGACTTAAAATAATATAAAACAACATAATTGTACCTATACTTTACAGAAGACATTAAAAAATTGTTCTATCGTCGGTTAGGTGTATAGAAATTCGATTCATATCAGAATATCTCGTAGTTTACCCTGATGCTAGAGTTAGTATAATATCTGACTAATTTTAATGATTGTTCAGGCCTGAGCGTTACCTTGTAGCCTAGTGAACGTTAGGAATACCTGTTCCAGTGTGGTCTGTGAGACGGAGTAGTCTTCGATGGGGAACTGCTTGCGAGCTTCCTCCATGACGTCGAATACGCGCCACCACGGCAGCCCGACGTCGTACAGGTAGTATGTACTGATACCCAGATATGATTCGCTGTAAAAGTCAAAATTAATTAAGAACTATGTTTATTGAATTGTAATAACTTGAACAAATTGTATTCACCTACAGGTTGCAAGTCAAATTCAATCGTCTATAGATAGTACGGATTAAGTCGGTCAAAAAATACTCACATAAGTTTGGTTTCGTTGAAATTTTCAGTGATGTAAGCATTTATAGCAGTTACGGTGCTATCTCGGTCTGGACCCGATTTGCATTTGATAATTAGAGTATAACCTGAAAATTCAAAATATAACTAAATATAATACAGACTTTTGTATACATGATAATAGGTGGTAATTTTAGCTCTAGTTGTAGACAGCTTGGGATGTCAAGTCCATCTTTTCCGTTCGGTAACTCCCACAAGATTGTACTAAACAAATCTCAAATTCAGTACGCACCTTGTGAGAACTTGTTCTTCAAGTGTTGTAGCGGTCCGAGGCAGTACAGACGTCCGTTGACCATGACGGTGAGGCGCGAGCACAGCGCCTCGCACTCCTCCATGCTGTGTGACGTCAGCACTATACTGCGCCCCGATATCACGGCGTCGCTTATACAAGACCATACTAGACGTTTCGACGCTGGGTCCATACCTGGCGAATTAAAGTTTGTTAGTTGGCGCATTATTAAGTTTTGATCAATTGCATTAAATAATATTGTAGTTTGCGATATGCGTATTAGTGTTTACCTGTAGTCGGTTCGTCAAGAAACACTAACGGGGAATCTCCGAGCAACGCCACAGCTGTGCTGATTTTTCTTTTAGTTCCACCACTACATTCATGTACCTAAACAAACGAAAGGATGTTGTTACAGTTTTCATGTGGCAACGGAAGAATAAATTATGCTACTGAGATTTTCTTCTATGAAAATAATCAGAACAGAGGCTCTAGTGTAAATTTCTTTTGACAAATTAGATATAACGCATCGAACGCGTTCGGAGCTCCAATTGGTGGAGAGCACGAAACGGACCAATCGGAGCGCCGAACGCGTTCCATGCGTTAAATCGAATTTGTCAAAAGAAACTTACACTAGGGCCTCAGATTTGGCAACGAGCCCATGACTTGCCACTCGAGGCAGTCAGGACTATGGTAACATACCTTTTTATCATAGTGCTTGAGGAAGCCGAGTGTGGAGGCGAGGTGCAGCGCGCGCGCGGTGCCGACCCCCCCCGGGATGCCGCGCAGCAGGCAGAAGATGCGCAGCGTCTCGCGACCCGACAGGTTGTCGAACAGCGCGTCGAACTGCGGGCAGTAGCCTGCCACACACAACCACACTTATAGCTCGCGCACATAGTCTGCGTTGTACTTACGATCACATTTCCAAATTAATGATTCGAAGATCACATCGTTGTCATCATCGATCGGAATGGATGTCCATGCTAAAAGTATCTTTATTGAGGTTCCGATTTGTCAAGCTAATCAGGACCATTGGACAAGCGAAACAGAAATTTGAGACCAAACTACCGAGTAAATATGATGCATCGTTTATATTGATCTTTGATTTAAAATGAATGACGTAATTTCTTTGTCGTTATTTATCTCTTAGACTGAAACTGAGTGTAATAGGATGAAGCTGTGTTCCACTGACCGATGTGCCTGTAGACGTCCTGCAGGTGCGTTTTGATGGAGAGTCCGTGCACGAAGGCGTCGCCGGCGGAGATGTGCGCGTCGCCCGTCAGCATACGGAACGTGGTCGTCTTGCCAGCGCCGTTCACGCCCAGCAGACCGAAACACTCAGCCTTGTTCACAGCTGATAGCAAATATACAAATAACATGAAATAACTGCTCTAACAATTACCGAACTAAATCATTATTATACTGCATTCAACCGAGTGTAAGAAAAGTCTAATATGGGTCCATGTCGTACCACATACACAAAAATCAACATCTAGATATATAACCTGAGGTATAAGTATTTTTAACACAATCAGATCCAGCAAGTCCATTCTTGTCTGTCCCCCAGCAACGCCCTAAGCTGAGGTTTGAGTCCCACTATGGGACGCCCTTAGCAGTGTTGCTTAATATTATTTAATTTGCTCGGTTGGAGGCCCTTCTAGTCTCTCCATTAGCCCGGTTAAGCAGTGAATGCTCCCTGAGCTAACAACGACAGACAAGTGTAAAAAAAAAGTATTTTTAGACAGAACCAATAGGTCGCCAGATTTCCTAACAATCTTCTAGTACTCTAATCGTGCCAACAATCCAATTTAAAGTCAATATAACCTAGTTATAAACTGTGAAATAATAGTACTTTACGGAGGCACGTACGCGCTCTACATCTGTACGAACACCTATTTTCCAGCAATATATACAAGACGGGACTTCTGCAAAAACTGACCAAACGTGAGTCTGTTGACAGCAAGAAAATGCTTGTAGAACTTGGTAAGGTCCCTGCACACGAGGCTATGATGCGATATTTGCGGTCTCGTTAACGCTTGCACGTTGCGACGTTCGGTGGCCACGTCGCTGTCCTCTTCCGCTACGGCCGGCGTCGGCTGCTGGCTTGATGAATAGAACACCTGACAGGAACATTGTCATTTGATCATTTTAAAAACGCGTCCAGATATGACTTGTTATAATTTGTATATATAGATGATACAACTGTGATCTAACTGAATATTAGATTAAATAAGAAGAGAATTTCATACAAATACATTAAATAATTAATGAACTCAATCACAGTACCTTGTTCACAAGCTCATATTCCCTGATGAGCAGCAGAGCGAATGCTATGGTTCCCACCATGCTCATCATGAACAGATATCTGCCGATGCCCGGCTCACTCCACTGCATAAACGCGTCGTCTTCGACTGGGAAATACATTACATAAAAATTATTATGTAGAGGATTATGATATTTTATAATATAATCAATAAAGAGTAAAATATATGTTCCCAACATTAAAGACTAAATAATAAAATAGGCACAAGACGAAGTGAAAGTTCAGTTCAGATAGAAGATTTAACATCAAAAGCGTAAAATGCAAATAATAATTTTTTTATCCTCGTCGATCATAGTCATTGAATTTTCATACACAGAAGCAGGTTGCGAAGTTCAGATGGCAACGTATACAATTAGAATAGATGCAGATCAATAACAAACTGAGGAAATGTTTAAAACGATGATGATAAATAATTTCTTTTTCTTCTTAGCGTGTCGATGGCAAATTTAATTAGTTTGCTCCAAAACTCGACAAACGGAATGCGCTTTCCGTAGCGGCCATAAACTCCTCCAGTAGTCGGACACGCGGATGGGTGGGCCATTTTCTGTAAGGAGACGCCGCACTCGCACTGGAGGTATGAGCCGTTTGTGAACCGGCCATCATCGGCCGACTTGGTTTCAGATACGATACTGATTCTACTACTATTAACCAAAAAACATGCTAAGAGCTCACACTAGACATTGCCCAGCGTCAACGTTAAGCACAAAATATTGCCACTAACTATCATACTAAACAACTACATACATAACACGCACCACAAGACTCACTTACTACAACACACGGAGAGGTTGAGTTGCTGACAGATGGTGTGCCGCGTGCAATTGTCGATGCTCAGCTGATCGCACAGACCGTCGCAAGCCAGCATCGAGAACGACGATACGCTCATGTCCCTGTGGCACACGTGCACGTACATTTACTAAAATTATTTGTGTTACGTATCACTAAATATTTTATATTATGATATAGATAGATATGCGCAAAATTTATTAAGTCGGCGTAACATTTCACCAACAAATTTTGTTGGATTTGAATAGTTGAACTTTTTGGCTACGTAATGAACTCACGTTTTCTAAAGTAATTGTCTAATTTATTTCCCTGAATAGTATACTTAGTAACTTTTTATCAAAAATATAGTATCATTAGACAATTTTTTCGGAGTAACAAAATTCTAGACAGTCTTCAGACTTACAATAAATGTGCAATAGTAATGTGTGCATTAGTTATTTCAAGTCTTACGCAAAATGGTGAACAGCGGCTACTTCCTATGGTTGACTTATACTTACAAATCAGCGTCAAAAAGCGTGTTTTCGAATTATTTTGTCGTAGTATTAGATACATCGTCCGATATGTGGATAATGTACAAATTAGCACTAATGTAAAAAATACGTTACCTGAAACTTCTACTGATGCAGTAAATGGGCAACGGAGAAAAAATCCAGTCGAACAGATGAGCGTAAAACGGACTGCCTACTTCAGGTAATCTCAATAATTCGGTGATTAAAAATGGCATGCAACCTGATGAAATAAATACAGTAAGTTTATTATTTGATCGCTTTTACTTTTAAATAGCTTGTGAAAATTGCATCATTCCATAAATACATTTTGAAATTGATTTCATGATCTTATTATGTAAACAGAACTTAAATAAGCTTTTGTGTTTAGCTTTTACTCAAATGTTTAATAAACTTACCCGTGAATATATTCATAAAGCACATTTTGGAGAAACCAGTAGCGGCGGCTTCGAAATAAAATGATGCGAGGTAGTGTACAGGTATTGTTGCTATAGAGAACACCATTAAGACTAGAAGTACTCGGCCTGTAAATAAGTATTTTGTTTAATATTAAATTTAAATGAAGAAAAAAATAACGATATTGTGATTTTTTTTATCAGATGAGCTAACCTAATTCGGAAGGCGTTGAAAGCGTGCTTTCTTGAAAGCATGCGAGAGTGAATATAATGCAGAGGTAGATTAGGAACAGCCACATCCAATCCCAAACGAGTGCCGTGATCCACATGACTGCGGGCCGAACGCCTGACACGCGCTGAAGTAGTTTCGCGCCACTTATGCGCTCCTGGTAACATAGAGAAGACGTTTAAAGAAGATTACCGAAAAGAAGCATCTTTACCTACATACAAAATTAATATTTTGAATCATAACAAACGTTCCTTTTTATTTTCAACTAGCTTCCGCCCGAGGTTTACGAACCCGTACATTTTCCCGGGATAAAAGTAGCCTATGTGCTATTCAAGACTATGATCTATTTCTGTGCTAAATTTCATCCAGATCCGTTCAGCCGTTCTGGCGTGAAAGAGTAACAAAGAGCCATCCATCCATTTATCCATCCATCCATCCATTCTCACAAACTCCCACATTTATAATATTAGTAGGATTAGTAGGATTTCCAAGATTCATGTTTTCAAATTCAATTTTTCAATTTCGCGAATGTACGAGTCCATTATTCTAAGTAGAAGAGGTTGTGTGCACGACTAAATATTGTTATAGCGTGTTTGTTTTAAATAGGTGACTGTAGGTTTGATAATTGTCAAATAATAAATTATACATAATTTCGCCATTACTAACTTATGAATAGAAATAATGTGGGTGGAATGGGTAACTTCATCGATCGAATGGATGACCTTTTCAAAGACAGTACTGTTTAACTATAATTTAATTACTCGCATGTTTGGTAAATGAATAAACAATATGAGTCATTTCACTCTTTACCGGTGTCTTAAAAGGATTATATAAAGAAGAAGCGTCTCTGGAGGCAGATAACACATTAGCAGCGTACTAATGTCACTAATTATCTAACTCAGTTCACTTATCTGTCAAACATGTTGATTATGACAATATAACCAGTCATAGTCATACGTCGTTGGGAAGCCCAAGTTCAGCACCATACATGAGTGGACTGAAATGAGATTAGTAATTTAAGCTTACCTTAATAACAAAAAGTACGAGGAACGCAGTGACGAAAGCCATACAAAATCCGATGTTAAATGCAAACTGAAATCCCATACTGCTGCCAGAAGCCATGACTTTGACCTGAAAACAGTTACATGAAATATTCTATTGTTAACGTATTACAATGTCAGGCAAATTGTTTGATGTGTTCGCTCATGAAGGACCGACGTTTAGTCATTGATTTTGTTGAGTAGAAAGAGAACCATAGCACTCGTTAATAAAACGAACCAATACTTGAGGCCATGGAATGACGCTCTTTAAATTGATGTCTGGACTCACTAACTTTTAGTAATTGAAAGTACATAAATGGTTGTGTTAAGTATTAGATACGGAGTAATATACGTCCGTACAAAAACTGTTCGAATTTCAAGAAGTTCAAAGTTTGGTTCATATACATATTTAAAATAATTTGGGCAATATGGACTTAGCAGACAATTTACAAAAAACAAAATCCCGCTTACCAAATGTTCTATGGAGTACGGTAGCGGATGGTTGACGACCATCAAGGTGCTTCCAGGCGACATAGCGCTCAGTATCGCGTTGTTGACGTGCGCCAGAGATATCGCAGAGTCGTGATACCCGTAGTTGCTGAACCAAGCTGTGATGTTATGGGTTCCGAACGTAGCACCCATTATGACTTCGTTCCTCACTCGCGCAAGATCCGCACCGCTCTAATACAACAGTTCGTTATGTTGAAATTATATTAAACTGGTTTATAACTATCCAGGCTACGGAGACAGAAGTACACCACACTCCTACGTAATAACTGGGAACTGGCTGAACAGACTTGATTTAGCCATTCCTTCGTCCAATATATCATACTATTTTTCGTATATCATTTTAATTATGATACTTACCAATTTCAGATAAAATTTCCCCAAGTCCGACGTGCCTAGATCTGTAAGCGACATTCCCGGATACGAAGTCGTTTTAAAATAATTCTTGTAAGCCATCATTGTTTTAGCTTCTATACTGCCATCAACTGCGTTTGCTTGAGACATAAGCGTTTGGGTCGACATAAAACCGCTTTCTAGACTCAAAGTCAACGGCGGTAGCTGGGATAAAAACTTCCAAGACCTCGATATAACTACAGATATTGTTATGTTAATTATAGGCGTCACGAACTGTATAAAGGCAGTCAGTTTGTTCCTCATCGAGTTGTAGGCCAGCTTCAAAAACATTGCTTTTATGTGGTTTCTAAGAAGTTTGAATCCGCGCACTTTTTGTATCGGTTCGTTGTCCGCTGTAAATAAAATGAATTATTATAATATATCTGAAATTAAATTAAATTGTTTATTTTGCAATTAGGATTTTTCAATCACTTTGATCCTATGACTATCCCTGAGAAGAAACGCTAAACACTGATGTATTTATTTTAAACTAAATATGGCGGTCCAACACTTACGTGAGTTGTGCGCATTTTCCAGGGGTACTATAGCACAGTCATTGTATGCTCCAGAATTGTTTCTTTTCGCCGACCCCGTATCTATATCTTCTGCGCCAGCTCTATAAATAAGATACTAATAAATTTGATATTATCTATTAGAGAAGATATTATATACTCTACGCTGAAGAAAATTATTGTGGATACGTACTTCATAAAAACTTCTTCCAAACTGGTAACAGAAAGCCCATAGCTAGAAACTTGTAAAGATTCCCTTTTCGCCTCAAATTCTTTGAGCATTTCTGGGAATTTACTAACATTATCGCTTGGCAGTATGTATGTTAATTCTGAACCTGAAAATAAAATCTTTTTATAGGTAAAAACAAATCATAAAGTAAAAATAAAATCGATAACGTGACCTTGGCAAGCGGCGAGACTTAATAATACGGCCAGTGAACTCTAAATTGTTGAAATAAGATAGCGGATGCTTAAATTATGGAGATGAATTATGTGGTTTACAGTTACCTGTCTTACCTCATAATTTGTAAACACAACCTTTTTATACAGACATAAAGTTGATATTTTGAACTTACCTATGTTGGTGTTTTCTTTCAGGTCAGGCACATAGGCTTTGAAAAATTTTGTGACATCATCGGCGACACAGTTATCTCCCTTCACAATGGTGAGTTTGTATCCAATGCCATAGTGTTTCTTCAGGAAGTACGGTGTGCCGACGCACTGCAGTCGGCCGCCGGACATGATGGCTATGCGATCGCCGAGGACATCAGCTTCGTCCATGAAATGTGTAGTGAGTATCATCGTTCGACCTGAACAAATAAATAAGATCTTAGCTTTGATAATACCTAATCGAAAGAGTTTTAAATATTGCGGTGTAAAATAAGGTAAGTACTAAATCATGACTGGTTACAAACTGCTGATGCAGTTATAGGGGGCGAGCCTATTGCCATCTACCGGGCACAGTTCCAGACTTCAAGCTGCTACTGAGAATTTCCATACAGAAAAACAGAATAACTCTTTGCCCGACCTGGGAATCGAACACAGGACCCCACGCTCAGCAGTCGCGCTTGCGACCACTAGACGAATAAGGCAGTCTAGTCAGGTACATGCATATGTTTTCTAAACTTTTAAATTTTCATTAAAAAATTTAGAAAAATTATGTCAAATAATAAATAAAGGAAATAATAGTAATAATTTAATGATTTCGTTGACGGTACTTATCGATGGGATATATTAAAGTTACTAATATTTATTGGCTAATGCGTAGGTAAATACGGTTCTAAGAACCAACAATGAACATTTTAGGTTCACAGTCAAGGTCAGATTGCTATAAATCGTTGGACAGACTACAATTACTGTAATTGTCTTCTACACGGAAATATTAAACATGAATTATTGTAGCGATTGTACTGTCATGTGACAGAAGGCGTAAATAAAGATGGTGTTCGGTATCGGTTATACCGATCAATAGATCTTTAATCGATTTTGCGGTCACACAAGCTTATCGTTTGCGGTTATAGTAACTACTGCAAATTGATAAATTGAAACTTTATACAACAGGATACAGAAGACAATCGTGTGAATTCTCCCATATATACACCAAAAAACTTCATTATAAACATGGAAGATCTTTCGTACAAGTTTTTATGTCAGTTTTATGAAATTCAACTAATTACTCATTCATTTGCTTTCTACAGTACCTACACAAAGTACACAAACAAATATTATTTCTTCTGTGAGGAAACATTACTCCAAAATCTGAAGATGCAATGTAAGTCAGGATCTTAACCAGCCACAAGCTCGACGACGGGAAATTGTCATTTGGCACTCCTTGCTCGCTCGCGCCTTACACGAGAAACGTACACATATGCGTCGTGTGTGTGAGTACAAATGAGCGACACGGAGTAACAAGTTGTCACTGTCCAGTTATAGTATGATGACGAACCTTTCTTTTCCTTCTGCAGCAGGTCCCAAAGCGCGCGCCGGGCGGCGGGGTCCAGGCCGGAGGTGGGCTCGTCGAGCAGCACCACCCGCGAGTTGCCGCACATCGCCGCGCCCACCGACAACCGCCGCTTCTGACCCCCAGACAGCTTGTTCGATGTCACGTCTCGCTGACAACGACCAGAAGTTGTTTATTTATTTATATGATAGCTTTGGACTTTCAAAGCGAGAAAGGGATTGGATTTCCAGTACTTGTCACTTAATGCACAAAACGCAACGAGTTACTTTACGCTGGTATAAGTATGTGAGAGTGTGGTACTTCCTGGTCGAGTCAACCTGTTACTTAGCTAATCTTCTACTAGCCGCAAGAAAATGGATTTGAGGCTTTG
Organism: Shargacucullia verbasci; assembly: GCA_947562105.1. Taxonomy (NCBI): domain Eukaryota; kingdom Metazoa; phylum Arthropoda; class Insecta; order Lepidoptera; family Noctuidae; genus Shargacucullia; species Shargacucullia verbasci. Next base: position 7,019,514 of record OX387289.1, on the reverse strand, counting down.
TTATATAATTGGTTAAATAGAAGTATCTAGCTATAATACTAATGTAACTGACATGACGGAAACACTCGTCATAAAAACGATGTTATTTTATATCACTTAAATCATAAACTATTCCATCTCATTCTCAAGCCTTACCTTATAATTTTTTCCGCAGTTATGTTGTAGGTAGGTACAAAGGTTGGTTAGAGGCAAAAACAAATAACAACGTAAGACTAAATTAAAAGACAAGAAAAAATTACATATATTATATATATTATAATACTAACCTTTTCTTCCAATTCCAGCAGTTTGACGAAATGATTTACTTCTTCTTTTAGTTTGCTTTTTGGAACACCTTTTAATCTTGAATAAAATATGATGTGTTCGGCGACCGTTAGGTCTGGGAAAAGCACGTTATGTTGTGGGCAGATGCCCAACGAGTTGCGAGCGAGGGCAGTTTCGTTCACTATGTTGTACCCGTTTATATATGCGTTCCCAGAAGTTGGCGGTACCATACCTGGACAAATAAAATGTATAAATATATGAACGAATTAAAATGTCATCGGCAAAACATAGTATATAAAGTTATCGAACGCATATAATTAATTGGCGTCTCAAACATGGAGCATGGAACAGCTAAATTAACCAGTTAAGTGAGTGTAATTGGGCAATTGTTTAGCACGCAAGCGCGGACACGCTGAAGTTGTTGATTGGAGAAGATTCGTTAACTTCTTACATTTGGTCATTTTACGGATTATTTTCGTTCTAATTACACATTAGAGAGTAATATACATATTATAACGATGAAATGTAACCCAAACAATTCCAAGCGGAGATATTTAGTGTAGAAATAAATATTATTTATGTCTTTTTTATTTTCTAATGGCTTTGATTAGCTATACTGTAAGTATGATCAATGATCATGTATTTATATAGACGGCTACAACACTCGTCTATTAAAAGCGGCCGAGTAGAAAAGAGCTCAATTATTATGACCCAATTGTACTAAATTAGAGTACCGATATCTGTTCAGTGTTTATTGTTAAGCGACATCCGTTATAGGCAGTTTCCATTTATGATTCTAAACCTAATATTATTGATGCAATAATGAGTAAGTACACAGAATCATTTATGCTGGTGTCGTTCATTATACTTAGTTATCAATAACGGGAAATCCTTTTCCTCAAGTTAAATTTAAACCTTTGTGGTTCTTTAGAGGTAGGTGTTACAGCTATATATAACTAGCTTCTTTATACAGTTAAATGATTACTTAATTATTATTTGGTATGGTATATAATTGTGAATGAAACAATATAACGATAATAACCTGTTAGCATGGATATAGTGGTCGTTTTGCCGGCACCATTGTGACCAAGTAGCACCGTGATCTCATTTTCGTACATCCTCAGGTTCAAGTTATCGACAACTTTTTTACGACCCCTATATACCTTGGTAAGATTCTGAAAGAAACATAATGCGATATAAATGGCCGGACAACGCATTTATAATCATTTAGTACCATTTAATTGAGTTAAATAAAGTATGTCCAAGCTTCTAATTTCACAATTAGAAAGTTTTGCGTCAAATTCAATCCCGAGTTTCAGTGCCAATATGTTAATTCAACCTATAATCGTAATGTTGTAAACTTATTCAGAGGAAAAATGACGGCTTATTATTATGATAAATAATAATATTATGTAATCTGAGTATTTTTACATAAACATTGTATATTTAGATATTAGTTTATTTAATAGTCTTACATATTGATAAAAATAATTCATAAATAAAAAATGGGAAGGTTTATAAAGAAGATACTTTCGTTTCTTCTCAGGGATAGTCATAGGAATCGCCAACTCCATCTAGTTAAAAAAAAAGACGTATTAAAGTGATTGAAAAAACCTAATTGCAAAATAATCAATTTCATTTCATTTTCCTGAAATATTGAAAAAATATGCTACCGCGATTATGATGGTTGTGTGTGTGATGTCAATACGAATCACCGAACACCATATTGATGTTTGTAGTACGCGTACTTATCGCTATTATAGGTACTGTCGGATATGGATTTGCTACGGTGAAGGCCGACTGGTAGATGGCATATTGCGATGTGAAATATCTAAACGACACATAATTTTAATTGATATGATTTAAAACAAAAATATAGCACTACTAATATATTCTAGTCCCATATTACTATTTTTTGCATATGTAATGAGTCCTCTATTGTCGTTATCTCTGATTGAATGAATTTAATAGAAACACAATACGAATATTATGTTTTAAGTACGTGCAATATAATATAATATAATATATATTATTATATTTATCGGCATATGTTATAACTATAAGTATCTATTCATGTTTCAGTACAGCTTTTACGAATTCGTTTCCCCATGCAACTGGCTATTCCCATGCTATGTATTTGATTTCTTTGCGAACTTTTCCTATGTCCAGTTTAGATGTAAAATTTCATTATTTTAAAAAATCAACAACTTTTTTAACCTTTAAAAATACAGCAATGTTGAACAATGCGAAGCCGTATAAAAAAGATCTTGAAAATTCTTAGGCAGTGACTGGTTATACAATAAAATAAAAACCTATATATACGTTCTTAAATTAGCTGTAACTGAATTACTTAATAAGTCTCGATGGACATTGTTAAATGTTACTGCTCTTTCTTATGCACTTACAATAAAACATAGAAATAACACACATTGATTGAGAGACCTCCTTTTAAAGGACCGTATAAAATAATGACATTCTCAAGAGCCACTTACTTGTATATTAACGCCCGTGGGCACACCCTTTGGCTCTTCGTCGTGAACAACCTTCAATAAAGCATCATTGTAGTCCAGTTCATGGGCATCTTTCCTGGCCATTTCTGAAAATATTATGTTTCATAGCAATGCGCAATAGATAACATAATGAATAGAGCTCGTTTAATCATTGGAACTGATTGACATTCATATTTAATTTATACTACCTATTCAATCGATCGTTTAGTTTTCTTGAAATTAAATAAATCATTCATTAATAATCAAAGGCCTCTGTGTTTATAGATTTTTAAGCAAGGCTTAGGTTAACGTATAATTCCCTAGTTGCTTTATCTTGTTCCTCATAAGGTGATATATCAGACGAAGCTATACAGTCCAGATAAAATGTTTAAATTTGATTAAATACATAATTGCGACGAAAAATACTATCTCATTCAAATTTCAAAAACCATATAAAATAACTTATAGCCTTAATTAATTTAAAAATAAATTGGTATCTACTGCATTTTTACAACTGACCAAATTATAAATATACATATCTACACTGGTCACGTGAATTAAAAAAGTTTAAATTAATTAATTGTATTGAGATCTGTTATATTATATACGATCGCAACAATAACGACCTCGAATGAGAGTTTACATTGAAAATAGTAGGTAGGTACACGGCTGAATGTTCACACAAGTCTTACAAGCAGAAGGTACATAATAAATAAGCTATACATTAATTAGAGCCAAACCGGAAAGAAACGTCTAAACGTACACATCAAATGTTCCCAGGAAGCTGTTTATAAACACAACTCGATGAGATTCCGTGAAACAACATTACACTTGTTATATTGATGACAGCCACAACTTCACGTTATTAATAGAATGTTATTTTTATAAAATATTTATACACATTAATTTTCAAATCTAATATCGTTACGTAAGTAAATCCCGAAGTTCGTCTCGTAGGTCTCGTGTACGTATACGGAAAGCACAAGACAGAATAGACCAGGGGCCCGATTCCGTTAATTAAACTTCAGTCGAAACGCAGCCGACCAACGACATTTAGACGGTTTTCTTTTTTTATAACTGTCTTCCATTGCTTCATTGGTCTAGTGATCGCAAGTGCAACTGCTGAGTGTGAGGTTCTGGGTTCGAGTCGGGCAAAGTGTTATTGGATTTTTCTGCATAGAAATTCTCAGCACGGAGTTTGAAGCTGTGGATGCACAATAGTACACATCTGCCAAACTTTCGGAGATGCAGGCGTGATGTTATATTATATAAAACTGTCCAAAAGTCGTTAATCGGTTGCGTTTCGATTGCAGTTTAGTTAGTGGAATCGGCCCCCCGAAGATTTAGTTTTATTTGGTGAATTACGGCTGACATGAAATCTGTACTACACAAACACGTTTTTATTTATTAAATATAGGCTGACCAGAAGAATAAAATACCTCGCGTTTTCGATTTTATCAGAGCTCGAATGAAATGAATTATGTGATATATTGTTACCCGCGATCTCACCTCAGGTATTTTATTTTCTAGTCAGACAAAGCGAGACTCACCTGCAACTCTACCCTTATTCGGTCTCCAAAAGCTCTTAGTAAAAGGGAAGTACCAAGGCAACGGGACGCCGTAGAGTCCTGGCCGTATCTTCTCCACGTACATAGCAATGAGCATGTATAGTATCGAGTCGAGTATCAGCATAAGAACGATATGGCCCGGCTGAAGCTGGTCGTGGTACGATATAGGTTTGAAGAACTCGCTCCATTGTAGACCTAAACAACATTTCTTTCAATTTTGAACAAGCCGATATTTTATTTTGCCTATCTTAGATAAATTATCTGAAGGTTATTGGTTTTTTATACCTTGATCAATCTTAACTCTATAAAACTATAAATTAATCATAATTTAAACTTTAAAAGAAGGCAGTCATCAATTTATAGGTATCATTTAACAATAAAATCATACCATCCAAAGCATGAAATTACTCATCTGCTGTCAAGTTCGTGTGCGTACCTACATCGATGACAAGAACGACGGTCAAAGGTTGGGATGAATAATTTAGTTGTTTGTCTAGTGGTTTTAAAAATATTATTCAAGTAATGACACAGTATGTTTTACACAACATACGGCGACAAAATTACGCTGACTTCCTCTTCGGAATGAGGAAAGCTTTTTACGTAATTGAACTGCCTATATACATACTTTTTGGTTAAATTAAAGACATCTGATGGCTGTCCCATCTCAAGTTCATATACGAACCAACAATATAAATACGAAATAAAGATACAAGCGGATTTATTTCCGCATTTTTCGTTTCGATTCCTAAATTAAGCCAGTGGTATATTAATGTAGGTTTTATAATTCAAAAATCGAATCACTTACGTGTTCTTTGTGTATATTATGTATTATTTATTATTATTGTTTCCTCATAGGTAAGATAAAGGTATCGAAATAGGGCATCGGCATAAGCATTAATGAATAAAGACTAAACTTAAACAAAAAATCAGCACACACCTTTAGAAGTTCCTTCGCACATGATGATCATTTGAAACGCATATCCCATAGCGGTGTTAGATATCAGACTTAGAAGAAGTTTCGTTGTCAGACTTATGTCTTCGTATAATACTTGAGTGAGCATGAATATGGAGTATGCCGAGAACCACGCAAGGCCCATGAACGATGCCGCCGTATTAGCTGTGAAAAATCATACATCATTACACTTGGCGAAATAGCTCACTTTACATTGTATTGCCGAAACAAATAAAGTCTGAGCGATTTATGTACGTTTCCATAATTTGTTTATAAAGAAATTACTTAGTATCGTATTGCATACATTGTATATTTTTTTATTATAATTCCGAAACGAGAACGTATCGAAATCGCACATTTTTCTATTACCTCGAGAAAAGAAGACGCTGACCATAAAAGAGAATGACAATGAAGCTATGACGAACAGCACCATAAAGACAAACAGAACACTCCATGGCGTGAACGTAAGCACGGAATATCCGTCGCCGGCCGCCGTCCGGTTGAATGGTATCTAAAAAAAAATTACTATTATTGTAGTTTTGGCTTATAACTTTATCATACTATATTAGATTTCAATCGCGTAAAATCTTGTAGACCAGGTAAATGAGGGTTACCACAGTGTCACGCGGAATAAGTAGCCAAGGTAATAAATAAATCCGAAGGGATAATACATAATACGATAATGGCACTATAAACTTACCTTAAACAATATCACAATGAGAACCACAGATATCAAAAGGAATGAAAACTGTTTAATGAACCAAGCCAGCCAGTGAAGCCACGACGGAAGACCCATTATTGTCATTGTTTCCTGTCAACACATAAGATATCGAACATTTGGCAATGACTTGCACATACACAGCCCTAAACTAATAATTTAAATAAAATTGACTTGTGAATAATTTAGCCGTTGCGGAAGACATTTTACGGTATAGTCGACTCCAAAAGATGCACAAACTTAGCGAAAATCCAAAGCAAATTTTGATTGTGATTGCAATCTTTGGTAATTTCACGCATAGTGTCTAAATACATGAGATAACTCGGTTTGTAAAAAAATATTTTATTACCTTTAATTAATTCATAAAAATAATTTACCTTTAACTGTAACTCTTTCTCAAATGTGACAACTCTGACAGTATTCACGAAGGAATACGCAAAACAGAGCATGATAATCATTGATATAAATCTTTCTAGAGCAACGAGCAGTTGGTCCTCCCTGTATGCGAGCTGAGGTAGACGTTGTAAGTACACCTTAGTATTTATGGGTTTCCCAGTCTTCTGCTTAATGATTTCCTGTGATATAGCGTGCTGGACTGCTAGGAACATTTCTGGTGAATAGCCTAAAAAATAGAAGCCTAATTTAGCTCGATGTTCACGCCGTCCGACATTGAGATATTTATTTACGATATTATCTACTTGCCGTCGTTTTTGTTTTACTTGTCGTTAACTAGTTTTAATACTGTATTTTTCATTCGTTTTTGTGCCTATAATTTATTAATTCCGTGAGTACCATAAGACTATGTCGCTGATAAGTTTGTTTAGTTTTTATCGTTGTTGTACGAGTAGGTTTATTTAGCCTTGAGTCAGAGACCATCATACGTAAAAAAACTGTGAAATATTATGGTAAAACGCAACTCGCTAATAGTTCAGTGGTTAAAGGTCATCAAGTTAGAACACAGAGCCCAATGTTTATTAATTAAGTACAAAAGTATCAAAGCTAGCTTTTTTTATGTTATCATAAAAATGCGAAGTTTAAATATTATACATAAACCGCTGAATGGATTTAGATGAAATATGGCACACAGATAGACCATGTCCTGGTTTAGCACATAGAATACTTTGTACGATATATAAAGTAGTTCTTTAACTAGTGTCTGTATAAATGGTTGTAGTCTCCAGAATGGCAGTTGGTATTCCGACCTGATATTTCGGGCAAGATCGATACTTAAGAGATACCTATTTCAAAGAGATACGCCACCAAGATTAATACCCGCGTGACCTACCTTTTTTGACATCGAAATCAAATCAAAAAAAAAAAAAAAAATCAAAGTTCAAGTACCTATCACTACTTATGCTACAACTTACTATGTAACGTAATCGATTCTACAAAGTTCGAAGTCCCATTAAACTATAAAGGCAGGAAATTAATTGGTATTTTTAATTACTTTACGATCACAACGTAATAACTAAAAATGTCTACCTACATATAGGGAAGTTCCGATCAAACACTGAATAAAAGAGGAGCAAGTGCGACGTTTTGAAGGGATGATTAATGGATCCTCCATTTCTCACTAATATTACAAACACGACGGTCAAACTGCCCTTTTGTATGTCTATTTGTTTGTAATATCTACATGGCTAAACAGGCAAATCTATTTAAGGTTAAAAAAATTGAACTTATTTAATAGAGAGGCGATCTGTTTTATACATGGTGAAATAGTACCATATATTGCCAATCGACTGGCGCGCCCCAAACGGTTTATAATAAAAAGTAAATTAAATGAATGACCTGGTGTTTTCCCGCCGTACATGTCGTCTGGATCGCGAGGTCCGGGACGTGGGAACAGCGGAAACAATAAATTGGTTCTCCAACTGGCTCTCAATGGGTGCTCTAGCATTGGTGTTCTCATCACAGCCGGGAATCTGAGCGTCAGTTTAATGTCATTGGGCCATTCAGTGGCATCTGAAATACATTTGTACTTAAAGAAACTGCAGTGATACATTCTTAAAAAAAAAAATAGGATTTTGTTAGCAAAGAATGAGCCACTTTCTCTGATTAAATATATTGCTATAACAACTTCCTGTAATCAACAATATGTTTTCTACCTGCAATTAGCAACATGTTTATGAAACTGCATAGTAGTGGTTGATATAATCAAATCACAAATTTTGTCACACACACACACGCGCACACACACACACACACAGCACTCAATGATAAATGCTTAATTATATATAATTCTACTTACTGGCCATACTATCATCAAACTGGATTCCGACAAGAATTTGGTTCATGGCATTAGGTTGAGTGAGAGCAAACTCCATTTCTTCAGCATTCTTATAACCTTTAGGTTGAGGTAAAATATTCGAGTCAAACAGGAGAGCAAAAAGTATACTGAAATTATCATCAGCAACCATTGCTATGGCATTTCTAGTTACATTTCTAGTGAGTGGATTTTCCGGTGAGAATGCCAAAGTTCCTGTTTTTGCTGTTGTAAGATTGCCTCTGTATAAAAATATGTACTTTTAGTGAAAAGAAAGTATCCTAATAAATTACAATATCTATAAACATATATTTAAAAAATACTTACAAATTCCGTCCACTTATATTAAAATATGTTGGGAGAAATGGTGGATAACTTATATCTGGTTTTGATTTTGGATCCACTAGGCATCTTGTTAGTATAAGAAATAAAGAAAATATCACAGGTGATGAAATCTCGAAAATTGTTTGCCATTTGTGCCTTCTTTGTAGAAGAAAGTTCTTCCAAATAAGAAGCTTTAATTTTTGAAAGGCAGACATAGTGCTATGTGATAGTCATCTAAAAAAGAAATTCTTTAGTTAATTACTGTGCCTTCACTTTATTACAGTAACATTGTTTTATTTCAGATATAAATATAACAGATTGTATTGTTTCTCCTTGAGGCTGACTAATATTTGTAGTGTGTACAAAATATTAATAAACAAATACACATTGTAATGTTTTGCCTACTAAAAAATAAAATCATAACTAAAGATAATATCTCATGAAGTATATTTGATGAGATTTTAAGTTGTGTAAATTTTAAGTTAGCCATGAAAAAATAATTGAAATTTTCAGAAAGCTAATTATGGGCTTTATTATTATAGGCTACATTTATTTAATTATATGCTGCATATTTCTATGTTGTCTCTACATATTACTGTTATAGAATTAATAAAACATATATTAAGTCTCCCAGAGTACACAGTACAGAAATAATAAATTTATAAGTCAAGATTGGATGAAGTAGCTTTATGACACTAGGTTTCACCTAAAATATAGTAGTAGGGTAGGTACAATCTAAAATATGGTAAATGGTAAGTTAACTAAAAAAAAAAAAACTAAACATAAAGGCAATAAAGTAACTGTGTTATCATCTTGTTAAGAATATCATCAAAATTTCATTAATTCAGTGTCTTGCTAAACTAAAAACTGTTTCTTTATAATATTTATAGGTCTGAATATACTAGAATAAATTGCGTATCCTAATAAATCACTAAATATTCAGTGAAATTTACATGACGAAGCCTATCGTATGCTATTAATAGAACATCAGCGCTTCACTTTATTTCATAACTAATATATTAATTCAATCCATCGATCGTCAGTCAGTAATTTTATTTCTGATTCTAAGAATATTTTTTTATTATTTTCTTCGCAGCAATTATTGACCGAAAATAAAAGAGCTCACCTGTACATTACAAATGCATATCTTTATTATTTTATTTAACACACACACACAGGTATGGCACAGTTTCCACGATTTAATTAATTAATAGTCTTTTTATGAAGGTCATTTAGGAACTGAAAGCGTAACAAACTATTCTACAACAGCCGAACCTCCCATCCACTGTGAGAATTATCAAATGTCAGCTCAAGTCAACTGTCAATTAACGGTTTGACACATTTTTTGAAGTATAAAATAGGGTTGGTGAGTTGTGATATGATTGTGTTGTTATTGTAGATAAGGTATTATTTTTAAAATATTATTTAAAACATAATTTTATTTTGATATTTAAAAAAAAATGAGACTGCCTCGTTGGTCTAGTGGACGCAAGCGCGATTGCTGAGCTTGAGGTCCTGGCTTCGATTCCCGGGTCGGCAGAAGTACAAAGTGCACTAGGCCAGTGAAGCAGTTAATGGCTACATATTAAACAAATCAAAAGTCAATCGTGTCAATCAGTAGGGTTGAATAATTTCGTTCAGGTTCATCCATTTTAGTGGGTGATGGAGTAGGAGCCAAGTTGCGAACTTATTGTCTAGCTATAAAGCCTTATAGTGAAATGAGGTTTATACAGATTAGTCATATTAGTATCGGCAAGCCCTATCAACCATAGACCTATTATGGAGCACCTAACAAGAAATATTCAAAATGGCGTTTACGTCAGTGACATATCAATGTTTTCTATTGGATAAATTGGGTTTTTTCGTTTGAAATAAGGTATAAATGTGAAGTTGTAAAGATTCTTTATTTAATATGTCTACCAATAATTTGTCTTCGGTTTTGAAATCTTGTTCAGAGAGTGAGTTGATAAATGAAGTGTCTGAAAACAGTATGACACAGAAGCAGGTGGAAGGATCCCGATTAAAACGTACATTTACACTGCCTCGCAATCCTTTCGGTACTACAAAGCCTGGATCTAGCAAGAATAAAAGTAACGAGAACGAAAACAAACCAGCAAGTGCCAGTTCTGTACTTGGAGAGACACCAAAAGACGAGAATGGTATAGAAAGGAAGTTGTTTAGAAGGCCATCATGGAAAAGATTCCTAAACAAGATAGCGCAACACATGAGCACAGTTCACGTATCGGGTGTAAGTATTACGTGATTATACTCTTCATCTTCCTAAGTTGTAAAGTATTTGTATTTATACCTGGGGAGATAAATCAAAATACCTACTATCAATATCTGTGTGTTTTACTGAATCAGGCCACAGCTAAAATTTAACAAAGATTGAGGGAGTAGCAGAGAAGTTTTGTATTACTTATAATTTATAATTTGTAGGTCAAGTCAGCCCCAGCACTTATGAATGGTGAGCGTGTTCCATGCAGTGGGGATCCTCCATGGCCGCCAGGTTCTACCCCAGCAGCTACTGGAATAAAAAATCATGGAAACACCTGCTACATGAATGCAGTCTTACAGTGTCTCTCTCATACTGATGTTATTGCTGAATACTTTGTTTTGGACCATTATAAGGTTAGTATTTATTTATGTTAATTGTTGATATTCATGTACAGTATGGCTGTTCTGGAATTTCAGTACTATTCCAGTAAAGTTTCTTTGACCAAATTATATTATTGCCTTAGATTCAAATTATGCTCACTCTGATGAAAGTGTGAAACATAATATATTAAACAGTGTTCATAAATTGTTATTTTATATTTCAGGTTGATCTACAAAAAAGGAATAAAATAAATTCAAAGAAGTATGGTACTCGTGGCGAAGTGACTGAGCAACTGGCAGCCATACTAAAAGCTCTCTGGGCTTGTCATTACACACCTGATATGAGTACTGCTTTTAAGGTATTTTATTTAGTTTATGGTTTCTTAAAAATATCTTATAAAATACATATTATTTGTTAGTATTTTTGTAAGTGTATAAATTATCCATCCTAATTGAATAAAATCAGTCAAAGCTATATTATTCACATGCTGTGTACTTACTCCATAAGTAGCAGCAATCAAAGTCTATCAACTACATACACTTATGTTTCTTTTAAATGATCTAGTGGGCACCTACTAGTCTGTTTAAAAAGAAACAAGTATACTGGTGACAGTATGGCTTCTAAGTGTGACATCATGAATTTCATCCTGAAGTTGGGCAATAATAAAATGATATATTATTTTGTTGGTTTTATTTTATATTCTAAACCTCTTAAATGCATGTTCTATTTGTTACTTTGTTGGTGCCCATTGGTTTGCCCATAGATTCTAAATATTATATAGCTAAAATGTAACATGATCATTATGTGTTTTGTTTAAGGGTGCAGTTGAAAGGCATGGCACACAGTATAGAGGGAACAGTCAACATGATGCACAAGAATTTCTGTTTTGGCTACTTGATAAAGTCCATGAAGATTTGAATACAGCTACTAAGAAAAAATATAAAACTATTAAGGTAAACAGTACAGTAATCTAAACTTAAAAATATTAATATAGATCCTGTTCACCGGCATGTGTGTTCACCACCAGTAGCTCTAGTGCTGATTTCTAACTACTTTAAGCTTTAGTCTAATTTTCATTGAAAATGTACTGCTAAATGTAAATTATTAGCATGTGCAGGTTTGAGCGAGTTCATACTGTGTGAACAGGCTAATATCTGTGAAAAAGCTAATAATAAAAAAATCACACATTCTAAACTTGTATTATTAAAATTTTATTTCAGAATACTTGTGGTAAGCCTGATGAAGTAGTTGCAGCTGAAACACTGGCCAATCATGCTAGGAGGAACAGTTCATTTGTACAGGCTGTCTTTCAAGCTCAATACAGGTATTTTCATCAATGGTGTTACAAGTGTTAACCAAAATATGATTATTAGCCTAGAATAGCCCTACTTCATTTCTGGGGTGTTAAATAGAATGCATAATATTATGGAGAAGTTGCCTCTAATATTTGTTGCAGTTCATGTTATTCTACAATTACCAAGACGTTGATACCAAGACTGCAACTGCTATATTTCTATAGTATGTCTCGTAAAAATAATATTTTTATTTTATTAATTTTCAGGTCAGCATTGACATGTGCAAAATGTGAGCGCACATCATGTACATTTGACCCATTCCACTGTGTGAGTGTGCAGCTACCTTCAAGACTAGCTACCACGCAGCCATCACCACTCCCTGTCAATGTAAGTGTTAAATAAACATCACTACACTACACTACATTATTATTCAGTCAGCATCAGTTACACTGAAATTGCCAAAATAGTCATGATTTATGGTAACAGTTAAGAAAAATAGCTCTTATCCCATGGGATAAATTTTATAATATGTGACAAAATACATTACTACAACAGCAGTAAAGTTAACAGAATAAGTTTCATTTCTTGTGTTACATGATGATGATGATTTTGGCTATTTGATGGTTCAGTGTGAAACTGACTGCATTTGATGATACATTCTTCTTCTCTGGTGTAAATTAAACTAACCATGTCTCAATACAATAATTTGGGGAACTTGTACTTCAGGTAGTGTACGTGAATCAACAGCCACGACAAGTACGTATTGGTGTGGAACTGACACCGAACGCGACGATGGACGACCTGCGAACAACACTACATAACGACACGGGAATTGAACGCGATCACATTATACTGGCGGAAATCAACGAAATGGGTAAATTGGCATGTTTTATTATTATTTTATAATTTTGTTGTCAAACTGTGTTATGTACTTTTGCTGTCCTGCTCTTTGGAGATCACAATATGCATAAATATTCTGACAGTTATCTGTAGAGTGCTAATTCTGTCGTACGAATTCTAATCAACAAATAACAAAATCATCTCTTTATTTGTGGCCAATGTTTGTTTGTGTACTGAAGAGAACGTATTGTCAGGTTGGTGCAACGCCCGCGCGGGCTGGGAGGCAGCTGGCATAGACTTTGGCGCACTGTACTGTATGGAAGCACCACCCTTACTGCAGACGCCCACCACGCCCTATCTGTTGATCATGTGGGTCAACTTGCTGGAAGGCGACAGATTTGGTTTGTACTATTTAAAATGTGGAGTATACTAAGTGTTACTGTGTAAGCGAGTGTGTCTGTGCTTCTGCTAGACTTTATTTTTATTTTTAAAACATTTTGTAGTGGGGGGACTACGATTTCTTTTGTATCGTGGGTACAGTTTTCAAACATACATGTCACATGCACACACAGCCACACCCGATACAACATCTGTAATTCATAAAAATATTTATACCGTGCGGTCTCGCTATCGAACCCGCGACACAAAGCACAGAAAGCATACTGTGTGTAGGTCGTCGTGATCATGAATCTTAATATATGCATATATTTATAAATAAATTCTCCCTTTAGGGTCACCATACGCTATGCAAGTGCCTCGTGAGATCTCATACGAGGATCTGCAGAAGCTAATGCTGAAGGAAATGTGCCAAGTGGTGGCGGAGCGAGTGCTGGAGGACGCACAGGGCGCGAACATCTTCCGCGCCAGGATCGCTGAGGCGCACCGCCCCAGGGATCCCGCGTATTTGCAGCCAGAGGTTAGTACTACAACATCAACTTAGTTTCCTACTTACATTTTGCAATAATATATAATAAGTACTTGCACTGAAATACAAGCTTGTGGTTACATTACATTATACAGTATACAGAATACACATACAGTACTACATATATACCTTTTTGCCCGACCCAGTTCTCGAGAATTGTGCTACATTGTTTTGGAGGTAATTTACTCCCAGGAGCTTAGTGTGACATACAGTGATAGATCAGTGCCTAGGTTACATAAGTGTATCCTCTTCTCGATTTTTAAAATCAATTAAAATACGATGTTGATTTTTGTAAACACATGGTGATTTCTTACACAGTATTGTAATCCACAGCTTCCACACCCGTTGTTTTCTCTGGACGTGGAGCAGGCGTTGTGCGCACACGACAAACATCCTCATCTTCGACTCGAACTTCTCTGGGACGCCGCACACAGGGATAGGTAAATATGATGTATCGCCGACTGGGATTATATTTTAATACTACGTTTACTATCATGGAAATGCCGGGACACGGTTACATACGGTGGCCCTTCAGAAAGGTTAGCTCCTTTCTCTACAAATTAAATTTAATCGATCGGTTAACTATACTCGGTTTGTTTAGGTACTTAACTAAAGGTAAACAATCTTGATGTGTCTTTTTAATATTTTTTTGTTTAAAAACTCAGTTTAAAAATAAAACGCGACTAAAAACCAATGTAAAACAACAATAACGATTACCAAATCAATTGAACCACTAGTTTAAGCAGTAGTTTATTTGTGTAAAAAGTCACATCAAGATTGTTTACCTTTATTTAAGTACCTAAACAAACCGAGTATAGCGCTTCATTTGTTAAATTTTGTGGTATTTCGCGGATATTTATTGAACTGGTTTGACATGATGGTCAGGATTAGTTTCGAAAGTAAAAACTGCCCTTTACACGTGGGCCGCAAGTACTACACGTCTGCCGTGTGTAGTGTTTGCAGCCGCCATGTATGTTTGAAACGTTGTGCATATGTTCTGTAGTTTCTGCCTACCCCTATAGAAAAAGCTATGATGGTACGTGTTCATTTACTACGTTTTCTTAACAGCTGCACGCCGATATCTGATTGCGCAAGCATGGCATATAGACTATTTGATTCGTAATAAAGTATATGACTGGCTCGTTGGTTTAGTGATCGCAAACTGGACTGCTAATCGTGAGGTTCTGGGTTCGATTCCCGGGTCGGGTAGTGTTATTGGGTTTTACTGTATGGAAATACTCGGTAACAGCACGGAGTCTGGAACTGTGCCCAGTAGATGGCAATAGGCTCGCTCCCCACTACATTGGACTCAATAACGGCATCGACGAAATGTGCTTGTACAGTAGTACATCTCCAGATCCTTTGCGGAATACAGCCGTTTGCTATAACATAACATGTTATGTAATGTATTGTTTTTGTCCAGCATAATCCGCGAGCCGAGTGAGGCGTGCGAGGTGCACGTGTCGGCGGTAGGCTCGGCCGCGCCGCTCACGCTGCACGCCTGCCTCGCGCACTACACGCGCGCAGAGCACCTCGCGCAGGAGGACGCCTGGAGGTAACTGTCCATATTGATTTATGATGACTATAGTGAAACAAAATCCACATGTATAGAAGATCTCATAATCACAGTAAACCAAGATTTAACCATTCTGTATGAAAGTATAAAGAAAGAAAGAAAGAAAGAAATATTTATTTGCACAGAATACAGGTGGTCCCAGATTTAATGGTGCATAGTTCAAACTATATTCTGCCTGTATTAGGCATGCAAATATTTATATATATATTTTTTAAAACGTTGCCCCACACTTGGATTTTTCCTGTTTCGTGGGTATAGTTTACAAACAAATGTGACATACACACACAACCAGACCCGAGACAACTATCTGTAGATCATACAAATATTTGTTCCGTGCGGGGATCGAACCCGCGACACATAGCGCAGAAAGCTAATCGCTTAACCACTGCGCCAACCGTGTCGTCAAATACTATATAAAACAATTTATATAAAACAATTAAAATACTATTATATTACTTACAAAATGTCAAGTTATATTATTTTGCATTTTTATTATTATATTAAATTTTACAAATAATCAGATACATTAGTTTTATGTCGCGTAAACTCTTCTATCGTATAAAAAAACAGTATAGGCATAGTATAGGGCAGAGACATTAGTATGCATTGGTTATAGCTATAGCTACCGTGAATCAATATTCTTATTTTATTTCCGTAGATGTCCGCAGTGTCAGCGGTATATGCCTGTGGTGAAGACCCTCGGTCTTTGGTCCCTTCCAGATATATTAGTTATTCATTTAAAAAGGTTTCGGCAGTAAGTATAGTTTCATATCCATTTAATTTTTTTTTTTTTGGTGAATTATTTCTAAAGGTGACATGTTTTCAGGCAAGCCAAAGGTCGTACCAGCACTAAGTTAACAGCGATGGTAGAGTTCCCATTAAACGATTTTGATATGACGCCGCATCTCGTCAGAAGGAACGTACAAATGGCAGAGTCGCCTGGCCATTCGCGATCGCCCAGACGACGATATTCTAAGACGCCTGCGTGCAATCCACAAGAGAACATGTACGATCTGTATGCCATCTGTTACCATCATGGAGATGATCTCGAAACTGGTCATTACACGGCAGCTTGTAAAAATCCATATGATGGACATTGGTACAAATTTGATGATTCAAAAGTCACAGCGGTTGATGATGAAAATGCATACAGTGAACTAGTAAATAATACGGCTTATATGCTTTTTTATAAGCGCAAAAAGCCAATTGTCACACATTCATGTTCCTCTGACGACCACAACGGCCATTGGGCGTTACGTATGCCTAAATACGTTAAACGAACGACCGAAACGCTGAACGAACTATCTGAAGTTAAAGAGGAGACCGTCATTGAAGAAGTTAAAATTGAACCGCCAAGTAACGAGCAGGACTCGGAATCTGACATCACAGCTCTCACCCACAGCCCCTCACTGTCCCGAAGTGTTGCCAGTCTTCCTGATGATAGCATGATTGAAGTGACATCTCCAGTAAAGCATGTAGTGACCGTTATTCACAACACAACGTCCTTGGTGCACTCGCCAACGCTTCAGAGGCCACTCATAGTTGAAGTGAATGGAAACACCACGGCGGACGATGCAAGCGAAACCGAAAACGAAACGAGCGTGTCACTCGAGCCGTATATCCACAAAGATGTCCACGTAAATCCTAAGATGACTCCAGTTGACACGCGCAGGCCGCGCTCTGTTGACTATCCGACACGGTCCAACGTCGCCACCATCACGACGAGAGACACGAACAGAAACTATGAGAGTTCTCCGCTGGTAGCTAGTATAAATGAGGTCGAATATCATCCCACCACCGAAGATTTAATGTTGTCAATGTTCCAGGAATCAAAGTTCATAGTGCCTAGGCATACCAATCATGTCACTGGGGAATCTCATAGGACAGGTTAGTAGTACGATGATTCATGATAAAGATGAATTTTAACATGTATAATATGAGATATAATGTTCTATATTCCATGTATCTATATAGCTACATAATATTTACAGGGGAGAAGTCTGCTGTTTGGAAAACTCGAATATCCACATGAGAGCAGCCGATGAGGTTCGAAGAATACCATATGTTACAAAACTGTTCTTTATTTATTTTATATTTATACTTAGATCTGAGGATTTTGTGTAGCTGACAGTTATTTGTGCGTGACTTATATTTGCGCAAGTTTTAAATAAGGCAGGTTATCAGAGGCTTATTACATAGTTTCAGAAGGTAATTTTTTTTTTTTGCATCCTCAAGTTCATTCATACTCATTTAAAGGTTATAATTATTGGTACCGTTCAATTATTATCATTAGCCAATAGTCGAACCAATTACATTAACTTCTACAATAATTGTTGTCTATGCTAAGGTTATATCCTGGAGTGTGCAAACACGGCAGTAACGCTACATAGTGCATTCAAAATAGATACTTCGTACACCTTTTAATATTGAAAGCGAAACTTATTCTATAAAAGTACTATCAAATTGATTTCTAAAGATTGTAAATCTATTTCCGTATGTATATTGGTATTGGTTATAACTTAAGTGGCACTACTTGGTTCGTGAATACGGTAGTAATGTTAATAACATTGCGTAGCACTATTGTCTTTAGTGCACTCTACATCGGGATATTATCTTTATAAAGCCTTTCTCTAGGATCCGTTTAGGAGATAATGGGGCCTTACATTTTTGTTTTATATTTAGGCCAGAGATTATTGACAAATATTATTGACAAAACTAGAGTCAATATTATAATAGTTAACAAAATACACTTTGAACAAATAGGACCAATTGGATTTTTTGTTCTTTATTTCTTGTTTATTGTAAAATAATAATCATGTACCTATATGTAACGTACAACCTGTAGATAAAGACTTATAACTTGAATATATGAATAGCTAGAGGGCGTAATAAGTAATCACATTTGTGCCTTTGCCCTGGAGATGTTGTGATTTAAAAAATTAACGTAAATAAAATACATTTTGCTGCATTGTGACTAAAGTTTAATATTTGTACAGCTATTTCGATATACATAATGTGTAAGAATACGAAATATTACATAATGTATAGATAATCTTGAATAACTGATATAGTATGCGGAGTTTAATGTTGGATTATTCGTCTACCATGATTTATAATAATGCCACTTACAAGAAGTTATACCGTGACGATCATTGTGATTTATTAATATTTTCTATTAATTAAATATTGTACATATACATGTGGTTTATGTATGATTTTAGACACAGAAATTTCTTATAATTTACCTAAACTGATATTCGGATTTGATTAATCGACCTTTTGTAAATATAAAAAAGTATGTTTTTTTTTTGTAATTGCACATGATTTAGAATTATTACTAGCATTTTATCGTGATGATTTTTGATTAATTTATTCTATTGAAATTTACTTTTTATAAAAGACAACTATTGTTATATTATAAGATCACAATCAATAAGACAGATATAGCACAAGGCCAGGTGTGCTAGATTGGCTAGTGAGCAACCCAGCTTCCTCGTGCATTATCTGTAAATCTATGCTGTAAAGTGGCCTAAACAATGTACCTGTGATCCATTATTTTGTCAGGATACAAAACTTAGTAAAAAACAATTCAGTGACATTTCTAGCATTGCTTACAGAAAAATGCAAAAATATTAATATATTATGTATTAAAAGCGAATGGATTCATTAGTATTACCAAAATTCCCTTGAGACCTCATAGTTATTTTTAAAGTTCTTCAACCTATTACGTTATGCACATTGTCAATATAAAAAAAGTGTGTTTTTACAGTCTTTTTTATATAATTACAGTGGTAACATCTAAATGTATATTTTTTTAAGTAATTGGTTCAATGCTGAAATGTTTCTGGATATTTGCCGAAGTGCTTAATTTAAAAGATTATTATAATTTTGTTGTACTGGAAAGTTGATATGTTATTAATTGTAAGTATAAATGTCTGGCTCTCAATTTTGATCGCAGATTAATTTATTTATAAGTCTTCGGAGGTAACGACCCGTGGATTATGTATACGAACTAATACGTGTCCGTACATATATAAGATCATAATGTGTTATATTGGATATATAATTATTAAATAATCCTACAAAATCCGTTAAAAATTACTGTAAATTTACAGAACTAACAGTTTCAAGTTATTAATATAAAAAAGCATAAATATAAACACTAATGCAGGTCTTATATATTTGAAATAGTGTATCGCCTATAAAACAATTTCATATGTAGCATGGGTCGATCTCCGAATATTTGTATTATATTCGTTGTTTTAATTTAAAGATGTTTATTTTAATTTCACCATGTTATGTTAAAATATAAGCGTTACGTCCACACATGCATTGTTTCAATTCTATACATAAAAACACGACGAATTTAAGAAAACAGGTGACTGCATGTTTGTATTGAATGACAAAACATTTCTGCTTATCCTATGATTAGTAAAGAGTAATGATAAGTAACCTAAAGCGTTCCTTGAAACGCACAATGTGAAAATCGCATCGAAATCTTTTTCCGCATTCCGAAGTACATCGCAATTAGTCAAAGGTGAAGATGATAAGTGATACTATAATAATCGTAGGTATATAAAATTCGAAGATTTTAAGAGAAGATTCTGTTATGTTGGTGCATTTGAGGGAATAAAATAAAGTAACCAAACATTAACAAAGTTAAATTTTGAAACGTAAACGAGTTTGGGTGCAACTTGGACGACATTAGTGGCAGCTTTTACCAGCCTTTGCCGGTCATGTTCTCAATTCATTGGTCATATAAGTTTATTATGGGGGCCAAAGGTAGTAGGATTAACATAATTAAAGAATAACATTACCTTGGACCTCAGTCTTACTTGGGCTGAAATCAACACCTTGTACGAACATTGACATACCATAACTTATACCTAACGAAACCCGTCAAATAGCAGACAACGGTATCGAAAGGAGCCTACCTTGAACTGATAAATGGCAGCTCCGTACATGTAATACGCTGTACAGTCAAATTGATTCCGTATTGTTATTAGAAAAATTGGTACAGGCAGCGACATAAGTAGATGAAATTTCCGTAATTTTCTTCGTTCTTAATTATTGTCTACACTACCCGATAAAGTTATAAGCTATTTTTTCTATAGTAAATAATTGCGAGTCCCATGTAATAGTGGGCGACCCTATTGCTAATTTATCCTACCGGGCGCAGTTCCAGACTCCGTGCCTGCTATTGAGAATTTCAGGATAATAGAATTTCAAATTTACAGGAAAACCAATAACATTGCCTATAATAAAAATCAAGCTATGCAATGATCAGCTATTTTTGACGCTAAATGTACAGTCAGGATCAATAAGATGTTAACACTTAATGATATTCAAAAATGATTTCAGAGGAAAAAGTGATTGAAATCTTGACTAATTCTACACATAGCATCTGCGGATACATAAAAATAGATAGTCATTCAAATTATACGATTTTAACCAATAGTTTTCCAAGAATAAGCGTTTGAAATTCGCTACGTGTATACATATTTTTGATGCTGACTGTATCTCTATAGTCTGCGGTCTGCCTCCAGCATTAGGCATGTGTAACCTTAATCTGTCACTTAATAATTAATATTTTCTTCAAAGAATTGAAAGTGAGGTGTTGCTCTTATAGTAACACGAACGAAGTAACACGAAATTGCTATTGTAGGCACTAGCTCTAAACTCAACGGGCTTTAGCAGATCTAAAGCCTTTTGAGATTAGAGCTAGTGTGTTTGAGTTTAGAGCGTGCTACCAATTGTGAAGTTGAAGTACTAAGAATTTTAGAATAAAAGGATGTTTCCCCAATAGTGTAGAGCAGGGGTTCCCGAACTTTTTCAGTTCACGGGCACGGCGCACTAACAGGTTTAGTATCTTGTCTCGTTGCTCTAGCTA
Source organism: Shargacucullia verbasci (assembly GCA_947562105.1). Taxonomy (NCBI): domain Eukaryota; kingdom Metazoa; phylum Arthropoda; class Insecta; order Lepidoptera; family Noctuidae; genus Shargacucullia; species Shargacucullia verbasci. The sequence goes on along the minus strand of OX387289.1, from coordinate 6,997,808 downwards.
GTCGAAATAGGGTACAATGATACTAAGTATATAGGCACAAAAATTAAAACATCCACAATATGACGCTGAGTTTTTATATAGGTATGTATATAATGACGCATTGATACATTTATTAATTAAGAAAAATATGTAATTAATTACAATGGCAAATTAGTCAATGTGATGTGTGTTCGTGGTGACCCTCTTTGCTCTCTACGGCGCACCAGGGCGCTGCTGCGCACACTTTGGGAACTTCTGGTGTAGAGTATTGTAAAATGTAAAATGTGACAGGTGTACACAAAATCTCAACCTATAGGTAAACGTAGTAGGTACCTACCTATTAATCCTATTACCTAAGAATTAGCGTACGTTCATTATTAGGTAAATGTTTTCTACTAAAGGAGCTATATTGCCCTTCACGATCGTACTCGGCATTGGTCTATGAGGTGACCCATCACAAAAACATAGTTTGCCTACACATATTACTACATTTTATTTAATGAAAATATTTGTCAATGAAAGTAATTCGATGATACGTTGGTGAATTTCCCTGAAGAGTGTCTAAATAGTTGGAATCGAGGACTAGGACTGTATGTTTCAATGGGTCTGCTGCTACAGCGGTGGTTGTTAGTCGTGGGCCTGCTGAGTGTATATTGTCGAGGCGGGAAGAATTGAAGACTTCGCGAGTGTTCCACACTAACACGTCTGAACATTCCGTATGACGGAGGTAGACGTAGAAGCTGATTGCACCCAGTAGAACGACTGGTTTGTTGTGCGCGCCGAAAACTTGCAACAAAAAGCAATATATAGTTAAAATTAAAATAGCTACGATACTAGATACTTATCAGTCTTATTGTCTTGTCTGCCTAATTTTTTTGCCAGTTCGATCATTGTAAGCTACACAATTAATTTATACTTAATGTCTTGTGTGATTGCGTGGATATATATTTATTTTACTATTTTTTATTATTATCTACTTAAAACTTAATCAACTGGTATTGATTCCGTGATATATACGTGCATAATTATATTTAATTTTAAATATATTTAAACAGGAAGTCCATTTTAGCAAGAAAGTGTACAGAAATATAACATGGTATTTGCTACCAGCATGGAATCATCACGGTGTACCTATGTAATGCTTGCTATGAATCATAGCAATTACGTATATGCAAAATAAGCTGAAACTCTATTTGAAGAAAAGGTCAATCTGATATATACTCATATCACCTTTACCTTTTCTTTACTTCGATACTTTATAGACAGTCAAACTACAATTTTGTAAGTTAAAAATAATTCGGCTCTCTAACAGACCAAAATTCGCGAATTTTGGTCTCTTTGTCATTTTATTGGAGGCGATCTATGCACCGCTAGTTTAGCACTAAATTAAGGCTGGACGGGGAAGAAACTCTGCACTTTGTGGTTACCTGTGAGCGGGGTCAACGAATCCCTTCGCCGCAAAGCAGTAGTGTCCAATTCAATGATGCCTGGATAGTGTAGTCTGACGAGAATAAGGACGGTGTGTGTCAGCCGCTTCACCATCGCGATCTGAAGACCAGTCGCAGGCGCACACGCAACCACAGACCAGCCCGAACCAGACGAGAGTTCGTGAACCAGGATTGCCCCACGAGATGCGTCGGATGCATATCTAGAGAATGGTTGTCATAAAATATATGCAATGATAATTAACACTAGACGACATTTTATAAGATGCTTTACGAAATTTTCTTTACAATGATGTTGAGGCAGGTAGGCCACATAATTATACACGGTACATAGTGCCTACTCTACATCTTCATCTTTTATCATGATAATCGGTCTCGGTGACAGTCTGTCTTCTTCCGGTAGTCCATAAAGCGTTTAAATTTTAAAATGAGGTATTCTTTGCCTTATTTAATATTAACATTAATAATAATAATAAATATATATATTCAATTCACCATTCGACATAATTATATAGTAGGTAGTAGTAGTAGGTAGTAACTACAAACTTAGTATTATTATCCTTCGGTTTAGAGATGAGATGGGTTTGTTTGTACCGTTGTAAGTTGCCGTTACAAGGGTCTACTTTAGATGTCGCCGCGACGGCGCCCGTCGCCGTCGGCGTGAAAGGTTCACTGTGTTTTTTTTTGTTGGTTATTTCTGCCTTGTCAGTTGTCACTACTAGTAATTACAACACCATTTCATTATCGTTTCAGATATTAACTCATCACATTGCGTTTTAATTAATGTCAGTGTCACCTATGTATATTTATTTACTTCTATACAGGGTGATTCACGGAGCATGGATTAAACGAAGCAGGGGTATAGCAAGCTCTATGCGCACCCATTCACCCGCATGTAATATGTTCAGCGTCATTCGCTAGTGTAGAAAAAAGTTGCTATTTGCCGTCATTTTAGTATATTGTTAGTTTCCTGTTATCCTGACAAAACCACTTGTGCTAGTGCATTGATACTTTTATGATCATAGTCTAATAGGGTCACTATCTAATGACATTGTAATATTTATGTAGGTATGTAATTTTGTATTGCAATCATCAATAATGTAAAAAAATCCTTTCGACATACATATTTCTAAAATCAATCATCTAGTCTCGTAGTATACAAAACTAGGCGTGACTCTAATAAATTATGGTGTAAGTAAATTATTTTTGATTTTATTAGGATAAAGGAATTTATGGCTCAATCTACCGATAGGCAGGTTATGAGGCTAAATGCCAATTATATCCTGAACTAGCCAATATCGCTGTGCACGTAGAGGTCTCCTATAAGTCCGCTTCCTTTGATCCGTATTACGTGAATCACCCTGTATATAGAGCTTTCGTAATTATGGCAATATCTGCAAGTGAAAGACATTAGGCAATTCATCATTAAGTCATAAACATTCGCAACTATCGCAGGTCTCTAACGAAGTAGGTAGTATAGTGCAAGAATGCAGAAGTATTTGCCTAAATCGATTTCATTTCAATCAAATATCTATTATTGCATTATATTCCACCTTTTCTGTTAGAAGCAAAGACGGAACATGATGCAATAAAATTCTGAAAAACCAATAGGTATGCAGTTATGCAGCTTACGGTTCTAAAAATAAACTATGTAGGAAGTATGGTATATAAGGAACTTACATAAAAGTCTTGCCTCCTAAGTCGTGTTCAACTACTATATTCTGTATCAAGGAGTTTGCTTCCAAAAGAGAAGATATATCGATGCGCTTGATCAGTTTGCCTAGAAGTAAGTTGATGACGACAACTTTCGGCGGACACGTGCATCGAGGACTCGTCAGTGTATCGATTATACCGGTGTCCAATATCCACAGCTTTCCCTGTAGAGTTCATTAACATAATTATTACGTATCTAGAATTTAGATTATGGATGACAATCAATGGGGTCAGACATTCAGAATTCTGATGATCTACGGACTGGTATCGATATTTGTAAGGTCCAAGGTTAATAGCTTATAGATGGATTAAATTTAGAGGCAACTAAATGTGCAACTTTCATACTGTGACAAGTATCTATTAAATATGTAGACTGGCTTATCTATAAATAGTAAATGGCCTTACTCAATATTTATATAAGAAAGGAATGATTAATTAGTGTTCGACAAAGCAATTAAATACAAAAATACGTTTTGGAGCGATTTGTGCTTATGTGGTCGAGCGCTCTAAGCCGTTCTCATTGTTATAGTTAGATGCCTTGATTGCGATTGCATAACAATAGTAATTGTATTGAATATGGAAACCAGTAATACAAAGCGTTTCCACGTTTGGAGTTTAGTGTAGTCTAGTAGAATGCGTCATGGTATGCCGACGGTATATTTACATATATTATACCTCTAAATTTCATAAACGTACACTTGTTATGGAATTCAATGGCTTCCTATTGTGGGAGGAAAATTCCTTACAGCGCATGTAAAACTTTTTAATAGAGTAGGTACCTATTCATTAAATGCCAATCGGATGTGACGATTCACATCCGATTGGCATTTTCAAAGATATAGACGGATAATAATTTCGTAAAATTTAATTTCAACAAATCTTTTATATTAGATATGTATCTAACTAGCTACCCAGTTGCTGGTAATAGTGAGATAAAGTTTCGAGGGCAACTTAACTGCAGTTTTATCTAGAATGCGCTAATGATACAGTTTTCAAAGCAATCCAATGAATTCATTTCAATACTATATTATATATTTACTAATATCAATTTAATTCAGCAGGAATGTGTACTATGTTTATAATTATATAAGAATTTAATGCTTGATGTCTTCTTTCGTTGCCAAACTTCGGGTTTTCGAGTTAATGATACATACCACCACAACTGTATTGTATTGACCGAAGAGTTAAGCACATGTGTGTAGAATACATCAACATTTTGCAGCAGCCGTTATTCAGTCCTACGTACATATATAATGTGTATATCTCTCCAACCCGATTTTGACTACGGGGACAAGGTTGACTGTGAGTGCATGGATGAAATGGGGGCTAGCTCATATCCAATTCCTAACTCCGGGTTACTAAGGCTTTTTCTAACAGAAAAAACATTTTGTCCGACCCGGGGATCAAACCCACTTTTTTCATTAGACCACTTGATCAATAAGGTAGTTTATAGTTACGCCTTATACTTACAAGATGATCCAGATAGAAGTCTACTGCATTCTGAATGGCGTTGCAGTCGCTAAGTTTATGATCCCGTAGCTCTGGGTAGGGTTGGAGCTCCACACCATTCTTCCCACGAATAATCAACCAAAGTGTCGATAGAACGTCTTGCTTCATTCTGTATGATATAGGGGTAAAATAAAATTGATAATTATCGCCATTGTAGCTTTAAATAAAAATAAAAATAAATAGGTACTCTATTGAATCACACAAAAATATTGCGATTACATTTATTCTGTTAGCAGCGCACACGCCAATGATAAGTATTTAAATCGTAGTTATGTTGTAATTTATCTACCGTGTATGACACCGTAGGTAATGTATACGTAAATACACGTCAAATGGGGCGCGTTACTGATTTATTTTAAAATTCCAAGTAGCATCGAAGTTTTTCTCAGTTTACTTGAATTTTAATAGGTACACTTTTACTAGCCTCACCGGTAACTATGTATGTAAATAAAACTTGGAAATCAGCCAACATGTAAATGTCGTATCGATTTGAAACTTTGCAAATGTATGTAATGCCGATTACAATACATACACTGATTTGGTTCCATCGAGCTAATTTGATGATGGAACCACGAGATGGATAGTGAAACTCTTCAATGGCTTCTAGTTCAAACACCTCGAGTTTGTGCTCATTTGATTTGTTTTAACGAGTCGAATACGTCATACTTAGTGACGAGGGTCTGATGACGGAACTGGGAAGTAGATAGAGGCACTCCACAATGACTACTAGTAAACCCCTCGAGTTTTGACTCATTTGCTTTATTTTGACGAGCTCTATTAATACATTATAGGTACAATTAGTAAAGAGCAGTGTGGACTATGAGATCCAATCCAAGCCAAAGGGACAAAAGTGCCCAGGCGGAATAGTATGAGGGTGGTTAAAAAATGGAGTTCAGATTGAGGAACTCGAATTCTCACAGCTCATGGGCAAGACACCTTGAAACATTCGTGTATTAACGGAAAAGGAAAGAATGCAGGACGACGGCACGGTTGGCGCAGTGGTTGAGAGATCGACTGCTACGCTACGTGTCGCGGATTCGATTCCCGCACGGAACAAATATTTGTATGATAGTTGTTTCGGGTCTGGGTATTTGTGTATGTGAATATATGTGTTTGTAATTGCACCCACGATACAGGAATTATTCCAAGTGGGGTCAAGGCTAATAAAAAATGCGCGCTCTAAGATTACCTAAATTTCGATACGCAATACCGTGAAAGTAACAGAAGGAAATAATAAAGACCTACTCGTGTGAATAAATAATCACGTTGAGACTATATGTGTACCTACCTTATTTGTAAATATATAAATATACTAGTAGAAAGTGAGTAAAATATTGTAAAATGCTAATTAAGCTTACTTTAAATGTATTCTGTATCAGTAATAAATATGTTATTTTAAATCTAAAAAATAAAAATATTCTTTTTTAGTTATGAGTATTTTTAATTAATTGGGATAAAGCGCTTCACGCCTTTTGTATTTAAGTGATTTAGTAATAATTATCTAGCATATCTATCCTCCATCATGTTTTTAATAATCCTACTTCCTACTATAATATTATAAATGTTAAAGTTTGTGAGGATGGATGGATCATTACTCTACAATGAGGTTAAAATGTTGGCAAGGGTAAAATACATATATCATAACAAATGAAAGTTAATTTAACTATGTTATAATTTTTTGTCCTTCATAAATGTTATAATTTTTAGTTCTACTAATATTATAAATGTGAAAGTTTGTGAGGATGGATGGACGGATGGATCTTTGTTACTCTTTCACGCCAGAACGGCTGAACGGATCTGGATGAAATTTGGTACAGAGATAGATTATAGTCTGAAATAGCACATAAGCTACTTTTTATCCCGGGAAAATGCATGGGTTCGTAAACCACGCGGGCGAAGCCGCGCGCGTAAGCTAGTCATTCATAAAAACGTGATGTTATGTTTTCTTTTTTTGAAATTGTTGTTTACACACTTAATATTCTTTTCGACGTTTTATGAGAGCGAAACTAGACTTGGATAAAAAATGTTACAACGAAAGCAGCTTTTATCACAAATTATACAACTTTTTTCAAGTGACCATTAGGCAAAGAATCGGATGAGTTGAATACTAGGTTACACATAATATTGTTAGAGTGGAGGTGTTGAAACATGGAAATGAAGTAAAAAATATCTACGAGAAATGATCGATCTAATAAACTTAACAGAGTAATTGATAAATTATGCAAGAGTGTTTCAGGTTATTTATAAAACATATATGCAGTCAACCAATCGGATCGTTTCTTGGGCTGAAGATTATTAGAATTATTATGCATTTTTGTATGTATCCCTCGGTCACCCTCCCGAGGCTGGATACGTACCTTTTTAAAAATATGGATTCCGTAGTTCTGGGTATATAATATGATTCCCAAACAAAGCCTATTTAACAAGCTATTTAAGTACCTCGGTGTAATGACGTAAATATCATCCTGGTAGGGCAATGCCTTTACAGCAATCACGTTTTCCTTCACGTATCCACTTTTCATCCACAAATCCGGTCCATATTCACATTGCAGGTGTAAAGGTGCTCCGTTCCACGCCAAGTTCTTCATGTGGCCATTTGACGTCACTGTGTGCCATATTATGCAAATGAAAACTTCCAGAAGACGATACATCATTATGTTCAAAATTGACGCGTTCGAAAAAGATGTGTAATCCCAAATATTATTGGTCACCATGTGAGCCAAATGAATGATTCGGAATCGGTAGAGTACTTAGAACATTGAATTAAAGTGCTTACGTAGAAAGTGTTATTTCAGAGAAATGCGCGTTTCTTGGTATTGTTTTAATAAATTAGTCATACTTACGTATAAAAAAAATCTTGATTTTCTTTTGAATTTGATTATTCCATACCTACATGAATTTAAAAGCATACTCACTTATTGATTACTTACACCTATTTTTTACAACACACTTGGATAGAGTTACGAAAGCAAGATAATGTAAATCGATAGGACCCAAATTCCGTTTCGCTCTAATTGTTTTTGCAGGAACATGAGCTAACTCTTCCGACACATAGGGCTGGGCTCATGTTTCCTGTTGCTCTCACAGTCTCCAATACTGTGTCATTATATCGATCGAGGACAAAAAGCGGCAATTGTGCGATGCCTGGGAACCAGCTACCACATACTTAGTTGCGGCATTCACCTAGTACACATACGCTGCTAATAATCGCTCGTGTTTCATTACCTTCAATCATTATTCGATACTTGCTTAATTGCTCTATGGCCGACTAATTTCAGTGCTCAGTTTTGCGTGGAAGCTGATAACTAATTCTTCGACGACAATTACTAGACTTTCGCGAAGTTAACGTTGCACTATCTCATGTAGTTCATTGGTTCAATGTTAATAATCTTCTCCTGAATGAGAAAAAAACCAAATGTATTAAATTTTCAACGCCCAATGTCCGACAAGTACCAATCAATGTTAAATTAAATGGAGTGGAACTGGACATTGTGGATTCCACTGTTTTTCTAGGCATCACTATAGACGCCAAACTGCAATGGGGCCCGCAAATAAACAAATTATCGGGTAGGCTTAGTTCTGCCGCGTTTGCTGTCAAAAAAATTCGGCACTTAACTGATGTGGATACAGCCAGAATAGTTTATTTCAGTTATTTTCATAGCGTTATGACTTACGGCATCCTCCTCTGGGGAAACTCTGCAGACATCAATATTATATTCGTCTTGCAGAAAAGGGCTGTCCGAGCTATTTATAATCTTGGTCCAAGGGTGTCGCTGAGACACAGATTTAAGGAAATTAATATTCTAACTGTACGTCACAATATATTTTTGAAAATTTAATATATGTTTATAAAAATATTTCGAACTTTGTCAAACTGTCTGATACTCATTCTTTGAACACTAGGAATAAACACAACCTTGCTGTACATGCTACGCGCCTTCACAGAATAAGCAACTCATTCATGGGACAATGTATACGCTTTTACAGTAAGCTTCCCAATGATATACGTAATTTAACATTAAATAAGTTCAAAATTGTAATTAAATCTAAACTTTGTAAAAAAGGATACTATAAAATTTCGGACTATTTAGATGACAAAAACGCTTGGGATTAAGCCGCTCTTTAGGCTTTCCTCTTTTTTCAACCGACTTCAAAAAAAGGAGGAGGTTCTCAATTCGGTTGTATTTTTTTTTTTTTTTTTTTTTTTTTTTATGTTTGTTACTCGATTTCTCGAAGACGCCTGGACCGATTTCAAAAATTCTTTTTTTATTTGAAAGGGTATGCTTGTCATTTGGTCCCATTGTCATCAGGTCAGGACCTGATGGTGAAAACCCTGAGAAATCGAGGGCATCTCTTGAAAATTGTAGGCGAGCATGGGGTAAAAACTTGATATTTATGTGTATATCTGATGAGACTACAATACTATGGAGGTTTAGGGCAGATCTGATGATGGAGACGACAGAGGATCGAGGGAACTCCTCAACGGTACATCTTAACTACCTCGTGTTTGGGCTTATTTTATTCGTGTTGACAAGATCTTTACACCGAGATGGGTAATGACTGCCACTGCAAGGTCCGTGATGCAGGTGCAGTACAGTTTAGGGAACTCCTTAATGGTTGATTGCAGCTACATAGTGTTTGGGCTTATTTTATTCGTATTGATGCGCACTTTAAGCCGGGATGGGTAATATTGCAGATTCGATAGTGAATTTCTCGTAATGCGTTTTCATCATGTGGTCGGCTAAGTAATTTATTTGATTTTAAAATCACATAGTGCAATACCGTCTAAGGTTTTCACTCGACTTGGGGCAACATACATTTGACCTTTGTAAAGTTTTTCAAGAGAATCGTCTTTACTAGGTCTACCCATCACTCAAAATTGTAAAATAATTAAATTTTTTAACAATTAATAAAAACCGACTCCAAAAAACTCAAGAACAAAACTAATAACTAAAAAGCAAAAAATAAATCTTTTATTATACAATATAGTAGTTGAAGAATATTGAAGTCGGTGCCAAGTAAAACATGCAATGATAAACCGACACGATTGGCGAAGTGCATTTGTCGTGTCCGACGCATAATTCGCTCCGCACTCGACAATTTCTACGTGAACTCGTTGTTTCAATGTCGCTATTATAGCAGCAAGGTATATTACTTTTATGTTTTACTTGGCACCGATTTCAATATTCTTCAACTACTATATTGTATAATAAAAGATTTATTTTTTGCTTTTTAGTTATTAGTTTTGTTCTTGAGTTTTTTGGAGTCGGTTTTTATTTTTTGTTAAAAAATTTAATTATTTATATATACAATTTTTGCCATTAATTATTATATTATTTACTTCATTATTTTGATATTGTAAAGTCGTTTAAATTATTTCTTATATATAACCGCAATACATTGTAAATGTGAGTGAGATCTAGGCTGAGCGCTCTTCATTTCATTAATTCTCACGATAACTGATGCAGGCTTGCACTCTGTTGCGACAGGTTAGCTCAAATAGTTATGGCACTTTCTTCAAAAGGCTATTCCACCCTATAATTGTCTCACATAAAACCTTACATCATTACAATCTGTCTGGACTTTAAAATAGACTTTGACCCCTGAGTTTGTTTCGGCGTTTCTTCTCAGGGATAGTCATAGGAAATGCCGACGCCATCGTTAGTTTAAAAAAGACATGTAAAAGTGATTGAAAAATCCTAATTGCAAAATAAATCATTTCATTTCATTTCACTTAGAAAGGATATATGAGTAGGCATAAAACAACAAAAGTATCCAAAAGTTTTTTTTTTCATGACATGGCATTTCGCCTGTATTACCGAAGGGTTAGGTAGAATTGTACAATTGTGCACCCATATTTCGCCGATGCTGTTATTAAGTCCCATGTAATAGGGGGCGAGCCTATTGCCATCAACGGGGCACAGTAGCAAACTCCGTGCTACTACTGGGAATTTCTATACAGAAAAACTCAATAACACTATGCCCCACCCGGGAAACGAACCCAGGACCGCACGCTCAACAGTCGCGCTTACGACCACTAGACCAATGAAGCAGTCACAAGTTTTTTTCAAGCGCCCAAAACGCCTGTATATGTTGCTGTCATGACTTAGCTATCATCCTGTTTGTTGGTTTATGAGCTGATATAAGTTGAATTCACTGGGGATCAGATCAAGAGAACAGGGTAGGTTTTGAAGATATTTCGGTTCAGCTGGGTAAATACTATAAAAGATAGGACATTGAAAAAAAAAATCGCGTAGCCACGTCGCTTGTTCGTCAGTTAACCTTTACTTAAACACCCATAAGTAATGGGTAGAGTTAAATTTAGAGTGAATTTGGAATGAACCTTCGCTTCCATCAGTGGATATCTTACCAGCTACCCAATACAGCGCTACCAGCTAACCAATACAGCGCTACCCTATAACTTCTCTCAATTTTATTTGTCTTAATTTTTTTGTTATCATCGTAATAACATGCACTCATAGGTAGGTCTATAAAATAATGTGTTTTTACAGATATAAAATAGATAATTAATTTAATTTTGTATGTTACGGTTGGTTACTAATGAGGACTACAGAAACTAAATCTACCTACTCCTTTTTATTTTAATTATATTCTTACCCAAGAATAATTTCCTACATTTGGATTTATTATATTGATTTACATTTTAAACATAATTTGTATCTTAATTAGGCTATCCATTACTGTTGTGTATTTTATATAATGTTTAGACAGAATCCGGTTTGATTAAGTCATGTTTACACGTGTAGCCTAGTTATACTAGACAAGGTTTAAAACAAACAAAAACGAGTTCATGTAAGTTTTAGTTTTGTAACTGTAGACTAGACTCCTAATTGATATGCTCTTGACATTTCCTGATTAAATATGCGTGATAACTGCTATCACAATTGGCAATCACACACCTTGGTAATAAAATAATACTGTGGGCAATGCCGAGTCACGGCTGTTGGCTGGTCCGCTGCCACGCCTTCGGGATCAACCACTTTTACTTTTAAGGTGTTATGTTGTGTAGAGGGGCGAGTAAAATCGGTGCGAGTGCGAAGGTTCTCTTCCAGTATAGGTCGTAGGCGGCACACCGTGACACGCTTCGCCTCCCTGCGTAGCTCGCGAATTTGTGATCCAACACGTGCTGCGACCGATCGCACGCAGCCCTGCTACCGGCGCACCGCTGCACCGCCGCACCGCCACGCTACAATACAGGTACACAGTGAAGTGTTTAATTCATACTGTCAATCGAAATTTCGTGCAGTGTTTTTATGAAAATATAAGTTTTAGCGGAAAAATACTGTTATCGTAATATAAATAGAATTCGTTAAGTTTTCGTAACAATAAAGCTGCATAAAGTAAATGTTGATAAATAATTGCAGGTTTCTAATTATAAAGGGACCAATATTTACTAATAGACTGTAAATGAAGACATGACTTAATCTGTTATAATAATTTGTGCCATGATACCTACGTGTTTTATTTTTATTATTTTTTCTTAAATATGATATATTTTCTTCTATTTAACTAATTTTAACTTTATGTAGGTCTACAGACGAATTATTCACACGAGTTATGTTTGCCTATTTGATTTATCAGAAAAGTAAATAATTATATACTTACTTGTAGATAAATATAAAGTTCCTAGTTCGCTAAAACGATTGAACGATATATAGTAACAATTTTAGGGTATACTTTGTTAATGATACATTAGGAACTATCAAGAAGAGGACCATAAACACATAAAAATAACAAATACATAGAATCACACCTATATTCCCCGAAAAGTTAGGTAGAGCTGTACTGTTGTTCCAACATCCACCTATACAAAATCATTGATGATTAATTTTATTTAAATTGATAATATTGAATTTATCAAACGGAATAACATTAATATATAGCGATACCCTATGAATTATTTACCTACAGGATTAGTAGGTACTCCTACGTACATATATTAGGTAAATGTCGTAATTCAGTTTGGGCAATACCTATAATAATCCGAGGTAAACAATAGTTCATTGTGTGATAAATTGGCCGTTATATGTTTACAAACACAGAAACAATGAGTGGACGTCTAACAAGCGGAGGAAGTTGTTGTACCGAGCTATCTCATGTCTTAATTGAACAATTTTAGTATATACATATTTATCTACATTATCTTAACAGGTATAAAATCTAATTTGTTTTACTCTGCTGTATTTGATTAGAGACTAAGAGATTTGAATTACTAATGGTCAAGCACATCTGTCAGCGTTGATTCGGCGAACGCATTTCACCTAGAAATTGATGAATATGGGATTTCATTTGTCCTGCATCTGCCCTGAATTGGTCTAGTGATCGGGAATCTGGTAGAAAAAGCCTAAGGCATTAAGTCTGTATAGACTTTGTACGTAGAGTATAAAGTATAAATAAATAAATGTGGGTATTATAATAATAGGCTCCAATATTGGAAATAAGCGACCAATAGGAAATAAGCTCGCCTCTAAAGGGACTTAATAACGGCATCTGAGAATTGTGGATGGACACATGTGCCTAATCCGTAACGGAAAGCAGGGATTCCGCGACGGGGATTAGGTAATGTTATGTTATGTGATTATATTTACAGCAAATATATAATGTACCTATACTAAAATCATAGACCGCATTATTATGTTTAGTCTGTTAGTCATCTATTGAAATGGTCAGAAAGATATCGACGATCATCACGATAATTAATCAACGATTGATTTATTAATGGACGATCGATTATTATTATCAAGTACCTATTTTGAACTCTATACTCTTAATACCTTTCTTTATACATTTAATATCTTTTTAACGACGTTGTACTACCGATCTTCTCTTTCAAAGATATCGGTGCAAACTGCAAACCCAACTACACATTTATTTACAATGTCAAAAATGCAAGGCATTTTATCTTCGCGCAGGCAATACATTTGCTGTATTCACATATGTTTTAGGCTTATAATCGTGTCCAAATATTTACATCCAGTAGGTATTCATGTTCCCATACTAGTTATCTATTGTTCTAAGCTAAGTATGTAAATATTACAATCGGTGAGAATAGGTTCTGTGGTATGATATGTATCGTGTATTTGCAATAGGTACAGGTAAAAAAGGTTTTGAATAACAAGGCGAAATACAATTACTGGTACCAGGAAATTGACTGGTTTGATTTAATTAATTAATGCATTGCTAATGCATGGACTTTTTACCAAAAATGAAATAATCGTTGCAGTGCATGGGGTAAGTAGCTATAAAAATTTTATTTTTCCTGATTCCTAAATGTTATACTTCTTTTTAGCGTAAAAATTCACCCCGATTTTGAGGTTCATCAATAGTGGTATTTATTTAAAAACCTTGGCCTACACTAGGAGTAATTTCTGTGTCGTGGGTGCGTCCACAAACAAAAATATACACATGCACAAATACCCAGATCCGAAATTATCTATAGGTCATACTTATATTAGTTCGTGCGGGAATCGAACCCACGATCGTTAAACCACTGCGCTAAACGCCGTATGATAGCGATATTTTGGCTTATTATATATACAGGGTTTACTCGATTTTAATGCAAGGAATGCGTAAACAATAGTTCGATACAATCCCTAAATTGAATGAAATCATGGATGTTATTACGCCAATCAATTGTTTTGATATCAATGCATTATTATGATTACGCAGATCCTCTCGGTATATTGATAGTTTTAACAGAAAACCTAACGGTGACTGACGTGTGTTTTTGTTTTGTGATCGGTACGTATAATATTTATGTTCTTTTTTCGACCTCAACCTATTGTCTTTGCCCTTTTGGAACTAAACATGAAAACAATTCGCGGAGAGACGTGTTCTTTTTGCCTTTTTGTAATGAGTATCCAGCTTTGCAAAAAGAAAGTAACCTCGCAATTACCTACATTAATTCCATTTTTTGCAAATAAATTCATAATATTAATCTATTGATTGCCGGAGCCGCCGCTGCTAAGATCAGACCTTCCGAATTCATCGAAAAAAATATACATAAACAATTTTTCAAAAATATCGTGGTTACATATAAGATTACATTATCTTCACCGAGTTTAAGTTTAGATGCATATTTTCACACGTACATACACGTTCGGTATTCTCCTCTTTCGGAAGTAGAGCTATAAGGCATACCTACCACACACAAAGTGTGTCAATAACGCATAAGGCCACTTGTATCGTATTGGCCACTTGGCATATTGTAGCAATCCTTTAGCTTTATGGATTGCAAAAGTGAATCGGTGACAAGCCTGAATAACATAAATCCACACTCCACTCATCACATACTGTTACATGAGATTGTTAAATTAAAGCCTCGGCACCAAAAATACGTCTTTGAAGTTTCTGTTTCATGGTTGTCTTAATAACGATTAGGCCTTCTTATATTAATGTGATTTTCGATTCGATAAGGTTTGCAACGTTAACGTTTTATGATGATTTTTCGAATTCGTTTTATGGAATCGGGCATTAAATGATTGTGATGTTTCATGATGTGCTTGGGCGCAGCACATCATGAAACAGCAGCACTTCATGATATGCCTCTCATATTGTGAAATGGTTAATGAGTGACCATTTTGCTAGAATATGCTCTATATTCTGTAGAGTATGAAAATTAAAAAAAAAAAGATTTTAATTTTTAAATTTATTTTGAAACCAAAATGTTAACTTGAGATTTCTCTTTGCGTTTATACTTTAAATAATTAATTAAAAATATTTGTATCTCAGAATTTATAGATAATATTATGTTGACTGATATAATAATCGTTTCTAGTACACCAGTTGGTCTTAGAAAACGGAATACCTCTCCTCGCTATGTTCGTCGTAACACCTATTTAATACTCCTCTAGAGAACTTTGAGGGAGATGCTATTTTGCAAAAAAGGTTTGCTCTTTCTTTTTTCGCCCGTACGGAAATAAATATTTTGTAGTAACACATTGCACGTTGTGAATTAGGATTCGAATTTGGCTATTTTGGCTTTCCATATAGTTGTATTGTAATTTCAATAAAAATATGTCGAGTGGAAATTATTTCAAGGATACAAAAAGAACTCGTAACGTTCTATTTAAAGACACCTGTTTTCATAACATAATTTTAATATGAGAAAAAGAAACCGTGGAAGAATAGTGGTTTTGGCAATTAATTATGAAGTAGAACCTACCTGTGAACTTACCCGGGAAAAAATATGTATAGATATACATACTTCATCAATAAAAAAAAATACCAAGTTTTTTCTCCGAACTCATGTCTATTTATATATTTTCATATAATTATGTTGTAAAGTGAACAAATTATCCTTGGAACGATTTGCAAGAGCGCACTGTTCGGCGTAGGTAAGTATATAGAACAGCATAGGTATCTACTTATAAGTACAATAGATCGTATAATCAGCTTTAGAGATTTCAGATAAATTAGGCCTATTCATGTTATGTAAGTGCCAGGGTCTCAATGTAAGTAGTTTGTTGTTAATAATAATTACAAACTTGGGAACTGTAGAGAGAAATAGTAGGAAAACATATCGCAATTCGGTTTAATGTAGGTATATCTGGGAATCTGCGATTACAGTAAAACCCGTCGAACATAGTTTTAAGCGAGAATAAAGAGACTGGCCGTCTTGCCTAATCAGTTACAACAGAAGAAATAATTATTTATATGTATAGATTTCGAATAATATCTCTTCATTACTTTCTAAGGGATAATTTTTCAATAACACGTTAACCTTTGAAAAATCCATACAAAAATTGTTCTTATTTCAAATTAACAGTTAGAAATCTTACCCTTGTGAAGCTTAATACATTGCATATGGTTCATGTGTTTTAAAACTTTATTATTTTAATTGCATATTAAACCTTAAACTATATTTACACACTAATCAGATTAGAAAAGTAAAAATTAAACAAAATAAACATTACGCATCAAAATACTCCTCCGCATCACTGTCAACCGGCAGCGTGTCCAGAAGACTGGCAGCGTTGCCACGCTGTATGGCAATGCTGATTCTTTGGCCAAAAAATAAACTAACTAAATAAATTAAATAACAGTTAGATAACTTTTATCTGAGCATTGAAAATCGGACCTAAAATCAAATAAAAACATGCTTTCTTCATAATAAATTATATTTTGTGAACGATACAAAGGATTATTATTACACAAATAAACAAGACATAGACAGAAAAGGTATCAGATGGCCTTTACACCTTGGCAGAGCCTACATTGTTAGTGGCCAACTTGTTGTGTGTGGATATAACCAATTATTTGGTTATCGTTGAAGCCGTTTTTAGTTTTAGCTGTACAAATGCTAGAATATATCGATATAACTGTAGGTACCTATAAGGATAAAAATCCTTTAATACAGACATGGATACATACTACATACATACGTATAATTACGTATACCTATTGTATGTTTAAGTCTCATTAATTTTGGTATTAAACCCGTTATATACTTAGTTATATGCTCAACTTTAGTCGGCTTATTATATAAATTCAAGTCTAGCTCATGCTAACTTAATATGAACCAGTTTATTGGATTGGACAGATTGACACCTTATTATGTAATCTTTATTTAACTTTCGTCGTCCATACACAATTCTAGTTAGAAGTATTATCTAAGTAAATTGTTTAGGATATTTAGTTACGTACATAGTCATCATCAGCCAGAAGACGTCCACTGCTGAACGAAGGCCTCCCTCAAGGGGGGGTTTGCCATAATCCCCACGCTTGGCAGGCGGCTTGGGAATCGCAGTGGCTCACCGATTAGTGAGAGGACGCTGCTGCCCGTCCTCCGGTGTCTGGCCGCAGTTTTAAGACGTACCCGGGTCCGTACATAGTAATCGATGGTAATTCAGGTTGTAAGAATAAATAATTTTTCAGTAATATAAAAATCTGCCTCATTAATCTAGTGGCCGCAAACCCGACTTCTGAGCATGAGGTCCCGGGTTCGATTCCCGGGTCGGGCAATGTATTATTGGGTTTTTCGGTACGGAAATACTTAGTAGCGGCACGGAGTTTAGAGCTGTGCCTTGCGGATGGCAATAGGCTAACACCTTATTATATGGAAATGGGATAATATGGATCTCGTATTAGCGGCATCGGCGATATTTATATATGTGTATAAATATATGTACTTAGAAGCATTGCGTTAAGTATTAAACAATTAATTGTAAGAACTGTGAATGAACACATAGAACGAATGGCATAGTCACCAAGTCTACACTGAAACCCCAACAAAAATATTGATCAAACGTTTAGAAAACACATGGTATTTTGTGAAGCGGATCTTTGCGATACTGAGCTTTACGCATAGGCAGTTAAGTGATCACTTAAACACCGTCATTAGGGTTGTCAAACGTCTAATATGTATAATATGTTCAACAATCATCACAACTCTGTTTCTCTGTTACGACTATTTTTTTTTTAAACTTTTTGTTTTTAATATCGAACATGACATTTAATAATTTTACTTTACTCAGCAGCACAGGAATTTGACGCGCTGATATGATATCATATTATTATAATATCAATCAAGAGCGTAGTTACCTCTAAAATTGGGTATTGAGTATCGCGTAGCAATTTATGTTGTTTAAGTTATCTTTTCTTATTAAATAGATAGAGAGTAATAAATAATAAAAAATCGTATATTTCGCGTAATACAGTTATAGTAGACACAGCCCTAGTGAAAGTGGTTTGTTGTGGTTCCAGAGCGTCGAAACACGTCATGATGATACATTTATTATGCCGTTACCGGTTTGCCGCGCATACTTATCGTTTAACTTTTTGCTCACTTTCTGTCTTAAACGCTGCTGTAGCATATCATGATATCACAAATATTAGTAATAAACAGTTGTATGTGGTGCATCAAATATTGAAAGATCTGGTACTTTAAAAAAAAAAACGTTGCCCCCTGCTAGGAATAATTCCTGTATCGTGGCTGCGTTTACAAACACATATATTCACATGGATATATACCCAAACCCGAAACAACTATCTGTAGATCATACAAATATTGGATCCATGCGTGAATCGAACCCGCGATATGTCGCGCAGCAGTCGATCTCTCAACAGTCTCAACTACTGCGCCAACCGTGCCGTCACTATACCGTTTTATAATACTTTCTGGGATCTATTTGCATAATTTTACTCGGAAGTACAATCGAGCTAAAGATACGTGAAGTTTAACATACGTTTAACTATACATATATTGACTTTCATTATTTTATTTACAGTAAGTAAATCACTATATAATAAATATTATACTAATGTAAGTATTAATTTGTGTTTACATCCTATTTCATTAAAAAAATATATATATACTGATTCCGGTATATCTGTTCTTTGGTAAAATTAAGCAGTAAGTATAGATAAGAGCGTATTCCAATATTTATGGAACTCAGGAAGCAGTTATTACATAAATAGATACTTTAATATTACTTTATTTCATTCAGATACTATTTTATTTTACATTATGATACAATGATTTACGAAGTAGCACTAAATATACTTAATAATTATTTTTTATTGAATTAAAATGCTAAATTAATAAAAGCCTTAAAAAAAGTAAAAACTGAATTCAAAAACGCACTAAATATAATGATTTATCACTAAATAAACTTAATAGTTTCTGAAGGCGGCACTTAGGAAAGAATGTAACCAGCTATTATTGTTTAGCACTTCGCATACATTAAAAATGTAGTTAATTAAATGTCATTAATATTAATATGTCAAATTAATAGTAAGATATAAAATGAATTCTCTTTTAAAAGTAATAACTGCACACTTTAACTAGAAAGACAAATTTATTTAAAAACATATTCAAAGCCTGTTTTGTGAATGGGCTCCGACATCGGCAGAGTTAGTGTAACAGCTCTGTTTCAAAGCTTTTCAATATCAATGTCAGCCACCTTGAGATTTAAACTCACATCAATACACGACACGAGGCGCGATGGCGCATGGCGCGGTGGCGACGTGTCTCCGTCCATTCAGAGCAGACATTTTCATTTTCTTAACTATCGTCATATAGACTTTTACCATAACTAGCATTATTATAAAATTATTATCTAAGTAATATTATGTATAATACATGACTGTCCATATTATCCCAAAGTTGCTGCTGAACAAAGGCTTCCCAAGCAGTTATTCTCATCTTATTATCAAACTCATTACTCCATCTTCTTCGTGGTAAAACAGATACATATTTTATCTTTTTCTAATTTATTCTTTGATTTCTCTTGACCTAGAAAATAGCTATAGCTAGCTCGACTTTAATTCACTTATTTCCATGCTTCGAAACTTACATAATTACTCAATCCACTACCGACGACAACACTTGGTAGTAGAGTCTTTCCCGTCAATAATAATTATCGCCCAAATCACGCATGACGGCATGACAAAGTCGTCGTATATCGTAATATCGGTTGAATAGAAACAGTGGTAGCGTGCGTCAAAGACTTCATTATTTATACCTATTCATCAAGCATAGGTAACTAACTGCGGCAATTAATGTCTGGAGTTTCACTAATTTTTGATTAAAAAATATTCAAATGATTTATAACGCTGTTTCACCTAAACACCTGCTTATTGAAATATCACTATTAAACTAATTAAGTGCTAAATGTTTATTAAACAAACTTATTAACATATAACTGTATAATTTGATGTAAATTTTAATGATACACTTCATCTAATTAATTCGTGTAAGTAGGTACTTATATATGTACATAATGGTTGTTTAAACGGCACTTGATCAATATCAATGTCTACATTAAGCACCAAATATAAAATTAATGCAGCACAAAATTCTAGAAATCAGTTTAAAAATATAACTGTCTAGTAACTTTTTTGGTCTTAAAAATGTGCGCACGCGCTGTCACGTATACTGTATACTCGGCATAGGTGAAGGCATTTTCACATCAAGTCCGGTTTCACTTACATACGGCCTCGTTCACGTTTTTATCCCCCGTTGTAACCGCAATAAAATGAGTATAATCGTCAGAACAAAAGATTGTCAAAAAACATATTACGAAACAAATGTATGCGATAATACTCCTGTTTTAATAAATTTAGTGAGTGTTATTAATAGCTTAGTTATTATGGCATGTTGACTTAGGTAATGAGGCGAAACGGTGCAAAGATACAGCTAAAATATAGACTAGATACTAAATAAAGACGAAATGTATTATAACATATCATAACCTCAGTGTGGCGCGTGGCTTTAGGTCTAATCTGTTGTGTCGGTGATCAGTCGGCCGTCTACTAAAGCCCTAAAGGCTTTTGCCGATGCTGCTGCAACTGCTTGTTAAATAAATGGCTAGTCCGTTACATTGATTTATAAACAGGCTATCATATAAATCATATCCAAGTGTTCGTGAAGTTGATATACATAAATTATCATTTTATTCTAGAAGTGTTTGAGCTTATTGTATAACGACCTAAATAGATTTAGACATCCGACTAAACATATTTCAGATTTAAATTAATAGTCCGTCAAATTCATTTGCTTCTAACCTTCTGTTCGGAGGTAACTATCGTAATTAAATTTAATGATTCTAGTGCTCAATTTTGTGCGGAAATATACTAACTCGTTTCAAATATATGAGGCCGCGGCACGAGCCGAAAATAGCCTTGATCATACATTTTTTATTGTTTAGGAGTGTTTGCATGAATACTCGTATTTTCTTTGTGTGAACATTGTACCTCTTTAAATGCTAGGTATTTAGGTGTTTGATCTTATAATCCTTTGGTTATTTTCCTATTACCCTTCTTCTTCTAATTTAGGAGCTTTGCTCTTGTCAGTGTAGCTATAGAGCTTATATGCACCACAAGTGGTAAAGTTTCATTCAAAAACCTGACCGGTAGGTAACTGTAATAACACCGAAGCCTACCACATACAATTTTTTGTTTTACGTGGTGACACTCATGTTTAGCAACAAATTATTTATGATAGTGTACGTATATGCTCAAAAAGTTAACTTTAAATGTCAATTGTACTAAGTACCTATTACTATTTAAACGCATGTCTGATAAAGGAACCTAAAATGAAAAGAGCCTAATAGTACCTATGTTTATTACACTGTTTTAATGTTTTGTATTTTCGGTAACTAGCTATTTCCGGTTTTCGTTATTTTCTCTTCAACTCAATACTTACTAGAAATAAAACGGATTACGAAACAAAGAATATATATAACAAAAATAGTACCTACCTTACTCTTAGGTAGGTCCGAGTACTATTGGGTTATTCTGGTTGGAATTACACACTATTACACTAAGTCAAGTAACGATTACTGAAAAATGCATGCATAATGGGAATGGAATTTCAAACTGTAGGTTAAGTTTCCTTGAATGTTAAGTCTTCAATTGCCTACTCATTCTTACATCAATTACTTAGGTAGCTAAATAGATACAAGGCTGACGGGTGTGTAAAAGTTAGGTATATATATAGGTATTTCTTAATTATATTTCTCTTCTTACCTAGATATTTAAGATTTCTTACCTAGATATTTCTTAATTATGTAGCATCTTATCCTTTTCTATTCAACATCTCTGTTTATTTTAAATTATAATAGCACCTAACCTTCTTTGTGACAGCTATTTAGGATTGTCAGCCACAGAAATGTATTAAGAGGATTCAGCTCGACTTTTAATTCTTGGAGTAATTTCAAGCTATTCACCTGAAAGACTGTACTGTAGTGTACTACTTATCGTAATAATTTAAAGCTTTTAAACCTGTAATAAATATTAGTAGCTACTGCTTAACCTCTAAAGCACGCACGGAGTGAACCGTGTCAATATGTTCGAAATGTCACGACCTAATTCTCGAGCCAAATAAATGGCTGTAACTAATGGGTTTTTGTGTGGTGCACTTTTAGAGATTTAAGGCCCAAGAATCATGAGCCGCGTTCATTAATGTACAAAAATTGCAGTCAATGCTTCCACCAGCTGCGTCTATTAACCGAAACCTTAACCATTTTTCTTTGCTTTATTCTAAAGCGAAACAGCAAAGGAAGTAAATTAAAAGGAAGTAGGCAGATATTATATTTAAATACAATTTTGGCAATATCCTCAACATTTACACTATTTAGAGCGGCACTTAAAACAATACATTAACTTATACTTATGTTTGATATCTGATCACTGTAATCATCTTTTAGATATTGTTTATGTGATAATTAATATTAAAAAATATAAGACATGTGACCTTTTGTTATTTTCTCATTATATGGGAAAGGTACTTTTTATATATTGACCAAATTGGTCTCAAAACACTTCCCTAAGCAGTCAGTGAACGCACTTTAGCCTTGGTGTGGTATATTTGAATAAATCCGGCACGTGTATGGCCCCACTGTGCAGTGATCTGATTCTGAATTACCTACATTACGCACAATTACTATTTCACATTGAAATGCGATATTGGTCGTGGTAACAGATTGGACTAGCCTGTGGTGCCTGGATGTCGCAAGAGTGAGAGAATACATTATTATCAATCACTAGGTTGGGCAGCAACAGTAACTTGTGTAGAGGACACATTGTCGTGACGTATGCATTCACAACATCAAAATGATCCGTAGAGACTGTAAAAAATGCGTAAAAAGTATTATGATAATATGTTATAAGAATATGTTTGTTTTAAAATTTGCCAGTACGTATTTGAATGTATTTAATAAATAAAAATATAGTAACTAGTTCAGCAATTTAGAATTCCGACTGATCGTACTTTACTTTTGATTGTTGACTGCCCTACCATACACGAGTTATTAGTGTATAATATAGTTAGGCTAGGTACATACCTATAAATAAAAAAGTAAACTTCTAAAACTAAATTTTACGTGTTTATTGTCCAAAGAAGATGTCAACATTACGTTATAGGTACTTTTTTTTAAAACATAACAAATCCACTCAATGGTTGACGTTTTGAGTGGCTTGCCGACATGAAAATTGCACTTAATTTGATTTAATGCTTTATTCTTAACTTGATAACTACATAATACAATAGACTTCGCAACAACGACAGATGAAGACTGTGATTTATGTGAAATAACTCTTTTTTATGTGTTGGCTACACAATAGTTGTAAAGGGATAAATCGTATAGGTGCTCAACCGAATTTCTGTAACCAGTCTGCTTTCGCATGATATGCAATAAGAGCAGAAAAGAAAATTGTAACTCACCTACTAGTTTTTTGGAACAGTTATAGTCGATAAACTAGTTGCAGCATGTAACTAAATACCTTATGTTTACGCTAATACCACGTAATTTTAATTATACTTAACTTCATTGACACCTTTTAGAATTAGACAACTACGAGTTTTTGCTCGCCATTTTAATCAAACTTTTTTTGTAGAGTAATTTTGAATAAAGTAATGTAGTTTACATATATCAGAGGCCCTAGTGTAAGTTTCTTTCGACAAATTCGATTTACTACATCGAACGCGTTCAGCGCTCCGATTAGTGGAGAGCACTAGGGATGTTACGGAGCTTCGACTCCGATTCCGATATGTCGGAACCTCCGATTAAAATTACACCTCCGAATCCGGCTCCGGTTCCGATATATCAAAACGGAGGTATATATCGGAGTTACAAGTTATGACTTGCTATCGCTGCAGCGCTACTGAGTGCTTTCTACGTGACACTGACAACTGACGGAGTACATGTGTTCTTTGCAACTGATGAACGAAGAGTGAACGAGTTGCGACAAGTTTCTTCTTTCTTATTTATTTACATTTTACATTCGTAGCTTTGCTCCGACTCCGACTCCGATTCACCTCCGACTCCGCGGAGGTCACTACGAGAACCTCCGACTCCGATTCCGCCTCCGATAAATCCACCTCCGTAACATCCCTAGAGAGCACGAAACGGACCAATTGGAGCGCCGAACGCGAAGAAATTTACACTAGGGCCTCTGGCCTGTATTCCCCGAAGAGTAAAGCAGAAGTTTAAAAAAGGGAGCTTAAGCGAAAGGGTGTTAAAGCTGTCGATTAACAAAACCAACTCATATGACGCATCTCGGCCGCGGAAGCGTCCTTGAACCAAAAGTAAAAGTTGATCACAAGACTCGCTAGGTCATTATCATGCTTTTGTTTTTTTATTATTTTCTAAATAAGTTAAAACATGTTAGTAAACAACGCTAAAACGCGGACGCACAGAACGATTTTTTTAAAATTCATTATTACTCAATAGTGCAAGTTTGTATATAATTAGTAACTTGCTACCTTAATTTTTGGAGCACATAATAGAACTAAGTAATTAATTACAGTCTAAAAAAGCAAAGCATAACTACTGTGTTGGTTTAGTTAATAATTAACATAATTATACACGTGAAAAAAAAAAAAGAAAAATCGCGGGCAACAGGTCAGTCCAACAGCAAAAAAATAAGGCAACACGATTCAATGTCAATGTTTACGACGTAATGTTGCAGTAACATTAGCATTGTTTTCTTTTATTGGAATTGTGTATTGACTTTAATATTATTTTACATAATGTAGATATTTTTTGTTTTACTCTGACATTGCTTTACTGGCGCGGAAATTGACAGTAAGTTCGGTATAATCAATAATAATTACTCAGCGTGCTACGCTTTGAATTGGAGGTGATTTCAATCTAGTCTAGTATATCTTAAATCAATTTATTTTTTTGTTACAGACAGACGTAATGACGAGGCACATTTTAGTGCTGTTGGCATACCTGGCCGCAGCGACTGCTACGCTGGAAATAGTAAACCAATGGAGCTTAATGCAGTTCGACTTTCCCCCTGACCCAGTGCTCTTGGAGAAGTTCCAGCCAGAGAATACCGTCCCGACTGGGCTTGAGATAGGCTGGGATAGACTGTACTTGGGCATTCCACGCTTGAGGGCGGGAGTCCCCGCTACTCTGGCGTGGATTCCTCGGAGTTTGCCCCCAGGCGTCAGTCCTGTTCTTCAGGTAAGTTTAATAAATAACTACTTTCTTAATTTCATCATATTTTTACTACGCGCATTTGCCCAATAGTAGGCAATATTTTACAAACCTACTGATTTTTAAACTGATAGAGCATATCACGTACATGAATATCTAAATCAATTTCAATGAGTGTTATTAATGGTCAAAATATAAAGTAACAAACTTAGCTTACGTTGGCCTCGGCCGTTACAATGGTATTCGTGACATATCACGCCGTTTCTGATCAATCGCCTCGAAAGGCCACTCAACATAGATTTAACAATTACCGAGATACTAAATAGTTTCGTAAAATAGAGGCCATTTTATAAGAAACTTGATGTAACATGCCTCAAGCAATTAGAATTGGTGCCATCGATCTTTTTACATTGCGACATTCATGATCATGATACATTGCTCTCTCAAGTTGTAACTTTTATAATTTCAAAATCATTTAAGAATGCCCATATACATACATTCAGGTTGGAATTTTGAGATGGGGCAGGAGTAAGGGCATTTTTTTGTGATTTCTACCTGTTTTAGAACTCTAACCTCAATTGGTCCGGTAGGAAGAAGAATTGATAAAAAACATTTCCCACCAAGATCATTTTCCGATAATTTATTCTTCATCATCAGCCAGAAGACGTCCATTGCTTTTTTAAGACGTACCCGGGTCTATTAAATTTATTCTTATTAGGTACAAATCGCACACAATTTTCTAATGACAACTAAAATTAAACAGAGTTTACAATCATCTTCATTTTTCAATAACAGAATACCTACAATATTAACCAATGTCTCGAAATATCTCTCAATGTAAGAGTTTAGGAATTGCACTAGAAAATGACGCGACATGATAAAACAAACATAATGTCATAATAAATTCTGTACACCAGGTCGAATAAAGGCATTTAAGTGGGAATTACTATTTATATAGAACCTGGTTCTTTACATGTATATAATTATGTATTTAGGTTGTCTGCGTATTTAAACAGGTACAAGATTATTGTTGCTAAGTTATTTCAACATCAATGTTCTAAGACATAATCGGTTTTTACCTGCGTTGTGCCATTAAAGTATGAAACAAGCTCATGCTTTGTGTGCAAACTGCTGGCTATTTATGTTTATTAAAGTTATTTCATTAGTGTTGGTGTGCTTATACACTTATGCTATTGGTTCTAAAATGGGTAGAGCAATAAAGTTTCAAATGTTGTTTTCGTCCCCATTAATGTTTCACTAGAAACCGTTTGATTTGCACTAAACCGATTGTTATGAAATTTTACAAAGAGGTAGCATGGGTCCTGGAGAAGGACATAGACTTATTTTTACTATTGGTTATACGATATATACTATTAATTATATTATAAAACACTAATTAGATAAGAAATACCACATAAGTACACGCAGACGAAGGCGCGGGTAACAGTTAAGTACATAGTTCGTTATAAATTCTATCCTTCAAAGTCAAAGAGAGAACTATTTACTTTAACCTAATGGAAAGAAAAGAGCGAAATGTAAGTAAACATTGCATTTAATTGAAAGTACATAACAGAGTTTTCTTCAATTAACTCAGTGGAAAAATACGACTGACTTACAACAACAAATAATTTTTATACTCATTTAGAGAAACGGAAATTATTTGCACGAGTGCTTATGTGATTACTATATCTCAAATGTAATTAGCGTGTAATGAGTCCTGTTAAAATTAATGTCTAGTACTAATTTGGCTTATCTAGTAGTACGTGTAAACTAGAAGTCAAGCGTGCCTGAGAACTTGGCATTAACTTTTATGCGGAATGTAAAGCAGTCATAACTGAATACGACAATTAAAATCGACGGTTAAGAGTGCTAGACTGACTACACAGCCCGGAATCTATGAACAGCATAACAATCTGATACGATCATATGTTCGAAATATATTCTGCAGACACAAGTTACAATATTCAGATTTCAACTGCAAGTTGCGCAATCGTTATACAGAGCTTGTGTCGCCTTCGAAAGCTGTATTAGTGTAAATACTTTCAATTCAATAGGACCTAGGTACTGGTACCTACTGCCTGACCTACTTATTACTTTAATCTATTTACAACTTAGTTTAGGAATTTTGTTAGGTAAATACTGGTAAAGAGAATTAGATTTAGTAGCTAGATTAGTATTTGTTCCAACAACGATATCAGTAGGTTCATGGATAAATGGTACCTATAAGAAGCAAATGTACAATTGCTAGTGTCCCCAAATGACATCCAGACCCGGAGACGTTGCTTACTGTCATTGACTGCCTAGACACAGATTACTTTATGGTTACATAGCTGATGGCCAACTAAATATAGCTGCATAGCCATCTAACTTTTAATAGAATTCAATGATGGCCAGTGATGGGCAATAGCGTCACAGACTCTCACAGTGCACAAGGACTATCTCTAGGTTCCCTAAAATACTTGAATAACCCACAAATTGGTATATACCTAGCAATAAATTACGAAATCGCTTCGAACGGTGCAAATGCCGTTGTTTTATTTATTAAGAACTTGAAGAACTTTATCTCTTAATTTATTTTTAGGGGTCCCAACCAAAGTTCATTTGAAGATCTTTTACTTATATTTGATTTATGTTTGTGCATTATTTAACCATGGCACCTCTAATTCAAATACTTAAACGGGTTCTAGGCGATCAAATATAGCCATCTGTTCATAATCTCCAGGTATAGACACTATTAGATAGACATACTTTTACGGTGTTGGTCAATAATTGACGCTATTTCGTCCGTCTGTCTGACACCAAAATGTCAGATCAATTATTGTTTATGTATTGCTCAATCTAGGATACCTAAATAAGCTAGATTGATTAATTATCTCTTAGATTAACTGGCTATTACTCGTGTTTATAGACGCATAAAATTGATCCATCAGTTGCGTTTGAAATCTTTTCCATGTAAGATTTAGTTTGTCTTCTTAAGTGCTTCATACATTGAGTTTTGCGAATATATAGTATTCTAGTCAATCAAAATCACATAGAAACCACATTACCTTCATGCTGTTTCAACGGTGTAGTTACTCCATATGTTATGATGGAAACCATTGATGTCAACACGCTATAACGTACAAATGACATGTAAAATAAGAAAATTATTATTTACTTACACGGAAAAAAAATGCACTTACTATTTCTCCTGTAGAACCTTCCTATTACTTTCTTGAGTTGACTAAACAGGTTCTACTAAAAAGGCAGCTGTTTCCATTTGTGAACTCCCGAGCTTATAAGGAAAATATGTGGTCGAGATTGACAATCAAGTGGTTTTAATAATTGTTCCGTGTTAAATATAATGGTAAATAAGTTATTATAACAATACACACAAATGCTTTATGTGTAAGACACGGGAAAGCGTGAAGGGCATGCAAACAGTTTGCGATGCTGGCCTTGGCGGGCCTGTGGACATTTAGATGTGCGACACTCACGATTGTACCAATGTACTTTATAAAATTAAATACTATAGGAACCACCAACCAGTGTTTGGTGACGTATTAGATTCTAGTATTAGATTTAAAGAAAGGAAGTATGTGTATCTATTGCCTAGAATATTAAGTCCAAGAGAGAGTGCGTCTCGAATAACATTATACTTACATAAAGGATTTCGCTATCTCTATTGAATTTAAGCACAGATGCAGCTTTCCAATGCGACACTGTGTAGAGCACATTACGCAATCTAAAATACTGAACCTTGCATATTTGAAGTTAGTCAAACCAGTAATAAAAAATACCCAGTTCTTTTGTACTATGTCCATTTTAGTGCAAGTATTTTTTAAATAATTGCAAATAACCGCGTCAAGTTATTAACTAATAAAATAACCGATTTCATATTGGTGTTAAGTAAATCATTCTATAGGTATAAGCGATTACAATTTTACGGTGTCTCTAAAACCTATAACGGAGCTATTCGTCCAGAAGATACATCTTTACCTTTACGTCCGGGTACTTCAAGGTGTCCTATTAATATGTGGACAGTTCTTTTTATAGAATATTTATTATAATTCAATTAATTTATATCGTTTTTATTTATGTGATTGTAAATGTTCAGTGCGATGTCAGCAAAATTATTCATCCTTTGTTCGTTTGCTTATTTGTATGCCGCCATCAGAAAAATGCAATGTTTTCAATGCGACATGTTTTCCCATTAAAATGTACGTTCATGGGAATCAAATCAACTCCAAGAATTATAAATGAATACCAATACATGCTGACTAACGCAAATTTAAATAGATATTGTGGATACTGATTTATTCGATTTTATGTTCAGTTTTTTGCTGCCATGATACTTGGCGCTATAATTGGCGTATAAAGTGTAGCTAATACTTTATCAACGACTTTTGAATAAACAGACGAATTACTATTACGACATTTATTTAGTAACGGTGGAATAAATAGATTTCTGAATGAATTAAGATAACCGATTTATATCCTAAGATTATGCAATCGAAACTTTAAAAGTATTCGTATGGTTATGGCAAAACGATAAGCATAAAATATTAAAAGCGCTAAAGTAACGAGATGAAAAAAAATTTTAGCAAAATAAACAATTGGGTGGCGCAGGTCAGATGGCAGTCGCTCCGTATAAAATATTGATATTCAGCTGCTGGAAGTCGACCACGATATAGTAGGGAAAAGGCTAGGCATATAATGAGATTTTATAAAACCACATTCCGATTTAGTCTTGACTGTTTTTACTGAAAACATGTTTAATAAACGTATATTTCAAAAACGGCTAGTCTGATGGTATAATTATCTTATCATATATTTTTCTATTTCCAGGCATATCCTGACTGGTCATGGCACACAGCGGGTCGCGGCGACATCAACTGCACGGGCCTGATCTCCGTGTACCGCGTCCGCGCTGACCGTTGCAATAGACTATGGGTGTTGGACGCCGGCGTGGTTACCAGTATCGATGACTTCCGACGAGTTTGCCCACCTAAGATCCTCATATTCGACATGGCTACTGACCGTCTGGTAAGTTTAAACTTCCACAGGGACTGTTACAATATTAAAAAAAAATTGAATACCTACATTTAAA
This sequence comes from Shargacucullia verbasci, assembly GCA_947562105.1. NCBI lineage: Eukaryota > Metazoa > Arthropoda > Insecta > Lepidoptera > Noctuidae > Shargacucullia > Shargacucullia verbasci. Next base: position 6,967,164 of record OX387289.1, on the reverse strand, counting down.
TTAGTGATTGATTTGCACTAGGATTTCCTATGTCGTGGGCAGCATTACGGATACAAATCGTATCAAATTAACTAAATGTTGATTGAAACTAATAGTATCTATATTCTACAATATTGGTAGTCCTTAGGAACCTAGAGTTATGATCGCGGTAGACGAAGCGGACAAAATGTCCTTTTTCATTATGGATGAAATTGATATTTGAAATAGTAGTAAGTTTAAATCCCAAAAAGGCATACCTATTAATCCTTTTGTGGCGAATTCAAGACATGCGTTAGACTTGTAATTATTATCCTTTTTTGGCGCACTTTTATGCATATTTTTTGTTCGCCGTAGCGCAAAGGCTTGACATCTGCGTTGATAAACCACAAAAACGTGCAGCAATCTAGTTTACCAACCTACTGGTCACCCTACTCAGTATAGGTGGATGTGGGTTGTGAGCGATGCAAAATTATAGGAAGTTGCAGTTCAGCATGTCCCATCTATTTAAGTACATAAACATTCATCTTAATCTTTGTTTTATTTCAACATACGTCTAACTTTCTCAAGATTTCGTTGAAACTAGGAAAAACTCCATTTGAATTCATTTCGCGATTCTTGTAAACTTTCGTGTTTCCGCATAGATACATTGATATACCTAACTTTGCTTTTGCAAAACACCTAGATCTATGTAAAACATTGTATTAGTACGTGACTTGTGTGGTCTTGTAGCGGTTACGTAAATATTGTAGTTGTAACTGAGGTTTTTAATTAATGGCTTTTTATTGGCTTTCGAGTTTTAAAATCCACATACGAGTATGTTTTTCCGTGTTTCTAGATGGCAGTTAAAGTGTTCCTCGTTTATTACATGACGATTTGATTTTATGATAGGTGGTTTAATAGTCACATAATATATAACACAGGACACTGGCTACATATTATTGGGTAGTGTAGCTGATTGATTCGCTTTATTATTAGAGAAATCCCCCGATTACTTAACGCCTGTATTATACCTAACAGGTAATGGGAACTGCCTGTATTATTTACGTTAAAATTATGAGATCTAATGAGCAGCAACTTAAACCGGTTGTGAATAGTGATCGTCCAATATCCAGACATTTTTCTTCGAAGTTTTTTAAACAAAATTATGAAGATTTAATATCGCGCTATTAAATAAATTTGACTGGCATCACGAATCTGTACCCACGCAAAAATAATAACGGACCAATTATTTATTTAATAGTAACAGGAACTAATCAATGTCGCGGCGGAGCTTATCTTGATTAGTCATCACGAGTTCTTCAGAACCCGGTACAGTAAGCCAGAGTTGTATATTATAGTGTCTAGTGAAACAGTCCTTTCACATTACTCTTAGTAGGTACAAACTTAATATATACATGTACGACATGCAACAAAAGCGGAGTTATTTATTTATTTTGGCATAAAACTTCGCGTTTACACATAACTAAACGTGCCTAAACTAGGCAATTAATGTCAACTGCGTAACATTTAGTTTAGTGTTTCAGACATTAGGTAGATTGACAAAGGCTTTAATGTCATTTTTACTCACATTAAATCTGTGTTTTAAAAACAAGATGAAATCTCATTCAAAGATATTATTCTTTTTTGTATTCTCTTCTGTTTTATCCGCTTTGATCTGTTTATGCCGTTTTTAGTTTACATTCGAAACACTTGTTTAACTGTTGTATTGCCTCATTGTGTAAGTAGCGTTCTATTAAGTTTGTATTTTTTCTTATATAATGCATGTTAATTTAAGATTTTAATTTTAAACTAACTTACTTAACTAAAAAGCCGCCTGAAAAAACCAATCGACCCGAGAGGATCATAGCAGAAATGAATATTTGTATGTACCTAACTCGAATAATTTTGAAGTAGATTCTGTGATAAGGATGGGAAACGTCAAGGAGAAGCGGAAGAATCATCATAAACGAGTACTATTAAACGAACTATCAAAACATACAATGAACTGTCGTGATATTGGCATAATCACCACACTTAGTAAACGTATGATGATCGGATTAGAAAGAGGAAGACAAATTATTTGTAATCGCGACGCCATTATTTATATTAGACGATTAAATTCGACCTCAAGCTACGTTTATGATCAATAATAATAATAGATATCCTTTTCTTTTCATATAATCTGATTATGCAGTAATTGCTCATATTGATAGATTGCTGCGCATATATCATAGTTCAACAGTCGACTGCACACTAACTTGCAGTATCTTCACTATCAATGCGAAGTTTATTGCCGACTTCAACGGATGAGTGGTTTTAATGAATGAGTGTATTGTGATAGCCGACATTTCTATTATGATATGTACAAACACGTATGTATAGTTAACAGCCCGTGCTAAATTATTTGCATAAATTTTAATTGAGTACCCTAAATTGGGTTAATTTCCAGTCGCGTTGTTTGTTTAAGTTTTCATATACCACATTGTATTAAATGTCCACGATTACACATACGATATATAACTTTTAATATGTATATTATTTCATGATTACTTATATATGTATTTCGTAATTAGGTAACGCATATATATGCGTTGACGCATATATAGGTAACGCATATAGCAAAGATTTGTCTGGAAAATCAGATAACGGAATAACGAATAGCATTTATTTACCACTATATTATTCATTGAAGACAATTTATCAGCCGCACACAGGTAGAGCCAAAAGTATATTTTTCCTACGATTCAATGTCAGTAAAATTGAAACATATTTATGAAAGCTCTAAGTTTTTGAATTTGTTCTGTCATACCCTATTTACAATACCAAGGCTAGGAACAAGAAAGTTGTTTGAATAGATAACGAACGAAGCGTACATTGCACTCCTATGATTTTTTTTTATCAAATAGTCTTTGTTATCTAAATGAGTATTTTGAGCTCAAATTGACACGTAAGTACGTGTTGCATTGAGTATGACGAAACTTCGCTTGTCGCGAGACAACTCTTTCATTGGTATTTCAAGATCAAATCGCGATCTTAACACGATCACGGTCGTTGGATTTAAACAATGCAATTGTTTCCGTTATATTTTCCATTCATAGTTTTATTATTTCGCCATATCTTTATGGCGGGGCCACAGTAACGATTAATAACGTTAATTAACGTTTGATATAGAATACCAGAAAATTTACACGCGATAATTTAACGGAATTAGACGCAAGTGTCGCTCCAGCAATATAGAGAAAATGGTTCAAAGACAAATCCATTTGTATGTCTCCAATAATAATTAAAACCTGTCAGCATTGCTTAATTTATATACTTATCAATGCAATTTACGACTAATGTCGTAAATCACAGTATAATACTGAATTTTTTTATACTAATAACATAGCTAGGCGCAAACAATTTCTAGTATTGGCATTTAAGGTCTTTATTATGTAGGTGTGGACACTGCTAACCTTGCTAAGGAGAGCTTTTTTGAGAAGATTAATCTATAAAGTTTAAAGTCTCGATTAGTCACGACTAAGTTATGAAGTTAACTATAACTTAAACTCTTTATTAAGTAATCTCCTTGATTGTTGCTTGTTATTGTACTAACGCATTGCAAGCATCTAAGCTTATGCATTGTTAGAGAAACATTAAAAGTTGACCATTAAATAATTTAAAGTGAAAGGAGGTTTTGTTATTATTCCTCGCGCCGTGCCAACTAAGCAATAAATTCTTAGCAACTGGATACCAATGTTCAGCGGCCAGTTTGTTTATTGTACAGGAACCGGAATCCTACAGAAGTTTTATTAGAAAGGGTACGAACTTATTGCATGATTATCTAATGCTGGTCATTGTACTAACGGGAAATCTATTCACTATAACGACACAATAAATTCGTTTATAGCACATAACAAAGTGATCTAGGTAAAACAATTAACATTGGTCTTGAGACTTCAAAATATTCAAGGAAACAATTGAAAATTATTGCCATAAATGTTTTGTTGTAATAAACCTTGAACATAATTTGATCTAAAGTAATTATACATATTACAAAATTGCACAAAATATAACAGTAAATCAAAAAAGGATACAATTATTATATCGAGGTATTTTAATAGAGCTAGACTTAAACCTATCTATGATTAATCACATAGAGCAATGCCTTAACCGTTTTTAATTATTGATATCACGCTATATCACGCACGTTTGAAATTCGTGATCTTTAATTCGATGCCAGAGCTTGTTCCTCCAGCGGTCAAACTGTCTTTTGAGATAATTACACATCTGTCTTTCATTTTCTTCGACTAGCATATGCTACAGCAATGTCAGTGACCGTCGTCTTCTCCGGATGTTCTCATTACGGACGGTAGTTACCTATGCGTGAAAGGGTTAAATACTATCCGTTGAGCAATTTTACGCTTTTAAACATTACAAACAAACTATCATATTGGGCAGCATTTACCAAATTTCAAGCCGTTGACAAAACCGAAACAAAACTTCGAAGTCTTGTGTCTCTAGCCATACCTACCTCTAGCTATATATCATGCTGTGAATTAGAGTAGTTACAAACTGATTCAGTATTTCTACCTACTGTGCAGTTGCCCTATAATTTCCATTGCTCAATCCGAACCAATCTACGATGCGCCGTAAAGTTCTACTATGAAATGTTTATCTCTTCGTTAAGAGTAAAGCCTGTTTTGTTTTTGCCGAAATTATAACATAGTCATAATTTTGCTATTGCATATTAGACACTACAATGCGTGAAAATAATTCTATGACAATAAGGTATTCTCATTAATCCGGTTATGTACTTACGGAAGTACACAATCTTTTTCCGTTCTTCAAGGTGAAATCTGTGTAATGAAATTCAGCTTAATGATTCTTGTATCAATATTAATGGAATGTGTGAATATACCTTGACACTGACGTACCAATTCTTTAAATTTTGTGTTCAATAGATTGATTTGATTTATAGGTTCATGTCTGTTAAGATCGCTTAAGTTTATAGTATCATTAGTCATTGTATAGTGTTGATGCTAATAACTCACCTTCTGGTCTTAGTGTCGATAGCTGACCGGCGAGGTCGAGTTATTATTTGAAAGGGTGTGGCATATCAAATTGTCCCTGATACAATTGTCCGATACGCACAGTTTGTGGGTGCCCAGTAACCATGCACGATATAATTCTAAACAAGTGAATGGAATTTAACCTCGCGAACAACCTAACAGACAATTAAAATTGCGGTTTCGTTCATCGCGAAATTACCTCGTGGATTAATTGGCCCATGTCGAGAAGTAGCTACTGCATTTCTTTTTGCCTTACTTACTAGTTTTTACAATCAATTATTTGTTACATAAAGGTGATCAATTGCAATACCGTCAAAATGGATTGAAGTGATAATTACGCTTTAATAAATACACATTATTATCAAAACGATAATTATGTAGTCACACATTTTACGGGTCTGTAAAGGATTACACTTACATATCTACATTAACTATCGACCTCTCCAGCTTGAACCTAACATGTTTAATGGCATCGGATTTAATTAGATTGAAAAAAAAAAAAAAAAAAAAATTAGATTGTAACATTATATTCGCCATTCAGACACACCTATTATAGAAGTGTAACAAGTCTAACCTTAGAATATCATTACCTACCCTGGTAATTGGGTTGCGCTCGTTGGCGCCAATTGCTTTGTGTAAAGTACTGGATATTCGCTGCATGTGGACTAGACGACTAAAAGATCGCCTTTAAATCATGACCAATAAAGTTTATTAATAAAGATCATGTTTAGTAATAATTAAACGTTATCTTGAATTTTAGTCCTCATTAATCAGTATAATCGTATGACATCGTGTCCATGACATATAATAGATTACTTAGGTAGGCGCATGTTTTTATTTACTTAATACTCTGAATTTATAAAAGAGATTTCTGTTTTCATGGTATCGTATTCTGGTATAACAAACCAAACTGTTGTTTAATTAACTTTCTCCTTCAAAGTATGTAACCTACTTCAAAAATTGGTGTACTCTATATCTGAAATTTAGTGCGATTAGAAACAAAGAGATACGCACGTTGTTCCACTTAGGCGCTAAGAATAAATAATGAAGTTCAAAGTGTTCGAACATATTTTAGCACATGGCTCAAGTTCACACTACTATCATAAACATAACAGCATTACGTCTGTTTCTCTGAAGAGCTAAGTATTAGGTTGTCCCAAGCAAACCCATCCATTTTTTTTAACCATATATTAATATTTATTGCAGATAATATAAACAATTACATGACAGTTAGAAGTAAGCACCCTCAGAATTTATCACACTATTCCATCTTTTAGGCATTTGTTGAACACCAGTTACAGAACCTGATTCATTCATTTTGTTCACAGTCAACTTCAGAGCTTTTTGGAAATCTTCCCAATTCTTGTGGTGTGTTCCTCTTAGCTTCCTTTTCAACTGGCTGAAACAGTTGAAGTCCAGCGGCATGAGATCTGGTGAATATGGTGGTTGATACCAGGATCGGATGTCATGACTCTTTAAAAATTTTGTGACCAGCTGAGCTTTGTGAGGTTTTGCATTATCTTGTAACACGACTGGTTTAATAAAGTTTTTTTTTCCAAGCCACAGTGGAATATGCCTCTCCAGAAACTGTTTATAATAGTTCGAATCAATGGTTTGATTCTCTGGCATTAGCTCCCAAAAGGCTATGCCGTCCCAACCCATAGCCATTATCAGCATTCTCTTATTGCCGTGCACGGGTTGGCGACTAGTGGACGGCAAAGGCTCATCTGCTGCTAGGTAAGCACGAGTCTGGTTACGGTCTGGTTCCATATAAAGAGCGACCCAAGTTTCATCAATAGCTAGGGTCCTGGAAAGTAGGGATTTGTCTTTCTTTTACTGTTCCAAATTCGCCTGACACGCCAGTATCCTATGCTCCATCTGAGCTTCTGACAATTCATGAGGCACCCACTTCGCAAGAATCTTCTTCATCTTCAAATCCTGTTTAACAATCCTCTGAACAGTCGACTTAGGAATATCTAACCTATTGGCAAGAGCTCTCAGACTCCAATGTCTTGTCTCGTCGAAGGCATTTTTGATTCTGATTATTCTGTCCTCCTTTACAGCCAAGGTTGTGTGGTCACCACCCCGATGTTCACCGACGTCAGTTTGTCCATTCTTAATCTTTCTCATACATTCCTTCATAGTACTTTGTGCTAAGGCTCTCTTGCCGATTGCTCTCACGACATTAGTGTGAGTAACGCTCACGCTCCAGTCCCACAAACAGGCAAACTTTAATATAACAGGTTGCTCATAGTCAGTAATCGAATTAATTATACTCTCTTTTAAAGACATTATAAGTAATTATTAACTACGCGCTACATAAATACAGCGTACACTCTAACGATTATAACCGTACTAAACACTTATTCGGTTCTGCAAAAAATGACAAGTTACGACCTGTCAAAAATGGATGAGTTTGCTTGGGACAACCTAATATTACTGTACACCCATATTTCGCCGATACCATTACTAAGTCCCATGTACAATGAGGCGAGCATACTACTATCTTCCGGGTACAGTATTAGTAAGTACTAAAAGAAGGAATGCTAGATGATTTGACTCTTTTACACGAATACAGGCTGTTACAACTGCACCTACTTATAACTGAGCATTGTTCCCTTGCAAAAAATTATAAGAAACCCGCAGAAGAAGATAATGACATAAAAGCGCTACTCATCTTTTCTGTCTGAGATTAATTATCAAAAAAAAATGATAGTATGTTGGACAGTTGTCGTAAATCAGTTCCCCGAGCAAGAACATTTTAATCCTCGGTGTTGTTATTGCAGCGTGTATACGTAGGATTAAAATGTTTCTTAGTTTTTTTTTTTCGTTTTTCTTTTTTAAAATAAACGTTGCCCCACACTAGGACTTCTCCTGTGTCGTGGGTACATTTTTACAAACATACATGTCACATGCACACACGACCAGACCCGAAACAACTATCTGTAGATCATACAAATATTTGTTCCGTGCGGGAATCGAACCCGCGACACTAAGCGCAGAAAGCTAATCACTTAGCCACTGCGCCAACCGTGTCGTTTGTTTTCGGAGTACTGGAGCACAAACTTTGATCAAATCCTGCGTAAATGCGCTACGGTCACGGTCCTCGTGATTGAGACGTTCTTATTAGGGATACAGACTCCAAACTCGATACGTATAACTAGAGCTCAAAGAGCTTTTGGGCTAATAACTCATAACATTACTAAGACTCTTATATCAATGTTCCAGGTACGAAGCGTGTACTTTCCCCGCGAGCTGTTGCGCCCTAGCTCTTTGCTCACCAACTTGGTGTTGGACGACACCCGCTCCTCATCGTCAAGGTTGTCATCATCCTGCGATCATCTCTTCGCTTACATCAGTGACACGGTTGCACCAGGTTTGTTAATAAACTAATATAATAAACATTATAAATTCGTACTCAACTTCACAAAATTGAATTTATTATACTTTGTATATACGAATCTCATATAAAATGGTTCATCTGAGCATCATTCGCTCTTTCTGTGTGGGTTTTATTAACGTGAGATCCTAGTTTTATTTTGAAGATTTTATGATTAAAACAAGCTAATTGATAGCACACTGTCTCATGGTTGAGTAATAGCATATTTATTTTTCCGACGTTGTTGTTATGTCACCTACACATTGTTTTATCGAAAGATAGTTTCACTATTAAATTAACCCAAGCGTTTAAACTAAGGGTAATAAAAAGGAAATGCGTTTTAATTCTGAGGAATTATTCACACGCACATAATACATAATTGTCTATGATTAACACACTCGTAGAATTTGGTTTCTCATACCTAGATGAACGAATCATTGTAGTTTTCGTATTTTTACTCACCCAAAGAAACTAAACCAATGCCAATGTAATGAATAAATACGAAGATATTTCGTACCTTGTAACAGGATGAATTTCTCATTGTTTGTTGAATAGAGCCGCCAAGCAAATTTTACTCATTCGTAAGTAATGCAATTCAAACTTACATGAATTACCTATTAGATAGTTCAAGTAAGTGTTCATGTTTTATTAAACTACAATACAAACAAATATATAGGTATAAAAATAAATAAATTCAACCCATTACTGTCCCACTACTGGGCACGGGTGTCTTCTCAGAATGAGAAGGTTAAGGCTTTAGTCCATTTAGTCATGCTGGCCCGATGCGGGTTGGAGGACTACACACATCATCAAGAACTTTACGGAGCCCTCTCGGGTGTGCAGGTTTCCTCACGATGTTTTCCTTCACCGTTAACGCAAGTGATAATCAAATTCTGATCAGCATATGATTACGAAAAGTCAGAGGTTCGGGCCGGGTTTCAACTCTAACCCTCCTGCATGGAAGGCAAGCGTTCAACCGCTAGGCTATCACTGCTTCATATAGGTATATATTTAATTATTTGCAATATATTGCTCAAGTGGTATTTTATCGATTATAGCAAATATTCAAACGGATGATATAATTTTATATTGATGAACAGATAATTGAGTCCATCCATCCATAAAGCGCAATAATTAATAATTCGCAGCAGTCTGATATAAGTAGTGGTACATTGTATAAGTAGTAATTGCAAGTTAAATACATATATGTTTCGGTGTTTAGTGGCCACCCGAGCGTGCTGTGTCGAAGAAAAAGCTGCTTTTCCCGAAATTGTGATGCAATAGCTAACGTATGCAGTAAAAACGAATTAAACTGACAGACTACGTTGTTCCGAGAAACTGTATAATTTCATAACAGTAACAGTTTAGCTCGAAATGTACAATTTTGGAAGCAGCAACGGTATTGCTCGGGAACGTTCGGACATTACAAGCTTACGCGTTTTCTATATTTATGGGTTAAGAGACTTTTTAGTGCGATTAACACAAAAGGGTCGACGCTTAAATTCTCGAAACAGTCATCGCCATAAAAAATAGTGTAATTTTAATTCCTTATGCTACTGATAGGTTTACTGTCAGTTAAAATTAAAAGCGAGGAACACTTTACGTTTGTACCTTCTCCAAAGGCCGAGGCAGCAAAATTGTTGATCGTGATTTTTAACTTCAGCTTCTTATTAACACTTTGCGTTTGCAAAGTATAGGTCAGAGTGCCATCCATATAAAAGGATTTTTATAATATATAAGATTCTAAATCGTGAAATACTGTTTGATTCTGCCATATTATGTACTATAACGCCAACACTGTCTTAAACGAGTAGGTATCAGTTAACTTTGTAACATAAGTTAGCAAGTGTTAATCAACTGTCCCATATAATAAGTAATTCTCATATCTACCTATCTTCAGTCTACAATGTTCTCAGCTGGGAATCAAATCTTCATTCTGAGAGAGGGGTTAATAATATTTAAAACGGCAGCGTAGACTATGACGTTCTTTGGTCTCGTCAAAATAAAGTAGATGTAGATTAATCTCGGTATGTCCTTCAATCTTTCAGTCGATAGCATCGAACCGATAGGCGTTTGGTGTACATTTCACGGCACATTGCTTATTATATACATACACGAAACGAAAGAAAGTGAAACTACAGAAACAAAGTATGTGTGTGTATTTCAAATAGCAGTTAAAATACAAAAGGTCTTGTGTGGCTTGGCATTTTAAAACGGTTGTTACAAACACTTTGTAGTATTTCGATACTAGAAACATCCGAAGTATGTATTTGGCTATATTGGCTGGCATTTTAGAAGTCAGAATATGCGAAAGAATTAGTAGGTTCTACGCAATGTATGTAGCACCCCAATAACATCGTTCCCACAATTGATACGTATTTAACGCTCGCATCGCATGACGATAGATTCACACACTACGTACTTACCTTATCTTTAGTATCGCTTCCAGCATGAGAACATGATCGATCATTCAGCTCCATACATTAGAAATGACGGTTGGACTAGAAGTGGGATCTCTTCAATAAGGTACAACTGGGTAGAGGTACATAAAGGACCAATAAACATACTCGATTACTCGTTAGTCTTGCTATGCTGGTATTGAAAAACTCGACATTAGTTTAAAGATAGTTGCACATCTTGATCGCTTGTGCGGCGCCTACTAGTGTGTATCGATATTAAGTCAAACGTCAACGGCGACAAATGGCGACGCATTAAAGCATTAATTAATCACTCTGCGCCTGTCCGACAGTATCCGCAAATATTAAGTCAAATCAATGAATGGAGACAGATTAATATAATATCTGATGTAATTCCAGGTATCATAGTGTATGACGGTCATCGCGACAATGCGTGGCGTGTGACGCACGCGTCCATGTACCCCGACCCTGACCTGGGCGAATATGACATCGGTGGCGAACGGTTCACCCTCATGGACGGCATCGTGGGACTCGCACACTCGCCCGCGCAGGGCCTGCTCTACTACCAGCCGCTTGCTACTGACAGGTATGTACCAATACCACCTGTCGCCAAACTGCTAATTTGTATGATAGCGTTATATATGCAAACGTATTTTGTAGGCGTTATTTAAATTGTATTGGTAATATGGGTCAAAATGTAAAAGAGGATTGAAAGGTAGCCAAACGTCAAATTTCGTTTTTTTAATAACTTTGCTGTTGCATGTCAATTTATCCATAATGACCTAACACAAACATAAATTATTCCATAATAAATATTAATATTGTTTCAGGCTTTTCAGCGTATCAACAGCTGTGTTGGCATCAGGTCCTCCAGCCGAGGGGACGGACTTGCCCGTGAACCTGGTGGGACGTAAGTCTTCTCAGGGGCTCGGCATAGCGGTGGACCCGCGCGACGATACGATCATCTTCAGCCCCATGACCGAGACCGCGATCGCGGCCTGGAACCCCATCACCAATTCTCATAAGTAAGCATTGTACTAACCTAGGATGGTCCTTTTAATAGTCCGTTTAATATGCTTTCCCTTATAATATGCCGTAGCAAATAAGTTAGGCAAGCGGCGATACCGACAAATAAGTAATAAGTCCTACTCATCGGTGAGCGGCATGATAAGGTTAATATATGGGACTCCATACATTAATCCAGTTAAATAGATAGAATTGTTTTTATTTCAAGTAAACCTATTAATTTTGAAACGTTACTTTTCGCAGTCGTTATTTTTAATCTGATCCGTATTGCTATTCCCTTAATTTTACGAAAGGTATTTGTATTACATCTGAATCATAGGATCGTTTGCAGTCGCGATTCTATTGTAGTTATAAGGTCCTGTTTAATTAATAAAAATAACGCTCGAAAGGTAATATGTATTTATTGTTTTCCTTATTAATCACGGATCTGTTTTTGCTGAACAACGTGGGAAATCCCTATTGATTGCGGTTGAAGTAATAAGTACTTGCAAAGACTATCACGAAAGGTCGTTGAAACTCTTTTAATCGGAATTAAACAATTAAGATTGTATCACAATCAATTCTGAAGCCTTTTGTTGGTTGGGTAATATAATAACATTTTGATTAAATCGAACCGACGCGACGTATGCTTCCTGTTAATATGGAACCTCACAAAGATTATGCAAGTTTACTTAACTTGCATAATAGCAAGTAACTTAAGTAAAAGAGCGTTATCTTTCCTAGTTGTATGGTCCGTGATTAGTCCGTAAGGTTAACGAAGAGGGACTTCAGCGTGGAAGTCCCTCTGTTTAAAACACGGTTGCGAATGTCATATTTAATACAATACCTGTGATACACGTTAGCAGTCCGATAAGTCTGACAACTGGTCTAATGTGAACAACGTGGTTTTGTAATAGGTGAGGTGGAAGTATTTTTGTATAGTAAATATCTAGCCACATTCCAATATAGTTTGGTGGGCAGTTAAATAAGAGATCAACTTTATCAGTACCAATCCAGCTAGCACCAAAGTGTAGATTAGAAAAATATATAGTAACATCATGTGTTTGTATTGCAGGGTGCTCGCTCAAGATTCGGAGAAACTGCAGTTCTGCGCGGAGGTGCGGTGGGCTGAACGCGACAATGGCGCCGTGTGGGCGCTCTCCACGCGCTTCCACAAGTTCTTCCGCCGCTCGGCCTCCAAGCACGAGGTATGTACCATTATTTAGTCTGTTATTTTTAAGTGATCGTAGTGCGAAGATAATCATTTTGTTTAATCTATCAGTTATTCAAGAAATTCATAGAAATTTGTATGGACACAATTGCTTTTGAAGCATCTCCTATCTTCGTTAGTTAACTCGACACGTGAAGCAAAGTAGACACAATAGGAAATCTATTATTTCTAACCGCCGGGCGTCTCTTGTGGTTGAATGAGATATTACACTTGTATTTGAAAGAGGCTGCTTACATTATAAGAATTGATAGGTAAGAATAAACAAATTTATCTTACGGTATCGTACCTAACTTAGATTAAGGATGACCCCAAAGTCACTAGGCTTTGGCACCACATTTGACAGGGTTCCTACAAAGAATTCTGCTGTTAAAATGACCCACGTATGATTTGACAAGAGTTTACTAGAACTTAGCTCAAATGGCAGTCTTATCTAAACTGTGCATGATTCTTGTTTTGCTAAACGTTTAGTTCTTCAACTCAATATTTATAAATATATAAATAAAATTGTCATTTCCGCGGTTTATAATCTAAAGTTTACTTGCTCTCTAGTGATATGCAATCTTTAATTCTTAGTTAAGTAGTTGTTTAGTTTTGAATAAAATACAAGAACTCCCATCGTCTTAATGAAGACAATTTTTGAGTACATTTCATACAATTTCAAATTGGTGTACAAGAGTATTCTTTTCTATTTTATAGTGACATTAAATTGGTTTTCAGATCAATATTCGCATCCTTCGAGTGGTGGATAGCGGATTCGTGTCTCTACAGCCGCACGTGCTACGTCGCGCCACCAGACGAGCCAATGTCACTCTCCACTAACACCCGACAGCTAAGCAAACATCACATAGATGTAGTTAACATCTGCTTATCTGCCAAAGTCACTACAACTTCACATCGTCAACTTTCATTGCGTGAGAGTTACAATATAAATGTAGGTATTATACCAAGACAAGTAACTGAGACATGCTGCAAGAAGAAATATAAATTAAGAAACAGTTCCGCATTTTTGGTAACCACCTGAAATAAATAACTTTAATGCAACGCCCACTTAGTGCTTTGCAGTTATTTTGACAACAGTGCACGACAAAAACGTTATAATACGTAGCGCTTAAAACATAATACATAGGTACATGTTTATGCGGTCAGATTGTTTTTTGTCTCAATTGCTTTTGGATATCGTTGTAAGTTATAAATGTATGTTCGTGCAGAGGTTCTTGACCGAGTTCTGAGATTTGTGCTTTGCACGATTCACAAAACGGTCGTTAAATATTATCAAATACACTATAATTTTATGTCAATAAAAAAGTAGTGTAACGCTTTGGAGTCCTCAAATGCGAAGCAAATGAGGAACATATAGGTGAATAAAACTGAGTTAACGCAAACTTTATTCCATAGGAATATATGTTATTGCGTAGTCTGATTTAGGAGGAAGGAATTAGGTTGCTATCAAAGGATTTGGTCATTTTTGTTTGGATTGGAAAATTATGTAGATAGACGAGTCTACTCAGACAGAGCCTCAAAAGGGTATGTTTTCTAGAACAGTTAGAAGAGACTAGTTTAATACCAAACATTTATAATTTATTTTCATTTGCCTACATAATTTTCATACGTAAAATCAAGAAGGAAGTATGAATGGAACATGGGGAAGATCTTTTTCATGAAAAAAAAAGTTAATTTAATTGAAAATTTAATTTTACTTTCCTTTTTCCTTTTTCTGACAGTAACCGCTTGAATACTCATAGTTATTTATAAAATTATTTTCTATGGCTTTGGACATTTTAGCTTTGCAAAGCAACACTGATACTGCCTACATTATCTTTAGATACTTAGATTTGAACAGGGTGTACTTAATACCCCAAACTATTAAGTTGAATGATTCTTCATCTATTATTCTTAAAATACTATGTACACATCTCAGAGATACTACAATCTCTCTCACTATAACACTCATATAATGAAATGAAATAAGTTTATTCAACAAGGCTTTCTTTCGTGCCATAGTGTTATGGTGTTCCAAGGTGATGTCACAATTTGTAAATATATACAATTCACCCTATGTTATAATTATATTGGCTTTAGTGATTAAATTTGATTGTACGCTAAACTAACAATCATCATAGCAGGAAACAAAGCCAGCAACATTGTAATAGTAGGTATGTTTACATTTAAAAACGTTATGAGTTTACTCTATCTCTTAAATATGTATACATATTGTTAGGTTTTTTCTATTTTAATTAATATTGTATGCTTTTCAGCGCTTTCGGCTATTGTACAATGTATTTCGTAAATGTCAATTCAAAGAAAAACGTAATATTAGTACCTATAACCTACTTTTGCGTGTTTATGTTGGTTAATTAGTTTTTCTATGACCACAGTGCCTTACCTGTCTTGAATACATAAGTAACTGATACTATATCGCTCATTTGGCATCGCAACATTTACCTAAATGTATTAGTTTCCAAAATATATTTACGTCAATGTTGCAGCAAATGAGCGATATGTAATAAAATGTGCTATCTATTAGTGTGTTCTAGAGTTCGTTGACGCTAAATTACACGACTCTTTTTTACCGTCTGTTGGTTTTACCATATCATAATGTACTCATATTTGAACTATTGAGTATAAGTTGTCTGAACATTTTATGTTTGACTATTGACGTTAAGAGTGAACTAACCTTTTAGTAAATTATACAGTATACGAGTAATTGAGTAAGAATTATCCTCTATTCAAGTTTTTTAATCCATAAAAGATTTTATTAATATAATGACGTAATTAAATCTATGTTTGGTGTAAGGTCTAGTCTAGATGAATAACAATAAACAAGTGCTCTAGGTTATAAAATCTTCGAAACAGGTAAAATTAACTATCATTGAATATTGTATGTTAAAATTCCAAGATAAGCTGAATAAGATTTGTGTGGTGAAACTACTTCACGAATATTAGGAAAATATTTTTTTAATTGCTTGTGCATAGAATTGAATCACATTGTGAATAGTTAAAACTATTAATAAGGTATCTTCAAAATATGAAAAATCAAGATGAATTGGCCATTAAGGCACATCCACATTATAATTTTTCGATCATCTCGTCATTATACCTACGTGTAAATAAATTCGTGCAGCAGGATTTGTATCAGTAAAGTAGTTTCATTCCATTATTATAAGTGACCTATACGAAAATTATAGGCGCAGTATTTAGTTGGGGCATTATCTTGATACCAGTTACCATTAAAATATGTAATAGTAGGTATTCAAATTCAAGCAATATCTTAAAGTTATGGACATTGAAGGTGCAAACATATAGTAACTTAAACATAGCTTTATTCTATCGATCGACCACAAACCATAAAAACTGAATAACTTATTATTTTATTTAACTCTTTCTATTAACAATAACTTAATTTTTTTTTTCAATCATTCTAGGCATTTCTTCATTACGTCGTCTTTTAATATCTGTAAATAAGTATGGACTGTTGGCGTAAATAGCTGTATGAAGTGAAAGAAAATGGATGGAATTATGCATCATTCATACCATTATCAGTTCGTGTTGCATTACAAAAACGTTAATATCACATAACCAGACTGCAGACGTAGTGTGAGTCAATCACAATATCAAAACATTCCTGTTTGATACAGAATATAATATACGAATTGTAATACATAGGTACACACAAATATGAAAAATACTCGCTTATGCGTTTTTGTAAATTATAAATTCATACATTGCATGAATGTGCTTATTTATAGATATCTTTATCAATATCGGCGTGTATGGTACTTTTATATTTTTAATAATAAAAAAAAAATTACCAATACCAATTGTTTTTGTTATCCACCCTGAATTTGAGATAGGTACCTAGATGTTTTCGTTTTCATTTTTTTGTTTTCAGCATTTACAATCAATCGGATTTCACAGAATATTTTATAAATCGTTCACTTGCTTACTCTTGAGCCTTTGTGGTATCTTTCAACCATAAAGACGCCTTATCAAAGGTTTTATGGTTCGAAAGATATGGTGTTTCGCGAATTTTCGGAAAGCTCAAGGGGCCCTTACTGGCTGTTCTCTTGTCGCATTTGGGCATTCAGCTAAAATATTTTTTATATTTTCAGTCTAGGAAACATTAATTCTTCAAGTGTGGAGTATGTGGAGATACTTTTATATAGGAAGGGATAAGTAACTGTAAGTGGGATATGTTAATTTAAAAGTTATTCAAATTGTCATTTTTATGTTAAAGTACAAAAGGAAAAAAAAATGACATTTCAATATTCGGATAAAAACACCATTCATAATATTATAATTCCTCTAAATTTGATGTGATTAGTTACAAAATAGGAAACTATTATGTATTTTAAAATATTTTGATTGCGTTGCGACGTACAATTTTAACAAGCGATAGTTAAGATACTGTAAGCATAAAACATCTCAACATATATCTATAAAACGAAATACCACTCAACGTATAATGACAAGATCCAGGAACTATAAAACCTGCAAAGTTGATAGTTGGCAAGTAAGTTCTTTATATGGTGCTGGCTAAGAAAGGATTTTTGGAAATTCTACCCTGAAGGGGGAAAATAAATAAAAATAGGAAATGAAAGTTTGTATGGAAGTAGGTACGTCATTTTCAAAGTAAGAAGTATGAAACAAAACATTTAGATTTCTGGGTAGAAATAAACAAACACATTTTTTTTTGGTTTTGGAAATTCAACCGTAAGGTAACCGAAGGAACCGGGTAAAAGAAGAGATGTTATTTTAATGAAAAATCAGATACCTACTTTTGAAATAAGAATAATTAAATATTCAGATTCTGGTTAGATATAAATAAATTGCGGTAGGTATGTAAATAATGTGGTGGGTGAAATACGGTATGAAAGTTAATAGGTGAGAAATCCTGATTTTTTCTAAAAATACATACAATCAAGTATTCTTTTGGTTAGTAATAAACATGGATGGATGAAAAGTTTAGGGAGTTTAAGATATATTACTAACTACAACATACATGCGGATGAAGTCATGGGCTACAGTGAGTTAATTATAATTATGTTATTATTGTCCTCGGGCGAGCAACATCGTCATAATTTTTTTTTAGGTAAATAAAATTGTTTAGCTTGATGTGTCTAATCGAAACTAATATACATAGGAATTTATACATTTCTATGTGCGTAGTAGGGGAACTTTCAGGCCCGTTGATGATTCATGCAAGATACAACGCACAATGAGCTATCCATATACCTACTTATTCATAACGAGTTGCAAAACAAACACCACTTGTTTTCCAGACGATAATTACTTTTGCGAAACTAATTGAGATCGTGAGTTGTATCGTCGATATGACCCGAAGAAGTATAATAGCATAACACAATATGTGTAGTATTGACACGTTGGCTTTTTGTTTCGCGTAACCGTGTAAGTACACAATACCTGGTATCTCATTGTGTACTTACTGCTTGACGTCAAGATGATCTATGTGAATGAATTTCAGAGGATGGTCTTGATACCAAAATCATCATTGCAATGCTATAAAAATTTGAAACTTCGTCTAAAAATATTGCGTCCTTTTTTATTACTATAGTGCACATAATAGTAACACTCTAACTTGTTGATGGCTTTGAATTCAAAACGTTTCATTCCAGTCATGGCTAATTGCCTCATCATAATCTAAATACTGCCGATATTCATGTTCTTGGAAGTTGAGGCTTTTTGTGTTGTTTATACAGAACGCCAAAATTACATAAATCTCTTGAATAAATATTAGCATCAGCATCCATTAACTACGATGTCAGTGAGCCACGAAAGGTTTGGCAGAGTAGGTACGTATCTAGTAGCGATTCTAGCTCGATGTTGTAGCGCAATGAGTAAATAATGCCTATACACGCGTGTTACTTGTTGTGAAGGTACCATTAGGTACATAAATTATGATCCCACATTAATGACCTGGGTTTTCCTGGGGAATTCCGAATGTGATTCGTCATTATTGCGAAGAAAGTTATCGGTAATTATGGATGATAATGGATTTGGACCTCATTAATTAACCTATTTCTGATATAAAATTCTTGATATAAGTATTTAATGGTAAAATAAGTAGTCATATAATTTTTATTCTTCGAATATTTTTAATGATAACTTACATTCTGTTCTTAGGTTTTAAATGAAAAATAGGGCTACTCTTTTACTTTTTTTTCTCTTTTTCTTTTACTTCTACACGGCGCGGCGAAAATAATCATATTATTATTTATTAGAACTAGTAACAGACTTTAAAAGAAAACAGATTTGAGATAGATTTTCAACAGGTCATTTTTTTTTTAAACGTCAACCTATTCGTATCCTCAAATAAATGTGTCTCATCTGCGTGATGGAAATAATAAATTGGTTTTATGTTTTATATATTTTTATAAATGGGCGCCACGTGTGTCCTAATGAATTCAACTGTATTATATAATGATGTGTATCTTTAAATACAAATAATTATACAATAAAGTTTAAAGGTATATTAGGTATTATAATACATTAGTAATTTATTACCTATTGTTTATTACTTCGGTACTTTTAAATAGACCGTGACCTGTAGTTATTTGTTGGCAATTACATCTAAATAATGAGGTATTTTTAACTAGGGTGAGTGGGGGGAAGATGGAAATAGGAAATTGTGTTAACCCTATTTTCATCTCCCCCTTCACTCACCCTACTGACTTTTTGTCTGTTTCGTATGAAATTAATTGATAGATATAAGTAGGTACCACAAAAGTAACTAAGTTGGTTGACTACATACCTACCTACTGTAGATTTAATGAGAAACAATTGCACAGTGAAAGCGTAATTTAATTAGCACCTTTTGGTCTTTTAAAAATTTAGATGGCTAATATTAATAAAACTCGTGTAGTGTTCGGTAACGCACTAACGCTTTATTTTTAGAAAGGCAATAAAGAAAAGACAGTATATATAGGTATATACAGGTGGCGCTATGGTTTACATATTATTTTTATATTAAATACCACAGATTATAAATAATAAATATCATAATCATCAGCGCCAGATCGCCCATTTTGTCAAAAATAATTTTTGGATGGGTCCTGTAAATGTAAGTGTGTAAGTGTAAGTATTTAAATCATTTGATTTTATCTACGTACATGGGTCATATACAGTTAAATATTGGTAGGTACGTATCGATTCACTGAAAAGGGTCCGGTCATGCGTTTTGTTATTTACTCGATCTATGTATATTCGTATTACTACATAAACACGTGACAAGAAGTGCCGAATTTTATTGTTACAATCCATTGTACAAATTGATAAGCATACAATGTCATCCGGCTATTGTTTATGATCTGGATGTCAGTCGTATACACTATCAATAGGTATACCTACATATATCTACTTACATTGATAATTTTGGGACCCAATAGCATTATTTGTTATTTTTGTTTGATACACGTGAATATTCAAAGATTTAATCATTTTGAAATTATATAATTGGTGTTAAATAGCTATTTTTGAATTAGTGCTGAACTTGATAGATTTTTTAAAGGCAAAATGTGTTTAAATTGATTCTAGATAATAATATTATACAGTTTGTGGTCACATCATATGTAGGTATAGATACCTGCGTATATAATGTGACCACAATCTGCATAACATTATTATTATTTTAATTTATTGGATTTTACTTCATTCAAAAAATTATGTGGTCAATATGTAGTTTAGTTTTGAGATCACTTAATATTTTTTTTTAACAGTTTGTCCGGTTCAATCGGGCCGGAAGGTGCGTGTTAAAAAAGAGTAAATAATTAGTAAAAAAAATGGCAACCTATGTATACACGTTAGTTACATGGTGAAGTTTTTACAAGACTGAAGCGCGTGAGTTGCTATTGTGACGGGCATAAGGGTAATGAGTCTACGTCACAATCCGCGTGCGAATAGGAAATCGACTGAAGATGCGCACCGAACCTTTCCGGTCAAATACGATTTACATCTTTTATTTATAATGGCATTTTGACGGCTTTCGCAACAGTACACGTTCGACTCTTGCGGGAGACACTCGCATTACTTTACATTTTTTTATATCATCTCCCATAATTATTTACGTATCTAACATTAAAGAAGCAAGGTTACCAGCATTATAGTCAAGGTATGTTAAATTTTGACACATAAGTAAGCATGCTTGCCGTCTATTAATACTGTAGCAACACATATATGTTTCTGAACGATAGTGGAAATCATAAAGATTAAATGTTACGTATTTCTTTAAAGCCGTATAATTAAAACACTGTATTAACTTAATACAAGGTGTATAATGTATAAAATAGTGAATTATGGATTACCAGGAATAACCATGAAACTATAATGAGTAGGCAAGTGCCTACTAATTATATTAGCTTATTTGAAATAACTTAGTTATTTAACTTTTTCTTTGTTTTTGATTTTTTAGTGAAAATATCTCGGTAATTAACGTTTTTCTTTTTGTTAATTTACATTATCTTATTATTGATATAATAAATAAATAGATATGATATTGTAATCCACACATACTGAAAAACTTTAATAACTACAACGGTTAAAATAATAATATCGGAAAAAAAATCTTAATCTTAAATCTATGTTTTAATTTTTTTAATAACATTTTTTTTAGCCCATAAATGTTTACAATCCGTCAATCGTCATAGTAGCTGATGATTATACGTTTAAAAATGAACTTAAACTAAACCTAAATTTCTGTATACGTTCACGCAGATATGGTTAAAACATGACATTATTTAACTATAAGTTAGTTTAAGTTACTTACTTTATAATATTAGCTTTATTTTAAGAATTGTTCTTCTATGGAAATGATATGTTCACTAAGTGAACAAACTTCCGTCAATAAATAAAGATATAAAAAATGTTAAACTTACTAAATCAGCATCGCCCAGATACTGACAGGTAAGTAGCTAGGTATATACAAAAATCAGTGACTTCGATTTGAAAGATTGCTAACGGTAATCGACCTACTCTTTTTATGAAGAACATTTGCCCGCAGTGAGTTTAACATGTTGGGATTTCATGTTTTTTGAATGAAAATGAATGATATTTTTAGGCATCGCAATAGTTTTAATTAAGGTACCTACACTTAATTATAATTATTTACTAGCGGACTGATAATATGTTTTACTATGAGAGAAATTAAAAAAAAAACATTTTTTAAATATTGGTCGCAAAATTAAAATTCTAATCTGGACCTCGACAACGGCACCACCTACAGGATTTAACTATAGCTAAAAACCTTCCAGGTGACACTATAAGTACAAAAAAATAATCATGAAAATCGATCAAGCTGTCTAAGAGGAGAAGAATTACGGACACAAGCACTCTGGAATTTTATACTAGAAGATAGGTACTTACAAGTATATGAAGCTTCTGTCCTTTGATGTCACCAGATTAAAGGGCAAATGTTTCTTGTAATCAACTAAAGTTAAGCCGGTTTTCGACCGAAAAACGATCGATAAACGATCTGTCATACTCATAATACTTATGTATTCCACATATGCAATGATAAGTATGTCGACAATTAGTGTGTCACCGAAAAAATATTCGATTCAGCCTGAATAATGAAGGTTCCAGGCGACCTTACACTCATTTTTATTTGAAAAGGATTTCTTTCTATAATGTCACGACTGTCACGATCAATGTAGTAATGATGATTTTGTTAGTTATCTAATATAAACCAGAAATGGCTCTCTATGTTCTTTGGCAAAAATAAAATATTTATAGGGAACCTAGGTACAGTGCGTTTTATTGACTGGAGCAGTAATTGGAAATGTTAAACTACGATAGAACTGTCGTAGGAGACATTGCTTTACTTACCTTAACTTTTGAACAAGCATGAACTTTTATAAAAAATAATAAATCTATATAAATAATAAATAATCACACACATTTTTAACATACTGTTTATTAGAATGTAGGCAATTAAGGCAATAATGCAATATACATTATTCACAACATACACTTACGATAACATTGTGTCTGTTGAATGTTACCGATCAATTAACATCTATGTATTATTATGAGTACCTATCTAAATGATTATCTTTGCAAATGGTTTCATTGAAGTTTTTATTCTCCAAATATGTAACAAATTGTCAATAGCTTCGGCTAAAAATTAAAAAAAATCTTTGGTGATAATCTGGTAAGTCTAAACATAAAAATTTGCATAAAATAAAACAGAAGATTCTGAGAGTGCTTGTAAACTAGAACTATTAAACCAAAATAGCTGAAAAGAAAGAGTGCTTAGGTTAGTAGAAACAGTTTATTTTTTTTTGTAGATCATACAAATATTTGTTCCGTACGGGAAACGAAACCGCGACACGTAGCGCAGCAGTCGATCACTCAAGCACTGCGCCAAACATGCATCATCCTTTAAACCAATATTGTTACCGATCCCACTTATGGAGTTATGATTGATAATAAACTAAAATATAAACATATCATCAATTCTGTTGAATTAATTTGATAAATGGCATAAAACGAGAACCTGTTTTATTTCAATTAAATCCGAATAGGATTAGCACGTATTTCAAACGGCTATATAACGTTCGGCTATGTAACGTTTTTTAGATTAGCAATGCTAACTGTTGCCTACCTTATGTGAAAAAATGCGCAAACGATACATTGATATTAAATGCCACGTGGTCACGTGTTAGACCGGCTGTCTGCTGTATGTATATAACTGTTCCATGATGTCACTATTATATTATTTTAGTAATATTATTCGCGGAAAAATAACAACTCATGTACCTATCTATACGCAATTATTGAACAAAAAAGTTAAAATATGTATGTTACAAGCAAAAACTGGATGGTTAAAAGTTTTGTTTTAATTATAGCATACACTTTGTCCCGTGTCGCGGGAGCTCGCTGATTCCACTAAGTAAAACTGAAATCGAAACGCAACCGCCGATCAACGACTTTTAGACGGTTTTCTTATCTAAAAACTTGTTTAAAACTCGTCGTCAAAATTAGTTTATCGGTTGCGTTTCGATTGCAGTTTACTAGGTACTGCACAAATTATAAGGTGTATTTTTTTCCGTGGGGCTGATTCAACTTACTGAAAAGGAAGTAAGTTCCTAGCCATCCCTCATCATTGATCATTGCTAGCCATCCCGGTTGTGAGAAGCTAATAAGATTCTACTGCTCAGTACTCTTTTTCTCTTTTTATTCTTTTTACTATTTTTGAGGCTAAATTACTTCCATCACCGATAATCACGTAGCGAAAACTGTTGGTATTATTACTTCAATATCATCTTGTAGCCACAGAACGACAGTAATTTATATGTTTTGTGGTTAAAGCATTATTTCAATAGTGGCCATTATAATGTGCGGTAAAGTGCCTGCCTACAATTGAACAGATTTGTAAAATTAAAGTTTAATAGGTAAATCTCCTCACTCCTAACGGGAGTTTCAGACTAGTTAACTCGAGCGACGTTGATATAACAGAAAAATATATTTTATTCTTAACTTAAATTGCTTAGCAACATTGATAGTTGGTCCTTGTATCTGTACCTATAGCAATACGAAATGGCCACCGTATCATCATAGTGCTAAAAGAAGTTAAAATATAATATATCAATTAACCTAATTATAGTCACAAAATTAACAGAAAATGGAGTATGTCAGCGACATACAAATGAATCAATAAACACGAAACCGACCACACTAATAGTCTAGACTCCATAACATAATAAAAAACATTAACTAATAATTGTTAATGACGTAATTTAACAATATTTACAAACAGTCTACTACCTAGTTTCGTGACTCATGTTTCCATTTACTGGCAAATAATGTCGCATTGAAAAATTGTTTGCCAAAAAGGCGTTCGAACTTTTCAGCGAATAGCATTTATTATATACGTTTTAATACTAATTTATAATATAGATATATATATGTACATACAGTGGCGGTCCGAGGGGGGATCGTGAGGTCATGACCCCTCAAACATACACGGCAAATTGACAAACCTCCTAAAAAAAGGCAATTTACCAAAATTTTAAACAAATTATTAAAAACAATGACATCAAAAATAGGTAATATTGTCTGCGACTGCGCTTTTTTATATATCACTGTAACATCACGTGCGAATTCCCTGTAGGGTTAAGCAGAGGTGTTCTGTTTACCAGCATTTCGCCGATGCCGCTACAAAGTCCCACAGAATACGGGTCAATGTTTTTATATAAGCAGTAGCAAAAGGACAATGTCCTTGTGTCGTAGGTAGGAGTGGGTGTGGTATAATTTAATTCAACTTGCTAACCAAAAGAGCCATCATCCGGTTAGCTATATGTAGGTAGTATTGAAAATTGAGTAAGATCTTGTATCTTATTAAATTTTCAATACTACAAAAATAAAATAAATTAAAATATATTACCCATAGGTATTGATATACAGTCAGGCAACATTATTTACTCAGCAGCTGAGAAGTACCGTAAGTAGGTAGAGACACCGGATAAACACTATTTCATTATCAATTTAAACATTATTTCATTATTTGGCTATTTATACTGTATTCTATAGATAACTGAATAATGTCATCAGCTACTTAAACTACTTACACTGAAATTTCTACTTTTTACCGGTGAATATAAATTAAATTATACCGAACTTTTTATACGAAAACTTACAGTAGGTAATTTATTTCTCTAAGTAAAAAAAAAAACAATAAGAAAGAGAGTCTTGGCGAAATTTTTTACTGTATGATTTTTTGTACTTTTTGACTTGTAGTTTCATATTAACATTAAAAAAAAAACTTTTAATTAATCATCATTTTGTTTTTTTTTTACACTTAGTACATATTACAAATTGTATACTGTACTTATCAGGGTGAATTATCAACACCTTGCTTAACATTCTGATAAAGGTTGTATTTCCGTTGACGGTATCATTTAGTACCTAATTGATTAGCAAAATGTTGCGCATGCTTTTCCGATGCTAAATAATTATGCAAATATACTGATAAGAAAGAAATTTCTTTTTCACTATTTAAGAAGGATGTTTAAAAAAATAACATTAGTGCGTAGTTTCCCGCTGTAAGTATCAATTGTTTTATTGTCACGGAATCACGGTCGAACAAACATAAAGCGTTTCTATCTTATGATCAGTGAAAGCGATTAGCGATAATGGACCATCTATTTGAGAAAAAAAAATATTTTGTGCTAAAAAATACGGTTCTGCCTACCAATAATGTTTTGATTAGGTCATTGATCTTCATAAATATCGGTTCTGTGAATGCGATTTATATGAAAATACTTTTAATAAATGTAAATGTTTAAAAAATTGCGTCAATGTTAGTCGCTCCGTATGGTGTCGGTTAAACCGTAAGCCCATCTCAATATGTTAAAATATTACACAAACGATTATCGATCTTGAGTAGATTGAATAATGAGTTGATAGGTATATTAATCAAAATCAACGAACAATTGAATTGTTTTGAACATATTATGGGCGAAATCTGCATTCTATGGATATTAAAGTAACTACACTATTATTGAAATCGATTAAATATTTTTAAGGATACTTTTCGGATTACATGTCACAAAGGATATATATACAAATAGTAGATTTTGGAATATTTCACTAAAAAAGAACGATTTTTACAATTTTGTTCCTTTTTGCTTTTTTATACCATTTACAAAATACCACAACAACAATTTAATATGTGGAACAACAGCAGCGTTTTTCGCTCACAAATAATATCCTCAGAAAGTATTACCGGTTTCACGAACATGTTACCTAACGATCAATTAATTTGTGTGAGTAAATGTTCATAAGTTAATAGATTATCATTTACTTGTTGAACTAAAATAAAACGATCGTTATATTAATGAATACCTACTTTAGTTAATAATGAATATGCTTTTTTTAACCTCGAACCCTTATTTCACCCCCTTAGGGATGGAATTTCTAAAAATCTTTTACCCACGGATACATATGAAAGAATATTATTTAGCAAATTTTATTTTTTAAGGCGTTATAGTTCCTGAGATTTCGTGATTAGTCACTTTAGTCAATTAATGAGTGGTATTTCTCCTTTATGTATAAATATACCCATGTTATTACACAACCAGTTATTATAATTGCTGATGAGATAGGTGCGATACTAAATTTTAAGAATAATCACCGTGGACATGACTTGTAGAAATCAATTTCGTGGTGTAGCATAAAAACTAAATACTTATTTAGAACCATAAAACGGCGTCCGTAGCAAAAAGTCAATTATAGGAGTGACAAAAAAGATATTGAAGAGTGAAAGTGTATTGTACAAGCCATGGCAGTCCCATGACTTCTAAACGGTATGAATACTGTTAAATGTCCATAATAGATCAAGTAATTAGTTCAGCTTTTATATAGGTAGGTATTTCTTGCTTACTTTTTCTACATTTTTTTAGTAAAGGTACTACTACTATATAGGTGTATTAATTCACCAACGCCAAAATTCGACATAATAGAATTTAAAAAGAGGTTATTGAACTTGTCCTGGCAAACACTGGAAAAGGATAAGTTGCTGCTAAGGGTTTCAGTAAACGGCCCAATAATCACCGTCGTGACTTAATAATTTGGTTGCAAAGAAAATCATAAATTGAATTAGTGACATGTAGGTACCGAACCTGATATTATAGATAGGTACAGCTTTTTTATCAGTTTTTCATTACGACTGAATTGTTGTTTGTGACCGGTCGGCCGCTTGCTAAAGCCTTAATGAAACGAATTAGGAGTCTATAAATAATCATTAAGTTGTCAAAAAACAAAACGGAGATCTAATACAGGAAAATACAGGAAAAGCTACTTAAAGTGTTGGAAAAAATTAAACAGGTAGTTAAAGTTGTTCTCTTTAGTTAGATCAACGCAAGCAGTTAATTTCACTTCATTGTCACAGGGTCAAAAGGTGCCATTGTTGTTTTATACAATTTTTTATAGGCACTTCAATCGTACACAATGTGAACATTCAAGTAAATATCGATTGGGAAGTAAGACATGGGTTTATTAAGTGTTCGCATTGTGTTCAACAGTTATACTATCTACGCCGTTCAATTAGGCCAGTACCCCGATCTAAAAACTTCAGCTACGCCATTTAATCAGTTTTAAATAAAAAATAATAATAGTTATATGTACTACTCTCCTTAAGTTGCGGTTCTCTGATACGGAGATAGAGTCATCATACCTGTTCGCGATTTTGATTAGTTAAATATTCATACGGGCGTTTTGTATTGTTATTGGGGACGGCCCTCAATAGGCTGATCGGCGATTTTATCTCAATTATTTGTAAAGAATTGCAACGGATAATATTAAGTGTCGCAACTATTTACAGTCTTCAAGCATTGAGCAGCAACCACGGCACCACAAGATTCAGTTAATAATTTGCGTGTAGTGTTTCGTGGTGTTAAACTATTCCGGCCTTTTGGTCTATTTTTCCTATTTATATTTAATTATGACTCTCCGTACAAAATTGTGTCAAAAGTGGGTTGATAACAATACTGTGGTATTTAACGAATATCGGCGAAATGTAACAAGATTTTACTCAGGTAGGTTAAAAATTATTTTTTATTATTAATTAACTAATTTACTCTCTTCCCTTATTAGTATCTACCTAATAACAAGTTTGACAACAATTTTAAAGGACCTTATGGTTTCATAATAATCAATGGGTAAATTTTAAAACGCTATTACTCACTCAATCATTTAATTCAATTGCGTTAATATTTAAGGAAAATATTATGACGAAATCTGCACACCTGAGAGATCTCGACGGTCGCGGTGTGTGTTGTCAACCACCCTGCAATCGGCCGGAGGATTAAGGTTCTAGCTCATTATTCTGAGAAGGCCAATTTCTAGCAGTTCGACTGTAATGTGGTAAATTATAATAAAACTTAACAAGCTTGATTACTGTGTCCTAGGCCTATTCAAGCCACACTGACAGATACACTGCAATTAGTTAAGTTGATTAATTGAGTGAAGCTTAATAACTTGACACTGGGGTATTTGAAAATGTTGACATTCGTACTTGTTTACGGACACAAAATGAATTCACATGTCGTAAATTTTTCATTCACTGTTAAAACCAATAATTGATTAAATTGTTTTTTTTTTTAAATCTTCCTATTATTATGGTATTTTGAAGCAAAACAATATATAATAATAAAACAACTTAATATAATAATTTACTTACAAAAAAGGTTTTAAATTACCTTATTAAATTTTATCATTTGTAGGTACTTACATAAGCTGTCAAAATACGATAAATCTCAGCGGTCAGCGCTCAGAAGGATCATGTACGATCGTTCTCATCTATAGTAGGTAATCAGTTGGACAGGATAATGACTAGGGCCGCTGACGTGAAGATGTTATAGCTCTCCGTGTTTGATTATCAAGGTTTACTAATTAACTTCTGGTGACTATAAATGTACCTAACACAAACGCACTAAGGGCAATAACAATTTGCAGTCTGTTTGCAATTTGCTTTAGCTTTAGTTTAAAAACGTGTGAACACATTCAACAATTCAACATTTTCTTAAAATATTTGTTCTAGAAAAATATTGTTATTTTACCTGGGTTTTTTGTGCAATTCCTTCTAGATGATTGCATCTAGAGTACTTCTATTATCATAAAAGTTTTCCTTACATTGTAACAAACTGTTATTATTATTTCAGTTGCAACTTGAGTTTCATCGCTTTCAGTTCAAAATTGTGTGTTGTACGATTAGTTACTTATTTTTAGTGCAATTATATTGAGAACTGAGTGTCGGTAAATAATATTGTAGAGTAGAATTTCGTTAATATCGATTATTGTTATCTAAAAAATATCATATCAATAAGTAACGACTAATGATGTGCTCCAGTGAACTCATAACGTATAAAATGTAATCAATAATAAATCATAAAATATAGATGAAACACTAATTTAATTTTCATTTTATATAATATAGAATTATGAACTAAGATATTATAGTCTGAGATAGTTATGTTTCCATTGACGTTTACGAAATTGAAATGCCAAAGAACTTTAGCAAAATTTTCATTCATAAAACGTCCATAGAACATAACGTAACGCAATAATATAATTAAAGGCTAAATAATTTCAATAGTAATAAGTTCGTTCATAATTTGATGTATATTTATTCCAAACATAATATTAAGTGTAGAAGCCGTTGTCTAAACAAAAACCTATAGTCTATCTCCATGGTAGTGGTCATTGGCCAGTTGGTGACATGTCAGTGACCATCGATCGGTTCAGTTTTAAATGAAAAAAGGGTAACGATACACGTTCCGCGATATCATTTTAAAGCTAATTTGTTTGTGGTCGCGTGTTTTTTATACAATTATATTTTATAATATTGTTTATTGCGATACAATACAGGCTAATTGGTTAATTTTACTACGAAATATCACCTTTTTGATTATTGTTTTATAACCGATATATTGGTTAGAAATATTTTAGTAGAACGTACGCACATCAGTGTTTTCAGTGATTTTAATATTCCTGATAAATACGACTGTTTATGCATTATTTTAAAAAGTTAATGTTTCTTTTACATTTCAATTTTTTACATGTCGGTGTAAAGGTAGTTAGGTAGCGTGTGTATGTGAAAATTTTTATTCATAAGTGTTGTGAATGGGGCTTTAAAAAATGTTTCGTATATTGAAAATATTAGTGCTGTTTTCCATGTATTTAAAAGAAATTAAGATGGTTCCACATTATGAACAACAGGAGTACTGTGGAGTACTGCTGAGTCAATATGGTAATTATATGTTAATAATAGTCGGTAATAATTAAAACAATACAACATCGTGTGTATTGCAGTTTCTTTTCGGAAGCAGGTATTTATCCATATCTACCTATTTCATGGTTTATATGATCGTATTGTTGACCGGCGGGGTGGGCAGAGCTTACTGTTAAAATAATATTAGATCCACACAATAAGTATAGTTATTGTAGATCTAGACGTCTACACTAGCTTACTTTAGCCAATCTACTTTACAGTTGCTCGTAGCGTTTAGCTACACTCAGCATCTTTGCCTGTATTTTCAAATTTGTCTAACTAGTATTAGTAAAACTTCCTTCCTTGCCAACATTTCTGGACTAAGCGTTGCAATGTAAACTGTAAACTTATAGGTAATCAAGAGTTATAAGCAAGTTTTATCCTA
Organism: Shargacucullia verbasci; assembly: GCA_947562105.1. NCBI lineage: Eukaryota > Metazoa > Arthropoda > Insecta > Lepidoptera > Noctuidae > Shargacucullia > Shargacucullia verbasci. Next base: position 6,935,956 of record OX387289.1, on the reverse strand, counting down.
AGAAAAGTTATAGAGTGCAGGCAAAGTTACAGCATTCGACTAACCCACCCGATTATTTTTTCTACCACATCGTATCCAAGTAGACTAGATAAAGGTGGCCATACTTACATAGTTGGGTGATGACGGCTTAAGATCTCGTGTCATCATTTTATCCCATCACGAAATGTACATAGACATTAATACCTATTGTTTTCGTCGTAGGTGTCCGCTCATTAGGCAATGGGTTATTCCCTGTTATTTGTCCCGCTTCTCACTACATTATGACCTGTTAGATTAACAGATTATTTGTTCCCACTTATTTATGTGGAATAAATACCTACATATAGATAAAACCTACTTCCGTCTTTTAGAAATATATCACAATAATATTTTAGATAACTAAAATAGCATAGAAATATATTTTGTCTAGCGTATATAAACATATTCGTACATACCTTATTTTATAATACTGTGCATTACAAAATCACTTCGTGTTTTTGCCATAGAATCCTCCCACAACAAAGTAGAAGTTTTCTTATTTATTAAAAATGTCGTTGATAATTTATTAACCTAATAGCATAATTTATTCTAGTTTAAAAATAAATCTTGATCGATGAATACAAAAATTTACTCATAACCCGATGTATAAAATCTCAGCTTGTATAAAACGCTGAGCATTTGTGAGACTCGTTATTTATAAAATCACTCGATTGTTGTTTATCTTGTGCAACCGGTGTAGAAAAATATCATCCTCATGGACACCTCAAATGCCAATATCTTTTTTCTTCCTTTAGACCCGAACCTGCTCGATACATTTAAATTGGAGATGTCGCAAGGAATCGAGAGGTTCTTCCTGCTGTCGTACTGCTTGGCTTGCTGCTGGCCCGGACTTAGTGCCAAGAGTGACCTGCGCGTGGTACGACAATGGTCCGAGCTAGAGTTCGCGTTTCCCAGCGCGGAAGCCATGCAAACAGCCATTGACAAGCGCCACTATGTTCAGGGAAATTCTGTGCCCATAGACGTCGATGTGCATCATAGACAAGGTGAGTGACGATATGATTAAAGTATCTTTTGATTTAAATTAGTAAGATACGAATAGTGAGAAGATGGATTGTGTACCTGGCTTTACAAAGCTAGGTAGCTGGTGCCCGCGGCTTCGCTCGCGTGGATATATGTATGTATATTAAAATAAGGCTCGTAGTTTGAGTAGTCAACAAAGCTAAAAGGTAGAAAGGGAAGGGAGGCCTTTGCCCTACAGTGGAACAATACAACTAACTAAAAAATTATAAGAAAATAATACGAACAAAAATTAACTCTTCATATAATTATATACTAAGCCGCGTAACGAAATCATAACGCGATTCAGAAAGTGCACAACGCAATCTATTGAGCTTAGATGTAAGCTTCCCATATAAACTTTCAACCTCTAATTCACCCTCAAGGGGCAAAATTTTGAAAAACGCCGATATATGTGTACTTTTATTTTTAACGTTCTGGTTAGAAATATAGAAAAAATATAGAAAATGAAGAAATATAGACTTTATTTTACCCTCTTAAAATATTTTTCGATACACGATTTCGATTTACTTGACAGGAATAAAGCAGAAATATTTGTATATAATAGAATTACCATTCATCCTGTAAGTCATGTGTAATGTAGAAACAAATTTTGCAAATTGCAAAACACCTCCTACGAGTTACAAAGATGGCATATAATATGAATCGGCCGTTAACTTCGCAATAGTTCAAGTAAAACAGTGTCTTTCGAAATGCCTCCTACTTAATTAAATAGGCGACCTTTTAAAACAAATATTGCTCCTCGTTACAAGTGAAAATAGCTTCATAAATGTGGCTTATAACCTGGCAAATAGTCGGCGTCTTTTTGTACTTACCTGTAAATAGACATGTTTCATTGAAGGTGACTGAGGATAATATTAGGAGGATCCACAGCGCATTCCAAATGTGTAAAGCATGCCACTACAATTTGCGGCATATAACGAGTATCGACTCTTACCATATCTATCCTCAATAGCAAAACGCCCGCTTTTATGTTTAGCAACGACCACGACACAACTGCTAAATCTCTAGTAATACTCTTCTGGAACGCTAATTAAGTGGTCAAAGAAAGAGGCCGATCAAATCGTAATAGTACTAGGAAACGTGACAGTATTTTATGGAGTCAAGGGCGGATCCAGGGGGGGGATCATTGGGGTCATGACCCCTCCCCCCTGGGCTGGTTCTAGGTCGACCACTGATAATTTTTCTAATCGCATTGATCGTACAGTATTTATTATTGTAATCGAATAGGAGCCTGTCCCGACTAGACTTCAAACGTGTGACCCCCCTGATTTGAAAGCTGGATCCGCCCTTGTAAAGAGATATTATTTTTCATAACTTTTTTTATTTGAGTTTAAAGCACTAGATTATGCTATGGGCAACATGCCTATGCAACGTCTTGGAGTGGTCATCGTCCACGCTAGCAAAAGATTTTATGGTACATTAAAATCTTTTCTTTGATTGTAAATTAAAAGCAAAACTTGCGATTTATTTTCGCTTATTGAGGTTATTATACAACATGCTTGATGTTAAATAAGCGTTAAACGTGGGATGAGTTTTTAAAGCATTTTTTGTATACGTATAACAAAAAGTTAGAAAACAATGTTCCATTATTTCAAGAGTCACGTCTTCACATACCTCGGACGTTTGAGGTCATCTCCTAGTCTACCTAATAAGATGGCTGCTTAGTCAGTTGTTGACACTGAGAAATACAAACAATATTTTTATAAAAAAATTGTTAGCAAATTAAAAGTGTTCCTAATACGAACTTGTTGTAGAAAGGCCATTTACCTACTTATGACTTTTAAGGATTTTAGTAATATTTTATTTTATGAAAAAAACTAGCTTTTGCCCGCGACTTCGTACGCATGGAATTTAGAATCCTGCGGTAAAATTGAGCCTATATCTTAAATTCGATCTATAGCAATACAACGGTGAAAACTGTATTCAATTCCATGCAGTGGATTTTGCGTGATGCGTGTACAAACATACAGACAGACAAAAATTCTAAAAACTGTTGTTTTGGCTTCTGTTGCTCTAATAAAGACAACCTGTACTAATTTTTTCTTCAATATCTATAATGTACAGACATCGGCCTGTTATAATTTTATTATATGTATAGATATGCTGTTTAGGTGTATTTGATTTAAAAAATATAACTCCCTCATTGATGTAGTGGTCGCGTGGAGCGGTTTCATCGTTTCTGGATCCATAATAGTCCGTAGTTTTTAATTATGCCTGGTAGACGGCAATAGGATCGCCCCCTATTACAATCATGTAATGATTACAAACAGCATCAATAAATTGATCCTTATTCTTCGGAGAATACAGGTTTGATGCTACGTGATGAAACTTAACTCAAAAGACCATAATAACGAAACAAGTTTTCGGTTATAAACAAAAGTCCGTTGTAAGGTAAAGTATGACGTATCACGTGATCTTTGTATCTCTTACATCAAATGGGCGTATTTTAATTTTACGACTTTTTAAACCTGGTCTACTCTTTGTTAAATAATTGTCGAATCCAAGACATTGGCCATAACTTGTTGACCTTGTCTAATAACTGGTTTTGGAAGATAACCATTTAAAACGTGGTATATGCAAATGGTCTTTCTTTTTTTTTCCACGTAGCTTGCCTGTATTATGTGCTATTAATAGCTATACATAAAAAATATAATCCTTGCCTGTCTGTTTATTGTTGAATTGAATGTATCTTTATTGGTTGAACTTTGGGAGTCTGTTTATATTAATTTTAAGCCCACCATACCGAACAGAAGTTAGTCGATTATCTGTATATACATACATATAATCAAATTTTAACAGGCCGATGTCTGTACATCATAGATATTGGAGAAATACTATACTAAAATTATTAGAGCAACAGTTTTTTAAATTTTTGTCTGTCTGTTTGTATGTTTGTACACGCATCACGCAAAAACTGCTGCATGGAATTGAATGCAGTTTTCACCGATGATTTGTTAGAAGTCTAACTTATAAACTAGGGTCCATTTTACCGCAGGAAAATATCAGATTCTAAATTCCACGCGTACGAAGTCGCGGGCAAAAGCTACCAAATAAAAGTAAAATTTGAGACTAAGAAACATTCACAATCAGAATACCATACTTCGACTGAATTACTTAATAGGTTTAGACATGTTTCGAGCCTTTTAATTTTTTCTGCGGACTTGGTTTGCTGATGTATGAAAAAAGCAGGGTATTGTACTCTGCTTTTGTTTTAAACGAGAGCAGTTCTACTTTTAAAATATATAAGTGATCAACATTTATATTATGTGTTAGAATCGTTATAAACTCTCTTAATGCTATTCAGGATTATTTTGCTGTTGTCACTTCCCTCTGATGGATGGTATATATACCATAGTACTGTCATGGAGTACAATAACATAGTTTTTTTTTTAAGAAGCATTTATTAATAGAATAGACTATGCAAATGACTTTTTCTAACCTGCAGTGTGTCACTTTTGGTCATTGTTAGCCCACTTTTTATGCAAACAATGACACACTTCCTTGTAGGTTCCCAAACACTGTAAAGGGGATGAATTATCAGGGATAAAATAAAAATGTTGTCAGTATTAATCTATAAACGAATAAATAACATTAGCAACTTTAATTCATCAGAAATTAACAGTTCTATTTTTTTTATAGGTCCACTCGGTTCCCGCGTCTTTGTGACAATCCCTCGGTTCGACGAAGGCCGACCGATCACGCTGGGCACGATCGACGAGCAGGGAAGAATCAATGCCTACCCTGACTACTCGTGGCACGAGAACCAGGGGGAGAACTGTGCTGGCCTAACATCGGTCTTCAGAGTTGCTGTACGTAAGAATCATTTACCACAAAGTATTTCCAGAGAAGTCTGGTAGCTGCAAGACATTGATTTCTTTTTTTGAGAAATAAATGTAATACAGAACTCCTTCCGTGCATAAAATCTGGCACCAAAAACTATAAGATATAGGACCCTTCGGTGTTAAAATTCAAAAGGTCAGGTTGCAGTAATAATATTGGGATTATACCGAATATGGGGTGGCAGGTAATGATCATGATGATTTTAAAACATAAAAATAATTTAAATTGCATTACGTTACGTTTATCATTCAGGTAATTATAAAAGGAGGAGCCCCTCCTGATTACTAAATAAAAAGGGGTTACGTTGCGCTTGCCGCGGTAGCATTCCTTGGACGAGTGACCATTCGTAAGAGCACGTCAACCAGTTAATGTCGTCCTGCTTGTCATACAAATCGATCCGAGCAGGATCTCCAAGTCACCCCGGGGAGGGTGGTCAGATAGCAGACACACTGCATAAAACCTATATTTAACCAGAGCTGGAAGTCGATAACAAACTTAAATTGGAAAAGGATTGGCAGATGATCAGACATCCCCATACCGAGCAAAAAATATAAATAATTGATTCGTAAACCAACAGCAAAATAAGATAAATCTGCTTTATCGTTGTTAATAATTGAAACCCTTAATTACTTACATTAACGATGTACTAGTGTGTTGTTTTTGTAATTAACACATAAACTGAAGACCAAGGAAAGACCTTGTATGCTTAAAGGTACATTTAGTTCAATATAATCAACAAAGGCCATTGTCGAGCTAATAACAATGTTTATGGACTTTATTTCATTGATACCTAGATAATAAGATGCGTCCTCTGCAATAACATTGACACCAGGGTATTATGGTGTTATTTCCGTGTATGACGCAGGCGGCGCAGGCGCCTGAAAGTTAAGTAACGTAGAAAATTGAAAGATGTTTGCGAACACGCCATGAATCATCACCAACAGCATCTTGCCTAATAAATTGACGTAGAAAGATCTCACGACAGTAAATGATGCATAACAGAAGATGCAATAGAATACTAGAACAATGTAATTTCTGAATAAACGCCACCATTTTCTTATATGGGAAAACAAATATCTAAGTTACTAGATAAAGCTTAGCGCTCGGCAATAATATTATTGGACGTAAGGAATCGATCATCCCAAAATGATCGTTCAGACAAGTCACGTCTTATTAGAGGAAAAAAATACAAGACGTGACTTTATGGTTTTCCTTTTAACATAATTATTATTTATTTAACAAACGTAGGTACTTATAATGAATATACACATTATTTTCTACTTACAGCTAAGCAAAGGTCTGTCGTCATCAGTATTTTATTAGATTATATAGATAAACATAGATAAATTTGCATCTGCACTTGATTGCTCTGTTCCAACTATATACATGATGGCCTTATCACCAATATGCTTACTAAGTTTTTGTTTTTTTATTGAGGGATGTGTGCATTTCCTTTACTGTGATTTAAGATTTGTGGTAGTTCACAACCTAACCTACCTAGTTGGGTAGCATAGTAGTGTCAGAACTAGATGGTCGGGATGAATGATTCAACGGTACGGTCAGCACTGTGGCTATAGGCAAATGGCTTTCTGCGCTACGGGTAACGGGTTTGATTCCCTACAAACCACTATTCATAATCTGCATGTCATATTTATGTAAAAAAAAATAATTGTGCAGAGATAAGTTTCGAGATATCAATTATCATTAAAAATAACCTAAGATCATTAGCCTTTTTTGAATTAAACTATTTCTATTTAGTTTTATTCTAAGTTGCCTTCTACCTGTCGTGATGAAAGTTGATTCAGTTCGTGATCGTATCTACTTTGTAATTAATTAATCACATACGTGAAGTATTAACGAAAGCATATTCATTACAATTTCAGATTGATGAATGTCAGCGCCTGTGGGTGATGGATACGGGGAAGATCGGAGACAAGCAGGTCTGCTCCCCTCAGCTGCTGGCGTTCGACCTCGCGTCGGACCAGCTTATCTACCGACACACCGTCAACTCCTCCGTGTACACAGAGCAGTCATTGTTTATTACACCTGTTAGTATTGATTTACTTCATTAATGTCAGGAAAACCAGAGAAGGGTTCTCTGAGGACGACAGGTGTGTCTGCGGCGCTTCGCAGACAATGGAGCATCTGTTGTGCCCTAACTGTCCTGTCTGATCCTGTGATCCAGATCCAGATCCAGATCCAGGATCTAATGGAGGCCAATTAAAGAGCAGTCAAAAACTTTGTTCGTTACATATAAAGCGAATATTTTTTTTAATACTCTGAATTATAAGTCTGCCTGAATATGACACGGTGCGCTTATCCGACTAATTGGGACATTGCAGCATGCTTTTACTAGTGAAGGAGGGCGCTGCTATATTTATATTTTAAGTGCTAACCCTGGTTAATCCTAGAAATAATATATAGTAACAGTTTAAACTTAGCACACATTCCAGACGCGTTTTGTACTAACCGCGGCGACATGTTGCATCACTTGTCATTGTATCGATGTACTATTGGCATAAAGTCAGTACGCGTGCCAATGGCCAACTTGATAGGTACCTAAACAGAATTATAAATTACGTTGGTAAAAGACGAGCATTATTGCGAATCCAAATAAATTTGAATTAGGCGATGGTGAAATTATACAGCTTGATTAAAAATAAAGGATTAATATATGTATGACTATATGACTTTTATACTTAGCCTCTTGAGAGTGCAAGGCCACGATGTGTGCATTATGATAAGTTATGATGACGGTATTCATAAGAACATGTTTAGAACTTCAAGTAATGCAGTTTGAGTCAAGTCCATCAAACAAAACATCGGCGTCGCCTTCACGACGGGTTTTTTGAATTTTGTTCCTTATAAACAAAACATAATAGGGTACCTACATGAGGTGTAATATTAGAATTCACTTTATAATCACGCTCAATCAATGACCAGATATCAAAGGAATAAGTTATCTGAGATTTATCCAGCTATTAAAAAATCGGACAATACCTATAGGATAACGACAGTGCTTCATCCTTTAACCATGAAAATCATTGTATTCTCACTTTTAAGTAATAAAAATCCCCATAGGTACTGTGTACATATAACAATCGCAAACTATCCTAAAAGCCTCATTAATAAGCCTAAGTTATTAATACTGGCAACTTTGTTGAATATCCAATCCATCGGACAGATCGGAGAAGTGGCCTAAATATACTGTTAACTTCAGGTGGTGGACGTCCGCCCGCGGGGGCCCGGTGACTGCGCTGACACGTACGTGTATGTAGCCGATGTGTCCGCCTTCGCGGTATTGGTGGTGGACGTGGTGCGGAATAGGTCTTGGCACGCTACACATAGGCTCTTCTTCCCCTACCCATCCAGAGGGACTTTCACTATTGACGGTATGTATATTTTATTTTTATAGTAATGAAGTCTCTTCTTCCCGTTCCTTTTTTGATGCAGCATGTATTGCCTCTACAAGGATTTACACTGATTTTATTAGTGACATGTTTTAAAAAGGTCAGATGCATCAATTATTAATAACAACACGCTATAAACGAAAATAAAACGAAAGTAAAACGTATCAACATGGTATTCTGTGGAGAAGAAATCGAGTGCTATGTAGGTATGTGATACAGATTGAATGAACTCCGCCATGTGCAGGAACTGCCATGGCAAAAATTTCCTTATAATAAAAGAAACTAGTTTAGAACAAGAATAGAGCTGGTTGCGAATAACATCGTTACTATGAAGCGCGACTTTGGCGCTGTGACAATATCGGCACTGTCATTTAATTCGTATTATCAATGATGTTCCTTCCGTACTTATAGCAGTAGGTAATATGAACATTATTTTTATATTTTTAAGGACAACCATACTTTATTAGAGTGTGTTCCAACATTCATTTTACTTTCCGTGGTAAAATGATACAAGGATTTGACCTTCTTGTTATAAATCTATAGTAATAATAATTGGTACTAATAAAATTACTTTAGGAATTTGATTATTTTCATGTGCAACTTAGACGCACTCCATTATATGATTGCTACTGTTCAAATAACGCTTGGTTTCACGTAAGTTAGCCAACAATTTACTTCTACTGTTGTGTCGGTATGAGCTATTACAAGAATTTTGCTCATCATAGTGGAAAGATTAGCTAGCCAAAAATTATGGTATCGAGGCATATTTTCAAGGCTTGTGTGAAGGATCTTTTTCGTCACTGGTAGAGCTTCTTTCCTCGCACTATAATATTGCATGGGATATAGATTATAAAAAAACATGGACAATTTTAAGAATTTCATAAATACCTACGGCTTTAAAGTATGCCTCTTCTGTCTGGTTTGACTACCGTTTCCTTGCCAGAATCACTCGATTCGAGTTTATTTCTTTACTTTGTTAGTCCTTTAATTTTCGTTGTATCGTTTATAAACTTTTTTTATATTGTTTCAGGCGAAAGTTTTGATTTGATGGATGGAGTTCTTGGTATGGCTCTGACACCATACCACCAGGGTCGCGATCGTTTTCTATACTTCCACGCCCTCGCCTCCACCACCGAGAACGTGGTCAACACCCGAGTGATCAGGAATGAGTCGTACATACAAGACCCCAACATCGACCCTGATGCAGTTTACGTAAGCTGAACATTAGGATTATTAGCATGCTATTTATTTATTCGAATAATTGTGAAAATATCAATATTATTATTATTTTTAGGTGTTCCCAGACCAACGCTCTTCACAATCAGCAGCTGAAGCCATGGATCGAAACGGTATCCTATACTTTGGACTTATGGATCCACCTAGCATCTGGTGTTGGAACTCTGCTACAGAATTCACTTCTCGTAACTTCCATGCAGTGGCCATCGACAAGGAGACACTTCAGTTCGCTAGCGGCGTGAAAATTGTCAACAATGCCAAAGGAGAACAGGAATTATGGGTGTTGACGTCAAGTTTCCAAAGAGTAATGACGGGATCTCTTTCATCCGATCGAATAAACTACAGAATACATGCTGAAAAAATCCCAATAATTTTAGCAAACTCGCCATGCAAAGATTCCCCAAAGGGGCGAAAACCTGGCTACCATGCCAATCTTATAGACAGGGCAGGAACCGGTCATACTCGTCGGCCGTACAAGTATGGCAGTGCCTGGTATCTGTAGAGATTAGTGCCATGTCCGATCGTTTGCTTAGGAGATTCGTGTGGCATACCTAGCCATATGTAGGGATGTATATTATTGTTTTATTTTAAGTTGCTCACAGGCTCCTTCTATTTATTCGGATATTAAAGTTACCCGTATGAAATTGATTTGAGTCTGTCATTAATGATAAATTCATGTAATTTATTTTAATGACTGATACGACCGGTATGGAAGTAATGACTGAAATCTTAGTTTAGCACATTGTATAAAAACGCATTTGAGTTTATATATTATGTGAAAACCTATTAATATTGTAACTTGCTCCTACACCAAAGTCACGTTTTTAAATAATAGTCCCCTTAATACTGCAAAGCAATGTTATTAATAATAAATTTTGTCAACATGAAAAAAATAAATATAAATTTACTTTGAAATACAGTTTTTATATATTCATATGACACTGAAAGTGTATCGAATCACGAAGTTGGTTTTATCAAAAACCAAAGATATTAGATATATTATATATACGCATTGAAACAAATCTCATTTGTACGACTTAAAACCTTTAATTTCAAACAATTCAATCAAACATTTAGTTTTAATAAATCAGTATACATAATTACTTTCCTTGCGATGCTCATATCAATATGTTTATCTTCAATACCAACAATCATTCCTCCAATGATAGAATCGTCCACTTTTTCTGTGAGCTGGATATTTTTCCCTTCTTTGACAAACTTTTTCAAAGTGTCCATGAGGGTTTTCCTGGTTTGGGCATCAAGCGGCTCCGAAGTGATGACCTCACAGAGCGCCTCATTCCTGTGCGCCACCATCACAGCAAGGAACATGTTGATCATGCGTCGTAACATCTTCAGACGACCGTTCTCTGCCACTACACCGAGGAAGTTTGCTGTCGCTTGTGGCATTCCTACACGATAATGATATATTTTACTTGTTATTTTTTACTATTAATCCAATTATTATATAATAAGAATAATATGTATTAACTATGATATAATTTCTATACCGAAGGTCCGCTAATGAACTCTATTACGGGCCGGTATCTGGACTTGACAATTCATAAAAACAAAATTTATCTTACTTATTACCTCAGAGGAGGAATACGTGATAAATTATATCTTCTTCATGTCGATGGTACCTACGTCGTACAAATGTTTAAACTTCCACTGCTCAACATGGACTACCAACTAGACCACATTTCTCATGGCGAGATAAACTCACGAAGCAAGTGCATTTATTGTTTCGGACTGTTGGTGTTTATCTCTCGTCCTGATTATAATAGGACCAGTTATTATTATACCCATACAAAAGACATTCTAACAAGTACATAGGTCCTTATAAGATTGTCTTTTGTATGATTGCCATCATTCATCTACAATAAAATCCTACATATTGGAAAAATATAGTGCTAGCACATACCGGCTTGCTTGGCGATTTCAATCAGTAACTTAGCTTTACCAGCTCGAGATATCATACTAGTTTCTATGAAGTCCACAATTTTAGGTTTCTGGAGTTCCTTTTGAAGGTCACGTAGACTTTTCTCTACTTGCTCCAATTGCTTCATTTGTGACGCGGCACTGTAAAGTGCACTCACGTAGCGACCTTCCACACCTTTATGTGAAGAGAATTTAATTTACTTTCAACAATGTCCAAACTATCTGACTCTACATTATAAATCCTGACGCAATAAAAATAAAAATAAAGACATTTCTAGGTACGGGTTACGGTAAGGTAGGTTAATATATAACTTACCGAACACCGAGATCGGTGGTTTTTTAGCCAGGTGAGTTGACATGTTTCTTATAAACATCCGTAACATTCTCAAATTATTGTGTGAAATCAAGCAAAATTTAAAAATTATAGTTTCTGTCCAAATGTCACACTGACAGAGAAATGAACACAGAAAATAAATAAGTGCAAACCATTTTATTTATAATGTGAACGCATTTTTCTTACAAGAAGTATGGAATACAAATTATATGACATAAAATATAGGATTCGGATCAAATCAGTACATCGTATTGGAACGCTTGGTCCGTTTCTAGTAGAGCCCTGACGTAGATGACCAGGGAGCCGAGAGCCATCGCTGATGTCAGTGAGTTGCATGCCCCACCCTCAGATGTAGCTGCCTTCTTAACTCTGTATTCTTCCTGGAAAACAATTTCGGCTCAAAAATTCATCTCAAACATCAAAACGTTTCTATTCTAGGAGTTCGGCTTACTACATCATCGTATACACAGAAAGTGTTGCTCTGGGCCAAAATTCAGCCAAAACACAAAAAAAGAACTTGCTGTGAAAATTTGTTTCGTAAATATACAAAACAAAGGGCAGTCGCAGTCGACGATTTCTGCAATAAAACCTTTGCATGGACACATTTGAACAAGAATACATCGGTCAAAGTAACTTTTTTTTAAATTCGATTCGCCTGTATTTATGTCGATAGGCAAGTAATTGATGAAAAAGTGCAAAATAAACCAAACTTCAATAAAAAAACGAATGAGGCGACTACGATGATATGTTTTGGTCTAATATAGCCATTTCCGATTTGATATAGATAAATCCGATTAATATATTTTTGTACAGAGTGAATGTTGTTCTAGCAAGATTTTTTTTTTTTGTTTTTTTTTTTTTTTAATGTTATATCAGATATACAAATCGATGATGCCTATGATCAAAATTACGACATGACATTTGGCGATTGACTAAATTTTCAATTTTAATTATATATCATGAGTGAAACTACTGACCTCTCTCTCTTTCTGGGTAGTAGGAGATGCGGGACCCACAAAGCCAGTGAGTCTTAAAAACGGCTGGCGATCGTCCGAATAGCATCCTTTAGGCTCCTGCCACGCCAAGATTCTGTTCATCCAACGAGGCTTTATAAACTCCCCATAGCCTTGTGTCGCACAATACAAAACTGAAAATATGAAGTATTACATAACTTAGCCCCTGTATTATGAAGGGCTGGACGGAGATGAGGCGTCCACATTACGTCGATGATGTTATTGAGTCCCATGAAATATAAGGCGAGCCTATGGTCATCTATCGAGACATTCCCAAACTCCAGGCTGCTACTGAGAATTTCCTAATAGAAAATCCATAACACTGCCCGACCCTGGAATCGAACCCAGAACCTCACGCTCACGATCACTAAATCCACGAAGGCAGTTAAGAAAATATGAACCAAGTATTATTTAACAAATACCATGAAAACTTCGGAAAAAGATCTGCTAACACCATCATCAAACTGAGTTAGTTATCACCAGGTTCTCATACATAAGCTTTTTTATAATATAGGAAATCTACGAAACTATATCTCACTTTGTTGCATAAACAATGTTTTAGTTCCGGGTGGGTGGTTCCACGCTTCCAGGGATTTGGTTTCTTTATAAACTTGGATGCAAAGTTTGTATATATAGGCGGAGAGGTCTAGGCCTTCCAGGCAGTCGAAAAGGTAAGCTAAAGCGGCAGCTCTGACACGGCTTGTCTGCTGAAACGCTAGCCCGGAGCCTTTCAGAACTTGAGCCGCGCATTCCGGTGTTAGTTCGCACGCCCCGTCCGCCTGCGTCGTCTGTGTCTCCATCGCCGATATCAACAACTGCATTGTGCACGCATCTGTAATTACGTCCTTGAAATTAAACTAGGTTAGCAAGCTCTCACTCCATTTTCATTGTCACCAATGTTGATTAATATCAAGTGGCGCCGCACTATGGTCATTGGTGGAACTAAAAAAGTCGACCTTCAAAGAAGTCAAGCGTGTCAGGGTTTGTAAATAATACTAGCTTTATATTGAACTAAAGAATGTTACGTAGCAACGCAATTAGAATTAAAAAAATCTATTCATATGAATTTCACCATTACTTACACAGTAGGTCTGACTGATCAGTATAATCTGTGCCATAACTTCTTATTAATTGAACTGTCTATCAATGTTTCCAAAATACATACGAGATAAGTATTGCAAAAGATGCCTACATTTCCTTATAGGTAAATGCAATTATTTTCAGTCTAAATTCGATTTGAATAATACCCAACCTGCTGCTTTCCTCGTTGGCATTTTAGTTCTCGCTTCTTGCACGTATTGTTCGAATGTGAACCGATAAGGTTTCTGTGTGCCCATTGTGCCAATAGAGATCGGTTCCATCAGACTTGAGAGCACCTCCAAATTCTCGAACATTGCTTTGGCCACTGTAAAGTAAAATAATTATGAATTAATATTATCATTCGCTAAAACACATTAAAAAGGTGTTACCTCTAAATAAATATGTTTGATTTAGACACACGATTACGATCTCCTTGTTTGGATGATAATAGAAGCATGCACCTATATCTGAAGTACAGATCTATGATTAATAAGTAAGCTGCTAAAGACCCGTGTATAACCAGTCCTTTGATACGAATTGTATCGACTTCATACATTTGGTACTTGAAGTTCTTGCACAGGTTTTCAGGAATCTACCAATTAATTTAACATTTGACTAATTCTATCGAATCTTATGATTAATAAGTATAACAGTAGGTATTATAAAGTTAGATGTACTCTTGTTCTATATTATAAAAATAAATAAAATTAAATTGTACTACGCCCAGGTTGAATCAATGATCCATGAAACAATAAACTCTATTTATGAGAGAAACGCAATCGTTTCGCTATCCAACTGTAAATACGTAACCAATAATAACCAACGTAAACCATAATAGCACCAACAGCGTTAATTTAAGTATACCGATGAAAGTTAATGTTTTAACTCGTAATATTAAGGTGTCTGCACAATATATTTTGTTCAAGAATTTCTATTCTAATCAATTTTCTACATAGCATAGATATAATGAGCGATATATCGGCTCGGTACCGACTGGTTACGCGAACGTGCGCTCCGTGTTCGAAATATCTTTTTATTGTGAAAATGTCCAAATCTAACGTAGTAGAAGTTATGGGCGAGTTGTCTAAAAAGATTGCAACGTTGACGTCGAAGATTACGGCCCAATCTACAATGATTGAGGCGCAAAGCAAGAAAATTGATGATCAACAGCAAACAATCAGCCATAATTTTACAACGATAAATCACTTAACGCGGGTAATTGGAGAACTGTCCACTAAAATTGACCAACTTGTAACATCGACTAGTGTGAGCGAGAAAGAAGAACCAGCTAAGAAGCCGCTTACGCGACGTGCGAGCGAGACAATTACAGGTGCAGCGGACATCCCAATTCTATCGCAGAATAATCCAAATGTGACGGTTCGCGCACGCCGAGTGACGACGGTAAGAAACGAAACTAAGGGCGTGAACACATGTAAGAGTGATGCGAATGAAAATATATTAACATCGGAGCAGCAACTTATGGAGAAACCATGTGAAGTTGATAACGATTGGAAGGTTGTTAATCGCAAGAAGACTAACTTGGCTTCTAAAACTAAAATTATTTTAAAAGGAGGAAATTCACAGATTTCGTCTTTCCAAGCCGTACAAAAAAAGAAATTTTTGCATGTTTGGTCTCTGCATCCTGATACGTCAGTAGAGGCGATAACAGAGCACGTTAAATCCATTTGCACATCGGAAGATATGAAAGTAGAAAAGATCATCCCTAAAACTAAAAGGGATTATGCTACATTCATGATAGGTGTACCAGAATCTGAATTCGATGCACTGAACAGTGTGGACAGTTGGCCGGTTAATACTCAATTTAATGAATGGGTGTGGTTTCGTGACTCCCGGAGGTTCGTCAGGAAAGGAGAAGAAACCCACTAAGCACATTCAAATGTATTACCAGAACGCCAGAGGACTGCGAACGAAGACGGATACCTTCTACACCAGCGTGTTGGCATCAAATTATGACATATTAACAATTACAGAGTCTGGTCTCAATGCATCTATTAAAGACGGTGAACTTATACCACCGGGATATAAGATATTGCGGTGTGACCGAGCGGACGGAAGAAAACAGGGCGGCGTTTTCGTGGCGGTAGCACCCCGGTTCGAAATTAATCAAGTGCGGGTCGGCAATGTAGACGCGGCCTTATTTGAGATTGTTTGTGCAACAGTCAGCTGTAGAAATAAGTTATTATTTTTGTGTTGTGTGGTGTACATTCCACCTAAATGTAACTATAGTGTTTATTCGCAATTATTTCAAATTTTAGAAAATGTATGTGTAAAATATAAATCAGTTATAGTGGTAGGTGATTTTAACATGCACTCAGCGACGGTTGAAGTACAAAATTACTTGGAATACTTTACTGCTTTCTGTGGATTACGGCAGGTAAACAATATATGTAATATTAATAATCGTGTTTTAGACTTAGTAATGACTACGGTATTGGCGAGTGACATAGAAGTTAAAATGTCGTATGAACCATTGGTAGGCATTGACGTTCACCATCCGCCGTTAGATATTACAATATCATCTAGTTGCAACGTAGGACAGAGACCTGTACAGAACGATATAGCAATTGATAGTAGTTGTAATTGGAATTTTTATAAATGTAATTTTTCAATGTTATATGAGAGATTAGGCAGGTTAAATTGGAACGAGTTGTACGCAATTAAAAATTCAGAAGAGGCGTTAACCTATTTCTATAATATAGTCAATGAGGTTATCAACCAGCATACTCCAATAAAAAACAGTATGAGTATGACTAAAACGAGTAGGTTCACATATCCCGAATGGTACACGTCTGATTTAATACGCGATATTAAAGATAAGTCTAGATATCACAAACTATTTAAAATAACAGGATCTCAGTGTGATTACGAAACGTTTTCTCGGTATCGTTCGATGGTGAAACGCAAAATTGTATCGGCCTACAAAGCTCATCAGCGCAAATTACAAACTAACATTAAAAATGATCCGAAATCTTTTTGGAATTTTATAAAAAATAAACAATGCAAGCGTAGTAAAAATGTTATTAAAAAAGATGGTGTCATAGTTAGCGAGGCAAAGTGTGCGGAGACTTTCGCTTCATATTTTCACTCAGTGTATAGCCCTAAGCGGCCGGTTTTGGACCCGACCGAAGCAGAACGCTCAGCGGGTGCAGGCTCCGGCGCGGCACGAGTGCATGTGGGACAGCTAACCGCGCCTGAGCTTCGCTCGGCGCTTGACCGCCTCAAACCTAAGCGCTCAGTGGGACCTGATGGTATACCTCCATATATTGTGAAGGATTGTCGGGTGGTGTTCTGTAAACCCTTGTTGCACGTCTTTAATCTGTGTTTAAGGGAAGGCCATTACCCAGATTTTTGGAAAGTGACTAGAGTTATACCGGTTCCTAAAGGGAGTGGAAAGGATGACGTCAGCGGCTATAGGCCGATTGCAGTATTGTCTGCGTTCGCTAAGGTATTTGAATCTGCATTACACGCATGTATTTATTCGCAAATCAGTTGTCAACTGACTGATGCACAACATGGTTTCCGACCGGGGCGAAGTACGGCAAGTAACTTATTATCGTTTATGACATATATAACACCAGTCATTGATGCAGGAGGGCAGGTAGATTGCGCGTACTTCGACTTCCAGAAAGCTTTCGATGCTGTTGATAACGATGTGCTGTTGTCGAAGCTGGCGGCGTTGGGTTTCACGTCACACATGCTGGAATTCTTCGCGAGTTACCTTGGCGAACGCAGGCAGTATGTGGAGTACGCAGGTTATAAATCTAGGGAATATTTTACTTTTTCGGGCATAAGTCAAGGGTCAAATTTGGGCCCATTGGAATTCATTTTAATGATCAATGACTTACCTGCAGTTGTTCACCATGCCGGGAGTCTACTGTTTGCAGATGACCTCAAGGTGTATCTGTCGATAGCGGATGCTGCCGACGCGGAAAGGTTGCAAGGTGACATTGATCGCATAGTGCAGTGGAGCAATACAAACAAGCTTTATTTTAATGTAGCAAAATGCGGAATAATGAGCTATTCCAGGGCTAGAACACCATTGCACTATGCATATAATATGAATGACGCGGTAATACCGCGCTTTAGTTGTACCCGGGACTTAGGCGTTGAAATGGTACGCGAGCTGACGTTCCGTAAGCACATTATTGATATCTGCGGCAAAGCATTTAGAAATTTAGGATTCATTTTAAGAAATTGTAAAGATTTCGATGGTACGGTGGTCGTTAGGATGCTATATAATGCGCTGGTTAGGAGTCACCTAGAATCGACGGCCATTGTTTGGAATCCCCACGAGTCTAAATATAGCATGATGGTGGAAAAAATACAAAATAAATTTACTAGATTTTTGTATCTAAAAGAGTACGGAGTTTACCCATTCTATCCTCTAATGTACCCCAGCTTGTTCGTCCTAGGTATGGTTGGGTACGTGCGGCTAGGCGTGCGCCGCGACGTCGCACTAGTGCGCTACGTGTGGCGCGTGCTGCGCGGACAGCTGCACCACCCGGCTGTGCTGGAGTGCCTGCAGTTGTGTGCGCCTGCTGGATACATGGACGCGCGCCGCCGGCCCAACACACTCAGTGTGCCATCGGCAAGAACAAACTTGCTTAAATTTGCTCCACTGTCGCGCGCCATACAGATCATTAATTTAATAGCCATACATGTAGATATCTATAACTGTAGCCAGCCGAAATTCACAGAAATAGCACAGAAGTGCATTATATCTGAAATGTAGGTGAGGTAATTTTTATACTTGTAATATTGCATATTATACTTAGGTGTGTGTGTGTAATTTTTAGTTGTAAGCTTACAATGTCGTTTTGGAAGTATTTTCTGTTAAGATGTTGTAAATGTTTTTAAATAAATAAATAAATAAATAAATAAATAATATTTGAATCATTATAATTATAATTTGCAATTTCTTCTCGTTACTGAGCTTTCCTCATTCAGTTTTTGCTGACTATTTGGAGGAGGAGGTCTACACCCAGCATTAGCAAAGAATGGCTGAAGAAGAAGATTTAAAAAATATATAAATTGTTGTCTCAATATACAAATAAATTTTACCGCTGTTCCCAATTTCGTCATGTCATAAATTTTCATTGGTGCAAGCAACGGTCATTACATTGACACTCGCACTGAGTGCTATTATCTTGCGGTTCCTAGTGTATGAGCACCGTTAAATACATGAAACTATTTACTTGCATTTTTAGTGCTAACACCGTTAAATACATGAAAGTAATTACCGGAGAGAGTGACTGTTTAGAACAAAATTGATCACTTTATTACGTTGGTATATACTTACATGGATTTGAAACACTTTTTAATAATTATTAAAAAATGTGCATGTTTTATTCGCACACGGGTATTAATTAATCATGAATAAATTTCACTTTACTTCAATTTTTAATTCACGATTAGGTAATAAAGATTTATAAGACAAAAAAAGACTTGCAGTGTAGTGCATTTCATTTAGGCACGACCAGTTGTGTCTTAACTGTACCTATTAGGTATTACCTATTAGGTAGTAATGTTTATAACTAGCTGTGCTCGCGGCTGCGCTCTCGTGAAAAGCAAATAATATACCCAAGTTTTGATTCTGGATAATATTATTCTTTGTACGAAATTTAATCCATATGTTCAGCAGATAAGTTACAATACAAACATCCCAACTTTCACCACCATTTCTACATAATAATAAAGGAATGAAAAGAATATAAAGGAATGTTTTTAATGAAGAATTTAATTCTGTATCTAAAAGCTGTTACTTTACTAGATATAGACGCAACGTAACTGTCTATTGTCTGACCGCTTAACTCATTTCAGACGCATCGGTTTATGTGAAGAGTTGCTCAATGCGCAGACAGGAATGAAAAGATAGATAGGCATCAGGGAAGCGACCCAGTTGCAACCATAGGTCTGTGCATTGTTCAGTGCTAGTTATGCAAGTGTCAAAAGATGCCAAAATTGAAAGCATATTTTTTTATCGTAACTCAAGCACAACCCACACTAAAACAATCAAATCACCTAGTTAGTTAATTTTCTATTATTTTTATTAGAAAGCGAGTCTTTTGTTAATTTCGAAGAGATTAATGGATAAATATAAAAGACCTGTCTGACACCAACTTACTTTTAAATAAGTATTCCTACGCTCTGTAAGTAAATCCATTCTAATCTTACATCATATATACTAATTACAAAATTAACCTAAGTAATTATCAGAAAGCTACACAAAGACTCGAGCCGGTTCATCTCCCACCTCAAAGAAGCCACAATCTATACATTTAATAAAATTATAACAGGCCGATGTCTGTACATTATTGATAATGGAGAAAAACTAATAAAGGGGGGCTTTATTAGAGCAAAAGAAGCCAAAACAACAGTTTTTAGAATTTTTGACTGTTTGTCTGTCTGTATGCTTGTACACACATCACGCAAAAACTACTGCATGGAATTGAATGCAGTTTTCACCGATGTATTGCTAGAGGTCTAACTTAAAACAAAGGCTCCATTTTACCGCAGGAAAATATCAGATTCTAAATTCCATGCTTACGAAGTCGCGGGCAAAAGCTGGTAAAATAATAAAGTTAATCAGCAGAAATTAAAATTTTCTCACAGATTTCAGAGTTCTCTGTTTTTAATTGCGGTATTCTAAAATCCTCCAATTCAGTAACGCAACTTTTAAATTATGTGTATCTAACTAGCCTAGATGGGTATCTAACTAAAGTAAACCTAGCTTTTTCCTAGCACATTTGGTAATCAGAATTAGGCAATTAGACGTCCGGTTACGAATTTTATGCAATTTAGTTTTGAATTTTGTAACATATTTAATTAATATGACCGCATTTAAGTGCAACTGTTTAAATAAATATTATATTTTTTTATCTGTCATTGAAGAGTTTAAAAATAGTTTAATTAACAGGCTCTTGAATGTTACCGCATAATATATAAAATTAAACTATAACTGTATTGTATAGCTTGATAACTAAAATAACTTTTGGAGTATTTTTAGGTTAAAAGCTCGGCAATCGGCATCAATATTGGAGAAGAAATTAACGAGAATTCTCACGATAATACCTAACCCAAATAATTTTTACCATAAAAATACTTAATAAGTACATAACAATGACAGACTTTGATAAAATATAAAGAAATATAAACATATACACAAAAGGAAATCCTAAAAGAAACCATTTTTTGCATTTTTTATCTGCAAATAGCATAACAACACAGCCGAAAACGCATAAAGAAACACCAGACAAACCAGTCTTGTGAGCAAAAAATTAACACAGATTTGTTTTCGATATTATAGCTTTATACTATTATAATAATCGTGACTGCTCACTAATGATTCGGTCTGATTGGGTATTGTTATGAAAACACAAAAGCTTTAGTTCTACTGTAACGTATTATAGTTAAGTATTGTGTAAGAAATATTACAAGCCGCATATCAAACAGCGCAGAGTAGATACAAACCATATTCGTAATCTTTACTCCGGTACACGAAACTGGAGTAATCGGTGTTGTTCCTGATGCGGTCCATGCGTCTCGTGATGTTCTGCAAGTTTTCTTTGAGCTTTCCTGGTACTGACTTATCCAATTCATTTATAGTATACTCCAATTGGCCTGAAAAAATTCACAATTAACTTTTGTACCAAATTCTTTTGTAGCTCTAAGCACATGTTTTTTGGTCTTGACTGACTTTCGTTTTTACTGTTCTGATTACAAAGATATATCTTTTGGCTTTCGCAATTGTGCGTGAGACTCTTTGAATGTATGTGAACATTTGATTACATCATATCAGCACAACGTATCATTACGCCTGTATTTTTTTAAGGGTTAGGCAGATGTGTATTTTACCCCTACGTTTCCTTGACGCCGTTATAACTCAATAACACTTTACCTGAGTAACAAATCGAGCCCAGGAACTCATTCTCAATAGTAAGAAAGTTCGTGATAGAGTTATCCTTCTGTAAAAATAATTACTGCAGCTTTTTCACTTCTCGTTACAAGCTACTGATTGATTTGCCAGTCTAAAAATGTGGTATTAAAGCTGACTGCTTAGGATGCGCCAGACTATATTAAATTTCGTAACTCGTCTAGGCTATCTCCGTGCACTTTGCTCTTTCAAACGTTATAGACACATTATAAAATATTAGTACCTCTCGCCATTCCTAGTGCAATGTACCACTCAGGGTCTTTCGAAGGCTTCTTCTCATAGTGTTCCAACAATTTGTCCAAAGTGATAGATATTCTGTAAACTTTCGGAACATTATATATGAAGTCCTGAGTATCGAAATATGGATAGATGCTATACGCGACCTCAGCAGAAACTATTAACAAGACGATATATTTTATGTACATTTTGTAGAAAACTAAATGTTCTGCAGAGTTGGAAGTAAAGGCTATCGTTAAAACTATAAAATCCACCCGGCAACCACTGATTGGACCATTTGTACGTATGTTATTGAAGTTTATCGAAAATGTACACTTTTCAGTCAACAGGGACTGTGATCTAATTTCTTTATGTTCTTTGATATTGCAGGAACTACTTAGACGTATAAAAATCTTGTGTTGCAATAACAATCTCATGATAAATTATTATAATAACATTTATATAATTAGTTCTTACAACAGCACTCTCTCATACTATTATAAGAGAATCCATCAATTCTAGGCCATTTGAAACACAACAATAAAATTAAGTGTTACGCATTCATGCGCATATGTGCTCACATATAAAATATACATACCGTTTTATATAAGACATCTTATGCACATCAAATGAAATGTTATATAAATTACTTATTTGTAGTAAGATATTAAAACCCTCGATGATTGAGCTGACGTCGCAGAATAAAACCGTATCCATTAATTTTATTAAAGTCGTGATGCAGTAATTGTACCGCGCAAATAGAAAATATTAACCTACTTATGAAACGCCGGTAGGTACCAACGAATTCCCTACAACATGTCACGACAAACACTTAAATTGATTCGCTAAAGTTTTTGTGATGGTCGCACATATGTTAAATGTCGTAACTGCAGTCTTAAGGCTCGTTAATTCACACATTTCGTAATTGCTCGTGATGTATCCTCGATCCCCGCAATGAAATGCAGAAGCTACTCGTGTATATGTCCAAATCGCGAAAGCTAAGCTGAGAGGGGCTGAATGTGGTGTTATGGAAAGGGCGCGAGCACACCGAACCGACAGACAAAGTCAAGTGGCGTACTTGTGCTCACGTATTTTTGCGATGCAGAGAATTGTACCGGGACCGTTCTACTCTCTTCGTCGAGTTAGTGAAAAACGCCTTAGTTGGAGTCAGAAGTTGCAGTTATAGTGTTTTAATAGATATTTTGCATGTTACGCAAACAATGGCTGTGTCGCATCAGTGGTTCGTGCAGTGGTCTGCCCCGCCGATGCTTGTAACGGATATTACTAGTCAATACAATGGTGTCAATGAACGATGGAATAATGACAAACCTAAATGGAGTGACCCTATAGAAGTTCCTGAAAAAAGTGAAGATGCCTATAATGCGTATCAAAAACCTAGTGATGGGATAGACAATAATAATGACGAGTTTAAGTCTGATAGATTAAAAAATAACGGTGAGTAAAAATATCTGAATTAAGTTAATTTATATAATAATTATAACGAGTAAGTAGTTAATATCTATATAATGATGATCCTACAGTCAAACTGTGCGTACAGATTTTTGGGACATTGTGTCTAGTTCCTAAGCTTATATTGTATTTTAACTTATAAGAAATACTAATATATTAGAAAGAAAGAAAAAGAAAGAAAAAATATTTTATTGCAACAGAACTAGCGTACAAAACAATAAATAGGTGGGTAATAAATTAAACAAAAAAAGAATTCATTGCACGCCGTAGCTGCGACTTTTTTATTACTACTAATATTTACTACATATATCGGGACATTGACCAAGTGTTTTTAATAATGGTTTTCAATATCGTCATTAGTTTGACTTGTGGGTTCAATATTTATGTCGATCTATCACAGTACCTACTATCTAACAATTGGCTTCACTTGAATGATCAAATTACTCCTTTTAATTCATAAAACGAGACAAAAGCTAAATAAATTTTAGGTACTAAAACTTTATTCGACAAACATCACAATTCTAGGAAAGTAAAGAAGAAAACCGGAAACGCGTTTTATATCTTCTAACGATATTACAGTGCAGGTAAAATCCAATTATACGGAAACTCATAATTTGTTGAACATTACACACGAATTACTGATTCAATCGGAACAGTTAATTAATGCTAATGGTTGACTGCCGTATATTATTATCTGATAGACCCTTCAGTGATTCAGGTAATTGCATTCATTAAAATGACTGCCTGTTGATTCGTTCAATGGTCGCTAGCGCGGCTGTGGAGCATGAGGTCCTAGTTAGATTCCCAGAGTGGGCAAAGTTTTAGGTATTGGGATTCCTGAAATTATTAGTAGTAGCCCGAAGTTTGGGATTGTGCGCGGTAGCTAGTACTTATAGTATTTAGCATAGTACCTACTACACTTCTGCCTAAGCCTTCGGGGAATACTGGTACGGTACTCGTGGATCTGTACTTATTTTATGACACATATTTAGTGTATTCTTTGCCTGGCAATGTGTAGAACCTAATGGAGGTCAATCAAAGGGTTGTCGAGCTGGTCATGTTTGGCAGGACTTTAAAATTTGCTACAACGAAGTAGAAGCGTATGAGTTAGTTTAAGCATTGAGTCTTCATGTAAGTATTCTAATAAATTATGACGACGTTCGTTTCTCCAGGGTGCGTAACAATTTATTATCAAAATTACCAATATCTATACTTATTTTGATACATAGGATCATACACAAATGGGTGATGTCACATATATTGAATACAATAACACCACGCTGCAATTTGGCTTTACTCTTTTTGCTATGATTCTGAAAGTTTTCACTATTTATTATTATTTTATTATACCAAATTTACTACTTTTATACAACTAAATAAATGCGTAGCCTTTGGTGGATTCCGGTCAAAACTGGAAACTGACTTGATTACTTTTATGTCTGTCATGGCCAATTGTCTCACAATCCACTTACAAATTAGTAAGAATTTTGTGTAGACTCATATAATTAAAGTTACAATTATTTTAGTAGTCAAAAATTAAAGTGGGATTTTAATATCCTAAGTTGTGAATTAAACCAGCCAAATGCTTTCAAATCGCCAAATCAAAATCACCACATCAAAAGTTGTTTGACGAATTTATTCGCTTCTCCTATTAAATAAAAACAAATTCTTAAAATACTTACGATTTTCCCAGTATAACTTTACGAGTTAAATCGAAATCCGAGAAATATGACAATAAGAATACATATATAAATATCTAACATTTACCAAATGCTTAGAGCTTCAAGCGATATGAAATAACAAACTTTACAGCTTAAATTTTCAAACGTTTAATATACAACTTCATTACTTATCTATAACATACAAATGTTAAAATTCCACTTAAACTACTGCATGTATTAATACAGTTAACAGCAATATGTAATGTAACCCACACACTGTATTTCTTAAGCAATACATATAGTATCTGGTGAAAGTAAAGTCGATTACACGTTATCGTTCAACAAAACCATAGCGAGTTTGGAATATGCCTCTAATTATAGTAAACCACACGCAAATTGTACACTACAGCCTTAAAACGAATAAAACTGATTTGTATCTGCACTGTTTATACGTAAATTAGATGTTACATAAGTTTTTAATGAGAAAGATGATATGGAACGACGTTGAATATTCTGTAAATTGGTTGAGGAGATGCGTAGTCAAGTCAGACTTTGATAAACCACATACCAGCTGGAAAAATTAACTATAAAATAAGATAAGATAATTCTAACAGATATGTCTGTTATACATACTATTTTCAGACGGAACTGGGACAATCAATATGGTAATTGCTACGACTTGCATTAAGTTTACTTATAGATATGTATTATGTAAGAAATCCGTTTATTATTATTTTAAAGTAGAAGATTTAATTATGTATTTCAAAATATTTCCGTATTATCATAAATTATAATATTTACATAGTTTCGATGCGATTCGGTATATGTAACACCTCCACAACTTCCCCGTCTGCTGAAGTTATTAGAATAACTCTTGGTTGTGTCTTTTAAGTGGTTGCCGATGAACTAATCGATATCAATATTGTTTGACCTGAATGTTGAGATATTATTAATCTTCTTATCGAAAGGAACGATTATCCAATCAGCAATGATGATTTGACGACACATTTGGCGCAGTGGCTAAGTTTTCTACGCTAAGTGCCGCGAGTTCGATCCCCGCACGTAACAAATATTTGTATGATCTATAGATAGTTGTTTCGGGTCTGGTTGTGTGTGCATGTGTTGTGTATGTTTCTAAACCGTACCCACGATACAGGAGAAATCTTAGAGTGGGGCAAAATAAAAAAAAAATGATTGAATGGTAACGAGGCTGACCGTCCGGATGCGCTAGACGATCACAGGGTTCACTCGTGGAGGCTATTTCGTTCCTTGTTGTTTTTCCCCTATATTATTATTATATTAGCCTATATTGTCTCATTATACGGCAAAGAAAGCCCTCCTGTTGGCTGTTTCTTGTTCTGTGAAAAAAATTAATAACAGTGTCTTCTGGCGGTCAACAAAATACGTTAGCAAAGTAAAGAGATGTTTAGGGTTCTAGGACGCAGAAACGGGTGAAGAGCTTTATGTTATTTTTATATCATCACGCCTGTATATCCCAAAAGGAGAAGGAAGAGGTGCAGATACACATACATTTTACAAATGTAGAGAGTTGGATCGACCCGGGTACGTCTTAAAACTGCGACCAAACACCGGAGGACGGGCAGCAGCGTCCTCTCACTAATCGGTGAGCCACTGTGATCCCCAAGCCGCTTGCCAAGCGTGGGGATTATGGCAAACCTCCCCACTTGGGGGAGGCCTTCGTTCAGCAGTGGACGTCTTCTGGCTGATGATGATGATGATGAGAGTTAAATAGGCGTAATTCCAAGCACTGAACTGCCACTGAGGATTCTCATACAGGGAAACTCAATAACACTTTGCCCTACCCTAATATCAAAACTAGGACCTTAGGCTCAGCAGTCCCGCTTTTGACAACTAGATCTAATGTTACCTAATGTTACAATGTGTGCTTAACAGTAGCCGGCAACAGAAAGGCTAGAACGTTTAATCGTTGTACATCTATCAATATTTTTTTCTCATTTGATTAAGTATTTTTCCCATTAACATTTGAATACAACACAATTTATATACTCATTAACACCATCATCAGTATAACGTAAAGCTGGGTCTTTTAAATCTAGGGAAAGTGAGACAATAAAATAAAAATATCGGCGGTAACTATTCGTTAGTTATAAATATAGTACCTACCATTTCTGGAGGTAGGATCGGAAGCCGATAATTATTAAAATGCAATTATTATAAATACCTACCCTATACACCACAGTTTTTATACCTATAATTATTTTAAGTTGATTATTGATGATTACACATATTATCTTCTTATTTACACTTAGCTGAAACATAAATAAGTGATTTTTAACACAATTTTGTAGTTGCGATTATTTGCACGTTACCATTACATTATAAATAGTAATAATTATTTGCAGGCAACATATTTACAGGTTGTACAAATAGTATATACGAACGATGAAGCGGTTTGCAAAATAAGTAACAAGTTAACATAGAAGATTATAAAAATTAGGTTACAATAAAATATTAAAACATGTATTTTAGTAATAGGTAACAATAACACAACAATCCTAGTTATAAAATAACACCAATAATAAATAGTGTCTTTAAACTGTTAAAAAACCCATAACGTAAAACTTTATATCATTTTAAATTTATTTACTTACCTTACATATGTATATCACAATTTGGATCAACAGAAATTCAATAAGCTCCTGGTAGTGGAACGCTTCTACTTAGGTATAGATATTTAATGGATAGACTTTAACGCAAACACAGAAAAGGCTTTAAATATACGTAAATACTCGGAAATTCTTACAACCGTATTTGGCATGCACGTAGTGTCTTAATGGTAACGTTGCTCTACATAGCGACAGGCTATCGTCTTATACTGCGCCTACAGCAAATATCTACTGACTTTTCCAATTTACACTGGTTGGTATTCAAATTTCTTACTGCTTCATCATTTATCTCATTTGTCTCGTCTGTCGTGTCGGCACAATCGGTCATGGTGTAGTGAAAAGATTTGTTAGTTAGCATTTATCGAGGCTGACTGCTCAGGGTGCTGCAGACGAACTCGATGTTCGTCACTCATGGAGGCATTTTTCTTGCAACCTATTGATTCCATGAAAGTCTATCAAAGAAACTATTCACTATTATGGGTACAACATTTTAAATAACAATTGACATCAAAAGAAAGCAAATCAGCTATCCATAAAATCGATTGTGAATGGGTTACGGATTGGTCTCTATTTGTGTGCAGAGTGCGTAGACAGGCATCCTCTTCTAGTAACGGTGCAGGCTGCGCATCGGACGATTAAGTACGATCTACTACTATAATGTCGACCTTAATTTTTTTTAATTACCTTTTTATTTTAAATAAACAAACTTAGATAACATATATAAAACAATTATAAAATCTATAACTAGGTATTAACAGAAGCTATATATAATGGCTGAACAATACTTATCATTAATAATTTAGTAATAGTAAGCGGGCTTGCGGTATGCGCCGTCGCACGCGTCGTACGCACGCTTCAATGTAAACCATAAGATTAACACTTTGTATAACACAAATGTTTGATCATCAAAGTACCATTGTTCTTATTAATCGTAATTATTATCAGACCGGAGATTAATAATAATTGAATTCTATTTTAAAACATACATGCATCAGTCGGTGAAACTTTTATTCAGTTAGGGTTGTCTTTCCTACGCGTGAAGTGCAGTGTTAGTTTAGTAGTAATAGGTAGTTTTAAAAATGGTTTGCCTAGGTGTGTATATATCTAGTATATACAGCTTTATGAAACCTCTTGATTTTTTAACGAAGTATCATAGATAATATATTTTAATTTTGAGATACTAACGTAATATTTTTGCGGAAAGTAAATAGTGACGAGCTCCGTTAAATTCTTATTATATAATTAATTATGTTTGTACTCTAATATTTCTTTTTTTTTTCATTGTAGAAAAACTTTATTTTAATTTAAATAAATTAATAAAATCATTTTAAATATATATAAAAACACACCAACAAATCATTTGGCTCAATGAGCTGAAAATAAAACAGGATACAACACATTGCTTAAAAATATTGGCAGCTATATAACTTCGACAAACATACTGGTGACAAGAAAACTGTTATATTATTAACTTCACTAAGCCGCATAAGTTTCACATTAATTTAAGAAAGTTTCCTATGGTTAGCTATGGAAGAAAGTTAAATTTTAATCGATTTCACTACTAAGTAATGCCGCGTGCATTACTTAGTAGTGAAATCAGATTTATTTATTCAAAGAAAAAATATACTTTCTTTCCGTTTTGATTTTCTTTATAACATAGCACATTAAATAATAAAATGAATGTAATATTCGCTTTTTCAACTAAAACTAAATCAAATTGTGATTTAGGTAGGTATCTATATATTATGGTTTTGATTTGCGGCAGACTTTGTAAACGAATTGTCATTGTACTGTAACTATTAATACGTGTTTATTCCAGTACAAGTCATGCTTATTTTTGCTATGCTACTTTTATTCACACAAATTATTTTGCGTCGCTTATTTTTCAATTTATTATTCGATTACTCGTTCTCAATAATTGTTTGTAGTGTAAACAAAATAATAAGTTGTTCATACCTATAGGTACCTTACTCGTAGTCATAGACTTAGAATTTCGCTCGTAGTAATAACTACCTGGATAATTGGCAAAGGCCGCAGAGAAAGAGCAGAGCTTAAATTGCTCATGCAAATTATTATAATCTGTACAATTATTAAATTTGAAATTAAAAGCATCGCACTAATATATTCCTGAAATGCAACCTCACATGGACTCGGTGAAATGTATTGCCACTGAGCAGATCATCAAAGGTCCTGATTACTGGCAGATAGCCAGCATTCGGCCCGCGGACACTAAACCTATTTGCTCAGTGTGGTGACTAGTAGCTAGTGTTCATCATCTTTTTGAAAGAGGCATTTGTCAAGAAGTGAATTGATCGTAACTTGCATAGTCAGGGACGAAAAATATTTTTATAGGTATATACCTATACATATATCGCCCTGTAACAGCACGGCTGACCATTTTTTTTAAACAATCTTGATCCGCCTTTTATGACAGTCACGGGAAGACCATCTATAAGAACTAATCTTTACCAGAAAACCACACGGCGTAAGTAATCTGAAAGTTCGATGTCTGTTTTCAGATCATACTCAAGCGGCAGGCATCACGCTGTGGCTGACGATGCTGGGAGTTTTGCGCGCGCAGTCTGTCCCAGCCGACAATGACACGCCGCCCTTCAGCACACTCTACAAGTGGAAGCAGATAGACTTCGAGTTTCCCACGCCCAGGCATCGAAGGCACGCGCTAAGTACAGGGTAAATTTTTAATAATATCCCACTGTTGACTATAACCTGTATTCCCCGAAGGTTTAGACAGAGGAGTAACTTGAGTCCCATGCCAGGAGGCGAGCCAATGTCATCCACCGGACACAGTTCCAGACTCCGTACAGCTGAGAATTTCCGTAGAGAAAAACCCAATTACACTGCCCGACTCGTGAATCGAACCCAGGAACTCACGCTCAGCAGTCGCACTTACGACCACTAGACCAATGAGGCACTCTAACATACATACCTACATGTAAAAAAATACTGTTTAAAGATTATTCGATTGTCCCAAGTATTCGATCTTTGAATATAGTACTTGTAAATAGGTAAATGTAGGATGATATACAGAAAAAAAGATGACAAATTACGTTATAAAATCACAACCTGGCATGAAAAGCACATTTCTTTGGTTTTGACCATTGCTACGTATAGACCATAGATATAGAATGTAAGCGAAATTCTAAGTCTATGGTATAGACGATCTTTTTTTCTCTTTTTAATTAAAAGGGGGTTTTATCCACTTGGATACGCCAACCCCATTGTACCTTATGCATTATTACGCACATCTTAATATATAGACGTTCTTATTAACTAAGTACTCCGTATGCGATTATTCATATGACTTCTTAAAAAGTAAATATGTGTTTTTCAGAAAATTTGTGCCTGAAAACGTGCTTCCTTTGGGGTTGGAGGTGTGGGGCTCCCGGGTATGGGTGACGGTGCCGGCGTGGCGACGAGGTGTCCCTGCGACGCTGGCCACACTTCCGCGGCAAGGGGGGCTCGCCTCTCCTCCGCTCAGACCATACCCTGACTGGAGCTTTCATAGAGCATTTGGTGAGTTCTTTATGTGCAGTTTAACAACGGATATTATTGGCCTTAGATTTTAGCCTCCTCAAGTTTTCATTAGCTTAACTATCCGACAACCCTGAATATCCGATTCAACATTATATTCACGACCGCTGATAAACATATTGTATTTATTGGTGTTTTAATTAATTTCAAATACTTAATTACTACGTTTACTACCCATCGAAACGAATCTACAGGAAAAGAGGAGTGCCATACGGTATCCATATAAAATCATATTATTTCCAATTATTTTTCATTGAACTGCTGATGACAAAAACAAAATCCTTATATGATGCAACAATAAAGATTTAGATATAAATTGATTAAGTCTATTACTTTTTAATAATTTCTTTTTTTTATTTTCAGATGACTCTGGGAAGTGTACTGGACTAACTTCAGTTTTTCGAGTAAAAGCCGATCATTGTGGACGACTGTGGGTTTTAGATTCGGGACAGATTGATTCGCAAGATCAACCCAAACAGCTGTGTCCACCAAGTATAGTGGTGTTTGATTTACACTCGGATAAACTTCTAGCACGATATACAATTCCAAAAGAATTTGTGTTACAAGATTCGTTGTTCGCAAACATTGTAATCGACACAAGGACGCCAGACTGTTCAGATCTCCACGTCTACATAGCGGATACATGGCGATTCGGACTCCTCGTTTTTAGACAAAACGATCTACGATTTTGGAGATTTTCGCATCCACTATTTTTTCCGGATCCATTGGCATCTAATTTCACTCTTCATGGACTTAATTTTCAGTGGACAGATGGCATTTTTGGCTTAGCCCTAACACCATATGATCCGTTAGAGGAACGAATATTATTCTTCAACGCCATGTCTAGCTATAGAGAATTCTATGTGTCGACTACAGTTTTACGACAACCATCGCGTGTTAACAATAGTTCGACGGAGTTCAATCTAGTCGGTGAAAGCAGAGGGCTACATGGACAGTCTTCTGCTTCTGCTATTGATAGACGTGGAGTCATGTTTTATGGTTTAGTAACTCGAGATAGTATTGGTTGTTGGGACACGAAGAAACCTTATAAAAAGAAAACAAATGGAGTGGTGGCGTTTAATTCAGAAACTTTGATATTTCCCAATGACGTCAAAGTAGATCAAGACGCAAGGCAAAGTTTATGGGTTATATCGAACCGTTTGCCAATGTTTCAAGCTGGCCCGCTGGATCCTGATGACTATAATTTTCGCATCATGTACGCCGACACAGTAGAAGCAGTACGAGGAACAGTTTGTGACACTCGTAGGGATCTACTTCCTCCCAATAGTGTAATACATCGAGGATGGATGCCATAAAATGTACCTCAAATGTAAAATTATGTTGTAATAAAGATTTATGTACTTTTTTAATTAATTTTATCAATGTAAGCGCCTTCTTAAATAAAGTTTGCAAGTATTTGCTAGTAGGCATCTTACATTTTTGTCTTATTTTATTCCAAGGCGTTGGTTATATTATTTTATTTTTTTACTATTCTTGAATGAAGTCAGCTATCGTTGTAATATTTTAATTACTTTTTCTTAGTCACGAAATATATAAATGTGTTATTCTATTGAATTTTTTTTTATTAACCCAGTTTGCTGATAATTTTATATCACATGTAAAATGGGAGCTTAATTAAACCTTTAGAAGAACTTAATATTCCTTTACCTGATCTAAATATTAAACTTATACTATAGCTCATAGCTCACCTCTCGAAGGAACATTTAGTAGATGGCGCCATCTATGCCATATAACGTAAACAACGGTAGCTTATAACCATGTGATAAGTAAACGAGAAGCCTTCCACACAGGAGGGTTTGAGTCCTGGCCCGTAGGGACCTCATAATGTCCTCCTGACCGATTTCGGTCACGGCGGCCAATCTCACCGGAGATTAACCAACTACGCAGGAGATATTATAGAGCACAAGTGCGCAAAACAGGTGCTCTCTCTGTTCCTTCACTCTCATAGTCCGATGGGACGGCAATCCGACACGACCGGAGAGAGATCAGGCGCAGGACCAACGGCTTTACGTGCTTTTCGAAACACGGTGTGAATTCCTTTTCAATACTAGGCGAAAAATAAAACTTTAAAGTAAATAATGTATAAGTATATCTAAGACTTTGTTTTTCCACTTGATGATAAACTACCCGAAAAGAACCAAAAAACTAGTTACATTTGTCAGCTAAATGTGTGTCTATCAGTAACTGGTAAAACGTCCTTAGTCTTATAAATTAAGTCAGTTAATTATATTACAACACAATTATAACTATAAACTTGAACTACGAAACTATTTAACATTCAAGGTACACTACAAAGAACATTACAAATAATAATTTAAGTAGTTAAAAACTAGTTATTCAGTTTTATTGCGAATGTAAAAACATTCCCTTCTCCGTAATCTAGACCAGTTGGGAGCGTAGTATTACACCAGACCACGACTACGCCACGCCTTGAAGACTTCCATGTAATACCAGACTCGACACGCCAAAACTATTTATGTAATAACTTCTATAATATTAGTCTAAAGTCCTCGCTGTTATACATAACAGTTCTAAGCAACCAACCGTACGGACGTGCTTCATACATAATATGCATAAGTGATTAAGTGAAACCGTTAATATGGAGAAGGTAAGTTTATTATAATAATTAACCTTTCAAAAATATATATAGGTATTCATAATACGGTGATTGATGGAACTGTTTAGAATAAATAATATAGTACTAATATATTTATAGGTTAACTAGGTTCCAGTATAGTGGGTACAGACCCTATTTTAGTTTGTTCAAGTACCTACTTATAATATGCATGTAGAATTTTTCCTTTAGAAATAGAAATTCATATTCCTCTTGTCAGGTCATGAGATTCGCTGGGGTTGTGTGTGGAATAAGTTATATAAGTTTATATGTATATGAAAATGACCTATAGCTTATTTAATTAGAAGTGACTAGGCTTTCTTAAAGCTTTCAAAATGATGGTATGTACTTATATGTACATGGTATCTACCTGTCGTTAACGAGACAGCTTACGATTAATAAAAGATATATTTTATTTTAACTTCTTAGTTATGTCAGCGACCTCGACGGTCACATTTAATTAAGCAATCCTAAGCAGTAGCTAAGTTAAAACTCATTATATACGATTAAACTTGTTCACGTCGTTCAAAATAGATACTAAAACACCTTATTAGGATTTCAGTGAAGTAATGCACGCAACGGGATATTGTTAGCAGAAATCTATTGCAAAATATATTACCTTTGTGTGGTGTTTGGAATTATTCATTAACTAAATAAGAATCCCGTTTCAACATTCTTAGGTGAATGTCAAATAGGCCGATTAAAACTGCCAACGATGCGGTTTACCTTCAGAGTACTCCGTAAGTCCGTATAACCATGTTGTAAAATTTGGCCTCAAGGGCATGGCGCTTCCGGCGCAGCACTGCCGCGAGCAACCGAAACGCTTCTATAGTGTTTGTCGCTTGTCAATGTAAAATTTCTCACAACTCCGCCAAGCTTGTCAACGTCGCGCATTATGTCTGACCTATTCATGTGAGCAATAAGAGTTTGTATTATATTCACCCCTGGACTTCATGCGTACACAATTATGGAGCAAACTCAGATACAAGAAGCTGACTAGGTTCTTAAAAAATATAATGAATAAATAGTTGTTAAGCCAATGCCATTGGTTCCGTCATCAGGTTCATAGGAAACCTGTATCCACCGTCATAAATCCTACATGAGCAGGAGCTTACCTCCTATTCTCCAAATAAAAAGTACAAATAGTTGTACCAACGGGTATTTGTATTACTTATGATCCACTAGGTATTTGTCCTGAGATGCAAAGTGCCTCCACGAGTGACGAAACCTAAGGTCGTCTGGTGCATCCTGGGCAGTCAGCCTCGATACTATTGCTGACTGGATAATCTTCCCACTACGGTATGAGCGATGCCAATGTGAATGGTCATGGCGAGTCGACAGAGGATTAAAAAGACTAGTCGTTCCAAAGAAAATTGGTTAAGCCGATGCACACACGGAAAAAGTGACGATTTAGTTGGACAAAACTCGATAAATTTCGCGTTCTTTAATACGCCTAATAGTATGTGTCAACATTCTTTAGTATTTGGCCAACTAAAGGACAGTAATAGTTATGAAATAACATTATACATTATTTTACTAGAGTACCATAAACTTGCCGAATGCTTATCGGTCGCGTACGCACCTCAATCAGGCGTGCGCGGTAGCCCTGTACTAATTATAGTTTGCATTGAAATAACTTTTTGAATTATTTTTATGTTAAAGAAGGATTATTAAAGAACATCGGTATTATCGATTTTTGTCCACCTCCATCGTCACTTTTGCCATATATGCCGATGGAATTAATGTTCGTAGGATATTAAAAATTATATATTATGGCACAACAAAACTGAGGCTACTGCCTGGCTATCGTCTTAGCATAAACTCTAGTCGCCAGCTTCT
The DNA here is from genome assembly GCA_947562105.1 of Shargacucullia verbasci. Lineage (NCBI taxonomy): Eukaryota > Metazoa > Arthropoda > Insecta > Lepidoptera > Noctuidae > Shargacucullia > Shargacucullia verbasci. The sequence continues at coordinate 6,900,071 of OX387289.1, read as the reverse complement.
ACGACACCGTTGATTACATTCATATAGTATTCTAATAATCCGATTTTGTGTAGAGAGATAACCCAAAAACTTACATAAGTGGGTAATATATTGCAAATCCGAGATTTGTATGCGTTATGTTTTTACCTATCTACGTAATATATAAATGTAAAGTAAAAAAGTAAAAAATTAACATTGATGGCATTATTAATTATTCGATATAACAGCTTTCTAGTATTTTGGAAATGACTTTTTTATTTTTATTTTATCAAACGTAAAATGTTATTAATGTATAAAAGTAGAGATTTAAGTATACCAAACACACATGCATTAAGGTCAGTTTAGGCGAAACTCGTTTCCCAATAATCATAAATATTATTAGTTCACTGCATAATATCAAAAGTAAATACATTTTTATTATGCTTATTTTTCAGATATTGTTATGTGTGATATTAACAAGCATCGTAACATTAAGCTTCAGTTACGTACAAATTGCCAGCAAAAAGCCGATTGGCACTTTATTCAGATGGAAACAGATTGATTACCAATTTGTCTCTCCTCTACATCGCCAGGAAGTTATCAACAACGGGTAATACGAATACCTAAATCCGATTTTTTATTATTATTATGAAATAATAGATATCGACAAATTAATCCAATTTTTATAATTCCATAGGCAATTCATCCAACTCAACGTAATACCACTTGGAGTAGAGCGCTGGAAGGATCGCATGTTCGTAAGCACTCCCAGGTGGAAGAGAGGCGTTCCAGCTACCCTATCGTCTATACCAATTGGTGTCCAAGCAGAGTCGCCACTTTTAGAACCGTTCCCTAACTGGGACTGGCACAATGCAGGTAGATATATATTTTATTTATTTCGAAGCTTAGTTTAGAAAGACGAAAAGAGATTAATTTACATTTATTACTTTTTTCAGATAACTGTACCGGCTTCACTTCGATATTCCGCATGAGCATTGACCATTGCGGTGTGATGTGGGTCCTGGATTCCGGTCAAGTGGAATCCTTTGAAACTCCGCGTCAACTTTGCCCACCAACATTGTTTGCCATAAATTTAAATAACGATGAAGTAGTGGGGCGTTTTCCGATTCCTAGCGAGTTCGTGCTCCAGAATTCACTCATCACTAACCTAGTGGTGGACTCCAGGGATGTTCGATGCCGGGATCTACACGTGTATATCGCTGACGCGTGGCGATTCGGGCTGATCGTGTTTAGAGATGAAGATGCCGCATTTTGGCGGTTTAGTCACTATAGTTTCTACCCAGAGCCGTTACTATCAAACTATACGTTACATGGTTTGAATTATCAGTGGTCTGACGGTCTGTTTGGCATGTCGTTAGGCAAGTATCACCAGGGCGATCGACCACTATTCTACCACTCTATGTCGAGCTCCCTAGAATTCGTTGTGAAAACATCCGTTATTCGCGACCCTTCAAGCGTGGACAACGCGGTGGGCGAGTTCAAGCTGCTCGGGGACAGTCGCGGTGCTGACGGACAGGTCTCAGCCGCAGCCGTCGACCGCAACGGTGTTATGTTCTTTAACCTCATTTCGCGAGACAGTATCGGATGTTGGGACACACGCAAACCATATAAAAACCAGAATTTACTTATTGTAGCACAAAACAATGATACAATGATTTTCCCTAACGATTTGCGAATAGATCATGAAGTACCTCAAATGGCTTGGATTATAACTAACAAATTACCAATGTATCAATTCAATTTGATAGATCCTAATGAATACAACTATCGCATATTGTACCTAGATCCAGTGACAGCTGTACAAAATAGCATTTGTCAACCGGAAATTAACATCATTAGTGACGATCATCAAAAGAAATAATCGTTAAGTATGTCGTTCTTAGTATATTTTATTTATAAATAAATATCTTAGTAAAATACATAACTTTAGTGGTTTTTATACACAAACTTTTATCTTTGTCAGATTTTAATCATTATTAGTTTTATTTGATGAAGCATTAGACGGTTCATTTTTTGTTTCATCATTTTCTATTTCATTACTGATTTGTTCTTCCGAGTTAAGTTGGAAAGAGGTGCAGTATGAAATGCTATCTGTACATTCTTTATTTTCGTCTTCGTTACATAATTTACTTTCGTGTAGATCAATTTTCACTTTGTTCGTAATTTCACTTACATCTTGTTTATTTGATTGAGATTCAGAATCCAAATATTTTCGTTCTTTGTCTTCGTTGTCGGTAACGGTTTGCACCGTTCTCACTTGCACAGGCAATATAACCTTGTCAGTGGTATCGCCTTGTGTTGTTTTGTTGTCTGAAATTGTTAATTTCTTCTTAATTGCAACCTTTTCAACTTCTAACAAGATATTTTCAGTTGATGCATCAGGCGTGGCACGTTTCGTTCGATTTTTGCTAGTATTTCCATCTTCACTTTCAACATGACTGTGGACAGTTTTTAAAGACGCAATTTTACATTCAGTTTGTGGAATATCAGTTTGTTTCTTCATAAATATTTGCGGGTATTCGCGAAGGTATGAAGCCGTCTTTCCTTTACTGCTGCCTACGAGTGGAGGTGTGTCAGTGTCGTCTGCGTTCATCGCAGCGCATTCAATATTTTCACGCTGATGCCATGATGCAGGTACCGCCGAGTTTAGTATCTGAGAATCTATGATAGATTCTATTCCTTCCTTTTTTAAATATGCCCCTATTCGTAACAGCATAAGAACAATTTGTTCCAAAATTCTATCTGTATCACGAGGTATCATAACTTCGCTCCCAAACCAATCCTCGTAAGCACCAATATCCGACCATCCCGTAGTTGACATAGTTAACGGTTTCAACACATCTGTTTCTGGTACTACTTCCTCATTGCTTGTATCAGTAGAATCTACCAATCTTGAGGAAATTTCCATTACAGGTCGTAAAAATGTATCATTAGTAATGCTAGCAGATCTTTCCCCGTAACTGTAAAATAAGTAAATTAAAATGTTAACATCCATTAGTCAAGCAGTTAGGTTATAAAGCCCGTTCTCAATGTTAAAGACAAAAAAAAAAACAAAGATTGGTTTAAAAAAGCTATAAGGCTAGCACTTTACTGAATCATAGCAGCATTGAACCATTGTTACTGCAGTAATGAACGGAAGAAGTTACATATAAGTTAACTTCCTGGCATAATTTCTAGTCTGCGCTTCTCCTGGGCACAGTGTCAAAGTTACTAGTTTGTCTAATAAAATATAATGATTTAAAATAAAAACATATTTACAAGTTTGCGACTAGTTTTTTACGGAGCTGATCTTCTCCTAGCAGTGACTTGGTGCGTCGCCTTCGGACAGCAAGCTCCAGTCCGTAGTCATTGTCGTTCGGGGGAAGAACCGCAGGAAATGTTTTGAATACTGATGCCACCTTTAGCGCGTGATAGTAACTGTGCCAGAAGTTATCGTTTCTTTAAAAATTTGTTCATTATAACTTCTTATTACTAGTCAATTTTAGGATGCTTTATTCGAGTTTGACTTTGTTCTAACCTTCAGGATAGGATATTTATTGTACCTAGTACTACCTATCTTCTAATTAGAACTACGTAAAAACTTATAAAGCTACAAAAATATGAACTCTTTAAAAACTATTAGCGTCTATAAAAGGTCTGAGCTGAACAAGGATAGATAGCAATGAAATATTATCTAAAGAATCTTAGAAGCTTAGATCATTAAACAACCTGAAAACCAGCATCCACATGTAAAAAGCGGGCATGATTGACGTGAACTTAACGACGACGAACTTGATGCAGGGTGGTCTGGCGGGGCCAAGCAGTACGCATGTGCCGAGCCCGAGAGCCAAGCTCGTCAGTTCACATAGCAACTTCCTTACAGCAGCCAGCAGAAGCCAGGGCAGCAACAACGTAGGGCGCTCTTCCTATACCGTAATAAAACAATTCAATACGATTTACCTCTTTGTATCAATGAGGTTCTTATGAACTATAGTTACCGGAATAAACACGCTACATCACCTCGTGTTTCCTCGATTTTCGGGAAAGTTCTATGTCCCGTTCGACTAATTTTCTTAGGACTATAAGCATGGTTTATCCAACTTTGTTAATGACTTAAGAACATACATACCATATAGTTTTTCTCCATACCTAATATTTTGCTTTACTGTAAGTAAGCAGGTAAAACCGTTCTTGCTCATAATAATGCATCATAATGATTATGAATAATAGTATTATGTAATAAGTTACAGAGAGTATTGTAGTTAATCGGTCAAACGTGAAACATCAAGTATCCTGCTCTTATGATTTGGGAGGATACCTTAGTATTTATCAGTCGGCCTGTCCTCGATCAAAAAAATTCAAAGACTCGTAATACACGAGTCCAGTCCAGTCCATTGGTGGCAATTCGTAATGGTTCCATGTGGTGGATAACGGCTCTCAGAGGCCTTAATACCGCAAGTCGGAGTAATTTTATGCTGATTATGCTGGAATCTATGTAGTACATATAATAATTTAGCAATTTATAACTTAGCTTATAAAATATTGAGAACGTACCAGGAATACAGGATAAAGTAGCACTATGTAAGAGGCGAGGTAGACGTAGACAGTGAAGCATTGGACTAGCATGACGCCAGAGATCATTGTGCGCAGCACGCGCTGCACTGGCATCGTCAGCTCTTCTGGCATGGTCATCTGCCATACCTAACAACGTAATGATAGACATTCGTTCAGAAAGTGAATTAAGTGGACTTTACTTTTGTTTGACATTACTATCTTACAAATTCCATAAAGTCTGTTATGATCCATAAATTCATTATTTCCTACTAATTCTGTACTGTTGCGTTAATTTTTTGACTAACTATGTATATTATATTTTCCATAGTAATCAGGCATTGCATTGAATTTTTATGCTCTTTAATATCTCGCGCAGGTATTTTTATATTATTTTTTCATCCCACTAAGGTGGCAAACAAGAGGCCGGGGGAGTATACCCTTATACAAATGTACTCTGTGATATACCCGCCCTCCACTAAAATGCTTATAAGTTTTTCTATAACTACATATTGCTATTTTCTATGAATTGTATCTTAAGCGGCACTATTTAGCTATATTTTCTCTTAAGAACGTTTTATATAACTTTAATAATTTCTAAGTAATTAAAGAATTCTCCCAAAATGAGATTTGGCTAATGTCTCGCGCCTGGGTAAGAAACTTGACCCTTGAAGTAGGGAGCCATTACCCGGGTTTAATAGGTAAAATAATCATTTAAAAACTGTACTTTTATAATAATAAATAATCTTAAAGATAAGACACTTATTACATAATAAAACGAGATCATGAGGTACTTTTAGTAACTTATAATATTTCCGTAATATGTTTCGATCAATTTCATATTCCATAGGTGCTCCTATGGAATATGAAATCTATCATAGATTTTCCTTCATCAATGTCGTCTAAAGCATTTTTATATATCTAAATTATATCTGTTTTTTGTTGTATCTTTTCTTTTTATATTTAAAGGGCATTTTGGGTTTTATCTGAAATAAAAAAATAATTATAAATGGAAATTTTGGGTGAGATTACCATGGGTAGAGTCTCCTCCCGATGCGTGACTAAAGTCTCCCACCCTACGCCAATTTATTTGTTATTTAATTTTATAAAAAAACTATGATACTCAGGTAAAAGCTCTCTGCCGTAGGTATTACTAGGTTAAATACACTTGCATTTTATATAGGTGACTTGTTTGAATACATTCACACAACACAAAAGAAATATCCAAATTTTTTTAAAATTCACCTACCTGAACCTAAAATATGTTATCATTTCTCACTTCTAAACTAAACTACCAAACGCATCTAAAAAGTGCAGCAAAGTCGCAATAACTAGTTACACAAAGATTCTATGAACAGTGGTTATTGTCTCCTTTCTGGTAAACTCTTCCGGAATCCCCCTATACCGGCCCTCTGATGGTAAGCGGTTACAGCAACCTATGGTCATAAATTTGAGTGAATAAAACTGCTAATTATAGACTAGCGATGGGCGGAACATCTAACAATCCGTCTGTTCATTACCCACCGTTTGCCAAATGTTTTTCAAGTACTTTTGCAATTATTACTACACCTTACTGCAGGTTAGGCTCATGACTAAAATATCATGCTTTGAATGTGTGACCGCTCCTAACCCATCAAAACCTATTTGGGTCTCGGCGAGCCTATAACTTTAACAATGTGTAAAGACAGGTCGGAATAGAAGGCTTGACAACCAACCAGGATTACTTAAGGATATCGAAATTTCCCAGTAATTAGGTAACGCAGATCAGACAGCAGTTGCTCCGACTGATTTTCTGAGATGAGATTGCAAGCACATAGAAAAATTACAAAAGCTAGGATGGTACCTAATTAATTCATAAGAGAGCAGAGCAAAATGTACTTACAAATACGATATAATTGACTAGAAAATCGGTTTTTTTTTTGGATTATGTTCCGATGAAACTAAAGAAATATAATAATTAATAAACTCACTCATCGGCTGTTTTGTGACTTTCAGTCATTATCACAGGAAAATGTGATTTCCTGTGGTTATTACGTGTTTACGTCAATATTAAAAAGTACCTAAACAAAGATTAAACTACCTAATTTATTATTATATAAAAGTATTAAGGAAAAATATAATAAATTGTAAGTAAACTTGTTAAATCAATTCACTTGTCGCACTATATACGATGATTTAGTTTCTGGACTATATATGGTATTAATACTATTGGTATATAAGTGTAGTCCTGAAACTAAATCACTTATACATTTTCTACTAGATAGAAATCATCCACAAATAATTTGTCCAGGAAACCGTGTCTTGAAACAAAAGGCGGGGTATTGCCACAACCTGCTATTAATTGATATGTAGTCTGTAATGTGATATTAAGTAGATCATCTAAGTAGTTGATGCAATAAACCAGACTACACCTCTCAATGCTACTGCCTGTAGATCCCATCGCTTTGTTACCAAAAGGAACAACCTGATCGCAAAAATAATAAAACAGTCCATCCGTGTTTCATTTTTATTAGTCCTATCTTGCAGAGCATTTGGTTTATATCAATATCAGTTCAGTAGTTTCTGAGATGTAACAGATGACACAGGCACAGCTCTCATTGGGAATAAAGTTCACAATGCGCTTTCAACATTATTTTGGTACTGATGTGATGCGATGTTACGTTCCTTGTAAATATAGGTCAGTCTATTTAGTTAGATAAAGTTGAATGAAATATAACCTAAAGTATAGTATTAAGAAAAGAGCTCTCGAATGAATATTATATATTCACTCGAAATATATTCATTGTATAGAATACAATAATTGAATAAAACATTGTATAGAATAAATAAATATAATAGTTTATTTATTTATTATAGAATATTAATTAGAGAGCTCTTTTCTTAAAAATCAATAAATAACTACGTGGGCAGTAACAAATATGCATAATGATTAAATCTAACAACTAACTATTTTAAATTCCGTTAAGCAAAGATTCACGATAGTCATAAAGATCGTAAAGATAATCTCACAGCATACTCATATAATCTACACTGCACGTGTGCAGTAGGTGGTTTAACCTCAAGTGCTACTTAATTATATTCTGGTTGGAATATTAAATAAATCTGTCGTCGACGATACAGCACCTGTTTAAGATTGGCGTTCACTTTGAAGAGTGTGGCGTCGAAGATGGTTCGCATGAGGCCCAGTAGAGTCCACAAACACACCTCAGACTGCATGTTCATGCCTACATACGACAGTATGTTTATCATTTTTATGCTAAAGATTTTGTTGCCAATTTATTTAAGACCCGGAATCATTTTTTTTTTAATGTAAACTTACTGATTACTAGATGTATATTTTATTTCTACATTTATGCGGGTTTATGTCAGACGAGTGAAATTAATTTGCTGTCATTTTTTATTTTTTTATGATTTTGTTCCATTCATGGCCATGTCTACTTACTACTTCAGCCAACAACAAACCTGATTTTAACATACATTTAACAATACACATAAAATACGTAAAAAAGGACAGTAAGTAATTGTTCATCGAAATGATGACTTTAAAATTGTCGTAGTTATTTATATTGCTTATTAACCCTATGAATCCATCCCAAGAAAACGGATGGTGCAGTATGATTAGCGCTGTCATCATCAGCGTGCGTCAACCGGGCCCTGCGGCGGTACAGTCGCGGTCGGCGCGAACTCCTTCAGACGATCTCTGGCGAGCGAACAGTCACATCGCGTACTGCCGCGCACAAACGCTCAAGTTACGTGAAACACCCGGTGATTATTATTGTCACAGTGATTAGCAAGTGGTAAACAGTGATAAGCAGTGATTTACTTTATTCGTTTGAACCTCATATCCATATCAAGGTAAATTAACTGGCATCATATTTAAAATTAGCCTATGTTTTTTTTATTTCCAATTATATGTATAGGTATCTTATTTAGCACAAGCGATGTGTGTGGTAAAGGCCTTGATTTGTTTTAGAATATTTATTTGGGTTACGCTACGTCCTTACCTTGAAATTCAGCGGTGTGAGTCGCAAGCTATTTTTAATAATTCTGTATTTACGCACCACCCGTAATGTTTATGTAAAGATTGGCGAAAAGACGTCATAATACTCATAATCTGTGAGTAAATAATAATAAAACTGTGTAAAATTCCGCAGTTTATATGGTCGCTCAGTTTAAAAATAAACATTAAACAAACTATTGCAACGAAGTGGAGATGCATTATTTATAGGCCTGAGCAAAAAATGAATGAATTAGTTTTCCAAAAAAGAATCAATAATAAAATACTTGTTCATATGTAGTACCCATAATCTCTCTAATATTTCCAATCAACATAACATTATACCTGTTTGACTAATAATAAGTATACAAAATAAACGTTTGAAACTGGTTTGACCATTGTAATAAAATACCAATGAATGACTTATTAACTCATTAACTAACGCTATTGATACCCAGCGAGACCTAAAAACGAGAATTAAAATAGTATAAGTACATAGTTAGAACAGGTGTACAAAACTGGGTTGTTTTGTTCTCTCTTGATAGATACTACGTTCAATTAAAAATGACTATACCTAATTTAGTTATATTCTAAAATCTAGTGTACATTAGTCGTTGCCACTATACAAGCCTTTGCAGTAACAGATATGACATATTAAGTGATTAAAGTGCGTTGGCGCAGTGGTTGACCGCTCGAGTGCTAAGCTGCGTCGCGGATTGAATTCCTGCACGGTTTGTAAACGCTTTCACGATACATTTTTTTTAAAGACAACCAAATAAGTATTTTTATTTTTTTGACTTATCAATAAAATTTAACATTATTTAGCTGGTGAACGTGAAAAGTGACAGTCGATTCCAAAATCCAAAATTCTGAAAAAGTTTACAATAATTCTGATGCTGGCGATTGTCTTCAAGTAATATAATCAAATGTTACCGCAGGAGTTCATCATCATTAAGTATCATATCAGACCGATAGCATCCACTTGATGAAGAACAAGTGAAAAATTACTGCCTCAAGGACAGAAGAGCAACGAGACGAGATGACTTTGGGACTATTCGCTAATATGTGACAAACCACTGTGCCAATATAAGAACAGAATTTCAGTATGATGTCATTCACATCCACGATGTAATTTAGAGTCACTTAGTCCCCAACATGTAGCACAATTTATTCAAGGATCAAATTCTATAATATTTATGCATAGATATAGAACAATGTTTATCTCAAAATAGTCCATGAATAAGCATTCGGTCATCGATAGATTCTTCGACATGCAATGTTTAAAACCAAAACGTTGAGACTGCATGTTGAAAACTATTAAAAAATTAAAAAGAATGAATTATTTACGACATTTCTTTTTCGTAACGACAGATTTTAAGTCTCGCGGTGAATCACCTCTAGACAACGGGGTTGGTTTTTTTAACGTAAGATGAAGTATTAGTATTATTATCTGTCTACTGCCTTAAGCTCTTAGATTTCCATATAGCAGGTTATCAAGACGCCTTTTAGGCCATTCAAACAACAAACGCATTACGCACTCGAATAGGCGAAAATGTGGCTCTGTTTAAAAATGAACCAATGAACAGAATAAGCAACTCGTTCATGGGACAATGTATACGCTTTTACAATAAGCTTCCCAATGATATACGTAATTTAACATTAAAGAAGTTCAAAATTGTAATTAAATCTAAACTTTGTAAAAAAGGATACTATAAAATTTCGGACTATTTAGATGACAAAAACGCTTGGGATTGAGCCGCTCTTTAGCCTTTCCTTTTTTTTTTATATACAAATTTGGCCATTAATTATTATATTATTTACTTCATTATTTTGTTATTGTAATGTCGTTTAAATTGAAATTATTTCTTATATATAACCGCTATACATTGTAAATGTGAGTGAGATCTAGGCTGAGCGCTCTTCATTTCATTAATTTTCACGATAACTGATGCATGCTTGCACTCTGTTGCGACAGGTTAGCTCAAATAGTTATGGCACTTTCTTCAAAAGGCTATTCCACCCTATATTTGTCTCACATAAACCTTTACATCAATACAATCTGTCTGGACTTTAAAATAGACTTTGACCCCTGAGTTTGTTTCGGCGTTTCTTCTCAGGGATAGTCATAGGAAATGCCGACGCCATCTAGTTTAAAAAAGACGTGTAAAAGTGATTGAAAAATCCGAATTGCAAAATAAATAATTTCATTTCATTTCATTTCATTTCATTTCATTTCATTTCATTTCATTTCAACCGAATGGAAATCCATTCATTAATTTCTGATCACTAATCTCAAATTAATAGTATCATAGAAAAACATACAGTCTAATTGAAAACCTCCTTTTTGTGAAGTCGGTTAAAAATGTGAGCCAAAGCTAAAAAGGTCGCGTTAAACAAAAAAAAAAAAAATACATTCAAAAATAAAATAACTAACATAGCATCATGCATTTGCAGCTAGTAGAAGTAGCATCGTTACAACAGATAAAGGGCTCTTTTTTTACTAACGCTTAAAAAACGTCTTTAAGATACCATCTTTAACGTCTTATAGAAACGCGGACATAAAACCATAGTTTAGCACGATACAGTTTTCTGTTACGAAAACTATGACAACGGAAACATGTGTAGAGATATAAACGAAGCGGAATTCCACAGTGATAGCTCAGCTACGCATGATATTGCGTCAAACTATTTATAACACTGCTCCAGACTTCTTTCTTATGGAAATCAGTAAACAAAAATCATTTTTAGATACTTAATAATAGAATAAAATAGACCCTGAAGTCAGGTAAAAGAATAAAGAAAGACCAAATAACCTAAAACTTTTATTGAGTAGGTTTTTTAAGGTCGCTGTCATTGAGGCTTTATTATGTCTGCAAAACTGTTTATCTGAACTACTTTTCATAAAATTTCTTTAGAAAACAGTTGTGTCAATACCAGTATCAAATGGAAAACGGTACGAGTGGTTGTGACATTCTTGATGTACGTGAGAACACGTCTATGTTCCCGACTCAACCCATATAAGGTGTCTCTGCATATGGTAGTACTAACATGGCTTGAGAGCTCGCCTGGTATTTTATCCTCGTTTTCCCTACTTTCTACTTAACAGCTACATGAGAACCAGACGTTAGCCCACGTTTGTACCTACACCGTTATACCACTATAATTCTTACAATTAACGCCCCGTATTAACATCAATATTGCGCGTCTAAAGTAACACCAAAAGGAGATTTTGAAACATTGAACCCAATTTTTCATTCTTTGTTTTCTGAATGACGAATCGTTTTGAATAATTATCATCGATCTAGAACAACGGGGCGTATCAACATTCCAAATGAAAGATATATGAACTATAACCTGATTTGGTCAGCAAATTAGATTCGATAAAAGTCAATGAACGCTTTAATCAATTATTATTATTTTGTACCCGTATAAGATATTGATGAGTTGACAATATAAGGACTTAGATGGTTAATCTTGTTACTCATCCCCACGAGTATAATTTCCATCGAGGCATGGAGTTTGTAGAATCAGCAGTTCATATCGAAACATTGTGACTCATTTCTGTTGCATATTGTATTACACATCGCTATAACATTGATGTTTTGGGTGATGTCATCCACATCGAGAAGCACGTTTATATCGATATAAGAATCTATGTGACTTGGGAAGGCGACAGGGTCACCTCCTCACAAATCTTTATTAACATAACATAAAATAACATAGTATCAGGCCTGTATTCTCCGAAGGGTTAGGCAGAGGTGTACTATTGTACACCCACATTTCGCCGATGCTGTTAATGAGTCCTGTGTAATAGAGGGCGAGCCTATTGCCATCTACCGGGCACAGTTCTTGAGACTCCGTGCTGCTCCTGAAAATTTCCATACTGAAAAATCCAACACTTCTTTATTAATATGTTCTAAGTAAAGTTCGAACGTGTAGACATGTTGTAAATGACGCCAGTGCGACTGACTTGCACCTAGACGAGGTAAACATGAAGACTAAAGATGACGTCACTTAAAACTGAACCTTGACCAAATAATGAATAGTGGGTAAAACTGAGGGTCGTTTGTTGGATACCTAAATAAAATATGTCACGTTGATATTTTCTCAGAACGAAAAAAAAATCATAAGCCCCTAAGCTTTAGTATAAACTAGTATCAACAGAATGTCTTGAACTTGACAACCAGGAATGATACAGATGTAAAATATTAATAGATTTTTTATAAAATAGGTAGTTAATAGTGGTTAACCTTGGTCTCCGTCAGTAGTCACTGAGGTCCATGACCATATATAGTTTTTGCGTGAGTTCACTGTTTCGACGAATCGTAATCTACTAACCAGGCGTTCAAGCTTGACACTGACATTGTGGTTGCGCTTGCGACTATCGGATCCCCATATTAGTCACTTTGTAGTATTTATAAGTTATTTACATGAAACTAGAACATAATTCTTAAGATTTTTCAGGAGAATGTTCGCTTAATAAGTGACTCTTACACTTATATCCAAAAAGTTTCTTGTAGAAACGGTCAGTATTTGTCGCCTACAAGAATCTAACCGTAGAGTTTCTTGTCCATTTTTCTTCTTTGTATAGGAATAAGGAATAGATCATTTTAGATAGGTACTCGGGACCATTAGGTGTATCTGAACATACGAGCCTGAGCATCTCACACTAAATCTGTAGCAAGTACATAAATATTATTAGGTGTAACCTAATGTATTAAAATACACATACAGCTCGATGTCTTTGTTAGAGTGAAGAGGACTCATTGTTTACAACTTACATTCTAGTACAAATGAGTGAGTGTTACTCGACGTAAATCTAGTGACGTCACCCTACCTTCTGTGGTTGCGCGTGCGCCCGGCCTTCGCGTGCTGCGTATCTGTCCAAAGCGAGGCAAACCGCGCTCCTCGTGGGTGACACCGACCACTGTTGCTGTATTATCCTTACATAAACGTTCTCTCAAACTTTTGTAAAACAAATATGTCCATGTTTGTCGTTACGTATTGTTACATTGTCGTGCACTGAATGCAGACAACGAACTTTAAAATTGAGTAATGTTCTTCAAGTCATAGATAACAAAAAAAGTAGGTCGGTATTCATAGCTTCGTTATTCATATCTCCTACATAACATGTCGGACATAATAAAAACTAGTCAAAGACGTTTTTCGTTTAATGGTGCATTGAACACAAACACATGTATAATTTATGTGTTTGTGTATAAGCACACGTCTGGCGTAGTGTGCGCAGAGCAGCGCAGAGGCAAGGCCCCTTGTTAATTAGTTAATGACACTGACTTTGCTCTACAACTACCTATGTACTCAGTTGACCTTCTAAAACCGTATTTATTAAAACAGCATTAATATGTATGCAGACTTCAGTCCTAAGTAGCGCTGTGCGTGAATGTAAATATTCATCCATACGTCTATAACACGATATAATATGTAAAACAATGTTCATTATATTTTTATTCACACGAGACACCCTTTATCTCGAGAATCGATCCAACAGTAAAGTATATCGGTGGGATTACGCAGTGTATGGGCGGTTTAATCGGGAGCACGCATCTGGGCTAGTGTGGGGCAGGCCAGTGGAATGCTCGGATCAATTGCATACAGATGCGTGCAACGGACGCCTGATTGGGTTACTTAACATCGATTAAGTGAATTGAGAGCGTGATACCATTAGATGATACGGACATGTGAACACAAGCATTTAGGCCCAATTTCACCGACAACATAGTTGTCGTTTAATACCAAATCAGCCGTTAAACATATGATCTTCTTGATGAGTAAACGATCGTTTTCAAGTTTTGCTTATGCATATTTAACTAATTGTCTAGATCATTGTGTAATGTAAGGTGTAGTAATCACGTGATTCTTATCTGTGAGAGTTTTACTTATTAGGTACAGTCTCCACCGGATATAACAGAAATAGCAGTTATAATTGTGAAACTGTTTCCTGTTTGACTAGGTTGATCGGCGCTGTAATTCATTACTATATTTATATACAGTCTGTATACATACGATTATTTATTTTAAAAAATACGACTCGGCAGGCAATGGTATTCCTTAGCGTAAGCGAAATTCTAAGTCTATGGGTATTCCATAACTTGCTTAGGTACAAATGACAGTTAGCCCGCCTCACTCCTGCCAAGTTCCTCCTGCCAAGTTCCTCCTGCCAGAGAAACTGAATCAACTATCTTAGAATCCATTAGGTACGCAGAACGATGAAAAAGTACCTCAAAAATTGATCGATTTTCAATTATTCCATTTATACTCTCGGTATTTATCCGAAGAAAACTTAAATCTAGGTCACAAAGATGTTGTTAAGGTAATGATTTTCTTCTTTATTTTCTTAATAAGCTTGAAAACAATGACGCCCAATATTTCCGTCAAAAAAATAAAAGCGGTTTGTTATTGTAGTGACAATGACACAGAAAGCTCAGCATTAAGCATCGACCTTCGCTGTTTAATGACTGATAGTCAAGAACACACCGCTTGCCAAACACTACTTTCGATATCGTAAATGTCTACAATACCAACAGTGAATCTATTTTGATTGCATTGACTCAGAGGGTGAAACTGGGTAGACTATTCAATCGAACAAAATCGACTTTGCAATGCTTTTGATATGTTTGAATTTTATTTTTGCACCATAATACGTATATCAAAATACATAGCCAATCATCCACAAATAAATGCCTCAATTGAATACACTACTGCTGGCAGGAAAAGGCCATTAGCTGGTTGTATCATCCTATTTGAAAACGACATAAACAAAGGAGGAGGCAGCACTATACGACGATTGTAACTTGTAACTATGTAACAAAGAAATCACACTGATAGCGGCTCACAGAGCATAACAAGTCTATAAAAGTACAAAGATTACTAATCCATTGGATCTCAACATGGAGAGAAAACATACATAACTTCCTAAAGTGCAAACGTTTAATAAGGAATAAGGCCGTAATTAAGGCTAGCACAGTAGCAGTACTATTATAGTTTAAAAGAAAGACAGTTAACACTTGGATACCGACATGAGCTTAGAATAGTGCTTGACATCACTATTGTAGAGATTTTATTTTGAATCATCTGTAATACAATTACAGATTATAAGTAGAGATTTTATTTTGAATAATCTGTAATTGTATTACAGATTATTCAAAAAAAATTATATAGAGATTTTATTTTGAATAATCTGTAATTGTATTACAGATGATTCAAAATAAAATCTCTGTGTCAAAAGACAAAAGAATATTGCATATTTCAAAAGTCAGTGTCAGTGCTGATATTCTTTTGTCTTGTTTTCAACTCTATTTATGTTATAATCATAATCCTTTTGTAAGTGCAAAACTATTATTAAAAAAGAATATCCATAGAGTTCTTGTCAGTTTTCTCCATAGGAACAACCCAGTTTTGGAATCGCGCAACAAGAATCAGCTTAAGTTGAAATAGAAATATTTGACTTTAAAATATAAAAAGCTTGGATCAATTGGTACTTGATTTCTCATTGTGACCACTGACAGAATCCTAGAAACTGGTCCATTTCAAGGGCATCAAGTAGTTTGGGAAGCCGAGCCGTAGACGGAACAAGAGTATGTAGTGTGTAACAATGTGACATCTGTTACAAGCTCCGTATTGCGCAATGCCCCTGACAAAGACAACTATGTAGGTACAGGCAAAATCAAAAGTAGAAACATGTAGACATATTAATATTAATTAGATTCTTTGGTTAGGCAGTAAAATGTGCAGGCTTACATTGTATCATGTAAACATTGAAAGAAAATTATAAATTCAACTTTTAATTCACTTTTGTTTGCTACTGTCATCATTACATCAAAAGTAACTTTAAACTTCATATGAATCAAAACTTTTTTACGGAGCATTTATATTTTGTTGTAAGAAAATATTTAGAGTAGTCATATAATTATGACTAGTCATCGATCCCAATAATTAGTTCTTATTATATCTAATATATTATCATAATTAAGAAAAGTTCCTAAACTTTATGACTTTACCTATTGACTGTATAATTGGCTACTCTATCCTGCCCTGCCGCCTACCGCCGCCGCGCCCGGCAAGGAAACTACGCACTTTGATTTATTACTCATACAAATCACTACTTATTTATATTCATATCAACACATATTAATTCCATCTTCTAAATATCATATCACGAAACACGTAATCAGTTAGAATTTTAGAACTTTTACGTAGGTTTTACTTACCTATAAATATCCAATTATTTTTCTATCATATTACCGTACTTATTTAATTATTCCAATCTGCAGCCATAGCCATAGGTATAAGTTCAGCAACTTAGAATAAAGTGATTGTTGCTGTTATGGAACTAAGGTACTTAGGTGATTAAAATATTACTATCGACTCGAAAAGTTTTCAGTGTTCACTTGATATTAAAAAATGACTGGTGACAATATCTTTTCTTTCTAGATAATAGGAAGATATATATATTTTTTTATTTCCTGGGTTTACTCTCAATTTTCTCATTCTAGGAATCTCCGGGGTTTTTTATACAGCCAACTTGGATTACCTGGGGGCGCATGTGGTCCCGTATCTTCGCTCTAAATCCGTCACAGACCACGACTGATTTATAAAGCATATACTTGATTACGTGTATCTAATGGATCCACATTACATTTACAGTAAAAGCCCGTAAAAGCTTTCAAAGTTAAACACTGCAAATGGCAATGGGGTGTAAAATGTCTAGGTGTGTCCCATAGCCGTGGCTGTATAACCGAGGCATTTGTTCTAATGGGGCCGATGAGAGAACTGGGTCAGGCCAATGCCAGCGATAATGGAAAGAGGGTTACCGTCGCCCTGCTTATTACACGCTATTTGCAAATCAGTTTGAATCCGGTCTATACAACAGTTACATAAGGTGCTCTTGTTTACAATGCAAATATAGATTACGCTGTAATTCCATTATAAATACGAGCAGCTGTTTGCAAATCATTAGTAATAATTTTAGAGTCTAGCAGACGTTACATCTCAGATACGTTAATCATGATACATTTTACTACCTACTTATGTACTTTACATTGTTTTGTGATAAGAAAAATAAAATACAAAGTGTTCTTATCACCGTACGGTGAACGTATGCGGTGGCTAATAACTGAGATATTTGATACGAGTACGATTCAATGCGAGCGTTATTACTTGATTGATTGTTCAAATCAAAAGGGAGCAAACAACTCCACATCCCGTCGTACGTCGTCAGTTTCTCATAATAATCGAACTACTAAGCGTAATCCACAATTGATTTTGTACCTGTTGGCTAACCCGTCTAAATCGGTACCACAACGTTACTGCAGTCAATCAAAATGGATCGCTATTGCGAAATTTTTAATGCACGCCATTGGGAATTTGTTACGCACGCTTTGATATATAACGCCTGTATAATCAATCATTACATTTATCTATCGACGTTTAAATTAGACTGATACTAAAACTGGTTGGGCAGGAAGCTACCGCGCCGTTTTGTTTTGTTACATCTGAACCTGACTCTTATAAAGACATTTTAGTGTTAACAGTAACTAGTTTAGACACAATCTATACCAACTTACTTAAATTTATTATCACATATTTAACTTTACAAAATCAGTCAATAACATAGCAAAACAAACAGCTGAAGTCGCGTACGCTGCCATAAAAACATGTCTCGTATGCTCAGCCCCCAGGTAACGTCTTAAATCGTTACTTGTTTGTTGTATCGTAGTATTTATATATAATTATATAGGTATGTAGGAGGTACCTCGCTTTATATGAAAAATAGCGACGTGGGCACGGTGTTGCACGTCTTAATGAGCAGGCCACGTGTCACCCGATCAGAAATAGCTTCCTGAACATTGAGGAACCGATAACAGCAGCGGTGTCGCACTTTGGACGACTTGCGAACGGAAGCCGCCACGGTGATGCAATATTTTTACGGCTTTCTAGTCGGTTTACGGCGCCAACGCTAATATTTGTCTCCTTACTTCATAAATAGCATTTTGGGCCTATTATTATTAATTTAATCTCGGAGACACACGATGACTTGATTCATTCGAATCATCAGCTCTACCTTACGTAACTACCTAAAAGATACACATACCTAGTAGATAGGTACACTTTTCAAATATGTAGACAAAAGTATCGTACATTCTAAAGCGTCCAATCATTTGAAATTATACGCGATTGCACCATCTTGAATATCAATGAGATAGCAGCATTATCTAATACTGGTGATATCCAAAACTAGTGGAACCGCAAGAAATAACTAAAGTCAATGGCGACACGGAAGTAACGGGTCAAGCCAATGACAAGCGCCCACGACTTTTAGCTACAAAACCCAGAACGATAAAGATAAAACTGAGACTTTTTTACAACTTTAACGCAAAAGAATTATATAAAATCATGCATAGCTAGACACTGTAACAAGAAACAATCGGTGATAGTTAACAAACTGGTAGACAAGATTTTCCATAGCTATTCCTTCAAGTACGCTCGATGATAATTTATGACATTACACGCCTTTTATGAGATATAGAGGGAACATACATTCTCGAAACTATATCACAACGACTCGGCCCATTAAAATAGTCTTGTTATATTAAGATTAAAATGGCATACTAAACATGTTGTTATCAAAGAGGTAAATTATTTAAATTCCTTTTGTTGCAGTCATGAGGCGGTGAAAACTACGGGACTGATACTTGGATTCGAAGGAACGTGAAACAGAAACCATGAAGCGGTTACAGAAATGCTGTTGTTGTGCGTCCACGCGGACTGGTACCCTGATTACTGCGATCCTCGGTATCATACTGTCCATCGCCACCATCATCATAGTTTGGGTAGTGAAGAAGCACAGAATCACATTCAGCACATTTATCTTTGATGAAGATTTCGATAGGAAACTTTCCGATTTAGACAGTAAGTAGCCCTAGTAATTCAATTATATTATTTGATTCCTTCTATTAATAATTGGTCGATCATCCAACGCTATATGACGTTTTCATATATTTGACGAACATTTAATTTATTTTTAGTTCCGAGGATAATATTGACAATAAACCTATGCTTCACAATACTGATATGCACGTTGCTGATCGTGGCAGTTCAAAAAGTAAGTAAAATACATATATATAATAAAAAATGATCTTTATTTATATTTCTTTCACAATCTGAATGCTTGAACTTTGACATTACATGCTGCCGTAAGACATCGTTTTCGGTAAGTAGATATAGAAAATATAAATATCTATGTATCACTTTAATTCGGCAGTGGTGATGAAATTGCTTATGAAATTTGTAGACAGACCAAAAGATTAAAATACCACTAGAAAAGATTAAAATATTACCTTACCGATTCGATACTATCTCTACAACTAGCTATCTCTATTACCTATCGAATACTTCTACAATTACCTATCGGATAGTTCATTCTCATTCATACTCATATCCCTATCAAATAGTACACCGCTCAATATCGACTGATCTGCGCGGTTGCTATACAGCTACGAGCTCTTCAAACCCTCTTCATTCCTCTTTATTTAAACAATTTAATCTATGACACATGTGTTTCTTCTTTAAAGTGTGTATTTCTTCTTATAGCGACGATCATGGTTAATGCTGCCATGGGTGGTGCTGGGCATCGTGCTGGCCATCGGTTTGCTGATCAGCGTGCTGCACACCTCCATCACCTATTACCTCGATAAAGAAGACCACGTCATCATCGCCACCGTCATACTTATTGGCGGACTCCTCTATTTATGTAAGTTGTTTGGGCCAAATTGTACACGTCAAGTACCCCGTAATATTAGCTCAATGCCCCAGATACCTATTTAAAATTCTGTGATCCAATTTTTTGGACCTTTAATCTGTGTAGCTCGAGAACTATAGAGATAATAGGAATGTAATAGACCTTCCTCTGCTATTTTACTAAATTAATATTTTGTTATTCTCAGGTCTGTACCTCTACCTGTGGGCAGTGGTGTTCAGTCATTACTTGGACGTGCGCGACGAGGAGGAACGTGGCCGATACCGCAAGGCTCCCTACAGACGATAAAGCCTGCAAACGACCACACAACTAGACTGCATAATATTCGTAAATCTCGTCATCATCTAATCTCAATGCTTTTATTTGTAGTAATTAAATAAGGATATAATTAATTATTATGTCACCAGCATCCAGAGAGCTAAAACAACAGGATTCCTTTCCGAATCCTCGTGTAGGAAACCCTTAAAACGATGTTGGGAGGTGTAATGCTTTTATGTAAAAGTTGAATTTAGTAGGAACTTGGTGTCTTATTAACAGTGCCTTAACTGAAGTCAAAAATATATCTACTTATATTTTTATCTCGTATATGTACGTGTATGAATGGATGAATCGTAGACATAGCTTTAAAAATATTTAATTAAATTTGAAAAGCATCAAAATCTCTGAATTTCTTGATAGGTACCTAATGTTGGATTGTATGACCTATAAAAGTACAAAACGTTTACTGGTAGCTTTATTGCAACTGTAGGTACTGGAAGTACATAGTTGGAAGTAGCAATGTATTAAGAGTGGTCTTTTTGCCTTAGTTTGAATGGGGGTTCTTTAAGAACCCTACATGGAATATTAAACTTATGTACACTGGTAGGTAGACAAAATTCTGATTCAAAAACAATCATGGTTTTATAGAGTGATAAACGAGTTTACTATCAAACATTTTTTAACAACAAGAAAATTTGATAATCATTACAAACCCTTTTTTCCAAAACAAATAATAGAATATCTAAGTTACCAGATGTTATATTTTACACTGATGTGCGTAATTTATATAAGAGAATACAATTCTATCGATTGTTATTAACTTATTTTTATATTTATTCAATAGTAATACCTATATAAATATATTATAATAATTTATGTGTAAGTAGAAACGTAAGTTTAATAAATGTTTAAGTATAACAATTTCAAATCTTTTCATGATCATACTTCATTGAAATCATTGCCCCTTTTGTTTTTCAGATGAGAAGTACATTATCGTTTCGTTACAAAAAGAAAGTAGGTAGGAGGTGTTGTACGCTCAACATATTAAATAGATACCTAAGTGATGATCAGTCGAGCAGAACTATTCATAATTAAAATTAATTTACTTACTTTAACTTATCATTTATAAGTTTAGGTCAACTAATTTATTTTTGATGTTGATTGTAGGTAGATACATAACTAGCTGACGCATGATACGCAGAGTTAGGCAAAGTCGTAGGTACCTACAGACGTACCTACCTGCTGTTGTACACTCACTTCTATGACTGATGTGGTCTAAGTACAGCAAATTGTGCCTGTGAAAACAATACTTTAGATAACCGTACTTTGGTTTTTCCTATAGTTACAAAATTCTAATACTGTATATTGAACTCGGCAAATGGCCTTTTACTTACTGTGTTACTTTTTTTAATTACTGTGCAAACTTATGAATATATAATTCAGAGCAAGATGGTTTTCTATAACGTTCCTAATCCCTGTGCATTACCGTAAATAATGTTATGGGTAGGCACTCATTGATCTCCTCTAATTTAACTCAATCGTCGTGTTCGTATAGTCTTCTTAGGTTCAGTTCTACCTTTCCCTTTTTGTCGAATTAATGTGTCAAATTAAGCGAGTATGCTCACGGCAATTGCATTCGCTGCAAGACCGTATCTATTCGTTCCCTGTATGTTCCCTGTGGTATATGGAATTGCGAAGCGTGATGACATTGCTGAAGTCAGTAGAAAGACCTGCGTTTAGCTGTGGACGCTGAATGGAGCCGAGTGCCGAGAGCCGAGCCTGCAGTGCATATAATGAATATAATAGGTATTTAATTTCCATATCGATCATTGTCGATTGTATTATAGACAGAGTTGTACTGTCGATTGTGTATCAGTAATTGAAGAAGGGTAACGAAACGCAAAGCTTACGTCTTCGTGGAAAGATTAGGCTAAAAACGTAGTTACGTCTTGTTATTTAAGTCAAACTGTCAATGTCATGTCGACGAATCGACTTGTCAAATGTCAAGTTAATTCAGAATTTCAGACCGAACGGCTATACGGAGTATGCGGGTGTAAAACTCACTCTAATACTATTAGTCGCGTACTATCTCATCTTAGATATTATAACGTAGCATCTCAAAGGAATATCGAATACATATAAAATGGAAATCTCATTTAAAGGCAAGAGAATACTCGTTACCGGCGCGGGCCAAGGTAAGTTCGCATTATTATATTATAATCTTTTGTTTAATTCCCTCGTCATGTTGTAGCTATTAACTTATGGCAATGAAAACAACCGTGTGCCATAGTATAGCCTAAGTTCATAATCGCGTAACAGATATTTTCGTTTGGAACGCGTGTAATCATTTTACTTTACAATACTCCAGGAATCGGTCGAGGCATTGCTGTTGAGCTGTGGCGAGCTGGAGCTAACATAGTCGCCTTGTCTCGAACCAGATCTCATTTAGAGACGCTTCAAAGTGAATATCCTTCTATAGACATAGTAGATGTTGATGTAGCTAACTGGGAGAAAACTCGGGAAGTGGTAGAATCTTTGGGCCACTTCGACGCTTTGGTGAACAACGCTGCAATCGCTATTTGCGAGCCCTTCCTAGATTGCTCAGCCTCAGATTTTGATAAGTATGACTTTTATATGTTTTTTTTTCCTATATTGGCAACTGAGCCGTTTCTTAATAACACACTACGCAATAGGTTTCACCTATTTATATAGTAAAGACAGTTCATAAATAAACATTGAACCGGAATCTACCACACAAAGCATAGGTAACCACATGCATAATAGCTACAGTGCAAATTGTCAGTAAAAAAAGAACATATTAAGAGTTAATGTTTCAATGTTATTAAATTCTCAATCATGTATTTAACCTACATACTTTGATAAGAAACTTAATGTGTATTCAAGCATAATATACCTAACTTTGAAATTGCAAATTATTATGTTTATTTTATTTTCAGAATGTTTAATGTTAATGTTAAGGCAACTCTTAATATTAGTCAAATTGTAGCAAGAAAAATGGTAGAAAACAAAACTCCTGGTGCCATAGTCAACATATCTTCACAAGCTTCAAAGGTAATTCACACATTCTTTTATCAGTTCAATTTCATGTTGTTCCTTATCTTCAATGATCAGCTGAGATTACATGTGTAATCCTAATCTGATATGCCAATTTATAAGATTATGCTTTTAATATGATGTAACATTATTAGCAGTTTATAAAGCCTTAGATTGCCAGAATTTCTGCAAAAAGATCTCATAATAGTAATAAATGTATTGAATATTCACATATACCAATTAGAGTAAACTAAATTGTAGAGCCCTCAACAATATATCATTTAAAATATGACAATGTATTCAACAGTAAACAGGAAAATGTCTAAAATAATCAATTATTTTTGTATGTGACTCTACAATACAGTCTAAACCTACATCTATCAAAAAATTTGACAATAATTTACCAATTGGTTTCTTAAGAAATCTTTAATAAGTGCATGTTTGTTAAAATTTATTTATAGGCACATTATGAGACTGTTAAAATTATACATGTTGATTTTTTTACTTCCAGGCTGCACTAAAAGATCACACCATCTACTGTGCATCCAAAGCAGCTTTAGATGGCCTGACTCGGTCCATGGCTCTGGAGCTTGGTCCTTACGGCATCAGGGTGAATTCAGTTAACCCCACTGTCATCATGACTGAAATGGCTAAAGTTGGGTGGTCAGATCCAACCAAGGCTAATGAAATGCTTGCTAAAATACCACTTGGAAGGTAAGATGTGTTGGATAAATAGTATACATATTATATTAATGTTTTAGCTTATTAATTGAAGTTGAAGAGACATAGTAGTTGCAAGTGTTAACGTAATGTCACAGGAACGAATCCCATTTTTGAAATTTTAAATTTGCTGTATGGTATAACACATTTGAATATTTGTAATACAATTAGATAAGTTATCAAAAGTATATAATTGTGATGTTTCTTACTGTATTCAATAAGAATTACATAACAGAAATAAATAGCAAGATAAACCATGGTTATTGCTTAGTTTATCACATTATATAAACAGCAAAAGATAAGAATATAATATTAACGACTGCCTCATTGATCTGTAAGCGCGACTTCTGAGCGTTATGTCATGGGTTCGATTCCCGGGTCGGGAAAAAAGTATTATTGGGTTTTTCTGTATGGAAATTCTCAGTAGCAGCACGGAGTCCGGACCTGTGCCCGGTAGATGGCAATAGGCTCGCCCCCTACTACATAGGACTCAATAACATCGGCGAAATGTGAATGTACTACACCTCTGCTTAACCCTTTGGGGAATACAGGTGTCATTCTATGTTATAATATTTGTTATTTTCCTCCATGTCTACAATTTAAGATTGTTTTATTTGATTTTGTTTCAGGTTTGGAGAAGTTTCTGAAGTGGTAAATGCTGTGGTTTTCCTTCTGAGTGAGAGGTCTAGTATGATCAATGGTGTGGAGTTGCCAATCGATGGAGGTTTCCTCGCCACATAATATAACTCCTTGCTGAATACATACTTTATTTAGCAGTATATAAAAATTGTATGGCTTATATGGAATATTTTTTTAACAATTGCATGTTTTAGTTTAAGTATATTGGATCTATATTAATTAGTGAATCAACCAAAGATGATAGGTACTGTATAATACATATTGCCATGATTATACTTATCATGTATATTTTACGTAGTGATATCAATTATATTAATAATTATCAATTTTGGTTAATTAACTACCAATACAATATTTAAATTGCATTTTTGTAATATTATGTAGGTAGTTTTTAACCCATAGTAAAATAATACTTGATTTGTCTTTAGAAATTCGAACTTGCGCATTTCAATTTCATTTGAATTTTTTTAACTTCCTCATTTATCGAACCTAATAATTCTACATTATCATAATTTGTGATTTTTATATGACTTTAGAATAAATAAGCTTTAGCTCATAGTGTTCTGATTATAGGTATTGATATTATATTATATTATTACTCCAGGGAAAATAAACAAATATATGAAAATTAAGAATAGCAGGATTTATTTTCGTATAACTTGTGATGCATCAATACTATAGTCAAATGAAATGTACAAAGATATTAAAACTAATTGTCAAGACTTATACATAATCTGAATAATATTAATATAATGGACTAGTTAATTTTGTTATTTGTTAACACAGAATAGCACCATTAAATATAATTATATATATATAAATAGATAATTGGACAAGATAAATACCAACTTTTTTTTTAATTTAATGCTTGCTGGCGACGTTTTTATAGTTCATGAAAGCCAAAATAAAAGTTATTTTGTTGAATAAATGCAATTTGTTGAAACACTAACATTTAATTTATACCTCCTCATCTCGTCGATAGCACACCTATCCATTTTGAATATAGTTGGTAAACAGATTTGAAAATAAATGAAAAACTTACTACATTATTTTTGCTTTCTTTCTCTTTTACTCACCCCGTAAAAGTTGAAACATCAAGTTTCTATCTGTTTCTTTCTTTACATATAATACACAATAGACATATAGTCCACGATGCAATATAAAACTTTTAAAACCAGAAATTTACAAGTCCTGTTTGTCACCATTAAAGCATCATACCCTTTAGCTAGATATTTCTTACTCCATGTCAAGCACTCACAAAAAATTATTTCCATACAATTTTTAAGGACTATTTAAACCTAAAATAAAAATGATTGTTTTACGGAAAAATGTAGAACGGTTGAACCAACAACAAAACGTTATATTATCTCGATAACCGGTTAACTTACAAATTCACAACTTATGTAGGATTAGAAGACTTTATTTTATCTTTATCATTTGTACTTACAATGATCACATAAATCCTAGACTTGAAAGCCAAATTAGTCAGATTATTTTATCTAATGACTTTTGTTTTCGATATGTTTACCGTGCTATGGGCTATGAAAAAATAAAGGCATTGCACCGTGGTGGGCTTCGGTGCAGTCTTCTAAGATATCCCGGGGCCCATGGTGTCGAGGCGGACCACCGTGGTGAGTTTAGCCGGTAGGAGTCCGGCACACCCCTCCGCTATGATGGGTTCTCACCATTCTAGACAAAAAAAAAAGATAGAACAAGATTGGTACGGGGTGGATCATAGACTTAGAATTTCGCTTACATTCTAAATCTATGGGGTGGATGCACTTGGAACCGATTTTCAAGCATAGAAATAGATTTTTTTTCAAATATGTATTCTAATTACGAATGTCATTACATCGCGTTCCCAGTAAATTTCAAATAGACCAAGGAGTCATTGTGAATTTAAAGTTTGCTCTACGGATTCACAGCACATTGTAGCTAGAGTAGCAAACCATAAGTAGCCGGGACGTTCTTGTTGTCTAAATATCCATCCAATTTAAGTTAGTAAGTACCTAAGTAATTGTAAGTTTGATTTCTCTTTTCTTCGATCGGGACAGAGAAAAAGCCGAAAAAAAAAACTAATTGGATCAATTTATTATGATCGTCGTCACGTTCTTCCCAAAAAATTTCAACATGACCCTCTCATTACGGTCATCGTAGGTACAGTCAGCGTCAGATGCACTGGAACTGTTGGATTGTTCAGCGTGAGATAGATTTATTGAGTTTTGAATACTGTGCGAAAGATAGCAATACATTCGCCCCCTTTTACAAGGTACTCTATAACAGCATCGGCAATATGTGGGTGCATAATATCTGCCTAACCTCTCGGAGAATGCAGGCGTAATTCTATGTTATCTTTATGACCATGTCGACTGTAACGAGAAAGCTGTAAGACTGTAGGAAAAAGCACTAAATTTGAATACTTTTACTGGACCGAAGATATGTATAGAGTACCTCACTGGTATTTTTGATCTTGAGATTTGATCTCTTGAACAAGTAGCTGTTACAGTGTGTCTGAGGCTGACTGTACCATAAACCTAAACAAATCTTATCTGTGTAATAAAACCAAATATTTGTTTAAAATAATTTGAGATACGACTGTCTTATCGAATGCGATAACGAGCTTGAAAATATTACTTTACATCATTTTCTGTAAGTAAATAAGCTTGGAAGCGTAACTTCTCAATCATGGATAAATATTTTATAGGAAAAAAAATACTTGTTACGGGTGGTTGCCAAGGTAAGCCATTTTATTAAAACTGTAAGTTGCTTACTTATCTCTCTTTTCCCACTTTTTTCGTTGATTGGGTTGGAATACATATTTGGTTGATTGGATTAAACAACTATTTTGCAGGTATTGGTCGCGGAATAGTCCTCGACTTGTGGAGGCAAGGCGCCAATGTTGTCGTTCTCTCAAATCAACTTGAAAATTTAGAAAGCCTAAAAACGGAGTATCCATCTATAGAAATAGCATGTGTCGATCTACGTGACTGGAACAAAACTAGAGAAGTGATCGAGTCACTGGGTGTCTTCGATGGACTAGTTAACAATGCAGGAATTGCTATCATTGAATCTTTTCTAGAGTGCTCTCCAGCAAGTTTTGACGAGTAAGTCTATATTTTATCTCCGACTTCAGATGTAGGTACTGACCGAGTATTCTTAATTACAAATGGACTGTTTCTTTTCAGGACTATTGCAGTCAATGCTAAAGCTATTCTTAACGTAAGTCAAGTTGTGGCCAAGAAGATGATTCAAAATAACATAAAAGGTTCTATTGTAAATATTTCATCACAGGCATCGATGGTAAGTTTTAGTTTGTAAGTAAAAATACTTCAATGTTTTTATAATAACAGATCAAGATCTCACTGAAAACATTAAATTTCAGGCCGCTCTGAAAGATCATACTGCGTACTGCGCTTCGAAAAGCGCAGTCGATTCGATGACTAGGGTAATGGCCTTAGAACTAGGGCCGTATGGTATTCGAGTCAATACTGTTAACCCGACGGTTATCATGACAGATATGGGCCGTAAAGTCTGGGCGGAACCTACAAAGTCGCAGGGTATGCTTTCGAAGATACCCCTAGGAAGGTAAATATTCCTATTACATAACGTTTTAGAAAAGTATGATTACTTGTTAAAGTAACGTAACCCCAATAGCATGAGGTCTGTTAGTATAAACCTAGGCGGCAGACCAATAAAAGTCAGTAACATCAATTGAGTATCACCTACCGAAGAAATGCAGTGAATTCCTTCGAAACTAGATAGTTGTTAACTCGTTATTATTATCTTTTATAGTAACGTTAAGCGCGATTTTTTTTTATATAGTCCAGGTCTAGTTATGGATTGCCGAGTAATTTTATTTAAAATAATTTTTTTTAAGGTTTGGTGAAGTACATGAAGTTGTGAATACAGTTCTATTCCTCCTAAGTGACAAAGCTAGTATGATTTCTGGCGTTCAGCTACCTGTTGATGGAGGATTTCTTGCTACATAGAGGGGGAAATGTAAAAAAGATCTGTTTATAATAAAGTGAAGAAAACAATAGTCCTTTAATTTTACTCAGTTTATTGTGCCAAAGGAATTTATACATACTGGACATAGAAAACAATGCAAGCATAACAATTTATTTATAATCCATTTGCTAAGATAGGCTAGCACATTATGTATCCGTAGTGAAAATATACCGTTTGGAAAGGTAAATAAAATAGTAACAGACTACAATAATTAAATTAGTCTCATGTTATTAGTGCAACTCACACGTTCTCAGGGAACTAAACATGGTCACTTCAATTTTTTACACAATAAAAGCCACGTTACTTTTCGAATCATTCGCATTTGATCTCACAACTACTAATTTTGATTTGTTCCCCCTCCCTTAATATCTGTAATGAAGTATATTGGATAGGCAACTTTTCGATCCCGAAGACATCGATCGTGATACGTCTACATAAAATACGATAACAGCAAAATAATTTCAATGACATTAACGCTACAACAGTTATGTATGTATTTATTCCATTACCTAGGATATTGTAAAAAACAGTGTGTCTGCTTACCTAATTGCCTTAAAATTATTATTTACAAAATTAAGTCCATAAAGTCTTTCGTCGTTTATAGCGTACACTTAACTTTAGGAGCAAGCCACGACCTTTCCTCGCCAAAGCATTTGAGATACATGTTGCGCACTCCACACACTGACGACAAGCACAGAACATTATCAGCTACTCGGCGCCGTGCGAGCGGCCGCACGCGCTCTCTCTCTCTCGCTCGCTCACCCGCCGCGGCCGGTGCCGACACGCCACTTATTATTCACGACATCGTTGCCGCCTCCATGTATTTGAACACGAAAACATCATCTAATATACAATAATTAATATAAATTCATAAGAATTAGTAACACAATATCATTAAAATATTTGGGTACTAACATAATTATGAACTCTCCTAAATGAAGGAATTAACTAAAACACACTCATACTGTAAACGCTAAAAATACACTGATATCAATATTGGCACAGCATTGAAAAGTAAGACAACTGTCACTTCTGGATTCAAACTTTGAACGGTCTACAAAATTAATTTACAGACAAACAGAAAAAATGTTGATATTGTCAAAATGCTACAAAATACCCTGTAGATCTAATTTAAATATTGGTTTAAAACTTAGAATAAATGTGCGGTAAAATACAATATAAAACGGAACAGTAGAAATATGGCTACAATATCGACAATATGATTTATAATGTCATACTCTCTAGTGCCTGATCAAAATAATGCTTAGATGTTTTTATTCTAAACTAAACCCCTATATAATATCATGACAACAGGATGATTTTGAAATCTCAAAGCTTTGCGATACAAACCCTTGAAATGAAACTGAATATATTACCGTATTATTATTTACATAAAATTGAACCTAATTCTCAGTCATATTAAGAGGTGAAAGTGGCTACATTACGACACAATTATAAGATAATTTCACTTCATTAAAAAATCGCATTACATTTTTAAAGTCATATATTTACAAACTATTAATTATTTATTAACATTCGCTAGATATTGACAGAGAATAGGATATTTTACAGCTTTGTATTAAAAGCAAACGAACAAAACATTTTGTCAGAATACGAGAATGGTAACAGATTTAATTGAACTAGGTACATTATGTATGAGAAAATTTGGTAATTTATATGAGATCATAGATTTCTTGAATTTCTTGATCAGTTAGTAAATACAAAGCACACAATTTAGAAGAAAAGAACTAACGGAAATGTAGGTAACCTACAAGCACAATAGTGTACAATAATAATATTTATTTTTTTAATCTTGTCACGGCTCTATTACACAGTACCAAATGAAAATGTGGTTTACAAACAATTAATACATTTTCTCAGCCCGACTTTATTTCGAAAAACTTACCTAGATAAAACTATGGCAGTGAATGGACATCATTTGAATAACTGATATTACATTACCATTTTAGGCACCTTATCGGTCATGGAAACAATCGGATAATTACGAATTTATGTAAATATTTATCAAATTGAATTGAGTAACGCGAAAGGAAACCGATCCTATTGAAATAATTTACACAATTCCACTCCACTCAGACGGTTCCAAAGGCAGGCGGCCTTTACTTCTTTCATGTGCTTAAATTATCTCTTTCACCACAAAAAGAGGACGTTGGTCATATTCTAACTCAACTTGGAAGACAAAATTCTAAAAACAATACAACTTGTATTGAAAATAATTAAAAAAGAACCAATGTAATAATATTGCACGAATTAACATGTTCAAATTAAGTTTACAATAATGAATGAAAAGCCATCAAGAATCCATAAAGAAATTTAGATTAGTTAAAGCCTGCTGATAGGATCAATTTGTCAACATATAATGGTTCCGCAAAAATATCGGCCTTTGGAAGTCTCGTATTGGCAATATTAAATAAATATATCACCTAGCATTAATGTTTGAAAATACAAACATTTAAACTAAAGATGTTCATCAAATGCTTGCGTTAAATATTATTATAGCTTTCTTGGCAGCTGAAGCAATGAGTCAATACAATACAGTAATAAAACAAACCTCATTGTTACGACTGAATTACAAAAACATATATTTTATTTGTTTGATAAAATAAAATAGACTCAAAGTTTTAAGACTGCTGTCCTATAATATCGCGTACATGGGCCCCTCCAAAGCGTCGGTTAGTTAAATACAGCTGGAATGCTATACCAAGCAGTTTCAGTACTGGTGTTCATAATCATTTAAATGGCAACATTATACTTTCTTACGGCTATTTTATTTAGTTGTGCCAAGTTGGATAGATCCAAGTTTCTATGTCAGAATAGTGTTTTCATTCACTAATTAACAGAGTCAAGGTCCTTGACCGATTTTTTTTGGGACCAATTGACAATTACTGTTTAACCTTACCAATATGATAGAATATGTATCTTACTTCTAAATATAACTGAGCATAAAGTACAACGATGCATGGGTAGGCCTATCAATTAACTCTATGCTTATGAGTCACATTCAAACAGAAATGACTCTTGCCTTATTCCACGGCCCACTCATCATCTCGCTTATTCTATAATTAAATAATTTACAATAATATGAATGTTAACACGAATGCATACAAAATTGTTTCCTTATGAAATACAGAATCTATATCTCGAAACGTGATAACGTCCAACGACGTCCACGGTCGCGCCTCAATTCCTGCCGAGTGATTCGATGACGTGATAATTCGTCGTACAAACACACCGTCATAATACGTGAATATATCGAGTCTTGTTGTGTTTGTTCGGTGGAACAGAGTATGCAGGTCACAATACGAACGTGGTACCAATTGGTGGTGCTAACTGCTAACTGCTAACACGGCGGCCGGCTGCCTCACCGCCACTCGGAGATGGCGGCCACCGTGGTGCTGGGCTGCCCCGCCGCGCCTGCCGCTGCAACACGCACTCACTTACACACTTATGCCAAACTCAACCTAATCTATTTACATTCACCTTCATAAAGGGGATAGAACCCTGGATTTTTATTAACTGTTCTATTAGTGGTAGTACATGGTAAGTAGCGATCAATAGTTATTGTCTATATATTATTAGAAAAGATACAATACTAACTGTTTTCTTGTTCCTGATTTTGTTCATGACGTCTTAGTGTACGATCGTTGGCACCTGTTTGATAATTACCGCGCTGGCCACCTGCAAAATATAATATAAACATTAACAAACTTCGGATACACAACCTTCAATGTGCAAATAATATAATCATTATTAGTGGAATAAAAAATGATTACCGAATTTGAGCATGTTCCAATCAAACACATAATCATATGTGAATCCTTGTCGATGGAAGAGTGTACGGAATAACTGACGGAGGTGGCTGTAGTCGGGCCTCTCCTCAAAACGTAGCCGTCGGCAGTACTTGAGGTACAGTTGGAACTCGATAGGGTGATTCTGGAATGACACAGTACATATAATTATGACTTGTTCTTAAGAGACCCCAAATATACTATCTACTTATCATGATCACATCAATAAACTCATAATATTTTTTGTTTTGATATACATACTTTCATTATCATCACCCTAGGCATGCAGATTGGTAATCAGGCATTACACATAATTAATCATCTTTAATTATTTGATACTACACATTATTACTGCATGTATGAGAAAAATAAAATTACTGATATAATGGAGTAAACTAGGAATTTGGTTCATTCAGCTAATTATAATAGGTTAGACAGTTCCTGCGGAAGAATTTAAGTTTTTAAAAGTATTGTTAAAAAATAGTTGACTTACTTTGCAAAGTTCGTCAAAAGGTGTGGATAATTTCTTTTCAGATATCCTCTCATATTTCTGGCGTTTAGTGGCGGCTTTCAGCCCTTGCCAGGGCAGGCTCCCGCGATTGAAATACATGAGTACATAGCCCAATGACTCCAGATCATCGCGGCGCGATTGTTCGATGCCTAAATGTGTGTTTATCGATGCGTACCTCGCTGTTCCTGTAATTTTACATTGTTAATTAATTAAAACAGTACTAATGCACTGAAGTCCTAAAGGAATCTTAAGTAAAATGCCTTTATAACTGGTAACAGAACCCAAGTTAAGTGGCGAAAAAAAAAAATGAAAATTGCGTCAGCGTTTGATTAGTCACTAAAACGGGAAAAAGCTACGTCGCCACTAAACGAAATGACGTGAGCCAACATTACGTGAGCTCAATTCAAAAGGTCCTTTCTCAACAGTGTATTATGGACTTATTAACTAATTCAGCAGAACAATAAAGCCATGCGTAAACTTGTCGCTAACGGATGCCTCGTACGCACGCATGGTAGCGAACGCATTATATGAATTGTAATGACGCGTTTCATTTCGAGTATATATATCTATATGCTATCAATATAACTTTGAACTGGGTAAGAAGTGGATCTGACTTAAGAATATAAACTTAGTGGACAATGTAGTATGACTATTACTTTTTAATTCCCACCCTTGAGTCTTGACTGGCTGATTTACAAATGAAAAAACATATAAAATAAACATATACATGTTTCTGTATAAGGTTTCGTTTAACTAAGAATGCTTACAAATATTTATAATTAAACATAATATGATCAGTGAGTGAAATTTTAAAGCAAGTCTTTTACCTGTTAAGTTTTTGTTTTCTCTGTATGGGATATGTTGCAGTGTGCGCGCATCTTTGTACTTCTTCGCTAAGCCAAAATCTATAATGTACACTAAATTCCCTTTTTTTCCTAGACCCATAAGAAAGTTATCTGGTTTTATATCCCTGTAAACAAAAGAAAAACTCTGTTAATATTAAAAAATTATAATTTGTCTATGGCTCAGGTGACGTCAAATACTTAGATCAATATCATCATGTATCCTTTCCCAAGCACAGGAAATATCTTATACGAGCTGCAAGTATGATGGTGTTGGCTTCCCATCTCACAAGTTGCACCTACTGTATTAAGTAAGTAACCTGTATTAACTACTACACACAATCATTTTAATATTCACAAGAATTTCTTCTTAAAAATTTTAATGTAATTTTATGGGTATTTTCAAGATGTGATGAATGATCCTGAATAGCTATGTATCTTTGTCATTGTTACGGAATTTTCACTATTATCCGCTTTTTCCAATTATCCTGAGACTATAAATACACAGTATCAATCACATAATTTTGCATGATTATGAGATACGACCATGCAGTGGAATGGGATGTCAATAATAAATGCACAGTAATGACATATTATGTAAACAGGTAGTCACATTATCATTCACCCTTACATATGACCTGCAACTTGCTACTATGAGTTCTCATTACCAAGGATAATCATAATACAATAACCATTATTTTAAACATATATTGTGATTCTCTGAGATAGGTATACAAGCAAGATAATAAAAAAGAAAAGGCTTACACATCTAAAACAAGGCAATGGATATTACAGCTGACATCTAGTTGTGGTAAAATATGATAACTTTGACAAAGATGCTATCTAATTAACATCAACTTAAAAGAACATGACAACTAGATTCATTAGCACACCCACCCACTACCCACTGACACAAATCTTTATCTAACAGCAAAATTACTTCTATTCAATACAATACACATTCTTATGAGGCCAGCAAACCTGGCTTCCTGTTTAATCTGACATTGGAGTACAATTTTATGCATGCTCTTAGTAATCTGCTATTATATTTTGCAATTTGATATCATATGTAACACAATGTCAAGTTTATTCTAAGCAAAGGTCATTGTTATAAGTAACAATGTTACTAAGAACATCAAAACTATAGAGCAACTGAAGAAGGCATCATTGATGAAATAAAGATGTGTTAGTTCCTTCTAGATTTCCACAAAGTCAAATAAACAACCTAATTTTTCCTATAACAGGAAAATTTAATTTAACTCTATAATAATTTACCATCAATTTTCAGTACCAAGTTGAAGTTTTCAATACAACATTAATTACTTGAACACAAGTAAAGGATGATTTATGGAGAGAGCATGGCAGGCGGGGACCTTGCCTCGTCCACAAGTTCATATATGTTTATAAAGTCTAAATCCATGCCTCACCTCATATAGGGCACAGCTAGGGCACACACACATCCGCCATGGTCTAGCATAAATTATCCTTCAAAAGTTAGTTAAACTTCAATAAAAGTTTCATCAAAATTCTTAAGACAATAGCAGCTTAAAAAGTAAGATATATAATGAAAATTAATACCTATGTATGAAGTTCCTGTAATGTATGTCCTCAATGCGTGTGATGAGTTGGTCAGCAAGAAGCAGAACAGTCTTCAAGGAGAAGCGACGTGAGCAGAAATTAAAAAGGTCTTCCAAAGAGGGTCCAAGCAGTTCCATAACCATAACATTGTAGTCTCCTTCTGAGCCACACCATTTTATTGCAGGGATACCAACTGTTAATAGTTAAAGATTTTACATTAAAACACAATTTTCAAACAAGGAGAACACTGCATTGTACACAAACTACAACAAGAATCACTTTTAGGTTCATCTTTTCATTTCTGTCTTCCTTCACAACATACACAAACATTGATTTACAGTAATCATACTCAATTTTTGAAACAAAATTCACTAGATACTATTTTACCACCCTAGCCAATTAATGGTTAACCAACTTAATTGCTCTCATCATATTCTCACAGGTCGGACTCACATTCCTCTCTGTGAGAGGGACCGAGACATACAGTGCATATTGGGGGCTCAGTGCAGACTGGTGGAAATTAAAGTCTCTCTTACATACTATTCTGAATACTTACCACCTCCTTGCATAAGTTTATAAAACTTGCTCTCTATGTGCAATTGTGGGTGCCTTGTCTTTATACATTCTAATTTGATAGCTACCTCCTCTTTGGTGACAATATTTGTTCCTGTAAATCAATCATTTACTATAAGACATCCACATCTAGGTAAATGATGACATGAATTGTGTTTTCAAATGCAAATGCTAAGTAATATTTCCTTATGTACAGTTACATGTTACAACATATATGTGTATACTAATATTATACGTGGGTAGGAACCAACACAAAAAAGACTGAAGCAGTAATAGGGATTCAATACTTAATCACATGTTATACATCAAACTTTAGACTAGCATAAAATAACAATAATTTATTACTGAAGCTACTATTAGTTATTAGAAAATACTTGACTCCAATCACTTGCAAAAAGATGCTGATATAAAAAGATATACTAGCTATTTCGAAACGAAAAAAAATGCAGCTGGCTTACCAAAAGACCACTTTTCTTTGTTTACTATAAATCTCTCAATGCACTCACCAAGATAAATGTCTCCAAAAGATCCTGAACCGATTTTACGGCCCAGTCGGTATTTATTACCGACTCGAAGCTCCATTTTGGTATTTAGCATACAATGAAATCACAATAATATTACTGGCCACCAAATCATTACAGGACGGCCATATTGCGATAGACGCAGAATGTATATAAGTGAAGTATGTAACTTTTGGGTGGAATTTGTTACAAACTGTGTATTTCTGCAGGCTCAAATCATTTATTACTTTGTATACTCAACCAGGAATCGCATATAAAGTTTCTTACACAAAATTGCTTCTAGAATTGATCAAATCTAAATACACACGCACATGAGGATTTTTTTCGTAGACAATCGGTTGGTGGGACTCGCTCTCGCTCGCTCGTCGACCGACCAGTGATAATCTAATCGAGTGAAGGACCAACACCAATCGAGAAAACATTAATTCAACTGGAATCGACTTTGAAGTGTGGGGATCTATTACTAAATGCTTTGCTGGCAACACTGTGGCACAACTGAGCGATTCTCGATTCTCATAAGATTCTTACAAACTTACAAACGCATTTATTTTTAACGCAATATTTGTCATACTTGAATCAAATTAATCGAAAATTAAAACCTCGCTAACCGAGAAAACCTCAGATTTTTCATACGTCATAATATACGACAATTGCTCTGTACTGTCTGTTAATCATTCATCTAGTCTATGAACTTTATTTTTGTACTGTATTTCCTACTATAATTTATATATGTTGGTGTACTAGTAATAAATAAATTACAATTTATCGAAATGTTTGTAATCATCATCTTTAAGGTTTTGCATGCTGCATGGCGACATAAAGTAATGCCACGTACATACCAAGGGAATCAAACTAAAACTTTTATTTGCTTTCCACAATGGTATAAATAGATGGTAAGTAAAATTATATAGTACATCGTGGACCCTGATGGGCATTTTGTATGCCCATCAGGGTCCACGATGTGATGATGATGCTGATGGGCAGCTCGGCAAAAGCATGCAAAGACAAACCTGACGGTTTTGGGTTGTGTCACAATATTGTGTTTTTAGTACGTGGCTGGAACAACTTTTAGTATTATTAGTCAAGTTACAGTTGGATAACTAAATACGTAAGTCAAATAAAATGAACAAACAGGTAGTTATCTTAAAGGACCATGTGCCACTCTGGCAAAATTTTAATAAATACAAAAATAAATTATTTGTTTATGAGTATCAAACATTCCGTTTCCGGCTCAGATAGAGAACCTCAGATAGAGGATAGTAGGTAGATGTAGCATAATAAGTTGAACAATTTATTCATACTCAACACTCTTCGTTCTAATATCAGTTTATGTGTGAAAGAAAGAGAAAGCAGGAGCCGTTTATGCACGTCTTGAATCAGTGCGCGCCACCAGCCGTGGGCAGCCATATTTGTTGTTAACCAGCTGGTTAACAATGTGTCGTTACGATAATCGGACTTTTTAGTGGTTTTCTTCTCGATTTTGAAGTTTTCCTTACTGTGGATATATTATAAATTAGTTATGGCGTGTAATGTTCCCGGTTGTATTAGCCGAGCGGGTATATTGACTGAAAATAATGCAAAATTATCTTTGCATAGGCAAGTCGAATTCATGTTTATTGAACTTTACGAAGCAAACTTGTAAATCTTGCTTTTTATTCTCACTTAAAATAAAAGTAATACATGTGTTTAGTGCGTACACAGTTTCATTATGATTCTAGCTGTTAGTGTTTAACAAAAAACATTAAAAAGTTTGACTCGGTATGTATGTATGACATTTCACCTACTTTATAGTGTTGTGAATCAGAATCAGAATATTTATCGATAATTTTAATATTTTGTTAGAGTGGATGTTTTCTTGATTATATAAAATAAAATTTATTTTGGTCATTTTTAAACTGGTGACAGTCAGAATAAGAGTTGTTAATTCAAATTTAAAAATGGTAGCTCTTTTCCATTTCTCATTTGTATTTCGGTTGTGAAATTTTCCAGAAAGTGCGTCGAGTTGAGCTTTAAGTTAAAATAAAAAGTGATTAACATATTTGACTTGTTTTATTTCACATTTCTATGAAAGACTAGCCTACATGTATAAGTCAACCTCATATCAATGGTAACAAAACTAGTAAAAGCAGATCCTTTCCTCTGTAACACTGTCCGCTGAAAATGGTTTTGTTACCTTTGATATGCGGTTGCACCAATGAATGTCCCATCCAGTACCTAAAATATACCACCAATACCACTATCTATAACTAGATATAGGCTGATTAGTTCGGAAACAAATTGTAGACGGCGCCACTGCGCTTGTTTACATAAAAATACCGCAAGAGGGCTCTCTTTACCCAGTATCTTATACTTTTTGGGTAGAAAATTATAATTTATGGTATCTTTTCAAAAAAGAATTTCACTGAATACATAAATTGCATAAATAGATGCAGCTTGATAGCTTGAACTCTAATCCGTGCTACAGGCTATTCAATCTGTAGAATCAATTTGTGAAGTCGAAATTGAACTAACCCGACTCACGATCACGAATCAACCGGTCTCAAAATTTCATTTAGATGACATTAACTAAAGTGCTAACAAAACCGCAGGCCGAAGTTATTATTGAAATTATACGTAATTTCTGAACGTAATTTAATCTTTTGGTATTGGCTTTACGATTTTTATCGATACCGACAAAAATCCTTTAAAAATGAACATCGCTATTGATCAGTATAAATATAGTTAGGATTGTATAGTCAAAATGGAGACATTGCGTTTGTTTCTCATATCCTGAGCCACTATCACTATCTCTTTCTGTTATATGTCATTTTTTTGTGTTGCGAAGGAAATAGTGATATGTCTCCGGCTCTTGCTTAATATAATCTATCTACCTACTATCCTCTATCTGAGGTTTCCGGTACACAAAGGCCGGTAGATATCTGAATTAGGCATCGTATTAGGTTCTATATCTGAGTATCGATATCGAAAGTAGTGATGGGCATTGAAAGATCAAATTGAATCTTGTTAATGTATCAACTGTTATCAGTCTTTAACGCTTCATCATGGCCTAACAATGGACTGGTATTCTTCGACTTACTTGAATGTTTGCGTTGATGACATGTCATTGAGGTAGCCGTACCTACATAGTACGGTTGATCTTTGGCAAATATTCTAAAGATAAATAATGATTCCTTTCGAGTCAGGTTTTGAAATGCAGAATGTTCTCGCCGCTTCGCTGTCGCTGGCGCAGTTTTACCGCTGTACCGTGCACTGATCTGGTGGAGTGGACAGATCCAGTGATAGGTATACCTACACATGGTACTGTAAAACTACTCCAAAAGAGTTGCCACCTTGAAGGATACCGTCCTTTATCCTCGTGCAATCATTAGGTAACATAGGCGCCTCAGTCGTCAGTTCATTGAACTTTGCGTCTGTAGCCGTCTAATAATCTGCGTCACCATACAGGAGCACTGTAAAGGAGCACGGACCACTCGAGCCCCGTAAAGTCGAAAAAGTTCTTTCCAACGTTCAACGTACTTTTAACCCGGGGAACTTTTTGTGAGTGGTGTGGTGGTGGGTCATCACCTAAGAAGGGCCGCGCCGCTAACACAAGGCTAATGTCAATAGTGACTCCAGCGAGAAGATCGCACTAAGAATTGCCTCGTATGCGTGAGGTTCCAAAAAAAGGGGCAAGAACTGACTCCTTCAAAACTCCGTAATCACCATTCGCCTGTCGCTGCCAACATACAGGACGTGCCTGTGGTATGCTCCGACGATAACTCATGATCAACAGACTATCGTCGTTTCTTTCTGCCCCAAAAGCACAACCAGAGTATGACAACGGACTAATGAAGATTATTACCACCCGGGTAAGTAAAGCTATAGGCAGTGCGCCACCGATATTATGCGGAAAGGATGTCTTGTAGGCTTTGCTCCTTTCATAACAACCGGAAATATATAAGGAATCGCCTTTTGGAAAGTACCTCAATCCTAAGTAATAGAAAACCAGTTTTTTTTTTCAGTTGCCGCACTATCTATACCAATTTTCTACAACCACCGATTACAATAATCACAAAACTACTGTTTGTACAGGGAAAAGCGTAGGGAAAATATAAAAATAACATGTTTATACTGTTCTCGCAGATATAATTGTCATATATAATTTATCACAAATTGTTTGCGTAAAATACAAAAGAAAACGTTTCACATTTTATACTATTATTATATCTACCATACTAGATACATTATAATATAGCTAAGTTACAATGATTGTAAAAATGCTTATTTAAGAATGCTTTGTAACCATCAAAATGCATTTGCCAACATTCTTAATGTATGTGTACTTAAACAATTATGTACCTATCATATTATTATTATAAACTAAACTTAAATAACTCAAAGGTAGGTAGGTAACTATAAGTTGAGATTTCATCAATTAAAATATATTTTGTTAAAATGTAAAAGACCGTACATATATCTTAGCAAAAATAGAACATAAATCTTAGCAAAAAGTTGCACATAGCACAACTTGAGTACGTAGGTACAGATAATTTCCTCTACATACATACATATATCATCAAAATTCTTATAAAGTGGAATTGACTGTTTACCTGTAGAAAGAATTTATATTAATTAACAGTAATTGATAAACAGTTGCTACTATTAATTAGTAAGCAAGTTTTATTCTTATTATCGGTCGTTTTGGCACCACGAGAAGTCGATATACAACAAACTATAAGTTAGTACAATCACTTTGAGATCGGTATGCTAGTATTTTAGATTTACCTTGCTCTTTACATTTCTCTCAAGCAGATAATAATACAATACAAGTCTCTCGTATATCAAAATAGTATAGTTTACCCAAAACTGCTTTTTTCACGTGTCTTTCTAAGCTAGTAATTATTTTGGAGTTTCCCGAATGTCACTTATATTTATTTCAAAATATCAAAAATTAAACCAATAGATTATTTTCATTTTACTACATTAATAATTTAAAATCATTGGCGTTTTCTATCTAAACACAATGTCATGTAGAGATTAAACATATTTATGTAGGTATCCGTCTTATCGATTCGGTTA
Source organism: Shargacucullia verbasci (assembly GCA_947562105.1). NCBI lineage: Eukaryota > Metazoa > Arthropoda > Insecta > Lepidoptera > Noctuidae > Shargacucullia > Shargacucullia verbasci. Next base: position 6,858,218 of record OX387289.1, on the reverse strand, counting down.
CCATTCTTGTTTTTTTTTTTTGTATTTTTTTTATGACATTTTAATAACATGCTTAATTAACGATTACATTATTTCAACATTTAGCAATTAATTCGTACCATTGGTCTTTGGGTGTGCTCTTACAGGTATCGAAGTATGTTTTTTTTTTATAGTCGGAACTTGCTTGGGTAATAATACTTTAATAAGAATTTTAAAATGAATCAACCTTCTTCTTCGCATTAATAAATTTTCTCTGGCAGTAACTTATATTAATAAACGCTTAACTCGCCCTTTTTACTTTTAGTTCTTTACCCCAATGTTTCAGTTTCGGTCCCTGTAGGTAAGCTTCCATATTATTTATTTAAAATTGAGTTGTAAGAGCTTTTTATATTCCAAGCACATAAGGTTTATAGCGATTCCATACATAATATAGATAAAAATGTCTGAACGACTAAATGTGAATAGCTTTTTTTTTGATTTTATGAAAGGAATAATAATAAAATATAAGTAGGTAAGTAGTATGCACATATAATAAGATGATGCACGGCGTGTGCATGTGGCTTGCGTAGTTGTTGTATTTGTTCAAGACAATTCACTTGGAGAGCTGGCGTTGGACATGAGGTGAGCGAGGCGTGGACTAGTGCGTCTTTGTCAAAGGCAACTTCGAGACTCGGGGTTGGAGTCTTCTCGATCCTGATCACTCGGCACGTTATTGTTTTGTTCCTGATCTCGATTCAACACAAAAACAGGCTCCACGTTTTCGTCGTCACTGTTGAATCTGTGGAAAAAGTTAAAACGGACATTAATTAAATGCCTCATAGATTGTTATATTCAGTATGGTTGTGGACTGTGCCTTTGTCTACTGATTGTAAGTTAGCAATTCATGCTTACAACACTTATTAACCTAAAGAGATTCTGAGTGACTTTAAAAATTATACGTACTGGTATCGAGGAACTTCTCCCCTCATGGTGCATATTGCGTTAGTTAGGGCCTTGACATAATTTTTGGCTAAAGTAAGAGTTTCAATTTTTGATAAACTCCTGTTGTCCTTTTTGACATGTGGAATTACGCGCCGGAGATCCTGAAACAGAAATTAATCTAAGTCAAGCCAAAATGCTTATTGAGGACGAACTCGGATGGAGGTAATCTTGATTGTATATTGATTGATGCTTACCTCAAAGGCTCTGTTTAGTGAGTGCATTCTCATTCGTTCTCGTTCATTGCTCTCAAGTCTGCGGAGGTTTCGCTCGCGCGCGGAGATGCCACAGCGCCTCCGTCGGCCAGGGCCCGCGGGCCCACTGCTGCTGGCTGCCGATGATGAAGACCCTGCTGCCGCCCGCCTTGGTCGGCACACACGCCGTGGCACCTGCTCATCACTGCCACTGCCGCTATCGTAAAAATCTAAAACGGTTGAAGTGATTCTGGTTTATATAATAATTACATAAAGGCGACTGGAAAGTCATTTTGAATCAGAATTTTCTCATTTCTGGTTTACGATAATAAACTTAACAATTAGGTACAGATAACACAATTAATTTAATAGAGATAAGCTACGTAATAAAGAAAGTAAATGCGTGGGCGTGAGTTTATTAAAAATAAGGCGTTGTGCGCATAATGCATACGTCAGCTCACTCGCTGAGCGTTAGTACAATCTCCGTCACGAAGCGTTGGCAGCCGCAAAGCTGGCGGCGCCGGCGACACGATATTGAAGTGAGAACACTTAAACATTTGTGCAACAAGTCAGCTGCTCTGTACGAAACTTGGGCATTACGTGACGCCGCTGCACGCTTGATAAACTATTTGCGTAAGAGCGCGAGTGCAGACTAATCGATTTGTACGCACGGCTACGGGTGATTTTCGAAATGCCCTTATCTGCTTCGTGCTTTTCGACGCCTGTACGTATTATAATAATAAATTAAAATTCAATATCCATGTGGGTTGATTTCATAAATATTTTCCATTATAATAGTCACACTTTAGCATAATAGCTTAAAGATTAAGTATTCGAAAAGCAGTTAAATGTAGGTAGAGTGGAGTTACCTATTCTACATTTAGAATATTTTCTCTGTAATGTTATTACTTATGTTCCATAATGATAAGTCTGTCGCCATTTATGCTTTAAAATGTTCTAATTTCGGAAATTTTCATTTATTTTGAAATCATCCATCCATTTGATTTATATAGTGTGACAGTTTCTATAGTACTTAATGTCAGTTTAAATATATCTCACCTCCTGCTTGTTCTATTTTGTCGGCAATGTCAGGTTTGTTGTCATAATACTCGGAGGTTTCGTCTTCATAATACAACATCACTTGGTCGGGGGACTCGGCTTCGGAGCCGCCTCCTTCCGCACTCGCCCACTGGGGCATTTTTAGATCTGAAACAAACAAGTTTTTCATTACAGGTGAATCGTTTTTATTTATAGGTGTTATTTTTCCGATAAACACAAATATCTGTGATTTTTTAAACTGCTTTAGGTATTAACCTTTGTTAAATCGCTTAATTGTATTCAGTTAATTGAATTTTTAAGTTACCAGCCATAATAAAGATAGAGTTTCAATAACTGCTAATAGATTTATGATGCACCACGGACGCTAAATTGCTCATGATATTCAAATAATTATTGAATTGATACAATTGAATTACATAGCGAATGTAGCAATTGTTGCTTTTCTTCTTGAAGCATCAATCTAAAAGGAAATAAAGTGTCAATCATAAGTACGATTTACGATATGACCTAGTACAATATACGTAAACTTGGCTCTACCCCAATAAGAGCTAAATAAAGATACAAACGTTCTCTAGGAGTATCAACAGGTACATTATAGTCCTAGTACGTTTGAAATCTACAAGAGAAAGTATAGTTAGATATAATACATGATTATAAATTTCTAGCGCGTTACATTGTGGTTACAAAAGCCTTCTACTACTACCGAGTAGGTATCACAAGTTATTCATCCTTAGTATTTAACACAGCGTGATAACAAACTATGACGTAGTGAATGACGTCCGATGGGTGAAATTTGAATAGACGTCAATATACAGTGTCGGGTGGCGGCTGGTGGGCAGCAGCTAGTTGAACGTAATGACAGTGATGCGAGATGTCGTACTTGTTAAGCTGGCACTGGCCACCATACTGGAGACAGATCCCAAAAGGACCAATCCGAAGTAAACAATGAAAAGAATGGGACAGAATAGAACGATCCCCAATCACACACGTCACCAATACCGCGCTTTAATAACATACGTATCTGTATCGTTTAATAAAATGTGTAAAAGACTTACTTACTCTACTATATCAGAATTCCCTGTTAACTGAGTAGCGAGATAAATATTCGGCTTGGCTAAAATATTTTATATAAATCTCTCAAATCGCTGCCGTCGGAAATTGACGTCGCTATACGGATTATATATAGATATTGTTAATCCTCTATATCCCTTTGCATTCACACTTGCATAAAGTAATCTATAATTATTATTTTTTGTACTGGGTGTTGTCCTTCTGTATATATTTCCTGGACAGGGGCCCGGGCTCGGCGCCGCCCGTAACCCGGCGACAGGCGCGGCGCCCACTCGGCGCCCAACCGCGCTACAAATGACATGCTTATATACTATATAGGCACTTGTATATTGTATATAATATACATACATACAACATTCATGGAACTTTTTAAGTGTTGTTCGTGATAAGTCACGGGAGCGTTAGCTAAATGGAATTTCAGAGTGTTATTGTTTTTTTTTTCTGAAATGCACAATCTATAATGCCGTTTTATAAGATTCTATGAGCAGTTTTTTAAATGTTTAGCAAGACATAGTTTTTGAGGCCCAATAATTAATTATTTTCAGATTTGCATTTGTCATAATACCTACACGACACTATGTACAGGGGCCCTAGTTTAAGTTTCTTTTACCAAATTCGATTTACTACATCGAACGCGTTCGGCGCTCCGATTGGTGGAGAGCACGAAACGGACCAATCGAGTTTGTCGGAAGAAACTTACACTAGGGCCTCAGACTGGACATCCCCAACAAGTGATGTTTATTTTTTTATTTTAGTGAATTTAATATTAAGCAGACTAATGAAGATCTATCCTTCATCAAATTATTCATTTACTACATAGCGTATGAAGAAAATATGTACATCAATCGACCGATTCGTTGTTATGCTTACAATATATGTAAGTTATGCCGGACACTTACGCATGCATAATGGTTTTACTTAATAGCCTAAGCTAATTAACCGAAGCAATAGGCAGTAAGTAAAATTCTGGGCGATTTTGCAACATAAATTAGTCAGACTTAAATTAAATTATGACTGTCTAGCTTTTGCCCTCGAATTCGTACGCGTGGAATTTAAAATCTGATATTTTCCTGCGGTTAAAAGTAGCCTATATTTTAAGATAGACCTCTAGTAATACATCGGTGAAAACTGAATTCAATTCCATGCAGTAATTTTCGCGTGATGAGTGTACAAACATACAGACAGACAGAGAGACAAACAAAATTTTTAAAAACTGTTGTTTTTGCTTCTGTTGCTCTAATAAAGACCCCCCTATTAGTTTTTTCTCCAATATATTTAATGTACAGACATCGGCTTGTTATAATTTTATTATATGTATAGATATTAACAATCTATAACCGTGGTGGTACTTTCATTCCTATGATGAAGATCCCTGAAAAATAAGAATCACCAATCACCAGCCCTATTTGCTACGCTCTTATGTAGGTTTATGAAAATCGCAACTGTAATCTCAATTTATAAGTTTTGAAGCTATATAAAGATAAATATGTACTCGGCTGTGCCACGTCATCTTTGCTACGTAGGATGCTACGGGGCTACGCCGTAACGAACAGTGCTACGATTTTTATTTATTATTCTTTATTGCTGTCTAGTCTCCACTTAATAATATTTTATAATATCACCACACTGCTAGTTGAGATAAACTAGAACAGTACTGACGAAATTTTATTCTAGACTATAGCAAGTTATTTTGAAGCAATAAGTTACAACCGACTACTCTCACTTAATTTATGCTCCGAGTGCTAGTGCAAGCACGTGTTTAATTATTCATTTAAAGAACCCCGCCCGTAGCCCTGGTTTCGAGATTGACTGGCCAGTTTCGCTCGCCGATAACTATGAGTATCTAACGTTCCACTTTAAATATACCGGTTTATATGAGTTAATTGGTGTATCATTGAAAAACCTCTAGATATTAGATTCTAATTATGAATGCTTTTAACATTATGATAATTACTATATTAACAGTTTGTTATTAACAGCAATTGTACAAAAAAAAAAAAATTGAACCAAGTAAATGAATAAATCATCAAAATCACAATTATATTAGTAATTCATAAAAATATTACCTAACAGGCAATGCTCGTAAAGTTAGTATACTTATATAATATATCCCTCTGCTTACGTTTAAAAGTTTAGTTGAATGATTAAGAAGGCGCAATAATTTTGTTTTTTGTATAAGTTACGATAAGTTATATACTTAGTACCTATTGTGTGTGTGTAAAATATGAACCACTGTTTATTTTTTGTTAAATATCAGAAATACCTAACTAGTCCTATCAAAATAAGACTAATTTACAAGTCAATCAGGATTTAATAATCATGTTTTGTTTAGCTTTCGATTGTCTTGCAGCACGTGTTCATACACTTTTTTATTGCGTGGCAAAGGCTTGATTATCGTGTCAAGTCTTTGAATATTACTATGAACTATCTATATACATATAGCAGAAAAACACATCGGTTCCTACATGATGTAGGAACCGTTGCGTTGGATGGATTGGTTGTGTGAGCTCTCTTTCGCGGCCGTTTTGCGGCCGCCTTTATCGCGTGCAGTTAGCACGTGCACGCGGCATCAACCACACCAATTATGCACACATTTGCAGCATTGCATTATATAATAGCAGTCATAGATGTTTCAATAATACAACTTAATTACACTTCTTCATTTAATAACGAAACGTGAAGATTAAGTCAGCGAAGGATAAACCAATAATCCTAATATCCTTTTATCTTACAGCAACCAAAGTTGTTTAACATCGAGCGATATTTTATGTTTCTTTACATAACAAGGTACAGCTTCAATAATATGTAGAAATTTGAATTAATTACACAATTTTGTTTTAAATACTGATGTTAAAAATAAAAACTGACTGTACTATGGAAAAGAACATGTGGCCACATATACATACCTACATATTTGAATTATAAACAGTACATAAAAACAAGCTGCTCATTTCTATCTTTTCAGTTCATTTATTATTGTCCCTAGTGTACTTAATAGAAAATGGCGATAAAAAGAACCTTATTGTTTTAACTCCGACATAATACGCTAATGTATTTACAATCAACGATGTACGTCACTCGTATCAATCTCGCACCTGTTTTAATAAAGAGGACATTTATATATTTTACCAGGCTTCAATACCATTTGCCTCGTAAAAGAAATAAGCTGAGCCTTATAAAACGGTTTTATTATAATCGTAGATTATGTTTGTTCGAAAGTATTTATTTTGAGATCATTTTGAACAAAGTAGCTTCCGCGTCCACGTTTTGAATGATATTTACGACTATGTGATACATTGTAAAGCTTAGCCAGTCTACAGCTACGACCAATCATTGACATTTACCTGACATTTGAAACGGTAATGTCAGTGACGACGATGCGTGCGCCCAGGCCGCTCGGCCAAAGCTGGGTGTACGTCACAGGCCGGCAGCGGCACGGCGACCTTCGCGGACCCCGCTCGGACACTTTCACCATACTTACATCCACTGTTAGCCCACATACGCTTATCGTTTCCATTGTTATTGTACTAGAGCAGTTGCATAATTATGTGAGAAGGCAAATGGGGGGCAAATTCCATTCTACTCGTAAGTATGTCAAAATTCCAATTTTAAGCCTCACATTGTTTGGTTTTCTTAATACCAGTTAAGAAAAACGTAATACACCCAAATGCAGTAATGTTATGCGACAAACAAGCGCTGAGAAAAGATGAAAATTCTCAAAATGGTTTAGTATGTTACTTTTTTATGTATTAACACGTACGAATAATTGCGTTTGCTAAGAATATTCTTTCAAAAACCAGATATTTTTGTATATTAAAATTGATATAAAATTGATATATACATGAATAAATTATGCAATGTAAAATGTTTTTAAAACTAGTTTGAAACAGTTTCCTTGCAAACTCCATTACATGCGTTATGCTTGGATTTCTAAGTTGTTATAACCCGATTAGAAACACTTATTGAATTTACATTATATTTCTAAACGTATCGGAATGCAATCACGAACCCCAAAAGCAGTAAATACACAATTAAAAGAGGAAACTAAGAAAGAACTGTATGAATTGTATTCTATTTGAAACCGTGCGCCTAGAGTCTCAATATTTCATAAGTGCGAGAATTTCGTTTAGACTAAGTGTTTCATTTAGGTTTCATCTATCTTGTAACCTGCATTTTGTACTTACGTAATCAAATTTAATAATTCGTGCATGTCGTCCAACATACGTAGAAATTACATGTGCCTACAATGCAAAGTACGTGTATTATCGTGTTTTTAATTCGAGTGTACGTAAGCTGTTTTGAATGTCGTTTACAATACGAGTTGATCAGCTGGTTAAACATTAAACAATCGAAGTAATTTTATTATGGTCATGCAATTACTTTCTGGCCTTTTAGTTCCAAGGTTTCATTATATAAAAAGATTCATCAATTTATGGATTTTCTATTCTTTATTTGTTTTCACTTTGAAAGACAATTTAAAATTCTTCAAATAAAACCGATTCTGTCGATCCCATTTCACACTCGTTCGAAACCGTTTGTCAGGATCAAGTTCTTTATCTTAATTTCATTATAACTTCTATATGCCAACGTGTAGGTATAGTTATACTTTCAGCAGTTTTCAGAGCCAAAGTGATTAGATAAGAACAACTTCCGTTGAAGATAAACACTTACAGATAAACTTAATTTTCATACATAATATAATATTATTTTCTTATGTATAAGTTCAATATGTATAAGTACACAGAGATGCACCAGTCAACAAGGGATTGTTATATAACAATACTAAACTTTTTATTATTTTTAAATCATGATCGAATGAATGACGTACTTACCTAATAGTTTTTATTCGATTCGTGACAATTTTTTATTATCTACTGTGGTATAAATCGTGATTATGAATTGTATTATGCAGATAAATGCATTCAAATCAATTGTTTTATTTTATTGGTCTATTTTAAAACTGAAATAAATAATACTAGCTAACCTCGAAATGTACTTTTTTGGAAGCCTGCAAAAATGATAACCAAGTGCTTAATTAAACATTTTCAAAACTGATCATAAATTTAATCACTACATATTATAAAACAAAGTCCCCCGCCACGTCTGTGTGTCTGTCTGTCCGTCTATCTGTTCGCGATAAACTCAAAAACTACTGAACGGATTTTCATGCGGTTTTCATCAATAGACAGAGTGATTCATGAGGAAGGTTTAGGTGTATAATTCGTTAAATTGGCTGAAATATGACGATGATAGTTAAACATGCCGACTGAGAGCTTTACTGGCATGCGCTGAGTAAATACTCGACGTAACAGGCTGATACGACACTACGACAGAAAAAAAAATGAAGGCCTATATGCTCTGCTACCCGTGCGAAGCCGGGTCGGTCGGTAGTAATATATAAAATATAGCTACGTGATTTACATGAGCATGAAGATTTAAAAAAAAAATCGTTGTCAAATAAGTTGTGTTTGAATTTTAAAAGTGTAATTATTATGTGGTTTTTACAGATTCAAATAGAAATGGTGTTCAGCAGTATCGCGTTCGAACAGATTTTATTCAAGGGTATAATTAAACCGCATTTGTTTCAGACATCCCAACAATGGATTGTTCAAATATTTACAATTTTGACAGCCTCTGCGTTTGAAGATTCGTTATTTATACATTGGCCATATTCACAATTACAGAGTATATATATACATATGTGCATATAGAGTATCTTCCTCGATATCGAACCGAAGTTTTTCCCAAGCAAAGTAATCTATTATGTAGTAAGATAAGATATAACAATGATGAAAATGATTAAGGAAATGTCTGCTTCGGGAATTTTCGCACCAGTTTTATATTGCTATTTCGCATCACGCTTGTATTTCCCAAGGGTTAGGCAGATGTGTACCTACTATTGTAAACCCATATTTCGTTGATTGCCGATTGAATCTCATGTAACTGTGTCCGTGTATACGTACAGTTCCAAACTCCGTGCTGCTACTAAGAATTTCCATAGGTCAGAAAAACCCAAATAACACTGTCCGACCTGAAAATCGAAACCAAATCTAATAATCATTGGCTCAGCAGCAGATTGCAACCTCTGTGGTCAACCAGTCGATCGCGACTATTAGTCCAGGTGGCAAGGCACGTGGTAAGGCAAAGAAAAATATAATTTAAAATGTGATGTGAATATATATATACATATATATATGTGAAAAAGTACTGATTTTGTAATTGATAGTTCGCAGAGAGTCTTAGTCAGTAAACCGTAGTCTAATCGAGTTGGCTACCCCTGCTCTAGACCAATGAGGAAGTATGTACTCTATTTCATGAACCATTTGTCAAATAAGGCCCATTTTATCAAGACAATGTATAGATGTAGGTAAAGGATGTATTTGCTTCCAACAGGGATTCAACGGGGTTATAATACTTTTCGAACCATAACGATCAATCAAGATGAGATGAAACTACTTGAAGAAATGGATCAAAAGATATTTGTGCAGGCAGTAGGCCACTTTTGTGTAATGTTATAATATTAACACCGAGTATAATTGTTATGGTCTGTATCATATTTGTGAAACTGTATCATTTTATTACGTAAGCTCCTTCAGCGGCATGGCACCCATATGACTGTGTGAAATCGGTAGAAAACTAGGAGAGAATGGAAGCCCAATCGAATTACAGTTTCAATAAGGCTAGGCGTCGCAAGTAATTGTTAGCTACATCCAACGGGGGCGTGATCTTATCAGACGCCTGAGATTGGATTTCTAGTTCAGGGAATAATGTGAATCCAGCTGGAATAGCTTTACAAGAGATGTTTCTCAACAATTCACATCGGAACTCCTCCATAGAACAACTGACACTTTAAGTCGAGTTTTTCAAAATTAAACTAATCTAAACTAAACTATTCCAAATTTTAACATTGTAGATACTAAAGTATTGATTTCGCATCTGTAGGATTTTCGGTTATGAAAGTTATAACATCGTGATCAAGTCTAATTTGTATTCATTAACATCATATTGATTGATGGAACAGACAAATAATACCATAATAAACTATAGTTATTATCTACCTATCTTTTAAGTGTCGAGTATTTTGCGCCAAATATGTCAATGTGTCAACAGAGTAGAGATTTATTTTAATACGTTCCAATATTACCAAAACGTTATTAGAATTTTAGGTCAGCCCTGTGGATAAAAAGCATACCTATAACGTTGAATACATAAGCTTGTTCACTCAACCGTGTCGCCTGTAAACAACGAAAGGTCACCACGATCGCCGATGCCGGTATCAGGGGTGAGTCTCTCGCCATTTACCAAACAGTTTTACTCTTGTAACTTCAACAAAGGCATCCCTTAAATATATAAGTACATAATTCTGTATTTAAGTATTTATATACTTATATCCTTAAGGTGCTGTTGCATTTTTCTGTTTAAAAATTCTCATAGGCTTGACCCTATTACATGGGACTCGAGAAGAGCAACTGTGGGTATACATTGGCACATACACTTCTGCCTACACCTTGGGGAAAAACAAGCGTCATGCTATCTTATGTTCGTTTGGCTTGGGAATCAATTCCAGAACCTCATGCTTTCAAGTAGTCGTGCTTTCTAACTAAATGAATGGACAGATAAAAGGCGATAGTAGATAGATAATGTTAGTTACATACAAATAAGTCAGTAAGCTGAAAGTGAAGGTACCACTTTCACTAGCATTTCCGTCTCCCCGCAGAGCCTCCGTCGAGTTTAGAGTTTTTATACGTTCCATTAAGAACAACACTTTCTATAAAATATAGCGCCATCTTTGTATATTAAGAGCCTCGTTTTGTATCCCGCATTTATAAACTGCTGTCATTATGATCAATGTAATAAATTACATAGCACGCCTTTATTTTCCGAAGGGTTAGGCAGAAGTGTATCTACATTTAATAGGGAGTAAGCAGTAAGCCTATTCCCATTTCGGGCACAGGTCCAAACTCTGTGCTGCTAATAAGAATTGTACAGAAAAAAAATCCAATAACACTGCTCGACCCGAGAATCGAACCCAGGACCTCACATACAGTAGTAATGCTTGTGACTACTAGACCAATGAAGCAGTGCTCATGTAATACAACTCACTTTTAGTATGCTAGATACTGATTTAATTAGTACAAATTTCATACACTATTTTGTTTAACATACCTATCATGTAACTGTCAAAATATCATGTACCTACTTGACTAACACAAAAAATCTTAGTGTCTGAGTATACACCCAGACAAGTAATAGACCAGAGAAATTGATGCGTTCAACACTGTTTAAGTGTATTGATTATTAACTAACAGAACAGCAATTAACGTTACGAATGTGATTTGTTGACGTATAATATAAAAGTGACATAATGTTTTAGAATGTTGAGTTAATAAGTATCAACATTAACAGTCGGTTACATCAGTACATACATACATATAGTATACATAACAGCAGATGCCAAAAGCACAACTAAAATATTGGTACTTTCACGAGTACATTGCGATTAACATGGCGATCTTGATAACATTCCTTTATTTTATTATATAACATCGCATCACGCCTGTATTCCCCGAAGGGGTAGTCAGAGGTTTACAGTTATTCACCGATTGCAGATTTATTGAGACGCTTGTAGTAGAGTGCAATAATGAAATGAAATGAAATTATTTATGTTGCAATTAGGATTTTTCAATCACTTTTACACGTCTTTTTTAAACTAGTTGGCGTCGGCATTTCCTATGACTATCCCTGAGAAGAAACGCCGAAACAAACTCAGGGGTCAAAGTCTATTTTGAAGTCCAGACAGATTGTAATGATGTAAGGGTTTATGTGAGACAAATATAGGGTGGAATAGCCTTTTGAAGAAAGTGCCATAAATATTTGAGCCAACCTGTCGCAACAGAGTACAAGCATGGATCAGTTATCGTGAGAATTAATTAAATTAAAAGCGCTCAGCTTAGATCTCATTCATATTTACAATGTATAGCGGTTATATATAAGAATCATTTCAATTTAAACGACATTACAATATTAAAATAATGAAGTAAATAATATAATAATTTTTGGCAAAAATTGTATATAAAAAAAAGGAAAGGCTAAAGAGCGGCTCAATCCCAAGCGGTTTTGTCATCTAAAGAGTCCAAAATGTTATAGTATCCTTATTTACAAAGTTTAGATTTAATTACAATTCTGAACTTCTTTAATGTTAAATTACGTATATCATTGGGAAGTTTATTGTATACATTGTCCCATGAACGAGTTGCTTATTCTGTGGAGGCGCGTAGCATGTACAGCAAGGTTGTGTTTATTCCTAGTGTTCAAAGAATGAGTATCAGACAGTTTGACAAAGTTCGAAATGTTTTTATAAACATATATTAAATTTTCAAATATATATTGTGACGCTACAGTTAGAATATTAATAAATAAATAAATAAAATAATAAAATAAGTTTATTTTCAGACTTCAGTCCATAGATTTGTTAGTAATTGTGTTAGTAACAATAGTGCTTAAGTAAATAAGTTAGTATTGTTAGTTTTTACAATTTATTTTTTTCAGATTTATGACTGTCCCCACCCAGTACCTCTGGAAGGGGCAGTCTGGTCTGGCTGCAATCATTTTCAAAATGCTGTTGTCACTACCATGCAGGCGCTGTAGTAAGGAGGCCGCTTTCTTTCGCATGATGGCGTGGAAACCATCTGTGCGAGCCTCCGCGAACATTCCCGACGCGCTACAGCGCCATGGTAGTCCCAACAGCATCCTGAAGGCATTATTAAATTGAACACGCAGGACATTGTAGGCTCGCCGCGTGTATGACACCCACAGGCCACTCGTGTAAAACGATTGACAGAACGCCTTGAAAAGGTTTACTTTGACGTTAGTAGTACAACGAGCAAACCTGCGGGCGAGCATATTGCTCCTCACAGACAACGCCCTGCGCTCCCTCTCTATATCTCCGTCGTCCCTTAAGTCGCTTGTGACAATGTGGCCGAGGTATCTAAAACTATTGACAATATTTAGTGCTACGCCGTTGAGGCTTATGGGCGGAACACTGCGCTGCTGCTGCTTTGGCGCTTTAAATATAAGGAGCTCACTCTTCTTCGAATTGTATATCAAGCCATGTTCCTCCGCATATGCCTCGCAGATCGATAGTAACTTCTTCAACCCACCTATCGATGGACTGAGCAGCACCATATCGTCTGCATAGCTTATATTAATTTCCTTAAATCTGTGTCTCAGCGACACCCTTGGACCAAGATTATAAATAGCTCGGACAGCCCTTTTCTGCAAGACGAATATAGTATTGATGTCTGCAGAGTTTCCCCAGAGGAGGATGCCGTAAGTCATAAAGCTATGAAAATAACTGAAATAAACTATTCTGGCTGTATCCACATCAGTTAAGTGGCGAATTTTTTTGACAGCAAACGCGGCAGAACTAAGCCTACCCGATAATTTGTTTATTTGCGGGCCCCATTACAGTTTGGCGTCTATAGTGATGCCTAGAAAAACAGTCGAATCCACAATGTCCAGTTCCACTCCATTCAATTTAACATTGATTGGTACTTGTCGGACATTGGGCGTTGAAAATTTAAGACATTTGGTTTTTTTCTCATTAAGGAGAAGATTATTAACATTGAACCAATGAACTACATTAGATAGTACAACGTTAACTTCGCGAAAATCTAGTAATTGTCCTGGTATTTTAAATATTAGAGAAGTATCATCCGCGAACATTACTACCTCGTGATTATCCCGTACGTAATATGGAAAGTCATTAATATAAACTAGAAACAAAAATGGACCTAGAATTGAACCCTGTGGGACGCCCATGGTGACCTCAGATCCCGAAGATCTCTTGCCATTAATATCGACCCTCTGAATTCTATTGCTTAAATACGAATTCGAGAGCCTTATTCCTTATGCCGTAGTGGTATAATTTCCTGATGAGTGCATAATGGTGTACGCAATCGAAAGCCTTTGACAAATCGCAGAATATGCCAAGAGCATCTTGTGAGTCTTCCCCGGCATCGAATATATGTTTCAGCAGTTCCACGCCCGCATCTGTCGTTGAACGTCCCCTTGTGAAGCCAAACTGCTTTTTATGAAGTAGGTTGCGTCTATTAAAATGTCTTAACATATGATTTAAAATCAATTTTTCAAAAAAATTACTCAAAGTGGGTAGAATTGAAATAGGCAGAAAATTTGTGGGATCCGTAGAACTACCAGATTTGAACAGTGGTATTACTTTACTTTGTTTCATCAAGTCAGGAAATACACCAGATGCAATACAAGAATTGAACACGGATTATACTCTATATTGCCAACTACTGAGCACAGTCCAAGCTCCGCTGCTCCTTGTTGCTAAAAAAAACCCAATGACACTTTGCCCGAACAGGGACTCAAACCAAAGACTGACTACAGCAATAAGATAGTCAGTCCATTTATAATATGGGGTTATTTCTAACAAAAAATAGAGTGTAAATATATGTTCAGAAGACACGTTGGCACAGAATCCCCAATAGTGGCGATCGAGACATAATAATTAATTTGTAATACATTAATCGATGCCAATAATAATTATGCCTAAGATTCCAAGGCTCAGCAGTTAACAAGCGAAACCCAGAAACCGAAAACATTTTCGTCACTTGACGAGGTTGGTATGTCTTTCTCAACTGATATACATATATCAAACCGATATGTATTACTCTATTTTTAAGGGACGGTTTAACAATATTCGTTTATATTTATTATCGATTTAATATTTTTATGGAAGACTAGCTTCCACCCGCGGCTTCACCCGCATTGATTACGAACCCGTGCATTTTTTCGGCTCACCCGTAGTGCCATCTAGCGTCCTGAAGCAATTGTGACCGTCGAAAGTTATTGTTCCTTCCCTCAGGAACAGTACTTTTTTTCTGAGTGAAAGGTTCCTATCTCCTTTTCTGTACCCTTGACAATGTACATGCACAATTTCATGATGAACGGTTTAGTGGTTTAGGCGTGAAAAGGTAACAAACAAACTTACTTTCGCATTTATAATATTATTAGTTAGGATTGGATTGATGTTGTTATTCAATCTATATTATTATATTACATATATTAATTTTGCAATAGTACTGTTAATAGCAGTAAACTGGATGGAAGATACGCTGTATAAATAATTTATATAGAATTATTTTAAGGAATTGACGCTAAAACCAACTAACTATTCAAATTAAATTCGGTATCTTGCACTACTTGGCCCGAGGGGTAACTAAAGCAACTGGCACCAGCATAAATTATGTCGATAGCGCTCGCAATACCGACATTATATCCATAACCTGTTGGGCTAATATTGCAGAAGTGCAGTAGTGACAGGTTTTTATGTGATGTTTCATCTCGATTTTAGATCGAGCACTGCAATTTCGTATTTTCGGTATCGTAGCTTTTTGGAACCGTCCAACCGTATGTTTCAAAAGTGCGAAATATAATTTGAAATAAAAACAATTCTATCAAATAATTTTAAATATAAACAATTCTATTGATTTATCTGTCTATCTATGAAATGTGATTACAGGTTTACTCGTTTCCACTGGTTTGATACCGGTGTGATAAATAGCTCATGTCAACATGATATCACACAATTATTTCGTTATTTCGTGTAACAGTGGTAAAAATTTCGTGGGTGTTTGGGTGCCAGGCAGTTGTATCAACAAATTTACTTTGACATTATATATAGGAAAAGGTCCGCTTTGTTTACAGTTCCTTGTTATAGTAGACACTTGTAGCAATTTATCGAAAAGTACCGAGACCAGTCCAGCCCATCAATTTACATTCACTTCCCGTTTATGCTGTAAGAAGTTATTAAGGGATTGTGCCGGTAGAAAGGGTAGCTGAAGCCACGTGTGGTTACTTAGATAGCGTAATTATTTATGTACTACGAGCCGGCTTTGCGGTTGCCAACTCAGCAAGCCGGTGATAACAGGTTTACGTATTAATTCTGTGGCACGAATGCCTCATTGGTATTGTAGTCGCCACCGCGGCTGCTGGTCTTTGGTTCGATAATCAATTCGGGCAAAGTGTTATTGGGTTTTTTTGTTAGAAAATTCTCAATAGCAGCCTGGAGTTTTGAATCGTGCTCGGATTGTAATAGGCTTGTCCCTGTTACATAAGAATTCATAACAGTATCGGCAAAATGTAGGTGTACCACTACTCTGCCGGGAATAAAGGCTAAATGTTATGGTTATGTTCTATACGACTTTACCCATTGCCCAGTAGTGGACGGCAACAGGTTGAACATGATATTACTTTCAAAAAATTACCTAGTGTTGATGATGCTCTTTACTATGAAACTAACTTGCACTCATTGCAGTGTTTAGGGCCAGTGAGGATACGCTGTATTAGCCGAATGAGTGCACTATGATTGTATTTTAGATAACCATAAAAATAAATGTACTTGGCGTTTTATCTAACGTACTGAAGCTATGAATTCGCAACAAGTTTTTGTTAGCCGTGTCAAATGCAATTAATATCAGCATTATACCTACCTACCTACTTGTTAACGGCCGCTGCTAGACATAGACACCAGCGACCGATAAATTCTAGATTCTCTCTGCTATCTGCACGGCAAGATTACTGTGCGTCGCTTGACGACTTATAGACATACTTTTCATTTCGCTCTATCTCTAAAATATACGAGAACCACAGCTGAGACGCTGTCGTTTAATTATTATAATACCAGTAATATTATTTTATTATTCAATGTTTGTTAAATAGGCCTAAATATCGCTCAATATATCTCATTATACATTAGAATCGCCGGGTTTTACTTTATAATCCGAAGGACATGCCTAACTCCTAGTACGTGTTGCTCTCACTTTTTATCGTAGGTACGTAGAACGGTATGTAGGCAGTACGGATCCACGTAGCGGCAAAACGTGACGCACACTATACAAGTATATAATCAAGTGGATATAACAGTAACGTGTTAGATATAAAGATTGTATTAATGCACGAGTACTGAGAAATCGTTAACAGCTTACCAAGTTTTCTTGGAGGTTTCCGACGTAGGCAACATAAGTCAATCAATAAAGTGTGATCGAAAATCCTCAAACATTGCCATAACAATCACACGTAAATATACCTACAATAATTCCTACTTTACCTTGAAAACTAATCTTATTTTTAAAGGACGTGTGTTATTGAGTCTATCCTAATACCCAAATAATAAATAATGTATATCTTCTAGACGATTATTTTTATTACCCCTTTGATATGAACAATAATATAAAGAAGCTAATGATTTTCTTGATAAACGTGCAGAAGATTAAGTAAAAACATTACGGTTGAGGACTAATAAAAAATATACCTATGCACAGACTGAAATAATTGTGCGTTTGTAGATGCAATAAATAACTTTGATAAGTTTACTTATCCACTCATACATTGTGGGGCAGATGCACTTAATGGCTATCTATCTAGTAATTAAAATATTGTTTTTGGTTTCTTTATCTCATTAACAAACGAACAAATTGGATAATACTACTACTTAGTAAGTATGTAAATATTACGTTCGCGTGTTGATTTATGACAAAGTGGTAAAACTGTAGAGATAAAGTCTATATTATCGCAACGTACTGAATGTTAAATGTTATTGTTGTACCGTTTCAGGTGTAGGTTATACATTATTAGGCGTCCGTTTTATATACACATATCATTATTCTTTGGCCAGAAGTAAGAGAAATCTTCAGAATACAAAGTACTGTGTTTGGAAGGAGCATATTATGTTCAAAAATTACAATGTTGGTATTATAATCACACGATCATAATACATTGCAATTTTATACATACATGTTTTTATATAAATGCATACATGTATAATTGTATGTCGTCATAATTTTTCTCTGTTTAACCTGTCAGTTGTTTAAAAGTATTTATTTTGCACTTATGCATGTCATAAAATTATAGTTTTTAGTTTTAGTTGAATACCCGTATATGAAAAGGGAAATGTATTATCTTCTAGCATTAATATCAAGGACGAAAATGTATCGATCGATGTAGGTCATTGTTAATTGATCAAAGTGATACAAATACCTTAATGAGCAGATAACATAATTCGCTAATGTAATCAAAATTACGAATTGTTAGTACCTAATGTATGAAGGAAGCCTGATTTATATAAATACAACAAACATCATTAACACGCGCGTTGGCTTTACTAACAATTTGCGGCTAATGACTATTAATTAATATCCTGTTACAAATATTAAAAGTGAGTGCTTTTCGTGATGCTCCATAGAAATCGTTGTCAACCTATCCACGTAATTTAACAAAGAGTTTGCCTTTCACTTAGCATTCGGAACTGACACGTAGACTCGATTTTGATTCTGACCATGGAAGTATAGATCAAATAAACTCACCTACCTTGCGATGCTGCCGTGGTGGTAGAGCCGGACCGTGCACACTAATAAATTCACAATGTTATCATAGTTGAAACTTGATTGTCATCTGGAGCGAAAGTGATAGTTTCCGTGTAATCGTGCGCGGTGAGCGAATTCGGTTCGAGTGAGTGTTGGCGTGGTACTTTGGTAGAAGGTTCGCGTGGCGCCTGCACTCGGCGGCTACTCGGCGCGGAGTGGAGCCGTGGAGCACGGATACCTAAGCACCGGCAAGAGGCTGACGCGCGGACGTCGAACGCCGTCGCGACGCTGACGACTCACCACCACCCTAGCACCCGCCTCGCTCCAGGGGTACTTATTTTCTTACAGTAAACAATTAGATCTAATTGTATACAGAACTGGTGATAAATAAAATGCCACGTAATAATACAATTGATTATTTATTACGCCAGTGAATATCTTGGAGTGTGTTTACATTTAAATCGGTTTTGCTTATCACAAATTATCTACTTATTTTAATTAATTCATCAAATAATAATGTGAAAGTACAACTTAGTACCAAAGCTGTTTACTTCCTTACTTGATTTTCCTATTCATAACCAAACTTAGATACTATTTCATTTCAACCGTACGTATTGATTTTTAATAACGTCAGCAATTTCCATGAAACGGTAACAATTGTGATGCGTAGGTACCCAATTCAGTGATGGATTACGTCATGCCTGACCTATTTCAGAACCTAGAGCATTATCATGTGCATTTTGAATAAATATTCTCACACTAGTATTGCTCTCATCCTAGGGTTGCCTTTCCCTGATTTTCATAAGTATAAAAATTGAAATGGGCCGGTCTGGAGTATATGTATGCAGACGTGGCGAACCTATTTTATTGACTACTAGGTTTACTCTTAGTACTATTGCATTTTAATGTTGATATTCCTCTGACTAAACTAACCTATTTCATAAATAAAGAAGAATAAAGTGTAAAGTTTACTATTAAAAACCAGAAACCTCATCATCTGATAACAATCTACAGTCTTAGACTGCCTTATTGGTCTAGTGAATGGTAGTGCGCCTACTGAGCGAAAAGTCTTAGGTTTGATTCCGGGGTCGGGCAAAGTGTTATTGGGTTTTTTCAGGGGTAGTATAGAGTAGGGATGTTACGGAGGTGGATTTATCGGAGGCGGAATCGGAGTCGGAGGTTCTCGTAGTGACCTCCGCGGAGTCGGAGGTGAATCGGAGTCGGAGTCGGAGCAAATCTACGAATGTAAAATGTAAATAAATAAAAAAGAAAAAACTTGTCGCAACTCGTTCACTCTTCGTTCATCAGTTGCACAGAACACATATACTCAGTCAGTTGTCAGTGTCACATAGAAAGCGCTCGGTAGCGCTGCAGCGATAGCAAGTCATAACTTGTAACTCCGATATATACCTCCGTTTTGATATACCGGAACCGGAGCCGGATTCGGAGGTGTCATTTTAATCGGAGGTTCCGACATATCGGATTCGGAGTCGAAGCTCCGTAACATCCCTAGTATAGAGTCAAGAACTGAACCCGGTAGATAATGTTCTGAGAGGCTCATCCCCTATTCCATGGGACTCTGTAACGGCATCGGCAAATTATGTAATACGGGTGTATAGTACACCGCTGCCTTACCCTTCAGGGAATACAGGCGTGATGCTATGTTTATCTTTTGTATCTGTTTATAATTAATGAAAGTTTGATTTGATATTTGTTCCTAAATCACCTAAATTAAATTAACTATTAGGCATTTATCATAAACCAATCTCGAGTACAAGTAAAACCGATTCAATCAAAAGAGGAACATTTTACTTCAAGTTTAGCATTCACACAACTAATATACTTAAATATCTTACAATTCGCAATTGAAGGATTTTAGAATTACAGATACAGGAACATTGTAGATAGTCCCTCCACAATCCCGAATAATTTACGTAACTTAACATCTAAACCCAAAACGTTGAAAAGAGACTCGTTAACCTGTTGAACTGTTCGTGTAAACGACAGGCTAGCAACAAGTGTGTCTCCGGGCTTGCCAACAACAGAACAATTCTTTAGGCCCTGCCGCCGTGCCGCCGCGCGCCGTGCCGCCGTGCCGCCCTACTGCCTGCGCGTCACACGTTCACGACCGCCCGGAAAAGTTACTCCCATCAACTTTAATATATTACGCAACACGCCAATACCCTGTGCCTGGCAACATTTTATTACGTTATCTTAAACTATAAGCCTGTAACTTGGTATTGGAAAGCTATTAGAAATGTAACTAAATTATACTTGTATAACAATTGCAGGTACAACTAAGAATGTCGTCACTCATACATACCTACAGCAATAACACTGTAACATTTAACGCACTCGTTGTGACGTACTTAAGTACGTGTTCCATTAGTTATTCTTCATATAGGTACTTTGTTACATATGTACATCATGATGCATGGTGCAAATCTATTTTGGAGTAGGGATATATATCTATAGGATCGCTAAAAACTAGTAATAGACCCACAATTAAGTTAGGAGGACGATATAATGGCTTACACCAATATGGTTGATGTATAAAAGTAAGTTCTATACCAGGAAGACAATGAATCCTCACTAATAAATGCGAAAGTAAGTTTGTTTGTTACCTTTTTACGCCTAAACCATTGAACCGATCATCCTGAAATTTTGCATACCTATACGTTGTCATCGTTGTTTCATCCCGAAAAAAAGTACTGTTCCCGAGGAAAACAACAATAACGTTCTTGTGATAATAGACTGCGCCACGTGTCTTTCGCAAGCAGAGTACAACCCGAATTGATTGTCAAATTCTAAATTAACGCGCACGAAAGCCGCGGGCAAAAGCTAGTCTTAGATATAAATGACATGAAAGTTTACCACTTGAGGACCGCTCGACCGATTTGTCTGTTTTTTTTATTGTTGTGTTCTTAATAATCAGGGCAAGGTTTGTATAAAAGAATTTTTTTGGAAAGTCCACCGGAAATGTTGGAAATTTGGAATAGTAAATTGCACCCATGCGAAGTCGGGGAGGGTCGCTAGTTTCTCATAAAAATAAATAAATTGCACTTTCGTTAACCTTAGTTCCTAAGTAACGCCTCATCTCTAAGTCCCATCACCACCATCTTCACCAGTCCTTTTTAATGTAAATATTAATAAGGCTACATTTCTCATACATTAAATTAAATGTAATACTTATACGTTGTAGAAGCGAGGTGGTTAAAAGTTGGTCCAAATGAAGGAGTATTCGGTTCTCATTCCAAAAATGTAAAAAATAAAACTCATTTTACAATAATACAACAACGTCGTAGATATTTATGCCAATCCTAGGTGGTTTGAAATTTCGATGGAAAATGAATTATACCTCTACTCTATATTATAAATCTACGGCATAATTAAAAGTCATTCGCCCGATGCAGTTGAAAGATTTTTGCAGGGTACCTACAACATTTATTAAGGATTTTTTGTAATTTATAATTATTGTTCTATTTTTATTCGTTACATGTGAGTATGAAAATATGTCCGTCGTATAATCAGCCATCCTATATAGCAAACGAGACTTCAATATTAATTTAATACCTAGTAGAAAAATTAAGTAGCTACGTTAGACTGCAGAACTCATTTTTGACCCACATTACCTGTGTTTACAATACGTATTTTAACTGTTTATCGGATATTTTAACTTCATTCATGTTTGAACATTACATTAACACTGCATTACCTAGGTACTGATAAAATTGCAAATTATAGATCAGAAAGATTTCAAATATTAACGATTACCATCTTAACATTACATTTTGCATAAAGTGGATCTATAATCTGATATGAGAGCATTAATGTATTAACAAGCAATGTGATATGTAAAATTTTGAATAGCTTATCGCTTTTTTATATCCAACTGATATACAATCAAGTGTGTTTTATTAATGGCATCTGCATTCGATCGGGTTTAATCACTATTTGATCATAAGTGTACGTTGAATCATAACATCAGATATTTGTGAGTTTAAAATGATTTTCTTAATATTAGCCGGTATAATATTGTCTATAAATGTAATATTTTTACTTGCATCGTTTATATATACCCTGAAGACTACGACGGCTAAGGTAGGTTGTTATCTCACTAAGTTTTAAGTACCATACAATTTTAAGTATTTATATACAATAGTACTCCTCTGTCTAACCCTTCGGGGAATATAGGCGTGATGCTAGGTTATATTATGTATAATTTTATAGAGAAGTCATGTTAGTGACTCTAATCCCTAATGTAACCAAGTTAAGAACTAAAATCGCTACCAAGAAAATTTTTTTTACTTTGATAGTAAATAGTAAGAAAACTCATGATAGCGGTACAGATATTAAATTTAATAATAATTAAACTTTATGTAGATTATCGCCTTTGTTTTCGGTACATGAAAAATTCTAAGATGGACACAGTACAAAATAACTGTCCTTTTAACTAGATTCTTGTTGTACTTCTACCATTTTACGTATTATCAGTGAAATTCACAAGCCTGCTTTTACTTATGTATATTAAGTGACCCTCACGATGTTTATAAAACATGTTATTTGAGCTTTGCATATTAACACAACAATTAATATGTAGAAAAAATATCCAAAGTACAAATAAAAATACAGGCGTAAAAGTACAGGAGTTAAAAAAACACAGACCTCAAGAAAGTAATACTTAATGAGAATAAAATGCCAACTGCGCTGTTTATTCAATATGAAAAAAGACTTTCAACTAACGATGTTCCGCTAAATTTAAATAACACTGTTAAAAGCTAATTTTACTTATACTTTTAATTCTGTAACTACTAGTTACTGTATTCTACTAGTTTATTTATCTGTCATCTACACGAAGTATGTTTAAACTATAAGTTTGTCTGTCTGAATACTTATAACTTAAAAACCAGCGGACGAATTTGAATGGGACTTTCACTGTAGCTTGACTAGAGGTCTAGCTCTAACAATATTGTATTATAGAGGAACGAGGTATTGTGTTCCTTCATTGAAAAGGGAGGATCCTCCGACCAGGCAAGGTGGTTAGCCTGGCGGTCCGAAGCCCAACGATTGATGTTAAACATTCGTATATCTGTTAGAATCGTTGTAAACTTTCATAGTGAAATTCAGGGTTTGTTGTTGTAGCTTCACTCCGATAGATGGCGCTTTACTTTTTGCCATGTTGCGAGTAGTAGTCGCTACAGTATCATTACGCTATCGCTCATAGGATTTTAGTCACTTTTACAATGATTCAAAATCCACGCGAAAGAAGTAGCGGGCACAGCTAACATAACATAGCATCACGCCTGTATCCCCCGAAGCATAAGGCAGAGATGTTTTATTATACACCCACATTTCGCCGATGGCGTTATCGAGTCCCATGTCATAGGGGGCGCGCTTATTGCCATCTATCGAGCACAATTCCAGACTCGTTACTGCTACGTAGAATTTCCATACAGAAATACCCAATAACACTTTGCCCGACCCGGGATTCGAACTGAGGA
The DNA here is from genome assembly GCA_947562105.1 of Shargacucullia verbasci. Classification (NCBI taxonomy): domain Eukaryota; kingdom Metazoa; phylum Arthropoda; class Insecta; order Lepidoptera; family Noctuidae; genus Shargacucullia; species Shargacucullia verbasci. The sequence goes on along the minus strand of OX387289.1, from coordinate 6,834,047 downwards.
CCTCACGCTCAGAAGTCGCACTTGAGACCAATAAAACCAATGAGGCAGACAAACTAGTACCTAAATATATAAAATCAATGCTTTATTCTGTAGCTTATGTACTTTATGTACCTACTGTGTATAAAACTTAATATAAAGCAGGCATTGGAGATTAAATGTCAATAAGTTTCCACCACCCTCCCACGTTCCACCCACGTTCTTTCATATCCCAAGTTCATGACTTGGGTTAAAGTATATATAAATAACCTGCAGCTTTTATATATTAAGTACTAGCTTCCGCCCGCGGCTTCGCCCGAGTGGTTTACGAACCCGTACATTTTTCCGGGATAAAAACTATAAGTCCATGTGCTATTCCAGACTATAATCTATCTCTATGCCAAATTTCATCCAGATCCGTTTAGCCGTTCTGGCGTGAAAGAGTAACAAAGATCCATCCATCCATCCATCCTCACAAACTTTCACGTTTATAATTAGTAGGATAGGATATTAGTAGGATAGGATATTAATTTAGATTGGAGTACCTTGCCTATAAATAGGTAGGAAAACATTTACAAAGCTTTCCGATAGTTATTATTAAGATATAAGTTTATATATATATATATATATATATATTAAATATATATATATATATATATTAAAAAAATATATATATATATATATTAAAAATATATAATTTAAAAAATATGAGCCGTAATTGTTGCTAGATTTTTGATGAAAAGAAGAAATAATAAGTTTTATTCATAATAAATTTATATTGTTTTGTTATGTTACTGTACAATAATAATTTCAGACAAAGTACGTTACGTTACTGTATAAATAAGGTGTCAAAAATAAAAAAAAAAACAAGTGCCTACCCGCCTACGTACTGTAACTGTACATGGGTAGTTCCATCCATTTCATATAGAAGTATTGATCTACATGCAAGCGCAGGGCCCGTAGTAAATTCTATCGAGGGGCCCTTGTATAAAGTGCCTTTTTGTAGAACTTATGCGTTTACCGTATGAAATTCTGTGTTTTATTTTCGCCAGCAAAATAATCGGTCACGGATTGTCTGACGTGGATTGCCTTAGTCGGAAAACAGGAGTAACGTTTCACGTTTTTGTGAGATCGGGTAAATTCAATATACCACGTCTTAATAAGTTTCACTCAAAAAATTACGTTCAGGCGGAGGTGGGCGGGTTTGGATACGCGGGGCCCCTTTTGCGCGGGGCCCGTAGCAATTGCTACTCTTGCTACTTGGTTAATCCGGCACTGTCTACATGGTATTTTTTACTGAAAGGACGAAATAGATTATTCCATTTCTACAGAACGCCATGTGCTACGATCATGGATATTTTATATTATATTTTTCATGGATATTTATAGCCTTATATATATTTTGCTTCATCTTCTTTCTTGCATCTTTTTATACATAACATCACCTATGCGCTAAGAAATTAAATGAAATCAAATGAAATTATTTATTTTGCATGGATTTTTCAATCACTTTTACACGTCTTTTTAAAACTAGATGGCGTCGGCATTTCTTATGACTATCCCTGAGAAGAAACGCCGAAACAAACTCAGGGGTCAAAGTCTATTTTAAAGTCCAGACAGATTGTTATGATGATTTGATTGATATGATTTATGCGAGACGAATATAGAGTGGAATAGCCTTTTGAAGAAAGTGCCATAACTATTTGAGCTGACCTGTTGCAACAGAGGGCAAAAATGGATCAGTTATCGTGAGAATTAATGAAATTAAAAGCGTTCAGCCTAGATCTCACTCACATTTACAATGTATAGCGGTTATATATAAGAAACGGTTTAAATTTAAACGACATTACAATATCAAAATAATGAAGTAAATAATATAATAATTAATGTCAAAAATTGTATATAAAAAAAGGAAAGGCTATAGAGCGGCTCAATCCCAAGCGTTTTTGTCATTTAAATAGTCCGAAATTTTATAGTATCCTTTTTTACAAAGTTTAGACTTAATTACAATTTTGAACTTCTTTAGTGTTAAATTACGTATATCATTGGGAAGTTTATTGTAAAAGCGTAGGTATACATTGTCCCATGAACGAGTTGCTTATTCTGCGGAGGCGCGTAGCATGTAGGTACAGCAAGCTTGTGTATATTCCTAGTGTTCAAAGAATGAGTATCAGACAGTTTGATAAAGGTCGAAATATTTTTATAAACATATATTAAATTTTCAAATATATATTGTGACGCTACAGTTAGAATATTAATTTCTTTAAATCTTCTCTCAGGAACACCCTAGGACCAAGATTATAAATAGCTCGGACAGCCCTTATGATGAATTATAAGTCCTTCTAAGGCGTCTCGACATTTTCATTTTCAGTTGCGTTATAAATCCCTTTCGTTAATCGGATCGGATCTTAATCAACGTCTCCTCATGACCAAACAATCGAACCATTCTTTTAAATTTACTAAAAATAATATGTATAATAATTTAGTCTTTGATATTATCAACACTGAACGACGTTCACATTCACATTACGTAGTAGATTTTAATGTAACAAAACATTTTACATAAGACGGTAGGTAGGTAGGAACGTATTGCCGTTTAATATTTAGCTAACCGTGTAAAAACAAAGTACGACGAATATTTTCAATAAGCATAATGTCGGTTCAAACGACATATTTTAGAATACAATGTTCCAGAATGTGAAAAAAATTGAAGTTCTAATTACCTACTCACAAATCTCGTTGGTAGCCGCAGAGCCAATACTCTTGTTCTGTTATCTGTGCTGCCTGCCACTGGTATTTAGGCTAAAATAACTAGGATGTTTATCTGTGCGGGTTCAATAGATGTAAGGTGCACCGTAGCCCGTAGGCCACATTTTATACATCTATGAATCACCATAATAGGTAACTGATAAACAGATGATAAGTAGTTGAATTTGTACATGTTTTAATGTGACCAGTGTTAGGTAAGAATCATATTAGTAGCCTTTTTAGACCCGAAGTGAGCCGTGAGATTTAAGTGAAAGAAGGCTGGATATTAGTACCGCAACGAGAGATTTAATCGATCTTGGAATTACAGCCCTATGTCAAGTTGAGCGTCATAGATTAGGGTTAACGCTATTTACTTGAAAGATTAATCGTAATAAATCAAATTATTTGACTTTTCATTGACCAACATTGAAGGATTATTACAAAAACTGTACTGTGTTACTTGGACTATTATAATTATTTACTTTTATCATATTATTTACTACTTACTGAGTTACTTCAGAGTAATGGAGTCCTGTGGAGCACAGCTAAGTTCTCGCAGCGAGGCACAATATTTATATTACCAAAGTTGTTCTTTATAGCTTTTTGTCTTATCGAAACATTGTACTAATATTAGTGCCTGCGCAAATATAAAAGCAACGCATCACGTTTCTAATACATTAATATAAGCATAAAAATATTCCTTTAACCGTTTAGATTGTGAACTTTAATTCTCAGAGTAATATACTATTTTATACTCACCATCTATTAATATACAACTGTTTGCCTCTGCCTGTCCCTTCAGTAACCATAGGCTTTATAAAAGATATTTGTATTTCAGGGTCCTCGGGATGTTTCGAGAATTTCGGTCGCATCATCAATTCTATCTAGTCAGCTGAACCCTCGCAAGAGCGTGCAGCCTCAGATAGCCCTGTACGCGGCAATCGTGCGGATCAGCGGAGGGCCTGTGCCCGTCTTCCACGACCACCAGTCCCTACAGAAACAGGACAGCAAAACTAAACGAACCACATCATTATCAACACAATAACTGACATCAGTAATTCTTCTTCAAGTATTTGTTTATGCATTAGGCGCCTAATCCTTTTATTATAGAATATGGATAACTGTCGAGTTTATATAAAAAAATATGTTTGTTTTCACATTTATAAGCGAGTTTTTTGTAGTTCCTTTTCATACGAGAGTTTGCGTCACATTTTACTCGGCACTATCGCGACGTCAGTTCAGCTGCAGTGGGATGTAAAGAAAGAGCCTCCACGGGTGACGAATAACGAGGTCATCTTGCGCACCTTGGGCAGTCAGCCTCCACACTACCATTGCAGACTGGCTAATCTTTCCACCACGGTATGAGCGATCTCCATGTGATAGCTCGTGCTGACTCGATAGAAGTGCATTCATATTCAAATTCTAAATAATAGATTCATAAGAGATTATGCTCACGTTACCGTAAAGTACACCAACCATTAGTCGCGTGTTACGGCACCCACGGGAAGTTTCGTAGCCTCGTTGCTACGATTCCGAAACCACACCCACGGGAAACAATCGGAACGACGTAGCAAAGCTGCTACGAGTGTCACTGTAGAAAAATCATACCCGCGGTAGGAGGCTCATATCCATTTTACAATGCTGCTAAGTCATACGGTAGAATATTACACTCTCGGGAAGAACTTCGTAGCCTCGTTACACTACTGCTACGAGTCTCACGGTGGCTAGTAGTACCCACTGGAAGGGCTTCGTAGATTCATTGCTACGAGTATCACTACGGCCAAATTAACCTAAAGCACAGATAATATAATACTATACCCTAAAGGGAAGAAGTCGGAATCACATAGCGCTGCTGCTATGAGTCGCTCTTGAAGGATTACTAGACAATGTTTTTTTCCTTTCAAATACACATTTTCTTGTTTCTTCCATTCTATCATTATAAGAGCCTATTTGACTTTCGGAAAAACATACAGTGCGTGTTTGCAACTTAGCAAATGTGTTACGTTTTTGTACCACGCAAATCAACAGCGCTATTGATATTGCTGCTATTGACGCACTGGGCGCTTATTCGCTACGCCATGTAAACAAATACAACGCAAGTAACGCAATCACTTTACTATAAGTGCGTGAAAATTTGACGCATATAATCGGTAATAATTACTGGATACGTGGCATTTCGTATACAATGGTATACAATCCTTACAACATTGGACACGTATTGCACACGCGCTACGGAAGCATTTAGGTAGCGGTGGAAAAACAAATGACAAAATAAATCCCAAAATAAACACCATGTAAAGTCACAGTAATACTATTATTATCTCTCTTTGCTACTTCAAATTGTCTGGATGACCTTCACGAATATTTGGTTGCGGACTTTGGTTACATTGTTTATGTTTTGTGGCTCGAGTTATCGTCACGTTTTCGCGTCGCGTCTTAGGATTGTTAAATATATTCCACGCATATTCATACAATCAATTATTAATTCTAGTTGACGTAGGTCCTAACGTCTAAACACAGGAACATAACCGATCACTACATTGCATTACATCGGTAGGTTTGTTAATCGCAATATGATTTAAAAAAAAGATATACATAATCTTACTGACTTATGAAACTTAAAAAAAGGTGATAAGATATGGGATATTCATAGCAATACTAATTGGTAGGTACCAAACGTTAATAACACCTATTCAAGCCATGTTTGACGATAAAATAACAGTAATTTAAATAAAAACAGAATGAACGAATAAACCAACATAAAAGTTAATTATAAACAATCGTTATTTGTATTTTGTAACGTCTGTTAACGGGCCCTCGGAGACTCGAGCCTATGCAGAAGAATACATGGAATGTTATAATAAAATGCTGACTGACTGACTGCTGACACGATATAAAATACTTTATAAACTCGGCTACATAGAAGCGTGTCAATATAATATTTAAGCATGCTCATTGCTTACTGAAAATGCTGATTTAGATTTATATTGACTGCTACTTATATCTTCGATTAACACCTACTGAGTAATCTTATCAGTAATATGAATAAAATCTCAGATAAGTAAGCATAATATCAAAAAGTGATATAGGTACTTAGTTGGGCACATACAGAAGAAAATATTTTGCTTTAAAAAATGAAGATGAAAACAGAAAGACAGGACAAAGTCATAATAATAAATAATAGATATTGATAATAGCGAAAAATGATTACGTTTGTCTTTATATAATGTGCTTTGGCCAAATCATTTGTCGATAACATAAAAAATCGAATCGAGATAAAACTGCCTCATTGGCTCCCATGCTCGATAGCTGCACACGAGGGCCTGGATTCGATTTCCAAGTCCGGCAAATAGATATTGGGACTTCTTGGAATTCCCAATAAGCGCGAGATTTGGATTGTGCCCCGTAGAATTTAATAACAGCATAGGTAAAGTGTAGGTGTACAATACATCTCTTCCTTACCCTTCGGGTAATACACGGATGATGTTATATTATGAACTGAAATATATTAATATCATTTTATATTGATTGAAAATATGGTCTTTAATTCACATACCAGATGTCCCGTTGAAACAATCATGAAAAGAGTACCTAAACCAGTTCAACTATGTTGGGCACTGGATTAATGAGGATCTTAGGCACAATATAGACATGGAGAGGGACATGTTGGCCCTCGGATTGTGTCATTGTTACTGGTTATTGGTTTAGATAGTCAAAGGGCTTACACTGCTCTGTTCCGATACAATATCGCCTTCGGGCCTTATTGAGGCTGCCTCGCCTGAATTGTCAGACAGTGAGTGATGGTGCTTGCCTTCTCTGTTTCCTCAGTTCATTTCTTTATACAGTATTGTACCGACTCATTCGTACAGTAATTTCCAGGTTTGTCGCAATAGTTTCCGCAAACCTTCACGAAGCGGCAACCCGAAGGAATGTTAATGTCCGCTAACAGGATATTTAATCACAGGTAGATAGGTAGTTTTGTTCATCCAACCGAGCCGGATTGAAGATTCTTTTGTAGTTTGCATTTCGAACTAGAATTGAATTGATATAAAACTCAGATTCGTGTATCCTTGAAGGTTAATCAAATCACTTAAGCTAGGACAAAAAATCTTATACTTCAAATGTTATCCATCCTCCTCCTTACTAATATTACATTAATATAAAAGTGAGTTTGGCCATATGGTGTTACCTACTAACACCATATGACCTAACTCACTTTTATATTAACTACTAATTAATCAAATTTTGGTAAAAATATTGACTAAATTGTATTTAATTTGGGACCCAGTCTTTGAGCTAACGGCGAAGGAACAGTTAAATTCAAACCCAAAACAAGACAGAGTACCTCAGAGAGAACATTAAAAAAATATACGTGAGCGGAGTCGCTGGCGCAGCTATTATTATAGTAAGAGTTCATAATAGATATCTTGCGATCATACAAATGGTAACTTGCGTGACAACTGTGTTTTGCAAAAACAATAGCTAAGTTACACAGCTGAAGCGCTGCTGTCGATGTGTTCCTAAGACGTAGACTGTAGACTAATAAAATGATCATCACACGATACAGACAATGGGAGAATGTCAATACGGGGCCATAACACGCCCTCACTCAATCGGACACATGGTAAAGGATGGCGGCCTTAGTATCTTACAGGAAAATAAATGTTATATGTATCGAACAAATGTGTAGTTGGCTGGATAAATATTTATCTTACTCCCCTACTATTCGGTACAATGACGTTTAAGACGTTTAATTTGCCTGGAAGAAATCGCTGTAGGTACGCAATAAGGCCATTTAATTTTTACTGTGATTTGACCCTGGTTGTATATACATAATGCACATACATAATATAAAATAATTTAGTTTATTGCCCTCCCTTCATCAATTCAAACTTTATCTGTTTAGGTATAATGAAAAATATATTTAAAAAAGTATCATCGAATCAGCTGTTGTCTCAGGCTATTGCTGCTTATCCAGACGTTAGGATACTCATGTGCCAATGTTAAAATGGACAACATGATTATATCATATTATAGCAAGACATAATATACCTACTTGGAAAAGCCTATGTCTATATGTACGTTTGTTAAATCCTTTAAACCAACCACAACGTGACGGATCTCTCTTTTCCTAATTACGGTTCAACGTGTAATTTCTAATCATCAGATAAGGATTTTTTATCGGAAATCGATTCATTTCATCTGAACAAAATACTGATTTATGTAACTCTTTACGTAAATATGTACTTATATACCTACATACGTAAAATCTGGCTATGTTTGGTTAAATGTACGCCCGATTACAAGAACTCTTCACATGGCTATAGTTACCAAATGTCTGAATTCGTTGATGAAAACTAAAGACGCTTCTGTTAAGTTTATGAGTCACCGCACGGCAGCGTTGAGGTTGACTTCGATAAAAAAAAACAACACAAACGCTGAGATGTTGTAAGTAGTGCTCGTGCAGTTTTGGTTGAACACCGCAAGGCGACTCACGACTGTGTGCAATTTAAATTCAAACTTTACTCGACAAAAATTAATCATGACTGCATTTATAATAGTGGTGTCCGTAGCAATTACAGTGAAATTGTTATTTTTGAGTTTATCTTTGTATTTCACTTTGAAGAACAAAGAAATAGACTTAACTCAGGTGAGTGTCGCTTGATGAGTTTAGAAATTCCCATTGTGGCTGTCTGTAGCTGTTGTTATGTCTTTGAACTTTGTTTGTATCATAATTTAGTTGGGTAACTCGTTTCTGTAGTCAACTCTTGGTTCTCGTTATATGACGATAAAACTTCACTAACTGTTGCCGTAGCAGAAACATACCTACAGATTACACAAAATTCGTAATAAATAATTGAATGGCTATAGTTAATTTGAACAGAACATTGCTTCCGTTGAAGGTGACACTAATTTTGTACATAAAATATAAACTGTTCCATGACGCTACCTTCACCTACAAATACTTATCGTTAACGCTTATCGAAATAATTTTTTCTTCATACACAAGGTCGAATCTGATTGTATGATTTGGTTGTGGTGTAGTAGGTACCTACAGTCGCAGTCAAAACATTTAAATTGCCATTCACCATAACATTGATTGTTATTTGCGGATCTCAAAATATTAGAACTATTATCTGTGTCATACTGTGTCAATATAATTAAAAAATGACCAATTTATTTATATTCCTTTCTGATAGTAAAACTATAAAAAAAATAGATTACTATTATCTTACGCTCTGTGGAAACATCTTAGTAAAACAAAGTACCCAAAGCACATTATTCTAATAACCTGAGTATAGTAAGCTAAATATCCTAGGATTAACTGCTTTATAAAACTACAAAAGAAAACATAGGTAATAATAGGATCCGTTTGCTTATGTAAAAGTTGTTTTCATAGACCGAATATGTCATTAATGTGTGCGAGTATTCGCATGAGTTGGTCGGCTGGTCCGTGGACGTGCCACTGCCACCACTGCATTTGTTTACATAATATTATTATTTCATACTATAATAGTAGGTATAGTGATTACATAATATCTCATATTGACAAATCTATAACAGAAATGTACTGAAGACTTTGGTAACTGGCTGATGAATTTACATTTTATTAACTTTATTCCTTCAGTATTTAGCCTCTAATATTTTTGAGTCTGGTCTCAGATATTTTTAGAATTTCCCAAAATTTCAATCTATTTACCTACTTGTTTTAAAATTTAATTTTTCAATTTCGCTGAGTGTTTTTGAGGCCGACCTAGTAGATTAAGAATAAATTAGTCTTTATAATAATTAGTAGGTGGAAAGACTTCTTTCATCATATCCTATTTTTGATGTTCAGACAGTGGTTATAACCACTATTTGGGGAACGTGAATCATTCATCAAACATCAAATACGTAGGTAGCGTAGGTAAGCCTGAAATATGTAGATCTATACGTGCAAGGAAAGAGCCTCCACGAGTGACGAAGCCGAGATCGTGGGGCGTTGGACAGTCAGCCTCAATACCACCATTCATCATCATCAGCCAGAAGACGTCCACTGCTGAACGACGGCCTCCCTCAAGGGGGGGGGGGGGGGGGGTTGCCATAATCCCCACGCTTGGCAGGCGGCTTGGGGATCGCAGTGGCTCACCGATTAGTGAGAGGACGCTGCTGCCCGTCCTCCGGTGTCTGGCCGCAGTTTTAAGACGTACCCGGGTCAATACCACCATTGCTGATTGACTAATATTTCCACTACTGCGTTCTACTATGTGCGATTACCGTGTGATAGCTCGTGCTGGAGTTAGCACGAACAAGACAACAGAAGATGAAGCGTACCTATACCTATCTACCTTCGTAGTAATCATTTTGATTTGGCAGTCTTTAATTAATGTAATAGGTATAATAATGAGTAGAAAACTATGTTAACATTGGAGATTCCTGATATTTTTCTTGTGTAGGTAGGTATTTCCTTGATTGGTAATTATTTTACGCGATAAAAAATGCGCTATTTTACTACTGCAAAAGATAAATAGGTACTGATATAAAATACCTATCTCGATGTAGGTAGGTATCATATTATGGTGATAATTCAAAACACTTATAAGTGTTTTTGCTCCCAATTAAGTGATTGTCTTTACAAAACGTTGGAGTGTTATGTAGGCACTCGAACGTTTAGCCCGAATTTCCCGGAGGGAAAATGGTACGTTCTCCTATAGTTTACGAAGGTCAGACGTTAAAAGGCGCGGGGGGGCTTACCCAATAACATTCTCCGAACGAAAGCAAGTAACAGTGTTGTACTTATAAATAGAGTTTTCAATATTTTATTGGTTGTGATAGTATGGTAAAAGCAACAATCATCCGTGATTGATTCTTTTTATCGTGTATAGGTAATCATATTGTTATAGGTATCAACTTATTTTAATCTGTTTTTGTGTCGTGTCGTATCTGATGTATAGATACGGTGAGATAATTTGATAAAGATGAGAATAAGTGTTCTATTCTATCGTATCCGCTAATATTTAGTGATGGAATGCACCAATCCATGATAGTCCACATATTTTCTTATTACGTTTGTAACGATGATATACATATCTGTATCTTAATCTTCTTATAACTTTTACCTAGGATTTATTTTATCCTGTGATAAACAAAAGGATAAGTTCTAAAATTATTTTCAAGTTACCTGCTCACCTACTCTACCGATGATATAGTGAAAAGATCATTCCGTATTTAAATCGCCACGAGTGAGCGACACACCAATACATCGGTGATTAGAAGAAAACACTAACGTAAATCCTGTATTTTTTCCATGATATCTATTTATAGAAGGAACATGTAAGACGATGAGCTAATAATGCTTTTGTGAATTTAGGCGTATTAAAATCAACATCGCCATACACCAACCGCGTAACGCCGCGGTGGTAATAAAAAATCTGTTTTAACACGAAATTAAGATACCGCATAAAATATTTTTGCCTCCACAGGAGTCACGCTGTAGACTCGTTGGCTGACCCTGACTCTGACCCCCGAGCTTTTCTACCTCCGAAATGCTACAATGGTTACGATGCAGTAGAGCTTCGAAAGGAAATTTTCTATAGAGGAAAGACTACCTATCTCTAACACATTTAACGAAGCGCGCAAGAGTTTCCATCCAGATTTGAGACGTCGTTTCGCTCGATCTCGAAACCAAATCAGGTTGAATAACACAAAATAATCTTGTTTTTATTTTATTACAGACCAATAACCAGACTAAGGCAGGAAAGAAGTCCCTGCTCATATCATGGAAGGAAATCCCTCGCATTATTCTACCAAGATCAATTTATTGCCCAAATGCGAACACTAAAGAGTTTGCCAATAAATCTTAATTCTAATAAAAAATAAAATCTAATAATAAATAAAAATTAATTAAATAAGTTGTGTTGCGATTTAGAAGAGGCCTTTCGATAAATAACAAAAAATGACTGAAGGAAAAAATATTTTTATGACTGTTTATATTTCCCTTTGTTAAAATTTTAATAAAGATTATTTGAGCACAAAAACATTTATTATTACAAATATAAACCTTATTTACAATTATGTACATTGTAAGACGTGCATCACCAATTATCGTCATATTCTCCAACCACCAAAAAGTTCATGTCCCTTACGTAAGTGCCACCCCATTGTACTTTCTTTTTCACAAAGTTAATTTTCACATTTCTCTTCTTATATTCTATTGCTCTTTTGACAATGAATTTGTTGAATTTATGGACATGAGGATGATTAACATACTCTTCTGTTTCCATCCATTTGCAAATGTTTATTTCTCTTTGAGATAATGATATTTTTTCTGTGATGGCCTTCAACATAAGTATTACATAAATGTCTGAGTTTTCATACATCATGTTGTGTGTGTGTCTGAATGTGACAACTGATTCAAAAGCAGCATCAACTCCTGTCTCCTCTTTAACCTCTCTGACAGCTGCGGCAATAATATCTTCACCTGTAATTGAGAAACTGTATCAAATTATAAAAATAAGCATAGCATTACGACCGTATTTAGTAGGGGCTCGTAACTACATAGCTACCGCGCAGATCGGTCGATTTGCGAGGTTAAGCAGCACTTGACGCGGTCAGTCCTTGAATGGGTGGTCATTTTTCACATGTCGAGACCCTTCCATGCCTCGGAAAGCACGTTAAGCAGTTGGTCCCGGGTGTCATACGAAGACCTATAACAATCGTTACGGATGTCAGTAGCACAAAAAAAGTCTGACAACCATTCTAACCTCAGAGTATCAGTGTCAGAAGGCAGTCGCTCTGTGTAAAATACTGATATTCAGCCAAAACCGGTTCGATTGGAAACCGACCCCAATGTAGTTGGGAAAAAACTAGGCAGATAATGAGCATTACAACCGTATTTCTTGAAGGGTTAGGCACAGGCCTAACACGTACAATTCAGTCGTACGCTGATTGGGCCGGGTTTTAAATAATGAATGCGACATTTTCCAAGTCAACTATCATAGTCTAGTAGAATGAATGCGTAACTTCAATTTTGTTGAATGAATGTTTTAAATGTCGTACTCTCATGTCGTTATGACGAATGCTACCCACAAAATAAAACTTATGGCGTAATGAGATTTCCCGCAACACATTTAATTAAATTAAGTAAATAAATTCACTAAATACATAAACAGACGCAGACCTTTGGACATATCATTTCAAGGAAACAACCTTATGACTAATGACGTCATACTGTCTAGACTCGTAATTGCGGTAAATTATTTTTTCATTATAAACAAAACGTTGCCCCACACTACGATTAATATATTCACATACACAAATACCCAGACCCGGAACAACTTTCTGCAGGTCATACAAATATTGGTTCCATGCGAGTATCAAACCCACGACATTTAGCACAGCAGTCGATCGCTTCAGCATTGTACCAATCGTGCCGTCTGATCTATCACCTTATCCGTCGTTTTTAAACAAATGATTATATCAAAAAAGATACTTCAGTTTTCCATAAGAAGTTAATTATGAAGTGCAAGCAATCATAAACAATATTTGACTACTATTTTTTTCATCATTTCGATGAAAAAACATGGTGTGTTTTTTTGTTTGGTAATATAGGGTAGACTGAAAACGAGGCCCTATTTCTTAAAAATAATTACATAAATCTTTGGTTATAAATAACCAAAATTAAATCTCCCCCTATCAAATAAAGGAACCATTAAACACCCACTTAATTTTGCATCAACTGTGTGAATGGTCGTTTTAATATCTTTATGAGAGTGACATAAAGACTCACATTCATAGTTAAAAGGGTAGTGACTCTCTTGTGGTTCAAGTTCTTTATTGCATTCATGTTACATGTTACATAGGTGTTACATTTTATAAGGTTCAACATGAAACCCAGTAAGGGAACAGCAACATAATAACAATAATGTACATGTAGATGCATATTAAATTAAGTTATACACTCTTAATACGTTATAAGTTGTATTTACCTCGGTTTGCATAGCCTCCAGGTAGTTTCCAGTGGGGATACTCATAGTGTTTCTCTGATATAGCCAAAATTTGATTCTTGTCATTAAACACCATGGCACCAACACCTAGGTTTGTATGGCTAGATGGTGGTAAGTTTGACTCTATGTCCACAGGCAGCCATTTATACATCATCACAAAGTCATCTCTTGCATGATGGAAATTAAAGCCTTTCTATGAAAAGCAAACCTTTATTAAAACATTAATAAATGGATGTACAGTTCAATAATTTTATTGATATAGATTAAAATTAAAAAATTACTTACTTGTGCTAACACTGGGACACAGAAAGAATTTCGTATGTTCACCTTAAACCAGACACATCGGTGACCTTCTGACGCCCAGTTAGCCATAGATACTGAAAAATCAATTTATATTGCTCCAATGTAGGTACGACTCATCAACTGTTACTACTTAACACGGAACTGTCATTAAGACAACATGATAAGTAATGATTGTAATACTGTTTACTATCAATTACTGCAAAACAAACTATGCAAAACAGTGAGATGAAGATATTGCACTAGTACATACCTTCAAGTTTTTTTGTAAACTGTTGCTGATTACAATTCTCTTCTCTTAAGTCAATGGTGATACCTTTGTATCGATCTTTTGCACCACTAAATACTTCACGTGGGTCCACAGAAGAATGTGAACGAACAACAAATGTTCTGAAACCGAAATGTAAACAAAATTTATTACAATCACGTAACAAAGTAGATAATGATTGATGTTGCCCAAAATGTTAACATTTATTGCTGCAAGTCAGGCAAACATGTATTGCTGTGTTCCTATCCTATATATATATAGGGGTTTCCACTCCATGATTATTTCAATTCTGCGGGATAAAAATATCTACGTTTATGAGAATATAAAACGAAAACCAGTTTGCCTACCGTAGGACAATTTTTTGAATTGACTGTGTACATAAAGATAATAATTTATTCATAGTGATTTAACTGCTCACACTACAGAAAAGTTATAAACTTAAAAATATATCTCTAACTGTAACTCATTTGTAGATCGCCTGTAAAGAGTACACCTATTAGAAAAAAACAGAGACAACTGTGACCTTTTTTGAAGTTCATTTTGAAGCGCCGTCTGAATTTCTGCCCCGTTATGTTGACATCTACACATTAGTACCTATATATGCACCTATAAACTATATCTATTACAATTGTATATGTATGTATTTAGTACTGTAGTATATTGTACTGTAAAATCATAAATTTATAGCCATTTAGTGTATCAATGAATATTAAAATATTCAGGTATTAGATAAACAGCAATTATGCTGAGTTAACCTGAGTATTTTACATTTAGTGATCACTGATACACACAGGAAAAACCGAACCGATCAGTGTTACAAACAGTTAAACTAGCTTATTCAACCTCCAAAACCACTAACAAAAAGCAACGCTACTCTCATAATCACTTAAAAGTATTTTATCATGTCTACATAGAAAATTACAAAAAGAAAAACTCTTATAATTTATATCAAACAAAATAACTCGAAATGAACACATTAGATAAAATTAATGCATAGATATAGTAAAACATAAATAAACACAGTAAAATAAAAGTTTATAGACGGCTTTTTTTTTTTCTTAAAAAAACGTAGGATTTCTTCTGCATCATTTTTTTTTTAAACGTTGCCTCACTCTATGTATAATTCCTGTATCGTGGGTACAGTTTACAAACATACATGTCACATGCACTGAAAACCAGACCCGAAACAACTATCTGTAGATCATACAAATATTTGTTCCGTTCGGGGATCGAACCCGCGACACGTAGCGCAGATAGCTAATCGCTTAGCCACTGCGCCAACCGTGTCGTCTAATAATCATCATTATTCATTTTTATTAATCAATGAAGAAATATAACAATATTATTGTGGAATAATATTATTTATCGAGTATGGTTTTTTTTCTGGCAACATTTAGTGAAATAGTTCGGGGCATATTGTAAGATGGCGCTAGGGAACGCTCCCAAAATGGATCCCTGTCAGCTGAAGACAGTTTCACCCAATGACATTTTAATCCAAGCAAGTTTCAACCCTCTGATCGCCTGCCACAGCGAAATTCTAAGTCTATGATTTTTCGATATCTCCTGCAAGCTGTCATTGTTCATCTTTTACTCTTTTACATTCTAAATCTGTGGTCCAGTCCCTGATAGACATACTATTTCTATGATTAAAACTTATGATTAAAACTCTTTGATGAAGTATTTCGACGCAAGCAGCTCGATGACGTTAGCAGTATTTAGATGTACATATTTATGCCGGTTGTACACACTAACAGAGATAGACGACAACTCACGATGCCGTCGACGACGATGACGACGCGGTTGGCGCAGTGGCTAAGCGATTAGCTTTCTGCGCTACGTGTCGCGAGTTCGATCGCCGCACGGAACAAATATTTATATGATCTACAGATAGTTGTTTCGAGTCTGTAGTTCAAGTTTCTTTTGACAAATTCGATTTACTACATCGAATGCGTTTGGCGCTCCGAGGCCCTAGTGTAAGTTTCTTTCGACAAATTCGATTTAACGCATCGAATGCGTTCGGCGCTCCGATTGGTCCGTTTCGTGCTCTCCACCAATCGGAGCGCCGAACGCGTTCGATGTAGTAAATCGAATTTGTCGAAAGAAACTTACAATAGGGCTTCAGATTGGTCCGTTTCGTGCTTTCCACCAATCGGAGCGCCGAACGCGTTCGATTTAGTAAATCGAATTTGTCAAAAGAAACTTACACTAGGGGTACTATGCTGCGACTTAGCTTGGTACATTTATCATTATCATCAGACGGAAGACGTCCACTGCTGAACGAAGGCCTCCCCCTTAGACCACCACATCGAACGACATTCCGCCACTTGCATCCATCGGTTGCCCGCGACTTTCACAATGTCGTCGGTCCACCTAGTAGAAGGCCTTCCTACGCTGCGTCTTCCGGTTCGTGGTCGCCACTCGAAAACCTTTCTTCCCCATCGGTTGTCTGTTCTTCGAGCGATGTAGCCTGCCCATTGCCACTTCAGCTTGCTACATTAAGCAAGTTTTATTGCGACAATTGTAATCTTTGTAAGAATTCTACTAATATGGATTCCTCGCTAGGATGTAGTAGGAGAAGCTAAACTTTAATCAAGCAATCCGAACTTCAAAAAAAGCAATCCGAGATATTTCAATTTTCAGCTGATCTCGAAAATGTTCACTGTGATGAAAAATGTAATTAACAATTATTTTACTTTGTACATTTACGGAACTATTGTACACATATCACCGATATCTGGCAGATCAGCCGATCTGCGAGGTTAAGAAGCGTTTGCTGCGGTCAGACGAGTGACCGCTGCATACCTTAACAAGGGCGGATCCGGGGGGGGGGGGGGGGTGTCATTGGGGTCATAACCCCCCCCTAGGCAGGTTCTAGGTCGACCACTGATTTTTTCTAATCGCATTGATCGTACTGATCGAATTTCCGACTGATTAGAGCACCTTTTTATTGACCTTGTTCTCCAGGCAATACAAGCTAATAAAACTGCTTCTATTGACTGGAGAACAAAATATAAAAAGTGGTCGAATCAGCCGGAAATTCGATCTGTATTTATTATTGTAATCGAATAGGAGCCTGTCCCGACTAGACTTCAAACATGTGACCCCCCTGACTTGAAAGATGGATCCGCCCTTGCACCTTAAGCTAATGGTGAATCACGCAGTACTTTTTTAATCTCTTTGGGGCTCGCGCCCATACAAAACTAGAAATAAAATAAGACTTGACTTAAAGGTCTTAGTTACCAGGTCATAAAATTCCAAAAAAAAAAAAAAAAAAATACAAAACTAGTGTGTACAGCCGGCATTATCTAAAATACTACCGTTACTGTCAGTGTCAAAAAAGTGGTGACATTTTTATTGATAAAATTGTACAGCACTGAAGTCTGAATTAATTCAAATGAGTATAAGCTAGCATCCAAAATTTAAAGCGAGACGATAACATTTCAGATAACCTTTACAATTTTATCCAAATGTATTTAGATCAGTAATAATTGGACATAAGTTAAAATGGCATCTAGAACTTTTATAGGTGTTACAGACAGATATAATGGTATCACAGTAGATTCACAAGAGGAACCTTGTGAAACTAGTAAACTTTTAAACCAGTTAAACGGTAAGGAAATTAATTTTTTTTTATAAAAATATTTCCTAATATTTTTTTGGCAAAATGTAACAGAAAGTAGTTATTCTAATGGCTGTTATTTGTGCATAAAATTATTTTCAGATTCCATGACAATTTGGTCTGAACAAGGAAAACGCTGTATATGGTTCAAAGTTAACATCAAAGATGCAGCCTGGGTACCACTGCTAGCAAATGTAAATAGTTAAATATTTGGTTGTTTGAAGGGTTTGGTTAAATTACAATTGATTTGTATGGATAAATATTTTTTGATCAAAAGAATTTCTGCAATATCAATATATTATCTGAAATTAACAAAAAAAAAATTACTTCATATACAGGAAGGCTTCAATTTTCACCATTCCCGAGGAGATTTTGTGATGATGTATAAGTGGCTACCTAAAGACAGTTCATCTAACTTGCCACCAGCATGTCATACAAACCTTGGAGTGGGAGGGATGGTTTTTAATGAAAAAAACCAAATATTAGTTGTAGCAGAGAATTACCTTGAATTTCCCCATTGGAAACTTCCTGGAGGATATGTGGAAAGAGGTAAACTAGAGATTAATAATCATTGCTATTGATTGATTTATCTGTAACTTTAAAATTGGGTGTTCCAATTATTACAGGTGAAGACATTAAAGATGCTGCTATGAGAGAAGTTAAAGAAGAAACAGGTATTGATGCGACTTTTGAATCTATGGTGACACTGAGACATACACACAACATGATGTTTGGTCACTCTGATATATATGTGATTGTATTATTAAAAGCTACATCAGAGATAATTACCAAGTCTGATGTGGAAATCAAAGCATGCAAGTGGATGGATGTTGAAGAATATCTAAATCACCCAGATGTTCATGATTTCAACAGATTTATAGCTAGACAAGCATTAGATTTAAAGGCCAGAAATCTAAGGTTGGGACTCCGAAAAGAAACGCTCAAAATGGCAACAATAACTAGAGAAATGACGTCTCTTGTGTTAGAAGATGTATGATCTTCATAAATTAAAGCAATGTTCAGGGTCAAATGATAATAATAAAGTTGTTAAAAAGATAAATTGATATCTTAGTATGTATGTAAAAGATAACAATCCGGTGCTGGATGATTGTACACTGTTACATGGTATTTCTATAGCTTCTTGGTATTGGTGCAATGTAGGGTAATATAATTAATAGTAAATTCAAATAAAAACATTACCATGTATTATGATTATTATCTGTGTTATATAATTCAGTTTAACAATTAATAGCTGACAATGGTATGGATGTTCAAAAATATTTTATATACAACATAATATTCCAGCAGATGTCAATAAATTGTCAACTGAATTACTATATTAAAAATGTACCTAACAATTTTATGACTATAAATTTGATATAAATAAATTAAACGTTAATCAATTTTTACAAATTAATCTCTCCACCTAATATAATTATTTAATTATAACCTTCAGTTTAAAATGACAAAGCAGAAGCAAAGTATGATATTTACATAGCAAGTTCAATAAATTGACCTCTTACGTCATCCATGTCTAATGTGTTGTAATTATTAGTGTATGTTAACTATTTTGCAACAAGATTCTTTTATTTGAAAATGATAGGAAATAGACTTTTGATGGAAAGATTAACAATGTAAGTGAATCATACTCCACGCAATTACAAAGGCGGTGAATTTGGTATCTTGCTAAAAAGATTAATACGTGTTCAGCAAGCTTCCAAGCCCATATCATGCGACCTCATGTATATTTTTCTAGTTTTGCTTTACATCAAAGTTATTCAGCTTGTTTAATTAACAGATAATTGCTCACTTTACCTTACAAAATGTTATAATAAATTGCACTGATGATTATTTACATCAACTTTTTAAGTTATCAAGTTAGTTTCCATTTGTTATTTTAATAAAGATAGGTGCATAATGGCAATAACTGAGTAATGAGTATAACCCTGCTTGTAGTTGCACATTTAGGTAAAACTTAAGATCATGGTATTGAACATTGCTACTCATTACAAATAAAAAAACTAAGTTAAACTGGTAAATATTGAGGTAAATCGCAAATTATTGTGTAAAACAATATCAATAAACCTTGTTATATAAATATGAATGCAGAGTTGAATTGATGCCAGACTTAGTTGATATGTCAATGAAAACAAATTGTGGTGTAACTGATTTCATTCACTGTTTCAATCTAAATCAGGGGCAGCAGCATTACGACCTACATAGTCTCCCTCTTCATCAGAACTGTCAGCTTCACCAATTATAGATTTCAGTAGTCCCCCAAATACTGAGTGAGGATTCTTGTTGTCAGGTGGTATTTCTAGCCCAAACCAAATACGACCAATGTTATCTAGATACACTGTGTAGTTTGGATCCCTTTTAATACTTATTGCATACCAATTTCTCAATATTTTAAATTGATTTGCATGTCTCCTGAAAAAAGAAAATGGTTTAAATATGAATCACAGTATTTTTAAGATTAAACAATGACACATTTGATATTCTCAATGATATATAATATGTATACATACTGTTCAATAGCACGTAGTAGAAACCACAGGAAATTTAATAATGGGAATATGTATGGAGGGCCTTTATTATTGTTTATTGTGGGATGTTGGCCTGTGTATTTATTAAAAGTATCTGTAGCCATTTGTACATTACGCAGACAGAGAATTTGCAACACTGGCTGGGCAATGAACAAATCTATTTCAGATTTGAGTCCTTTAGTTGTATGCAGTTCAACAAGCATATCGGCATATGCTGAACCATCACATGAGTGCAAGAAATGCCTATGTGCCGATGTGTATTTCTTCTCTTTCCAATACACTTCAGCAATTTTCTGGAACAAAGCATATAATAGAATTAATAATATGAATGAGTATGTAATAAAAATATTTCATCAGAATTTTTTAAGTATAGGGATACCAACTATAGAAATACATAACATCATGTTTGCAGAAGTAAGAAAAGTTTTTTGATAATGGGAAATCCCATTTCTGGGTAACATATAACCACCATAATATGCTGTGCATAATGAGCTGTATCGGTGCTGCAGGGTGAACTTATTTTCCTATGAGTTTTAGATAATTTGGTTATAATCTTAGGTTCACACTAAAAAGTGAATAAGAGTTATCAATGCTCTTTCTTCCCAGCTAGGAAATGGTGAGGATAATTTTGGGGTGCTGAATTATGTTAATATTACAAAGTTTAAGCTAAGTAGTCTGTTTTGATAAACACTCTTTGAATTTTAAAACTAGGGTAACAATAAGTAGCTTGATACAGGTAATCTGAGAATGATCTTGCCGTTTAAATATTAAAACATTTTTGTGTTATTGTTTACTTCAGAAACTTTAAAGAGTTGATGTTCTAAAATTCCAAATAATATAGGTACCTTGTGTAGTAAAGGATGTCCCTTTTTGTTACTATCCATAGACCATTTAACAGCATTAGTAAGGTATGCTTCCCTCTCAGGTATACTAGCACTCATCAGTTCGAATAACTTGGCAGTTTTCTCAATCCATTCATGGCATGGCACCATTTCTGATTTGTTCAAGACGTCTATGAGCAATATAGCCAGGTCTGCTCCACTACCCTGCTGATCTCGTTGTAGTAGTAATGTTGAACCTTTGTACAGTAAATTTAATAGATCCGCATATTTTTTTTGACTTAAATATCTGAAAAATGATGGTAAACTATTAAAAATCCACGTAATTACTCTCTCAAAATAGCATGTAATCCCAATGTGATGTACCTGAAATAAAGGGTTCTATACATTTGATGTGCCTCATAATATTGACCAGAGTTTACAGAGGCTTCTAACTTATCAAGTACTCTTCCAACTCCTCTTTCTCCTCGTGCAGCCATTATTTATTTTCTAGAACAATCTGTTTTTCTTCTATTTCTATTCACAATACACCAATTTACGCCATATCCACGAATTGTATGAATGAATGAATGTCTGATTGAGTAAGTGAACGAAGTTGAAATTATTTTACTGACAACACAGTAAGTTAGTGATGTACCTGACGTAACTAAAATTTCTATGAATAGTTTGTTTAACAGTACACAATGGACCATTCTCGCCTACTTTGACCTCTATAGCCTTCATTTTGTATAGCTAAAGACTACACAGTTATCCTCCCTTACTGGTGTGCGATATGCGTCTTATTAATTTATGGGTAATTTATGGGTGCCAAACATGACAAAGCTGTACGTTGCAATCGCATTGCTTTAGCGGGAGCGAGTATGGCTTGAACAATAATAGAGTGTCGACATGAGAACTCCCGACATGTCACTCAGCCAGCAGCATTGCGGTTTTGCAAAACTACAATGGTACGCAATATACCTCCTCAAATTAAAAAAATATACCCAATTTAAATTTCGAAATTTCAGACAGATTGTCTGTCTTACTCACTTTCGATGACGATATCTATAAAATATATATATAAAAGTAACTACTGCGTAGTTACCTCTATGGCATTACGACTATAATTTTTCTTAGTTAAAAAATCCAAAGCTATTTACAATGGCTTATTACAAAACAGATGGCGTGATGGACTGCAGGTAAAATTGGTCCACAATCTTGCTTATTGACCGAAAAGAAAGATAGAAGGAAATGGAGGCCTTTGCTGTGCAGTGGGACGTCAAACTTGCGTTTAAATATAACTAGTAAGAACTGGAAGTACCTATCCAATGCACCTGTTTCGAGATTTTATAGAAATATATCGTTATGTTATACATATTGTTAGTTATGTACCTGCCTATAAATAATATCTATCAACCAATTTTGGGTGAGAAGTATTATCATATCGACGGTGGATATTGAGTTATATAAATATTATATTAATTAGAATCAGATTCTTTATTGATTCTAATGATTATAAAACTCAATATCGACAAAATTGTCGCTTGTTAAATGTTTCCTTTCCACCGTCGATATTATCATTAGATAAGTATATATAGATACCAAGTAAATTCAAATGTACTTATAGAGTACCTTAGTTATTGGTATAGATTAGGTTTTGATAAAGATGAATGTTATGCTACCTATAATTTGTAAAGAAGTAGTGTGTCGTTGCAACAAGAATCAGCAACATGTTTGGTTGTAGTGGTAAATCTTGATAAATAATATAATGGACGGGGATTTACGTAGGTGCAAAGAAAAGACATGGTTCTAGGGCGATGCCCCTAAGGAGTAGTTTATTTTATTCATGAATGAGCGTTTGGTAGATATGCCAACGTACGTGAGAAGCTGTCTAAAGCACTCTAAATAAATAATTAAACACATGCTTGAGTCAATAAATACTTATTGTCAAGTAATATATTTTGCTATTAGTTAAAGGCATGACAATACAATATTTTTATTTAGTAAATAGTCATTTACATTTATAGGTCTTACCTACAGTTTAATATTTAGTCATATCAAACTATCCATTTAAATATAAAATAGATAAATACATAAAGATATTATTATCTCACCTCTCTTCTGATAAGAGGAATTCGACAATTTTATTCACATTTGAAAGAAAACCGCTTAACTTTAGTATTTATAGTTACGTCGTGTAGGTACCTATACTTATATATATTATAATCTATGTCGTAGGTACTTATCTACCGCATTGCGGCAATGATTTTTTTGTTTTTCATTGGTGATATCGAAATCCTGATTATCCTATCAGATTAATTCTATTCAAGAGTAGCTCATACAACAAAGCTATTGCTATAGACAATAAATAAATAAAAATCATGGTAGTTAGAATTTATATCATTTTTTTTTTTATTTGCGTTGTGAGAACCCATCATGGGCTATCCTCAGCCTGGGGAGGGGCGGAGGGGTGTGCCGGACTCCTACCGGCTAAACTCACCACGGCGGTTCGCCTCGACACCATATGATGGGTCTCGGGAACTCTTAGAAGACCGCACCGAAGCCCACCACGGTGTCGTGCTGATCGGCACTTCCCGGAGGGAGTGACTGTAAAGAGGCCACCCCCTCGTGTAGAATTTATACCTACCGCAATATGTACCGCATCCAAACCAATTTTATCCAATTTGGGTTGTACATACATCCCTGATAGATCAACCTCCCACATAACCTCACGTAGGACCAAAATCAAAGCACCTATTCGTAGTTAGTGAAGTAAACGTCATGTAGGTAGATATACGGTATCCGCACTGTTCGTAAACAGAAGCCTCCCAAAAGTTGGTCTCAGAGGAACTGTTCTTATTTAATTATAAACTCTTATTAGGGAATGGTGAGCTCGATAGTGTTATTAATGATCGAGTATTAACGAATAGTGATGGATATTTACCTAACGAGATCAGGGTATAAAATAATGAACTTAAAACATTTTTCTGGATGGAACTTAGTAGGTAATTTCTTAATTAGGTACTATACTCGGTTTGTTTAGGTACTTAAATAAAGGTAAACAATCTTGATGTGACTTTTTACACACACACACACACATATTAAACAAATAAACTACTGCTTAAACTAGTGGTTCAATTGATTTGGTAATCGTTATTGTTGTTTTACATTGGTTTTTAGTCGCGTTTTATTTTTAAACTGAGTTTTTAAACAAAAAATATTAAAAAGACACATCAAGATTGTTTACCTTTAGTTAAGTACCTAAACAAACCGAGTATAGATTTTATATGACTTCTGCTATTGGATATTCGTCTTTTACAAGCTTTTTATTCAGTTCACATTTGTATGTATGTATAAGTGTTAATGTTTATTTAGTAAAAATCTTGTAAGTGAAATTTAAATTCGACTTAAATAAGCATACATAGAATATGCATACGGATGAGGAAAATAAAACCTCCCAACTCCAAACCACGTCTTAGATAGGTACTAAGCATATTTTAAAAGCCTTGTTTAGGATTTGATCAAGGGAACATGGAGGCATTTGGAGGCCCCCCAGGACCAGAGGCACGGGGTGGGCCGCCCCTTCCACCCCCCCTTAGTCCGCCACTGATGACATGTCTGCGTGTCCGTCTGTCTGTCTCTCATGTAACAGCCGATGACTGTGGCACTAACCTATATATAGAGGTCAGTGAACAGTATCTTTTTTATGTGTTGTAAATATTGACAATTGATTTTATCATTGTTAAAGCTTTCTCGGATTAACCAGCCCTAACAAAGGAATTCGCCAATTTTCCGCCCGTGAGTTAGGAAATGGTGCCTTTACGCGTTGGTTCGCGTTATCTTACGGAATACCTGGATTATTCCAGTCGTATGCAGTCCTTCAAAGTAGGTATCTACTTAGGTATGTAGTAATCCAACGGACACTGAATAGGATGCCCAATAGTTCAAAATTTAAATGATTTGAAAGGACCAGTTACTGAAAAGAAAACATTTAATTAATTTTTTTTAAACTGGGACTCACTAGGATTTCTCCTATGTTGTAGGTACAGTTTACAAACCTACATGTCACATGCACACACAACCAGACCTGAAACCACTATCTGTAGATCATACAAATATTTGTTCCGTGCGGGAATCGATCCGCGACATTTAGCGTAGAAAGCTAATCACTTAGCCACTGCGCCAACCGCGTCGTCAAGTTTAAGTATGTCAACTGAATAAAACTATCAGTAAAGGGAAGTATTGATTGAAAATTGATTTCTGAATGGTAGCCACAACACTAGCAAACAACTTTAGGAGTGTTTGGCAGTTTAGCTATTGACCTGAGGGCTAGATAAAATTAAATTTCCTGGAACTAGTTATTACTGAAGTCAGTAGTAATGAAAAATCTGTCATCTGTTGACAATAACGGAAAATTAAATAATGTGCTTATTTATTTCACGGACTATCTTCTTGATTTAATTCTAGAAATCATTAACTATTCTTATATTTTCCGTCAAATTTAATTGTCTTCTTTCTTAAACAAACCCTATTACTAATTTGTTAAAGACACTTTATATGAAATCAGAAAACCCAGTGCTTATTGTTGTGTACCTCACTCTTATGGGGTACTCGGAAATAGGTTTGATTTGATCGTTATTACTGCAAACGCTTGGAAAGTAGGTATATACTTACTATAAGAACTGACTGCATCCGTGGTACATACTTGTGTGATGGAGTGAATGGTAACATCTTCCTTAAATTTAAGATACAATGTTATCAAGTTACAATTAGAGAGATTTGATCATTATGATTGACCCCATCGATTGGTGCCATAAAAATACAGAGTGTAATTTTGTGCAAGACTTTTCAAAAAAGATAGAATTATGTTTTTCTTCCTTAGAAAAAAATTGAACCTACTTTCTATTTAGGGCTCGCTTCAATTTTCCACTCTGTAAAAATGTTCTAGTATTGCAATCCATAAAGCTCTGGTTCAAGAAATATTTTCAAACAATCCTGTAGATTATGAGCAACAAATCTACACACCATACTCTAATAGCCAAGGCTTTTCAATTTTTGTATGAGAGTAGTCCTATCTATTTATTTTTTATTAAAGTTTTTCTTTATAATTCCATTGTTTTCATCTTAACAGGGCGACCGCTGCATCACTTTGGAATGAGGCCAAAGGATCTCCAGCCGGCAATTAGAGTCTTTTAATGTCTGCAAAATTCAGTTGCAGAGTTTTTAAGCCTCGTAATTAATGGCGTTTTTCCTTAACATCGTTAAGAGTTAGCAAATTTTGTCCTGGGTATTGTGTTAATGAGGGCTTAATACAGTGAAGATATTGAAACTATTCATTTTCTTCCACGTGGGCGAGCTGCCAGCTTGAATGAAGTCTCTTCTCTATGAGGTTTCCTTTACATATCAATCCTAGTGAGACCTTTCAAGTGTTTGTTGACCAATTTTATAATATTTAATTTATTTTAATTTTTATTTAATTTTATAATTTAAAAAAAAAACTGGCAAGAAACAGAATAAAATATTGCCATACAGGAATTACAAATATGGTCAAATAATAAAAGTTATACAAGTAATGAGTGGAGCATGCCCTTATTTCATAAAGTAATTAAATATTAGAGGTATGATCGTTATAACTAACTGCAACACCTAATGCGTTGTAAACTAAACGATATCGTCATAAGCAGAAGGAGCTCAGTGCTGGCTTAGTTGAGCATTCATGATCATTTAAACATAAAACAGAAAACACATTTCATTTCTCACTATTATTACCATATATATATTTTAATAATTTTACATAATATATTTTATTAATTGTTTGAAATAATTTTGAAACTTAAAACGCCAAATTGTATTATGAATTTGCTACATTTCTTTGCAAAAGAATGATTTAGAAAGTTAATCTCGGCTTAACCGTGTCTTGTTTGTGAAATAATCCCTTCAAAGAGAGGTCACCCAAGCACGGGAGGAATCTATCTATTTACGCATTATCCTGACAATATTTTTTACAAATAGGTACCTACTTATTCTTCGATGTTTCCAATTTATTATACTCTTTTTACATTGTTGAAAGACTAATGTCCCCATAATTATGCAATCATGAGATTAGGATAGGTCCTAATCTCATCTTTGCATACATTTAAGGTGACTTTATCAGATAATTGCTTGTGTTTCCGTACCCAAAATGGCGTTATTTTGTTTGTGTGACTTTTTTCCCCGATGAAATGGTGGGGTATGACACACACACAGAGATTCAGTGAATGTAGTTAAGTCAGCGGGAAACATCCTTTACGCTATTAATTAAACTATTTTACGCTTACCGTAAATGCAATTTTCTCCAAAAAAGTCATAAAAATCGAAACAAAAACAAAGTAGATTTATGCTATACCTAAGCTATTCTATACCTAATCTTGGAAAACTGGTGGGAAAATAGTAAATCGCAAATGAAGCTGAAACAGTATATTAAGCTTATATGTTTACGAACATATTACCTAAATACCTACCTCACTTCTGACTTCACGGAGAAATTTTAAAAGAAAGTAATGAACAAGTACATTTAAATATTTATCTATATTCTTTTGGTTATGATTTTGCACTCAGATCCGGGCAGGATTTCAATACAGAGTACTGAGACTTAACTAATTATGAAATGCAGATCTTTCCTCCAAACCGTTGTAATGTCTCATCTGAACGGAGCATTGTTTAATCTAATTATAGTCGGATCGGATAGGAGTACGTAATATTGGATATACACTAATAAAGGATTTATTATATACGTCTTTACTGAGATATGCTATATATGACTACGCTACATACTATAAGATGAGTGCGATAGTACTAATAAAGTTTTTGTCACTTGTCCCTTTCTTTTGATGTCGACTGTATTCAACTAGGCGAGCAAAAAAGTTACCGCAAGTTAGTTTCTGCCACAATAATCATATAATCGTTTTGTTTGTCAGCAGCTCCAAAGGGCGAATAACATTTCTCTACCCAAAAAGAACAGTTATGGAATCCGTAGCTACTGTATTCGCGTATAAATTTGCTTTTGTTCAGTTTTTCTCTGTCCGGAAATGCCAAGAACAGTGAAATGTTGAAAATAAATAGAGATAAGCGCGGTGCCAGCCCTCTGTCTGAATTTCAAACATGACGCCGGCGTGTAATGTCTGCTGGTGCATTCGTATGTAAATTATTTGTCATGGTGCTCGAACACTGAACTACGATGGGAATGTAGTGTTGTTGGGCAATAGCCTCCTTTATTCCATCTCATAAGCGAATAACTCATTCGAATTTGGTATTTAATTAAACTATGCTACGGTACTGAAATGGAAGTTTGTACATAACATAAAACCACGACTCTCCGAATAAAGTTACATCTACGTATTACGTTATTTAGACTTTTCAATACTGCGCATATATTAAATTGGAAAGCATTTAATAAATTACCAGGTAAAAGTCTCGGTAAGAGTTGAAAATTTAAAGCTATTAAAAAATAAAGTTCTTGTTTGTAATATAATGATCCTTCTGGGTGATGTGATTAATCTTAGCTGTTCCCAAGGACGGACGTCCATCTCGATCTTCTTCATATATTTGCTAGAACTTGGCGGGTTTATGCGAATTGAAAATTGGTTAATTTGAAAAACATAAATATAAATCATGGCCCATTTTACCTAAATAAATATTATACTGGTACCTGGATCGAGCAGCGGATATAAGCCACCCTTTTAATTTATTAGCCACACCGAAACGTGGAGAAAAGGAAATTAAATTAAACACGCTATGTAGCTAAATACTTATTGTGAGATAGTTTGTCTCCAAAATATCGTTTGCGGTCAAAGTTGGTCGTTGTAATCCACCATATTTAGTTCATGTAATTAAATAAGTTTTCATCCTGTAGAAATTGACTTAAATACTCATATACACCGAATTGTCTCGTAGTACATTTTTGGAACGACGGAACATTTTTTTATAGTTTATCTGCCAAAAATGAAGTGTTAGGAGTGCACTTACAATAATTATTACGGTCGTGAGTGTTTCAATTGTTTTACGGCCAGTTTGTTAAGTTAAAATTAAAAAAGAAGACATAAAATGCTGATTTAAGTTTTTGTGAGCATTTATAGTTGATTACGATAGGCACATAAAAATAGTGTTGTTAGGGTTACCGAAATTCTTAACGAGGTAATAAACAATCACATAATTTCGTATAATCGTTCTCTAATCTCTTACAATAAGATGGCTCACATTTTCCAAAACATTTCATAAGGCACTTACCCTGAGTCCATCCTTAAGGCTTTAGCGGCAAGATAAACACCTAACTGTACAAATATTCATCATTATTTGCCGTTACCGTTCATTTTAATACCATCTCGGGCAACCTTATATGAATAAGTATCTCGCTTCAGTTATGTACGAGAGTCTATATAGTAGTACATTATTATGTCTATTATTTGTCTTGTTGCTGCTAATTAACATCGTGTTCGCACGACATTCGACGTCAACGGATGTTCGTGAACTAACAACTTCAAAACGTCGTCGAGTACCTTGTACTTGGTGTTGGAGTTTAAATATACTGAATCGTACCTAATTTTCCTATGTTTAAAGCCTAGTTAACTAGCGACTTCGTCCGTTATGATATTTTATAAGGTAGCTAGGTACACAAGTTACATATGAAAATAATATGTAACTTGTGTAGTAGCTAACTTATGGGGCCTTATCTGAAGTTATCTCAAAGTTTTCATATCAATCTCATAAGCCGTTTTTGTGTCTGCTCATAACTTTTTATAAATCTCAAACTTCAAAACAAATCGTCGCTATTGACGACAGGTCTGAGGTGCTCTTGTTTATCAAGACCATCTATATGTACCTGTGTATATATTAAGTAATATATAAAAACTATTACCGTTATTGCATAGGTAAAGTTACTATATAAGACAAATATAATGTCTACCTTTTCAAGTATCTACAGTTTAGAAAAACAGATAGAATACCAAGGGCTCGCAGATGACGTCAAAACGGAAACCGGCCATCATAACCTGTCCCTAATATCCGTTACCAAACGGGCTCCATGGTATATGGTGGAGATAACTCTCGGCGTGTGCTTTATTAATGTTTTCTTACATTCTCATAGATTTTATACAAACACTTGATTTATTATTGTTTTCGGAATTTCAAAGGGAAAAGGTCTGTAGTATTGTTTATTTTATGTGAAAGATAAACACGTGGTAGGGATATATTTGCATTAAAATTTAATTAATATATTATTTCATTACAAGTATGCAAAGTAATAATAACAATATATTTCTCTCCTCTTTACACAGCACTCCGGCAATTCATTAGCCAACAAATAGTAAACCTCAAAGGCTACATTTCGTTCTCACTCAATTCTGTTAATGGTATAAATGTCATTACGTCGTAACGTAAACATCATTTGCTATTCAACTGTAAAATCTAGTAGATAGAGGTGTTAATGAACACTGTGCTCAGCTGATATAATTACCATGAGCCTGAGTCGCGAGTTACCCAGCCGTTACGTTAAGTACATGTGTGAACTCCAACACATGCTTCTGTACAAGTAAGTAAGTAATAAGACTTCTTCATCACATTCAAGAGAGCAATTAGCGAGGCTACTCACTCGTTTACACTACGACGTCTGGCCGACGAATTAGTTGCTTTCACTTACAAAAATGTTGCTGTAAAATGTATATGAGTATCTGCCTCATAATATGTAGTATTCCATAAGCAACTATAATCTTCTTCTGTGTTTTTCGTTCTCGATTTTATTTGAATGTAACATCGCGTCGTACCCTTTTTCGTTCCAAATAGGAAATTCTCTAAGTTCCCCAAACCAACAGACCCTTCATCAACACAGCTGACATACAATGTTATTTACAAATAAAATACATAACTGAAACGTAATAGCCTGCCTGTTTCCTTATCGAGGCACACAGTAACTTGTTTTCTTTCAATTAATTCTTGGAACGACGTGAAAAGAAGCGGTCTTATTATGTTACCGTCATCCGTTAATTAATGTACTCAATGATTCATGGCAAAATAACTGTGAAAGCTAATTAAGTTTCAAACAGTGTTTATTGGCTTATTCACTGATAAATGTTGTTATAACCTCGAGCGAGAAAATCATAATTTGCATTTCAAGTTAATGTAGTTAAATCGTTGTTTAAAGGAAAGTTATTGTAAGAGTATTTACGTCCTGTGTTCGATGCCTAGTAGTGTTGGTTGTGATAATTGTTGTGAACTTAGTTTCGGTCTATGTACAGTAGTAAGTTCAAATACATCGGGTATCGCTGCATGGCTGCATCGCTCTACATTGTGTAAGTGCTTTATACGTAGCCAGCAGACTGCGGTGACACGGTGATAAATTGAGCCACTCATTGGAGCACTTATCGCATCCTGAGACGGGCTTATCTAGATCTAGAGATAGTAAATCGAGTAAGTACGATGGAATCGATATTTACCAACTTAAATCAAAGTCCCGCTGTTTTCATACGTAACCTTTTATACTAGAGTGGTAATACGACATACACATTTACGCTGGGAAAATTAAATAACTTTGGATTTTTATTTTTCCGTTGAGGATTGGGGCTTAGATAACCGCAGAACATAAGAATTATGTAGTTTTATTTTCAACACCCAACGTCTTTCTTTGTAGTAAAAATATTGAACTTAAGACCGTCTATCATCTTTGTAAGGAATATGTCGAATTACCAGCAACTCTAAACAGATGGGGAAAAAGGAAACTTAATCTTACGACGTTGCTCAAGAGTTACTCGCATATAGGTATTGTTCGTATTTCGTATTACGGAATATATCTAATAATGTCGCAGACCCCGCATGGTCCCGGCTCAGATTAGGCCACCACATCTCTATAGAGGGTCTCGTAAGACGCGCTTAAGGGTTTAAATCAGGTGTGTGGGAAGAACGAGTCCCAAGCACCTTAAGTATTTACGAAAATGTGGTTTCTCTAATAGTTATGAAAGTCAGTAGATATAATGTATAATAGTCGCCCGATATCAAGACCGACATGGATAAAAGAAGTAGCTATATCTAGTTATAGCCTTGCTAATGAGCACACGACCACGCAAAACGAACCCTAGTAATTGCCCGGCGAACGTTAGAGGGCGCTGAGGAGGAATAATGTGGTAGACGGCCCAGCAATCAGACATTATTAATACATTAGCAAGTTTTTCAATGTTATGCTAATGTATTTTCGGTTGCTTAAACTTTGAATACTGTGCTAAAAGGGCCAGTGAAAGCCCAACACTGAATCCATAAATTATTTTAAAACAAAATCCAGAAGAACAAGAAAAAACGTTAAGCCCACAATCGATGGCAAACGGAAAGGATAAAGCAAAAAAATTCAAATCCACGAAATTTATGAAATTTCTTAAAATGCTTATCTCCATGAGTTATTGGCACTGTCCCAGCCAGTGAGCGGGAGATCTTGTGAACGTCGCGAATTCGCGCCGATTTCAACGACCGACGTGAAAAGAAATGTGTCTAGCATTTGCTTGTTTTTACAAATGTGATTTCATTGCTGCCCAACGTAACTAAGAAAAC
Source organism: Shargacucullia verbasci (assembly GCA_947562105.1). Classification (NCBI taxonomy): domain Eukaryota; kingdom Metazoa; phylum Arthropoda; class Insecta; order Lepidoptera; family Noctuidae; genus Shargacucullia; species Shargacucullia verbasci. The sequence goes on along the minus strand of OX387289.1, from coordinate 6,801,219 downwards.
TTATTAATTTGAAATGTCAAGTAACATGAAATGAATGGATGAAATAAAACTAAATGGATTTCGTACTTTATTGTTATTCTAACTTTATATTTTCTTGGGAATCATATATTTGTAAAGCCTAGATTTGTAACTCTGGATATATTTATTTAAATGGATTGTGTCAAAACAACGAACATAACTTAGAAGCAATACAATTTGGGGAAAAATATGAGAAAATTCTTTAACGTCTTGCCGAACGTACATCCGAACTTAATGAAGTCTTTATTAAAATTTTAGCTCAACGTAAATTAACTTTATTAAGATATTTTATAATAATCCTAGTTAATATTGCACCAGTAGCAAATTATTCGCTTCTAGCCTTATCTACCCTGGGCAGCCGCACCCCTGACCCTTTGACTGATGAAAAAATAACTCCACGCCGTCTCCTGTATATTTAATTGGCCACCGGCAAAATAAACGAGAGCGTGACAAAAAAGTACAACAAATGAAGAGTTTTACACCCTGTAATGATGTAGGTAACGAACTGCGAAACTTTGTTTGAACATTTCTTTGTTTTAACAGAAAACGGCCTTTTGCATAGCTACTAATTGTGTGACGACAGCGGGGCAAAGAGACCGTTATGAATTAAGGAGTTTGTTAGTTTTTATCGTTAGTTATTCAACTATATTTAAGTTTACCTTTGATCTATGATTAAGTTCAAGTACCCTACACATTAAAAAAACAAATATTTAAAATGTACGATGTTAATCTTGGAATGGCAAATATATATACATACATATATGTCAAGCTCCTTGCTACTCCGCGCAAATTGTAAAAATCAACAGCGAGAAATGGTATGTTTCGTATAGATTGTAACATTTTATTGTAATCCCTTGGGTTTTGCACGATCCTTTCGAACCTAATAAATTTTCTACATATGTTTAAAAACATATTGGACAGAGCCCAAGCTAAACTCGAAATCTTTCAACAATTATGATGCTCGAATAAATTCGGTTGACCTATTTCCATATATTTTGGCCCTCCATTAAAACGTGTGTTTTTGTCATTGGAAAAACTGGGAACGTTCATGATGTATATGATTCTGTAATGAATACTAATTGTGCCCATGTTATGTACGGCAAAATCCCGAGGATTATCCTTTGCGTTCGGCTTGCCGCCAATTTAACCTGACATGTGATTATTCAGATGTCGATCGGTTCGGACGGCGTATTGTAGAATTGAATATGTGCATGAAGTTGGAAATATAAATTCGGCACTGGCCGGATTTACGAGCCTTCCAAAATGGAATCCTTACGCTAAGCCGACGACCATTCAGGACAGTCGGTACCATAACTGCTCCCTGTGATAACGGTTCACGATTCTATAACGGAATTACGAAATATAAAGGCAGGTTTTGTTCACCAACTTTGTCAACGGAGTCGTGGAAAAGTCGCCAGGCAAAGTGTTTCGCTTGTCAGAATCGAGCTTGCACTTCTAGGTGTACAAAGAAACAGGCGACGAACACTCAGGAACTTGAACAATACTTTTTTACGCTTCAAGTTATGCACATAATATGTAAAATTATATCCGCAATTTTATACCTTTCACTTTCAATAAATGCTTAAACAAACATTCAAATATGGTATTTCATCGATATTTTTTTGACAAATATAACATTCAAGCCTGGCAGGCGGATGTTTGTGCTAAAATTGTATAATACGCTATTAAAACAAATCATTATACATTGTAACTCCCCAAATGTTTCTAAAATTAATCTATGGCGCACAATAGTCCTTTGTGTTGTAATTATTTCCTTTATTTTCCTCAATGAGTGTACACTGGGGTCATATTGTAAGACGGTGGGATTCATTGTCTATTATGAATGATATTCTAATGAATTGGCCCCAGCCTAATCAAGACGACGAGTGACCAAAATCAAATAAGTACTTTGACCGAAATAATCATACATATTATTTATATATTATAATAATGTTAAGAATTTCCTTAAGAGAGAGAGAGAGAGAGTGAGAGAGAAAAAGAGAGACTGTGAAAAGCTGTTTACACCCGATATGAAGTGAGCTTCATATGATACATATTACCATGCACGTGCCTCATTAATATTAACCTCTGGATGAACATCTCTATATGTAGCTTCAAATATACATACTCACCTACTAAGGCGAGTAGGTATATGTTTTAATTAGATATTCACGCCGAAAGGCAAAAACGGAATTTCGTGGCGTGGTTCGGTCGTAAGTTCGCCCTTTCTCGTCCGTATGTGAATATTTCTAAAAGACTAAAGGTGCTGTAAACTTTACTATACATATAAAATTCGGGAATTCACGTCTAGTCAGCATTCAAGTAGCTTGTATACCTATTTCAAGAAGTACAGCTATTGGATAAGATAGTGAGAATTTTATATACCCTTCGTACTTGAAATAAACTAAAAAATTAAGTATTATACACGATGACTTTATAGTCTTAAATACCAACTACAATATCATTAATATATATGACGAAGAAGCCCGAGCAATGTTATTTTTAATAATAGTGACGTCATCATTGCTGACGTCATCCATTTCCTCAAACTGGTTATCCATTTGGGGTTGCTTGTCCATGGTCACGGTGAAACTCAAAGTAAGGTTTTTACTGATTTATTTGACAACACTCAGGTGTCCGAAAAGTACGACGACTCGAGTTATAATGAATCTTAATTCTTTTTTTTTTTTTTTGAGTTGTCTCTCGCAGTTAGCTCAGGGAGCTTTTACTGCTTAACCGGGCAAATGGCGAGACCAGAAGGGCCTCCAGCCGAGAATCTTAATTCGTTCCGTCGCCTCTATTTATAACAATCATGACTCATTATCGTGACGACATCAAGCGCGCACGTGCAACCACGCAGCTACTGTTTACAAAGATTTGCAAAACAAGAAATAACTCCTTATTTTATTACTAAACGTTAAAAATAACAATAATTACGTAATTTTAGCCGTTCTTTATAATTAATTAGACAAATAATAAGTATTTGCGCCGATATATATAATTCTTCTGTACGTGTGTTTGTCACCTAACTCCTCCTAAACGGCTGAACCAATTTGGATGAAATTTTGTTTGTATAATTTCCTGGATGGTTTGAAAACACAATTAGACCCGGTAGGTGGCGCTGCGATCGAGTTCTAAAACAGGTGCGAGCAGGAAAACGTCTGTCGGGTCCGCTAGTATATTATAAATTTCTTCGCTACATTGTAAGCATACGCACGTCAAGGAATAACGAATTATCAATTTTTGTACCAATCTAGCCAAGTTCCCAAACAATTTTTAGTAAATTATGACGTAGATGATCTCAAAGCACGTATCTTGTCCGCAAATAAAACACGAGTTTATTGTAAACACTGTCAAATTTCCCATAGGACATGTGTGTATGTTATTCAATGTCGACTCGCATCTACGGGAAAACGTCAATGTGAATGTTCGCCGACGTTTGGTTGGCCCCATACCCCTTACCGCATAATATTCACGTAAACCATAATACTATAAGATTTGGCCACATGAAAAGAGGAAAAGCGGCCAAGTATTGTCGTCATGTAACAATTGTGGCATATGTTGTTCCGTGAACATTGTGTTATATCCAAATTAAGTTATATAAAAGCAGCGGATTGTGAAATTTAAGATAAATTGAGTTTTATATAACATATAGTTGATCTGTTATTAGTTGTGGCTTGTAACAAAAGTAAATATTGCAAGAAATTGAAACTGTGTACTTACTTAAAAATATTTCTACGATAGCCTAGCCCACTCCTGCAATACACTGATATCGACGATAATTCCCATATATTCGTATTTTGAATCTAAATAAGTATGAGTAATTCTGCAAAAAGTAAATAAAGGAAAAACATATTACAAAAATGTTGTCCCACCGTATTTCTCCTCTGTATCATAGGTACAGTTTACAAACACAGTCACATGGACATAATATATACCCTACCCCCTATATTTCTACCTTGCGGGTTCAATTCCCGCTAAGCCACTGCGTACAATGCCAATTATAGGTATACCTTAGACTGTGTCTATCACACACGTGAGATACAAATTTGTTCATGGAAAGGCGAACAATATTCGCCATCATAGAATATCTCGTAAAGAAAACAAATTTCTCCCAAAAATTTGAAGAATACGATTTCACAGCATTTCCTTAACAAATTAATGGCTGAAATGAGTTCGTTATTTGTTCGTAACTAAACTGTTCTTCGACTGGCGAGCTACAAATAAGCCCGCACAACGGAGCAAAGGCATTCATTTTGTTCCTTTATTTTCGAAGTTGGAAGAAGCGACTTATTTTATCCAGTTTGATGAGAATAACGTGCTTAATGTTCTTTCAGTTGTTATTTTCCATCTATTGTGGCTGCAGTAACCGTTTTATATATAAGAATATATCAAGAATTTTCAAATTCAAATTCAAATTCAATTCTTTATTGCTGAACACAGTGCATTTAGATACATTGCAAGATGATGCGTGAATGGGCAGTTCACTATATATGACCACATAAGGCATGCAAAATTATATTACTGGTAGGTACATAAATTAAAATTACAATGACTAAGAATTACAACATTATCGTATGTCAAAATTTATGTCAAGGTACTTACAAATTTATGTCAATTTTATCCTAAGGTCGACTCTTAAATAAATCCATTTGATGTTCTATTGTTTTCGATGTTTCTATACAAAGACATACGAAGTTTGTCCTACGAATGACACTGTATCTACTGGATATTCTCAGTTTATTCTTCATAACTTTCTGTAGATTGAATTAGGTGTACGGGTTGGCTGGTATACCGATATAAATCTTATAAAACGTCAAATTTTCGACCACAGTCAGAAGCATGAAAATTTATAATGATACTGTCAAGTATATTGCATGGAATTGTATATTATTAAAATGTGCATCAAAGTCAAAGTCAAAGTCAAAGTCAAAGTCAAAGTCAAAGTCAAATGTTTTTATTTCAACTGGACCTTTACAGGAGCTTTTAAAACGTTATGATTCTAGTTGCAAGCAAGAAACTCCATGGATACTCTTTTCGAAAAACAGTTTTACAATCTTCTTCCAAACACAAATTATACAATATAAAAAATTAAACACAAAAGCAATAATAAAAAAAAGAAAAACAGTTATACAATAAAAGTATCTAAAATACAAACAAATACAAAAAAATGCGAAATCACGATAACCAAGACGTAGGGTTTAGACACTATGTTACCGTTACCAGGGAAGCCACATGTGCAGAAGAAAATTAACGCCACACGTCTTTATCGTCAACATAGTCTATAATCTTATAGTATGCTTTTTTAACCGACTTCAAAAAAAGAGGAGGTACCGACTTCAATATTCTTCAACTACTATATTGTATAATAAAAGATTTATTTTTTGCTTTTTAGTTATTAGATTTGTTTTTGAGTTTTTTGGAGTAGGTTTTTATTTTTTTTATAAGTACTGACTTAACATGTTTTTTAAACTTGCCATCCGTTAGATCCGTTATTGATTTGGGCAGTTTATTATAAAATCGGATACTATTCCCTAAGAAGGACTTATTCGTTTTGGTTTATCTAAATTTAGGTAATTTTATGTTTATTTCTAGTATTTATGTTGTGATAATCACTGTTTACTTTATACGATTGGAGGTGTTTACGAACATATGTACAATATATTTTCGAAAATATACAGAGATGGCAGCGTAAGAATACTAGTAACTTTAAAAAATTCTCTGAGGGACTCCCGGGATCCCATATCATAAATGACGCGAATTGCCCTTTTCTGGAGTATAAAAATAGCGTTTACATCCGCCGCTACCCCCCAGGATCCCATATGACATGATGCTGTAGAAATACGCGAAATAAACTAAGCGGGCAGTGGCTACGTCAGTTAGTTGCCTAATCTTCCTGCAAACGCAGCATAGTTTATATCTATATCGATTCAGTCGAAAATAACCAAAAAAAAAAACAGTACAACTGCCAAGCTGATGAATTTCTACCTACATTTTTAGGCAAATAAGCTTTAGTGCACAGAAATCCATTGTACGTAGGTACAAAAGCAATTTAATTCAAAATTGGATGCAAGTAGGTTGTCACCGTTGTGGGGAACAAGAACACTTGCGCGTTACCTCGGGCATTAACGTCTCAATACATATTCAGCGAACACATTAGCCGGGTTGTACGACCTTGCGGTTATTACTCACTTATTACTGCGCATCCTAACGCTGCACTGGATCAAATGCTGCGGTTACTGCTGCGGGAAATCAAAACTGTATCACCATATCAAACTAGACGGCTGTTGCGGAATATATAATGCCTTAAATTTCTAATCCCAATCCCTATAAGGTGTTATTGAACTCATCAATAAAAACAAATTTTAGTATGGGACTAACCCTAAAAACAGCTGTTCAGTACATTTAAGTCAAGTTATATATTGAATAATTTGTATGGAACAGACGATTTTTTTTCGCGATATCTGTGTTGGTCCCGTAGTAAAAGTTGTTCGTATTGATAAAGATCGGGCCTAGAAAAGCAGGGCTTCGTATGTTTTCTATTACATTGTTAAAACGGTTCTGAAGGAATATGCCATAAAAACTGAACAAACCATAGTGTTTGCATTGCCTAATAATTTATTGTTATTAAAGGTATCTACTGAAACATATACGTCAAGGGGGAGGACTTGGCCAGTAGTGGCATCCGACAGCTTAATAGTAACTAGAACATTCTGCTGCCATTTCCTTCATACAATCACTTAGGCCCCTTTTACATTATCCATAGGTAAGGGTGGAGTAATCGGTCCATCCTTCGCCGGGAAACACATACATCGAAGTTGTATACCTACGCACTAAAGTATCGACTCGTAGAGTATCTAGTGAAGAGTAAATCCACCGGACTCACGCTTCGCCTCGCTTGTTCGGACCCCAGTTCAACGCGTACGTTTCCCGTTTCCGTGTTAACTACTCACAGTCCCTTCGTAAGTTCGCTTCCCGCCCCCATACGTGTGCTGGGGGCCACGTGTTGCTTTTGTGGGGAGACATGGCTAAATTGACTTAGCCGGGTTTAGAAGCAAAGGTGACACGTGAATGACGCCCCTAAGGCCGCGTTCTCGACGACAGTGTGCAGCGGGGCGAAAGATGACAGCGATGGCATGGCTGTGGTTTCATACGAACCGCGGCATTGTTTTTGCATGAAGCCACAGCCCCGCTGCCGCTGTCGCTCCGCTCCTTACTGTCATACGAAAAGCGGGCTTACACGTCAGTTATACTGTCGGATCAGGGCACAAGGTACTGTCTACGTTGTAACCGTATAGCCTGCGGTGGTACTGTCTTAGATTAGCACTGTGAACCTTTGAATGTAAGATTGTAATAGCAAACTTGTAAATACAAGGGATTAATTTCAATATATTAAATCAAAAGTCTCTAACCTATGAAATATTGTTTCTAGCTTAACTTGATTTTATAATAAATGTGTATTAGAAAATCATTATGTTTTAATTGAAAAGGCGAACGCAAGTCTTATTCTTACAAATTGCATGTCGAAAATATTTCCATTATTTCTAATTTATACCGTCGTTTGCTATCAGAATAGAGTCATAGACATTCACATTCACAAAGGTTGAATTGTCAATGACTTGTCAAGGTTATTTTGGAGAAAGTAATAAATATGTTTTGTGTGGTATGAAATATCTGGCTTGTTTTTATATTTTCCAATACCAATGCCAAAACCAATAGATGGTCCATATACATTATTTCGTTACGTATGTACATCAATGTATATGCTTGCGTTATTTAATCTACTTAGCGCTGAAGGATACAAAACACTATCTCTTGAGTTAAGGTAAACCATCAAGAAGATTAAAATGCGAAGAACTTACGTTGCACTTGGATACACACTTGCAAGTTTTGGTTATCTGAATACTGCATATGCAGATTATATGGCGTTATTACTATGTAAGTGGCACAGTGGGAAATAAGCGGCTTTCTACATAACGGAAATAGAAGCCAATGTTATGATTTGGAAAATATCGTAATATGAACACCGCAGTCTGTATTACAAACATAATATCAACATATAATCTGATTTAAGAAGTATATTATGATAAATCATAATAAAAATAAATCTTTATTTCAGACACACAGTCTAGTTACATAACTATCGTTAGCAAGTTGTTAGAAATTGTGCACACAATAGGTAAAAAGTAAACCAAACGAAGCCAGTACTAAAACTAGATACGGACAATTTCTTGTTACCCTGCCCGTGTGCAGCTGCCCAGTATACAATAAATGGACTATCTATCCTCCAACGTTCTAAGAACACTCTTAGTGCCTCTACGGACCCTACTCGTTATAGATGCCGTTCTCTTCCATATGACATAAAATAAATCATCAATAAAATATAAATAAATTGCTTTAAACCAATATATTAATTCATCGATCTCACTATATTGTTCTCTAATAAATAAATAGCATAAAAAACCTATCAATCTCCACCCTGTATATTTTATCCATTGATAGATGGAAAATTTACATTCTGGTTTTTCTCCAAGAAGGAACGGCACAAAAACGAAATCTGCCAGTAAACTCCAAATATATCCAATGCATTACCAGCCCCGAGCTGGAATCTGAGGTAATATATTATATTGACTGGCGATGATAAAATATCCCTGGCTTTGCACACAGAGTGAAGTACCTATACTAAAATAAATATTATGATACGTAAAACGAAGGGATAAGCTGTTCGAGCGAGTTTATGTTTACTGACATATTAATTCGTGTTGATTACGTTACCAAATATCGGACATCCCCAAAACTGTGTATATTTGCATCTCAACTAGATATATATGCAGTTTCAGGTATATTTTCCTTCATAGGATCAAGAATATTTGATGAATAACCACTTTAGAATCATGGACCCCATTGTACGATAGAATTATTTATTTATTCAGGATTTCGCTTGCCTCATACAAATTGGTTACATACATAAAGAACCAGACTGAATAAATATCTGTAAATTATATATAGAAATATTTGTTCCTATGCGGGAATCAAATCCGCAACCCTGACGACAGAAGGCTTGGTCTTGCCAAATTTGGGTCGTCAATGTATCGTATCTAACTCCATCTTATTATAACTTACACCAACAATTTCATTTAGAACACAAATATAAAGAACATATTATATTATCATAAATGTAACCTAATATCCCGGCCACTTAGGGTAAGTACAGTGAGAAAATATTTAAATTCTGCAAAGCCGAACGTTTGCCAAGACAGGCAGGCGGCCATAACTCGGTGTAGAGGGCGCTGTGGTCGCCGGTGTGAACGCGCCCTAATTCTGACAGATGGCACAGGTAAATCAAGCGACTAACATTTTTCGCACGATTAATCTCCCCACGCAATTATGTCGCATAATGGCATCGCTTTTTATGTAAAGATCAGAGGTCAATGCACCATGTACTGTTGTTTAGTATCTTACTATATACTGAGGTACTATATTGATTCTAGTTAATCCCCGTCACGGGTGCAAGCAGCGAAGGATTTTTTAATTAATTGAATTTTTTAATTGGTTTCGTTATTTTTAGACGGTTCTTTCAATTAAAAGTTTTGTGATCGTTGATGATGTAATGTTTTAATCACCAAGCTTTGTATCAAAGTAAAATTTGAAGATATGATTTGAGTTTATTGTTATAATTTTCGGCAATCCTATGAACTGCGGTGAATGACGAACTGTAGGTACGATTGTACACCTTATCCTTTTAGGACCAAAGACGTCATATTTGAGCTGTAAAATTCCTAGCCATGCGCTCTCACCTAAACACACCCACCCGCATTTCGTAACCACAAACTTACGACATCCACACAAGATAAAGTGGGCGTTTTTTCGCCGCGAGCTACGGAGTAATCCCTTGATTTTATCAGGACATTAATGCGCACCGGTACACTAATAAGTTCATACTGTGAAAACTTGGCTTACTTTAAAGCTGCGAAATTCAGACGGTAATTGTTCCACCTCGTGATTTTTTTACATCGACCATATTCACGACCGCAGTTTGATGAGTATTCAACAAACCGTATCGATTACTATGATTCGATTTATGTACACAGTGTAAGCTACAAATCATATTTCAGGTTTTTAATACTCAACACGTTAACTTAAATTAAATTCATTAGTACTAAAGTCACATAATATGTATACTTTACAACAGTAGATCATTCTCTTTGCAAACGAAACTCACATATATCAGTCGAGCTCATTAATAGAAACAAATGATCCCTCTCTCATTGATAACAAGCCCGGGAAACGTAGGTAATTGCTACTTCATTGAGTGCACGTAGCAGCCCGCTACGGTCGTAGCTTCGTAGCGATACAGGCTACGGTCCGTAGCCATAGCTGATAACGGAACGATTTGCGTAATGAAATGGTGATGTGGGGCATGGTTACCATATTGTTTCAGATACTTTGACAGGGGTATTGAAACGACGACGTTTTATTCCTGTTCGTTTATTAGTAGGTTTTCACTGGTACAAACACAGTCACATTCAATTTATCTCACTTAAGTTTGTACTAATTACTAACTACTAATACAAATAATTCCTAATTAATCTACACTTATTTCACTAACTTAATTCCTGGATCTAGGTCTTCATCCGACGAATAGCTCTCGTAAACTGTTCAACCAACCGTAGACGAATGGTCTCTCCTCAACTGATCTTAGTCGAATGCACATTCACTGTTCTGTTCACTCTTCGACTGATCGTAGTTAAATGCCTTCTCAGTTGATTACTTCTCTCTTCAACTGATCGTAGTTAACTGCTTCCTTTGAATGCTTGCTCGTTCGCTCAAGTGCGCTGCTTATATACCCCAGCTAGTGCACGTGATTGGCTATAGCGTTCGACCAATCAGAGCGTTCCCCTGGTTCCAGAATGTTCCCGATGCGTCAGTTCTAGAAGCTTCCCTTCCTACTCTAGACGTTCGGGAACATTCCCGAATCTCATTCTGGAACATTCTACTTCATTCTATAATATTCCATGAGATTCTATAAATTTCTCCATAATTCCAGAACATTCTAATATGTAATAAATTTCCCTTAATTGTCAATAAATCATAAACTCGTACTTTCTTTGCATTATTATTCCCAATGCCTAATCTATGCCGTCGTCCGTAACATTCTCCCCCCGGCGCAGACTCGTCGCAGCCTTTCCTTCTACCGGGAGGACGACGAGCTTCCTTCTAAGTCTTCTAAAGACGCTTCCTTGTCTCTTGCGGATGTCAGCGCTTCGTACTTTCCGTTCAGACCCAGGTGTACGTGCTCCTCTCTTTCCGGGGCACGTTTCTTACTGACGTATGTCCTGCTTTCCAAGTTTTTCGGTCTGTCAGTCGGCATGTCCCATGAGTCAGTAATTGTTGGATGGCAACATGAAGCACGCCAAATTCCTTCCTCTTTATCATTCCCGTCCTGAGGATTTAGAAGCCAGCATTCTTTCAGCTTCCGACGAAATTCCAGTCTGGTCAGCCATTCTTTGCGTGGGCCATTCGCGCAATTTGTGCGTGTTACATTGTCCACTATGTTGTTTCCTGTTGAGATCCCTCGCCGTTGTCGGGTCCTCGATCGCTTGGCTATCTGTCTCAGCCCATTGGTGTTACTCTCCGCTGTCTGAGCCTGAAGTGCCTGAAGCTTCATTCTCGAAATGCTCGATGCTTTCCTGAGTGCTACCTCCTTAGCTTTCGAAGCAGCTAGGGTGACTTCTACGCTGCCGACTTTCCTTTCTATTCTCCAGAAAGCGACAGTGGCGTACGCTTGTTCGGTAGCGTCGCAGAAGATATGCAGATCTCTTTTGGTGTTAACTCCTCCTGGATCATAACACCGGGGCAAGCGTAGATGGATGATGTTATACAGCCCACACATCCACTCAATGGACAGCTCCGCTTCATCTTGGGATATCTGCTCAACCCAACCAATTTCCGGTCGGAGCAATGGTAGCAGTTTCTTCGCACCTATGGTGTAGAAGCTAATCGCCAGCGGGTCATAAAATGAAATCGTACCGCTCTTCATCGAGGCGCGGCTTATTCTCTTGGCTACAGCCGGCCTTCGTCTTATTACCTTGTACTTCTTCGGCGAGTTCTGTTTATCTCTGCCCCGCCAAAGTATAATTTGAACTGGCTGATGCGCAGTCACTGCTATCGGTTTTTCTCGGCACCGATACAATATTCCAGGCAGCGATTGCTGTTGCTTGTTCAAGCTTGGTAAGTTGGAGAATGCAGCGCCGTCGAAGACCTGCCGCGCTTTCCCCGGCTTATTCGAGTTTGTCACAGCAAAGTGTGGCTGGAACCAGGCCTTCTTTTCCTCTATCTCAGTGCCGATGCATCCTTCCGCATAATTTTCATGCAATAGGTTTTCTATCTGTGCTGTGTAGCTTTCAGCGACGGCTGCGTCCCAATCCATCTTCCTCTCAATCGTTCTGAGACGTCGAAACGCTTGGTCGAAACTGGGAGGCATCTTTACGTGTTCTCGACGCCAGGGTAGTCCCACCTCATATCGTTGACCAATTCGCCGTGCGGTGCTATTGAAGATTTTAACGGCACGTTCATCCTCTGGCCGTATCTTCTCCGTTAGGCTCGCTCCCAAAGCATCAATATGGAAGTGAGGCTTCACCATTTCTTTCAGTCGTGCATCCCGGTCTGCTTCATTCTGGAACCGGAAATGGACGTGGTGAACTGCTTCATTAGTTTCATCAAACGTCGTCTTTGGTAGGGTTCCAAGAATGACCCATCCCAAATTCGTACGAGATGCTACAGGTTCTCGCTTTCTTCCCTGTCGCAACTGACGCGTGACGATTAGGTGCCAATTGTCTGCTCCAATCAGGATTTTAGGTCGCGCCATCTGGTAGCAGACTTCTTCTTGCTTCAGCGTATGGAGGTGCGGGTAGCGAAGCACATCGGTTGGCACCGTTTGGTTGTACAATGTGAGATCCTTCATTGTACGAGCTTCTATGTTGTAAGAGTCCATATTTCCTTGAACTCGTAACTTGACCGTCTTGCTGTTTCTTTCTCCGGCCGCTGAGTTGACGCCATGGATGTGCAGTGTATTCTTCGGTCCATCTGCACCGATCTTATTCGCGATGTCTTCATCAATCAGTGTTACTGTCGACCCTTCATCTAGTAGGGCGAACGTCTCGATCGCTCCTGCTGGTCCCGTGACGGTAACAGGACAGACTTTCAGTAATACACTATCGCGACCCATCCTGGTGTCGGCTGTAGTCATCACTGCTTCCTTGGTGGCAACAACCTCTTCTTTAGCTGTCTCCACTGGATGTAATAACGAGTGATGCGGTCGTTGGCACTCGTTAATTCCGCACGCCTTGGCTTTACATGAAAATCTTCTATGCTTCTTCTCAAGGCATTTGAAGCATAGCCCAGAGCCTTTGACTGCTTCCCATCGCGCATCGATGTCCAACTCCTTGAATTTTGAACACTTTGGTGGGTTGTGATCTCCACCGCAGCACATGCAGTTCAACCTTTCGGAGGCGGCGGTCGTACTGACTGAAAATGCAGCTTTTCGTGTTGTCTCGGGGTGGCGTGTCGGAGTATTCGTTGAGGGTTTTTCCTTAGATACGATTGCTTTTGATGACGAGTAGGCATGTCGGAGCCCACGATCAGCTTCTCGCATAAGGAAGTTCGACAGTGTCACTATCTCTGGTTCGTCATAGCTTCCGTAGTCTTCGGCGTAGTCGCACCACCTCGATCGTAGGTACGGGCTTAACTTTTCGATCACTTCCCGCGTAAGCATCGGATTATTCAGATATCCGCGCTGATCGATACTTTGAAGCACGCAGACAATGTTCTGAAGCTTGATAGCGAAACTGTTGAGTTCAGTACTTGATGTTCCCGGGCGTGGCAACTTCTTGATATCTTCAATCGCCTGGTCGATGATGACCTCCGGTCGGCCAAAACATCTCTCAAGAGTCTTCATCACCATATCTGGATCGACTACGGAATGTAAGAGGGCCGCTACAGCTTCGCGGGCCTCCCCCCGTAGACTATTCCGGAGTCTCGCCATATTTTCAACAGGTGAGAAGTTGTATAGGCGCGTACTGTCACGCATAGCTGCTTTGTAGGACAGCCACTCAATTGGTGCGCCGGAAAACAGAGGCAGATCTGTGACTTGTCTCGGTGGTGGTCGGATGCGGGCCATCTTCTCAATTGCCTCCGCCAGCTGCTCAATTCCCCTGTCTCTATATCTCGTCGGAGTCGGGGAACGCGGGCGTTCTCTCTGAGGCATAGGCTCGTTCCATTCTACCTGCCGAGTGTCATCTTCTTGAGGCACTATATTCCGTCGCGTTGGATCATTGGCGGGATGCCTGCTATCTACTGTAGGCTTCCTTCTGAGTTCTGAGGATTCTACCGGTAGCAACGGCTCCCCCCGTGACGACGTTGCGTGTGGCATACTTTCGCGGAGCCAACTGTCGATACGTTCGTCCACGGGTTCGTCAACTACAGCTTCGGCTGGATCACGTTGACTTCCTTCGTCTTTTATGGAGGCGATTCTGAAGGCTAATCTTTTTCTCACTAGCTCTTCTTCTAACTTCATTTTTATCTCAATGAGTTGTTCTTCAGCCTCCAGCTCTGCTTGCCGTATCCGTTGCGCCGTGCTAAAGGTAGATTTTACCGATGCCGGCGATGCGGGGCGCACAGTATGTCGGTAACTACGTGAGCTAGCAGCTTCGGCATACTTCGGCTCACTACATTCCGTAGTCACGGGGTGCGAGAGGCCGGCAAGACTTCTCCGTTTTTCAACCCAGTGACTAGTTGCAGGTACCTCCTTCGGGACGGGTTCCCTGCGTTCATCTCGGACGCTAGTCGCGGCGCCTGACGTTGATGCCGATGGGGATCGCGATGCTTCTTCAAATCGCGGTGAGACTCTCTTATTCTGCCCTTCATCCCCGCTCTGGCTTCTGGTGACCACCATCTTCGTTAGTTCTAGATCCGGCTCGAAGGACCAAATGTTTCAGATACTTTGACAGGGGTATTGAAACGACGACGTTTTATTCCTGTTCGTTTATTAGTAGGTTTTCACTGGTACAAACACAGTCACATTCAATTTATCTCACTTAAGTTTGTACTAATTACTAACTACTAATACAAATAATTCCTAATTAATCTACACTTATTTCACTAACTTAATTCCTGGATCTAGGTCTTCATCCGACGAATAGCTCTCGTAAACTGTTCAACCAACCGTAGACGAATGGTCTCTCCTCAACTGATCTTAGTCGAATGCACATTCACTGTTCTGTTCACTCTTCGACTGATCGTAGTTAAATGCCTTCTCAGTTGATTACTTCTCTCTTCAACTGATCGTAGTTAACTGCTTCCTTTGAATGCTTGCTCGTTCGCTCAAGTGCGCTGCGTATATACCCCAGCTAGTGCACGTGATTGGCTATAGCGTTCGACCAATCAGAGCGTTCCCCTGGTTCCAGAATGTTCCCGATGCGTCAGTTCTAGAAGCTTCCCTTCCTACTCTAGACGTTCGGGAACATTCCCGAATCTCATTCTGGAACATTCTACTTCATTCTATAATATTCCATGAGATTCTATAAATTTCTCCATAATTCCAGAACATTCTAATATGTAATAAATTTCCCTTAATTGTCAATAAATCATAAACTCGTACTTTCTTTGCATTATTATTCCCAATGCCTAATCTATGCCGTCGTCCGTAACACATATTATGTACTTAGTATGAATATAATCATATGGAAATTGTCAACACGGATGCTATAATACAATTTCTTTTGGGAGACCATTGTAAGTATATCGTTATCGTGTGCTATGCCCGGATATAATAAGGCTACCCTTTCTCGGGCTATAATAATCTATTAAAGAATCAGGTCAAATGGTTATATATGTAGCTAAAAATGAATGGTTGGATAAAATAATAGTCAGTTAATCATTTTTGCTAAAACTTTTTAAATCCCATAATGTAAAAACTTTCCAGTTGTGAAAAGGTATTTTAAATTCCCTTAAAAAAAAGAAATCTATTTTGTTATACAGGAATGTTTCATGAATACGTAAATTAATATAATTTTCGTACCTCACAGCCGTGCGGATAATACGGTTATAGCTTAGTTAAACTGGATACAGATGATTGAATCACTGCAAGTCGGCGATGCTCACTAGCGTTTATAATTGGATAGGTGATCACTTATTACTAGGCTTTACACAATCCAATCTTATCAGGCGATGGATCTTTGAGCGTATTTGAAGATTATAAATATGCACTGAGTACTAGGCCAAAGAGGTGTTACTGCCTTTTCTTTGGTCACAAATATACACCGAAAGTGAGGTACTAAGTATGATTATTAGGAGTGTTTATAGACATTTTTGATAAGATAGGTTTAGAAATTTGCCTGGTAAATTACAAGTCTGTTTTAGTATCTCTTCCTATTGCTATAGGAAACAGAAGGGGTGACGTTATCAAACAAAATGTTGTAAATATGAGATAAAAATAAGAATAACTACTGAAAGATCCCGAAGACAGTAGATTCTGAATTAATTCTGGGCCAACGTAGTGAAATGAAGTATAGACGGTATGACTCCGGTATTCTCCTCCGTCTATCCCAGATGCTGGATAGTCCATGAGAATTCTAAACACGTAAACAAAAACCGGGTAAATACGTGTACGTTAAAGTATAAGTAAACGGTTTATTACAGATGAATGTTTGAAGAAGGAATCTGAAGAATTTTCCTCAGACATGAGAAACTTCGAGATATATCCGCGAAAAACTTTGCTTTGAAATTCTCTGTTCATAACAGCAAAAGAAAATAACATGCCTCTCTTTCCTATGGAATCGTTTCCTTTTGTACTTCAAATAAATACTGTTTTTTCATGCTACTCGAGTGAAAGTGTTGCAAAACCGAAAACCGCTGTAATATCCAACAAGCTATAAACATACAATTATTAAGAATGTGGGTTGAATATATTATTGCTGCCAGCTTCCTGTTGCTGTCTTCTCGTAGGAGTTTCCTGCTAACATATGTTACCTTCGGATGATGTACTGTTAGTATTTCACATATTTTTCAGTATCTTCGCAATAAAAACTCGTGATTCTATTGAAAATTTCGAAATTTACATTCAAACATTGTTTACGCTTTTGTATTTCGATTTCGTTATCTAAAGACTTTTCTTCGACCAATATCTGTGAATAATATCGAGGTTATTTCGAGCTATTTACCGGTAATCGGATTTACATCGAATAACACGCGAGCGGCGTCGGCTCGCCATTCAAAGCTTCTTTATTATTGTATACTTTTAATTAAGCGCTTCTTTTACCAACCTTCATCTACAAGCTGGCTGCTTTATACAAGATTAGAAGATTTTAAATAGATTAAAACACATCAGAGGAGTTCATTTTTCTCTAATAAAAAGTTTTCACCCATTTTGTACCAATAAAATGTGATTTGCCCAAAAAAGACTTTGATTTAATGTTATCTCCCCAGAAGCTTCGCCAGCAATTAATTAGTTTTGTCTCATTCTCTTATTAATTAATGAAGTTCGTCTGTTTCTATTAAGTAGTAAGTTCGGTGTTTACTTTCTTTCCTAAGTGCTCTACTTTTTGTCAAATAATACCATTAAGTTGTTATTTCTACTAAGTAAATTTAATGGCAGCTGTAACATTTTTTTATGGCCAGTATGAGGAAAACAGTAGTCAGGTATCAGGCATGGGGTATTGGGGTCCAAAAAGAAAATTATTTAAAACTCAAAACATTTATCCCTAAACCAGGTAAACAATGTCTTAAATTATTGAGACGTTCTTAGTAGGTACTCAACGGCCGTCTTCAGGCGTTGTAAATTTGATTGTACTAATTACAATGTTATAAAATAGTTCACCTGTAAATATTCTTTCTATTGAATAGAAACCTTTTGAATATTTTGTAGAGCATTTTTTCTTTCTTTTTATAAATTTTTGGGAGATTATTATATTTATATTCTGATAGCCATGTAACAATTTTATTCTTATTTTCTTTAAAATTGATGTTGAATCCTAATCCCAACTAATGAACTCATAATTAAAATTGTTATAACTTTCTATAACATAACGAAAGGATAATAACGTTTAAAAAACATTTTTTGCCTCAACAAAAAGTAATACCTAGTCAAATTAGAGGTACCTTTAAACCATACCTTTAATTCAAAAGTTACACGTTAAAATGTTAACAAGACTTACGCATTACGGAACCATAAAACATTTGGCTATTATAAGAAAGTAAGATGCCCAAGGCGGCTTTTAAGCGCGAATCCATTCCGAATATTAATGGCGCTCTCTCGTTTCGTATACTTGGTGTATGTGGACTATTAAGGCCGTCAATAACAGGTATCTGTGACTAGAGGTACAGCGTCCCTTCCCCGCGGATGTTCTTCTAAACTTGGGCAGAATTTTAGATTGCTGCAACTAGATATATAATGATAGTATTCCTATGTTTAGCTGCATATTAAATCTAACATATTTTTTATCCTCATGTTTTTCCCCATAGGTATTAGCAACTTCCCGTAAAACATAATGATTAAATGAATTTTGATATTTGACTGCCTCATTGGTCGTGTGGTTGCGAGCGTGACTGCTGAGCGCGAAGTTCTGGTTTCGTTTCCCGGGTCGAGAAAATTGTTATTGGGTTTTTGTCTGTATGGAAATTTTTGGAAAGTATATTTATGTATATCAAAATGATAACTTCCCCAAGTTACCTTTACTTTGTACTTGCTCAGCAGAGTTAACTTTTGGAGATTGACCAATTTTTTAGAAATGTGATCCCCTTAACAGCCAGGATGGGCAAACAACGAGGAGATGGAACCACGGTGCTACTGATCATTTATTTAGAATTGTATCATTATAGTTTAACGTGTGCGATCTATTTTAATTCATGCAACGCACGCATGTCCTGTTATCTTATTGCCATATTTGATAAATATTCAGTAGGTAATTAATTGTATTGCCATTAGATAGTGAAATGTATTGCAACATCTGGATGATTCAGACTCTACTCTCTACTCTACTCTGATTAAAACTCTACTACAATAACCGCCGATACTGTCTAAATTAACGCGTTTATGTTAATATCAAACACAATCAATTAAACAATTGAACTATTTCGTGTTAACCTTTTATGTTTGCCATTCCATGCCATTTGCAATGGAAACTAATGACGTTAATGAGAATTCAGGCTTTTTCAGCGTTCCAAAGTGAGAGAAAAACTTTGTTCGATAATAAACAATAAATTGGGGCTTATGATCGCGCACAAAGCTAGGAAGCAATTGAATAGTCCAACCACGCGTAGCACGTATTTATATTGCAAGCGGTTGAAAGGCTTGGCGGGGCTCCAGTTCGACTGGGTCGAACATCGCTGTCGGCATCGGGCCCGGCTAGCGGTTCGTCAACACGCCTCTAGCGGCTTATTTTATAACTTGTTCCGGTGGTACGCGCGCGCCGTGTCCGCCGGCGTTCCCTCTGTAAAACACGTTTTGTGTTACCATAGTCATAAAACGTTGAATATTTTGACTCGCTCGCAAAGAGATTTCTGTTTCGCTAATTACATTGTGCTTTCCAAAGAGAAAGTTATAACTCATGGTATTTCTTATTATGGTATTTCAGTATAGAATATGAAGACTGATATACTCTTATTCACTAAACAGGATAATATAAATACCAAAAAAAAAGCGCTTATCAGCATTATGTAATGAGGTTATACCGCATTATAAACGGAATGAATGACAAACATTTGGAACTTATTATGTAATTAATTTACTACCCACAACCTTTACTCATAGCCTCAGAGAACACTTACAACGTTTCCTTAAAATAAGCAACTATAAAGAAATCAAAACAAAAATAATCCGTACTGAATTAATTTGAAAAACGTCGCTTAGGGAGTTATAGAAAATAATAAAGCCGTAAAATGCGGATGTGTTCCTAGCTTATTTCCGCAAGTGAATACAGTAAGTAAGGGGCACTCCGGGCGCTTGCATACGCTTCGGCGAGCGTGCTTCGCAGTCTTTGAGCAATTTTATTCAGTCTACAACTCCAGGCCGATAGACAGCGGAACAATGTGGGCAAAAATTAAAAAGTTACAATTGCGCATTGTTATGATACAATGCTCAATTCTTGTTAATATTATATATATATACGAGACGGCTTTATTTGCATTAAAAACAAGTTCACTAATGAACTTTGTTTTAATAATTTTCTCGAGAACGTCCCCACTGTACTGGATTCTCATAAACAATATCATCATTCGCTGCACATACAACTAATGAGACATTGTGAGTAATGCGATGATGGAATTTTAACGCGTTAACCGTTTTAGTACAAAAATGTTAATTATACTACACACAGATGATATTATATAAGTTTGTAACTTCTAATTGTTTAACTTTAGGCTCCCGGCTTGATGTTGGTAGCGTATGAAGTCAAATGGAATAATTAGAACACGTACTTGGAGTTTGGGGACAAGGATGATAATGGTATTATAATGTCGGATTGCTATTATAATTAGGTAGCTCTTAAATATATGATGACATTAAAGATAGGACACGGGTAGGTGGACATTTTTCAATTGAACACAAACTTGCTAAAAATTATCAAAGAATTTGGTTATTCCGTTGTTATTCCAAGAGGTACATTGTGACATACGGCTGAGGAAACAAATCGTAAGAATAATTTACTATCAAGGACTAGATTCTCAGGCTCACAGCCTATAAATCCAAACGGAAAATAAACCTTTCTCTCCACACGGAACCCGATCGATTGTCTACATAGTCTAACGCAGAAAATAAAACTATCACGGGTAAAGTGCCGACCTTTGTGGAATGAGTGAGGATTCTGATTTCAGACATAGTGAGACCTCCGTACTTAGCCTAACACGGTTAACCTCAAAGGCCCGCATACAGCTTGATTAGTGAGAGTAATTACTTAAAGTACGAGAACATTGTTTATTACGAATGTACCAAATGCACGTGTTAGGCATTTCTAAGGATCAATGAAGGGTAATTTTAATTAATCACTTAATTCTCAAACTGACTTTAGAGTAGATTTCACTCAAGCTGAGCTTAGAAACTATGTGCATTATAACACTCTTTGCTGTACCAAATACATTAACAAGCCAGTGATAGTCCGACACATGAGCTAGATCAATAGGTTCCGCTTTCACCTCTCCGCACTTAAGTACTCTTTCTTCGCCGGAACTGTGAGTCCCCTTTATATAAAAATGTTACATCTATATAATGTTTTAACAAGTTTATCATGTTAATTACTCTCATATTAAAAATAGTTTTTGATAACTGTTACGCGTATACATGTTTAATATGTATAAGATCAAAATAATATGACGTGGTTGGCGCAGTAGCTAAGTGATTAGCTTTCTGCGCTACGTGTCGCGGGTTCGATCCCCGCATGTTACAAATATTTGTATGATTTACAGATAGTTGTTTCGGGTTTGGTTGTGTGTGCATGTGACATATACATGTCACGTTTGTAAACTGTACCTAAGATACAGGAGAAATCCTAGAGAGGGGAAATTATTTTACAAAAAATAAAAATATGTATATGTATATAGGATCAGAATGATTACAAACATATTGGTTTGTAGAAAGCATGTAATTTTTTGTCATACTAAAAGTAAAGAACAGAAATCAGAGCAGCTTTAATATCGATTACTAAATTCCGTCCTTATCTTATGGATTGGCTTTTATAGTGCCTTAAAGCCACTGCATAGAAGTAACTACTCAGTTCTAAAGACCATCAATGATCATGTTCGCGTGACACGGCTGTGAAAGCTTTCTCTGTAGGAGTAAATAACTTTTCTGTTTCCCGATCACGTTCGCCCATTTAAGTTATCCTCGTGAACTAACGATTACCTGCCACCTCTACAGCTTCATTAAAACCATTCTAATAAAACCAAAATCAATCATCGATGTAAATGATAAGTCATTTTGTAGAAAAACCTTTCTGTTTTGTTTGCAGTCAAATCAATACATATCTAGTTGTTGCGTTTTATTTAATCGCTAACAGCCAGAATTGTTTCATTTCACGTTTTGTACATGTAACCACTTATAAGAGCGTAGATGTGGGGCTGTACAATTGTATATACATTGTGTATGTTGCAGATATTGAACACATTCTACAAGTTATTTCGGTACACAAAGGCATAGGATTAAGCAGATGAATGCTATTGGATCCCAGATGAAACTGAATCCTAGGAAT
Source organism: Shargacucullia verbasci (assembly GCA_947562105.1). Classification (NCBI taxonomy): domain Eukaryota; kingdom Metazoa; phylum Arthropoda; class Insecta; order Lepidoptera; family Noctuidae; genus Shargacucullia; species Shargacucullia verbasci. Next base: position 6,778,963 of record OX387289.1, on the reverse strand, counting down.
TGTGTATATAAAATAAAAGCTTGTACATTTCATTAAAAGTACGAATAAAATATACTTTACTATGTTTTATCTGCGTCTCGCATCGCTTATCCAATGATAACAGAAAAGAAATATAAGTTATAACGGAGTAATGTATGTTTACATCAGACAAAGGCAAAATAAATAAATAGGCTAGTTCAAATCAAGCTTGTTCACTATTGCCATTTTTATTCAATCCTCTATCCTTCTACCTTGACTTCCGTTATGCCTGTCAAAGAAAAGAAAGGCAATATAAAGGCAATAAAACAATGAATTACTGCAACTGGTTAAAAGTATTGTAAATGGAAGCTTACTTCCAATTACAATGGTTTTACCAGTGTATCGGATGTCACATAAAAAGTCATTCTTAAATGACCTTTCATATGACATCCAATACACTGTACACCAAAAGGAGTCCTTAAAAGCTCCTTGATCAATGCGAACGACTTATAGACTTTCAATCTAGTATAATAATAATCAAATAGCAAATGAAGTAACTATGTCAATTGTCAAGTATTATTGAGTAAACAAATGTTCTTGTAGTTTTACGCACATTGGCTTGCATTGTACTCGCATAGTCTTTACCGTTGAAGATTGTACCCAGCATAAAACTATTATTTTATAAGATTATCTATGGAGTTTCTTGCCGGTCTCTTCTCCATAGGACCTACCCCCACTTTGGAACTGTGCTCCTAGAATCATAACGTTTTGAAAGAGCCTGCAAAGGCCTACTCGAAATAAAAATTTGACTTTGACTTTAAATGTAGTATCTAAAAAAATAGAGAAAAAGAGAAAGAGATTGGAATCTCACCATATGCTTTAGGTTTACTCATATAGTACTCAATATTGTGGATAGGTTCATCGAAAATAATTAATTACTTTATTGAGTGAACCTCGGTTTACCAAAATATCACCTTCAGAACTGCAAATGAAATATAAAAAAATATGCGAACATTTTAAAATCGAGCAGTTGTTGCGCGAAACGTGGACGAAAAAAAAACGGACTACTGATTCAATAGCTCTGAATATCGGCACAAATATTTATTAAACCCGTCTGTATCGAATAAACATCAACCATTGCGTAGCTAAAGTTATAATTAGATTATGGGCAAAATAGAAATCCTTTGTTCATGATGTTAGCCTTTTGTCCTAAGATATATCAACACGGCTTCCATTTGCATCAGATGCACTGATCCGGATGACCGACTAACATTTTACTTTGGAAGCCAATATTATGTTGAGGTGTCGATATCCCATGGTACAATAAGCGACATAAATTGATGAACATTATTCTCCTGCCCTTATCCTATATTAGTTGGGGTCGGCGTAGTATGTCTTTTTCTTCCGTTCATCTCTATCAGATGTCATCTCAGAGTTGACTTTCTTGTCCATCATGTCACATTTTACATAATCTAACCACCTTTTCTTGATCTGCCTCTTCTCTTGTATCCATCCACATTTATACTGATAACCCTTCTTGTTACATGTTTTTCATCACTCCTCATCACACGACAAAGGATTACTTCTTCCTTTTTCTGTCACTGGTGCTCCTTTCATACTTTTTTTATATACTCATTCCTAATCCTGTCCATTCTCGTACACACCCCACATACTCTGCAGCATATAATTGCCTTTCGTTCGTCCCTTTCGTACTCCAACATACTGATCCATACAAGATCCTACAGGCCTTATCATGGACTTGTAAATTTCCCTTTAGTTTAAGGAAGTTTGGTAGTCGCATGCTGTTCCCGTGACCAGCGACATAAATGGATGAACATTTCGTAATTTTGAAATTGATTTATCAAAGAAGTTAATTATTGCTGTTAACTTACCATCTCACTATTTAAGTCATCCTGTAATAATTAATTATGAATAAATGAAATAAGAAAGTTTAAATTTTTTGAATCTCTGTTCAACTATCAATGATTTTTGTCGCTGCTATACACCAACTAGTCTGGCTTTAAGCGGCATGTCCCACAACTTAACGATCTTAGAGGCACAGAGGCATCTCAGTGTGTGCCTAAAAAACGTCTGACGCCTTGGCATTCCTCGCAGTACGATCGATTTGCGATATATTTAGTCCTAGACATGCATAAACAGTTCAAATGAATGGGGACACAAAGCATATATCACCTATCTACTTGAATACAGATGAAACATATATTTTTTAATCGCTCTTTTCTTACACCTTTTAGCTCAGAATTAGTTAGTTTAGTTTTATTTCTACCTACTCTCACAACACTTCCTAACTTATGGACAGGTGGACGTTGCTACCCATTGATTCGATAATAGGCCTTAGTAAAGAGATAAAGGAAATTGTAATATCATAAAAAGGAGAACACGTCTAAAGAAAGCACTTTATAACATCAGTACCAATATAACGTATTTAATATTCAGTCTCCAATATCCCTACAATGAGAGGAAAAAAACGATAAATACGGACACTATTGTTTTCATTTCCTTGTAATTTCGTCGCTCTTTTAAATCGAGTCATCATCCACTCACGCCGGCGACGCTACCGTTACTATGACTATGGAAATTATATTTCTCTACGTTGTGGAAACTAGTATGAGTATACATAGAGATTTTTGAATTGATAAACATTTGACTACGCCACCGCTACGAGCAAGCTACGCCGTAGACCCGGCTGAAAAGTACACGTCGTTATAATTAATTCATTTACATCTCACGCAGTGTATCTCACGAGCTCCATAGATACGCGGACACATACTCCCCCATTCCAATTTCCGCTATCTTCAGCCTCGTGCATATTTTATGAGAGTTTTCGTGGACGAATTTCAGCTACGAGTTTATTCTCGCATGAGTGGTGTAGGGATATGTGCGGTGATCACCTGACGAGTTATAATTAGTAGTGTGTTAGGTACTGCGCGTGCAGACAGTGTGCAAGTGGGTGCAGACGGAGCAGGCGTGGAGTGCGTCGCGGGGGTGCGCGGGTGTGGGCGCGCAGGGCGGCGGGGGTGCGCGAGGGTGCAGGTGCACCTGGGCGGCGGCCGGCGCCCGGCGGCGGCCCCACGTGCCCGGGCGCGAGCGCTCGGCGCTCAGTTGCTAGTGAGCCGCCGTGGCCGCCGAGTCGAGCCCGCCCGGCTGTCCGCCGCCGCGCCGCGCCGACAGCGACAGGTGGCGCCGACGCCCGCGCCCGCCGCCTGCGCGCTCCGCTCGCCTCGACCCGCTCGTTCGCCTAGGTCTACCACACAATTTATACGGCCGGCTTTAACATCAAACTTTAATATAAGGCTTCTCACTAAATCACTGTGCAGTGCTTATTTGTATTTTAAATGGAAAATTACAATTTCTGTGTGGTTATGTGCTGATGATATATAAAAATGCTAAGGAACTTTACCCAGTTTTGAACATAGCATTATTTGTGAAACATTGTAAGTATGAGTGTTAAAGATTCACGCTGTTAGCTAGTGACCGTTGAAAATTGATTTTTAAGAAACATGTTGGGAAATTGAATAGTTCATTTTGTAAATTAAGATTGTGGGCAAGTGTGTAACAGTTCTTCTTACATTTAAGTAATATCAATCTTACACTAACAGTTAATTTAATCCATTCTGAATTAAGTACTGTTTTATTAATTGATATAAAATAAAATATTTGTGCGATTCTGTGATATAAGTGGGACCAATTAAATGAAAGAAATATAAAATTGATAATTACAGCCCTTTTATAAGTTTATGAAATAATAAATCAAGGCAGGAAGATTCTCTAAAATATGGTCTCTTTTTAGAGTAGATAAATGGCGAGATTTCTTAATAACTATCATTATATTGAAAATAAGCGGAATTTATCATAAAAAGTTATAAACTCTTATACATTATGATAGACCTAAATCAAATTTTAATACTAGTATACGTCAAAGAAAAGTTGTTAATAATAGTAATTAAGATCGTGCAATGTTAGTCACAATTGGTCCATGTGAGCAAGGCGCCGGGGCACCAGGTACACAATAATTAATTAGTTAAAGTAGGGTACGAACAATTTTGAAAGCGATTGTGTTACTACCTTTGTGTGCTCGGCCAGTTTATACATGTATAAGAGCCTCCTATTTATATCTTCCTACGCAAATATGCGCGAACCGTCGCCTGTCTGTTCCACCAATCGTAAATTGGGACGTGAAACATGAAAATGTACTTCAAACTTCAAAAATTTTCATTGTGCCAAGAATTACTTTTACTTATTAAGTTCAAGGCGTATGGTATAGAGAATTAAGTCAAATTATAATTCCTTTTGACCTTTGAACTACGCTTTCTCTCTTGCTATCTGAAAGCCAGTTATCGTTAAAGATCGAAAGCCGCTTGTGGGAGATTAAAAAAGCTTCGCCATCGATAGAGCACCAAAAGATTATGTATAAAATTATGAAGAAACGTATGAAAAAAATGTATGTTATTGCATTTAACATGACATTTAATAACTAAATTGATTGTCTTTGTTGTTCAATGTTCATACTTGTTTTAGATTACCGAGAACATACGGTTGTAGAATTCAAATATATCATAATATATTCATATACATACATTGGAAAACTGACATTAGTTATGACTTACGATAGACGATCTGCTCCCATGAATACTTAGCCCCTTAGCTTCTGCTGACGTCCGCTAATGGCGATCGAGTTCAAGCGCCAATACTATCTCACATTATCTACTACATAACATTACATAACTACTTTTGGAATGGAGAAATATGAGAGTTAAATAACAACCAATTCTGGACTCACACTCGGGTTTGTGAAAGCAAATCGAGATAAATTAAAACAAATACTATCTCCGGACTGAATAACAAGTTCTACTATTAAATTCATAGGTTATAGCGAGTAAGAAGTTCAGACAATTTGGAACTCTATGAATAGTAATGGATGCATGCAAAGGCGCAATAGAATAGATGTTCACATGAGCGCTTTGTCCCTTATAACTTTACGAAGATTTACTACCTCAACTGTACCTGTCTTTGTACATATTCATTGTATGTAAACATCTGTATGTTGAAATCGAGATCCTTATGATATTAGGGTAGATGACCAGGACCAAATTTATTTACGAATCTCCAAAGCCATTATCAAATACGATCGCTTAAAAGGAACCTCACTATAGTCGTAAATTAAGAAACCATTTTGTTTTTTTTTTAAATATAAAGCGACCTATTTAGACCCCATTCTTCAGACACTTGTGCTCCCATGTTATGTGTAGTTGTGTACATATTATACCTACCTACTTACTTCTTCAAAAGTATGTATGTGTAGCCGAAGCATAATAGAGTCGCAGGATAATTGTGTTTCATTTGCTGTGACTCGTCTACTAATAAACCACCTATTCATTTCCCAAGAGCATCGTAATGCACGGTAGATGAGGAACAATACTGCGAGAAAGCAACAAACACTTCTGTACTAACACACTGCAATCAACGAGCTGCCTGCCAAATATGGTTCATTTGATACTATGAATAGTAAAGGATGAAAGTGAACGGCCGTTCTTGTCCAACTAAAATATTATTTAAAAAAATGAACAATGTTTTTCATAATTATTTAAATAACTCAGAATAACTTCAGTGCAATTTTTAAATGAAAAAAAAAATTCTACGTTAATAAGGAATTGAGTATTAATTTGAACTAACCATTCAGCCTATGGTAGCAAAATGTGTTGACAGGATTAATGTTCGATTAAAAAAAAAAAAACATATATATAGATATAAATTCATGCATATAAAATCACTTATAGATGCGATCAATTTCTTTTACCAGATTCGATCGATTCGAGATGATACTAGGTATACTAAGATTCGAGATGCTAATGACAGTTTCGACGAAGATTCTTGTTGTCGCGATTAGCACACAATATATGCTATTGTGTGCTAATGGCGACAACACGAATCTCCGTCGAAACTCGATAAACTGAAGCATGAAGGAGCATCATAGGTACGCCGTTTTTCATTTCCCGTATCCCGACTTCGAGCTATCTCATCATTTCCCATGGGCATCGTAAAGCAATGTGATTTCAGGGATTATACCACGGCGGTGGGTATTAAAAACTTGTGGGCTAACAAACTGCATTCAACAAATTGACTGCCAAGTACGATGATTATGTACTTGTACTCAGCCTGTCTCACATGCATGCGATGTTTCATGAGGTTGATTGTTGTTGTTTATTTTTCATCATTTTTTTGCAGTTTCTTTTCTATTAATCATTTCATCTAGCGATTTTCCTCAAAATTCGTAGCGAAATTTTCATTTTACATGGATACTATTTTCCTCAAGATTTTTTAAGAAACCAATATTTCTTTTTACCTTGTCAATAATCAGGTAGACTATTTACCCGGTTCAATCCCTTATTCACATATTGGAACGCAAAGGGGAGAGGATTTCTTTATATCCAAAGTTCACTCTTGATTTGCTCTTTCTTTAAAATCGATTCAGTCCTGAGGGTGCGATCTTTCGTTATACACATGTTTCCCGTTATTTAATTGTTTCTTTATGCTCAAATAAATCGCGAAAAGGGTCCCAAGAGAAAAGTGCGACCTTTTTGCGAAATGGGCTGTTATAGCATAATTCTGACATGCAAATAAAATAGAAGATATCGTGCCTATATATGTGGTTAAAGGTATAGGTTATCGCATAAAAATGTCGGTTAACGAGATAAAGCAGAAAGTCTGTAATTTAACTTGTGTACCTATATCAAAGCTAGATACTAAAGCATCGTATACATGAGTGAAGATTTCAATCAAAACAATGTGCGTCATCGATAGCCGAGCGTATCATAATAGAGGTGTGTTTTTTCACCCCAGAGGAATAATACGTCTGCCATAAATTGGAATCGATGGTTATGAGTTCGTAAGTACGTGACATCTATTGTTGTTTCGCCAGCGAGCTCCCCTCATTCATCACACTGTCGCCTATTTTATTGCAGCGTCATATTTTCTTTTCTACCAAAAGTTACACAACATTTACAAAAAAACGTTATTAAGAATATCTTCTCATCCTCTTGGCAGAATACCGTTTCTCGACGAACGCTGCGCTGTGTTTAAAAACATAACTCACGAGATGATCTTTTTTTGGCTTTGTTACCCCAGACTCGAATCCGCTAAACCTTAATTAATCCGACGTTGTAGTCCTCTGCTGTTAAATTATAATAAGCAAGTTGCCATAATATGTATATTCATATGCAGATCTTGAAAGTATTCAATTAAACATAACTTGAATGTAATATGGATCCTATTCATGACCGACGTGCTATAAAATGCATTTTATTCGCTCAGTTAAATAGATATAAAAGGTATAAAGTGGAAGTTTCAGACGCTTCAGGAGTCGCCGGCCTGAAATAGCCTCTGCTAAAGTTATCGACACCATCCGCGTTATTTATAAAACTTCCCAGCGTTACTTATAGGGGCGATGACATTATGTGATTTATTTATAAACATTCTACGTTCAAGTTTGTAAAATATTACCGTCATAAACATTGATTTGGCGATACTTATATCTTAATGGCCTATTTATTTAATATGCAATAGAATCTTTCCTTTCTACTTAAACACATATATTAAATAAATAATTTATTTTTACGTACATTCTTCCTTTTGACGTTTCTGTCTGTAAATTCAATATGTTATGTTACCTTCTGGTTGTTTTAAAGATGCAAAGTAACACGTTATTTTCGTATTATTTATGTAATCTTTAACAAATCTACGAGTCTTTGTAAAAATCTAACGTGAAGTAAAAAAGTAAAGAAAGTTATGCACATCATAAATATTTACATATGAAAGCATGACATTTCCACATCACCACAAAATAAAGCCTAGTTGGCGAAGCAAATAAATCTCCAATAGAGAAATTCCCCGGATATCATTCGGACGGATGTTTTGGCAAGCATGACCCTTGTCAGGGCCGCCGACTGGCGTCCCGGCACCCGGCCGACCGCTCGCCGCTCGCCGCCCGTCGATACCTAGATAACGATGCTCTGTACCGACGATCCACTATTTCGCCATCCAAATGAACTTGCTGGCCAGTCTTGACAAATTAATTGTAGCCAAAGCAATAACCATTAAATATGGACCACCTGTTGTGATAGGAACTTTATTTTCCCAGACCCGGCAAGTGTATCAGTGACTCCACATCAAACATGTGATTTGTGAAAACAATCACTTCATGAATTTGTGTATGTTTCGTTTTAAATTTATAATTATAAAAATAAAAATAAATTTATCAATACTTCTGAAAATATTTTGTTTATAGGTGCTACAAGAAGAGGTGCACGTGAGTGGTTGCGGAGGGCGCGTCGCGGAGCATGTCGCGGCGATGACGCGGCGCGCAGCGCGCGGCATGCCCTGCTGACATGGCACGCAGCCGCTCCGCCCTCCTTACGCTGGCAGCTATCGCAGCACTCGCCGGTAATGTGCCCCTATACGCTTTTTGTAATCCTCGCAAAAAGGATATGTACGCACGCAATTTGAAGCGGAATTTCGGAGCAAATTCTCCGACGTCGCGTGTAGGAATACGACGCGGCTACCTTGTTCCAAAATATTATAATAATACAACATTTGGCTCTGAAACAACTGAATTTATAACAAGATTTTGGGAAACGTATTCTTCAATTACCAGTTTAGAACACAATAACCTAATGACATAGGAGTAATTTTTTATTTATGCAGGGAATACTTTATGTGATGATATATATAGAAAATAGTGAATCCAAAACGCGTACATTGTTTGCAATTTGGCTATCATATCTGTCTTTATGTTAATACTGTCTGACATAAATATTATTTACTATCTGCTTTGTTGGTAAAACGAATGCACGCTCTCATGTTCCAAGAATTTAATATTCTGAGATAAGAGGAGAGTTAGCAAACATGTAGTAAGAAAACATGGATGCACTTTATTTCAAAATGTCAATAATACTTAAATGGCATGGTATCCACAGACGGAAGTTTATTGGCGGTCGCGCTTTAAAATGTGGCCCAGTGCGTCGCAAACACGGCTTTTATAGCTATTATTGTTAGATACATTGTGAGTCTCGCAGTTAAAACGACGCATGTTCGCCATTTTAAACCAACGGACAACTGCAATGGTGTGTAACGAACCATTGTTTATTGTTCTTGATGGTGTTATTGGATTACGTTTTATGTGGAGCTTTGGAAATAACATTGGTTTTTGTTGAACATGTTTTTAATAGCTCAATCACATATTACATAGATCAAAAGTTCAAGACTAGGTATGTACTTGTAGAGGAAATAGGTAAAATGAAATTAATTATGATTGTACAAAGTGCGAAATATTTGTACAGTAGTGAAAAGAATACCCTTCGGAGCTTAAGTAACGGAATAATAAAACTTACATCGTCTGTGTTTTTTCTAATGTCAACGAGAATATTAAGAATTAATCACAAATAAAATATATTCGTCATCCATTTTGAATGTATCATATCGTAATAAACTAAACAGCTGAATATAATGTATTACAATACGGACCCCTCCCTCGTATTGTACGCACATAATTTGTGTCACTAAACCATCGCCTAGTATGAGCAGACTCAGATTATGAAGATTATGATTCGCTGCTCACCTTCAGTAGCGACTAACTCAAATGAATAATTCAAGAGTCGTTCTCGTCCCCTCTCTATGAGCAAATAGAAACATAAGAGGTATATTTGTGCCAGTGTGATAAACGGTGTCTATTGAATTGCTTTTGAACGAAAACAATGGAGCGAATGTAGTGCAATGGCATATCTTGAAAAGCACTGTCACCGTGCCTTCGTGTTTCCTTGTTCCTGTTGTCATCTCTTCTGCGCTCATTATGGGAAGCGAGACGATCCTATGTTGCATCATACATAAAGAAAAAAATTGAATCCATGGTTGATTTTATTGCCTTGTCGTTTTGTTTTATTCAACCGTGTCATATTTATTGTATATTATAGCTTTTAATCTGGGTTAAAGGTTTCTTTACTTATTCAAAATATCATGTTCTTTTTCCAAATAAACATATGTAATTTTAAAAGCTATCCAGTTACCAAAGATGTTGCCAAATGTTAAAAGCAGTTATGCATTATTAATGTGTGCTATGCAGTGACCTGCAGTGACCAAAATGTTGCAGAAATATTAAAAGAGGTTACACAAACGTATTAAAAATGTGATCGTCAAAATTTTATTTTATATTGATTTATATCTGCAGTCAATAAATAATAATAACAATGTATTTAAACTGCTAGACACCTCTGTCAAAGACTTGGCAGGGCTAATACCATAATGATCGCGATTTATAAAATTACTGCGGAGCCTATTATTGGAACACAAATCCTGTCTTATAATCCTTTAGTCTCTCATAGCCGGGGAGCACACAGCTATGAATTTCTATTAACATATTCTATTACCTCGGGCAATGTAATCACTTATAGATCTTACGACAGACACAAAGCTATATATCCACGAGCAGATGTCAAATACCTGTGGTTACTATGCGAACCGCAAGCAGGTAATTATAATTGGTTGTCGGTACATCGTCGTCTGTATCAGGTTATCTATCTATTATGCTGGCCTAAGGCAATCTATGGTCGTCGTAAATCAGTCAATGCTGGCAACTGTATAATAGTAACGGTATCGTGAATACGAGTATCTCTAGATGCGCTACTTTAGAGCATAGTACTATTGTGATGGAAACAATGCAGTGAATTACTGCATAAAGTTTTTCACCCCTTCTTTTGCTGTGTGAGACTTGAAAGAGGTCATGTTGAGTGCATTTTTATTTTGTAGTTTTTCGTAGGGCAACTGTTATAGATGCCTCGGTGTTATCTTTATAACGAATAACTTTAATTTTGTCATTCACGGTAATACGAAAAGTAAAAAAAAACTTAAGTTGAACTGCGATTTCGTACATGAAAATGTTTAATGTTCATTAGTCTAAAGGTCGCAAGCCCGACTGCTAAGCGTGAGGTCCTTGGTTCGATTCCGTGGTCGGTCAAAATTTTATTGGATTTTTTCTGTATGGAGATTCTTAGTAGCAGCACGAAGTCTGGAACTGTACCCGGTAAAGGGCAATAAGCTCGCCCCCTATTACATGGGACTGCATGACGGCATCGGCGAAATGTAGGTGTAAAATTGTACACCTCTGCCTAACCCCTCAGGGAAAATTAGCGTGTTGCTATGTTTAAAAAAATATACGTATTCAGCCGTGAAAAAATTCTTAACTTATAAAAAGCGTGTCGTATGAGTTCAACATTGGCATTACACTGCGGTCACTAATACGCCTACCGAGCGTAGTGATTATTGCGTTTGCCCTCCACCGTCTTTAGTTTTAACGGACTTTGTGGGAAGGCAATGTTCTCTAGTGAACGTCTACGAACATTATGTAAATTCTATGTTACGAATCATAAAATGCATTAAAGTTAAGGCCAGTAAGTGTGCATTGTTGAATAGCTTGAGCAATGCATAAGTAACAATTTCTACGGAGCTATCCTATGCTCACTGAAAAAAAGTGTTTACAATAATGAAATCCCTCCAACAAACGTTTAATTGAGATCACAGTCCAGGTAATAAAATAGATTAAATGTGTAAGCAACATGATAATTAACTGTCTATCATTAACTTTTATATCTGTTAGAGAAAAATAAAAGTATTTCTTGTAGACATAGCAGATACATTTTGATGAAAAGTATAAAGGTCGTTATTGGACGGACAGCCTATACAAAAAAATAAAATTTAAGTGTCTGTTTGTAATGTCAAAATAACAGCTTTTTACTAAATACATAATTGTGAAAGTATATATGATACCTTTTGAATTTTTGAATCGATTTGAAAATTGAATTTATTTAATTCAATTTTCTAATCGATTTAATTAAATTTATATAAAATTAACGAATTTATTTATTTAGAAATTATTTGTTATGCGATTGTAACTATAATCATGAAATGAATTGCAATACTTTGTTATTTTATGCATGCACATATGTAATAATCCTTAGATATATTTGTTTAATAAGTCATTCATAATGGAAATAAAGAGGCTATATATATATACGACAAAAATCTCCGAAACAGTTGTACCGATTTTCACGTAACATTCACTAGCAGATCTGATGTTATGATAACTAGTAACTTAGGCTACTTTTATATATACTTTTATTTTAGAAAAAGAATTAGGTTTCCGCGTAAAAAATGCACGGGTTCGTAATCCACGCGGATGAAGCCGCAGGCAGAAGCTAGTAAATAATAAATATTCTTGCACATACTATTATCATCATTAAATGTAACTTTATGGTAGCAAACTTGTCCTGATCATATACATATACAAAATATTGATAAATAGTAAAACCAAGTGTCAATAATGTCATGGTGTAAAAGTAAATTTCCTGTTGTGACGTACACGCAATTGATCCACAAACGAGTCAGTTCAATGGGTATTTGTGTTCAGCCATTATTCGTCTTCCATGTTTACGAGTAAATATTTTTTATTTCACTGGATACTAACGTCTATATAATAAACGAGTCACTGCTTTTTATTTCTCGAATTACGGGTACACATATCTTTGTCGTCTGCATCAGAGTTTACCATCCACTGATTTTTATTCTGAATTCGTCAAAATTCTTAATGAATAAACAAGCGAATGTCAAACTCGCTAGCTTTCCTTGCAATATTTTATCTACGTACTTTGGTATCATGTGTGTATGTTAACATTTCTTGAGTTCAACTCGACTAAACCGTACATACATTACGCCGGTAGTCCCCGAAGGGTTAGGCAGATGTGTATTGCTATTCAAGCACATTTCAACGATGCCATTATTGAGTCCCATGTAGAAGGGAGTTAGCCTATTACTATCTATCGGGCACAAATACAAACTCCAGCCGCACTTACGACTTAGACCAATGAGGCTGTATAACGTACTTCAAATCTTACAAAGTAAAGGCATTCATCAGAACATACATTAATGTAAGATATGTTACTTATATATTGTTATTATTATGATAAGCCGCTTATTATGTTGTTCGTTGCTAAGTCATTATATACATGCGATTGAGTCACTGTTTGAGTTATCTCACGCAAGAAGAAGTACAAGATCGCGTATAATATAATATGGGTAGGTGTATTTGAGAGCGGATAATCAACATAAATTGTCTTTAATAATAGGATACCACGTAGAGTTACGGGAGGCGCTGTAAAACGGCTTGGCTAGGTCTAGTGCTTAAGCACTTAGTTTCAAATAACACCGGCATTGTTGTACTGAGCTGTACCATAAATATCTCTTTATAGTTTAAAAGATACTAAGAATCTAATATATTTTGTTTGAAAAAAGAATCTAGAAATAAAAACAGCATGTGTACTGCAATTAATATTGTTTTTAACCTAGCCTCACACTTGGTTTAATTCCTGTTTCCTGGGTGTGTTTACAAACACAATATGTTCATATAGACATACACTCAGACCCGAAACAAATATCGGTAGATCATACTAATATTTGTTCCGTCCGAGAATCGAACCTGCGACACGTAGCGCACCATTCGATCGCTAGGCTAACCGTTTCGTCAAGTCTTTATTTGAAAACTAAGCAGTAAATGCATAGGTACTACGCTATCCATTTGCATTTGCATTGTCAGTTTAAATTGATGTCTACTTAGCAGTCGTAGGTGTGGGGATAACAACCTATACATGTGCATTATTCTCATTTTACTGGCCATTAGGTCAATTGCCGTAATTGGCTTCAAATAGCAATCGCACTGGGTTAATGCAGCGTACCTACCGTTCTCCATTCGATACGTTGTTTTCTCCATCTCTAGTACTAGTATGTTATTTGTTAGTACGTAAATAAAAACTTAGGTTAACTTAATCATAAACAAATTTGTTAAACCTTGTTTATAATTAAGTACTATAGATAGAAATTGCCTTATTACGTATTTTACTTCGGGTCAGACTTATAAATAATTGAGTGAAACAAATTGGTTCACTCGATAATTTAACAAATCCGGATTGACAACCGCAAACATTAATACTCTTATTTTCCTGTTACGTACTGTACTGTACTGTTATCTGCAAAAGCGTTAGACATTCATAACATCAATTTTAAAGTTAAAAACAAGAATGTTGTTTACAAAGACAATATCGCATCGTCGTCATAAAGCGGTGTAATCGGTGATTGATGATTGTTTCGAACACAATTGAGTACTTTAGCCTCAAACAGAAGGCGGGAGGCAATAATGTTACAGGCTCGGCTCGTTACTTTGATAAGACAGTGTTTCTTGTGACTAAATCTAGCCTGGTTCTATCGGGTGAACAATGAAAATTCGATTTATTTATGAAAGAAGTGATCTACAAAAAGTTAAAATAACGACATGTTTTTATAATACTCGGCTATGAATAGCTGATCGGAGAACAAAACCATGTGACCTAAGCAGGAGAGGAGGTCAGATTTTACAAATGCCTTTTTATGAGTAACGTATTTAGGCTCTTTTTACATAATTCTCCACTAATGTGATTTTTTGCTAACAGTTTCTAGAATTGAAGCTGTCTTTACGAATACTGAAACGAATTTATACGTTTTTGTCAGCAGATTTAAAACGAATTGGCTTTTATTAATAGCGACGCATATTTTTATATTTTATTACCTTCAAGTATTTATATATAGATTTGTGTTTACAATATTCATACGGACGATCATACTCTCGTAAATTCTATAAGAGAAGACAAATAAAAAAGTACAATGTATGTTATATTTTATTGTACTTTGTAGACGCGATCAAGTACTAAATAGAATGTAAAATGGGTATAAAGGTGGCGAGCTAAGCTTTTAGGGTGTCGTTTCCACTTTTCCTACAGTTTAAGTGTTACGTTATATGCACAGGGTGTTGTGTGTGCGCTCCGCAAGGCAGTGTGCAGGGCGGCGTGCAGGGCGGTGCGCAGGTCCCGCCTGGGGTTCCGCACTCCACCGCGCCGCCGGCAGGAGTCGGCGGCATACGAAGGTACATACATTACCAAACTCATTTGTTTTATTTGGGTTTTTTAAATTAAGAATCTTTTAACACCGATAACGTACCACACAGATATTTGACTTCCCACCCTTGCACGCAATCAAAATCGTACGGGGATATCGTGAAAAGAAAATTTCGTTCGAAGCATTTCTATTATAGTTTATGTTCATTCTTTTTTTAAAGATTTACGTACAGTATTTGTTGCACGGTTGCTTCCAGTCTTTGATATTCACAAAAAGTGGCATAATTAGTCCTTATTTCTTTACCTACCTCTGACTTCCATGCTAACGGGTATCGCGTAAGCGAGCACTGGGCTACAAGTGTAGGAAGTCAGGTATCTGTAAAGTATGCAATCTGTGCTTTGTGTGTACACATTACTTATATTCTTGATAACCTCTCTAAGTTAAATATGTTAAGTAAAAGTTCACCAATAAAGTGAAGCGGCTGGGGTTCGAACTGACGATTCATATCGTCAGTCCGACGCCTCAACATTAAGCTATGGTCATTAAACCCAACTTTCATATCCCAAGCAGGTTTATAGCATAGTTATACCTGAGAAAGCAATTACGACCTTCATTTGTCACGAAGGAGGTCGAGCGGTACAAAGTTCAGAATAATTGAAGTCAGTTTTAGCAACGTTGGTTTATGAGTTTTTATAACATAGTAGGCAAGATACGTCACACATGTTACAACCCTATATGTTCTGCAAACATTAACCTAAAAAAGGAGCACATATTTTTTTGAAAATGTCCAGGCTCAACTCATATTTCTTAGAATACGTCTAGATTTTAAGAAGTTTAATCTCTCTTATATTTTATTACGTTACTGTTATTATAATGTTATCTTAATCCCTAGTATTATACGATTATATGTACCTACGTTTAACTCGTGAAACGACTGAAAGGAGTGTTAAATGTGAATCACAATATCATCGATTTATCTTTTTGCTCACAATTCCCAGTTACTGCCGACACGTATTGGTGAAACGACCCCGCTAACTAATGACGTCGTGGATACTAAAACAAATCCAATTATTTATTACCCATTGTAGTACCCCTTCGGCTAATCGATTAGGCCATTTAGACTGAAGGTAATAAAACACAGTCACATAATGCACGTGAAAAGCTTAAGGGAGACTAAAGGCGACAGATTAATTATTTGTAGACCAGAAAATCTTAGACAATTTTTTTATATACCCTACTATCGTAGGCCTCGACAATAGGTTTCGAAATCATCATTTTGCTGATAATAGTCGGTCAGTTGGCCGGTATACTCTGTTTTGTGCCAGTAATACGGGATCTTATACAATATACAGTCTATTATGCCGACAAAAAGCGGCTTCTGAGTATTATCGTTCGACTGCGGTCTCCCTTATCTGTTTTCTTCTACTGCAGTTGGTATAAACTATACATGTAGAGTAAATTAACTATGTGAACACATAATTGTGATCCATAATTGAGCACTAACGTTGTTGTGAGCGGATAGTCCACTGCGATATAAACTGAGAACATTAACTCTCATTTGTTAGAATCTCATTTGTAGAATAGGTCATCTGATTACCATAAACCCGAGCCTTCACTTACGATTGAAGATATTATTGTATAATGGTATAGATCGTTTTCTTCTTCTATCGAGTCCACACGAGCTATTATGTAGTATTAAAGATTAGCCAGTCAGCAATGATGGTTCTAAGTGTTCTGTAACCTTAAGGTGTAGAAAATTGATAGTCGAAGCAATGCTATCCTGTTTTAATTACAAATAATAATTAACAACACAAAACTTAAATACCATTTCGTATAAAATATTAATGACACTGTTAACCTGAGCATTAAATCAAAATTGTTTGCAAAGCAATTAGAGCGATAAAATAACACAAACATTAAAATTGCAATACTAATGAAACAAAGCAATCCTCCCATGTATTATGCAAAGGATAATCTTAATGAGCAATGTTAAATTCAATCGAGCTGTACAAAAATGTAATTGTAATTGCCCGTGCTCATTCATTTATTAATTCACCGCCCGAATGAGTACGTACTCAAACTTAGAACGCTTAATGAAATTAAACACATCAAGAACATGCATGAATACTTAACAAACTTCATGTGTCTAGTGTTCATGCAAAGGAAGATACAATTTCCACATTGAAAACTAGGTACTTCAAAACAAGTGGTGTAGTAAATATTTGCATTGAAATTATGTTGTATCTTCAAGTAACTAAATTTAGTAGGTATCAAGTTGAAAATGCATCAATAACTTAAAACTAGTGACAGGGTCTGCAACCGATAATTTAAAGGCTCTCACGGGAACACATAAAATTAACCCGTAACATGAACGACGCAACTGATGTCCCTATACTAAACCCTATTTATGTAACCAACTGCTCAAGTCAAGTAATACATACTGCCATTAAGCACGCATAAGTAACACGTCTTCATAGTTGGAATATCGGAAATTTATTTTATTAAAATCAAACCTTACGTTCGAAAGTGAGGTTCACGGTTGGCGGTTACATGTACAAGGGTACAGGAAAATATACACATGTTTCTAGACTAGTATACTAGGAGTTTGTATCTCATTCCAGTAAATAAAGCACCAAACTCGTGAGGCATTTATCGAAAATCTTTTTAATTCCACTTAGCGCTGAAAATACTCTTAGTCAACGGCGAATTCAATCCTAAAATATATCAATTAAAATGGGACAGAAGCCCCTAGAAAAATGCCCTGTTTTATAATTGATGTGATGAAATTAAATAATGTATAATAAAAGAAAAACTTAATAAGCGGAAGGCAGTGTAACCCTGGAGACTTAAAGCTCCGGATTCCTGCTTATTGTGTTTATCTATTCATTCCCCATTGCATTTAATGTTAGCTTGGAAAAGCTGTCTAATGAAATGATAATGAGTCCAAAAATCAGTGAAATAGAATAAATGTTAAATACGATACACTCCTTCAAACTACACGCGATCGGTAAAAGGGTATATATCATATATAAGAACATTGTAGTTTACGATAGGTCGGTAGGTACCTCATAAAAGCACTTTTATGTTTCTATTCCCCTTTTCTCTGTCACTGAGTGTCTTAATATCAACTTTATTGTAAATATCTTGTAATATAAGTAAGTGGAAAGATAAAAATATGTAGATAACAAGGACGTTGGAGCCTTAAGTGGCATTGAGCTAAAGTATGTGCTCGCAGATAGATGATAATCGATGAGGTTGTCGAGACATGATGTGAACGGATCACGTACACGAACAAGACGTTTGTATAATGTAATATCACTATGTAAAGCCCCCAAAACACACTATATTACCCTTTCGAACTTTTACATATAATGACTTGTGAACTATTTTGTTTTATGTTTTATTTGATGTGTTATAAGACCAACATATATGTATTTCATATTTTATTATCCGCTACAATACCGGTGCGACGAGATAATGTAAGTCATTTGTTATTTAGAGTGTTTTGACAAATTTTTCTTTTTAATAAATTAGGGGCCAAAGGCAGAGACCATTTTTGTAAGCCATCAATTGTGTCCGATGGATGAACAGTTCCGCTGCATGACGATAACATTACATGGTTGACATTTTGCACGTTTGACTCACGAGTAGATTGCAGGGCAACTGTAGTAGGGATCTGTCGATTGATCGAAAACTTAAAAAATAGTATCAACTTAAGGGTACTTACATATACAGGCATTTTATTTATTTATAAAAAAGCTAAAATAGCTAATAATATTACTTTCAATTTTATTAAGTCCAAAAGTAAAAAAAATCACAAGAATTCAGTGGAATCAGAAACATACCAATATAATATCCTGTACACACGTAAATATTGATTAATTCCTGTTAGACTTAATTGTAACGTAACACTAAATCCTACATGCTGCGAAATTGAATTGTTTTATACTATCATCCGAAATAAACAACAAAACACATTTTCGGCAATTCAGTCGACTGCATCATCTACAAGATCCATACCCGTTTCCATGACAATCAGCTTTGATTTTTGAATTTATGATACAAAATTTTATTAATTGCTTTAGTAACTATAGTTTCATAATACCTATTTATCACGGTAGTTACAACTGCATTCGCATGAACCACTTATTTACACTAGGTATATGCACGAACCGCTACGTAAATATCCTATGGACGGAAAATGGTAACAATTCAATTTCGCTTTTTTGCTACAGTCAGTATCAAAGTACAGTTTGTACGAGCAGTGAGCTTCAGCATTGAAGGCTTGGCTTTACGCCAATTTTGTGATCAAAGCACCTTCGGCAGCTTTGCTGTCTTATTACAAGCAATGGTGTGACATTATTTTATCAATGTAGACCTACTTAGCATTTTATATCTAAGTAACGTTTTGATCTAGGCATTATAGCTTTATGTAGGTAGTAATAATTGTATGTGGTGTAGAATAAAATTAACAACACTTTTATATTTCGCAGATTCAGTCAATATTCCAGAGGGCGAGGATATCGCGACTGGCGCACGCGCGGCGACCCTACGCTCATCAATTCACTCTGGCGCAGCCGACAGCCACTGGGGATACGAAAGCAGCTCGGTTAGATTATTAAATTAGATATCGTTAAAAGCATTTAATCACATTTCTATGAGTCATAGATTGATGATGTATGTTATATAAACGAATTTGTGTTGCGTTGCGTAGGAAACGCGGAGGTGTACATAATATTGGCACTGCTGATCGGTTTCGTTACCGTGGTGGTGGGGTGCTGGCTGTCAGACAACTGCTGGTCGCCGGAGCCGGAGGACGTGCTGGCGGGCGGGTGACCCGTGGCGGCGGGCGCGTGCACGCACGTGTAGCGCCCGCCGTCCGCGGCCGCGGACAGGGACAGCCCGTCCGGCGCGGGCTCGCTGTCGCCGGTGCTGCCACCGCGCGCGCCGCTGCCGGCCCGGGCACCCGCCTTCCTGCATGCCGCACGGCATCTCTGCCGTGGCGGATGCCTCGCTCTCCCATGCGATAGAAGACGACAACCTCCCGTTTTTTGACAGGAGCCCCCGCACCACTCCTGCCGGGTACACGAGAAGACTAATGGAAATCATATTCCAACTATTGCAAACGGTGGAGTGTGCGATAATTAGTTTGTAATATGCTTAACTATACACTGTGTGACGATCGCTCCTTTTTGTATAAATTCGGTTGTGTAAGTGAAGTGTTTTTGACTACTCGTGAAAAAGTGAAAATGGTGATACAGTGCAGGTTAAACGTTTATTGAAGTCTAAGAGCTTTGATTTAACTTTTTATGTACCTATTATTAATACCATAATTACGGTGTAAAGACATTTAAGGGTAATTTCAATTATGGTACCCGTCGGTGTACTTTGTATCGGTAGCCGAGCGCTCGGGATTAGTACTAGGAGGTTAATTGTGTATTACTGAATCTTATCGTAGGCTACGCTTCTAGCGGTCGCTCTGATTTCAACTCATCTGACGTAACCTTACCTGACGGTGGCACAGCTACGTTTTCCATCTGTGCCATCTTCCTATTATTTCTAAAAGTATGTGCCTTGAAACGCTTTCCTCGATTTGACTCGTAGATTAGAGCGTGTTTTGAACCATTTAGAAGAATTTCTTCTCTCTGTCTGTATGGACAAGTAATCCCATAAGTGCAATACACATCATGACCGTGCCTTTACCGTTCTATAGACTTTGAGAGGGACGTAATTAACAATAGGTTTTAAAAATACGCTTTCCTCGATGGAGGATCAACCTACCAACGATTACTTTTGTATTTTTGTAAAATATCCAGCTTATTTTATTATTTTGTGGTAATTAAGACGCAGTTAATAGTAATAGAGGAAAGTGAATTAGGACCAAGATGTCTTAATAAACGTGCGTCAATTGAATAATAATAATCTATTCGGAATTATCATCGCAATAGGATAAGATACAACTTTGAGAGACAACGACATGGGTATATGACTAAAAGTAGAATTTTAATGTTTTTGTTCGCAAATTTTGCATTATTGTTGAATATTTACCGCGAAATTGGTTATTAATACCTGCCAAAATTCTATGCCTAATTTATGTTTACCAAACGTATCTCATGCATTATTGAATAAAATATTAGTGTCAGGCATTTAAATAAAGCATTTGTAAACAGTTAATGAAATTAATAATAAATAAGAGTTAATAAAAACACAACGAGTATATGAATAATAAAAACGTCTAAAAATAGTGAATAAAGTATGTATTCTGTGTAATGTTGGGCATAGAGAATGGAGCATCAAAACAGAACTCATCTACAAGACACGACTATTGTGCAAAGACTACGCTGTAATTCTTTGTACATGTGGATTTATTCCGCATTGTGGTTTCAATTTTATTCAGTACGAGCGTGGCGCAAACTTTTAAATTACGAAAAATTACCCATCTTCATTATTTTCATCTGTTTTTGAGTTGCGTAGTACCCCTTCTATAAAAAAAACACCTACTATACGTCTTGTACAGCATGTGTATTTTAAGGTCGAAATTAGATTAGTAAACGTCGAATTAATACCTTTAGAAGAACGTTAGAGCATTTTGCGTATTAAATCACTGTAATTCAGTTACTGT
Source organism: Shargacucullia verbasci (assembly GCA_947562105.1). Classification (NCBI taxonomy): domain Eukaryota; kingdom Metazoa; phylum Arthropoda; class Insecta; order Lepidoptera; family Noctuidae; genus Shargacucullia; species Shargacucullia verbasci. The sequence goes on along the minus strand of OX387289.1, from coordinate 6,757,395 downwards.
AAATATGTTAGCACTAACTATAGGTGTTATACGAAAAGAGCATTAAATTAAAACACAGTGCAATTTCAATTGTTATAAATCAAAGTGATGAAACAGTAATGCTTTTTAAAATTATAATATTTCCCTCGCCCTAAATACAAACGCTACAGGTACGAATAAAATAAAATATGTACATCAACTTTTATTATATTAGGTTCCCGTTTTACATAAGTAAAGCACAAATGTCTTAATGTTTAATTGAGTGTGTGTAATTTTGGCTGTAAGTGCAGATAAATAATGTAAATACTATTGACAAAGGATGGCAAATACTCAGTAATTCAGTTTCTTTACTCTCGCAAAGAAAAGAGGCTCTCATTGTTTTCTTTGCCTTGTTTCGTTATTAATACAGTCGGCCACATACACGAATATGTAATAAGTAACCATGGACATAGTATCTTCTTGTGTAGTATCGTTTACGTTGCGTTATCGTGGTAGTGATGCATATACTTGTACTTTTAAGACACATAATGTGTAAGTTGTGTGTTTAGTATACCCATTACAATTAAATATTCGTCGTAGAGTTAAGGAACCCGACTGAATAGTCAAAATTTTTAAGCATTATGTAAATTGTAGTTAGGCGGTAGTCGGTTATAGGTGAACATTTTACTCGAACAGTTCGACAATGGCGAACCGAGGATAAAATATGGATGAAGAACTTGATTTACTGTTGGCAATGTTTGTATTCACTTTGTTCACATTATATACCATTAAGACATTTCCACGCACAAATGGCAATATTTAAAAGAACTGTCTGTCAAATTTTAGTTATTTCATCAAAACGGTGATTATCGTGCTGGGCAAAAAAAGAACCATAAAAATTCATGGTTCTAACGTTTGCATTTTTTTATAAAAGTTACAATTTGACAGATGGTTAATCCTAATTTTTTGCCAAGTTGAATGTCCGTGTCATTTTGCTAATTAAACATTAAAATATACCATAGTTTTTATATTGTATTTTAATTAAATTTTACCACAATCATATGTATAATTTGCCAAATATAAACGTTTTTGTTATGAAATTTATACATTTTAATATATAAATAGATGCAAAGTATTTGGATTACATTACGATCATAAATAATAGTGGTAAATAATTCACAAATTAAACTGATTTAATGATCAATATTTTCCACACTGACTTTTAACTGATCATATTCAAGAGCAACCATTTTTAAAAATATTTTGTATTGAAAAATCAACTAGGTTAGTATTTTCTTATAATGACAATTAAAATCCTCAGTGTTGTAAATCTTTTTTTAAATAATCTTACGTAATATGTGTATGTACCCGTAGACTGAGGTTCCATTGATCTAATTCAAACTTAATATGTGGGCTCTTTCTATTATAATACATTTCTTGTCTTCTATAATATCTTTCAATGCCAATTATAGTATATTATGAGAGAGAAATGAGTAAATATTGTTCCAAAAATGTAAGTACCTACATTTATACAAACACTGTTAAGAAATACGAATGTTTCTGTTTAAACATAAATACATTTTAAACCAATAAGAAGTCAATAACCTCAGTCTGCAGTACAAAAGGAATATCGATAATGAATCTGCAAACCCAATTACCAGTTCAAAATTATAGGAACACAGTGTATTTTATAACAACATATATATGTATGTGTATAACTAAGTACATTACGTTATAACTGTATACTTACACCTGATACATAAGTCACGTTTTATGTGAATGTTGTAAATATTGGAGGATTCATACGCGATTGTTCGGTCACGGTGGAGATCGGTTGGCTTGGCTGATTTAGGAATTGAGAGAACTCGTACGCTCAATACTTAGTAATTACAAATAATAATAATTGATGTAGGTATTGTCATTATTTGTCACGAATAAATAAAAATAAATGTAATAACTTAATCATAAGAGTGTTTCATTAATTCCCTGGTTTCAGACGTAGGTAATAATGCGGAGTGGCCGTGTATAAGAACACAAGTCAGCCTCGTTTGCTTTAAGAAACTCCAGTATGATAGTCACAAGAAAACGTTAGTAAAAGGGACTTTTAGCACGCAAACAGTTTTCATAGAAAATATAGGGCATGGCGCTTTCCGCGCTGCGAGGGGTGACACAGAAAGGCTTTCTCGCTTGACACCCCTATACTACAGCTGGGTAGTTACACTATACTCATCTGTGTTATTAAAGAACTTCCAAAGGTCTTACGTTCAAGCTATCTTTTATATTCCATTTCAATGCGATAGATCCGATATTAGTAATTCAGAAAGTAGGTACTCCATATCAAACTCTGTCGATCTTTAACAATGTTCAAATCACACAATAGCGTAAGCTTTCGATTGTTGTCAGCTATTATATCTTATGTGTGAAGTATTCTGCATTTTTTGATAGATGTAAATAATTAATAATAAATTCAATCCCACAGCTGGGCAAGAGCCGCTTCTCGGATAAGAAGGGTTAGACTTTAGTCCACCACGCTGGCCTGGTGCGATGAAACCTTATTGGTTGTGCAGGTTTCCTCACGATGTTTTTCTTCACCTTTAATGTAAGTAATAACCAAATTCTGACCCGCACATGATTCCGGGTGTCCAAAGTCAGAGGTGTGGGCCGGGTTTGAACTCAGGCCTTCTTGTATAAAGCAAGCGTTCAACTGCACACCATTGTAAAAGATGTGAATATACACGTGCTGAATTTGGTTCAAGTAAACATACATACATTTGCGTTACGTATTAGTTTAATTAAGTTATGGAATATTGGCATAGCTGGTAAGCAACATTTTAACGGCGAACTGGCTTATTATGCTTTCTGCTACCCTTGAAGAGTCTCGAGTCGATAGCTCTAAACGAAAGAGGGTTGTTAACAAACAGTGAGAAACGCTGTCGCCTAAACGAGCAGTTATATACTTTGTCCAAACAGTTCGAATCATTTTCCAACTGCTGCGAAAAAAATTATTTGTGCCAACTACACAACTCGTTCAATTGGTGCAGACGTTTAGCGATTAGCTCTTTGGGTCTCGGGTTTGATCGGTAATTGTTCCGAGTCTGAGCGTGTGTTTATTGTGAGATTTATGACTGTTCATTATACTCGCGATATAGGACAAAACTTAGTTTAGACAAAGTATTAAAAAAAAAAGATTTTTGTTACAGGTTTAGTGGTCGCAATTTTGGACTTGTGATGGTGATGGTGATGGTGATCAAAACATCTTATATTTGCCTGCCGTGTTGGAAAAGATGTTATGTCGGTTTCTAACAAGAATCTTTAAATTACAATCCTACTTAGCTAACATGAGCGCTGTGACAGAATTTTGTCTTCACAACCGAAGAAGAAGAAGCAGAAACAGAAACATAATGCGCCGAAAAAAATATGCAGCGCTCATGTTACCCGCAGGCAGGTGTTGTAAGTGGAGCCGATAAATGGCTCCCATCTTTCTATCCCAGAAACTACATTTTGTGTGCGACGTAACACTAATATATCTCTACATGAACTTCAGATATAACAGGTGTTAAGCTTATGCTATTCGCAAGCTTTGACCGCGTAATAACAAACTCTACATAATTGACAAAAAGTTCTGCGTTCTAAGCTGACAGTGCAATACTGGTCTGAAACTAATACGAACACAGCTGGTGCAAACTGTAACGTCTGTAAGATGAAACGTAATACAGTGTCGGCAACTACCACGTTTGAACATACCACGCCTAACAGTATTACTGTGTAGGCCAATATCATGGGTGTCTTCGCCTTGCATACGTTGTTCCATAAACTATTTTTACGGGGTTATATTTCTATGGAAATAGACTAGATAATTTTAAACAGTAAATAAGGTGAAAGTTTGTGTGAATACAGCTTATAATAATAACAACGATATTATTATTGATAAGCTTAACAGAAAAAATAAAAACTCAAACGTTGTTTCCAATTAAATCTTAATTTTATAAAAAATGTACATAGTTAGAATAAAATCCGTCATTTTAAAAAATTTTTCAAGTTAACTTTTGTATCGTCACTTTCTGTTATCAGGGAAAATTTTAATGATCTACGATAGTAAATTGCTCATTCGACATTCAGATATTTTTTAATGTCCAGATACTCCTACCAGCGAAGCGCCGTAGCAATTGACTTAGCGTAGCAATCACGTAGCGCGGACCGTAGCGCGTAGCATTTTATGTAGCTTATTAAGAGCGCGGCAGTAACTCTTCTATTGCTCTTTTAACTTACTTTCAGAGTTTCACAAAACATAACAACGTTAATACGCCTTTCAACGCAGTAAAATGTAGTTTAAAATGTTAAATAATAATAATTAACAAAATCTTCTTGTGGGAAATATAATACATATTTCACGGAGTTTAATTGAGTGATTTATGACCAGCAGTAAATATATGACACTGAATACCCGCAGTATTCAGTGTCACATATTTACTCCTACAATCCGTTCTATCAATGGCGGTCTTAAAAGTATAGAAAACCATATATTATTGCTCGCAAGTTTATGACCGAATACTATCAGGCCTCAACCAATCCAATGGAAAACATTGCTATTATATCCTACGATCCGCCAAGCTGTCGAGTATTTTTCAAACTTCTTTCTACCCATAACGACAGTCATGTGTTCTGCTTAGCACGTATATCTCCATAGTTATGTAAGAAAAAGTCACCCATCTATTACTAGACCGTGCCCACACTACCTAACCCCGTGAGTCATTCGGTTGATACGAACAACGAGCGACCTATATATGTATACTTACATACTTACACAAATATTTGCACTTACTGAAAACTTATAGAAATTTGTGTTTGTTATGAAATTGAATAGGAATAAGTTTATGTTATTCAGTTTTAGAGTTACTTGGATGCTGTAGGTTTGAAGTCGCCATATAGTTCGCGGTTTAAGTTCGCACTTCGTTGACTTAAGCTAAGTAGTTGGAGAGAGAATGTTACCATATATTTACTAAGTTTTAGTGATAAATTTTAAGTTTAACTTAATTTTATCTATCGCATGCACTATCGGTATTTCCAATCCCAGTTATAATAGTATTGAAATATTACATTAAAACTGACAAAAAATTTTCAATAAAGAAATTATAACCAACTAGCTGTTGCGACTTCGTCTGCATGTATTTTGCATTACTATCTATTTACTGTTATGCTGCAATAGTAAAAAAATAGCGTATATCCTTCTTTAGATCCAGGCTACATCTTTGTAAAATTTTATAACGATTGCTTTAGTGGTTAAGTCGTGTCGAGGTAACAAACAGACAGAATATAATAAGAATCACTTTTATGTTCACTGGCGTCTCCATAGAAAATCTCGTTCTTTACAAATTACCGTAATGCGTAGGCATTATAAAGGTCAGAGCGCCTGTTAATTTTATTAGACATTTAAGCAAATCATTTCGCTTGTTGTACATGCACGGTAGCCTCAATAAAGGTCGTGTATTCTCGTCCAAGCCGAGCTATAAACTCGATGGTCCATATAGACGCGCTATATCTGTCACCCAACGGCGAGGGATCAACGATACGGTGGCACATGCTTACAGATATTAATCCCTTCATATAACAGCTTATAAATAAGCTCAGACACACGTATTAATAGCCCCACCCTTTTTCCGTGGATATTACTAACGGGATTCAGTGCAATTTAAGTTTTCTTGCAACGAACCATCTGCAAAGCTTTGCTTCCATTCAGAAAGACAGAACATTTATTGTAACGGCGACGCGACTGAGCTCTGAATAAATTTACTAGAATAGTATACGGGATAAATGCAGCAGTAATGTGAAGTCTAGAATACCTATCTGTAATTTGAAACGGTGTCAACTAAAACTCGAGCTACCATTAATTAGCACAGTGTAGTGCAAAATGGTGTTCCTATTCGTCTATATTATATATGGTGAACTACTCATATGAGACTTAATAAAAAATCTTGAACACTTTCTTTTTATACTTATAAAAAAATGAAACCATAAATGCTGTGGACCTATCACAAAAACAATAATATATGCTTTGGGTAAAAACAAGAGGATGAAGTTCTCAAGTGACTTTGTCGGGGCTCACTATCGGATTCTCGGAAGATTTTATCATACTTTCCTCATGTAACGTGGGATTTGACAACAAAAACTGATTTTAACACAAACTTCTAACCCTCCAAATCTGAACCAGAATGAGAACATTAACGAGACGACGAGTGGTGACAAAATGTGGAGAACTAACCGTTTATTGTAATATGGACGATTGGACATATTACGGAGGGGTGGAGAGTATGTTTCATAGATTTAAGTATGAATATTGTTGACTATAGAAAATATTCCTACAAATAGGGGGAAAGAAGATGCTTTTTTGACTAATAAAAAAGTTATTTCTGAAAAAGACTGATATAAATGACTGACAGAAGATATAGGTACTCTACAGATTCGAGTAAAGCGGGTTAATGCCCGGAAAATAATGAAGATCATTCAGAAAAACGTAAAAAAGAAACAAAAGAATGTTATATTTTCTTTTACTTCATAGAATAGAATGAAAAGAAAACACTGAGTTTATGAACAGTTAATCAAAATTTATCATTATTTCTACTGAGTGAAACCTGTCGTGGGCTAGGTACATGGTAGATAACTAAAATGCTTTGTTACTCGTTAAGTGCTCATATAACGTAGCAAGGAAAAAGTAATATTGAAAAAATATAAGCTTAGAATATAACGATAGTAGAATCTATACGTCACGATCTAAATACTTGAATCTGGACTTTGAACAATAAAAAGACATTTATTTTTAGATACACGAGAGAAAATATTTAGGAGTAGGTAACTGTCGTAGCGTAGGAGGTTTCGGAGAAAAGCCTCCAGGGGGACACCAGAAACGTTGGCACGTTATTGTGAAATTCGATATTGTCGACCAAAATCTATCTGCCGAGTATGCACAAAATCTAGAAAGGCTCAGTTGGGAAGCGGACGTTGGCATTAGACCGGGTTTATGTGAGAAAAGCAAAAAACAATATTATTTTACTGGCAGGAATTAATGGAATGTAACTATTATAACGTAACACTTAAAAAACAAATAACGTAACTAAACTTAAGTGAGGCCTTTCTCTAACAGTTTATTGTGATAGCCTTCGGTGATCCTTACCGACGAATTATTATTTATAGAGTATTAAGCTTCTTCCATATGTCGATGGCAGTCTTTTTTATCCCTGTGTGTGGCTACACCCGCAGCGCCTTCACCTGCATTTATCAGCGTCACCTACGTGCAAGTGTCACGTTAAACACCAATTAATCATTTTATTATAAACATAATAACAGATGAACATCTGTGTCAGACCAAAATATTCTCATACAATGTTTCCTGATACCATAATTATCACGTTTCGCTAGGTACTTTGGTCATTTTTAAGTTAATGACGACAAAATACGTTATATTTAGGGATTTGCGTGTGTAGAAAGTGATTTGTCACTTTTAACATGGAGCGTCTCAAGTGGTATGGAATGAAATGAAAATAACGATGTCGAGCGCCATTTCTTAGCCACATAAAACTGTTTCTCTAACGACGCGGTCGTTTATAAAAATTAAACTATGAATATCATTCGTGCTTTAATAGAAGTATTATGTAAAATTCTCGTATTTGCTGTCGTGAAATAAATGTGATATTTTCTCTACGTGAGATTTGGAGCTATTTGTCATAGGCTTTTCTTTTAGAGATATTATTTTTGTGGATTCATAGATTCATTTTCAATGTGACTGTCTGATACCTAAGTCAATACTTCTTTAAACCGGAGAATCGATATAATATGGTTATGCAATTGTGAAAAACAAAACCCTTCTCTGCACCCGATAAGTAATCATTTTATAAAACTCTGTGCCTGTACTGCCGGTCTTGATACGACTTCGCTCTGATTCTTTTATAGAAAAGGCATTAAAGAATATTGTTTCTTCTGAGAACTACTTTATTGGAACAAAAACGTTGATATGATTCCTCACATAGTATCTACTTGTAAATATATTCAACTGTAGTATAAATTGAGCACGACACCCCGTTATCCTCAGTTCACCTACTTCTACGTTATATTTATGTCTGCCCTACGTTTTTATCTTTTATTAATAAAAAAATTAAAAATTATGCATAGATAAACATACAACATCGTGCCGCTTTTAAAAAATACACATATAGGTACACATATGATAACTTATTCACCAAAATATAACGTACAGTAGAGTAATATTAGCTATTGGCATGCAGACAATATTCGTTATTGTTCCGAGAGACCTCTCAATCAATTCACCTGTGTTCTGTCATATCACGTACCTTTGTGTGAAACAACTGGCGCTTGGAGCATTCCGCATAGGTGTTCAATAACGTTCCAAACACATGCGGCTGGTATGCAAATCACGAGGATAAGAATGTCTATTAGCGACTATCGTAGTATATTAAAGTTTTTGCTTAGTTGATAGCCAATTTCGGATAAAACCTACTGCACATACTCACTCTTTAACTCTTTCTTTTAAAGATGTGCAGATAAATGGTGAATTAAGCTAATATTAGCTATTGGTATGCGAACTATCAGTGCGATTGTTTCAAGAGATCTCTGAATTGATTCATTGATGTATGCCCTATAATATCACGTACCTACCTGTGTCCGAAATAACAGCCACTCGAAGCATTCCGCTTAGGTGTTCAATAATGCTCGGCATACATGGGGAAAGTCTCAATATAAATTTGGTACAGATAGTTGTAACTTTTGATGCCGGTGAATTTATGTGCTATGCTAGTTAGTAAGTAAGTACACTAATTGTTAGACTATAAACATTCGTCCGGTAAAGTACTCTCTACTCTGGCTGGGTTGCCGCCATCTTCAAAGAAAGCATGACATGAGATCACGATTAATATGTTTTAATTAAATTGTAATTAAAATCGGCTCATCCGTTCCTATGTTATAAAGCCGCAAAACTTTTCGTAGACAGACGGTTAGACAAAGGCTTAAACGTATTATATCCCTGTTTTTCATCGAGGGTTGAAAATATAACTCATTTTGTGAATTGTCAAAACAATAGGCAAAAACCTAACAACCGGTTTCATAAAATTTCAATAACTTCATACTTATTCTTTATTCTTATCATATTACGGAATTCTAAACAGAATTAGGTACCCGAGAACATCGAATATATTTTCAAAGAATTCTGTTGCTGCAAAAATATATGTTTTACAATTTGGCGTACTTTTACGGCATACGCTTAATATACGAATTTGTGAAATTGTTTCTCTTGATTGCCTCTATGGTCTAGTGGTTGCAAGCGCGACTTCTGAGCGAGAGGTCCTGGGTTCGATTACCGGGTCGGGCAATGTGTTATTGGGTTTTTCTGTGTGGAAATTCTCAGAAAATTCTCGCACGGGATCTGGAACAGTGCCCAGTAAATGGCAATAGGCTCGCCCCTATAACATGGGACTCAATAATAGCATCGGCGAAATGTGGGTGTACATAGTACACTTCTGCCTAGCCCTTCGGGGAATACAGGCGTGATGCTATGTAATGTTTGTTTTGAACTGGCTGTCTGACTATGTTCAAATCATAAATTCCAAAAACACAACGTTGTTGTCTCTAGAACATATAAAAGATAAAGCTAAAACATGTAATATGAAGATGCTAATGTCCTATGTTACTGGCTGGCATATGCACTTATGTATTCCGGGCTTAATACAAGTGAGTGAGTTGTAACTCCGCCCAATTAATATGTCCGCCTCTGTGTAGTCACACCGCTGTGCACTGTACATTGTACAGTGTTGTGTGACAACCATATGTCTGCGTTTGGCGATTCTCTTAGTATCGTTGATGTGTGCTGCAACAGTGACGTCCCTGTTTACAAGAACAATATATTGTCAATGTACATTATGCTGATAAAACTAGCAGCTCTTTTAAATCATAAATAAAAAACGAATATGTTCGATAATAATGAGTATTTTTACGTGCCAACCAAGACTAGACTTCTGGCACCAAACATTCATATTGAATTTACAAAGAATTTCTAATCCGTTTTGGAGCGAGTGACGAAACTTATTAAACGAGCTTTATTCCAAAGATTTACGAATTTCCTAAAGTTTGTTCCAAGTTAATTTTACATCATCGACTTTGATCTTTAAACAATTAATTTTATGAAAAGCCTGCTGACGATAATCTTGCTTGGTGTGACGGTACTTATTAGAGACAAATTAACTAATTAGATAAAGGATAAGCATACTTCCTCTATATGAATAAAATTAACGTCAAGCGCTCCGAAAATTATGCTCATAAGATGCTCAAAATCCTTTATGACAGCCACAAGATGCATATGTAAGTCGCAAAATGGAAAACTCACAGCAAACATTATTTCCACTCGTTGAAAAGTGTGCAGACGACATTGACAAAATCCTTGTTCTTTGTTTAGAATCTACAGAGCTCTGTAATTTAAAGCCAGAAATAAATCAGTAGATTTTCATTTTAAATGTTGTAAATTTGTATAAGGATGACGCGAACGCCTTCACTGCTAAGGACGGGGCAGCTCGCGGTCTCGTAAAATTCATTATTCAGCAAAATTGCGAGTGTAACTCATCAGCCAGCCGAGTGCCTCGCAGCTATTACCTATATTGCCACCGATCTGATTCATGGCGAGTTTGAGCAAATTCAATATTTATTTACAACCGGAGCAAATCAAATAAATAAACAAATTGGTATAACTCAAATATTTACCCTCTAAAAATGTCAAACATGACTTGAAATATCTGTACCGTAGCAAAGCGAGTATAAAAACCCTTCTTAAGCCCGTACAGGTACAAATATAAGTACGGAACCACAGATATTTCAGTCACGTCACGAGCACCGATAAATATAGCTGCGGTGCCAACTAATAATTCAGGAAAGTTGTGCGGGAACTACCGCAATTGGAGTTTGTCCTCCAAGATGTTTAATGAAACCTGCGAGTAATCAATTGTGATAAATGGCCTGCAATCATGCTAATAGGGTTGTCAATATCTCTCTCGACTGTGATAGATTATCATTTTAACAACAGATTTGGAAGCAAACTATAATAAAACTACAATCCTAACGCTCTAATCAACTCTAATGATTCAGTGCGAACTAGGTCATGTTGATCAGTTATTATCGTTTGGTGGGCAGAATTCGGAATTTCTCTACAAGTTCGTAACATACGATGAAAATTACGAGCCGTAACGGAATGATACGTTTTTCGAAGCACGTAAGATAGCTCGAGTACCTACCATATGTAAGTGATTACCATGAATCACGCCCTAGTCGTTATTTAAGGCGCAATAATCTGAAATTGAAACGCATTATTCAAATAATTCCTTTAATATTTCTATTACGCATAGTACTGTAGAAAAAACTCAACACACATATTATTTTTCACAAAACCAATATTTTCCAAAGCTAAATAAAAATGTAACCGAGAGCATTACAGTGAAAAGATATTTTATTGAACAACTTTTCTTTCACAAACGGTCAACAACAAATTCTCCCGTTCCATTTTAGCTACGTAAGTAAGTAGTTTGTTTTTAATTCTCAATGACCTTAAGTTTTGAGCACGAGACAGTAACAAAGTTCTGAATAGTCTGCTTTGTCGACACTTGCAGGACCGCCATAATGGAAAAAGTTTTGCATAGGTAATTAATTCCCTTTAGGCGAATCATTATAACGTTAATGGATACTTTAAACTCTGCTCACGCAGATCTTCGTTTACTGGAAAATTCGAGTGAAATGTTTTCATTTCTTTGTGCAGGAATATTTGCCGGCGAAATAAAAATAGATGTCATTACCTTTGCTCTGAACTCAGCTGTTAATTAAATTGTAATCTTCTGTACCCTGTAAAATAGAATTTTAAGAGACATTTGAAAAAACATGTGTGTCACTAGATATAATGGTTTGATCATCATCTGTTCTGCGAAAGGGGACCAAAGAGGAAGTATTCTAAAAAAAAAAACAGGGATCTATAATGTGACAGCCAATGGACGTATAAAGGACGTCGAATGTTAAGTAAAAGTGAGCGTGGCAAATCCGGGATTGATCACGCCAAACAGGAAGACCACTAAATTATAAAGAGGGTTTCACCTTGTAACTGAATAAAAGCAATACTCAGTCATTTGTAACTATAAACATGCAGTCTTCAAATTCAGTTGATATGTTCGAAGATGTAAAATTTTAATATAAAAATTCCACTTTCTACATGGCCGAAGTCGCGAGCGAATACTAGTCACGGTCGTCTCGCATTTCGGTTATCAGACTATGGCAAAACGTGTTTTGTTGCTAAATAAAAGTTTGTTTACTTTGTTCACCACCCCACGGCTAACCGCCCCCGTATGAGCAGTCACGTACTTATTGAGTAGTTACAATCCACGTCGAGCTGCTGATAAGAAAACACATTGGCGACTATTCTGGAAGTCATCGCAAAAAACCAAGTTTAAAGTCAAAATTATACTAAAAGCTGTTGCATGCGGCTGTCGTTTGTGTATATTTTGTATTTATTATCTAATTAGTGTTTTGCTGCAATAATAAATATAACCCTATGTCCTTCTAAAGGTTGTCTGAAAATTTTCATAACGATCGAATCAGTAGTTTAGTCGTGATGAGGTAACAAACAGAGTTACTTTCGCATTTATAATACTGTGGATTATAATTTTCGGTCATAATTCATGAATCCGCAAACAAATTTTTACGATGACATAAAAATTAAATGGACGAGGTAACATAACATCGCGCCAGTTCTCATCGAAGCAGAGGTTAACTATAATGTACACCCATATTTCACCTATGTAAATTGATAAAAACACGTTTTGAAACGTTTTTTTTACGGCACCTTTCATGTCACAGTACAAATATTCGTAATAGTTTTTCCGGGGCTCCGTATGTGTGCATGTGAATATCTGTGTTCTTGATTAATTCATAATGGGGCAACTTTTTTTTTTAAATCACATCCTAATTAACATATCAAGTAAGTAGTTTCAATTCTCTTTTTGTTAACTTTTACCTAAACATCCCCTTCATTCTGATGTTTCTTTTATAAAAAGTGGCTATATTTTTTATTTAGATGTTGCCTTACAGAATTGACGCCAATTGTATCCGAAACTTATCTAACGCTCAAGTTTCATAACTTTGTAGGTAAAAATATTTGCTTTCTTACTTCATAGCTCTTAAGTTTAAGTGGCTAATGTACTACATACATTAATAATTACTTGTGCGGTAGGGTTCTCTTGGTTGTTTTTCTTGTGAGACTCTAAGACGCTAATAATTTGGATTGTAGGACAGTGTTTAATTTAAGGATATAGGGTAAGTTATTTTATTATTTATTTGTTACAATAGATACTTTCTATGCTTACCGCTACATACTTATAAGTTATAAGTAAAGTTGTTCCAGAGTAAAAGCCAGGGTCTCCAAGCAGTGCGCTCAGCGCTCACATAAAGAAAATTCAAAAAATTCTGGGAAACAAAAGTTTACAGCGATAGGTGCTAGGGAGGTCATTTTTCTTTGCTTATCTAGAGACGAGTGGTATGACGACACAGCGTATTTGAAGTTATGGCTATCTTATATGTATAGTTATTTTAGTAATATTAAATGAGATACGTTATGAGAGAAATAATGAATGTTTTCAAATTTTCTCAAATAAGTATACTTGAATATCCACGTAAATGAATTGTTATTATAAACCAAGTGCGCATAAATGCAATCGTACCTTAGTAATGACAAGTACCAACTTTTCCCAACCCAATTAATCATTGATTCATAAACCGCAGCCAAACGAGCCACGCTCAACCGGTTTGCGCCGATCTTACCGTGAATGAAGCACGTCTATGCAGCAGCACAATTTCTGACAATACGTAAAGCGTCACGTGCATACATAATGAACAAAATGTGCGCGCTATGCTCACGCAAACAGTGAAAATTTCATGATAGCCGTATGCCAGCGACCATATTGGTTCATACTGTATAAATTATACCTTTACGAGTGGACGCTTCTGACTAACCAGCTGCATCCAAACGTTATCGGTGTTTTAAAACGCGCCTGCACCGAAACACGGCAACTCCACACTCCACTGCGACTACACTCTTTATAATAAAAAAGCAACATAATAGCTGATGTAGATACTGTCTCTTGCATGTTATGTTCTGTCTAGCATAAATATGTATGTAAAATGGAAAACTTTGTAACAATATTACCTCGGTATATTCACCTTTGAAAGTATTCACTAGTCATAGCTACATTAGGTGCCTTTGATTAATGTAGACAGCCTGTGAGTCTTTAATTACAAAACAGCTGAAACAATTTTGACTAATGAGATGCTTTAATAGCCACTTGTTTCAATTACTCGGCATTGGCGTATACACACTGGCGTATAAGAATTTATTCGCACGCAGTACATGAGAATTTAAAATAAGTAAATAAATAAACACAGACACGAGATGACTCTACCCATTTTAGATGGATTTAAATTTTTAAAACTCCGTAGCTTGCTTAGCTTCTCTTGTTTTATGCTTAATTTAAGGTGTATTTTCTATAAATTAAGATTTAACGTTGCATAAAAAGTTTCATCTTATTTAAGTGTTTTAATACTACAGGTTTGGGACAGTTAAAGTAAGATCGAATAAATTAACTGAAGTGGAAGGATGAAGACATGAAAACAGATTCAGGTTGTTGTACAAAGTGTAGCAATTTACTAAACAAATCCTTGCAGCAGGGTCGCGGCGGGCGACGGCGACCCATGCTCTGAGCCTCTATCATTACACAAACTCGCATTATCTCCGGCCGCACGCAATATTGACATTCCCTTTTTGTGCTCACGCCAAAAGTATAATAGGACATCTCGCTTCTCATTAGCTACTCTCATTTTTTGCTCGTAAAGTTTTCGGGTGGGAGTTTCCTTATGTTAACACGGAGATATAAAATATTAAAGTACTCCGATTCCTTTGCGCTCGAGTGGGAATATATTACCTGCGTGAAGAAAAAATCCAGTAGCGCTTTTAAAATTTTAAATAGGTAAAAGTAAAATGCGGTGGTTGTAGGTATGCGTTTGTTTAGTGGAGCGGTAGGTACCGGCAGTTCCGTTCGACGGGCGAGCTATTCGCTCCGGGCCGAAGTGGTGGCTCACGTTTGCATTTTGCATGAGAACCATTGTTTGATCCACTATATTCCCGACACCCCGGGACGTGGTGCTGCGACGTGACGTCCTACAGGCCTCTCACTCAGATTAATTTACTTACTACACCAAGATGTACACAAAGGGACATTGATGCATGACATGTTTTTAGTAGGTACCTCGTAGAGAAGCCTCTACGCCGTAGCATTGATCGAGCCCTCTACGTGATCTAATTAACTTTGCATGACACTTCGATTTTTATTTACACTGTTTGCTGTTCGTAATATCATAGTTATCATACTTGCCTACATAAATTCCGCTTAAATTAAGAATTACGGCTGTCGGCGCCAGTATTTAATTGGCTGATTGAAATTTCAATAAGTATTAATAACTGAAGTGGATTACAATTCGAATAAAATTGTAGTATGAAGTTACGTTTAAACAAAAAAGATAGGTATATTAAAATCATATCTCAATTTCTCGGAGTTAAACCAAAACGGTCCGATGCGGGTACAGAGTGCCGTTAGCCAAAGCCTCTTTTGGACACATCTATGTACGTAAGTACTGCCGTTAATTACAAAGGAAAGGAACGAACTTTATGTTGTCCGTAGGCGTTTAATATGTAATCAGGTTCATTTTTTATTAAAGATTTATTTGCAACACTTATTTTCAATTTTATAGGTTAGCTTTTATAAATGGAAACGACTAGATTTGGTGAATAGAAAATCTTTAATAAATGATTAAGATTAAGATTTACTATAAATAAATCAATTCAATTTAATTCAATGTACCTAAAGTAAAAATTGAATAGCGAGTGAAAAAAAAAAATTTGCCTATCATGCTTTATCCGCAGATATCTGGTGTAATTTTTTTAAAGATTTCTCGTACTAAGTACTTCTCCTAAAATTCTCATTTGTATTTTGCTAAATATATACATTTTTGTAGACTGATCGTACATGCGTAGTACGAATAAGAATTTATGTGAAGATTTTAATTTTCGAGAAGATCAAAAACTAGATTTTGTTGTCGTTCAAGTAAGCGTACGACGGGGACCTTCATAAGTTAGATCAAGCCTGTCATTCACTCCATCATAATAAACTCGCTTCAACGTCTTGTTTTGGTATTATTAAGCGAGGAGACAATATACAGGGTGAAGATGACAGTACGACATTAAATGAAATCACGTATTTGGTATCACGATCTGAAGCCGTACGCGAAATCAAGGATTTTCACGCATGTTATTTTTTGCACAATATTTCATTCTGCTCTCATTTGTCAATGTAAGGAGACTCGAAGTAGAAACGTACTCCCTTTTTATCTGTTCTACACGTATAATTAAAGATTATTCTGGTTAAAACTGGTTAAAGATTTTTCAAATTGCGTCTAGAGATCATGATCATATGTGTAAAGTTTAAATTTAAATAATTTTTTTGGCTAAGCTTTTCATTGAATTCGATAGTTTTTATACGGTCACAGAACGTGAAACTGATTTTGTGTTTTTATTTAATTTCGCACCGTCTCCACCCAGTATAACTTTGCAAAAAATTAACGACTGAACGTTGCTCCTCTGTGTGAGTGGGATAATTTATCCATATTAAAATCACAGCACTGGCTGGCATGTGGCGCACGTCGTGAACGTCACCCGTTTGGCGTTTATTGATATTGTTTCAATATCATATTCGAACATTGCCGCTGCATAATTGAAATGTGCATCATTACTGTGCTGCGTTCTATTGTTCGTTCAGATTTAGTATTATTGTTATTGACTATGAAATTTAACGTCACAACACTTACGATAAATGCAAATTATAATGTATATATATATAGGCCGATATATATGTATATATATATATATATATACATATATATCGGCCACTGAACTAATGGCAAGAATGTCATTCAGTATTGTCATTCGTGTCATGTAGTGTTCCAGTCTATTATTATGGATGGTTAATCTCTCATGAATTATTTGTGCATGACCATTCCAAACCAAATCAGTCAAGCAGGAAATGGGTGTTTATTGTTATTTGTATCCTATACATATAATGATTTTTTCTCGCATATCTTTCAAGCAACTTGAAATAGTTTTCTTCTACTTAATAATTCGAATACTTCATGAATTATATGTACTGTACTGAAATTAATTTGAATTCACAATACTTTTTTTTTAATTTCTTTTCTCTCTTTTGCGTAAGACATTACTTGAACAAATGTAATATGCATTAACGTCACACTTTGACGATCACTGAAACTGAAAACTTACTATTAAATACTCGCTATTTACCTTTTGCCCCACATTTTAAAGAGTCTACAAGTACCCATAGGATCACTCCACGCGAGGAACGGCTAAAATGTTGACTTCTTTATAATTCAATAGACACAGGCTACAATTACACTCAGTCTGAGCGGCAGGCGCTAGGCGGCTAGCCGAGTGTCGGGCGCGCGCCGGCGGCGGCGAGGCGGCGAACTAACAACACTACATAATATTATTGTGCTGTATCGATTCCACATAATCATCTCGACTCGGAACCACATTCTAGTATCTAACACTTATCGCAATGTACACAATAGCGGTCGACGTTGTAATGTCTACCGTGAAACAGCATCGGGGCGCGATAACCATCCCAAATGGATTTACGCAAAACTTCCAGAGTTCTCGGAACACCGAAATTACAAAAATTACCTGTTTGATTCACCTCCAAAAAGAAAAGGTCAAAAAAGAAAGTCTGCTGTGTTTAATAAGAATAAGGCAAAAAAAAACCTAGTTCATAAATAAATAAAAATCGCCGTGAAAAATAAAAAATAGGTTTTTTTTCTGTAGTATGATGGCTGAGTGAGATGGAGTCCGAAGGTAGTATTCAGCTCGTCAATGGACGCCGACAAACGGAATAATTAATCTGTCATGGGGTGTCCGTGCTTATTGGAGCTCGGCGTCAAGAACTTGCCCAACACTACTAATAAACTCCATGCGAACGCGAGAACACAAATAAATGAAAATGCACATTTTTAATATTCTATTTTCGAAGCTCTCGACTATCCGTTATTCTGAGTGTAATTGAATTAAGGTTTAAGACTATTTGGATACGGTTTAAACTGCTACCTTTGTCTGCGGTTACCTCCGCCTGCCTCTTACCGGTATTTCTCCGTAGTCACTTAGTTGCGTGCTTTAGAATTGTTTCAGAACTGAACTCGAGGAATGTGTTTATTAACAACAATACAAACAGTTTACATTAAAATGTAGTATTACTGTTAATTTAGTATAACACAACAGGTTATTACCCAGGTACGGTCGCAGCCAGACTTTGGGGGGTCATATTAACAGTAAAGTAACTTAGGGGGGGGGGGGGGGGGGGGGCATAATAAAAAATTAAATTTCGTAAGTTGTCTATTTTAGGAGATTTGTCAATTTGACGTGTACGATTTTGGGGGGTCATGACCCCCCATGAAGCTACCATATTGTTTTCATAATAAAAAATATATTTATTACACATAAATGTCTCCGTCTGGAGATTAATAGTGAGTGGTATTTGGAAAAGTTTCATGTAATCGCAAAGTTTTTTTATATGAGGTTTAATAAAGTCGTACCCCGAGGTTATGTAATATATACGTCGTATTACCTGCATATTAAAGCCTGTTTATAGTATAGTATGAGACCATACTGGACCCCAAAAGATTGGATAGAATGTATATTTATTTATGTTTGAAATATCGTGGCCAAGTATTAGAGCTTATTAATAGCCTAAGATGTCCCAAAGTAAAATGATGACTAATCTATGATATTCGTCCTGTTAAAATATTAGAATTGATATTATCGATGTATAGTGTAGGTACTTAATAACGGCCTAAATATGGTTATACACCAGTGTCTGTCTGGCCCTTCCTTCACAATATAAAAGCTATGCTATATCAAAATCATAAAAAACCTGTGAGCTGTAATTTTTTTACTACGACTGGACTTCAGTCAAAGAGCGAGTAATAAAATTAATCTCGGAGTCAGCGCCTAGTCAACACAAATCGGATCGGAAGCGACTGTCGCCGGCTGCTTGAGCTTATTCAAGTATTCCCGTTGTTGTATAACAAATACCAATTCAATTTGCTGCAGTTTTGCTTACATATAAATGCAACAGACATGGACTTTTACAACTTCTATTGTAAGAAATACTACTTCGCCTGAATACAAAACGTTGTTATACCTATTTAGTATTTAGATGCAAAGATTTCCCTACAGATTTAGAAATGCTAAGATAAATATAGACTTTTAGTTCATTCTCAGTCTGCGCCAGTTGTGAAATTCATCTGGAAGCTTGCCCTCAAAATAACCGCCTTGAGTTATTTTTGTGTTTGTGAGCGATGAGCCTTTTTAATCTTGCAGCTTTTTGAGATGGATTTTTCCCTCCACGGCAAATTATCATTATTATAACATGGAGTTCTGCTTACCTCGGCCCCGTTACAAAACGTGAAAATTAAGAACTAGTGATAAAAATTACTTCTCAAATTCAGTATTTATAACATTATATCTGTAATTTCAACATTTAACTAAATTGAAAATACAATCTTTATACGTCGATTTTAACGTATTTTCTAGAACCAACATAACGACCAGAAGGCGTGTAATTCCCATCCAGTACACGTAGCAAACTGCTCGTAACATAACACAAGTTTAATTCTTAAATAGGTATACACCTAATCTTATGCAGTGTAACGCGTAACGCTGGCTACAAATTCAAATAAAGAGACATTAAAATAAATAATGTAGTTTGAGGCGAGTTCAAACAACATTAGTCAGCCAGTACGGTGCGGTTCGTTTCTCTAGCTACTAGTTTTCGTTTGCGCAATCAGGAAATTAAATAAAGTTCGCGACCTGATGTCTACCCGGCCACTTGAGGAGGAAAGTAATACCGAAGTCATTTAAAAATGCTCTTTGGCCCTGTGAATTAGTACTAAAATATGCAGCCAAGACTAAATGATTTCTATATGCATAACACGAGACTAATAGTGTCTAACAATGTACGCAAAGTTGCAATTAGTGCCAAGAGTATTACTTAAACCATGTTTGGTGTTAATGCGGTGGGTTAAGCTGCATAATATTTTGACAAGTTGCCAGGCCAGCGCCTATGCACCAGTGCAACAGTAACTCTTTTCGTAATTTTACTTCTACTATTTTTGCGCAGATTAATGTAGTGACATTTTTTAAATCTTGAATCAGCCTGAAAGCCGTTTGGAATTCTCCGTGCTTGGAAAACGTGATACGTGATTTATGTAAAATTGTTTGATCATATCTTGCTACATCCTCTACATTTTTATATGAGTGAGTATTCACAGTGGCGATGAAGATAGCGCCAACGCGGACATAGTAACGACATGTAATGAAATCTTTCAAAACTATTCACATGTTTGGGTTAATACTATGATAGCACGTCAAATCGTCGTACAAAATGTGACTTAACGCCGCGTTAGCGCCGACACTTTGCTGTTGCCAACGCTGTTTGAATATACGCTAAATTCGGGTTGCCATCTTGATTCTAGTATAGATTCGTTATGTTTAGAAACAGTGGACTTTCCTTTTTTTGTTGTACGGCCTGACATGAATCAGTGTATAAGTGTATCCATAGCGATCTTCAACAGCTTATCTTCGGGTAAGTTGCACCAGTCGACTGAGGTTAACGGGTTCTTAATGGCACTTGTATGCTTGTAGGGGATGTCACTATTTGCATACTTCGCAAGTTGTTACTGTCTCTTGCCTGATATTATCGCATATAATATTCATAACTATGAGTTTAGCTTTGAGATCGTTTTTCTTGTTATATGATTCCCCAGAAGTTGAACAAAAAAAGGAAATTTTAGCAACATATCTTCACGCCTGTATTTTCTGAAGGGTTGACAGAGGTGTACTATTGCAGATCCAGTATTGTGTTCCTTACGCTCAGAAGCTATGCTTGCAAACACTACACCAACAAAACAGTGTAATTTTGAAACTTAAGTATAAATAAATGTACATTCGTAAAATATACAATATTATACTTATTTTCATAACATTTGACCACATGTATCGTTTGCAAATTTTACATTTACGCTACATTAAAAAAATTTATGACCCGTATCTTAGGACAAGAAACGCCATTCCTGAATTGATAACTTAAATGGCAGCTGTCAACCAATAGGGCATTTGACTTATAAAGATTTAAGAATTGGTCTTGGTATTTTTTTCTCTGGTGGCCCAACAACCCTACGTACTTACGTATACTGTGCATTGTTCTGTAGTACTTCTTACTTCCTTAAGAAGCCCCCAAGTGCTACCGACGCAGTTGCCTAGTGCTGACTAGGCAGAAACCGGTCTTACTTCTCAAGAAAAAAAGAGCATGAACATAAATACACCTATGAAGGTACCATTTTAAATAGTATATCGTACAATGTGAATTTAAAAATCTGTCGAATTTAACAAACCATTCTCACATCCTCTTTCACCGTTATTCTCACATACACATACTATTCACAAATAAGTTTATAAGACCGGCTGTTCAATTTCCTTCACCGAGAGATGTAAAGCAAACATTTTATGATTGTAATGTTACTTTGTTTTCAACCACCTAATAATGTAGATTCAAAACAACTTTTGTTCTGACTTCCGATACTATAAAAAAATAAAACGATGCAGGGTGCGACATTAAGATACGGATTTTATCATATCCACCATGTTTCGGTTCCTAAGTAAAAATCGATGTATAAAGATTCGTATCTTCAATAATACCTCATGAAATGCCTTATCCGCGTCTTATTGCTTATTCATTACAGTAAAGTAGGCATAAGAATGGAATATATGACTAACTTATCGTGAATTCTAATAAGAACTGAAAATATCTCGAAAAACCTTTATGTACGTACGTGGCATTTCTGACACGCCACAGAATGTATTCAGTGGCACATTTTTCATATTTTTTCTGAATAGCCATAGCTGACTGGGTGTTTTAAATTTTAAAGCACTCGCAATAGAATGTGAGTGCGGCACTCAGCGTGGAGAAGACTGGTAACGGGCGACCGGGCCGGGCTACAGCGCGCCGCCGCGCCTCCGGCAGCCACCGCGCCGCCGCCACGCGTCCCCGCCGCTTGCCGCTTGCTGCGTGCCGCTCGGTACCGTTAACGCCCATGTACGCTTGCTAAAAGCCAAGCGGGAAGTGTTAAATTTGTAACAATTCCCGTTCTTAAAAGCGAAGCCGAGTCTTGTTTGTAGTAACG
This sequence comes from Shargacucullia verbasci, assembly GCA_947562105.1. Taxonomy (NCBI): domain Eukaryota; kingdom Metazoa; phylum Arthropoda; class Insecta; order Lepidoptera; family Noctuidae; genus Shargacucullia; species Shargacucullia verbasci. The sequence goes on along the minus strand of OX387289.1, from coordinate 6,735,051 downwards.
ACCACATCGCGCCTCTGTATTTATGACGACTAAGATTTTGCTTCCATTACATCCTGCAGTCTTTTAGGCCCCAGTTTCGTGTATAAACAATTCACAATATTCTCCATAGCCCTTGAAAGACATTTTTACTGTACATAGTATTTTCTTGGCAAACGGAGTGATTACCTTGTCCTTAATAATTTATTTGAGCTTCTACCAAGTAACACAAAGGCCAGTCTTATCTCTTGAATAAAACATTGTTTCTTTAGAACTGAGAGCAAATCGCAACGGTAGGTTTTCTTTATACTGTTTTCAACTTTATAAAAATACTTATTCATAACATACGTGTGTAAAACTTTTACCTAAGGACTAATTTCATTTAATTTCTGTAATATTCCAAACAAAAAGCATTGAAGTGCAACTTGTGTTCCCAAAACAAATATGTTGTGTTTAAATATTAATACTGGTTTCAGCCACTTTTGCCTCCTACGAGCAAATTGTTTACAAACCACGAAACAAAGTCTGTAAACAAACAACAACAACAAAGAAAAACTACATAACGATATTCCTTCTGTAGATTTCGTTAGTAACATCCCTGATATTTTCTTTTAGATAAATACATTATTCCAACACATTGTTTTACTTTTGACTTGACTGATTGATTTTATTTTCGATTTCTTCCTCGCCTATTATTATTTGAAAGTAAGAAATAAACGGGGCGATACACGCTTTTATTAAAAGGATTAGCCGAAGCAGTTTGGAAAATTATGGTGGGGGGAGCTTGCTCAGCTGTAGGACAGTATAGGTTAAATTTATATATACATAAGGTGCGTTGGGGTATGATCGGCAATGAGGTAATATCGTACCGGTCGAATTTCCGGCTATTTCGACCACTTTTTATATGTTATTCTCCAGTTAACAGAAACAGTTTTATTAATTTGTATTGCCTGAAGAACAAAGTCACTAACAAAAAAAGAATTTTTAAAATCGGTCCATAATTGACGGAATGATCGCGTAACAAACATGCACAAAAAAAAAACATACTGTGGAATTGAGAACCTCCTCTTTTTTTCAAGTCAGTTAAAAAGGTGCTCGAATCAGTCGGAAATTCGATCGGTACGATCTTACCCCAATGCCGATTTTGCCCTAACGAACCTTATTTACTTATATAATCAAAATAAAATTTCCTAAACCATTTACAAATCGTTTAAAACGTTTCATAATTTGGCTCTATTTGGGTCAAAACTAACATTTAAGATGCCAAAAAGTCTGCTATCTACGCGGAGCAATCTGTAGAAGAAGGGTTTATCGCGGCGAAACAGCCAGGCTGGTAGAGTTGATTTCATGTTTCATTTTTCCAATTCCCGCACGAAATGTAATAGTAACTGAACAAAGCTAACATTTGGTTTTGTAAATAAAATAATATAACATTTTTATTGTACAACATATTACGAGTTAACATCATTGTACTAAAATAACATAACATTATTCAAAGAGGCGTTTACTATGACATTTATCGTCTATAAATGGGATGTAAGTAACCGCACAGTCGGTAAGAGCGCGATGGTGCAATACCTATAGGTAATTTATCCGTCGTCTATCTGCTCGGAACCACTTTCGGATAAGTCTTTATTTGCTATTAATCTTGTTTACTCCAAGTAGCATAGTTGCAGTTGCCAACTCGGTTGCTGCTTGCATAATTTTGCTTGAGAAATTGTAAAGACGGTCTGCAAAATTGAAACGTGGTCTGTCTCTTCCTTTGTTACTTCACCGAAATATAGCGCTGCGCTTTCATATTTCTTAAATTATATGAAGACTAGTGTACCTTGTACCAAACAAACATTCTCCACATACTTTGTGTTGCTGTTACATGTTATTCATAACTTTCAATTTTTGTTTTAAATAGAATTATATATTCTTCTTGGAACCTTTATAATTCTTAAACAGGAGCGCATAATTAGTAACAATTAAAAGCTGTGTTAGGGGAGTATTTTAATATGCGTATATAATTACTAAGCTTAAAATTCGTAGCTTCGGTGAACAAAAAATCCGCAGCCTATATTTATTTGACGTTTCAGTGTCGTATATATAGACCTTTCTTCGGAGACTTGGTGTCTGGAGGACACAAAATCGATGGACAGTAGACCTAAATATCACATGAGTCGTGTTTTACGAGTATTGAAGTATCCACCTCTTACAAATAAATACGTCAGTATGAGTTATAAAGAGACAAAAGGTGGGAGCGACGATCACGTATCCAACCCCGTTTATCCCAAGCCACTAGCACGTATAAATCTCTTTATGCGAGAACAAGTTTTGTGACTTTACATTGTTTTATTTTGACACGTAACTAAGTTTTTGGACGTGCATAACAAAACATATCGTGGAAGTCCCTGAAGATTTTGTCGGCACAAAGAAAGCAGCGGCTTGGTAAATAAATGGTAAAGCCAAATACGAGCTTTACAAAGTAACGCGGAAACGTTCTTCGTTAAAAGATTCGTCCGAGTCGTTTTCATGATTTAAGTATTCTTAGGCATTTCACATCTTAAATGAAGAAACAATATATAATACTCCTTCATTTCAATAAGTAAATTTTACCATTGGTTCAACAGTATCAATCATAGACGGTAAGTTTAATGCTCACTCTAGCGCGGTAGTACCAAAATCGCCAAAATAATTATGCCGATGCTATAATATATCGATAAATATATCAAATATTTACCTATATTACATCAAATAGATCTTTTTATATTTTTTTTTTTATTAATATGTCTATAATTTAATTTTAATGTTTTTCATGCATTTTGTTGCTTTCCAAGTCGTCGTCCTATCAATACGACATGGCCATACTATACGTCCACCCCCTTTTTTTTTTTGATTAGCGTAGTGAGAACCCTTCATTGGCTATCCTCCGCCTGGGGGGGCGGAGGGGTGTGCCGGACTCCTACCGGCTAAACTCACCACGGTGATCCGCCTCGACACCGTATGGTGGGCCTCGGGAACTCTTAGAAGACCGCACCGAAGCCCACCACGGTGTCCTGCCGAACGGCACTTCCCGGAGGGGGTGACTGTAAAGAGGCCACCCCCTCGTGCACGTCCCGGGGGAGACTGTATAGAGGTCCCCCCGTTACCCTCGCTGGGTGCTGTGTGCACGGCGACACGGGACCACACCGTATCGCCGTCTTCTCGGGGGTCGCTAGACGAGAGCGCTAGCAAAGTCCCCACTCTGCGCGACCCGTCCACCCCTACTCCTCACGGACGGTGGGACTAGCCAACCAAGTCACTATTAACTACTCGACTAATCAACTTAAACTTGTAAATGAAATCGATTAACAACCAGTTAATTTTTACTTTAATTACACAATTTAACCATAAACCATTCAATAAACAACAAACACGTCGCCAAGTCCCTGTTTCATAAATTAATTTAGTAAAATGTTACGTAATAAACGTTTTCTCATTGCTGTATCAACAAAACAGTAAGGGATACGTAACCTAAATAATAAACACGTGTATGCAAATATTATTTTTATGAAACGTTTTTACGGTGAACACGAGCGGGCGGCAGGTACGAGCTTGTGCTGGGACACTGCTCGTACTGCCCGAGGGCAATCACTGCAGTCCGCCGACTGCCGGTGAATATTTTACATCGGACCACCATACCACCCTTATTCAATACAAACCAATGTAATTACTCAAACAATGCCGGAGTAAATGTACGCTTCTTGGTTTGATTTTATTGTACCGAGCGCTTTCGTAAAGGATTTTGTAACTTTCACAGAAAATAAAAACACGCTAACTTCGTGTATTAACATGCAACAAGCAGCGTGATTTTTATTAATTCAGGTACTTAAATTGTAACTTTTCATTTGTGTGCTTATAATTTATTTATTTTTCTCCTTATTTAATATAATATTTCTGGATTCGTTCCATATGAAAACAAAATTGTATTATTATTAAAGTAAATAAATGCAAAAATTCTCTTGAAAGTTATAATACGTCAAAATATACATGATATACTTCAATTCATTTACTAAGCTGCGAACGGTCACCGGCGCCCGCAACCAAAACACTGTCTATCGTCTACTTTGCTTCGCTTGACGGGTTATATTTCACGACGAAACAGCTGATAGATTTCGCATGGATAGTTTCATTATGTACCTATACATAGAATATCACGCCGACCCGGCTTGCGGTCAGAGAGCTCACAACCGGGCACATATACCCCCGGGAATTCTCGACTCTGCCTGGAACATACTAACAAAGTATCGACTACTTCTGCTTTTATTAAAGCAATTAAGTTTATTTCCGACGAATACTACAATGTTACAGCCAAACTTATTTCCCAGAATCCAAGTGTAAATGACATTGCAAATGGCGGGACTATTAATCCAATGCGCGTTGTTTGCTATCTTGCTATTGTATCAAGGATTCTTAGAGGGCAGGAAAACTTAAAGCAAACCCGCTACAAACTGAACAAAGCAAATGCTTTAAAGATTGGAATGGCACATTTAGTTGAAAAAGATACCTCGAGCCGTCGCCGACGTTCGCTGTGGTATCCCATTTCGCTCAATGCACTTTTACCACCGTTGTTTAATTATCTACAATAAGAGGATACACTTTTTTAATCTTTGTTTTCTGTTCGTTTTCTTTAAGCTCATACCTACATTGTATATTTGTTTCGTGCGAATAGAACCCGCGACACGTAGTACAGGATGTAAATCGATACTCAACCGTGTCATCATCGTTACATTGCTATAATAAATTAATTAATAGTAATTTCAACCCATTACCTACTCTCCCACTGCTGGGCAAGGGTCTCTTCTCAGAATGAGAACGGTTAGGCCTTAGTCCACCCGGTGCGGGTTGGCGAACTACAGACACCATGAACTTTATGGAGCCCTCTTAGGTATACAGGATTCCTCGCGATTTTTTTCCTTCACCTGCACATGATTCCGAAAAGTTAGAGATGCGGGCCGGGTTTAAACTCAAACACTCCTGCATGGCAGGCAAGCGTTCATCCGTTAGGCTATCACTGCTTATACACATTACTATAACATTATAAAATGTTAAATGTTTATTACATATATTTGTCAAGTGAAACGTGTATTCATTCAATTGAGGGCGATAATGCTGGAATATTGATAATAAAGTACCCAGAGCGTCATGAAATACTGCGTAATTGTCGATTTCCACCTCGATGATTTATCAATATCCACTCGGATGATTTATCAATATCACTTGATCCAGAATAACGACAAAAACTGGTCAAGTGCGTGTCGGACACGCGTGGCTTGGTTCTGTAACTAGAGTAGAAAATTAATACATATTGTATCATAATAAATCCATATTTAACCCCTAACCCCATACTGTGGGTTAACTATTCTTGGCCTTTATATCTAGCTATAATAATGAATACAGGTAAACCACCACCATTGGCAATTCCATTGCTGGGAATTGCCAATTAACAAAAGGTATTTTTAATTGGAAGCTTATCTGATGAGACCCTACATTTAAAAAACTATAATATCGTATTGTTGCTGATATCTTTAGGCCAGATAGATGTTAGAGCTTTAAACTAGAGATGTCCAAAAACTGAACTATAAAAAGGCGTAGAATTAAGATAAATTAGTTGTGATATCATAAACTTTCATTCATTTTTTAAATTATTTAAAAACATATCTTCTTATAAAAATAATTAATCACATAAGCTTTTACTTTTACAAGGCTGGTATTGAACAAATTGGCCAACACAATATGGCTTCGACTGGCCCGTCCCTCGGGAAATGCTGCGACGCCATCTCACTACTTTATCTTCTGCCAAATTCTTACATTCTTTCGTGCTTTGTGTAAAGAGTCAAGGGAATAAGCCGGGATTATGTCATACGTTACGTTATATTCTGATAAATGTAGAAACAACGTGACAAATGACAAAGAGGTCACAGACGTGCAAACATTATTTCATAGTTGGAGCCGTTTGATCATTTCTCTTTATACATACATATTATATATTCGTAACAATGAAAGTTTATATTTCTATTCATTTTAGTAAATAATAAATGAGCATTTACTTCACTATTAGAGAACCGGAACACCCTAAGGTGTATAACTTCCCTAGAATATTCAACTATTTCTACTTTGAGACGTCGACTTGACAGCGGTCTTCACAACGTCTACTTAGTTGGCCCTACAGGGATGCCTTGATCTGTCCCGTTTACATTGTCCTTGACTTGGAACTCTAAAGTTGCGCCGGTTATACCTACCATAAATCCGATATAGAGTATTCGCAGTTCAATACAAGGATCAGCGGAGATAGGCGTTGTCATATAGGTCCTATGTGCAGCTTAGTCCCATAAAATACTGCTATTTACATACGATAAGGGTTTGAAATCATACCCAAAAAAGTATAAAAACAAAATAAAATCTAACTTTTCCTTTTTTAATATAATTTTAGTCTATTATATAGCCGTTCAATATACAGAGTTGGGCGCCTATCTCGTTAGCTAAATAAAAGGAAAGCAATTTTCCCAGAATACATGTCAAATACATACGCGTCATGAAGCACTTTGTAGAAATTATTATTTGTCTGTCTGATAATTGGTTACCCAAATATATACATACAATCAGGGCCTACAATTAATATTCGGATGGGCCTAATTTCTTGAATCGGAAATAAGTTAGGTTCACTTTAAATTACTTTTGAAATTTGTCTTACGTTTCATTAATTAAGGCCTCATAATACAAGACACTCCTTCTTCTGCTGCGCGGCAAATAGTCGCACGGTCATATAAAAACAATGTTTATGTACATGCTTTATTACATGTGATGTGTACCTCGTCCTAGGTACACTTGTTATGTGTATAAGCGATAACTTCAACTAATTACCATCAATTATGTTCATAAATGAAATTTATATTACGTATTTCAATTATTTCACGAATACGTTAAATATAAACAACAGATATTTTTACTTTTCACGTATAACACAGCTGAATAGGTAACTATGTACCTACAGGTACGGCGTAATTTGCGAATCTTTTGCTATGTATTCATACCACAAACATTCTTAAATAAATAGTAACCTCGTACAAGACTGTAACTACGCAATGGCAAATAGAGCCCGGGGATATGAACTCGAAGGGGCGTCCTTTGCCGAGCGCCCACGGAACACCGACTACGCAACATTTCCATAAAAAAAATCTTTTGTCACCGTTTTACGGGGAATGGAATGCGTATTGAGACCTTTCCCTTTGTTCTACAATCGATAACGTTAAAAAGTTACGAGGAAACATTTCCCTGTAAAATACTTACGTTATTCACTGAATAATATAGGACCTAAGCTTGAGTATAGTTAGTTGGAATGCCTGTGTTATTCCTTATTCATGAGGAAAGGTTTAATTCTTCTCGTAAATCCTTTAACATTAAATAATTCAAAACGTAAGGTGACGAAAACCGCATTGCATTTGGGTTACCGAAGGATCCGCGTCCCAGAGGACTCAATAAAACAGATGTTACCTGGCCTATGACTACACAAAGTCTGACACTTTTACGACCGAAACTTTATATAAAATCTGATGTGTATCATTTATGTACTTGACCTATTTATTTAGGCAAAGGCATATATTATGCAGAAAGGAGTAGGGACTAAGAACTTATATGCTTTATACCTTTTAAACATTTTTGTTAATATTTAAAGCAATTAGTGAGGTGTAACTTTGAACAACAAAATGAGAAATATTGGGATAAGTGATCATTGCGGTTTGATTCAGAACTAATGTCACTACATTTGTTAGACGTAGTGACAAAAATAGAGAAAAGTTTGCTTGATGGTTTTGTCGTCTCGGGAGGATGAATGAGAGGCGATTAAAGAAAGGGATTTAAAAAGAGCAAATGAAAGTAGAAATACCGGGAAAGAAGCTCTAGAAGGACTTGTACGGACCTCATTGGCAATGTCCTTCAAAAAGGTCAGGTACACATACAGCGTGTACATACAACCATGCTTGTATGAAACAATGCTTGAATGTAGATGAAGCAAAATGAGAGCGTAGGATTCTATAGTTTCTATCTACCCCCATGGGTAATCGGTGTGACGAAGCCAGTAATCTGTTTCTGTGGCGGTAATGTGACACGGTAAAGAAATGAAGACTTGATTCTAAAGAAGTTTAAAAAATGATTTGCTATAAACTAACTGCTCATTTGGTTATTATCATTAGATGTCGATGGTAAACTATAGATAAGATTTATATAAGCAAAATACTCACCTATATTCTCTGTGGAACAGTGTAAGTGTAACTTTTAGAACATTAATCAACGTCATCGTATTTTATATCTGTTCTCATAAAACTGACTCCATTCGGAAAACTTCGAAGAGACACGGAAGTGATCTGATACTTGCCCGAACTTGCAAATCTGGTTATATTGTGATTTGCATTTGAGTTACTTGTTTTTTGAATTTATAGCAAATATTGTTGCAATGATATAATGAATAATAGATAATAGTACAAATAACTAAGTGCTACGAATGTACTACGAATTGCTACGAACGCAATGCACTACAATTTGCTACGAAGCTTTATGAAAACAGTAGGTACGAGCTACTGGAAACTAGTATAAACTGCATACTTAAATGTATTAAGAAATGCTATGAATGTGATCCACTACTATTGAACCAGGAGTGCCACAAATACACTACGAAGTACCTACGAACCAATATTAATAAACACCCAACAACTAAAATGTTCTACGAACTGTTACAATGTACTACGAAGTGCTACGAACAAACTACTGAGTGTTATGTACGCCACTTCAATCATTATTAATATTGACAACAAACTAAAACTACGGATGAACATTATAATCATTGACGACACGGTTGGCGCAGTGGCTAAGCGATTAGTTTTTTGCGCTACGTTTCGCGGGTTCGATCCCCGCACGGAACGAATATTTATATGATCTACAGAAAGATTTTTTTTTTTTTCTTTTTAGTTTGTTTCGTTTCTGGCTGTGTGTGCATGTGACATGTATGTTCGTAAACTGTACCCACGGTATAGGAGAAATCCTAATATGAGGCAAAGTTATTTAAGAAAAAAGTACTTCTCTAACTATCCTTAGGATACATTCATCATACTTCGATTTTGTACTCTTAATATCTTACTTTGATAAATTCGCAAAATTGATGCGTAAGCCATAGTAAATAGCTTTTTTTATATAAATCGACGACTCTCAACCATTTCTTTTGTTTACAAACGACGCCCGACAGACATTAATCTCACATACACAAACACCCAGACTAATATTGACGATATTAGAACTACTTGTTAAGATCACAACTTTTTGGATAGCATTGAGCGTTTAACATTCTGTAGCGGCTGGCGCCCACGCCCACCAAATACACGAAAAGCAGCTGACTTTCGCGTTTTCCCCTATACGTGATCAAGAATCTTATAAAGTGTAATATTTTTATCAAAATACAATATAAATTAGTAAATATATTTATATATTTTTATGAATGTAATTAATAAATAGGCATTTCTTATTAGCAAGATTTGTTTACTATAGACTATTGGTATACATATAATGTTCGTTGTTACTACAACTTTACGTTAAAATTTAAACTCGTTCAACTGTCTTGCACTTTAACAGCTTTAAGACCTCTATTCCATTATAATGTAACATTTACTCATTCCTAGCAAATACAGCGAAAGATTTGACCACAAATGCATTTCCTTCCTCACAGGTGTTATGTTCTGGATGTTTGCCAGCAACTGAAAGCAATATCGCACCTCTTTAATAGTACGGTGAAACGCAATTTTACAAAGCTTTGTAAAGATATTTATTTTATCACAGTAAGTGTTGTAAAATTTTTTTTTTTTTTACAGAACGCATGTAACTGCACGCATGCACTGCTAGAATTTGTTGAAGCGAAGAAATTAAAAAATGAAACCTTGCTAAACAATATTAAATCACTGCATTTTTGTTGCTAATCATATTGATGACATGCCTTATTAACTATTAAACTATGACTTACCTATGCTTCAAATCTAAATAAAATTTGTTTGTATGTAGGGGGTAATATCCGGAACAAAAAATCGAATTCTAAAAAAAAAATCACTGATAGATAGCTACATTATATCCAAGTGCTATAGGCTCTAAATGATTATATAATACATATTAGGTCACGCGGATGAAGTCGCGGGCAAAAGCTAGTGTATTAATAAACGTAGATAAAGCACTACGTACGTACGTTAATACAAACGCCCGGAAAAATGTAGGACCATGGAAAGCAGTCATTGGAAAACTAGTGGACCTGAAAAAAGTATAACATGTGTGTCTATTAAATATTCGTACACAGGTGGATTTTCCGCTCTCCCTTCTAGCAATTACATTCTATAGCACCCATTAGTCACCTTTCATAACGCCCACGGGACGAGATGACGCTGGCCTATTTGATATCGAGATTTTTACTGTGAAGCTGTGTTACAAACATAAATCTCACATGCAAACACACTCAGAACCGAAACCATAACGAAAATCGAACCTGAGGCCCTAGTGTAAGTTTCTTTCGACAAACTCGATTTAACGCATCGAACGGGTTCGGTTAAATCGACTTTGTCGAAAGAAACTTACGAGTAGACTAGGGCCTCTGCACACGTAGCGTAGAAAACCGACCGTCAAAGTATATCATTCCATACATTTTGCTGGCGTCTTTATATTCCAGTTATCGCAGATTATTGTTTTGAGTAAAACTATCCCACGGAGACTGGCGCCTAATGTGTTAACCACGATATAAATAAACATATTTGTTATACCTGCAAGATAATGTAAAAGAGAAAGTATTACGACAATCTTTAATTTGTGTTATATTACATAAAATCAAGTCAAGATTGTCAATCTTGACTTGAGTTAAAAGAAGGGGGGATATTCAATACTAATAAACGCACGTCCTACGAAATCGAAAACTGGCAATAGGCCAGAAAATGCTGGATTCAATTCGTTTATTGAGTCAACTACGGAATCGGTGGTTTTCGCAATTTAATAGTGATTACAAAAAAATTTTGACAAGAGACAAAATAGAGAGATATATCGATGTACTTATGAGAACCTACGAATACCGGATAAAATAACCCAGTTATAATCGTAGATTAAAAGTGGGAGGTACGTACAAAAATGGGTAGACCTAATCGGGTGCTTATTCACTCTGTAATATTCTGCGTAAAACAAGAAACTAAAAATTATTTTGAGCAACTGGAAGGAGCGTACTGTAAAGAATCCTGGAAAGGGATATGTAAAAAAGGAGTTGTCCCAGGAACCCGTTCTGGTTTTTTGCAGTTGTAAGTAAAACTCCCAAAATTTATATTAAATAAAAATATTATTCACCGTACTCCCACCGCACTACCTGAGTGGATGGGTTTATATTCCGCACAGTCCGCCAGTCGTCCGACTTGTACAGATGATGTTGATATAATTATTATGTCCTCTTTATTTAAGTTCACCTTACTAAAAGTACGCTAACATCACACTGCACTATTTTACCCAGAGTTAACTTTGAACACAATATATTTTTGAAAATTTAATATATGTTTATAAAAATATTTCGAACTTTGTCAAACTGTCTGATACTCATTCTTTGAACACTAGGAATAAACACAACCTTGCTGTATATGCTACGCGCCTCCACAGAATAAGCAACTCGTTCATGGGACAATGTATACGCTTTTACAATAAGCTTCCCAATGATATACGTAATTTAACATTAAAGAAGTTCAAAATTGTAATTAAATCTAAACTTTGTAAAAAAGGATACTATAAAATTTCGGACTATTTAGATGACAAAAACGCTTGGGATTGAGCCGCTCTTTAGCCTTTCCTTTTTTTTTTTATATACAAATTTTGCCATTAATTATTATATTATTTACTTCATTATTTTGTTATTGTAATGTCGTTTAAATTGAAATTATTTCTTATATATAACCGCTATACATTGTAAATGTGAGTGAGATCTAGGCTGAGCGCTCTTCATTTCATTAATTCTCACGATAACTGATGCATGCTTGCACTCTGTTGCGACAGGTTAGCTCAAATAGTTATGGCACTTTCTTCAAAAGCCTATTCCACCCTATATTTGTCTCACATAAACCTTTACATCAATACAATCTGTCTGGACTTTAAAATAGACTTTGACCCCTGAGTTTGTTTCGGCGTTTCTTCTCTGGGATAGTCATAGGAAATGCCGACGCCATCTAGTTTAAAAAAGACGTGTAAAAGTGATTGAAAAATCCTAATTGCAAAATAAATAATTTCATTTCATTCATTTCATTTCATTTCATTTCATTTCGAACCACGCACCAAACCGAACCACGAAATGATCACGCCATCTGATGAAAGATAAATCGAATATTCCTCACTGAGAGCTTGTCCTACATCAGCAAAACGAGGCGCGGTGCGATGCTTAAAACGCAATGGTTCTGGTCATCGTGTATATTTCCAATAGCGGTGGGCAGTAGCATCTTTTTTGGATAACGAAACGCAACTGTCTATCGGATATCAATAGCGGTTATTAAAACGCGCTATCCTGCTATTGGTCATATCATGAGCAACACGTAATATGATAGTGAGGTTTTGATGACCTTTTTTTTTTTTTTAGCTTACCTATTTACTTATGATGAATGAACGGCTCCGTGAAGTTTTGATGACCTGCTCCACCATAAGCGCAAGAATTTATGGATTTTGGTGGCCCCATAAGATTTTGATGACCTTTTTTTTTTTTTTAGCTTCTTTGATGCACTTCCATTTCTTTGGATAACAAAACGCAACTGTCTATCGGATTCTTTGGATGTTAGCTACTTTAACGTTAGCATGTTAGCACGTTTTTCAAATAACCTGCTAACCGTTATTATGGCTCGTTTCAATAACGTGTTTAAGTTGCGCAACGACCACCGCTATTAGCTACTTTAGCGTTAGCATGTTAGCAGGTTAGCAGGTTTTTCAAATAACCTGCTAACCGTTATTATGACGATAGCTCGTTTCAATAACGTTTAAGTTGCGCAACGACCACCGCTAATTTCCAATACTGCTGCCTAAGTAGGACAACGGCTAAGTAAGAAGTAGGTACACGCTACTGCCACGCCTCATATTATAAGAACATTGTCATTAGCCTTGAACAAAAAATTCGTAAAAATAATTAATATAGTGCAATATACTAATAAAAAATATAACTCCAATATTTCCTTACTGAAACATTTGAATGAGTTACCGAATGAAAATAAAAATGTCAATGTCATACTGACCTGACGCATGCGTGGTTGTACGACGAGATTTCAGGTTAGGAATTTATTGACATGTGAATTTACTTGCAACAGTTATTAGAGGTTATTTTATTGTTGATAGAGACATAATCAGTGAATATAAGTTGTAATAGCATAATTTTTGGATACAAATATATATTGAAAATAATATAAAATGGTGTCTGTCAAACAACAAGTACCACTGAAGAAGAAAAATAATAAAAATAAAATAACCCCGAAAGTTGAAAAACTAAATAAAACTACAAAGCCTAAGAAACCTCAAGTTGTTAAACCACTTCTTGAAAAAATAAAAAAAGTTAAACAAGTAACTGAGGAGGTCAAGAAGGCGACCACACCGAAAAATAAAGTCAAATATGTAATGCCTTCAGAGAGTATTACAGAGGACCTTGTTAATTCTAGTTTGAGCGCCTTACTTAACGTTGTTGTTGCTCATGATAAGCAAAAAAATGCAATATTCGATGATGAGAAGCCCATCTTTGCAGAAATCCATAGTATTAAAATACAAAACACGAGAGGAAATGTGAGATTGTGAGTAAGCACTTCAAACCCTTTATGATTATTATTTTCTTAACACTACTATAACATCATATATGTATGTATTTTTAGCCTGCTGCCACACAGCACTGTTGCTTCCACAGGAGAAGTTTGTTTAGTAACACCAGACATAAAAAAAGGAAGGAAACACGATCATGAACCAACAATAGATCGATGGGAAGAAATTTTAAGAAAGGAGGGTGTAACTGGGGTATGTAATAACATCAAAAGGCTACCACTTTTTTCTATTTTGTAGGTTGTTTATTAAATATTCTATTGTTTCAGGTTAAAACTGTTCTCCCTGTAAGACAGTTGAGAGTAGAGTATGACCAATTTGAATTAAAACGCAGACTCTTGACTCAGCATGACTTTATAATGGTAGACACAAGAGTACTCAACCATGTATCACATCTGTTAGGAAAGATGTTCTTCAAAAAACATAACATGCTCATCCCAGTAAGAATAAATGAAGAGAAAAATTTAAAAAAAAGTATTGAAATGGGTTTACGCACTGCTATTCTACGCCTAAGTGAAGGAGAAACTTCAACTATCACCATAGGCCACACTGCTATGCCTCAGTATAAGGTTAAAGAAAACATTATGTCTTTAGTGCAACAACTGCAAGCTAAGTTTCCTGGAGGAGAAGCCAACATTAGGTCTATCTCTATCAAGTTGCCATTATCATTGGCATTGCCTTTATACCTCACACTGCGTAAGTATCCACATTTCTTTAAAAATATTGTCAAATAGTTTAAATTTTGTATAATAAATACTTTTAGACCCTGAACTTGTTTTCCAGGACCATCAAATACCATAAAACCACCAAAACTAACTCAAAAGAGACCAAAACATTACACCGTGTTGGAAGATGAACTGTCAACAATCCCTGGCAAGACTGTTAGGGTAGCTCCTGATGGCACTGTGAAGCTGAAGAAAATAAAAAAGGCCTCCAAAGCCAGGTAATGTACTTTTATATCTCTCTAAAAGTTATCATATTGATCGAATTCTCTTAATTTTATCAAGCAGTTTTAAGATTTTGGGATTAAAAACTGGAATCTTGATTACAAAATACCTTTTGGATCAATCACTTGTGTAAACTCACTTGAAAGTTCATAGCTACTAATCGTAAATGCAGGAACAATGTAGCTGGAATATACATTACCAAGAGGTTGCTTTGTAAGATATTTATTATACATACCAAATATAGTATAGTATTAATTCCATAAATCTACATTTATCTCTTATAATTCTGTCACATTTACCTCTGTACAAAACAAGATAACACATTTCTTGCGAGTTCTTCTACAAAGGATCAACTTTTTGTAACAGTTCAACTAGTCTCATTATTAATGTGTTAAACAGGACCAACCCACTTTTGGAACTTTAATACTTTGCAATTACTAACTACTAAAACACTAAACAGATTAAAGATGTAAAAAATATAAAAATATTACCTACATGTCAAAATACTCCTACGCATCGCTGTCAACCGGCATTGTTCCCAGAAGACTGGCAGCATTGCCATGTCAAACAGGCATGTAAAAGCTAATATTCTACTTTTTAATATAACCACAGTTAATAAATTTTCCTATTTTTTACAGTGAAGTAGAAGAAGAGATGCAAATTGAAGAATTGGAGGATGAGGAAGACCAGGGTCAAGAATCAGATGTATCTGAAACTAATGATGATTAGTTTAATAATATCTTTATTCTTATTATTTTACATGCTTGTAAAAATCAACATCTCACTTGAATAAACCTTAAATGAAAAAAAATATTTTGATTCCTTAACTAAGCAACAGTAGGTGAATTTGAATCAGTAATGTTACCAGCACTCATATTAGTTGCATGTATTATAGTGACCTGCCTCTTCACTGGCCATACCTTCTTGAATTTCTTAAAGTTCTTAACAGAGGTAACAAAGCTATTTTCAATCTCAGTTTTATATGGTTCTCTCTTAACAATCAAATTATTACAAGTTGTTACAATAGTACTGCATAAATCAAGTTTATCCATCTTTTCTTCCAATTCTCCAGTTTTTTCTTTCTTGATATTGTTTATTGTACTTGAAGTGGATGTCAAATTACGTTCCATTAATTCTTTTAATTTCGATCCCCTCATAGCAGATATATCTTCTGCTGTATTTCCTTCACTTTTAGTGACAGCACTATCATCCTTTTTCTTTTTATTCATGTTGAAAAGGCTTTGTTTGGAGGTGTTACTGTCTGCTTTAACTTCAACATTTGTTTGAACAAAATTAAACAAATTCTCATCTTCATTGCTATCATTCAATTTCCTTTTCTGTGGTCTTGTTAAATTCAGTTTCTTACCTGTACTTGCCATGCCACTAATAGCAGGAACAGTTTTTTCAAAATTAAACATATCATCACTATTCTCATTATCAACTTGTTCTGATGGGTTAGATGACATCTCATTGCTATTCTCTCCTTTAGCAATTGTTACTTTCTTAGGTGGATTTGATGAATTATCACCATCCTCTGAAAATCTCCTTTTGTTACTCTCAGTTTTAACCTCGGCATTGTAACAATATGTGGCAATTTTTTTATTAGGATTTCCTTGATCTACACTAGTCAATTCATTCAGTTTCCTTTTATTTGTAAGTGTCTCATTGCTGTCTTCAGACATCAAGCTTTCATTAATATTATAATTTGTCTTTTTCTGTTGAGATCCAGGTTCTTGGGACTCATGAGCTATCACCTTTGAACTCTTTACCGGTGCACCTGTTTGTTTCATAACTTCTGACGTAAAACTAAAGTTAGGATTGCAATACTTATCCATTGAGCAGTACAATATGGCAAGACCAATCTCTGCATCAGCTACAACTCTTTTACCTTTATTTTTCAACTGATTAATTATGTCACTGACTTGGCTTTTTTGAGTTTGTGTCTCTTGACTAACCCCTGTTGCAATATATTGTATCACAATTATATCTTGGCCACAAAGCATAGAAATTGTCATCCTACATTCACTCAATAGCATTGGCGAAGCACCACTTTTAATTAGAACTGTTTTGTACATCTCATATTGCCTTCTGGAGAAAAAAATAAACTTTTTGCCCTCAAATAATGTTCTACGGCGAGCATCAGGCAGGAATGATACAACTTCTCTGTTTAGTGTTGATTCCACAACCTGAGGTATAAATTCAAGTGGATTCGGTAAAGCTATCAGATTAGTCACGTTTTCGACACATTTGGTCCAGAACTCTGTTGTGACGATGTTTGAACCTTGCACTAAAGCTAACACAACTTTGATTGTCAATGTGATTGCTGGCATAGTGAGATAATTACAACTGTCATCCCAATCGCTTTTCAACATTCCTCCTATTTTGGACAGAGTCAGTTTTAAATTCTGCAGATTCTCTCCTTTCAAAGTCGATGTACAAGTAGTGAGATTGGCTACGTTAACATTCCATAAACTATTCATTTTTCCGAACTTAACAACGTCATTCTCATTTAATTTGATGTTAGTGTTGGCTGCAATTCTTTCATTGTTGACAAAAGTCCCATATCTAGAGCCCAAATCTTGCAATTGCAAACTGTTATTAACTATCGTCAGAGTTGCATGCTTCCTACTAATTGAAGGATCATCAGGAATAGCAAAGTTACACACTTGGTTATCAACACTTCTTCCTATTATGATTTGATTAGTCGATGTAACAATATACATAACTCGATTATCATTTTCGGATGTTAGGTACCACATATTTACTAACTTTCAAAAATAAAATTAAAAGAAACAAAACAAGTTTATCTACGCTGACCGCTATTTCGTCGGCTCCTTTGAGGACATGACTACAACAGTTGACAGTTGACACTTGATTGTCAAGTAATCAAGCATCATTGTTGCCAGATGCACAGGCGCAAAGCAAACTTTTATTATATGGGAATTGCATCTTTGTCCTAGAATTCAGTATATTTTAATGGCTTTCTGTGGCCCTAAACGAATAGCAAATAGCAATTCGCGAAGGACGCGCGTGTGCTCTTCTCTCTCCACACATGCGCTTCTATAAAACGCAGGAGACCCACATATTGGGCAGCCGTGCATGGTGCGCTTTATGATGTGAATATAAAAATGAAAATAGTGTGTAATATTAATTCTCAAATAAATTGCCTGAATAAAAAATAGATCCGTAACCATGGCAACGTTGGAAAATAATCATAACAAATGCTTCACGTCAATTTTTAAATGATTTTAGAGTGGGCTGGAAATTGTGAAGATGAGTATTTAAAAATTATCTCAATTTCATTTCAAATAATCAACATAGTCTTTGCATTCATTTGTTCCTTTCATTGATGAATTGTTTATAATACAACCTTTTCGTCTCAGCAATGACTTTGTATATTGATACTAAACTAAGTTTTACTGATGCAAATGTTGTATCTACTGTTGGTACTTGGCATCCTTCCTTACCTCTTCTGGCTGTCGGTTCATATAATCAAGAAAAAGGAGGATTTGTCACAATATTCCAAGAAAATGTAAGTTTAGAAGGAACATAATTTTTTTGTACGTTTATCCTAATTTAAGAGCTCGGCCCTTGTCGGTGAATTAATTGCCGCTGCTCTCTATCCTCTGCCTTCGTTTTGACCTCTAGATACGAGTCTACACCTACTTTCTCCTTCGCTTGTTGCACAAAGCGTGTGAGTTTACAATTATAAACATTATAAAGTAAATTATATTTATTTTTAGGGTTTCCCATTAGAAGGATGCGAATGGCCTATTTTGTTGTCGAATCAAGTCACTGCTCTAGCATGGCATCCAACAAGACGACTACTAGTAGTGGGTTGGGATGGAGGCGAACTTTATATTTGGTTGGAATACTCTTGGGCTCGCTTAGAAGCACCCCATAATGCTGCTTTGACCACTGTAGCTTTTAGCTTGGGAGGAGGAAGACTTCTTGCTTCAGATGCTGCAGGCTCACTGTCTGGTTGGCAATCTAGTGCAGGTGCACCACTAACATCATTTCATCACCAACTTGGTGATGTCATCACACATATTACCTTTTGCACACCTCGTGCTAGCTCTGAAACTTCTATCAGAGGTTTAGCCCGTGCAGCAGTTGCTGGAGATGAAAACGCTTTAGATGCTCTTGCTGCTTGGCGACCTCGGACAACAGCTCGCATGAGAGAAGGTGCACAACCAGACAATCATTCCTGTTATGCAGCTCAAGATAATGGAGTCATTTTATACATAGACCTTAATGGAGCATGTTCTGAGGTGTTGAATGCTCCTGGAAATATTATATTTATGGGTATAATAAGCAACATCTACCTTCTAGTAGCCTGGGAGTCTGGTGGAGCGCTCAGTTTAACTAGATTTATTATGTCAGATGATGGTTCATTGATGACAGACACACATGTAAGAATGGCTGCTAGAAATGGTCAGTGTATAGTACTTGCAGGCAACTTTTATGTAGCTGTCATTACAGGAGATAATTTGATCAGAGTTTGGGACAGTGACACTGGGGATAATGATGTGTTGCCCAATGAGAAAGAGGAGATAGTTGCTGGGGACATATTCACAAGCATTAGTTACAGTAACTTAACTGATACTCTTTGTTGTGGTACTTCACAAGGAAATCTATACCTCTGGAGAAGAGACCATCGAAATAACTGGAAACTCATTAGCAGTACTTCAGTCAAAGGCACTGTTAAAGAAGTTAGCTGGGGATCAGAGGGACTGATGAACCCATTATTACATGTCAATTGTATAACAAGTGCATTTGTTCTCCGAGAGCAACCTGTCTGTTGGGGATATTCACCCAATATACATATGGTGCAAAAATCTGCCAATGAAGTTGCGCTCACAAATAAAAGCAATATAACAACCATGATTAATACCTCAATTACCATCAGAGCTTTTGCATTTAAAGATCAGTACATTGCTTTAGGAGATGGTAAAGAGGTGCAGGTATGTATGTGTATTTTCTGTGTTATTGTTATCATATAAATACTCCAAAATTCTTTTTTTGTTTTTAAATTTAATCTTCATTAGCATTCTTCGTCTTTTTTAAACAAACTGATGTAAATATTTTGTTTTTGTCTGTGTTTCAGATTTGGATGTGCAGCAAAGACAATGATATAAAGTTTTCACTGATTCGAAGTTTTTCATGGAAAACAGATGTTCTTATCATTTATAATGATGTATTAGTTGGAGTAGTAAATCCGCACATAGAATGCTATTCTATATCTGGCACTAGTCTAGGAATATTGCCAAGCACTGAAGGTGAAGGAGAGCCGATAGGCGTTACAAACACGAGCAAGTACATAGTTATTGCAACAATGGATGGTACACTTAAGTTAGCTGAAATCACAAAGAAAGGCCTGCGGATGCCTTATCCTCCAAAAAATTGTTATCAAATAATTGAAGACTTTGGTGAAGTAATGAGAGCATCAGTAAATTGCTCTGGGCGATACATATGCCTCAGTATCGCTAATGCTGGTCTAGCGCCTGATCCCAGACTATATCTCTGGGATGTAGCAAATGACGTCATCACAAATACGCTGATCTCAGAAAACACGAGCCCTCCATATCAAAGTGTTCCTATAGCAATAATATGGGACTCTAATGATCCGAGAATTGTTGCAGTTCATATGAGATCCGCGGATCTAGATCGTGTACATCTATTTCTGTGCCATGAGGGCAGCCTTTACGAATATAAAAACTGGTGTGCAGCATCTGAAGACTATTATATGACAGACTTCATGTTATGCACATTATATACACCCTATGTTGTTATTTTATCGCAACAAAACATCAAAAAGATATTGATACATGAATTTGAAGACACAGCTGAATATGATCCTGCTAGTGTGAGACAGGTGTTAGACTTCCTTTACTACATGACTACGGGCTATTTAGAAAAAGCGGTTGTTGTAGGGACCACTTTATCGGGTGGTAAAAATTCGGTAATATGGGATAGCTTAGCGAAGGTCTGCGTTGCGCGCAAGAGACCCGATGTTGGGGCTGTTTGTTTAGGTAAAATGGGAAACATTAAGGGTGCTCTGATGATGCGCAAAGTAATGAGCGACAATAATATGGACGACACGTGTAAAGTCGCCGTATTAGCAGTCAATCTCGGCATGATCGAAGAAGCTGAAAACTTATTCCGAGAAGCACAAAGACCGGATTTGATCACGCGGCTGATTTCAGCAAAGGAAGGCGGTCTGAGCGAAATAACTAATGGAAGTCATGAAGGAGAGAACATTCTGCTTATAAAGAGCGCTCAACATAAGCTAGCTAAAGTGTTGTGGTCGAATGGAGAAACGGGTGCTTCTTTGAAGCTATTTGAAAGTGCTGGTACACTAGTGCCACATGTACCCAGAATGCTTGTAGCGCAGGGTCAGTCTCCTATATTAGCTCAATACGTGGCTACCTCCCATGATACTAGCCTGATAATGTGGTGGGGGCACTATTTAGAAAGTATTGGTGATCTAGACGGTGCCTTGGAGGCGTATGCTCGAGCTAATGATTTTGGCGAACAGACACGACTCTTGTGCCACATGGATAGGATAGAGGAAGCCGAAAAACTTTGCCAAAAAAATCGTTCGGCACTTTATCAAATGGCACGCTATTTAGAAATGCAACCAGACCAGACAGAAAGTGCTGTGAAGGTAAGTGATAATTTCACCATAGCCTTGGGAAATTATTGAATTCGTTGGTCTAGTGGTCGTAAGCGCATCTGCTGAGCGTGAGGTCCTGGGTTCGATTCCCGGGTCTAAGTGTTAATGGGTTTTTCTGTATAAAAATTCTCAGTAGCAGCAAGGAGTTTGGAACTATGCCCGGTTGATGGCAATAAGCTCGCCCCCTATTACATGAGACTTAATAACAACATCGGCGTCTCGGCGAAATGTGGGTGTACAATAGTACCTCTACCTAACCTTTCAGGGATACAGGCGTGATGCTATGTTATTTTCCTTTGTATTTAAGAACTTACTTTAATGCTACATTGATTGTTGACAGATGTATATAAAATGCGGTGCGGTGACGTCGGCTATACGAGTAGCGGCGGAGTCGAGTGCGTGGAACCTCGTGTGGCGCGCCGGATCTGCGTCGTCTACGCATGCGCTACATGCGGCTTCTATATTGGAAAACGCTGGCCAGACGGAACAAGCTATTGCTCTCTACCAAAAAGCAGGTAATAATATCCAAAATCTAAACCTTCATCGTCGAAGGATTTATACTTGATAGAACCAATTTTTAAAATTACTCCAACTAAATATACTACTTTTTCAAATATCTTGATACTTTACAGGTAAAGTCCATATGGCGTTAAAGCTAGCAGTTAGCAGTGGAGACACAAACGCAATGATCGCAGCGGTAGAAGCTCTGAGTGACCGAGTGGATCCCGAACTAGCCAACACGTTAGCCGCCCATCTCAGACAAGCGAACCAGCACTCACATGCCGCTGCACTGTTAGCCACCGCTGGAAAGGTAACTATTAACATGTTATTAAAACTGAAGGCTTTAAAGCCTTAAACCTTGAAATGTCCACCAATCAATCAGTTATGGTCCCCGCGATGTTCCACTATTGTTTCATTTGGGTCCGTCTACACAAACGTTTGTCACTTTTTTATTGTTTTAATAATTATTGTTCTAGTATGAAGAAGCCTTAGACATAGTAGAGCAGTTACCCACACCACTGACAGAAGAGCTAAGCGAGCGATTAGCAGCGCCTGTCGGTACTACAGGGCGCGACGCACTGCTCAGACGGCTAGCTGATGTGTTAGGAGCCCGTGGACTGTATCACCAAGCTGCTAAGAGACTTGCACATGCAGGGGATAAGGTACGTTTTTTTTTTCTTTTTTACATAATGTTTCAAAAGATTGGTCGAACTTGCGTATACGTATGGAAGCAATTCAACCGCTAAGCCACAGCGCCAATTGTACCCTCGCTAGACTTGCTCGCTAGGTTTACAAAAATAAGTCTATCTAATAGACGTCTTCTTTGCCATATGTCGTGGAATTGAGACAGTATATGTACATATGTTAGACGTATTGTTACCCGTATCCTCATTGATTTCTTAGAGGGGTTCTAATGAAAATATCATATCAAGGCAGGTGCGATGAGATGGCTCATGCGGTCAGGCGACGCGGACCGCATAGCAACGTTTGCAGCGGCGACCCGCGACCGCAGCGCTCAGCTGATGGCGGCCGACTACCTGCGGCGCCGCGCAGACTGGCGCACCCGCCCCGACCTCATGCGTCATATACTGCATTTCTACACCAGAGCAAAGGCGTACGGGAAACTTGCCGCTTTCTACGCCGAGTGCGCTAAAGTTGAAGTTGACGAGTATGACGTAAGTTCTCTGCTGAGCCTTTTCTAAACAACGTGGAATCAGTTACCAGATACGGCTATATACCGGTATTTTACATGAAATTGCTGTAATCTAACCTCCGCAGGTTAAATTATTTGTAAGACCTATCGAACTGCTGACTACGCGTAGTCGTTACAGATAGGTTACGTCAGGCATTCGTATGATATATAGGCCCTAACGAGGCATATAACTTCTTCAAAGTATCAAAGCATATTTAAATATTAATGTTTATGGCGTGAATTTGATTTTCGTGATATATTTAAAGCTAACTGTTTATTCCCTTTACAGAATTACGATAAAGCTTTGGAAGCCCTCAAGGAAGCTATCAGATGTCTGGCGAAATCATCTGACACAGATACAGGTAATGTCACATGTTATAACTACCTACTTCTGTTTAATTATTTGCTAAAGGATTTCGATCAAAGTTTTTATTTCTAAATGTATTTTAGGTGTTCAAACAACAGCACTTCAAGAGCAAAGTGCAATCGTCAAACGCTTTATGGATGTTAAAAAAATGTTTGATGCTGGAGAAATTAATCCAGGTTGGTAACACAATTTTCATAGTTTTTTTTTTTTATCTTTTACTTTACCTCACAATAAACATCAATACTAATGTTACCAGGTGTTGTTGCTGGTCAACAACTTTTACGTGCCATAAGTGGACGCCCAGGATTGATAACTGAAGAGAAAGTCCTCCGGTTAATTCTGCAATACGCGCCTAATCACCCTGACGCACCTCGTAAGAAATTTAATTAAAATAATATTAATAAATAATAATAGTTCACCCCACTACTGTCCTCACTGAGAACTCCTCAGAATATTATTAGTCTACCACGCTGGCCAGGCGCGGGCTGGCGTACTACACATGTCACACAATCATGAAAAAAATTGGAATCTTCAATTTTTTCTATTCATCTCTTTCCATAATTGTTATCGCAAATTAAGATCTGTACATACATTTTAAATTCGGAAAAACAAAGATGTGGCTGAGTTTGAACTCATTCCTCCAAGGAAGGCTGCTTGTCACATAAAAAGAGAAGAGTGAAAAGTTGTTATTTCTTTTAGGATTCGAAAATCAACTAAAAGCGTTGCAGACACAACCAGAAGAACAAAGCCCGAGTCCTGATTCCACTGATCATAGTATTGAAGAAGTTGTGTAGAATAAGTTAGATATAATAAATAATAAAAATCCGTCCATTTCCATGACAAAAATCCGTCCTTATTTAATAAGTTTTGTTACGTAGTAAGTTTCAATAAAAAAAAAACTAAAAAGTCTAATAATATTTGTTTGTTTTATTGATTTCGATGCTATTTTTCCTACATGGCTGAGATATGAAAGGTTCAAATTATTTATCGGTGTGGTCTTAGTTCTACCTACCCTTCTAAAGAAGGGTCATGAATATAATATACATGTTTCGTTTTGTGCTTTTATAACAATTCTAAATAAGAGCCCAGCGTATTGGGATAAGAAAAATACTTTTTTTATGTAACAGCCTTTGGAAAAATCATTAGTAAAGAGTGATGGTAAATATAATTATTATAACTCATATTTATCAGAATTTGTTATAATCATAAAATTTCTGTTTAAATAGGAACGTAATCAAAACAGCTGATTGTCAAACAAAATTGACGCTGACAGATAACCTCATTTCACTATAGCTTGTGTGCATTTTTAAATAAGTTAAAGATTATCTTGATATACATGAATATAATAAATAAAATTGACAATGGTTAGGCTCATAACAAATATCAAGAGCCTCTTTTTGATTAACTCGAGAAGATTTCCAAGGTTTGTTATGTGTTCTTCACAAAAAACTATCAACATATAATTTTTTAGCATTTGTCAATAAAATCATAATTTAACATACGTTTTCAGGATTATAGCAAGGCGTTTCAATAGTTCAGATGCAACAAATAATAATATTGATGTTTCAAAGATACGTAACTTTAGCATAGTGGCCCATGTCGATCATGGCAAAAGTACTTTAGCAGACAGACTATTGGAAATAACCGGTAAGATCAAACCAGGCGTTGAGCATGCGCAGGTTTTGGACCAATTGCAAGTAAGTTTGATTGACCGTGTTTATGTAATTAACATTCTGGGTTAATGAGTATTTTTACACAGACTGATAACAATAAAATTTATTGTGTCCTGTAGTAGGTATATCACACGGCGTTAATTAAAATGTATGGCACAAAATCGAATAATAATGTATAGAATATACATAGGACATTGATTGTATTAGGTCCTGAAAGGATAGGTCAGCTTATATGCTATAATATGCTTTCTTGAAATAAGAAAAGCTCAAACTCTTTAAGTATCCTAAAGGTAAAAAATGAACCATGAGATCATATGTGTGTTGTTGGTAAGTGTTAAGAGAAACTAATGCTAACCCAAAAGCATGTAAGCAAATGAATAAAATTTGGGATGTAAGGTTGTTATGTTGTATTTATAAGAGTTTTCTTTATTTTTTATTACCACTTGGACACCAGTCACTTACATTTTATGTTGTTGCAGGTAGAAAGAGAAAGAGGCATCACAGTTAAAGCTGTGACTGCATCATTGAATTACACCTATAACAATGAAACCTACCTCCTCAATCTCATAGATACACCAGGACATGTTGATTTTTCTAATGAGGTATTAATTTTAAATTACTAATATAAATATTTTATTTTTAGTCTGTATGACTATGTTTTCTGCCTCACTGGTCTAATGTATGCAAGCACAGCAATTTTTCTTCTTCTTCTTTTTATTGGGTTTTTCTTATAGAAATGACAATAGGGTTTCCTCTAATTACATGTGACTCAATAATGTTATTAGTGTTGTGTGCCTTTGATGCTTTGTTATGATTATGTTACAGGTTGTTCGAAGTGTAAGAGCATGTCAAGGAGTAATCATGTTAGTAGATGCCAACGAAGGAGTCCAAGCACAGACAGTAGCTGTATACTCACTAGCCAAAAGAAACAACTTACTCATAATCCCCACACTCAACAAGGTAGATCTACCTCGGGCGGACCCAGACAAAGTAAAATCACAGCTGAACTCCCTGTTCAAAATAGAACCAGAAAGTGTAATGAGTATATCAGCAAAAAAAGGCTGGGGTATCAAGGAGTTGCTAGAAGCAGTTGTAACGAGAATACCACCGCCACCTGTTGATACTGAAGACCATTTCAGAGCACATATTATTGACACCTGGCATGATAAGTACCGAGGTGTGTTGTGTCTGGCATACATAACTTCTGGTAAGGTTACAACTGGCCAAGCTGTAAAGTGGAAGTCTGATTCTAAAAATCAAACAGTTAAGTTCCTTGCTATGTTGAGACCCAATGAGGAGCCTATCGAAGAAGCTGTGGCTGGCCAAGTTGTTATGGTAGGTAAGTGATAATCTACCAACATTTACACTACATTCTGGTCAACTAGCCAAATACCTATTTATAGTTATATTCATCATGTCCCATTTTCCCTTGGCCCAGATAATATCTCATTGCAGCATGATCTTCTGCAGTTGATTCATTCACATATGACTGACACTCATCCTCCAGGCACAAACTCTGTTTTAACTTTATAACACTTAGGGTAAATCAATGTGACCTAATGATAACTAAAACTGTACTATACATTTTTCTAAGAAACAATTTTTGCTAAGGTTGTGGCCCAAAAGGCGGCGGCAGTGTCGGCGACCAACTTCTTGCTAAGGAAGTAGCTGACAACGAAGCGGTATCGACAGTACCGCCTGTCAAACATATGGTATACGCAGGCATCTTCCCCGCAGACCAGTCGCAACATCCCCAACTCAACGACGCTATCAAGAAGCTGGCTTTAAATGACTCGGCTGTAACTGTTACTCCTGATTCTAGGTAAGTTTTATAATAAGTATTTTATTTACGACACGGTTGGCGCAGTGGTTGAGAGATCGACTGCTGAGCTGCGTGTCACGGGTTCGATTCCCGCACGGAACAAATATTTGTATGATCTACAGATATTTGTTTCGGGTCTGGGCCTTCGTGTATGTAAATACACACCGTGCCTCGGAAAGCACGTAAAGCCGTTGGTCCTACGCCTGATCTCTCTCCGGTCGTGTCGGATTGTCGTCCCATCGGACTATGAGAGTGAAGGAATAAAGAGTGCAACTGTGTTTGCGCGCACACTTGTGCACTATAATATCTCCTGCGTAGTTGGCTAATCTCCGGTGAGATTGGCCGCCGTGACCGAAATTCGGTCAGGAGGACATTATTATTATTTTATTTAATGCCAGTTACAACAATTGTTGTAGATTCATAATAATGGGTCCCCTAGGTACGTACTACAGAACGAGATCCTCACAAGCGAACGCATTCGTGCGCGCAAGCAGAGAGCATCTTCTCTCTAGAGGCTCTTCACTCTATACCGCTGCAGATACTGATTAGTGCCTATTTATTTATTTTCTTTCAGTCCAGCCTTGGGACAAGGATGGCGCATTGGTTTCTTAGGCCTCTTACATCTCGAAGTATTCACGCAGCGTCTACTACAAGAATATAAAGCTGAGGCTATATTGACTGCTCCTTCCGTACCTTATAAAATTAAGTAAGTTTTGGTTAAAAACTCTTAATAAATCTAGTTTCATGATAACACTGTGGCAGCTTGTCTTAATCTGCCATTTAAGCCTCGAGCCACAAGATCGATATAAGCAATTTTTTATTTTATTATTAAAGCCTATAGAAATCCTGGTTTTCCTACAACTTTGCTATCAAGCCCGGGACTACTAGGCTACAACTAGACTAGACTAATAGATGAAGCTGTAAATGATACGTATTACGCTTTCAGGGTCAAAGGATCAAAGGCAATAAAACAATTCAAGGGTACAGAAGTTATTATCACGAATCCATTACTGCTGCCTGATGTGAATCACATTGAGGAATACTACGAACCGTTCGTAATTGGTGAGATAATTTGAAAATAACTTAAATATTCTAGATGCCCATACATTTCGACGCAAAATCGACTTGATCTGTTCGTATAATGAGGCTTGTTTAGACGAACAAAAAAAACTCGGTCAGAGAGTCGTTTTAGGGACGGAATAGGCGGAGAGCAAAAACTTAGCTAAGCCTAGGGGTTCGACGTCATTAAGTCCACTATTCCGTTAATAAAATTGTTCCAATGATTCTGAAAATATCTAGCCCTTAACACCTCAATACGTGAAGACTTCGGAACCTTACTATATTATCACGCTTTACAATAACGATGTTTTAATGGTTAAAACCAAAGCTCATCAGATGGTCATATTTGTATGACATTAAAATTTTTGACGATCTGATGCCACAAACCGTTTAAAATCTGCAAGACGATATAGCTACTAAAGTATATACTAATAATACTAATCATGAAACACTTACTAAAAGCTGCATACAGGTAATATTGAGGTAGATAGGCCGTTAAGTCAACTGTAAGTCTAGAGTGATTAGTCTTGCGACTGTCTTGATGTTCATCACCACTTGTCACCGAACACTTCGCGTAACTATATTGTTCCGATTAAAGCTTAACGAATATCACCCTGACACCGTGGATATTGCGGAGCCATGTACAACGCGTGCGCACGCAACTAACACAGGCACTTTTTAAACATTAAAAACACTAGTGCTATTATACCAAGGGACACATAGGTATTATGAATCTACTTAGAAACCGATGGCGAACCACTTCTATGATGTCCTGCCCATTATGGACTGCGTCAAGAAAGGTGACGCTCAGCACAGCCGTACCAAAAAATATCAATTTGCGATGCGGGTAGATTTTAATGCTGTCAAATAATGTGTGTCCCATAATAATAACTTATTATTGTCTGACGGTTTGAGTATTCTATGGGGCCTTCTCGAATGTCCCGCAGATGTGGCGGTGTCGTGCGTCGGGTCGTTGAGCTCCCTAAACTAGGGTTGAGCTACACGGTTACTGATGCATGCGTCCCGTCTGTCGGGACAGGTCTGCTCAAATCTGTCATGGCACTGGTACTTTCTTCCAAAGGCCAGTCCAGACATTGACCTACATTGTTCTTACTCGTCTTCCATGTACTATGTCATAAACCATATTTTAAAAGAGTAACCATGGAGTTTCTTGCTGGTTCTTCTCCATGGAATGACAATTTGAACCAGCTAAACGATTTATAAGTGCCTTTTACGGCCTACACGAATAAAAAAGTTTTGAGTTTGAGTTTAGGACTTCATCCTCAGCAGTCACGCTTGCGAACACCAGACCAATGAGGCAGTTTATTTTCCATTTTCATTACAGGCACAATAATAACCCCTGTCGAGTACATAGGTGCAGTGACATCCCTATGCATAGATAGGCGAGGCAGTCCTCTCCCCTCCAGCGCAGTGGATGACAAGATGACAATGATGCAGTACATCCTGCCTCTGTCGGAAGTCGTCATAGACTTTCACGACACACTCAAAAGCATTACTTCGGGATTTGCCAGTTTTGATTACCAAGATTACGGCTTTCATCCCAGTTCGTTAGTAAGGGTAAGGAAATTCTTTGCTCAACGAGTTATAATGCAAACTTTAAGTTTATTTGAAGTTTAAGATTCACTACGAGATTATCCGGAGAACTGTTACTAACATAGCTAGTAAAGTAAGCAAGCTGAAGTGGGTTCTGCGGTACAGAACTCAGATTTGGATTCCTAATTGTTTCCTTGGCGACGCGCGCGGATATTGTTCCCTGGTTGTGGGTACATGTTCAATTTGTGTAACAACACCCACGGTACAAGAGAAATCAGTGTGAGGCAATTTATAAAAACGACATGGAAGAAAATAACGTTTTGTGTTATTTATGTACGATGACGTTTTCCAGATGGACATTCTCATCAACGGCATGTTAGTCGACGAGCTATCTACCATCGTACACACTAGCCGTTTAGAGTATAATGCTAGGAGACTGACAGAGAAGCTTAAAGAAATGATCCCGCGGCAGATGGTCCAGGTAATGATAATAACTTTCACAGGCAACCAGTGTACAATCTACTGGATCTACAATTGCTAGAGAATAGAAACTCCAGCAAAATATACATGACATAAGCTTTTGAATAGTCATGTGATTCGTAAATGTCAATTCTATACGTTTAATACTTGTAACTTGTATAGGGGAGCTGGACTTTCCAGCTCTAGTTCCCAGTTCAAAGATCTAGTCGAAAACCGTGACGTTTGTGACTATCCTTTGCAATTCATACCTCTGAATACAAATTGATAATTCGGTTACTTTTATCACTTCATTAGTCTTCCGGTCTTTAGAGTAGCAACCCAATATAAATTCTAGGTTCGTTGCTTTGTTTTCACTATACACTACTCGTCAAATCAATCTATTACCAACGCATGAAATTTGATGCCATCTCCGAAGAAACGTAGGTGTACGATACTACAACTCTACCTACCCTTTGGGGAATGCAAGAGTGATTATGATACTGTCTGATGTAAATATACTTTTAGGTCGCCATTCAGGCTGTCGTGGGAGGAAAAGTTATGGCAAGAGAAACTTTGAAAGCATATAGAAAAGATGTCACAGCAAAGTTGGTAAGTTCTAAATCTCTGAACTAACTACCAGAAACAGGAGATGGGTCATTTAAAAGTATTTAAGAAATATTTGTTGAATTATTATTACTTATTTTCTTCGCAGTACGGTGGTGACGTTACTCGAAAGAAAAAGTTACTGAAACAACAAGCGGAAGGAAAGAAGAAAATGCGCAGTGTAGCCAACATTAGAATACCAAGAAATACTTTCATAGATGTCTTAAAAAGATAATGAATAAACCGATAATAGTCATAGAACCACATTGTTCAGCTACTCTCTAACAATTATTTTTGGGGGTCGTACGAATCTCCACACTGTCAAGCAGAAATAAACTTTACACTCATGATATTAAAAGTGATCAACTATCTAAGTCGGTAATTTAAATCATATAAGTTTATGACTAATCGAAGTGGTCTTTTCAGGCCCCTGTTAAAATAAATACTTACGTATCATTTACTTTAATTACTTTTAACATTTCCCTGATAATTCAAAAGAAAATGATAATATGTATAAATAGGTAATGTGACAATACAAACTTAAAAGAAATAATAGTCTTGCAGAAAAATATACTTAATTTATTTAAAAAATTTACTTGATTACAATTAAAGAACATTGCATGGTTAACACAAATCACAAAAAAATATATGATTCTTAAAAAAATATAATCTACAGCTGCTAATCACCGAGTGTCGTACATAAAATAACAGCAAAAAGTCTAGCACTGAACACAAATCTTCCTATGATTACTCAGATATCACAAATAAATGAACGATATGAATCTTAGTTAATTTAACAATTTTCATATTCAGCGCTAATAACAACAATTTAAATCAGCAATTTTAAAGCAATGTATTGTGAGCCTCGTCACTTATCTACATACATAATAATATACAGCATCAACGAACTACCGATTTAAAAATAACTTGTGTAATAAATGATAAAGTACACTGATACAATTAATATATCCATTTGGAAGTCATCACGAAGATATGAAAGTCGTCGCCGAGATCACATAAAGACATGAAATTAAATAGTAACTTTGGCATAATTATAATTACACCAAGTATAAAGTACATATATAAACCATTAAGGAAAGGCACGATAGAAGAAGTAACACAAATAGGAGATACATTATATGCATAGGATATATAATATGCAATAGTCATGCTAATCGAACCTCTTCAAATAAATCATTGAATAGTGAATAGGGCACGCGATTGTCACGGTGCTTGAAAATGTAGGGTATGATTTAGTGCAATAACGGCGCTGCTGCCGCGTTGCGGCCTAGCGCCATAACGGAAAGCATATTTCTAGCTACTGTCTGTTTTATATTTGATTGAGTTAATGTTACACACCTGACAAGTATGTATGATTGACAGTCTTTGGTTGGTATTCCTTACACAACTTATTTCATTTATATCATATAATTATATATTTAGTTTTATAATAATTGTGTTGCAGTTTGTATGAATTCATGAAAGGAGAATGTAAACAAACACAAATATCACATACAATATACAAATTATTTTACAGATCATAGTGACAATGTTAATGATAGCTTAGTGAAGTCTAAAAAAAAAAACATTGGTAAGTCACATAGCGTAGTGAAGTATTAATTAAGATACATTTTCTTAATTTTATTAAATAATATAATGCGTAATTTTGCGTTACTATAGTAACTAACAGTATTGATCAAAGATCCAGTCTCAATTTTTAACGTATCCAATTACATTTAAATAATAATCCTTATCCTGTTTTAAATGTACAATCAGCTGAAAAGCTTGTCTTACTTTTAGTGTTACTTAAATCTTTCAAACCTATAACATTGTTCTACCTCAATGAATTAATGCATTTCAATTATTGACTTAACATAAGCAGAAGCAAAGAACCTCGATACCTATCAACATCGCAATAAAGTTTAATTTTTAAAATGTTCATACAATTTATAAGTCATAACAAGGTTAAAATAAAGTTGACTTTTGGCTACATTTAAAAAATATTTTATTTGCATATTATAAATTTACAAAATGTATATCGTAATTTCTATTTATAACATAAGATATAATAGGCTTTTACCATTTATTTTTTCACGGCAAGCTTACACGGAAAAGAACTAAATTTAAAATGTCCATCGACTTTTTTAACAGCATGTAGTAAATTTTATTATATTATAAACATTAACTATGTGAACCCTCCGCGATCAGTACGTTGTCTACTCCGAGTCTACGTGCCACCCAGCAATGACAACTAAATGGCTGCAACCATTACTAAATATCTTATATTGGTTTGAAGCCATTGCTGTGACAGAAAATCACACAATTCTCACCCTAAACAACTTGTCTAATATTTTAATATGCATCTAAACTGTTAAGTCCATAAATACGTTTTTGAGCAACCTCAAGCAAGAAAACAAAGTGTCTGTTGTTTACGGTATGAACTGTGTAGTTCATGTTGTCAATACTTGTTTAGAAATGAAGTTGCCTCCTAAACCTAAACAAGACACTGGAATTTAAGGGTAGTAATATTAGATATGTGACATATTTTTGCATCTAAGTTTCATGGCTAAAGCCGACGCAACATTTCAAAATAGTAATTTTTATGTATATTTTTAAAATATAAATCTTTACATCTATGTTGAATATATGTACATATATAAATTTCATGTTTTCACTAACCAATCACACAAAACGTTCAACAAATATCGCTCACAGGAGACAACCTCATTAATACAATCAGTTTTCAGGTGACATGACAGTTAATTACAAATTTCATCCTCTCTGAGGTGCAATATGTTTATCTGTCTTCCGAAGTCTCCAGGAATTGAGCATACACATCTCTTGTACATTCCCCTTTTTCATTAAACTTGTATTTGTAGTAAGATCCATCAGCACAGATAACTGTAATAAGGATTAAGATTAGATACGTAAACTAAATAAATATATATTTTTCTTTGTGTCTCATAATAAAATACACAATCATTTTCATATTGTTTCAAGGAGACAACTATCAACTGTCAACAAATATCAAAAAAATATTTGTTGACTAAGCAACAGTTACTCACCAATAATGGAACTCTTGTCAACTCCAAATGCACAAATGCAGGGCGGACCATTTGGAATGGTGAATTTGCAAAAACTCCAATTGCTTGAAAAATATTTTGGTAAAAAATTAACTGTCGCCAAACTAGACTGCTTGTTTAGCTTCTCATCTTCTAGACTAAACACATGGACTGTCCCATGGTCCGATGTGACACAAAGGTTAGTGCTTGAGTGATTAAAGTTTATGCAGTAAATTGTGGCCTGAAAATAAGTTCTAAAAATAATAAGGTGTAACAAAAACATAATAATAAGGTATAACAGAAACATAATAATAAAGTTTTCATGATACCATAATTAGGCTTACTAATGTTGCCAAGTAAATTATGATTAAAATAAGTTTTTAATTATAGTGTATTCTACTGCCTCAGGCAACTTTAAACAGATTTTATACATTAGAGCATTTTATATAAAAACTTCTCACTAGACAATAATGAAGTCCAACCACTGTATAAAAACATGGTCATACCTGATGTGCCCCTCTCCTAAGTTCAGCAAGTTTCTGTCCAGTAGCTGTATCAAAAACCCTGATAAGTGTGCCTTTAGTTGATGCTGTTGCTAGTCTGGTGCCACCTACATTCAATGCTAGGCAACTGAGTGGAGCTTCATGTGCGGTGATTAGATGGCCCTCGGGTGCGGTACTTGGGCCTGCATGGCTGCTTAATTCTACCAACTGTAGAGGAAAAACTTAGCTTGTTAATGCACCCAGAGACAATTCACAGTGTTGCAGCATCAAATTTTACTTGCATATTGAACTTGAAACTATTTTTGCAATGTTCAAGATTCATATTTGCAAAAATAGTTTGGACAGGGTTTTTATTACATTAATTATAAAATGAACAGCTAATTAACTAAATAGTAGAGACTAGTAAATAATAAAATTGAAATTGAAGTATGAGCAAACTTAAAGACAAAGTCACAAGTATACAGGAGCAATAATTAGAGTATAAATAACAATAAATAGATTAAATATAAATTGTTATGAACCTTCACTATTGACACTATTTTATTCAGTAGGTACCTATATATATATATACTATATTACATTATAGCTCCAAAGTGTTACCATACATTTAAATGTGTATTTCTACCATTTTAAAAGTATGAAAGTATTATTAATATTACCTGAACATGTCCTGTTTTACGGCTGGGGTATGCCAACAGAGCATTATTACTGTTGGGGCATACAACACAAAGACCCCGAGTGTTCTGACATGTCTCAAACACATGCAACATCTGTGGCTGAGCCGTAAATGTATATACTTTGATCAAATTCTCTGCAACCAAGGGTAACTTACAAGATATAATTTTATTAAGCAAGTATCACAATAAATGTAATTAAAGTACATAGAAATTGCCTGATTTCTATTTTGCAATATAACCTTGACTTATTCTTTAAATTATTAAGCTTAGTGAGTGAGAAAGTTAGAAACTTTCTCACTTTAATTTTAATGTGTACACTATAACATAATTGCTTCATATCATAATACTACATTTTCTCAAAACGGGACAAATTTCAAGTCTCCTAATTAAATTAACAAAAACAGTGGAATAAATATTAAAAATGGCAATAAACAAAAAGAAATATGAAACTTACCCAACACAACAACTATACGGTCCCTTCGTAGTTTCACAGCCTTTACTGGGCTGTTGAAATCAAGTGATATTGCAGAATCTTTTTTTAAATCATCCCATATTATAACTCTGTTCGGTGGATACACGGGGGTTTTACCACCGCCTACTAAGGCCATGTAATTGCATCTAAATAACATCTCTACATACGAAAGACCGCCTTCAGCGAAATTCTGTCGCTCTTTTTCTTTAAGTGGGTCACTATTGAACACCCGAAAACCATTCTCCGTTCCGCAAGCAAAACAACCTGAAGATTGCAAAACAAAAATGTAAACGATTTGTACATGAAGCGCAAGCCAATGATCAACAACTAGATCAGTCCCATTACCTTGGTCTTGATTAAATCCCACGTATAGCAGTCCATTCCCGAATGTATTATCGTCAGATAAATTCATTATGCAGTTTTATCGCAGAATATTATAAAGGACAAAAATCTTGTAGCAAAACAATAAAATTATCTTCACTATCATACAACTTTGCGGCAATTTGACAACAAATTTTACAACAGAAGTGCCAACATGAAAGCCGGAATGACAAAAGGAACTGTCAAAATGTCACAGCAAAGAAATTGGATTTATTCATAGACTTAGAATTTCGCTTACGCTAAGGCGCCACAAATGAAATTTAACAGTTTGTTCAGTATACTATTGTAGTCTTTGAGTTTGTTCTATCTATGAGCAAGCAGCAACTTGAACAACGAATCAATATGAATTATTATAAAATAAGCTAACAATTTTATTTAAAAAATTTAGAGTTACCGACTGACCTAATGAGTGTAGCTGATGATAACTTAACTATTCATTATTTTATCACGCTATCAATAAGAAATAAAGAGCGCTAAAACCTAAAACACATCACGCCATAGACGGTAGTCATCTGATACTTATGGCCAATGCAATGAATGAGGATCAACTCCCAACAGTTCCTAAGATAGAGAATTATTTATCCTTTGTCTAAGAACAGTTCCGACGACACTTTGTTGGTGTAATGGTTACCAACACGGCTACACTTCCCCCCTACTAGTAGAGGGGAAGCGGACGCTAAGGCCAACGGGGGCCAAATGCCAACGTACTAGTACAAAGGCGGCGCTGCCGGCGCTGGCGCCTTTATTATCGAATAAATAACATTATCCCAAAATAAATTTGCCATAATTAGAAAAAAATTAAAACAGCCAATCTTTGGGCACTTGTGTTGAACTTACTTATGCTACGGGGTCATTAACTAAAAAAAATCTCAATAGATGGAGTCACTTGTATTAATACGTTTTTGAAGTTTGTGTTAGAGATGAGTCGTACTATACTCGTACTACTATATATATAAATATATAATAATTAAAAAATACATTTATAAATATAAAAAATAGGGACAAACCGGTATCGGGAATAGGGTCCAAGCTACCGGTGGTTAGGGCTCTAGAGAGAGGAACCTCCTCACAATACGAGCTGTATCAAGGAGTACCGCTTTCTGAATCAGTCCCTTGACCCAGCCGCCCAACGAGAGCCTCTTGAGATGTTGGTCGAGGCTCTTAACCATCAGGCCAAAAATAAATAAATCATTTATTTCAGATTGTTAGTAATACTTAATTTATGTTAATAAATTAAATTAATTTAACCAGTCTAGTTTAATTCAAATTAATTTTACATTCAATTCAATTTATATCAATACAATTTAATTTAATTAATATTATTTCTAATTAAATTAATATAATGGGCTCCTAATTAAAATTTCCATTATTTTACAAAATAAAATTACTCAGGAGCCTCTGGCGGCAACAAATAGTAGAGTCCTTATGCATTAATGTTGCTGGAGTATAATTACATGCATGTGATTAGGTACAGCAGATTTATAGCCACACATATCCACACGGCCAGCATGAGCGAGTAATTAAATTATAACAAAACCATTTGCCACCAACTTTATCAGGGTTAATCTTATTCAACATAATTATGTTTCAGTTTGCCATATACACGTTTTATACTACAGAGCCTTGTATCTCAAATGGTTAAGTAAAATATTTTTTTCAGAACGAACAAGAGGGAATTCAAATTGCACCTAAAAAAATCCAATGCTGTCCAAGAACTATACATCAATCAACTAATCATTAACCTATACTATTATATCAGGAATATGTTTATTTCTATGTAATTGCATTCTCAGCAAAATGGCTGTAACAATTTCTAGGAATATATATATTGGTCCCATCTTTGGAAAAAATGCTTATCAGTAAAAATATTTTATCCCATGCAGGCACTTGGTTGACCAGATATTGAATATAATTTAAGCATTATATTCAATACATCTAAAATAATGGAATATGTAGGCAGGTACTTGTCTAATAAATTAAAATATGTATTCTTATGCAAGTTTAATATAAAATTTCAATATAATATCCTACTTATAATGTATTTAAAAATTTTAGAATATTATAGACTTTATACACTCAAAAACATATAAGCAATGCTTTTTACAAGAAAATCTCGAAATGTTATGAACTAGCAACTTGTTTTAGAGGCCCTTCAAGATATTGAGCAATAGCATTGATTTTTTCCTTTAAAATTCCAAACCCAACAGTTTCCTTAGCATAAAGACACAGTAACAGATTGGCAACTTGTGTAATAGCAATTTTGCCATTTAAACAATCAACTAGAATCAAATGTAATTTATCTTCTTTGAAAACGTTTCTTCCATGCTTTTCGTATGCCGACCACACATTACTTGCGATTGCCGCTGTAACTCTTGCGTCTTTGTCATTATAACCCGAGTATGCCAGCAGCGCTCCTTGGTGATTTAATAACCTGAAATAGTTTTGCTTTATTATCAAGGTTATCAAATTAAATGTTGCGAAATAAAAAGTAAATATTTTGACACCCACAAAGTGTTTTCAACACCCCCAGTGTTTGCCTGGCTAAGCACTTGTGTTAAAGCTTTTGGTTTCAACATTTTTCAATGTTTGAACTATAAATGAATTATTTAATCTTCCCAATATAATCCTGAGTAATTACTGAAATGGTTTTCACTTTAATTGTTGAAAGAAACTGTTGAAGTTTAGCTACATTTGCAACAATCATCGACACTAATGACATAACATCTATGACTATCGATATGTCATGATGACATAAATATCATACGCATAGACATAGAATTTCGCTTACGCTAGTCGCTAACACATAGAATTTCGCATGATCGCACGTAAAAAACATGTTTTATCTATTAAATTCATATTTAAAATGGTGGCTGCATCAAAATCTCCCTCCTCCGCGGCAATTATATAATTATTGTAATTATTAGATTAGGTTACGATGAGGCTGACATACCTTTATAAGGTAAAAGCCTCGAAATAAATAAGAATAAAAAAAAAAAAATGTTTTATCTATAGATTATATTTTTGTTACTTTTCTTCAGAACAATAATAAATTCATTTTCTACTTCCTAATTTCATCAAAACAAAAATAATCTGCGGGTTTATGGTCTAAAATGTGACTATTCCTTTAGAGCAGCCATACTCAAAGTGTGCTCCGCGGAGCCCTAGGGGTCCGCAGTTTCTCCACGAAAATAATGGCCACTCTCTTCACAGTCAAGCCCAAGGCTTTGTTGAGTTACATCAAACAATTGATAAAAAATAAAAAAAAACAATTTTATACCTCCCATTAGATGCAAATGTTAATGTAAAGTAATATGATTATTAATAAATTATACACATAAACTACTTAGGGCTCCGTCAAATATTTTGTTTTCCATAAGGGTTCCGTCGCCAAAAAGTTTGAGAACCGCTACTTTAGAGCACGAATCACAACTTTATTCTAATTAGCTGCGACAAAACTAGATTAGGTACTTCATTTTTCTATTTAAGATTATTCACAATCTATCAAGACTATGTAATATAATTATTTCAATCAATGGATATTATTAATTGACTATTTTAATCTATTTAATTTCAACGGAAGGTGGGGGTCATGACTCAGAAAAAGGAAGCACCTCTATGGAGTCATGATGACCCTCCTAGAAAAATCTTTCTAAAATCCTCACTAAAATCGTAGACGTCAAATAGACAAACCTAAAAATAGACAATTTAGGAAAATTTTAATGCTTAAATTAAAACTTCTTATATAAAATACAGCAAAGGACTACTCCTGGAACAGGGGCCGATACATGTAGCGATAACTTTTTAGTAATTAATATTTTCTTTTCAAATTTGGGTGAAATCAAGTTGAAACATGACATAATGATATAGTATTTTTACTTATATAAAATAAATAAAATTACTGATAAAAACAAATTATTAAGAATACTTGTTTTTTGGCGCCTCTGACTGCCCCTAACCCGTTAAACTTATAAAATGCATACGAAAACGAAAACTACATGTATTTAAAATCAATTATTTTAATGAATAATAGAAAAAGAAGAAGTACGATATATAATTAACGCATCTTCTTTTGTTTGATTAAATAATTTCTAAATGCAATTTGTTTATCTTTGAAAGACCTCTTGATTTTTCCTTTAGCTTTATGTTTGACCATTTGGTAGTTTTTGGTCTTCCTTTTCTCTCTATTAGTTTTAGAGCAGTGGATATTCTTCCTTCGATCTTTGTATCCATATTTATCTCGTTCTTCTCGGCCCTTAAGAACACTATCTAATCTTGCATCCTTATCATGTTTCCTTTTCTTATGAATATTTTCTATAGCAGATAGTTGAACAAGCTCCCCAGATTCATCTTCTTCCTCTGTTACATTACTTTTCCTTTTAGTTCCACTTATATTCTTTTTCAGTTGTGCTGCTTCAATGCGTTTGAAGTCTTCATCAGTGAAAATTGTTTCCATGGCTATTTCTCGAGCACTTTGCATCTTTTCCTCCATATTTTTCTTATCCATAGATTTACGTTTTGCCTTTAATAATTTCCTGTCTGTAGTATTTATTATGGGTTCTTTTTTGTTGCTTATGTCTTCTTCACCTTTCTCATTGTTATCATCATCATTTTCTTCTTCATTCTCTTCACCATCATCTTCATCTTCTATTTCCTCTTCTCCACTTTCATCTTCTTCACTGTCTTCACTATCGGTTATATTAATTTCAGAATCAGAGGAAGCAACGTCAACCCATTCTTCACTATCAGAATCATCTTTCTTTTTATTAGATTTCTTAGATTTCTTCTTTTCTGAATCTTTAATATCTTCTTTCTCTAATAGAACCTCTGAACCAGGAATATAATCTTTAATTTCCATTTCACCATACTTTTTGTTTTTCAGTTCTACAGAAGCTTCTGTAGGTCTACCTCTATCTTTCTTGTGTAGCATATCTGGCATTGACTGCCTGTACAGCTGAATTAATGATCTTGCAGCCATCATTACCGATTTTTCTTTGTAATTTTTGTACTGGACTAAATCTCTAAGTAAATCTTCACCAATAGCAAGTGGACATCTTGCACATATCTCTCTAACTGCATTTAACCCAACTGCCATGACATCAGTTGAATTTCTTTCGGTGATAAAATTATTTGCTATTGCTTTCATGACTGGTTCTAAAACTTCTGGTGGAATAAGTTCATGTGAAGCTTGGGCAGCAAATAATAAGATCCGTGTTACTTCTCTTTGATGAGGTAGAAGTAGCCTTGCAATGAATGGGTAGTAGTTGAATAAGAATAAGTCATGTAAGCCTATCAACCTTGATATGACATCCAACAGCATCAACTTGACTTCAAATCTATCATTGGATGATTCCAATTTTTTTAATAACTTTTCAGCAAATCCTTGAGGATTGTTTATGAGGTGTAAAGCTGAAAAGTTAAATGCTGGAGGTTTCTGTTTCCTCTTTTTAATTTTTTTTGCCATTTTCTTAACCTTTTCCACCATTTTTTCCCTTTTCCTAGTTTTCTTGTTAAACTTATTTGATATCATTGTATCTTTAGGATCTATTTCATCTTCACTGTCTGAATTTTCTTCTTTTTCTTCTTCATCTCTACCCAAGAAGAATTTCAATGATGCAACCATAACTTTAGTTATTTTCGAAAAGCAGCCAATGTCAGCAATAATATTTACAGTCTTTTGATCATTCCAAATATTTTTGTGATATAATTCAACTAATATATCGAGAGATAGCTTTGCTGCTTTAGGATTAGAATCTTGCAACATTGAGAACATAAAGTTTTGCAATGTGGAATTAAACTTCATATCTTTATGTTTCATATTCATATTTTTGATATCTGTTATAATATGATTTTTAAGAAATTCTCTTAGATGTTTATCTTGGCATTTCAATAGCAAGAAAAATAATTCCAACAAATCAAAAGCTGTGATAAAATTCTTATTTCTCAATAAAATGAGACATTTGCACAAAGAAAGGCGCATATCATTATGTAGAACTGTGTTATGTGTTTTCAAAATATCAACAATTTTTTGTGGAAATAGCTTCATTTCGTTGAGATAACATTGGGCAACTTGTGCCAGGAACATAGCCTGTTCATCTAGCTTTTTGTTGTATTGTGTAGGATTCAAGTTGAAAATTTCCAAAGTTGTTTCAAAATGAGCAAGTTGTTGATGAAATTCTTCTTTATACGATTCAGGATCCCTCTTGATCAAATTTTGTAACTGCGTCAGATTATTTGGC
Source organism: Shargacucullia verbasci (assembly GCA_947562105.1). Classification (NCBI taxonomy): domain Eukaryota; kingdom Metazoa; phylum Arthropoda; class Insecta; order Lepidoptera; family Noctuidae; genus Shargacucullia; species Shargacucullia verbasci. The sequence continues at coordinate 6,693,034 of OX387289.1, read as the reverse complement.
AACTGATTGTTGTGCCGCACCATTTTGGATGGGAAGCTGGTATCAAATGTAACGTAAATATGAAACGTACACTTTTATGTGAGTTTACACTTCATTAATTCTTAATTTCACAGATAGTAAGTAGTATTCAATAATTATTTATAACCTCTGTTTACCACACCATGCTACTGACTACTTTGACTTATTGACATTCTAAATAACCTTAAAATCATATCAATGTCATTCTTGTCTTAAACTTTCCAATGGTTTGCACACTAGGATTTTTAGTTTAATTAAACAGTAATTTAAAAAAAAACTTAAAACCAATCCAGCAATCCAATGATTAGATCAATTTATAACTAAAATACTATTCTAGGACAGCTGGCAAAGTAATAGCAATTTGGCTGGCAACAAGTTTAAATCTCTTTATGTAGGTATTATACGTAATATATTAACTTCGATTTTATAATACCACCCCAGAAATATAAAGCTCATAAATGTAGAGTAGCAGACGAAGCTTTGCACAACAAGTAAAGAAGAAAGTAGGGATAGAGGATCAAGAGATCAAAATAAAGGCAGAAAATAAAGACCAGTGGCGATTACACCACCGACAAGAGCTAAGCTCTTAAATTCAAGGAGAAAAAAGAAATGTAGAGTGGAAGTGGCCTAAATAGATCAATTTCACTGACCATATCATAAGGATTAGCGTGGGTCAGTACTACACAGGATCAGTGAGCTCCATAGATAACATTAATAGCCCAGTTTAATGAACTTACGTATTGTCCTCTGCGTAGAAAAGCGCTTCAATTAACGATTCAACGCACTGCAATATTAAGCGCGGTCTTTTGTCTTTACATCAGACTTTGCCGGCAAGACAAGAGTTTAGGAAAGGCACTTTTTAAGAAATGGGATTATATCTAATCGCGGTTCTTTGTAATGTGTAATCAATTTTATTTGAGATCAATTAATATCTGATAGGTCACGTTGTTTGATGTGGGAACACCATTCTTATACTACGTCTCATTATATCATTATTAAATGCCTTAGAAATACGCTCAATGCAGGTTACATCACTGAGCTAATAGCTTTATCGCTGTGATAGACCTAGACCACTATTCTGAAATAAATTGTCAATTTTATGTCTTGCCACATAAATAATTGTCTGGTGGATTAATTAAAAAAGTTGTGTCAATTGTGTCATGTCAATCAGCCACGTCATTTTTGCTTGAATGATAGAGTGTACGCGGCGTAACTGAGATAAGCATTTCTATAAAAAATGAATATTTTCCGTTTACTTGGTGATTTATCCCATCTTTTAGCTATTATAATATTACTACTCAAAATATGGAAAACCAGATCATGTGCGGGTAAGTTATATCGGCTTTGAATTGATTCGATCAACCGGCACATTGATGTATTTTTATAGCAAAATTCCTTCAATTTGGATTTAATTTTCAGGCATATCTGGAAAGTCCCAGATCCTCTTCTCCGTTGTGTACACGGCGCGCTACTTGGATCTGCTTACCAATTACATCTCGGCATACAATACATTTATGAAGATGGTGTTCATTATGGCCTCATACGCCACTGTTTACCTGATGTATGTCAAGTTCAAAGCGACGTATGATCACAACCACGACACATTTAGGATTGAGTTCTTGTTGATACCAACACTGATATTATCTCTGTTGATAAACCATGAATTCACAGTTATGGAGGTTAGTATGGTTTCTCATTATGAGTAATAAATTACATATATTTATGTAGATACTACAATACTATTGATTTAGTTTAATAAAATGAAAAGAATTTAGATTACATGAACAGGTTAATTGTTGTATATTTTTCATATGGTTAAACCAGGTAATCTGTTTTATTCATATAGAATAGAATAATATAATAAATATAAATATTATTACATTTTTTAAAAACATACATAGTTATAAAGAAAAACATTTGTTATTTTACTTTGTAGGTATTATGGACATTCTCGATTTACCTGGAGGCCGTTGCAATCTTACCACAACTGTTCTTGGTCTCTAAGACTGGAGAGGCTGAAAGTATTACATCCCACTACTTGTTTGCTCTTGGCTCTTACAGAGCCTTATATCTCTTGAATTGGGTAAGAATATATTTTATCAAATAATATATATATAATGTTATGTTGTTTTCGATACTATTTATCTGATAAGCAGAACCCAATCTCAACAATGTTTTTGATTCTTCAAAGGTTAAATGTGATTTGCATTTTGGAGAATACCGATTTAGTAACATTAATTGATATGAACATTGATTTATCATTATTCCTTTAGCTCACACTGTGATTAATGGCATGTAACCACCATGTATTGTCTCATAATAATGGTGCTATATAAATAATATTTGAAACATCAAAATATAATTAATAATCAGAATTTTAATAACATTCTGGTAGTTGATAACAAACTTATCTTCAATATATTTTAAAATATTTAAAGTTATTATAATCTATAAAAATTACAGTTTACATTTGTATGTACCTAATCATAGCTATAATAATATAATTTGTTTACAGGTATACCGCTATGTTGTGGAAGATCACTATGAGCTGATTGCTATTATCTCTGGAGTTGTACAAACTGTCCTATACTGTGATTTCTTCTATCTTTACATTACAAAAGGTAACTATTTATATTTCTAATTATTTCTTTTTCTTTCAAATTCAATCATGAGCTTAGGAATGACAAAATATTTCCTTGACTTTTAATAATAATGTGTCTGAAGGCAACCATACAAGGATCATTCCATATTATCCAATTAGTAAAAATGTACCAGAAGTTATGATGATGCACTTACAAGTTTTTTCTTTTTTCTAGTATTGAAAGGAAAGAAATTGCAGTTGCCAGCTTAAGCCAGGAAGAAAGAGGATTGCAATAAATCAATCTGACAGTTACGTCTGTGAATATATTGTGTGAGCCAATAAATTACCTAAGATCTAGTTGTACAAACATTACCATATTGTACTGTTGTGAAAATGTTGATTTACTAATGGCAATTGTATGTGATTGTGTATCTCCATTAACATGTACAGCCACAAGCAATAATAAATGGTCTTTTGCATTATAACTTTCTGTCTAAATGCATCACCATCACAATATGATAATTATTGGTTACTGTACATAATTATGTATTTAACATTTTACTAGAACTACATATTGTATTGTTTATTAATGTTTGAGATTTAAATTGGTTTAATTGAACATTTTGTATCTATTTACTAGAGCTATAAGGTAGTGATAAATTTTATTCAATATTTTATAAAGAACACGAATCAGATTTTGGCTTTCATTATTTCATAAAATTAAGATATAAAAACCTGGTATAATTACCATATTTAAAGTTAGGCTAAAATTCTTTACATAGTTGTAATGATACCTTTGAAATGAATTAATTAAGAACTTTATATTTGGAAGGTAAACTATAATTAAGAAACTACATAATTAGAGGCTTTACAACTTCTCATTATTTCTACTTCAATAATTTGCTTTAAATTGAGTTTCTCATAAATAAATTAAAAAAAAATCAATTGAAATGTATATTCTTAAGTACTTTTAATGCAGCATAGAGTTAAACGTAATAATTGTACCTACATTACAACTTCATAGTGTAATGAAAGAATCATAAACCACTTCTTATTGTTCGTGACTGTACTTAATTTTAATTACGGTTAACCTATATAGTTATTGACGATATTTTCAGTGCAATTTAATTTTTAATAGCCACCTATTGTGACGCGAATAGTTCAATAACTTTTTACTAACAATATATTGCCGAGGACATGATTTTGTATGTCACCTTCTCATAAATTATATGAACATTGTTTAGAACGTATTTGTCATTCTTTCTCATTTGGAAAGATATTCGACATTATGAATTTTAGCCAATGCCTAATCAATAAGAGATAATATAATGTATGTATGTACTTTATTTGGAATTTGGACGTGGTAAGTTTTTTACATTACTATGATGACGTATGTATGTATTTTTTCGTAATATCTCAAATTCTTTCTGAGTAAACTTAGACCAAAATTAGTATTATACGGACTTGTGTGAAAATTGCTGTCTACTTTTTCTGTGCATGGCATATCAATGTATGGGATGTCAATTATTCCATGTATTAAACACTCCTTCCATACATTGTCACACAACTTATAAATAAATATGTATTTAAGTGTACGATATTGTTTATTTTTCTTTATTTAGATACATGAATAGCAATGAGGGCAGACTGCCATACAGTATAATAGTACCTATATCATTGCTTATTATGCCCATCATAAGTTACTTTCACTTAATAACCTCAGCATTATAAACAATTAAAATCATAAATTGAAATATGGGCGCTCTGCATTTTATTTCGAGTTCCGAATGGAATATTTAAGTAGTGTAATATTTATTTGTATGTATGATTTACCTATTTCTAGTTCATGTGCTTATTGCTACGAGTATTTTCCTAAATACACTCGCTACTTGTGGATTGTTAAAGAAATAAGAAGCAAACATATGTAGGTATCTACATATTTTATAGATAATTTGTGTTCAGTCATTCAAATTAACGAAATTCCAATCAGTTTTTCCACAAATGTAGATCAAACATTTAGTCTTAAGATCCTATTGTAATGTCTTGCTATAAGAATTTCTGAATAAATGAAATTTGGAAGTGAATAGAAGTTTTTAAATTTGCCTTGTCTAAAATTCTGTGAAAATAACTTGAGGTATTTTATAATAAAATACAGTCTTGAATAATTGTAGACAATTTATTTATTGAAAGTCAGGTGCAATGCTAACCAGCACATAGGTATATACGATCGTATGAATAGATGTATGCATGTTAAACAATCAAGTCGTGTGTGCGTATCATTTATTTCAATGGGAGAACAACACGTCACTGTGGTATGTGTGTTTTATGTCATTATAATAAGCGTAGCCATAAATAATCAAACTGAGAATGGATTGTAGGAGTAAGGAATTAAAGAACGTACGAAATATATTTTTGTCGTATAACAATATACTTTAAAGATCCATTTTAGCAAGGAAATATACAAAATCGAGACGAGAAACGACAATAATTCAAACGATATTCTGGGTATCACATTACTAGTTCGTACACCAAAACTCTTTTACTTTAACAATTTGTACGAATTCTCTAGGCAAGTTCACTAGGTCATTTACCTAGACGGACTGAAATAATTTAGATTTACTTACATGCGTAAAATACAATCAAATAAATTGCGGTTCAGAAATTACCAGCTATAGCCTATATAGAAGTAATACAATATTAAAGATAGCGATTTCGATGAAAATCCGAGTTTAATTATTTTGATTGACTAGTAACGATCGTGTTTTAATTTCTTATCGATAGGTCGTAATCACTCAGTACATAGAAATACATCATAATGAACCTTAGTCAAGAGCTGAACTGAGTAATGGTTCAAAATCTATTATTGGTGGGCCATGAATGGAGTATACCAATACTTGTAACGTTATCTTATTAGTTGGTAGCAAACTAATTAGAACATTTTAAAACACATCGAATTTGAATCGGACGAAGAACGAAAGTCAAGGATAGGACAGGACGTAGGTAGGCATAATGAGTTGTGATTGAGCAAGACACTCAGACGCCGATTCCGGCAGACGCTGGTATAAAATTATTTTACATAATTATTATTAGACCGCCTCATTGGTCTAGCGGTCGCAAGCGCGACTGCTGAACGTGAATTCCAGGGTTCGATACCCGGGTCGGATAGTGTTATTGTAGTGAAGTGTAGATGGCAATAGGCTCGCTCCTATTACATGGAACAGAATAACGGCATTGGCGAAATGTGGGTGTAAAATAGTACACATCTGCCTACGGGGAATACAGACGTGATGCTGTGTTATCTATACATATAAATAAAATTGGAGTGTCTGTTTGTAATATTGAAATAACCGTATTTTACTACATGCATATGAATATATATACGGTACATACACCAAAATAACATTTTTTAAAATTTTTGTCTGTCTGTCTGTATAGGCTAATCTCTGAAATGGCTGGACCGATTTTGACGGGACTTTTATTGGCAGGTAGCTGATGTAATAAGGAGTATATAGGCTACTTTTATTTTAGAAAAAAAAAATGTTAAGTGCATTTTGGTCTCACTAAAAAATACATTGTTAAGTTCCGACATCCACGCGAACGAAGTCGCGGGCACAGCTAGTAATTATTATTATTGTTATAACTGTCATATCGTACACCTAATGAATAGACTTGCGGTAAGACAGTAGCTGGACTGGACCATGGCTGTAACCAAGGTTTAGCGTAAGCACCAAGGACGTCGCGGGCAAGCATTGGACGTTCGTCAAAAAAGGAAGGTACTATTCCTAGCGAGGGGTGATTAATGTGGTCTAAGATTTACATACGAGTAACATCGCACCTGTATTCACCGAAGGGTTAAGTAGAGGGGTACAATTTGTACACACACATTTTGCCTATGCCATTTTTAAGTCCCATGTAGGGGGCGATTCCAGACTTAGGGCTACTACTAAAAATGTATTAACAGAAAATTGGATTAGACGGCACGAATGGCGCAGTGGTACTGAAAAATGATTATAGTAGATGGTTTTATAGTGTTAATAATATTTACAGGGTTATATTTATAAAGATAGTTTAATACATTTTTTAAAACATTAACAGGTATCACTATTTTTGTTAAATATCATTGTTGCATATTTTTGGAAATCTGCTACATGTACTTGTTCCTGAAAGACAAAAAATATGTTTTTATGAATATGTTACTTCACAAAATATTATAGATATACAGTAGGTATAGTGATGAAAGAGCACTGAGTCTAGTATTAGGCTGGATTGATATATTTTTTTATAGTGTAGTAAAAGAACACATAGCAGAATTTTTATTTTACATTATGCAACTGAAACCAGTCAATTTGTAAAATAAAAGAATCCTCAAAGTTATAAGAGCACAGAGATAGATAGATATCCAGAGAAGTTTGTAAAAACATAAATAATTAAATTTTACCCGCAATCCTGTGTTGCTGTTCATCAAACTAAAAATTCCAGTTTGGAGTATGGACTCATCCAGGACAACTGTGTAAGTAACACCCATGTGTAGATTTTCTGTTATCTGCAAATAGGCAAAACCATTTTTCATATTTTTATTATGCCCAGGAAAGAAAAAGATTTATAACGCGGTTGTTAGTGGAAACGCCAGGAGGGGACGCCCTAGAAGGACGTATACGGACCTTATTGGTGATGTCCTTCAAAAAGGTCAGGTGCGCAGTACCCACAACCGGCGTTTATGTATGAAACGATGCATGAATGTAGATGAAGCAAAAGGGTTATGTAAGGATCGTAGCACGTGGCGTTCCGTAGTTTCTGCCTACCCCCATGGGAAAAAGGCGTGACTTTATGTATGTATGTATGTATTATGCCCAGGAATGTGAGGATTAACTGGCTGTTTAAAATGATAAAGTAAATATATATATTAGTTCTAGCAATTACCTGTGATTCAAATGGAAGTGAAAAATCAGGTAGCCATGTTGATATCTTCTTTGATTCAAGTTTTTGATGCAGAAGTGTTGCTATTTTACATAAAATAACTTTCTCAGTTGAATTTTCTGTAAAAATAAAAATAAAGAGCATGAATTAGCATAAGTTTTTATGTATACATGGTGGTCAAAAGGTATTCAAGAACTTATATCAATAGCCTGTTATTTTATATTCAATTTCATACATACCCTTTAAGTCCAAAGCAAAAGAAATTTTGTATGGTGCAATTTTTCTATGAAGCCTCAAATAGTTTGCCTTAGTATTATTAGTTAGCCCATCCAGTAACAGTACAAATAATGCATCTTCTAAACACAGTGTACAACTTAGATGGGATTGTTTTGCCTGTGAATGAAATATAACACAAATTATTATTTCTTTATTTCAATTCAGAGCATACCCAGCATCTGACCTAGGGGACTAAGGGTGGGGGCGAATTGGCTCAGAGAATTTTCAACAACATTAAGGTGTAGGCACATTATTAACCAGCTAAATGTACAGGAGGCAGAGACGCACAGGGATGTCCAGCAAAGTTCAGGGGTGTATGGAAGCATGCAAATATAAATTACCGTAATGATCTTACATTTTTATCTTCATGAATAGTGACACTTTCCACAGGCTGGTCCCCCCAGGGCAACTGCGCCACTACGTCAACACTGGCAGTTTTGCCTTCATATCTCAACTCATTTACTGAGAATAAACTTGGAGTGGTTGATATCTGTAAAACAAAATATTGCTTACACTGTGTTACACACTTATATATCACATTAGTCAGTAATCCCTTAATGCCATCTTGTTTAATAAGCCCACAGCTACTGGTGCAATAATAGTTGAAATCTGTTTATTGTGTTGAAGTCTGTTGATTATTACCTACTTATAGAATAATATACACATAGAAAAAACGAGTTCACGTAAAAATTATCGAGCGCGAGGTGAATTGTGCAGTTCGCCATTCGTCTCGGTTTATCATTGCATGTAAAAAATAATTATTTTACAATTTTGAGTGATGGGTAGACCTAGTAAGGATGCTTCTCTTAAAAACTTTTACATAGGTCAAATTTTTGTGGCCCCAAGTCGAGTGAAAACCTTGGTATTGCACTTTGTGATTTAAAACCAAATAAATTACTTAGCCGACCACATGATGAAAAGCATTACGAGAAATGGAAAGATTAAGACAACAATTGTAACTAATACAGTGATAGTCTTGCCATTTAATTGCCAAACTCGATGGGTTTACTAGTAGCTACTGAAGAGTTCCACTATGTAACTCCTGGCTCCATCATCAGGAGCCCTCTTTACCTAAATGTTATATATGGGACTCATCAAAATATATCGAGTGATCCCAAACTCGGAAGTTTCATTCCCTAACTCTTTACCGTTGAGGAGTACTATGACATCCATCATCAGCTCAGCATCATGAAATAATGATTTTCAGATGCCAACACCTGACTTGTTAATAAAAATAAAGCTCAAACGCGCTATTCATCCTACAATATTTGAAGGTATCCCTCGATTTCCCTAGGATCCCATCATCAGATCCTGACTTGGTGACAATGGGACCAAATGGGAAGCATACTCTTTCAAACAAAAAAGAATTTTAAAAATCGGTCCATAATTGACAAAATAATCGAGTAACAAACATAAAAAAAAATACAGTCCAATTGTGAACCTCCTCTAGTTTTTGAAGTCGGTTAATAATTAGTTACTGTCATACTTACAGTACTCCACCAGTATTTTCTATATCTCTGCCATTGAATAAAGTACTGCAAAGCATCTTGTTGTTGTACAATTATATCTAACTTTAATATTGATTTTTTTATTGGAGGACAATTATTAAAATGTATCTCTAATGCTGTGTTTTCATCATATTTCTGCACATTTTGTTTTATGGTACCAAATCCACTTGGAATATTCCGTAATTTCTTTGAAGATTCATTTAAATAGATAGGCATTTTGTTATGGGTCTTTGCATGGATGTACTGCAGCCAATTCATATGAATATTTTTTATGAGCATCTGACTTGGTTGTTTTAAATTAAACTTTGCACTATTGTCCATTAAATGTATGACTGAGAAAAATTGTTTCATATTAAGTAGTTTATGGATTTCAGGTTTCATGTTGTTTTACTTTAGTTGCCTCTGGCTCAACCTCCACTTCATGTAAAGGTATGTTGCCTATTGGTGCAACAAAATAATCATCCTCTTTCACTGTTGCATTTTTCAGAATATCTTTCTGACAATTTCCTTCAGTTATTGTATCACTCCTTAGTGATAGGTTCCTGAAAAATATAGTATGAATTAGGATTTAATTAACTTGTATAGTGAAGCCTCATGTCTAATTTGCTCTGTATTGGCCTATTGATGAAACAATAGAAAATTAAAAAAAATGGATACTCACTGATCTTCTAGAACCGAGTATAAAGGTTCAACATTATCAGTATTGATGTGAAGAATCTTGTTGGCAAATGCAATTGAATCTTCTAAAATTTTAACACCCTCGTCTGTGTCGTAACTCACTAAAGAAAGTCTTTCTAGAAGTGCGATAGTATTACGCTCCACCTTAACAGGAGACGTGTGTTCATTTTCCAAAGTTGGAAATGGTGTTAGTGGTATCTTTGAATTCAAGTTTCTACATGAAATTTGAATTGCATTCAAAGACCTAGATGTTCTTTTGATCAATTTAAATATCATACTTATTTTGGGTTTCTGTTTAAATTATATTTTTATTTACAATAGCACATGGGTTATGGTGGATATTGAGCTAGAGGTAAAAGAAAGTGGTTCTATGATTTCAGTGAATTGTGAAAGAAAAGCTAAACGGACGTTTCAATGAATGAAAATTATGTCAATGAATAAATGTCATTTGTCAAATTGTTTTTTTTTTTTTTTTGGAATTTTATGACCTGGTAACTAAGACCTTTAAGTCAAGTCTTATTTTATTTTTGTCAAATTGACAACAGCTAAAGTAGGGATGTCTATCTGAGATCGATTAATCGAAGAATCGTTTTTTTTAGCCCGAGAAAAGGCTAAAAAAAAACGATTTTTTATATCGATATGTAGCATTCACTGCATCGAATCAGTAGATTCGATGCAGTGAATCGATATTTCACCCTCGAAAATCGACATTCGATTTTTTCTGTTTTGGTAAGAACCAAAAATTATTTACAAATAGTTAAATGTACACGTAATATTACGGTGTTAGCGGTTAAAGGGTTAATTACTAAAATACTCGTGAGATGGCTGTGATATGAGTGTCGTGGGATCATCTGTTCCTTGTGAGTGCCTTTTTTCAATTGCTGGCAACATCGCAAGTGATGAGCGGAACCGCTTGGATCCCAGTAGACTTGACAGACTGTTGTTTTTAAAAAGCTTAGATATTAAGCATTGGGAACTATAAGCTTTATTATCTATTTTCTTAATTTTCTAATGTAACAAATACATTTAGAAAATAAACGTCTTCTTTTATACCTGATACTTAGATATCGTAATAAAAATAATTGTTATTATCGAATTCCCTAAATTAAAAAAAATCCCTGATTTTACTGATAAGAGATCGTTTATTGTGGTATCTTTCTTGTTTTTCATAAAATGCATATATATTTACATTGTAAATGCAGACTTGAAAAAAAAAAAAAACGATTATTTAGACCTCGATTTTTTTGTGAATCGATTCGTCAGGTTACGATTCGAATCGATTTAAAAATCGATCTTTTTCGGAAATAATCGTCATCCCTAGGCAAAAGGCCTCCGGCTACATAAAAGTTGTGCGTCTAGGAATGCACCACGTGAACACGCACGGCTTATTTACTGATAAGTAACTTTACGATATATATTATTATTCGCTTATTTCACCTGTAATAAATATATAATTCTGAAACATAAATAAAAATTTTTTTATCGACTACTTATTATATTTACTATATATTTTATACACTAAATAAATTAAATACCTCTACGCATCAGAATATTCCTCCGTATCGATGCAACCGACTACCTGCTGCATAAATAAAATCACTGTTTTATTGGTAATTATATTGACTGTACTCAGTTATTGTATTTATACCACTTGAATCTCCGCAGATGCAAGAGCATCATCTCACTGAACTGGTAAGATGAGATACCGCAGGATGTCGAAGCATGTTATGGCCTTAGAGAATATACCATGTTATGTCCCATACCACTACCTGCCTGTAGGCTGTGTGGTGAATTATGAATTATGATTGTATTTTCTTTGGTAGGAGTGAGTACCCAGAATCTTAGGATGAAACGAAAATCACAGCATACTCAGTATTTTTCAGTGGCCAGTAAGTTTTTTCGGGAATTCCGAAAAATTGTGCATTTAATGCGGGTTTTACTTTCATACCCCCATTACTTCAATTCCAATTCTAATTTTAATTTAATGGAACATCACTATTTTTATGACATAACGGTAATGTCAAATTTTTATTTGACATTGTCAACATAACCTCCGATTTGGATGTTGTTTCTATCTTGAATTAGATCTTTCTTCTCGTATATTAAAACAGGTATGGGCTAAGGTTTAAGCCCAAATAAATATTTAAACAATTTATATATCGCCCACTGTGTGAAAAAAATTCTTTCAACAGAGTTCAACTAGAATAGTTATGAGAAACCATTTCCATTCTATTCCTTAGTTATTTGCAGTTTGTCGTTTCTTATGTTGGTTATATAAAAATTCTTTAGTTATTGTCTTTCTGTTCCAGGAAAATGAAAAAGTACGCTCGTAACATGTTGTACGACAAACTGCACAGAGGAGGAGTGTTAGTTTGTATTGGCCTAACCCTGTATGGGTCTGTACTCCTCGGAGATCACTTTTACAAGTACTTTAGATATGTTCGACCTCAGATACAAGCCACTAAAGAAGCAGCTGAAAAGGAACTTTTAGCAGAAGGATCTTCAGATAGACTAGTATAAAAATTACACCTTTTCCTTGAGTCAATATACATTTAGAATTAACATAAGCTGTAAATGTATTTAATAATTAGTTTTGTTTTGATGTTATTTTATTAAATCAGTACCTATGTAGTACTAAGTGTTTTTCTTTAGCAAAAGTATTTCATTGTAATAGATTTACATTATTTGATTTATTTAATTATCTTAATTATACAGCTGCTAATAATAAACCAGCCCCAGGACAAAAAGGACTGTCATTATAAGTCTTAAGAAAGGCTGAACATACATAATATTAATATAATGTGTCATTAGCACTTGCTAATAACACATTATTTTATGGTGTATTTTGCAGCATGATGGCATACCAAAACCGTGTCTCCAGCTTGCCTTACTAGTACACTAATTGGCTTCAGTGGAATTCTATGAATGCCTATCAGGCTGCTAGAGCTGAATGGTCTGAAGAGTAACCATATAGAAACCAGCGTCTTTGAAAGGTACAATAGATGAGACACTTAGCAAAGGTAGGATTACTTATCCCCATAGATCAACCTCTTGGCCTCACTGGATCAAAGATTTGAAATGTGCCGCTAACTGATTGTAGCGGTTTGTCGCATGTTCAGATTCAACCCAACCCCTCAGTGTCTTGGTCTGTAAGTGGTTTTAGTAAGGTTTACGTTGGAACTCATAGATGGCGTTAGTTGTTTTGAAAGTACTAAAGTTTGAATTTATTGAAGGCTTCTATCTTCAAATGTATTTGTTTAGCCTGTTAGTTAATTATTACTTATTAGTTATATTGCTCGTATTAATAAATTAATATATTTGTTCATATCGGGTGGAAATTTGAGACATTAGTTATAGCCCTTCAGGTAAACGATTCTTCATAAATTTCTATCTACATTCTTAATTTATATTTTTTCAAAATATGTAAAAGTCAGTGATAAAAGGCGATTGATGATATGACGATTATTTTAATTAATTGAATCAGAGAAAAGGTAGAAGTAGATATTAGAAATATCAGAAAAAACGAAAACCTTTTCGATTCCAGGAAGGAACTTTCATTACTGACGACTAGTAGGTACTTACCTACATCAGCCGCACCCTGTGCAGTATCTACTTACACCCCGTTCCGAGCCTTACTGCGAGTGTAATAGACCTTGGTGAGGTTGTTAATGAGTTGGATGGATGTGTGTCAGAACGGTTGTAATGATAGCCGAGAAAGCCTATGTTCAGAGTCTTAGATACTACTTCTGTTGTGTGATGCTGACACAGGAACAGGGACGGGAACTGCTCATGTTACCATAGAGGTAAGAGCTAGATAACAACTTGCAAAACGGTGCTGTTTGCTTAGGGTGCGTCAGACATTCTACTTAATCTTGAAAAGGCTCTAGCTATAGACTCCAAAATGGATTATGATGATAATCTGTATGTCGTAGTAAATAACGATTGAAATAGAATTTCATAAGTCAAGTGTCTACTTTTTCGGATGCCTTTTTAACACACCTTTTGCAGTTTCTCCCACACGTTCGAAGTACCTACGCAACGCGATTGCTAAAGTGTACGCGATATCCTTAAGAGAAAACGTGGACGTAATAAATAGCCAGATAGGGCTGGTCACGTGCAGGTCGTCCCATTTATGCTTCTTGTGAACACTGAAGGAAGTGCTGCAATTACCTGTGATGGATAGTGAGAGTTAGATGCGGCCGTAAGGGTCGCGCCATTCATATAACTTTCTTATCTACCTCTGAAGGGAAACTTTATGACATCTTTAGGGGAATCGAAAAATATGGACGACCCTTGACATTAAAACGCCGACCTCGTATACCCCAATCCGATTTAAGAACTAAGGTTCTGACCACACTACACCGGTTAGCGGCTAATCGGCGATTAACCGTAGCGTGCTTACATTGTTTACGCGCCGCCGAGAGTTAATTGCGGTCGCAGTTGGATTTATTTTACAAAAATTTTAGTTAAGGTTTAATGCAAAGGTTGTTTTGGGCAGTATTTTTGTAGTAGATAATATATTGTTAAAAGAATATGTAATTTAAGTATGGTATGAAACAGAAACGACTGCTACTGTGTCTGTGTTGGTGGTCCTCGTAACATTTCGCAACAAGATCTCATATTGAAATGTAAGGACTAATGAAGGACGAATTAAAAAAATATATAATGTAACTATAAGTAGAACTGCTTAATTGGTTTACGGTCTGCAGACACGGTTGTATTATTGCGTTTTTCTGTTAGGAAAACTATCAGTAGCAGCCCGAAGTTTGGAATTGTGGCTACTAGATGGAACTTGATACCCAAATGTAGATAAGTGTACACTAATACACCTTGGTCGTAGCGAACGGTGTACTAAAATTTCTGTCTACCTCCATTGAAATAAGGTGTATTGTCATATATATTTTTATTATTTCTATTTTCGTCTTCGTTCCCTAACCTATATAAGTGTGTTGATAAGTAAGGGGAGTCCAGGAGAGTATACCCGCCCTCCACTAAAATGGTCATAAGTTTTTCTATAACTACATATTGCTATTTTCTATGAATTTTATCTTAAGCTGCACTATTTAGCCATATTTTCTTTAAGCACGTTTGATATTTTTTGACTTAAAATGAGAATTGGCTAATGTCTTCCGCCTGGGTAGGAAACTTGATCCTTGAAGTAGGGAGCCATTACCTGGTTTTAAAAATACGTAGATAAAATAACCATTTAAAAACTGTATTTTTTTTTTTAAATATTTAATCTTTAAGATAAGACACTTATTATTGTATAAAAATAAAACGAGATCATGAGGTACTTTTAGTAACTTACAATAATTCCGTAATGTATTTCGATCAATTTCATATTTCATAGGAGCACCTCTAATAGATTTTCCTTTATTGATGTTGTCTAGAGCATTTTTTATTACTGATATATCTAAATTACTTCTGTTTCTTGTTGTATCTTTCTCTTATATTTGAAGGGCATTTTGGGTTTTATCTGAAATAAAAAAAATCATTATAAAAGGAAATTTTGGGTGAGATTACCATGGGTAGAGTCTCCTTCCGACGTGTGACTAATGTCTTCCACCCGATGCAAATATATTTGTTATTTAATTTTGTAAAAAACTATGATACATAGGTAAACGCTATCTACCGTAGGTATTACTGGGTTAAATACACTCGCGTTTTATATAGGTAACCTTTTTTGAATATATTCACACAACACTAAACAAATACCTAAAATTTAAAAAATTCACTTTCACGGCCAACAATATGTTATCAACTCTCACTTCTAAACTAAACTGCCAAACGCAATGACGTTCCATAAGCTATACGACAGGGTAGTGTGGTATCTAAAAAGTGCGGCAAAGTCGCAATACCTAGTTCCACAAAGATTCTATGAGCAGTGGTTATTGTCTCCTACCTGGTAAGTAAACTCTCCTGGACTCCCCCTATCTCTCTCTCTTCAATTTAAGTGCTAGGCACTTGTCGGTGTAGCCTATGATATATGTTATATATCCCCCTATCTATATGATCTATTTATGTACTTAGATATATTCATCATGTTTATACTTAAAACTTATATCTACGCCTGTAAAATGTAAACTGTTTACTTCTTAAATAACATTATTATGTAAATCCCTCATGCGCGGTAATAATATAATTATTGTAATTATAAGTTTAGGTTACGATGAGGTTGACATACCTTTATAAGGTAAAAGCCTGGAAATAAATAAGAATAAAAAAAAAAACACTGTTGAGTGTGTACCTAACTAGATATTTAGTAGATATTTGTATGTGGGTGCATAACTGCAAACAAAAAATGAATCGAGGTTAACGAGAAATGAAGATTAAATAAGTAGATAGAAAGGTACTAGTAGTTTTGTTTATTGATCATTAGGTACACTTACTTAATGGGGTACAAGGAAAGAGCCTCAACGAGTGACAAAACCTGAGTCCGTTTGGCGCACCCTGAGCCGTCAGCGTCGATAACACCACTGGTGACTGGGTTATCTTTCCACTACGGTATGGGCGATTCCCATGTGATAGCTCGTGCCGACACGATAGAAGAAGACTTACTTAATTCCCAGAAGATAAGCAGAGCTGTACCTAATGGCTCCATAGTAACCCTACCGCGAGGATTTCCATTTAATCATTTTTACCAGCACATTAATGTACTACTTCTGAGGATGGGCCATTTCTCAGAATAAGAAGGGTTCATACCTTAGTTCACCATGTTTGCCCAGTGAAGGATGGCGGCATACACACAGCATCGAGGATCCTCTCAGAAGTGCAGTTAAGAAATCAAATAGATCTGAGCAACGTAATTTTAAGTATATATATCTCTACTGTTATGATAAGAGTTATTGCCTTGAACGTGGCCTTCGATAGTATAATTTAAGCAATGATAAACATTACATAATTGACCCTCTTATTCAAGATAGATTTCACAGTGGCCTGACTACCGTCTTGTGAGTATGACCGCGAATATTCCTCGTGTAAAGTTCAATAACGGACTGACTTGTCCCATATTGGGGCTGGGGACATGGCAGGTAGATATTTTTTTTATTACTTACTAGCTTTTCCCGCTACTTCATACGAGTGGAATTAAGAATCTTATATTTTCCTGTGGTAAAATGGAGCCTATATTTTAAGTTAGACCTCTAGCAATACATCGGTGAAAACTGCATTCAATTCCATACAGTAGTTTTTGCGTGATGCGTGTACAAACAGACAGACAGACAAACAAAAAAACAAAAATTCTAAAAACAGTTGTATTGGCTTCTGTTGCTCTAATAAAGACCCTTCATCTTAGTTTTTCTCCAATATCTATAATGTACAGACATTGGCCTGTTATAATTTTATAATATGTATAGATTTATATTATGCATTTATAATATAATATATGCTATATTGTGAAATCCAGGCTAAGTGGCTTGAATAATAAGGGACGGCTTAAATATCACAACGAAACGATTTTTGGAAATACGGTGGTCCCTCAAAAATAATGTCGCTCCTTTGGTATTTCTGATAAATCAGTTTGCCTTTACAGCGTCACATTTGTATAATTTTGAGAGAATTAGCGAATTAACTGAAGTAAAAGACATTGAAATTGGATTGATATTTATTTACGGGAGTTATCTGTGTGGGTGAGAACAGGGGATGAATAAACAAAATATTTACACATTCAGGTGCGGAAGAAGACTAGTTTAATATAAAATAAAATAACAAGCACGCCACTGATAGAAGTACCTATTTCACGTATTAAATAAACATCATATAAATAAATTTAGTACCTCGTTTGGTGTTGGGTTCAATCCGAAACGGCATCTTATTATTTGATTAGTCTGTACAATGTATAAAACGTCACAGTATGTATGATTAACTTTCACAAGTTGTTTTGGCTGGTGAACTAGTTGCTTAATTATTCAGTAGAATAAGCAGAGCTTGATATATAACACAGAATTGCAGGATATATAAAAAGCAAAGTAACGCGAACGGAACATAATAAAAAAAAATATTAGTCTGTCTGTCTGCCTACTCTACTGTATTATACGTATGTAGGTATACCTACATGTAAGCAAACATCTAGTATGAATGAATACCAACCTTTATTTTTAATAAAAAATTTCGTTTGTACCTATATTTTAGTCAAATCCCGGCGAGGTCACTCGAGCGGTCGGCGAAGCCATCGACATTGGGTACAGACATATAGATTGCGCGCATCTCTACTTTAACGAGAAGGAGGTCGGAGAAGCGATCAAGGAGAAAATTAAGCAGGGCGTCGTAAAAAGGTCAAAATATTATGTCCATTTAGCCTGTGTAGCGTACAGCCAATGCTTTTTTCCGTTCCGGGTCAGACCTGTCTCTAGGCCCGCTTATACCTAATCCACGTGCCGTTTTCTTGTTATTTAATAAGAACGTTTCGTAGTAAATATTTGGGGTTTATTAGGAATACCATATTCTTATCTATTTCCTAAGTAAAAAACGCGTAGTAATCTATATTTTTACCTACTTAGGTGTTTCACTGCGTGAAAACTACTATGTTAACTAATAACCTATGTTTTTAAAAGCATGTTTTCTTATTCTTCTTTAACATTTTACAGGGAGGACCTTTTTATAACATCAAAGTTATGGAATACATATCACAGACCGGATTTAGTAGAAAAGGCTGTAAAAATCTCGTTGTCTGATCTGGGATTGGATTATTTGGATTTATATCTCATTCACTGGCCTATGGCTTACAAGGTAAGCCCATTTTTATTATTCTGAAAGTTGTATGCTGGGAACTAATCCTGATGAAAATTTGAACAAAAAATCGAGTTTATATTAGGTTAGCCAAATTCTTTAAATCTAAAGAAGACTTATGTAAATAAAACTTTTCAATTTGGGCTAAAGCTTTCTGGAAAAACGATACTTAAGTAACATTAGCTTTATTATGTACAAAGCGAAATAAAATGTTTTCTGATTTTAGGAAGGGAGTGATCCGTTTCCTTCAGATGCTAATGGCAAAGTGATTTACTCTGACGTAGACTACGTGGATACGTGGAAGGCTATGGAGAAGCTCGTCGAGAAAGGCCTCGTTAGGAGCATTGGCGTCAGCAACTTCAATTCTGTACAACTGACTCGTATTCTGAACGTTGCGACAATTAAGCCAGTTACCAATCAGGTGAGATCTCAAAACGATTTTATCAATCATGAGTGGTTTTGATCTATAATGTTGTTATTTGTTAGACTATTACATAAACTATTATATAATTTAGATAATAATTAGTGCTTGTAACAGTCATAATGTGTTTAAAAAGGTCTGGATGGTCTGGAAAGGAAACTCGATGTTTCTTTTTTGATTATCAAAGATACTAGATATACGTGCGTACGTACGTACAATACGAACACGTACGTACGTAGGTATCTATTCACACAGAGGACACACGCATGTTGGCTCCTCTCAAATTTTCGTATGTGATTTTAACAAGTTTGACAGGTTTTGGATGTATTTTCTCAGAAATATGTCTCAGAAATTTTCAACCGTGGAAATTCGGGTTCTAGAAATGTATATCTTATGCAGCAAAGGTAAATTTGCATTGCTATTAACTCTCAAAACGTTTGCGCTTAGCATCAAAGCTATACGAGACGTATAGGCATTGCTATTGCAATTGACGAAGCTTCACCGTCCAAGTCAGGGATGAAGTAATTACATTCGGCGAAAAGGTGACTGCATCTGTCTGAACGTCGGAAATATGTCGCGATTGGATTTAAATATTCGTAAAATCGAGCGGAAATGTACACAATTTATATTTTACAGGTGGAGTGTCACCCATACTTAAATCAGAAGAAGCTTTTAGATTTCTGCATGGCGCGTCGTATCACATTAACGGCGTACAGTCCTCTAGGCAGCCCTCAGCGACCGTGGGCCAAGCCCGGCGATCCCTATCTGTTGGATGACCCTAAAGTGATGGCCATTGCGAAACGGCTCAACAAGACTCCAGCACAAATTTTAATTAGGTAACTTTGAAGTGCATGAGTTAATGAAGCCGGTATTTATAAATATCTGTCACAAACGGGTACGCAAAAGTATTGTTGTTAATTTGCCAATGGCGTTGAAGTCCAGTCAGACGTGGAGGCTAGCCTATTGTCATTTAAAAAGACGCATTACTAAATAATGAACTTGGTCTCTCTTTGTAAACAATCAACTCAATAGGTATATAATTTTCGTAGTATCGATAGTGTTCTCACTTTGTTCTATGAATATGTGTCAAAGCCAGCCGCATCAATGTCAGTGCTATAGTTTGTTAATTGGGCTTTGCTTCAGCTTCAAGCATCATGTCATATGTACATATTAACAATACCGCTGACTGAATGAAGAGAATCTGCGGTGATAGTTCTAAGAATATCAGTTAGAAATCTGAGTGTCAACAATAATATCAACGTGTAGGTACCTACTTACCTAAAAATCTATCTAAATACGTATTTTAAAATAAATTCGCCCTAAGTATTATTATTGACGTAAATATTAATGAAAAACACAACCTTTTCAATTTTTTTAACCTTAATAGAAAAGCATTGGAAATTTCCTGGAAGTCTACTTAATAGAATTTTACAGTATATAAAAGAAAATATCAAAACCTTTCAACGAGAAAAATCTATTTGTCATATACTGTCATGGTGATTTCCGGCCGGTCTTTACTGAGACTCAGAATGGAGACAAAATATTATATTCAGTTTCTTTATATATTCATGTGGTTTATGCACTGTTTATTCAAATAGAGATAATAAATAATGGTGTTTAAGAAATATGGGTGTATAGTCTGGAGCGGTCGCTAGAGTCACAGGTGTTTACGTGCATACGCTTCGCTTACTATGTTTTCTTAAATTTTACAATATTTTTGTTGTGAACATTTGAAGGAACTTATTAAAGGAATATAATAATATATGAATGAGATATATGATGGAGGGCCAATCCCACAGATTACGTATTTTTATGATATCTTTCAACTGTTTTGATTTCTTTTATATCTAATTATGATTGAGTTATTTATTCGGCATTTAATAAAATTGAAGATGTTGTAGAATAAACGTCTAAAATACAGTGATACATTAGAAGTAATGATTATAAATTATTGGCATCGGCTGTAGGTGTAAATGATAACTTGATTAACGAATGAATTATTACCCTATACTTAGAATATATGTGTGTATTACGTAGCCATTTCCTAACTATGCTAGAATCGCCCTCTTGTCTAACCAAACACTATAATTGTTTTTTAATAGCATTATATAACTTATGAATAACTTATTAAAGAGCTTAATCAGAATTTGCAAGTTAAAAATTTGTTATCAATTTTTAAACAAACAAAAATAGCTCTAAATTTATACCCAAATTAAATTTTGTTGTTAAGTTTAAAAATGCAGATAGTACAGATTTCGTGCACAGAAAATAAAAAATAACCGGGTTGCGAGGCAATGGAGCATCATTTGATTCGATCGACACCAACCCGAGTGACCGGAACTGAGCCATTTAGGATGGCAGATTTTATCATTTTATTTGAATTTCAACACATGAAATACTTTGCTTTATGTTATGGTGCTACAAAATACAATGTTTTCATAATCGATAAGCGTCGTGCAGCATGTCTCGTGTTGACTTCTCGTAGCGGGACAGGACCTAATGGTTGAATTATACAATATTATCGGCCAGTGCCGGATTAAGCAAGCGGGGACCCGTAGCAAATTCTATTGGGGGCCCTTGATCTACTATGGCCTTTTAAGTATAAGTGACTTTTTGTAGAATTTATGCGTTTATCGTATGAAATTCTGTGTTATATTTTTTTAATAAGTTTTGGGTTTTGGGTTAAGGGTTTGGATGCGCGGGGCCCCATTTTGCGTGGGGCCCATAACAATTGCTACTCTTGCTACGTGGTTAATCCGGCACTATTATCAGCACTTGAACGTTATATAATTGAGTAAACTGATACTATGTCACAGCTTTGGTTCTCGATACTTATTACAGCACAACTGTAAACTATTTTGTGAAGATAATTTATATAATATGTACAAACGGCATGCACATCACTGCGTAATTTAATCTGCATTCATAAGACCTGGCCTTTAACTGTTTTTAAACATGACATCTGTATAAGGTATTCTTATTGGGAAATAATAAATATTGGGAATTTATAATAAAAGTTGGGAAACTCTTACTCTTTGCCTTCAATAGAAAGAATGGGAATAAAAAATCCATCTATTGTTATTATATCTTTGGAAACGGGCGGGAAAGACTAATTTTCGTCTGACGATCCAAGTGTCTCAATAATAAGAAAAAGTAATAACATTCTGCTACACAGGTTGTTTTCACATTATACGATAAAGATACCGATATACGAACGGGATACCGGGACACATGGGATGTTCAAGCCAAAATACAGTTACTCAAAAATTATCCTAATTGTTTTTATTCCAAAATCATATTATGGTTGTTTTATTGGAATTTTATTTGGTCCAAGTTGACTATCCCAAATTTTGTATTGCAACTGTTTAATACTTGCTTTGCTTTCTATTTATTACACTATCGGTAACAACACTGCTCCTTTCAGTTGTCTCATTACTGCCGCCATAATATTGGTATCCCTACAATCAGTTTTGTTTGTTTGCATGGTCGTTATACATTCAATATTAATGTATATTTCAGTGAATATAATACTGTTACTGTACATAGCTGTGTATACCTGTTATTTTAGGTACGAAATTGACAGAGGTGTCATTGTAATACCAAAGTCGACAACCAAGGTCCGTATAGAAGAAAACTTCAACGTCTGGGACTTCTCGTTAACCAAGGCGGATATCGACGCCATCAACGATCTGGACTGCAACGGTCGACTTATACCGCAAGCCGAGTAAGTAAACTCAAACATTTATTTTCGGTCATTCTAACGTTCATTCCCATATGAACTTGCTTATTCGTACTGTTCTAATATAAAACGAAATTAGTCCACTGTAGCGTAGAACTGAGGAGCGAGAGGGAGAGAGTACCTACCGATTGTAGATACTATTGACGTGGTTTAAAGGCATTTACAGATCGTTGAGCTAGGTCAGTTAATCAATCCCATATATATAATAGAACCAGAAGAAAACTCCACGGTTGCTCTTTTAAAATAATGTTTCTGATAAAAATCAAATTACGAACAATTTAGGTCTGCTGTTAACTGGTGTTTGTAAGAAAACGGTAGTGACATAGCAGAGTTGCTGACCTTTCTTCCAGAGGACGAGGTGCATGAATCAGTCATATTTGTCTGTTAGTTAGTATAGTCTTGACGGCTAAACTACCAAACCGATATAACGATATACCGTTATTAACTTTATACATATAACCTACGTAAAATGTTTGCTATTTATGGCGTACGAAAATTTGACTTTACGCTTGAGTTTACAATACCATAAAAAAATATATTAGAGTTTAGAAATGTCGTAATGATAGGCATATGTTTGTTCTACTTGAAATTCAGAACGGGCTTAAGGTACTTTTCTCCCTGAAAAATTAAAACGAATTTACTTGAACAGAGCCCCAGGCACCTCTTTCTAGTAATTTATTTAATCATTTTTCTAGTAATTTTGTATGTGTAGAATCGTTTTTAATTTCTTAATTACTTACAGTTTTCCCTTTCATCTAAGTATGTTGCTTGCTGCTGGCCGCTATGCTTTTAGGGTTTCACAGAGGCTTCAACCAAAAATAGTTTCCTGAACATAATTTTATAATGTTTGGTTTACAATCGGCCGTTTCATTTTGTTCTAGTACTTATACCAAGTTTATTGTTAACTATCAAATTCTTTATAAATAATGTCTTATAAAAATGTCCCTAATACAATATTAACAAATTTTCTTTCTCTGTAAATCAGCGCTTAAATTCCTCCCCCATTCGCGATAATTTAGTCTTAATTAGCTTTATAGAATCGCTGACGTGGTACTATTAAATGAAACTGTTATTTTATCTGTTTTCCCTGAGATATCAATCCAGAGAGTCTGTAGGGAGCAAAATTAACGGATGTCGTTTTCCAAGACAAGTTTCCTGCCGAAAAGTTTCACTGTCGTTCATTGATCCACTGGGAGGTGATTCAGTAACAATCACACAAATAGACCTCTTTTATCTACTATATTATTAGCTGTTGTTCGCGCCTTCACTCGTATGGAATTACAAATTAAATATTCAGTCACGTGTCGGAGACATCTGGCGGATAGAAAATAAAAAAATGTTTTTGAAATATTCCCTAAAGAACCGTCCTTTTTTATTTAACTAGATTTTATCAAACCCTCCACATATGAAATACCCTTTATTTATGACATATGTAAGAACTAGCTTTTGCCCGCTATTTCGTCTTCGTGGATTACTATACTAACTTTGCTAAAGGATTTTTGGACAGAATAGGGAAATAGGCCTCTGCTTTTTCCTTTCTTAATGCAGGCCGACTGTATTATAAGCCATTAGTTAAATTTCAATGGGTATTGGTCAAGTAGTAGCTAAGTCACGAAGCAACGGACAACCTGACAAACGAGCTAACTTCGTGATAACTATATTAATAATTGGGATTATGGTAGTTACGATTAAAGTTCGAGTGATTAATGAGGGACTGCCTTCGGAAACTAATACGACTTTAATGTTATTCTTTAATACTAGATTAATCGTTGCTGTTTCATTGCAGGGGACGAGAACACAAGGATCATCCCTTCGCCAATCCCGATATTCTTTTTTAACGAGGGATTAGACAAATGTACAAGAGGCGTTTGCAATTTTGACTTTATATGTATTAGGTGTATTTAAAGATAACCTAAGCTTTTGAAAGAATATTTGAAAATTGTACCAATTCTTTTTTCAATAAACCACTAATTACACCTACGTTTTATAAATGCTATATTAAATGGGTTGGTATTTCTTACTATAATTATATCCTTTCATTTTTTTAAATGGTAGGCATTACTTTTGTCTATTATATTTTTATGTAAAGATGTTTCATATGCTACGTTAGTGTAGGAAAGTATCTTAGAATGTAAAAGCTATAAACCCTAATGTACCTACTCTTTTTCACAATAAAAGGGCAGAAGATTCTGCGAACTACCTATTTCTGGATACTTTCATTCAATCCACACTCCTGTCAGTGGGTGGTCGTCTAAAGGAACCGTCAATTCGTGCGGGCAAGCAATATCCGGCCAAACACTATCGCTGCGTGTGTTTCCGCTAAACCTGTCAGACGCTTGATTTCGCCAAATTGTTCACATTCCTTAACCCTGTCTTGGCTTATTCGGGGAATACGGGCGCATTGAAATGGTTGGAAGAATGGTCAGTGCGGACTTTAATCATCGTGATTGATAAAGGACACGTGGAAGTCGGAATTCGTCTTACAAATGGCTTTTGTCCGAACCCACACCGCTATTTTACTTACGGAGGGAACGTATGGAGCATTATCTTGCTAATTGCTTTTTCTTTGATGTTACAGCTATTGAAAAAATGGTTTCAGTCGGTAATCGCAGGTACCTATTTCCGCTTTACAACCCTGTTTCTACTTCCATTGTATGTAACATTTTCGCGGTTATACATACAAACATGGGTACGTAAAAAATTCTGGTTTCTGCGAAAATATGCCTTTTTCAAAAAACATTGTGTACAGACGTCCCTTCGTTACGTTTCCATCCCACCATATAGATGAAAGAGAAAAGTAAAAGGAAGTTATTTTGTACGAAATATTATTTCCTTGACGCCGAGGCGAGCCTTGCCGCAAACTAGCTCCGCGTTGTACAGACAGCGACGTTTCTAAGATAAGGTAAGACCTTCATAACGGTATTTTATGATGTTAGAAATGTTTGCAAGATACCAAAGTTAATAAATATATTAGTATAGCTACCCCTTTTGTTTAAGTAGGCGTTCTATTAACATTCAAAAACGAGTGACGGGGATTACTTTAGACGATAGTTGTGGAAGAGCATTGAGAGGTATCGATTTATTCCTTTATGCGAAGAGAGGTCACGCATATTTACCTACGTTCGGTATTTGTTACTAGACTAACCCGAATTTTAAAGATTCTGTACAAAAACAGACCCTGAAGAATATTTTCTTTCAAAGACATAGTAAAAAACTTAGAAAATAAAGAAACCCTCCCAGCTGTTACTATTTTATCCGAAAATGCAAGGATAATTAAATTTGTTTGTTATACTAATAAATGATATAGGTACTCTATCATATTATAATAATCTATTTGATGGTAAGTAAATTCATCTAGATAATAGTCCATGTCAAATTTGTAATGGAACGTAATTTTCTAAATTGTATATCACAGTATGATCCCATTGGGGTTTATTTCATTTGGGAGTACGTTCATATATTTGTTGTTTATACCTCTTTCTTCTACTATAAAAACTATATTCCTATTTTAATAATGTTAGTATAGCACGTAGAAATATAGAATATCTAAGTGAAACAGGACATTCTATTGCTTTTCCTTTGTTAATGTTTTGTCTACCTTTGAATTGGTCTGAAGTCGTAGGAATTAACATTGCCTACCGTATTATAGCGAGTTTATAGTCGAACGCAGAGTGGCTGGTGTCTGATCTCCAAAGCTCTTAGAAAACCATATTCATAAGATTCGTCTCAACCAGAATGGACACAGAATACTGATTTTTAGTTTATAGTTTCACGAATCAAGCTTTATATTCAGTAGCACTCAAAAGAATCTAGATTTAACATTGTGTATTCAAGTGAAGTATTCGAAAAAGATAAAGGTCAAGCCTAAAACATAAAAGTTAATTAATAATTGGATAAAGTGGGTAAAAATGTTTCGTGCTTTAATTACAAAAATGGTCTAAAACGTCTTATAGGTACAACATCGAGCGTGCACAAAGTCTATTAACTAAGTTATCGACTAGTATATTGGGATATCTTTGATGGGCTGTTTTTATAATTCAAGTAAGATAGATGTCTGAATAAAGTCTGGTGTCCTTATTTGTTTTAAAAAACTTAAGTAGTTTCTCCAGTTTAAAAGTAACGCAAACTCCCAAAATGCCTACATAACCACAAAAAATAATATTCAAGTTTAGTTTTGGCGCTCTATTTGGAACAGCTGTCTGTTTTTCCGTTTTGGTTTTGCCAAAGTTTTGGTTTAGTTAGTGGGGGTATAACGCGGCAACGTAATAAGCAAGCTTCGCACGATTCACGGTTACACCGGCATCGTTTACTCTTTCATTTGGTTCGCTATGAATTTGCACCGTCATCCCAGTAAGAACTTAGGGTGTTTGTGCTATCTGAAATGAAAGAAATCTGCCGTGCGAGCTCTTTGACAGCTTATGTATGACGTCGGAGTCAATTGAGAATGTGCTGCAAACCTGACACTAACTGCATTTGTTCGCTACCCGTAATTTTGAACCGCTTGTTCTGATTTGTGTTCTGAAAGCTTATTTGAGTCAGATTACCGCAATTTGCTCGTTTCATTTTAGATGAGTGCTAGTCTCTCGAAATATCTGCAATTTCGAATGTAGTGATGCAGTAATGACGTGTTGAGCATAGCCAGCCATCTTAACGAAAAGGGGAAGTGAAAAGAGATATTATTAATGATAGGTTGTGTTGTTATATGACACTCTTATTTTACTCATACATATTTAATAAGATTTAACAATCCTCTTGAATGTTTTTCCGTACCTTTTCAAGGGTTACATACCTACTTGAAGCACTGTAGATAAAATCAAAGGTTTTAATAATATACGAATACGAACACAAATCGCGTCTATAATTAACTTTTATTTAGTAGCTAAGATATTTTTGGTCCTCTTTGATAGTTTCAGTTTGAACAAACTACCCTTTAATGAAATATTAATTTGACAGGCTATTAATTAAGCCTCTTGGTATGCTACCTTGAGGGCTCTGGGTGTAATTGGGATAAAATTAAAACTAGCCTTTCTCCTGATTTCTGTAAAATAACGTCAGAATAAAGGAATAAATCAAATACAATGGCAGCTCCCCGGTTATTTTGCAAAACTTAAAATGAACAACTTAACATGTATATACATGAAATAGTACGTACAATTAATAAAAAAAAAATGCATTTTCGAAATATGACAATTTAATAATCTTATTAGCTGTGCTCGCGACTTTTAAGGGACCTACTTCGAACGTGATCGCTATTTGTTTTTTTTTATATTAATATCACGGTTTATTAAAGAATTAGCTTCTCATGATTTATAAACAAACCTCCTTAATAATAAATGCGGCAAAATATACGCCTTGAATTAGTAATGGGGTTAGTGTTTTAAAGTGTAGCGTAGTGCAGTGTGCACGTAAATTATAAAGTAGCACAAAAAGTGTAGTTAAGAGTACTGCATAACCCACATTCAAACAATGTCAGCAATCTAGTAGAGAAGCTAGCGGCTGCGGGCGCGGCTGCGACACGCCTGCCCCACGGTCCGTCCGGCACACGATTATAAATTCACCGCTCCATTATTCACAATTGGCTTCCATACCCGCTCTGACAGTCGGCTCGATAATTCGTTAAGTCCTAAACTGCGACCGCTGCGTGCACCCGATAACGCCCCAATAGGATTCAACTAAATATACAAAGGGCTGTACAAATCAGGCGTTTGTGTTGTGGGTACCGCACATGCCTCTATTTGTTCATCTTTGCTGACTACACTTAATTATCATTTATGTCATCATATTTATTCGTAGATCTGGAGTGTGTGAACAATAAATTTTTATTTCAAAAAGAGTGGAGTGTAAAGCTCCGTCACCCGTGCACCGACTCGTTAGCGAATCCGGTTACAGTTGCCGTTCAAAGTTTGTGTGCTCTCGACTCTTGCCTGACGGATGTCCAACATCCTGATTTTCTGTATGCGAAATTTGCAATCTTCTTTTACACATCCATCGGTTTTATTTTACAACGATTGGATTATTTAAACCATCGCTTTGTGTTGTTGTTTCTGTATGCGGTTTGGCACAATATCGATTACGTACCTACTCGTTTTGCGTTCAAACTATTCCCGTTACGAAATCAAAGTTCACGTACGCCTCGCTTTAGTTTTGAAGCCTTAATTATCGGAGAAAAAGAGCTGCAACGAAAATAATAAGTAAGAAAGTGAGTAACAATCAAAGAGATGGACGTTAAAGGAACTGTAGCAATTACGAATGATGGATTGTTGAACTTCTCCCGGACAGAAATGACCCGATGCTTTAATATCGTCTTGTTTCTTTTCTTAGTCCTTTGGTAATTTGTCACTAAGAAGTTGGAATTGAAAAAAAAAATGGGGAACATAGTTATAATCATAAAAATTATGTTCTCAACAATTTTGTCTAAATAAGTCTCTCGGTTCGAAATTGAATTTTAAATTCATATAATAAATTACTAGTTGGTAGGAAACCTGCCATATTTTTGTGAATACATATTTCGCAAGCACATCAAGAATATCTACTGTAATAGGGCTAGAGAATATTATAATATATTTGAAAATGATATGAAGTAATTTATAGCAAGTATTCTATCGTTTTGCGCGGGCACCTTTTAAAGGGTATGTAGCGTCGGCTATGCGGTGCACTGTCCTGAAATTTTCATATTGAAAATATTTGTGCGCAAATTAAAATTCTTTCCACAATATACTGTTAAGTGATTAAATGGGAAATAGTTTAGATATTCATTACATATATGTATATAATAGTATAGGAATATATATTACGTAATCTTATTCAAATGTTGTTGACAATTACGTATTTTATTTATAACACAATTTACTAGAAAATTTTGTTACCTACGTTTCGAAATAAATAAATAGAAGTACTCATCTAAACAAAAAACAAGCAAATCTATCATAATAATAAATTGTTGTTTTACGCTGATAGTGTTTTGTCTGACCCTTTATCTGAAGGTGAAGCCAAATTGTTACATTAAGTTAGGGTCAGAGTTTGTGAAGTTATCTTATGTAAGTCAATATTTATTAGTTAATATTTTACACAGTTAATAACTTGTGCGTGTATTAAGCACTCAGATTTTGAAACTCCTATCTTATTTCGTGACCTATGAGGCTATGTGGGAGCAGGTTCTCAATTCTCGCAGTGTTATGACATAGTCACTATTGGCGCAGTTGCTAAGTAGGGATTTGAGGGCTACGTGTCTCGGGTTACATTCCCGCTTGTGTGTGCATGTTGGCAAACAGCACAGGCAAAGGAAAGAAAAAATGTTTTTCTGGTTGATCTGTGCACGACTTGTGCATTATCCTTTTGGTGCTTTATAAACAACAGATTATCAACTACAGAATTTCGGCATACCTAGTACACCGCAACAACGAATTTGGTTAGGTCTGGTTCTTGTTACTTATATTGCAGGTAAATGCGAGTCACAATTAGGTACTTTGTTTGGCAACCTATCAATCGATTATCGATGGAGTGCGATGGTTTTGATTTAAGCACCCGAGATAATGCTATCACTTAATGCAATCAACAGCATTCATAACAAAAAGAAACAAATCAATTTGTGATACTTAAAAAAAATGATGATAATAGTTCCAGTTTTTTTCTCTTACCGGTTTCAAAAGTTAGTCTTAATTCAAATAAAATTTATTTCTAAGTGACGTAAAAAGAATTAACCAATAAGAAAAATGATGTTCCTCTATGATTAAACCGGCCGCTTTCTTGGAGCGTGGTAAATGACGGTGACATTTTATTGGCGGCCAACGTGTTTCGTTAGACTGGCCTCTGACATGCTATCCATCTTGCGTCCCGTCCCGGATTACCTGCGCCGAATCAACCGAATGTGATTAACGGAGCCGATCATGCTCGTATAAAATGCCTGCGCCGTCCGATGACCGTGTAATGGCGTATTGCGGATTATTATGCCGTTCGAATCAAAAAACATGTTCATGTTAAACAGACTCATGTTCATCAGAATCCATGTTCATAGATGGAAATTATTTATATTTACTTAATTAACTGCGTGCATATTGATGTTTTAATGTTTGAGGTTGGAACAACTTTTCAATTCAGCTGAGTACACAGGACGAAAACGCGGAGAAATTATGCGGAAACCTACAGTGCCACTTTACCTACATCAACAGTTTCAGCCGAGATGTAATTAATTAATGCAGATAGATATAAAATTAATTTAAAAACTTGAGTCACTGTCGCAAAGTTGTGAGGGTAGAAGTAAAGATTTATCAGGGACGTCATGAAACGCTGAAACAGCGGGCGACGTCTAGCGACGTGACAAGAGCGCGTTAATTCTTGCTCACTGCGACTCTTCTAAACTGTTAAAAGAGTAAGGTAATTAAGTATGATGGATATTCGGAGTTTATCGCGGGTGGCAGCAACACGGGCCTCTCGCAACTTTCTTATCTTTCCCTGGACGAAGTTTACGACGTCTTTGCGGTGACACTGAGCAGCTGATTATGGCGTGTGAGCTTGTATCGTGCGCCTAATTTTAGTATCATAGTTGTTTATGAACGAAACCACTTAGGTGATATAAAATTTTGCACATCATGAATTTTTCCGCTGTCTCGTGCCGTGGTAAAAATTATCTGTGTTGGGGAAGTCAGCCTGGTCGCCGACGATAAAGTGTCACGAATGGTTGTATTATAACGCCCAACAACACAATGGGCAATTTTTTTTTATTTTTTTTTATTGGCAATTATCTAGATTTAATTGTTTGTTATACTTTTCATCATTTAGTGGACACATAGGTATTTATGCGTACCTTGTTTAGAAATTCGGCGGAGCGGCCAGCGACCCGGTTCTTTTTTAATTTTGTTTGTAATAATGAACTGTTTGTCGTTTCAGCTTTTCATGAGATCGACTTTTAGAGAAAATAACGGTCAAATAGAAAATAATGTTTTGAAATATTCTGTATTTTTTGGAACAAAATATTGAAAACTGTTGTTTGAACAAATGACAGATTGTTGTTCCGGCGCTTTCTAAATGAAAAAGAAGAACGTGTCAAGAAATCAGCAAAGATATAACTATATTTCTGTTTGTGACCTCCTGAGAGTACTCTGCACGTTAGTTTCCTATGTTTTTTTAATGCCAAACGTAGAAAGGGGTAGTATTGTGGATGCGAAGGTATGTAGATTTGTAGTGGCGCCGGAAGGCAACCCTTGTCATGGGAGATTTGTAAACGAAAAAGCCTCTAATTTGGGTTTGTGTTTTGACAAGTCATCTTGAAGAAACCTTTTGTTCTTAAGTTGTAAAATTGTTGTTTGGGATAGACATAAAAAGTTCATTTATGAAATTACAAAGTGAACTACGAAGAAGTAATTAGATTTAGAAACCTTTGATACACTTTTTGTATAGGTAACAGTAGAAGGAGTTTTGATGGATTATTATGACGACAACTTTAAACTTTAAGCTCTTCGTGCGCGTTATTGATGAAGTCGTTATTATATTTTCAGAGGTCTATACCTACACATATATACAAAGTATAAGTGGAGTGTTCCTATATTAGCTAGTATATACAAGCTAAGGTCCCATCGTATACATTTCCGTTTAACATTAACATTTTCTCAACTTATGATAGAACTGGTTTTCGTCCTCTGGTGATGACAATAGTACGGTGCATTGTAATTGATATGAAGTGGCTGTGGATCAAGGCGGATTATGTGGCCAGTAGTCACGGTGAGACAGTGATGGAAACGCGACTGTCCTCTTGTCTGTGTCTCAAATGCTCTTAGGTGGCGTCTATCAACAGTCAAACCACATGCAAATGTTTTGATAGTGACGTATTTTATGTGATAAATAAACGTAAAAGTGTTCTTGCCAATCTGAGGTAGATCAATAGATCCCGCCACAAAAGCCGCTGTTGCCCTTAAAATGTTCCCTTGCAAACAAGCTTTCTACATTGCCCACATATCTTGATCAGGTGACGCAACAAAACATAAAAACCAAATTGTACATCTTTTTTTCATTTAACAAATCCGTCTTGACGAGGGTATTCTGTTTTTTCGGCAAAAGTAGAAATAAGAAAGATATAAGCAAATCCTGCTAGATCAGGTTTAGGACCTCGATTTTTTTTCGATTATTTAGAAACAAAAGCTGGCAGAGAGCTATTGTGACGAGAAATATGGAGCGTACAGGCTATTGACGCTTGGAAAATTGGTTAGAGCACACACATTAATTAAAAATACGTTCTGTTCATGACTTTTTTGTTCTGAATAATTTGAAAAGATTTTACACAATAACATTTAAATACTTTATTATGATTTTGCGAATGTAATTTCGGGTATCATGTACGAAATTTTGTTCTTTTTTATTAATGGATTTATGAGAGCAATATTTCAGCCAGTTGAATTTAAGTTTAACGAGTCGAAAAAAGAGGTTTGTTGTTGTTAATGCGTTACGTCCCTAATTAGCAGGTAGGGGTGAGTTCGCGACCGCCGCCCATTATTGTGGTCAAGCGACCCGTTCTCAGGGACACCTGCGCACTTTTGTTATTACTTATTTACTAGTCTGAATTAATTACTATATAAAACGTAAGTTGAGGTTTTTTAGACACAAAGTTCAAAATTACAATACGGTAGATGACTACTAGCCATCTGAGTTACTTTTTATAAATTGTCAAAAACGACATTTTGTTCTAAAAATGTTTGTAGGTAATACAAAACTATGACGTCACGCTACTTATTGTATGATTTTGATAAATTAAATACTGGAAACGCCAAACATTCGCAAGAGATTAAGTTTTACTGAGTTTTTAGAAGGAAAACTATTTACCAAACATGATTTCGGAATTTATTTTTGATGCA
Source organism: Shargacucullia verbasci (assembly GCA_947562105.1). Classification (NCBI taxonomy): domain Eukaryota; kingdom Metazoa; phylum Arthropoda; class Insecta; order Lepidoptera; family Noctuidae; genus Shargacucullia; species Shargacucullia verbasci. The sequence continues at coordinate 6,659,325 of OX387289.1, read as the reverse complement.
GTTAACTAGCCTATTGTATATATGAATTCGTTTTAATGAAAGAGTTTTCAGAATACAACAATTACATGCTTTCTTGATTTTTGTTTGAACATTTCAAAGTTTAAGAAAAAACAATATTTTCTTGGTTTACACGCTTAGCTTGTGAAAAGTAATGGTAAATATAGCCATTATGGGCTACAGTGGCCCGGTCAGTCCAATAAATCGGTATAGGTACTACCCTGTTTAATATTTAACTTGCAGTGACAGATAGAGTAATGAAAGAGGGGTTGATTTTGTTAAGCGACGCTTTCTGGTTTATTGATTGGTAGGAGCGCCGCTTCGCTACGAATCGTGAAAAAACTACTTTACTATACCTATGTAGGTAACAATAGCTGTATATCGTGCCCGTACTAAGTTTTTCGTTTTTATATTCACGGAGAAGTAACGAACATTAATAGTAGAGAAATATTCAATTTATTAAATGCTGCTGATTAAAAATTTTGTATTTTTATGGTTTGTTACGGCGCTATAATTTTAATTGTCTGTATGTTTGTATTTGAATTTTGTTTTTGTGAATCACGTTCTACGATATTCTTGCATGTTATTTTATGCGATGATTAAATGGCGATATCACGTGCGAATAGGCTTAAAATGAATTCAAATGACGAGTAAAATGCGTCAATTGTACAAATGAAAGCCTTACAGGCGATCCAGTATATTTAAACGAAGGCATAAATTGTTGTGTCAATATTATTTGTAGGCTGCAAAACGCCAGTGAAATCAGAGCCATCTATAAATATTTTTAACCATGAAAAAATAAACTGTAGATGTTCGTTCGTAAATAAAGTGACAAGTAGACATGATATTCGGCAGCCTACCTCGTATAGGTCAATTCCCACTGTCAATGTCATTAAGTGTGTTCAATTCCTAAGGTACGTAGGTACCTGTTCTGTACGGCGTAGTGTATGCAGACCGCATACGGCTTGTACGGCCGCAAAGCCATTGCGGTTGTCATCCGCATTCATGATACTCAGTACTGGCCGTGAATGGCCCCAAATTGCAATTAGGTACTATGACTTTTCCAAATGCACTAACGTTGTTATCCGTTGTTATATTTAAGCGGATGATGCAAATTCCGGCAGTGTACACGGGGTTTAACGGGAAGTTGGGACGGGATATTTGTCTAACCAGTAAGAGTGATGGCTTGTTAGATTTGATTTATTAACGGTCCTTATTAAACGATACATCCGCAATACTTCACGAAGTCGGGAATAATGTTACACGAGGATAAGTGTGGGACATACTTTTTTCGGAGAAATACAATTTTACAATTGTAGCAATACCGGTTAACCGTTTCTTGCAAATTGAAAAAGTAAAGGTTAAAAAGTAGCTGTCTCATTCGGCTTGTAAAATACCTCATTTTTCATAAGATATACCCTGATCAGGCAACGTGCTATTTCGCCTGAGAATTCTCAGTAACAAACCGGAGTTTATAATCGTATCCAGTGACTATATATAAAGGGATATAGATTAGTTTTACTCCTAATTATATGGAACATATGGGTAGTAAAATAATGGGTAATATATGTACATACAATGTATCTTTGCTTCCGTCATCTTGGAATACAGTACCAGAATAAGATCTCCTTTGCGAAAGGTACGTAAAGGTATATACTAAATCCTTTAAAAATATTACCTATACCCAATTAAGATGCGTTGGAAGCTATAGGTATTTAAGCTTCTAGATCCTTGGTATTGCCATGTAAACTATGTATTGTCGTATTAGCAACATATACTAAGTATATCCGTATATCATTCTTAAAATATAGCCTATTCGGCATTTAGCTAATTGGTGAAGTAAGGATCAATTTAGATTATTTCTTTTAGTTATATTACTTATAATATATGGTTATGGTATTGGTATAAAAACTTGCATTTTATAATATTTATTTTTATAAATTTATATTTTACTTACATTTTATTCCTTTAACTACAAAATATAATAAGAGATTTTTTTCCAACATCTTGTAAAGTCTGGAAATTCATCGTCGTATTTCAAACGATTTTCTAATTATGGAGTACCTATTTGTCTTTGATTTTCTTTTGTATCTTCCGACGCAGTCATTATTTATCCACTGTACAGCATTAGGCTGGATTCATCCATCTTAATGATCATCATCTATGACATCAGTAACAATGTGTTGATACGCCAAACATTATCTGTCTGCCTCTAAATAGGTTTTAATGCGCGTTGTGCGTGTTTCGTTAGTTGGTCACGCTCCACATGTTATGTGTGTCACAAAGGGTTGGTACATAGAGCAGTTAGTTAATAGAGTACAGTCAGTTATTGTCATGCAGATAATTCTCTATAGACTCCAACTCACCGAATTTGTAGATCAGCATGCGCGGGGAAAACATAGTACCTACCTACGTCATTTGATGAGCGTGACGTCACACTACACAGAAAATAACCATTGTATATATAGGTGTGGCAACCACAACGAGTATCCACACGTAGTTCTCGTGTTTGAGCATCGTGGGTACAAAAGTACAAAGTTTTTTTTTTTTTCAGATACATTTAGTTCACGGTATGGTTAGCGAGATTAGTCGTGCAGTCAATGGCGCTAGCCTGACTTGATTTTTTTTACAGACCTTTTGCTGGTCTACAGGTTTTTTTTTTGATAGGTAACGCCATAGCTGAAACGTAGTATTATAATTCCATTGTTTACTACTCTGTGGGTACTCCTTGTTCTACAAACTACTGTATTAAGTAATTATATTTATGACATCAACCTAAATGATGGAATTGAAAAGGGTTGTCTATATGTCATGTTTTATAAAGCAAGTTGAATAAGTATTACCTAATGTGTTTTCTTTGAAATGAAGTTTTTTATATAGGAATTAGTTACTTAAAAAAAATAGTATTTATTCCATCGGCTCAGCGACCCATGTGTGTTTTGAGCTTCGATACGAGAAAAGGCCAGTCAGTTCGATCTTAAGCAGTTTCTCGCCAATTTAATTGATATTGCTTTTAAATAAACACCACACGAAATTTATAAAAAATTTAGAAATCCAAAGCCAGATCTATAGCGCTATATTGCTATAGTAGAGTAAATATGATTTAGTCATTCGCAAGAATCGACAGACGAATTCTTTCAATGGTTTAAGGTTAAGGTTGACAAATGCTTCCTTGTTTATAAAAAGACTAAAAATCTCAACAATATGTATTCTTTGTGGGAGAATAAAATACCTAATGTATACTGAAGATGAATGTCATCTGGCGTAGTAATCAGGTTTTATTTTGCATTTTAAGTTTATTATTTAAAATTAACTTCAAGAACTGAAGAAATATTTTTATTGATTTCTTGTACCCATGCTTAGATATAATGATAAAAAACACGAAACATAAAAATACAAATCATTTAGTAGTCGCTTTTTATGTCAAAATAATCTATGCATTTTTCTTAGTTTCAATATATTACGTTAACGGTAATAAATTCCACAAATACTGAGTTGTCTCAGGTGCAGCCTTTACCTCTTTGTTAGCAGATATCTAATAATACGTATTTCTCAGCTTCGAAACAAAAGCTGGGAACTGTTTGAACTTAACTCGAACTGCTTGTATTATTTTTCTTAGGTTCTTAAAAACATTTAAAACTCTTTGTAAATCGGCCAAGTAGAGGTTAGACCCACTGTAAAAGATCGCTATTAAAACACTGACTCCCGTTAGCAAATTACCGTACCCGCTTTCAGATAATATTATTCAAACAACTAAATCCTTCACTATTAAACTACTGAGGATTACTATTAATCACGTCAAGATGTTTACCCTCATCCCACGTCAGTTCGGCGGGAATTATCTAAGTCGAGATAAATAGGAGCGTCGCTTTCTCGCGCAATTCACTCCCACTTGGGCGTTATTTGAAAATCTCTTCGGTTCGTAACGGGGTTAGTTAGAACAGACCTTAGTAATCTCATTTATAAATGAATCAATTTACAAACGATCGGTGGCAATGAACATAATAAGGGGATTTGATTTCACTTGTGTAATCTGCTGTCATTCGCTTTCAGATAGACGTAGAAGGCGGTAAAGGGAAAGGTTGCCTTATCTAGACTGGCTATATAGCCTAAACGTTTCATAGATAAAAAAACTTACAAACTGACAAATTCTGTAAAAATACAAATAGCTTATTATATTTTTTTTGTATAGGATTGTACGTTTAGATAAAAATAAAAGGCCGGCAACGCACTTGTGACTCCTCCGGTGTTGCGGGTGTCTATAGGCGACGGTAATCGCTTACCATCAGGTACGTACGCTCGCTTGCCGCCTATTACATAAAAATAAAAAAACCTAAAAGTATCGCATCTCTCAAGAACAAACAAAAAGAATCGGATTCTTACATCTACGTATATAACCATTCATCTCATGTTGGCAGCACAAAGAAAATAATTCTTTGTAAGAGAACCAGCCTGTGTGCTCATAATTTTAGCTGTCGCTCCTCATAGTTCATGATGGTCGTAATATCTATTTATGTAGGGATGGCTCATGGCTACTCGAGTTTCCTTGTCCCTCCCTTTGAAGCCTTTGAGTAAGGATTTGCTCCGAGCAACGCGGCGACGTTTGACTGAACTTTCTTGTGTCAATAGTGCAACTGTTGTTTATAACAAAAGTTATACTATGGTGTAGTTAGAGACGAAATCGTCGTTCGATCAAAATCGATTATGATTTAAACTCGATTTATCTAATCCTAGAATGTACGAGTGTTTGATTCATCTAAGTAACGTAATGAATGTAATTACCTATGTATTTAACAGCTAGATTGATACGTATTTTGTTCAAGGCTTTACTTGTAAGTCTTGTAACAACGGAGCTAAAAGTAACTTAGGAACCTAAATTAGATTCAGTGATTAGCTCCCTCTTTTTTTATTTAATATTCTTTTTAATCCGGCAACACGTAAAACTGTTTTATTTTATGCCGGTTTTAAGATGTCAATTTGTAACAAAAGTAGGCGCAAGTTGTATTAGGATATAAAAACGGCTATAAATCCTTCCCATTTATACTTTTCCGTTTATTTGCGATCGACTTTGGAAGTTATTTTCAAGGCACTGTTTGTGGGGTGGGTGGAATAGGTGACGCTGAATTTATAACGGCTTTATTTTATTTATTGGCTGCTATATCTCATTCTTTATACCTATATATTTTATATATGTGCCCATTGACCTCTATTTTATTGCTGACCGGTTCGCAATCTCCTAGTTCAACGACTACTATGACAGTTTTAGGTTATTTGAAAATATTAGGTCTGGAAATAGTTCAAATATTCAACATTTCAAGACTAACGCCACCAATTAAATATCACTAAGAATGCAGTAAAAACTAAATGTACAGAAATGTAATACTAGCGTTGCGTATTATGAACCTGTTGAATAATAACTTAAGCGTTTAATGAAACATCGCAGTAGGAATTGTCGTAATCGTATCGTAAGTACAGATACCTAGTAACAGAAAGTAAATTCAATTTAAACGAAAATAATAACAGTGGAATTATTTTCGAGGTGAAATGTGCAGCGTTCTACCTCAACCAGATATTGCAGAGCAAGCTGCTCCTGACGTGTATTGTGCTGTGGCGAACTCTGTAAATTGCTTTTCGTGACGATAAATATTTTAATCTGATTGGTGGTCTGTAACCAATTAATTGTGGCTTTAATTTTATCAGAAAAAAAATAATGTGATGCGTTTTTTGATTGTGATTTGTGTAAATCGGGATGTTTTAAGGTTTATTTTGATCTTCTATAGTGTCAAATTTGAATTATTTACGCCCGAAGTCATAAGAAAGGTGATAATAATGAAGAGTACATCTGATTTAATTATTGGTATTTTGTTATATACTCGTATTAACAAAACGAATCAGATAAATACAGTTATTGTGAAAAACATGTTAAATGCCAGATTATATTACATACATTTTAGAAACTAATACCTAGGACACAAATTTGCAAGAAACTTTGATCTACAAATTATCGCCAAGTTCGTTGTTCGGTCAAGTACCAATCATAGTCGGCTGGGTCGAGAGGATAACATTTTGGGATAGTTTAAAGTAATACTCTCTTACTAGAAAGGTACGAACATAATTGGCTATTCATAACGTAGCTTGTCAAAAGACTACATTTTTGTTCACGACCTGAATTGCATAGCTCCGATGAATTTTAATAAACCCTATTGTGAATTTCATATTCTCTTTAAGTGTCTCACCATGGTTGAGAATTGATCTATGTAATTTCTTTTCTTAATGAGTTTTACCTGCGAATGCAAATATTATTAAGTTTCAGCGCATCTTTTCAGCAGCACTTTTAAAAGGGAATACCTTTAGAATTCAGAATATTCTAACTTGATAAAAAGCTAGTATCTATAAACCATTGGTAAGTAAATAGTGAGCGGAAGTAGTGTTGGAACTCCAACAAGGCGCTGTTCATTTAAAGAGTTGTGTAACTCTGACTCTGGTGAAGTTTGTCTTGGCGCGCGACGGCAGGCGGTGTAACGTTTTAACATAGAATACTTTACCGATGGCGTTTATTTTCTTCAAAATATCTTTCAGCTCCGTCTCTGTTAAAAGTACTTCCAAAACCACGTAATAATATTTTACCGTAAAAGGTATCATCCGCTTTTATTATGCCCTGTTTCAACGTTCTCTTTCGTTCTCTTAAACCCACTGCAGTCGTCCTACGAAATGAAGTTTAGACGTGTTGTTTTGAGGCAGCGTGGTTGAGATAAAGCACAAAAACTTGTTTTTCAAAATCGAGTTTTAATTTACTCAGAGTAATTGTAGTTAGTAGCTGCACTTCGCGCGAAAGATAGAGAAAATAAATAAAGGTTTTATTTTCCCGTGAAAGCCTTCTTGACGAGGGTCGCTCGCTGTTATTCAGCATCGAAATGAAATGAGGGATAAAAACTAAATTAAATGCTAATTGGGAGATTCAGCGGAGGTAGGGGGAACGGATTCGATCGCCGCGTTCGCTTGCGCAACGATATTGAGCAATAAGGTGTAATGATGCGCAAGACAAATCCAATTATACTGTGTAAGTTAACGCCCGTCGGCTATTCATAAATTAGTTGGTAATGCGCGCAGATCACCGCGACTTACTGTTTTTTGTTTTGTAAAAAGCTCAATAATATGTAGGTAAGTAGTTTAGGCACCTAATAACATAAATACGTATATAGCTGGCGGGCAAATACGGAGCTGAACCTTTCCGTTCATGTAATAACGGGTAGCTGAGAGGAGTTTTTCCCGTTTATTGGGTCGTTAGGATATAATTTCATCTCGTGTTTATGACGTCATAAAAAGTTTGCAGCGCTGATACAACCACTGTCAATTACCGGCTCTCGCTTCCCTTGCGACTTTTTGATTTTGAAATTTGTTTCTTTATATATAATTCATTCATCAGTTCGCCTGACTTTTCGAAGTAAAATCTTGTTTAGGAGTTATTACGTAATGAATGACGTGCATGAAGTCGTACGACCGTTTTGTTTGTCCGTACTTTACTCTGCTGAATGAATAGCTTGACAAATAATTAATTAGAAATCGGGAATTTTAAATGTTATATAAGGTGAATATTATGATTATGAACGCCGAGTTCGTTTTTATAAAAGGTAAATTTCAAGTCTATTATAATACATTCGATATTAAAAATTCTTTCACTGTTGGATAGTTAAACTTAGGCAGATTTTTCCTGATTGGACTGTGTTTTCATTTAAAAATTTAAACGAAGCTAAGGGAAGTAGAATTATATAAAATTATGCTAACGCAAGCTCGGGAAGCCATTAGTCGACTCTAACTAGTTAGTTCCGACATTACCTGAAAATTTACCGGTTAAAGTAGAAATAAAGTCTAAAGACTCTACTAGGTAAGTAAGAATGCACTTCTTATTAGTTCGGTCTAATCCTTTTTCTACTGAGGAGGGAGGAATACAACGGTCCCTAAGTAATAGGTATAGGTATAGGTATAACGGGCTGCTTTCCGCGAATGCACGCTTAAGCGCATTTTTTGCGTCGGGGTGGGAATAATGTTAGTTTATTCGATCCACTCCAGTTCTTCGAGAAATGCCAGCAGTCGCTTGACGTCGCTGGCTATTTCCCGGAGGGTACCTGGGTTTCCGAAGTACATGGACCTGTATGTGGCGACCTCAGGGCAGTTCAGTAGCACGTGGGCTGCCGTTTCTTCCTCCTCCATGCATGCTCTGCACAGAGGACTGTTTGTAATTCCTATAACGAAAAGATGTTTATTGAAAGAGCCATGTCCGGTGAATGCTGCTGTGACTGTCCGAAGTTGTTGCTTCGTCAGTCGAAGCAGCTGGCTGGTTGTGCGTCCGTTTATGGCCGGGAGAATTTCCTTTGTCTGCCTGCACTCACCCATACCTGACACGGGTTTTTGTGTTGGTCATTAGTGCGTTGTCTTACCAGACTGCGTAGATAATTGAAGGGGAGTGGCGCTATAGGCTCGGGTCTTGCTACGTCCATGCTTGATCCTCTTCTAGCTAGTTCGTCTGCGGCATCGTTCCCCCTAGAGCCGCTGTGTCCTTTGATCCATTGGATGGTTATTTTATTATGATTGCCTACCTTATTCAGCTGTTGGTGGCACTCGTATAACAGCCCGGAGTTGACGGTGTAGCCGTTAAGCCCTTGTAGAACCGCCATACTGTCCAAGAGTATGCGAATGGGGTATTCCTTAACACCTCTAGCTAAGGCCGCTGAGGCCGCTAGAGTGATGCCCATGCACTCTGCTTGGAACACTGTGTTATGGGCCCCAAGGGGTGTGGAGATATTTATGTTTAGGTCCTCCGAGAAAATACCTGATCCGGTACCTGTGCTGGTTTTGGACCCATCTGTGAAGATTTGAAGTTCTATAGGGCATAGCCCTGAACTTCGGTGTCCTTCGTGGAGTTGTATTTTTTGTCGAAGATGAACTCTTTTGGTATGCGGTCATTGACTGCCTGCATGATGGGGAAGTCTCCATAGAGTTCATCAAGTATAGTGGTGTGTGTGTTGAGTGTTTTATAGATTTTCCAGAGCCCCAGAGACTTTAGTCTCACCGCTGACATGGCTGCTTTTTGCTGTATAAATAGCTGTAGCGGTGGGAGATCTAGCATGGCTTCTAGAGCTGCAGTCGGAGTGGTCTTCATACAGCCAGTGGTTGCCAGGCAAGCAAGTTTCTGGATTTGTTGTAGTTTATTTGCTATTGTGCCTACCTTGGTCTTATGCCACCATATTATGGAGCCGTATGTGAGCATAGGGCGGATCACCGTCTTGTATAGCCACAGGATTATTTTAGGGGAAAGTCCCCATCTTTTCCCTATCATTCTCCTGCACTGCCAGAAGGCGATACTGGCTTTGTTTATTTTGTTTTCTATGTGTTTACTCCAATTTAATTTGCTGTCCAGAGTGACGCCTAAGTACTTAACTTCTGTGGATAGTTGGAGTTCGGTGCTGAACAGGTAGTAGAACAGTTAGTAGAACAGTTTTGGTAGTCAATAGTGTCCCAGTGTTCGTTTTCGGGTAAACATGACCAGTTCCGTTTTGGTGGGGTTGACTGACAGGTCGTATTCTTCACACCAGCGTTCTACAGTACGCAGTGCTTGTTGTGTGAGATCACAGATGGTGCCTGTCACCTTACCTGAGATGAGGATGGCGAGGTCGTCTGCGTATCCTATAGTATAGTCTAGGTTTGCATTTAGCCTTGAAATCAGATCGTCGATGACCAGATTCCATAGTAAGGGTGATAGAACTCCACCTTGGGGGCAACCTCTGGCTCTTATGGCTGATGAGATCTGCCTCAAGGCGGATCACCCGCTTGCTGAGCATGTTTGTTATCCAGTCTATGAGCATGGGTTCGACGCCATGTCTCGATAGGGCTGCGTTGATGCTGGAGAAGTTCGTCTTATCGAAAGCCCCCTCGATGTCAATAAAAGTACCTAGGCAGATGCTTTTTTGTTGAATTGCTTCCTCTATTTTGCCGACCACCAGATGAAGCGCAAGAGAAGCGCAGCGGTCCCTAAGTAAGACGGTGTAAACTTATTTCACGTAGGTGTTGAACCGGGCCAAAAAGTTATACTCCGGATGCTTTTAGTGATGAGGTAAACTTTCAGTATTAGCTAAAAAATATTAATATAATTCCCTTTCCATACCATACTATCAGATTGTCGAGTTTGTATGGATGGAGACAGATTTTTTTATTCATCATAACATGGCTTGTTATGGAGAGATCCTTGCTAAGTATCGCTTCGCCCATAATTGTTGTTCTTATAAAATATCTAAGACAATATTACTTCGTCAAACTAGAACAATGAAAGTGCTATATAATAAAAGCAAGAAGTATTTCCTCCAATATTAATAACCGAAAAAAAAAAATGCCAGCCAGGCATATGATCCACGATCTGAAAGGTGTGAGATGACATAATGGCGTATGAGGCCGTCGTCTCGCCTACAACCTTCAGACAATCCACGAACATGAGCCGGTGTATGATTGATGATCGACTAATATGTATTCTCATTACCAAAGCCGTTACATAAAAGATACCAGGTACTTTATACTGCTCCCAATAATCCAAGAAGGTATTCAAGGTTTATGCGGCTATTTCAAATTTCGCTCAGATGTTTAAAAGCTGTGATATTTGAAGTGCTCTCATGATTTTGATAAGGTTTCCTGAAAATGTTTATGGTAAGTGAATGGATTTCTAAAGGTAGCGCGGCCATGCTTTATTCGTGGAAACGTTGAGGCTTATTATATTTTACAAAGTTTTATGTGATGGTATCGTAGTCACGGAACGTTAAATATAGTTCTTACGTTAAATATATTGGAGAAGTTTTGTGTAATTCGATACCGAGCAAAAGTAATATTCAAACTGACAAATTACATTGTAATATCACAATTATCATAGTGATTTTATTGCTGTATTGGCTAATGCTTTGAGCTACTGAGTTTTAAGATAAACTTGGTCCAGCAATGAAATGAAATGAAATTATTTATTTTGTAATTAGGATTTTTCAATAATTTTTACACGTCTTTTTTAAACTAGATGGCATCGGCATTTCCTATGACTATCCCTGAGAAGAAACGCCGAAACAAACTGAGGGGTCAAAGTATTTTAAAGTCCAGACAGATTATAGTAAGGATTTATGTGAGACAAATATAGGGTGAAATGGCCTTTTGAACAACAGAGGGCTAGCATGGAGAATTAATGAAATTAAATGCGTTCAGCCTAGATCTCACTCACATTTACAATGTATAGCGGTTATATATAAAAGATCATTTAAATTTAATCAACATTACAATATCAAAATAATGAAGTAAATCATTTAATAATTAATGGCAAAATTGTATAAAAAAAGAAGGAAAGTCTATAGAGCGGCTCAATCCCAAGCGTTTTTGTCATCTAAATAGTCCGAAATTTTATAGTATCCTTTTTTACAAAGTTTAGATTTAATTGTAACATGTAGATAACTGAGATTTCTGTTTGAAAAACTCTTAGAGGCAGAATTCGATATGAGGGTGATATGTACTTAATTCTATTGCTGAATTTCACAATAGTGACTTCCTCATTGGTCTAGTGGTCCCAAGTTCAGCTGCCGGGAGTTCGATCCATGGTTCGGTCAGTGTTATTGGGTTGTTCTGTTAGAAAATTCTTAGTAGCAGCCCGCAGTTTGGTATTGTGCCCGTTAGACGGCAATAGGTTAGCCCTCTATTAGATGTCACTTAACACTGGCATCGGCGCACTGTGGGTGCATATATTACACCTCAGCCTAACCATTCGGGGAATATGGGGTGATGCGTCATAATACTTGTGTAAAGGTCGCAGTGTCTAAATCATCTACGTACTCTACCGCTTTCTCCAAATACAATACTGACACTTTATTATGTAGAACATTATAGTGACAAGTTAGTACAAACAGTGGTTTTCCGACGCTTTCACTGAATAATATTATGTTCTGTGATAAAAAAGAATACACTACATTCTCTTCGCAACAAAATAAAGGAGCAGCAGTCTGTTTGCAAACATAGAGCAAACAAAAACATGTAACAGAAAATGTGAAATAAAGGTGTAAACTGTACCCACAAGTACAACGTGGAGGAATTCAGTAACATTACCTTTGTATTATACTGAGTGCAGAACTCAATATCATACGGAGTTAATGTTACTGAATTCCGCAGATTAGAACAGGGCTTTGCAATTATTGTGTTCGGATAGACGGTAAAAGGCTGACGTTATTCTTAGCGTTCGTTCTAGATTTTTTGTGTTATCAGCGACTGCCATTCTCTAGAGCAATTCTTTGAAAAGCTAAGTTTTTCTACAGTCTTAGATACAACTCAGTCGTTATTAACAAATACAGAAATAAAATTACGACTCATAGGAACAGACAGAGTATATTCTGAGTAAAGGAGTACTAACTTAGATAATATTGTTCGTAGATATATTTTAACATATAAAACATAATAATTTTGATAGACTGTTATACTTTACGGTTCGCGTGCGTCAAAACAGTTTGGTGGTTTCTTTAGCAAACAAATTTCGGGAGGGTGGAACAGTAATCACCAAGGGAATGATTTTACGAATTTGGGTGCCTATTCAAATGGTATGGCTGTTTAAATTCAAGGTATGCACAATTGGTGGAGCATGATGCAAAATTACTTGTAACTAAATGCAAGATAACAAATATCAAGCTAAGCGTCATATTTAAGTGCCTAGTATAAAATAGTTACATTTTTATCCGTGTGAGAAGATTTTAAATCCACCCAAAATTTGAAACTATCTCATCTTAAGGCTTAAGAGGGGACTTTACAAGTAATTTTTTTCAAACAAGCTTTAATTAAATCGAAAACGATTTGGCGAAGTAGAACCTCTTCGCCAAATCTCATTAAAATTGGTTCGCATCAAATTGACACATGCATGGAAACACAAAGCCATTTATTATATTAGAAGGAATAACATGTTACTTTTCATGTCGTGGACCCAGGTAAAAAATAGGTCAACCCATCTCTCCCGTGGGTGTCGTTAGGGGTGAAGCAGGGATTATACCAGGTTGACGGGCAGCAGTTTCCTGAACATTGTACATTACCATGATTATTTCGTACAGTTTATAGTGGGTAGGTCAAACGGCCAGGCGACTGCTTGTGCGATTGCCAAACCGCTCATTAATGAGCATACATCCATTAACATTGTTCAGTGCGGTAATAAGACGCTATAACGTACAACAAAAATAATTAATGGCATGAAATAAAATTATAATATCCCGAAAATGAACCTTCTTAACTAGACACGCGCTATGATAAAATTGAAATACCTACAAAAATATAAGCCCATCAGAATTGAAAACGTTAGTGAGATAGTGATGAATTAAAAACTCCGAATGATCGTGATTTCGGAATCGAACGAGAATGGAATTTTGAAATAGAAAATTCCAGTAAAACAGAGGTTGGTCGGTTCGTATAAATTAATTTCGCCCTGACCCGTGTATTAATATTCAGAGCACTCTCAAAGTTCGCTTTAACTGCGAGCGGAAATACTCCAATTTATTAATTTTACCGGTATTTCTTCCCGCGTGGGCTCAATGGATTATTAACGTGTCATTACCTACATTTGCTATTTGATTTTTAACCAAAAAGTAATTTATTATAAATTAGAATTCATATCTTAGATTATTTAGGACGCGACGTTCCCAAAAACACATTATCATCCGCGTTAATTATTCATTAGTAAGGGCGGAGTTAATTATCATATTGCCACTTTTAGATTTTATATATCAAATTGTTCCAAAGTATTCTATAATTTAATGTATGATGATAGACCTACAGTAACGCCATCAAAATAAACAAATTTATTCTACAATTGACAGAAATGGAAAGATTTACTTAAAATACAGAATAAAAGTACTTTACTTTTAACATCATTCTTTAATTTACGCATAATGCAATGGTTGATTTTTAAATTAAACGGCTAATTAAAGCGATGTTTGTTTAAATGTTCCTACGTATTTCGAGTAACAGTTACTCACGTAAAATTTTACGCGAAGCGTCTACCGAAGAACCTTTTTGGATTTTTACTGGATTATGTATTTTGTAAAAAAATAAAATGCAGAAACTTAATTGAAATCCATGCTGATGGAATTGTGTTACAACGGCTTTTGTATGCTGCGAACGAAATTTAAATAAATTAATAGTAAAAAAACATTTTTAAAAACAAGCTTTTATTTAAATGCTCTAAAAAAAGAAAATAAACTTTAAACTGAATGAAACCCATCAATTTATTACATTACACAATTTATTTATATTATATAAAAGCTTGTCGCGAGATTTACTTGTGTAGATAAACAATAATATTACAGTTATCGCTGTGCTATTATATATTCGTGTTCTTTTCAGCAAACCCTTTCATTTGGTACCCATATCGTGGGTTTTTAATTTTTTTTAAAATCGGATATATTGTGTTTAAAAAAGAAAATAAAATGAGGTGCAATTTAATGAAAAAATTAATAGGTAGTTAATAGAATGCAACATATAAGTATATTGTATAATTTTGTACCATCATAATTTTGCTCTAAAACCTTAGGGGTAGGAAGATAAAACTTCGAATCGGACAAAAACGCTGTTAAATAATATTTTGGCTAGGAACTTAAAAAGCGGGTAGACACTTACTATTTATTTTTAAAATGTCCTCTATAACTACAAAAACTGTAGTCATTATTTGTTTGTCATATCGCCACAATTTCCGCACCTGGTTCCATGCCATATCGTACGTGCTTCTACCACGCGATACGAACTTGTAGAGGCGCAATAAAATGAACAGTAAGTTCCTTCCCAGACGTGTGTACCAAGTTTACTTCAAGTCACAAAAAGTACTTCGAAAAACAGTTTCCATTTGGTGAGCAGCAGGTGTCCTTCGCAATCCCATCGTCAGCGGATTAGTCCATTTTACGTATATAAATCTTTGCCGGACGCGAGGGCCAATGCTTACCTCGTTCTTTTAGAGACAACTAAATCCGACGACCGTAGCGCCATTGTACCTACCTGTCTCCTATAATAATCCACGGAAACAATCCCTTCTCTGCGTGCCTCCCGAGATTGCTTGTTTACGTCAACTAAATCCACCGCGATAGCATTATGTAGGTAGGCGTAATTTGTAACATTATTAAGTTAGTGTTGGCAGATGTCGTTAGTAAATTATGTTTATCCGACAGGACGCAGCTGTAGACGGGCGGCACTTAATCCCCCTCACACGGCGTTGCGAACTTGCGAGAACAGTGCGTCAAAGGGAAATGTGAATAATGACAACGGCTTACTGTGTTTACCCAGGTTCACCTACTCACGTGTAGTGCAGCATAGTGCTAATGGGGAATATCGGTTCGCAATTATTTGGAACATGTTCTGATGTGGCACTCGTTCCGTCTGCAAGTAAACGTGATCACGCAGGCAGAATGTGCCGCAGGTGTGATAATTTACTTTAACAACGCAATAACTAGGGAACTGTCGGCAGATCCGCAGAACATGACGACATTATCACATTGTACGTGCGTCAAGTTACCGCCACGACAATATTGACACGGTGTATTTATTGGTGCGTTGAGACTTACTATGTTTTTAATCAAAAGGTAAGGAGAGTGAATACATTTTATTTTTGTTTAATATTATTTGCTAGTTGGATGAATATTTTTGAGAAGATACAACTGGGTAACATTTCTTTTTACCTTTGTTAGCTATGACAAATTATTTTGAGGTCATTTAGTAAATTGCTGGTATATAATACACATGACCGCCTCGTATACTGCGGCTCCTGTGTCGAGACGTTGAGATACAGGAAAATATTGAAGGCAAAAGATTGCCCATGCGTTAGGCTATGTAATTATTTCTCATTACTCTTTCTATTTCTGGCCACCGTAAAGTGATCTTAGGGTATAGGTATGTCAGGATATGCGCAGTACCACTCTGTACGACTCCGATCTCACGACGGTTCATTGTAAGCGTCATTGTCAAAGAGCATATAGTTTGCAAAGATGCAAAGTTCTTTCAGTATTAAAATTATTATCAAGTGTTTAAATTCTGAACTGAATACCTACCTGAACTGGTACCTAGTCTGACTATTCTTAAGGACCTGTATATGGTCTACATGAAAAAGACATAACTTATGTGCCTCATTGTCTAGTAGTCGCAAGTGCAACTGCTGAGCGTGAGGTTCCGGGTTCAGTTCCTACGTAGGGCAAAGTGTTATTGGGGTTTTCTAGAAGTTTGAAACTGTTACCGGTAGATGGCAATAGGTTAACTCCTATTACTTGGAACTCAATGAAGGCGCGGGCGAACAAAGTTTGGGTGTGCAATAGTAAGTATATTTTGGCTTAACACCGCGGAGAATACCTTCCTTAATGAGCTGGTCTTTATTTTAAGCCCATGCATGCTCACTGCCCTCAATAAAGAATGCTCAATACGATATAATTATTATTTAAAAGTAACAAGCACATATGGTACAATTTATGCACATAGAAAGTAATCTTACAAGGAAATAAATGACATATTAAATTTAATTGCTGGTCGTAAGAAAAGGGTGGAATATCCTTTCCATGTAGCTTCCGAACATCGATTATGTGTCGTGTTTGAATTACGGGCCTTTAAATCACACTTAATGGTGAGTACGCATATTCTCGTACGAAATTTATTGGATGATAGGAGAATATATATCAAAAATCTACCATTGCAGGTAATGGTTTCTTCGCGATAGCTTTTAAGTTATATTTTATGATGGAGCCGTGAGATTGGTTTGAAGTTAAGTAGGTAACTAATAGCCTGTAAATGGACTTTGTTGGACCTTGTGGATGAAACCGTTACATTACAGGGAGATTCTTCATCGTGTTGTATCTTTATTGTCCACTATTCTTGGTTCAAAGAAATTGGTCCTTTGACTAACTCATTTCATTTTTATCTTCTCTTTTGATCTTTAGACCAAAAGTTCGAGTCTTTCTGGTTACTCAGTGTCGGTCGATGCTGCAGCTCCAGCTGTGATAGCCCATGGTGGCCTTTGCAGACATCCCACACTCTTAATTCAGGGCTTATACTAGCCGATTTATGATTCACCCGTGCTAGGGGATCGATATCTGTTAGTAGCCTCGTTTGTCAGACTTTCTGTATGTCTTTTGTGCCTCATAACATGTACTCAAAGGTATAGGGTATTCCATAAACCAAAGGTAATCTTTCTATTATAATAATAAGCAATCTGTTTGTAGACACGAGCCAAACTGTTTAAGAATTCGTTTAAATGCTGATTGTTGCTATTTCATTATAACTGAAGTGGACGGTGGATGATCGATCGTTTTCATTATAACTTCCGCCGGCTCTCGGCGTACAGTATTACGTCAATCTAACGTCAGTCACGGGCATTACAATCAACATCTACATATTGGAGCCTTGAAACTGTTCTACTGAAAACAGTAGATTATATACCGCTTATTTACTATTACAGAATACTCTACGGATTATATAACATACTCGTGAAATAGAATACGTCAATTGGTTAACATAATTGAAGATACTTGTATCATAAATTGTGGGATCACAATGTATATCTTGTGAGACAATAATATGTATGTATAATATATTTACTATGCGCACATTTTGGCTCAAGTTCCGATAAAGTGATTATATTATAAACTAGCGACCCGCCCCAGTTTACGGGTACGGTTACGGGTAGCAGAGCATATACGCCTTATTTTTTTTTATCGTAGTGTCGTATCTGCCTGTTACGCCGAGCATTTACTCGGCACACGTCAGTAAAGCTCCCAGACGCATGATTTTTCTGACATCTTCAACTATCATCGTCATATTTCAGCCAATTTACACAAAACCTTATCGAATTATACACCTAAACCTTCCTCATGAATCGCTCTGTCTATTAGTGAAAACCGCATGAAAATCTGTTCAGTAGTTTTTGAGTTTATCAGGACAGACAGACAGACAGACGCGGCAGGGGACTTTGATTTATAATATATAGTGGTACTTCAAGGAGATCGAACATGGTTTCAAGAGTTATTAAGTAAATATAAAACTTAAAAACTACCGTCAAACCGAAAAAGTCAGTAAACATACAAGTAAAATTTCTTTATTATATAATAATACAAAATTATACATACCTGCTTGCATTCTAATACACATTTCAAAGCAACATCGTTTAGCTGATGCACGGTACAAACAGTTCAGAAACAATGTAGTTTAAAGTGGCCCACAAAATTAAGAGTATACCTATGCAATATCGCGGTATCCTTATTGAACTCCCTTATCGAAACTTCTTATCTATTGTATCGGCAATAGAGGAGTTTGCTTGTACATAGTAATACCGTACGAACATCGGGAAGGTTTACTTAACCCTAGTTAGATACGTTATTATCTGTACATCGTTGTGTACGTGCGGGGGTGTAAAAGTTTATAGGTGTATGTAGCTTCATATTGCGTTCTAATGGCGTGTCTACACCGTGCTTTAAGTCGCAATGCGCATCGTATGTCATTGTTGTCGGAATTGTGGTGCTGCGAATGCACCTATATTAGCTTTTAGTCTTCCTGTTTTGAAATAGTGATTGTGTAATAAACAATATTGCTGGTCTCTTTCATTTAAAAGACGGAAATTAGAGTATTAGTATGGTACCGCTGAACTGAAGGGTTTAGTAAAAATATTCAAGGTAAAACGTAGAAGCGTTATTTAAAATCGCCGGTGGCATTTCGTCTGTAATGGACAAACAGATATATATGTATAAATGCGAGTACGCGTGTCCATATCGTTTATAATAGATGGGGTTATCACATCACCTGGTGATTGCAGAAAGATATCAGTTTTATGATAAACCGATATCATCGGTCGTCAGCCTCAAGTCACGTTACATTACACAATGTAAGTTTTCATCCTGAAAATATATACTAGTTGCGGTTACAATAATGTGGCACAATTATTTGCAACTCTGCTTGCCGGTGTTTAAGATTGAATTGTAATTTACGTAACACGAAACAATTCGTGTGAAATCTTTCGGTTAGAACCCGCCTCCTTCTGTGTACACATTAAAATGTACACGAGCCTTAAGACTTTCAAATTGTTGAATAAAGCTGTTTTGATGTGCTCTGAGCTCCATAATGATGGTATTTGTTACACAAACGTATGTAATCACAAAATTTAAAAAAATATTACTTTGATAACAATGTGACTTGTTTTATTAAAAGTTTTTACTTGTTACATTTTTCTTGTACTTAACAGATTTAATATTTTTTTGTTCTTCGCCTAAAGAAAGACAACCCGATTTCATTGCAACTACAGTGACTGTCTCATTCAGAAAATCCCGCTATTACTCACTTCTAGGTGTGGCAAACTGTATATTGATAAATAAAAGGTTATTTTCATGTCGGCACGAGCTATCATACGGAAATTGCTCATTCTGTCGTTAAACGATTAGCCAACAGCATGCTAGTATCGAGACTGACTGACTGATTCGTCACCCATGGAGGCTCTTTCTCTGTAAGTTCGATTAATACGCTATAATAGGTAGTTAGTAGCGGCGAAAGCTATCAAACGCAGTATAATTTAACAACTTCGGTAACTAAGTATCTCTAGATAGAAGAATAGTAAGGAAATGGCAATTTTCCTCGCTAGTAATTCGTTTCTAGCACGCCATTTTTCCATTATCCAATATCAATATTGTTTTGTCTTCATCGCTCAGAAATGAAACTCTGAGACTACCCTAATGATAGCATTGCATGACGTATGAAGGAAGTTCTGCTTGGGTACTCGTTTACGTCGTCATCTAAAGGTTCATATGGTTCAGTTGAACGTGTGTACGTGGGCTGTATTGTTGATGTGTTTTTCAGCAACATTCACAAAGAAAGTTTCCTTGTTTGAGGGTAAATCGGAAACTATTCAATTTAGGTAATTGTTTTATCGTCAATGGATTTATATCCTGTTGTAAAGGAAAGTTTCGCTTATAAGATATAATGCGTTCTTATAAAGCGTCAAATAATACGCTTTTATCGATAAAAGCATGAAACATATTGAAGTTTTCCTATACCTAATATACTGGATGGATTTTTGATATGAGTTTCTAACACAGATTTAACGATATCTCTAAGGTGAAAATGAATCGGCGTCGTCTTGGCAAGCGTGATCAATTTTAAACTGTGTCGGATGTTTCTAAGCGAAATACAAGCTTCGCTTATCTGCTTAGATTAGCTAAAATAATATATAACAATCAAATCTTTTATGGCACGAATATAGAATATAATAAAATGTGTAATAAGAGTACATACATCCTACATACCAAACTTTACTTATCCTCTCAAAAGAAAATCACACAGCTACACTGTTGTTCTACCAAGTTCTACGAATCAGCTACGGTGCTACGAAGTCGCGTAGGCGCTGTAGGGGGGCCTAAACAAAGTAAAGCTTTATCATGTGACCGCGTTCTAAGATTAATGTTCGGCTAATGAATTAGCGGCGTGACAAATCAGTACCTATGCGGTAATGGATGCTTTTGTGTACCTCCAGCCATTCTGCAACTATCTCAGATACTAGATACCGCTACCTCCTTTTGTAAATAAGACCTCGTTGGATTGATGGGTTGTTACCTATAGCGTTCAAGGATATTAAATGCCGGTGTTAATTGTGGTGTAGATCTATGAAGTAGTGGTTTATTCTATCTGTTTACAATGAATAAATGAATAAGAAAAATAAATATAATAATAAAATGTCGAAAAATATTTTTTGTTACAATAGTATCTACTTATACAGCATAAACGTTTTCTTTGTCGAGAAAAGAAAAGTAAGTAGCTTACTGGATGGATATACTTGTGCCGCTTTTAGAACTTTTGATGTATTCGTTCAACAGCACAAAGAACTAAGTATAAAAAATATCAAAGTAAGATATTTCTAGAGTGTTAAAGACAAATTTTCAACAACGTTGTATGTCATAGCGTTATGTGGGTGACACATATCATACAGCCCATTCACCGTCCGCAACCCTGTTGAACTTGTAAAGCGACTTATAATTATCTCATGCGTCAGATAACGACTATATCTGTGTTTGACAGGCAATCACAGGCCACGGCTCCCTGTATTAATACTGTCATTTAATTTTTATACAGTCCAACGATTTTAGAAGGTAAACACGCCGAGAATGGCCTTAATTATACCTTCAACAATCTTTTGTCTTTGACTAAGAAGGTTAAGGTCTTATCTATATTAAACCTTGATAATCCATGGCAGATTAACGAAACAACTGGCCGAGTGATGACAGCCAGGATTTGTTCAGTCAACTGTTAATTTTCTACAAATAAAGAAGATTTATTTTTATCAATGACGTAACGAATATATCTATTATGTGGCTAAAAATAATGGGGATAAGACGTGAGTTGTGTGTTGCGGTGCGTGTGTATGTATTATTATTATTATTATTCATTCCTGACTATTATAATTTTATGTTAAAATAATCAAGAATATTAAGAATAAGTAAGTCGAAACAGTGTGAAATCTAACACTACTTCGTTTCTACGGCCTAAACACTACCCTCCATTAAGGTATATATGATATTATGATCGTATTTTATCTCGCCCCGATTATTATTAGATTCAAAATGCTTTTAAAAATAGACTTATATTTTTAGAAGAGAATGAGTCGTTGTCACTTTGTGTTGCGAGCACTTATGCGGCTTAAACAGTTTGTTAATAAATTATATTAGTTTAATTTTTAGTATTATTATTTTGATATTAGTTTACGTTTATTTTTTTACGTCAATTCGTTAGGAAACATGAAGGTTTTTTTCTATTATGTCCTAGGTCACTTGACTGGTTAATTACATTTTGTACTAACTATACAGCTTGTATGTATTATGCCAGTATTTTTAACGGCCAACATTCAATGTATTAAAAAACAACATTGCCCCAATCTTGGATTTCTCTTGTATCGTGAGTACAGTTTACAAACATACATGACAAATGAAACATACATCACATGCACACATATCCAGACTCAAAACAACTATCTATAGATCATACAAATATTTGTTCCATGCGAGAATCGAAACCGTGACACGTAGCGCAGCAGTAGATCCCTCAACCACTGCGCCAACCGTGCCGTCAACCTCCTGAACCTATGTTGTCGACAGTTTGGCAATCTGAGTATCTCTTCCATAGCCTGCATATTCTAATCATAGCTAATATTTATTGGAAGCTATCAAATTCTAAGTGAGGGGATGTCGAAGCTATAGCCGTAACTATGGCTACATTGTCGCCTCACTAATAACGACAATCCGCTTGGGACTGATGGATTCAATCAATAATCCGGGCTCGTTACCAGTCCAATTGTGACGTGTCCCAGCCGCTGGCTCCGTCATCCTCATGGGAGTGACCCACTGCGGGAATCGAGCTGTCTCATTATTGAGTCTCTATGTTTGGACGGCAAAACTTAGCGCATGCGTTGGAACTACAGTTATTTTTAAATTGTTCCATTCAGTCAAATAGTATATCGTCTTTAATTATTCTGTACAGAGGAGATATTGAGGTTAACTATAAAGAATTTACGTACTTCTTTCCCATGATTCAGTCCATAAAACTCAGTAAGACACGTAAGACGGTGATATGGTTATGGAATTAACAATACAAACACAATACATAACAATATATTAACAATACACACAAATAGAATTTTTTGAGATTTTATTATATTTATATGAAGATGTACAAGACCCGTAGACGTGGAATATAGTTTAACGTTCAAAACACAGTTGTAATAAAGCTAATGAATACCAAAAAACAGACATCGAAAAACTGAAAAGGTATCTACATTATAGACCTACTTATAAACCACCTACATCGGCAAAAAATTGTAGAATTTACTTAGTTTAAAAAAATCGTAATAACGCAAAGTGAACAGACTTATTCATCAGGCCTGAAACCGCGAACCTAAAAATGAAATTTGGAAAATGTATTTCCCCCATAACGTAAATGTCGGGCTAAGACGGAAACTTTTAAAATTCGACCTCGAAACGGGAAATAGGGGTGAAATGTATTTTCACGGGTAATCCCGGGGGCCACTCGGCTAGTATTACATATTTCGTTCTCGTTCAATATTATATTGTGATATATACGTGGGCACCGATCCCACAGTTCGCGTTGTCGCTCTCTATTTATAAAGCCGACTGGAATAACGGGCTTTACAATCATCCATTTTATTCTGTACACAATTGTTTTTGTATTTCGATGTGTAACAACGTTTCAAAATATTTAATCTAGATATCTGGTCACAATCGGTTGGCTAGCTAACAATCGCTAAATTATATAATGAGCCAGATGATGTCAAATAAGTACGTGATTACTGTCCAAATTCACACAAAGTGGTGGTTTTAGTGGTATTATTATTTATTTGTTTTGCTATTTTAATTGTATCAATGCACATATTTATCATGTTTTATCACATAATTGTCTAATGGCCATAAAAGCGACTCCTGGAGCGAGCGCAAATTGTTATGCTTGGAGAATATTATTATTTAGTAACGTATTTGTTTACTGAGCATATGAGTAGCAGGACGCAAGTAATAGAATGCAAAGTTAACCACTTTGCATTCTATTACTTGCGTCCCGCTCTTAAAATTTGATGTAGGTACTTCCTAGTTAGACAAAGGTTCTTTTGACTGGTATATTTCATCAATAGCTCGTTGCATAATGACTATGTATGCTACGATCAATATAAAATAATTTCCAACATTCTCAGTCCAACATAAATATAAGAAAATATAAATACCTACGTTCCCATTGTTAATTTATTTTCCAAACGGCATTTCATATTTGTCGGCTACGCTCCGAACGTTTCATAGGTAACAGGATTTTTTAAAGCGAGCGATTCAAAAATAAGTTTTCAAAGTTTTACATTTTCCTCTGTCGAGTTGCAACGTTAAAAATAGAATTGTTTGATACAAAAACCCGTATCGGGTGTTCGCACCTGGCCCTTGCAACCGCTGCCTCCACACCGCTGCATCGGTAGACACGTGTTGCAAAGAAAAAAATAAAACAAGCATCTCCTCCTCGCTCTCATAATGGATGCTTAATGTGCAAAATCGGTTTTTGAAGGAACAGCTAACGTTTTATTGTACCGACATCACGTTTCATGGATATTTTTATGTACGTAAGGTTTCATATTAGAATGAGTCATATTGAAAAGATTATTATCACATTGTTATTATTTTACGCCATGAAATAAAACCAAAGTATTCACATAAACACGTTATTTATTACAGAATTTCATTTGAATAGAAATTCTTCCACGTAGATTTGTTTATCTTCTTGTTTAAAGTTGCGCCGTAGTATTTATGCGATAGGCTGGCAAAGTTTCACTTCATATTCGGTTGGCGCAGTGTGTTGAGAGATCGACTGCTGCGCTAGGTGGCGCGGGTTCGATTCCCACACGGAACAAATATTTGTATGGTCTACAGATAGTTGTTTCGGGTCTGGTTGTGTGTGTATGTGACATGTATGTTTGTAAACTGTACCCACGACACAGGAGAAATCCTAGTGTGGGGCAATGTTTAAAAAAAAAAAAAAAAAAAAAAAATAGCGCAATGTATCAACTTTTAACTTGACGTAGTTATGCGAAATCTGTGCTACACTACTTGAAAGTATTTAATGAGTGCTTTTGCAATAATAATAACACTATTAGGGATCGTAATCGTAATTCAAAGCCAAAGACAAAATATCAATTAAACTGATAAAGTTTATTCACAAAGCCTCAGATGAATTCGCGAACAGGAATGCGTTGTATCCGTGACTGTTGCCGCCAACGGCCTTTTGTAGTTACTGAACAAGGAATGTGGACCGACAAACGTCCTCAACTACGGCAATTTTCCTGTGATTTCATTAATGAACAGCTTTACTGACTTCTCAGTTAAGAATGTTATAATTAAGATGTAAGAGATTGTAATCGGCGAAAGGTCGCCGTGTCGTATACATTCATTTTGAAGGCACAATTTGCTGGTAGGGCATTGTTAACGAGGGGGTAAAGCGCACTACGGCCACGTTAATGAGAACGTAATAGGTGTTCCGCGGAACGGCGCGATCTGGCACACTGTTCCCTCCCGCCCTCTATTAGCACGCGTTTAATGTTAGCTAGAGAATCCACGCCGGATTACATTTGAATACCGAGTAATTCTAAAGTTATGCCTTTGTGCCCTTAATCCTTGTTAATGTGGTATTTCGAATGATAATTGTTACCTGCAACAGTGATAAAGGTGCTTGAATTTGACAGATTAACTGAGATTAATACTACCAGATAAGAATTGGATATTTTCTACCATAACCGATATTTTGAACTTACTGGAAATTCAATACTTGAGTAAATTAATGTTTCCATTGATTGTAAATAAAGTATATAATATTTCATATAAAATTACAATGTACAACGGAAAAATATATTATGTGTCATTTACATATAGTTTTTGTTACACGGAAATAGCAATGAAATGCGTATTTTAACGGGAATCGAATTTTCAATTCTTATAATTTGTAGTTTTATATCGCTTGTGGCGAAATTTGGAGCGTTTATTTTATTTATCGTGTTCCTGGTTGTGAGAGCAAACAATAACGAGGACGACCTTTAGTGGAAATATTAAAATTTTCCGCAAAGTGTGCCTTGGAAATACGTTATAACATTATTTTGATGCTGCCATTGATACGTGTAATGTACTGAACATTATACGCTACAAGTAACAGATAGTTCAATTTCCGCTTCGCTTGCAAGATTTGCGTTTCATACTAGCAAATGGTACAACGTTTGGTAAACAAAATAATACATTTAGTGAACAAATTGTTATTAATTGCCTTCTGGGTATGACTTGTCGTTTTTCATTCGGCCTAGCTTTTCTAGTTATTTACCGAGTCATTATATAAAGCCCCAAAAAGAACTGACGAAGCTTTCGGCCTGCCTAAAGTCTTTAACGACAATCTCATAAATCACGAACATTTAACCATTTAAAACTTACATAAATATTATGACGTTATTATATTTTGTGTGAAGCTCATTATAATGAATGTGAATTAAACAGTTCGTAGTTCAGATAGAATTCCCAATAGCTACAGATAACTATTGCGGACTACGGCGATATTACATTAAACAGTGATCAACACAATTGCAGTTAGCGCCCCGATGTAATTAGTGACCGCGTCGGTGGCCGAACCGCCGAACAAACGGTGGCTTTCGCAAAAAGATTGTGTTATGAAAGTAAGAATTTCATTTCCATGGACCGTAGTATTGCGTAGCACTCTCGAGGGATACAATATAGGTCTTTCAGAGGCGTGACTCCTCTATTGACGCGGGTAAACAAATAGAGGTACGTGTCTACTGGTACGGAAATATTTCAATCGAGAGTTTGTAACGAGATCCCACGTGGATCGCTGCGGGCGCTAAGCCCCTCACCAGTTGAAGAGTTAACACTACCTAACTCGACTCTTTTGTAAAATGTTTATCCTCGCCAGAAGTTATTATTCGCCTCCTCATGTTCGAATTTTGATTTTATGCCAATGATCTGTCATTTAGCAGTTGATCTTTTCACAGGTTTATTGTACTAATGAGTCTAAAAAGTGTAAGGTTTTTATAGCTTCACTTTTAGCCGGAAAAAGTAATAATTATGAGTCACGTTATGAAAAAAAAAATTACTCATAAATCTGTCGTTCTATAAACGCTTCAAAATTATATGTGTTATTGTCATTTTTATATAAATGCAAAGAGATAGGTGTAAAAGACTTTAAAGCTATTTTAGTTATTTAGCGGTTTATAACAGGATTATGATTATAAGGGTTTAAATTAATGTAATAAAGTTCTATTCAAACTCATTTAAGTAGTATTTGTACATAAATAATAGTGTTCTTAATATCCAGTGTGATTGCGTTATAATATCTAATTAATCCTTTGAATCCACGATGCAAATGAAATGCTTGGCAAGTGAATACCTCAAAGCTTAGTGATACTAGATCATTCGAGTCATACCATCAGAATATGCTTGAATTAATCCTTATACTTCCAATAGATCCGGGAAGCTTGGTATAACATTTTTTTGCTTATTGCGACTTCACACCAAGGTGTGTGGTTATATTATGTGTACTGTTAATAAACTGAGATGTCAGTGAACGTGACTTTTCGGTACTTTAGGATATTGTAGCATTATGTTGAAATATCGTGTGCGGATTTTTTCTAACATAAATATTTATATCTTTTCTAACCAACGTTTTGATACGTGCAGCACGGATGCCGAGAGTTAGATGCTGGGCTTTGGTAAGAGAGCTCGGTAAGTTTCTAAAGAAAGTTAAGACTAAAAAGACCACTGAGGAATGTCAGATAAAGTCAAAGTCAAATGTTTTTATTTCAACTGGGCCATTCCGGGAGCTTTTAAAACGTTATGATTGCGCGGTTCCAAAAGTGGGTTGGTCCTATGGAGAAGAGACCGGCAAGAAACTCCATAAAAGGAAGTCCATAATATGACGAGTATGCTTTCCCAGTACCTAACTATTTTATTATTAACATCGATATAATCAAAACTAGCTTCCACCCGCGGCTACCGCGTGGTTTACGAATCCGTACATTTTTCAAGGATGAAAAGTAGCCGATGTGCTATTCCAGACTATAACCTATGTGCTAAATTTCATCCAGATCCGTTCAGCCGTTCTGGCGTGATTGAGTAACAAATATCCATCCATCTATCCATTCATCCATCCTCACAAACTTTCGCATTTATAATATTAGTAGGAAGTAGGAATATATAGGATAAAATATTCTCATGTCTTCACTACAAAACTGTATTGTACATTGTATATGTTGGTACAGAGCGTTCTGATATAAACTAGCGTCCATGTTTGTATGAAAGATTTTTTTTTAACAAGTTGTTGTTGAGCCCTTTGTTTCACATTACTAATAAATTCTCGTATTTTTTATGTGTGTGAGTGATTTACTTTGATTCAAATATTTAAAGTCTCATCATAAATCACTACAGTTAAAACTCTAAAGTCAAAAACTTTGTATGACAAGCGTACGTAGGTAACTACGTTAGTCTTGTATCTGTAATGATTATCAATGTATATTTCCTAAAGTTTCTGATTGCCCGACTATCCTCAATGTGCTAAAGTTGGCAGTAGGTAGGTTGACCACGATAGCTCAAACTGGTTGTTCGGTGTTAGAGTTTGATTTCCGACTTACGCCCGATTACGTGGACACCCTAGTCTTACAGCTGTCGCTACAATGATCCTATTGTGCTCTACTACCTTATAAGCGTATCAATGGATTGTATTAGTATTTAAGTGCTACGGAGGGTTAATATTGCCTGCACAGATACTTTATTGAGTAAGATGTTTAAGCATGTAGTAAAACGTGGTAGGACTAATAAAATATCGATCCAAACATGTAGGCATACTGCCAAATAATTATATACTCTATGTTAAATATTATTCATGTTCAAAAGGCTTCATAAACAAATGCTGTTTTATTTTTATACAAAAGATAATGACATCAGACTCGGCTTTATACAGACTTACAGTAGACCCTAAAGACACATTTAACGAATGAGTTTAAAGAATGGCAATAATAAGCAATGACATGATTAAAACTCCGTCGCCTTGGGACGTTTCCCGTCACTTCTACATCTCAACCGAGAAATATGCGCGACAATAGCTAAGATACAGAAAAACCGTAACATTTTACGTTTTTCCTTTATCCCCCAAATCAGCATGGAAATAATATTTTTATTCTCTTTTTTATAAAAACGACATAAAAGCGGATACGTCGCGACGATAAGGAAGTTATACGACCTTCTCGCGGCTCCAAGTGAAGCAATCCATCTCACGTAATTGCATTATATTCGGAGTGCGTACCTCGAGTGCCCGGAAGGAACTGTTACTTATGATTTCTTTCCAATATCCACACTTTTTGTACCGCCGAGATCTCACTTTATTCAGGTTATAAAACAAGAGTTAAGGTACACTTTCTCACAACTATTTGTTCCTTTCTTTTCTTTTCTTTTTCCGTTGTAAACAAATGGGAATCTTTGTTCTTTGATAGATACGTAACTACTGAGAACTGTTATTCTTCTAGTTTGTTCTTGCGACTTTAAAACCTTTTACAGATTTTAATCTTACTAGCTTTATCAGGTTCATTATTATTTTTAGGAATACTACTGCCTAAATGGTCTATCAATTAGGAAGGAAGGAAATATTATGGCCCTGCATGTGATATTTGGTCATTGCGTTATTATAGCCTTCGGGCTTGGTTGTACGTGATATTATTTATTGATCATTTGCAATACACATCACAATAAGCATGCATTACAATTTCATGAAAGTTAGGAGCATATGAACACAACAAGAGGAAATTGTTCAAGTAAAAATAACTGCTGAATTAGCTGTTATTAAAGTTTTTTCTTTCTAATTAGGTACAGAATACGATATATTGGGGGAATACTGATTAAGGAGGATATAACTTACTCTCTCATTTCTTTATTATATTCCATAATGTATTACAATAGTTACGGGCACTTGTTCGAGTTACAATCCGTTTTGTTATTTTGTTACGTTATGTTAAACATATTTTATAATATGTTAAATTTAAGATTATTTTTCGTTTTACAATCTTGTTTCTCACTTTATTCTGAAAAAAGCGCCCGCCATAAATTATAAATTTTTACTAAACGTTTTAACCGCACGTGTAAAGAACTTTTTAAATGAAAGAAGCGTATCTTTATAAGTTTCTTAACATTATTATGAAAACCACTCATGTTCTCAAAAAGTTTTCGTTGTCCGTCGGGTGGGAACTTTTTCAAGCGGTCGCTATAATTTGTTAGTTGATTTTTCGCTCTATGCTACTCGCTATTCTATTTCCGGATTCTCTCTTTAATACGTCACTCTCACGTTTTGACGTGCCTTTACCGCCTGTCCGAAACACATTTACGCATTTACAGTTTATATGAGTACACTGCAATGGTTTGTGATTTAGTTTCTACCTACGTTAAAACGAAAATATGAGAAACGGAGAATGAGGCCGGGATGCTGGGGATTCAGCAGATAATGCTCTTTTTGAAACGCTGACATTTCTTGTCTGTTGTGCCTTATGTCGTATCTAAATTGAAAATGTGAGGTAATTGTCACGCTTTTATATACCAAGTATAGAAAATAAATGTTAAGAATATTTTGTTTAGAAATATAGGTACGTTTAAACGTGAGTACTTATATATTTATATCGAGAGTTCTTTTCGAGCTTGATCGTCTTAAATGCGTATTTAATGGCCCAATAAAAAGAAACTGAAAGGAATAGGGATTGTCTTTTTTTAAATTGGCCAATTACAATTAGGTACCTACTTAAAAGGAACTTGATACTGCAGCGCTTGAAAAAATCGTATTAACAATAGAAACTGTTTGCTTTATCTCGTAACATTGTTCACCACATATTGACAAACACTAAAGAGGATCGCGTCAATACAGTTGAAACAAAAGGACAAATTTGGGTTAATTAAATTCCAGTGTCGGGCTTTCAGGGCCCGATGTCTCGAGCTCGTCACGGCTTCTTGAACAAAGTAAAGCCTTATCACCGCTAGTTGGCTGACGCCGCTCCCCCTCTTTGCACCTCCACTGAAGATTAATGCCTCTCTAATGAATCAGCTACCGTGACAAATCAGGCCCCGGTAATGGATAATGCCTTCCTGGTGTGTAGCGGCCACAATAAATTAGTTAACCGATAAATTTTTGATTTTATAATTTGAATGAAGACAGGTTTATTTATGCCGTGATTGGTTGATTAAAGGCGCACTTAAGTGTTTTGTATTACATAATAACATAACCTCAACGTTTTTATCGTGATAAATTTTTGGTTTTAAGGATTATTTTCTGACTGATTGACTTCTTCATTTTTCTAATGGTCGCAAGCGCGAATGCTGCGCGAGGTTCGATTTCGAGTTCGATTCTCGGGTCGTGCAAAGTGTTATTTGGTGTTTTCGTATGAAAATTCTCAATAGCAGCTCGGAGTCCTGAAATGTGCCCGGTGGATGGCTAGCCCCCTATTATATGGGATTCAATGACGGCATCGGCGAAATGTGTACAATAGTACACCACTGCCTAAACCTTCGGGATATATAGGCGTCATGTGATATGTGTGGATTCTTTTTGGTGTTCGTTCAATTTCTTTAACAGTTATATTAAAAACTTTATTTCCAATCGTAAAAAAATAATAGACAAGAAAATCTCTGATGGCCCAAACTCACAGATATAACTAAGAAAGGTTTCTCAAATCAATGTGCCACTTGCTTAGTCAATTATTTTACTAGCCATGATTAAAACGCCACCATTAATTTAAAAAAAAACTACCACTGATATTAAAATTGTTGGCTTTATTAATTAAATAAATAGAACAAGTGTTACTAGTAGTAAAATATCCTTGTAGCCAGTTTAACTTAAGCACGTTATATGTTAAGCTGGACATTTACTGCTAAATGCAGTTTTCAATGGTTTTCAATACAAAAGCAATTAGCAATTAGAGCTGTTCATGGTTCTGTTTGTACAATAGCAAAACCAGCGTGAAACAAACAAAATACATTCATATATAGTCTTTATTATTTTAGTTTAGGTCTCAAAAGACTCGCAATATTCGATCCAATCTGTTTGCTCTTTACAAATAAAAGATAAGATTTATTGCAAACTCTTGTAGTCTGCGTAGTTTAATTAGAAAATATAGCTATGCAGCACAATAAAATATTGTAACAATTCTAGCGAAACATACCCTTTTGTGTGATTCGATGATACAGCTACAATAAATGCGAGCTTCACAAAATTGGATTTTCAATTGTAATCAAGGTATTTCATAGAAAATAAAGGTCATTTTATTTCAATAGTGGTCTGGCTGAAACTAAATATAATGCGTCAGCTGCTTATCTCTAACTGAAGTTGAAAGGGTAGCAGACGTAAGGGTTAATACGGTCAGAGGTACTGGCTGGCTAGAATTTGGGTAATATATTTTTTTATATTAAATAATTGTTGATGTAAATGACCTACCAGAATTATTCTAGACGACCCTGCAGAAAATGGGGTTGGCGTATATTTTTAAGTGCTCTTTGACTTTCGAGACTCGGAGTCTCCCTGTCTGCACATGTTTTACATACAACACATACCCATTATATGCAGTCTAATATTAATCGTTTTATATTTTTTACCACAAATTGTTTTTTTTTTCTTTTTGTATTACTCTGGCACTACACAACTATAGATCAAGCAGTAGAGCAGAAAGCTAATAATCGCGTAGTAGCTGCGTCAGCCGTGTTGCCAAAACACATGGGAATTTACATAGAATGTTTAAACAATACGCACACAATACACAATATTAACATACATTATGTATGTCAAAGGTGACTAACGATTATATCAAGTGTATAAAAGCAGCACTGATAGCTTAAAGGAACACCTGTTATCCTTTTTTTTGAGGTAGGGATTGTACCCACCCTGCACCTCTGGATTATTGGAATCATGTGCGGTTCGTAATTCCACTTCACTTGTGTTAACAGTTAGGGAAACACCGCGTGGAAGCCTGCACATCTGAGAGAAGAAGTGTTTGATGGTGTGAGATGTCATCTTTTCATTCTGAGAAGAGGCCCATGGCTAGCAATGGGACAGTAATGGACTTGATTGGTTATTTTATATACGCAGCAATGCCCTTCTCATTGATAATATAGGCTATGTGATACGTTGCGGTCACCAACCCTTTGCGGTGCAAGGAAAAAGCCTTCATGATTGACGAACCCTGAGATCGTTGGATGAACTCTGGTCGGTCACCCTTTATACTATCATTGCAGCAATATCTTATCTTAAAAAAAAAACAAATGAAGATATATCCTTTTTTCAAGTACCTACCTATGGTGGTTATTACGATGGTGTTCACCGACGTTGATCCCTATATTAGGAGATCCTTGCTCGGCAGTCAATGTCTACGCTCTGAAGTGATGAAGATAATATTATTTCCAACATCTATTCTTAAATCTCACTTCTATAATATTATGTTTAAACAGCACATCGTCAACGAACAACAAGGCGCTCAACACAAATAATTTCTTTTTCATAAAAGATTAAGTGTAGCCATGAATACACACCAGCCCATTGAAAATGGCTTTTATGAATCGGTAATGGTGTGGATAACATTTATCCCGGCTTTTGGAGTGATGCTGCTTGATAGTTATCTTATTATGTTAACTCTGACTATTGTTGGCGACTCTATAGAAAATGTTTTTGGTGCTGCAAATGTTATATAAAGTCCCAATTTGTCCAAACGATCACCATCTGGCATTCTAAAGTGTCAGTCTCTATACTTGTAGATCTATAGAAAATTTTAAAGTCACCGTTTCCGATTTTGATACATGGAGTTCTATTTTTATCATGGACGGATTACGCTCGCTATTTTTATTTTATAGTTTCAATACATCATAAGTCGGGGTATTTGTATTTTCACTTCCTTTGTATACTTATAAAAAATGAAAGAAAGATTAAAGGAATTTTCTGTTATTTAAAAATAATTTTCCATGAAAACACAAAGCTCGACTACTGAAGATTTGTATTCTACTGTAATTATCTAATTAGAGCAGCAATAAAATTAGTAGGTTGTTAATCAAAACCTCTAAAAATACTAAATGGTATACAATTCATACTGTATTTCAAATACATTCCATTAGGGTGATAGCAATGAGTAGCCTAGTTTAAGCTATGCTCATTATAATTTCCAAAACAGAATGTTAAATTAGCCGTGGTTGCCAATTAATAGGATATAATCGTGTAATACGTATTTACAAAAGCCTCTAAGCTTCTGCCTTTTGCACATGATATACACACACATTAGTGTTATTGTCCCAATGAACGAGTACAGTCATAATGAGTGCTTGTACACAGTATGTCCGAACATCTATCACTAAGCATTCAACTGTCATTGTTATTGCGTGTGTAATAACTTATAATGTACCTACAAGAAACGCTCAGACGAACAATTAGACTTGTCCACTCAGAACACGAACAATATCTGTCGAAATACAAATGTTTGGCAATGTCTGACATCTTCTGCCGTTCATGCTAAGTTTTATGAGGAAAAAAATAACAAAAGCGCTTTTCGGCTTCATTATTTAATGTTGGACCAACTTTATCGCAGTTCAATAAAACATTTGTTATTTTTGATATATCAAAACTACGACGGTTCTGCATTGTTCGAAAACTGCTGAATTATACCAACTGTGGGAACAAAATCACGAATTGAACTCTTATACAGCGCGGCTTGGAGGCATTTCATGTACTTCGACTACTTATTGGACTTAGGCACAAGTTGCTGCCTTTTGGATAAACATTTTTATCCCTCATTTTTCGTTACTTGTAAACAAGCTTCGGTCTATATTGATCTGCGAAGAAAAACAATTTCAAGTATTGTTTGGATGGTCGTTCGTAAAACACTCTAGTACCTCACAGAGCAAATTTAGTCAGTCCGGTTGTCATAAAAGTACCTATACCAATATAATGATGACGAATATTCACAGCCGTCATATACTGCCAGAAGTCCAAAAGTCTGACTATCGTTTTTTTAATAAAATAATATTGTTATCGCCATAATTCAGTTTCAAATGCCTTCTTGTATTACAATTGTAGTAGGTTATTTCCGAAAATACTCTGGCTTACCCAAAACATTAATGTGAATCATTAGAAACTTTCAATCAAGTCAGTTCAAAAGTAGAATACGAATAAAAGACTTGATCAAATTATGACAGACTCTAGATATCATAATTAAAACATCGACTAAAACAGAGCAGTCTATTCAATGTTGACACAGCGGAGCATTCCTGTTTAACATTGTTCCCTAATACCCTAATGGTTGTGTGGACAGTGTTACAGGGGTAGGTGGGCGAGAGGGACTTTGGTCAGTCGGTTCCTTTACATCCCGACACTGAGGCCTTTGTAATGTTATCCCCCGGGCGCTGCCGTCTAAGACACTCGGATTCCTGTATAGTGCTCTAAAGCGAGTTTAAATTTACGGGTGTCCGACGTTATTAAGTTTGCGATGTAATACTTTTGTGATATTGTATATTGCATTTAATTGTGTTGGCTAGTGAACTGCAAGTTTTTATTATAAAATTTGCTTTTGTTTCAAGTCACGTCTGTAATCCCAAAGGGTTATATATAGTGGTATAAGCAGTTTTATGTCTTCAGTTATACTAACATGATCCTGTATTACATTACTTAGCTATTATATCTATAGGCTACAGGAAGAAATAAGAAATGGAAGCATTTTCTTATAGTATTGAAATTGAACTTACGGTACTGAGTTCTAGGGTACATGATGGTCTGTTTGTGTCCAGTCCTCCTCATACGTATCTGAGCTATAGTTACGATTTTGGATCGAAAGTATACCTACGAGAATTAGAACCGAACCGGCTGCCAGTCTTAGCATAAATCCTCGAAGAGTATAGTCTCTACCGATGCTTCTTTCAATCATTAATTAACACATTTATCTGTTTCTTCTTCTTGTGTAAATAATCAGTACTTTAAAACAAAAACATTTCATTCACTAATTATTTCATTATGTCTTAGAATATTTAATATTTAACTATTTGTCTGTTATTTGAAATTATTTTAGCTAAAGCCGCTTTGACTTTGTTAATTAAACATAAGGACACATTTTCTTTGAGCTTAGACGTTTTCTCTTAAAAATAGACGTTTCAAATTAATTAATATTATCTAAACATGATTCAACTAAAAGAGCATTAAAAATACAAAATGTAGGACAAAATATTGTTATGCTTTCAGAGCATTTAGAAAAGAAAAACATATAGGTAAATTAAACATATCTACATGAAAAAACGAAATCTGATTATTATTATGAACTGTTGTGTTCCACTGCAGGGCAAATTTCGCGGGGGTAAGTTATAGGTTCCGCTTATTTTTTTATCTGAAAATAATATAACATTACCCGATAGTTGATATCTTCCGTGGCTTCGTGGTAAACCTAGGGATTTCGCGAAATGCTAATCGTCATTTCTCTGAACCATATACGTTGGGATTGAGACAGTTAGTGATAAGGAAAAACTATAAAAAATAATTCAACCATAATAAACCCTGAATAATTTTTTTTGCCCTTAATTACTTTTATGACACTCGGGGAAAAGTATTTCGTTTTCTTAAACCACTTTAAATAATAGGCAATTTAATGAAACATAAACTCAATCAAGTAATTTTATTAAAAATCAACAAATAATGATGTTATGCTAATAAAGAGTAGTAACTGGTGACCTGAATTATAGGATGTTACCTAGCATAGGCACCAGTCTCCCACAATAGATTGCACTATCTACCTGAACAATTATTCTTTGTAAAACTATATTGTGGTGAGAAAATAAAGAAATTATTATTATTAAAAAAAAATAGTTTTAGACGTAGATCAATATTTTTAATCCATAATAATATTAATTTTTTTAAACGAGACTCAAAATCATGCCTAGGTAATATGAAACGGCAATATAGTTCACAAAAACCCTAACAAAGATAACTTTTTACTTGAGTGTTTTAAATGTAAAAGTGACCTCTACAGGGCAATATTATCTGACCCTACATAATTACAATAACATTTTGATTCAAAAATGCAAATTAAGTTCCACAAGGCTCCGACGTGGCAACGTTGTTTGGTTATTAATTTTATTCAGAGGCCTTTTTCAGGCGTCAATCTTGGCCCAGAAATATTAACTTATATTTTATATTTGAGAAAAGAAAAAGCATAATTTTAATATATTTTGTAAATTATGATTTCCTCTTTGCTAGAAAAAGGGCCTTGACACACGGGCAGACAGTCGGATACGGGTTCCGTTTTTCCATTAAGAGGTATGGAATCGTAAAATTTATGAAATTCATTTTATGAAATCTTCCGTGAGTCGTGTGTTTATATGGTATTCACGAAATCTGTAATAATTGTACCTACTCATCCACTGGAATTTATCATACTAATTTCATTATTTTTATAAACGAATTTAAGTTGCGCGATGATTAATCATATTTATCATTTAATAGGCCACTGCACTTAAATTCCGATGATTGGAAATCAGATAAACTAGACACAGTTTATGCCTCTAATAATACCTCGATTTATATTCACGATATTATGTATAATTTATAGGTATGCATTTAGCGCAATATGGGATGTGTTCCAACGGTTCCGAAACACGTACGTATCATTTCATTTACATTTTCTGGATAGCTATATAATTATTTTGTTTAATCAATTGTATACCGGAGTTGTAATTCCAATAAAATTTCGATATCGTTTTGTGTCTACGTTGGACATACAAAGGGAAGTTTAAACAAGAATTTAAGTGACGTAAGCACTTAAAGATCCTGTAATAATCGTTAATGAGACTTTTTACGTTTTAAGGGACGAATAACGATTATTAACGAAGTGGGTACGAGTCCGAATATCCGTCGTTTGATTCTTTGTAAACCTTCGTCATTATTTCACTTCTGATATTTTAGATACCTACAATACGTCCGCAAGAATAATACCCTCTATTTTGTATAAAATAACATTACTGAAGTTTTTAATCATTTGTAATTTCACGATCTAGGATTAGGTAAGCGTTCAGTAATTAGCTTTAAAATGAGGAAGAAATTGTCACTTAAAACTTAGAGGATTAACCTTTTACTTTATTACTTATCACTTTTTAGGACCCAGATAGAAGAAGAAATAGAAAGTTTACTTAACTTTTTATGTCTACATAAATTCTAATATCGGTGCTAAATTAAATTTTCCCATCCAAAACCGGCTCCAATCTCACGATTTCTATTTCTATTCTGAGAGAGAATTAATTCGGTCTACAAATATAGACTCCAGCACTTTAAAGAGATCAATACACTACTATATAAATGATTAAATATTCTGCGCAAAATCTACACTCAGGTAGAATGTTGTAGTTTGTGTGTGACATATTCATATACGAGTATATCTGCATCAATATTATAAAGACATACGTACGTTTCTTTCTTTGTAGGTGTCAAACCTGGGCCGATTCTAAAAAGGAAATGCAAATAATTAAGAAATTAATTAAGTAAAACTCCCACTGATGTCATATAACGCGATTTTACGATGATGAGCAGGCAATACTGTGCACTAATCGATACCCAATCTGTTTGCCAAGTGTGGTGGCTATCGAAATATCTATATTAAGTAGTGTTGAAGGTATGATCTGATAAAATTATAATTGATTAAACAATGAAGGGATCAGTCTTTCAATTCAGGTATAATTTTTCAGATTTACAAATTATATTAACGGTTTTCTTTATCTTTTATATATTTTGTTCGGTATTTACAAAGAATTGTGGCGGGTGTTCATTTTCCCAGACCAGAAATGGAAAGATTAATTAGGCGATCCATTTAGGCGATCGGATAAATATTTTTGTGGAATAACTGCTTTGTAAAAGCCTTTCTGAATTTATTTTGCGGGGGTTGAACTTATTTTTCTACAATTCTATCATATTTTTTATGTATACGAAACTCTTATAATTTCGTATTTCGTCGTCATTATGTTTATAAGCCACGGAAATGTCACGTCTTCCTCTGTGACTTTTCAACCCACGTTCTGCTAAAAATTTGGATAGAATATCAGCCTATACCTATTGTAACTATACTTATTTAATGAGAGTGTTTCATTTACACGAACTCAGACATACTTAAATCTGGAGAGTTACGTAATACCAAGATAGGTAAAGGCAATTGCTCCATACAAATTCTTCGTACGCGAATGAATTCTACAAAGTGTTCGTAAACATGATAGATTTTTAAATTTGTTATCTGTGTTCTTTCCAAGGGTAAACAAGGTTTAATGGCTGACTCAGCAATTAGTTACTAGTTGTAATTTCTCCGCCTACGTCTGCTTTTTGACCTTTGTCCCTCGGTTGACCTTTATAACTTCCTTGGAAAATACCAACTGATATATTTATCTTTAATATACGTATAAATATCAAATGATAACGACTCATAATTGCTGGATTGGCGTAAAATAATATTTCCATTTCAACGTCATTATGCTTAGCAGTGGAAACATACAGCGCGTGTTGATTTGATATGATTTTCCAACACCCACTTTGTAATGTTTCAGAGGAAATGTGCTTCAAAGAAAATTATTTTCTTAAGTATTAAATACTCAAGAAAATGCTTATAACTTGGTGGAAAACACGACGAGTCATTGAGCAGTAATTTCGGAATGGTCTCACCCTGTCGATTTCAACGAGATCTGAATTAACGAGTTAGGCAATTGTTACACACCCTAGTTCTACTGTTGCTTGTTAAACAAATGGCATTCAATATTTATTTGCATCGAATCTATATATTAACGTTTTATAATTCTGATTAATTATATGTTAATAATTATCACGTATTGACGGTAATTTATCCGTGTAATTGAGAAAATCCAAGTAATATTTAATTTTATCTGGTTGTATACGTTCAAAAATGTATGCATGTAAAGAAAATTCATGTACGTTTAGGGCGATTAATAATTTATAAATCATGCTAACGAGTGATAAACGTAGGTATACGTATAATCCTGAAAGCTAAACGATGTGGAGAGCTAAAGCTGGTCTCGCAATAATTTATGAACACTCCGACATAACCAAACAAACAAAATGTACACGTCGTAACCAAACGAAGGAACGAGGAGGGAGGCCATTTGGAAACCGATAAACAATACAAGTAGCGCGCAGAAATCACCCCTAAATTCGGCGGTTTCCTGCTGTTAAATAATGTGATCAAAGTTAATATTAAATCAGCTGTTCAATAACATTGTATGTTCTCTGATGCAGAGGTGATTTTATTAGTCTCAACAGAGCTTAAGCCTGAGCAAGGAACGTAAAGAAACTTCGGCCGACCCAAAAGTTTTGTCATGTAACAATGTAATTAGCCCCCAGGAGTTTGCTGGCCCCTAACTTGTAACAAATTCTTTATCTCGCCTCGGCGTTTTCACTCACTAAAATTTAAATTGTGGTTTCATGATAAAGTTAATTGCTTTTGTACAATGCAACCTTACCTACAGTTCAAATTGTATCGACAAATGTACATAAATAAATACATCATAAAGCCATTTAAATATATTAGATATCTGATTGGGACTTGTATAAAACTTGTCATTGTTTATTGGATAGTTTGACGAAAACAGTTTTTAAAATATAATGTTAAACTTTGAATTAAATTACACAATATTAACCGATGATTAAATGTGCACGTAGTTAAACACGAGTATGCACATGCGGTTGGTTAACTGAAAACAGTTTCACCGCTGAATCTTTCTGAGAATTAATTCACAAAGCGGCAACGTTGTATTATTCGGGAGAACAGTTGCCAT
This sequence comes from Shargacucullia verbasci, assembly GCA_947562105.1. Taxonomy (NCBI): domain Eukaryota; kingdom Metazoa; phylum Arthropoda; class Insecta; order Lepidoptera; family Noctuidae; genus Shargacucullia; species Shargacucullia verbasci. The sequence continues at coordinate 6,618,919 of OX387289.1, read as the reverse complement.
TAATATTTGATCGTAATTAAAGTTAGTTACACATGAGCAGGATCTTGCTTAAGATTAATCCTCTGGCTGGAGTTAGTAAAGCTCTCGCGGCCTGAGTTGCTAAGGTTGTTAGCAGTAGTGGCCTCGTCGCATGTTTATTTCAGAGATTGCGAGGGTGTAACTTGAGACTGTTTGCTGGTTTTGAGGGCGGCGCGCAAACACCGCCTCCCGCGTACATACAACAACTTAACGAGCCAACTCCGGCTCATCGAGAAATTTCGTATTTTGGGTGGGGGGACGGTGAGTAGCGCCAATAAAACTTTATGGATGTACAAAAAACAAAATAATATTTACTTTGAATAATTTGAGTTTACACAATGGCTTGGAGAACAGAGCGTGCGACGATAAGCTTGGTGGAGCGCAGTTTGTTATCGGCGCGAGGCCCGAGTCGGAGCGCGACACAATCGCGTCGCGACTCGCCGCGCCTGAATACACACGCGACGCGGTGTTCACTCCGCGACGGATATTGGGTAGGCGAGCGCACGGTTTAAACCGAACACTTTCCTTACAAAGCGAAAAGTTTCAACTAAATGCATACGGCCGTGCGGTTTGTGCGCTCAACTTTACATTTGTCAAGTTACAAACTTTCAGTCGCACTAACTAGACCGTTGCCAGATGTACGACTATAATGCTAGTTTTAAATATGCGCTTCTGTTATACTCCTAGTTTTCTCTTCATCGTCATGTATTCAATATATCGACTCTGTATCATGTTCAGAATAATTGAATATTATTAGCATAATGTTCTACTACATATATTCCTAGAATCTTCAAACATACATGATTTTATGTATTAATAGCTTGTATCTCATTTATTTGTTTTATCGTCAAACCAAACAAAATAATGATATAATATTCAGATTCGTTCTCCCATTAAAAGATAAACAGTATTAATTCTTGTACCTTTTTTTTAACCACTCTTTTTTTTAATCCTTCATTCGATGCGTTGCATAATAATCTAAATTGCAATTATATAATTATTTTTTGTATAGCAATTCCTTTTAAAAACCTTGATAAGCTTAAAATACAGTTCTGATTAAAAGATAAACGAAATTACTGGAAACGTACATGCTGGATTTAAAACGGAGATTTACATCAATCCTTTCCAAGACTGGTTTAGTAATTTATTTTTCAATTAAATATAAAGGTATAGTCAGTGAGCGCAGTCGTGGTATGAATGGTTTTCTAATGAATCTGGCGCGAACTTCGTTACCGTAATGGATAACATGAGCGTCCACGCCTCACAATACCTCACGTACGCAACAATGTACTTGAGCATCATGCTTTGTATTGTCAACTCTTTTTTTTTTGTTAGCTTTCCTCGACATTGTCGGAATGATGATTATACTATGAGTACACCGATGTTTAATATATCTAATGATGAACATAGAAAAGTACAGTAATTCCCCGAACTTACACGATAGGTGGGACTGAGTGATAACCGCGTAAGTCGGGATATAACACGCTATAAATATATATAATTATAACATATTATAACAAGCACACATTTCGTAGATCAGACATAAATAACACAAAATAAATTATAACTAAACGTCGATTGCGCGCGACACGTCCGAACATGTACATTAGCTAAACAAAATAAGGGGGGAGTGGGTAATCGAGTTGTATAGCACTCAAACAAAAGACGATCAGATTTAAAAATCGTGTAACTCCAGGTACCCAAAAGTCGGTGTAGCGTTCGTCGTACTGTAATGTTAAATACATTACAGTACGACGAACGCTACACGTTAAAATTAAGAACATACTTAATAACTGGTTTTAACTTTTGCAAGTCAAGTGGTCACGTACGCTTGCCTGTATAAAACTAGGACGAAGAAGTAAAAGGGTCACATGTCTTATCTTGGTGTATTGCTCGTTTAACGGATTAGAGGGGCATTGGGAGTAGAGCCTTACAAGATATCGAGGTGCTAGTCACAAAATTAGTTTCGTAGTTGGATACTTAAAGATACGTAAAGCGAAAGCGTAACTTATTCATTTTAGGATGTGATACCTTATAAGCTCTACTTAAAAATTGGTCTCAGTTATACAGGGTGACTGGTTAAATAAAGGACATATTCACGGTCATGATAATTCATGCTAACATTTTACGGACGTAAACTAGTATTATAAAAATAATTACGGAAACGGACCAAGCGAATGGCTTCTGATTATGGTGGTATGATTCGTTTACTATTCATATTTCTATCCTGATCGATAGCAAAAATTCGAAGACGACAATTATTAGATAATTACTCCTATTTTTTTTATTTTAATGCTGCGTATGAATCCTTAAATATTTCCATTGTTTAACCAGCCTGTATAAAGTTATCTCAAAAGGCAATACACCTTATATTTGCTCCATTTATTAAAACAGAACATTAAGTTTAAAAACCTTTATGCAGATTGATGAGAACATTTCACAAGCACGCATAATAACACATAAACTCCACAACATAAAGAGGTACAAAGTACATAAAACGTCACAATATATTACAGCATCATGAAGTTGAGAAAAAATTACAAATACCAGAGATTGTGAGGGTAGTCCCTTTGCCGTAACATATCGCGTCGCTGCGATGTAGATATCATGTCTTATGACTACGCAGGTATTTCGCTAGATAATCCTCCGCGAAGAATTTCATATTTCACCGGCGAATAAGTAGCGTATTATTTCGCGTCAGACAGGTGTCACTCTCGTCAGCCGCCTAAATTCATCTCTGTGCTAGCAGGTGCACGCAAAGCGACGCCTTTAATCCGGCCCTGACGTCGCTTCTCGCTTTATGTAGTGCTGCCTTAAGATAAGGGTAAACCTACATACAGTGAAACCAGATCATGAACCTATTCAGTGGATGTTATTTCAAAGAAATAACGCTTCCGTAAGAAATAGGATTTCTGTACATTTTAAGATCTTGATGAGAAATTCCTATTTGTTGTGTTATGTTTCGTAAAATTAATGTGTTTTCCTTTGACGTTTCATTTGCAGTGAATGCAGAATTCCAAGCCAACCACAGTTTAAATCCCAAGTGCAATAATGTCGAACTGTCTGATATTAATGCTCGTATAATTTGAGTCACATGTAAAATGTCCTTGCATTTTTAACTTTGTTGTATAAATGTGTTGTAAACTTAACATAACTCGCGCTGCCCGTTGACCTTCTAGAAATTACATTAAAATGGGGCTTAGAAATTTTTGGGCGACTAAAGCATAATTTGTTTACTGTTTGCTAATGGCTTTTGAACGTTGTTTTAGTGTACGACCTTTGGTTTTTCTTTGATGAGAACGTTCTGTCCTTTTGACAAAAATATTGAAGATAGACGCAAGTTTTGATATTAGTTTTATCGATCAGGCTGTTTTGGACGACATTCGAATCTTAAGGCATGTCGTTTGTAATTTTCTTTGAGAATAAAGTTCTATTTTTAAATGGCTGAATAGCTGAACTTTAGCCATATACTTGGAATACATAGCATCACTCCTGTATTCCCTGAAGGGTTTGGCAGAGGTGTACTATTGTACACCCACTTTTCGCCGATGCTGTTATTGAGTCCTACGTAATAAGGGGCGAGCCAATTGTCATCTACCGGACACAGTTTTAGACTCCGTGCTGCCACTGAGAATTTTCATGCAGAAAAACACTTGGAATATTTGCATAATTTTCACCTTTAGTGGCGACATATTATATACCTACATCGTACAAGAACTTAATATACAGTAAACGAGTAGATTAACTCACCTTTTATATTTAACATTAACCTTTTCATAAAATTGCGCGCTTATTACACATACAATCGCATTACACATAATGTTTGTGAATTGAGGTAAAAACAAAGGATAATAAAATAAATTGTTCGTTTTGAATTACCCCATCAAATACCACTCGGCAACAATGGAGCCTTCTGATGAATTATCAATTTTCTCTTTGTCACACGCCAAACAAAAACTCGCGATCATTGTACCTGGGGAGCGCGTTATCTTGGCAGAGACATATGACCATTATTTGTACGTGTGCGTCTGATGCCAGCGTATGTGTGCACGTGTATCAATCAATCGGTGACGACAGTTGGATTGAAAGTATGCCCCGTTGATCGAATAAGGAATCTGTATATGACATTACAAAGCTTCCTCTGCAGTCAGTTGATTTGATTACGCGAATTCTTTTCCGTACGCTTCGTTTAAAGCCGTCCTCAACCACGTCTTTTCTCGTAGCGCTCAAAGAATGCAACATATGTAGGTCATAAGCCACTCAAGTTATTAACAGAACTGGATTTCGTAGAAGTATCTGTAGTTGGACTGTACATGAAGTAAAGTTTATTGCACAAATGTATAAAACAGTAAAACGAAACATTATTTCGTATAAAATATTTTATTTTAATATAACGCTGCGTCAATAAAAGGAGACAAAAGTATTGCTGATTAAAAATTTTAATGATGCAAATATTATCGGATGAAGTGGCACCAAAATTAACAAAATAATTTAACATTTTATTGATATTTATTTTCATTTATATAACAGATATGCCAGTACTGCAAGAGGTCATTCATTACAAAGTATTATTGAGGTCAAAGTACCTCCGCCGTGGATGAAGAGAGGCATAACGATTTGTCATTGTTATAAATTGTGGATCAACCGTCTGAGATGATAGCATGATACCTGATAGAAGTTCAACTGTTTAGACATTGTGTTTGGAGCAACACATGTATTATTTCACACGAGTCAATAAATACTGAACAATGCTTGCGATACACGAACGTAACTCACAAAAGTATGAGAAAGATAAAATGCTCCGCCAGCTTTCGGATATATTTTCGTGTCTGTCGTTTCATTTAAGGCGCCGACAGTAGCTAATTGACTTTCCTGGAACACATTTTTTTAATATGCGTAGGTATTAGGTATAGGTACTATAATATATAAAAATATATATGATACGTATCATCGTATCTCCAAAAGCTATCTCGATTTAAATACTTCGGGCGTATAAAAAAGTTCGTATAAAAATTTAAAAGCTACGTCTAGTACCTATGGTTAAAAAGTAGTATATCTTACATTCAACACATTAATTTGATACGTATTCGTCGTAATATACAAAATTGGATCATAAAAACATTGTTTATTTACATTTTCCTTGGCTATTATAATCTTCCTATTAATAAATTAAAATAGTTTTCCAGCCCGTCTCGCGCTCTCTATTGCTTTATCGTACGGCTTACGTAAGAAATAGATGCCGCTATCTTTTCTTACTATTAACTCTAGACAGGGCCTTAATAGAAAGTAACAATATTGAGTATCGTATCGGTTACCGGAGTACAATTTCATAAATAAAATAATCGAAGTCTGGTTTTGAGTGGAAATCGTATGGGCTGCGTATTATCCGCGACTAAGTGCAATGAGTTGTAATAAATTCATATGATATGCTTCATGAAGTTTTTTATTTAAGCTGACGGCACGTTGTGCGGTCGACTGCTGCGTTAAGTCGTGGATTTGATTCCCACACGGAACAAATATTTGTATGACCAACAAATAGTTGTTCCGGACTTAGGTGTTTGTGCATGTGATTATTTGTGATTGTTATTGGACCCTCGATACAGGAATTAATCCGATATTGGGGGGAAACTAAAAAAAAAAACTGCTGAGTAAACTTTAGGAATCATATTAAAATTTTACTTTCGACAGGTTTAACTATGAATAACAACTTTCATAGTAAATATACGGTTGGCGTATTTGACTAATTATTACTAAGCCATTGGCTTTAAAATATTCACTTCAATACTTTCCTCTCAATTATATTCTTTAGTGGGTAACATATAGGCAAGCCTGAATAATTAATTTTTGTAATTATCTTTACTTGATATGAAAGTCACGTATGTGCGAGAGTTCCTTGCCTTTTCAATCATGCAAAGTTACAAATTTATATAAGGCCCTTACACATGTAAATGTAAGTATTGCACAGAATTGAGTAATTTTATTATTTTTCCCCCGGTCGTAGCTCGCTCGTAATTGGATTAGTTTAATTTCGATGAACAGATTGCGACAAACGGGTCTCCTGACAAAAGGGAAATACGAAGATATTTTTAGTCACTTATTGATTTTATGGCGTTTAATTTTGATCCATGCTTTTTTTTATGGCATAGGCGGCATTCGAACAGACGGATCGCCTGATGGTAAGCGGTTAACGTCGCTCATGGACACCCGCGACACCGGAGGAGTCACAAGTGCGTTGCCGGCTTTTTAAAAAGGAGTACGCTCTTTTCTTGAAGGTTTGAAGGTCGTATTGGTCCGGAAAACCGCAAGCGACAGTTCATTCCACAGTTTTGTTGTGCGAGGCAGAAAGCCTAACCTATTTACTGCATTACTCGTGGTACAATCTACTATATTTATATATAACTAGCAACTCGCCCCGGCTTTGCACGGATGCAATTTACTCATGAAGAAAATGATAATTATTATTTTTTTTTATTTACAAAGGATTTTTCAAAAAAAAAATTATATCATACAAACCCTTTCCTGACAATTTCGAACACAACAAGAAACATCAGCCAAATCGGTCGAGCCGTTCCCAAGTGATGCTCCGTCCTACTATATGTGGCAATTGATTTTTATTTATATAGATGTGACCTTTTAATATTCTGTTAATTGAGACGTTTTGTGTGTGGACTATAATATATTATAGTTTTGGCACAAACTGTACCTATATAAAATACGAGTATGTATCCCTCGGCGGTGATGTGTCATTTTATCATGACATATTATGCTTTAACAATAGATATTAGTGACAGGTGACACTGCGTTTTTGTGTGATGGCTCCCATAGGCCATGCTTCAGCGTTCATTGATGAATTACTTTGTTGGGCCTTTATTTATGTATACATGGTAAACGTAAGTGTGGGCAATTGCGCACACGAGTCGCGGGACATCGACCAGTAATGTTAATTAAATATGACACAGTTAAAAACTATAACAGTCACGCCTGTGATCCCTGAAGGGATCGGCAGAGGTGTGTTGGTGCCATGGCCATTGGGCAGCCAGCCCTTTAGATAGCCCCAATTATGTATCAATTTACGAATAGTGTTTATAGTATTTTATTTGAAAAAACATTAACATCACAGCCTTTATGGATATAAAGCTTTCCAACAAAATATTTAATTACACTCAAATTAAGTGTAATCAAATATTGGTGAAACATTTTTAAGCGTTTACAATAAAACCATCACAAAGGTAATAAAATACTTTTACCATTAACAATATGATACAGTCATAAAAATAAATCAAAGTGATACTTTGCAAATGATCGTTTATCGGCCATGATTGTACGCAGCTGTGTATCTACACCCGACCAATGGGCCGGTCGATGTTGTTTGTTCGAGAGCTTCCGGTTGTCAGCCCTAAACCAATACGGTAATGACATCGACTACTCACCGCGAAAGCCTTCAAAGTTATATCTATTGTCTTTATTCAGTACCGACGTGGGTCAGTGTGAAGTAACGGTCCACTTAATCAGCTATCATGATAACGGCCCAACTGGCATTCTGAATAATATTAATATTCATCCGAAGGGTTTGTTCGTTTCATAGCATTTACATAGCTATTATAAGGAGTGTTATTATACTGTTTAATTACAGTAACTGTATGAATAGGTTGGATTTATAGATCCGTATTTTAAATTGGCACTCTATGTATGGCCGAGAATTGTAATTTCTTGTTCTTTTCCGGATATTGTTATAAATAATAATAATAAGTACATGTTATTAAAAGAACATCGGTACTGATTCACAAAGTCACCCACTTAAAATTTAAGAGGTATAGGGTAGTGAGCTCTGTAAACCTTGTTGATTTAGTAAATTAAATCGTAATAAGTTGTCGGATGGTCCAATTTCAGAAGACTTGGCGGATATTATTCGTATTTGCAGATTCCTATTAGATACGAGAAGACTCACGAAGTTCGACTAATAATCTTAATTGCCACTAAATATCGACATTTTTTATTCCAGAAACGTTCAAAATGGTAAGCTTTTAGTAATTTCGACGATTAGCAGAAGCAGAATATAAGGATGAACCGCAATGAAACAAATTTCCTGGTAATCACCGAAAACCCAACTCATTCTAATAAAGCATTATTATAGAGTCCCTGTTTAAATCACCGACATCGCTTCCGCCTCCCTTTCGCTTACTATCGGTTTTGTGCCAATATCAACTTGTATATTTCCTAATACAATAAAAGAAATAGGAGGGTTGTCGTTACATCAGGTAGCAAGTCAAGTGATTCGCTATTTTCCGGAACAATACAAAGAATTATAAGAAAACGAAAGTCATTGGTCGTTCATTTCGTTTCGTTCCGCGCCATCAGTTTTTAGTGGAGGCAGAAGGAGCAGCTATTACGAGCCGATAGTTTGGACATCTACCTAATTGTCTGTTTCAATAGTTCTGCTTTTGCTATACCGTATTCGATACACGAGTTTTGTTTTTCCGTAACTTTTATAATTTGTTTTCTTTATATCTTGTTACATTGATCAGTAAGTCAAGTGAAACACTCTTTGTTTTTATAGGAGGACTTAAGAGATTACATGTTGTTTCAGATTGTTATTGAATTGTTTCTTTGCTCATGGCCACTCATTTTGCTATCTTGTTACTGTTCTTACTTAAGGAAACTCATAAGTTTATACTGGCTCGAGATTGTAGAATGAAGATGTAGTGTTTATAATGTCTTCTGTACATAAGTATTAAATGTGAGTTTCCAGTAACTATCTATTCAAAACCGTTAGAAGTATGTATTGTATTGTTTCACTTTCCGGAAAAACCTTCATTCTGAGAGACTGAATTTTGCTTCTACAAATTTTTTCCAAAATAAACGGCCGCATCATCATGCTGTAGAAGCGTATATACGTTAAGTAACCCACCAAGTGATGCAAATGAGACACAATAGCAATTCTATTATTTCTCGTTGCCGGGCGCCTCCTGTGACTTAATGAGTTACACCGTTGCATCATGTATTGTACCTAGCTATATACAGGCTTGTAAGATTTTCACTTTAAAAAAATTAAATAATTTTAATAGTGCATAGATGGAAAGCATACACATCTTCTTATATTTGAGTACCTACTATAGTATACAAAATAGCTACGCTTAAGATAGCTACCCGTAGTGCCCTGTCTAAAAATCTATCCTGTATTGATTAAACTCACCTATTAGATAAAAGTTTTATATTTGAAAATAATGCGCTCCATTCAAATAAACACTCTGTATAATATAATATAACCCTTAAGCAAAAACAGATTTTGAAGACGTTGTCTTAATTTACCTGAAGTAGAAAGTTTAGCGAATGTAAAATTATACTTCTCTTAATTATATTAATTACACAAATAACGAATAGACATCGCTGGGAAGAAACTCTCGGCGTCCAAGTTTAACTAACTTACACCATTAATTTATTTAAAGCACGCAAACGATTTCGTGCAACGGGCGAGTTTGTTGGCCCACTGATATTTCAATCGACATCCACTTACTTCCGATGAAATGGTATTAATATTTTTTAAAGTCAATATTAAAAGCGTTTTAATTAATAACCGTGCTTTATCTTTGCAATTGCTTTGCCAATCATGCCTAAAATATTGCTATCGGCTACATAAATAAATAAACAGAAAAAATAATTACATGAACCGCTCGTTGACTAAATTATGCAAATAATGCCAAGCTTGTTTATTTATCGCTAAACAAGACTGTTTTTATGGTGAATTCAACTCGAAAATGTTCCTAATTTTCTAAATATGCAGATGAATTATAAGCAAATGCTATTCAAATTGATAAATTATGTATGAATATTATTCATAACGCAACATTTGTTAGAATTTACGAGTAAAATGTCCAGTTTGATGACGAAATGCACCCTTCAACCGTGATTTGTGAATACTCGATATACTCTTTACATCACTTCACTCTACATACAAATATTAATGTTTAGATTAGACGAACAGCATCTATTTACACTAGAACTAGCTACGATACATTCAGAACAAACGCTAAATAAAGTTCCAAGCGCGAACTAATTAATAGCTGCAAACATCGAGTTCCGAATAAATTGCCATTTGTGTTGAGCGTTTTTCGATACTCAACATACGGTTTGATAGAACTATTTGTATGTGTCTTTGTTTGATAGATCCGTGTACCTGCTGCGTACATTCGCCGTTTCATTATTATCTCGTGATAGAAACTATCTTTCAGTTTGAAACGCCTATTCAAGTATTTTTTTCCGAAGACAACATTTTCTCAATTCATCCAATACCTTCCCCTTGTGCCACTGTCATAAAATTCAGTTGTCAGAGAATAACATTAAGAGAATTGCAAGAAACCCTCGGAGGCAATAAGCAAAAGAAATCGTTTGCTGCGAGCACGGACAATTACATTCGGGCCCTGAGACTATCCTTCTTTCAAGTTTCAATTCGCATTTCTTTATTGGAATCGAAACGATTAGGTACCGAGTGTTTAACTAGTGCGCCCCTCGATATTGCCGTTTATAACATAATTCTCAGTAACTGTAAACATTACTTAACGGTCCTGCGATCCCTTCCAATTTGTCCCTTCGTATTTTTGGGAAAAAGAAGTAATTTACTACGACCTTTGAATAAACTATGCAGATAATTAAAGAGATTTCTTCACAGTAAAATTAGCTCTGGAGTTTTTTTGAATTAAAATTGTAAGTAAAACTATGCTCATTTGAAGAAAGTGATTACAGTTATTAAATTACTAATTATCTATGTAGTTATATAATGTATAAACTACCATTAGCAAATATTTCAAAGTATTTGTTGATGCGTACGTCAGCATATAAATCAACTCATTTTAATAGTATTTAATGTTGCGTATGATTTCGACAATTTTACATTTATGCTATTCATAGCTAAAAACCATATTGTTTCTTTTGTCGGCTCAGTGAATTTCATGAGCGGAGTTTTGTATAAAAATGAAAAGTCATCGAAATAAATAAACCAAACATGATATATTAAAATGTGTTGTATGGTTATTAAATTGAATAGCAGTCGTTCCTGACTAGGAGAGTTACCTTTGTTGCCGATTCTGGGAGCGTATGTGGAATGTAATTGAAGCGTGCCAGCCGAGTTCCATCTCCTACGGGACCTCGGTGCCTTCGCACGCACGCGTAAAATGCCTTAACACACCTACATCATAACATACAACTATTATTATAAATCCTCAACAATTTACAAGTAACAAGAGTATGTAACCTAGGGTTTGATTAGTGAAGTCCTTCAACTGGCAGTAGCATAATGTGAAAATTGATAGAGTATCAACCGCAGTGACCCGTTCCACAATAAATAATACGCAGAGCACCGGGACTAATTTCCCGTTTCATGCTGAACGCACTGGCTTGTAAACGTTGAACAAAATTAAACATAAAATCGACACAAATTCTACGTTACTGTATGTGGCATGTTATGATGATTATAATTAGGTACGTTCTGAAATGCTAGTGCTTCTTGTTTAATAATAATATTTTACTCTAATCACAATACCGTTTGCCAAGTGTGGTCATCGTGCGTTTAATTAAATGAAAAAACAACAAAAGATTTGTAACTACTAAATATTCTTCACTAATTATTTTCTTCGTGGTTACATTCAAAAACAGTAAACGACAAAAATATGTACGTTCTCATTTAAATCAAATCAACATTGCTTACGTACGAGAGTGAAATTATAAATACTTTTACTGTTTGGAATATGTGAGTAAATTAAATTAAACCTTTAGTGTGCGAAATTGAGTATGTTACATATGTACGTAACTTAGTAAATAAACAAATACTGAAGACATTTGAGAGTTGTGTTTGTATGAGGTGCGAGCAAATTTTCGGGTCACCGCCCGCGCCCCTACTGAAACGTTTTTGTCAAAAGGAGAATTTACTTTGATTTGCCTTCTTGAATAAATTCCTGTATATTCCGCAATGTTGAGTACTTTTCAATACATTTGGTGGAACATACTTCTTTTGTTCTTTTGATAGAGTATAAATAGCAACTCTGAGGTAGTGAAGTTATGTTAGCATATTAGAAGATTGAAGTTGTTTTTGCGGTTGGCTGAATTCTTCTGGAGGGATTTCCTCCAGTTGAAGTCGGCGCGGTCATAAATTGCGTGGTCCGTGAAGATGGTAGACACGTCGATTTAGTGGCGTGGACGCACGGAGCTAATGCTGAGGCGCGTCGGTGTGCATCAGCTCGCTGTATCTCTGTATAGGAATGTGCGCCGATTTAATCCTTGCGTGTCAGAGACCGGCTTCTGAGGTGCTGTCGCCGAGACATATATCACGCGCTCTAATTACGAATATTACATATGTACCTATCTGCGTAGCTAATGAATGCCAACTGTGAGCGGCTAATTTCGCTAATATAAATATCTCGGCTTGTTATTGTACACAAAGACGTCGAGGGCTGTCGTTCGTACTTACCAAATTAGACTTTTGACAAATTAAATTTTGTGTTTTGACACTTGAAATGTTCTTGTTTTGCCCCTTGAGAGACAGATGCCTTTAAACTAATGAGAAATTTTCACGAGCTTTAAGCTGACTGCCTTTAACTACATACATAATAAACATTCTATTAAAATAAATAAAATAAACTTGACCTGGTCTGCTATTTTAAATAATTAAATAAACTTCAGATAAGTTCTTTCTCTGATAAGTACATACAAAAACAGTTCTAATTACAAAATAACAGTGATAACATTTACATTTACATGTCACTGAAAAATCAGCCCTTAATATATGTGGTAAATTTATACATTCATATACTGACGAATATTATGTGATTGAGTGCATCCTTGCAAATAAATATAATTATGTATTATCTAAATCAGCTAACATGAAAATAGAAAAATAATATTTGAATGTACTCTAAAAATAATGCGAATATTAGGTATCTCTTTAAATGGCTAGTAATGCCGTTTTGATCGGAGACGTCTGTAAACAACTCTTCTATTGTGTCTACTTTCGTCCCCCGACCAATCTAAGAAGATAATGTAACACAGCATCACGTCTGTATTCCCTGAAGGATTAGGCCGAGGTGTACTATTGTACACCCATATTTCGCCGATGTCGTTATTAATTCCCATGTAATAGAGGGCGAGCCTTTTGCCATCTATCGGGCACAGTTCCAGACTCCGTGCTGCTACTAAGAATTTCCACACAGAAAACCCCAATAACACTTCACCTGACCCGGGAATCCCACAGTCCCACTTGCGACCACTAGAACAGGGAGGCAGGTGGTTTAAAGAAATATAAAAAAATAGCTGATACTGTGACACGCCAGCCGTGTGTATTACCTTTTATACCTATTATATCCAATATCAGAGAAGGCTCAGGAGGACTGTGGATCGAGTCAGCAGGCTTTCAATATGATTATTTTTCCGTGTCTATTCATTTTATGTTTATGCTTCATTTAAACGAAATGTGTCCCTACAGTATAATTGTGTTCTTGTGTAGCACACCCAACAGGTATAGGTAATGTCGAAAGCATGTCCCCGCGTCGTAACCCGATGGCACTAACGCGGTTTTAATTAAGCAAATGATACAAGTTATAGAAAATTACCTTACTAAGTTACCTTACCGTCTCAATATAGAGGTTACTCAACTTTAAAGTATACGCTTGGAGTATAGGTTTGCTTATATACTGTTAGATGTAACTGCCTTTTTTATATATTGATTTGAGCATCAAACACTCCTACGGCTACGGCTAAAGGGTGTTGATATTTTAGCAGCCTATGTATTTATATGCCTGGTAACGGCCTTTGTAGCGGTCTGCGAGAGAAATCTATGTTTGGTAGTGGCTTTCATGTAGTGCATAGGTATGTATGGTCAAATGCCTTGCTGTCCTCACTTTCTAAATCAATTTGATGAATGCTATCTAGTATGAACTAGCGATTTTTTGGCATCGTAAATCTTGGTTTTGCTGTAGTATTTTTATAAAGAATATTTATTTGTATTAAATGGATATCTGATTGATGATAATTTGCTAGAATACATCTTATTAGTCACTTTTAATAAAGTTTTGAAATAAATATTATCAATATTTATTAACGTTATCAATATTGACAGGATTTATTAGAACTTTAATAAATAATAACGACTGTGATATTGCGTTCCATAATGTCCCAGTGATTTATTTATTGGGTTTTACCAAAACTTTAATAAATCGAAATAATTGTGTGATAGAAGCTATGCCAAGCGTTCTTATTTTAAATTATTTTCACAGAATGTTACGTCATACGTTGATTGCCTCATTGGTCTAGTAGCCACAAGCGCGACTGCTGAGCGTGAGGTCTTGGGTTCGATTCCCGGGTCGGGCAAAGTGTTATTGGGCTCTTCTGTATGGAAATTCTCAGTAGAAGCCCGGAGTCTGGAACTATGCCCGGTAGATGGCAATAGGCTCACCCCTTATTACATTGGGACTCAATATAGGCATCGGTGAAATGTGGGTATCCAATAGTAGACACACCTCTGCCTAACCCTTTGGGGAATATAGGCGTGCTATGTTATAGAATATTACGTAGTTAATTATTAGTATAAAGATTTAAGTAAAACTTAGAACAATGGTAAAAAAACGAAACATATTTTATTGACTCTTGTTACGTATTCTAGACACCGAATACTTAAAACCGTATTCATCAATTATTGGCTGTTATGATTTTTTATTCAACACATCTCCTGTATCCTGAAGTCATATATCACAATATATATATATTGTGATATATGTCTTCGTGTTTTACATACACCTAACTTAATCGTGTAGAATGTAATATGTCTCCTAGGCCCCGGTGTGAAGTGTGACATTGGGCGAGCAGCACCAAGTTAATTGCAAACATCGCAACAATGATTTACTGCATCTATCTTCACGTTGTACTGGTTCTCAGCTCGCTCCACTATTCACTATTATCTTTGTACAAGTCGAGTGGCCAGATTTATGTTCGCTGCGAGACGCCTTTTTACAGAATAATATGTGTCTTTAGATACGAATTTATTCTTTGTAACTTTCCACAGAGGTTTCTATTGAATTACACTGTGTTTGCATTGTGACAGAAGGAATAGATTTCTGGAACTATTCTATTTTGGAGCTAAGTTCCAAAAATTAATTCCTTCTATCTTAGAGAATGTACCGCCGAAACATATTGCTGGCTACCTGTGGTACAAATAAATGGATACAGATATTTTTACTTCTTATAGGTACGATGATTTAGAAAATGGTAAAATTATAATTAATTTAAAAATATCAGAAACATTTACTATTCTATAGCTGATATCGCTAAAAAGAGTATATACATTATTATCTCTCTATCCGTTGGTGTCATCACTACACTATATTCTCATACTACGATCACCAATAAGTTTGCCATTCATGGGAAACGCCTTTATGACCGTTGATTTCTGGAGTCTCTCCTTTTTTAGCATTGGGCTAAAATTTACATTCGCAGATATTACACTTATTTTTAGCTTTGTTTTTTTGTGCCATAAAACTAATTTTCTTTCTTACCGACATCGATATACCAATGTCCATGTTGATGTAGACTCTTTCTTTTAAGTCAGACTAAGAGATGTAATACCATATTAAAAACTAGAAGTTGTTTTTAGTTCTTCTGCTTATTATTGATATTTTTTTGACGGCATTATATACAGGTCTCGCATACCATAAGGTTCATATGGACGCTGACTGTCAAAGATATGTTGGTCATATTATAAGGTATCGTCAATCCATAAAAATATGGACGTAAAGACCTTGGAAGCTCTTCAGCTTCCTAAAGAAGGGTGGTTATTTCAATAAAACCTTTATAATATCGTATTCAATACAAACAAATGAATGATCTCCCAACTTATGAATCTAATTGATAAATATTTTTTGACCTTGTGGCCTAAAATCGTTCCACTTTTTATTGACTTACTCCAAAAATATGGCTATGTAGCTTGTTGAATACACACCGTATAAATAACCGTAGCAATCCAGACCAATTAAATTAATTCCGGCGCATTAGCAACAACCGAAATAGCCTGCGAATCGATACCGAATCAAAGCCAGCTCGGAAATTAAATGTATTCATTGGCAACGTTTTGATTTATTCCCTTCGCACCACTAATCCTTCGCTATTTTATTTACATGCCCGCCATACCGTCCGCCGGCACGGTTACATTATTCATATTACACAAATTCCAATAATGTAATCGAGCACACAGTTTACTTTTCATTTAAAACTGCTGCGTATTCAATAATTTAGATTCAGTTTCTACAACAATGAACTCGTTTAAAATAAGCAATTTGCTTTGAGTTTCGTACGGGGATTAGTAAAATGTTTCAGTTTCTGGTGGCGGAATCACAATGAGAATTATAATATAAGTAGGTTAGGTGCCCACAGCTGAAATCACAAAGCTACGCTTTTGATAAACGAAACCTTGCGGACTTATGAATCGTGATGAAACATTTGGCTGGATTCCTACGGAAGCTGTTTTCTTAAGAAATGTACATTATACAGGCTCTTTGGGAAGGGGAATAAAATAATATTATTATGTAAAAATATTTACTTTTGTACATATTTACATGAGTATTAGGTAAATTTACAAAAGAATATCAATTTGTGGCCGCAGTAGGGTAGATACGTTTAACGTATTTAGGTTACGTATATACTTCGAATATTTAGAACAAGGACAAAAACAAATATTACAGAATCACTACATTCTGTTTAAAAATGGTCGCAATTTGTGAGCAATCTATTGTCTTAATACAATACCGATTACAATAATTATCTATAAAAACTGACCTTATAATACGTACCTACCTTACACATCGAAATATTATGAAATAGACATAAAATTACTTTCCCTCTATCTATACACGTTCACGGACCTACAGAAATCATTAATGGTACCGTGTATAAAATTCATCTACTATCTGTTTGCAAACATTAGACTTGGTGGTGACAAAACATATTTACATTTAGCTACTAATTAATTATATTTAGATCAGTGATAGACATCATCTCAGTAGAATGGTCCAAATGGCGATGGCGAGGGTGTATATGAAGTCTGTGTAGTTGGGTTGGGCGTCGCTGGACAGCGCGCTGGCGTGGCACTCTGCCTCGTCAGCGCGCAGCTGCAACAGCGGGACGCGCCGGCCCAGCGGGTCTTTGCAGGTACCGGTGCGCACGGCACGCCGCAGCTCCGCGCCCGCGTCATTCTCCTGCAGCCAGCGCCGCAGCCACGCACCCAGCCACGCTAGTTCGCACTCGCACCGCAGAGGATTCCCAGTCAGTATCAACCCACCTACGACATAATTCATGAAAAATATTAATATAGCCCACCGGACGATTTACCTCGTCTAGAAAAGTTTCGAGTGGTGTATTAAGAATTAAAACTCATTAAGAAGAGTTGCCCGCCTCATTCCGCGTGGTGAGAGGCTCGGTAAATTTTAATAAAATACTAGCATTTGCTTGTGGTTCACTCGCGCGACTGTACATTTTTAATGAACTACCTAACTCGTTTTAGAGATATCGCAGCGTTAATTATAAGCTTGTTTAATATGTATATTGTTTTCAAAAGAGATTTAGTGTAAAACTGCACGTGTACAACGTTTAGTTGTACACTTGTTTGAGGGTTTAATTTTAAGTTAAGCGAGAGAACTCAACATTTATGTTAGTAACTAGGCAGGTATAGCGCTGAACTAAATTTTACTTTAAAAAAAATAAACGAGCGTAAAAATTGCAGTTTTTCAACTTCGTTAAGCTGAGTTGCAAATAGGTAGTGTAAAATAAAATCATCTCTGTGAAATGAAAACTTTATCTTATTTATATATTGCAGCCGGCTGGGTCAACCTAAATATTGCGTAGGTTTTTACAGAGACGCCATAAAATATTCATCACTATGAATGTTACGTACCTGACAGTAACTTGGTCGCTACGTGGCTCCAACTGGTGAAATTTGGATAGAAAATAGCTGGATTTAATGTTGTTAGTTGGTTGTAACTCAAGTCGATACCAAGTTGCGGGACCTGTCCCAAATGCCTCATAAATGCTGTCGGCAATTTCGTTAAGGAAGTCATTGTAATCCTGATAAATATCTCTTGACTGTCGGCAAACGGCTGAAAGGCGTCATCGGATATTCTTTTCAGATTTGATCCTCTGATTTCTATGTAGCGAATGTTCCTCGCGTCGATGCCGTGTAATTGATTATCCATGATTTCGTCTGTCCAGTGTATCACTAATTTGTACAGGGCGGAGAGGGAAGAGGTGATGTTGGAGATTCGGAACGTAGAATGATTTATAGTAGACCATGATTGGATATGCAGGGACCGAAGCGATATCAAGGGACGGAAGGAATCCTGGTCAACTATGTCTAAGTACTTGAGTCCATTTAAATTCAAATGTGATAAATTGCTCAACCATTTGAAACTATTTGGCGTGATTCTTACAATAGGATTGAACGACAAATCGAGGGTGTTCAAATTATTTAAATGAAACCACATCTTTGGCACTAAAGAGGTAAAACGATTATGACTAAGATCTAAATGGCGAAGACTTACTAGCCGTTTAATATCAGTCTCCTTAAAACTGTTAATGTAATTTGAAGACAAATTGAGACTAGTTAAGTTTGTCAAAGGTAGATAAGGCACTGACTTTAAGCTTACATTTGCAAGATTCAAATGCCTCAAGTTGGGAAGGTTATGAAACAGCTCCTTGAAGTTTGTCTTTATGGAGTTAAAACTCAGGTCCAGTTGGCGCAATCCACCGAGGCTCGAAAATGTGTTATCTGATAGCACTGTCAATAAATTGTGACCTAAATTCAGACTTAAGAGAAACTGTGTGCTGCG
Organism: Shargacucullia verbasci; assembly: GCA_947562105.1. Taxonomy (NCBI): domain Eukaryota; kingdom Metazoa; phylum Arthropoda; class Insecta; order Lepidoptera; family Noctuidae; genus Shargacucullia; species Shargacucullia verbasci. The sequence continues at coordinate 6,600,044 of OX387289.1, read as the reverse complement.
GAATATATTACTGTCTAAGTACTCTATGCGATTATGGGACATGTCGAGGTACCTGAGAGTGAAGCCGATCTGAGAGAGAGCAGTGCCGGGGAACAGTGACATGTCGTTGTAGCTCAAGTCTAAATGCTCTATGATGGTGTTCTTAAATATATCTCTGGGCAACAGCCTTAAATTATTATGGTCCAGTTTCAAATATCTTAGCTTGTTCAAATTAGAGAATTGTTCTACCGACAATTGTGAAATAATATTGAATGATAGGTCTAATATTTGTAGAGATATTAGATCGGTAAAGGACTTTCTCTTTATATTATTTATATTATTTTTGTGTAAATCTAATATTTCTAAGTATTTTGCGTCTCCAAAAGCTTCGTTTGATACATGAATAATTTTATTATGTGATAAAATAATATGTCGTATGGAGGACTCAACAGCTACGAAAAAATTGTTTGGCACTTCATAGAGATCATTATATGAACCGTCAAAAATGTTAACAGATATCGCGGATTCGCCATCTACGAATTTGATGCGGTTCCTGCTAACGTTCAATGTAAACGTTACATCTATATTAGATACGTTATGAAACGAGTTCAGTGATAAATACGTAAAGTTGTTTCCTTGGAGTTCCAATATTTGCAGTTTTGGTAAATTAGCAAACGTTTCGGCTTCCATCGAATCGATTATGTTACTCGCTAGAGATAAATATCTCAAGTTCGGTAAGTTTGTGAAAGTGTGCTTAGTTAAGTTGTTGATTCTGTTATAAGATAAATCTAAGTTTCTTAACTCCGGCATGTATATAAAACTTCTACTGTGCAGTGAATGCAAAAAATTATACGCGAGTCTCACGTTACTTAAAGATAACGATACGTTATGATAGTCTTCACTTATGACGATATCTACAATTCTATTGTAATCCAAATTTAGATACTTCAGATCTGTAAATGCAACTACATCGGACAGCTTGAGGATGTGAAAATCGTTATTATCGAACGATAGCCAACTGAGATTCTCTAAGCCCTCTTCGATTTCAAATGGAAAATAACCACTAAAAAGCGTAGACGACGATTCCAGTACATGGAGCGAACTAGTCACGTTCGAAAAAGATTGTGGATGCACGTAATACAAGTCGTTAAAACTTAGATTTATCTCCTTCAATGGCATACTTGCCGGAAAAACGTTCTTATAAATCTGTGCAATCCTGTTACCTCTCAAGTTGATAGTCCCCAGAGAAGTGGACCAGTCTAGGAATTCGTATGGTAACAAATTAGATATCCTGTTGTAGCTTAAATCGAGATAACGAATAGAACCAGGTTCGAGCATTTGAAGTGTGGAGGGTATTGAAGTTAAAAAGTTGCCGGCCAGGGAGAGCGTCTGGATCCTGCTCGGCAGTGGCGGCGACTCCTCCAACTGGTTGTAAGCTAAAGATAAATGACGCAGTCGCGCGACCTGAGCCAAGCTGTCCGGCAAGTGGAACAATTTGTTGTGCTCCAGTTCCAGATGCTCCAGCGAGTTTTTCAGAGACAAAAATAGATCTCGGTTAATGGAACTCAACATGTTGTATGAGACAGACAATCTTTCAATTCTATTATTGGAGAAAACCAACTTGGGGATCATCGTCAATTCATTAAGGTCTAATATAATTTGTCTAATTTGAACTTCTCGCAGAAGTAGTATTTGGGAAGTGTCGTTAATTTTGTTATTACTCAAATCTAATTTTTCTATTTTTTTAGTTTTATTAATTGGACAAACGTAATTGTCTTTGAAGGTTATAAAATTATGGCGTAAATGTACAGATTGTAACCTAGGTAGACTATAAAGTAAATCACAGGATAGTTCATGTAAGAAGTTGTTGGACAACTTCAGGAGTGTTAAGGAAGCGGGTAAGGAGTCGGTGCTGATGGTGCGGAGGTGGTTCCCCTCCAGGTCGAGCTGTAGCAGGTGGTACAATGACGTCAGCGCCTGAGACTTCAGATGCGTCACTTGGTTGTTGCTCAGTGACAAACTCGTCAAGGTTTCCTCCAAATGATGCCATTTAATTTCAGGTCCTATGTATACTATATTGTTGCTAAAATGAAAGTGAAAATATTAATAAAATTAATCAACTCGCCGGGTAAAAGTTTAATAGAATTTAGTTCGAGAACTTGCGCTTACTTCTGCAGATTCAACCAGTTTAAAACTTTTAAATCTCTTAAGCCCTGCTGCGGTATTTCAGTGAATTCGTTGTAACCGAGGTCTAAAGATGCTAGTGTACCCGCCATAGAACTGAAAACGAATGGATTTAATTTAATGTTCCTTTTAGCTTGACTTTTAATTAAAGTTCTTAAAATTGTGTGATAAAGTTTTATTGAAATACGATTTACCTAAATGCGTGCATCTCGATGTAATGTAATTTGTTAGCCACTAAAACTAATGTTTGCAATCTCAGTCCGTCCAGTGCGCTCTCTGTCAGCACTTCTAGGTTAGACATGCTTATATCTAGATGCTGCAGCTCTATTCGGGGCCATTCTGTAAGAGAAGTTTAAATGGGTACATAGTTTTGAGCCAGACTTAAGACTTACGATGGCGTACAATTTCAATTAAGGCAACCACTTGTAACTTTATAAGCTCCCTTACGTTGAACGTTTAATATGAACTAAAACATTGTAAAGAATGGAAAATACTCGTAGGTATTAAATGAGTGCCTTTATTGTGTCGCCTACCAGTATATTATAACTGAATAAATAGAGGATATTTTTATTGACAAATGAAACACAATTACAAAAATGTACACAAATTACTACGTAGGTAAATAGTAATCAGAACTGTATGTATGTTTCATAAAACAGTACCCAGGTATATAATTTGTAAGCCGCAATCTAGAAACATTCATTTAGACATTGAGACCTATTATATTAACAGGAATTTGCTACGTACACCTACAAAATAATTGATAAATTGTACTGGTTTTTAAATCATGCGGCCAGGTAGTTTGATGTGTGTTAAAAATGACGTGTTTTACGTTTCAGTAAGAAAATCTGAAGGTCAAAATAAAATGGATTGACGTTTTACAAAGTTGTTCATGCAAAAGGTGTATAATAAAACATGTTTGAGGGGTCAAGAGGGTCCTTCTTGTGTAACTACATCGTATAACAGCTCTTGGCAACAAGTGTGTGGCATGGCAAGAGCACAGTGGCGCACGGTTCTCCCGCTTCGGCACCCCTGACTGTTTCGCCAGAGTACTCAATAATTATCTATAGATGTATTACCTGGGAACCGGTGCAGTGGTACGGCGATGCAGGACATGTGCGCGACGCGGCAGGAGCACAGCGGGCTGCCAGCGCACGGCTCGACGCGTTCCGGCGCCAGCGCCCCCACCAGCGCACATGCCACCAGCGCCACCCACTGCAGCGCCCATCGCGCACATCCATGCCCCAACACCATCACTGCATAAAATGAATGTCGTCTAAAGTTTATAATATAATTTTTCAGCTAGCACAGAATTAAGATAATTTAGGTAAAATCAAATACTATTAAAAGGTTACTAAATTCTAAGGAATTGCCTAAATTAAATTTTTAGTTAGTAGAATGAGAATCGAGTAGACGGGTATATTCCAAGCGAGTAAATAGAGAGATACTTTAAATTACTGTAAATACACGGTTAACGTAGAAACAAGATGTAAAAAATCGCCAGAAGCCGATTCAGTTTTTCTTAAAAAATTTCTTTTGATTGAACCAGATTGTCATTTTCTTTCGTTTCAAAAGATTTCGAACGGTAATTTTTCCGCAGTTCCAACTATTGATTTTTAGCTTTCTACAGGAACTAGTCGGTACTTTAAATTTTCTTGTAGTTACTTCTCAGGCGATAGTTATTTATATCAATCTAATATTGTATCTGGTTTTCCAAATCACTATGGTTTAGTCATATTATAATCTTATTGGATATTAGTTCACGTTATTATGAACTAGACTTGTTTTTTCAGTTGTAAGTTAGTTAATATTTTTACTTATTTGTAAAAAAATAAAACATGCGAATGTTATGCAGTAAATTTCTGAGATCATGTAAGTAGGTGAAAAACAAACAATCATTGAGGCAGACATATCGAAGTAAGACTCCTATCTGACAGTCCAAAAGCGTTTTGTCTGAGTACTTGTATGATGAGACTTCAGAACACAAGGATACGATCGCCTCAGTTTTGTACCTCCGGCCGCTGGATGTGTATACCGAGTAACCGAGATATATAGAGGGTAAAATCCCTTTAAACACTCCTAAGATGGTAGGTAGGGATTTTCATACAGTCGTACGCATTCATACGCGGCAACAGAAGATGAACTGGATTGTGTACGGGTTTTATTATTAATTAAGAAAATAACGTTGTCTAGAGTATCCTCAGTCCACACAAAAAAATAATATGTTTCCCAAAGCGTTTTTGTATCCCTTTTTTCATTAACACAAAAATCTTGTACAAGTCCTAAATAATACCTACTCTATTCTTTTTACTGACTTTCGTAATTTGCGCGACAAAATAAGAATCCAGATTATTATCTTTGTGTCCCCATTCGCCAGATCAGCTTGTATCTTTTGTAGTAATAGAAATCCTTCCACAAAAGAATTGTTTTACTAGCTTTAACAAAAGTTTGTGCATTCTAGCATACTCTTTAGTTACTTACTAGATTATTATGTCATGGGATTATAGAACTCAATAGCATTTTAAGATTAGAAGACGACCTCTACATACTTATTCGTACTTTTCTATTCTTTTGAAATAAGGTAAACGTATTTACAGTATAACAGCAAGTTACAGAAGTTTTCTTATAAAGTATGAGTGAAGCATTATTAGGCATATGGTTTGGACAAGGATATAAAAAAGATAGTGTATCAAAAAATATACGCACTTCACTAATATTTACAGGTCACATTTGCGATCACACATATTTATCAAGCAATTTTTTTCTGCAGATCTCTATTATCATTATCTTATTATCTGATTTCATAATCTGCAAAAACTTTCTAAAGGAACACTTGCAGGGACTGACGTTGCGACATGGATGGGATCCTCTTTATAGAATTTTAATCAAAATTGTAACGAGTCACTAAAGGCGGAACATTCGACCATTACCACTCAACTGTACTACAGAAATACAGTCACTAGCTGTCCACGGTAGGTGCTGGTAAAGTACTCTTAATGAGCTTTTAAAAAATATGACGACAGTTTTATAGTTAACTAGCTGTGCCCGCGACTATGTCTGCATATTAAGATTATCGTACCAACTTTGTGCAATCGATGTTTTTCAACTGCCAAATTTCAAGTTTATAATTTTCTGAGATTTCGTGATTAGGTAATGAGTGAGCGGGTGGTATTTAGCTTTTAATTATAATTATAGGATTATATTTTTGGATTGCTAAATGATTGAATTCATAGCGGTAGAGCTACCTTTATATTTAAAAACATATTTCTTTTGTGTATAATAAAATAGAATACTAAAATTCAAAATAATAAAGGTGGTGTCCAATAAATTACATATTAATGATAAAAACATAAGTTCTTTGAAGGCGGTATCTACTTAAGTGGTGGCAATTAAGATTAAATATATTCGCCAGTACGATTATTAAATTACTAATAATGATAGTCACAAGAACCATCGGATGAATATGTAGAAATGAAAAATTACTGAAGTTGAAGAAATTGTATATGCATGACAAGACAAAATGGAAACAACCCCAACTTTAAATAAATAGCATTCAATTCAGAAGAATATACAAATGTAACGATAATATCATGAATTACAAAAGTCCTATCTGTATAAACTATAGCTACTGAGAATTTTCTAGCAGAAGAATTCAATAACACTTTGCCGGATTTCGGGATCGAACCCAGGGTCTCACGGGTAGCATCCGCGCTTGCGGTCACTAGCTAGACGAATAACGCAGTGTAAACAAAAATACTCTCACTACCTACATTTATATAATTTTTTTTTTATCAAAATCAAGTACAGCAACGTAGGTCAGCATTATTATCATTTTTAAGATTTCCCAATATTCTCTCCCGAGAGTCATTAATGGTAGATAAATGTATTCTTTTTCTCCCAGATGGTACTTTACTTGAAGGTTAGATTATCCCGTAAAAAGGAAAAATATTGGCGACAGGTCTGTGTGTACATTAAAGAAACTAAAAGGAATATAAATCCAATTTCCGTCATTCCATATTGTCTGTCATATTTTCCCGTTCATCGAGGCTTCTCATGAATACTTAGGTTACTTTCGTGCTGAGTTTTGAAAAATGTTGGTTTTAATAACGGAGTATGCTTGCATTTAATCAATTTTATCAGACAGGTCACGCGAAAGCTTTGTTCCTTTACAGTGTACAAACGTAATTCATTGATTGCCTCAACGAATACTTTCGGTATAAAAAGTTTGATCAATTAATAACCGACCAAGTTTGAATCGCGGACGGTGTACTTAGTGGTCTGTGGAAGAGCTGGTTTCAAATAACATCCAATTTTCATCATGGATAATTTTTGTGTTCGTGTAATTGAAAAAATGTGAAATGATGTTTGAATTAATGCTTTGAAAAGTTTGACTTGGCGATAAAGAAAAATATTAGAACACACATTCACAAGAGAGACACAAAAGTTCTGACACTTATAATTGGACAAATACCTACTACCTATGCCAGATTTCAACTGTCTACGTCAAACGAACACCGAAATGAAAGTGTGTGACAGACAGACAGACACTGAATTGTTTTCATAGCTGTTCCATTTTCCCAACTTAGGTACAGAATACAGATTACTAAAAGCTTTTGAATGAGGCAAAGTGTAACAAATATTTTTTGAGCACAAACTCTCAAAGGTAATTTGTTTGACAGCAAAAGTTATGTTATTTACGCTTTCCGAAGGTGCCTCGTGGTAGTAGAAGGAATAAAGATTGGAGTAGCGCCAAGGTTCGGTGGCAGGGAAAATTCTGGCTGCATTCAGTAAGGCTTCAAATTAGATTGCAACCGTGGACCGCTGCGGTTCGCTCTGTTCCACTGTTATCAAATGAACGTAGATGAATAGATTGTGTGAGTTTGGATTAATGTGTAACCTCTTTGAAATAGCAATCAGTTCTACGGGTCCAACACACCATTTGCTGCTCCTTTCAGCGATGATCGTAATTACATATATTATGGTTTTATTCAAAAGATACGAAATATTGCAATGAATTAAATGCAAAGAAGAACGATCAACAAATCCGATTTCACAATTACAATTCTCCGGAACACGAAAGCGATGATTCGCGTTTTACTCTACATAAAAAATATGTTTTCAGTTACATGCTGATTTTTTTTTCTGTTATTATCCGCATTGGAACAAACGTTTTCTATTTCATTTTTGTCTACTGCATTTCCATTTTGAGCTGTAATTGAAGCATTAGAGACTGGGGAGTAGAATGTGAAAAGGATGAAAAAATAAACGAAGTAAAGAAATAAATTAAAAGATGAAAGAGACCGTAACGAAGTGCCCACGATGAAAAAAGTGAGAAATTATTTTAAGGCACTTGAAGCGGTAATAAGTGGCACAAAAGTTTTCGCAGAGATTTTCACGTTAAATGGTAATCTGCGAAATTTCGGAGTACGGTAATCAGATTAGGCGTCACCTCGGATGTATTTGCGGGGTCTACCAAATTATTCACTCATAAAATACGTGCGTCTTATCAAAAGTCTTTTTGTCACTTTTATCTTGCGGTAATGTTGTATATGAGAATTTCCTTAGCAGGGCTGTAACGTTTCAACTAGTGTTAGCTCTTTATGTTCCATTATCGTTGTCTGTATGTACTTTAGAAATTGAATCTACAATTCGATTCCGTAGTGAAGGAAAATAAACTTGACTTTTCTTTTTTTCCTTGCTTGACTATTTTTTCGAGATTCTAAAAGACAAGAGCTTGAATATATTTATAGACTGAATTGCTAAAAGAATTTTATGAGTCAAACTACAGTACATGTGTTTTTAGTGCGTAAAATGTAAATCATGAAAATGACGAACTGTGTATTTGTGAGTTAAAACGTAAAAATTACTTTAAGTGTCCGCCAGTAAGCAAATATGACATAATTATTAGACGAATATTATAAATAATACCTGCGCAGAGATTTGGATAACATCTCTGACCATATGTGATACTTATTTAAAACGCTTACGATGAATTGTTAGGAATTGAGTGTGAAATGTGGGTAGTCATGATTTAAATGTATCAAAATTTACCCGCATTTTGTACGGCCGTAAGACGTGTTGGTAGTTGTACGCTATCTGTCATGATGCGAAATTGCGTATCCTTTGGTTATCGGTTTTGTGTGCGCACGCGTTGATTGTTTACCGTATATTGATATCGAATTACGCGCGTTTTCGGTTGCGCGTAACGCGGGACGTTAGTGACGATAAAGACAAAGACAATATTGTGTTAGTGAAAATAATGGTAGTTTTGTGAAGTGCCCAAGGACATGTGGATCTGTGAATGACACGAATCAGGCGGTTGCCACGCAACGGGTAAGTGTTTCAGTAATTATCCTTTTGCAGAATTTTAAATGACAGTTTCAGATTAGATAGTGTTAATTGAAAACTAGACAGGTTTGCTTGCGTTTGATGAATTTCTATTGTAAGGATTAATTCATAGTTTTTCTCAGAACCAATAACAGCTAACGAAGTAGGTATTCAAAGCTCCGAGAATTATTCAATGGAACTATCTTGCACTCAATGAAGATGTATATTTTTAGCGCAGACATCTTCAGAGGAAAAAATATCGATGTTATTTTTTAAAGCACTGGTTACATGCAATAAACAAAAACATTCGCAGTATACACGTACACAAGGTATTTTTTTTTTAATACGTCTCTCATTTAATAAACACCATCATTATACAAATTTGTCTCATTGTTGTTTCTTGAAACTATGTTGATTATTCAGATTGCTTTAAAATCAGTTCAGAAACTTAGAATTTCGCCAATAACATTTTATTAGGGTTAATTTAGATTACGATATTATTTCGTCTTTCAACATTTTGAAATGAAAATATTTAGATAATAAAACCCATTTCAACTTAGATGCGAAAACTATAAAAATCCAGTGTTAAAATTAATGTTATCATTGTCTGGGTAGCTATTAGCTTATTAACATTATATCAGAGGATAGACCATTCATAACGTTACAACGTCATCTATAACAGTGTACTTTGGCCCGGGAATGAAAAATGCATCAGCTGTTAATCTTCCCACGAAAGTCGTAAAAGTAGATTGAGAGAAATGGCTTGCAATGGTGCTCGTAACTGTTAACCAGGACGAGAAGGGTTATACACTACGCATACATAAGTTTACACACTGTCTCTCAAAAGATGATACGATTGGTTGTTCAATATTGATTTTTGATGCCAATATGGAAAAAGATTTTTATGGTACTGTCTGCACACAATATTTTACGATCATAATTTTTATTTTTAATGGACACCAATAAGAGCTACCAATAAGAGTACAAGGTGCATATTACCTTAATTAATTAATACTATCAAGTCGGCACGAGCTTTCACGTAGGAATCCCTTCTAGCGTAGTGGAAAGTTTAAGGTTAGATCACAGCTTTCGTCACTCTTGGATGGACACAAAGAAGAAAAAAAATTCATTGATTGGCACAACAGAAAAACACAATCTACAAGCTACATTAAAAAAATATAAATCTTGAGATGTTCATCTGTGAGTATCAAAAAGTAGGAACTGACTACCTACACGTATTTACTAGGTACAGAAGTGTGATCTCGCAACCTTCCATCGTGAACGTAATTGACTGTCAGTCACCGCGATGAAAGCTGTTACGCGAAACTTCAAAATGTGCCACGATATAGCTTCGTCGAAAGAACTGAAACCTTATTTAGGTAGGAAAGCAAAAATATCAAGCGATACAACTAATATAAGCGATGAAACGTTTAGGCCTTTAACATTTTGTTTGTGCTTCTAAGAATCGAAACTCATTATAGACTTAATAGCAGTTACAGTTATTGGTTCATACCATTTCCTCGAACGTGTCTATTAATAATACCCAATTATCCACTACAATGAAAAAATGTTTCATTTAGCTCATTAAATATTAATAAACTCTTTAACATACTCTAAAAGAGTATGTTGTAGTTGATTTTGGGAACAAAATACATTTGCATTTGCTGTTCACGTTTACATCCTCTAAATTAGCATTTCGCAAACAAGTCGCGACCTATGTTTTTGTATCCAATTAGTAGAACTAGATTTGTAATTTAACTATACTTGGTTTATGTAGTTTTGTGGGTTTCAAATGAAGTAAATTTGGCATGCGATTTCGCCAGCAAAATTCAGCGCATATATTATGTTACTTGGGTGTATCACAAGTTTCATAAACTATGTATAAACCATGCAAGAGATCAAGCAAAGTAAAGACTCTTCCCTCAGTCGACTTTTAGATTCAGCTTTCGCGGGATTAACGGGCGTTATGTTTTACCCTTTTTCTTGGCTTATCGTGGAAGAATTATTTGAGAGTCCATATTGAATAGAGAAAAAAATAGATGGCGTATTTGGCACATTCAGAGATTCTTATGTTGAACCGCACCGCGTGATTGGTGATTGGGGCGATGTTACGGTATAGATTGGTGCAATGGTATCAAACGTGATTGTAATTGAAATCCTGCTATAACCTCAGGACCGAGTACAAGTTTATTATTTTTATAATTACAAAAAATAATATAATTTAATACATTTCCATACATTGAAGTCTTACGAAAAAATATCTTCGGAGGCATTTGTCACTGACTGTACAAAAAAAAACCTATTGGTCCTAATTCTCAAGTTAGGTTAATAATTATCGTAATAGGACCATATGTTGGACCTCTGGTACATTGGACGTGGTGCAGAGGTCGCGGGGAAATAATATTATCTAACGTGTCACACGTCTGCCTATCACTTACCGTAAAGCATACGACTGGTATATTCTATTCACTTTAAAGTCCTCTGGGACAAGCTAAAACAGTAATTATTGCATTGACATAAGAACTTAGACAGGAGACTAGCTATGATGAACGCACTGTTATATTTATATGAGATGTCATGATTGGTTCGTGCCAAATCATCTGCGTCACGGCCGAGTCTTTCAGTTCGAGTGAAACAGTACCCCTAACATTATCATATGTTATTTAAAATAAATTTGAAACAATTCCAGAAAAACAGGAGAGTTAATAAGCAATTTACCTGAACTTTGTAATAACAAGATTAATTATTCAAGCATAGCTGCGTTGCTATGAATATTTTTTCAACTTCCAGTTATTAATTAGATTTTAAGTAATTATAGTTCTTTCTTGTATAGTTAGGTGAGTAATTAGTGGGACTCGAGCGGTGTTGTTTGTGGACGAAAGGAGTTCTTTGGTAGGAGGTTGCCTTGATTTGATTGTTCTAGGAACAAGTCCTCAAGACTACTTAAATAACCACTTATTTGAACAGCACCGCTTAAGTCCTCTTCAAGGTAGACAGGGCTATCCCTCTGAAGAAATTCTGTATTCTCGTGAACTATTGAATTACATAACATTACAAATCATCACGCCCGTATTCCCCTAAGGGTTTAGCAGGGATGTACTCCCACGTTCCCCCATTGCAGTTATTAAGTCTCATATAAAGATGGCAACCAAATGCCATATACTTGGCCAGGAATAATTTTTCAGCTGATACTGAGAATTTTTCAACAGAAAAATCTAATAACGCTTAGCCCAAGCTCTGAGATCACTTTCGACCACTTGATTAATGAGGCAGTCGGATTGGCTATTATTTTTTTATTAAAATCAACATAATACAAGAATTATTTTCTTGCCAATGGAAACTGCCTTGATATCTAATGATAAAAACGAAGCTGATGAAAGTTTTCAAACAAAAAACCTTTGACAATAATGAGCGTGAAATGGCTGTTTTTGTACATGTATAGAATAGTTTTATTCAAATAAAAACGTGTGTAGTGTATCGAAAAAGTAATAACAGTAATATACCCTGTATACAATACCAACGATATTAATGAACGAAAGGTATTTCAATAAATTTCCGTACGATTCGTAGTAGTCTACGAGCACTGCTACGCCGTAGAGCACCTGAATTGAGTGTAGCGAATTAAAAATTTGTCATTTTAGATTGTCATGGAATGTTCACTGCTGCTACGTTTTTATATGGTTTTTAAATAAAATATAGATGCGATATCGGCCGCAGTATAATTTAATCAAAGATCAAAGAAAAAAAAATGCTTGGAATGCTTTTGCTTTGAATAAAGTGAGTAAAAAGATGTCAAAATTGAGCTACAAGTTTTTAGTGGCAGGTTGCCAGGCCCTTGCTTTTACAATACTATCAGTAAAACGGTAGCGCCTTTTCTATGCCGGCTTTAAAATTGGGGTGCATTTAATAACGTAAAAAGCAATAATATCTTTATTTTAAACATAGAAGTAGCCACTAGCAGGAGGAGCTGGCTAGCTAACCCGGCGTTAGGTCTATGTACGAGGTTATACTGCACTTGTCTTGTTGCATGGTAATTTCTAGGATGGCTGAACTTTCTTTAGACATCGAGGCTTCACCGTGCGTCGGAGAGTACCCTAAGTCGTCGCTCCGATTGACATTAGAGGCCTTACTGTAAGTTTCTTTTGACAGACTCGATTTAACGCATTAAATGCGTTCGGAGTTCCGATTGGTCCGGTACGTGCTCTCCACTAATCGGAGCGCCGAACGCGTTCGATGCGGTAAATCGAGTTTGTCAAAAGAAACTTCCACTAGGGCCTCTGAATACCTATAATAGTTTTTACGGCAGGTTAAAACCCGACAAGTCTGAGCCTAATATGAGGTTACCGATAGCTTACAGTTATTGCATACCGATAACCTCATAGTGGTATTCAATTGTATCTGGTTAGACTGGACCAACCCGAAAAGACTTGCCAGATGTACTTGGAAGTAGCTACTGTTACAAGTCCCTATTCTCATGGTGCTTAAGATTAAAACTTTCCTGAAAAATGTTACCAAACTAAGTCCGTCGAAATCGATATGAATCATCTTCTTCATCATCTTTTGGAGTAGTAACATCATCATGTAAACATTTTCCTTCCTATATACATATATTGTTCCCAAATACGGCGAAATATTTATAGTATTTTGCACGAAGAATCAGACTAAGCGGAGAATATGCCGCGACATATTCTCAGCACGCTCCTACCTTATAGATTGCGGTTTTATATGGATATATGGATAGCTTGCCGAGTGGTCTCTACCTAGAAATTCGTTCCTTCATCTCTTGCCATATGTTAACCCGAACGTTACAAAGGTGAGAAAGCAGTATCTACGCCTTTATATATAAACCAATCGTGCCACCCAAGATGAAAATGGAAAACAAAAGTCTATTCTATGTATCCACTCTATTAACAACTTGGAATGGTCCAAGGGTCAAGAAGAGCTTACTAGAACAACCAACGAGCGGACTATAATACCTATACAAAGTTATTAATCCCCAAATTATTGAAATAAATAAAAAATACTAAATGAGAAAAGCTTCAAAACCGTTCAGAGAATAATATTTTTTCTGTAGGTTTAACAAGCCATATTATATCTATGGTATGGCCAGTATTCAGTTTTACGCGGAGCTATGCGGTTTGGACTCCGCAATGTATGTCGAAAGCCTTTCAGTAAAATGGTGTTTAGGTAAGAATTAAGCACACTATATGAAGAAGATATATTGAATTATTTATGAAATCAATGGAGCCGTATTGTAACTTTTTTTGAATATTTTATAAATTTAATTTAAAAAGAAACAATATACATTCATTACTGAATGTAAGGTTCCTCTTTATGAACTACACATTTTATAAATTATTTAAACATACTTAAATGTTATATACTTACGAATAGCTACTTATTAATTAATCACATCTCAAAAACCACTACAACTCAATTGAAATCCAAAGTTTGGAAACCGTTTGATCGTTTAATTGTAACTATAATTTTTGTTCAACCTCATCAGTCACTTTCAAGCTTGCGGTTCACTGGTAACAACAGACGGGAGTTGTGGGACATTTTAAAGTTAGCGCACTTCGCAGTTGAGGGGTGAGAGTGGATCGCGACGGGCAGCGACGCGGCCGCACTCCTCGTCACCCGGAGTCGGACTGAGCGCCGATCCTCATAGGCTGTGCACCCGAGTCTCGCGATCGACGCTTCAAATTATACCTTTCAGGTATCCACCTTATCTTCCCTTCAAGGTCTTATCTGATCAACTAATTAATGTGCGTGCCTCACTCATTTATTAGTTCTATCTTCACATCAAATGTTATTCGTGTTCCAGTATTTTCACCCCTTACATATTATTATATTGTACCGTTTATTTTTAATATTTTTTAAGTTGAACGACACAAACACCACACTAAACACGGCAGGTACAAGACAACATTAAGACTCCTGACTTGGCCTAATTTGACTTAGACAGTTACGTAATTCGAGATTAATAGAACTTCCTTTGACGAAGGTAAGTGACTGAAATTGAAACCGAGTTTTCAAGTAAACGAACACTCACCATTACTTAGTTTCTGTGGTCATCTTCGAGGGAACTTGTTTTATTAATAACTTGGTATTGATATTAACGAAGTTGGAGTTCTGTACATTGTTGGAAATTCTTCTTTGAAAGATTTAAACGTTTGAAGTATTCTGATAAAATATTTACACCGGGGGTTTGTTTTCAGAAATATTTTAATAATGCATTAATGGTAAAAGGTTAGACGATTTTCTTGATTATGACTTAAACAATGGAAGTCTTTAACATTCGCATCTTATTTCATCGCTAATTTTTACAACATATATAATTATTAATGTTTACTTTATTTTTAAAAGTCACTCGTATTTTGTAAGGTGTTTATAAATCATATTTTTGTGATAAAAATTTCAAGCGAAATTTACATAGACAGCCAAGATTTTCATTTGGTGATTTGGCCATGCAATGTACTATTCACCTAAACCTATAGCGTTATAGTTATCATATATACAGTAGATAACAGGTTCTAGGAACGCATAACGCATGACGTGTAGTGAATGAATACGTCTAGACGACATTGCATGTGTTTTGTAAGGGGGGCCTTCAAAGTATGAATGCGTGATTGTATCTCCGTTTGTATCTCTGTAACGAAGCGTGCTGAAAGAAATATCAGATGCTGTTGCGTAGATTGGAGGGGTAGTGAACTGTGAGGTTTTCTCGTTTGTAATAAGCAAAGCAATCAGTGGTACTGGAGTTCGTTCCAAGTAAATGTTCGCCTAACAATTTTTACAATTGGATTTGTCTGCACTGGTTATCTGCTGAAAAAAAAAAACAATAAATAAAAAACATACACATTCGGTTTTAATAATCTTACTTTGTCTTGAAACAATTGAGTGAAATATCAGAAGTGATTGTCTGCTTCATTGTCAGACAGTTATAAATATAAACACTAAACAGGGTGAACAGATCAGGTTTGCTCGTGCATCGCAGATGCAGTTAATGTGCCGACACAAATTTCACATGCACACACATCTCCAGCCGGAATAACTAACTGTAGTCCATACAGATATTTATTCCGTGTGGGGATCGAACTCACGACACATAGCGCAGAATTCCAATCGCCTAGACACTGCGCTAATCGAATCAAATAGAATATATATTTTTACGCGTTTATTTACCAACTGACATTAACCCAAAAAGTTAATCAATCGCTATTTAATTTATTGTACATTAAACAAGGTCCTGTGCCCGATTTTGATTAAGTTGAACACAAACATTTGACCCTAACCCTTTCATTTGGTATTCTACAGGCGAACTTAGATATGTACGTGATGACGTGTATGTTGGCTCGAGTCCCTTGGCAACGGCGTCTGCAGCCTACGGTTACCTGCATGTGCTTATGTAATTGTTTGGAAAACTGCTCGCATTAGGCCCACAAAGATAATACGTGTTCAGTCTAACTTTTGGTGAGGAAATTATTCGGTGTTGCTAACTTACGGATTTAAAGTAAGACTTTAGTTATGGTTGGGATTATCTATTCACATATGTGTAGTAATTTAACTCCTAAGAATAGATAAGTGTTAAGCTTGTCTGTGGAACTTAATAGCGTAATAAAATATCTATGAAGCTGGAGGAGTTTCTAGCTTCATATACATTTTTATCACGTTAGTAGTCTAGTTGTATGCCATTTAAATCTGTCATTTAGTTTACAGTTTACTACTAATAGACAGACACATATGAATGTTAGGATTTCATAGCTAAACTCACGAATCAATGTAGTATAAATAAAAACTTTTTTATTTATCCTTACCACTATACCCCTTTTAACGATTAAAAATATAATCAGTGACAGGTCACTGGGGCATTGCCTTCAAGCGCAATACTGACCCATTTATCTCCGGTTGTCTTTTACACAGAGACCTAAACATTGCGGCCAACAGTACAGTCATGTTCATATTTTATATTATGCTAGTATTATTTTGTTCGTGTGATTTACACCATTTTCACCAGAAAGACGGCTACACTCTCTCTGGAAAGACGGCTTACGGATGCTAAGCGGAGCATAAGATATTATTATTTACTTGCGTGATGATGTCATTATCAAGAGGTTTTCCGAGCGTAGTGCTTTTATAATTAATTCTTGAGGATTGTTCAATATAGCGGTAGGTACCTTTTACGTAAATTTCATTTTTGATATTAAGCTAATATCGGGTCTATTTGCGCACAAATTATTATCAATAAGCATTTTGATGAACCTCGACGTTGACGTTTAGATCAAGTTTTATTGATCGTGGACCCAGAGGGCTGGAGTTTCATTAGGCAATCTGTGCGCGAATGTACCCAAAATAGGCCTTAAATTAATCAGTTAGGTGGCCATGTTCAGCATTGGACGTTTACAGAATGATGTGATGATGATACTTTTGTGTACTGTTAATTTCACTCCCAAGTGTTTTATAATACGCCTAATACAAAGGGTGAGGTCGGTGGGAGCACCGTCAAATAAAGTGCACATAATTGTCAAGGTGAGTGGTGTGCGGTACACTCGCAATTATTTACCGGCGAGACATAGGGGAATGAAGAGGTCTTGAACTCTTGAGGCCACGCCAAGTGTGCTCGCCTCCATCTGCGCCCACCGTGTTAAGAACTACCTACTTGCACGTATTCATAAGCTTTTATATATACGAGCTCCTAGCTCTCCTCGCGCGAATTTTCATTCCAACTTCGCCTTTAATTTGTGTTTATTCAACGTACTAGGCAATTCGTGAACATTTGAGGGTTTAGAGAAATAAGTGATATGAATATGCACGCATAATATGGTGTTTCAAATCTTATGTGGACGTATAGCACTAGCTTTACCGACGTTCAAAGAAAACATACTCGAAGTATGGCGTCTTGTTTCGTGGACAATAGCGATCCATTTTCTCACTGGACTGGGAATGAAAAGAAAATAAAGTGTAGATATAAGCTACTTATAGTTTTCAGTATAGTAATGCTAACAAACACAGTTATACCCCTCGAGCTCTTAAGTCTAAATGTATATAGTCAGTTTAAAAAGATATATTTTGTACTTCATATCTGAAGATTTTAGTTTTTTGTAACATATCATTGAATCGACTGACTGTAATGTTTATTTTTTAAATAAAATTGTTACCGTTCAATTCTAATTTAAAATAAGGTATGATTGATTAATAGTGATGTGTCTGCCCCTGTCAGAACCTAATACCGCCATAGCGAACTGTGGATATATGAGAAGGGTGGGTATGACATAGGTACACCACTATCTAACCCGTCGGGATCACGGGCGCGACCGTTATGATGACTTATCCTCCCGCATGTTGTCCACATTTTAAAATGAAAAGGGTTCCGTTTTTACATATTATCATATGGTTTCTGAAAATGCAGTCATTTTAATCATATCTCCCCATAAAAATCGTTTGTGAGCGATTTTCTTGATCCAACAATTTCACGAACGCTATTCGTTCTAGCTTCAGCTAATAACAAAGAATATAATAAATAAGCAATCCATTTCGAAACTGAAAGAAAACTATTTGTTAATGTCCGATAGAAACCTTGCCGTCGCTTTTATAAAATAACTAAAATTCTATCATAGTTTTGTGCAGTGCTGACAACCTATTGTTATCGTGCAGTATACAGTAACACCACATGGGCTATTGAAAAGTTTTATTTAGAAACGTTTTCTGGTTAAATTGGTTAATTTTGCTTTGTCATACGTTCCGGCAAAAATAAGCCATGGCATCATCTCCCAAAGGTATTGGAAAATGCGATTATTTGATTAGATGGTAGGACGACAGCATCGTGTACGACAGAAATGAAAATCTGAAATAAAAAAAATGTAAATCCCTAAAAATGATGCGAGTTTGTCAAAAGACACCTAGCCCACACTAAGTTTTCATATAGTTCATGAAGAGATTTTACGTTTTCGCGCACTAGAGGAGTATACCATATAGGAGTATTATAACATTAAAAGAAAGTACCTTGCTAAAAAACAACTGTTCGTTGTCAGAAGGTTTAATCTTCTTATAGTTAATTTTATTAAAATAACATTTCCAAGATCCATTATTTATAAAAAATCACCCAGTGTCATCAAAACACAACTCACTGAGAAAAATTGCCTATAAAGAACTCGTCGCTACATAAAAATATTGTTATTGCTTATTTTCATTTTGCTGGTATTGCAAATGTGGGCTGGATAATTTGTTTGTATCGAAAATTCACTGGGTTTTGACGTTTTATAGGTCGTAAATGAACACGTCAGTGACGAAGTTTGAACCTTTTAAAAGTAAATAATATAGATTTGTACCTACACACCTAGAAAGGAAGCCCAAGTGAGATCGTCCTACACAATATACTTTATTACGTTACAATACAAAGATGACAGTCGGTTGTAAAATTACAACGGCTGCAGTCAACAAAACTTGGAGCGTCTTCAGCGATCGCGGAAGTACTAAACAGAAAACTTTTACGATCGTATACATCTTTGTAACTTCATTTAATATTTCAAACTGTGTCATAGAAAAGCTTTACTTCAAGTTCGTTCGTAGCAAGATATTTTAATTTAGCCCGGGGGCGTGAAAGCTTTGCACTGGGAAGATAATAGCGGTTCTTAAAATAAAGCCTTTGTGTCATTATTCTGTGACACAGCGCTACTGTACCGCACTTGACGGCATTTGCCCGCCACGGCGATGATTCGGCCGAGCCCCTCTCTCCTCCGGATATAGCCGAATATTGTGCAGTTAAAGCGCCGTTACATAAATATAAGCGACTGAGGGAGGGAACATCAATATGGTTATATCGGCATATAATATGTGGTAACTGCTCTTAATACGTTGCTGCTTTGTTCACATATCTTTGGTGAAATAAATGATACCTTTGCAATATATTCCATGGTTCGATCAAATACATGCACAGTGCTGACACTTTGATTTATAATATAAACAAAGTAATATTCAGTGTATATTCAGGTTAATTCGAAATCCACTGAGTCAGTTGGTTGGTTCGATGTTTGCCGTAAGTTCTTTATAGTAAATTATTTATCTTATGTAAAACCTTATGTAAAGACTAGGTATATATAACACAAATGTTATTTATATAAAACCATGTTTACGGTGGGTCAGTAAGAAGATGTCATATACTGTTTTATTGTTTTAATTTATACATAAACTGTAAGTGTAAACTATAAACATTACATAAATGAAATATTTAATTACGGCAGCCATTAAACATTCACAGAGTATAAAATATTGCCGCAAAATAAGGCCCACTATAGACAGAGCGCGAATATTTTTACCACGATAAGTGACTTGCCTAGTCTCGTTGTTGTTATAAAATTTATTGCATCTGCTCTCCGATATCATTTACAAAATGGCGTCCTCTATTTTTAACGGTGGAATCGCACTCACGTCTCGCAAATTTAAAACAGTCGTAAAATTCAATAAAGCGTATTATTGCAGACGTTGGTAAATTATGTTAGTGTTTAAATTGTACGCTTTACGTGAATAAAATATATACGATTTTATGTGTTACGGTGGAATAATAAAACAGCATTTAATATTGAACGGCCCTGTTGAATGTCAAATAGTTATCAGACGTGGATAACTTTTTAGGACCTTACTTTGGCTTAGTGTGGAATAGATTAAAGTGTCCTCTGATAACAATGTTTCGGTATAACAACTTATAGTTTAAAAACTGTAATTAATTCTAGGATTTTAACGCTATCGCTTATTATAATTTTTCGCAAGTTGTAAAAGCCATCTGACTCCAAGGCATGCTATTGTTCTCGTAGATAGACGACACGAAAAAAATATTCTCAATTTTTATGAACGCAGTTTCAGCTTGTGGTATACCATACTGAATTATTCTCAAAAGACTAAAAACCTTAATTTAAATTGAAACGTAATATATTTATTTCAACCGGATGATGTTTGGTATCAAAAGGAAAATTCTTTATAGGTGTCGCAATGAAAGACTTTCTGGCTTTGAAAATATTGAGCTGTATCCGTAGCTACAAACGTTATTCAAATACCCGGTCCTACCCGCCGGCGAAGTCCTATGGCCCCCATGTGGCATACACCCGCTCTCGTCGCCCTTTCAAGCTTTTTTACACAACGAATAGGTATTGAATTTTTATTAACATAAAAGTACCTAAGTACACGTTGAAGATGTGGAGGTTAGTAATTACTGCACAGAAAAGAGAATTTATTAAAGGCCGAATATATTTTGACTGCTGCGAGTGATTACAAATTGCAAATGAAACATGTGAAGAGCTCAGAACTTGATCAACTAATTAAAATGTGAACGGGTTAAAATGTTTTGTGTATTAATTGTTTTTTTTTTTTAATTTCATATGACGAATGTGAATTAATTGTTCATGATTACTGGATGGCGCGTCATAGTGGTGGGCGTTTATTACATAATCGGGGAAATTATCTAATAAGTATGGGCAGCGGACTAGTTTATTTCAAAATGCCTTTTCTGCGGAATGTGTGTCATTTTTAATTATTATATCTTTATAATAATTTTACCTTTTGAATATTCTACCTCATACCTCATAAGTGGCTTTATGTTCAGTCCAGAAATAACTGTAAAGGTATTCAGTTATACTAACAACACGTTTATGATATTGTCTGAAGTCATTATTCTCTGAAAAAATGGACATCAATTCATAAATATGTATATATAAGATTATTAAGGCCCAGGCACAATTTCAAACCTCGGACTACTACTAAGATTTTTCTAATACAAAGACCAGTTAGCACCCGGGGATCGCACCCGGGACCTCACGCTCAGCAGCCGCGCTTGCGACTACTACACAAATTAATGAGTCAGTCTCGATCTAGCTTGAAGTTATTATCTGCATTAAAGGAGGGACAACTCCTATATATCAAAAACAAATATCAAGCAAAAATATTAAACTGCGCAATATAATTATAACTAGATTCCGCGCGTGACTTCGCCCGCGTGGTTTACGAACCCGTACATTTTTCCGGGATAAAAAGTAGCCTATATGCTATTCCAGACTATAATCTATGTCTTTGGCAAATTTCATCCAGATCCGTTCAGCCGTTCTGGCGTGAAAGAGTAACAAAGATCCATCCATCCATCCATCACAAACTTTCACATTTATAATATTAGTAGGAAGTAGGATATTGACGATCATTTATCATTTATTCTCTCATCACAATAGGTAGTCTTAATTAAAATAATTCAGTATAAACTAGTAGTTAATATAATTAAATTATATGCAAATACAAATGAGAATGACTACTTACACAACTTTAAGTATCTCTGTTGCATCTAGTGTGAAACCCGTTTGAAGTCCCACTCTGTGTGAAGGACACGTGAATATTTTTAATAATCCAGACAACCTAGCAGTAGCACTTCAATATTTTTAAAATTAAGCTCAATTTTCACCTGACTCCAATGATGACATCACCGACATACAATTAAAATTAGTACCTTTAATGAAAATGTGAATGCGCATCGTTTACAGGGAAACCATACGTGATAAAATATTATAAAAAAATATCATACGTAACCCCTTTAGAAGCTTTGAACGTGTAGAAAGTAATTACCATAAAGCGACGTCTTTGCTCAGCTATAAACTGGTATATGGGGGCAATAAATTATAAAAGTAAGATCATATATTCGCTTGCATTATCTCACTTTGCGACGGAGCTCATCCTATGAGTTATTCTTAACGTGAAATAAGTGACTGACAAATTCTAATCCTGTCGCATTTAATTAAACTGGAAGCCAAGATACGTACGATAAGGTTATTCTGATGGTAAAAGTAAATGACAGCTCTTTTCTTTTGTTTAAATAGTTTGAATAGTAATCGAAGTGCTGAATGAATGTTGGGTACTTTGAAGCGGCAGCATTGTCACAAACTAAGGTCAGAACGGGGTCAAGCGGCGCGGCCGCATCGAACGCCACGTCGGCAGAGCAGTCGTTGTTCTCAAAATAACGCGCAGCGGCTGTGCTATATTTGGAGTGTCTCACTACTTGAATAATTTATAAGTCGAGCTCTTCTCCAAGTGCACTGCATTTCCGTAGCAAAGCTCGTTGTACGAAACGGAATAAGTTCGCACTTAACTCAACTATAGGAGTGAATGAAGAAAATCACTTGCTTAGTTTGAGGAAATAACGAATCGCTGAAGTACCTATTGATTTGATTTTGTCTGCAATTCACTTTATTTTAGTTTATGTATATATGTTTTTATGAAATGTCTAGAGAGTACGGTTCGAAATAATATGTCCTATATAGAGAAGATCCTGCAAGAAACTTTTAAAAATAATAGTTCACACACTCTTGTTTAATTAGTCCAATGTTGTGATAAGAGATGCGAGCAAAAGGTTTTTTAATTTTAAAAAAAGCTTGTGTTTAACATTAGATTTCTTCTGAACAAGATCGCGTTAAAGTTACAAGCTTACCAGTCCCAACAGATGGCAACCGTTCACGAGGTGACGCATTGTGTGTTCAACCAGAATGTATCTTATTGTTAGTATATGTAGTTAAATACACGTATTGCTGTATAATAAAATTAATTGAATAAGAAGTAGTGCCTTATAATTATAACATAACATCACTTCCCTCCTCGAAGTGTTAGGCGGAGGTGTACTATTGTGCACTGACATTTCGCCGATGTTGTTATTAATTCCCATGTATTAGGGGGCTAGAGTCTATTGCCATCAACCAGACGCAGTTTCAAACTCCGTGCTGCTACTGATAACTTTGACTGTCCCTGGAATCGAACCTAGGACTTCATGCTCGGCAGGTCGCTTCTGTGACCAGTAGACCAATGAGACAGTTTGTTTGAACAATATGTTTTCTTTTACGTGTGATACACGTAAAAGAAAACATATTGTTTGCTACATACATACAACATATTGTTGCTTATCAGCCCGCGCTAGTCGTAAAAGTTTACTGATCGAAATGGTTATTGTTATTCTAGTAGATAGGCAATCTGTCTATAGTTTTATCAAATTTTAATCTTTTATATTCGGGCAAGACGTGGAATTGTAATCAGAGAGTTTAGAAATATTAGACACGATTTTATGTAGCTACATGTAAAATAATAAGTAACATAATTGATTAAAGTAGTTAATTCTACTTGTCTTTTAAAAATAATTGAACTACATACCTTATCTTTTTATGTTCGCTATCCGCTAAGCAAACTGACCTTCAAAGCCTACAATTTCAACCCACGAACTAGGCGAATCACAACGAATTCCATTACGAAAACCTATACGAATAATAGCTATCTCCTTATTTATTTAGGATAAATAAAACATTAGACATTCCTATATCCTATCTATATTAAAGAAAAAAACGTTCGATTGTGCTACTCACTCCGTTATTCATAGCTTATGACAAAGCTATGAACATCTGCGAGAAAAATAAGAGTCACAATACATATATGAGTTTCATATTATAAAACTATTACGGCTTTGAGGTTACTGATCCAACGAGCTCCAGTGCGACCCATTTCCCTTAGCTTAATCTTACAGCTTATGCGGAACATAAAAGTGAACAAAATAAAAACTAAAAAAGTAATGTTGGAAGACAATCCTCAGCTTAATTCCACAGAGCAAGGAGTTCCCAACAGCTATCTCCGTTTGCTGCCTCTCATTATTTCACAGCAAAATAAATATTTTTGTGTTCGAAAATTCCGTTCTGGAATCCAGAATTCCTGTCTAGAAATAACAGATGTCCGAACGCTTGCACCTTCTTAATCACTTTCAAACGAGTTTCTGTTTCTTTACGCTTCTATATTCGTCTAGTTTATACCAAAAGAGCTTTGATGAATGAGGAACATAATCTTTTACTGAAATACACTCGGAGCTATGTTATATTGTTAGTTACATATTGTAATTATGGACTGCAATATTTTCCGTTTATTGCCTCTTATATTCACGATCTTGTCTATGTCTAAACATTTACCTAGTCTGCATACCCGTTTTGATACAGGCACATCGTTTCTTGGGAGATTGTCCAGTAGTAAACTACGATGGGTTGACTATATTTCCACGAACTAAGGTTGGAATTTAGAGCACAAATGTGCTCTGTAGTCGTTTCACGGTAAGGAATAATTGGTAATTAGACACCGGTGTGGTGCAGGCAATAGGAACATTTAGAACGGTTAATTAAGATAATCTATTATCAAAACTAAAAAAAATATTCTAGTACACAAATTGTTCATTAGGTATTAATACATAGATATTTAATAGTAGTAGATAACATTATCAATATGTGTTATTTAACTTTTTTTGGAAGAGAATTTAAGAGCCTTAAAAATTGAGGATCTGTAGTAGTAAATGTATTTGTAGATAATTCATTACTCTATTCTCCATCTATCTAAATTCTAACGGTTTTCAGCCAATTGAAACAGGATCCATTTTACTTAAAAGAACTTGTCGCCCTCATTAGCAGGCGTACAATGGATGAAACTTTTGCTTTTTACTCGCCGAACCTCGATAATCAATGAGCTTTAAAGCCACAACAGCCATTTAGCGATGCAACGTTAAGAGAAAAAACAACATTTCGCTCAATCCCAGCGGTCACATAAGCCAAGTTAAACAAAAGCTAATTTAAAATAATCCTATTACACTTGATGATATAAAAAATGTATAAAAATCAAGATGATGACAGTGGTTTTGTATAGCGTTGTGCGTGCACCTACATATAATAATTAGTCGTTTGCGTGACTGTGATAATTACCACATTTCGTATAAATGTAGTGGTACACATGCCACCGCGGTTTTACAGTAATTGTCCAATTACGACGTTTATGTGTCAGACGTTATGCGGAATAGAATCGAGTGTTTGAACCTGTTTACAGAAATTATCGTTCAATTTCGACCAGAGTCATCGTTGTCTGATTGGTGAGCGAAGGTTGTTAATGTTTTTGTACGTGTTATTTGTAAGGTTGTTGTTGTTTTCGTACAAAATGCGTTAACGTTTTTACCCTACTAAATATGAGATGATTTTGCTGATTTTTTATTTATATATTATAGACACAAGTTGAAACTAGGTCGTCAACTTTTTGTTTTTTTGATACTGTTTATAGATTGAGAAAGAATTAAGCCTCAAAATGAGTCTTTTTATAACTAAAATCTTCCTTATGCTTATCTCGTGATAATTATAAATATAACCAAATTTTGAAAAAAACATAACTTTTCGTCCTTGCTTATAATCTGACAAAACGATAGAGACCAAAATCAAAATTAATTGTTTAAGATTTAGATGTAAGAAACATTAACGCCCACACACTTATTTTGCGTGTATTTAAATACAATTTTGTCCATTTTGACAATTTTGCCGGCAGCTAAACGATACTGTTAATTTGAATTTCATCAGCTTTATTATTGTTGGGAACATTATCTTAGCTCAAGCATATTTAGTTTAGTTACAGTGGATAAAACACACACATTTTTGGTGACACATAGAAAAATTGAAAACAATTTGGTTTGATTGATTAACTAACTCTATATAAGTCGTAGTATTACACGTAGCATACGTGCTACGCCGTAGACATGCTACGAGATTCGTGTTCCGCAACTCCGTTACTACGCTCAGTTTGCCATAAGATTGATCACTTTAATACGAATAAAATTTATAAATAGGAGTTTATTTCACAAGAATTAGCTTTATAAAATCACGCTAAATGAAAACCTCTTTATATATGTTTTTAACTAAAAGATAAATACACAACAAGAATTAACAAAGAAAGCAATGCGTCACCTTAGCACAATATTTAGATTTATAGTATAGGTATATAAATAA
Organism: Shargacucullia verbasci; assembly: GCA_947562105.1. NCBI lineage: Eukaryota > Metazoa > Arthropoda > Insecta > Lepidoptera > Noctuidae > Shargacucullia > Shargacucullia verbasci. The sequence continues at coordinate 6,573,744 of OX387289.1, read as the reverse complement.
CAATGACTTTAGTGATCAAAACGGCAGCTCATTACGTATTCAAAGAGGCTAGAAGGTCGCGATATTGTTTAAAGCATGGCGGAGCGTTTTATTTACTTAAAAGCCGGATTATGGCCGCTCGCAACACTTCCTGCCACACTATTTAATTACGTCTACGCTGTTTTAATGTTCTGTTTGTATTTAAAATGTAGTCTTCATAATGGAAAACGTTTTTAATAAATGCTCGATGCTATGATGCTATATCATTTATGTCCTCCTGACCAAATTGCGGTCACGGCGGCCTATCTCAAATTAGCCAACTATACAGGAGATATTGTGTGTAGAACATACAAATATTTGTTCAGTGCGGGAATTAAAGCCGCGACACGTAGCGCAGTAGTCGATCTCTCAACCACTGTGCCAACCGTGCCGACAAACCAATACTGAAGTACTGGGCCTCTAGTGTAAGTTTCTTTTGACAAATTCGATTTACTACATCGAACGCGTTCGGCGCTCCGATTGGTCCCTTTCGTGCTCTCCATCAATCGGAGCGCCGAACGCGTTCGATGTAGTAAATCGAATTTGTCAAAAGAAACTTGCACTAGGGCCTCTGAAGGTTTATTAAGCGCAAATCTCAGGACTGAGCGCCGTTTTCAGGTCTAAAAATAGAGTAATTATACCAGGTACATATTTGACTTAAACAGATTTCTCTTTTAAGCTTGCTCTCTGTGACTTTGGGTCTCAAAGGCACAAATTATTTTTTAAATGGTACTACACAGTAATGAAAAACGATTACCGAACGAAACGTTAATTAAGCTTCTAAGCTTTGACCGTCAGATTAGTTGAGCAGTTCAGTCAAGACAGAGTTGACCTATGTTTATCCGATGACAGTTTTAAATGCCAAGTAACAGAAAGCGTGTATATTATTATTACCAATTTATCGGACATCGTTTTAGACTCCGAGCAGCCAATTAGTTTATTAACGAAAAACAAAAAATACTGAAACATTTTATGATCTATAAATTGGATAAACATGTGTTGGCTATGTTTAAAATGTTTAAAGGTAAATGTTATATTGTTTCAATTGAGCTCTGTATTAGATGAGACAAGTAAAACATATCACTAGCGTTATTCAAGTCAAGTTTTTTTTTTAAATTGAGGCTCTGCAGGCTCTTTTAAAAAGTCGAGACCCTAAATGCGCTGTAGTTTTATGTTATGGTAATGTCTTGGTTCACCGCACAAACACATACAAGTGATAACCAAGTCACGATACGCAAACAAATTGAAATTTGAAAGGCTTGGATCGAACTCAGAATTCCTTGCATGGAAGACAAGCGCTCAATTGTTAGGCTATCACTGCTTCGTTTAAAATATTAAAAACTGTATATTAAATATTATTTATTCTACACAGAAAGCCAGTCTATAGAACATTAAAACTAACTTTAGCGCAAGGAAACTTATGACAGTAATTAGTCCGTTTATTTAGTTTTATTTTTGAAACTGAACTAAATAAACTGCATTATGTCAGAATGTGGTTTTTAAACAAAATTTATGGCTCTTCTAATTAATCTTCTTTTATGCATATGTATGTGCAATAAAATAAATTAAGTTTTATAGACACAGACAGACGCCGGTGCCGAAACACAATTAATTTTCTATTGTGTATCAGATGCAATAAACATACATAGTCAGAAGTTAACAGCGTTGAAATTTCAATTAAAGGGATATGAAACCTTAAATACTTTATCATCAAATTAAAGCACGAGCAAATTGCCTGAAAACGGGTTGAATCTCAGATGAATTAGCAGAAACGACGTAATCTCCAACTAAACCATGACTTGACCGAGATAACTCGGAAGTTTCGAGAAAAAGGAGGTTAGCACTTATCAGATAATGCGACTTTCCAGTTTGTAACAATGATAGTGACTCGGTTGTCGTTTAAGGCGAAAACTTTGTGTTGGGGTTTTAAACTTTTTTCGTTGACTATAGTTGTGAGTATCAGACCACTAAATCTTTAACGTTTCAGTAGTTTTATTGTGAGAGACATTTAAATGTTGATGAGTTTTATTTAAAAGTTTTTAGTGGTTAGATTATCGTTGATAATCTATGTTTTAATATTTGAGATAATTAATTTAAGTATTTTAAGTAAATGGTTCCGAATTTTGAACAAATTGCTCACTATGTACCAAATATATTCGACAAATCATAATATATACTAAGACAGGATATTTTCTCAATATAAAAATGTCCAAATCCGATGTCATGGTTCAGACGATAAAAAGGGTATTCTAATTCAAAGTAATGTCAAAATGTTATCGAAGGAATTATTAACCGCCGACCTCCCGCATCCCACATATCAAAGGATGCGATCATACCATACGGGGTTCCGTCTATCTGACGGCGGATAATGAATGAATCTATACGTTTTTCTTTCATTGCCCCTTGAGCAAGAGAGCATTCGCTCCTAATCCAAGATTACGCAGCAATATGTATGCGTATTTGCTTTTAAATCCGTCTCTTAAAACTGAGCCTAAACGTTATGACGAAATATGGTGGATTACGATCCCTTAACGTTTAGCTAAACCTCGTCTTGCGAAAATTCATTTCGGGTTAAATAAGCTCCCGAGTATTCTAGCTTTCTTAATGTTGGAAACGGGTTAACAAAATTTTCGGACTTAATTCAGAATGAGTTTTGTGTCAAAAATCGTAATATATTTATCGAAATTATTTTAGTTACTTAGTTTTAATAATGTATTGAATTTGTTACAGTAGTGTTATTATTCTACCACAACCTTGTGTCGAATTGTTTACTTAAATATTTATCGGCGTAGTTATCGGGATTGAATCAAATATGAATATTGATGAATATTTATATTGTTTTCTGTGTATTATGGAACGGACATATCGTTCATGCGTATAAGTTGTCGGTTTTTAATTAATGAATTTGGTTCTAATTTAAATCCAAGATATTTATTGAAATAACTTGTTATGAGAACCCAATATCCTTTTCCTAGGTAATAAGCTCATTTCCCAGAACCAATTCCTTTTTGAAGTCGGTTAAAAACAAATGGAAAATGTGATTCAGAAATCTTTCAATTATTCCTGGCATTGTTAATGCAAAACGCGCGATTATCTGAGGGCGTCCGCAATTTGCTTGAATCATTGACGCGGGCGGCATGTCATGCATCAGAGAGAGCATAGAGGGTACATACATTTGTTACAGGATGCCGAGTCTACGATGCTGCTCGCCTGTAATACATCTTGCTTCTGAGGTGCCTCGCCGGCTCACCGCCTCACCGCCGCGGCGCCTCGCTACGCCATGAATATACATTAGTCATTACACAATTTACACTCATATTTTGTGAAAAACACGATAACGTACAAGAAATTTCTCTGCTCAGGTATTTTGCGTAAGATGTTGCCTATTCATTCACTTAATTGATTTGCAAAGTAGGTAAGATAAATAAATGTTGCTTGTCTGAATTCAAAAGCTGAAGTTTCTTTACATCGGCGCCCGCGCGGAAGCTTTTTTCGTTTCCACCTTTTTACTTAAAAGTTATAAAACTTTTAACTAATTAAATTAATGCTTTTAGCGTGAATTTTGAGGTAGGAAATAATTTCGCCGAATATTTCGTGAAATTATTATTTTCAGTTTTGATCATTGCGGATATTTGAATAAGTAAAGAGAGTGGTTTAGAAATTGTTAGAACAATCTCAAAGGGTTTTAATTGAACGTTTTGTTAGTATCTTCCCTAAACATTTTCGCTGTGTCCTGTACAGTGTACAGGTAATCGTATTATTGTGTATTTTATATATGGAAACTTTTAATGGATGTGTATATGATTTCATATAAAATAAAAAGTGAGTAATATTTAGTTTCACAGAATACAAAATAACAATACGCTCATCTTGTGCTACATTTAACGTAGGAACTCGGCTCAGCCAAGCACAAGACAAGTTGTGAGTCAGCGACTTGAATGTAAAGTTGGCGACAGAAACAAAACAGTGCTAGTTATTGCACATTAGGGGCCGCACTAGCGCCTCGTCGCCTCGCCGGCATTAACGCGACCATTGCAAACTTCCTCCGCGACTCGCGGCTCGTGCCTCGCGCCCACACCACCGGCCTCTGTACTTAAGTGTCTAATTAGCCGTAAATTGCATTCAAAATTGGGTTCTTGGCCGAGAATTGAGTTTTGAATGTCTAATTTTGCAGAATAAAGGGAAATTGTACCGCAATTTATATGTCAATCTGTATTGTCGTGAAACACAGAATGGCCATCTTAACGGGCTGTCGATAGGCACTTGTTTCTGTAGACTTAACGCCTATGTTAATTTGGGAATTTCAGTAAGTAAAATAACTTTGTGTCGATAAAAATATGTAAATATATTTTAATTCCTTTCTCATAGAGTAAGCGTACGCTGTTTATTAGATCAATAAAAAGTAAGTTAGCGTTCGTTAATATATATATCGGTGAGTTTATACACATTTGTTTGAGTAGGTACCTATTTATGTAAAACTAGGCACAATTGTTAATATTTCTACGATAAATTAGAGTTTTAACTACAAACTACGTACAAATTATATATAAAAAAGTACCTAACAGCCTACATAAATCTTCCAAAACAAGTAAGCAATTAAATTATGTGGTAATACAAACGTTTAATTTCGTAGAAGAAATATGTATACCGACCCAATTTTGTTCCACATTGAAGAATGATACGAACATGCTTGTTAACTTCTATTAAACATAACATCGACGTCTTGCGAGTCTAATAAGCAGCCTAAAATTAATTTGCTCCATAAAATCAAAGACAGAATCTAATTTACGGTATCCTTAGCATATTGTTTGACAACAAAATGTTACGAAATGAGTCAAAATTGAATAAACCAAATTCAAATTCTCTTGTGAAAACAACAATATCGGGCTCAAGTTTACTGTAAATATAAGTGAGTGGGTCTGTTTCACCAGCCGGCGTACAGACGAATGGTTACACAGAGGACCTTGAATATTAACGCTGCGCACTCATTAACGTGGAATCATGTTTTATGGACACAGCGGAAAATTAAAAGCAATTTATGCGGAACCTGGCACGCACTCGAAGACCCCGCAACTTCGACAACTAGCGGGGTTAAAACAATGTACACAGAACACACATTTGTCTTTTTGACGATTATGTAAGGAAGTTATCTGGGCAACCCTTTCATGAGCTTATGTATGTTTTTAAGGTTTCGTAGCCAGTGGGCATCCTAATAATTTCATGTCCATCCGGCCCTCGGCCCGACCCTTCGTTCGTTTGTATCTGGCAGGCTCGTGAGCAACTGGTTTGTAGTGAGATATATTCACAGATAAAATTTCTCAGAATTGAACTGGAGTTTTGTGATTTTTACCCCTATTTTAAATGGGTTTTTATAAATTATTTGCTTTTCATTTTTTACCAAACCGAATGGACTGAAATTATCGCGTAGTATTTTAGTAACTTTTTTGAGCTACCTAAAATTCTAATTTAAAATAATATTCTGCTAAGAATTGATTATTTTACAATGTATAGTAGTAGGGTTTTTATTAAATCAACATTTAATTTAATTTATGAAGCTACGTAGGAGTGTCGGGATCCGTAAAAATTAGATGTTCTACTTTTTCTACTTTACGATGTCTGTAAACTTACAGAATTTATTTATTTCTATGTTACAATGGAAAACCTTACTCTAATACATGTGATCTATGTATGATACTTGTTAAATAGTTTTAAAAGGCCACGGAATCAAATCACAGTACCTCTAGTACTAGTTTGTACTGTATTACAGTATTCACGACAAGATTTCACTCAATGGGATAAGATAGGTCTGTACCTGTGTAAAAAAATCTGTTGGACGTGGTTGCGCAGCTGTATATCCGATCTTAAGCTTTTGCCGAATATTTACACATAGGCTAGAGATTGGGTTGAATAAAAAATATTTTTAGACCCTTTAATATAAGCTACTTGTCGATACATAAAAATATGTTTATTTTCGAACGGTTTCCATGCCAAAGAACGTTACAACGTAAACAAAACACAAAGGAAATTGTTTTTCGTCTAACAAAAAGAAAGTAAAACGCTTGAAAGTTGAGAGTTAATTTATTTCGAAGTTGTTTGCCAGTAATTTGTTGTGGCTGCGTCCTCGGGGAAGACCGCCGGCGCACACTGTTGTTACACAAACTTTTTCATGTTACGAAATTCGAGTCGGCTACTTGTGAACTTGTGTTAGACCTTCAGTGTTCTTCTGGGAGCTAGGTATCTCACCTTTGTTAAAAGGGACCTCATAAACGTATTAAGGAAATTTGAAGGGGCCGACTTGGAACTTTGGCGGGGATAAAATGTTTCAGCTTTTGACAAGTTTACCTACGTAATATGTCACTGTACCAAGCTAAGTTCTAAAACACAGTCAACTCGACGTAACATTTATTTAAGTAAAACAGTAGAGATGTTATAAACCAAGCTTTGACTATTTTACTGTACTGACACATACGAGGAGCATCAAAATTACTGCTGGTTTAAAAAATAGTTACGATAGAATCCTTTAAAGGCACGTAAAAACCACAATAGTGCTTAAGTAAAGCTGGCTCGCTGGCCCATTGCCAAGAGGCACATACTAACCTGCTTCGCTTGATTCCTACAACTTGTGAAGATAAGCGGCTCATACGATTTATGTCTTTCTTTCATTCGCATAATTTTAGTTTCACGTGACATGAAGCAAGAATTGAGACTAAAACCATGTGATAATATTAGATAATGTGCGCTGTCCTATATGATAAAATATATAATTTTTGTTTTAAAAATTAGTTTTGTGGGCTTGGAACTTATAAAACTGCGACTCTTACGCGGGATGCCTAGGTAGGACAAGGTTTATGGGATTTTCTGCCAGGAAGTTCTCAGTTGCAGTCGTTTGCGGAGTACAAGTCGTACGCAGTGTTCTGATTACTGATACTGCTGGGTAAAAGCCTCCCACGATTTTCAAACTTTTCGGTCTAGACCCAGACATAGGTAACAGTATTTGAAGGGGTTTGCATATTTTTAAAGACCAATTTAGATAAAAGGTGGACCTTAATACAACCACATTGTAATTCTAAGTTTAAAAGAAAAGTGTGTTCTTTTGAAGACTAAGTAAACGGTTCATTCTAGAATTGTAAGATGTAAAAGAATCATATTCGAGTGCAAAGTTACTTATAGTAAAGTTATTGTTTTGAGGAGTATAGTTCCCTAGCCACTAAAAAGCACTCTGTAGCAAACATAGGTATCTTACAAAACAATCAAATTCAATCATCATTTGCCTTAGCCTTTTCCCAACATTACATTACACTGGGGTCGGCTTCCAGTCTAACCGGTTGTGGCTGAAAACGAGTATTTTACACATAGCGACCTGCGAGACACTGATATTCTAAGGTAAGACTTGTTGTCAGACCTTTAGAGTAGCTGACACCCGTAACGACTGTCATAGGTATTCGTATGACACCCGGGACGAACTGCTTATCGTGCTTTCCGAGGCACAACGAGGTATTCTATTCTGAAAAACGATCACCCATTTAAGGACTGACGTCGCAGATCCACTAATCTTAGCCACGTTTAGGTCTACGTTAGCCACGTAGCCATGAGCCCCTTACAATCAAACTCAATATACCTATTAATTCAGATTTATCACATGATCGTAACAATATTGAAGCCAACGTAATCAATTACAAGCTTTCATTGTCCATCTAGGTATGGGAGGAGTACAAATCACGGAATTAATTATGGATGAATCAAATCACGATGTCTCTTATTATTAGGACGTATATTTATCATAGCATTAAAAGTCTTCATACCTACCTATAAAAAAACAAGTTACTTGACATTGTTTGTTGCCAACGGTAAATACTGCGGCTAATTTGGCTGACGTTTGGCTTTATTTATAATTTATCTTATTAGTTTGGGTCGTGGGTTGATTATAAAGGTTTTGGTTGTTTTAAAATTGTGATATGTTAATGTTGGTGGCCTGCAGAGATGATCTTGTATGGAAAGCAGATAAACATCAGGAATTCAAATTAAAAAGAATTGACGACACGGTTGGCGCAGTGGCTAAGCGATTAGCTTCCTGGGCTACATGTCGCGGATTCGATCTCCGGAACAAATATTTGTATGATTTACAAATGGTTTTTTCGGGTCTGGTTGTGTATGCATATTGTGACATGTACTTATGTTTGCAAACTGTACGGTACCCACGATACGGGAGAAATCCCAATGAGGGTAAACGTTTTAAAAAAATAAAAAGTATACTTATATGTAAATGCTTCAACAATATCTACGAATATTTTAACGAAAAATTCTGAAATTGTAATAAAAGTAATAAATAAAGTGTCTCTTAAAAGCCCTCTTCCTTTCTCGTAATTTACTGTGTTGGACAGGGTCCATGATGGTTTGATAAATTGTAAACCAACCACCGCCTTCCAAAATTTGTATTTCGAACAACTTCAAAGCTCGGACAATAAATGATGAAGTATTTATTATTGATGTCAAAAAATCTATATACATATTTATCCTGTCGTCATCATTGATTGAAATCAACAGTCTTTTGTCATACTTTCCGATTCGGTTGAATGGATATGTCATAATCCGCACTGTCAGTTGACAGGGATCGCAGTGTGTTGACATTGATTGAGTTGTCGCTGCTTAAACTGCTGATGTAGTTGTTATGCTTATAGCTTGATTTTTTGCCTCGCACACACACATACGCTTTGTATATACAGATAAACAAAGAGATAGGTATACAGGTTCACCAAATCTAAAAAAGAACGAAACACATTCGAATAATACGTTATTTAATCAAAAGATATAATTGAACTTTGTATAAAAAACTGTTTAGGAAATTTTATCAGTTTTTGATGACACTTTGTTTCTATGTTCGACTGTACATAATAAAGATCTTTTTCCCTTTTACCGCGCCAGAATATGGGGAATAATCACAACACCACAATCTACCACTCTGTAGGCGAATTAATAACATATCAAAAAGCTGTGAAAGGCTGTAACGATTGTAATTTTCTCGTGAACGTATCGTCGTCATCAAGGGAGAATTTGTTTAAGACAAATTTATATACGCTATTTACCGGTTGAGCTCCCATGGCGTTCACCGCAGCGATTTCACTCATAATTTGATCTTGGATCGATCGTGATGTGTTCTTTAGATGTTTTATAGGCAAATGTGTGGAAGGTGTGTGCTTGCTTTAGTGTATACAGTTTATCTTAAAAGTTATGTTTTCTAAGACATATATTGACGGCATGGTTGGCGTAGTGATTTAGCACTCAACTGCTGCGCTACGTGTCTCGGGTTCGCTTCCTGTTCGGGTCAAATATTTGTATGATATACAGATAGTTGCTCCGGGTCTGGATATTTCTTTAAATAAAAAAAAAAGAGTTCTGTGTTCTCCTATAACCTATAACTTTTTAATAATGTCGCACAAAATTATAAAAGAAGGTTTTTATGGCTTGGCATTCACATAAAAATAGCTATCCAATCCATGTGAAATCAAAGATCTTCTATATGGTACTCAGAGGAAAATTCATAAGTTGTCTTATTAATAGACTTAAAAGAAAAAAAAATAGAAGTCTTAAAGAACATAAATTCTTTGCAATGAAGTAAATCGCAAAATAATAAAAATATCATTAGAGTTCAAACTATAAAGTCACTAAGGAACCGTTCTTACATCGACAAACTCGCCTAATGGAGCTCGAACCAATCTAAATGAGTTTTATATTTCTTTTATATTAAAGACTTCGGTAACTAGTCTATAAGCTGGCTCGATTTATGTACGTATGTGCAGAGTTACCACTTTAGAAGTGACATGGTCAATTCTTAAAATGCGCCAGTAGTTCTGATGTAAATTATACTAGCGGCACTGTATGGATAGCTTGTGGTACAAGCTCATGAATTCTGCAAATTTTGACATCTAAGTGTGATGGAACAAATGCCATGCTTTATTGTTGTGGGTGTCGCAATAGTGAGACGTTAAGTATAATAAGCCATCATACAGTGCCGTTAGTGTAGGTACTTAAATTACACTCGTTTAATTCTTTTGTTTTTTATTTTAACATATTTATATTAAAATTAGTTTTAAGAATATTATTATTTTCAAATGAAAAGTGTGTGGAAAACATGGTGATCTGTAATACAGGATTTTCATACTGTACCGCCATTGGCACCATTATCTTAGCTATGGCAATAGTGGCGGTTTATATTCGCGGAAAAACTATATGAAATATGCAACCTTTAAAATTGGTTATATTTCTTATGTAACTTCTAAATGTGGTTGCACTTTGCTTGTAGAGACTTGGCGTGTTTCGCGATACAACGTAGAGCTTGTTTAGTTCAGACACGCTTATAGTTGTGCTCTAGATAACTCACGAAACCCACGGTTTTTTTGATAATCCTCACTTGATAAAGCTTGGCAGACATTCTAGTTAGTTTTGTCTTTTGTGAAGCTAGTAGCTTTGTGTTTTTTACTTTGTTTTTCTACGTTATTACTTTTACGCTAAAGGGTGTATAAGGAAAGATATTGCGAGCTAGTTAACAGAAGGTCACTCAGAAGGCGGAGCGTAGGCGGTTTGGGGGTAGATAGCAAGATATATTTTATTCGTGGATTGCTACCTAATCAAATGTCAAATGGGGTATGAATAAAATAATAAAACAATATGTGGAAAAGTATAGCCACAAGTAGTTTAAGATTCGATCCACGTCAAATAAAAACTCAAATGGTACTTTTCAGAATATATCAAAAATTATTTATTAAAACACTATTTCCTAACTATGTACTTTCTGCTGCGTCTCCGCTTTCGTTTGGTGAGTTACCAAGCGTAGTACATGGTTTACTCCCGTTTCATACCATCGGCATTAAAGAAATCTAATTAACCATAACTCGTGCGCAATAAAAGATAAAAGATCATTTATTTGTCCAAAGCATTAGTATATAATTATATATACACACATATAGCGCTGAGTTGTTAAGTTATAATTATATTTAATATCGAAGGAGATTATAGAGAGGTTTACTATTTAATTATCGTCGAGCTAGTAGAACAAGTATTCATGAGGCATTAAGTGACTAGATGCAGCAGCTTCGAACAAAGTTGCTTCTCCTTTCTAGAAGGGGATGCTAATTAAGTTTCTGTAGCGGCCACCGCTGGAAAATTGTGAGTACGTGTAATAGTACCTACCTAGGAAGATTTAATAGTTACTTGTCAGTTCATATTCCAATCATGCCACCACTGGACTGTCGATACATTGCAAAAATAACATTTTTGCAATGTATCGACAGTCCAGTGTTATTGTTCAATATTTTATTTGGAAAGTCCGGTTTATAAACTGGAATGTTAACCAACTTTTGAAACGGTCGTTTTCAGTTTTTGCTGAACCCAAATTATATTTAGGCGCAAGATTGTTATAGCGCTGCGCAGAGTCGTCTTCTCGGAACCGAATAGTTAGGTTGTAATTTTGTATTAGTAATCTGGTACCAGTAAAATGTTATATTACAACATGGCCCTTATCCACTATTCCTACATTTACATGCCTCTAAAAAACCCTGTTGTTAGTAAAAATAATCCAAACTTGATTTTTTCTGCGGACTTCTTTTTATTTTTTTAATCCGGACGTGGTAGCTAAATGCCGGAAAGAAGGTGGATGTCGGACATTTACCAACCAATGCGCAGCGTGAGAAGAATACATAAAATGTTGTTTAAAACAAAATCACATAGTTTAATCGTCCCCAACCTCGTTCGGAGCGCCAGTCTAAGAAATAAGAGATTCACTTGAAATGAGCCAGCGATTTATTTGCCACTGCGGGCGTTCGCACTGATAAATATGACCAATAAAGGAAAACAAAATGTCCACAAGAGAAATTATTGCGGTCCCGTAATTTACCTCTTCGTTTATATCACTACATTTTTCGTTTCGTTAAATAAAATAAATTTAATACGAAAAGACGGTCAATTACTTTCGTTGAACGTTTTTTCTTTTCTTTGGCACATCATTATAGAGACGCACTTCACTATACAACCGTTGTACACCCAAATTTTTTGTGAACAACTATGTACTTAGAATAAAACTCCAAACGTTTGGTTATTTAGACCAGAATAATCGAATTTTAGGGTTCAATTTTCGCGGCTAGCAAAAATTTTGCGAATGGAAATATCAAAACACCTGGAGGCACTTTGCGTAAAAATTTAGGTCGTTTCCCGAGTGCCTATAATATCGGTGAGTTACGCCTAATTCTGGCATTGTTCTACTTTACGCACGTGCGAACTCAAAATCAAGATATTTATTGCTCAAATAACTGCTGAATTTGTTGTTTTCGGTAGCAATTCGTAAACAAAGGATTTTAAATAAAATAGACCTTTGCTCCGTTAACTGAAATGAAATGTTCAGTTAGGAAGTCAATAACATAATAAATAAAGGGTCGTGTAGGGCAATTTGGATGGTTTTCACGTCGTATAAAATGTTCTTGGAAATGTTTTTTTGAATTAACAACAGCATAATAAAATAATGGCACAAATGCCTCAAATTTAAGAAGAAAAATATTACTCAATAATATATTAATAGACTATTCACGGTTATAGCGATATTACGTTCCATAGTTATACAGACTTTTTACGCACAAACCGTTCTGAAAACGTATATATGAGTGATATTACGCGGCCCAATTTGGACTAATGAGATGTCTAGCGACTCGTGTGACTGACGCGTTTGATGAAGTGTATTTTTCTAAGATAACACTTACGTTTGACTACAACTTTTGTAGGTTTACTTATTTTTTGACTGAAATATGTATGATCAAATACAGATTAACCTATGAAGATTTAGAAGTGTTAAATTTTAGATTTTGCTAATAGTTACAATTTCTAAGAAGTTTCTCACGGAGCCAAGTGTAGTCAAAAGCATAGCATAGCTGTAAGCCCCTTTTCAATTAAGAAAAGCTATTATTTTACGTGGTTTTGGGATGCTTTTGCAACGGCCTTGCCTTTTATGCAATCGAGTTTGTGGCTGTATTTTTTATTAATGTTACAACATGTTGTTTATAATCTTCGCAAGCTACCCACTATTAAATTGATATTTTGATTGGTTTAGATTCATCTTATCCATTAAGACACACGTGTCGCCTGGTAACGAGAACAAAATAAAGAATCTATTGTATTTCAATTGTTTTATCACAAAATACTTATTGTATACCGTAACCTATTTTAGAGCACACTACAAAGAAACTTAATATAAATTCTTTTCGACAGAAACGCAGGAAAACTAAAAATAAAATTCTTCAATTCAAAAGAAAGTTTCCTAGAAAATATTGTACCAATATCTAGGCAAGCTAGAGGTACTGGAGCATTCATCATATGCGACGCTCGATGAGTGTATTTTGGCAGATGTTACATAAAATATAGTTCATGAATAATGTGACACGGTTCCCAGCACGCGAGGCGGCGGGAGAGTCGGCCTTCGCTTCCCACTCGTAAATATTCAGGGTCCGACTGCCGCCGCTCCATGATACATCAAAGTCGTCGCCTCATACTCGTATAGAACCTAATGCCCCGCCATGTTTAACTTGGCGACGCTACTACATAACAAATGAAAAACGTAAAACAAACAGCAAGCGGAAATTAAATAAGAACAGGCTATTCTCAGAGATTTTATAACATTTATAAGTGGCAAGTATGAGGTCGTTCAGTGAGGATGTGTACCGGATGTTATGAAAATGACTTGTATTTCAGACTTACACAAGTTGCGGACGTGGGACGGAAATAACAAATGAATTCCGTAATATATTCGAACTTACACTATTTGACTGCCTCATTGCTCTAGTTATGACCCGGGTACGTCTTAAAACTGCGGCCAGACACCGGAGGACGGGCAGCAGCGTCCTCTCACTAATCGGTGAGCCACTGCGATCCCCAAGCCGCCTGCCAAGCGTGGGGATTATGGCAAACCCCCCCTTGAGGGAGGCCTTCGTTCAGCAGTGGACGTCTTCTGGCTGATGATGATGATTGGTCTTGTGGTCACAAGCGTGACTATTGAGCGTGAGGTCCTGGGTTCAATTCCTGGGTCGGGCAGTCTTATTAGGTTTTCCTGTTTGGAAATTCTCAGTAGCAGCACGAAGTCTGGAACTGTGTCCGGTTGATCTAGAACTGCGAATAGCATCGGCGAAATGTGGATGTACCATAGTACACCTCTGCCTAACCCTTCGGGGAATACAGGCGTGATGCTATGTTATGATGTTACACTATTTGGTCTATGGATGGTTATAGTGACTGTAAATAATAATGCAACAATTTTATGACTTGCGTCTAAACATGAAATTATCCAAACTTTGTCTCTACAAAAACCAAATAGCATTAATACGATAACCTAAAGGCATTAATAGGGTCCTAACAACATATTACGACTAAGCCTGATTGTACATTCCAAACGTACGTGGTCCTCATACACAGCAGTCTATCGTCATGTATTGTGGGCCGATTCAAAAGCCCTATAACGCCGGATAAAGCATTCGCGCCACGAAAGTATATTCATTGAGGAAGGTTACGTCCAATGTTTTCAGGGTCAAGAATAGAGTACGTGAACGGAAAGAAAGGGCACGTGTGGTAGAGGTTTGGAAGCAAACCTTTCAAAAAATTATGTGACAGAAATAACGGTATGTTAGTTTCAAAATATCGAAGTATCTAATGTATTTATAGCGTCTATCGATTACAGCAATTATATTAATTAATATAGTACTTGGGTTTAAAATAACCGTATTTAACATATGATTAAATTTAAACACCTCATCCTAGTTAAATCTATGTCAGATAAATATCATTAGATCTGAATTAATCTGCTTCAATTTGTTGACGTATGTTTGCTCGGTAAGCTCACGTTCAATTGACATTAATTAGATGCTACTTGCATCATAAGTAGGTATACTACACATCAATTATATCGCGTAATATATTCACGCCTACTTGACCGAATGATGTGCGATCCTGAAAGCATTCCGAGGTGATAACTTTCGGTGGATTCAATCAAATCAGTTAAATGTAGCTGTAAATTGGGCAGTTCCACTTGAGTGATATTGAGTAATGGTGGCCGTGTCGATATTGATGGGCGGGCCTGGGGCGCGCGCCGTATCTCTTCGCTGACGTGTTAATTTGTCAAAACCCGACGTCATAAAGAAAAAGTTAGAAAATTCACACGCGATGACTCCGCTGCGAGGGCCTTCAATCGATTGCCTTCATAAAACTCATCATCTGCTCAAATAACTTAGGGTTGGATCTCTGTAAATTATGTCTAATTTTATGCTTAAACAACGTTCATAAGATATTCCGCTCGTAAGCAACAAAATCTGATTTTGTGTTCGCCTAAGTAGACCAAAAGGTAAAGATAACAGGTCACGCGCGCACGTCTGTCGTTACCCTTAGCCTCTTACATTTTATTACGTCCCATTACCTGGGATTAAGTCGGCATGCATCGCGTGGATTCTGTTTCATGTCGCCAGCTCCCGGCACTAATGCCATCCGCTACTCACAACCCAGCTCAAATGCTAATTTTAAAATATGAACTTGCAAACCTACGTATGTCTATGTAACCTTGTAGATTCACAGAGCCTGAAAGAATCCATTATTCTAATTAAATCTACAACGCTTTCATACGACTGCTCACTCTTGTTGAGACATTTCATTAATGAAAGGTAGGGATTTAGAACTTATAGCGAGGCCCTTTGAAGATTTGTAAAAGGGACGGAAAGGTGAAGTTTAGCCGGTATAGCGAGACCAAATGCACTAATTGCAGAGTAGACGGGTAAAGTATGAACACCTGGAAGTAGGTGCTTGAACTCGCCGTGTGGCTCGGGTGATTTTATAATCAAGTACCAACTGTAATATAATTTCCCGGTCTGCGCTAATGAACGTGTATTTTGTTTCATCTGCCGTCAGTAGAACGTAAAACGCGCGTCGTAAAATCAACATTTCATTTGGTTTGAGTACGCCCGGCCCCGGCTCGCTGGCTTCAGCTTAAAATTTGTGTCATTAATATTTTTCATTTCCGCTACTAAATAAAAATGAGAAATCTTTGCCGGAGCTAATTATAGTTGAATTTAGAATTGTTTAAATGTTTGACTTGAGTAAATAGAATAGGTTTTGAGGTTTCAATAAACGGTGTCGAGGTGTACGGTGGAGTTATGTTGTATTTATTTTATTGTGTGTAGACAAGTGAGTTGCGGCGGGGACGCCGCTAGGGCGGGTTTTGTCAAAGAGTCGCCGAGATAAATCGCCGGCGTACGTGTTGCGGAGAGCTGGTCGATGTATCACGCTCACGTATCCAATAGAACCGGCACAGACACGTTGCGTGAGGCTATTTTCCCTTCTCTACGGCCTCATAAATCCTCTCCTTATAAATTAGATTAAAACACAATGCCTCAAGTAGGTACGCCGTAGAATTAACCTTGCCTACACCTTGTGTGTTGAATAGTTAGAAACTATATTAAACTAAACTTGCTCGATACGTCTACGGTTCAACTATGTACTTGTTTACTTAAGTATTAACAATCTATAATAATTACTTACATTGATGAATTTTAGATGTTATAGAACTTGAATAATAAACAATGTAGAAGTTAGAATGTTAGCATTATACGCATGATCGTAATAATTAAAACTTCCGACGCTTATCGATTTTGTAGGTCGACGATCAGCAGTCAGCATTACTTTTTAAGATATTTTGGTAGCTTGGGGATAAAATTCTACATGAAGTATGTCAGTTGCTTATCTCGGAACAAGTTGTAAAAGTAAACTGAGGGTTTGTTACTGCGGGGCTCGTAAGAGATAAGCGAGTGGAGTACCTAAAGTGCATTGTTAGAATCATACTAAAATAACTTGGATTGTTTCGTATGGTTCTATGTAACATAGTAGGTCTTGGCAGAGAGTAACGCACCTCATACCTGTACGTGAGTGTTATGAGGTGATTTAGGGATTATGAAAAGAGGATTTGCAGCTACGTGCTATTAATAATACCTGTGATCACCTACTTATATGTTTGGTAAGTGTACTGAA
This sequence comes from Shargacucullia verbasci, assembly GCA_947562105.1. NCBI lineage: Eukaryota > Metazoa > Arthropoda > Insecta > Lepidoptera > Noctuidae > Shargacucullia > Shargacucullia verbasci. Next base: position 6,556,683 of record OX387289.1, on the reverse strand, counting down.
TTTGGAAATCCACGAGATCCACGTTCAATTGAGGACTTAATGAATGAAGTTATGACTAGAAATGACTGATTATAAATGCATACTATCAAATACACTCCTTCATAAAATCTTCAGGTAGTCAGTAGTCTGTAACATTTGAAAGAAAAGATGTGGATGTTATCCGTCGCATCATCGTTTTTTAAACATTCAGCAGCTGGAATGTCTCTATTCAAACTTGCGATTCCATCGTAACCATCAGGAAAAGTCTAAACGCGCTTTTGAATCGCTGTTGCATCATTACTGTGCAACGTAGTGTTACAAAATCGCGTCTGTACGCAAGTGTACAATGATATGCAAAAACGACTGCATCGCGTTATTTTCACGACCTATACGATCGTTCGCGATTGTATCGACATGAAAAGTTGCTCAAACTTTATGACGTACTTCTACGATCTTTAAACCCGACACGTTATTGCTCTTACTATACTTGCTAATTAATGTTCGAGAGGTACTGATGGAGCCCGAATTAGTGCTACTTCAGCCTTTATGTATGCTATACACCAAACTAAAATGTATTCAACTTAACTCCATAATTTATTAATGTTATAAAAGTTTATAGAACTTTCTAGACGAGTTGATGAGCAATCAAAATTCTAAGGTAAGTGGTTTCAGCGAGCACTTCAAATTGAGCTTATGCACAGGTTTAAATTACAAAATTAAGTGAAAATTAGGGCCATACCTTGAACGTTACAGTTTCATAGTACACGCGACCGACAATTCTAGGAAACTAATTTTTGTTTGCGGGCAAACACAAACAAAATAAATTGAAAAATTGCGGAATGAGTTTCTGTGTGCGGAACAAGCGACAGATTAGGTGTGTTTTTTGTTATTTCAAATATTTAAGGAAAAACTTCCGTGGGTACCCAAACGTTTTCAATTATTCAAGAGACATTAGAATTTCAATTCAGCGGAGCATTTATATTTTTCTTATTATTATGAACAAGAAGGAAGCCATTAGCTTGTCGAGAGTTGAAATCGTCAGTTTTATTGCTCATTATTTCGTGTTTATCATTTTTATTTTGAAGTGGTACTTACATTACAAGAGAAAATTGAAATAATTTATGATATTATGCGCATAGAAATAATTTCAGATGTAGTATAAGATAATAATAAATTATATGAATATAAATGAGCAATGTAATATTATAATAACAGCAGTGATAGCCTAATTGTTGAACACTTGCCTTCCATGCAAGAGGGTCTGAGTTCAAACCCTGCCCACATCCCTGACTTTTTGGAATTATGTGCGGATCGGAATTTGATTATCACCTGCATTAAAGGTGAAGGAAAACATCGTGAAGAAACCAGCACACCTGAGAGGGCTCCATAAAGTAATCGATGGTATGGATGTAGTCCACCACGGTCCACAGTCCACCACGCTGGCCTGGTGCAGGTTGGCACCAGACCAGCGTGGTGGACTAAGGCCACCGGTAACTCATTCTAAGAAGAGGCCCTTGCCCAGCAGTGTGACAGCAATGAGCTGAATTTATTAATTTATTAAATGTAATGAATAGATGCGAGAGAAACCGGTGTATGACCAGTAACCGCACGTGTTGCTTTATGCAGACTGAATAAAACCCTAAAGATTACCTATAAGTCAATATCGAAGTTTTTCTATCGCTGGTTTCAGTTTCTTTAATGTATTCAACTGCTGGAAAGTTTCGAGCACTTTCATAAGACCGTAGACCCACGCGCCTGAATTAAAAGAGAACTGCCAGTTAGCAAAAAACAATTTGAGAAATAAAGTTTCAGCTGGCTTGCTATTAGAAAAGATTTGTTTTTGCTTAACCTCGGTAAACACATTTCCAATATTGTTATTAACTTATCTACCTACTTTAGTCTAGATAATAAACCAGTTATTACTCTTAAATTAGAACCAAAACCCAAAGGGATTAAGAGCAGAATGTTTGGTTATATTAAGTGGTAACATCGTTGTCGGGCAAGTTCGGTCGCTTTAAATACGATAAGTAAGCAAAGTTAGCCAAAAAATCTCACAATTAAGTGAAGGCTTAGACCAACTCCTGTTTGTATACCAGTAACCAGCTACGGTACTGAACTAGTATTTATAATATTTGTTAGACATAAATATTCGTGATAAACCTGAATAATGGACGTTTAATTGACTGTTTGAAACGTGTGGAATTGGTTATTAATATATACAATTTTGTGATGCTAAATATTCATACCAACTTAATGACACCAGGGTTTTAGTAACAGCAAATAAAAATGTTTATAATAAAATCTTCATTCGTCTGATTTTCATCGATGTAAATACGTATACATGGTCGCTGAGTTGCAGTACAATACCGCAGGGCTGCGGAAATGTCGCAGCGCATTGTGACGTATGTTTTAAACTGTGGCTGCGAATCCCTGAAGAAAAACCAAGCGAGGAGCCTTTGAAGACCTAGTTCAAATTATTTTCGTTTTAGTTGTATGTCGCATTCAGGCCTTGGCCCACGAAGATCTGATCAATTGTCATTTTTATCAACCCTTTTTAACGTTTGGCTGATGTTGTTCTCGACATGACTATTGGCTTATTTTGGCTTATGCATATGTTATGTTGTCTGTAAACATTAGCTTAGGTTTAAAAAGGTGTAACCAGTCTGCTAGTAAAAATACCTTGTTGTTAAAAATACCTTTTTTTTCGTCAAAGCAAAAAAGCTATGTCATTACGTTTTAAATTGTTGAATTTTCACTATAAAACGTTTATAGATGTCGCTCGGGTATTAAGCAATTGGACAGTCAAATATTAGTGGAACGTGATCGTAATAATATTGAAATCGGCCAACCGAATAGCATCGCGTTCTATATCGTCCGTGTTTTATAACATCGATGAAATTGCGCGGATTTATCGACAATTTTTGTGGCCTTGTTGGATATTTTATCATAGTTCTGCAAGCAATGGTTTACTAACTCGACTCGCAGGTATACCCGCGTGAAAAGAACTTTATTCGAGCATGCTTATTGTCTGTCACTAGATAATTACTTAGGTAAATCCTACATCAAATGTTGTTCGATCAGATTCCATTACGGGAGGAGCGTTATTGAGTTAGGTACGTATAACTTCAATCAAAACTATCGCTTTTACGTATAAAGTAGATATTCCTAGAATTTGTACTAAAATGAGATTCTGAGGAGGATCCGACTTAAAATAGACCGCCAATTTCGTCCCGTCCCTTCATCGTAAAGGCAACTTGAGATCATACTAGGACCACCTGAACACTTTATACTGTTTACAATAACGAGGTTGGTGGGAAGAACGGAAAATAATATTAATGTTAAACTAATTCTAATGTCTTATTTCAAATCGAATGGTTGTCGTACATTGTAAACGCTCCATGATACAGGACCAATTAGAGTGCGGCAACTTTTAAAAAAGACTATCAATGAACCTATTTTCTGTGATAAAGCCCCGTTTCCCATACCAGAGATTTTGTGTTTGTTTTTAAAGGCTTGTGGTAATGTAAGCAGCCAGCAAGCGCTGTTTACTATACAGGTTTTAGCCTTCGTGGTTAAATACTTTTTGTACTTTTTGACATTAATATTAAATTTCTCTTAGGCTCTAGACAGACGGGCCGCATTTCAACAGTCGAGTCACACGATTGCACGCCGACTGCAATTGAACTGCAATCGGGCTGCACGTTTGGTTTGCAGTTCTATTGCGGTCGTGTCAACTGCATTCAAACTGCATCCGAACTGCAATTTGCGGTTAGATTGCAGTTGAAATGCGGTCCGTCTATCTAGAGCCTTAGTTACAAGTTCCATGCTAGAGCTTTACGATTCTTTTCGGGAACGCCATTGTAGATCCTGGCTTACAGGAGTGACTGAATGTAAACTGTGATATTGTACTATAGACCCTTTCTGGCAATTAATATCACCGTGCGAATTTTTCCCCGAGAATGATGATCACTCCAAAACGACATGACCACAAAAAAAAAAACGGTAGCTCGTACTTAAAGGTTCTTATTTACGTCTTGAAATTCATTACAATCACCGGCGATATGCGGCAAATCCGCTGTAGCTTTGGCCATTGGAACTTAGTAACAGAAGAGAGAGGCTCCGCGGTAACATTATATGTTACTTATAAAGTATTCTCTCAGAAACTACCTGTGTACTTACTAACTAACTTAGAACTAATACTTGGCTTTATGTGGTTTTAAGTTTGTGTCTACGTTGAGTCATCTTGTTATATGAATGGAAATATTTTAAACAAGTAGTATACTACCTACTAGGTACATATATATTTGTATGAATTTACCTTCCGAGGGTCGAAAGTTTAAATAATTCACTAGTTTAATTAAACCGAAGCTTTTGTTGCATTTAATAAATAATTCGAGCTCCATTCATTTCGTGATACTTCAACCTTTTTCATTATATTTTTTTGGGTGCCCTTGGTTATGTTGAACCGTATGTGATAACTTATTACACGCGTTAATATATTTTTTATATACGCGTGTCAGAATATACAAGGTTAGCCCATACGACATTTTGTACCGTGATCTGAAGGAATTGGCTTTCGATAAAACTCAATGAAAGATACAACGACAAGAGATCCGCTAAATATACAACGACAAGTCTGGCAATAGGCTCGCCTTTTATAACATGGGAATCAATAACGGCATCGGTGAAATGTACAAGACTACACATCTGCTCAAACCCTCGAGTTATAACTCTGTTATATTAAGTTTGAGGTTTTATCTGAATCTCATCATCTGCCTAGCCTTTTCCCAACTATGTAGGGGTCGGCTTACAATCTAATCAGTTGTAGCTGAATATCAGTATTTTACGCGGAGCGACTGCCAGCTGACCTCCACCACTCAATTACCGGGAGACATTGATACTCTATAGTTCGACTGGTTATCAGATATTTTGGGCTGCTTATACCCGTAACGACTGTCCTAGGTCTTCGTATGACATCAAGGACCAGCTGTTTAACGTGTTTTCCTAGGCACGAAGGGATCTGTAAGTGTGGAAAATGGTCACCTGTCCAAGTGGCTGTGTGGTGGTCCACTGGCTGTGGCAAGCGCTGCTTAACCTTGCAGATGGATTAATCTGCGCATTAGCTATGTAGCTACGAGATTTTATCTGAGTCTGTCTGGAGAAAAACTTTCAGTCTGCCAGAAGAAAAACCTGTTTAAATTAAGTTTTTTTTTGCTGCCGTGTGCTGAATTGAATTCTCTTTATCAATAAAACATTTCAACTTCCAAAATACGGGCCGTTTGTCATAAGATAAAAACAGAAACATAATAGGATTTCCTCTCGTCCATCCGTATGTTTTTTTATTTATAAGAGAGATTTACAACAGGAATCAAACAAAAAATTGGGGAAGATGTAAGCCGTGTCAGGGTCGGCGGTGGAACGCACGAGAAACAAAAACCTTTTGGCAAACTTGGCTCAAATATTTTGTTTGGACATGCGTTAAACAAATAGGTTCGGAAAAATATGATAACTTGAAGGTTTATTTTTACTATGCTGACTCATGCCACATTTGACTTATTCTGAAAGCAATGCAAAACGGCCACCAATATTCCTTCACACCTTATATTTATAATTATTTTATATGATTGGCATGTTTTGCATGCTGTACATAATAGTCCATTATTACATTTATTATGTTAGTTATTTTTTAGTAGAACTATTTTCGCCCGAAATAGACTGTTTCGTAGGCTTAGTTAAAAGCTTACCTTTCTGAAAAAAGCCTGACAAACAGGAAACTTGATTAATAGATTGTTAAATAGTCTCTACAGAAGTCTCTTAGAGGGCTTATAATCGTACTACTCGTGTTGACGATCTAATCAAATAAACAAATTTAACATAGCTTTGCGCCTGTTTACCCTTAAGGGTTAGGGAGAGCTAAAGGCTATTGTAGTATCCGAATATATTTAGCGTATGCCATGTCTTATATAATAGGAGCCAATTGCCATCCAAAAAGGCATTATTCCAGAAAACCAAAGAACACAGCCATACCTTGGGAATAGAACGGGCATCATCTCATACCCCATGACGCGGTTGCAACAAGTAAGACAATGATGCAGTTTGAATATACATAGATCTATTTTTGTAATTTAGAACTCCATGTTTTCAGTTTAGACGAGAAAAACCAAAAATACGAATGCATTTCCTCCTATATAATTTACTTTGAGTCTTAAACGGGTCGTGTTTGGGAAACTTTCCATGCATCTTTCACATTGTCCCATTTTATATGGAATATGAAGCGAAAATTTAAAAGTGCAGTGCAAATGGAAGTAAAGGTAAACGCACATTTTGCCAGAGAGCGCGTAAACAATGCAAAAATATGATTCCCGGAAAGACATTACCGTCACCCTGGCGTGGATATTGTATAAGGCGACGAAGGGATTAAGCCAAGGGAATGAGTACTAGAGCGACTTTATGCGTTTAACATTCTGCGATCACCAACCCGTAGTAATGTGATCGTAGTCTGTTAGGAAACCCATGTCGAAAATTTGAAGTAGTAATTGGATTCATGGGCAGATCCTCTGAATGATGATATATATATATACAAATGTTCGGCGCACTCTGCGAAGTAAGCTACCGACCACTGCATGAGCAATGAATGTAAACTAAAACTGAAGATTGTTTAAACGCATTATGTATTTAACTGCTTTATTGCACTAGCATTGAGCATGAGGTCCTGGCTTCGAATACGGGATTCACTGTAATTTTCCACAGATGTCAATTGACACTCACATACTATTCCATGAGACTTAATAAAACCGAAATGTGGGTATACACCTCTGACTAATCTTTGGGAAATACAGGCGTGATGCTATTATTGCCACAGATAATATTATAATACTGTACTAGTAATTTATGCATTCATGGACGCAAGGACGGATATTATGACGTAAAAGAATCATACAACATCAACAACTGTCATCAGTATTTTTGTGAGTTGTATTTGACTGCCATGCAACCAAGTAAAGGGTAAGGCGAATCGTATACAGAAATCTGCTGGTAATATCGCGTCGCGCTCCACCCAGGCATGGGGAATAAAATGTATATTATATTCGTAGAAGTGCATCGCTCAGATTTTTACGCTGTGATTCTCAATGCATTTCTATGTGATCCAACTTAATATACGCGTACCTTTAGCGTTGCGAATGGAAGTTAATGTGAACGCGAGTTTTGTCGTAGGTAATAAATGTCAGGTGCATGTCCGTCGCCGTTGCGTCTACGTGCCTTGGCCTGCGGCTTTTTTACTTCACACTAAGAACATTTTTTAGTAAGGCTGCTTCTCTTTATGTATGTCTTGTGTGGTAAACACTGCTATTTTATTCTCACCACTAAACCTCGTTGCCGCAATTTGATGTTTATCTAGCGTTTGTTTACGGCACAAAATCCGTTAGGACACAATCCGGATAATAACTGAAGTCTTAAGACTTCAGCAGACACGTGTTTGTTTTGAGACCGACATTCGGCAGGCGTAGGCTGGATTCAGACAGATCCATGGCCCAACAGCCTAAAGAAAACAATTGAGGTATTATTTTGGATGCAGAAAGTTGAGAATGGATGTTGTGGTTATTCATTCAAGCTAACCTTTGACTACGGACAATTTACTATTACGTCTTATATATCGATGATATAGTGTTCTACTAGGCTCTAAATATAATTAATAATTCATAATTCTTCTTTTCTGATTGAGTAATAATAATGAAAAAAAAAACTGTTTCCGATGCCGGTTGTATTTTAGTTGAATAATAATTGTACCTAAAAAAAAAACATAAAATATGTGAAGTAATAAATTAGGGAGATATTAATAAAATTTAACTCTAAAACATTGTACAATTTATTTGTAAACAAAGCAAAACAAATCACTTGATGTTTATAAAGACGAAAATGTAGCAATAATATAAGTAAGCAAACCAGTCAACAAGTGCGCTAACTAGCTAATAAACCTGGAATGCATAATCAAGCCTACAATTCTGTTGATTAGTGTATACTCAAAACGTAATGTATAATATTGTTACAAGACGGTTATAGAGCTTGCGCTGCGTTTAAGGTGGCCCTACACAGTGAGGCGGCGCGGCAGAGTGCGGTGCGGCTGCGGCGCGGCTTCCGCCGAGTCAAACACGCGGTTGTGGAGCTAATAGCACATTAGAGCAGCCATCTCAACGGCGCAGCTTTAAATATTAACGCCTCGGGCCGCACTCTGCAAGCCCTCCCACTGAAAAAGCCTTTTTATTTGTGGTTAACGAGATCGCGCACTGCTTCTACTGTATAATGAAGTTTCTTATTTCCTGGTAATGAGTTTCATATAGTTATTTATTGAGCTACTAAGAGGCGATAAAGGTGGTCAGCAATGTTGTAGCGTCAGATGTTTATATAGATTCATGGTTATGACGTCGTTATCTCGGAATTCAGCTCTAGTATTGCAGCCGTTTAATAAAGGTTACAGAATCTTAAACCACTTTGTTGAAGAATATTTATTTGATATAAGTACTAAGCATGGATGTATGTAACGGCATGATAAGCGAATTTCTGTCTGTATTATGTTTCCTTTCCTGAAGCTCGCGCTTTGCAAGCAGATGTACGCAAACCTTCACCATGAATATTTATGATTCGATATGTAAACGCCACTCAATAAAACGTTTAATTTTGCGTATTTTGCGAAACTCGCATTGTCACTTCCCTCCGGCTTTATATTGTGTATGTACAGTGATATATTTGAGAGGGGGTCGAGATTTTTTATTTCCAAAAATAAAAGTTTACACCGTTGCCCCAGTACAAATAGCGATATTTTTTCCGAAGCTATAACGATCGTTATTAAAAACTTGTTCGCGATTCGTGATTTTAATTTTTCGACAAAACTTTCGCAATATTTCTCGCTGGAGGTCGCGGCAAAACGAAATTTGCATATTCAGCAGTAAAATTTACGTCACAAACAATGCCCTATTACGGTACAATGGAAATGTCTTTACATTGTTGCGGGCGGGTGGCGGATCAGCGCAAGCGGCGGTCGGTTGACTCGCGGCGCGGTCGAGCCGCGCGTTTCACGGCCTCAAAGGGCGACCGTCGGAGCTGATTTACGGCGAGGACCTGTGGCTGCTTGTGTTTAAATGAAAATTATACACGGGACCGGCGCTATGGGGGCGCGACCTTTCCCTCGTAAAGTAACTAATTTATGAACTCGTGATACTTCAGCGGAGCCGCCCGCGCTCCGCTCTTGAAATTTTAAACGCCGCCGCTGCCGCTGTGCCGTGCAACTGCTGAATTTTTGACGCAACGTTACACATCTTGACTTTTCACAGAATCAATGCTTTTATCTATGGAAATCATACGTGTGATTGTTACTGACACTAGAATCTGAAGTAAAAAGAACCATCATATAATTTATGGTGGCTAAGCGATTAACTTTCAGCGCTTCGTGACGCGGCTTCGATTCCTGCATGGAACAAATATTTGTATGATCTATAGATGGATAGTATGGGGTCTGGTCGTGTGTGCATGTGACATGGGCAATTGGGCAATGCTCTTTTTTAAATAATTAAAAAACAATATAGCATAAATATCGTTTCATAAATTCACACTAGTAAACGACAGAAAAATTGTTTAATTAATAATGTTTTTTTAATTCAAAAAGTTCTTTAATACTTACTCGTTAAAGGTGATAAATAAATGATAACCACAACAAACCATTACAGGGTAATTTCCTAATTCCTAATCGAATTAAATTAGCTTGTTAATTACCATTAAATACATTAGAGAATTGGACAAAGCCACACTCTAAAATGTGTATTTGATTTTTGGCAAACATTAACCTGTACATAAATCCATAGTATAGTTACTGCGGTGTATAAAGAAGTTCATCATTTGGCTAAATAAATACCTAAACGTTTCGCTTTTTTCATATATTTTAGTCTGGAAGGCAGGATTACTGCCTCTTTGCTAATAAGAGCTCCTAAAAATGAATGGACTGTTCATTTTAATTATAACTGCTTGTTAAATAACATGATTCCAAAAAAAAAATACTTGAGAAGAACCTAGCCCTTCAGAAAAATAGTTGGGACCTTTGATCCAAATAATATAAATGTTCCAAATTTAAACTTTACTGTGAGGTAACTGAGTGTATCCCAACCCAATCCGTCACTCGGGGCTCTAACCACAACAACAAATCGTTAGCACCTAGTTAATTGTCAGTTTGTACTTTAGATTAAGCTGATTAACGTTACAGCATGTATATCACATAAGTACTTAATAATATATGCGAGGTACAAGCCATTATACAGCTAACCCGGATCCATATTGAGCGCGACCCGGAATTTTGATTAAGTACAAACTAGATTATGCTAAGGGTACATTGAGACCGTTTCTTAAACTACTAAACAGTTAATAGTGTTTGGTTCAACTTGCTAGTTACTTATTTGCTCGCCGACATCGGCTGCGGAGTTATGATGGAAGTTTGCTTATGTGTACCTCTATGTGAGTTTCAGACTTAACTATGCAAATTACGATACAAATCTGCTACGTTTAATGCTTTTTGGGGATTTTGTGAGAGTTACAGAGAAAGTTGTTGCCTGGCTGCGTTTTGATAGTGGGTATATTGTTGTTGTTTGTTTTAATGGAGTTCTTATAAAATTAAGAAATGACAGTGGGCAGGAAATTTTTTGCATAAATAAGAATTACTGTTCTCAGAGGCATCTCTTTATACTGCAAGCCAAACCCGATATTCTTGGTAAAAAGCAAGGAAATGGAAGAGTTACAAAATTATAGTATGTGTAATCCATTAGGTTAGCCGTAAAGGTTTTGTATCAACCTTAGCATCTGAGGCTCTGCAACTTTGTTTGTAGCTTGTATGTTCGTAGCATTTCTTTAATTCTTATATAATTATATTTAGAAATTTTAGCTTGGTTGAGATTATATCTGCAGACAGATCTTTTTTTAGCCTTTCCTACCCCGTCTGTAATAGTTTCGTGCTTTCATTTCTTGCTATTGCATTATCTGATTCGATCAGACGTATAGGACCTCCAATCCAAATTTGAGATTAATTTAAATTCGAAGAATGCCAACGGTTGGATGGATTTTTATGCTTAAGGTGTCTAGCTCGTCTTAGATGCGCATGGTTATAGGTTAGATTTGATTTTATAAAATTAAAATGGCGGCCGGCAGTGGAATTGATAAGGCGGTAGAAACAAAAAAATAATTCATCCGCCATATTTTGTGGGGTATCACTGGATAGGTCTATCAAAATCAACGTGATTATTCCTTTACCATTATACAGCCACAAGCTCCGTTTATGAATTAAACCGATACTTCGCGACGATGCGAATTTCGCGCCCAAGCGGTCGACGAGTCAACATCTCCTGAGGATGCCCCGTGGAGGGGCGAAACACGTGTCGAGGATCGGTTTGGGTTGCATGTTACATTATATCAATCACACCTTCTGCATATACATACATATATTTGCGGGGGGAGGGCGGTACTGCATGCGCCAAAGCTTGAACTAGTTTTGCGGAATTAAAACTAAATAAGTATTCGAGTATATCTTGTATATCATGGATTTCCGCAAAGTAACGCCTGATTCCATTAATTTATTAAGGTTATTTATGTTATTGGTCAGTCAGTTTGCGAATTATATAATATGGTAGCCTCCAACTGCATTTTTTAAGTTTTGTTTATTGTTTGCTTGAATAATGATGGAAAACATCAGCAGGTTTCCATCCTTTAAGTTACTTTTTATACAGTCGAGGTATTTAATATTTTTATTCTCTTTATTTTTTGAGAATCTTCATAGACGTTTCTCCACTGGGGTTGACGGAGGGTTGTGTACCGCCTAAATTAACAATGGTGGTCCACTTCAGTACCGGATAAGAGGCCACACCGAAGCCCACCACAGTTCCACCCCTAATAAGAGGCACAACACGTAGGAGACTCTTACGAGAAAAGAGGTCCTCTCACCATCCTCGATGTGCTGTACACGACAACAAGTGACCACAACGTCATCGCTATCTTCCCGGGAGCCGATATAAGTGCCAATTCTATGAGCCCACGATCTCAGAGGCTTACTAACGCAAGGTGCTATTCTTAGACTCGACTATTTCTGCTTTTGCAAGATATGATAATGTATACGCATACGTATTTATACAAACCCAATTTAAGATCTTACGCTATTATCGATTCGTACCAATTTCAAACAAACAGGTATGCCGGGGCTTAGTTCACGAGACGTGAATTTTGTATCAAAGCTAGTATACATACTCACATTTCACAGTGACCCTAGTGGGCGTCCTAAAAGAATTTACTAGTATTTGGCTGGAATATTTTCAAATACTGCAGTGTTCATGTAAATATTTATGCCAGTGACTATGCTATCTACATATTTTTGGGCTGATATCAAGGACGTGGAAGTTAAGCCAGAGGCTAACCTATATAAATCTTAGGTTACCTGTATTTAACAACGGGTATCTGAAACAGAAACTAAGGTAGAATCTAAGGTTTGTTGCCTTATATAGCTAACTAACTAGCAGTTGCCTGCGACTTTGCCTGCATGTATTTTAGATTTATTATCTAATTAGTATTTTGCTGCAATAGTAAAAATAAGCCTGTCCTTGTCCATGTCCGAGGCTATCTCTATGTAAAATTTCACAACGATCGGTCCGGTGGTTTAGTCATGATGAGTTAACGAACAAACAGACTTAATTTCGCATTTATAATAGTTTGAATATCAGATTATAAGAACTGGTTTGTTGAATAGATGAAGTGCTTAAAAAGCCCATAGGTATTGCAAAAATGTTGCATCATATCGAGAATAAGATTACCGGAAAATGCATTTAAATGTATGTAATATGTAGCCTCGATCATTAATTGTAAAGTTTATACAGTGAAAATATCAGGTTCATAAGTATTCAGATCAGTAAATTTGAGTACCTGTATTTAAATACCTCTCAAAGTTGCGACTGCTCAACAATCTTTGTAAATGTTTCACGAAAGCACTCTGTCGCTCTTAATGCAACTGTGTCGACGAACTCAAAACTCGATTACGTAAAGTTGCTTCACCAGGATTCCCAGGAAAAATCGAATTTCGCATTGATTGCCTGTTTCGCAAATACCAAAATCATATCCCGGTTGTTTCCACTCTAAAGTTGTTCATTTGGACACTTTTGATCATACTCGAAGCTATCAAAGAGATTAAACTAGTTAATCATAAATGTTTCCGACCATTAGACTCACATAGTGACATTACCCAACAGCTTTCAGATATATGGGAGTTCTAGATTCATATAAACAGTCGTTCATATAATTATTCGCAGCGAACAGCGCTATACAAGCGCAGATGTTCAGCCATTTGTGTGGACATGAAATATCGAAGCTGTTAACTTTATCGTCAAGATTAAGCTATAAAATCCAGCCTTCATTAAGCCACAGTCTCAGCAACTCTAGTTTAGTGTAAATCAGCGCATCTAGGTGGTCGAGTGTCCGTAAACTGAATATTTATAGGAAGGCACTCTCCATGTACCTCCTAAACGCGCCGCTGCCTGAGACTGGCGTCACAACGATTTTGCATAATTTATACACTAAAATATGCTTCAATTTATGAAAATAAGGTAGGTAAAGGACTAAGATATCAAAAGGTTGAACGTATTTAAAACTTAATTAACGCGAAATGAATTCAAAACGCTTTTGTAGCTGACGTTAAGGTAGGAATAATGGAAATTTTCACTGACTAAACGAGGGACTTAACTTTGGTGAGAATACCTACAAGTATTGCGGGAAGAATATGTATAAGTAAAGTATTAGTATAGTTAATCCGCCATCAGACGTTTTCATGACACGGTTGCAATTTGCAAAGCCGCTAAATCGTAACGGTGGTTATCCTCGGCGAGATGAGAATATCTCCAGTGGGCAGGCAACGCGTTCACCATTAAATCCTGACTGGCCCCCGCCTCCCCTCCCTGTGCCCCGTCGGCCGCCTAAATCCCCCGTAGCTGCGGCTCGGGCGCGCCCGCGTCCTCCCGCCGCCACGCTCATGCAAATTATTCACAAAGTACGCGTGTAAAGCGCCCCGCACGCCTAACTGGCCACCAGAGTACCCTCCTATATATACAAAATGTTAAGCAAATGAAATGAGCTTTACTAAAAACTGACCCTGATATCCAAATACTTTAAATGTGCTTAGCCCTTCTTATGTTTTATTAACGATCTCATGTAACATGATACAAGAAAAATCCTTCTGCGTGTAACTTTACAATCTTGTTGCCTTGTACCGGTAAACAGTTTACGCTTTAAAGGCGGTTAGGAGTATCAAAGTTTTATCATAGTAATATTAGAACTCCGTTATTGAAACTTTCAACAAAATTAGGAGTTGCTCTACTCTATACAATATACTGACGATAAAGTAAGCGGCAGATTTAATTATCGGGTGTTACGAAGAAAATAATTGGATTTGGTTTCTTAGAAAATTAAATGTGGGTGTAGCGTGTTACGACGTGAGCTTATACCTACACGTGTGACTCCTTCACGGCCAATTGAACCATATTATAATGTATATATAGAACCTTTGGCTGTTCGCAGTATCTTAATCAACTAAACCAACATATCATAGTTTACCTGAAAAAAAAGATTTCGGAATATGCAAGAGCGTAATATTATAGATGGACAAAGTCGATTTATTGATGTGATCTAACCAAAATAATGACCTCCTACGCGCTAACTATAAATAGGGTTCTTTTGGAGTCGGATAAATGTACCTATATATAGTATAACTAACTGACATGAAAGACGTTCTCCTGCCCGAACCTGTTCTAGAACTCGATCACAGCGTCACCTATCGGTTCCAATTGTGAATCTAAACCATCCAGGGACCCAATCAAACACACACAAAAAATGTCATCAAAATTGGTCTAGCCGTTTAGGAGAAGTTCAGTGACATACACACGTACAGAAGAATTATAATAAAAAGATATACTTAGTTAATACTAGGATGAGTCAGAGGGAAATGATCTTTCACAGGCTCCGTACCTTGTAAGGAACCTACGGTACCCGGACTAACCAGTTGATTAAGTGTTCGATCTCAGTATCAACGTAATCGGATATGTATTATATGAAATCCTATTGAAATTGATGAATATTAAAATGCACGGAACAAGAATACCTCAATCATGTATTTACAATTCCATCTATAGTTATAACTGGCAATGTACAAATCCGCCAAAATCTACTAAAAAGGGCCAGCAAATAAATATATCAGCCATTTAACTAGCAGCACAATGCTCGAGACTCATAAAGAATATTTTTATGAAAATTTTAATACTCGCCCATACATGCGACCTCCTCTCATAAATCAAGTACTTCCGCCGCCCTTTGAATTTCCGCGCGCCGATGATATACCGCGTCTGTGACAATGCCTGCCTTCGCCATTTATACACCAATATTCCTTTTGACAGAGAACGACACTAATTGAACGAGGGAAGCCGTTCCACTTTATTTTTTATTTCTTTGGAAAGTGCTATACAAGTTTCAGAGCATGTCTGTGAGCGTTTAATATGCTCCTAAATAATAAAGCTCGTTTTCCAAGTCTAACTAGTATTGAATATGGTTTATTTTCTAAAGTAACGCGTGCAAAGTTTCACCGAAAATGATTAAAGACTTATGTATCATTTGTGGCACTTAAAAATATATAAGCATATTGTAGCAGCAATGTAGCGTCTACGAGAGCTACGATTCGTAGCAGCCGGTAATTTGCTACAAATAATGTAACCGCAGACGAAGAACCATTACTTTCTATGATGAATGTTTTATTACTAGGATAAATAACATGTCATATTATTAATTACATTAGCACTAGCATAGTGAGTAACGTTGGTCTTCTTAACAATTGATGTCAATGATATGGTTGTCGCAGAGACTAAAGTAGCTTTCTACGACTCCCTAGTTCGCTTGAACGAAACAAATATTTGTATAATCTGCAGAAAGTTGTTTTGGCTCTGGATGACCTATGATACCTTTGAATGATGATTTCTCTATAACAAAACAAAAATAAAAAGAAGAAAAACGTTTCTCGTAGAAATATTTCTGCTTAATGGTTAAAGAAACAAGTGCTCATTAGCCAGGACACGACGGCACAACAACGTTAACATAAAAAAGGGTTGTCATGGTAATTTGAAACTTATTACGCAAGTTGTAAACATCACATAAATAGGTCATTTAGTTAGTAACTACATCCTTAGTTGCGATTTTCAAATCGAATATGTTTATAGAAGGCTTTGAAAAGTGATGACGTGCCTAGTTGAATCCGATTTGAATCCGAACTGAAAATTAATGCCTAAATCCAATTTGAATAAGCTTTACTTTACAATTTTAAATGAAAAACTTTCTGCACCATATTGGTTACGTAATGTTTTATTTATTATAGATCTATATCTTTACTATTCTAGACACATTTCTAAAGATATTCCTACAGCATTTTAAAGTACGAAAAGATATAGTTTGGCAGCATGTAGGCAGTTAGTCTGACCGCCCGGCGCCCGCTGCCCGTACACATATTCGTTCAGATCTCCCGCTTTTCCTACAGATGGGAGTGCAGATATATATTTCTCGTAGGTCGCGGCCGACGTGCCGGCACCGGCCGATATTTCGTGCTCCCAGGGCGACAATAATTTGTTGGTCCGTTGGTCGTGCCACGGTTCGTGTATTGCCGACGATTTATCTCCTTCAAGCGTACACTCTAATCGTACCCGATATGAACGATCGTCACTGCCGTTTTGGGATTTTGCGGTATAATGAAAATAACTGCTTTTGACTTTTATTTTAAACGTGACAATTCCAAATTTTTTACTCAAGTATAAAAAGAGAAAGTAATGGTTTTTTTACTGAAGATTTGTAATATTCAGAGCAGATACTTACAGACGTTTTACTACCACGAACCGCAAGAAATTCGTTGTGGGAGACTTTTTAAAAATTTCGTTTCGTATGAAATATATTACGAAGTGTGTAAGTTTTATGATGTGACACTTTAAGTTGGCCTTCACTTCGCTATGATCCATATTACTAATGCAATGCGAAGTAAATCTTTGGTGGTATCCCTGAAACCACGTTCGACCAATATTTGAGTACGCTCGTGTTCGTAAAGCTATTTGGTTTACGACTATGACTTGGTACATCCAAACGCAACTTCGTTATCGAATTAACATAATTTGAGAGTGTTTTATTTTATAATAAATACTTCTTTGTTTGTTCTACCCATTGATATATCGAGAATCTGAAAAAGTCTCAGATTTAAACTAGCAATTCCAATTTCAAATAAACAGCTACTATATTTTTACGTCGCCATTCAAAATTCAAGTTGTACTATCGTAGTTTCATACTGTTTAATTTGAAAATATAATTTAGCGCCCTGCCGACTTCAAATAGGGCTTCCGTTCATCGAATTTGTGTTTTGTTTGTTTAAAAAGCGTTTAAATTAGTTTTAAACAAAAATCACAAGCGTTGTTTGTTTTGGATGGAATGACTTGGGTATTCTTATTTAGCGATTCGCGTTTACAGTTCATTAATAGCAATTTGGTGTGAACAAAATAAATTGATGTCTTGTTGATTCTAACAGTAAACGGCGCACTTGTTTATGGTTTTTCCGAACCAAAAACGGCCAAATTAATAGTGAGAGAGTCCATTATCCTGCATTAAGCACTCAGTGGGGCGAATGGGACATAATGGCACGTCGCCGCCCGACGTAGGCCCTTTTATGCCTCCTAAAATGTCTCTACTGCCCAATACATATTATCTACTTTGTTAATAAATTGATAATATTTTAGTTTGTGTTAATAAGTAGTTTTGTTCTTGTTCCATGCGTTCAGTTAAGTGGTAAAACATCTATTCTGGAGTTTGCCCACTTTGCCAAGCATTGGGAACGAATAACTTAATACATAAATTAGTACCGTGTAAATCTTAGAGGTTATATACTATGGGATATTGTCCATGCATGGATCAATAATAGGTGACTAACTCAATGTCGTCATCTCTTTCCCTCTTAAATTTACGGGGCCGGTAACAAACAAGCAGTTATTTTTTACCGACTCTTGAAAATTTTGCAGTACAATGCGTACATCTGAACCGTGTGTATTTAATATTTAATGAACGCTTTTCAAACGAATACAACAAAGCCTTCCTCGAAAGCTTTTGATTTTTCGTTGTTATAATACACACACTTAACTTTACTGACTTTTACATACAATTAAACCACGTCGAATTAATAATTTACGCTTTTATATACTTCCCTATATCTAAAGTCTCTTTGATTTTGATAACATAACATAGCATCACGCCTGTATTACCCGAAGGGTTGGACAGAGGTGTACTATTGTACATCCACACTTTGCTGATGCTGTTATTGACTGCCATTTAATAGAGGGCGAACCTATTGCCAATAACTGGCCACAGTTCCAAACTCCGTGCTGCTACTGAGAATTTCCATACAGAAAAACCCAATAACACTTTGCTCGACCCAGGCATCGAACCTAGGACCTTTCGCTTAGCAGTCGCGCTTGCCAATGAGGCAGTCTGTTTGATTATGATATTTATGTGCAAATACGATAAGAAAAATGATTGTTATTATGGTACGCATATAACCACGCTTGTATTTCCCAAAGGGCTAGGCAGAGTTGTTGTACACGCACATTTCGTCGATGCCGCTATTGAGTTCCGCGTAATGCGGGCGAGCCTATAGCCATACACAAAATTTCTATATAGAAAAATCCAACATTACTTTGTCTTATCCGGGAATCGAACCCAAGAACTTGCGGTCAGAAATCGCGATCGATAGACCAAATTATCATTCAGATGTACTTCAACTGTGAGTTATATACCAAGTAATAAAAAAAACTACAACTTATTCATATATTTATCAAGAATAGAAGCACCAGTGATTTTCGGCGAGCAGCGCTGTAGCCATAAATAAATGTAGATATATGACTCGGCCGGCTGAGTGAGTTTGTGGGCCTTTGAAGTGTAGATTAAGGTACTGTGTCACCAAACAGACCCACACTGGGTGTTAAGTGAACCTTAGTGAATCTTGTTTTGTGAATGAAATATGCTGTTAGTGACATCATGACCTTTTTTACTTTGATAAAAGAGAAAGAAAGAAAGGTATATTTATTTAGGATAATCTTACAAGGTAGACAATTAAGTTACAACTAAACAAAAAACAATAACATGAAAAATAGATCAGCTAATTGTGTGCTTTACTTTGACTTTTATGGATGGAATTGTACGACTTTTTGTGTCCATGTACCTACTTTATACGATACTAGCTTCAGCCCGCGACTTCGTCCGCGTGATCTACATATATAATTTATAGCTTATAGCACTCGGAGATAATGTAGCTATCACCGATAGTGAAAGAATGTTCAGATTCGGATCATTAGTTCCAGAGATTACCCCCTACAAACAAACAAACAACTTTTACTTTTTTTTTAAATTAGTAGGTATAGATGGGTATCTATACCTACTAATTGTGGTTGGCAGTCAGCAGCCAGATAACATACGGGTATCAGTATCCCCCAGTAATTGGGTGGCGGAGGTCAGACGGTAGTCGCTCCGTGTAAAATATTGATACTCACCCACATCTGGTTTATAGAGAGGGAGCAGGCCCTAACATATTCAGAAAAAAGGGTGGACTGATGATAGAAATTACAATAAATATTTCTCATTTGTCCTAAAGTAGGCTAGAACTGTATCATGAGCTCTGTAATTCATGATTTTAAACTAGATAATTTTTAGAACCAAAATTCTTACTATATTTTGGCTAACGCGCAATTATACTTCTGCATTATTAAATTTTCGTATTTAATAAAACATTGTTAACGTTACACTATACATTACGTAGCACATTATGTATTCTATTCCTTATAGAGCAAACACAAAGTGAAGGGAACGTAGTGAGGAAACCCAGTGTAAATAATTAATTCCGAGCGTGTAGCCCTGCCCCTGAGAACTTGCTATTTGCTGCCTTACCCGCGAACGAACGGCGCAATGTGGATAGATTGAGGGCCACGCATTCTCGACAATGACTAACAATTGGTTTAAGCTCGATTCTCATCGATATAGCATCGTTGCGATAAAATAATGAATAGAATTTAATAAATAAAAATAAAATTCTTTTTCAAATCGAAGCGACAGCCAGAACAACTGTCTGTACCAGTATGTTTTCCGAGCGGGGATTTAAGCGGTGTCCCTCAGCGCAGAAAACCGAACAAATACCCACCGAGCTGATCGATTTGTTGATCGATCTTTGGAAACAATTTGTTTTCAACGCAATAGTTTTTGTATGCATCTTAGGGATTACAAAATTAGACACAAATATATATAAGTAACCATCTTATTATGTTATCTTACAGCATCACAACTACAAACTCTTTTTTTGTTTTGAGTCCAAAAGTACTCGAAAAAATATCAAAAATTATCTACCTGTCCTTTGAACAAAATATAATAAAACTTCAGAACAGTTATAAGGAAAACCAACTAAGAAAAGTCGTGATATGAAATAGCATAGAGATGATGAAACTGTAGGAAAGAATATTGTACAAACAAAAAGATAAGGGAAAGGAAAAGAAGAGAATCAAATAAACATTACGAGTTGGATAAAAGGCTAATAGAATCCCGGAATACAAAGAATAAAACCTTTTTAGACTGATGTCAAGACCCTTTTGGCGCATTGGGTATATTACCGGCTTTCTGGCTATGGTCTGAAGATTCGATCCACGCACGAAGTAAATATTTATACAGCCGTCAGACATAGTGTCTCTGCCATATGAGTTGTTTACTACCTACCCACGAAAATAATATACTCAAGAGAAATCAACAAAAGGATTAATAATAGACAATGTACAAGGGGCGGCCTTATCGCTTAAAGCGATCTCTTCCAGGCAACCTAATGGATTTGATGGAAGCAGATTAAAAAGACAACGGGCAGCCTGGAAATATATATACGTATAACAAATCTGTGGTGGAATAAATAAGTATAGTTCAACTATGTCTATAAATTAAATAATAGTACTCGAATGGGTCCATAAATTCTTGAGAGAACTTCATCATTCATTTGTTTGAATGTACAAAATATTGTACATCGTTCGTAGTCCTACAGCTTCCGTTGACCTGTTGGACCCGACCCCATCTTGTTTTCAGTATAAAGTTGCAGTTGTATAACTGCGCCGTTTGTGTATCGGTACAACTCACCAGCCTCGGCACGAGATTTGGATATCACAGTGATGGATTAGTTTGCTGTATAGATGACCGGTTCTCCCGTCCATTGTATTGACTATTTGAAGTTAGATGAAAATT
Organism: Shargacucullia verbasci; assembly: GCA_947562105.1. Classification (NCBI taxonomy): domain Eukaryota; kingdom Metazoa; phylum Arthropoda; class Insecta; order Lepidoptera; family Noctuidae; genus Shargacucullia; species Shargacucullia verbasci. The sequence goes on along the minus strand of OX387289.1, from coordinate 6,535,356 downwards.
GCTTCTAGTATTTTCATACGCTGGAAGTACCTTGGGGTCTTCGATATCCTTACATATTTCGTCTTTCGTCCCGAAGGGTTAAACAGAAGTGTACTGTTGCAATCCCACATTTTGCTGATGGCGTATCGAGGTGAAATTTAACAGGGGCCGAGCCGATTGTTTTATACTGGGCACAATCTCAAACTCCGGGCTGCTACTGAGAATTGGCTTTGCAAATATTAGTTGAAAAGGTGTTTGAGCTGCTATCTGAACTTTACGAAAACTATGACACCCGACATTTTCCAATTACAGGTGTAGAAAGTTGTGGCGAGCAATTAGTTCGTGCGGATTTCAAACTAGGCCAGACCAGCAAAACCAAATTAAGCACGGACTGGTTGAATGTCTTCGTAAAATAAATAAAACGTTTAGAGGTAGGTCCGACAATTTAATTCCATCGTCCTTACTAGTTTAACAATCCTATAAGTATCTGAACTTCCGTCACTGTCATTTGCTTAAGATTGAAAAAGAATAGGTAGTATATAGTATACCTATAGAGCACTTAGCAAGTGATAGAAAGCCTTACTACTTCTGCTTATTACTGTTACTTAGGTACCGCTTACCGTAAGACGAGCCCCCAGAAATCTAAAGTGTTGGTTTTATATTATTGTAATATAAAGCCAACACTAAGACGGGCCGTTCCCTTGTTTGCCACTTTGGTACCACAAAAATAACTTCAGTCCATTTTTTAAGCGTTGACATTTTTTCCACCGTTTTTGTTAGATGTAAGGTGTGTATTTATCAATCAATACAAACCAACCTAACAAAAGTGAGAATTTAAATTCAATTAACCATTACCTTATTGTATATTAATTAATTATTATATATGTAGGCACTTACTTGTTTGAACTTTTAATGAATATAGAAATTTTATATGCACAACAAACTTCGGGCTACTACTTGATTCAACAACATGAATAAACAAATTTTAATCGATACTATAATTCATGTGTGATAACAAACGAGTGGGCAGCGCGGACGAGCGGTCCCTCTCGGGTCCCCAAAGATAATTTTCATAATAAAACATCCCTTTTCTCAGCCACTTTGCTGTAAATCAAGTTTTCCGGCCACCCTTTCAATTTCCTGACCGCAACACAGTTCCGTTCAAACGAGATTTTCATTAGACGTTCAAACAATCTACGAGTAGGTACGTTTGGTAAAAGATAATATTTTTTAAGGGACGACTGACAATTATTAGAAATGTCCCTCCACGCTCCTATATGTCTAGCCAGGGGAGCAGATAATTTAATATTCTCAGATCTTAGCCTAGAAACTTTGATGTCGCCTAATGACGTATTAGTATGTACGACTAAGTTAAATGCGAGCGTAACTCACAAACGTAAACATTGGCCTGCCGGGAATCGAGACGAAATTACCATAACTTACTTGAAACATGAACAGACAAACTCATTACAAATGTTACGATTAATTTCACCAACATTTTCCGAGAGATTGCCATTAAATTGCTACAGTCCGTCTTGCAATGTTTGGGGAACGTAAATAAATAAATTTAGCTTATTTGTATATGAGCGGTTAGGAAACATAATAAGATTTTTAATTTTAAATGAACGTTTTGTGGTTTAGATGGAGAATAAAATTCGTGAATGTCCAGGCTGAGCGTTATCAAAGGCTATGCAGGCCGCTGTGATCCTGGGGGATTCCATTATTCGAAATTAAGAGTTGTTTGTTTTTATTATTTTTTTAACAAGACTTTTATGCAAATGTTTCCGAGTATTTCCGAGCTATACTCAGAAGGTAAATAACAATTGTCGCGTTTTATTTAGAAAGTAAATGGTAGTTAAACTCTTTAGTCGTGGAATAACGGTAAGTGGGAGAGAAAACCTTGCTTGGCTTCTTTCAAATTAGTAATTGAATTGGAGAGTCAATGATTTCAATAATTTTGACAAACACAGTCAGGGATGTTTAAATTTTCCTCAATGCTGATGATGCCTTCCGGCGTATTTAATACGGAATAAAATTTCCTCGATGTGCTGACCTGTTAAAACACATTGTTACGTAAAATTGATAGAAAATCGTAAGTCAAACACGAACGTTTCTTTTATAATGGAATGTAAATATTTCCCGCATTAATTTTAATAATGAGATTATTTTGTATTTAGTTAAGAATTTGCATGATAAATTGGTGATTGAAGAGAAACATGATGTTTTTATTATAAAAAGGTACCTAAAAATACTAAGACGAGAATAATTTTGTCGTACATAAGTTGAAACTTAGAGTGGCACCAGCTCTTTGCAGTGCTCTCTATCCATAGTTATCGTGAATAGTTCCTGCATGGTTATAACACCGGTCCATTCCTTAATGTTGCTTAACCATAACACATTTCTCCTACCACGCCTTCCCTTTCCCTCCATCTTGCCCATCTCACCATAGTGTGTAGAAACTGGTATCGTTTGTGTTGATATATATGTATATAGGCAACCTTACTGCTTGATGGTATGTACTGATAGTAGATACAGTGGAGTAGATACGTAGGTAGGAATAGTTTTACATGGTTTTAAACAAACGTTACAAAATTGCAATGTACACAAAATGTTGTACTCCAAATATTCATTTTGAATAGTCGATTATAAATTTCCAGGTTGATTGAAATACGCTAGAAATAGCGCGGTCCTGAAACTATGTCAATCGGCGATCGTTTAATATTGGTTGGCCTATGCAAATCTATACACGTGTCCGCATGTAGCGAATTTTATAATAGACTTGCAATGGTGAAGAATATTTCTATAGAAACGAGCCGATGAGTGATCTAGTGGCTGTTGAGCGTGATTCGTAAGTCATGGGATCAATTTCCAAGTCAGGAAGAGTATTGGGATTTTCTATGAGGATAGGCTCGAGTTCAATTATATGGGATTTATTAACGACATCGGCGTACAATTGTGCCTTCATTTCTGCTTGGCCCTTGAATGAAAAGTATTTTTTTAATAAATTACTTACTTGGTGTCGTTTAGCAATCAAAAAGTGAAGTCAACGTTTTTGGAAGTGAAATATTGCTTGAAATCAACAACATTTTGAGGGAAAATGGTAAACAATGTACAGGACCTGCAGTCTTTTTACCGATGTAGCAATCAGACACAGATCGCGCGATAGCTAATTTGAAATGTCATTATTGTGTCATATATTTATTGGTCAACAGTGAGGCTGCTGTCGTGTGGCTGTTGCGTTGCTGTCACTATTTGTACGTAATTAGGCTGCGGGTCATATTTTTCAGTAGTAATAGATGATGTACCAATAGATAGGGCTTGGGAAATGGAATAGGATTGAGATCACATTTATGTCAGTATAACTCCGAACATACTGACATTTGGCTATATTTCAACTATTCATTCGTGTGTGAATTATTTCTATTGAGGTGAGGACCCAAAACTTCCCACTGTCCTTTAAGTTAATTTTATGATATGTGCTTGAAAATAATTATAATTATTCGATATATTTGTAAAGATTCCAAAATTGTTGCAAGTAAATAACTTGTAACGTCATTTCATTTACTAATATTTCATTCACCCGCGTACATAGTTTCAAGGAACTTTTTCACGTTTCAAATTATAATTATAAAAATATTTATTCATACCAAGTGTACATAAAAGTTTAGTAGTAAGCACTTATAACTTGTCTTATTGTAAGACTAGCTACCGCGCGCGGCTTCGCCCGCGAGGTTCACGAACCCGTACATTTTTCCGGGATAAAAAGTATATAGCCTATGTGCTATTCCAGACTATAATCTATTTCTGTGCCAAATTTCATCCAGATCCGTTCAGCCGTTCTGGCGTGAAAGAGTAACAAAGATCCATCCATCCATCCATCCATCCTCACAAACTTTCACATTTATAATATTAGTAGGATTAGTAGGCTAGGAAGTAGGATTAGTAGGCTAGGATAGGATAGGATACTAAAGATCTATATCAAGGCAGACAAACCTTGGATTTGGTAATTAAAGTAACATTTCTGGGTTGTATTGTCTTACTTATTCTAGGTATTTAATTCTTAGGATTTTTTGACGGGGCAAAGTTGACGAAGTGGCTATGCGATTAGTACACCCACATAGCGCTACGTGTCCAAGGTTAATAAATTTAAAATTAATGAAATGAAATGAAATGAAATGAAATGAAATTATTTATTTTGCAATTAGGATTTTTCAATCACTTTTACACGTCTTTTTTAAACTAGATGGCGTCGGCATTTCCTATGACTATCCCTGAGAAGAAACGCCGAAACAAACTCAGGGGTCAAAGTCTATTTTAAAGTCCAGACAGATTGTATTGATGTAAAGGTTTATGTGAGACAAATATAGGGTGGAATAGCCTTTTGAAGAAAGTGCCATAACTATTTGAGCTAACCTGTCGCAACAGAGTGCAAGCATGCATCAGTTATCGTGAGAATTAATGAAATGAAGAGCGCTCAGCCTAGATCTCACTCACATTTACAATGTATAGCGGTTATATATAAGAAATAATTTCAATTTAAACGACATTACAATAACAAAATAATGAAGTAAATAATATAATAATTAATGGCAAAATCTGTATATAAAAAAAAAAGGAAGGCTAAAGAGCGGCTCAATCCCAAGCGTTTTTGTCATCTAAATAGTCCGAAATTTTATAGTATCCTTTTTTACAAAGTTTAGATTTAATTACAATTTTGAACTTCTTTAATGTTAAATTACGTATATCATTGGGAAGCTTATTGTTCGAATACTGATCCATAGAACAAATATTTATATTACTTATCTAGGTACACATAGTTGTTTTGGGTCTGGGTGTGTGTGTGCATGTGAAATGTGTTTGGAATTTACAAAACATACCTATTGGCTTTTTATTAAACCGTTTATACGAGGCAATATTGGAATTTCTATTATCATTAGGTACGTGTGCGTGTTATTACAAACAGCAAATAAACGTAGGTCTACAACATTGTAAAAGAAATCAGAATATATAACTGTACCTACAGGCTAGGGGCTACTTAGTAGTAGCGCCTATATGACACTACATATATTCGAGAAAAACTACAATTTTTTTATATGTAGGTATAGTACTGAAATAAGATTTTGATAGATCCCCGCCATGTGTAAACATCCTCATCACCCGAAGAGTCGCTGATGCCTTGTAGATATGTACTTTCCAAAAAGTCGGGTTTGTGCTTGCGGTACTTATCATTCGACTACTTTACGATCAAATCAGCCCATTTATGAACCGTACTCAAATACTGACTACAGCTAGATTTTATCACAAAAATAAATCATGAAAGATAAACTACCAATACTTTTTATATATTTTTTTTTCCACGTAACATAAATGTGAAAACAATGAGGCTGTTTACAATTAATAATGATATATTTACTCTTAATATACATATAATTAATGATAACACAAATTGAGCGCTTCCCTCGAACTTCATAGGGCAATTATTCGTCCACGGAAACAGTGCAATATTATAACCTAGTTATCTAATTATAGTTCACGCTTATTTGATCACAGTTAGGGGCACACGGTTGATTATCATTATTATAATGTGCCTTTCAATAAATTAATTACGCGTGAATAATCACCAGGATTACTAGCGACCCGCCCCGGCTTCGCACGGGTTGCAGAGCATATATGTACGCCTTCATTTTTTCTTTCTGTAGTAGTGTCGTATCAACAAACTATTGGTCCAACTTTAGTATCATCTTGCATTTGAAAGTTAATTTTCCAAACAAAATGAAGCATTATGTTACAATATACAGAATCTGTCAGTCGGTCTGCCTTATTAGTGTAATGGTTCTTCTTATCGTGTTTGTACATAAATATCATATTTAAACAGACTGCCTCATTGATTGATCTAGTGGTCGCAAGCGCGACTGTTTAGCGTAGGTCCTAGGTTCAATTCCCGGGTCGGGCAAAGTGTTATTGGGTTTTTCTGTATGGAAGTTCTCAGTAGCAGCACAGAGTCTGGAACTACGCCCGGGAGATGGCAATAGACTCGCCCCATATTACATGGGAGTTAATAACGGCATTGGCGAAATGTGGGTGTACAATAGTAAGTGTAGCCTATCCCTTCGGGGAAGACAGGCTATGTTATATTAATTTATAAAATAGGTTCATGAGATTACAATTCACAATAAAACACACAAAAAATCGTTAATGTTTATTAATATTAGATGAACACTTGAGCATCGGCGTTGTGTGGTGCCTACAAAAGTGAAATGTTACAATTGACCGCTAAAAACCGTCTGCTGTGTCTTGTTTTTCTCTTGTAATAATATCAGCCTATAAACGACCAATACTGAACCCAATAGGTCTCCCAATTGCCGCCATAGAAACGCTAATGAACGACAATAGGGATATTGCAGACTAGTTGGTGATAACGGTATTTTTAAATCCAATTCTACCTATATTAGTCTATTCTGGAGTTCTATTTTTAAAGACAAGATTTTGGCCTTACCTACTCTTTGTCAGAATAAATAATTCTTGCTTTACTAGGAACAGTGTCTTTAATATTTGTTTGTGAGTTCGCTCGGTAAAACACTCGCGTTATCTAGTTCAATATATATATATATTATATATATATGTGACAATGCTTAACCCTTCGAGAATTATGTATATTATGTCTTAAGATATTCGAGTTCTAAACAAAAACAGAGTATATCAGCTGCAACCTTCCCCACGCATGTTGTAAAAATTAATCGACTGCGAAGGGTCACTGGTGGCCCTTAAGGATGAACGGTAACATATCATTACTGTTACAATATTATACCAATGACCGCCACGCATGGCATATCAGTATCTGCGAAAGAAGAACTTTGTTGATGAAATGCAAGAAGTTACATCCTTATGTATTTTAAAAACATTGCCCCACACTAGGATTTCTCCTGTATCGTGGGTACAGTTTACAAACATACTTGTCACATGCACAAACAACCAGACCCGAAACAACTATTTGTAGATCATACAAATATTTGTTCCGTGCGGGGATCGAACCCGCGACACGTAGCGCAGAAAGCTAATCGCTTAGCCACTGCGCCAACCGTGTCGTCAACTATATACGTATGTAGCTGGTACTTGGACCAAATTTGCCACGGATAGTCGTCATTTGTTAGGTATGTAGGTTTATGGTGGATAAGCCACGAGCCAAGGTGGACCGACGATTTTGTCATGGTAGCTGGGTAAGATTAGATGTGTAAAACTCGAAAACAGAAAATAATGGCGTACAACGGAGAAGACCTACAATGGTGGATACAGATTGAAGAAGAAGTAGGTTTAGATGACCTGGAACTACGATGGATTTTCAAATTATATTAAGGCTCCTTGATATATAGGTACGGATGTACCAAAGCAATTTTAATTACAATTAGAATTTCTGTGGGTGTAACCTTTATCAGATGTTTATACCCACACGTCATCAACAGTTAAATACTTAGCTTAACCCTCAGGGAAGCACGATCTCGATCTAAAAAAAACCCTCGCGAATAACAGTCTACAATATTTTATATTACCACTAACACAATATCAACATTTACCAAGTAATACTATTGCTTAAAGCTCTATTTACCTTTGTAAACGGAAAACTGGAGGCAATACTCCAATTTACCGGTAATATAAGGTAAATAACAAGCCCAGTGCCAAATATTGGCAACCCAAATGAAATGAAGACCCCATAAAAACTGGCGTGAAACAATTGCTATTATTCTCCGTTATTACTGTTCAGGTGTGTTCCAATGATATATCGGTCTATTGTAACGTTTTTGTGGTCCCGCTGCTATGCCACACGTTTAGAATTTAAGATATTACTCTGTTCACCTAACAACAGCGTTAGTTCAATAGTTTTTCATTTAAGCCGTAATTTATCTTTACTGACAGGGAGCAGGCTCGGGCTTTTATTTTATTCTAGAAGAGTAATTCAGTTTCTAGACCACCTTGAGATATCTTAGACTAACATGGAAAACGACACTACTTATTCCCAGTGGCGGGTGAATATGGCATGAAGAAGAAAATATTTTCTGTGTTAACAACAGATATACAATGTCTTTTTACCAACAGTAAACGCTACCATTCCCTACTTTCTTACACATTTTTATAAGCGTACCTTTTCGTAAAAAAATATTATTATATTTTTTTTCTTGTAAAGGGATAAAGATGATCTTTTTCTATTAGCACTTGTAAATGTTCAAAGCAATATGTTGTTTGGAAAGAAAGTTGGCGAGTAGCCTCGGGGCGGATTACACGTCGCTGAGACACCGGTTTTTATAGCGTGTTGCTTATTGCCTTTCGAGTTACGAGAGGGACGTTTTTCACCTCCGTGGAGTGTTGATATAGAGTTAGCGGTCTCACGCACATTACGCACAGCCGGCGCCGCGCCAATACAAACAATTTATTGTATTGTTATAGATCTGGGGTCCGTCTTCGAAAACATATTGGGCCCGAATTGCGAGGGACAACGCGTAGTCACTCGATTCTATCTACTCGTGTGAAAGGTATGTTGAATAACTCATGTCGTATAAAACCATTTGTAGTTGAGCTAGGTCTTTATATATTCGTGTGTCGAATTTTAAAATGCGATATTCAAATAAAATATTTATATAAATCAAACTAACAGCTGTGAATTTATTATGACAAAAAGCTGCACGCGCCCATAACATGAAAAAGGTTTGAAATATTTGCGTAAATAATAAAAACACAGCTATTTCGGTTTATTTAAGTATTATGTTAGCTTCAATGCATGGTAAGTAATCGATGTGGATGGCAAGAGCACATGCAGTGGCTCAGAAGGCTTCCGGCTGCCGGAAGGGCATGATGTATAGTGGTAAATCCGATTAATTTGCGAAACCTGTTAGTGGGACAATAACGTTTAAACACATTCCGTGTCGGCACTGTCTCTCTGTCACCTTGAACACTGACGCGATTAATTCACGTAACGCAAGCTCGAATCATAATTGAAAACAGTGTAACTTGAACAAGAGCCTATCTGCTACACTAATCACATCATTTTACGCCGTTTTAGTTCTGTGGTAAGAAAATTGGAGAGAACAAATAGTTACAGTGATTAATAAATGTAAATGTCTTGTGTAAAAGGTTTGTTGTTGCTGATTCTAAACATATTTAGATAATAAATTAGATGATACATGTAGTAAGAGAAGTAAGCGAACAGTCTAGGTCAATAAAACAATTTAGATAAACTAGGTCTGTACCTTAAGATACAAACAAGGTAAATAATTTCATTAAGTAATGTAATTTATTTATTCACTGTATAACTAATGTATTTCTTCTTTCATTTTCAAAAGTTTCTTGAATATATAATATCGTCGTCGAGATTATAAAACAAATGAGCGTATAAGGCTACCATTACATTTTCGAAAAAAATGAATTAATATTTTTGTTCGATAACTTGGACTGATACAAAATTGGATAGTGGCAGCCTTAGGTTGACAATATAAGGTGCTAAGCACGTATTATGATCTGGTTCGACATCTGTTGTATTGGAAAACATATTTTTCTATATACCTACTTGAGATATCACTTTGATTATTGCTGTATGATATTAGTTGTGGCAATTCCAGGGCCATGAACTTTTACGTTTGAATTACAGAACCGCTATGATTTGGACTTGGAATTTTGTTAAAATGGTTGGCAGAAGCATCCCCTATTGCCCTCATTTATGTACGCTGCGATTTACTTGCCCATATTTTGCCAAGCGTGGTGTTTATGGCAATATTCCTATCCATTGTTTGTACCTCCCACATCACTGTCTAACCCTTAAATATCAGCAAACTGTTTTGTTATGTTTATTCAAAACATTTAAACATGTGCACAAAACTCCCTCGACTTTTGATCTCACTCACCCCGTTCGAATTAACATGAAAAGCTTTACAAATGGCGGAAAACAAAAGTTTATTGTTTCGTTTAACTAGAATCATTCACGAGTGAATTTCTAACCGATGTATGAAGCGACTGGGGCGTAAGGCCCCGGGCGCATACCGGGCTGATGCAAGCCGGTAATAACCGCATACATGACCAGTATGACCGCTGCTTACCGCGGTTTTACTGCAAACAATAACTGTGAAATTGTGACGAGTTAGTTTGTACTAACAACTGTAATACAATATAGAACATTTATGAGTTATTTGTAGCGACTAGTATTTGCTACATGGCAAAAAGTAAAGCGCCATCTATCGGAGTGAAGCAACAACAGAAAATCCTGAATCGCAATATGAGACTTTACAACGATCATAATAGAAACAAATGTCCGACATTAACCGTCGGGCTTGGGGGGCGCCAGGCTAACCACCTTGCATGGTTGGAGGATCCTCCCTTTTCGATGGAGGAACACCATACCTCGTTCATTCATATACTTATTGTTATTATAAGTACTCAATCTGTGACTAATTAATTATGAAATTATAGCCGATGCATGTCACGAGTGATGCGTAAGGCCTGGTGCAGATAACAGGCTGATTGCAAGCCAGTAATTACTGCATTTTGACTGGTGCTTACTGCGGTTTTACTACAGACGTAACTGTGAAATTCTGATGAGTTTGCTTATTTGTGGAAATAAGTGGAAAATATTGAGCGACTGATATGGAAAATGTTAACTGTATAGTTGCATAAAATAACAAAATCTCAAGAAAAAGCTCGAAATTAGGCAGATTAGTTTATCAAAGGATGTGGCTGTCAATATTCAAAGGGGGTTCCAAGTTTTACGAAAAATCTTTAAAGGGGGACGGAGTCGCGGGCGCAGCACATTATAAATGTAACTATTTCAGAAATGGTAGAGAATCAGCATAACTGAATAAGGATGAAGAAGAATGGGTTCATAGTTATAAGTCATTACATCTGTTTTTAGGTCTCAGTAATCTGGGTAAATGATTAATATTTCCTTAATTAATGATTTCTAGAAATCTATCTTTAAATGGCTTCGACGAATTGTGAGTTTTGAATGGTACACTTTTACCTACCTTACGGGGAATATTCGGGGAATAGTCCTATGTTTTTTTTTGAAAGAATAATGATACGAGACACACCTTAAATACATACATACAGTATGCTTTTGCAAGCCCATACACCGAAATAAGTGAGCGAACGCTTCAAATCTCTTAGTTCACACACTAACACTATTAACACAGCTGCTCACAGTATATAACCTACTTACTACTTGTGGCTATAAGAAGCTTAAGAAGGACTAAGACAAACTATGCAGATTCAGCCACGTCACTACATGCAAATAGATAGTCTTCACATAGGTCTCACTGGACTTCTGTAAGCTTTCACTTCATAAAGTTAGCAAATTTGAAGTTATCGTAAACGTTTACTGATTCTGTTGTGGATAAAAATATGAGACATAAAGGGTCTATGCTTTATAGGGAGGCAATGGAGTAACGAGAAAATCCCGGAACCGTCTCTCTATGGCCATCTATTTTTTTTTCCAAAAATCGAACGCGAGGTAACGTCTTCGCGCAGAAAGCTAATTAATTATTATATACTACACTCGATTTCTTAACCTTGCCGTTGAATAAAAAAATATTACGATTGACAACGGAATAGAACACAGTGCTGTGTTAGTAGTGATAGTGTTTAAAAACACTTATAGGAAGAGGGGTAATAAATTTACCTTTTTCCGAAAATAAAGTAAAATGTGCTCCTATTTTCTCGTAAATTCCATTTCATCGACGTCCCGATATCGACACCACATGCATCTTACCGTGATTTTCCCAATTCAAGCCAATATTAATTGCTAAGCCTGAAATCTATTTTGAAGCCAGCTTCAGTTCCCGCTAAAGCGCACTTGAATGCAGAAGTGAGGGAATTCTCGTGCCCCAAAATACATTTAGTATATAGTTCGTTGAACCGACGAAGAACAAAGCATTGTATCAGCCGGTCGAAATGATTCGGAGCCAAAGTAAAATTCGACTGCTTTGTGTGAAATAGGTGTATACTAAAATTACTAATTGTTCAATCCCGTTTTTAGATCCTGGAGTCCATTTTTTTCCCTTTTATCCCTGGTTATCCATTGTGTCTACTAATTCTATTTTACTTTAGATTCGCTTTACATGTCTGGACATTCTTGATGTCTCAATATTTTGTATTCTTTTTTGTATTTCTCTTTTATCCGCTTTGATCTGTTTATCCCGTTTTTAGTTTATATTCGAAACACTTGTGAACTCATGTTGTATTGCCTCATTGTGTAAGTACCGTTCTATTAAGTTTTTTTGTTTTATATAATGCATGTTAATTTAGGATTTTAATTGTAAATTAACTTTTTGTTTTTGAAAAGAGTATCCATGGAGTTTCTTGCCGATCTCTTCTCCATAGGACCTACGCCTTTTGGAACCGTGCGCCTAGAGTCTCGACTTTTTAAAAGTGCCTGAAAAGGCCTACTTGTAATAAAAAAACTTTGAGTTTGACTTTGATATCTTGTTGTATATAACTTTTAAAATGCATAGTCAATTTTGTCGTTACTGTGGATCTTTTTTCAGTAGGACTGTATTTTTAAATAAATCTGGGACAAATAAACAAGGCTGAATATTCTGAATAACAATTGTTTTCACGGTGGTTTGCGAGTAATAAAAAGTGAAATAACCGTGTATTATTAAGGCGTACTTTTTAGTATTGAGTGAGGTAACTGGAGACCTAGTAATTGAAAAGAACTTGCCTGGGTAGTAGAATGGTTTCAATCTTGTTTCTTTAATTGCTCGCGGTTGAAAACAGACTCTCGTAACGGTTAACATTAATTTCAGAAGACTAATAGAATACTTGCCTGAAACTACTTTTACACCTCTATCTTTTTGAATTCTTGAAATTTTGTTTCTTGTATTTATCGTATTGTAGAAATATTCATATAATATAAAACTAACATAATAACATAGCATCTCGCATGTATTCCCCGAGGGGTTAGACAGAGGTGTACTATTATTAAGTCCCATGTAATAGGGGGCGAGCCTAGCCATCTACCGGGCACAGTCCCAGACTCCGTGCTGCTACTGAGAATTTCCATACAGAAAAACCTAATAACACTTTGCCCGACCTGGGAATCGAACCCAGGACCTCACGCTCAGCAGTCGCGCTTGCTACCACTAGACCAATAACATAGTCATATAAAACTATTAAATTTTTACTACCAAAAACTCAAAAAGGCCTAGATATCCTGTTCTGTTTTCTAAAACTTGCATAAAATAAAACACAAACAAGAAACCTTTTAACTTTAAACACTGGCTGAAACATCACAGCCCATTAAAACATACGTTACTATAGGTGTCGTACATTTTAACCTTAACTGTGCATCGCACCTTGCCCGGGCAAAAAGGAACGAGACCCAATAACGACGCACAGAAACAACGTGCCGGTGATGTCAATTTAGGTCATTTTACCCTAGTTTCGGTAAAAATTATGAAGCCATTTTAATTTTTATGATAAAATTGATTAATTAGACGAACTTACCTTAAGTGAAGTCTGATTACAATTTTATGAACGGTGATCTGAAATATAATTATTAACAGAGTAGTTTCTCATTCGTTAGTCTATGGCATCGCAGTTTTAGAGACTATATATATATTTTTTTTTTTTTTCTCTTGTGATATGACAACCCCGATTTGACACTTTTTTAGAGACTGAATGCCCATTCGACAAGGGTCTGTTGATTTAAAACAGGATGGGTTGGGTGGGTAATTATATTTCAGATCACCGTTCATAAAATTGTAATCAGACTTCACTTAAGGTAAGTTCGTCTAATTAATCAATTTTACTTCACGGTGATCTGAAATATAATTATTAACAGAGTAGATGTTTAGAGTACTAAGTCGATATGGGCTCTTTTGGAATAAATGAAGGTACCAAGTGACCATTTAAAAATTACTTTTGAAATCATTTCAATCATATCACATGTAGTTATAGTTTATCTTTATATACTAATTAATACTAAAACCAAACCACACATTTTTTATTAAATGTCTAAGATATGCTATAAGGCATAACTGTAAAAAATTAAGATATATGTTAAGTACTATTTAATACTATTAAATTATAAATATATACTTTGTCACGTAGCCTACATAGGTACACATAGCCTACATAAGTAGATATTAAATAACTTTAAATTAAACCAAAATTAACAAAACTTGTTTTATATTTCGAATAAAGAAAGGTATCTTAATGGACCATGTCCTTTAATCATTTATCTAGGCATTAACTCTGTTTTAAATATATAACAGATATTAACATCAATAAATTTATGAATTGTACAAGAGAGATACCCACAAAAATATTAATTTTTCACTTAGAAGCAGAAGAGACAGCAATAATAAAGCTGTCATGTGAGGCATTATCGCTCAGTGGCACGTCATAGAACCTTGCAAACATAAGAGTGCTGTTTGACCAACCTGCGGTTTTTCTAATCACATCCAATGATACTCCTGCTAGTTTAGCAGAAGACGTGGATGCATGACGTGTACTATGGCAAGTGAATATTGCTGTATCGATTCCACTTTCAGTCATAACATCCATCTGCTAATTGTTTGCTTGGATGCTCTGTTGTGAGGCTGCTTGCTAGATAATTAATAACAAATATTTTTCGGTATTTCTGATAGCTGATGTTCTTCTCACATATGTGTACAAAGCTCTAGCTGGGCAAACTACAGGGTTCTGGTCGAAGAATGGTAAATTGATTAATGTTCCAGTTTTTGATACGATAGATGTTTTTATAAGATCAGTGATGTTAATAGATATGATGTTTTGTGACATAGATATATCTTCTAATTTAATCACCGATAAAGTCTGCACCCATTGAGCAGTAGCAAGCACTAATAAGGTAACAAGTTCTTTTACTTAATTTATCTAAATTTAAATCTGAATTGTCGGACCTATTGGTCAAAAATTTTAACACTATTGAAGGGTCCCAAGTGTTTACATACCTACATAAAGCTGGTTTAATTCTATAAAGGCCTTTAAAGAAGCTCTTATGCCGATCGTCACTGCCAACTTTTTCATGTAAAAAAAGAGAGAGTATCTTGCAATATTTAATGAGCTATAGGCCACATTTCTATTATGTACTTCAGTGAGATATTGTATTACATCTGGTATTGAAGCTGTATAAATATCTAATTTGGGAGATTGGCAAAATGACCACCAGTCCTTATAAGTTGTGTTGTATTGCTTTAGCGTACCTGTTGAAGTTGATAATAACATAATATTTAATGAGCCTTCTGGCAAGCCTCTACATCTGGATGTTTCCCGCAGTTGATGCTTGCTGCCAGGGTAAACTGACTGCTCAATGGATGTTCTGTACTAAAAGGAAATAGCAATAATTTACTGTCAGGTTTAAATATGGCTGGTTTAGTAACCAACAACATTTTTGCCAAAGGATAGAAAGAAGAAAGAAAAGGGCTGAGAGGTCCAGAGTGGGTTATACTAAGATCCCTTTGGCCTTGTCGTTCTTGATCTTTTGTAAACACTTTGTAATTAACACGGAGGGCTCCAATATAGTGTGAAGGGATCTCTTTCAAAAGCATATGGGTCTCTGTGCCATGATACATGTGTTTTGTATTTTGCATTAATTCTAGAAGCAAATAAATCAATATTAGGCAGGCCTAACTCTCTTTCAATTTGATGGAATGCATCTATAGATAGTCCCCACTCAGTGTCAATGTTTGTCTTGATTCCTCATCTGCTAAATAATCTTATATAAGAATATAAAATAATTTTATACAAGATGCCTGGACATTAATTGACTTAGCTTCCCACCAGTCCCATATCTTTCTTGTTATTTCATTAAGATGTGGAAATTAAACACTGCCCATTTTGTTAATGCATGCTATGGCGGTAGAGTTCAATTTGAAGTAAATTTTTTTTATTATTTTTTGTTATCCTTTTATACCGCAATTTGCTGCTGTAAGTTTCTAACAGATTTATATGGTATTTTACTTGGAATTGTGACCATAGCCTCCAAACACTCTCGCCATTGCAATGAGCACCCCAAACTGATAAAGAAGCAACAGTATATATATGCAAATCATATTTTCTTAGTATAAGTTGTTTACTTTTATGCATTATATTTTCTCTCCACCATTGAAGGTATGCTTGTAACCCTAAAGGTAACATCATAATCGTCTTTGGACTTGAGTAATGCTAAGTATCTCACATGTTCCATTAATTTTGTGTGTACCATACCACATGGTATGGTTGGGAATGCTGCTACTAATATGTCCAGTAATTTTGCAAAGTCTATGATTTTACACTCTCTTTTCTAAAGATAACTCAAGACACATAGATGAAGAATTTATTATGAATCAAAGAAATTTGTAGTGTTTACTAGGCAACATGTTACTTTTTCATATTTAATAATGAAAACCAGGCACTTCAAGATATTAACTGTTGTTTCCCTGTTTTCTAAACACTCATTATTAGTGTGACCAATACATAAATAATCATCTAAATAGATTACTGAATGGTAACCTAATATTCTTAGATAACCAACCACTGGTTTTATTAACTTAGTAAACACACTAGGTGCCATGCATAACCCATATGGCAGCGCTGTAAATGCATATAAAATGCATCAACCTCAAAGCGGAGGTACTTCCTATATTCGCTGGCTATAGGTACTAATAGCTATGATTCCTTAAGATCTATGGAACACATATAATAATTATGATCAATCAACCTTATTGCACTTCTTATATCCTCCATTTTAAATTGGTTAACTTTGATAAATTTATTCAAAGGTTTTAAATTAATATAAATCTTTGTTTGCAATTAGGTTTAGGTACAAGAAACATTTTTGGAAATATATTCCCCCTCTGTGTGACAGCATGGTGTTACAGCACCTAACTGTAAAAGGTTAGTAATGACCACCTGTATAAGTGTAATTTCACTATTGGATAAATTATTTTTAGGAACTATATTTTGAAAGGGTTTTACTATAAAAGGAATATGATATCCTTTGATCCACTGCAATATAATGGGGTCAGTTGTGAATGAAGTCCAACACACAAAGTATTGTTTTAAATTGCCAGAGTGTACCTGATTTATCTCCTGTTGTAGTAGCGGGCACCCCGGGTTCTCTCGGAACGCTGTGGGTTGTGTGTTGCCTTGTAGTGTGATGGCTGTGCAGCTCGACTCTGTAGTCCACCTCATGCCATTGCTTAGTTGGTTTAACTGTCAGGGTGGATCGCCCCTGTTTCCCAAATATTTATTGTTAACATTCTTAGTAGCTGCTGAGGCTGGCTTTGGGATAGTTTTCAATTAATGCAACAAAGTTAAAATTTTTAACATAAATTATCACCATTCAAAAATTCATTCCTGTGTATTGTCAATCATATCCAAAAACTTTTTGTCCAACTGAGGAGCCACCAGTGAGTTCCTAGTTTTGGTTTTTTGGTAATATAAGTCACATATTAATGTTGCAAATTTGCTTAGAGATTTGGGTTTTTTCACTGAGTTATTAAATATGTTTGACATGACTTTGTCCACAATAGTTAATGCAGTACCCATTTGTTTCTGTTGGTAAACAATACTCTTATCTCTAGTTTTCCCACTTTCAGAGATCACTGCCCCTACATCCTTATTCAGTATTGGGGCATCTAGTAGTTGGCAGTTTTCAGGCAAATTATGCAATTTTATTATATGTATTTTCTTTCTCCAACTTAGATAAATCATGTGTAAGAATGTAATTCCAACGTTTGCCAATGTCATTATTTATTTCACCTTCATATTTCTTATTGTCTTCATACTCTTGGCCTAGGACTTGCAGTAGCTCTACATTCTGTTGCTCCAGTGGATTAAATTTCCGGTCTCCAAGGTGTGAGCATTATTTTGGGTCTCAGACTGATTCTCAAGAGCCAAGTCTTGAGTTTCAACTTTATCTGGAAGAGAGATGAGAAATACCTCAGGATTTTCTCTCTCAAGCATTTTTATTGCAATTAACCGTATCTCGTACAGTTTAATGCATATGCACTGTACCAGCAATGCCAGGTACGATCGAAACTGGTAGGTATCTCGTACCTATGACAGAGTCCTGTCTCACATCAAAGTTGATATCGCGTATCAAAGTTGATCATCGTGTTTATAGTATCTCGTACTAACACGGTATATGCTCATTAATCGCAGGCTAGCACAATTACATCCAATTGTAATCTTAGCTTACCTTGTCCAGATAGTCAGTGTGCAAGGGACTCCGCTCTCGGTCGCTACTGCGCCGATTACGGCTGCGACTACGCCTTCGCTCATCATCGTGACTCCATTCTCGTCGTTTCTGACGTCTGCGCTCTAACTTTTTATTGTATTTCCGTATTTTCCGTAAAAGTTTTTCTTCTGAAACCATTTTTCCATACGATGCCGGTAAACGCGCGAAAAAGAAGTGTCAAATCGGGGTTGTCATATCACAAGAGAAAAAAAAAAAAAATATATATATAGTCTCTAAAACTGCGATGCCATAGACTAACGAATGAGAAACTACTCTGTTAATAATTATATTTCAGATCACCGTGAAGTAAAATATCGAGATCATATATCGAGATCATATAAATCAAGTATTAATTAATAAATTTATAACAAAATACCAAAAATATATATTTATATGCATTTCTTACATTTTTCACGATAATATATCTATCTGATCGAATTGCGTGATCTTGGTAATAAAAAATGTTTTAACAAAGGCTTTAAGCTATTTATTATATGTCCATAGTAAATTGTGCCCAATTATGGGGTAAATTAAAAATAAGCCTTGGCAACAATACGATACCTACTCCTCACGGTTTTATTCGCTTGTCTGACTTTTGGAGTATTCTGTGTTACCTATGTTACAGGCTTAATTTTAGGGGTTAGTTCAGTAACGACAGTTGAACTGCTTGTCACTCCACAATATGCTTAAAATAACATTACAATTTATCTAAGAAGTCTGCTTTTGTTATATACAACATAAGATCATGCCTATATACTCCGAAGGGTTGGGCAGTGGTGTACTTTTGTACACCCACATTCTGCCGATGCCGTTATTCAGTCCTATAAACCTATCTATCGGGCACAGACCAAACTCCGTGTTGATACCGAAAATGTTGTAACAGAAAACCTTGTTAATACCGACCGGGAATCGAATCCGGAACCTCATGTTCAGCAGTCGCGCTTGCAACTACTAGACCATGAGACAGAATTACAAAATAAAGTCTGAGTTTTATGGTATTTTCAAAGATGTATTTAGTCGGTGGAAAATTATCCAAGTTGATACGTTTTTTGTAATGGCAACATTTAATCTTTCTGCCGGCGTCACCTTTGGAAAGTATCATTCATCAATTAATTTATATCGATTACCGACAGCAAGTTTAGATTTTTCTCGATACATTTTATAAGATACTGGAAAATATACAATGCAATGCAACAAATTATACAAACTACAACCTACATAGATATGAAAAAAAAAAACAAGTAAAAAAATCTTTCTTTTTTATTTCAATACTTTCTGTAAAACGACACATGCAACTATGCATTGTATGAGCGTGACACGAATATTTCATCGGAAAAAGAACTGGAGCTAGCCGAGACTTTACTGTCTATTATTATCTAATACCCAGATGTGAACGTTTAACATCAAACACGGAAACCATTTCCATATGAATGTCTGATCAACAAAACTTTACCCTTTAATCACCAATCTATACATATAAATAAAATTGGAGTGTCTGTTTGTAATATTGAAATAACCGTTTTTTACTACATGCAAATGAATATATATACGGTACATACACCAAAATAACATTTTTTACAATTTTTGTCTGTCTGTCTGCCTATCTGTCTGTCTGTTTGTATAGGCTAATCTCTGAAATGGCTGGACCGATTTTGACGGGACTTTTATTGGCAGGTAGCTGATGTAATAAGGAGTAACTTAGGCTACTTTTAATTTAGAAAAATTCTTTTATTTTAGAAAAAATACATTGTTAAGTTCCGACACCCACGCGAACAAAGTCGCGGGCACAGCTAGTCAGTTATATATTATAAAAGAACACAGTTCATGAATATTGACAGATAAACATTCAAGACTCACATTCAGACTGCCTTATTGATCTTGTGGTCGCAAGCGCGACTGCTGAGCGTACGGTCGAGGGTTGGATTCCCGAGTCGCGCAATGTTATTGGGTTTATCTGTATAGAAATTCTCAATAGCAGCATAGAATCTGGAACTGTGCCCGGTAGATGGTAACAGGCTCGCTCCCAATTCTGACTCAATAACAACATCGAAATGTCGGTGTACAATAGTACACCTCTGCTTAACCGGTGACGACACGGTTGGCGCAGTGGCTAAGCGATTAGCTTACTGCGCTACGTGTCGCGGGTTCGATCCCCGCACGGAACAAATATTTGTATGATCTACAGATAGTTGTTTCGGGTCTGGTTGTTTGTGCATGTGACATGTATGTTTGTAAACTGTACCCACGATACAGGAGAAATCCTAGTGTGGGGCAATGTTTCTAAAAAAAAAAAAAACCCTTCGGGGAATATAGGCGTGATACTATGTGAACATTTATAAGTCATACATTCATAAGGATAAGTCAACGTGAAAGTTTAATAAATAATGGGTGTGCGTGTACTATCGATCATTCGGTGAAGGTGGTTTAGCTAATTACCCTGGCGGGCACGTAAAAGCCGTTGTGTCTATAACAACCGTGGGATGCGAGATGAACGACTAACATCAATCAATGTTAGTTACACATTACTAACACACCTTTATTGTCGAATCGCACTGCGAACGAGAAAACAAGCTATCGATCTATGCCATAGTTTGAATGGAAAATGGACTAGATATGGTTAAACTACGCAATTTAAGACTTCAATATGGTGTTTTGTGAAATTATTCTGTCTCACATCATTCAAATGCCTGGAATATAACCGAGTAATTTATCCTATGGCAAAAGGTTGGTGGAGGATAGTAGACTCAAAGAGCGATTTCGTTTGCTCGAAGTGAGGCTTCGTCGATAAATGGGAATTCGTTGCAGTCTTACAGGTGTGAGAGAGCTGGCACCGCGGCTCATTGCCACTTACTCCAGGGGTATCCTGGATTGACTTCGAGTATGACTTATTAGGGCAATGAACTGCTCGAGTACGGTGAATATAACTAGTATAAAATACAGATTTTAACAGAATATAACATAGCACCACGCCTGTATTCTCTGAACGTAGAGGTGTATTATAGTACACCCACATTTCGCCGCAACTTACGCTACTGACAATCTCTAAGCCAATAACACTTTGGCCGACCAAGTTAACGAACTCTAAACCAGCCCTTGCGACCGCTAGTCAAATGAGGCATTTATATAATTATAGGTAAATCTTACCAGTCATTATTCGACGAACACTCGAATAGGATACAAGACACGTATTTTGTTAGATCTATTGGGGATAAAAAATTATTCACGTTTCTTATTAAAAACCTACGCTTTTCCGTCACTTAATCGAGTAATTATAAAAAAATATTTACCAACTTTTTTTATTAATCCTCTTAGCATGTTCTTGCAACCTACGCATGTTATTTCAAGTTATTAATTTACACATAGTCCATTGTGGGCTATGTCTCTGTGCCCATCGAATATTTTACAACAATACGCTTAATGGTTCGACAAACAAGCGTATTCGACGTTCTGAAACAGGCTTTGCTGATTGCGAATTGTGCTTACTGCCGAATACAAATTGTAAGCGTATTTTCTTCAAGTTAATTCACAAAAGATGAATTTGACCTTAAGTAGACAGTTTTGTTCACAAATTTTAAGCTTTTTTGTATTAAAATATTCGAATCGTAAGACTTCGATGCGAGGAATGTGGGGATAAAATTAACCTGTTAGAAGGCGGCGCATTTTTTTAATATTCCCCACGAATTAGCCTTGCAAAACGGGGTCATTATTCTATGAATCCATAAAAAAGGCGCAACTTTCAAATTCCTTGGTGTCGCCTGACTCGAAGCTTGACGGACATTTATATTGCTAGGAAAATAATTATTTTCAACTTTTTCGAAGTACCGATAATTATATATTATTATTATGTGTAGCTTTTAATCGTCTCACTCTTGGTTTGACTAATAAAAAAGACGATAAAATAAATTGTACCTTACGTATACAGCACCAATTCTGGAAATTAAAGCTTTTACTTGATTGCTTTTTACTCATACTACAATATGAAGGCTCAGATTGAATTAATAAAATGCTATTGACTGGCAATGATGCTCCAATGTGGGAGAATTGGACACGAAATTAGTTATTAAAATATATTGGTATTGTATTTGTATGTTTTCTATAACTACATTAGCCGTAGTCAAATGAAGAGAGGGCATAGAAAAAAAAACACTATTTATCAAATGACAGGTAGGTACGGTAACCGGAGAGATGTCTTTGATAACATAATATATGGTGTTAAATTAAATTTTATGCAAGTCACAGCCATAAGACATAACGATCAATGGATATTATATTTATGTCTTAATGAAAGAATCCCTTTCAATGGTAACCACTTTTTATGGTAACCAATATCGATGGAACTGTGGAATTAAGTATGGGCTTATGAAGTTTTAATATATTTTTGGTAGGTAAAAGGTATAAGGGATGGAACAGTTGTTCTCTGGTCAAGTTATCTCATTTTCCAACTTCATAGCGTATTACAGTTTCTATTTGTAGGAATCATAATTATCCTGCGAATTATAACGTAGCTCAATAAGTTTGCATGGTGTACCAGACGTTCACGGGCGGTCTGTTATAATATTAAATCACTATATTAACCGTATATTGTGACTTGGTGATATAAACGAAATATTTTTTTCTTTAATATGACTTTTATTTATTTATAGCACTTAGTCACGTCGAAACACGTGTCGAAATTTGACGTTAGGCACGTCTGATGTCAAATTTATTTTTCGTTCCATTGGAGCGTGGCTATATACTATATATGTATGTATGTACATATATAAACAAAACTTTCTTTGAGATTTTCCCACAAGATTTGAAAGGTATACTTATTGATTTCACAAGCATTTGTATATTGGGAATATTATTGTTATTTTATTTTTCTAAGAATTCGATGCCTCTTATGTGTTTAGAAGAAACTGTGTAAGTGTTTTCTTTTCAAAGAATTTAAATAATAATAACATAGCGTCATGCCTGTATTTTTGTAGGAATAGTCGGAGGTGTACACTGTTGTACCCATAAACTTAGAATATCGCGTACGGTTGTATCCCTTTTTTTTTTTGATTAACTTGGTGAGAACCCATCATGGGCTATCCTCCGCCTGGGGGGGCGGAGGGGTATGCCGGACTCCTACCGGCTAAACTCACCACGGTGATCCGCCTCGACACCATATGGTGGACCTCGAGAACTCTTAGAAGACCGCACCGAAGCTCATCATGGTGTCATGCCGAACGGCACTTCCCGGAGGGGGTGACTGTAAAGAGGCCACTCCCTCGTGCAAGTCCCGGGGGAGACTGTAGAGAGGTCCCCCCGTTACCCTCGCTGGGTGCTGTGTGCACGGCGACACGGGACCACACCGTGTCGCCGTCTTCTCGGGGGTCGCTAGACGAGAGCGCTATCAGAGTCCCCACTCTGCGCGCTCGCCAAGGTGTGTTAGGCAGGGGGTTGCGGCGTGTTGCGCACCGGGGCGGTGTCTCCCCGGTGCCTCCTCCTACGTCGAGCGAGATCGGCCCTCTCCTGATCCCGCTCAGCGGCCTCCTTCTGGAGCATGACTGCTTCACAGAAGGAAACCACTGCCCTCCAGTTTTCCGGTTCTACCAGCATAGCCGATACTATGGCTGGCAGAGAGAGATCTTACCCGATCTAGTCGACCAGAATCTGCCGCAGGGCACGCCTCGAGCGTGTGCTGTACAGTAGCTGTGCAGTATCCTGGTCGCCTCCCCCACAATGCACAATGGTGGTAATTTGCCGTGTCCTCGCGGCCGATCCTATTCAGGTATTCACCGAAGCAACCGTGCCCGGTGAACACCTGCGTCAATCGGTACGTGACGTGACGCGCTCGCTCCTCTTGAGCCGGGCTCCGAAGTGCGGCAGTATCGCTTCGACAACGCGCTTGTGCGCGAACTGTGGCCTTAAAGCCGTTCGCGCCACAAGTCGAGCGCGTGTCTACGTGCGCTCCGCCTTAGCCTGTCGAACACCGAAGCTGGCGCGGTCTCACCGTCCTGGCGGATAGCGCGGATCCGGTGATACACCCTCGCGTCCGTATCCGCCTGGATATTGAACGGGACATAACGCGCCAGTAGAGTTGCCGCCTCGAAGGAAACCGTCCTGTAACCTCGTGCGATCCGTATTTCAACATTGCGCTGCAGGCCGTTGATTTGTGACCTGCAGCGCCGGATGCCTGATAGTCGAGCCGATCATTCAGGCGCCCCGTACAGCACCACGGATCGCAAAACCCCACCGTAGAGGCGGCGAACTTCCTCCCGAGGCCCCCCGAGATTCGGGGGGCCAGGCGTTCGAAGTGCTCTTCGAAGCCCCACCGACTGTCTAAGGTGAGCCCCAGGTACTTCATGTATCGACCCACCTCGACCTGCGCGTCACCAACGCGTATCCGCGAGCTGGGAGGTTCCCTGCCGCGAGGCAGTTTGTGGAACCATAGCGCCTCGGTTTTGTGAGGCGCTATCTCCAGACCCAGCGCGCGGATCTCAGCCACGACTGTTGCCACCGCTTGCTCGGCAAGCCGGATGGTTCCTACCCAGGTGTCACCGCCAGCTAACACCAAGGTGTCGTGGGTATAACAGACTATGCCGACGCCGGCGGAGAGATCGACACGCAGGACCGCGTCATAGGCGAGATTCCAAAGCAAAGGGCCTGGGAATTTCTAACAGAAAAACTGACAAGCATTTTGCCCAACCTGGAACGGGAACCCAGAACGCTTCACTCAGTAACCGTTCTTGGGACGACGAGACTAATGGTGCACAACTGTATGCGAAAATGTATCGTTATACTTATTAAGTCTATTTGTTTTACTCGCTAAATAAGTCTTATATCAGCAATATTATTAATTGATTGCAAAGCTCTTTCACAGTAAACATTTCTCGATACTTAACGTATCATATCATATTCTTTATTGCAAATCCACAAATTTAAATTAAATTAGAAAATAGTTAAATGAAATTAGTTAAATTGTAAAGTACATTTATAATAATTTATAAGTTATGCCACTACTGCATAATTTCTTTAAGCTGTGCCCTACTGGGTCCATATTGAGACTAATCCCTAAAATGGGATTTCACCTTTCTGTTAACATATGGAATGCCAATAAAGAATTTGAATTTGAATTTGAACAATGTAAAGATAAGATGGTGATATAAATAACATGGTAGCAATCGTGGACCCTGATGGGCACAGCAAATAGTAAATTAGAAGAGAGGAAGGCGTTGTATATAAAGAAATATTTGTTTAAAACGTACATGAACAGTTAATAACGATTTCGATTTTCGAAAATAATGAGACTCTATATTAATATCTGCATTAGGGTGTCCCAAAATTGACCAAAAAAATTTTTTTTTCGAATTTTGAAATGCATACCCTCTATATCTTTTATAAATGCAAAACCATACTCAAATATGAAATTTTATCATTCTAGCATGATTGCAACCCGTGCCGACCGAGCCACAAAGTTTATCAAATCTCATGTTTAATGTTAATATTTGGTTCTCCTATAAAATTAATAAAAATGCAATAAATGAAGTAAATAAAAGACAAAATCAAGTTAGAGAAATATTTACCTTTATTTAAACACATAAAATAACAACAATCAGCCAGGGTAATTTCTCTTTAGGGTATGTTTTTTACAGTCTGGATAAAAATTTCTATGTTCCTGGATACAACGCAACAGGAATTATTTTTGCTCTTCTTTAGCCGTGATAAGTCCGTAAAATCTTGCATTAATTTGACAATTCTTTCAGCAGTGTCATTTAAATCTTCAAACGAGTTATTCTTCTTTTAGTTTCCAGAAAAGCAGCATTATCTTCCCAAGGCACATATTCCTGAAGAAAAATGTCGTAGATTTTCAGTCGAGATTTTTATTTTTCTTCTTTTCTATCTGAATTTCCCCCTCAAAAACACTACGCATAATTCGACCGATTCGTGATAATCGTCTTTTATTAAAGCTTTGTTCAGTTGTGCTATAAAAAACATTAACAAAGATGTAATGTTTGTCTCAGCAACATGGTATTTTACGAAATCAAAGCATTTTTCAATGTTATTTGAATCGATGTTTTTCCAATTGTATCTGAACTTTTTAAAGATCGGAATATCTGGACTGCTAGTAATTTGCTTTATCTTGTTAGTTTTATGAACCAACTCATACACATGATGACGACAAGCGAAAAGTAACAATTCTCTTTCTAAAGTCTGCTCCAAAAGAGCATAAGCTCCATTGAAACGTCCAATATTCGAAGATGTTGTGTCGCAACACATTATTTGTACCTTGTCATTAACATTCCAGTTATAGAGGGCAATTGAGATGGTTTTAGCAAATTGGCGAATTTGCTGAATCGAGGATTTGTTAATGGAGATGTAATTGATGTTCAGACCAAGCGCTTCTACGAGCGCATGAAGAATGTAAACGGAGTCTCATATCCTTAGCTGGCATCGATCTAAAGTTACGACGAGTTTAGGTGTTATCAGATTCTTTCCGCTGGCAATCTGACTTCGTCTGAATCATGTGGATATTCCAAGTTATGTGTAGTATAAGTCCATGCAAGAGCCAGTAACTCTTTTTGTCTTAGTTTTCTTTCCTTCTCCTCTAATCGTCTTAATCTAGCTCTTTTGTGTTTGTCCGCCAAGTTTTTGTGTACATCAGGTAAGCATCCCGGTCGACCTGGCTCTCTCTGATTCTTCAAAAATACTTTGTCTTCCTCTATTTTCATTCTTTCAAAGGCATCAGCATGTGCAATATCAAATAAGTTATCAAGGTGTCTTTCACAATTATTTTCTGAGTTCTTTTACAATTTTTTGCAGCTCTCTCCAGACGTGGTTTTTGTAGGAATTCTTATGTTTTTCCAAAATATAATGCACTTCCTAATCACAAGATTAGCACTTTCACTAAAAGTCGTTTGACTTCGCGAATATTGTCAAACAAGACAGCGAGAACTTGTCGATTAGATGGTAATTTTACACCATTTATTAAATGGTTTTGTAAGTCTGGTAAGAAAAATACTTTGTTTATCACTCCGTAATTCAACTGACATCTTTATGCAAGAAATAACAGCGTACTGATATTGTAAAAAATCACGTATGAAATGACAAATAAAACACGTAGTTACAGGTCGCAGTGCAGTACCCGCGCAATTTGTATGGGCGAGTTTAAATCGCAAGTCGGCACGGGTTATCGTTCATAAAATGGACTAATCTTTTGTTTTTAGACTATATTGGGTTATTACGAAAGTTTTTAGAAGGTATGCGTAAAAAAAAATCGCACTTGAAATTTATGGGACACCCTAATCTGCATATTTATAGATACAAAAATAAATGACAAAATTGTTTTGGCACTGATCAGCTTATGAGTTTTACGAATAGTTATGATGCAGTCTAAAATATCCGATTTTTTTATCACTTATTCGCTGATTAAGTATAAATACGAAAATATTACTTTCAATTTGCCGATTTCAATTTTATCCGAGTTAAAGTAATCACTTTACTATTGAATAAACGGAACCCATTTATATTTTAATCCTGATATTAAACAATGAATAAATGTACATTAATGCTCCTTTTCATTCATATAACAAAGGTACGTTATTTAATACTTGCACTAAAGATACATTAAACATTCCACGCGGGGGAACCTTATGGCAACTTATGGCCTAAAGAACAGTATGCAACAAAATTTTGCCATCGACACTCTAAAAAGAAGATTTCAGATGATAGCAAAATATAAACCGTTCAACAATATTATAAAACCACGTATAAAGAGATGTGTACCCACAATAGCAGATAAATAGGAAAAACAGAAATACAAGACAGAAAAGTAACATAAAAATAACTATAAAAATACCATAAAACTTGACTTGCTGACAATCTACGATCAAAAACTTACAGTGTGGAGCCAAAAATAATATCTAACCAGACAAAAAGGTCAGATGGGGAGTAAACTCCATTGATTTCAGTTTACAAATCGACTTTTTGTGGTAATGTTGGTAATAGTATGGTGCTAATGTGGTGTGCGGGGAGCGGAAAAGTGTGAGCGTTAAAGGCGCCGTGCTCGTTCAATATTCATGAGCTAACTTAAACGGCCTGGCATTGAAGTCAGCGGGTATCGTCGTTTAGCGAACGCGTTATTATAGGTTGGGGAAGAAAGCAAAATATTCATACGGATTACCGGTAAGTGTCCCTTAGAGACAATAGTACGCCTTCTTAAAATATTTATCTTATTTTTCTTGAAATTATTAAGATTGCATCATTGAACTCCTTTATATATAAAAATGAATCCCTATTTCCCTTGGTCACGCCATAACTTGAGAACGACTATACCGATTTCATTCATCTTTTATTTTTATTTTCTAATACTTTATAAAAGGTTCTTACGGAAAGAAAAATTAAGAAAATTGCGCAGAAAATTGGAAAACTTAACGACTATTTTAACTTCGCGCGTTTTACAGTTCACGCGTTTGATGAATGTGAATTTAGGAAACAGTTGTTTTTTTTTAAGACGAGACAGTACTACCTCTGTCGGTTCAGATAGTTTTCTAATAATAACAATTTATACAAAAACGTATTTAACGTATATTTAACAAAAAAGTATTTGCCTGAAGTCGAGTTACCATAATTTTCATCGTAAAAAATTTCAACATGTGCTAACCCAACTCAGACACGGGACTATTGTTATATCTATAGGCGATAAAAATATTTGTGCCGTACGAGAATCGAACCCGCATCACGAGGCGTGGTGGAACGCTCAATCACCACGCCAAATTATCCTTAATTTTGCTGAAAACTGCTGCATTTAGGGCCCGAAGTTAACTGCTACGTTCGAACCATTGAACTAGACAATTAAAATAACCATCCCTGTAATGGTGCCTGTATTTGCTCACTGTGGTACAATTGTAATTGAATAGGGCCTAAATTCAATCTGCTCTTTTCGTTATCATTAAGAAATGCTGGCATGTAAGGAATATTTTATCAGTATAAAATAAATATTTATACATATAGAGTGATTTAATTCTAATATAAAATGTTATGTTATAAAGTCATTCATTGTGATTGCGATCGAGAAGTAAGCTAGAGTTTCTTAAAAAACTTTAGCGACGTTTAAAAAGAAAACTAGAATAAAGTAAAGAACGCAGCTTGCGTTCAAATTTTAATAAAAAAACACTTACAAATAATTGAACCCGCGTGGCTCTTTACCTATTAGATTTCAGAAGATAATGATAATATTTATTTTTGGAGACCGAAACTTAAAAAGCATAATGTTTCGAAATGTGGTACACCGTAAGACAATATTTTAGTATATGTAGCCTTTATTTCATACAAAGAAATATTTTATTCAACATGCTACAGAATTAACTTCCCTCTTATCCTACAAAACAAAAGAGGATAAAGAAATATTAAATCTAAAATTTCGTAAAATAGATTGAAGAGATTATTACAAGTTTAAGCTTCTTACCTCAAGAGGGCCTTCATTCCAATATCCCCATCCATTACCGAATCAGTAAATTCGATTTACAATCGGAATTCTTGAGTTTGATCCGTCTGATCTGCAGTCAATCTTATAATGACAGATTTCAGTTACCGTGAAAGATAAATGGCGGTTGAAAATCTTATGAGAATACTAAATGTTAAGTAGAAAAATAAAGCTTTTCTACGTGCTTGTCTACGCTAGTCAGGGCCTCCTAGCTCATGGCTATCGCAGATCTGTAGATCTATGAGGCTGCACCCGTAAGTGCATATTCTTGGATAGATGACCATTCCTTACCCATCGAAACTCCTCCGTGTCAAAGTAAAAGTATTTTTATTACAATTGGGCCTTTGCAGGCACTTTTAAAATGTCTTGGCAAGAACGTTAAGTAATTCATCCCGGCTGTCATAACAAGTCCTATGACATGAGTAACGGATAGTATAACAGGAGCAGCGCAAAACAAAATCAACAGACAGTGTAACCGTGGGGTATCGGTATGAATCAGTGATTGGAAAACTGAGACGAGAAAACGTAAAAAAACCCTAATTGCTAATAAAAAAGCATTACATCTTACTAATCCTATCCTACTATCCTACTAATATTATAAATGTGAAAGTTCGCGAGGATGGATGGATGGATGAATATTTATTTGTTACTCAATCACGCCAGAACAGCTGAACGGATCCAGATGAAATTTGGCACGGAGATAGATTATAGTCTGGAATAGCACATAGGCTACTTTTAATCCCGGAAAAACGTACGGGTTCGTAAACTACGCGAGCGAAGCCGCTGGTGGAAGTTGTTAATGTATAATTACCTAGTAAAACCTCGTGATCGTTAATAATGAATAACCATCGAAATAATATGTCTTGAACAACCATATTATTTCGATGTGAATAACCAAACATAGGTGTACACAACTTGTATTTATTATTTTATACCTACTTAATCTAAAACGGTAAGAATAAATGGTATTCGATAATTTCTAGTTACAAAAACTCTAGTCAGTTGCCAGAGTAATTTTCAAATTAGATTGCCAGTCAAGTTGTTTCAAATTATGTTTAATAAATAATATTTAACGGTTTAGCTGTCATAGCCAGATTTTAATATGATTTTGTGAGTATAAAACCATCAAAATTTAACAATATTTTAAATTCATAGCTATTTTAAGCTCAGTCAGATATCAAAACTGGTGATTCACCAGTGTTACATTAAGTGACGAAATGTAGACACTAGTATTGTTTTCGACTTCAGGTGTCCGCTCATTAGCTATTGGTGGATACTTGGATTAGAATTACTGATCATCCGTTACTTACAGTCGATGTTACTGTTTTGCTATACTCCTTGAAGGCAGCGCTCGCGTCGCGTATACACGGCGCGCGAGTCGAGAGAGCAAGTGCCACACTTAGATATATAACAGAAACCTATTTGTACCTGTCGAAAAAAATCGCTGCGGTGGTCAAAACATAGAGGAATGCGCACGCCCAACAGACGCTAGTGGAATCGCGGCCTCAGGCTTTTTTGTGAACTAACCCTAAAATCAAATATTTAAAACACTTCGATTCAATAACACATTCCAAGATATTATTATTATGACGTGTTCAATAAATCAAATTTGTAACGATGCTATTAAAAACTTTGATTGCCTCTGAAACGTAATTTGAAATCTTATAAGTAGAGTACTCAGTCAACTCGAAGCAATTTAATATTTTGCTAGATCATATTAATGTGGGCCGTAATGTATCGCTATCATTTAACGAAGCGTTGCTCATTACACGAACGCCATCTGTTCCTTATTGACTTTCATAAGTATCATTCATACACTTGACAAATGACACGAGGTTACGATAAGAGAGAGAGAAAGAGAAAGAGGGAGAGAGAGAAAGAGAGAGAGAGATCGCAAGATGTGTTGATGGGGTATCCTGGTTAAATTATTATAGATATCTCAGTGTTAATGCTTATTAATAAATGGAGCAGTAGAGCACCCATTATTTTTGCCGCTAACTTACACTTTATAGGTAATGAGTTTGAATCATTCAATCAAATAAAATAAAAAAGAGCATAAAAAACTTCGATTTTCAATTCAAGTTAGCACATTGTGTCAGTAGTAGGACATTATTAATGGAATAACAAATGAAATCAATTTTCTTTTTCAAAGCCAAATCAACTACGCCTGTACGCTGAATAGAAAATGTCAATTAGTAGCATTTCATAGCCAGTAATTCAAGTGGCACAAGCACTGAAATCGGTTGAGTTTTGAGCATCAGTTTAGTTTGACTTCGGCTCAATCAATTATGCGACCTAGCGGGTGAATTGGCAGCGAACATCCCGTTTCGAAAAGCTACTAAAGCTTGGCACATCATAAGGTGACGTAGCAAAAATAAAGCGAAAGATTACAAGGGAAAAAGGTAAAAAGATACGCCTACTTTTTCTTTGTTTCCTATTTTGTAGTAAACACGAATGAGCGAATGTCCAGTAATTAATGCTCACTTCAATTACTTGAAACTCAGCTTCGCGGTAAACTACAGAAGCCAACAGAAATTTGTAAAAATAGCAAAGATTGAGTAAACTTGTAAATTGTTCAATTCAGTTAATTGTTTTCAGAAGTTAGCTGTTGATATATCTTAACTTTTTAACATCCACACTATTATAAATGCGTAAGTAACTCTGCCTGTTTGTTACCTCATCACGACTAAACTTAAGTTTAAAATATAAAACTTATAACACATCACTTTCCTGCGCCACCTTGCGCTATAAAGGATAAACTGACAAAAACATCGGATACCTAACTAATACTCCAAACTTTTTATTCACGGATATAAAGGCGAACTAAAACACATTCATACATACAATATATATACCTTCGCACGCAGTACGCTAAACCTGAAACTTTATTGCCTATGCATAGATTGTTGGGCTCAGACTTGCATGTTTGCGTCCTGTGCGATTCCATTACGAAATCGAATATAAGTTAGAGCAACAATGTCCCGGAGCACCCCGTCCCTAGCTGGTGACTTGCAAAGCATCCTTGTACCTATTGCTACAACCTCTCGTTACTTGTAAGCAAATACGAGCTGCACTGAGAACATCTATTTGTGTTTTGTAGATTGCGGGTGTGAATCATAGTAAGGTTAGGAGAAAGGTGGTTTGTATGTAAAGGTGGATATAATATTCATAAAAATGTTTAGATGGTATTGGAGTATAATAGACATAAAAATAAAACTGCGTAAGATGATTAGGACAATATGAAAAATGGTTTTTCATTGAAAACATTGGTATTATGGGATTAAGATAAGCTAGCCTACTACATATCCAAAATTTTCGAGTCGCACGTCCCTTCATTCTTTGTAATTTCATTTCTAGTTAACATAGCGTAATAAAATGTCTAGATTGCAGTATGATAAAACTAAACACTGCCTGCGGACAGCTACGATACGCTGCGAATTTCTGTTTCACGATGATAATTTGCCTTTTATAATTAAAACCATTGTTATACCGCCGAAAAGAAGATTAACTATTGCGGGCTTAGACCAACGACTGTTCAATATTCATGGCGCAACGACGAGGTGGACGTAAGCTCCGAAACACCAACTGTAAGTACTTTGATTGTGTTTTGTTATTACGCTACCACTAACTTGTGGCAGAATGTTGGAAACTAGATGTAACTATGAGTTATTTGAACTTTATAGGAGGAATTTAAGATTTATTATAAACTTGTTTTTAATTCAGACTTCGTATCTGGGTATAACTGGCTGGAAATGTATAGATACAGTCAGCTCTGGATACACTGAAACAAAGTGGTCAATTTTTTCAGGTACAACGAACCTAAAAAGTCACATTCGTCATTTCAGCTATATCTATGATTGCTGATTATGAACATTATAATATCTTATTAAAGGTAGTAAAATAATTGGATATTTTTACATTTGATATTTGATCCTATAATAATTTTATATCTGGAAGTCTGATTGGTGGTCGGTCGGCTCAGGACAAAATCTTTTTTTTTTAATTTCCAGAGTCAACACCTCCCTAGATTGATTTTTCGTTTCCGATTTATAATGTAAGTTTCATTGAAATCTTTAAAGCCATTTTCTAGAGAACGCGATTATAAACAATAATATCGACGGTCCCTACCACGTCCCTACGTACAAAGCGACATATCAAAAGTCGAGGTTTACAGAAGAGCGTTTTAAAGCTTCTAACCGATGTGAAATTAATACTAAGTAATATTTTTTATTGCTGATAAATAATATAAAATTAATGTAATCTCTATGCGTACGGATAAACAGAAGCTAATAATGAAATAATAAAAATGCAATTTTGGACATAACTTTTTATACGTAGGGACCGTCGATATATAAAATTTCTCTTACAATACCTAGTATACGATATTAAGCTACCGTTTTTGACCCCCTGATCCGAATGTACCTAGATACTCCAGGAACCTTACAAACTTAAATTACTTTCATTCTCAGCATGTAAAACATTTTACATGTATTATCCAATTAACGGCAAAGTTTAAACTTACGCCGCAACGAAACAGTTCTCAAATATCAAAAGGTCCCTAAGCCGTTTCGCTAACTACCGAAGTTGGGACTATTGCGATATTAAGTTTAATATGCAAAAAATCTTACATTTTAATGGTTCACAAGTGTTCGCAAATGTTGGGCTGAAGTTTTTATAGGTAAGCTTTATCTATAGATAGTTATAATTGTGTCCAGGTGTAGGCGTCGCTCGTGATTCGTGGCTCGTGGCTCGTAGCTAGTCGCACAACGAGTAAACTCCCTCGCCCACAGCTCTCCACGTAATTAATGTTTGCTTCAATTATAATGGGACGGGAACATGTAAAATTTTCCTCATTTTTTTCCAACTTCGGCCGTTAAACGGAAGCTGTGGTGCAGTTAATAATCCCAAAGATTCCTTTGGGAAAATAAAATCCGCGACGTAATGTGTTCGTCAAAGAATTAAAGTCCCCGACAACCGCAGATGCTAAGAAAATCGATAGAAATTTTGCACCGACAAAAACGTGGCGTCTGCAAAAACGCTTGCAACGGCCGAGTTCCTTATTCTTGTGGGCTTTTCACTTGGAAACTTTACAACAAAATCTTGAACGCTATCCTAAATAAAAAGTTAAGTTTCTTACATTTATAAAAGAAAAAATATCTCCATAAGTTTTTATCAGCAGGAGCCGAGTCACTCCGCTTGAATGCTATTAATAAAGTTGTAACAATGCATTTTCAATTACTTGAATGCTAAAACTGTTCATAGCTGAACTTTTGTAAAAAAAATTAAGAGGATCTTCGAACAAAGTACTTTATACAGAATTCTTAACCTCATAATGTTGAACAATTTCCAACGACAAAAAGGAAAAAACTTTGTAAAGACTTCCACTTCCATTCGTAACTTAATGCCATTTACAATGAAAACAAAAACATTAACAAACGAAATCAAGTTTACTCATCGTGTAATGTAGTCCGAACGTCGAATTTAAATGGGACTAGTTAAAAACTAAACTAGTTAGTTCAGACCGCTTTATTTTGCGTCTAGCACGACAGAGCAAAAACAGTGGATAGATAAGTGAACAAACTGGCCGGATAAACGACCTCCATCAGTGTTTCCGTTGTGAGAAGCAATTAATGGTGTACGTACGCGAGGGTAATTACTGCAGCGGGAAAACCGCGGCAACCTACAACAATTACCTTCCACCGCCTTCACTTTTGACAACCCTGAAGGATTTCTACTTTGTTTGAACTTTTAAAAGAAGCATACATTTTTGAATTTTTCTGATTCGGCTTCTTTGTGTATACGGTCTACTCCTGACGTGTATGATTTAAAAAAATAGGTTAGTTTCTTTCTACTAAAATGTTATAGCTATTATGTTTTATTTGCGATCACTACATTTTCTGTTTGCATGGAGATTAAGACCATTTACTACCTATACACTTATGTGGATTTCAACCCTTTGTATGTTTCATATTATTATGACGATATGTATAAATATGGTTGGGTCTGAACTGAAAACGAATAAGTGAACTAAGGCCTTCGGTAATCGAAAATGTAAATATAAATATCTTTGGGATAATGAATATATAAATTGAATATATTAGCACAATACCTTTCAAATTACATTTAAAACGAATTCTATTGACTGAAATGCTAGGACCAAAAGTATTGGTACTTGAAGAGAATGCGAAACTCTTTTAAACAGAGTTTTCGAAAAGATCCGAGCCGGTTGGTCAAGCGTGAAGAATGCATGCACCGTACGGAATCCTATATGTACAATGCCCGACTTTAGAACTTTGTCGACTGTTGTGAACCAGCGGCCCTCAATAAAACGGTATTGCCGTCGCCATACTTCTGGACAGACAACTCTTTCGCATACATTTTACACAAGTATAAATAAATTGTTACGCTAGTTTGACTGAAAAATGTTTGTACGAAGTTGTGTGACAATCAAATGTAGATAGCGTAGCTAGGTTAGGTTCTGGTCGTTATCTCGTAAGTCTTTCGATTTTCGATCGCTCAACCACCGCACCAGCCGTTCTATGAAGTCATATTGAACCTTTAATCCCTCGTATACCGAAACGCCAATCCACGCAGAAGATCGTGGAAATTTTATTGTATTTGTAATTCACAGTTCAAGAGTTTCGTTTTTAATGGAATTTCATGCCAGTTCTCCTGCATACAATCTACTATTTAGAACCGTGCACCTAAATAATGAGCGACTCCAAAGTACCTACGTATCTATTGCTTTACTTGAAACAAAAAATATTGTGTTCAATACCAAAAAGTATTCGCACAGTCCAGTACAGAGAAAGGTGTCTGAATACTTTTCTCTTTGTTTCACTGTACCAGTATACCAGATATAGATGAAAAATGTTTCAGTTTCCAATCAGTTTTCAGAAATATATTTAATATATGAAAATATATTTTCGTAACACTTTATTTTAAAAAATCCATCGTAATTCTTTAGTATGTATACTTCTATGTGACCTTTACTTATCTCTTTGTTTGACTGTACAAAATAAGAGTCTTTTGGGACGACACTTACATTTTATACATATGTCGTGATGCTCGTTAGATGAGTATGACATCAGTCTCTGTAAAAGTAATGACACACACTTCGAATGACACCGAAAGGATACAAAATAAAATGAGTGCGTAACAATAGGTACATCTTATTCACCTGTATGACAGTCGATACACGATTTCCACTCACATTGCATGTCAACAGCATTGAAATCGAGTTGTCAGTGGCATCTTTGTGTCGAAAGTGCATGTACAGTTGTGTCGTGCAGTTCCCGGAGGAGACTCGTGGGCAAAGCAGGCAGGGAACTGCATTACTCACAATGCAACGCTCGGCGCTAGAGAATCATCGCGTCGGGGTTGTCAACTCAGAATATTAGAGTTACTAGCTTTTTGTTTGTTTAAAATATATTTTAGTATTTTATTGGCCTTTTTCCAAATCTAAGGAAGCGTATTACAGGCCATATACCTACTCATTCAGCGCACGATCAGATTGATTTGTTGAATTCTTTTTAATGATAAATACATAATCAATATAACTTTTTTTTTGATATCCCGTTATTAATCAACTGAGATACAACAAAAAGGAATTACTTGCCAGTATAAAAAAAAATAGTATTCATTATTTTTATTTAACGCTTCCAAATTCAAATATACGGCGCACAGTCCCGCACCTATTGACGTCGTGTGCTGTACACGCCAGAGTTGTTCAGCCACGGGACTCTATTTACACAAAACAAGATTCCCGTCTGCGTCCCAAAGCGTTGTGTTCTGAGTCGGTGATTTTCTTATTTTCAACTCGACGGTTTTATGCCCGCATTAGACTATTTCAGGTTGCAATTGTTTATGGCCAATGGAATGGAGTTCGTTTTAGTGTAGGTAGGTAGGTATGTCGGTTTAGTACTTTATTTTTACTGTTCTGGTACAAATTTGCTACAAAGTTTTAAATATTTGATTTATAATAATATGGTAGAAATGTATATGAGGGCAGACAATCATTGGAGAGATTATACTAATCAGATGTCAAGGAAGCATGTGCGACGAACATTTACGACTTATGGCTGACACGTCAAGGCAAGGTCTTACTACTGAGTCTCTGAACAAAGCAAAGCCGTGTTTAGTGCAACTTAGGATAAGATTAGATGCAGGATGATTTACTTACACAACGTATACTATAGGTAATACTTATGTTATGTAAATCAGTCCGCAGAATAAAACCGTGCGCCAAAGGTATCGTTACATTATTAGCATGCAAATATGCAAACTCTTAAGAAGAAGTTTATATGTGGAACTAAAAGGTATTTGACGTCAAACCTGGAAAACCGTAGGATCTAAAAATATGTTTTGAAACTCGTAAATAAAGTCACTTTATATGATAATACCACAATCACTGAATACAAACTGTCACAAAATTGTAACACCCTATTTCGGACCTTAAAATAAATCGAAGATAAAATGTGACCAAATTATTTTACATGTTTTAATGATACAGTACCTACGTTTTATAACTGATCCTAATTTCAGGTTTAAAGCTTTAGTAGTAGTGTAGCAGACACCAAAGTCTCGCAATTAGGGATTTTGATATAAGATCCCTGAATAGTGGTATTTGCGGCTCCGCCCACTTGAGAAACCCTAAATTTCCTGGGACAAGTACCCTAGTACGTATGTAGGATTACATTCGACGTATTAAAATAAAAATCACACCTTAAATCTTAGCCACTACCACAATGATTGAGACAAACAAACACCTAAATGTTTTAATTTTAAAAATAGTCAAATGTCCCAGACGCCCACATCCATACGCTGTATCAAATTAAGCTTTAAAATGTTATGAAATTGATAGTAAAGTCAAAGTTCCGATACGTTTGTCTTTCTATTACGTGGGCCCCGTCGTGTGTTCGATTGGCAAACATTTGTCGAACGTGATTCAACTTAAAAGGATGGATTTATGTTACAATACTGCCTTTTGGACTCGAGAGAACTAACTTTATTTACAAGTATCTTTGAAAACAAATAAGATGGATGTTACAAATTCATGAAGTTGCATGAGATAGAGTCTCTAGACAACCTAGTCAGAAGAAGATGTGAATACAAATATGCTGAAGTTTTGTACGATCTTGAGTACGGCATTAGAGATAGCTATCTGATTTTTTATAGTTTTATTTGAATTTAAAACAGTTCAACTTTTATTGCTTAAGATTATTCGCCTTACACTGTGGAAACGATTGTTTTAGTATTCACCATCCGTTCTTCGATACATGAAGTCTAATTCTTTGTTTAACAATTAGAATATAAAACTATGAGCATTAACTAAGAAAATATAATTAGAAAGTTACAGTAATATCGGTTTTGTAGAATGTTATCAAACTAAATTGCGTTTGACACGTCACGTTCCACTCCTAAGATTGAATTGTATCTAAACATGCAAACATTCGATAACATAGATTGTAAACGTCGTTCTTGACGTCTACCCTAGACATTATCAGTATCGGTATTCAAAAGATCAGTATTGACACCGTCCGAGTCGTCGCCTCCTACATGCCGTTATGTTTGGACGCTTAAAGGATTGTCAGGAGACGCCGGCCGACGTCGCGTCCCTTGTTAATATTCCAACTGACATCACCAGGATCCACTGTCTTGCGAATCTTGAATAGAAGGCTCCACAACAACAAAAGGCTTCCTGAATTTTGAGTAGTTGACGTAAAGACAACGGGCGAACGGGAAACAACCCCTCAGTATAATAAAAGTAACTCTATCTCTTTTGTGATTAAAACAACGGACTCCGGCATCTACTACGTAACGACTTTGGAAAGTAATTTTGTTTTCGTCGCCCTTTTGATTGATGCGAGTTTTTTCAACTGTATTTGATTTAATGTGTAATTAGTGTGCGTGGACCGCGCTACATGTCTGCCTAGCAGAGCGGCGGCTGCGCTGAGCTCGCACATTTATACACACCGCTCATCATTAGTCCGGCTCACCATTGCTCACGTTCATTTATAAAGCTGAGAAAATACCGATCGTACCACCGGCGATTAGCTTCACAAGAAACTTGTAATTGATCGGCATTAAGAAGTCAATACAGTTTTCCGAGAGAGTAAATTACGAGGACATTCATAAGATTACGCAGTGGTTTATTTGAAAAGTTGAATAATGCCTGCCTAATCATACGCTTTTGTAAGTTGAGCACAATAAATGAGTGTACCTTTGTTTAATTAAGCGTTTGCGATATAGAAGGGGGCGAAATCTTCGGTGTAATAGGCGGTGGCTAACGCAACGGCGCGGCGGACGCGCGCTTACCGCCGGCCATCCGCGCGCATAATGACGCCAATTAGTCGGTGTCACCGCACCTAATTTATGTTAGGACCGGCCGAACCTCTCCCTAACTTTTCTCATAAATAAGCCACTCACAAAAAACAAGCAGCCAGTATGCATTCAATGATAAAGCTTCATATTGATAACTGCGCCAACGCTGTACGGCCATTACATTATAAAGGCTCATTCATGCGGTGTCCGCCGCCATAATGCCAACATAGTTGTTTGGACTGTACGAAATATGTACCTAAAACCGATGATTATTATGCAATAGATAACAACAATACGGGTACAAACGATGTTATCTCGAGCCATGTGCTGAATAAAATACTTCATATGAAATTCGACCGTTGCGTATGTCAGTGAATTAATATTATCTATCTACTTACGTACGTACATGTTCTGGTAGAATGGAAATAGCCTCTACAGAATGGCTCCTTGCACTAAGTGCCCATAATTTTAGGACATTTTCATTTAATGGCACTTAAAGCTACCAGTCTTCGTACCGTAATGATTTCTAATGACGTGCCATAGCGTCGCTTAGCGCTTACTTTGGGAAATTCCAAGAGCTTATAATGGTTCAAATTACTAACAAACCATTGACACAGAAAAACAATGAGAAACGAAAAATACATTTTCTTTGTAATGACTTCAAGTTTTTTTTCTTTATTGTTGTAATTTCCCTTATTGCCGTTTACTAATGTTGTTTGGAGTCTAATAATAGAAATTGGGGTTGTATGATGTTATGGACCTGAGCTAAGAATAATTCACTCCCTTTGATACTGCGAGTTTCGTAAACGGTGAATGATAATATCTTCTGGCAGACAGTAAGTGGTGAATTCCAAAGATCACCCACCAATTTTCCGAAATTGGTAATATGGATAGTTAATTATACCCCAATATCTTTATCATTGAACTTCAAACATGCTAGTATTAATATGCGTAGTAGGAAGTAAGATAATAAAACCATTCCAGACGTAATAATCCATACAACAACAAATGCAGGCATCAAACTAGCGGAACAATTGAATGCCAACTGTAACAGATATAACAACGTTTGTGAAGTTATTGGATTACACTTGTTATCAATTGTTAAATAATAAATTAGTTGTTGTTAATAAACTATGTAATTTGTTCAACGATGCTATTGATTTTAATATTAAAAGTATTGTTTTGACTATTCGGGTAACGACCGCGTTCGGCGATGGCACGACTAACCAATCAGATCATCTTTTAAAAATATAGTTAAAATGGCGGGAAATATGTTACTTCATTGTCGTGCCACCCCTCCGAACGCAGTCGTGATCCAGAAGTCGAGTTGTTGAGTTGTGGAAAATTGTATTGAGGATTAGTTATATTAAGGTTATTATAATCACAGTGATACGTAATAATAAAAGTGTTCAGGACTGTTTTATTTGGTGTTTGAGAAATACAAGTGAGTACATTAAAAGTGTCTATTATTCCTACACCTTATTTTTGCCCTGAAATAGTTATGAACCCGAACATAAATTTGCTAAAGTTCTATACCAGACTTTACATCTCAGAAGTGGGATAAAGGATTTCTGAATTGACCGCTTTCTAAACTTTATAGCACTTGACAAAATTAGTCACGTAAACGCTTGGCTGATATTTTTTTTTTCTTCTCTTTTTTTTTCCTTACATAACTCTAATAACATTGTCAGACTGTACCTGGGTTCTTGGCTATTGAAGGACAACTTGCATCTATAAGGATGTTAATAGGGTTCCACATCCCACAACGTTATGTAGTTCTCGCTACGTAAGTCAATGTGTTGATTGTTATTAAATGCCGCCTACCTACGCTGAGATAAATTACAATTATAAAATACCACTATGTAACGCCTGATTTTTATCTCCGTCCATTTTTTTCAAACATGCATCACTGTTTATTTATTTATATACCTACATTCTTTTATAGTACATACATTTGTTTACGAATTTATCATTACACTGCTTATCTGGCTGAAAATTGCTTTAGTATAATATCATGATCCAATACAGTCCTCAAAATAAATTTATACACTTTTCTGTTCTATATGACTCTTGAATACAGTGCTATTTTTAATATATTGCCTATTTTAAGGAGTGATTTCTGTGGGATATAATTAACATTTCAGACGTGCCCCATGGAAGAGGACAAACGAGAGCGTGTTGTCTACACCCCAACAGAGCCCACGGGTTCACCGGCCGCTAATCGACGATCACGGAGCATTGCGAGGCGTCGAACTTGCAGTCGGGACGCAAGCCGTCCACGCAGCCGTTTAAGCCGCCGATCAAGAGGCCGCTTAAGCCGCTGTTCTCCTGACCAACCGGTGAAACTTGGAAGACGGGGTGATTGCCGTTCTCGCAGCCGGGTGAGTCGGCGACCGCATAGCCCGGAGGCCTGCCAGCAAAGCGACCATGGTAGTCACCGCTCGCGCAGGCGTTGCCGTGGTGCGAGTCGCCATTCGCATAGGTGTATGGACCGCCGCTCGCCCAGCCGCCCGAGTCGACGCCTACGCAGTCGATCACCGAGCCATGCACGCTGCCAATCACCGAACCGAGCAACGAGCGCCGTGCAACCTACTTCTCGACATTCCAGCATCGTTGCTGCCCGCAAAGAGACCCCTGGTGAGTCGACTTCTAAATTAGAAACATCAACTCTTGCTGATCTTGTCACTGTCTTGAAATCTATGTCTAACAATAGTCTAGAAAAGCTAGGTTCCCTTAATAACACCATTCCCGAGTTCGACCCAAGCAAACGGGAGCAGACAATGACCATGTGGCTCCATAAAGTTAACGAATGCGCAACCATTTATGGGTGGTCAGAAAAACAGATAATCCATTTTGCATTACCGAAACTAAAGGGAATAGCCCAAAGGTGGTACGAAGGTCTTCCGTCTGTCCTGTTTACTTGGGCTGAATGGCAAGACAAACTATTAGCCACTTTCCCGTCGGAAGAGAATTACGGCCAAATGTTGAGCGATATGTTGGCCAAACGAGCTAGGTTTACGGACTCTCTTGAAGAGTATTACTATGATAAACTGTCGCTAATAAATAGATGTGGTATTATAGGAAAACGTGCGGTCGAATGCATTCTACATGGCATAGATGACCGTTCGGTTAGATTAGGTGCTGAAGCAGCTCAGTTTGATGACCCTAACAAACTCCTTTCATATTTACGAAATGCACGAAATACAAAATTGATCAACGAGCGCAAAATAATCAAAGGTCAGCCCCAGAAAAACCAACATTTCAACTCTAGGCCTACTCGTTGTTCTAATTGCAAAAAGGACGGACATGTTACATCGCAGTGCACTCAACCCATCAAAAAGTGTGGTCGGTGCAACAGGATAGGTCATGAAACTGAGCAGTGCTACGCCAAACTGCCATCAACTGAGGAGAAAAATGTAATGCGAGTAGAGAATAGGGATGAAGTAGGCGTGGTCGATTCTTCTAAAATAACCACTATAGTGTCCGAATCAAATAAGAAATATTTCAAAACTGCTACCGTCAACGGTTTTTCCATCACCGCGTTTATAGATTTTGGCAGTGAATGTTCAATGATTAGGCAGTCAGCATTTCGAAATATAGGTTCAAGGTTTAGTGTCGATAATCTTCCAGTCCTAAGAGGTTTTGGCAATTCTGTCGTGACGTGCATTGGTAAACAACAAGCCCATATTGTGATAGACACAGTCGAAGCTGTTCTAGAATTGCTAATAGTCTCGGATGATACCATGCATGTGC
The DNA here is from genome assembly GCA_947562105.1 of Shargacucullia verbasci. Lineage (NCBI taxonomy): Eukaryota > Metazoa > Arthropoda > Insecta > Lepidoptera > Noctuidae > Shargacucullia > Shargacucullia verbasci. Next base: position 6,491,632 of record OX387289.1, on the reverse strand, counting down.
CTCTCCTAATAGGACAAACGTTCACGGAGCAGCCACACATAGTAATACGAAAAACTAGTGATACATTGGAAATTTCGGAGCTTGAGCACCAAGGTTTTGTTTCTAACAATAAAATAAATTTGTTTTGCCGAGATTCCGTTGATGTTGTGGGCCATGCTATCGTGGATGTTTATACAGATTCGCCGTATAGGGGAGATATTTTTGTCGATGAGAGCATTCGTCTTCAGAAGGGTGTTTGTTATTCGATAGCTGCTGGATTGTTTCTGATAGGAGAAAGTGGAATAGGACAGATCGTTATCAATAATACCTCCTCGTCGACTTTAGTGCTACCAAAAGATTTGTTAATAGCTCGTGGTCGTGTTGCTCAGGAAGAGTCTAGTATGAGAGTGCTAAATATTTCTTCGGCACCCAGTAATACCCTGAAGTCCATTACTGAGGTTGATCTAAATCTCGAAGCTGAACTGTCATCAGAGCACAAAACTCAGCTTCTCAATCTACTGAATAGATATCGATCTTGTTTTGCCTTTAACCTAACGGAATTAGGAAAGACTACTATTGGAGATATGGCTATAGCCCTTCAGGATAGTGAACCGGTTGTTTATAGGCCCTATCGTTTGTCGATTAGTGAAAAGGAGAAGGTTAGGGATATCGTTTCCGAATTATTGGAGAATGACATCATAAGACCATCAACGTCACCTTATGCGAGTCCTATCGTAGTGGTTAGAAAGAAGTCTGGTGAACTTCGTCTATGTATCGATTACCGTGCTCTTAATAAGAAAACTGTCCGGGAAAACTACCCCATGCCACTGATCGATGATCAGCTCGATATCCTCTCTGGTAATCTATACTACACAACTCTAGATCTTGCATCAGGGTATTATCAGATACCAATCCGAGAAATAGACCGATATAAAACTGGGTTCGTGACACCGGATGGTCATTATGAATTCAATCGAATGCCATTCGGTCTTGCAAACGCACCGGCTACGTTCCAACGTATCATGAACCAAGTTCTTGGATCCTTGCGGCACAAGGAAGCTCTGGCTTATTTAGATGATGTGATCATACCCTCGAAGGATATAAATGAAGGGATGTCGAGGTTAGAATCAGTGTTGCGCTTGTTCACCAATGCTGGTCTCACGTTGAAACTTCCTAAATGCTTCTTTTTCTGTACTTCTGTGGAATATTTGGGTTTTGAAATCTCGGCCAATGGCATCCGCCCTGGCGAGAAGAAGGTTGAGGCTGTGAAACTATTTCCAACTCCTCAGAGTCAACATAATGTACGTCAGTTTCTTGGGTTGTCTAGCTTCTTCCGTAGATTTGTCCCAAATTTCTCGGTCATCGCAAAACCTCTCACGCAGCTCTTGAAGAAGGATGCTAAATGGTCATGGGGTAGAGACCAGGAAACCGCATTCCGTAGTCTCCAAAAGAAACTTGTGCAACGTCCCACATTAGCCTTATATAATCCGAATGCAGACACTCAGCTGCATACAGACGCTTGTAAGATTGGAGTGGCAGGTATCTTATTACAGATAGACAAAGACGATGTTCTTAGGCCGATCGCTTACTTTAGTAGGCAGACTACGCCTGAAGAACAAAATTACTCGTCATATGACTTGGAGACGCTTGCCGTAGTATCTTCCTTACAAAAGTTCCGCGTCTATTTGGTAGGTATCCCTTTTAAAATAATTACGGATTGCAACTCGCTACGTGCTACTTTCCAAAAAAGGGATATGATCCCACGAGTCGCTAGGTGGTGGGAGCAGATGCAAGAATTTAATTTTTCCATCGAGTATAGGGCAGGATGTCGCATGGCTCATGTTGATGCACTCAGCCGGAACCCTATGCAGGAAGCTCGTGTTATGGTTATTATTGATTCCGATTGGTTAGCTACAGTTCAAGGCTCGGATAGTGAAATTCAAAGGATAGTAGGTATCTTGAAGGATCCTCGGTTTGATGATGTTGTTGACATTAAGGCTAATTATAAGTTGAAGAACGATAGGCTCTATAGGGTAACAAGTGATGGTGATAGGTGGGTCGTGCCGAAGGGTGTGAGATGGCAGATCGTAAAACAAAACCACGACGACATAGGTCACTTTGCACTTGATAAGACTTTAGAACGAATCAAAGCGACATATTGGTTTGCAAAGATGCGTCACTTCGTAAAAAAATATATTAGTTCTTGCTTAGAGTGCGCTTATTCAAAGTCTTCCGGAGGAAAGAAACCTGGTACATTACACCCTATACCAAAGGCTGATATCCCCTTTGACACCATCCACGCAGATCATGTTGGCCCCTTTGTACGCAGTGCGAAAGGTAACATGTACATTCTAGCTTTGATTGACGCGTTTACTAGGTATATTTATTTAAAACCCGTGAAAAATACAAAATCTTCTACCTCAGTTAAAGTCTTTCGTGAGTATTTCGGCTTATTTGGTGTTCCAAGAAGGATCATTACGGATCGAGGAACCTCTTTTACTAGTGAGTGCTTTAGGAAATTTATGGGTGAAAAAAATATTAAACACGTGTTAAATGCTGTTTCTACCCCAAGAGCTAATGGACAGGTAGAGCGCTATAACAGAACTCTTGTTGAATCTTTGACTGCAAAGTGTGTTGGCTCTCCTGAGAACAAATGGGATGAGCACCTGCCCGAAGTACAGTGGGGCATGAACAACACGTTCAATAAAGGTATTAATCGAACACCGTCAGAAGCTCTATTCGGTATTAGGCCATCGGGCTCAAGTGACTGTAAGATCATATCAGAGTTGTCAGATGATTTATCTGATTCTCCTAACAGTCACGACCTGTCGCAAATCAGGGAAGAAATTAGTTCTCATGTTAGTTCTTATCAAGAGTCTCAAAAGAAAGCTTATGACGCAAAGCACTGCCAGACCCCAAAATATAAGGTAGGTGACCTTGTTAGAGTCGAACGCCAAGTCCCAGCCACAGGACATAGTAAAAAACTAGTTCCTAAGTTTCAGGGACCATATAGAATAACAAAAATATATGATTTTGATAGGTATCAAATTGAGGATACTCCTCTCACACGTAAATCAAATCGGCCTTACTCGACAGTCGTTGCAAGCGACAAAATTAAGGCTTGGTTAAATTTTAATAGACCGCATGTCGAGTCTTCCGGCAATGAAAGTGAATAATAAAATTCAGGTCTTCTTTTGGAGTGTCTGTTTGTAATATTGAAATAACCGTTTTTTCTTACTACATGCATATGAATACATATACGGTACATACACCAAAATAACATTTTTTACAATTTTTGTCTGTCTGTCTGTCTGTTTGTATAGGCTAATCTCTGAAATGGCTTGACCGATTTTGACGGGACTTTTATTGGCAGATAGCTGATGTAATAAGGAGTAACTTAGGCTACTAACTTGGGCTTTTATTTTAGAAAATAATTTTATTAAAAAAAAAAAATAGGGTCAATTAAGTTCCGACATCCACGCGAACGAAGTCGCGGGCACAGCTAGTGTCTAAATACTAATATTTATTTCTAACTAACTATTATTAATTTCAGCAGTTTACCTATTCAGTATTCGGGCCATGAAATATTGCCTGTTACTGTTAATTCCTCCAGACCATAAAATTGTCTACTAAGGTCAACTCAGGCCATGAAATATTGCCTGATCCTTCTTCTATATGGGTCATGAAATATCACCCATGAGCCATGAAATAATGCTCATTGTCAAGGGCCATGAAATAACGCCTAAAATGTGATTTGTACTTCTTTTTCGAATATACCTAAATTGTCTACTTGTCTTTTCGACACTGTGTGATTATTTGTTACGATTTGATATAATTTCAGCTCTTATTCCAATGAATCATTTATTTCCCTTTCATCTATTATGTTGCACGAGGACATGCAATACATATTGGATGGCCGACTGTTATCAATTGTTAAATAATAAATTAGTTGTTGTTAATAAACTATGTAATTTGTTCAACGATGCTATTGATTTTAATATTAAAAGTATTGTTTTGACTATTCGGGTAACGACCGCGTTCGGCGATGGCACGACTAACCAATCAGATCATCTTTTAAAAATATAGTTAAAATGGCGGGAAATATGTTACTTCATTGTCGTGCCACCCCTCCGAACGCAGTCGTGATCCAGAAGTCGAGTTGTTGAGTTGTGGAAAATTGTATTGAGGATTAGTTATATTAAGGTTATTATAATCACAGTGATACGTAATAATAAAAGTGTTCAGGACTGTTTTATTTGGTGTTTGAGAAATACAAGTGAGTACATTAAAAGTGTCTATTATTCCTACACCTTATTTTTGCCCTGAAATAGTTATGAACCCGAACATAAATTTGCTAAAGTTCTATACCAGACTTTACACACTTCAGTAATAAACATAACAAATAATTGGTTGCGCGGTAACATAAATTAGTTTATTACATTACTACACAAATAGCTACAAAGGCTCTCACAAATCAATTAGATGATCCGAAGGCCCGAGTTTCAAATAAAAGCGACGGTATTTCCTTTATACTCGCGGTTAAAAGAATTCAATTACATAATACTAAGGAGATTAAAAAGGCTAACACAACTCCTTTGAGATGAGATAAGGTGGGTAGCTATTTAATTATTGGAAACGTTTTCCGCTCCGCAACGCTCAGCCGGTTAATTTCAAGTTTGAAGCTAAACCGATTCGTCGACGCAGAATTAATTTCACTTCATAAATTCTTTGATCGCTAAATCTCTGATAGATGTGCTTTCAAATGGCGTATTTAGAGAAACTAATCAAAGAATTCTTTTGTAATTTAAAGTTCAGAACTATTACAAGCTTTCATCTACTTTCAATTTAAAGCAAACGTCAAGAATTGAACATTAAAAAGCTGACAAAGTTTCTATGCGAAATGAATCAAATTAGATTATATTATTGAACAACTTTTCGCTCGGCAGTGGTTTTCCTGATAAAAAGGGAAAGTAATAAATTTTATGGATGTTAAATAAAAGGACTTTATAAAACAGTAACCGTTATTATTGCGGTTTGGTACAAAAGATATTTTTTGGGAATTGTAGATAAATCATGTGTATTCGTTTTTATTTCAACGTTATTTTTGAGTTTGGCCAGTAATACTTGTGAAAAGATGGGTGAATTGGGCTTTTCTGGGTATTAGATATGGCAATTTAATTGAATGCTCATTAATTGAGGGATTGGCTCAAAGTCATTGCACAATTTATTACGATTGTGATGACACGGCTTCTTAAACTTAAAGTATATATCCATAATGAAATGTAAATTACACACAATATACACAAACATTTAATTTTATACACAATTTAAGCTATAGATAAAAAAAATCGGGATTTCTCTTTAACATTAGAATTTTCATCCCTAAAACATTTTCAGAATATTTATTTGTGAATTCTATTTATTTTTGACGTGAAGTCTCCGCCACTTTTGAGTAGCTTGGGAGTTCTACACAATATACACAAACATTTAATTTTATACACAATTTAAGCTATAGATAAAAAAAATCGGGATTTCTCTTTAACATTAGAATTTTCATCCCTAAAACATTTTCAGAATATTTATTTGTGAATTCTATTTATTTTTGACGTGAAGTCTCCGCCACTTTTGAGTAGCTTGGGAGTTCTATGAACTGTTTGATATCTAAAAATATAAATATCAATCTTCCTTACTGTGTTCAATTATATATTTGATCTGTTCCTTTGTAAGGTTCTTCTTTTCAAACGGAAAGTGTGGGTGGCTGTACCACTTGACTGGAGTTCTGAGTCTGTAGTTGCTATTGAACCCTGACAATTCTCGAACTTCCTCTGGTTGTAGGCTGAAGTCTAAGACATTGATGTTTTGCATAATGCGTTGCTTGTTGGTTGAACGAGGTATTGCTACCATGTTTCGGTCAAGCTGAAAAGATAGGTGTAATAATTAATTTTAGCTGATAATTATTATTGAAAAAGTTGGATAGACTCCAGTAAGAGCTTTTAAAAGTCCGAAAATGATAATAAATACTCAATCCTTATACAAAAAGCAAAGGTACCATCTGAAGGGACTCGCAGCGTTCTAGATAAACGCGATCTTTCAAACTATCAGTTTGATTTACTACTCGGAAATCCCTCTCTACAAAATTTACCTACTTCAAATAAAACACGACATCATTCTAAAAGCACACGCGTTTACACAACCATGTGTAACTTTATTACACCCTTATACGAATCGCTTCAATAAATATAAGCGATTTTCCACTTACAAACGCAATCAAAGCCAATTGGGCCCGTGGCCCAACTTTAGGGTTTAAATTAAACAAGTTTAAAGTGATGTTGACACGTATTTAGAACTGTCACCTCGTCAAAGGTAAGGCACGAGTAAATGGGCCGAAAGGATTTCGGCTCCAGATTAGAAGGGAAGAATCGAGGGAATTAGATATGTCAATGTGTTACGCTGTCAATTTGATATGTGTGATTAAATCATTCATGGACAATGGATGGTTAATATTGTTTTATTATCCATTTATCGCCCATAATAATAAATACACGCTATAACGTGTTTGATTTTGAAATATTGCAAAATTAAATAAGTTGGTGGAGATATGGAATAAGGCCGTCCCTATTCTTTATATTTAATTTTTCATTTATCCTCAAATCTAAGCGGATACCCGTGTAATTTTCTTGCTCTCTCTTAAAAATCAAAATAATTGTCTCCCAAACATTTTCAAATACTTACCAAATACCGAAGCAGAATTTGCGGCACAGTCTTATTATACTTGTGCGCTAACCCTTGCAACAGGGGATGGTCGGCGCGGGGTTGTGGGCCGTCCTTCTTGCGGCCGAGGATGGCGCCGAACGGACTGTACGCCATCACTACCACGCCGTGCGTGCGGCACCAGTTCACCAGCTCCTCTTGAATTATTGTTGGGTTTACCTGATCAATAATAATGATATATTTCAGCCTGCAAACGTACATGCAAAAGTGTCAGCTGACTTAATTAGGTGAACTCCCTGAGATAATAGATGTAATTATATTAGAGCTTTCAGTTTTTATAGACGAAAACGTTATGCCCATATTTTAATGCTTAATAATTGGCTGCCATTTCATTTTCATGTTTATAATACGTTTAAAAACATTAATCAAGAATACCTCAATCTGCAGAACTGCTGGTTTGATCTTCGAGTTTTCCCAAAGCCTTTTCATTTGTGTGAGGTTAAAATTAGACACGCCAATGGACCTGGTTAGGTTCATCATTTTGGCATCCTCCATTCCCTTCCACGTTGTTAAGTAGTCGGTTTGACTAATGCTGCCATTTTGCTAAAAATATTACATTATTTATTAGATGTTTTCACATGATTATGTTATATAGCATATCGGACCATAAAAACTTTTTGAAAATTTGATTAAAAATACACCTAAGAGAACATTAAATAGCTAAAATATAATTTTAGTACAATTTACTTAATACGTTGACTACCACGCCACATTCAATTGAAAATCTATTGTTCACGGTGAGAGGTGATCGACGCCGAAAAGGTAAATTATGTTCAGATTATTTTTACAACGATACGAATGTATGTTTTTTTTTTAATAATATACCAGTTCTAGGTGTATCATTGTTTTAATATTCTTTGTTATTTTTAAAATGAACATAAAATTTACTTAAACTATTGCTGAATGTAGCGGACAAAACTGCCTTACTTCAATTGTAACAAGTTTTTATACCTATATTCGCAAATAAACGATTTGATTTGTTTTTTCTAACTTTATAGACAGTAGAGGTCGTTACAATAACGATATTTTAAAAAATGGCAACTGTCAAAAGATATAAAAACCAGAGCAATCCAAAACATTCAAGTTACTTTTACACAATCAAAGGAAACTTTACCGTTTACCTAATAATTCTGTGAATAATTTCTCCAAACTTTCAGGCGTGTCGGGCTAAGGCTTTTGCCCTTCTGTGAAGGACTTCCCAAGGTACGTAGGTACAATGTAGAACTTTAATATTTCTATCACATACTTCATACTGTTGAAGCTAATTTTAACTACGAACATGTATTCCCGTTGTGAAAAGTTATGTTCGGTCTGTCTGACTTCTTGTAAACCATTAATAATATTATCAGAAGTTAGTTTTATACTGTTGAAAGGAAAACAATCTGCATCATGATTTATGGAAATGACGTTTTAAAATAATTGGTACAAGTTTTAACTGGTCAAAAATGCGTAATGTTGTATTAAACGAAAGTCTATTACTTGTGTTATGGTATAAACGGGAGAAAACCACATAATTATATGAAACTAGCTTTTTTCTGCTATATATCCGCGTGTATGGGCATACACGCGTATAAACAGCAGATTACATATACAAGATTCAATACCCATTTGGAGGTTGATAGGAGGATTATCGAAAAATCCTTAGACATACACCCTCTAGGTCAAGTCAACTACGTCAGTCAATCAGTCAGGCAGTTTTTTCTGTTATATCAGATAATTTTGAGGCTATGAAGTGGCAGAATACTGCCATAGGAACGAGCGTGGAATCGATGAAATCAGCAGAAGGATAATATTAAATTTCACGCCACGAACGTTCAAAAGTTCAAGGGTTGACTTTCAATATTGTCCCACTTTTTAGAGCAAAACTCGAAAGGAAAACTTGGCACGGCACGAAATAGAAACAACATTATGGGCGAATTATTATAGATAAAACGAGATAGATCAAAAAACTTACGAAAATATCTTCGTTGCGCGCAATCAAAAAACAATGTTGTTTTTAAGCGCTCATAGTATCTATTACAGGAATACATGAGTCTTGTTTTAAAACAAGTTTCAAGAGAAAACGTCGCTGTAAGATAAAAGAGTTCTCTAACATTGTAAAATGAAAACATAAATAAAAAGTTCTGAAGCTTCCAAGAAGTCTTTACAGTTAACTCGGGTCAAATGTTTCAAACGAAAATCACTTTACTTAGTAATTCTGACATAAATTCCGAGTATCATTTTCTTTTTAAATGTAATTGCAAACTAAAGTTATTGGCGTAATGAGCAGAACTCCTCAATCTAAAGGATTTGGAGTGATACTCTAAGAGCTTATAAAATAGAAAAAAGGGGCATATGAGCTTACGTGTCTTATCATAGATTACGCGATTACCCGAGGCCACTCCAGAGGAGCCACTGATATTTTGCCGACCTTTGGTGCCTCCCTCCATTTGGCGGAGGATGTTTGGGAGGTGGAGGTCGTGGCAAATAGATAGGCTATTAATAAATCTTCATATAATATCAGGTTTTTGATATCTAATGCTAGACATAAACAAATCATAAGTAACTGTATGTACTCTACATTTATTCACTTGTCAAGGCAATTTCGAATTGCCTGGCCGGCGGTTAAATTATACCTGAAATAGAGGCATTAACATCGATCTGAGTTCTAAAAATATTGTGCCTCGACCACCAATGTTGTGCCTATACAGGCTGTTGTATTATATCTTAGCCGCTAATCCTGCGGAACCTGCTTAACGGAAATAGAATTTTTTTTTTTCTTATACTATTAATTTGCCTCCCAGTCAAGTAATACAGAATTTTTTGTTATTTTTTTTTTATTTAAAAATAAATAAATTCTGTATAAATTTACTGAGAGACGAAGTTTACAAGAAAAATAATTTACTCACAGTCACTTTAACTATCGGTCAAGTTATACAGAAATACAAACAAAGGAAAGCTTTGACGCTAATTACGAAGAGATAATTAATTAGTTTATTTAAGTTCGCTACTTTAAACGTTTAATAACGGTCCTTGCCTTTCGATGCCAATTAAGTACAGCAAAACGGTTCAGTGTAAAAATTTCAAGAGAAGCAATATAATTTGCACTCGGCGTGAAAAATTCTTGATCAAAACTAAACAGTGAATTTAGTTCTTAGTCAGGAATGTTGTGTATGCAAATTTTGAACAATATATCATTATTTCTGAACCATTTACCACTTTAAATGAATCAAAATACTTTCTAAAACTTAATGACTAAAGAAAACAATCTAAAGCACTCTATTTAGATATCTATCAGCAAGGTAATCACAATAGATTTTCCTATTCTCGTATCGTATCAATTTTGAAAGTTCAAGAATTAATACATTGCGCGATATTCTTTAAAAATCACTACTGGAACAACGCAATGAACATTGCTGAAATATCAGAATTAAATCAATTCCAAACTATATATAGCGAGACGTAAGTTATATGTAGGTATTTTTGGCCGACTATGTATAATTGAGATTTTATTTTCGCTGTGACTTTTGTCTGGAACTAGATTGCGATTTCAACATATTATTATATCGACAACATAGCATAAGACGGGCAAATGTTTGCTGTTTGTAAAGATTATCTTTTTTTAATCTTTGCCTTACACTACTGTATTACACAATAAGCGGTTTTACAGGCAAAATTTAACTCAGATATGGAACAATTATCAGTCATACAAATTACCATTCTGCGAAGGTCGTAACATTGAAGGTCGAAGGGGTGACTGCCCAGGTGCACCGGACATACTTTACTATCGTAAGGGAAAAGAGCTTTAAAACATCTAAATTATAAATTCACATTAAACAACCTCAGCGTTGTATTGTAATACTACACGAATTTCACATACTGAAACTAAAACAAGCAGAACATTATTATTAAAATGATTTTGTACTACACACTCGAGGAATGTGTGCTTGTTCTCAAATAGGGTCTTGTAAAGTTTAATGCGTTCCAGGGGATTGTTTACGTTGCGAAGCTGTGCAAACACGAAATTAGTTTTCTGGGTATATGAGCAAGGTATTGCTCACCTTAGGCGTGAGGTTTGTCAGCCCCCTTTTTTCCGTGGGTTTTGGTACAGGTAACTAGGAGATTATATTAAGAGGACGGATGGCGTGCTTCTGTGTGGTAATAGACTACTATCAGAAATGAGTAACGCTTGTTTGTGTATTTTTTGTTTGGGAGTTTGAGGTAGTTGCATGACTGGCTGCTGAGCATGAGGTCATGGATTTGATTCCTAAGTCGAGCGTTGAATTGTGTTTTTCTGAAATTCTCAGTAGCAGGGCTAATATTAACCAATTGCCTAACATAGGTTACATTTTGTTTCCAAAATCAACTCCTAAGGTGCAACGGAGTAATGATGTTTGTATGGGAAAAATCTGGAATCAACGAAAATCAAGTGCCGTTGGTAATTTTGATATTTTATGCAATATTCAATGAACCTGTCAATAGGTCCAAGTTTCGCAGGTGACATTCTAATCCGATTACAGGACGTAAATTCAATCCAATTTTTTTTAATTTTGAATCTCATTATTCTTGGGTGTAAGGAAAGAGCCTCCACATGTGACGATATTTGTGATCATCTGGCGCACCCTGGGTAGTCAGCCTCGTTAACGCCATTGTTGACTAGCTAATCTTTCCACCACGACAAGAGCCATTCCAATATGATAGATCATGTCGACACGATAGAAGAAGACACATCATTATTTCTCCTGTATCGTGGGTACAGTTTACAAACATACATGTCACATGCACACACAACCAGACCCGAAACCACTAAACCACTATCTGTTGATCATAAAAATATTTGTTCCGTGCCGGAATAAATCCTGCGACACGAAGCACACAAAGATAATTGCTTAGCCACTGCGCCAACCGTGCCGTCTAAACCACCTTATTTGCTTTCGATCTTTTCAACAATAGTATTTTTTTTGCTATTGACTAATGACGTCACGGTTGGCGCAGTGGCTAAGTGATTAGCTTTCTGCGCTAGATGTTGAGGGTTCAATTCTCGCACGGAACAAATTTTTGTATGATCTACAGTTAGTTGTTTCGGGTCTAGTTGTGTGTGCATGTGACATGTATGTTTGTAAACTGTACCCACGACACAGAAAAAATCAAAGAGCGGGAAAACGTTTAAAAAAAAACTAACTTACCGTATACGCCATAGGATAGTGTACTAAGTACAGATCCACATAGTCCATCTGCAGTTCCTCGAGCGAGTTCTTCAAAGCTGGCAACACCTCGTCTCGTTCGTGGGCATCGTTCCATAGCTTCAACAGACCAATCAGTTATAATACCAACAAATAACTAAGCAAAAGGATTCTCTGAATTACAAATAGGTATCAAAGTTTTGTTGTCCCAGAAGTACCTACTGGGCGAATACTGTTATCAAAGTAGGTTTGTTTTGTTCTAGTTGAAATTATTTCGGCCGTTACAAAGGTTATGAAAATTACAGCCCTATGTAAATTAGTAATCATAAATATTTAGTTTGTTGTTAGTACAGAAATTACCTACTTTACATTAAGCTATTGAACTTTAAAGTTCAACAGTCAGTACCTATTATTAAGCGACATTATACATGTAAAGAGACCTAAATATGTTAAACATTATGTAAGTACGGTGAGCAAAAAATGTTAATTGTTTACGAGTATTACATTGAATTCAATTTCCTTGGCACGCCACACAACCTCAAGAGCTATTTTAACTTAAATTATAACTTTTTATACTTTGGCCATATTTTGTTCACAAAGGACATTTTGTCAAAAGTATAATCCACTTTCTTGGCCGACCGTACAAGTTGCCTCTTATATCTCATTGAAAATCTCATACAAACTTTTCGATCATAAATAAAAGTTGTCAAAACTCCGTACACGAGCTGTTTACGTACAATGCGCTTAAATGGACTCGACCCGTTAATGCATTCTGTAGGCGAAATCACTAACAAAAGCCAAACTATTATGGCACTCAGTATATTATAAACCACGTAGGTACCATTAATAACATACTACGAAACTCATTTTCGTAGTGACACACACGTCTAGGTTCCTTTCACTAGATACTGAAGTAATAATTTATGGACTAACTTCGCACAAATTCGTACCAAAATAACATTTGCGGTACTAAGAGGAATCCAGACACTCTGACTATCCAATTTGCAACATTGGATAGGAATTTAGATTTAATTAAGTATCGATGACACCATTTTATTGACATAGTGGTAAAGTGATTGACTTTCTGGGTTACGTGTCACGGGTTCGATCCTAACGCATATTTATATGGCCTGCCTACAGACGAATCAGTAAACTGTACCCATAGAACTAAAATTAATGCTAGAGGGAGGGACCGTGCCTCGGAAAGCACGATAAGCAGTGGTCGTCCCGGGTATCATACGAATACCTATGACGGACCTAGTTACGGGTGTCAACTGTAGTATCAATGTTTTCCAGTAATTGGGTGGCAGAATCGCAGACCGCAGTCGCTCCGTGTAAAATACTGAAATTCATCCGCAACTGATCAGACTAGAAGGCGACTCCAACACAGTTGGGTAATCGATAGGCAGGTGATGAGAAAAGGACAGTTTCTTTAGAGATAAAATACTAAAATGCATATGTTATCCGAGATAACATGGAGTACCTATTTAGGTAAAAAATAATTCAAGTTAAGAATTAGATACCATAAAATTCAACTAGAAAATGCTCTAAAATAGCTGAGTTGCTTTCAATGTCCCGACAAATGAGGCCGATTGTGGTGTGACCTAGGCTTAATAAATAAAATATATCTACAAAACCAACTCACTTTAGTAGTGATGTACACGTCGCGTCTACTAGCGCCGTTCTCGGCGAACTTTCGCACGCCGAGGCCGACCTCGTCCTCCACGCGGTAAAGGGAGGCGGTGTCGACATGACGGTACCCGGCTTCCAGCGCCCATTGTACTGCCCGCGCCAGGGAGTGATTCACAGGCAGTACCCTTGTTCCCTAAGAACATGACAATGTTGTTTGAACGGGCAGTTACCAAGTTTTACAAGCTATAATCGTCGTACTGTTGAAATGTAGGGATGTAGAATGATAATATGTAAAAAATATTTTTGTCGTTCGGTTTAGCTAGTGTCTTTTAATTTAGTTGATCTATAAATATGTGTATTTCTCTTTTTTTTTACTTATTAGGTTGGCCGCCTTAGTCCTCTAAGACCTGGAATTACATTTCATAAGTCAATAAAATTATATCTATTTGTAATGCTCAAAATGTCAATACTAAATTCTACAAATTAATGAAATCTATCTAGTTCGAATATACGTCATGAATTTATCTATATGTAGGTAGGTATGAATATTCCCCGACTGCATTTGGCTTTGGCAAAATGGATACACACTACATAGTACACAGATATCTTAATCTGCTTTTCCAAATCCTGTTCTGAGTGCTCTATTCCTGAAATGCTATAAACGTCTCTAGACTCCCAACTATGTATATAAAATATTTCATAAAATTCTATGTGTGTAGCAAATCCGAGATTATGTGACAAAGTCTAAGAAATAAAGCTTTTAGTGAATGAACTATAGTATAGTCCGCTACACCTTAAGCCTTAGTTAAGCAGTGATACTGAGAAAAATATAGTTAGACATTTAGAAAATCCTGTATTAATGTAACACACAGTAGCTTTACCCACATTTAAAACTTAAAAATGATTGTGTTCCCTGAAAGATTAGGCACAGACACATCACCCGTTGAAACGCCGAGTTGTTACTGAGCATTTATATACAGAAAAAGTCAATAACACTTTGCACAACACGAGAACTCAGGACTTCACGTTCGGTAGTTCGAGGCAGTTTATCTTACTTCATGAAACATTGTAAGTAGAAAACGAGATCCCGAAATTTGCAAAGTAGGCATAAATTGACTTTCCTTTTAAAATAATAAGGAAAACGGCTACTGTTTATCTACTTACATCGGCTAAATGTCCCAGACTGGTCCCGAGGGCGACCGCAGGTATTTCGTTACCATCGTTCAATTTGTACGAAAGCGGGCCCGTGCATTCGACCTGTTGACAGAGTTTACCAATCAAGTGAAAAGATAATAGTCCAAAATAGAAAAAGAAAGGGACATCCGTGGAATAAAAAGAACATGACATTTTGTATTTCGGGGCAATATAATTATAAATGGACATTTTGTTTTTCCAGTTGATAGAAGAAAAAATGGTTATTTGTAGAATTAAATACTGTTTCTATTGAAAAATAATCATCAACAAGCATCTGATTTTCATATCAAACGTGAAATAAAATCCAAGGAAAACAAACAAGTTAACACCATATTTAAATTTCCAATAATAAAACAAGACTTCTTCAGATATCTTATTTAGATATATAATATAAATATCACTAGATTAATTCATAATTATTAGAACAATATTAGTATTGTCAGACGCTTCTGCATTCATTACGGATCTGCGTTTCAATAGAATAATGTCTATTGAAGCGCAAATCCGCGTAATAGGGATTATGATGCACTAACTACACAATATACAGCATCAACTGCAGACAATGTAATAAATGTATATACAAAACAAATAAACATTCCTGTAATAAACGTATAATTTTGGGAATCTATTTTTGAAAACTAGTTCTGCCTGCTTTGAATTCACATTTCATTCTTAGAGTCTGAATTTTGAAAAATCGTATCATAAAGGAGCCATACTCAACCCTTTTTCCATAAGGGCCACAAAAACGTATTAGTTAAGGTGCCGCGGGCCACAACACAAAATTTAGGTGTTAAAAAAAAAAGTTATATTTAAATACCGTAAAACAATGTAACGAAAACAAAAAAAAAAAGAAAAATTGTTCACAATTCATCTGATTGGATGATCTTATGTCTTATAATTTAAGGTTATCATGCAACCACATCCGATCTTGACAAAATTTTAAAAGAGCTTTCACAATCCAATACTTTACCTATAATGAGATTTCTGAATCCCTCTATCACTCACTGCAACGCAACGCGCGGTAGTGTTATCTAGGTACCGATTGTACTCCGCGCGCTCACACTTTATCTGGATCTGCGCGAAATTTAAAGTGGTTGACAACTTGACTATTATGCCAGGTGGGCCACTCACAAAAGCTCGGCGGGCCGCATGCGGCCCGATGGCCGCAAGTAGACTATGACGGCTTTAAAGCAACCTGCCAAATTTTAAGTTTGTAGGCTTCATATTACCTAAGATTTTGGGATTAGTCAGAGACTGAGGTATTTTGCTTTTACACTCACGATGAAATATATACATATGTATATTTTATGTAGATGAGTACATTATTTTAAGTTTTTTCGGGTAATTGCTAGGAAATTACTGCCTATGAAGTTTCCTCTATGGTTATGTAGATTAGTTTGTATACATATCGACGGTGGAAAGGAAAAATTTACCGAGGGACAATTTGGTCGATATTGAGTATATACATATATCATTAGAATCAGGTCCTTTTTTATAGTCGTTATCCCACACTAGGATTTTGTACTGTGTCGTGGGTACATTTTTATAAATATACATGTCACATGTACAGACAACCAGACCCGAAACAACTATCTATAGATTATACAAATATTTGTTCCGTGTGGGAATCGAACCCGCAACACTAAGCGCAAAAACCTAATCACTTAGCCACTGCGCCAACCGTGCCGTTTTCTGATTCTAATGATCTATATTAACTCAATATCGACCAAATTTTCCCTTGTAAGTTTTTCCTTTCCACCGTCGATATGTATGTAGGTATATATTTAAGTTTATTTTTGAGTTTTTGATACGACATGACATTTCCTTTACCTTAACTCAATCTAGGTAACGACGCCTAGTCTTCCTCGCCGTCTTTGCCCCATAATATTTTCTTCAAATAAAATAAACAACCTAAAATGCCTACATCATCATCATCATCATCAGCCAAAAGACGTCCACTACTGAACGATGGCCTACCCCAATTGGGGGGGTTTGCCATAATCCCCACGCTTGGCAGGCGGCTTGGGGATCGCAGTGGCTCACCGATTAGTGAGAGGACGCTGCTGCCCGTCCTCCGGTGTCTGGCCGCAGTTTTAAGACGTACCCGGGTCAAATGCAAATGCCTACATATTTGCTTAATATCCACGGAATTTTGACTATCAGCAACAGATCATTAAATACTGTATAAAAAACTGTGGTTTATATTTAAATAGATTTCAACGGTCGAATGGAAACCACTCATTTAATGAAATAAAGCCACGCTGCACTTAGTGATACATTTTTTACAACGCAAAATTTGTGGTGGCGCATAAAACTGCCACAAAACGTGATTCTATAGTGAGATTGGACGATCTAATGGAAGCTCCGTAATATACAAAGTGTCTTTGTCAAGCATATATAATGAAGTTTCTTCGTAGTATAGCTAATACTACGAAGAAACTTCATTTAACTATTATAAAATTACAGGTTCAACGACAAATTATATCCATCTACTATTTTGTTGATAAACCTGGACTTTACCAGTTTACCTTGATGACGCAGCACAGTTAACTACGCTTAGGTACATTTTAGTTCGAGTATGTCAAAACCGGCTTTAGAGTATAAACGCAATTTAAAGTCCTGCTTGCCTATAAACAACATTGGATCTAAATAAAAAACAAAACATTCTGAAGCGCAATAATCTACGTATATAAACCACTCAGCGCGGAATTCGTTAAAACATGATTAAATTCTTACCAAAACATGATTGAGTGCAAAAAACAATAGCAGGCGAGCTCGCACGTCCATTATCACTGATACCTAGGTGTACACTGGACAGTGTTCTGTCATCTCGCGAGATAAATTGACATATTTGGGAATAGTGGTCGATCAATCAATAGGGCACTATCGATTATGAACTCGAAAGATTGTTTGAAGGAATTATATCATCACTATCGATTATTTTGACGACACGATTGGCGCAGTGGCTAAGCGATTAGCTTAGCGCTAAGTGTCGCGGGTTCGGTCCCCGCACGGAACAAATATGTGTATGATCTAAAGATAATTGTTTCGGGTCTGGGTGTTTGTGTATCTGAATATATGTGCTTGTAAACGCACCCACGATACAGGAATTATTCCTAGTGTGTTGCAACGTATTTAAAAAATGTGCTAGTCAAGAGCACAACAAAAGTCTAGTTTTACAATATTAAGTACCTATTCCAAAAGAGAAGTCGTATTCTTTCCCGAAAACTACTTATGGGCTGATTTTTGAATCCTACTAATGTTATAAATGTGATAGTTTGTGAGGATGGATGGATGGATGGATGGATGGATCTTTGTTACTCTTTCACGCCAGAACGGCTGAACGGATCTGTATGAAATTTGGCACAGAGATAGATTATAGTCTGAATAAGCACATAGGCTACTTTTTATCCCGGGAAAATGTACGGGTTCGTAGACCACGCGGCCGACGCCGCGAGCGGAAGCTAGTACCTAGATTAATCTCAAATAGGTTATAACTTAAAAACTGTTCCAATTTCAAATTAACAGCTGGATGTCTTTTATCTAGGCACTGAAAATTCCGGTCTTAATCTAGTTCTACATAAATAAACTACAGTTAAGTTGATCGAATGCGCAGTTCCCCTGGCCGATTAACCACAAATTATAGATAATCTAAATGGCGTATCTGTTTGTGGTCAAGCTGACAGCCGATCGCTACGTCGATACACTGGAAAACATCATGTAACAGATGTACTGTCTATCATTTACAGGAAATATTATAATTAAATTTATATTTGGTCTCATCGTCAAATGTTAACCAAATATCTAAAATTAACTACATTTAGTTTACGCATTTACGATGATATCAAAGATTTGCAAATACCATTAAAATAATAATGGAAAGGTTTTTAAGTGCAAGGTCTACGCTAATTTGTGATATTTCTGAATTAGGTATCTATCTATGATAAACGTAAAAAATTTCATTGGTAAATAGTAACATAGCATCACGCCTGTATTCTCCGAAGGGTTAGGCAGAGATGTACTATTGTACACCCACATTTCGTCGATGCCATTATTGAGTCCCATTTAATAGGAGGCGAGCCTATTGCCATCTACCGGGCACAGTTCCAGACTGCGTGCTGCTACTGAGAATTTTCATACCTTCAGAAAAACCAGGGGAATCGAAGCCAGAACCTCGCGCTCAACAGTCACAGTTGCGACAACTAGACTAATGAGCTGCCTCATGCCTCAATAAATAGTATAAATAACAGTGGTAAAATGTATCTGCAAAAAATTGAAAGTCTGATGACGATTTAAAACCATCGCTTATGGACACATGTAAAGGTCTCTCTCCTCCAGCTAGTGAAAGACGTCTCGCCGTTGAAATTGTCATGAGAGGATCGTCGCGATTCACTCGCCCGTAGAGATTCCCCCTTAGAGACGGACAGGAACTTTATGCAAAACTGACCTTTTTGCTAGGCTCAGTAGAAAAGATCACGAAGTATCAGTATACAATGTACGTAATGCTACATCATGTGAAATTCAATCTACCCTTCCTAGTTCTACATCAACGGGAGCCGTAGAGAAACTATTAATTTTAAAAGAGAATCCCTATAAATAAAAGATGGTAACATAGCCGGACAGATACATAGAGACTCCGTTTAAAAAGTTCCTCTTTGTTGTCGAGAGATAAACTGCGGCATCCCTTGGGATTTGTTCCACGCTTGGGCCGCGGAATCTAAAGACATCTTTAATAAGAAAATACAAAGACTTACGAATTTTGAGAGTAGGTTTTATATAGATCCCTAGATGCTATTTGTATTTTTAACTTTGAAAGTTCCTTTTTTCTCTTGACAAGTTCATAGAATTTCGTTGTGTTGTTTCAAGTTTATCCATATTTTAAAATAAGTTTATTACACACTTTTTTTTGACTGCCTCGTTGGTCTATAGACTGATGAGCGTGAGGTCCATGGTTCGATGCCCGGATTGAACAAGTGTCTTTGGTTTTTTTTTTGTACAGAAATTCTCAGTGTCCTCTCAGATTTTGAAATTGTGCCTGGTATATGGCAATAGGCTCGCGTCCTATTACACGTAGCTCAATAACAGTACCGGTGAATTGGGTACGGAAGTATACCACTGCCTAACTTATGGAAATACGGGGAATGGAATATGGAAATGGTATTCCCCATAATGGAATTATGGGGAATACGGACATGATGCTATGTTAATCTTTTTTAATACAGTTTGTATACATTGGTGAGGCTACAGTCGTTGGTACAATGAAGGCGACACGACAGCAACAAGACTAAAACAAACGTATTTTAATTAATGGGGTGGCCGCATTGCAAATGTGGCTTGTGGAATTATTTTCGTGTTGTCGTCGCTACTGCTTTACAATCGCGGTCTGTGCTATGGATTCATAAACTCAACAATAAATTATAAAGAAATTGATTAGGAAACACTTTAACTTCCACGGATTGTCGAATAGAATAGAATTGAATAGAATTTTATTTGTAATACATAGGTATCAATTATACAAGATCTCAAATAATGAGGTAGTACGCTATGTTTTGTAATAAGTATAATATTTTTTTGTAATAAGCATCACGCCCGTCTTCTCCGAAGGGTTATGCAGAGGTGTACTATTTTACACCCACATTTTGCCGATACGGTTATTGAGTCCCATGCAATAGGGGGCGAGCCTATTGCCCATTTTGCATATTGCATATCTACCAGGCACAGTTCCAGACTCCGTGCTGCTACTGAGAATTTCCATACAGAAAAACTCAATAACATTTTGCCCGACCCAAGAATCAAACCCAGGATTTCATGATCAGCAGTCGCGCTTGCAACCATTAGACTAATGAGGCAGTCGGATTGTAATAAATAATTTGTTATATTGATATACCTACATATTACTTCTATCATTCCATCAAAGCACCTATTTAAAACAAATAAAGAATGGACTTATATATTGTCAGACCCACACACACACACATTTACCCTATTTTTTCATCTTATATATCTATATAGTTTGCCAGTGATATCTATAAGCTTAATGGCTTCGGAAACCAATGACATACCTACAAGTCGCGCCGGCTATTACGAAGACAAATATAAGAAAATAAATGTCGGCAAAGCTTTCAAACACATGAAAATAATACGGACCAAGCGTACGGGGTACAAAATCGTTATTTAATTCGAATCCCGTTCAAAAAAGAATTCTAATAAAACTTTTTTGTCATCGGTAAGAAAGGTTTTTTTTTTATTATTTGTACCTCATTCTTCATTGTTTGCGTTCTTGAGGTATGTATGAATTCGTGTGGTATTTGTAAATGGCAAAATAAGGGTTCGTTTGATTACTTATGAAGCCATATAATATGATGGTATGAATGTGTGGGTTCAAAAAAAATGGTTCATAGTAATTCTTTGGTCGCCTTTGCGATTATAAGTTAGAGGTAACTAGAACAGAGCTACAATGTCCTCCATATTAGGCACGGGACCCTTCTGAGGTTTTAAGGTCTAAGTCCACCACTCTAGTCCCATATCGTTTAGCAGTCGGTTCAGACACCATCGAGATCTTTTGACAAGCGGCTTTGGAGTAAAGGTCGCGTCACATTCCTAAGAATTAAAAAAAAACTGATACGCCCATATAGGCCTCATTATGTGATGTAACGTGTGTGTGTATATGTTTGTCGTATACAATGCATGTTAATTGAAGATTTTATATTGTAAATTAAGTTTTTTTTTTTTGAAAAGAGTATCCGTGGCGTTTCCTGCCTGTCTCTTCGCCATAGGACCTACCCCCTTTGGAACCGTGCACCTAGTCTCGACTATTTAAAAGTGCCTGAAAAGGCCTCATTGAAATAAAAAACTTTGGCTTTGAGTCAAAAAGATGGTGTATTCAAAAAGGTCCCAGCCGAAATCGATCTCAAACCCGTCGGCGTGGAAACAAACAACTCGGCAAGATCTATTTAATAATTAGTTATTGGGAAACAGATACTCAAATATTTTACGTTGTAATCGTCACTGTCCCACAAAACAACGCAATAGATTTTACAATGAGATTCACTTATGACAATATTAAATTGAGAACCATTCTAGGTTTCTACTAAAACTATAATAATAACACCATCTATATTATTATTCCCATAGTTTCTACCATCGTAATAAAACGTTCACAGCGTGTGAATTTTTGGAATTAATTGTACCAATCCACTATAAATCATTGGTATTCAATGCAAGCACAGTCAGAATATTCAGTGTGCATGTTATGATATATAGCCCCAGAATAGGTTCTATTATTAATGACACTTGGTAGTAATTTACTCCTGTTATAGGTATATTAAATGGTGCTCGCTCGTTTAGTTTAGAAACTTAGGCATTCAGCTTCCCCTTGAGAGTAATATACGCATATTCCTTCATGAATATAAAATTGTTTGCCCTTAGTTGTTCTCTAACTTGATGCTTTTCATCGTGTTAGTTAGTTAGCATGTGTTATATGGTAGGATTTAGTGTATACGCCTCAATGGTTTAGTGGTCGCAAGTATGGCTGCTGAGCGTGAGGTCCTCCGTTTGATTCCCAGGTCGGGCAGTGTTATTGGATTTTTCTGTGAAATATCTTAGAAGCAGGCCGGAGTTAATTTAATACATATATAGAGACTGAAATTTATATAGGTGTGATGCTTTGTTAATAGTTTTATTTTTTTATTCTTATTTATTTCGAGGCTTTTACCTTATAAAGGTATGTCAGCCTCATCGTAACCTAATATAATAATTACATTAATTATATTATTACCGCGGAGGAGGGAGATCTTGATGCGGCCTATGATTATGGGTTTTATTTTTTATTTATTCTACGCGAATTCTAAACCATATGATTCTGATTCTATGATATTTATCTCGTCTATATTTCTTCTTATAAATATTAAAATGTATAGGTATGTTGGCTTTTTAAAAGCATCTACCATTTATAATAATTATGAACCAGAAAACAAGATATCAAAAGAGAAAATGTAATTCAAATCCAAATATTCAAAAGACACTTAATGTATTTTCATAATTTATGAATTCATTACACAAAAAAACCGCAGTGCCATTATGGCTGATGTAATGACATTAGGTAAGGGACATGCAGGTCACTTAACCCGAACACAATATAACAACGGTGAATGAAAGAAAACACAGCTTTCCCCCTCACCGACGGGAAGTCGTGAGTGTCAAGAGAGGGAAGCGGCTAACTTAATTATGCTTGGAGGACCAGGGCGACTTCACATCGTCATTGTGTAGCTGACTTTAAATTGTATGTTTAAACATGTAGATGCACGGGTATTAGCTGTCCTAAAACTTGTTATATGTGGGTAGATAGTTTTTTAGTTAGATAGGAGGGGCTCGTAACTACATAGTTACCACGCAGATCGGTCGATTTGCGACGTTAAGCAGCGCTTGACGCGCTCAGTCCTTGGATGGATGACCGTTTTTCACATATCGTAACCCCTCCGTGCCTCGGAAAGCACGTTAAGCAGTTGGTCCCGGGTGTCATACGAAGACCTATGACAGTCGTTACGGGTGTCAGTAGCCCAAAAAGTCTGACAACCAGTCTAGCCTTACCTATAGTATCAGTGTCTCTCAGTGAGTTACTGATATTCATCCGCAGCCGGTTAGATTAGAAGCCGACCCCAATGTAATTGGGAAAAGGCTAGGCAGATGATGAGTTAGTAGATAGCTCTAAAATTAGACAGTAAGTAATAGCTTTTTATTTTGCTTTGGCAGAATAAAAGTAGCCGAGGGTAATACTCTGCAAAGAGGCCTATGCGGGAAATAGTAGTAATAGGCTGATTATTATGTAAACGTAAATCTACCTTATTGTTCTGGGAGTCTCAAACGACTGCTGAGCGTGAGGTTTCGATTCTCGGTTCGGGCTAAGTGTTTGTGTGTTTTTCTGTAGGTATATAGATTCTCAGTAGCAGCACAGAGTTTGTAAGAGTGCCCGGTTGATGGCAATAGGCTCACCACATATTACTTAGGACTTAATAACAGCATCAGCAAAATGTGGGTGCATAATAGTACACCTCTGCCTAGCCCTTCGGGGATACAAGCGTGATGCTACGATATGTAAAACGACTTGTATCGTTATCACGTATGTATTATTTTAGTAGCATTGCTACTTCATATCATTGCCAAATTCTCACAATTAGAATAAATAATAACTAGAAATTATCAAACCATTAAATTCGGAGTGTTGTAAAATGTAGGTTGAAATTAATCTGTCGGGACGGGCGAAGCCAATAATAGTAGGTTTCAAAACTGGCGTGACGTCAGACCTTCGGTCCGTATCGGTAACAGGGGCAGAGGTAGCAGCAAGCCACGTTAGAACATCACTGGAAATATAACAGGCTTAGTAAATAAAGCTATCAATGAACAATAGGCTTTATTAAATATTAAGATACAGCCGAATTCTGAAACACGTCACTGACCTGCCATGCCGCGAAGAAATTCACTACTGCTCGTAATTAGTGTGCAAATCACAAAAGCTTTGGTATCAAAATATTTGGAAAACTACTCATCTTTTTGACGTTTTATTGACTCTTTCAGTATGACATTTTCAAAGTTTAAAACAGTTCCTATCCACGTAATGAGGATATATGGAAAACCGTTATCGTTTACCAGGACTCAAGTAAACAAATAGAGTTAAGTAGCCGTTGTTAATGTGGCAAATATACTATAAATAGGGTTGTTTCAGGCCCAAAGTAACACATCCATACGAAACAAGCGGGTAATAAATTATTAGCTTGGACCCTTCGCGGTTGCGCTCCGAGTATCGCACGTTAATGTATCGGCAACAGGCGCCCGGGCCGACTGCTATCTAGTTCGTACTACTAAAATACTAACCTCACCCACGCTCCCAACTATTCGCTGGATCCCTTGAGAAATATATTATTCCATACAATTCAAACGAAATTAGAAACGTTCGGGATGACTTCTTGTTCATGTGAAGTTATTAATGATTTACATAATATATTTTGTGGAGTAGGTAATAACTATGACTTTTCCATAGGAACACTTAGGAACGTTGCAACTAGAACTAGTCTATAAGTGCCCCTATCTGGCTTACATGAATAAACATATCTATAATACATATTAGTGGTATTAAAAATATATTTTGATGGTTTTACACGACATTTATTTATATTCAGAATTGGAAAATCATGGTTGACTTTTTACTGGGCGTAATTAGGTAAAGCAGAAAGCTCAATTTACAGAATTTTAATATCTATGTATGTTTATTAAATGCAATCAGCTTTTCATGTGCTACATCAATGAAAAGGCAACAATTTTCCATTGAATAGGTTACAGAAAATTGGAATCTGTCAAAATCAGATTTCTTCATTTTTATATAAGCATTCAAATCCTTTTCTAAATTTCATAGAAAATAAAGAAACTGAAACAAACGGCCGGCAACTAGGTAGATAACAAGATCAGGCGTGCTACAGTTTTAATTTACAGAAATGTCTGGAGTTTTTCCGCGTAGTGAATTTTCCACTGGCTCCATTCATCAGGCGACTGTCACTGTCCCCTGCCGAGCAATTACTGATGTCGCACTCGACTGCACCGGCGCAATTACTACCACCTACCTCTACTTCTATACGAATACTTAACGCACCGCTGACTACCACTCCGCCAACATCTTTTACAAAACTACTTCGTGTCGTATATCATTCTATATAACAGAAAATGTCTCTCTCGGCAAAGGAATAAATATTCATATGAGCCCAACTTTACTATTTACAAAGTAATTTTACAAAAATTCTCCACTTTACATTTCGAGATCGAAAAAGGTAAACCTGTGTTTATTAGAAAATGCCTTTCCCTTTTACGATTCGCGTAAGGAATTTTTCTCGTTTGGCGGAAATTTACCCTTACGCACCTGCTTCCTTTATGTGGACCGACAAAGCGTGGCCCTTGCTTTCATATGCCACTCCAAACCTTCCCAATCAAATTAATGATATTTAAATTAACTGCGACATTCATTCGCGGAAGACGGATTGAATGAAAGGCGCACAATAAATAATTCTGCGGCATCCCTTTTGTTACTTTCCATAAAACTCGACCTCCATCGACCGTTTATAACGAGCGGCGGTATAACAAAATATTTTTTTAACAAAAATTCACTTCGATAAATAAGTCGTTCAATTTTTGGAGAAATAAAAATGAGTCAACGCAGAGAGTCAACAATGCGGAACAAGTGAAACGCTCCAATAATAAAAAAAGGTAAAACGGATCGCCTGCCCCGATTTTCAATATCGTTTTGCAGGTAAACGAGGGTGTTATTCATATGTGTAAAGAGGGGTTTCCTATGCGTGTAGATGGCTATCTACACATCCCATAGAGACCATTCTTTATTAATAGCCTGACTGCCATTTTTAATGTTACATTGACAATTATATCGAATATTTTTGGATCTTTTCACAAAATAGTGTGGGATCCATGGCGAAATTCTTAGTCTATGGTGGGATCCGTTTGATGATTGTTAAATTATTGATGTCGTTGGCCACTGACCTCTAAGATATAATAGAGGTCGGTCTATAGGGTTAACATCGAAGCAATCTGTAGGGCTATTCTCATGGCACCGTCCGTTCGATGAGCCTGATGGACTTGGATACACAGATTCCGATATCTGCAACTGTTCAAACTGGATTAGTTTCCGAGAGCCTTTGCAAATCGAACCGAATAACCAACATGCCTCAATCCATCTAGATTTCGTCTTCAACTCTTCATACACAGATGTTGTATTCCTTTTATATTGCTGACTCGATTGAGGTTTTCTCTTTATAAACGAATTCAATATAAAAATATTTTTAGATTTGAAATAAAGCTCTTCCTAGAAAATAAGTTGTTTTTATTATTCGCTATTTTCTTTGCTACTCGTATGACTATAAATAAATTAAACTACCTAGAGTATAGTATATATTTTTTTATAAAACAAAAAACTCTGTAACGCTGTCATGTATTTCATATCTCAAAAATGCTGAACATTAAAAAACACTGAATAATTAAAATAATTGATTGTGACAATTACAATAATTTTTATAGAAGTGGTAAAAGTGGTAAACGCAGAACTGACTGATAACTTATCAATCCGTTGTTGCGTTGTTGTTATAACTTATCAATATGTTGTTCTTAATACACACTTTTCAGTCCTATTCACTACTAACACATTGGTTGTTACTACCGAAGAAGTCATTTAGGAACAGACAGTACTACATTTTGTTAGTATTACATAGACTCTAGGTATTAATAACTACTGGCCGCCGCCAGTCGAGTGCGGCAGACAGTTATCTGCCTCTGAAGAGGATTCGATCGCCAATGAAACGGTTATTGGCGAATACGAGTCATATGCACACATCGCAACTCTGTATTAAGGACAATAGTTTGTTATATTTCTGTACACTCAAACTGTTTATGATAGGGCCGACTTATCTAATGTTGGAATTTCTATAGAAACATAAATTAATAAACGTCCACTGATAAATCTGTATAAATAAGTTGTATACAGTCTAAGACTTAGGTGTGGTATATGTGAGAGGTATTATATCCTAAAAATCCAGGTGGATACGCTAAAAACAATAAAATATAAGGTACCTACATCTTAAATCGTTAATATGGCCACTGACGCTTGCCAAACAGACTCGGATTACAGTATGTAGGTAATCATGCATTAGTAAACACGCCATCCTCTTGATACAAAACCTGAGTTGGTAACCGACATGATGAAAACGCCTGTTTTTCAATAAACTACACACAGAGAACGAGAATAGAATGAGTGAGATTCGTCTACGGAAAATTGTTACCTTTTGCTAAACGATGCAGATCACACAAATCTAAAATACTTATATTATTTCGTGTTTTTGTGATCCAGATCTAAGTGCTCGGCATTCGTTTATGCGTTCACTATATATCATAATTTTCTTTATATTGATTAAGGTGGTCAACAAGTAGGTATGCCCAATATATGATAAGCGTTTACAAGTAAGCCGTTAAAAAATCTGTAAAACATAAGATTATAATGTTTTCCTTTAAAAAAAGTGCATGACGTACTTGGTCAATACGATGCTTTACGTTCACTGCACTTCAATTATCGTATTACTTCTGCCACGTCATTGAAATACCAACAAATAAATCCGCATTGGGCCAGAATCGGAGCTGCAATAAAATGGAACTCGGATTGTGCTCCTACTTTCCTAGTAGCCGAGTTCTTTTTACCAACAACGTTTAAATCAATTCAACAGAAAACTATTTCTCCAAGATTTTTCCAGCTTTTTAGGTAACTAGCAATCTCCACAACTAGGTGAACTGAAAGACTAGTTAGAGAAGAAAAGTTTTCAAATAAGGTATTATTAGTACTGAAATTTTAAGTGCTTGATATATGGTTTGTTGTTGTTGAATTTTGCCTGCATACTGAATCGTTAAATAGAGGCGAAGCGTTGTAGGTTTACCCATATCGTCACATAG
Source organism: Shargacucullia verbasci (assembly GCA_947562105.1). Classification (NCBI taxonomy): domain Eukaryota; kingdom Metazoa; phylum Arthropoda; class Insecta; order Lepidoptera; family Noctuidae; genus Shargacucullia; species Shargacucullia verbasci. Next base: position 6,463,403 of record OX387289.1, on the reverse strand, counting down.
ATTGATTATCAAAATTCAAAGAAAATTTTCATGACACTGAGATGGATCCCCAGGTTCTCATATTCACCAAACGTGTTTTGTCAGATCGTTGTTCATTAAAAATAATACTAGTATCGTTGCAACTTCAAAACATTCTACTAAGTCCGACTAGTACTACCCAACCGACTGACGTTGGGGGCTCATCATCAGTCAGTTTACATAAAAAGAATGGTATACATAAAGAAATATTTCTAATAACATTTTTGTTACATCATTAAAAATTCATTGAAATAGAAATTCAAATAACTGGCAGTTAATATAGCCTCCAACATAAATATCTATTGTATTTGATTCGCAGCCGAAGAAGCGCGCGATTGACAGACAAAATGAGGATGTTTTCGACAGGTTCCCCTAAAATTCGCCCCTACCTGCCGTGAGATATTGAAAACCGAGCCCCGGGCTATCCGTTTGACCTTTTTTATTGGCAACATTTCACTCGTTCCGCATTGTGGAACGTTTGACTGAAACGGGTTGCGTTGTCAAATTGCCCTGATATTTTAGGCGGTGCCTGTATAACCTTCATTTACATGCCACGCTGCTTGCCTACGTCATAATAGGGGTCTTATTTGCAGTGTTGTCACAGTGTTTGCAGAATGTCGACACTATATTATGCGGTAACGACGTCGATGTCATGGTGGAGCGTGTTTTTTTTTCGCTTAAGGTTGGAGGGTTGTCCATTTGATGTGAAGCGTGTTAGTTTAAATAGGGTCTAAAGGTAATTTAATCTTTTTGTGTTTCAAAATGGAATTTAGCATAGCATAGCATCACGCCTGTATTCCAGGGTTAGGCAGAGGTGATCTATTTATTGTACACCCTCATTTCGCCGATGCCGTTATTGTGTCCCATGTAATAGGGGGCGCCTTTACCGGGCACATTTTCAAACTGCGTGCTGATACTGAGAATTTCTATAAGAAAAACCCAAAACACTTTTCCCCACCCGGGAATCGAATCCAGGAACCCACGCTCAGCAGTCGCGCCTGTGACCACTAGACCAAGAAGGCATGCAGGAATTTATAGCGAGTGTCATGTGTTTTTTTTTTACTTTTCTAGCCAGTTAACTTCAGTCGATGAATAAAATTATAACTTGAAATTAATTGAAACGGAATCATACACTCTAATATTAATACTTAACCTCAGTGTATTTACATGCGCGTGATTAATGGATCCATAACATACACAAACGAAAAAAGCACCTCATGTGTTCATATTAATATTTTGCCCCAATCCCGAAATCGAACGACCAGTCCCAGCCACAGAATCCTGGCGCTGAGCCACTACTTTATTCGGGTCGACGAACATTGTATACAACAATAACGACACCTACTAAACTTCACACATATCCCAAAGACTTGAACTTTGCTTAGAAACCGCCTTACAAACTGTTGTTCTTTGTTGAAGGTTGCGTATATCGTATATGTAAAAATCTTTTATCTTTATCACTACGGTGAGAGTTGATTACCACAATCTTGGTTCATAAAGTGACGTCAGACATGGATTCTTCATGTTGCAACGTCATTGGGTGAACAGTTTACAAGTTAGGTATATGGATCAAAGAAACACGGGAGATACGCCAAGCAAATATAATAAAGGTTTGATATGCCCAGAGTTGCCGTAAAAACAATATACTAGTGTGTGTATTATTGGGTAGTGTGTATCACATGTTTATTAAGAAATACCGGTTTCAGTACTCATCTTGCGAAAAGTTCCTTGATTAACTAGATGACAGAACAGAGGCGTAGAAAAGGAGGGTGATAGAACAAAGAAAAATGCTAAATAAAGGCGGGCCGTCATTTCTTATCTCATTATTAACATAAAGTTTTAGTTGATTATAATTAATAATGTTCTCCTGACCGATTTCGGTCACGGCGGCCAATCTCACCGGAGATTAGCTAACTACGTAGGACATATTATAGAGCTCAAGTATGTGCGATAACACAGATGATCTCTCTATTCCTTCACTCTCATAGTCCGATGTGACGGCAATCCGACACGACCGAAGACATCAGGTGCAGACCAACAGCTTTACGTGCTATCCGAGGCACGGTGTATATTCACATTCACAAAGACCCAGACTCGAAACAACTATCTCTAAATCAAATAAATATTCAATCGATCTCTCAACCACTGTGCCAGCCGTGCCATGCAAGCTGATAATTAATGTGTCTGGTGTGATTTCGATGTTGGTCCGGATCACTTTTCGAATTCATTAGATAATTGATTTGTTAACGGTAAAGGAAAACATCGTGAGGAAACTTGCATACCTGAGAAGCCTCTAGAAAGTTCTCAATGGTGAGTTTTAATGCAACGTGCATCAAGCCAACGCGTTGGACTAAGGCCTTGCCATTCTTATTCGAGGTCATGCCCGTGCTTAGCCGGGATATGTTTTATTATGTCTATGCTAAACTTAACTTTTAAGTCAATCGTTTAAAGAAAGATGTAGGTATGCATGTAAAGTGTAGATACACTGATTTTAACAGGCAACATTAAACCATATCGCCTTATTTCTGTGATTTGAGGGTAACAATTCCGAGCCAAGAGGGTGAAGTCGACTTGGCGAGGATATTACTTTAATCGCGGAAGGCTGTTATGGTCAAAGTTTGGAAGCGTTGCCACTGCCACAACTCGCGCTCTTATTGCCCGCTCGCCTGTTATCGTTCTCTTAACATTTTTGTTTTTTTTTTTGTTTGTAAGAAATGTACTGTTTGTTCTTAAATGCAGTTCCGAAAGTTCGGATTCGAACAAGAATAAAATAAGAAAGTTGTTTGTTTAAGAGCTTTGGCACACAATCGACTTTTGCAAGATTAAACTTGGGCGATGGTTTAAATGCAATTACAAAGAGCAAAACAATTTGGTTCAAGATACCTGCGATATTATTTTAAAGGTAAAACTGCATATTATCCAGCCCATGTAAAAAAGCATAGAGTTTTCTCGCAGAGTAATCATTATATTGGTGACACGCTAGTAGAAAAATAAAACTATATACACCAATAGGTATACTTTGTGTATGTGTTGACGCAGTGGCGTGCGGTTCATAAAGACAAAAAACACTGTCTACCCTACATAACTCAGATAAATGTTTATTATAAGATATTTGAGGTGGCAAATCACATACATCATTATTTAATCGACAAGACGACGAACCAAAACCAATATGCAGTAGGTATTTTTGGTAAGTAAGTTTTAAAATGTTCTGCCTATCCTGTCTAAAAACTCAGTGCACGCCGCTGTATCGACGTAGGAACGCGTAATCATCTGCGGAAATACGCGGGGTATCGCGAAATCTCGGATTATTCCGTAAGGCGATCACATTACGCGATCCTACTGAATTGGTAATTCTAGTTTAATAATTTCGCGAACTACTTAGTGTTTTCATAAAATTAAACTGTAGTGTACCTTTGCGCTATAATCAGAGTTTTCACAAAACACTATGTACTATTTACAAATACCTACCCATACACTGTTTCTAATAAAATTCGCGTAAACAAGTAAAGTGATTCTTTCGCACACATAGCATACCTAAGTAGTAGGCCTTCTCAAGAAATAGCATAATTACTTAACCTTTCAATAAAAATATAATGGAAAAATTATTCCAAAGAGCTACATAAATGTCTTTATTCGTAAACGTAGAAGTTAAGTCGCCGGCTGTATTTATTATAGCCACTTCAGTGAGCGGAAGTAAGCTCTTCAACGGCATGAAGTAGCTTTAGGAGCAGCACCCACTGCAGCATTGCACGGCAAAATATTTACTTGAGAAATTAAAATATATCTTAAAAAACTACGAGTAGAACACAAATTTCAATGACTCTAAATAGTCACCGATTCAATGTAGTTGTTGTTATTTAAATTCTATTTAAACCTTCTATAGGTATGTTTAGTTCAGGAAGTTGTTCGTTGCTTTGCTGTACGCTAGTGGATGCGGGGCCTTAAACTGCAATTCTGCAGCTACCGTTATTTACAGTGCAACTGAGACGAAATACACACCGAACTAAGTTTCAATACCAGCACAAAGTTCAAAAATGTATTGAAGGAACAAGATTTATACTTTTTTCAATTTAATGTTTTATTGAGTGAATTTAAGTGTATATTGTGTATTTGTAATATTGAATATAACTTTCAGTGAGTACGGTATATCAGTGTGTACATTAGTAGGTATTAGTAGAATTTTAAACAAGACTATAGGTTAAACAAAGAGTATCTTACTCAATTTGTTAATATATTTGATTAGTCGATTCAATGTCCGTGCGTCTTCTGGGCCCCAAGTTGAAAAACAGCGCTGTAATACTGCTTAATAAGCCTATTGCAGCATACAGCTTAACAAGGGTCCCATTGCTGGCACCAACCACGCAGTTATAATATAATAATATTATAACTGTGTGTGTACAGAGTTATAATATTATAATTTTATGTGTACTAGTACCTATTATGTTTATTTTCTTGTATTATATTTTTTTTTTGTTTTTTATTGTTATGCGTGCCTACAATAAATAGTTTTTCTTTCTTTCTATTACAATCAACCCAGCCATAACTCAAAATAAATTAGGTGCAAGGAAAAAGGCTCCACAAATGATGAACCCTGAGATCGTCTGACGCACCCTGGACAGTCAGCCAGGATACCATCAATGCTGACCGGCTTTAAAATGAACGCTCTTTAACGACTATTTTTAGTCTTAGACCTACAAAAACTATCCTTAAAAACGAATATACAGGAAAAAATCGAAGGATATATACAAAAGTCATATTGTGATCGATGACCAAACCTCGTAATACGTTGGGTTTGCTATTTAGTTACCGACGTAAATTCACAAGATTACATTCTAAGATCTTGTTTAGCACCCTTAAAGTATTTATCCAACATTTCCTGTTGGGAACATTACAGTAAAAGTACAGAGACACTATTATGGTGCCAAATGGGAAAATGTACACAATGGAAGTATTACGTATATAATAACGATATACCGTACTTGCTTGTACTTTGCTCTGTTTTGCCTGTACTCCTTAATAAGCTTAATACCTCGTCAATTGAAACACTTGTTCCAGAATTTAATGTTGACTAGAAGTAAAGTTCCAGTGTCTTATCGATATAATATTAGGTAAACAATTAAAGAGAAAGTAACGCCATTTGTCTGTACAGTCGGTGACGAAAAACTTTAAGTAATTTTGAAATTAATAAAAAAATACATTTATCACAATTATTGTTCTCAAATTACAGTTGCAATAACTATGGATATCGTCATCATTCATACTCATAATTCGCTGCTTTTGTCGTCGTCTGTACGTAAATAATTAATATTTGCCAAGATGTTGCAATATTGTATGCAGAATATACAATGTCAACAATATTCTCTTAATGTTGAGCAAAGTTTACAAAGAACTAATTGTTATTGACAATGCCCACAGCTGAGTGTCTCCTTGCTTGATTAAAATGGTCCAACTCCACAAATTACCCCTCTCTATGGACAATTTCAAGTGTTGTGTTAAAATTTCTTGCATACATAATACGAAATGCACTGGGGACTTGTAACATTTACAGATAAGAGATAAAAGTACAGAATATTAAAATACACATAAGTAGCCTGTACACCCCACATTTCCCCATATAACCATGTATAAGGGACAATTCCGAACTCTTCTGAGGAGCTTCAGGCTGCTTCTGAGGAGTTTACTATAGAAAAACTCAATAAGAATTTGCCTTACTCGCGACCTCAAATTTAGTAGCCGCGTTTACAACCACTAGACTAATGAGGCAGTCAAGATTGAAAGTTTTACAATATCTTTATTTAAAATAATGAAATACTAGCTTTTGTCTGTGACTTCAGCGGTCTATGTTTTGTATTTATTATCTAATTAGTGTTCTCCAGGACCCTGGCTACTGTTACTATTACTGCTAGCCTTACACAACCCACTACTGGACAAAGGCCTCCTCCCTTGATTTCCAAGCTGATCTATTCTGTGCTAAAGATATCCAGTCATTGCCAAATGTGTCCCTTTCGTCTCGCCACCTCTTTTGCGGTCTACCACACCATCATTAGACCCCGGCTACCTCTTAGCTTCATTACGATCGCTTCAGTGGTTTAATCTTGATGAGGTAACAAAGACAGACTTTCGCAATTACAATAGTGCGGATTCTCTTCGAGTAAGACGTTTACTTACACCGCCTACTGGTACTCAGTTTTGGAGATAATATTGATTTTCCTTTGATCAAACATTTGTGTACAATCCGAAAAGTTCAAAAAGCAAACATCGTTGGTCCCTCGCGACCTGATTCCTAGAGTTAATTGGGGACATTAGTCATATGTCGGACCGTTGCACAGCTAGCGCCTTATCTCGTGTGATTTGTAACACTGCTGAAATATAAATTATGGGAATATAAATTATGGGTCCGAGGATAAATTATAAACTTATTAAGCTTAACTTATACTCTGCCAATTGTTTCTTACTAATTCTAAAATGTTACTATTTTTTTTGTAATTTAATAGTGACCAAAATACGAGTCTATTATTTCTACGTATTAAAACATTTTTGCCAGATATTAAAAAGTATAAAACTAACATGATAGCCTAGTGGTTAAACGCTTGCCTTTCATGCCAGAAGGTCTGAGTTCAAACCGGCCCGCACCTCTAATTTTTCGAAATCATGTACGGATCAGAATTTGATTATCACTTGCATTAACGGTGAAGGAAAAACATCGCGAGGTAACCTGCACACCTGAGGGGACTCCATAAATTTTTTGATGGTGTATAGTTCGTCAAACCGCATCGGGCCAGCATGGTGGACTAAGGCGTGACCCTTCTCATTCTGAGAAGGTCCCTGGCCTAGCAGTAGGACAGTAATAGTAATAATCTAAGAAAAATACTACAAAATCCTGGTTGAATGTCAGATTACAAACATTTTTTCATTTTTGTGAAATATTGACTTGTTTATCTGTATTGGTACCTATTTTAATACATCTAGAAGTGTTCTTGTGATGTGATACCTAATACCTATTGAAAGTGCAACCAACAAAACGTGTCCAATACTCTGTAGCGACTATTACTTGCAACATAGAAAAAAGTAAAGCGCTATATATCGGAGTGAACAGACAACAAAAGACCCTGAATCCTATAAAAGTTTACAACAATTCTAACACATATACAAATGTTTGACATCATCTGTTGGGCTTTGGCCCGGTAGACCACCTTGCCTGGTTGGAGGCTTCTCCTTTTACACCATATCTCGTTCCTCCATAACTGCTCCAAACTATCCAACCTTCCCCACTGTCTTTTCATAAAATCGCGCCATCTACATGAACTTAGTTACATTGGAGGTAACGTGGATACTCCGAAGTTTACTTGTAATACTGAAATTTCAGTTGCGCAACCGATAGATGTCACTAACAATAGGTATTTATTTCCTGAAATTTTGCATATACGTTGTCAGATATACAGAAATGGACGTAGGGTACCTCTCATCCCAAAAAAAGTACTGTTCCTGAGTAAAACAACAATAACTTTCTTATGATATAAGATGGCGCCACGTGTCTTTCGCGAGCAGAGTACAACCCGAATTGACTGTCAAATTCTAAAATAACGCGAGCGAAAGCCGCAGGCAACAGCTAGTCTAAATATAAGAGCTGTAAGCATCTACGTTAAGCCGAAATATTAAGTATAATTCTGTATGCACCTGTAATTCGTCTAGTGTTAGCAAGCGCGACTGCTGAGCTACTCTGGTATGAAAATACGACCCAATACCCCTCATCTTGGGGTCGCATTTCCATACCAGTGTCGGGACAGTGTTATTAAGATTTCCTGTATGGAATTTCTTAGTAGCTGCCCGGAGTTTGAGATTGTGCCCGGTAGATGGCAATAGGCTCACCTCCTTACATGGGACTCGATAGGCGATAAGTTGCTGTTCAGTAGTAGGAACCTATGTCTCTGCCTAAATCTTCGGGGAACACAGGCGCGATGTTATGTTATAACTCTGTATATTATTTAAACTAGAATCAGAGCTCAAAGCAAAACAAAAAAGAAACACATTTCAAAGTCAATATTCTTTTATTTTAATAAAAAAGACCATTTCAACATTCGACTAACAAATCACTTTCTCCGTTGAACAAATACAACTCCTCACCTCTAAAATAGACATCACAGATAAAATATAGACACAAAATATCCTTTTGCCACTAAAATTGTTACCAGTTGTCTATCAAACGCTGTTTAGCTTTTTTTCACGGGTTTAACGAAAGATGTGTGGATGCGAAATATAAGAACTATATTTTAAAATTACCTATCTAAAACCTATTTGAACGCTGTGTCTATCTACACACAGCCTTTGTTGACAATATGTTCTTGATTTGTCTACCTAACTTCACCATAATTATACCTATATAATTAGGTATGTATTTGAACCACGCAAGGTCCTTAAGAATGTTATTTATAAATGCTTTTAACATGATTTTACCAGCTAATATTTATATTATAATATTACTCATAGATGTCATAAAATTGAGAAACAAATAAAGGTATTCAACGTCATAAATGTTTCGTCGATAATACCTATAATGGCACGAAATGTTTTACAAAACAATTGTGTAGGTATGTAAATTTTATTTAGCCCATGTTGCGGTAGTAATGGTAATTGTCTTAAATACCTACTCAACATTTAGTTACAAAATCCTCCAAGTAATCACCAAGACTTAACAAGTTGTTCACGAATAAGTATTATTAGATATTAAACAAAACAAATTTTACAGATTATTACCCAGTTTCCATTATTTACACAAAATAATTGTTTTAAATTGGATAAATTATCAATATGTAATTGCTTTTTGTGTTGAGTTCACGAATTTAAATAAGTCGCAATAAAAATTGAGATCATATTTGAATTAAAATTTGAAAAATGGGGCGTAATCCGTAAGCTTGCTTTATTTCAAGGCCTTATTTATTATTTATTATAAAATTATAAATTTTATGCACGATAGATCATATATATAAAGTTAAAAAGAAATTGGATCGGTACCTATACAATAAAAAAGCACAGTTTGATTGCATGTACACCTTTGATATGTTTCACAATAATGAGTTGGATATATGAAACGAACTGACTTTAAAAAAATCATAAGGTTTTATTAATGATTATTAAATACGTTTAATGGCAAGATGTCTCCGTAAAAATATTCAGTATGCTGTGTTCTTTGCAAAATTAAATACTATTCTGATTCTCATCACAGTATCGAGTTTTAGGTTAGGCAAACAATATTTGGGCAGTAGTAAAAAATAACGCCGTAAAAGCAGTGAGCACATCACACATAGCAAACATAATACGATGCAATAGCTAAACAACATTTCATAGTACAAAATCATCACCTAACATAGACGTGTGCACCTAATTATATGAATAAGTACAATATATACACGGCGATTACACATATTATGTACACTTTATTAAAGTTACTACACCTTAATCCTTCGCCGAAGATAGCAACATAAAGTTTGTTTTATATTTTCAAACAACTTATGTAGTGATGACTAATAATTCTAATTAATATCTGGTGTGTTTTGTAAAAAAATAAAACTAGTTTTACTAGAATTATGCGATAGTTTTGAAATATTATCTGCATTGAAAGTGTTTAGACTATTGAGAGGACTATTTACAGATGCTTTGAACCTTGGGCACAGGGAATGTGAGTAAAAGTGATATTATTCTATTATATCTGTTTTAGATACGGTTAGGACTTATCGATGTACTACCATTGAATGTCTTGTGGATCAAGTCTCGCAATGTCATTAAACAAACACAATGTTGTCTGATCAATTTGACTTTGGTAATGACAATATTTTGAATCAATTTTAAATTTGGTGTTATTTTTTTTATGTATTTTTCTTTTTTATTTAAATAGATAAGACTGTTTTAAGCTTTATTGAAAATAGTTGCTTAAAGTAGTCTAATCTATAAAATATGGAATTATACACATTCTTGTGTTGTAATTTTTTCAATCGGAAATAAAGGCAGTTTCACGTTTACCAAAGTTATAAATGATATTATTTTTTGAAGACTGAGCGACTTTTGTCTATAATACTGATAATTTTGACCGAAAATTGAGCATAATTATCTACCTACAGATCGATACAACACCTGAATGGCACAATCTTTCGTCTAAAATTACAAATAGTACATTATTTTATAAGCTTTCATTAGATTAACATTATTTAATTGTACTTGGTTTATTAAAATTAATCGAAAGTAACTTAATAAAAGTGGTCCATCGTAATTATTATGGGTATGATATTATGTTTACGACTCCTATTATTGGGGCTTTGTAGAGTACTATGAGGCCGTGAAATATGAAATAGTTTTTAATTCTTGAGTTATGTTACAGCATGAGTTAATTTATAATTATAATTATTTAACATTAAGAACGTAATTTCAAAACAAGCATCACGAATCTAAAAATCTATTAGATAACCGAATCTTTAGATTAAATCATACTTTAGGAAGGTACATCTTAGTTAATCCGAAAGTTGTATTATTATTTATAGGTACAGAGTCAACATTATCGATATTGAGCTATCTAACTCCTACTACTAATGTACTGAACGGGAATATTGTTTCTTTGGTGAAAAATATCCAATAATAGGTAAATGCGATCGTTTTAAAATACATTGAAAAAAATAGAGCATACCTTTGTTGGTGAAGTGTCATAAGCCTAATAAAAAGCTTGTTGCAAATCGCAATACAAAATATTTGTGCTCTAGAGTGCACGTTTTTGTCTGGTATTTAAAAAAAAAATCTCACAAAATAAATGCGTAGAAAATTAAAGGAACTTTTATATAATTTGATAACTAATATTTTAACCATAGCCGGATCGAAAACGACCCTTTTATAGTGAAATTTTAAAGCGCCTAGTTTTATGGATTCACCTTTTTCTTGATTCGCCATATAATGATAATAATCAATATCCCGAGAAATCTAAAATTCGGTGTAAAGGGGAAAGCTGTTGTCCGGTTGATTAAACGTATTAATTTAACACACTAATGTAAGACTCAATCATCTTATCTGTATACGAAAGCCGTGCACATGTTATCACACTTTTTTTTCGAACGGATGGCGGATCTACACAAGAGACTTTTATTCGTGTTTAGATAAGACGATATCAAATTAATGATATACTGTATCACTCTCCCGTACAGCCAAAATTAACCTTATTGCCCCGTGATTGCAAAATACTTTTGAGACAACGTCAAGTATTTGATAAAATGTTTATATTGTATTGGTTATATGGCCGTTTTCATTTTGAATATTGCCGGTGATGATAGCCGTATTTTATGATGTAATGCTGACTAATTCTATCTTTGGTTCTCAATTTTAAACGAAAATAATATTAACTAAACCTAGCAATTCCTTAAAAATTTGGTATAATTTTTCGGAATGTCGCCTAAGAGCCTCCATGTGTAACTTAGTACAAAGATTTAAAAAATAACACTGGTAATGACGTGAATTTTGAGCAGAAAATAAAGGAATCACACTTAAAAGCCGCGAAGAAAAGCAAATAGCTAAGTACCGAATTTTTTAGAGATAGCAACTGCACCGGTTCGTTTATCTATTTTATGTATTGACTATGATAGATGGTTGAGTTTGTGGTCAAATGCTTCAGGTAGTCTACAACAGATAAACGCGACACGTTCTCAAAAATTCAGCACAGTACAAAATGAAGTCAGAGCTTACACTGAACATTAGTACGTTCGAACACAGAGATATGTATGTATAGGGTCAACAAATGTAGACGAAGGTTTTCAAAAAAACTGATGGTAGTTTGTTTTAATAGAATTTTATTAAATTTTGTTCAACTCTGTGCGTTACCGAGAATACTTCATCTTTGTGTCGTGACCCAGTATATCTATCCCTTTGTTGGACTGTACAAGCTGTACATATATGTATATTGTGTACTACTTCTTATACAAACTGTTCGTTCCCAACTACTAATATGGGAACATTTTGTTAATACAGAGATCTCGGGCTAATACTGAGCAATAACATCAGTTTGTTCGAGATTAATAATAAGTTTATATAAATTCTGATTATTTAAATAATTCACTGTTTTTGACAGGTTAGTGGAACGTCAAAGTTAGGTGTCATAATCATAAAGCTGCATTCAAACTGATGACAATGCGCTTGCGTGCCGCCCACGCTTTTTATGTGTCTAAAGAAATGTCATCAGAACGCAGTTTAAAAGGGCGCATGATCACTGACCTAACAAAATTTACTGACTTCAGTACAACTGGCCAATTGATATAGTCTCTATGCACGCCTACACTTAGTTTAGTGGCATTCTGCGTAGCTAGTAGGTACGTAATCCAAAATTCCGTTACGAACATTTAGTCCGGGCAATCACAAATTAGCGGAGACACAAGTTTTCCGTTAAACTCACTGTTTAGTTAGTCCACAGAGACCTCAAAACAATTTTCCGGTGATCTAAATTGATCCTTGAGTTAAGGCAATTCTACATAGATCGTAAAACAATTGTCGGATAATTATATGAGAATTTCAAACTAAACATTTAGTTCAGCGATTCCACATAAACTTTCAACACAATTTTGTCACATTTCAGTTCCGTTGTGAAAGTCAGACAGTGTATATAGACGTAAATTTATCAGTACTCCACCATACAATAAAGTCGTGTTGTGATTATGCGGGGCAGGCGGTAGCGAGCCGCTTCTTCTCCGCTGTGACGCGTTGCTGCAGCTCCTCGGTCCAGCGATGCGACGTACGGTCAATAGTTGATGGTACTGTTAGGCAGTTCATACCGCCAAACTCGCATGCGATCTGTAGAAATACGTTGCGATTTATTATAAGTTATTTTACCTGTTATGAGACATATTCACTAACAAAGATAATATATCAGTATCAACAACTACCAGCCAATCCTTACAACTAGGACACATAAAAAAATCAGCCCGCCGATCAATATATCGAATCGTCGATCGATCGCTACAACGCGTCCTATAAATGCAGCAAGCAAATGACGACGAAATAGTAGCAGTTTCTGTCAATATATGGACCGCACTTACCGAATTTTCCTCCAGCTATTGTTATGAAGATGCATAAAGAAAATACAAAAGAACAGAAAGTACTGGGTGCCACTATTTCGTCTTCGAAAACGTGGCGCTGTCTGAAACTTGCTAAAACACCCAATAGGTTTTAGAGAAAATTACCCGGTAATGATGTAGCATAGCCCTATCTGTGGGTACTCCGACGGAGCTAGCTCCAGGCGCGAGTTCCCACACAAAATGGTTGCCGAGCTCGACAGCGTCGCGCGGCCGGAGCGCGTATTTGCTACGGTTTTTCAGCGCGTGCGGTGTCGCTCGTCGCCGTGTTTTCCGCGCAGTCACTAAAGGCGCTGCGGCCTCGGGGTCGTCCTAGGAAAGGTCATTCATTTATCATATACATAAATGTATAGGTACAAGGGTATATATAAGGTATTCATAAATAGATTTGTTTGTAATCGAGTTCTCTAAAACGGCTTTAACGACTTTTACAGGGGCTTTTAGAGGCGAATAGTCAAAATCGATCTAGCTATCTCATATCTGGAAAAATTCGTTATCAGTAAAAAAAAAGATTATCCCGAGCAATCGGTCGCCCAGATATTTATTAATAAAAGACTAGAATATACTTATTCAGGTAGAAAAAATATGCAGACAGCCTTTTAGTCACGGCATTATTATCATTTCGATATGTTACATGTACCATAATCGAAAAACGATAATTTAAAAGAATTCTTACCTCCCATCTCAAATAAAAGAACGCATTCCTAAATAAGAACGCGGACGGTGCCTTTGATGGGGGGTCGTACGACGACCGTAGCGCCGTCAGTAAAGCAGGCAGGGTGCGTTCCCTTCGAGGCAGCACTATCTCGTCCACATCTATAACGAGAAGCCAACCCGCGGTCGACATCGACCTGTATAGGCAGTCGTTGAACGCCGCAAATTGACCCTCTGTCCTGTAAAAAGAAAAAAATAATAATTCAGTATCACTTCTAGATCTAACAGTGAATTTTTTATATGACAGGTATTTATTGACCACATAATACAATATAAATAGTTTTTCGCACTGATGTATGGTTGAGATGGTATAATAGAACAAAATAATTGGCCCCACTGCCTGTCTCACCTTATTTCAACTTTTGACACAATGGGCAATTTCCACGACAGCAGAGTGACCAGGCCTTGCTTGCGGTAGTCATCTAGCATGCAAGCGACGGGCGGACTAAGCGACTCGTTGTACATGTAGAAGTGACTGGTGCCTAGCAGTCGGTTCAGCTCGAACCACTCCACCAGCCACTGGTCCCGCGCGTACGAGTAATGGAACGGCTTCACGCACACGTGTAATGTCTCCTGGAATTAAAAATAATTAATTGTAAGAACATATTTGCGTGTACGGATAGTGGCTGGGTAATTTTGCTGTAACGGATAATAATGATGATAAGTGAAGTAGTTACGTTACGTTGGCTCCCAATCTAACTAGTTGCAGCTGAATATCAGTCTTTTATTATGCATATTATAATATGTACGATTAATGGATTAGTTTACACATAAACATGCGTAAACTATTGCATTATAAATGAAAACGTCTATTTACCTATACAAAATGTTCATGTTTAATGAATGATTCTATCAAGCTTTTGATTAATTGTCGGTCGACATGTGCTTAATTTCTATCTAACAACAAGAATGTTTTACGTATTGACGTTTGTAGAACAATATCGATAACTAAGCTGTATGAAGTTCTCAATAATAAATTATTATAGGTATTATGACACAATTTCGCAGTGAATCACCGCTGGAAAATTTAACATAATGGTATAAACCAAAGCCGTACTTGTAACACAAATTCATTTCACAGAACCGACACCCACACGCTGTATGAGTTTCCAGTGTCGTGCGGATACGGTTTCTATCGCAATACGGGTGATAATTACTGTGGATAATTGCAACGTTTTCAATACATTGTTCTATTGCCCTACATACATTATAATCATGTTTCCTCTCATTCATATGGGTGGCTGTATGCGTTTAGAATTTGCGATTTAGTTAATTGTCAGCTCAAGTTGAGTGTAAAAAGTTTACCTTTTAGGTATTCATACACATTGTGTCATTTATACAGTCAGTATTGACGGCACGGTTGGCAGAGCGCGTTCACTTTCGACTTAATGTGCGAGTTCGATCCCCGCACGGATAAACATATATTTGTAAAAATTTATAACAGACGGGTTGTATACTTGTTTGCGACTTTAGAGGTATGTGACATATATCATACGTATTGTTAATATTTCCATAGTTTAACAATCCTGGTAATCCTCAAGGTTGATGGGCGGTCTTTTCGGCGAAGTGCTGACCACAATCAATATCGAGGCCCCCCTGTCTCCTGAGGCTTAACGCCCATATCTCAGACTACATTACACGGTACAGTCACAGTCTTAATATTGAACTGTTAAGATTTGCATAGTTGATATGACGACATAATTGGTGCAGTGGTCGAGCGATCAACTGCTCCGTGCGGGAATTGAACCCGCGTACCCGTCGCACGGAACAAATATTTTTATGACCTATACATAGATAGTTGTTGCGAGTCTGAAGCACCCACGATACAAGAATTATTACTAGGGTTGGACAAGGTTAAAAAAACATTACCTCTATCCCGCTCTTTGGTTCCGTGTCCAGCACAGTGAGAAGGTTGGTCGGCGGTCTGTTCGGTGAACTGCTGGCTACCACCGATATCGAGGCTCCCACCGTCTCCTGAGGCTTCACGCCAGAATCACGCAGCAGGCACAGCACGTACGTCGCACTGTATTTTAAGTTCCAGTTCTCGCGGATTGCCTGTAAATGAAAATAATACTTGTTCAAAAGTTGAATCAATAAGTTGTTAAAATGGAAAGCCACAAAGGTTGGTCCTTACCGGGAGTAATAAACGCAGTGTACTGACCGAGGCGCATTGGCTTTTACAATAGATCGCCGATCAATGGTCGAACATTGCGCTTGATACAAACTATACATATGCTCGAATCTGAACTCACTGCAATTTTTGAAGTTGTATCATTTCAACTGCGCACTGATGTAATGCGCAAACCTGAGTTGTTATAATACAAAGGAGTGTTACTAATGCAACCTTCTTACGTTATAGGGATACAGAGAGCCCTTGCTCCTTGAAATCAGATATTAGGACATAAGCGCGACTGCCGAGCGTGAGGTCCTAGGTTCGATTCGCGGGTCAGGCAGTGTTATTGGGTTTTTCAATATGAAAAGTCTGGAACTGTGCCCGGTAGATGGCAATAGGCTCGCCCCCTATTACATGGGATTCAATTACGGCATCGGCGAAATTTGGGTGTACAATAGTAGGTACACCTCTGTCTAACCTTTCGGGGCACACAAGCGTGATGCTATGTTATGCTATGTTACTATAGCTAGCCACTCTCCACACTGGAATATCATACAACCAGATACATTTCCGGACAGAGTTTTTAAAGAACCAAAAGCAGGTTATCTATCGGGCTAAAACGATTTAATTTCCCAGTCATTAGTAGGTAATCTAGTATTATACAGTTGAAGATGTACGATAAAATTAGTTGTTCTATTGCTATGAACGTACGAACTTATAAATTATTATTTTCAATTTATCTGTTCCACAAGATTCGAATTCAGAAGCATGATTGATCATACAGACATAAATTGTAGAAAAGATATAAAATTGTTGCGTACGCAGCAGGCTCGTGACAAATAGGACCAACTTGATACAAACCTTTTTTTTAGATGACCCCGTCGAAATTTTATTTCCTATCAAGTTTTCCCCCATTGTGAACACGTGTGACTTTCCCAGTACAAAATGGATTCCTGATTTTTATCGATCGACAGTTTAGTTGTAGGTACTAGGATCGGTTTGTATTTGGATTGTGCGAAAGTGCGCAAAAGATAAAAGGACCTTTTTTTAAAAGCTTTCATTTCTATTGTTTATGTTAGTAATAGTATGTCTCTCTGTCCTACGTTAACTAATTATAAAAGCTTATAAATTTGCGATGGATACAAGGCATCTAAATATTTAAATCGAATTTGTATGTTTCTTTAAGATGAAATCGCTAGAGAGTATTTCAAAATAGCATGAATATAAAATTTTAGTAAGTAGATAAATTACTTTTTCGTTATCTATAACTAAAGTTATGACAGAATGATCGATGATCATTTAGTAGTCTCTAACTAACATTAAGTTAAAACTCTAACTTGCTAAAATTATTACAAAGATAAAAACTATTTACTAAAGAGTTCTCGAGTCTTTCTACTTTAACAATTATTTCCTATTCGTTGAAATAAAAACAAATTAAATGCGGATGTAAAGTAACGATTTTTCCATTCGCCTTGATGAAACGCTATAAAAATTTCATAAAAATGTGCAAACTTCGGGAAAACAAAGACATTAACGAAACATAAAATGATTTATAAAGCTTCGTTTTATTCGTACTTTTTAACTACCAAAACGCAACTGCCGTTAATTTTAACAGCATTTAGACTGTACTGTTTTATCGTCATACAGCATTATCATCCTATCCTACTAATCCTACTAATATTATAAATGCGAAAGTTTGTGAGGACGGATGGATGGATGGATCTTTGTCACTCTTTTGCCAGAACGGCTGAACGGATCTGGATGAAATTTGGCACTGAGATAGATTATAGTCTAGAAAAGCACATAGGCTACTTTTTATCCCGAGAAAATGTACGAGTTCAACCACGCGGGCAAAATTTAAGTATTCTTCTCGCAAAATTTACTATCCAAAATTCCAGAGTTTATAAAAAAAATCAAACAACAATACACCTACGTCTGTATTTCTTGAAGAGTTTGAGCAGAGTGAACTTTTATTCAACCACATTTCGTCAATGCCAATATTTGAGTCCCACGTAATGTCGCCATTCCAAGCTCGGGAAATACTACTGAGAATTTTCATACAAAAGAATCCAGTAGCACTTTTTCCGACCCAAGAATCGAATGCAGGACCTTACGCTCAGCAGTTGAGTTTGCGACTACCAGACCAAGAAGACCAGATCAAGAATTTGAATAAACTGGGAAATAATACCCAAAACGACATATCACAATTTCATTTCCTACCTAAAGCCGTTTGGCTAATCGACTTTAATTTATCCTTTCCACGCGGTCGCACCACTAAAGCGTACCTTTTTGAATTCTTGTCGCTAAACCTTTTCCGAACCACAACGATCTACGCTATTCAGAATTTCTCCGTACATAATAAACTGGGTATCATTCACAAGTTTTTCCCGACCCTGTCTTGATGGAGAACGGATATTTGTTGGCTGCTAGAAGTTACCTAAAATTATTAGTGTAATTGTTTGATTAAAAATTAACTTGTTAGGTGACTGTGAACTCCAATAGGTAATTGCTATTTGTGAGCATACATTTTTGGTTTTAATTTAACCAATAGCCAAGCAATTTAGCCAAGAAAACCTAAAACGTATTGATTTTACTGCAGTAATTTTTGAACAGGTTCATCAGATAGAAAAAGAAGGAAGAAAGAAATATTTATTTGCATCATGAAAATAATATATAGATTTTTTTTATTTTAAATCCTACATATACCTTCTTCTATGCAGGGCCCGATCTAAGGGGGGGCGAGCCGGGCAATTGCCCAGAGCGGCAAAAATGAGGGGCGGCAAAATTTTGAGCGCTGGAGTGTTGCATGGTTGCTTTAGTGTTGCAAATACCTAGTTAGGAGTGCACACAAAGGTACAGCATTCTATGCTAGTAAAATATAAAATAAATATTCCTATTTTTTCCGTAATTGTTCATCATTACATACATACGTCGGTCGGTTAAAAGTTGCAAAAAACTCAAAAACAAAACTAATAACTAAAAAGCAAAAAATAAATCTTTTATTATACAATATATAATAGTAGTTGAAGAATATTGAAGTCAAAAAAAAAAAAAAAAAAATACAGCCGAATTGAGAACCTCCTCCTTTTTTTTGAAGTCGGTTGAAAATCCTATCTCTGGAATAATATGCTCATGACTTAAAAAGTGTCATTGTAAAGGGCGGCAAATATTGTATTGCCCGGAGCGGCTAAATTGCTAGATCGGGCCCTGCTTCTATGCGAACATAAACAACCCGATTCATAATTATTTCTTAATAAATAAGTCTTCCTACATACATTTATTCCTCTATTAACAGTTTACACTTGAACGAACCACCAAAGCATACCTTTTCTAATTGTAGTTACCAACAAAACCGTTATTGAATTTTGAATGTGTTGACAAAAACTGGTTGATCGTTGATATAATTTTGAAATAGCATTATCTCGCGCGGAAACAAATTTAACATAGTATCACGCTTGTATTCCCCGAAGGATTAGGCAGAGGTGTACCATGTATACACCCATATTGCTCCAATACCGTTATTAGATTTGCATCTACAGGGCACAAATGTAAACATCGGATTTTTACTGAGAATTTTCTAAAAGAAAATTCCAATTACACTTTATCCAACCCGGGGTTGAACCCAAGAAGCTCACGCTTAGCAGCCCCGCTATAAGACCAATGAGGAAGGTAATACGTGAGTTTAAAGGCATATGTCGATATGTCATGATGACGAAATCCGCCGTACGTTTTTCTTTTGTCGTGTAAGCTTGATTTATCCCATGGAGGCTCTATAAGCCGCAGTGAAAAGATTATACCCAGTCAGAAAAATTGATAACAAGGCTGACTGACCGGACTGTGCCAGACGATTTCAGGGTTCATGGAACTCATTCATTGAAGCTCTTTCCTTGCACCCGAGTATATGTCGACGGGTCCTACGAATATGGGCCAAAGTGTAATTTATCAATTTTACAGTACGGGCCTACAAAGGTAAAAATTAGTATAACTTAAAGATGGTACATCTGAAATACATAAAAATTTGTATGCTTAATATTGGTAACAAGAGCATTACTTATAATTTTTTCGTATCAAATGATTAATGAAGTATTTAATGCAAAAATCTCAAAATCGCTAAAATGCTACTTTGGCCCATATTCGTAGGACCCATCGACAGATACATTATAATAACTGATTAATGTACACAGTAATAATCGTATGTATTACCTTGACTTTGGCTTTGAGCGTGAGTGTGCGGTTATCGGGCAGCCACACGCGACACATGACGGAATCGGCGCCGCGCGTCTTTGTCGCTGCGATTACGCGCACGGCTGCAACCGTTCGACGTTCCACGTACGCTGAGTAAACGTAGAACCTAAACCTGAAACGAAAAATTATTGTTGTTAAAATATACAAGGGTTTAAGATCATTCTGTACCTACTCTAAATTCATGAACTAATAGATAATAAACTTATAATAATACCTATAGGAATAACTACAAGTGTCTTGCCCATGCACAGACCCGCTTAAGCTTGGCAATCACGAAGCTTTTTAAATAAAGCAAAATGTATTAGGTACGTGTATAGCAAGTTTTTTGTAGTCTTCCAGACATTTTCCAGGTTTATTTAACCATACAAAACTAGAATCACGACTAATTTCACGTAGTCACGCAATCGTGATTTTCTTCCTTAGATTTAGTCTGCGTGGTTCGTTTCTGTCTTTGAATCTACATATTTATGTACAAATGGGTTCTATAATTTACATGGTATTACTTCCTCTTTAGATTCCATTGTTCAGCTTTATATCAACCCTTAAACGAGCATGGTTAAAAACATGCGCAAGTTAGGAAACATCGGCTCAGTGAATTATCGAGACATATTGACAAAATAACCTGAACTGGTAAACGAATCTAATCAGGGTGTGTTGCTACTAGTGGCTAATACACTGTGGGTTCTGTAATGTAAATGCTACTGCTATTCAGAATTTTCTAACAGAAAAACCCTTTTCCCGATCCGGGTATCGAACTTACTCAGCAGCCTCTCTTGCGACCACTTTACCAATTAGGCAATCAAACCCAACCAACTAGTGATGCTATGTTATCATATTTATAAATAATTCCCTGAATACATCCAACACCAAGTAACTTAAGTACTTTACTGATAAGATTTAAGTAAAATAAGTTACGACAGAAATCTTTGTAGAATACAATGAGAAATCTGAGAACAGAAAATCTTCCGCTCGAGATATCTTAAAAATAACTTGGAGCTAGTACTTGGAAGCTCAAGAAAGATTTGACGCTTTATAATATCTCTAACACTTCGAGTGTATAGTGTAAAGTATAACGTTGTATCTTAAGAACTTGTTAGAACAACACTTACATAACACAGATTAGTTATCATAAACTGAAGGCGCGTCGTGAAGGCGACGGACCGATTAATATGATGCATAATGCTTCAAAACAATGATGCTACACTTACACAATATAACGCTAAGCCCCTGCCGTCATATTCAGAGAAAGGAATCTCTCTAAATCACAGCTAGGGCTAGCGAATAACGAAACATTTGGAATTTAATGGAGGATGATCGGTTCAGTGGTTTAGGCGTGAAAAGGTAACAAATAAACAAACAAACTTACTTTCGCATATATAATATTAGTTAAGATAAACTTATCAAAAGCACTTTACAACGTTAATAGAGCTCTAGTTGCACGTTTCCAAAAAGTTGATCCTGTAGAAAAGAATCGACAAGAAACTCCATTTTATTTATATATTTAATTTTACCAAAAACGACATATTGACGACAATTTTGAGCCTAAAGGAGATTATTTGATCTAGATTTAATTATCATGGAATAAGTTAAAGAGTCAACAATGTTTTGAGGCAAGAAAAAAATTTGACAGAATGAGTAAATTATGAGACATTTTACGATCAATTTACTTAATGTTAGCTTTAGGGTAATCTAACATCGTTTCTGTCGTGCAATGACGCTGCCTGAATAAAAATGTGTAAATCTAATTTGGAATACAAAATGACATAAATTATACCGATACGTACTAGAATCTAAGGAAGCGGCTGGTTATTGTTCTCAAAACGTTCGACTAATTTCAGTTGGAAATAGAAGATAAAGGAGTCCTTATTACTTTTTTTTTAAATTACGCTTTTTTCTCTTATTGTATAGTTGTTACGTATATTTTGGCTTCAAGAGCAACAATAGCGTGTTTTTTGCTGTTTAATAGTTAATGTCTGAACACAGCCTAACATTCGGTATGACACATCGCGTTGTGTACGTTCACGAGAATATCCGCGAAGGGATCGCGAGTTTTGTTTTTAATTAACAATGAAAGAGGGGAGAATGCTCACAATATTCTCTGTTTCTATTATACCTGCCTATTTGCACTGCAATGCTTGAAATATAACGCTACTTGTAGCCTAGCCTGACGAAACGTTTGACAACAAGATTGGCGCAGTGGCTAAGCGATTGGCTTTCTGAGCATACTGCGGGTTCGATCACCACACGGAACAAACGTTTGTATGGCCTACACATCTACAGATGCTTGTAATATTGATGTAAGTAACTGTACTCAGAACAGCAGAAATCCCAGCGTCGTCAATGATTTTTTACAAAGAAAGGGAAGAAATTTCTTCTTTGTTCCTTTAAACTCTAGAACTTGTCGTTGCAAGAGAACTGGTCATCTCATTTGCCTAGCGTTGTGCCAAAAGTCTGCTGAAGGACATAGCCGAACACTGTTGCCCCTTAAGAAACGTTGACAAACTCAAATCAATAGAATAGACACACTAGAAAAACGTGTGAGACTGACATTTGATGCTGACAGCGTTGACAACTTAATGTCAATGTCAATTCAATAGGTCCATTTTACTGGGATTTCTATTCCGACAATCGGATTTTCATTTTGTCTAAATTGCTGAATAGATAGAAATTGAGCCAGAAGCGTTTGCCTAACATTCCTAATCAGTACTATAGCTGTTCATGAATAAACAGACAACTTAACTATGCTATTGTCAATCGGAAGAACAATAAACGGAGTTATTTAGAGGTGAGGTTACCGATTCATAGATATTCGATTAGGAACACTAAGATCAATTTTCCTTGCCATGTGTTGCCAGAAAAAATAGACCACTCAATCGTGTGTTATAATGGATTATATTAATATGGATAACAGTATCCACCTGTGTTTTGTTATAATTTCGTAATGGAATCGATAATCTTGGTTGCCCTATAGAGCTGTTATATGTATAAAAAGATTCGCTATACTGATGTTTGGAAGCATACGTTTTAAAGGTGAATGTGGGTCCATTGTTCACCTTTAAACTTAATGCTTTTGAACTTACGACGATAAGTTTACATTAAAGTCACGTTACGTCGCGGGAATTGGTAAGTAACTTATTAAGCTGTATCTAATAAAGGTGTATTTTTATTTATTTTTTATAAATAAAAATACACTAAATAAAGCAGTGATAGCCTAGCGGTTGAACGTTTGCCTTCCATGCAGGAGGGTCTGAGTTCAAACTCGGCCCGCACCTCTGACTTATCGGAATCATGTGCAGATCAGAATTTGATTATCACTTGCTTTTAGGGTGAAGGAAAACATCGTGAGGAAACTTGCACACCTGAGAGGGTTCCATAAAGTTCTTGACGGTGTGTGTAGTCCGCCAACCCGCACCGGGCAAGCGTGGTGGACTCAAACCTAACCCTTCTCATTCTGAGAACTGACCCTTGCCCAACAGTGGGACAGTAATGGGTTAAATTTATTTATTTTATAAAACTCTGCACCACACTAGAATTCCTACTACACAGTGAGTGCGTTTACAATTATAAATCTCACAATCAAATAAATACACCCGGAACAAAAATTTCTAAGACATACAAAAATTAGTTCCGTGCAGGAATCGAACCCACGGCGGATAAACAATTGCTTAGACGCTGTGGCAATCATGTCGTCGATTTTTTTTTTACTTTGCCCTTTACCACTATGATTTCTCCTGTATCGTGGGTACAGTTTACAAACATACATGTCACATGCACACACAACAAATTATTGCATTTACTATTATGTCTATTCATATAAATATACATATATTCCATACGGAATACAACAAGGAATAAGAATCGAACCTATGAATAAAATAAAAGGAGGATATATACGCGGGAGGTGGGCTTCACTTCTATTTGTGTAATGAATATATTATTGAAATTACCTACGCGGAGGTGTAAAAATGTATTACATCAGTCACGTATTGCCTTACGCCAGGAGAAATTCTCTTCATGTCTTATGGTTTCATCATTATTATACTTTACCTACAGTGTTTAAATACAGGATTAATTAGTAAATATTGTCTTTTTCACCCATTTGGGTTGTTGTTGTTTTCTGCTGCTGAAGACCTACCAAGACGGTTTACTTGTAGGGCTCATATAAGAATTTTCCACAATGTATCGCCTATGTGACTGAAATGGGGTTTCAAAGTTTGTATGAAAACATTTTCTACTCAGACAGAGTCGCGGGCACAGCTAGTAAAATAAAATGAAATCTTTTTCACGACTGGTTAAACCTTTTCTCATTTCCTACCAAGCAAAGTCGTCTCGCAGAGCAGTGGTGTCTACACGATTTTTATGAATGAATGACACGCTTCATACACAAAACATGCATCATTTCATTCAAGTACCCACAGTATCGTACATGATCGTTCACTGTGTATTCATAATACATTTTATCATTCATGCAAGATCACACTAATCAGGCCTTAATCAACGCTAGTCTAGTGTGGGTTGGTGGACATTGTATCGCCTTATGGAGGCTTAGTTCGCAAGTTTCCGCACGATGTGTTTCCGCAAGTGATAGTCAAATACTGATTCCTGAAACACATGAATGCGAAAAGTCTGAAATGCGGGCCGGGTTTCGAACTCAAATCTGTATGCGCGGAAGGCAAGCATTCAAAAATTAAGTTATGACGATCATTAATTGCCTTACCGGTATTAAATTCCGTGACAAACGGAATCACAAATCCACGATTGGAATCGTGACCCGGATCGGCCTCTGTAATAAACAAAGCCTATCCAAATGCAAATATTTGTCAATGACCTCCACTGATGCGAAATTTGCGGCTTCGACAGCCAACTGTGTATTTAATACTAGTAATGGCTGCCATTCTTGGAATACATCGATCTGTCTGTCGCCAAGCTGTGTCACAACATAATTATATTATTTTGATAGTGATATTCTCTTATTAGTACAGTTAATTGGACGTATATTTGCTTCGTTTGGTTTGTTTCCTATAGAACGATTTTTATTGATGAAGCGAATACAGACCATAAGAAATTATTAGTGTTTTGTGATAATATCCATTACGGCAGTCTCTATTATTAAATATTGGTATTTCATAATTACTAAATTATTTGTCTTGAAGTTGAATGCGCTGGTGCGCCTCCATTATATGGAACTTAATAACGGCATCGATGAAATGTGAATATACAATGGTAGTATACCTCTGCCTCATCTTTCAAGGAATACAGGCGTAATGATATGAGTATCAAAAACTGTATTACACTAGCGGCATCGGCACAGTATTCTGGCCGGTGACAGCTTACAAGTTATGTGGTTTTGTTGTTAAATTATAATTAGCTCCATACTTATTATAATTTTCACTATTGCGACCCACAACTATGAAGTATGGTATCCTGTTCCCGTGCACTTCTGCTGTCAATATTTACGGTATTCATTAGCGGGTGTAAGCAGTCACAGGCCATCATACAGTGCGGCCAGTAAAGTCGCTAAGGATTAAAATAACTTACATTAAATCGCAAAATAAGAAGTCCTTTTCAAACTTAATCACTTATGTAAGTACTTTCCGCATGACGTAGTACATGACAAGATATTACCCGCATACAGTGTCTATCGACCGAGTTATTGACTAATATAAATGAATACATTATGTTAGTACCTAAATGAATCCCAGTTACATAATAATTCGTAAACATTCTTGAACTAAATATATAAATTGTGGTGAGAACATTTCGACTGTGAGCAGGAATCGAAGATGTGATCTTTTGAGACATAACGAGCAGAGATCGCGGTAGCTCAGAGGCTAGAGTGGCTGATATATTCAACCAAAAAGACCTCGATCGATTCCAGTTCGCAGTCTAAATTTTCTTAGCACAATTTATACCTTAAGAATTCACTTCACAGTCGTTTTTCCGTGACTTAGTCAATAAAATTGATAAACTGTATATATATAAAATTATATTTAAAATTTCATCTGCAAGCCCTGTTTACTTATCACTGTGTTCGACTGCACTAAGTATGCACTAATGAATGCTGCTACCATCCCACACCCGTCCTCCTAATAATATAATCCCTTATTCGCTTCGGTCGTCAGTGCCCACGGGAAGTACTAAATAAAGCTTAGATATATTTTAAGCTCAGACTGCACGGCTCAGACATACATATATGTAAATATACTATACATCCGATATAATATCTAAATCAATATTGGTCTCAGTGAACCGGCGTCAAAATAGTTGGCGCAACTGAGCGAATCAAATCAAAGACCGAGATGGCTGTCAACAGTCTCTTGAAAATTAAATGATGTACTA
This sequence comes from Shargacucullia verbasci, assembly GCA_947562105.1. NCBI lineage: Eukaryota > Metazoa > Arthropoda > Insecta > Lepidoptera > Noctuidae > Shargacucullia > Shargacucullia verbasci. The sequence goes on along the minus strand of OX387289.1, from coordinate 6,436,874 downwards.
ATAATAATGTCCTCCTGACCGATTTCGGTCACGGCGGCCAATCTCACCGGAGATTAGCCAACTACGCAGGAGATATTATAGAGCACAAGTGTGTGCGCAAACACAGGCGCTCTCTCTATTCCTTCAGTCTCCTAGTCCGATGGGAAGGCAATCCGACACGACCGGAGAGAGATCAGGCGCAGGACAACGGCTTTACGTGCTTTCCGAGGCACGGTGTGTATTCACATACACGAAGACCCAGACCCGAAACAAATATCTGTAGATTATACAAATATTTGTTCCGTGCGGGAATCGAACCCGCGACACGTAGCTCAGCAGTCGATCTCTCAACCACTGCGCCAACCGTGTCGTCAAAATGTACTAGTACCATGATATAGTATATAGTATAGTATATAGTACTAGTGTCATGATGTACTAGTTAATGAGAGAGTGGAGAGAGTTGCCATACTTAGGCAATCCGTAGAATTAGCATATTTAATAAATAACCTACCTACCCATATGAATCGTTAAAAAATTACCGAGGTGTGACCAGACTGAGGCCGGGATTGAGTTCTTTTGCTGTTGTCCTTGTTCAACAGAGTCCTTGTTTTTATGTTAACTACAATATACGGCAATCAGGACTAATCCGCCAATTAAGTTTGATTATTATGTGCCTGTGACCGTTAATTGTAGCTATTACTGAGAAACTCATGATCCAAGAATATATGCTATCGGTGCCTACCCGCAACTTTATCCACATAGATAGATTTTCATTGAAGCTATGATATGAACCCCATTTTACCCCTTAGGGTTTGAATTTTGGAAAACCCTTTCTTAACGGACGCTAACATCCTATAGGGAACCTACTTACCAAATTTCAAATTTGTAAGCTTAATAGTTTCTGAGATATCGAGAGTAGTCAGAGAATGAGTGGTATCACTGTCACTGAAGTCAGTCATAAACCCTAGAACGCTTTGTCATCAGGAGTACCAACACAAGAAAGGACCCCACGATAAATGTACGTCACTAAAATAATACCAATCATTATGATTACAGCATTACACAAAACTTTCACTCAACTGTAAGAACATTCCGCAACATTTCTTCAAAACAAACATCAATCCCAACAAAACAAAAAGAAATAACAATATTATTTAGCACTCGGCGACGATCAATCTTAGATCAAGATCAGGTAATTTCACGAGTGGCGCACATACAGGATATGAAGGCACGAACTTGTGTGTGCCTTCCCTCGGTTCACACTTCACACCTACGCAAGCGACGCGCGACGCGGGAAATGGAAAAAGCACTTCATTTTCCAACGCCGAAGAATGAGGGGAAATTGCTCGAGCGACAAATCCGACAGACGCGACGCGACGTCTAACTGCACCTATTTACATTTCGTTTCACGATTCATGGCGCTATTAGCCGACGTTATTATTACAGTTTAGTCATTAATCTGTCTATATTGGTTTTATAAGACTCAACTGTTTTTGTTTGAATAAAGCACAAGATCATCACGCTTGTTTTCCCCTAAAGCGATAGGTAGAGATTTACTAAGGTACGCTGTAAATTATTCGCCAATGCCGTTGTTTCTGTAATAGCAATCTTATTGCCATCTACCAGGCACAATTCCAAACACCGGGTTGATTCTAAGAATTTTCTAACAGAAAAACTCAATAACACTGCCTCACCAGATCGATCCCGGGACCTCATAAGCCACGCTTGCGACAACTAGACCACACAGTCAGTCAGTCATACAATATTTATTTGAATTAATTTGCTATCGACTTGCAAAGAAGAATATAAGATAAACACAAAATCTACATAGGTATAAACTATTAAAAAAACGGGTCAAGGATAGAGCGGATCAATATTGTTAATTTTAATTCTTTCATGAAAATGTAACAACAATGTCTCAACCTAGAAAACTTTGGAAAACGATTTTGCACTCCCAGGATGCCAAAAACACATGTTTCTGACAATAAAGATCTCCCTAACTGTTCATGCGTATATGCTTGCCCTTTATTCCTCACGTAAGCTTTACGAATTCGATGAATGTGTTTCGTAGGTTCAAATCAATTTGTATTAAATCCCTGTGGATATATTTGTAGGCACACCTGGGTTATTTCATTGTCGCTTGTAGCTATTCTATTCGGCCACCTGAGGTTTGTTTGGTTTATTACCCATTCCAGATTCATGTTACAATAGTGCTTAAATGAATAAAATCATTCAGCATCAAAACTAAGTAATCATTGTACGAACTTTTATGTATTTTATGAATAAAAGCATGCTAATATTTATTTTGTTATAACAATCTATAAAAGAGCAGAACAACATTTAACACACAAACAAACATATTTCCAAATTACGGAATATTTTGATCTTGTGCCTGACTGCTCCTGATAACTATACCACGGGAGTATATTATAACCATTACATTTGGCTGAAAAAGAAAGGAGACGGTGGCTACTAACGAGCTTTTAAAGAAAAATAAATAGACAATTCCAAACCGACATCAAATTAAGTTATCGATATCTACCTACTATAAATATATGACCTAAAATCTACATTCGTCTAAAATATCAGCTTGAATCCGTTACATTCTGCCTCAACTCGTAAATGACCTCCATTTATATTCCGTGCCTTTCCTAGCGATCGTTCGATGATATTCAATGACGATTTTATGAAAATTTCCTTACGAACTGGAACGACTTATATAAAACTTTCACAATTTTGGAGTCCCTCCAGATTTGGCCATCGTCCAGATTAGCGTGATAATACAAACTGACGCAACTGGCGATAATTAACTGTTTGTCTGGACTGATGTCACACTAAACAATGAACATCCTCATCTATTCCATCTAACTGTAAACAGTAGAATTGTAAACGAATTGTAATGTTGCTTTCCGCTCATTTAATTTTTCAACTGCAATAAAAAACAAAAATATTTTATTTGAAACAATACCAAAACCAACGGGTTCGTATGTCAGAGGGAGGAATTTGATTCAATGTACAAATATCTATTTGACAACAATAGGATCGAAAACCGCAGATAACAAAGGCGGAAATGCCTATATAACAGAACAATTTAATATTATAGTGACACTGATTGCGCTAAATGCACACTGATAGCGTATGCACTACATTTTACAATCGACAATGGTATTAGCCGCAAAGCGTTCATATACATTATTAATAAGCTTTGGTAATAATGATTTAGTTTTAGTTTTAATTGTTCAGACACCTCACTATAACAATTTCATTGGTTTGACGATTGAGCGATATTTTCCCTTTTGAAGGCCCAATTTATTTTTATTCCTTATTATAAAGATAAGTAGGTTTGTTATTAATTTGGGTATTACTTATAATAACCGGGTAATGTGACTATTGAAGATTAATTTTATGCAACTTAGTAAACTTAAAATGCAAAACATTCAGGTATCATTTGGCGCTACCTTTTCTGCAATAATAGTTCTGTTGTAGTAGATACCAAATTTTACCATATACCAAAATATAATTTAAATAAACTTGAAACTACATATTCTTAATTAACCGACCGACGTATGACGATGTCCGATTTATTATTTGATAGATAAAATTTTGAAGATTTCCATTTTCCAACCTATTTTACGGCTAACATATCTCCTAAGATCATACGTTGTTAATTCGCGGAACACCCGGCGAATGCATATAATGTGTGAATGCGCGTATACGACAGGCTGTGCAAACCACTAATTGTTCTAACACAATTAGGGGTCGCCGCTCTAAGTCAGGAATTTAGGGATAACGACGCACAACAGGCATAACAAGCCTGACCATTAACAGTAATGGTGGGGACGCAAACAGGACGAATAATATCTGCGTTGACCAGATTGGATGGATAATATGAAATGAAAATGTGGGGGTGAATAAATTTCGATGGCACGGTTGGCTCTGTGGATTGGCTTTCAATGCCACGTGTCACTGGTTCGCTTCCCGTACGAAATAAATATTTGTATGACCTACAGAAAACTTGTTTCGGGTCTGAGTGCGTGTGCATGTGAGACGTAAATTTGTAAGAAGTAACCTCTATACAAGAGAAATCATAGTGAAGGAAAGTATCGAATCAAAAAAACAAAATATTTATAGATAATAATACCAATATGGCAGTCACATAGCATTACGCTTGTATTTCCCGAAAATTAAAATATTTAAAATTACATCAGCCTATTTATAGATGTAGGTAAATCTGTGTTATATCATAGCTAGGGTTGTAAAATTGAACCAAGGGAAATCGATCAATGTAGCGACCGAGGCGAAAGGCTAGTCATAATTTATGCATAACCGTGATCTTTGTACTAACCCTACTGCAATGTAACAGCTTCAGGCTATTAAAGTACTTTGTCGGATAACTTAGTTTTACTGTTATACTTAGTGGAACTTTACAAAGCATACAAATGAACTTACATGAGTAAAATAGAACGTTTAGGTATTACTTTTGTTAAAATATAAATTTTATTCGTTAATAAAACGCGACCCTAATGATGACCCAAATCAACTATGATATGACATGAGCTTATTTTAATGCATAATCTCACATTCCCCGCTCCCTGGCTACTCCCTGGAGGGTGACAACCTAAAAGTTTACTCGTCATAAAAAAGGTGAGTGAGAAAGGTAAATTATTTTAATGACTATATACTGAATGAAATAGACCAACACTATCATTCATAAATCATAGTCTCACTCAACGTGCCGACAACCACTTACATTAAAATTGTCTAGGCTAATTGTTATCACACTCTGTAAAACAAATATTACCAATCATAAAAAACAAACTTGACACAATAAATATATCAAAATCATGCCTGTTTTTCCGTAAGGAGTAGGTAGAGAACTACTTTTATACATACACCCACATTTCGCTTGAGAAGAGAAGAGCCTATTGCCATTCATCATAGGCATTTCGCCAAACGCTGCGTAGAGAGCGAAATTTCTTTACAGAAAAAAACCCAATAAAATTTCAGTGAACTACCAATGAGACACGGAATGAGTCATAAATATGTTATCAGAATGGAGATGAGAAGAATAATACGACATCCACTGTAATACAAAAGAAATGAATTAATTTTTTGTGTTGAGACCTTCGTAGTGTAGTAAATACTCGGAAACGTTTAAGAAGCTGACGGTTTGAGGAAAAAAATACGTAATTTGTATACAATAGAAGAGTGGAAACAGTAAAGTATATAGAAAGACAAAAGTACCTATACAAAGAGTTCATGATTAACAGATGATGGAGTCTTAAACATCCGTTATACTGTCGGTGAACTTGAGCCCTAATCTATCACGATCAAGTAAAACGTAAATTCTCTAGAGATCGAGTTTTTTTTTTTACGAATTTCACGTAGAGTAAGTAGTCTTAACGAATAGTAGATTATATATTAAATATTATAAAAGCAAATATGACTCCCGTTACAATTTCCATCTTTGAAGAATAAGGCCAAGGCTTTGTCAAAGATTCCAAAATACCCCATAATTATTATCAAAGTAAATATTATAATATTTACCCCGAAGGGTAACGCAGAGGCGTATTGTTATACTCCTACATTTTGCCAATTCCGTAAGTACCGTATCATAGGGGACGAGTCTTGCCTTCTGGGTTGTTTTGGAGCATTTGCAAACACTGCCAAACCTAACAGCAAAACCCAAAAGTTCTACCTGATATAGGAAATAAAACCCGGACCGATAACCAATCATTCATACATCACTTAACAATTTTATAAGTGAACATTTTCTGTGGTAAATATCAATAGTTCCTGGCAGTGCCTCGTTGACATCACGCCTATTTTCGAAAGCTTTCATGTTTTTCTTATCGTTTAATGGAAGGAGTGGACAGAACAGTACCTGTCGTACACCCATAGTTTGATTATGACGATATTTGACTATACAAATCAACTAGTGATAGGTACCTCACACATACTCGCATTTCAGCCACAATTCCAAACCTCAAGCTTCTATATATACCAATCGCGTAGCGTAGCGGGGATGGCAGGGGCGGCCCGCCCTTTGTGTCACTTTTAAGGGGCGTCAAAATTTCACAATAAATAATAATACTTATATCTTATAAATATTTGAACCATTTCATTTCATATTTATGTCACACTTGCAATTCGGATTGATTAAAATTAGCTCAGTACTTTTTATTCCTTATTCCGTGACGAAACCGAGGAATCCCCGTTCTTTAAAGACCTGAATAAGGTGGAAGCGAAATTTGCCTGCGCCCTGGGCGGCTGAAACCCACGTACGCCACCGATATACATACTTCTAAAGTGAATTCTTGATGAACCCAGTAACTCTTCCTGATATTGAAAGAAACAGAAGGTATTCTAAGAACATTCGATATGAAAATCAAGAGAACATTAATAAAACAAAAAAAAAATAATCATAAAACACATTTGAATCCTTGTACAATACGAAGAACTGTGTCAAATAATAATAGGCTGGAAATATTATTTTTGACTTGTGCAGCTGACTGTACCTAGCAGTTACTCCGCTCTGTCGCCACAAACACCGCAAGCGCCAGTGACACTAAGGGACATAAATATTTTGCGGGCAGGGGCGGCTGATCTACAGTTCCAGGTAATTCCTCTCACAACATTTTGCCGACACAGCGCCGGAAATGTACGCTTTTTGAACGTCAATGAAAAGTTGAATCTATTTTTGTTAGTTAGTACTAAGTAAATTACAGTGAACACGTACTTTTCAAAGATATGATCGGTCAAAGATATGATGTTATATTCAATCTAGTTTTGTCGAGAAAAGCGGTACTTTTGTGTGTTTCAAGCTGTTCTGTTCTGCGCCAAAGATGACCAAACTTTGCCAAATGTATTCAGTTCGTCCCGCCGTCTCTTTCGCGGTCAACCGCGCCGCCGTTTTGCAGTGTCTGAACTTCAATGCGTGGTTATTTCCACGATACATTCATTTTATATAAATGTATTTCTAAGGGCGTTATTCTCTAAAACAAATGTCTGTACAATAAAACTTAAAGTATATAGTATCTACAGGTTACATTTTCCATGTAGCTGCACAATTAATATTTAATGAAACACGACACATATTTGCTTGCATGCACCAACAATGTAAATGTAGTACACAACACTGCGCGGATTAGTATACTAATTAAGCACCAACAGCTGCTAGCCTTACTAATGAGCATACATTTTGAAATAATTAATGATAAGATAAAACATTTGTTTTATAAAGAACTCTAGCAGTGCCCCCAATTTCATCAGTGAAAGATTTTTCATACAAACTATGAAATCAAAGAATAGAAGAATATAATATAGACAAAGAGATATTCCAAAATTCTTCGCGTCAGGGGATGACCCTTGACGCCTTAAAGGATTCATTTGAAAACACCGTTTTTTGCGGGTCTCTACAACTTATAATAATAATAATAGTGAGCTTAAGTGGCGAGTGAGCCAATGATGCCGGACCCTCAGGGAGCAAATGATCTGAGTTTAAAGTCCAGCGAAGCCACTTCACCCTTCAGCCGCTCACGTCCCTGTTGCACCCTTGTTGCGACCCGAGCAACTATTTTTGGGGGGCCCAGTTAGTGAGTTGGCAAGTCTCCGCCTGCCATTTTTACGGGTTTTATTACACTGTTTCGGCAGGCGCCATAGTTTTCCATAGTTCCCCATTACCCAGTCCACTACTATCCCATAGCAATAGCCCAAGTAGTTTTCCTCCACATGTTTTGCAATAGGACTATTTCCTACAAACCCAGGGATTGTCCTTGGGTGCATTTCTATAGTGCATACAAGGATAATCGCTGGGTATGTCATCACAATATTCTCTTAAAGCTGTCTTAAAGGGCTTCTACGTGTTGGTTTCGGCCCCACGCACGCCTTCCAAAAGTCCTGGACTCCGTAGTCCCGTGCAAGGAAAAGACATACAAATAATAATAATAAACATTTATTTCAGACCAGGTCCATATTTTATTTGTCCTTATAAGAAACCAAGTTAATAGGTTTAATAGTTTAAACCTATTAACTTTAGATTTCGTGATTATTAATTAATAATCCGCTGCGTGCATGATAATCCGCTTTTATATAGATATGCGTACTTATAAAACATTTCAGGAATATAATTGACACCGTTCAGCAATGAAAAATATAGGTCAAAGTTATCTGTTTCAAAATGAGCAAAACTAAAACGATAAAAGTTCTGGAGAATACAGTTTCAGTAGTTTTATTGATCAATTTTAAAAATGGAGTCTAGGTTATTTAGTATTTGGTAGCCGGGGTGGACTAGTCAATGCATACACATGGTCAGGTTTTTCATTTGCTTATTTCAACCATGTTTATAAAATTGTATTACGAATAAAAACTTTCATGCATTTTGTTAAACTGTGCATGAACGAAGCTTATCATGACAGGAGGTTTTCTGGTAAGGTGAACAAAAAAAAAGTAGTAATTTTGAATTACTACAAGAAAACACTTACCATATGACCAACCAAGTCACTTTAGACCCATCTGAACGCACACACACACACAGTAGCACAGTAGTACATACTGTTGTGCACCCATATTTTGCAGATGCTTGATTATCGGGTCCCATATAATTTAGGGCGAGCCATACAGCCATCTACTGAGCACAATTCAGAACTCAGGACTACTCATTATTTCGGCGAACGAAATTCACTCACTGGACCAATGAGACAATCGTCTGAACAAAAACAGATATAATCCAAAAAAATAAATTTATAGGCGAAACAAAAAGGCATTTCGTTAGGGCTAAACTTAACTGCTGAATACTGACAAAGCTAAACCTCCAATACTATTTCTAGTTGACTATATTTCAAACATACTGATAGCCTATTTGTTGAAAGTTTGCCTTACATGTAGATGTCTGAGTTCGAACCCAAAACACTAAACTAAAACATCCTAACTATACTATTATAGGTACATGCGAAAGTAAGTTTGTTTGTTTGTTACCTTTTCACGCCTAAACCACTGAACCGATCATCATGAAATTTTGCATATACGTTGTCGGGGGTATAGAAAAGGATATAAAGTACCTTTCATCCAGAAAAAAGTACTACTCACGAGGGAAAGAACAATAACTTTCGACGGTCACAATTGCTTTAGGACGCTAGATGGCGCTACGTGTGACCCGAAAAAATGCACGGGTTCGTATTCAATGAGGGCGAAGCCGCGGGCGGAGGCTAGTTAGTTATAAGAGTGTAGTGACCACTAGACATCACTACATGTAGCGACTACTACTTTACTATAAGAGCATCGTCTCACATAAGATACACACACTCACACACTAAAAAATAAACGTGTAGACAGAAATAGGCACTATCAGACTCATAATCAATACTGCAATTTCCTATTCAACCTAATATAAATGTCATTTCTGTCGCCCACACAGCGTTGTTGGCTGTAATAGTCATATTATGATGGACGTTACATGATTATAATGGTTATCCGCATAAGCATTGTGTCAGACAATCGTGTAAATTTAATAGAAGCCCTATTTATTTGTAGCATACAAATAGAAATACATGCAAAACAGAAAGCGAACTGATATTCAAAACTGACAAGTGGTAAAGTCTGTCACTGACGAGCCTTAATAACGTATTTAGCAGTGGCGTGCGGTCCATAAAGACGAAAAGACACTACCTACCCTACATTACTTAGATAAATACTAACTATCTTGTTTTATTTTCTGATATCTAATATTTTATCTACGAGTAATTACTATCAATAAACAAAAATTCTAAAATATCGGAAAACTAGCTTCCGCTCGCGGCTTCGCTCGCGTCGTTTACAAACCCATACATTTTCCGGGATAAAAAGTAGCCTATGTGCTATTCCAGACTATAATCTATCTCTGTGCCAAATTCCATCCAGATCCATTCAGCCGTTCTGGCGTGATAGAGTAACAAAGATCCATCCATCCATCCAGCCATCGTCACAAACTTTCACATTTATAATTTTAGTAGGATACGATAAAACGAGATAATAAATATTGATCCAAGTTATGTTGGGTAGGCGGTGTCTTTTTGTCTTTATGGACCGCACGTCACTGGTATTTAGGGATTGCATATGAAATGAGAGTGCTAAGCATAGTACAATAGAAATGATGTTCATTGTTTGAGAACACAAATGTCATGTTAAACTACGGTTTCGATAAACACGATTGTTTTTGTTCGTTAGTGAAATCTGGACGGCAAAATTTCAATTTGGCCTACTTTTTGGTGGAAATCACACGCCCGTACATTATTTTAGTAACGAAATAATTAAAAATAACGCCATTAATACTGTTACTAGAAGAATCGATCATTCAAGGTACATTCGGCAACAATAGGAGCTGAAGATTTCCAAAGTTTCAGACGTGTTTTTATAAGTACATGAAATATATACCATTGTATACATATTTAATTTTTAACAATTTAATGATAAAATAGCGTAACTAAATTGGGTGGTATGATTTTTTTAAAACAGTAATTACTGTCCTATATAATTGATTTCAAGGTTAATTATGAAAATACTCATCTATTTGTGGTTGATTTTACTAAAATAAAAGTCATACCCTACCGCAAAACGGTAAACAACAAAGTTTTATAGCCAAAACCGCAGTACAAAGACATTTACCACCGCTTTCAAAGCACACCTCGCGCCTACAACGCAATGTGTGCACGAACACAAATACATTGTTGGTGTTACACCCAAATTTGTCCTCACTACTGCAGGTGGCACTTCGAAATGAGTTTCACGCCTCATTCCAGCTTAGTGCTCATGTAAACGAACGCGTACTCCTTGTACAATAGCCAGATTAATAATTAAACGCAGTTAGGTGTAATAAATGTGCCACAGGTTGGTTCGAACCTATGCTAAATATTAATTTTATTTTTTCTGTGTGTTCCGGCTGTCAGTGTGAAACAACGCTAAACGGGCGAAACGAGTCCAGGTCCGGGTGAAATGAAAGACTTGTTTGGCCATACTAGATCAGCAGCATAATCAAATAGACCTTGGAATCGGAATCCGTTCAATTTTACTGATGATACAACGTAATGTATTACAACATTTTTGACAGGTCAACAATGACCTGTCAAAATTTAATCGATTCCCATTACGACTGTCTTTTGTTATTACCCATCTGTAGAACCACAGTCCATTCTTATACGCTATTATTTGTAACAAACGAGCCCAGTTTTATTAAACCCTATGTTTTATTCATAATTCCTGATGAATATGTCCCACTTTCCTATATGGAATGTCAATATAATAATCAGCGTTGTCTTTCAGAATCTCAGCTGTTTTATCGTTTTTGTATTGTTGTTTGACCTGTATAGCTTTGTAATACCTGTTTTATGAAGTTAATTTCCTGTATTATTTATATAAGAAACAATACAAATACAAAATTCTTTATTTTCTTCAAAAAGGTATGTACTACGTAGCTAGTGACTGAAGCGTCCTTTTAAGCAACAATATGCTTGTATTAGGATACTTCCTTCCGTAACTTATATATAAGTGCTGTACATATAAAAGTAAAACAAAACAATGAAACTCACTAAAGCTGAGTTGGGAAGAAAGAAGATAAAAAATAACATTACAGGAAACCTTAGAAAATAGCATTTCGTTTTTTAAATTACGCGCCCTTTAAGTGCCACAAAACCGTTATATGAATTGTATAGTTCCGCATAAATCTTATTTATAGCTTGCCTACAGGTGTAAAAGAAAAACTGATTTCGAATGCCAATTTCTACCAACGGAGGTAAGTCTGAGCGAAACATACAAATAGGGAGGGTAGTCGACCTATTTTAGTCATACCTACCATCTGTATCGATTGCAGCGAGAGCATTTATAAGCTCAAGCGCTTTATCTGCTCTTTTACTAAGTGAAGTTAAACAATTTTAGCAGAAAAAGGCGGAATTTAAAAACCAATTTTTTGTTTCTTGTACAATTAATTGGATCACTCGACCCACGGAACGTATTTTCTTAAAGCCAGGTTAAACGATCACCCAAAAACGGCTTTATCTCGATTTCATTAAGATCCTTCGGCGCAGTTTGAAGATAAGAGTAATTTAGGTTCTTAAATAGTCACATATTGAAAAGATTATCAAATAAATATGGGTAACCTATTACTGCAGTCGCGACATTGAATTACAATTACAAAATTGAAGATAAAAATACTTTAACTACCAAATTTTCTTTAGGACCCGTAATAAAACTTTAATTGCTACTTATCACCAGCTTTATTGGTTCATAGTATCAGGTCCTAACTAGTTTATTTACGGAAAATAATTCTATGATAAGACCCTTCACAGTCGACCGGGTAATATGGGCTAATCATATTAGTTAGCGGAGGTTGCCCGCCAGGATTTTACACTAAATTAGAGTTCTTTGCGACAAAAATAGCGACGCCGGCTGTTGGTACGATGTTTTATAAGTTATAACTTTGTTGGGATTCAGTTTGCTTCTTACTTTCTACAGTTTTTCACGAGTTGACCGCAATATTTTTTTTTGTAAATTGTTTGTTTACTTACAACTTACAAATAGTTACTACATATATCGTAGACCGTAAACCTAATAAACATTTTTCATTTATGTCTGTGCTATATGACAGGTTAGTCAAAAGGTTGATTGACAGAGTAGATTATACCAGAATATTAATTTTCCTAATTAATTAATACCCTACTTACATAAGCGATGTTAATACGCCTAATATACCGCTGGGGACCTTGCCCATCCTATTAGGTGCGTTAATATTTAATATACTTCCTGTTTTGTACAGTCTACAACAAAAACTATAACACACATTTCTTATAGATTAGTTAATGAGAACAATGGGCTGGACAAACAACCTTTTTGAACCTACGGTTATCACCATCTACTAGTTATCACCATCTACTAGGATCAAAATGATTGGTCCTTGTAAAATATGGGTATCTAGACACATCTAGTGACATGAAGTTTGCCGCAATAAGGCTGAACGAATGAGAAGAACTTAGGCCAAGAAGGATAACTAGGCTACTCGCCACTTTCGATTGCAGACAATCAATCCAATTAGACACAACTGATCATATAAATATAGCCCCTTACTATTAAATTCTGTATAAATTTATGTCATTGCTAGCCCATTTATTTTTTGACTTATAAGCCCGACAGACGCAGCGTAGGAAGGCCTCCTACTAGGTGGACCGACGACATTGTGAAAGTCGCGGGCAACCGGTGGATGCCAGTTGCGGAATGTCGTTCAATGTTTGGTCTAAGGGGGAGGCCTTCGTTCAGCAGTGGACGTCTTCTGGCTGATGATGAAGCCCGACACAGCGACTGTAGTCTAATCGATGTATATAAATAACTAGATACTAATTAATTTCATTAATAATATCCTTTGTTTAAATCAATTATTAAGTTGTGGTTACCTGTAATTTCGTGTAGGTACATTTCACAACATTGAACGACCTAATGTATGTATGTGTATCATGTTGACGACACGGTTGGCATAGTGGCTAAGCGATTAGCTTTCTGCGCTACGTGTTGCGGGTTCGATCCCCGCACGGAACAATAACGGTTGTGTGTGCATGTGACATGTATGTTTGTAAACTGAACCCACGATACAGGAGAAATCATAGTGTGAGGCAACGATTTCTTTAAAAAAAAAAAAAAAAAAAATGTTATAAGTTTAGTGTATCATTCGTTGGTAATCCTTTAATAAATAAAATAAAATTAGGCTGCACCATTTTATGTTTCCGCAATAATATCAATTATAATAGCATCACCCCTGTATTGCCTAGGGTTAGATAGAGGTGTACTATTGTGCACCCACATTTCGCCGATGTTGTTATTAAGTCCCATGTAATAGGGGGCGAGCCTATTGCCATCAACCGGCCACAGTTCCAAACTCCGTGCTACTACTGAGAATTTCTATACAGCAAAACCCAATAACATTTTGCCCGACCCGGGAATCGAACCCAGGACCACTCGACCAATGAGGCTGTTATCTTTTCATCATCATCATCATCACCTGTTATAGACAATTAAGTCAATGTTTTAGGCAAAATAACAACTCAATATATAACAGTATAGTCTATAACAGTCCATAACAGTAAATAACATAACCCAAGTATGACAAAAATACAATGAAACCACAAAGATTAATTTCAATGCTGAGATATGCAGGCCATTTTTCATACAAAAAGTATTTTATATTTAATGAACTGAGCGCAACGAAATATTAACAAAGTTTAATGAATTTTCGGTCCCGTCGAGCACACTTATGCGAAAGTTCGTTGTTTCCTCGTTATCCGTGTGTCGTATTGTTTCGCGTTTCAATGAACCCCTCTTCAATAACTTCATATCGACGGTGGAAAGGAAAAATTTACCAAGCGACAATTTGGTCGATATTGAGTTATATATATCATAAGAAACAGAAAAATAATCTAATTCTCCATCTCTCATCCACCGTCGATTATTTCTGTACTTTTGCAACGGGTGGCATAAATTATTGCGGTTTGTAGTAGATACCTGTAGTATATATTACAATGTGTAGTAGTATACATTTGCTACAAAAAAAGGCGTTTTGAAATAGCCCGTTCCGGAGCTTATGTGACGGCTGCGTGTCAATTCTACTCACAAATAAAAATGTTCGGAGGTTCACTCAGCATTGTATTAGCCTAACAATTCATACTTTTTTATTTCTGTGATATAATTTATAACATAACATAGCATCACGCCTGTATCCACCGAAGAGTTAGGCAGAGGTGTACTATTGTACACCCACATTTCGCTGATGCCGTTATTCAGTCCCATTTAATAGGGGGCGAGCCTATTGCCATCTACCGGGCACAGTTCTAAACTCCGAGCTGCTACTGAGAATTTACAAAAAATCCCAAAAAACTTTGCTCGACCCGGGAATCGAACCTAGGACCTCACGCTCAGCAGTCGAGTTTGCGAGATCAATGAGGCAGTCCAATTCTAATATAAATGTCGTAAATGATAGCTTTCTATAAATTATATGGTACTTATTTATTATTCAACCCTCGTTGGTCAATCACACAATATTAACATTTTATGAACGGGGACGGTGTGTATATGTGTGCCGAGGCGATTTGCTAAGGATCTAAGTAGAAAAGCATGTCATAGCTATAAAATGGGGAGAGTGAATTACATAGATGGCAAATGGTACTGCTAAGTAAAATCTATCTGTTTGGAATCTGCGCTTAAGAGTTTGTGTTGAAAGTCATACTGGATTGGGGTTTGTGACGTCAGGAGTACGACGCAACCCGCATTGTGTACAATTGGAAGGCGTGTGTGGAGCCTGATAACAATGTACAAGTGTACTTAGCCTGAATTCTTTTTTTTTTTTTACACCACACTAGGATTTCTCCTGTATCGTGGGTACAGTTTACAAACATACATGTCACATGCATACACAACCAGACCCGAAACAACTATATGTAGATCATACAAATATTTGTTCCGTGCGGGGATCGAACCCGCGTCACGTAGCGCAGAAAGCTAATCGCTTAGCCACTGCGCCAACCGTGTCGTCACAGCTATTAGCTGAGAGGAGTACTGTACTTAGTACTGATTTCCAGTTTAACTGCTATTATACATTAATACTTCCTACTGTCGCCTCTATTCGGAACCTAGTCACATTTTGTGCGTGCAAATTTCGTCATTATGATTTCGTTTCTCTAACATAACTTTAGCAATAAATTACGTAAATTTTCAACCCACAACATCGCATTTCTGTTTGATACCACAAACTAATAAATACGTTGATATCACCCTAAACTTCAAAAACTCCGCATGAATATTTTTCACGTATAATAACGCGAAAACACGACACATTTTCATTATAAGTTAGAAAATAAATAATTACATTATGTTAAAAAATGATTGATTTAATTTTCTGTTTATTGTGTTGAGTGTAAATTGGTATTATTAGGTATGTTTTATAAAGTCATTACACATTGTAGTACTAGCTATCGTACAACAAATAAACATAGCACCACGCCCCTTTTCCCTATAGGGTTTGGTAGAGGTAGGATTCCCAACTTTTTGTACGAGAAATAAAGTATATTAAGGTCAGAGAACTAAAATGAACAGTTTTTTTTTTTGACGTTTTACAAACATATTTTTTGGAGCTTCTTGCACAATTTAACAATTTAATATCATTTTTAAAATATTCATAAGACTCTCCACAATTTAAGTCTATATTAAAATAAATAAAGACTATTAAATAAATGATTTTTATTAAAATCAATAAAAGTACGAGATAAAACAGTATTTTGTATACTTTTTTTATAGAACAGTAAAAATTATTAACGTAGGTACGAAAAAAGTATACTACTGTTTTAGAAACAGTATTATACGTTTTTCGTAGCAGTCTGGTTGGAAACCCTAACTAGAGGTGTAGATATTATTTTACACCCACACCATCGATGCCCTTATTAAGCCTCAAGTTATAGGAGACGAACCATTTACCGTGTACAATTCCAGACTCAGGGCTGCTACTAAAAATTCAGATACAGAAAAACTACCACTTTGCCCGACTCGAAATAAACCCAGGATCGGAATAGGAATCGCGCTTTCGACCATTAAATCAATAAGGCAAACAAAATTATCCACAAATGTGATATTTTAAATGTTATATAATTTATTTGATATATTGACCTATCTGTGTAATCCTAGTGCATATTAATAATATTGAACAAGTATTATCGTTATAATACCAAGTAGGTATAGTCATTATACTAATCTCCTCGAGTCCATACATAATCTAGATCACCACGTGCGTGACTCACACTGCGTAGGCGCTAAGAGAAACTATTAAAGTTCGATTTAAACCCGTGATGTACGTGACAGACACGTTCCAACACCAAACTAGAAAACGAAAATCTTTAACGCGGAATTATTAATTTTGTAGACCAATGGTAGAAAAAAGTTAAAGAGGGTCTGGTTGCGTGTGCATGTGACATGTACGAGTATGTTAGTAGACTGTACACAAGACTTTTTGTTTATAAATAAAGTATGAAAAGGTAATACGACTATTTTTATTATTTGACTGTGATACCTTTAAACCTACGTGTATAAAAAAATAAGAAGAAACTGAAAAACTGAACCAATACATTACAAAATCTTTACGTACGTATATGCAGTCATGGTGTACCTTCGGAAGGGGACACCTTCGCTATGGAAAGATTTTTCACACAAACTCTGAATCTCAAAATCAAAAAATCCGGGCAATAAGCAAAATCTTATAAAATCCGGGGTTTGAATTCTTAGCGGACCCTTTACGGAACCTACCTTTTTAGGATTTCAAGATTATTCTGTGAAAGAGTGGTATTTCACTTTCATATAATTTTCATAGATTACAATACGAAATCCCACTGATCTTAATCTCTAATCTATGAAAATTTGGATATTTGATTTAGTTCATATATTTTATTTTTTCATTATTTGAGCGCGATTAACAGCACCGCAACTAGTAGTAGACCTATATAGTACGCCTGTAGTAGACCATCCTGTCGAGGATGGATCACGCAAGCTCAAAAAATGTCTATATTTATGGACCTTTTAATTTGATTTTGTATTGGGACGTATTTTGATTATACTCAGTTTAAGATCAGTTAAGTGCTTTCGAACTCGTGTCTGAAGGGGAAATCCTCCTTAACCGATGATATCAAGACGATGAGTGAAAGCGATAGAGCCGTGTAGTATACGATCACTCTCCGACCATCGATTAAGGTAGATCAAATTGTAATTTGATGCTTAACAGGCGTCGAGCGTGTTGATTTGATAATACGTGTCGTTCGACTTAACGCCTACGGAGTGCCAGATTTAGCAGTGAACATTTATGGTCTAAATAGGTTGTTGTCGCAAACGCCAGGGAGCTGGATACATGCGGCCAAGGACCGTTTATTGTGCAGTCTGTCCAACAATAAATTCGCAATAGGATTCATCCGGTTGACACGATAATGACGAGTGACAAGTTGATAGCATTTGCAATCAAGAGCTCAATTTTTAAATCACCCTTTTGAGCACGAGTGACTACATAATAAACAATGGTTTGCATTGTAAGTAAATTGTTATTGCGAATGATGAAAAGCTTATTAATATTTCCAGGTCAATACGTAATAAGGTTGGAAATTATTTTATTAGTTGTAACGATTTCCGTTACTCGAGCTTGCAAAATAAACACAAACTCAAATAATTGACTCGAAAAAATGACAGTACACAAAATTATAATAAAATTCAACAACAACTGCAGCACATCGATCCGATTAACTTAATGACTCGACACAAGTCAACGAAGCGTTAACAAAATAAATGATAATGTTACATTATAGCTACTCATTGCCAACTTATAACAATTTATTTGTTGACATTTGTACTTGTACGTACACAATTTTCATATTCATGTACAAATCGCTAACAGGGTAATGTCGGGAGGGAAATCAATAACCGCGGCTGCCGCTTTTTATTAAAATTCATACCACCATTCATGATACTAGGGTTATCAATCCGCAAACCTGACAAGATGAATTTACAAAATGAAATATCTCGTTCGCGAAAGTTTGCTTAGCAACATTAATTCCGCAGAGAGAAGGCATCTAAAGCAATTTCTTGACATCCCTAGCATAATCGAGGCAGCCTTCATCAAGTCTCATCCACATTCCGAGACACTAATTAAATTCCTGCAAAGTGTCGAGTGAATCTTTTCAATTTAAAACTACTAGATAAAGTTCTTACGGGTGGCGGCGTGCGATGCGTGTTAACTGTTTTAATGCTAAAACTCTCTCAACAGTACGCCATTAGTTTTTATTATCATCTTGCTAATTCACTCTTTTTATTGTGTGAATAAATGGAACAAAGTTGAAATGAAACACTGACATTAGGAATCATTTCAACATAAGAGAGTAAAAGCTATCATGTCATCTTTTAAAACCAGACAGTAGTCATAAAAATAAACACATCAAATATTAAAATAGCAAAAGAAAAACATAAGTTCGGCAAATAAACAAAACACATACCTATGTAAACACATAGGTACCTAAGTAAGTTATCAGAGAGGATTCTTTTTGATTATATACTCATTATATTTTGCAGATTCAAGAAATTCTCGGGAAAATTCTCATTTTGCTCATTTACATGAAGAAAAGCTTCTCGTCTCGAATACGCAATACCTACTTAAAGCCATGTTCACTAACAAAACACAGATGTTTAAAATGAAATCGGTCGTTTAGCAGTAGAAACGGTCTTTATTTGTTTTGATATATCGTTGGTGAAAATAGCATTTACTCGATATACAGTCGTTTAAACAATAGTTACTAGTGCCATATCGGATGGACAAGTGTATTGAGATTCTCCTTCCCTTTCTTTCTATCGTTTTGTCTTGTTTTGTGTGATTATTATAAGGTGAATCTCGCATCCCATCAACCCGAACAACCCCAAAACAGTTTGAGAATCTCTCTCCATATAAATGAGGCGTTATTACCGAGAACACGGACCCCTTCATTGTAAATTAAACACAATATCGTCAAAGTAGACTAATGCAACGTAACTGTTTACCGATCGCATTACAAATAGCCTTTCACATGAAATATAGAGTAAGCGGCAGTGGTCTAGGAACATAGGTATTATGTTAGTAAATATTAACTCCGTAGAAACGAACAAAGACGTAGATTACACACTTGTGTACTTTAATATAGTCTTAGAACGTGATATTGGAATTAAGTACATTACATAGAATAGACGACAACTAGAAATGTATATCTTTTTTTAAATAAACCGTCGTTTCTTTAAATTTCGTTCAACTTTTTACTTTATACTATTACTCTATAGGTTCCATATATACTCTATAGTATCCATATTCACTTTATACTTATCCCGATATGAAATTAAACAAATTATTCGAGAAATAGTTATCACGATTTTACGGGATACGGTTACTTTGTTACTCTATGAAAATATGTGAAATATTTTGTAAAACCGAACTGGCTGCAACGTTTCAATGTAATATTAAAGGTAAATAGAAAATATTATTGATACTTAATAATTGTTATATGATCCCCGACTAAGAATTGTTGTTGTGGTTTCATCTATTCGTAACATGTTGAAACATATAACAGAAGGATAATATCAAGTGACAACCACCTTTTTATAGAAACGAAAATGGCGGCGGACCGCAAAAGAATACGTACCTAGTGGTAGAAAATTGATAACTGTGAAGTGTAGGTATATCATCTGCTTAGTCTTGTCAGCTCTGCTTTCTACTCAGCTCCCTATCTAACTAGATAAGGGCTGAGTTTTACACGGAGCGACTACCATCTGACGTCTACCACCCGATTACTAGAGACACTGATACGCTAACTAAGGTTACGATTGACATTATCAGACTTTTTGGGCTGCTGAGACCCGTAAAGACTGTCAATTATGTATTTGTTAGATAGCCGGTACCAACTGTTTAACGTCTGAGTCAGGGAGTGGTCTTAAGTATAAAGAATGGTCACCGATCCAAGAACTAGCCGAAGCAAGCGATGCTGATCTACTGACCTGCGCGATAGCCATGTAGATCTCTTGTGTAGGTACACCTACACCTACACATGAGTAGATTTTTGAGCCAACAACACCGAATAGATTATTTTTATGATATGGCGAGCAAACATGCTTTCCTGTCACCTGATGGTAAGCGATGCACATAGCCTTTAGGTGAAGATCACGTTTTAATGTGCTAACATTTTAACTTCCAAACTTCAACTATCTAATATTAATGTTGAAGACAGTATCTGTTAGTCTTCACTCACGTGTATTCGTGTACCTACATGTTTTGGGCCGGACAAATTTGAAATTAATTATCGATACGAAAAGTAGAAGTACAAGTTTTTAAATGGGTTACCTCAAAACGGAAAAATCGTGTCGATGCATGCGCACCTATATCACTCCTTATCTTTAAACTCCGTAATGTATTCCTGTACGTTGTGTCACGTAGCGTCGCCGTAGCTCTACGATGTCGTTTGGATTCCTCTCCTGCTAACATAAAATTCTTTCCACTCTATTGCCTTGTGTATGCTTGGTACCGTACTTCGTGGTCGTCTGGAGATGCCCTAGTTTTGAAGTAGACGTGACGACTTGTGGAAAAGCAACAAAATGTTTGCCAGGCAATTGTCTGCGCGCTACCTATCGCTATCAAGTCATTGTCTTTTGTTAACAGTCTAAAGTTTGTTATCAATTGAAAATGGAACTTTGAAGTAAATTATTAACGTCCCGACTTACAATCGTGTTTCATGATCTGTGAACTGCAAATAATCTCTGGTGAAGTCCAGGAAGATGATAAGTTCATGAATAAAGATTTTGTTGAATAATTATAACGGTTCAAAGATTTTTGACTGACCACGGACTTTTCCTGGAGATCCCTACTGCGAGATAATATGTTACAATCACACTTGGCAGGAGAATTTCGAATTATAATTCCCTCACGGAACAAATATTTGTACGATTTACAGATACCTAGTTGCTTCAGGTCTGGGTGTACGTCCATGTGAATATTTGTGTTTTGTACACGATACAGGTATTCCAAAGGACAATTTTTTCATGAATTTAGATGAAGCAAAATGGTTATGTAAGGATCGTAACACGTGGCGTTCCGTAGTTTCTGCCTACCCCCATGGGAAAACGGGTGACTGTATGTATGTAATTTTTTCATAAACTCGCGAGAGAAGAGGAGGCACGAAAAGATATCTTAAGATGAAATTATTTCATGACAAGGTTCCATTAAAAAACAACTTTTCCCATATTTCCAGGAACATATTATACCAACCGCGTTACGGAACATGACACTGCATACAAATTGATATAATATTCTAATCTGTTTCAGTACATTAAAGCTATATGTCTACTTCATTATTCGGTAAAAGACGAAGCCCCGATTCTACTGGACATCGCACTAAACTAATTTTACGTAATCACAGTATATCTCTTTCTTACAAACACCGTTGAACAAGGACAGAAAATATTTATAACTTGTCATTAACGAGAAAATAGACGCAACTTATGAAAATCGCGTATAAATTCACCTTGAACAAGCTAGTGGACTAATTTGACAGGACTAAATAATATCTTCTCTAATGAGTTAAGTTATTTTAGTATGTAAACAATAGGATGGACCCGGGTACGTCTTAAAACTGCGGCCAGACACCGGAGGACGGGCAGCAGCATCCTCTCACTAATCGGTGAGCCACTGCGATCCCCAAACCGCCTGCTAAGCGTGGGGATTATGGCAAACCCTCTCCTTGGGGGAGGCCTTCGTTCAGCAGTGGACGTCTTCTGGCTGATGATGATGATGATAAAACAATAGAATTAACACTTCAAATATTACACACAGTTCTCGTTTCAAAGTAAACTGTAGCAAATAGTTAATTAAAACTTACCATAACTTAAATAAGTCGTTAATGAACTGCCTTATTGGTCTACTGGCCACAAGCGCGACTGCAAAACATGTTGGACCTCAGGTTCGACTCCTGGGTCGGGCCAGTGTTATTGGGTTTTCCTGTATGGAAATTCTCAGTAGCAGCACAGAGTTTGGAACTGAGCCCGGTAGATGGCAATAGGCTCGCCCCCTATTGCACGGGACTCAATAACGGCATCGATGAAATGTAGGTGTACCTACATCTCTGCCTAACTCTTCGGGGAATACAGGCGTGATGCTATGTTAATTACAATGAACAAAAGTATTAAAATAATAATAATAGGACTTTTATTTTCATGAGATTTCAAATAATCAAACCTGTAATTATGTCTAATAGGTTAATAACGGTTGTAGCGTTGCGTGTAACGTGTCTATAGTCAAAAAAATCTATAATTCGAACAAGGTGATGCGATTACGTTAGCAGTTCAATTCAGCTCCGCATATTAGCTCCGTCGTTGTGCACACAATGCAAGACACTGTGTTAAGAGAGTAATATAGACTTTCTAGCCAGCTCTTCTCCATACCAATCAAAACCTTTTGAACTGTACTAAATTAAACGAGCGGAAAAGGGACAGCTGAAACAAAAAGCTATGAATACCTATCTCTTTGTATCTGTATGAAACACCGAGGTGACAAGCTCAGTATAAAACAGTTTTTTGAAAGGAGTATCCATGGAGTTTCATGCCGGTCTCTTCTCCATAGGACCAACCCACTTATGGAAACGCGCAACTAGAATCATAACGTTTTTAAAACGCCTGTAAAGACCCAGTTGAAATAAAAACATTTGACTTTGACTTGTGTAGCATAATACTCAAAGATATCTTTGCTAATAAAGACATAAAAACGCCAGTCAAGTCTCGCTTTATCAATTTATTCCTACTCACGATCTAATTTGACATCACATGGAATATTCAGGACCAATCAGGTATTATCCCTTCACATTAGAAGTTCTGTGGTAAAGTTAGAACGATGACTCCGTAATTGGGAGGTTGGTTGCGACCTTCCCTTTACCCAATTATGTAAAGGCTTTCAGTGTGGGCTACTGTGATATTGCGTCTGTCTGCATTGTAATTCGTCGCGTTATATAGCCTATGAACCACAGCATGAAATGTTTCGAAACATAATAATAATTATCTTTTATCTTTTCGCGTGAAAGACTTTGTATCGGTGGCTTTATATTACCTATTGACTGAAAACACTATTAATTTTTTGTTTATAACATAATTTTTATCAGCTATTTTAGTTTTTCATCAAAAAGTTTATAGGAAGAAGATTTTAATGTTTTTAAATTTATGATACGGGGCATTATAATTATCATACCAAAAATAAGTTATCAATTTTTTTTTCCTTGAACCTTAACCTAAAAATAATTTACGTTCGAACCATTTAAATTCAAACGAAATGTTGCCAGCATTCTCCAGATAAATCTTCCACAACTTCGTTCAAAAATTAAAAAGTAACTTTGAATTTCACATTAATAGTAGAGCAAAAAGTTTTGAAGAGGGGCGTGCCCTCTGCACGCCGAGGGTGCTTGTCGTCGGCCGATGACACTCATCGAAGCCTCTCGACTCAACTTGTGGTGCAATTGCTCCCGCTAAACTCATCTAGAAAAACATTCATTTTTTTTTCTTCTTCGTTCTTTTGAATTACAGGTTTTATAAAAAAATAACTTTAATGATATTTCATAGAAAAAGGCAAAACAGTGCACACATCAAGCGGTGGATTTATTAAGATCTTTAATAAAATGCTCTAGTAACTACTTCAATTTTATTTTGCAGTGGTTGAATATCCAAGTTGAGATTTCTGTGAATTTCCACTCCTGTACAAAGAGTTCTGGGTTGACTAGGCAACTACCTTGAGATTTCTTTGAATTCATAGTGCCTCTGAAAAGAAAGAGCAACTCGGGAGTTGGGAATGTGTTCAAAGGAAAAATCCTCGAGTCTAAATATGTATATTTTCCTACGATTGGGTTCAATAAATACTTCATATTATTAGGGTTCTGTGATCAAAACCGTCGTGAATTTTTCTGATATGCATTTTGAAAAATTACAACTTTTGCAAAAATTTCAAAGTAGTCAGTGAAGATCCTTAACAATAAAAATACGAGTAAGGATAATTAATTAAACCAAACTATCGTAACGTCACATCGTCGTTATTTGAAAGTCTACCTTTCCTGCTTTATTTGTGTTTGTATAAAACAAATACACTTTCTTTTGCCGGCAACTCGACCCATTTCCATTTTCTAGTACGTTAAAGAAGAAACTTATTCTGAAAACCATTTTCTCCAAACGTGTTCATAATACAAAGCCGCACAATACGGGCCTACATACCGAGCGACGAGTTAACAGATGGCAGTCTGAGAATTTAAGGAAAAAATTAAACCGTCCTTAAAGTATAAATACAACGAGCTATTGAGCGCTCTATATAACGTATTACGATCACCTGTCTTGCCTTTCATATGTGTTAAGCTTGCCGTATTCATATTCTAAGGTATAACAAATGTAAAGCGTTGAAGAGAAGAAATTTCTATTTCCTTCGCGGCATTTAATATGTCACAAGTCATTATTTTCCTTAACATTTTATGACGTGACTCCATGTTGTTTAAATGAGGCTTCTCTGGGTATTGAAATTCTGTGAAATATAGCTTTGATAAAAACCTACTAGTGTATACTCTGTTCTCTTTATCAATGGTAGTTATTACATGATGTAGAGAATATTGAAGCTGTAAGTATATATTTTTATCAAAAAATCCCGAGAAATTTTGACTATTTTAGCCTTAATTGTTAACAAGTTTCTTTTTTAACATTTATATAATACCGGGTAGTTGCAGAGGTCCTCTTAGCCTCATTCTGCGCTCATTAGCACAAGATGGTATATTCGTCTCATGACAACTTTTTTGTTTTATGGCGAAGCTAGGTTCTGACCTCGAAATTAGGCTACTCTCACATTGTCACCGCCATTAAAAAATAATATTGTGCAGTTTTCTCTTTATTTTATTCTCTGAACAATTTAAAAATACAGGACTTTCAAAATCTTCCAAATATAGGAAATCAAAGGTAAAATTGCGATGATTTGAACGCCACGTTTCAGGAATAGCTTTCGTTGATTCGACTCTGTCGGCAAATACATTTAGAAATCCTGAAAATACGCAATTGTATCTTATTTTATGGCATTATTTTTAGACAGAAACGTTGTATGTTAATATCCCACCAAAAACATAAATGTAAAAAAGGAGAGCCAAGTTCAATACAAAAATTATGCTTGGCTGTGGGCTTCGCCGCAAAAAGAATGGAGATCTAAATGAGTGCCAAGTTCTATGCAAAATCGAAATATGTATTTATAGGAACAAAATAACATTATGAACGAGTATTAAACTCTATTTCTTTGCTTTATTGGATACCTATAACAATTGCTGTTATTTAAAAATGTGAGATCTTAAAGTAGGTTAGATTTAACTTGGCCAGTTTTCATTACATCAGTCATTTTATATAGTGTTTCAACATTTTAATTCTGATGAAAACTGGCCAAGTTTAATCTAACTTACTTTAAGATCTCACATTTTTAAATAACAGCAATTGTTATAGGTAAATCTAGGAAGTAGGTTAGATTTAGGTACTATATGTCAGTCAGTCAGTCAGTGCTAAAATTTACGACTTTTTGACCTTCATATCTTTATAACCGTTTCAGCTAGCTTCATGAAATTTGGGCTTCTACATGTCCTTATGGATATAATTAAACACACGTAGTTTTATGTGTTTACGTTAAAGAGGTTTTGAGTTATAGAAGGGTCAAAAGTGGCACCAAGTGGTTCGTGTAATATTACACTCTTGGCTAGCCAGTTCCTTTGCTTGAACTTGGCTTGACACGCTGCCGCGTGTCTAGATTTCTTGTAACATCGCATCACGCCTCTGTTCCCCTAAGGGTTAGATGGAAGCAACTACTGTTATATGCCTAAATTTCACTGATTACAAGGCCCCACTATTATTTAGCCTCATGTAAATACCCAATTAGAAGTGAACTTATTGCCATCTACCGGCCAAAATTCAAAACTCCAAGCTCAAAAACCCAATGGGTAATACATTGCCTGACCCGGAAACCCAACCCAGGATTTCAAGCTTACCAGTCACGCTTGTAACCACTTAGCCCGACTTATCACGTCATATTTCTAATGATTCGCACCAAAACAGCTTAATTAATATAATTGGTGCATTCACTCACATCACGCTCTTTGCTTGGACGCCTTGTTTATAAATAACCATGTTCACGCGAAAAGCAAGTTAAAAATAGAATTAATTCCCGAAATAAAGACCAATAAGTAATAATAAACATCCATATTATATCAAATCTACATATTACAGAAAATTTTACACTATAAAAAATCCATGGAGGCTTCGAGTGTGTAATGAAAACTTATCATACGTTACACCATAATTCATAATACATTCATGATTTCATTATTGATTTTGATAAAGACGCTGTTTTGATGACCATTACATTACAAGTAATTTATTACCATGAAAAATTCAGGCGGTGTAGTAAATTTCTGAAGAGAATTACGTAATAATTAATTATTGTTTTTCAAGATATGAATGATATACCACAACGACATAAACTGTAATTATGTTTTGCTCACAAAATTACACACATAATACCTCGCGCGATCGAAATAACTCAAGTTTTTATATACATTTATATGTTACATCAAAACATTTTAACGACTTAATTAAATGAGTTGTTTTTTTTATGAAAACCAGTTAACGAAAAGTATACTTTTCCGAACCCACTTATGGTTAGTAAATGTTGTTGAAATCGAGATACATTGAAAGGACGTACTTTATATCGTCCGAATACCTTTTTCCGAATCCTTGTAGTACCACATTATATATTATATACATACATATTTTAAACTTTAAACTCTCAAAATGCAAAAAATGTCGGACGCAATCAAAATTTGGAAGAGGAGATTTATGTCGAAGCGATTGAGAATTTTTCGATTCATAAGTCACTTATAGAACCCTGTATTCTTGGAATAAACATGAATTCTTGACCATAAATAGTACTTTATAATCTAAAACCAATATCCTAGGATATTACAATAATGGCCACGCTTTTTGGTAAATGTTTCTGATCATTTTCTCTCGAATCAATACTAGTTTGCAAACAATATTGCAACAACATTTGTCTACTTTTTTTTTCCCCATTATTTAGGTAAATAATGTTTATAAATAAAACGGCTAATGTTCGTAAAGCCTCGCTGTTGGCAGCTCGCCAAAATAGTCCCATATGGGACGGGCGGTTTTATTCGTGATATTTTAAGCCCTCTGCATTTGTTCCGTCTTGAGTTGTTTTGCCAACTTGATTTTCGTAAACAATGGATGGTGATCAAAGTAAAACGTTGCCAGTTATGTTCTCGAATGTGTGGTATAGAAAATTCTGAGAGGGACCGTAATTTGTTGGCTACTTATCTACCCGTATTAGACCAATCATATTTGAAACGTGATGACTGCAGAACTACTAATGCAGTAGAGATCTATGTTCAATGAACTGTTACAGGCTGAAGATAAGATTGAATTGGTTTTAAACAGATGTAATATTCTAAGACCTCGTACAACTTCTGCAAATTTTCGGGATGCCCTAGTAGTAAAATAATAACTTCTGGGGATCTAAAATGGTCGCTCTAGATGAATGGTTCACACTATAAAGTAGCCAGTAAACCGATAATCGATGACTCTTAAAATCATTTACGTAAGGTTCATATTCAGCAATCATTTGTATGATATTTACGTAGAGATGAATTTTCTTTCTCCATTTGTCTTTTTTAAGGACAAAAAGTGACCATCGTTATATTATTAAGCTTACCTACTAGTTTTTATGAATATAAGAAAAGTGGGATAGGTGTAAGATCGTAGAGCTATTTGCTACGCTTTCGTAGCGCCCAAATAAAAATAAAGAAAGATAGCTGCTCTATAAAAATGTTCGTAGCCACTGAACAGACACGGCGGATCGTGTGTCCATTTACTAGCCGTCAATGAGCAGCTCCAAGAGGTTTCAGCTAAGAAATATCATTTTTATAATTTAGAACAAAAGTTATAAACATATTAGAACGTGAAAGTCCTAGCTAAGTTTACCTCACCAATAAATATGTGTAATTGGTTTCAAATAGAGGTCGACCACTAATTGTACCCCTACTTTACCAATTATGTTTGCAAAAGTGATGTACTATGTATGTATACGACATGCACATATGTATGTATATGTATTTGCTACAGTATGAGTTATAGTCGCGTGATTCCCGCTTACTTTGTTTGCCTCAGCTCGTCAATAAAACCCTAAGTGATAATACATGTACGGTATTTATCAGCCATGAATTTCACTTTTTATCTAGAAAGGACAGATAAGGTATCGAAACATGCCCAATTGTTATGAAAAAATTGGAGGAAACTTGTGAATTGCTGCAAAATACGATAGTGGCACTTTTGGTACTCATGTTACATATATCCAATCTTGTCTTTTGCCTTAAAGGCCCGAATGGTCTTGCAAGTCAAAAGGAAAAATAAATAAATGAAAATGTTTTTTTTTTTAATTCACTACATCCACATCCTTCACATCATTGAGCATGTGTACAGTCGTGTCGAAAATTTCACCTGAAAATCAAAGGCAAGGTTTCTAAACCCTGTGTTAGCCCATGTTAATGTATATTAGACCGTATATCAATCTCACATCAAATTATAACTTCGTGAACAATCGAACAATAATGAATTGAGCCTACGACAACAGTGCTACGAAAGCCTACGAGACTCCTACGAAAACAAGCGAACAATACCTTCGTCTGAAAGTTTGAATAAAACCTTAACTGACTCTACAATATATAATTAAGTCATGAACTCCGTGTTATCATACCAGCCTTGTAATTAAAACGAGTAACCCAACTACTAGAGCTGAACTACGTCATTAATCTTCTATTCAAACACTTCTTTCAGCGATGATTAAAGAGGTACTAAAAATAAAAAGGGTAACATAACTCCTCTATCATTTGCATATACATATATTTGCATCTTATTAAAGTTCGCAACAGTACTTATATATTATATTCCAAGCACGCATACTAATTAATTGGCGGCAGTTTTAATTTCCTTGCCTGGGTTATCAAGCCCTTCGGCGTGTGTGAAACTTTGTTAATTAGTTAATGGGTCAGGAAGCAGAAAACACCTTTTCCTCCACTATTCTATACACTTCACGTATTCGGGCATATTATGTTAGTTTAGCAAAAGCTTTGATATTTTTGCATAGTTTTCGTAAAGGTTGTGGAACGAGTAATTTCTATGGTAATGTGAAGTTTTTATTCATACTATAGTGTTAATACACCGTGCTTTTATATTACAACGTGACCACAGAAACTTACAGGGTGGAATTAAACCATCAAACAATAATTATCTCAAAATCTAAGCCAGTCAACCATAAAATAAAAGTTCTACAGAACTAAAATAATCATAATCATTCCTCAATCACGGCGGTACGAAGTGTAACAGTCACATACAACAACATAACATAGAATCACGCTTCCATCCCCAGAAGGGTTAGGCAGAAGTGTACTGCTGTACACCCACATTTCGCCAATGCTGTTATTGGCGGGCTATGTCATCTACCGAGGACAGTTTCAAACTATGCCCAACCCGGGGACCGTACCCAGGATACTAAAAACTAAACCAATGTCGATGCAGTCAGATCTTAATCATGTTTCTTAAAATAATATTACTACAAGAATGGACATTTTTTTTTTCTAATATCAAATATCATTATTTTCATTGCTATCTACACTTCTACGGATTTGTTATATCTATCTTCTAAATAGCTGTCTATTATTGGTTCTCATGCTATCACAAAATGTCACTATTGACGCTTACTTTTTGACGTTTTAAGAAATGGTTCTTCCAGAGTAAAAAGCACCAATAAATGTATATGTCTTGGGGAGCCCACAGTATTCGTGACCCCTTGCAAATCTGGCTCATTCAAAAAAAAAAATCAAAAAATAGTTTATTTCTCCCACAAATAACACAATAAGTAATAGAAACAGTATGGACATAGAATGACAATGTTTATTTGTGGGGGACTGGTGCCTGAACTAAGCCGAGGCCTGTATTTCAGGACACCAGGAAACCATCATTATACTCGTAGAAGCCATTATAAAAGTGTACGCAAATGCGATCGCACTGTATTGCATTACAAATGTTTTGCCAGCAGACCGCACGTTATTGTTATGCTCATTCGACTTTTAACTCAAAGATTTCTTTTAATACAAAAAAGTACTCTGATTGATCTTACTCGCGGAAACTGCTTTTATTTTTCTGTGCAGTAAGCTAAACAAATTAGTTGTTTTATTATGTATATACATAGGTAATGTTTCATTCGTGAAAACATCTTAGTAAAAAAACATTTTCTTAATTTTTCACTGTAGTCTGATTTCTTTACATATAGAATAGAATAGAACATATTACATTTTGTTTCGTATTTGGACAAATTTGCATTTAAAATAAATAATACCAACAATATTTAAAATAAGATTACGAATTATAAAATGGTAGAGGATGAATATTTCCGATGTTGTTCAAAGTTTAATGTCCTAAAAAATTTACAAAAAATATTATTCGCGGCAGATGGCACATGTGCAGCTGGGTTTTGTGGCGCAACTAGGGGGAGACTAATGAACAGCAATAATATGTGATTATAAATGGACTTAAAGCTACATATAGAATTATATCACCTGAATCAGTATAGATTTAACACGATCAAAGGACATTTGACACATTAAAAGTAATTTTTATGGCATTCGGTTCTATCATTATCGTGGATTTGCTTTTATTGATTGCGATCAAGAGAATAAGTGACAATACAATTACGTATTGATTCTTAATAAATTATTAACATGGGCGGGGTTTGAATCCACAACCTCTGGCAGACAGTGCCATTTAAATCGTATCACCTATTGATTGTCTCATAATAATACTCGCACCGCGACACTTGTAACGCGCAGTAAATACATGTGACTTTTATGGGATTCATACCATAAAATGCCTTTCCCATATGTGAATCATAAAAAACATATCTATCAGTCACCAAAAAATGGAAAAAAAAAATTCATAATAAATCTCAGTAAAGCAATCATAATATGTGCGCAGACAGAATGTGCCACTACAAGCACAAATATAGCGTTAAATCGCCGAAGTCGTTAGCAACACGAGCCTGTAAGTGCTTTTTACTATCCTAATAGCATTTTAATAGCTATTATAAAAAGTAAATAAAATGAACTTAATTACGAAGGACAGACAATATAGGACTCGCTCTAATTATTTAATGTAGTGGCCGAAATACGCACAAACAGTTGAGGACATGTGTTGTAACAAGAATAATTATTAATTAATGTAAAAACAAACAGTACTGAATAAGCTAAAGACTGAAATAGCATTATAGTGCTGATATCGTCCGTACTGGAAATTTTAATACTATTAAAGAATAACAATGGCGAAGTGACAACGAAAGCATTCATGCAATGAATTCAGCAACGAAAGCGGCTTGAATTACAAAAATATCGGAGAGAGTTTTTTCAGTTATGAAGCAACATTGGTGATTGACAGAAATCTAGATATAGACTAACATTGATCACTAAATGTCAGTCAGTCTGTGTTATAAGGCCCAATCTTGTTTGCAGAACCCAGTGACGTAGATTTTGTAGAACTTCCTATTAAAATCTAAAGCTCATACATTTTTCTGTACCAGATTTGTACGGAAGACATCCAAGCATACATAAGTTATGTAGCGGCTTAAAATATTAAGCACATGTTTAACAGTTTAACCGAATTCGCTCTCATGATAACAGATTATGCTAAAATGTTCTTGTTCTGTCAACATATGGCGTAATTACGGTATTAGATTACCAAAACTTTGATGATTAATAACAACTGGTAATAATAGTATTATAGTTTGCCGTTTTAAAGATATTGGCACACGGACTAATTATTGTAAGAGAGATTGATACAATTTAAAAAAATTGTTATGGAGGTGTCTTTTATTGTCTCACTTTGTTTTCCGTTGCAGGACGTAAACATTTTAATAAAATTAAAATATATTACTTATAATAAGAATTAGTTCTGATTTATTAATTAATTTATATTTATGTGATATTTGGGAGTATCTTATCCTATTGCGGACTGTGATAACCAACGGTTGAAACATAAATAAGGCAAAATTTCGATGTACTCAGTTTGTTTTGGTAAGTGTCTAAAATGGACACACGAAAAACAGGATTACTTAAAACTAATAATGATGAATACACACCGTTTAGGCATTGCATAAGCGATACAGCAACTTGCAAGTATTTTAAAAAACTGTCATAATACATGTATGTTATTAAAATAATTAGCGATTTCAAATTCCATTCTTCCGCCTTCACATTATTAGATCTAACCATCCTTTTATTGCTATAAGTATCTCTCAAGAACTCACCTAGTGCCGGCGACAGGTTGCCAGACAGCATCGAGAGGGGCATGCGCAGGCGGCGGAGGCTCCCCGTTCTCCCCGCCTGTCTCCGTCCTGCCCTCCCATCCCTGGCAACAAGGTAGAAAACATCTAAATACAAGTACCTATAGAATATAAATTACACATACAACAGAAAAAAATGTAAAGAGGCAGGTACTGACGAAATATTTAGGAAATCATGATAATACTAAGGATAGATACTATGTACATATAATATAGTATGAAAAGAGAATCATCACGTCATGATAAAGCCTGTCTAGTAAGCCCTGAACGGTTAACCGCTACGATGTTTACTTATTGAATTCTCACCATGTTTAGCACTTATTACGTTAATATAGCTGAAAAGTACTCCGCGTATGACGAAACAAATACGTAATAAAATTCCATGACCAGTAACAATAAGTTTGATACCTTCAAACTCTCTTTTGTACCTGTAATAGTCTCTAGCACATCTATTCTCGAAGTTACCACATAAATATCCGACGGCAGTGTAGATACTCCTGCCTAAGGTACTTGGCAGGGAGCGCTGCCATTAAGCCCACTAGACATAAACCCTTAGTAATACACGTCTACAGTTTAAGCCTTACTCAACCTCCTACCGTCTTTTCGAATTATTCAGTTATAATCTCGAAGGATTAATCTTAGTACGATATGCTCTAGATATCTAATAACAGTAATCGTATATTTGTGTTAACATTAAAGGCCTTAAGACTCCTATCACACAAAGTGGGTGGTAAACGATAATATACATATTGCCGCGATGTCTTAACGTTATTTCGCTCTAGGCATGGTAATTGCTTCTAGCAAATGACAATTTGTTGCTATATTACACACCACCACTTTCGGGTACTTCAACTCAGTGGTATCATCTCTTGTAAAGAGCGCTACCGTTACGCTATGAATAGATATGTGTGCAATACTTGTCTCTTATGTTTGTAGCTACTAGTTATCTGTCAATTCTTAGGGGAACATTTGATAAACACTCAGTGATCTTTCTGATAACTCTGCATATTACTATTCCACTGCATGGATTTCTTCTTAGAATGTGCAGGGCTGACGGCAAAAACATTACGGAGCCCTCTCAAATGTGCAGGTTTCGGCGGATGATACCATCAATTGTTGACCCTAGTTGTGCATGTTTCCTCGCGATGATTTCCTTCATCGTTAACGTAAGCGATAATCGAATTCGTTCCAAAAGGTCCGAGGTGCAAGCCGGGTTCTAATCTAGACACTCCTGTATGGGAGGCAATCGTTTAAGTTGGCGTCACTGCTGACAGTAGTCATTAGTCTTTAGCTGTTATTAATAATGTATGTTATCTTGTAACTGCGACTATACACGATGTAACGCTACAGCTCCCTCCTGCAGCTCGTGTGATACTGCTCTAACGCAAGAGTACCTACTTTTAATATCATAAGGATTAAGTCATGCGGCACAGGATTTTATTTTGCGTTTTAATTTATGTAAGTATGTCGTAAAACCTCAATTAAAATGAACGTGTATTTACTTTATAATCTAATATTTAATTTTTAAGCCTTAGTGTTCATATGTTTATTTTGCGAAAACAAAAAGCTTTTGTCGGCTGGGCGTATACATAGTCTGTTGATAAATTAGCTTTGTGTTTCAAAAGACTTAATATTTTGATATTCATGCTTTTTCACATTTTAGCTTGATTTGTAAAATGGACTCTAAGGGTAAAAATTATAAAATAGTTTACAGCCTCTATTATCAATATTTATATACCGTACATGAAAGCTCCTGCCAACCATCTGGCGTTATTCTGTCGTTTACATTAACAATCAAGGTGGGAGTAAAGGTAGCCTGTTTTATAGCAAGTTGGTCACAAATAAACCCAATTAATTAAGCAAATTTTGGTCAAATAGTCTCCAATATTTCTTAGCAATAATGGATAGTGTAATAACGATATAACGTCGCTGAGCCTGCCAAGAACGATATGTGCATTTTTTAGCAAAAAAAAATTATCTCTTTATAAGTAGTTTTATAATTTGATATAATTTTATAGAGTTGTGTATCTAACAAATGTCTTCAATACTAGATTGTCAGTTTTATTATTTAATGGTTTTTTTTTTAATAAATTTTTCGTCGTTTACCGAAAACTATCAAAAATCACAAATGGAACTTAGCGGGCGCAGCGACGATAATCTCAGCTAATCGCGGGTGAATGTCCTTCAAAACAAATGACAGTCCCCATATATAGTTCCCACATCACCCCACCACGTACAGTCCCCCACACATGCACGTATAATTATGATTCGACCTACGAAAATAGTAATTAACTGATCAATATGACATTGCTTGCGACCTCAGTGTTACACAAATGTAAAAGCATACTAATAGTTAGGCTGAAGTCGGACTAGCGCAATATTGTAAGTTGTAAATCGTGTTTTATGTGTCACGTTATTTACGTTATATTCGGTTTTCATACAACCGAATTACGCCACTCGTAACTCACAAAATAGCGGTGTTCTAACCTCAGCCTTACATTGAAATTCAACAGTGATAAAGTTTGTTTTAATTATGTAAGACAAAGAAAAAGATAGTATCGGAAGCATGGAATTTAACGTGGCTTACGTACCTTTGCATATGCCAAATACATCCCAACACAATAAAAAGCCCTGAATTCTTTGAAGGGATTTTAACTTACATCTCACTGTTGCTGATAGGTAACCACAGGTACCTAGTTAATACGAGTAAAGAGTTGGATGTTTCGAATCGATTTTGAACTATTATAAGCCTTACCCGCTTTTTAAGAGTTCTCCGGATAGAAAAGGATGGCAACTTTGGATGTATCTGAAATATTTATAGAATGTAATGATCGTATTTTGATAAATTTAATATTTTTTGTGCTTCTCCAAACTAATCCATTTTATTGTATAGAGCTAGCTATTGTATCTAGCTACCTTAAATGAGGTAGTTACAGGAAAAGGTTCTTATCAGACTGTCCATGTTTTTCTACCAAATATAGCACACTGTACCTTGTTATAGAATGTCTTATATAATAGACGTACCTATTAAGTATGTCTTTTATTAGGTCTTCTTTTATTTACGAGCTCAACTCTTTTCAGTGGAACAATCGCCACTGCTCTCTATCCTCTATCCTTCATTTTGACCTCACCTTTTATGTACATAGCACTAAATATTATTTTTTCATTGATAGATATTTGTTGCGATTTGACGCAATATGACATGCAAACGGAGTATTGTTTATTCACTATTAGTACTAAGTTTAGGCAAACATTATTACGACTGTCGGCCTATTAACAGATCCGTGTATAGGTCAATAAAATGTAAACGTGTTAGGAATTTATGTAATAATCAAAATGACGTCAACATACTGATAATCTTCGACATTCTTACTGGGCCAACGAGTTCTCTGATACTCATTATTTTTATTCGTATAACATGTAGATATGTATAATATAAACACTCACCCAAGATATGAACGAATTCTAATTTAACTCCGAAAAAATATCATAATAAAAATGTATTGAACACGCGTTACCTACTAAAAGAAACCCAAAGTATGTTTACCGAATTATTCTAACCCGGCTAAACTTTAGGCTCAATAACGTCAAACCCAATACCATCATCCGATAATACATCTCTAAATACCTAGTTACTCCTTCAAATGTTACGATTATGTATCTCTACTAAGGATTATGTATCTCTAAACCACCCTTAAGTGCTTAATGCTAGATACTTACACTTTTATATCTAAGTATTACAGATACAAACAAACAAAAGTATCTAAATATTTTTACTCTGCAATCGTCCAAACACGCTTGAGCATATTTCGTAGTAATCCGTAGCGTCTGACCATTTTGGCTCATAGAAACCGAGCATACTTTCATCCCTTTTGATAGAAAGGTTGAGCGCGAAGAATTTTTATTCGTCGCTGAAGCTTATTCAGTATGACGTAGGCATCCCAGCGGTTTTTCACGCGGCAACGGCCCGGCTTACGGATGATATCCGCATTTTATCTTCCCTCCTAACCCGTTTGGCGATTTTCGTTCCATAAACATTTCAATTTTAAGGTTGCGTGGCTCAAAGAGGAACGGAATCGCCGTGAAAATATTTTGTTTGTTTGCTTGCTAAGGAAAATGTTTAGACGGGGTTTGATTCAAAACCCTTTCTGAAGATTGTGAAGTAAGTTAGGTACTTATATCGTTTTATGTATGTGTGTGAAAATATTCCCGATGAGTTTTCGTTTTTAAAAGTTATGTGTACGTGTTCATACGTTGTACAAAATCCAACGCTCTTTACAATAATGTGTCTTACAACTTTTTGTTCGTTATACACAGGAGGTTCATTTTAGTGAAAAACTATTTATTACGTTTCATTCATTTAGGACAGAAACGTACCTACATATTCACAAAAGTGATCCCTGAAACAAAATTCAGTTTGCTCATAAGATCACGCATTTTTACCGATTACATATGGATAACGATAGAGAAAAATGCACATACCTATCCAATTAAATAATAATTACTTACAAAATAACACCCGTTAAAATGCACTTATAATGAGGAAATTCACTCAATACTTAAATGTATTCATGAATGTGTTTTAAAATACCAAGGAAATTAGTTATTATATAAAAACAATAGGGTAGGCCTTTGCCCAACAGTGAGAAACAATAAAGGCTATAAAAAAACACAATTTCTTTGATAAAGAAAGAAAATACGCCAGGATCACAATTAAAATCTATATTATTAAAGTCAGAAAATATAATCAGTAAATACATACCTATGATTTTAATTCCGTACTTGATTCTCAGGAGCATACCTACTCGCATGATATTCTTAATTTCCATTTAAAACTCAAACCATGACAAATACTTATAATTTGTTTCGCTTCAACGATGATTTAACATTATGGTGAAATAATAGCTATATCTGAACTTTATCAAATTAAATGTACGCTTAAGATTAAGAAACTAATAGAATATAGCTATGAATAGGTTGACTTTATAAAACTTGCGTCTGAACAAGAAATTACAGAAAACATTAAAAGATTAAACACCCCTCTACTTCCATTAGCGAAAATGTATTGTGTTTTATTTTGGCGTGTTACATTTGTTGTGTCGTCTTATATTTTAAATCGGCGACAAGAAAACCGAACACAATTTTAACTAATAGAGGTTTAAAGTTTTACTTTTTAAGAATATACATATAATGGTAAATTATTACCATGAGAAGTGGAAAAACGCTATTATATACGCTAGAAAACAATCAAATGAATTAAATATTAATATAATACAGTTTGCGAGATAGGCGTACAACAGGAAATTATGTTTTAGAATATTCTTTATGGAAATATTATACAACGGTCATTGAACCTTTTTGCTGGTAAATAAAAACTCCTCAGTCTCCTCAAACATACTTACAGAAATATTTTCACACACAGGCGCAAATTAACACAATTGTCACCTACTTCTTTGAGAAGCAAGCAATACACAATATATTTTCTTTATATGGCTGAGTCACGCACCTTACTGTAAATTAACATAAATATTTCCTCACGTAATTTAAATTATCAGAAAGCCACCCTCGCCTAAATAGTCATAAAAGGGGATTATATCAAGGGGATGGACAGCCGCATTCAACTGTCCCCGTACAACAAAATACTGGGTTCACTGATCCGTTAGCTAAGCGTGGGAATGTTTGAAATATTTTACGACCACACGACTATCCGATATGGGTCGACATATGTTTGTAGGTCGAAGCTGAATGGTCACCGCGCAGATTTATCTGCATGGTTAAAATGCAACTGAGTGGTGCAAACAAAGAGATGAGATTGTCTGGCGTCTCGTGTCTCTTTGCTGACTGGCTAATCTCTCCACTACGGTTTTAGGGATTCTCATATGCATGTGTCTATACGTCGATCTGATCTCACCGTTCCTCGGACAGCCCGTTAAACAATCGGTTCAGGCTGTACAAGTGCCATTGTCAGTGGTTCAGGGCAGTCAGCAGCCGGAAAAACCAGTCTTACCTTAGAGTCTCCATATCTGCTAGTAAATGGGCTAAGAAAGTCAGACAGACACTGCATGTGATAAGACTAGAAGAAGTTCTCAATATAGTTGGAAGTCAGCAGGCTAGGATCAGACTTTTATGAGTTAGATTTGGGATGTATTGCCAGACCCTTTAGTGTCGATAATAATAGTTCTACTACTTATTATTAATACTAACTACGTATACAAGTATTTAGTATTAATACCGATAGCGTACCCTGGACCCTTACGAACTCCGGTGACTGGCTAATCTTTCCACAATGACATAATCGATTCTTAAATTAGAGTTTAGACCAATATGAAAGAAGAAGATTAAGCACACTAGGATGAGGTCTATGTTTAGCAGTGGACGTATAATCAAGTAAAATTAAAAATATTAGCAAACCGTTGACGTAGTGTGAGAGAAAAATGCTTGTTTTGTATAACGTGCCTTTATATATTCTCCACATGAATCCCTTGCATAAAAAGCACACAACCAATCAATTTAAAAAATGTAGTGTGTATGTAATCTTGATTAACTATAGAAGCTAGTATCGACTGAAAACTAGATATAGTGTTCAAACTCATGTATTCACTCGTGTGTTGACTTAATATGTACTGTGATGTAAATTCTGCATTTTATTCTGTTACATTTAAATTTAGAACTGCCATTAAATCTGTCGTGATGTTAAATCACGTTACACATCACTAGGATTGTTTCATAGTCTCGTTTCTGTAGCGTCATTGACATACATTCATCTTCGTCATAGAAGCGTTTCAGCCATTTAAAAGTGAACCTGAAATAGTCTGTATCTGTGTGTCAAAAAAC
This sequence comes from Shargacucullia verbasci, assembly GCA_947562105.1. Classification (NCBI taxonomy): domain Eukaryota; kingdom Metazoa; phylum Arthropoda; class Insecta; order Lepidoptera; family Noctuidae; genus Shargacucullia; species Shargacucullia verbasci. The sequence goes on along the minus strand of OX387289.1, from coordinate 6,397,060 downwards.
TTTCTTTTACAGTGTGTTTTATTTCCATTCAAACGAAATAGGATAAAAGTTCGCGTAAAAGGGGAGTAAATACCCAACCTTCAAATGTCCTTGGGTGCATTTACTATAAAACGTAGTTTTTTGCGTCTTGTTATAAAATTTATAAAATGTGGTCTAAATTTCTCTCGATATCCACTGTGAAACATGAACCTTCAATGTCATAAAAATGTACGATTATAATACCACAAAATTCACTCTGGAGTCCCGAAATGCTGGTGGATGCATGGTTCTTTGAGTGATGTTCACCTGTTAAATATAACACATCTAAGTATAAAATAAATAAAATGTAGTCAGCTGACTAGCCAGATAAATTAACCAAAAATTGTTCTTATTTGGACAGTACAAGTATATATGTACATACATAGGTTTTGTGTCCTAATTTGCCAGTAAGATCAAAATCTACTCCTACGCAGATGAAGTTTCAGGTAATATAATTATTTGGCATAGTGGCTCCATCTACTCGTAGTCAATAAAGCAAAGGAATCGTCAATTGATCTATCTATGGAAAGATCTATTTTATTTACCTACTAGATTTTTCTCCAGGGTCCACCATTTGCACGAATACATTCCTTTTGGATTCAGCGTTTTCTTATAGTATAGCGTCATTTTTATCCGGAAGAATTTCATTAGCGTCCCTGCAAGATGTTGCCGAGGCCCAGATAAAAGATGTTGGGCGCTTTGTTATCATTATATACATTTTATATTTAGTATGCAAAAGTAGTTACACCATTAAAAGTATTCTTTCGAGAAAAATGGCCGTCTCGAAAGTAGGACAATTTTATTTATCTCAAAGCTTTTCTAAACCCTTGTCAAGGGATATTGATAAATCTTGTTACCAACGACGGGATGGGTAACGCTATTAAAGGTTTAAGGATGTCTGTTGGGATGTATCTGTGACCTTTTGCAAGATTCAGTTTTGTTTTTTTATAACGTCGCCTGTAGCATTAGGATTTCTCCTGTATCGTAGGCAATGATTTCAAACTTAATCGCACATGCCCGCCCAAACCCGAAACAACCGTCTCCAGGTCATGCCAATATTTACACCATGCGGGTTTGATCTCGCGACACGTAAATCATGTATTGCATCAAATATTATAGATATCTTATTAAAATATATATTCTATTTCACTTATATGGCCAGTACATCGTATGTAATAGTATAATCACACCAATCACTTAAATAAAACATTATCAGTAAGCTACAAATCAAATTAATTATGTTCTACTAAATAATTAATTATGTGTATTAATTTATCTTAGTGCTTGTTCATATACAGGTTCGTATACAGGGTGTCCCGTAAATGGATGGATCAAACGTAAGGCAATTATTGCTCACCTGAATTATCTACAACTAATTAGATTTTTTGTTTTTAAACCGTAGGGTTCCCGAAATTAATTCTTCTGATTTTTCTACGTAATTTCAGTATGTTTTATGCAGTTCCTATAAATATTAATATTTTAAAAACATTACTAATTACTTTGACCATGTAGCAAAATAACAATTTAATTAAAAACGTTTTACTTCTTAAAGAAAAGAGATAAATAAAACAAAAACAATAATTTTAAATAAAAAATACGAAATTAGTTGTAGATAATCACGCGAGAAATCGTTGCCTTACGTTTAATCCATTATTTACGGACCACCCTGTATAATTTACAAGGATTTTTTAAAATAATCTCTTCAATCGAATAGAAACACGCTAAAACAACCACTTTCGTAAAACAATACAAAATTGTTTGAACGGTAGGTCAGTAATGGTAATGAGTTATACGTGAAGTGGAGCCACACAGCTCTGCCGAAAAAGTTCTAGTTTATGAACAAATATCTCAAAATCCAAAATTGTAATTTTCTGTTATTTGTATGATTTTTATTTGAATATTAGTATTATTATTATTCCTTCGTCGAAATAAAGTAGAATTAGACCTCAAAAATCTGGCAACTTTGTAAATACATACATGCAGAGTACAGAAGCGCAGAAAGCAAGTCGCTTAGGCACAGTAGCAAACTTGCCGTCAAAATTTTGAGATTGAGAAAGGTTATCATATGCTTGTGTTTCGTTGTTACGTAAAACATTACGACACAGAATAATATTTGAATAAGGCGGGTGAATTTCACATACCATCCAGTGGTTAAATAGAACTATGTGTATAATAATAATTCAGCCAATATGTATGAAAAGGGTTAGTTCACCACACTGGCTTGTTGTGGGATTGTGGGTACGCACACAATCAAGGACCTAAAGGGGTCTCTTTAGGTGTGGTCTTGTACAGGGTTCCTTCACCGTCAATACAAGTGATATTCAAATTCCGATCCGCAAACTAATATAATAATTTCTCGAAAACGCTTTTATTCGACATCCGATTTTTATTACGCCTTATTCGAAGTTTTCGCGGAATCCTTTGCGAGTCTCTATAAAATACGAACGATGAACTTCCACTAATACAAAAATAAATGATTAACCGAGTCTATTGTACCCCACAACTGGTCATAGGCCTCAATCCGACACCACAACCCGTGCTGTAATTATTTCCATTATTAAAATATTACACCGTTAAATTACGTAATTATGTTTCACTTATCTTATGATTCCATCAAAAATTACAAAACACTTTGTTAGGCTATAAATATCCACATATCAAGGTTAGTTAATGTTTGAAATGGGCTGGATATTACTATAATAATATGGGTTATGTTCTTTGTCCGTTCTTCCGGACCCAACCGCAAAATTTCCTTTCGCATTAAATTGAATTACCTGTGGGTGCTTGTGTCACGTACACGTATGTAACATCTACCTACTCAGATATTGTGTTAGAGGTGACACTTTTCTTATTATAGGCACATAGATCCAAAACCTATAAGTGTAGGTAGAGTTCTCTAGTCCCATGATTTTTCTATGGCAACGTTTCAGTACCGGTTTCTACTTCTATCTCTCTCTCGCCTTACCTTTCTCATTTACCGTTGATTATTCCAAACATTTCTTTCTGAATCTTAAAATATCTAAAAATCTAATTTTACTTGTTATGTAATTTAACCTAAGGCTAAGAGTGCCTCATTGGTCTAGTGGTCGTAAGAACCACTGCTAAAGGTGAGGTCCTGGGTTCGATTCACGGGTCGGCCAAAGTCTTGGGTTTTTCTATATGGAAATTCTCAGTAGCAGCACGTTGTCTGAAACTGTGGCCTGGTAGATGGCAATAGGCTCGCCCCCAATTACATGGAACTCAGTAAAGGCATCGGTAAAATGTGAATGTACAATAGTACACCTCTGCCTAATTCTTCAGGGAGTACAAGTGTGATGCTATGTATATGTTATGTTATGTAATTTAACCTTAAAAATTTTATAGGTTCTACAAGTACCTAGATGTTGGTTGGTTCTACAAAAGTTTCCTCTTCAATCGTTCCCAACTTAAAGCCACCAGACATACCAACTTACAGGTGTTCCTTACTTTCTCGAGTAACGCGACACTTACCAACCTCAACATCGTTAGCGAAGTTGTATGTATCTTGGAGTACTGCTATTTATTAAAGGGCAGGACAGACTACCGTATCATAAACTTTGTCTTTCACTCCACAGAATTTACGTTTCAGATACAACTGGCAGGAACATAAAGAGAACATTAATTTATTTAAGACTAAAAAGCAGTCAAAACAGTGTTTTTTGAAAGATTCTGATAACTGATTTAACCTATATAACTAGAACATTGGACGCTAATCACGCAGCTACGATTTAACAAAAATTAGGTATGTACTTATGACGCTTTCTGACTCGTTCTCAGTGCAATGTTTTCACTGAAATTTCAACTGCGTTCAACCATTATTGCATTTCGATGGTTTAAAGTAAAAGATATCTCTAATATAATAATGACGAGAAGTCGAGAAAAGGAAATTGAGTGATCTTCACCATGTTTTTCGATATAATATATCTATTTTGACATTATCTCTAAACACACAAGTGTTGGCCTAAGGGCTCTAGTACAAGTTTCCCACGAACATAGTTAACGTAATCTAAAAATAAAAACATAACATATCGTCACGCCTATATTCCCCGAATGGTTAGGCAGAGGTGTACTATTGTGCACCCACATTTTGTCAATGCCGTTATTGAGTCCCATGTAACAGGGGACGAGCCTATTGCCATCTATCAGACACAGTTCCAAACTCCGTGCTGTTACTGGGAATTTCCGTAAGGGTTCCAATAACAATTTACCCGACCCGGGAATCGGGACCTCACGGACTCAATCGCGCTTGCGACCACTAGACCAACGAGCCAAAATGTAAGAAAATAATGTGTGTGCCTCTATGATATGAGTCTACAATTTCATTAAAATATGGGCGTACGATTTAATACTAGTAAACTTGTATAGACACCCTGGATAGCACTCAAGGCAGTTTTCGTCGAGGAAAAATATGAAGCGGGTAGAAGCGCGGGCACTACAAGTAAATTATAAACTATTAAATTGGTAATATAACTTCTGGAGACTGTATGAATAATAAATAATAAGAAAAAGTAAGTTCTCAGTTGCTTGCCTTTTTAGTCTAGTGGTTGCAAGTGCAACTAATGAACGTGAAGTCTAGGTTTGGATATGCGGTTTGGACAAATTCTTAAAGTGTTTTTTTTCTGTATAAGCAGCTCTGACTTTAGAATTGTGCCAACAACAATATGCTCGATCCCAAATACAGGCAACTCAATTTATTTATACTATGAATGTTTATTTTGGCAAATATTAATTGAGTGTATTTTGAGACGTTTTTCAGTGTTGACTTTTTCTGTTTTACTTTCTATTGCTACACCCGATTAGGTGGACTGTTGTCAACAAACTTTGTTTAACACCTATGTACACAGATCAAGCAACAATACACCTCTGCCTGACCCACGGTAAATACAGGCGTGATGTTTACTTTCAGGTCTCGTTCCCACATAATTACCAATGAAGAAAACTAGAACACGGTAGTACATATTTAAAACTGATTGCACTCAAGATTGTTGTTTTACGAGCGAGCTTAGTAGATCTTACCTCAATAATAAAATTAATGAACGGAGGAGCTTCCGACCGCCGCTCGGATAGAAATTCGAGCGTTTAAAGTTTTCATCAAGGGAAAATACTTTATTTTGGTCAACATTTCGTTTTTCTTACTTTTTTATGGACATTTTCAGCAAAGGAACGGTTCGGTTGGAGTTATATTTAGATAACAGACGAAATTGTGTTTTCAAGGACCGCATATGATCAACTTCGGATTTCTGCTTGGCAAATGTACTATGATATTTGCTTGGCAAATGGACTGGTAATATGATATTAACATCTGCAGGTTTCTGCTGTATTTTCCGGAAAAAGGGGACCTAATTTTGACCGGGCACTAGAATGCATCTACTAACAGCTGTTTTTATTGACTTTTAAGACTAATGCAACCTTAGCGGATACCTTTTGGCCTAGAGGGCAAACAAGGGATTTAAAGTAGTGGTACATATATATCTCTCTTCAATTTAAGCGCTAGATACTTGTCGGTGTTGCATTTTCCATCTGTCCAAAGCTAGCTTTTTCATTTTTCTATATGTTACTGCATTTGCCTTCTTATATACACCAGATAAATATAAGGGATGCAGGAAAGGCTCCAGGGTGGCACGCCAGGCACTTCCCACCCACCCCACCTCTCTTCCCGCTTCAGTCCACCCTTGAATGCACCGGATGTAGACAAAACATAAATCTATTGAGCACATTTAGCGTTATTGCCTCCAGTCTACAGTAAACGACGGCTAATAACACACAGCCTTCCGATCTCATATTAAAAGATGGCTATTACTGCTATTTTATTAAAGCTTTTCCTAAACAGTTTATTTTAAAAGCTATCACAATCTTTTCTTTTTAGTTAAATGTTTTTCGATTTAATAAGTTATTTTACTGATTTTTAAAAAACTTATTTTTAATTTGGTTACTTGTTTTATATATTACTAGCTTCCGCTCGCGGCTTCGCCCGCGTTGTTTACGAACCCGTACATTTTTCCGGGATAAAAAGTAGCCTATGTGCTATTCCAGACTATAATCTATCTCTGTGCCAAATTTCATCCATATCCATTCAGCCGTTCTGGCGTGACAGAGTAACAAAGATACATCTATCCATCTATCCTCACAAACTTTCACATTTATAATATTAGTAGGATAGGATAATAGGATTCAGTTAAGAATAAAATAATAACCACAACAGTTTAACAATCTGACTGAAAAACTTAACTTTGATGCTATAACTCGAAAACTCATAAAATGTTAGTCTAATGACAACTTAAATCTTTCCTGATTGACTACTAACCTAGTATGAAATTTCAGTAAGTTCGTGAATAAACACAAAAACGAAATCGTATATTCAGTTGATTGTGTTGAAATCCAATGCGAACCAGAAAAAATCTAACCACGAATAAAATTTGCTTCGCGGCAATGGATATTTAGTTCACATTTGGTCGTGGACAGATTTTTATATTCATATTTTTACAAAGCCTCGAGCCTACATTGCATTTGCTTGCTGCGTATAAGCCGGTTATAAATAATCTGATAGCATAGGAAATGAAGTTGCGACACTACTGGCAAAGGGATGCAATGCGATGATATCGCTCGCGTTCAACTTGTTTATTGATAATACATGTACCTAAACTTATATAGTAGGTATATCAATAGTGTGTTTCCAGTTGGAATAGGTCAACCCCTAAGCAACCTATCTTCAGGCCGATCTTTTCTCCATAGAACCAACCCGCTTTGAAACCGTGCACCTAGATTATCAACGTTTTTAAAGTGCCTTCAAATGCCCATTTAAAATAAAAACTTTGACTTTGACTATTATGTTCCACGCTGGCCAATAGCATAATCTTATACTCGTTAAAATACTCCGATCATCGGCGATTATAACGGCGTTTGTTTGCGGCAGAACACGGGATCTCTACCGATGTTCATTGATGAGCGTTTACGAGGTGATAAAATGATAATGGTACAATGTCGATATAAATGTTTAACGTGTCACTCTTCGCGCATTGAAAACTGGGAACAACATGAGTATAAGGGGTTAAGGGCTCTTCATCCCCACGTCAATGTCCCCAGGGGATGTAAGATAAATATAATAACAGTTGTACGCTCCCCACATGCCACGAGGCACCATATTCATCGTTGGCAAAATTAAGGTGTGTGAAAATAAGTACACCTTTTCTTATAATATCCTTCAAGCATTATAATATTATTATATATACTCTGTCCTTCTGGGATCACATGCGTCACATTCATGTTATTTTATGCATTAAGTCCACAAAAACGTCCTGAAAGGCCAGTAGCACAATAGTCTTACACAATGTCAACAAACCGGTGAAAAGCGAAAAACCCGAATGCTCTGAATCCTGCACTTTAGTATCGACAAATACGAATGTTTGCTTTCCTAGCGATGCATATTTACCGTTACCGATAAGTGTAGTCCCGGCTTTATCGCTCCAAATATTTAGGTAGGTTTGTTTTCATATAGGTACTACGGCGCTTTTTTGAAAATGTCTATAGATAAGGCTGTAGGTTCCTAAGACCTCTAAGTACCTGCCGCAAGTTTTCGCAAATCTACGATCTATTAAGGTTAAGTTTGCAACGAGAGAATAGTTCACGCGTATTCAAACACATGGCATGGATGAACGGAAAGTGAAGAATTCGATTTGATTGGTAGTTCGGTCGGTCGGTTCGTATTTAAATACGGACGGAATAGTTCCTTATAAATTAATATCTACTCTCTCTTGACTGTCATTGTGAACGCTCGCCAAACACTTGTTACCGGTGCACTGTCTCTGAACATACCCTCGTAGTAAAGTAGACCATAAATCTACTGAACTAGCCGAGCTCCGCTTTATTGTTCGAAGTAAGTAATAGGCCAACTAATTACTGTCATTCAGGCTACCGTTAACAAGTTAATATGTTTTGTAGACTTATTTTAGTTACATTTTGAGCAAAACTATTGTAGCGAGAACAAGTGCAAATACAATGCAGGAAACAAAAATACTTCACGATAATTTATTATAAAAAGTAATTCAGTTATGCACCACTAGTATTAAATTAAGAATTGAAAAAGGCATTCCATAATCCGTTCATAAATTCGATTAGATAAGATAATTATGTTTTTATTCGTATAACCGTATACATTATATATGTATATCAAAGCGGAATACCACTCAGTCACTGAATGATTACTATCATATAACTTTTTCCCAACTACGTTGGGGTCGGCTCCCAGTCTAACCGGTCGCAGCTAAGGATCAGTATTTTACAGGGAGAGACTGCCATCTGATCTCCATTACCCAATTACTGGGACGATATTGATACTTTAAAGTTAGACTGGTTGTCAGACTTTTGATCTGCTGATATCCATAACGACTGTCATAGATATCCGTATGACACTCCACCAACCGCTTAACGTGCTTTCCGAAGCACTGAAGTGTCTCGATGTGTGAAAATCGGTCACCCATCCAAGGACTGACTGCAGCAAAAGCTGCTACTATGATATGGTAATCTATACATATAATAAAATTATAACAGGCCGATGTCTGTACATTATAGATATTGGAGAAAAACTAATATGGGGGTATTTATTAGAGCAACAGAAGCCAAAGCAACAGTTTTTAGAATTTTTGTCTGTCTGTATGTTTGCACACGCATCACACAAAACCTACTGAATGGAATTGAATGAAGTTTTCATCGATGTATTGCTAGAGGTCTAACTTAAAATATAGGCTCCATTTTACCACAGAAAAATATCAGATTCTAAATTCCACGCGTACGAAGTCACGGGCAAAAGCTAGTTCAATAATAAAAACACAGATTAAAAACCATTAATAACTTATATTATAAAATTATATTCATAATTATAGTTATTAGGTTTTTCTGTATGGAAATTCTCAATAGCAGCACAGAGTCCGGAACTGTGGTAGTTGTTGAATGCTCGCCCTCCGGCAACATGAGACGATTTAATTTTGGCATTGATGAAATGTGGGTGCACAATAGTATACCTCTGCCTAACCCTTCGGGGAGTACAGGTGTGATGCTAAGTTATGTAATTACTAATATGGAGTAATGTAATTTGAGCTAACATAACTGATGAAAATCAGCCAAATTGTTAAAATCTAATCTCCGTAAACTTCTCTATATCAAATTTGTAGCAGGTATTGAACGCAAAATGGAATTTGATACACTTTCATACACTCAGAAACTGATCCACTGGAGAGATATCAAATTCAATATGGAAATAATTGATATGTTTCTAACTTTTTGCAATATATGAACCGGTTTGATATAAAATACAATGATAGCGTAATTGTTGAACGCTTGCTATCCATGCAAGAATGTCTGAATTTAACACCGTCTTTGACTTTACGAACTCATACTTAGATCAGCATCATCATAGTATCACGCCTGTATTCCCTGAAGGGGTAGGCAGAGGTTATACTATTGCACATGTACACCCACATTTCGCCGTTATTGAGTCCCATGTAATAGGGCGCGAGCCTATTGACATCTACCTAGTACAGTTCCAGATTCCGTGTGGCTACTGAGAATTTCCATACAGAAAAACCCAATAACACTGTCCGATCCGGGAATCGAACCCAGGACCCCACGCTCAGCAGTCGCGCTTGCAACCACTAGACTAACAAGCTAAAAATGTATGAAAATAATGCGTGTGCCTCTATGATATGAGTCTACAATTTCATTCAAATACGGGCGTACGATTTACTACTAAACTCGTATAGACTACCTGGATAGCACTCAAGGTAGTCAATCAGAGTTAGATTATCACTTCACTTCAGAGTTAGATTATTATTCACACCCGAAAGTGCTTCAAAAATTTATCGATCAGTGTGTTTAGTCCACCTACATGAAGTGTGATGGACTTAAGCCGTCATATCCCGAGCCTATGACTGGAAAAGAATCAGCTGATTTATATTGTTGATATGAAAGGAACATAAGTAAACAAAACGAATCCGGCTTCCAAAGTTACCTACCAATAAGCATCATTTGACGGATTGCTATTATTTGTCAAAAGCACTCCAATCTGTAAAGACAAGAGAATCAAACGTAGAAGCGTAAAATGAAAAAAAAAAAAGAAATTATAGAGCGTTCATTTATATTCTTAATAGTTCTTAGGGTGTTACCATCATCCTGCATTACAAAAATTAGGGAAACAACGAAATTTCGAAGACACAAATTGCATTATGTTAGGCACCTACAAATTGGGTTTGCGAGCCAAAATGCGAACAGTACGTGAACATTGAAAATTCGATCAACGTATGAAATTCACTTAACTTGGATCCTACGCACTAGTCTCTATAACTAGCCTGCACTTGGCAACAGGTGCTCGAAAACTTTGATACTTGTAAGTATTTGATATGACGTCAAAGATCGTCGTTTCAAGCTCTAATGTGATTAACCCAAGCCAACAATCTCAATTTCACTGGTACTTACTCTAATTTATTTACAAGTGAATCCAAAAGCTTTTATTCCCTCGAGAAGTAAGCAAAGACGCTTAAATCTAATGTCATTCATTCAGTCACAAATACTTAATGCTTAATGTATTCCAGCCGGCAATTTACTGATAAATTGTGCCCTCTGAAAGCGTTTATTGTCTTTAAGCATAATATTACCATTAAATTATTCATCGGCGTTGTTAATGATAAACCTCGGACCTTTCATTCGGGTTAAAAGGACACGAACTTGCGACAATGTCAATTACGGGTGATTCATCCGAACGATAAGAGAAATAATACAATTTGCTCAATGAATATGAATGACGTTCAATTGATCATTTATCCGGATCATTTTGTATTAATAAAGAATGTGCTATCGCGATGCAATTTATGTAGTATTATGTGGGAAGATGTCTGAGCTGGAGCATTACACTTAAAGTCTCTGACGGCACAAATAGTGCCAGAACACTAAACTGAAACAAATTAAATGCCTTAAAAACTATAAAATACAGGGAACATTCCCGTTTTTGGGAAGCCAATGATTTTCAGGACAAAGTTAAAAGTAATGAGACAAACGTTATTTAAAAACCTTGAGCAACAGAAGCGAAACGGCAAAAAAGAGCCTTTTAACAGGCGAGAATAAGCCAAGTAGAAGAAGTATAAGACGTAAACGATAACACAAAGGATGCTTTTAATCAAATTAAAACACTGAAAAAAGAGCTAAACCCCGCTTAATTAATTTCACTTACTAATGAGCACTGAGATGAAAGTAGCCCAAGTTTCGCTTCACACGTTCCTCCTACGAGAAACTAACACGGAGCGAATGGAAAAAGCTTTTTTTAGAAAACAGGAATGGAAACACATTAACGTAACTAACCTGGGGCAGGTTTGTAAAAAAAGTATTTTTTTCTAGCTTTGAGCTATTCTGGGAATTAAAAGTTATCCTTATTGTGAAATGTATGTTGCTTGTATTCCCAAGTAAATCGTTGAAGTCACTGAAGTTTTATTTGATTACATTGAAGTAGTAATATTTTGGTAAGGGCTTTACTTCAAATCCTTTGGGGGAAATCCTGATTCTACAACAACAAGTATAAATTGAGGTTTGGTAATATACTGTGAAAACTTTTTACAAGTAACTAAGTAAATATTATCTATGCTGAAAAAATCTAACGATTAAATATAAGGTAATGTGTGTCAACTAACGAAAATACGTACAAATAGGTTACGTGGTACTCGTATCCGATAGACTAACAAAGTAACAACTAACAACCTCTATGTAGACCTAAACGTGACAAGCTATTCATCCATTTACTGACAAATAAAATGGCTTTGTGAGAGAGATTGCAAGAATAAATCTGACGGCGCACGACCCACGCACCGTTTGAAATATTGTTCGACTTTGTTAACCAAGAGGACATCTATAAATGTAGCAATTAATCAGATGATCGCTGATTATCAGATGGATATGACAGAAATTGCGTTGGTCAGTGTTTGAGTTTCAATCCAATTATTGTTACTTGCAGGCTAATTTTGGTCCCGGCTTTGTTCCACAACGTAACATTGGTTAATGAAATGGAATTTCTGCTGGAATAAGGTTTCGTAGATTTAAATTTTGAATGGCAATTTCTCTGTTCTGCGAAAACTGGTTTTGCCGGTGGGTCTCCAACTGGCTTTCCCAGTACGATGACACGCAAGCATCGCCACCCTATAGTTATATTGTCCATTCTTTACCAACCTATACTTTACCAGTGATGTCTTCTTCTTCCATACATAATTTTGACAATAATCTTAAGCATAAATATTAATATCTACTGCCGTATCCGGACAGTGCGGTGTCCGGATACGGCAGTAGATATTAATATACCTACCCATACAAGAAAAATGATTTGAAATACTAACATGTTCAATAGGATATTATTATAGCAGTATTGTAGTTAAACATAAAATTCCCTTTATCCTAGTATAAAATCACATGAATTGGAACAATAGAACTATAAAACATCGATGGAAATAAAGATAAAAGCTCTTCCAGTTTATCGAAAAGCGCCTGTGGAAATTCCGGCAAATGTCAACAACTGCACTATGCTCCCTTTGTTCTGTTGCAAAGGTAATATCACCAACCTCTGTGGCTTTGATCAAAATATCTTGGAAATTGGCTTCTCCCAAAACCTCATGACAAACAATCTCTATGTGAACATTTATAATTATGATAAGTAATACCTGTTGAGCTAATTAGTATGGAGATCTTTATTTTGGAATGAATTGAGCCTAAGATCTCGTAATCACACTAAATGTAGCGCCGATTAGAAGATTCACTAGAAGTAGGTAAATATTTGCCGAACCCAATCAAAACAAAGCCTCCGTAAGAAATGTGTTATCAAACAAAGCGGGAAGCTCGAAGCTTTGCTTTTTTCACGCTGTTTCACTATTAAATTGTCAATCAATAAGCTAACTTCATTCATAAGGTGAGCGGGTTTGACACCGAACAATGCTCCCCTCGAGCAAATGGATGTTGACCTCATAATACTGATCTCTCAAGTAAACGCCACTTGCGAATCTTGACCGGTTTTATTTTTAGTCTCTTTACTCTTGTTGCTTTGCAACTGTCTACATTGTTCGGTGCGTCATATTAGCATTTCCTTTTATTTATATTTCAGCAGATGTGTAGTGTTCTAATAAGATTTCCACGGTATAAACTGTTTCCTCAGATAACTACCGTTTTGTATTAAAAATTATTCCAGTATTGTCAACAAACTATCTTTAGCATTTTTGGTTTACAGTTGGTAAATTAAGTTTTCATATTTAAATCTAATACTAGGTACCTACAGAACTATCTGTATCTATCTCAATATTATTGAAATTGTATTGTGTAATATTCAGAATCTTGATACAAATAAAGAAACACAGGATTCCTGACCTGCAGATTTTCATTGTAGCGCGATCTCGAGGAGCCGGGCCCATTGGGCCGCTCCAACAACAGCAGTTCGGTGAGAACTATGACACCGAACACCGCGAAGAACATGATGAAGATGAAGAAACTGATATTGGCGCGCTCTTTGGTGCGGGAAGGACCCGCGCGCGCGCGCCACTTCATCGTGCCGACACTGCACTCGCATGAGCACTGGGAGAACAGTGGCCGCTAACGCGCGCGCCACACGACTGATTCACTAGGGCCGGAGCACCATACCGCCGCGCGCTCCGCAACCGCGTGCCGCGTCAAAACACAACACGACGCCTTCCCACACTAACGTAAAACGCAATGGTGGATTGACAGGAATCCACTCAAATTTCGGGTTGCAAGCCCAGGAAGAGCTTTCTGTACCCTTGAAAAGTTTGATACACAGATTCACACTTATTTTAACAAACACATTACCTAAATCAACTACATATTTTGAATAATTTTGATTCTAAATCAATGTTAATACTAAAAGTACTCAAAGCTTCCAACTGAAAATGACTGGCCAAAGCTAATAATTGGAGTGTAAACGTTTTAAATTGAACACAAGCTATCACACGGCATCGTATAGATTTGACCTTCGATACATGACGGTCTCATAAATAATGTAATGTTTTCCACCACGAATGCATTCGATGTGGTGAATAGCAACCCAAATTGGTAGGTATCATTTACGCATGCGCGCCCCCGCCCTTCGTTCAATGACTTGACGCTCAATGTAAAGAGTCTAGCTACAACGAGATCGTATTAGGCCTATCAGCTGGCGAATGCACCCTCGCATACTCACATAAGTTGCGATGCTTGTAGAAGTTTCCTGTAAACAAATAAATTGTTTCGGAAATAAATGTTTTGGTCTATTAAGTCCTTCAAATAAATCTGATTTAATAACACAAAAACTTAGAGCACGGACAATTACTTTAATAGAACATTTCTTTGTTGTTTTTAATTAGTGAAGGAAGTAATCGATTAAACGGGCCTTATTCTCTTAGTCTCGTCACTCTGATCTGCGTTACTTTCATATAATTTTTTACAGATATGAGCGTGTTGGTGACAGTGAGGCCCCTGAATTAATAAATTTATTATGTAGGTCAGGCAGGTAATAGAATAGGCAGCCTAGGTACGGTACGGTACATATTTTAGTAGTGGCTGCATATTTCGCGTCAGTACGTCGAGAGACGTCCCTAACCGTCATCCGAAATATCCTAATAACTGTTCTACGTGATAATATAATTTAAAATGTGTATCCGTTGCGAAATTCAAGGTTTACGGTAACCGCTGACCATCACAATGCGGGTTGTATGGTTCTTTGCAACCATGACGGTACAAAAAAAAGGTTTTGAATGTTTCATCTCTTATTTGTATCTGCCGTCCTGGTCATGAGTTGCAGTGTCAAGACTGTGATTTGCGATATTCAGCCGGATCTGGAGATAATAGAAGGTCGCTCGTTGCAGTGGCTACGTTATACAGGTGGCGATTTCGATTCCCTTTCAGAAAATAAAATTGTCTGGCCTAAAGTAATTGTTCTGATCTGAATGTGTGTGAAAGTAAGCTTGTGCGTGTGAGTTGTGTGTTCACAAACTGTACCCACAATAACGGAGAAATCCTAGTGCTAGTGAAAAACTGGAACCCTGAAGTTAGGCCGATCACGGACTTCTGACTGCCCGGACCGACCGTTGTTAGTATTTGCATTTCCCAACCAATCTCCTGACGCCATCCAAGCTTTGAAACTAATGATAACACCCTAACAAAATAAATGTTATTATGTTTAGAAATAATTTAACGACACGGTTGGCGCAATGGCTAAGTGATTAGCTTTCTGCGCTAGGGGTCGCGGTTTCGATTCCCGCAAGGATCAAATATTTCGACCCATGCGAAAAACATAGTTACATCTGCAAACTAACAAGATGGCAGATGTAACTATGTTTTCGCATGGGTCGATTTGTATGATCTACAGATAGTTGTTTCGGCTCTGGTTGTGTACCCTGTACCCATGACACAGGAGAAATCCTACTGTGGGGAAATTTAAAAACAAAGTACGAATATACTGCCATAATTTATAAGTAGGTGATAATGTATGAGTACCTACAGTGAGATTACTCCAGGTGGTACGGAGTCTATTTGTATAAGTTCAAAAATATTATTTCATATTTTTTTTTAATTTTTCTATATTTACAAGCTTTTTAATAATTATTCAAAATTAACTACTTATGATTATCTACTTCTACATATAAATTACTAGCTTCCGCCCGCGGCTTCGCCCGCGGCTTCGCCCGCGGCTTCGCCCGCGGCTTTGCCCGCGTGGTCTACGAACCCGTACATTTTCCCGGTATAAAAAGTAGCCTATGTGTTATTCCAGACTATAATCTATTCCAGACTGTAATCTATCTCTGCCAAATTTCATCCAGATCCGTTCAGCCGTTCTGGCGTGAAAGAGTAACAGAGATCCATCCATCCATCCTCACAAACTTTCACATTTATAATATTAGTAGGATAGTAGGATAGGACAGGATAAAAATGGAGTCCCGTGCGTTACTCTCGCAAAAACTCGAAAATGACTCCAACGATTTAAATATATTTTATTTTTGTTTTGTTTGCTTCAATGCTGAGTTGGTTAAGGAAAAAACAAAATTAGAAATAACCCAAAGGAACAACCAAAAAATGAAAAAAAATTAAATTGATAAACTTGTATGGGAATTGTCACTTCGGATTGCCTACTTTCAATAGATGGATGTTGATTAGGATTAATAATGGCTTATGAAGATTTACAATCAAATAAATTTTAGATGATACCAAATTCACCGGGTCATCTAGTATCCTATCCTGTCCTACTAATATTATAATCCTATTTTACTTCCTACTAATCATATCCTACTAATATTATAAATGTGAAAGTTTGTGAGGATGGATAGATGGATGGATGAATGGATGGATGGATCTTTATTACTCTTCCACGCCAGAACGACTGAATGAATCTGGGTGAAATTTGGCACAGACATAGATTATAGTCTGGAATAGCATATAGGCTACATCTTATCCCGGAAAAATGCACGGGTTCGTAAACCACGCGGGCGAAGCCGCGGGCGGAAGCTAGTATTATAAATGTGAAAGTTTGTGAGGATGGATGGATGGATGGATGGATATTTGTTACTCAATCACGCGAGAACGGCTGAACGGATCTGGAACTACCGGATGAAATTTGGCACAGAGATAGATTATAGTCTGGAATAGCACATAGGCTTATTATCCCGGAAAAATATACGTTCGTAAACCAAGCGGGCGAAGCCGTGGGCGGAAGCTAGTACACTATATTTACATACTAACCATCGCACCGCATCGCTGTCAACCGGCAGTGTGGTGAGAAGACTGGCTTATTCTCTGGCTAAAAGTAATATTTTTTTAATTTGCCCCTTCCAATAGGAAAGTCATTGAAAACTCTACTACTACTACCTTCAATTTTCAACGCAGACTATATTTTAAGTAGTTAGGTATGTCTATTTTAACGTATGTAATCAACGAACACAAAGTAACGCCTTTCAAATTATTATGACTTATGACAGCAAACACGAACAACTTTGTCTGCCGCAAAATACCTAGTTAGGTAGTTATCTACCTAACTAGGTATTTTGAGCTTAATTTACTTTCCGTCACTTTACTTGTACCTAGCTTTTGTAGAATAGATTAAAGTAGAGTTAGGTTAATTCAGACATAACTGAAGTTGCGTGGCCAATATAAAGACGCTAATGTTAGTAAATAAATAATCTCCACAAGGTAACGTCCGCCGTGTGTACTGGCCGTTAACCATCCCACGACGGTAAAGCCACTCTACAACTATACTGTCACTCTACGCTGGCAAATGGCTATGTTATGCGCTATGTATACGCATAGTAGTATGCGCATGTAACGTATAGCGTATTACATCTACCCATATAACTAACTACTACTACTAGTAGTAGTAGTATACGGGTAGGTATAATGTACCCAACCATAGAAAAATAGGACCAGTTTGGAGAAATGTTTTTTATTTTTAACCGAATACAAATTTAGAAAAATCTTTTTATCCAATATTTTTGTCATAGCAATACGCTTTGAGTTCCGTCAGTTAACTGTCGCATATAGCATATGTCATTAGTGTCATATTATCTGAACTCAATCGCAGCTGTCAAAACCGTACCATTGGGATCCTAGACGTGAATATTCGTAATAAAATTCAATAATGGGGAAAGAAGAAGATTGCCCTCCTCAAGATAATAATGTTTTTAGGGCTTTTATAAGTGCACTTTACAATACAATCGACGCGCCGGTTACATTATTTCGAGGTAAATATAATTTGAGTATAAAACGGTTTTTGTTATGTAAGTGCGCAAGCGAATAATGATGTTGTTGTGCTACAGAGAAGATTGTTGAGCCGAACCAGACGAAATACCCGTGGTACCACCAGAAGTTCCGCCGCGTGCCAACTATCGACCAGTGTTACGACGACGATGTTGTCTGCGATTTTGAAGCAAACTCTCAGTTCAAACGTGATAGGTTAGTTTTTATATTGTTATCAGATTCTTGATACGCTGTTTACTACCTGCTAATACCAAGAATTGTGCTCTTTGTCCCTTTTAAGGCAACCCTCTGACCCCAATACACATTTCAACATATGTTTGATATTTCATTGTTTTCTTTTCTGCTAGGGATTTATCCAAATTACATAGGCACTATGTGCCTTTGAGCTATGCAGTGTTTCATTGTGTAGACAGCACTGAGGGGTTAAGGAAATAAAATGTCAAAAATGTACATGAAGTATTAATGAAAAAATTTGCATTGTACCCTCATAACCCACCCTGGCTACGCCCATGGTAGACAGTGTGATACATTAGTAAATCAAACATATTTGGAAAGTCAACCTTGAATATAAGTTGATACCAACTTATATTCAAGGTTAGTAAAACTGGCATGAAACAAATTAAATCATGAAATTTATATTATTACTGTCCAATGATGAAACACACCCATAAAATTATTGAATGAATATTACAATGATTGGAATGTGTAAAAAACATAGATTGTTTAAGCTTACCCTCACCAAGCTGGCATTGTACCGACATGATAGCTGCCTTGTGAGCTCCACTACTTTTTTTTTTTAAACTTTAAAATAAATGTTTCTAAGATGTGAATTTCTAAAATATTTCCAAATATGCCTATATATTAAAACATATTCATAATTCTCTTACACATTCCAGAGCTGTTGACTCTGAGATCCTTGGTATCCTGCGTCAACGTTTTGAGGATTGCATGATTTTCGAAAAGCCTGACCATCACGCTGCTTGCAAACCTCTTTGGGATAAATACAAGGAATCTGAAGAGGCCTGGTTTATCAAATGTAAGTGTTTTTGTAAATGTTTTATAGTAAAAAAGAAGCACGTAGCTTAAACAGATTTATAAACTAAGGTCCATGTACAAAATCAAACTCATTTGAGTTATCATATATTATATAAGTAATCTGGATTTGTATTCCTAAAGCAAATTCATGAATCATAGCTCAGCTTTATTCTAGATTATTTTATGCAATTCAACTTATTCTTCTTCTTCTTCCTTGCCTGCTCCCTTTATTTGAAGTTAGCCCTCCTTGTTCGTAGACGCTTGGATGTTCCATCCTGGGTTGTCTGTGTGTTCAGCTGTGCCCATATCTTTGGCAATGGTTGTCCACCACGTAGCCAGCGGTCTTCCTCTGCCCTTTTTTTCTCTGAGATAGCCATTGTTTTTCTAATACTGTTTTCTTCATCTCACCTCATAACATATCCAAACCATCTCATCCAGCTTTTAACCATCTTTTACGCAATTGGAGCGACTTTGAAAGAGCCTCTGATGTACTCATTACGTACTTTATCGAGTCGGGTAACTCCCGCTGCCCACTGAAGTATCTTTATCTCATTGGTGCTCATCTTCTGTTCGTGTATTTTCTTTACGGCCCAGCACTAGGAACCATACATCATGGCGGGTCTGACTGCCATTTTGTAGACTTTACCTTTCAATTGTATAGGCATTTTGTCGTCACAGAGTACTCCTGTTAGCATTCGCCATCTTAGTCAAGCTCCGTTTATTCTATGTGTAACATCTGCGTCTATGACTATATCTTCTGTTAGCATTGAGCCGAGGTATTAAATTGGTTGACTTTTGGTAATGACTGGCCATCAATATGTATCACAATGTTACATGAAGGTTGGTCACTGAAGCCACACTTGAGATACTCGGTCTTGCTCTGATCTAAGAACCTCATCTGCGATGACGTTACTAAGCGGTCCGGCTGTTACTGGATTATCAGGTAAGGGTCGACTCGAAACTTCGTTCAGCAGATGCTGATAGTACTGACGCCATCTGCGGTTGATTTCACCATTTTCGGTTATTAAGTGTCCATTGGCGTCTCTCTCTCTTGATGTATTAATTGATTTTAATATCTAGACATGCTATGTGACGTTGTTATGCACGTTTGAATATGTTCTTATCGTTTTAGCATTCTCAAGTCTGGAGCAATTCAACTTATTATAGGTTTATCGTTCTAGAATAAGACCAATAATATGTACTTTAAAAAATGCACAGTAGACAGCGTAGACGGTCGCATATATGTATTGCTTCCTAAACTTCAACAAGGCCGATATTTTTGACCAAACGCGATGTAATATTGGCCTGATATGTTGCTGGTAATTTTAAAAACAAGTCCCCTTCTTTCCACATATGAGTCGTTAGACTTATAGAATCTTTTTGCAATAATATTCTAGGCAAGCAGTTCTAAAATTGTATGCATAAAAATCAATATAAATCCAAAGAGCTGAATGCTGGACCTCTTTGGATTTATATGGATTTCTGGGTATAGGGTCAGGGTTGAAACTCGTACCTATAAAATAATGACAACCAGATTTGTAAGAGTCATAAACATGAAACGTGATGGTTAGGATAGTTCAATAGGCAGTATTATCACAATAGAATTTCTTACAAACAACCTTTAGATGGACAGTATTGCTAGGTAAAAAACGAAACGTTCTACCGAAGCGTGGCCTGGAATAATATAGTAATTAACAAAATAATAAAGGAAAATAATGTAACTAAGATCTTTAATGTTGTAAGATCTATAGTGTTCTTGAAATCGTTTGAAAAAAGCCTTAAGTAGCATAAAAAAAAAACTACAAATAAACTTAACATGTTCTGAAAGATGTGCCCGGGTTAATTGTAAAGAATAATAGTTTGCTAGTTAATGGCCTTCCTAGCGCCCCCTGAATTTATTAAGTTTATTTTTTATTAAATAATTATTTTAATCTTTTCTGTGAGCTTAATACGTCCGAATCCCATGAGTTCATCCTCAGTTGACCACTGATAGATACCTAGCCTGCTATTTTCTTTGATCTTCAGTATCATAACCAAATTATAACACGTGTACTCTTCGTCATTGAGGAATCTCCGCCAAATTGAATAATTAAAATCACGATATCTGTGAACAATAATTAAAAAATATATATACAGTCTAATTGAGAACCTCCTCCTTTTTCGGTTTTTCGGAGTCGGGTTTTAAACACATAGGTTTAATAAAGCCTTCTACCTTTTTGGCCCTTAAAAATAAAATCATAATTGGGTGATACAAAAATAGTACTATTTTTTTTTATTGATCCTTGTACAGTGTAGAGTTCGTGTATCTTATTTTAAGCGGCGGGTAATTAACGCACCACCATGTATAAGTCCTTATGAAACATGGAGTAGTGAGAATCTAGGTACAGAGGAAATGCCTCAGTGCAGACATATCTGATGAATATCACCAGAATAACTCTCGCGACTTTTTCAGATGGTGATCTTGGAGGATATGCTGATGCCCGAAAAGCATACATGAAGCAGAAGCATCGCATGGTCTGGGAGAGACGTCATGGTCCCCTGTCTAACTTGACAAAGTAATTCACCTCTAGCTTACTGCCACAATGTGTCCTAATATCTAAGTAGATGTTATTAATTTGCCGTTGCAATAAATAATTAAATTATAGTCTATAAATGTTTCATTTAAGTTTACATTTCACACATTGAGTGAACTATGCTATAAGTTTGCTGCGTCCGTTGGTACTTTACCTTCTAAACATAAACCTGGAAGAAGGATAAGGTTTTTCGTGTTCGACCAGGAAGTGGACCGATAAGGGTTTTTCTGTATAAGAATTCTCAGTAACAGCACGGAGTCCGGCAGCCTAACTACGTAAAAAAGCGACAGCAATCTCACTGTCAGCAAATACATTATACGTCACAAAAATGACGTTTGACAGAAGTTTTCGCGCGATCTACGCCTGTCGCTACATCGGTAATTAGGCTGCGGGACTATGCCCGGTAGATGGCAATAGGCTCACCGCCTATTACATGGGACTCAATAACAGCATCGGCGAAATGTGGGTGTACACCTCTGCCTAGCCCTTCGGGGAATACACTAACAAGTTTTGATGGAATGGGTATAAATGGATTGAGAAACGGAATTATATAGCGTCTGCCTGTATTCCCCGAAGAGTCGCACACTCACTTTTCGCCGATACCCTTATCTAGTTTCTTGTCAAGAAACAAGCCCCTTGTGGTCCAACGTGTGTATAGTCGCATTGAGGTACCACCCCAGGTTTCAGGGTGAAATCACATCTGTCAACATTGATTCGCATTGTAAATATTTAAAACTGATCAAAGATTGAAAATTGACATTATTACAATCAAAACTTCCGATCATCATCCAGCACAATTACAGCCCAAAGCTACAGGGTAACTCAGTGTAGACTCAATTACATGCCAACATTTTCAAACTCACGGGTTGCTACGGAGTTTACTGAGAATTTCGTAACAGAGAACAACAATAACATTGCACCTACCACCTACAAATCAATTGTCCAGCGGCCGCGCGATTGAGAAAGTAAAATATTGTTTCTAGAACTGGGAAGTTATGTCATGAAAAAAAAGGAATTGTTAAAAATAGCAATCAGCAGCATCAGCCTGAAGACGTCCACTGCTGAACGAAGGCCTCCCTCAAGGGGGGGTTTGCCATAATCCCCACGCTTGGCAGGCGGCTTGGGGATCGCAGTGGCTCACCGATTAGTGAGAGGACGCTGCTGCCCGTCCTCCGGTGTCTGGCCGCAGTTTTAAGACGTACCGTAAAATGGGGCAATTTGGGACTAACATTTGTTTTTAGAAATTTTGACATATTTTCTAAACTAAATGAAAATTTCCTTTGTCATTGAAAGCATCCTACGCTACCGCTGTTTAAAAGCAGTTACTACTCCATGAGAAGCACACATAATGATCCCTTTACTAAATTTCAATTAGCCCCGCGCTTCCGAAATAGCCCCATTTTACGGTACCCGGGTCATCTAAAAATAGCAAACAACTCATTTATTATTGAAAAAATAACATTTATTTTCCGACACATTCATCATACATGCAATACTGAAACGACTCTAATTCAAATACATCGATCCACTAGTTAAAACTATAACAAATAATCACAGAATTACGAAGATGTAGGAAAAATAATATTAAATGTTACATCTTCCCGTAATGAACTCCGAATGCGTACTTAATTCTATCTTACTGTTACAAAATACATAGTTATTGGTCAGAAAATAAAACAACAGCTTATAAAGTACTTAAACGTATCTTCACTACAGTCTTAGAGAACTTGGTAATTAATTTATAAACCTTAAGTAACATTTATTTTACGATGGACAGTAACTCTGGCCACTTCTGAACGCAATCACATTCAAAACTTACATGACACAATCATTATCATAAATAATAGATTTCTATCTAATGAATCAATGGTCATAAAATTAATAGATAGAAATCTTACTTAAAATATCTCATTTTGATAGATAGATCTGATGGCCAATACTGATGTAAATGCGGGCTGGCAGTGTAACAAATGTAAAATTAATTGCATTGAAAAAATATACTTGAAATATGCAAGATCCTGCTTACATAAAATATATAAAACGAATTATCTGTAAATAATTTCATAATTAAATATCGTAGTTCCACATTATTCAGTGTATAATATTTTATAACTCATACTTTGTACCAATTTAATAATCAAAATGAAATATTATGTACACTATATACATACCTACGAAAATATGTAGTCGACTTATGATTACAAAAAGTGTTCACGTACTAGAAAATATTTGTGATTACATATTATATTGAGTTGGAACCAAATTATGGCATTTAATGGTACAGAAGTATCACAGTTGTATGCCTTAGAATAAGACTAAAATCACAAAATGTGTATTTACAATTTTTAATCATTAGCTTATCACACTTCCAATATTCATTTAAATAAATCTGATAATACTATTTATTTATTAATTCAAATTATATTAACTAAATAAAATATCACTACCTTCTATTTATAAATTGGCTGTCGTTTAAAACATATGTCAGACTCACCAATCTCATTAGATTTATTTTAGATCTACAAAAATAAAATAAAGGTACAATATAAACAGCGAAACATCTGTTAGGCATATTAGAAAGACGAAAGGAATTAATTCCCATTTACGAAATTAATTATAATTACGGCATATTTTTACGCCTTTGAACACATATTTATATTCTGTGGTTTTAACACTAGTTTACTTTGGCATTAATTACAACTTTGCTTAACTCGTTAAAGATCTTATTTATAATATATTATGTGCGTGTTTACAATTATAAGCCAATCATGGTATCAGCTAACGGTACGATCTTCAAAATAAAAAAAATTGATGATTGTAAATGGAACTTAAATCAACGTCTTTCCTCTGTGGGTACTATTTGGTACGATTTATGTGGAACTAAGAAATTTAATTTTAGAAAGACACAAACGATTGTCCTAAATTAAAGCATCATCGCACTTTAGGCACGAGCATATTCTATCAAAGCAATAATATCACCTACATCTACATTCATTCAATACTCTTATAAAACCTTTGAACGTTTTTAATTGACACGTCATTAAGGCCAGTTTGCAAAGTGAGATTCAACAAATAACTGGCGTATTCAATTACGTAATTCATTGTAGGATCTTACTCTGAATGTAAATGTTATCTAAAATTACATAAATTCGAATGTTATATAAACCTACGAACGAGAAATTAATTTCGTCTGTACAATATTATTATTTTGACAATATTATGAAATAATACACAAGCAAGTTACATGCAAATAGATTTGTGGCCGAAATATATTAGAAGATAAAACTCTAGGACAAGAATCAACGTATGTATGATCATTGTACTTTTTGTGGGCATCCGAAAAATGTTACAAGTGCTCGAGGTGTTTATTTAATAAAACTTAGCAACTATTCTTAACATATTTTGAGCCTCAAATCAATGATATGTACACTTTAGTGTTTATTATTGTTTTAATCGTATCAATGGCAGTAATATTATCTACTTACAAATAATTACGTAGATAACATACTGTAGATGTTTTAATAAACTTATTCGTATCTTAAAGTATCATTTGAAGCTTGTTTCAGTCCTTTGTTACATGACGAGCCAAGAAAATAGTAACCTAAGAAAATAATATATAAAATGTCAAAAGGTAAAATAAAATATAAAATTGATTAGATTATGCAGTTTGACTGTCCATAATTTCTAAACAATTTTATAAATAGTTCAACAAGTAACAGTGAAAGACTAAAACAACACACCACGAAACTGACTTAGTTGGATACATATAAAAATAGCGTTAGTCAATTAAAATAAAACATTCATAGAGTTCATACACTAAAAAAATAAAATAAAGAAGATTTCGGTCAAGATGATTCTTAAGACTTACATTTATATTGTACATAGACATGGGATATTTAGTTTTAAATCGGCACTTTAAACATTTGACGAATGCACCATAAGATTTCTTAATCTAAATAAACACATAAAAATATAAACATCTAAAATATTATTGTTACAGACATCACAATTTATTGGACACTTACATAAGTCTAGTAGTTAAAATTCGTTGCGACCCTGATTCACATCACTCCATAGTTTCAGGTGCCGCGTTCGGAACACGAGTAATTATTAGTAACCTACCTCAAAAATATAAAGGAATGCATCTTCTTATCGACGCGGTGGGATTACGAACAGTCGAAGTGCGCCGCCAAGCGGATACGACCTGTCGGATAATCACAATTTTATAATCGATCCATCTCTATACAAGAGTGGTAGAAGGTATTATATAATAAAAAAGAGCTTTCACGAGTGACAAAACCTGAGATTGACTGACGCACCCTGGGCAGTCTGCATTACTGAGTAGCTACTGTTTGCACTGCGAAACGAGCGATTTTCATATGCTATATATGTATATAGCTCGTGCCAACTCATCAGAAGAATAATAAAATATGAAAAACTTATATAAATATCTTACGTCGGTTCTCTTGGGTGAGGAAAGCTGTTGGTGTCGGCAATGCACTTGCCGGTGGGGAACACCAAATATTGGTCTTTGGCGATTCGAATACGCGGGAACCCTAGAAAGTAAGAAATATATATAAATTATAAAACCTCCAAGACACCGGCTTTAAAATTTTGCATCACTTCAACGTCATCTTATTTGATTCAAGAACAGGAAAATAACTGTCACCATGCCTGTAAAGGGAACGCACAACACGAGACATAATAATAAGACTATTTTAATTTTCGTCTCAGGCGTGACGTGTATCATGAAGTATCAAACCTTCTGTCCGGGAGGAGTATCATGCACGGAATAATCTTCGTGAGTAGGTCCAGGCACAAGGTCCCGGCAGCGCGGCATCACTACTCCTGGGCACAGGGTCCAACGACCAGTCTCCGTCTCCAAAAATATTTCCATGTACTGACGGAGGATGTCTGCTACGCCTTCTGCACCTGGACGATATAAAGAAGAAGGTAAAGGAAAGGAAATTCGAAGTTAGTCGTGTAAACCTGCACTTGTCTGGCTGCTATATTATAATATAGCAGCGAATGACTACAATTTGGCATCGGCCTTTTTTAACTTGTGATGCGCGTACGCAGAGTAGTATTGAAAAGTAGATTTCATTGGGATAACCGGTTATTCACCGATAAAATATGGATCAGATTTTAAAACGAATAATATTAAGATGGACCACTTAAAGACAAACAAAAAGTGTGATCTCACTGACCTGGATCAACTCCCGGGAAGACCGGCTCATACCGCCTCGCGTACTCCACAAACACTTCATCAGCGGCAGCGGGCGCGGTGCGGTCTGCTACTATCTGCGCCAGACGCCACACAGTGCGCCAAGTGGGCGACAGCGTCAGTCTCTGATCATTTATGACAATCACACCGGTTGCAGCCAACCGATTTAGCTCCGGCTCTGTGCCTCGCAGACGGCGGAACGTTGCCGAGAAGTACTCGAGGGTTGAACCACGAGCGACGCTCCTGTCACCACAGAGGGCGGCGCAGGCTGCAAGCAGTGACGCGGCCCATGAAGGCGACCCTCCCGGAGCGACGACTACGTTATTTTCCACGCAACCGCCCGCAGCGTAGATTAACCCCTCCAAGGAGTCGGCGTCCAGCATGTCGGGCTGAAAATTTTCTTTTGTGAGTTGATGGATGAAAAATGACGATGTAGACTCAAATGGATCAATGAAAATGTCTTTTGTTTTCTACCTATCTACAACGTTTATATGCGCCTGTGGGTCTTTGTCGAGGTAATAACTGTTGGATAATTTCCTACTTCGTCAGCCACATACGAGTTGTCCAAACATCCCTTAAGCATGATGTATGCACGTAAGCCTACCCTGTACCAGTTCAAGTTTTAGTGTAATTAGATGCGACCAGTCTACCTGCGGCGGCGCGCCGAAGTGGTGCGCGTAGTGCGCGGGCCAGTCGCGCAGCGGCGCGGCGGGCAGCGCGCGCATGCGGTGCGCCAGCGCGGGGCGGGCGGCGCGCGCGCCCAGCCGCACCCAGCGCTCGCCGCCCGCCTCGCCGCACACGCCCACGGCCTCGGGGATCAGCTCGAACAGCTCCACGAGCTTCACGCACCCGTAGTGCGCCACCCGGAGCTGCCGCCCGAAGTGGGCGTGGTACGCGGGCACGAAGCGAGCGAACTCCATGCGGAGGTTGGGTGTGTGCCGGAGTAGTTCAACGGCCTAAACGTTAAATTAATAAGCCACGGTTTCTCTAAGCCTGATCTAAACTCCGTTCAGTTAATCTGCTGTTAAATCTTATGTTTGCTTTTGTTCACCAAAATCTACAGTCAATTTACTTAGCCGATTAGTTAATCAAAAAGTTTAATAGGCTTCTAGAAACCGAGGTTAAAACATTTAGAAATATGTTTATGTCGATAAAAAACCAACATAAACATGTTTCTGAATATTTTTATAAGTCTACCTGTACCCCGATAGCACGTCTAGATAGATATAGAGCGAGATAGCAAGAGAGACACCTGTCTTATTACTTTTCAACGCAAAGAGCAACACAAAGGAGTGCCTAAGAAAGATTAGCATGACCACCATCAGTGTCTAATCGCCTACATAATTCAACTACCTCAACTACCACGACCGAAGAATTTGGCAGTATCCGTTCAAAGATGTTATGTTAATTATGCAGGAGTAATCGTTGCGAGCTAATGATGAATTAATGATAGATGATTATGACTAAAGACCGGATTATACATTTATGTTGAAGACGACTAAAATATGTAAGAAATTATTTATTTCACAGTAATTTAAATGAAGATTTTAAAAATACAAAAATAAATTGTGGTGTGACTTTTGATTTTGTGGGATAGTAATTATAGATTGATTTCAGTCTCCAAAGGATAAATTAATAAAACTTTAACAACAAATTTCAAAAACTAAAGCTAATAAAATAAGCATAGCATATAATCCGATCTTTAAAATAACGTATTGTTACCTGCATAGCGAACTGTCGTGTACGCGCCCTCTCTTCCGGTGTTGGCGTACGACGAGGCAGCGATATAGTTCCATCGAGCCCCACAGATACAGCCTGAGGGTTGACTCTGTGCATCAGCTCGCCCACAGTACACACTCCATAGTCCACAGGGGAGAACGGACGGCCGGTGGTCGCTTGGTACAGTTGCGGAATATCGTGTAATTGCACTGTACGGCCGGGTTGTGCTTTCAGTAGCTTCACGAGATCCGACGTCCAACGACGGCTCTGAGCCGACGCTGATATTGTTATGATTCGTGATGATCCTGAGCCGAGCACCTAAATGGAAGTACATTGCATTAGGTACTAAGGTTGCATGAGCTCAGCGTAGTCCACTGGCGAAAACAAGAAACTGTAAATAGGTTATGCCTATGGCTACTGATATTTTTAATTTACATAGACTCTGAAAAGGTACTAAAAAAATGTCGAGTTGGTTCATTCAATGTAGAAGACCCAGCAAGAAACATCTAATATCCCATCGGGTCTCTTGTAAAATTTCGTTCATGTTACATAGTCGTAGAAAAGGTGTAAGAACAATGTTTGTCATCGAATGGCTTTTGACTTGTTCTGACATAGAGGTCCTAATGAACATGTCATTGATTACCTTACACACAACACATTCAATACCTAGTCCCTCTCAAATTGTCGGAAAATTATAATTTGTGAATTACCACTTACCACAATAGCATTTCCGAGAGCAGCGAGCAGATCCGGCAGCTTGGTGAAGCCGTAGTCGGCCACGCGACATTGTCGACCGAAGTGATGATGGAAGGCGGGAATTAGTCTAAAAATATAATATAATCAAAAACATGCCAGTCACATTGTCACAAATAGTTATCTATAAGAAAAGGTTAAGGTTAAGTTGGAATGATGTGTTCCAATAACTTCACCACCTGAGCCCCAAAATACAAACATTTACGCATATACATACACACAGAGTTTGTTAAGACGGGTCATCCACCTAGGAATGTTATACTGCCCCAACTAAGCTCGTAAAAATAGAAGCCTCCTAAATTCAAAAGAATACTGATATTCTGACTGGAAGCTGAGCCTAATCGCGGGTCTACAGAGTAACGCCAGTAGTAATTTCAATACAAAGAGCCTTAAGTTAGAGGTACCATTTAAAATTATTCCTGATCATGACAATCACTCCCGTGAAATAATGAGGAAAAAAATACATAGTAGCTCAAACTAAACGTCTCCTAATTTCACGTAAAATATTATTCTTATCGGCGTTATGCGGCAGACTTTACGAGTCAGCGTGGGACAAGTTAAGGATATAGTGTTTGTACTGACTTGCTGAAAGGTATGGAGCAACGAGGAGCGGTGCGCAGCAGATCTATAAGCTCACGTTCGAACAACGCAAGCATTGGTTCTAAGGCGGGCGCGGTGCGGGGCCGCTCACGTTCGCCACTTGAGCGGGAACTCTCGCCTGTAAGAAGACAATTATGAAACCAATGCTTATAAAACTAGATTATAACTGTAGAAGTATAAAAGATAAAAGACATCCCTCTTTCAATAGGTAGTATAGGTAGTAATATCTTAGTTATGACGGGTGACCGCACAGCAGGGCTCACTGACGTCACTTATCATACAGAAGAAATTCAGTCCATTACTGTCCCACTGCTGGGCAAGGGCCTCTTCTCAGGATGAAGAGTTGGGCCTTAGTTCACCATAGAAATGATAAAATTTTCATCGGAGATGTGATTCGAGTATTTTTATAGATAGGTGAATGTATTTTTTCGGAGCTGGGGAACTTATCACGTAATTTAAACTGTGAAGTCCTAAATGGGAATTTATAACATAACAAAACTGATAAATATGATGAGTAGATAGATATGAAGTACTAGAATTATTTAGTATAGGTACTAACTGTTGGCAGTTTGCGCAAGCGGTGGTGTTAGTGCGAGGGGCGAGTTCCTCCAGGCGAGATGGCGCGAGGGCGAGTCGCGCACCTCCAGCGTGTCCACACTGCGCAGCAGCAGCTCCAGGGCCACGCCGTGACGTGCGTCGCGAACCAACGCATCAAAACGAGCCTCGTAGCACTCCACGAAACTGTACAAGTTTTAATGTTAACATTTATGAGAAAATTGTATAACAAAAATCAAGCAGTATTAAACAACGTCGATAATAAAGTATGAAATATGTTTAATATCATTATTAGGTTAAATAATATACATTATTTACCGATACTGGTGAATAATGCTTTTGAGCGACACATCAAAAATATTACCTTAGCAATGGTAAAATTCCTCCATGATTCTCCAACAAAATATGTACATTCTTGGCCAAAGTCGCTATCTCCATATAAACTGGTTGTAAAATGCGGCTACCGTCTTCCTGTCCATTGCTCATTGAAGCGTGTATGTGGCACTTCCAGGGCGCTTCCTCCATCTCAGTGTTAGACACTGGTGTTAAATCTACCAGCTGAACCATTCTGCCGAACCCCTCATGTATGATAACGGTGTCTTTAAGCTTCGCTATATCTGATGTCGTCAGCGCGCAACAATGACGACTCGCATACGCATCTCTAAGTCGGAGTAGGGGCAACGTGTGGTTCTTTTGATCTAAAAGAATGGCACGGAGACGCGCTCTGAGTACGTCTAGATTCGGTGCTGGGGAGGGTTTACCGAGTGACAATTCAAGCCTGCGGCCCGTCCACTGGTTGTCTAAGCGGCGTTTGTGAATACGTGCGATGGCGAGCCTCGCGTCCCATTCTGAACGGAGCACGATTGTGGCCAGCGGACCCTCCCCGGCCGCCCATACAGACACGCGAACGGGCTGCACGTACTGATTGAATAGCTGAGTCAGCATTTCCTACACCAATCAAAATAATATGATTAATATAATGACAGACAAGTTTACTAACATAAATAAAAAAAATAAAGAAACGAAAGCCAGCTTTTTTCAGATCTAAGGCATTTGAAAGAAACAGGGTACTAATAAGACAATGGTAGGCGGAGAACACTTACGTATAACGACCCGATAATACATTCGTTTACCGATTGTAAGACCTAGTGAACATTTGTAGATTCTGTGACAGTGTTAACAAAAAAAACATTTGAAGATGGATATTACCTAATTCCAGAGTCTTTAAAAAAGGTAGATTTCGCGTATTTAAATTTGTAAAAGCATTCGATTATTGATAAATGAAATAACCTCATGAGTATACAAAAACATTGTAAAATGCAAAATTAATTAATCGTGCGAAATCTACCTAAAATTGTATATATAATGAAAATACGAATATTGCGAAGCAGTTCTATTGGTAAAAAGTAAAAATTTGTCGAATGATAACACATCGAAAAAAACTGGATAATACAAATATAGATTGTTTTTTTAAAAGTATTCAGTCAATTTGAGGGCGGTATAAGTGCCAATTATTTACTATACGTAAAAAATTTGGTTTATCTGTTTTGTGGTTTCATTTTCATTTACGGAGTTTCGAGTTTGTGTCACTGTTACTAAACAGCCAGTTTGACGAAAGACCACAATATTTGAATCCGGATGCAATAACTATAATATTATTTGAACCAAGCCAACCTGAACACGGTATTGTATGTCATTTACGATTAACAACTCAAAACAATCAAATAAGTCAGTCAATGTTGAATCGATTAAGCTATGTATCGATACTTAACCTTGAATGGCGTATTTTTAGTAACCAAACTGAATTAAATTAAACAGCCTCACCCTTTATAAATGGTGTTTTTGTTTATTTTAACAATAGGAACTATATTTTTACAAAATGCCTAAAAAATTTGAAAAATCTAATTTACGTAAAGAAGTCCCGTTTTTATTTCATGTTTTGATAGCTGCTATACAATCAGCTTGTCCAAAGATCATTTACGAACAAATAACTACCCTCAATTTATTAAAATACTTAATGGTTACAGATACAACATACTCATAATACTGTTAATTATGTACCAGAAACAAAATAAAATAGAAATACTGAAAATTAAATGTACAATGTATGCCATCTTTTCAATATCACCAAAAAAGAGCACCATATCATACCTGTAAGACCGCAGATTCGTACGGCGGTAAGTTGGACACTGTCAGTTCGGCAGTGGATTCTTCAGCTTCACTGTGTTCACTGAAGCTGGCTGAAGAGTTCCACGGAGACACGGCCCGGCTGGCACTGTGCTCACGATGGCGACCTTCGCCGCTGTTGCTTGAAGAACAGCCGGAGCGGTCGAGACTTACAGAACCTGGTGGAATAGAAAACTTAGATAAGGTTGTTGAAACCTGGAATCCAAGTGGGCAATGCTCGTTTTTTACCAATAGACAAAAAATATTTTATTATTTATATTACTTTTTTCGAAAATCCTAAAACGCTTGAAACCTCTGTAGTGTTACCAGCATAATAAAATTAAATTTGAAAAAATAGAAGACTGAAAAGAATATTATAAATTAAAACGCAATATTTCAAAATAAAACAAATTTACGCGATGTCGACATCTTACCTAATTCTATTTTTATTCGACCCTTAGAAGTTACTAAACAAAAGAAGTACTGAATTCTAAAAATTCTATTAAAATTAAATGAAAAGAATTTACAAACTTTAATCTTTATGGTTTCCTACGTAATTTCACACACAAAAGAGCCGCTAAAGGAAGGACAACATTTATTTTAGATCACGTGGTAAGTAGGCCTTTTGCTTATACAACGTTCACCACCACATTTTGTAAGTGGAATGTGTTTATTTACATGTGTACATGTGGATGATAGCACTAAAGCTGAACAAGTTACGCATTGAGCTTTTTACATTTAGTCAAACCTAATAGTGAGGAGACGTGACACAATAAGACTGATAAACAGGTTAGATGAGATACAGTCGAATAAATATATATTCAGGAATGCATTTGAGCAATTAAACGAAAAGCCTATATCAAAAAATCTATCATCCGTTCCATAAAAAACTTTATCTATATCTGGTAAGCCTATATCTCTGTGTAGAACAGTACGAAGATAAAAAATCATTTAAAATATTTTGGTATGTACCTCACAAATGTGTATCGCGTTGAACAAAATACTGTAAAATGGACACTATACAATGCCGACCTGTATAAATAAGGTACATATATTTTCTAGTACTTACCATGAGTGCCCCTAATCTTCCTAGGTTTTGGTGCGGGCGGTGGACAGAAATCGTGTGGCGGCGGTGTGGGAGCGGGCAGCTGTTGTAGCGCTAATGCCCATTCTTTGGAGATGCACGACGTACCAAATGTACTCACCTCGTGTGGTGATGAACATACCTGAATACAATAATTATGCTTAGAAGCCTATCTTATAAAATCATCTTATATATTGTTTAATGAACAAGAAATTGACAGGCAAAGTAAAAATATATAAATAAATACTCTAGAACTTATTTTTTAACATTAATTAATTTGAACTTTAAAAAAAACGGTTTTAGCACATGTGCTACTAATACCTACATGAAAAAAAAAACTAAATGCTATGTTTTTTTAAACTATTACAATCCGAAGATGAATAACCATGAATTTGAATAATGGACATTTAGAAGCAATAGAAAGTTCACATTTAGTTAAAGTTGTATTTGACAAACCTGAGGCGGCGGCGGTATGAATGAAGGCTGTTGATACGAAGCCGGAGCAGTGCTGTACCCCTCATCGCTGGAATACGTCGGAGGCACCGCGCTGCGGGCGTACCTCGTGCTGATCTTACGGCCGTACACATCCTCACCGTCCATACGCATCAGAGCCCTACAACAAAAGTTATGTTACAGTAAAAGCCGGGAAGGCTAGCATAGCATGCCATGAAGGTTGAATGACTTCCCTGCAGATCTGAGATCAAACCCAGCCCACACCTCTAACTTTTCGAATTTTTGCGCGGATGAGTATTTGGAAGGATAAGATCGTAATTAAACCTACACACACGTACGTAGATTTGAGAGGTACGGTGTGTCTTAGAGGAGGAGTCTTGGGATAACCATGCTCTGCGGCGCATATATAGTTTTCCGTTAGCTCGCCCATGTCTAGCATTGGACGAGTCCGAACTAATAAAAATGATACAGTTATGTAATAATCTTCACACGCGACTGTAGATGCAAATCGCAAGTTGATAGGCGACCACTGACGTCTAGGTAGCATTAAGACAAACTTGACGTATATACTGAATCAAATCGCAGCGATTCGCAACGGGTAAAAAATTAAATTTAGCCGTTAAATTGATGTTACTAATGGACTGCACATTTGAAAATCATTTTGTGAAGTCTTCCATACATTCTTAAATATAAGAATTTTAAGCACATCCGGCCTTTTGCCCATAGCTATGTAAAATAGTATCAACTATCAAAACAAAGTAGGTCAAAAGAGCAAAAGTGCGCCGATGAAATCTTTCGAACGTTGAGCCAACATAATCAGAGCGCATCAAATTCAAACGGTATCTCACAAGGCCTAGATGGTTATTTAAAATATTGTCATTATATATTTCAACTTGAAAAGAAATAAGTATGTATTACAAATTTCACGTTACGTACACAATCACGGTTCACAATTCATGGTTAATATTACAATTGATTTCTATAATCAATATGTAAGCATGTTGAACATTGATAAAACGGCTAAATAAACTTCAACTTTTTGCTAATAGAATCACTTATTTTAAGGACACACATTCGTATTCCTTTATATTTTCATAGACAAGACACAAATATTAAAAACACGAAACAGCTGATCAAAGATGACTAGAAAGCAATTTTACGACAACGTGGGGTACATTTACTTGAGATATTGAAAACTTCAATTTCTAATATTTTACGCTAATAGGCGTTTCAATGGCGGCCAATTATATCCATCAATCGAAATGATCGATGATTCATAAAAAGGATTGCAATCCCAATCGTAGATTCCCCGTCATCGATTTCTCAAATTTGAATTTATGCGCATAATAATACAGAATTCGGCGTGAAAATATTTGCCGAATCTAATTGCGCACGTTATAAAACAAATATTTATAGGAATGGACATGATTAAACTCTGCTCAGTGTTCCGCGCCGGTGAGGTTGAAATGGCAACCAAGTGTGACGTTGCTAACTGAGCATTGAAGTCGAAGTTTTGAGCTAAAACTGAATGATATCTACCAAAAAAAGAAAAAACGTCGTATAACCACGGTAATCAGCTGATAGGAACAAAGGAAAATAAAGAATAAAAAAACATTAAATAACAATTAACGTTAATCAACGTTTAACGGTTTATACAAATCGGAAATACGCAATTCTAAACGAAACGATAACGATTATATTGTATTACACGATCACTTTATTGATTTCTAAAGTATTTCAATAATAGCACTCTGATTAAACACACTATACACATCTTTAATATGACTCCATTAGTTTTTAGAGGATTTACTTATATGAAAATTTTACAGCTGATGAGAAATCAAATATTATAATTACGCAAGTTTAATAAACAGAATATCTTACCCCGATAATAACATTATGTTCTAAATAGTCGCGCCAGGCGATCATTAAAGTGAATAAAGAAATAAATTTAAAATCCTAGTAAAAAAAACGTTACAATTTTTTTTTAAATTATGTGTTAAATATCAAAAATCACTGTGTTCCAGCTCGTGCCTTACGATGCAATGACCTATTCAAATCGTAACTGACGACAATCGAACACAAAATGTACTAAGTGGGTAAATCAAAATGAAATATAGTTTTTGTATGCATCCATAAACTAAAATAGATCAAAAAAATTTAATAGCATTTCCATTTCAAGATAATTAAAAATGTATCTTTTTATATTATTAGATTAAATATTTACGTTTTTATGATGAAAGCTGAAAAAATATTTTATCAATAGATAGACCAGTCATTGCACTCGGGTATCCATATAATCAGCTGATTATCTGTTTACGTATTAAGTAACTTTACCTGTCAAATTACTTTGAATATTAATTGCTATTTGAGAGCTTCTTTCTTGGTTTCTGCTTCTATCTAAAGATTAGAAAATTGCAGAAATCTTAATAAGTCGCTTATTTGGTGTCTTCTTAGCGAGGCGACGGCAATTTAAATAGTCCCAACTCAGAAGTTAGCTACAAGGACCGCACTATCCTTTCAACACGATGGCAATCCAAAATACATATTTAACGGTGTTATAAAGTTATGACATAAACAACAGCTTTGGATTATTTTATGAAACTTTTTACAGACCTATAGGTTTCATTATGTAAGGATTGCGACTGCGAGTTCCTTGTTCGGGTTTCTAGGTGGGGTAAAGAGTAACCAACTTCGTATTTTTATATTTAGATGGTTGATAGATGATGGATACTCAAAGACTAAACACAGCGACTGGTAAAATGTCTCTGTACGATACAAGTAAGTCTTCTCAAGACTATCAAAAGGCTGAGGAGTAGTATTATAACTCAGTGTTCACGGTAATGATATCTTATTATTCTAAAACTTTACGTAAATCGAACATTATAGCCGTTTATACCGTTATATTCGATATGTTTATATGTAAACATTTCACGTTCATATCGCTTTACCACAAGCTATATGAACCAACAACATGTAGCTGAATGGCAAAAGCCACAATATTATGTAGAAATCATACATGGGAACTAAAATGACAACAATGACCACAAGACGAAACATGACGCAGTAACAGCTGACGTATGCGAATACCAATTTTCCTTCCGTCGGCTCTCAGTGTGTGAGTCGCGGCTGCAATACTAAAGAGATTACGTTGATCGCACAATCATATCACATGCTACGATCGAAAAGCTGACATGACATAGAAGCACCAGACGCGCCGCGACACAGCCTTATGCCCTATTCGCACACAACACGTTTTCCGTATTCACAATCACCGATTACAGATTTGCAAACATTTTCATACGTGCACGGTTGCCACCCGGCTATCGCTAAACTGTTACGGAACAGTTTGTACGGAAACCGAGTATTGTGTGAATAGGCACTTATAATCTGCGTAAAAAGAGAAACCAACTGTTTATACCTTTATACAATTCTTCTATAGGAATACAAAATTAACGAGGTTTGAAGTTGAAATTGTGTAGAACGGTGTAAGTAGTGCCAATAATAGGTTCATTGGACACACTGACATGCCCGTTTTCTGGGCATTTTTACAAAATAACCCGCACTTTAGTTTATTATTATCTAGGACTTTTGTCCCCTTTAGTTCGATCCCTGGCAACTGTTCACAGTATTCCATAAACGCATTAATGAATCCTTTAGTTAGATATCTAGATAGATAGTTTTATTGAAGAACCTCATAATATTATGAATGAATAAAGATATGTATAATAAAGTGTTTAACACAATGACCAATGTTCAATTCAATGTTCAAAATTGCAAAGAAAATTTCGCCACATTGTAATTCTATGCACCTATCTTGTGTGCATATTCAATCTATGCAATTTATTTTATAGTCATTGGTAGTAATCTATAAGAAAAATAATGGCTATACTGGAAATCCCAACCTTCAGTATATCTAAATACTTTAAGTAAGACGTCTATGGAGTTGTAGAGTAGTAGTAATAATTATATGTCAAAACCAAACAAACTTAGCCAGGTAGCCAACAAAAGCAGTCTATATCACTACTACAAGTGGGAGAATCTTTCTGGCCTATAAGTAGCTAACCCTCGACGCTCCAGTGCTCCTTGGGCAGTTTATTAACCTTGCTTGAAGTCCCACCCGTTTATAGCATAAAATACAGTCTCCCCAGCTACTTAGAACATAAAATAAAACAAAATCATACATTTAAAGCAAATATTTCTTACCTAGAGGCATGGTCTGTTGTTGAAAACTTGAGTACCGCAGTAGGTGCGGTGACTGACACAACACGACCCCCGCACTTCTTGGCAAGATGGCGCAGACGAATAGACACCAGCTCCGGCGGTTGGTAGATGGGCAAGTTCATTACTTCCACCTCACATGTAGCGGTCTCATCTTCACTTTTCGACAGCTAAATCAAAATTATTGCTTTTAGGTTAGATTTAGCAATAGCTGGATAATCCTCACAGAGGTTAATTAATGCCCTCTGATAAGTTCAAGCAAAATACTATTCTAATTTCAAATTAACAACTAGATATTTTGTTACTGGCCTTTGAAAAATCTGACCTTAGTTGAGTGTCACGTTGTTTACATAAAACTGACGTTTTGAAAGTAGTTAATACGGTTTCTCCAAAAACATACTTTTGTTTTCTCCAAAAATTTGTTTCAACTTTAATTTCCAAGTACAAAGAATTGTGAACATAACACCATATAAACGGTAACTCGTTACATATTAGAATTTGTAATAAGGCTTTCTTTTATTCTTGGTAATTGTATGGTTATGTTATGGTATACTTTACGTAATAAGCTGTCGTTTTATAAACGTGCATGTTTCCGCACTTTGATAATACGTTGCCAACGAACTAGAAAATTAAAAGGAGATTTGTTTTCCCGTTTTTTCAACATGATATAAAATGATATACTTAAAAAGTGTGTTGACAAAAGGTAAAATTTAGCAGTCAACGAAACAAAACATTATTTAGTGTAAATGTGTGATATAATCACTTACTATTTATAAAATAAAACTAGCAGAGTCAGCATCTAAAATTCCTATTTTAATTTCACAATAATGATTTGTTAATAGTTTTTGCTAATCCCATTGATGCTAACATGTTTGTGTCATATATATTGATCACACCAAAAGGGAAAGACAGATTAGACAACTTCAATTGTTTCAATCTTTGAAACATAGAATGAATGAAAGGTCCTAATCTTTCACTGACTTTTCTATGCATTAAAAACCAAAGAAATTGACTTGTCTATGGTGTTTACCTTTCTAGGTAGAGTAGAAGCAATCTCATCAAAACAATAGTGAGATGAGGCACAAGCAATTAAAGCTGCCGATGTATTCTTTTTGTGCACCAATATCACTTCCATGTTTTTCCTGATAAATAAATAAAAGATGAATACATAAAAACGTTTGTGGTCCTCATTTATTATTTGAAATATTCTTAAAATTTTATGTAAATAAATGAAAACTTTATGGACAAAAAGCTACCTTAGATAAAAGTTAACAAAAACAAGTGACTATATGTTTAAAATTACAATTAATGATATATTAGTAGGAATACATACCTATATCTGAAATCCGACAAATCTGCCGCAAAGTCGATATCCCCTGAGATCAATAGTATGGCAGCGGGTGAAGAGTGCAGATCGCCAAACCTCCTCATACACTGCCTAAGTTTATCATCCGACGCATTCTTTTGCGTCCTACACACATGTATTAAGCTCACCTGTTGATAGAAAGTAACATTATACAGTCGAATGAGAAGATGAATAATAACTGAACTAAAAAGAAGACTGAATTTGTATTCTCTTGATTGAGACAAGCAATAGCTGTTTGGTACTAATTAAATAAAAATTAATGGAACATTTGGACTGTCTAATGAACCATAGAAATACAATCAAGACATCTGAGGATCTCCAACAGTCGGCAGAGTACATACTTGAGCATCATTAAGTTCTAATAGTCTTGAAGGTGCCTCCTTCCTCACGTCACAAACAACTACGAAGTCTGCTTCCCTCCGTCCATCTCTTACGAACTTAGCTCTTATAGCAGCCACAAGCTCTATGGCGGAACAACCGCGCGGTATCTGAAATAAAAAAAGGGTTTAACATAAAATTGAAAAAAAAAAACAAACGAAATGTTTAAAAACTTTTGCAGAAAGAAACAAATATTTGTAAGGAAATATAAATATAATAAATGCATTATGAGGAAAATCATTACTTTTTGCATATAAGTTTATATTATAATACTATTATAATAATAGTCATTAAAAATACATGGAATTAATAATGATATTTACCTGGCAATTTTCAATATCCCAAAATATACCGATAGGTATGTTTGTCTGTCTTTGTTTATGGTGGCGGTATCTGGACCTCATTCTGGTTCGCTCCATGGCTATCATCCCCTCTTCTCGTATAACACCATCTATATCATCTGATGAGTCATCTTCAGCATCTGTTGGCAACAGAGAAAAAGAAATGTATTTTTTATACAGATATTTTTATTTCCAATTCAATCTATAGACAATATAGCATGAATCGCTAAGGCTATCACTGCACTGGTAAGGGGACACCAATGCAGTGAGAACGACAATAACAAAATAATTTGCATCATCCTATTTGTGATTGGTTACCGCCTTAAATTGGATAACTGCTTTTGAATGGAAATGGCTCAGAAATGTTAGTTATCAAAATAAATAGGATTAAATCTAGATTTGTTTCCAGTGTCATGAATGCCTTCAAGTTTCATTATATTTAAAACTGTTGTATATACTCTGCTGCGACTTAACTGCTTGGATTTACAGTTTGTTGAGTCAACAAAAGATGTGCAATAATATTTTTATCTTATACCAAATCATGTGATCTCATATTCTATAGTACATGACAAAAGTCAACAATAAAAGAAATTTACAATACTGAAACAGGAAAAGTTCCTCAAGAAACAATTTTTTTGGCATGCAGTACAAACTTGTGTGAGTATAGAAAGAAATATTGTATGAGTGAGATGGCACTACTACTGTCACCATTTTAGATTAGATTCTGTATTGGTATGTGTTATATCTTACATCACATATTGCCTCATTTCTATATGCTATTCAGATTTTTAAGGATATAACCATCGGCATAGGTAAAGCCAAAGTCGATTATTTGTTAATTAATTTCTTAATGATGCAACTTCCTACTAATCCTACTTCCTATCCTACTAATATTATAAATGTGAAAGTTTGTGAGGATGGATGGATGTTACTCTTTCACGCAAAAACTACTGAAAGGATCTGGATGAAATTTGGCACAGAGATAAATTATAGAGTGGATTAGCAGATAGGCTACATTTTATCCCGGAAAAATGTATGGGTTCGTAAACCACGCTGGCGAAGCCGCGAGCGGAAGCTAGTTAGCATATATTTTAGATAGAAATATGTACATTACTTAAAAATATTTATAATAAAGTAAAATATTTAAAATAGACTCTTCTGATAAGATAATAAGACAATGCACTTAATGACAATACTTATACTTTCATAATTAGGTAGGTACTAGAGTTAAAGTATAATTAGATTAGAATACTGTTTATTGATTAACTAGCTTCTGCCCGCGGCTTCGCCCCCATTCATTACGAACCCGTAAATTTTTTCGGGTCACACGTAGCGCCATCATAGTGACACATAGCGACCTAAAGCAATTGTGACCATCGAAAGTTTTTGTTCATTCCCTTGGGAACAATAGTTTTTTCTGGATGAAAGGTACCCTATGTCCTTTTCTGTACCCCTGACAATATTCAAAATTTCATGATGATCGGTTCAGTGGTTTAGGCTTGAAAAAGTAACAAACAAACAAATTTACTGTCACATCTATAGTATTAGTTAGGATTGAAAACTAATAAAAACTACTAGTACTGTAGGGTGTGAATGCATAGGCAAAAAATCAAACATTCTGATATCATGTTATCAAAAACATAATAATACATAACTTACATAAGAAAATGTATGAAGATTGTGTAAGAATCACCCAATCATACTGAATGTTATGTTATTATAATAGTTTGTCCATACTTGTAATTGCAATAATTATATATTTTAACATAAACAAATTATGAATGAGTCAGCAAATTGTTGCACAAGGAATTTCACATATTTTATTTGAACATTAAAATAATTATAAAAATCCTGCATGACTATGACGAAAAGAGGAATTTCCTTTAAAGTCATGTCTATATGACTTTAAATAAAATAAAATATAGGTATTTATGCTAAGTTCGGTGAATAAATGTAGATGGCTGTGGTATTATTGTCTTATTTGCTGTTACTGTATTATATAACATGCTTTCCGAGGCACAGAGGGGTCTCAATATGTGAAAAATGGTCACCCATCCAAGAACTGATCCCGGAAAGCTTGCTTAACCTCACAGATCGACCATTCTGCACGGTAGCTATGTAGCTACAAGCCCTTCTATCAATATCATGTAACATTAATTATATTACTAGAATATGGTAAGCTTTATGACCAATGCTTCCAAGATATTACCACTCTTAGATGTAATCTGAACTCTTACAGGTAGATATTTGTTATGTTATACCAAGAACCTGTGTATATAGATTTGACACATACATGCTATAAAACAAACAATGTCCTTCTTACAAGGCCAGAGTACGACAAATGTAAGAGTATGCACAATTTTGTATAATTAGGGTATTTACTAGTGATAAATCATATATTGAAGTGTTTATATGATATAGAATTAAGTACCAATCCGCGCAGAAAACTGAGAGATAAATTCGTCCATAGTATACAACAACAAACATGGACGCTTTATGATATGCCAGCAATTAGCACAGAAACACAGCTGTAAAATACAATGAAACAATCACACTGAAAACAGAAATGTAGGTATCAGCCTTTCGAAAATCGAACTATAAACTACTGCACAACTTTCACATCAATTTATCCAGTGAATTTACATTTTATAAAGACAACAAACAAACATCTTATCTTCCGCGTAGGTACACACGGCTGCAACTTTATTTACTTGTTATTGTTATCGTAAGTATGTGTACCAAGAAGAAATATAACACGTCGTGGTGATATTATACAACAAAAATTTACCTGTGATCCATGGACGGGGCGGTAACGGTATCTTCATCGCAGAACTAGACACGGAACTCGTCGCCAGACCTTGGGCCGAATGACTTCTGGTTCCCTTGCAACGATTTGGACCAAAATTATCACAATTTGTTGTGGAAATCATCGTGCGCGAATATACTAATTTGTTGCGGTCTATTTGCAAGGAACAAAAGTAGTCCAACATATGTTGAGCAAAAAAAACAAAGAAATATTCGCTATAACTGGAGAATCACTACGCGCATCACACGTTCCCTACAGTATAAGTAAATTAAATGCTGAAATCTCATGAGAGATTAGCGTCATGAAGTAAAGCTATTACATATAAAATGTAAAAATAAATCAATCGACTCCTACAACGCCATAAGTAGCTACCACCTTATCATTATCAATAGAATGAACGTGAAGTGAACTTGAATGATTGAAGATTTGAAGAAAACGTATGGCACATTTTTAAATGTGATTTTCCAAATTTGGATTCTTGGCTTTTAGCAATCAGTTTTGTTTTAACTGGGTTGAAATTTTTAACATGAAATGGTTAGAATATGACGTTGCCAGTTTTAGTACCGCGGCAGCGGTCATTGAGCACCAGACGCACATTGTATTGTAACTATAAAGTTGTTTCGACTGATATACCGATATTGCGTGCAAAAGTACTTTAGACTAACATTTTTGAACAAAAGGTTATTCCACCAACCGCTTATTCCACACCGCCGATTGAATATTCGGTATTGTATAGAATGCCTATGCAAAGTATAAAATAAATTATATTTTGCCTGAACCTTATAATACAAGTATTCTATAGAATATGACCCGGGTACGTCTTAAAACTGCGTCCAGACACCGGAGGACGGGCAGCAGCGTCCTCTCACTAATCGGTG
Source organism: Shargacucullia verbasci (assembly GCA_947562105.1). Taxonomy (NCBI): domain Eukaryota; kingdom Metazoa; phylum Arthropoda; class Insecta; order Lepidoptera; family Noctuidae; genus Shargacucullia; species Shargacucullia verbasci. The sequence goes on along the minus strand of OX387289.1, from coordinate 6,353,115 downwards.
AGCCACTGCGATCCCCAAGCCGCCTGCCAAGCGTGGGGATTATGGCAAACCCGGGGGGGTTTCCTCCCTTCGGGGAGGCCTTCGTTCAGTAGTGGACTCTTTTGGCTGATGATGATGATGATTCTATAGAATACCCAATTATACCCAATAATTATATCCAAATATACCAGGAAAAGACGCGATCGCGCTATTTAGATCTAAAAGAAGAATTGTAAAAGCATCCTTTATGGATTTTTTTTCACTATGGTGGATGGCAAACCCTCAAACAAGCATATGGCTCACCTGTCTACGGTCTACGGGCTCACCTGATTTTTTCAAATTAGAATTGGGCCAACTAGATGTGTCCTATAAATATTCTGTCTAGATAAGTCTCTCATCAGTCTAGATATGTAAAAAGACATGTAGCCTTTGTCTATAGCTTTGCATTTTACCTTTACCTTAGAACCATGGAAATAATACATATTATTTTCATGCTTAAAAGATACTTATTTTTCATAATTATTCTTGTTTTATTTATATAGAACTAATGATCAAAATGGAACTACCTACTATTCCTGAAGTGATTCATTATTTGCACGCATTATGCATTATTTCACATTATTTTTTGGGCACTGATCCGTTATCTTGTATTTTCTTACCCAAGGATTGGTTTAATAATTTATTCATAATGACATTATTCGTCGTACTCTTGTTACTGCCGGCATGCCAGCCGAATTAGAACCAAATGGTTTGGCACGTGACGATGGGAAGAGACCAGATGGTATGACATTATCGCCATGGAAGTTGGGTAGGCCTCTGGTGTGGGACGCAACATGCGTCGACACCCTTGCGCCATCACATTCACATCATCCCAGCTCGGCGAGCTGCGCCAGTGCTGCTGGTATATCTGCAGAGGCCCTCAAGCGGCGTTATATTTTCGAGCCGTTTGGGGTCGAAACACTTGGGCCATGGGGTCCGAGTCGACTCTATTTGTGACCAGAAGGCTGGATTATTCTTTGATTAAAGAATTAGCATTGCCATACAGCGTGGCAATGCTGTCAGTCTTCTGGGCACAATGCCAGTTGACACCGATGCGGAGGAGTATTTTGACGCTTACTTTAATGTTTTTATATCTTTAATCTGTTTAGTTTTTTAGTAGTTAGTAAAATTAAATATTCGGTATATAAAGTGTATATGTATTTAAAATTAATAAAATATATTTGTTTCATGTACAACTCCAAAAAGATGTTTAGCTAACGAGTAAGTAATTTTTTACTATCTCGGCGATGAAACGTATAATAAGTTACTAACGGTGCGCCTCGGTATTTAGACAATAATGCTATCTGCTAGGGTGCACCGTTAAGGCAAAAAGACGATATTATCAAATAAGAAATATGTATGTGCCTGCCGTGCCTGGCCTGCCAGTAAACCATAGATTCTGTCATCTATAACATCTAATCTGTCAAGTCAACAATTCAAGTCATTGTCATAATCGTGAGTTTGCATTACTGAGCATTTTAGAATTCTAAAACGTATTCTTGTTTACTGAATAATCGTACATTTAGAAGTTCAGTCTTATAAAGTAAATCACGAACTATTATATCTGACGTGTTTTATTTGCTAAGTAGATCTCTATACTCACAATCGTACACTTGTTTCAGTTTTGTAACAATGTCGACGAACGGCGATATCGGTGGTCTGGATGCCAGCGGCAAAATTGTTAAAATGGAAGTAAGTAAATATAACCGAGGTTTACTTCCATTAGTTTGTACATTAACATATTGATTCATAACACTAATACTATTTCTCTCCAGGTTGATTGGTACTAAGTACCTATACTCATCCAAAACCCATTTCATCTTAGGGGCAAAATTCACAATAACCTATTTTTGTATTTTTGAAACCACCAATCAAATCTGGGTATCATATTCCACTGTTGGACATGCTATTATCAAAACAATATTCCACAAGTATTGGGTTATTTAATGAAGAAAAACATGTAAACAATTGAAAGTTGTCTTCTCTTTAGTCTATCAACTAAGAACTAAAATATATCATTTATCCAGAAAGATCATGCTGTAGAATCTATTGTTCAAATAAACTTTTTTAATAACCATCTTTATACATGCAATTGACCACAGTAAATACACATATCATATCTTTATATGGACAGTTCCTTTATGGTATGGTATGATGGTATGAGTTCATATTTTGCATGAGTATGGGAATAATTATTGGATCCACCCCAGTTCCTCAAGAAAGGCAAGCTTACACAAGAATGATCACACAAACCCCAAAAATGATCCTGTGTGTAGATCCAAACTTAAGCAAATAGGTGATGTTGTACGTATATCTGATGATTTAATGATCAATTTTAGGTGGACTACAGTACAACCTGTGATGAGAAGATACCACTGTGGAAATCATGGGCCTCCAAGGGCAAAGTTCAAGAAGCCATTGACCAGCTGTTGGCATTAGAAAAACAAACTAGGACTGTAAGAATTTGTCTTAGTTTCTATATAAGCTTCTTAAAAAACCTTATGAAAATTGCTTAGAGCATCTTAAAATGTGTAGGCATGATGCAGTTAATAGACCATCTTTTGTTTTGTTGATATTGCTTGTAAAGCTATCAACCAATGAACTAATGTAAAGATTTTTTCATAGGGTGCTGATATGGCTTCCACTGCCAGGATTCTAGTAGCTATTGTGCAAATATGTTATGAAGCCAAGAATTGGTCAGCACTTAATGACCAAATTGTTCTTCTGTCTAAGAGAAGGTAAGTTTATCAAGTCAAAGTGCATATAAAAAAAAGCTACACAATAGTAAGTTTGTACAAATTTATAATTTAATTTACAATTTGATTGCTGTTATTAGGTCACAACTCAAGCAGGCTGTAGTGAAAATGGTACAAGAATGTTGCACTTATGTGGACAAGACACCAGACAAAGAAACAAAGATTAAACTAATTGAAACCTTAAGATCTATTACTGAAGGTAAAATTTATGTTGAAGTGGAAAGAGCCAGGCTTACGCATATCTTGGCAAAGATTAGAGAAGAGGAAGGCAATGTAACCGAAGCAGCAAAAATCATTCAAGAACTCCAAGTCGAGACTTATGGTTCAATGGATAAACGGGAGAAGGTTGAGCTGATCCTAGAGCAAATGAGACTATGCCTAAACATCAAAGATTACATCCGTACACATATTATTTCTAAGAAGATAAACACTAAATTCTTTGAAGAGGATGATACTTTGGTGCGTAAACTAATTAATTGCTTTAGCTTTGATAAATATAAATTAAGTAATAATTTGTACTAGATATTTTAATCTAAAAGTATTCAATGATTGCTTAGTCTGAAAAATCTATATAATATTAAATCAAAAGAATCCCTATTTCATAGTAAAGTGGCACAATTTAAGGTAGTGTTAATTATTGCCACATAAGAATATTTCTATTGTTAACTACTGATAATATTTTGTTATTTAACTCTACAATTCTTGAAAAACTTGCAAACCTCTTCATCAATTTCAGGAACTCAAAGAGAAGTTCTACCGGCTGATGATAGCAGTTGACCAACACAATGGCGCATACTTGTCAGTGTGTCGTCACTTCCGAGCACTGGGACAGTCCGCTGGCTCTGATTCACTTGTTGGCAGTGTTGTGTTCTTGATCTTGGCACCTTATGACAATGAACAGGCTGATCTTACGCATAGAGTAAATGAAGATAAGGATCTGGATAAGCTGCCTGAATATAAGTAAGATTTGTATTATTATAAATTACAACAGCATCACACTAGTATTGCCCAAAGGGTTGTTATAGTTTTAGGTAGGTTGTTTTTATATGTAGTTTTATTGACGTTCATGTAATAGGGGGTGAGTGTATTGCCATCTACCAATTAAAGTTTCAAACTATGCTCGAAATAGACTAAAGAGACAATCAGATCTTAATAATGCTTCATTTTGAATACAATACACCTATATTTCATCAAAGCTGTTATGATGTCTTGAATGTTTTCAAGCTGTAAATGAAACTATTCTTCTTGTGTTATCTAAATACTTTTCTTCTATTCACAGGCAGCTGTTAGGTTTATTCATCAACCCAGAAATCATCAGATGGAACACCCTTTGTTCCACATATGAGAAGATGCTCAAAGCTACACCATACTTCGAATCAAGTGATGAGAAGGGTCAGGAGCGTTGGAATGACCTTAAGAATAGGGTTGTTGAACATGTGAGTTCTATTTTAAAGTATTGTGAAGAATGAATTTATATACAGTTGGGATTTGATCGTAACGACCTTCAAATATACACTCGTAATTCTTTTTATGGCAATCCAATTTACCACAGTTTGGTGTACTTAATTAAATAGTCACTGATCCTCACAATAAAATAATTTTTCCCCATTCTGCCACATATATATGTACTGTATTATAGTGACAGTAGCGACACCAGTTGGAACTAATTATAGTTAACTAACCGACACGAAAAACATTGCAGTTAATGACACACAGGTATACAATTTTATAATTTTTAATTTATTGCGAACTGCTTTTTTTGCAGAATATCCGTATAATGTCGATGTACTATACCCGCATTACCCTCAAGCGCATGAGCGAGCTGCTCGGTTTGAGTGAGACAGAGACGGAAGAGGCGCTCAGTCAGCTCGTCGTTAGTGGTGTGGTGCGCGCCAAGATCGACCGCCCGGCTGGTGTAGTTCATTTCAGGTGAGACTTCATTTTGCCTTTATGTTGGCTGATCATCAAGGATTTATTATCTTATTTGACTTAGCAGTTTGTAAGATATATCTGAGTAGTTCCACCATTCACGAACTTATAAGAGTTGTGACATATTTGCTCGATGTTGTTACGCATTGGTATGGAAGCGTAGATGTCGCCACGTGCATATCTCATTCGGTGTTTTAAAGTAAATGTCATATTTTTCAACCTCCAGAGGTGGTACAAAAATATGTATATTGGACATTGGATTAGATTGGACAGTTCCCTTTACTGAAGATTATTGTTAATAACTGTTCTCGATATTTATTTATGGCTATATGTCTGTTACATTAAGATATTTTTATGAAGTCTTTAGACGATTGGTGCAAAGAGATCCTTGATTGGAGTCAGGTCCATGCCATGCGGAAGGTACTGTGTCTAATATTATTTCTTTCTTTCTAGTTTGAACATGGACGCGTCAGATCGCCTGAACGAGTGGTCAAACAACCTAAACACGTTGATGCAGCTCGTAAACAAGACGACTCATCTTATCAACAAAGAGGAATGTGTGCATAAACACCTCCTTGCTACAGCCGAATAAAATAAAACAAATATTTTTATACCCATTCTCTGTCAACATATTCTCGTCAAGGTATATTTCACTGTGTGAAATTAGCATATTAGAAGTGATCCAACATATTTTTTGTTCTGTGTAATGTAAACGGCGTTGACGGGAATAACTGAAAATCTGGAAGCTAATTTAATTACTATTATGCATTTTATTTTAAACTGTTTCAATTTAAATATGGTTGGAATAAATAATTAACTCGATATTTTTGTTATTTTCTGTTACCTTTGCTTGTTATTTTACATAGCGTCTTAATAATCACTAGATATTAATCTAAACCAAATTGGTCCTGAACTATGCAGTGCTTTACCAGAAAATCGCATTCAACTTTGTTTTAAAAACAGGCAGAACAGGGGACATAAAATGGCCAAATTCATGTTCCGATTCTCTATAGCAACTGTCAAGTAAATGTATATTTTGACGTTTGTAAAGTATATCTTCTATTAACATAATCTTAGACCGGATTTTTAGACTACCTAACAGCCTTTAATATTCATATGACCATAGGCGCTAAAGCCTACCAAAAATGTACCTGATTTCCTCTGACTCATGCTTAATCTTCGGAAATTTAAAGTCCGATTAAATATAGGGACGGACTAATTACATTGATATGCTACATTTAGTTCATATAGTTTATTATCAGACAGGTTTCTGATAAGATTACCAGACAGTATTGTACTAAATTGTGGATTTAGTCACCGGCGCCGTAATAATTCAGTTCGTTTTAATTGCATGAAATTAATTAACGTTACAAAATGGTGTGTGCTTGTATATTATCGTTGGTAATTCCTATAGGATTAGTGGTATTATTTAAAATATTAAATAAACCAAACAAACCACCGATATTCGGTGTGTATCAACAGAAAAATAAATTCTATTGGATCAAGTTTGCTGTGATGTACACAATTCTGAGAGTTAAACAGGTATGTACAATATAAATGTATTTGCATTTTGTAAATAACGTAATGATACCAATGGCGCAGTGGTTGAAAAATCGACTGCTGCGTTTAGTGTTGCGGGTTCGATCACGGACGGAACGGATATATATTTGTATGGCTTAGAGATAGATGTTATGTGATAATTTGTGTTTGTACACGCATCCACGATACAGCAATAATTAATATGTATTTTAGAAAAAAAAAAATCCTTTAATTCTATACAATCTTATTTATTTCCAGTTAGTAAGCTATTTAACTCGGCAACACGCAGTTGAAGTAGGCAAGAGCTGTGACGGCACGATACACGTGCATAAGCAAGACGAGGCTTTGGAGAAGAAGTATTATCTTGGGGATAATCCACAGGTACTTAATTGAGTATGTTACTGGGAGATATCGATATTTATCCCAAGATTAGACCGTATGCACAGAACATCTAATGGTATTAGTTACCGACAGATACTCAATACATTTATTGCAAACATACTTGTAGATACACTATATAGTGACTAGGTAGAAAATCTAAGGTGTTCAGCGAAACATCCCAGGGTACGAGTTTTCATCCACCTCGATTGACGTTACGGATAAGCTAATAATGTATAAAAAAATCGTGCGCGCGCAACTGAGTGAACTTCATATCGAAAACGCGCGTATACCTAATTTAAAAAGACAAATTGAAAACTCGTTTTGGGTTCTGCGTAAACTTTAGAACCCCTGGACCAAGTAGGTATCAAATAGTAGCAAAAAGGTATTGAAATTTGGTATTTTCCAAACATCAAACATCGCACTTGGTCCAGGGGTTCTGACGTTTGCGGTTCTGCAAAGGTTTTCAAATATAGTGGAACAACCGTCGTAATCATATCATTGACTACTTACAGAAGTGGTCATATTTTCATAACAATAAGGAAAATAAACTTGACGGATTACACCATTTATTCCTTTTAAGCTGACTGCACCTACACCTGCAGTCTCAGAATTTTCAGGCTCCAACTACGCGTAACAAATACCTAAATAGGTAGACACTGCTGAAAATGCTCTCTAAAGCACGGAAGAGTCTCGAATATAAAGGACGGCTACCCATACAACATTAGCGCCGCTTGACCTTTAATTATTAATCTATATAGATATAACAATGTTTGAAAAACATCTAGTAATGAGGAATATTTTCAGTCTATCGATGCAGTGTATTTCAATGGCTCGACGAAGAACGGTGAAGCTGTGATCTGTGGCGTTGCACGGCGACCTAAGAACGTTGTTGATGCTTTCCTGTATGTTAAGGTTGGTATAATATATTTCTGTCCACTTTCTAGCGGCAAGGGATTGTTGCTTTTAGCTTATTGCGTGGTGGTCAAACACACACAATGCAAAAGACAGCCTCTCCCATTGGATAGAGGAGCGACTAAATCTATTCATAAAATGCAGTACAAATAGAATTAGAAATAAACATAGGGTACAAATCAGAGGACAAGCATAATTTTACTTTAGTCAAAATTCATGACTTCATAGTGGGACTAAGCAAGTTACGGTGCCCTGTAGCTGTGAATTGAACATAGGTACCTACATTTCGTTTTCAGGTCAAAGGAGAAGACCTCCTCCTATCTCCTCAGTTGCCCGACACCTATCAGGTACAAGAGACACTTGAAGAAGGAGAATACAAAATAAAGGGACTTGAAATTGTCAATTTTATACCTATGCGTACTTGGAAGTTGTTTTATAATGGTGATATGAGGTAAGTACTATTTTATTTATGGGCTATTATAAAACATGATTAACTAATACTGCATTATGTCGGTATATATATACCTTAATCTTGTCTTGATTAGTATAATTCGGTAATACCAGCTTAGGATAATAATATATTGTAATATTATTGTTCCCCGCAGTCTTAGATTACTTAATATGTAGTTACGTAACTACAGTTCTTTGACCTGGCTTCTCACATGCATAATTATTATAGGTACAAATATTTGTTTCGTGCGGTAATAGAAAGTGCGACCCGGAGACAGAAAACCCATGACCAGCCTCTAGCCATTACGCCAATAGAGTAGAAATAGAGTCGTCAAACGCATGCTCGACAAATATCGCAGCGATCCTTCCCATTTGGTCCATTTATTTGGTCCAGTCCGATAAATTTGTAGTCAGCTAAATTGGGACTCGAGAACGATGTAAGGTGTAACGATGTAACTTCATCACTAGCACTTTATAAACTAAATTCCTAGTCATAATTTTGTTACAGGCCCAGAAATAATAAGGAGAAGACACTGAAAGTAGAAATGGAATTGACATGGAGTGCGGTTTTCACACCTTTCAACTATGATACACAAATGGCACCAAAAAGCTTAGCTAGAGATATAGCCAGGGAGAAATGGTCGAAAGGCTACTTCAAGTTACTGAAAAAGTAAGACCTCCTGTATTAGCTATACATAGCGCCAACACTGAAATATCTATGACATGCCGTGGAAGTACGATGTTGTAGTAGAATTTGTACCTAGTTTTTTTTGCTGATATTTATACACGAATTTAATCCATGAGTAGATCCAATAGATAAGATATATCTACTCTTTATTGTACACCACTAAATTATATATTTCCGTAAGATTTCATTATCTCGATACATATAAAATATAGTTGTTGGTTCTACTATATTTTTACCATGATGATTTCAAAGGAGATGGATGAAGCTAGCTTTTTTTAGGGTAAGACTAGGTCCTATCTTCTTAAAGATCTTCACTGGAGGTTCAATAACCGCATCAATTACATATTCGTAAAGCTCGATCTAAATATAAAACAGATAGCAGGGCTTTCCTATTCAGCTGAGAAACCCATATTTTATTTTGGGGCATGTCCTCGTGCTTCTTGTATTATGACATTAAAAAATATAATAATAACTTATCTGTGATGGTATGGTAGTCCCAAGTTGCGTTACAACATGTGCTTGTCTGTCTTCTGCATCCTGGTTCACCGGTTATCTTCTTCAGGTCGTCGTTGCTTGTACCTGGACGTCATCCTGCCCTACGTTTTGAGAATCAAGTCATCCACCCTTTCATATACCAACTAATCTTTTCAGATTACATCAGACGCATTATGAGCAAATAGGTGTTTTGGAAGGGACGGTTAAAATTGATGGCAAAGAACACGTTATCAAGGTCCCATGCGTCAGGGATCACAGTTTTGGTAAATATCATTGTGTTCTCTTTTATAAACTTCTAAGTATCTAGACATCCAAGTCATATAGTATATTATTGGTGAAATCTTCATTTTTACACAATAAAACTGCACGTGATAATAAAATTAACACAACGGCGAACCCAAACTGACAGCTATGATCGGTGGGTAGTTAGGTATTTTTGGCATGTTATTTGTAAATGCTGTAAAAAAGAAACGGTACTATTTTTATTTAGGGTTGCATGTCCAGAAGAATTTAAGGTCCTTCCGTACATAGCCTAAGTATTTCAATACTAGAATCAAACCAGCATTTTTGTTTTGGTTTCTTTTCTGTGGTATATCTGAAATGTATATTTTTCATCACTTTTAAACACAGAACATCGTTAAAGTAGCTGTATACCATACATAAGTAAAAATTCTTAATTTACAGGTCCATTCCGAGACTGGCGTACGTTCCATCGTTATGTTTATCATTTCATATTCCTTGAAAACGGAGATTGTATGGCCATTGGCACTGTTTGTCAGCCCGCCATTTTGTCGCAGTAAGTTCTAACACTCATCTTCATATGGAATACAGCATTACATATTTGCTAAGTAACATCAATAAAATACAACCTAATTTTTTTTACGGCTTATTTTTCAATAGCTGAAGAATCCTCAGATAAGTTATTCTTCTGATATTTCCATATAAAAACTGTTCTAATTTCAAATCAAGACCAAGATTTTATAAAGTCAGTTGGACTTTGGTCTTAGATAACGCCTTATGATTTCAGTCTAACCATCGGGTACTTCTGCCGCCAATCAGATCAAGCTGTACTCCCAGTACAGAGCAGCGACTTTCAGATGTACCAACATGGAGAAAATCAAACCCTGCCCAAAGACTACGGTTTCGTCTTCAAAGCTGGTAAGTGCTGCCAATTAAGATGATTTTTGAGTGAATTATCAAAATTCATGCGCACGCAGCACCCTATATTCTAGTCAATTGATATACAAAATGACTAGTTAAACGACGCACATATTGAAAGAAGGTATTCAGTATTCAATTATTTAATGACATGAAATATTTTATTCATACCTACATATTTCCATACTTTGCGATTTTATTACAATATTGAATATGAATTATCATGTAATTGAATATATCCGTCGTTTTACTAGTCATCCTGTATATACTGCTTACCACTCCCGCGAGCGATGGAGAATACTATACAATAAAGTAAAACATACTTTTTACTTTTAGGTGGCCAGTCGTATGAAGTTACGTTACGAGTAAAAGATGAGGACATATTCTACATCGGCAAGTCGCGAGAAGCCAAGTTCTACGAGCGATGGTGTGACGTCGACGTGAATGGTGTCAAAGGAAGCGCGTGCGTCGAATGGCAATACAATAATGTTCAGTCTAAGAACAAGTAGAAATATTTTTTGTAAATTGATTTCGTTTTGTATAATATTGTATGGCCATAGAATTATAGCCTACATGGTGCCATCTGGCAGCCATTTTATAAAACTGATATCGAAAAATAAGTTAAATGACGTTTGACATCTCTTTTGATTTATTTAATATCGAAACTGGGCATCCAGTATCGTATTCTCAATATCGAATTTAATTACTAATTTAAATTCATCGATTTTAAATTTTTATTATATCGTGTCTTAGATATTTCTGTTTCATAGCTATGTGTAACATAGGATACATTAACAGATGAGATATACAACAAGACAGTGTAGTTAATATCGTAATTTAGACCTTATGTCTGTACAATAAGGTATATAAAGATAAATAAAAACATAAATAGCGAGGAAAGTTAACTATATTTAGCATAACATTTTTTTTTTACTTAAGTAATTTATAACTTAAGTATATCTATAAAATATGGACTAGCAATATAATTCACATAATGACAATACATTTATTTCATTGAATGAAAATGATAACCACTTCAATTCTTAATAAACAATCGATAACTGCGACAAAAATCTACTATTGTACTAGCAGGCATAATATGGTAAGTTACGTTAACTGTATGTTAACTTGTCAGCAATAATAAGCGAGATGTTATAAAAAAATAAAATATTCTTAGGCATAAAAATGGAGTTTAATGCGATCAAGATAAGAATAGGAAAGTTCAATGACCTCGGCCTGTCAACTGTCCATTGAAAAATACGATATGTAATTTTTTTTTGCGTACGCGTCGCTTTTTCGACATTAAATAGTCTACAGGCTGATTCTAACAGAATCTATCAAATTATTAATTGATTTTAAAAATAATGTCAACTGTTGTGTGAGCTAAGACGTCACAATATGGCGGACAGTCATTCCAATTCTTATTTTGATAGCACTGTATATGTCCATGTTCACCTTTTATTTAACATGTTGCATATTAATGGTTGTTTAAGAATGTGTTCTTGTAAATATTCTGTCGCAGTCATCACCCCCTTCAGGACCTATCCAAAGTAAAAATCAACATTATAACTAACTTGTTCAGCTATTTACTATTACAGAATAAATCCTTGTACAAAATAAAAACTGTTAGCAATAACATCTCTGTTTGTCTTTTATACACATTTGATGTACACCCACTACTAAGCAGGTACGCTCGTATACAACATTATTAAGGATATGAGATTTTCTTCACGATTTTATGTACCCACATTTATGTAAACCAAACGTGTATATCAGAAAAATAATATTTTGTATTATGTAGATATAAAATCCTTATAAAACATTGTACTTTTATTTATCGAACATCGAGTTTTAACCAGCCTCATGCTATAACTACATTTGTGTTAATATTATTAAATAAAATAGACGTGGGAACGGAAGAAAATGTGAATTATTATTCTTTGTGCGACATTAAATTTAGATCACTACAGCATTGAAGCTAAAATAAGTGTTATATGTTGCAAAAAGCTGGTACTAATATTAAATTAATAAAATATTTATATGACAAAAGTTTAAATACACGAATATGTAGTGTACAGTCACAAACTCAATCATAAGATAATCGGTTTAATCCCTTCATAGAAGGTAATGAAATTTGTGCAATAGTTAGCATTGTGTTTGCGACTGTATTAATTTAATAGTTGTACATTTCCTATATTGTTAAGTACATTGACGCCTAGGTTTCAGGTTAGTTTCCCGATTTAAATTATATATATAATAATATGTTACGTACACGTTATGGAAGACAGACTGATTTACTTAGAATTCTTGACTTTATGTAATTTTGTCCGGTCTATTTAGGTATCGAAAGAGTTCAATTTGATCCCTTATACTGGGGAAACAATACACACAATACTTGAACTGCTTTATGGATCTAAACTTGCTGTGAATAACATTGTTTGAATAGAGATAAATTTCATAGATCATAAAATAGCCAAGATGATGCTTGGCGTCCCCATAATTGAGACGTCGATTACTCAGACAGTCAGACAAATTGACAATACAAATTCTACCTCTAGGCCAACTACACAGTCAAATTTTAATCTTCATCTATCAGACTAATGTCGAAAAGTTTTGAAAAAATAGTTTTAAACACCCAACTTTTATTTTATTATTCAATCCACATAACGCCAAATCTACTACAATATTTTTACTTTTTTTGTTCGTCACTCTGATCTAAGATCCGGACATTTTTAATTCTAACTTTAGTTAAAAACACGAATATGATTGGTCATTGAGAATTTTAAACTTATTATACCGAATATCCGAAACTAGGCTTGGCAGTATCTTAGACTGGCACCCAAAGAGACCTACGATAGTCGATTATTCATAATTTATAAACAACAAATGTTAGTACATGATTAGTACAATTAATTTACTAAACAAATGATAAAATCAACATCGACGTGTCGTATTCGATTCACGATTTTATGTTACTGGGCTAATTTGTAACTGATCGTCTAATACTCTCTAAAAATCATGTTTGCCACGTTTTTAGGAGCAATTTACGTTCTAATGAACGTCAATCATCAATTAATCACACAAATGTCAATATCAAACTCTTAACTTTAAATTATTCCAGCTAAGATCCAAGTAAGATGTTCTAAAAAACGAAGGACGAAATGTTGGACGTGATGTTACGCCTTAATTGTACATTAATATTCATTAAAGGAAACTTTGAAACCTATATATGCTTGTAGTGAGATCTGTATCACTGTATATCTATAGATATTAAAACAATGTTCAGCTGGGCTGGTACGAGATTTCCTGGACCTCGAACGCCGTTACCGTTATGCTAAAAATGTATGATAATAATGTGCGCGCGTTTACGATAGATGTCAAATGCGCGCGCACGATTTTTTCATACATTTTTCATACTACGGCCGAGAAAACTCGTATTCGACTCCTGGTTAACGCGACACTATAACGGTAACTGGAATGGACATCAGACTAGACGAATACTAATCACAGCACCTAATTAACATAGTTATTTCAACTTTTAGAATGTTCATAACATTTCATAATGACGGTATAACACAGCGATATAAGGCAGGAAATATTTTAATTAAGTACTGTTTTCGAAACTCCACGACACACACCTACGTTTACGATAATCATAAAAGCTCATGTATCTAAACAGGATTTCGAAATATTCTACAACATCGAAATAATATTTCACATAAATATTTCTAAGCTATAGCCAAATTATGTATAGAGCACAATCATAATCTGAAAAATAGAATATATGCTAAACAATTTAGAGCTAAGGGGAATTAACTAATTATATTATTGATAATATAATATAATCAGTGATAAAGATTATTGTTATGAATACTGCTGTTGTTTCATCAAACTGACTAGATTTGTCTTTTTCAAAATGAGCACATTTACAAAAATAAATTAAATTAAGCATAATTTTAAAATCTAATAATATGTAAATCGTCTTTTAAAACATTGCACACCTGTCCGCTTAAACTAACTTAGGACAAAATAAATAATAAAAATAAAACATTTTGAAAAGTGTAAATCAATAAATATAACAACAAAAATATAAACCTCTTTGGTAAACGCAATACTTTTTGGTTCAATGGCATAAACGCCATTTGGTCAAGATAAAGACAATCAAAAATAAACTTTTGCGCGGTAAAGTTACGCATTGACTATTCGTATGCGATTTTTTTTATTACATTGGGTACAGTAGAAGATTGACATATCAAACGTTTAGTATCGAGACGGGAACAAAAATTTCCGACTACATGAAGATCGGTTGGTCAGTCATTGTTATTGAACGTTACATACCGCGGAGGTGCCGGGCGCGTGGTCGAGGAGCGCCCTCCGACGCTTGATACCTTCCAGGTACACATCGCGGTTGAACAAGCCTGCCGCTAGGGGCACTCTGGAACAAGAAAACATCATATTTTTAACATTCGTTCACTGTGAATTGTTATGTATTTTTTAGGTGCATCTATTCAACGAAACGGTTTAAGCTAAGTAAACAAAAATATTACCAGTTGGATAAAATCGATGTTGATCCAATTCCAACATGAATTAGTCAAATAAATATTCGACGATCTCAAAAATGAACAAGGTGTAAACAGAAAAGCAGCGTGATGTCGCCGCGTGTTAGTAAATAGGTTAATTGGTGATCGTTTATGAGTGAGTATCGGTATATTATCTGTGGTATTGGAGAACAACATCGAGAGCGCGAGTTTAAAAATGTGATGTATTTATTACATAGTAGTTAGTATTTTTATATCATTGCATGTAAAAGATTCGTCTTGCATACTGGCGAAACACAAAATGTAGTAAATAACATTTTTATAAATTTAATATTTAGATTACTGAAAAATATAAGTATTGTGTCATATATTAATATCTGCTCCGATTATTTTTTATTGCAATGCGCTATATTGATAAAACTCATTTTAGTGCTTACACGTCAGTCCCCGGTCGCAGCATGGTAGAGAAGAGTCCCCACACCGGCTTGTGGTCGCTGGTACATACTGACTGTACCGAATTGTACGCTAAACACTTGACTCCAGACGTCACTGGCACCGAACTGATGCGACGCAGCCCTGAAACAACTTACATATGAAAATAAAGATAGTTCATACAGCATGTAGAACATTGAATCTAAATAAATAAAGGTAAAATTTATATATACTTTTTTACAATTTATTTTTGTATTCTTGTAATTTTTAATATTTTGTATTCTTGTTATTTTTTTAGATAGTTTCATAAAAATAAATCTGCTACGAATATAACGACAACTGCTTATTTTAGCGCAAAGTATGATGCGCGTGTCTATCTTATAATATTATAATACCTTAGTCACCTTTAAGGTTATCTGACCACTAAAGCGAAGTGGAGCGGAGAAGGGAAAAAATAACAAATAGAATACTAATTTTCGTCTTTACGTCGTTTATTAGAATCCTATTAATTATTTTTTCACCTCTCCACTCCGCTTCGCAGTTAAACGAAGCTTATAGGGATACTTAATATTGTTGTATGTCTTTTTGGAGCTTTTAAAACGCCCATCATATATTTTTAAGATTTAGATGAAGATGATATAGATGGGATATGATACAAAGCGCACGTAAATGGCAACTTACCAGAAAAGGCAGACGAGGAATTCGCCGTCATAGACCTAGCTTTGTACAATATTCTGTCGGTGTACGCCGGCGCTCTTTGTTTGCTGGACGTGTCGAACTGTTGACTGCCCGGATCGTACTGAAAACATTTCATTCATATAAGGTCGTTACTCATTTTTACTGAAGACCAAAGAGTCAAATTTCGCGCTCTGTTAGGGATAGTCCCTGCCTTCATAGAAAATCATTAAAATCTCCACTGCATCCGACTATTCCTTGGATTTTAAGTACGAGAATTTTGAAAAAAGTGGGCCGGTCCTATCCGTAATGTTTCTTTTTTAATAAAACTCGATTTCGATGATAACCTCTAATCGAGATTAGAATGTAAGAATGTAGTGAAGTGTAATACCAAATCTAGACAACACTTGACTATAAAAAAAAGAAACATTCCAAAGCAATTTCTTACAAAAATAAATTGTGTGATTTTAATTTAAAACACTTATGTAAGAAGTAGGTAAATTTTGAGTTTGGGCTAAGTATACACCATAAGCAATATAATCGTACCTTGTAAGTAGGCGGGAACGTAATGGGGGCTTCTCTGAAGTCCCTGAAGGCGGCGCCATCTTCTAGCACTGCTGTCAACTGGTCTGCGTGGAGCAGGCCGTGCGGTAGGTGGTGGGGTAACGGGAACTAGAAATATTAATTGACAAGTTGGTGAGAAGTCTTGTATCCTTTTTTTTTATTTGCGCGGTGAGAACCCATCATGGGCTATCCTCCGCCTGGGGGGGCGGAGGGGTGTGCCGGACTCCTACCGGCTAAACTCGCCACGGTGGTCCGCCTCGACACCATATGGTGGGCTTTGAACCCGTCCCGGGGGAGACTGTAAAGAGGCCACCTCCTCGTGCACCTCCCGTTACCCTCGCTGGGTGCTGTGTGCACGGCGACACGGACCATGCTATGGCAACTTAGAAGAAACCCCTTTTTAAATCAAAATAGCTCCATCTAGCCGTCAGATACACTTAAAAAATCGAGAAAATGTTAAGTGTTGCAATACTTAAATATATTATTTCTATGCTGGAAATTTACGCTAAAAGAAATTATAGCAATATTTTTTTTAATTATTGATTCTAATATAGCTACATCAGAAATTAAAAGGATTTATTTATTATAGCTTATGAATATGCTCAGTTGCTTAAAAATAAAGAATTCGTTGAATAATTCCGATGCATTTTCAAAGTTTGATAAGGTTCTAATTTCGTAATAGCAACACTAAATCACTTAATTGCAAATGGCTGCGCGCGAGTGTTTTCTACTCGTGTCGGTTTTGTTTTGCTATTATGTTTTGCCTTAATTGTTTCGCATGTACATCCACGTTAAGTGTATTATTTATTTAGGATGTCCTGAATTTTCCTCTAGTTAAAACAAAGAATTTGTTACATTATTTACTGTTTCTTATTAATAGTGATGTGTTATTTTATCTACACAAACATTCTTAAGTTACATAAATAATTATACTTTGAGATGCATTCATTTACATTATTAATAAGATGTGTAACAAAATTTCTTGCTTTAGCGCCACAAGAACAATAAAATGATATAATCATACATCATATAAAGATAGCAATTCCTACGTAAATATAGTATTCTATAGTCGTATAGCTATAGCTACGTAAATGTAGCATTCTATAGATAGCTGTATACCTACGTATAGCTATATGTCATGGAGAAGTTTACCCTATCTGGCGGCCAGAGAGCGCCACTCCTTTAAGCATTGATAATACTCGAGTTGCCAGTCTATTTCCAGTATACTATTGTAGTCTTTGACACGGACCACACCGTGTCGCCGTCTTCTCGGGGGTCGCTAAGTGAGAGCGCGTAGAGTCCCCACTCTGCCCGCTCGCGACCCCTAAGGCCCTCCGCCGAGGTGTGTTAGGCGGGGGGTTGCGGCGTGTTGCCCGCCGGGGAGAGAAATAGAGTGACCGAAAATTTTTGACTGTTTAGAACGAGATGCCAAATACGCATTTAGCTATGAAGAGTTTTGGATTGTAAAACGTACTTGGGTTTGTTCAATCCATCGTAGCACGGCGGCTCTTGGCTCACCCAATCTGAAGTTAAGATCGCCGCACCAGAATACATAGTCAAAATTATTGGT
Organism: Shargacucullia verbasci; assembly: GCA_947562105.1. Taxonomy (NCBI): domain Eukaryota; kingdom Metazoa; phylum Arthropoda; class Insecta; order Lepidoptera; family Noctuidae; genus Shargacucullia; species Shargacucullia verbasci. The sequence continues at coordinate 6,335,010 of OX387289.1, read as the reverse complement.
GACGTCTGGAAACAAAGAAAACATTTAGTTTGTTGTGATAATAGGAACAATCAGATAATCAATCTATTATATTTTTGAGCTTTTCAAGATAAGTAATATATGTAAATAAAAAAAATTAATTGTGTGGAGTGCACTGTTCACGCCAGGCCAATGTGATGGACCTAAAAAAGTGGAAAAGAGGCCTTTGCCCAGCAGTGGAACAGTACGGTCTAGGATAATTCAATTAATTTGTAACCTATTTCCTGCCTTGAGTGATTATCTTCTAACTTCATACAATATGTATCAGTAGATTTAAATTGATTATGAATACAAGGACAGTCACAAGCAATCATCATGACACCTTATTGGGATAACAGTGTTTTCATTATACATATACCAATGTAGAAGCCTTTATGTCAACGGCATAAAGGTTTAAGTGAATGACGACTTTTGAATTGCTTCGATAAGTAGGTATGCCGTCACCACAAGCCGACACCGTTATCAGAAGAATATTGATAACATATCTGTACAAATATTGAAACAAGGAATATTTATATAATTTTCGCGGAAGTAAAGTTATTTTTATATTTCAACATTATGTTTATTTTATGTAGTATTTTCATTCTTTGGCAAGAAAAGAAGCCAGTCTTTCGACCCCTTCTAAAGTTTGATACTTGGCATGGCAGTGCTATTGAGAGTTTTAACCATGGAAGAATAAGTAAATGAACTTGTAATACGCGTATACTCAGGGAGACAATTCTCCCGCGATTACATCTATGTAATTAAAAAATATGAATCCAGATAATTATATTTATTCAAATTCGATATTTCTTTAACACACGACCTGCAAGAGTGGTCGCACGGAGTCGAGATTTTCGTGATTATTGTAAGGACAGTCTATTTCCTATATATACTTATGTCGAAGCGCGCGAGATTTGCTATCTTATGTGTGTCTCTGCTCATTATCTGCTCGCAAAACTAGCACTCCAATTGCTTACTACTCTGCGGTTTCAACCTAGATTGGAACTGAGCCAGAACTACTTATGGCTACGTATCGAATTCTCAACATCGTATAAAATGAAAAGATGTTGAATAGTAAAATGAAACATGATCCATACCTTTACTTTTATGCCTACATGGCAAATTCTTTGGCAAATCAATGGACCTTATGATCCTCTTGATATCAGACACTCTTTCTTTGACCTTCTCCTGATGTGCAGTAAGATGGGCTGTTACGAACAAAAACGTGGAGCCAAACAACGCAAAAGATATGGCCACTGCACCCTTTGTGCGGAATGCTGTACCAGGTCTGACAGATAAACTTGCATCTTCAGGCAGTGAACAGAACCAGATAAGGTCTCTTCGTATAAATATCATTAAGTGGATTGTACCTGAAATATTAAACATAAAATAGTTTGTATGTTCACATAAAAAACTTTAAACACCATGAAAGACTAGGATTTTATATTATAAGTTTAAAGCCAGGTTTGCCTGGCTATCTTTGTGTATGTATGTATGTAACTTTGTAATTCATGATGACTCATTAGATGAGCTAATTATAAAGTACTTGTGTTCTTTGGAATACCATTACTTGTGTATGACTCTAGTGGACTAATTTTAAGATGAAGAATGGGCTGAAATTCTTCAGGATATTTTAGTAGTTTCAGAAACCTGTTATGTCTAAAACATAAACCACCTGAGGGAATGAAGTTGTAAAGATTTTGTATAAATAAGATACTTAGACAAACATACCATATCAACCACAACAAACAAACTATCCTCTATTCAAGACATACTATTATAGTACAAAAATAATGGTATTTTTGTTTTACATACAATTTTACTATATTGTTTCTTTATGCTAATGTATATTTAAATTCTCTATAGCTATACCTTTTAGTCCACACAGTCATGTAAATAACAAAAGACAGTTATTTATTTGTTCTGTTAATAACCATGTCTAAATGATATTTCATGGAACAAATACTCTTTATCAATAAGCAATAGCATGACAAAGTGTTACTAACCTAGATAATAAGAATGTAACAACAGATGCGATGGTCCCAACACTTCTTGAATAGTTATCTCCCATTCGGTTCGCTCAGAAAATGACTCCTGTGTGCCGATGGCGAAAATGTCTGGTACATGCGTCACTTGGTTGGGGAATATAAAATCGGCTAATTCCCTGTGAATTTAATATAATATATAATAACTTTAGGGTGATTTAGATTAAAATCAAATCGATAGTTAATGTAGTCTCAATTTACTTTGGTGGCGGTTGTCCATTCATGTTCCATGTCCCAACAAAAATTTTTACTTCCCGATCCGGAAAGACATGTTCTAACTCTGCTGCTCCTAGAAGAGAATGGGATGCTAGACGTCCATAAAGATAGTTCCTGTAAAAATTACTTTTGTTAACAAGTTTTATAACCATAGGTTTCTGCAAATATTAATTATTAGCAACAACCACACATAATAATAATTAGTAAACTAATCACCAAGCTGAAGTATTCATTACTTGTGGTTATATGATCTCATTTTATCTTTGTGTAACATGGAAATAAATATATTATTCACAAATACTGTACAAAACAATATGAATAATGAATAACCTTTCTCGAGCCTCCTGAGTTGGAATGAGACGCAGGACCTGTGCAGCAAGCAGCGAATTACGAGCTAAGCTGTCAGTGCTTCCGGCACGTGAAGCTGACCGTGTTATAGTTGATTTGGACCTAGTGCAGACATTACAAAAATAATAGTTTCCAACACCAATACCAAGAAGTTATATGCAAGAACACAATATATTATTGAAAAAAAAAAACCTTACCTTCTTTTCCGGTCTAAAGAGCTACTCCTGTCACTTTCCGGTGATGATGCACGATATAAGGGCTTAGTCTCATTTGATATCAAATGATCAGCTGATAATCTTTTAACAAATAATTTACTCTTAGGTTTAATTCCTTCAAACGATCCTGAATGCTCAAAACACTTCTTGATGTCGTCACTTTTAGGAAATTTAACCGTCGCTTTAGGTATTTCTTCAGATTTCGTTTGAGAGCAGATTGTTTGATCACTTATACTGTTTGAATTATTATCTGGACTACCGGGCACCGACCGCGCTTCTTCTTTAGAAGATTGGTTATCAACGAGGCTCTTAGGTCGAGATCGTCTGAAGAAAGTTCTACAACACTTCGGGTTACTATCATCTTCATTGTGGCCATCGTTCGCGCTATGTCTTACGTTGTTATACAGAGGTTCGACGGACGAGTTCTGCTGGTTCGCAATTTCTAAACTATGGTCAGCACTATGAGCACTTTGGGCTAGGAACGGATCAGCTGGAGAGATGGGTCGAGATGAAGACTGGGCGAATTCATCATTGGAATCTGTATCGACGAAGCAACCAACTTTCGGCGATTTCTTAACAAATAGACGTTTTCGCAGTGACAATTTTTGTTTCGTTTTTGTAGGTGATGTTGTCATGTTTGGTTTTTAACCAACGAAACTATTAATTTATGTTACTAATTACATTTTTTACTAAATACAGACAACATAACCTAATAAGTCTCTAAACTGACATTTTGCGTTAAGGAAACTGTCAAAAATTTACAGACACGTTCAGACGGCTTTGTTTTCTATATTTCAAACACATTCTTACAAAAAGATTTTTGTAATTTTTATTCAATCAAAACTCAATCAAAAATTGAAATAAAAGATGCTTCAATGAAGTTGTCATGACAACGACTACAATTACAGATCATTGATAAACCCGCTTATAAAAACCATTTTGAGTTTTAGGCTCTTAAAAATAAGGGCGCTTTTATGATTTTTGCATATTTTTAATTCAATCGATATGCATGAATGAATGCACTCATAACTTGGATCCGCTTGGGTTAACCTGGGCAAATCAATGAAAGATACATTCAGACATATATTTGATATAGTAGTAGGTAAGTGCTGCCTATATATTAGGTATAATAAGTATAACTATTGCAGAAAAATTAAATAAGATTCAAAACAATAACACTCAGGATTAATATTAGGCTTATTTTTACGTTAGCAGCACCACCTCCTGTCCCAGGAACAAGCAGGTTCAGACCATTGTATTCAGGTGTAGGAGACAAATTACCTCCAACTACTGACTGTATTCCGTTACCTGAAAGATAAGAATATAGTTTACAATATTTATTAAAACTTATTTCCATACTGTTCACAAGAGTCATACCAGCAAGTGCATTATTGTTTGTGCTGTAGCATCGCAATGACAACTGGGACTGAGATTGGTTACCTACGTGGGACATCTAAGTTCATGTTCGTCTGGAGCCTGGAGCGACGGTAAACAGTGCGAAGACAGTTTAACAACTACACTTCCACACCGGTCGTGGCCAATCGCGGCCACACCCAATGTGGTATTAGTGAAAATCTATTCAGATTAAAATATAGTTGAACCACTGATGAGAGAAGCACAAACTTCTTCCAGTAGTTACTTTAAAGCGATTTTATTTCTTGTAACTTATTACCTACCTATATTACAGAGGTCACTGGTACAGGCTCTATAAAACGTCCTGAAGGTAGGATCTGTGATTTCATGGTTCAGATAATCTGGTTCGCCTTCACAACCACGTATAAAACTGGCCACTACGCCAATTGGGTCCTGAAAAAAGAAATGAAGTAGGTAAGTAGTACCTACCTATATTGTATACATACATACCGCGTACATACACATACATACAGCGAAATTCTAAGATTATGTACTATACACATTATTCGTGATATTTTTAGCAACATTTTTATCATTCAACGCCAATCTGTTGTCATATATGTTAGAGACGGGCCATTAAGCACAGAATTAAAACTGATTGAATTCTAGTACTTTCTGAACACTCTGCCTATCTGAGAAGTGCCAGATTAAGTAAGCCACGGGTCCGTAGCAAATTTTATAGAGGGGCCCTTGATCTGCTATGGGCTCTTAAGTATAAAGTCGTTTACCGTATGAAATTTTGTATTTTATTCTCGCCAACAAAATAATCGGTTACCGATTGTCTGACGTGGATTGTCTTAGTCGGAAAACAGGTGTAAAATAAGTTTAACTGAAAAAATTACGCTCAGGCGGAAGTTGGCGGGTTAGGATACGCGGGGCCCCCTTTTGCGCGGGGCCCGTAGCAATTGCTACTCTTGCTACGTGGTTAATCCGGCACTGTATCTGAGTCCATAATATTAAAACGTATCTCAGATATTGGATTCATAGGTACATGACCTTGGATACCTACCTTTTGTAGCTAATATAATAACAATAATATAGGTACTTACTATGTACTCCTGTCTTAATATGGTACAGTATGGGTGCGGGCATTCGACAGTACGAGTATCATTTGTTATGGTGAGACATGACTGGTCCGAGTCAACAGCTGAGAAGCTACAAGTGTAGCATCGTAACTGACCTAAAATTACCGAGCGTGCATTAGTGATTTTTATGAGCAGATATAAAGCAGTTCGCCCGCTATAGTTACGAAAAAGGAACTGGACATTTCTTGTCCATGGGATAGAATTACCAACAGTACGGTTAGCGAGCTTTCCCAGTTGCTTAATAGTTAAGTGATCGCACATCAAAAATCACAGGTTTCGGATAGATACAGGATCCTGTATGGAGGGCAAGCGCATAAAATTAAATAATAAATATTTTAAATTATGAAGTTTGCTTGTGCTTTGCTTTGGCTCTTACTATAATTTGGTGAGGAAGCCCTAACTAGGCATAATATATGCGGTAATGCGAAGTTTACCTACCAAATGCGGGCTGCATTTGCCCAAATTGATAATATTCTGGCGGTTACTTCCTCGAAGATGTTTAGTAAAATAAACTGAGCTAAATACATAAATAGTATATTTTTGCACATTGTGTGAGGGAGGCAAGCTAAGCGTATGCGATATTTCAAGAGACAATTATAAAATTACAAAAGAAACTCACCAACGGCTTTTCCAATGACACAAAAAAGCACAAACAACACTATTTTGAAATCCATATTGTGGCGCAAACAAACATTTCTTTGTGACTGAATCAAGCATTTCAATAATAGGTGATTTTTTGATATCACTCATTATCACAATCGAAGAATACTGTTCATCGATATCTTATCGTTGCGATTTATAATTCCTATTAAATCACAGATCATTATCTGGCCAGGATATTTTTTCTTTGATGTAAATTGATAAGTATGGCCTATCTACGAATATTTTATTTATACAATTCAGTTTAATAAGGAAAGTATACGTACCTACTTTCTTATTGGTAGTTGAATCAAAAATTAACAACATCTCTACTTTCCTTATCAACATGTATCCTGAAGGGTTAATCCCCTATAGAAGGGGCAATGACCAGTGTGGTCGAGGGAATTCCGAAGTGAAGGGTACCTACCTCTGACCGAAACATTTTCTTTGCAGGATCATTATGCGGTGTGCCTATAAAAACTAGATAGGTATACTCGTACCACCTTATTTTAAACTCCATTTCATATAACAATAGCCAAATTAGGACACATTTTAACAAGGAAATAAAATATGTATTCAACACAATATAGAGGCTCTAGTGATGTGACATATGTGTCATAGTAAAGTTTTGATTTACTATTTACTATATTATAGAGATGTCATGTTAGCGACTCTAATCCCTAATGTAACCAAGTTAAGAACTAAAATCGCTTGCATGAACATTTACATTTACTGTGAAAGTAAATAGTAAAAACTCATAATAGAGGTACTGAGGCCCTAGTGTAAGTTTATTTCGACAAGCTCGATTTACTACATCGAATGCGTTCGGCGCTCCGATTGGTACGCGTTCGATGTAGTACATCGAATTTGGGGCCTCTGGTGTTAAAGTACCTATGTGATACAGACACATTTGTTTACAAATTATCCTGCCCATCAAATGCAATTGACATGTAAATAATTCATGTTTACTCGAAGGAACCCAGTTTGCGCCACAGATGGCTAGGGCAGTGGCCGGTGTTTATCTTAATTGCTATTTCACTCGCCGTACATCACTCGAGAGATCTAGCCGACTGTGAGTAATCGATTCCCACATAATTACCGGTTAAGCCCGATACCGGAGCAGTAATGTAGGTGTGACAGACTGCCTGGCTACCTCGGAAATGTTATGGCTAGATTAGTTTAGGATTAGAGAGGTGTAGGATGAAAGTTTAGATGTATATATTTTATTAAATTCTTTAAAATTGGATCGGTTTGCACATATTAGAAATAATTTAATAAAATACGGTTTTCGGTACGGTAAAGGATATTTAATTTATTTTGTTCGTAAGTAGCATGCATTGCAAGCATTTACTAACATCGAAATTGTGCTACACAATAATTTGCTTTCCTTAAGCTTTGGCTCAAATACCAGCAAATAAGGGTTTTCTGCGTAGTAAGCTATTCCTTCGTGACTCGCTTTTACATGGGCTCCTAACCCCTAACATAAGAGTTAAATCATAAACAAGAAATCAAGTTTAAAGCTAAGCAAAATATTATCAATTTAAAGAGTGCTAAACTTAAAACTACATTTTCATCTCCTGTCTACGATGCACGAAAATCTCGATGACGAGCAGTACAAAAGCGAGGATCATTCCATACAGCAGCATCAGAAGCACCGGGTAAAAGTCCACCATATTGACGGAACCAAAGCTGCCGCCCATCACTGAGCACACCGGTTTCTTAGCGTAGATCAAACGATCCGCCCTGTCATTCAAACCGTGCTCCTTGAGCCTGATATACCTGTAATAAGAAACTGTCTTAACGTGGTTGAGCAGGCAATTGAATCGCGATGTTTGTATGACCACCCCGGCAACTTCATTTGCATGAATTAGTTTTGTGGTTTTGACAATGAAGTTATCTGAAGTTGTCTATTAATAAAATTATGTGTGTTTCTGTAAACGGACAAAGAAAAACTAGTACCATTGTCTTCCAGAAATTGGGTGTCGGAGGTCACATGGCAGTCCCTCCGTGTAAAATTTAGTTGGGAAATGAAAAGGAGGTGGATCTACAAAAAAAAAAACCAAAACAAAAACAAATGCAACTACTAATCCGATAGATTGTTAGAAGATTTTAGTTCTCAATTACCCGACTTTAAACATTTCGCCATATGGAGAGTACTTTTGGCAACACGACCAAACTCTACTGTCTGGTACAAAATCGATGTCTTGAAGTCCACACTTTTCATGTTCTTGGAACAATGCAGCGACGACTTTGTAACCAATGCCTATATTCATATTGAAGGCAAAAGGTCTCTGAAAAACGAAATACAAACATTGAATTGATGCAGACATTAAACTTAATAAAAGGTGAGACTGGGGTAGTATTAGGTACTTTTTGCATTTTCTTTATTCCTTCTTCCAAGCTCATGAAATTTGGCTTCGAACCTCTTGGCACTACTTTTGTTTCATAAATGGCTTTTCTTAATGGATCACGTGAAGTATAGGCTGCCTGTAAAAAGTGGATTGATTAATTTTAAATTTCAATAAAAGAACTTAAAAACAAACGAAACCGTTTAGAACAAATTCATCATCATCAATTGAACCACTTACTGAAAAATAATATCTACTATATGGAGCGTCTTGCATACCGAGTTCCAGCTTCGAATTAAGAAAATCAGAAAGTGTATGGATATTGTTAGAGGTAGACTGCAATAGTGCAACAATACTGGCAGAGTATGACGTGTATAAAAAGACAAACGCCAAAAATATTAAGAACATTACGAGGCGTCCGAGAGTCCCTGAAATATAGAAATACAACATTCATTTTATGGAAACCTAGGCGCTTATAGAATAATTGATAAATATATTTCATAGGTACTAACCTTTTAACTCATTAGAGCTTCCCTGTTGAGATATAGCACTAAAAACAAAAATTGTAATATCGCCCCATTTTGGCGGTAAACATGTTTCATCCATCTTTTGCTAAAACCAATCAAAAATACAAATGAAACAAATCCTTTCAATTATTGTGCAAAGAACGCTATGCGGAATCCTTACTTACTTTGTTATATTTTTCGTATTTCGTTATGTCCCATTTCGTGTTGATGTACAGTATAAATATCAGTAAGAGAACAAATGCTCCAGTACAGTACCATACACCATTTGTGAAAGGCAACAGAAATAAATTGTTCTGATACGACAGAGGTGGCTGTCTGAACACAATTTTTGCTGTTACCGGAGATGGGTGCGTCAGATATTCTAAAACCTGCATTCGTTCTTTTGACATGAATGATACGGTTCCTGATAAAAATAAGCAATCAATGTAATTTCTGTGAGTCCTCTGTGTCCATAGATTTAAGTAAGTAACGCTGGAAACTAAAATTTGTCTTGGTACTGGCATTTTTGTCCAAAGACCAATTCAGTCGTTGACCTTCATTGTTCTTAGACATTTTCCATGAGTTGTTCATCAGTTTCCATGTATCACGAACTATATTTTAAAACATTAACCTGAAGTTGGAGTTTCTTATTGGTTTTTCTCCAATTATTTTTCTTTTTTTTTTTTTAAATACGTTGCTCCTCACTAGGATGTTCTCCTGTATCGACATCCTAGTGTGGGGCTCCTGTATCGTGGGTACAGTTAACAAACATACATGTCAGATGCACACACAACCAGAGCCGAAATAACTATTTGTAGATCATACAAATATTTGTGCTGTGCGGGGATCGAACCCGCGACACGTAGCGCAGAAAGCTAATCGCTTAGCCACTGCGCCAACCGTGCCGTCAACGTCAACGTTGATTTCTACGTCGTTGATTGATTGACCGAACCAGTTAAACAATTTGTAAGAGCCTTTTTAAAGAGTTTATTAAATTGTTTTTATTAATTCTTTGCTCATGATAATAGCAATAAGAACATTTGATACTATCTTCGGTTAAGTAAGTTTTTTATTATCTAAGTACCGAAAACTAACGCTAAAATGACTAAGTTACCACATAAGTCCGCTTTCTTGCGATACACATCTCCTATCATGCCATTCCAAGTATTATTTGTTAAGTAGCCCCAAGTATCGCTGAAGATTAGCTGTTTTGTCGCATTTAAGAACTCGTGAACGGGCACGATGCTGTGAAAAGTCAACTTGGCAGGATCGTCTACTAAGAGGTTGCTGAAACATAACAATAATACCTACTGACCCTGTTCGATGATGGAATTATATAATCTGTAATAGATAGCTCAAGGAGAGAATTTTGACACGAGAACACCAAAGGTATATTTTTAATAATATGATTCAAGAAGCTGTCCTACGTAACCATAAAATATATTTCAAATATAGTTGGTAACGTTAGTGTTTATAACCCTAAGACCACACCAATCTATTGAAATTTCGTGTTATTAATACTTAGGTACGCTAAGAGCAATGTGAACATACCTGAGTCCGAGTAAATCAGTTTTAGTTTTATTATCCGAAATAACGATAGAAGTAGTTAATGATTCTCCTTTGAAATCCTTTCGTCTCATAACATTTGATAGATTTCTGTTTTCTGATTTATTTAACCCCTTATCAGCTGACCATGTTCCGTAGTATTCCAAATTCCACTCACTGTTGGGTTTTATTTTGTAAACTGTAAGCAAATTTTACGGTAAGATGTACGTACAAAGGCTTTGTTATTCTACTTCTTTTGTTAGCTAAAAGCTCCGGCGGATGGCCGACTCATCATCGATGCATAGTTTAGTCGTCATGAAAACTTTGGAAATTGACTTGTCGTCGTGTGCGCATTTTTATTTTACATTCTAAATAATTCATTTTTTTAATATGACTAACTGTTGTGTCGATGACTGGTCGGGCGTCTGAGGTCTAGCGCAACGCTAACTCACTGGCATTTAATACGATGTCCTTATTTTCTCGTTCTTGAGCCATAATAACTTCGGAATCAACTGAAATATTTAGATTGTCAAATACGGATGGTACGTAATTATAGTAACGTATCGGTTTGCCAATAACGAGCCATCTGTAGGTCTTGCTAAACATTTTGTTAGCGCTAGCCTTGAAAATAATATCATTATTAGTATAAAGAAAATTAATTCAAACAAAAATAGGCACACAGTTTCTGTAAAGTGGTTCTATACCTGGCTGAGGAAAATCTTGATTCCGTCACAATTTATGTCTATTAAGAATAATAGATGGTTATTAGGATTCGAGTTCTCTATCATTTCATTTTCTCGTAGATAACGTATATTATTTGGTCTTTCTACACTTGACAACATTTTAGCCAATTTTATTTTTATAGTCGCTAAAAATAAAATTATACTATAATTGAAATGTTTATTAATTTCTTAAATTATACTTGTATCATACTTACGTGATTTCCAGCATACTTTAGCAACAACAGCAGTAGGTTTATCATATGATTTCACGACATCGACAATCATTTGCAGATCATTATTTGATTGAAGTATTGAAACGCAAAATTTTAAACACAATATATTTACTAAGAATACGAGAATTTTCATTTTGACGACAGTTCTACCAACTGAAGAGACAAACAAAACTACATCTAAGAATATACTGTGCCTCAGTATGCACCTATTATATATGTACGTGCCTATTACTTACATGCAGTCTAATTGTTAACTTCCCTCGATAATTAGGGCTAATACATAGTTAGGCTGTTAATCATAAGGGCTGTCCTACCACTTAAGTGTTTACAGAAGTTATTATTCATGTTTCAGTGTTAACTGTGGGTTTACCTTTAATTCCACCAATAATTTTACCTTTACTATGTTTACAAAGAAACTAAGTGCATTCAATATACCTTAAGTGAATCTAGTTGAAAGTGCTATGTATTTATTATTATCTTTCTTTACTCTTGATTTTCTTCGCTCATGCAACTAAATTTATGCATAATTTTTTGTCTTTTATGTGCTAATATTTCTAAACCAAGTAGGAACACAGCGATCAAAGCTCCATATGTTAGAGACAACACAGCTGGATAACAGTCAACCATACTGACTGATACGAAATTAGATCCTCCCCCTGAACATTTTGGACGTTTTTCATACATCAGACGATTTTCACGATATTGAAGTCCGTGCTCCTGAATACGTTTGGTTCTACACAAATCAAAAGAAATATTAATTATAAAGAATGAAGAACCGAAATTCGCACAATGCCTGGAAAAATTTAATAGTTACCCAATTTTAAACATCTCCCTATAGGGAGTGTCTTTTCTGACAGCTAACCATGGATCGATCACTTGCAAATATTGTATTTCGCGAAGCCCACATTTTTCGCCTTCCTTGAAATATTTTCCAACAAACTTGTACCCAACTCCCGTTTCCATATGAAAAGCAAAGAGGCCCTGGAAAAAATAACTAGGTTTATGGTAGGAAACAGCGCAGATGTAAATATTGGAGAGATTTCAACCTTGCGCATCTGTAAAATTCCTTCATCCATTGTCATAAAGTTGGGTTTAGTGCCTGGTGGAGCGACTTTTTTCTCATAAATAGCTTTTCGAACTGGCTCAGTAGCAGTCTGAAATAATTGACGTCATCAGTGACATAATTTTAATACTATGCTGGCATATATTATAATGATGATGACGAGGCTATATTAAATTACCGAGAAATAATATCTGTTGAATACTGTATCGTGAACGCCGAACTTGATTCGAGAATGTAGTAAGTCTTCCAGTGTTTTGATGTGTGATGAGCTGGACTGCAGAAGAGCAACGATGTTGGCCGAGTATGAGGTGTAGAGAAACATCAGTGCTAGGAACAGTACCAGCATTACCACTCGACCCAAGGACCCTGAAAAATAAGTATTTTATAATAAACATCACGAATTAAAATTTACGTACTCGCACAACATGCTTTGTGAATTTTACGTGATTTCTAGAACTCCACAAAATATGATTGGTTTTCCAGCGAATATTATCAAATTTAATTAAGGACGTCTTGTTTATCATGTTGATGTATGGTATTATTATATGGCTTTATTTCTTTAAATTGTGTTAAATTACGGCTATGTTTTACCTTTCAGCTCGCAAGGACTTCCTTGTTGACACGCAGCACCAAATATTAAAACGATAACATCTACACCATTTGCTCTTAGAACACCGGAGTCTTTTTCCCTCTAAATTTCATAATTATGATAAGTAAATTTTTTTATAGGATAGATAAATTAACCATGAGAACATCTTTTAAACTACTAAGTACGGAGATAAAATTTAATATTAGGTCTATAATACAATAAAATGAATGGTGATCATAAATCATGTTGTTATGTGTTCACCTTGTATAGCTGTTGGTTTTCCAATCATAAATAAATAAAGCCTTTATAAAATATTATGACTATACAGAGACATTTATTTTCGGCCTCTTAGTTTTGAATACTTATATTGATGATAAATATTGTCAATATGCGTGACGATTTGCGTTGAGCATTTGCGTGATTATTACTAAAAATAAATTAATCATTTTTAGATGACTTATGGGGTAATACCTACATAATTACCAAGCTTTTTTGAGCGTGACGGTATTCGTGGCATTACAGAGACTAGGCAGCCCATTACTGTCCCACAAGTAACAACTAGACAAGGCCGGCTTTTCAGAATGAAAGGGGTTAAAAACTTTACTTACCGTTTCTTTAGTATGTTTAGTTATCTTCCACTCCCATTTAGTGACCAAAAGAAGCACCAGGTAAATTATGAATAGCAACGCTAAGGTGCTATACCAGACAGTTGTATTAAAGGGTAATAAGAACAAATTATTTTCATAAGACAGTTTTGGTTGCTGAAACACGAATTTAGAGCGGGTTGGCGTTGGGCTTGCAATGTAGTCTACTATGGATACACGCTCGAATGTGAAGAACATTGGTGATCCTGTAAATGAATAAACACCGAATATACATATACTTGGATACTTGGAATACTGCACAAAGACCTAATATATCATCTGAGTCTTCAGATTGAATACTTATTCGTGACTGCAGATTGCTGCTTACACACATGACGCCTGAGTCTTAGTCTGAGTCTTACGCAATTCCATCTAAATTTGTTTATCGGTTGATTATTTAAGAAGAGTTGTGTAATAAAGCGAGATGTCATCGTCGTCCAAATTGAAGGTCGTTCTTAATTTGTCCGTCCGTAAAAATCCAGTGCAAAAAATGGACCTCTTTTGTAGACCGACACAATCATTAACTCATCAACTATCAATTGGTTTACAGGTAAATTGGTGAACTTAACATGATGTTATTAGTAGTTAGTATCCAGTCTTGGATGCTGCTAATCTGCTTTTTGTCTTTGACGGGAAATAATGTTTAGATATATTTGCAGTTATGAAAGTTTCATTACGTACCTCCAATCTCAACTTCCCCTCTAACCAAATAGCCAGTCATTCCATTCCAAGTGCCGTTGACACGGTAACCCCAAGTGTCGGCAAAAATATATTTCCTTTTAGCGTTAAGGAAGTCAAGCAAATGGTTAGTCGTGGGGAAATTTACCTTCGTTATCGTATCAACGTGATCGTCTCTGCAAATGAGGTTAAAACAGTGATTATAAGTTGCGAGTGCGACTGGTTTAGAGAATGGTTAATGAACCTATTTTTCCTGTTAAAATTAAATTGTACATAATAACAAAGATCGTCTTGTAAAACAATGGCGATTTGACTTAGATTTTAGTGTCTAAAAGGCAAAAGATGTGGTGCTACGCTTTAAAGTGGTAATGTTTAGTAAACCGTTGTGGCAAATATAGCACAAAAATCAAAAAGGGACACGTTTTCATTTTTTAACAAAATTGCTATTATCATGTTTATTTCGCTAGAAATGTATGGAGTTAGACAGTCTGCAAATTACTACACCGATTTTGGTGTACGGTTACAATGTTCTACTTAATGTTATGCGAAGAAGCTTTTTGCCGATCGCTTATTGTTATTCAACTTGAATGATCTTAGATTTGATTTATATGACATGTGTATAGGTAACGGTGTAACACGCTTACAGGCCATCAGATAAATGGTTAACGCTCTCGTTGCTTGTGAGGACATAACATATACTTATTTCGTATCCTTCTATGTCGAGACGCCTTAAAGAAGTTGGTTCAAAAAATTGTTTGGATTTCTGGAATCTATTTTTCGCATCCCAACTTCCATAGTATTCAGTTTTCCATGTGTTGTTAGGACTGATCTTGTATACTGAAATAAATATGGGTACGTCATAAACATCTATTTTGGAAGGAAGATTTCCAAAAGATTTATCAAAATCAAAAAGATTGATCATGCAAAAAATAAACCAAAACGTTACTTTTTTACTTTCCATTAATTTCATTTGTATGTTCACGTCATAAAAATATTTGTTCCGTGCGGGATTTGAACCCACGGCACAGCGCAAACCAACAAAACTTTAGTTACTGCCCCAGCCAATGATTTTGTCAAGGCGGAGGTACCTATCGATTGAAGATTTCTGTTACTATATGAGAAGAATACCATGGATAAAAGATGATTTAAAGAGTACATAAAAAGTTTAATTGCTGTATGGCCGTATTATATTTTATTGTAAAAAAACGAAATAAAATCAAAAATTCGGTATTTCTGAACTTACCAAAGTGCATTTCATACATGTCGTTGGTACTTCGTATGACCATCACTTCGGAGTCAAGGAGTACGTCGATGTGAGCCACAGCCTCCGGTATAATGTAACTTACATTGCTAAAGTCTCCAAAGAGGATCCATCGAAACGGTGATCGGAAGAAGTTCCTTGCGCTATTCTAATAATTTATGAACATTAAAAAAGTAACCTGTTAATAATGAAATAAAATCTAGTTTTTTTTATTCTTCACTTTGGGACAGGTAAGGAGAGCTGAGCCCATACAGCCATAAAATTCAGAAATAACTTTTATGTTACAAAGAGTTAGAATGGCTGGGCAGAATGATAGATTTTCGAAGGATAGCTTTATTAATTTATTTTTATTCGAGTTCAATAAATTATCAAGTAGTCCACTGTTAGATATCGGCCTCCCAAACTATGATACAGCGTCGTTTGATCTACATAGGTGTCAATAACTTCATAGTAACAATGGATAGCAGGTCCGCTATAAACTTCTCGAAAGAAAGTTATGCACTTTTTAAATTATTTAGAATAAATAATGAAATACTAACGACTTCAAAATATTGAACTATATCAGGACAGCTGAGATCAGCTAGAAACACGACATGTTGTTCTTCATCGTAGAATTGAACAGAATCCCCGTTGATAACATCACCTGCGCTAAATTGAATGTATTTTCCGGCAAGAATCGAGTGTAGATGAGTTATTTTAGCTGTAACATAAAAAAAAAATATTGTCCCGTTTTCACCAACTTTGATTACGCTAGCTTCTTTTGTGCCAGTAGTGTATTGATAGCATCACTCTACGACGAGCAAATCTACTGGCTATTCAGTGCCTGGACACGTTACCTAGCAGTTTTGGTAGATCAAAAACAGCGAAAGGCAGTCGATGATGGATAGTTTCCTGTAAAGTTAAAGAAGTATCTACCTGTGTAAAACCTAAATACGTCATAAGTGTAAACATTTTCCCATTAAGTTGCGGTCAGAATTTATTTACAGTTATAATACGTGTGTCACTTGAAATTACCTGCTTGACGCTACTCAAGTATAACGTCAATATAACTATAAAAAGACCTAAAAGATACAATCAAGTTTACTTTATCGATTTTTGTGCTTATTATTGGTATTTCTATGACGTACGTCTAACGGTCTAAGCACATTTTTTATGACAAAAATTTCTGGTCCTTCCTAGGAAGAGATGTAATAAAACTGAACATACTATACTGGATAGCTGGCTGGTTGGTTATATTTCCTCTTTCTTCACTGATTTATTTAAGTTTCCGATCAGAATGATGTAGTTACGAATATTATTTTATTTCTGAGCCCATTTATTACCTTAGTTATCTATATATTATTATTTATTATAAGCCGCCTTTTTCTACGCTGCTAATGTAAAAATAGTGTTGAAAGACAGTTACTTACTAGGGTTCCAGCAAAGTTTAGCTATCACAGATGATGATCTACCAGCAGCTTGAATGGCGTCAGCGAGCATCGTCGCTTGATTCATATCTTGTCCATAGCTCAGAGAAAAACATATTCCAATTAAAAATACAACCTTCATATTTCATTCACAGTACTTGAAGCAGTGATATATTACCTCAATACTAAAGAAGGTCAAAGAAAATCATATTTTATTTTCAAATCGCTCTTTATTTGCAATGCCATTTTCTTCAGAATATATTTTATAGTTTGCTTTGTAAATTATACTTGTGAATCGTGTTTCACTTGAATTTATATTTATTGCAGTTCCATGTACTTTGTACTGTTAGGGATAGAGATAAGATTTTTAAAATGTAGCCTCTATATTTTCGAATTTTGCTCATCTCTTTAATTCCATCTAACGATTCTGGCTTTACATAGATATGTACTTGCCTTTAGGGCCTCATTAGTCTAGTGATCGCTTGTGCGACTTGCAAGCGTGTGTTCTTTGGATTCAATAGGTTTCGTTCAGCAGTATTTTTCTGCCAGAAAAATTCTTAGTAGCAGCCCAGAGATTAGTTTTATGTCCAGTACACTCAATAACAGAATCATCAAAATGTGGATATACATTAATACCACATTTTACAACATTACATTACATTTACACATTAGTACAACTTATATGCATTTATTAAATACCACATAGAAATTACTATACATTCTGAACCACACCCTAAGAAAAATACTTATGACATATTCTCCGTCGTCTAAGGAATGTTGATAAGGTAAAGGGACTAATTTATTCCAAAGGATCGGTAATATTCCATTGCTGAGTTCATTATCTGAACTTTTGAACTTTGTTGAAGTTCCAGTTAAGTAGTAATATAATCATTAGGGTGGTATTAGCTATAGATAGTTCTTAATCATCTGTATCTAATTATCTATGTCAAGTTTATCCATATTGCTTGTTTATAAGCGATAAAGGATAGTATTTTTCCATCGTAACAATAGAGTAAATATAAGTCGGCATTGTTTTTATGGGTGATTCTCAATTTTTTGTGGGACCTGGTTAATTTATTGTTCTTCTTTTTCTGTCGAGCTGTTCCTTGGACCCATTTTATTGTTTGGTAACTTCCAGATTCACACGTTCTTTCTTTTTGTGACGCAGCATACGTACAATAGTATTGCACACTCGAAATATATCATAAATAAATTATTAATATATATCATAAATAAATATATCATAAATAAATTGTTTGAAAGAGTGTGTTTTCTAGTTGGACCCATTGTCACCAAGTCAGGATCTAATGATGGGATGCAATAGCGCGTTTGAGATTTTTTTCTTAATAAGTCAGGTGTTGGCGTCTGAAAATCATCATTTCATGATGCTGAGCTGATGATGGATGTCATAGTACTCCTCAACGGTAGGGAATGAAACTTCTGAGTATTTTTGGCTTAACGGTAACGACGCTAGCGTTCGAGAAAAATTCATACTAAACCCCCAGAAAACAATTTGAGACCCTAAAGATTATTTGGCGATTTTATAATTATTTTTTTACAAATAGTTTGAGTGTTTTACTGAGTAAACAAAAACAAAACAAATACCTATGCAATTAGTAGATACCTAATTCTCAATCAACAAATTAGTAACGTGAGAATAGTCCATATCAGCGGTTAAGTACTTTCATATCAATAATTAAAACAACTGTTTATACTGATAACAATATAAACATTAATTGTAGTTAGTAAATTACATAATGCATCTGAACGTGGTCAGTATAGCAAGCGACTTGGTCTAGTGAGTTCATTTTCCATGTGAAATTTCACCTTTAGGTATTTCTAAAACCACGCACCGAATTCTAGTCAAAAATAGAATACATTATTGTAATAAGTTAAAAAGTAAAATGCTAAACACTCATTTGTTTTCTAAAGTATTGTTGACGAGATGTTCATTAGATTCAGTGTCATTGAGTAAGCAGGGCGTATCTGCATCCGAATGGACACCTTTGTTGAGGAAATCTTCCGATGTGCCGCTTTCTAGAGGTGGGTCCTTGCTTTTGTTTTATTTATTTTGAACATTCCTACAATTTCGCGTGACCGCCGTAACAGTGGGTTTCCCCGTCCAAATTGGATTATGAAGAAGCCAGAAGTAACATGTAACTAATAGGATTCTCGTAATCGACGACATTATTTAATAAACATCTAAAATTGCGTAATTTATTCCGGAATCTGTTGATTCGATTTCATAATTTTGTGGTTTTGGCAACTCTCCGTTACTCGATACAACTTTTTCGATACAATCATTCACTTATGATAGTGTCTGTGAAAAATCTGTAATACTCGTATTATAAATTAATATGATGAATGAAGCAACTTTCCTAAAGTAGAGTTTACGGCTTCTAGTTGAAGCTGTCATCATCCATTGTATCATTTATTTAACACTTCATAACTTAGTAACTTGGTGCGTGTGAGTTATAAACACTACCATGTTGGTCACGATTCAAATAAACAAATATGACCTCGATCTGTTATCGTGGAAATATCTAGATAGTCAAAGTGATAATAATAGTGTGTGATTTTTTCTATTTAACATGGGCAATTCAAAATTATCACTCACTTATTTTAATATATTTAATCACAAAAACTATCTGGCCAATTTGTATGATAAGACAGTAGACCATAAGAATAAAAAAGCTCCTAAAATTGTAATCAAATTAACGTTAAATATTATGTTAGGTACAAAGCTTGGTTACCGATTAAATCCTCTAACGACTAGATTAGATACAAGTTCGGGTGATGTTGTGGATGCTAGTTAACGTAAATGGATATAAAATGTCCGAGGGACGGAAGTAGGCCACGCGAAAAGTTCCACTGTGTTAAGGTTCATATCTCAGCAGTGTTCCTTCTATGTCCTTTGTTGTATGCGGTAGGTATTGTAAAAGACAGGAACACTAAATACGACATAACCGCTCAATGTACTTTTTGTATTGAAGGTTATTTATTCTTATATTTTTATAGTCTCCCAAAAGTTTGAATATTCCATCGTCTATTTAGATGTTGGCATCTTTATCTGGTTTTACTTTAAGGCCTTTGTCTTTTTTATTTCATTTTATTTATACATTACAACATTACAATATAACATTTATTTCTTCTTTCACACAGATTTAAAAATAGTTCAAACATTACTTTGGCTGTCAATATTGGACCTGAAGTGAGTGAGCCTTATTATAATTATTATTTTCCTAATATTTGTTCCTAATTTGGTTCTGCAATTTATTTTCTCTATGTGTCTTTATTTAAAGATCCTACTGTAAATAAACAATCTGTTTTAACTTAGCCTTAACCAGCAGATAAAAACGTGCCGCGATAAGTTAATGTTAATGCACTTTCATCACGTGGAGCAAGTGTCGTTGGTACTTAAGTTACAGCTTAAGAATGTTAATTTATCGTATTTTAACACGATTATCATGTATGACTTGACTCTTGTGCGAATACTGATTACACTATAAGCTAGCATTTAATTTTCATCTAGAGTTAATCATCCTGTGTTTGCGTCAAAAGTTGGGTGTTTACCCGTAATTATGACGGGTAGTTTCTGGAATTCCCATCTTAGGTTCCCATCACTTGAGCTTAGATTATTATCTAGTATACCAGTTATCTTTTCCTAACGGGAAAATAGATAAATAGTATAGCCTTTTTTTTTTTTAAACACGATACAGGAGAAATCCTAGTGTGGGGCAACCACACTAGGATTTCTCCTGTATCGTGGGTACAGTTTACAAACATACATGTCACATGAACAAACAACCAGACCCGAAACAACAATCTGTAGATCATACAAATATTTGTTCCGTGCGGGGATCGAACCCGCGACACGTAGCGCAGAAAGCTAATCGCTTAGCCACTGCGCCAACCGTGCCGTCTAAGGTATCTGTTGTCGGTGCGAATCCCCAAAGTTAATACGAAAGACGCTGTAATTTTTTTAATCCTCTTCGAAAATTTAAAAGATTTTTAGTTCTCTAAATTGTAATTCAAACCAAACATTTCTTTTTATTTACAGTTTCTAGCAATATTTCTATAAAGGCAATTTAAAAGTAGCTACATACCTAGTAAGAGTTGACTGAAAGGCCTTACTAACCTTTGACTTTGTTGACTAACCTTGTTATTATGTTTTATTCAAAGAAAATAAAAATATCCAGTTAACTAACACCGATATAGATGCGACGTTCACATATTGTGATTCAAATATTTACTACTTGCTACCTATCTACTCTTTACAGAAAGTTTTTTTTTGCTGAAACTGATTCTGAAGAAAAAAAAAACCTAAATTTCCGTTTTTTCATTTTTACTTATAGATTAAAGAGAGAGGCTTTCTATGTCTTGTAGAGACTTTTTAGGCATTAGGCAGAATACAAATCTTCCAGTTATACACTTTGCGTCTATAAAACATTAAATCTTGCCATAGCAATACGAGAAATTGCCCAATCAAATTGAACCTATAGAGGGAAATGGCAAACGAAAATAATCATTTCCGGTTTAGGCCGGAACAATAAATAAAAGATTCAACAAATAATAAGGTCTCTTCTAAGTAACAATTTATATGAATAATAGAAATATAAACCCTGAAGCAGTTGAAAACCTTCGTTCGATGATAAAATTGGCACAAGACTTGAATATTTGAACAGTAGTAGTGGTTAGGCAAATCGTCGCTCGCGGGTTGTGAGTACGACAAAACAATTCGACATGGATTGTAGATTTCTTGCGCGACATTTGTATTTTTGTTTCATTTTTAAGCCTAAATACGCAATATATTGGAGTTTAACGGCACGATTGACGCAGTGATTGAGAGATCGACTGCTGCGCTACGTGTCGCGGGTTCAATTCCCGCACGGAACAAATATTTGTATGATCTACAGTACCTCTATTATGAGTTTATTACTATTTACTCTCATAGTAAATGTCAATTTTCATGCAATCGATTTTAGTTCTTAACTGGGTTATATTAGGGATTAGAGTCGCTAAAATGACACCTCTATAATATAGTAAATAGTAAATCAAAACTTTACTATGACACATATATCACATAAGCAACTCTAATCCCTAATATAACCAAGTTAAGAACTAAAATCGCTATCATGAAAATTTACTTTACTACGATAGTAAATAGTAAGAAAACTCGTGATAGAGGTACAGATAGTTGTCTGGGTCTTTGTCTATGTAAATACACACCGTGCCTCGAAAAGCACGTAGGTTCAGCCGTTGGTCCTGCACCTGATCTTTCTCCGGTCGTGTCGGATTGCCGTCCCGTCGGACTATGAGAGTGAAGGAATAGAGAGTGCACCTGCACTGTATCTGCGCACACACTTGGGCTCTATAATATCTCCTGCGAAATTCGGTCAGGAGGACATTATATTGGAGTCATTTCTAAAGTATTATGGGAGTTTGATGTTTGGTTATGATGTGGAGTCAATCTGAATTCTGGGATTGTTTAAAAATAAAAATAAATTTGTTCTTTACCTCTTAAGGTATGTTAAACAATTTTATGTAGTTTCCAGAAAATTAAACTGAATACAAAATATCAAGTTAACTTCAGAAAAACCGCGACTATTTATGGACAGGGTTAGTTTTGTATAGAATTCTGTTCGAAATATTTATTATAAAAACGTTTGTTAGTGTCACGGCTCGATCTAAAAAGTGGTTGTCGATCTCTAATACAGCGTGGCGAGGGACGATATCGCTGGTTTAATTTTAGAATGAGGAAATACTTTTTATTATGGTACATGGTACTGGAAATCACCAATTTGTTGCTATGCAATTTAAAACAGTGTACAAAAAACTACTAATGGGTTAATTGATCTAGTTTCTACATGAGTTAACAGCAACAGTTAGACCGCTGTCGTGTTTACAAAACTACTTCTATTCAATCAAATTTGATGTTTCGGTAATATACAAGAAACTTCACTTGGCCTCCGCTACTTTGTGTCATCCGAGTTTCATAATAAGTGGACTTTGTAAGCTTTTGTTGTTTCCATTTTTACGTTTGATAAAAGTAACATTTTACCTTTACTATTTTGGTCGAATCCTATAAACTAGTCTTTCAACTTGTCTTCATCCTATCCTATCCTACTTCCTACTAATATTCTAAATGTGAAAGTTTGTGAGGATAGATGGATGGATGGATATTTTTTACTCAATCACGCCACAACGGCTGAACGGATCTGAATGAAATTTGGCCCAGAGATAGATTATAGTCTGGAATAGCACATAGGTTACTTTTTATTCCCGAAAAATTGTACGGTTTCGTAAACCACTCGGGCGAAGCCGCGGGCGGAAGCTTGTTCAAAATATCTATACCTTGTTTAGTTGTCACATTAAGTCCTCATAAATAACAAGAAAAAAAAAAAGAAAAAACATCTATTAAAAGAACGATAGACGGATCGAAATCCTTACATTTTGCTTATTTGTGTCGTTATATTAAATATTTTATATCGTTGAATGAATGTCTCCTTTATCTTATTTAGAATTCTTTAAATCATATTTAGGTGCTAGATACTATGTAGTCATCGTTATTCAACGACCCGATGTTTAACTCTTTGTGTTCATATTCCTAGTGAACATATTGATAGTTATACCGACAGATATAATTAGCGGCAGTCTTAAAGGTTGTAATTAGAAGAAAGATTTGTGACCAGCTATATAATTTTTCGAATAAGAAAATTTGAACTTGAAATTTTGAATATCGGTTGGCACGTTCGGGTATTATTTGAATCTGGATCTTTTCCAAGTTTTTCATTTGGGGTGAAAATCCTATTACCTCAGTTCAAGGACACCCATACTCTCTAGCCAAGCATGTATGGCAATGACTTGCTTATATTTTTAAGTATTGTTGAATAATTGTGCTTGCAAACATTTCGGCATATAACGGTTTGTTATATACATGGAGTCTATTTCTCTTGAAGAATAAAAATATATTTTTGCATTGTATTATGCATTGTAATGTTACGATGGCCATAATTGTAGACAATAAAAAAAGCAAATTATACGTTTGACCCACTCAAACATTAACAGTTATTGTGTAATACTGTATAATCAATTGTCTATCGACAGTAAGCTACATAAATAAAAAATATAAAAATAAACAAAGTGCCGCAAGGGAGCATATTGGGTCCAATGTTAATTTAACTAAAAACTAAATAGGTACCTACTACTGAATTAACGTTATTTGCATTGTGTTATGTTGGGTAGACTTACATACTTATGGTAAATATTCCATTAGCGAAAATAGTGCAATATATTGTATATATAATAATGCATTAGTGGAATTAATAAACACGAACTCAACATTTCTTGTTCATAAGTCTCTGCCCGACATTACGAAGGAAACAACCGTGACGTTCGATGTTATATTTTTCCATATGTGAACTATATGGAGATGTTTGGACATAAGTACACACCGCCTGTGTCACTAATAGATCGTTTATAGAATAAAACGTGATACGAGAACAAGTGTCACGACCGTCACATTTGTCTTCTTTACAGTTGATATAAACGTGATCGGAAATATACAGGGTGCATCTTTGCATTCAAGTTAGCTTGAATGAATTAATCTTGATCGTATATTAAAACGAAACAAAACAAAAGAATAGTGAATTGGATGAACATTTAGGCTTTGGCCTAGCGTAGATAGGTGATGATAATTCATATATTTTTCCCGCTAAGTAAATAAGTTGGTAGTAAAATTCACGATCTCAGTTCCATTAAGCTCTATTTTTTCTAATACTTAATCATTAATTTGGGTTTAGACATATTTATAAAATATCTATCTGTTTAATCTTATAAAATAATTTACACTCTGTATATTATTACAACTTGATAAATAGTGACAGCTAGCTACGGTATTATTATCATGATAAATAATAAGTTGCCCATTAACTTTCAATTGTCATGCAATTTATTATCATTTAACGTTTTCAATGCGACATGCCTAAAACAATTGACTTCCCATTGGTAAATAATATTACGTGGCTCTATAGCTAAGAAAGATATATATTTTGACAAAAGAATAAACCCGTACAAACTGGGACGGCTGATCGGCAAGATGGAAAATTAAGAAAAAAGAAGAAAGAACATTTTGAATAAGGAATTTTGTCTTTACTGACTAAGGAGGTCTAATAAAGAACCTGAGTGAATGTATGTATACCTAGTATGTAGTTGTAAGTCCAGTAGCCAGGCAGTCTGCCGCGCCTATCGTTATTACTGCAGCGGTAGTTGGCGAACCCTTCAATTACAACAACATCAATTACGTAGACGGCCATAATGTGGTCGGTGTCACCAACGACGCTTTAAATTTACGAGACTATAAGTAGAAGAGTTAGTCAGATTGGACTTATTTTACACCCACGTTTCACCGATGCCGTTTTTGCGACTCCATGTTACTACTGAAAACCCCAAGAAAACTTTGTAAACCTGGGAATCGAACCCAGGACCTCACGCTTAGCAGTCGCAGTTATTCTAACCACATCATCTAATCAATCATTCTAATCATGTCATGTATTTCGAACCACTTAGATTATTCTGTGGTTACCTAACGCATAAATTAGTCATTGAGTCTTAAGAGTACCTATTATTTGTTTTAAATTCATCTTGTCATTCTGCAATTAACTTCAGGTCTTTTCAGTCATGCTTGAAATAATGATAATGGAAATGGAGTGTCAAAGTAGAATTACTTATTTGTTATAACGATTATTACTGCTCAGTTGTATAGTGTCAGACGGTTGGCGCAGTGGCTAAGCGATTAGCTTTCTGCGCTACATGTCGCGGGTTCGATCCCCGCACGGAACAAATATTTGTATGATCTAGGTACAGATAATTGTTTCGAGTCTGGGTGTAAAAAAAAAAGTTCAAACCACTGACTTTTCCGTTTATTGATTTTATTCCATGTAACACATATTTTGGACAAAAATAAACGATCAAAGTAAAAAGGCATATGGGATCGCTAAGCGGTGACAGTAACCGAGGCAAATGATTCGTTTAACCTAGCGGGTGGTGTACTCTAGTGGTAACTGAGTGAAAGCTGTTTCAATCGCAAAACATTATGGCCGCACACGCAGATTAGCAAGAAATTCGCTCATTTTATACAGTGTCAGGAGAGCATGTATTTTTTTTTATTATAGGTAAGCCATTTCGACCTATCGCTAGGATTTGATTGCTGTATTAATAAGAATATAATTAGTTTTATTCATTTATTGGCAGCTTAGTACATTACCTATAAATAACTTCAAATAAATTGACAAATATTATTTAAAAAATTTAAACTATGTTCATTATTAAAATTGTTAAATGATAGATAATACGTTCATTAAACTTGCCCAATTTTATTTCATTGTATGAAAAAAGCAAAAAAATAATGAACACATTCAATTCATGATTTCATTTACTGTGAGTATTTTTGACACTATCGAATAATAAACCTTAAGAAAATCGGCATGGCCTAGAATACATTTTGAAGACTTGTGTCATCCACCGAACCACATTGGGCCTGAATGGTGGATTATGTTCAGTTCCTCTACTGAGAGGAACCTTGATTCCAAGCTTTGGGAACATTCATAGGCTGATGATGATAGGAAAATTTGAACAATGTATACAAAACCACCTAAGAAATAACTCCGCATATTGACTTACTTAATTGATACGGCACGTTTAACTTGTAGAAGTAAACATAGAAGTATTTATGACATCTTACCACAATACAGTAAATAACTTAAGTCGAGTGGTGTTATTTCTGCGAACGGCCAACGGATCCACATTTAAGAATGTTATGTGCAAACATGTTGTTTTTATGAAGGCTTTTAAGAAGTACGCAACCGAAAACAGAATTCGTTTAAGTTCTAATAGGAATAAATATGTAAAAATAACTCTCGATTTTCGGTACTTATATAATCATAGTGACGTCATTTACGTTAAGAACAAGAAGTTATTTTGAATTCAATTTCCGTAAGATAAAGTTTGTAACATATCCTACCCAAAAAAAAAAAAGAATCGTATATAGTGCTATGGATAATATTCTATTCCTCAATGTTCCTTTCCCTACTTTCACTCTTTCACTTCTTTACCTATATTAATAACTTTCCTGTGTACAAATTTATAGCATCTTTTATTACTATTAATATTATTAAACTTTAAATACTTAGTTCTTTTCACTCCTCATTGTTATTAATACTTTGTAAATATTATTTTCTTATTGTTCCTATTCTACTTATCTAGTTTTAGAATTTTTAACTTTTCTGATTATACCAAATTCAATTTGTCCAAATTCTTTAATTACTTCTGTTTCCCTACCTTTTAATCATTCTAATCCTCAACGAAGGTTGGCGAAGCCATAAACAACAAAAAAAAACATGGTATCATAGGTTGCGTTCATCAGAGAACACTAGTTGAATATTAAGTAGTGATATTATTCTTAACTGATGAAAAGAATAGATGTATAGGTTTGGTGACTTCATTCTCTACAGTCAGGGAGGGGAATCCCTTCTGTAGTGCATTTATTTCCGCATAAATACTAGGTTCATTAAAAAAATGATATGTCTATAGTTATATAATTTTTTTACAACAATACAAACGTTTCTTGTAGATAGAATCCGCGAAGCAAATGTATTCTTGAGTACTAGCGTCATAATCCTTATATGACTTATAAGGAGAAATCCAGTTTAATCCTGTAAGCGGCGCCTATAAAGAAACACCTACAAAATGTGGATTATATTGTATGTATGTATAATTATATTATCATCAAAAACTCGACCTTTCTTAAGTAAGTAGTAAGTTAATTTTCAGTTAAGTTTTGTTCGGTTTCAGTTTTTGAAAACTAAACCTTTATCTTTACAAGAAGTGGTTCCTAATATCCTATGGAGGAAACACGCTCCCACGTTGACCTCTGGGTACCGCCAGACAGTCAACCCTGAAACCAACCTTTTTTCAAACTAATAAGATTCAGAATGTGAGAGCGTAGGACTGGAAATTAAGGTGGAGGGTTCATTTGATCTCTGCAAACCAATTTATTATGTCTGGGGGGAACAAAAAATAATGGGGTTCTTTATTAGTACTAAATAATTTGCAAATCGATTTAATCAATACTAATTTTTTTTTTATCATTTTGACTAAACTTAAACTCGAGTGAAAAGAGGTTATAATCCACTTGACACAGATTAAATAACTTTTCAATATGATATTATGATTGACCACAATATTATTATTTGACCAATTTATTTTTTTGCGAAGTGTGATTTGTATCTATTTGTAACGATTATAAAAATTTTGCAACCTATCGTTTCACAACAATAGTTACTGGAATAACTGATTGTCTTTCGATTTCCTTTCGGTAGCAACATTGCAAGGTCGCTGCGTCGACCCTGGATTTTCTAGTACTAGATTAACTTAAATATAGGGAAAATATTTCGTGGTGCACATGTTCAAGATATAACAAAGAATTTGCCCGGTAGTGCCTTCTAGTTCCACTTAGTTCCGGATAGATACGTGTGCTGTATAAAGTAGTCGTTATTGAGTTGCCAAATAAAACGGATATCATTTTCGAGATCAGAATAATTTTTCGTTAATTGTTTGTCTATGGTTACTTTATTCCTAAACGGCATTGATCCGCGGAACATCGTTGGGATCGCTTTAGAAACTAATCTAGTATGCGTCCGGTTCATTTGTAGCCATCTCATTTGTTGATTGAATACTTAATACACGTGCCAGTGAGAATTTAAATTGGTTGCTTTTCAGGTAGATTCTTTTTCTTTTTTACAATGACTGTATAAATAAATAATCCCTGTTTTGTATACTGTTGTGTTATTGTTAGATAGCAGCCACTTGGTGATATTTTTATTGTTGTATCGGTTATTTTGAAATGCGATTTCTACCTATATTGTAATAACATCTACCGATATTAGCACTTCACAAGGGGAAGGTAACTATAGTCAGCTAAATTTCGTTAAGAGTATGATAATTTTTAATTATATTCTGTTCAATGAAAACCTTTGTTTATTTAACAGTTTATGTTTCAATACTAAAAGGTTATATTAATTTAACTTGGATTTTAACACGCATTATGTTATTTGTACTGGTATTGACGAATTTCATTTTAGACCTAATAAGAAAAAAACCAATATGGAATGGAATTAAAATATCTTACTATTTAAACGAACCAGTTCAAAAGTAAATAATTGATAAATTCTGCTTTTAACGATGCAGTATGATCGACCAATAATGTAGATGAATCCAGTTTTATGATATTAAATATTTGCTCAGTATGCTTCGGTGGTTAGATATTTTTTTAGTTATGTTCTTTCTTGGAATATTAGACTAAAATATGTATATGAATCTTTGTATGTGGTCAGTGCCATCGTTACCATAATAATCGTGAGACAACTGTTTGTTTATAACGGATAAACAAACACAGAATTATCATATTAAAAAAAAATTGGCTGTGTAGAATATCGTCATGTTTAGAACTCGTGTCTCTGCGCGTGCTTCTCCGTTTTAGGCGCGTTATGCCAAATTCTCTATAGACTAATCATAAAATGGCATAATCTACAAACACTGATGTTGACTAAAGCTACGAAAGATTTCCCTTTTATACGCTGAAATATACTTTCAATATCTTACCGTGGACGATGAGTTCCGCGCTAAAAGCGTTTTATGTCTGTTGTTTTCATAGGTGGTTTTACATATACAAGTAGGTACATAGGTATGTACGTATCATGAAATCACACTTAGAAAAACACAAATAAACAAACATAATACATAAATGTAGTATTCATTCTTACAGAAATAAATTTCCATTAAAACTTGGTTTTTCCAAATTTTCATGTTTTTCCGACAGGATATTACAATTACTAAATACCATGGTCTTGCAAGCTGTTATTTTTATATAGTCTTACAAGACCATTATCACGGAAATATTAAGTAATAAATATAATAGCAAATAATATAGTCATAATAAAACAAGTTTCATTTTCTATAGTTTAGTCATAGTTAATTTACGTAACAAAGCTGGGACACATTAGCTAAAGATTGACGAAATAAACACGTAATGAGTCTGATTGAAATGTGGCCCGACCGGCGAACTGGACAACAGCCGCATGATTGAATTACTTTATAAGTACCTAGTTAATATTCCTTTTCGCATACATGATTAGTGAAACAAAGCAGCCTATGTTTCTATAATTAATACGGACAAACGATGATTAATAAATATTGTGGCAGGGTTTGTATTGTGTGTAGAAGAATGGTTGTAAACAGTCGCGGTCGAAGTTTCTTCGCAGAGTCGTTATGTTGATGCATCTCCCTTGAATGTAGTCGTGTGTAGTTTCACTAGCAAACACCTAGGTGTGAGCAATGTTTATTCATTATCGAGATTCGAACACATTCCTATTCTGAAACTCAGCCTCATATACATATGGTAGCGTTTAGAGACAATTTGGAGGCGTTTTTTTTTGCAATGACGTTTCACCATTTAGAGTCAATCGATAAAATGTGTTTAAGTGGTTCATAATCTTCAATGTTCTTGTTTATTCACATGTCAATTGAATTGTGACCCCTTGTACATACGTGCGTATTCGTCTACGTCAACATTTATTACTTGCGTTGATTTACAACGTAGTACGGTCTTCAAATTCGTACTGTTTGATATGAATCTGTTGTTGTCATTCTTGTTGTTTTTATTCCCTTGATGTTATGTATCACTGTTTAATAATAACGGAATGGCAAAGCACCTATTATCGTACTCGTTTATCAGACTTCGCGGATGACGACATTAGGTCAAACGTGATAAGATACATTGACACACCCCTAAGGCTCGGCTGTTGCTATTCCATTGTCAACATCAATGATATCGGCCGTCGATGTGACACACATACTATTTGGATACTTCCCGATAGATTTTCAGAACACTTTTCAGCAATCCTACCTAAAATCATTTTTCGAGCCAAAGATATTGAACTTTCCTATTTCTGTGGTACGAACCCATTTCGTCTTTCCATATCCACGATTGCAACCAATAGATCAATGGTCGCTGATCAATTGTTTCATAAAATGTGTTTATTTTACATGCAATATTCTTGAGGAGAATTGTGTAATGTTGATGAACAGCAACAAGTAATGAAAGACAATAATTATCATGCGTAGATCATACAGGGCTGGCACAAAATAGAGTCGGAAGTTCCACTTTGAAATATTTGTGATATCAAAATTCCCAAAACGGACTAGGTGCCCGAAAAGGTTTTGAGGCCCATATCTAGCGAGCTTTTTACCAATCTTAGTACTGAAGGCGGTCGATCGTAAAATCGAGATTATACACTAGGGCTTCTCATGACAACTTGCTTGAATGTTCCAAGTCATTGCCATTGTGTCATAGTGTGGTGTCATAGTCTGGTTCTGAGTTCATTAACCCGCGTACTTGTAATAGCATTAAATACTTTTTGTAAATAACCTATAAACAGCAATGGTTTTCTGCAGTAGGCTGTTGACTGTTGATGACGAAATTCTTGCACTTCTATAATAGCTATTTAATGTTCAAGTTCCCTATCACAGGTTGGTTGTCCTTCTGGTCTTTTTTGTTTTGTGACCAAGCGATCAGGAGTTACTAGGACGAAGGTATAAGTTACTTAATGTTCCTCTATCGCAATTTACATGTTTTATTTATTTGTTACGTAGATAACTTGAGAACTGATGTTGACACAGTTACATGTTCGCGTTTTAATTATTCATTAAAGGCTTGATGTATTGATTGATAACGTATAACCGTGGTTTTTGGTTGCTCTAGTATTTTTCTTTTGTTCATAATTGTATGAGCCCTTGTCTTCCATACGACCATCTCTGAACAATTAAAATTCCCTACACCTTTTCTGAGAGCGATATGAAAATATAGTATGGTTACCCACTAATAGAAACAACTTCATCTCCTTCCGTATTGTTGTAAGAGGCTGCTAATGGACTATTACATCGAGACCATGAACAACCGCTCATGCGCTGTGACCAAACGCGGTGATTACGATTGGCTATCACCCACAACGGTTCATTGTAGCGGTTTAGATGCCTATGTTCAGCATTCAGTGTTTACAGCCTTATGTTAAGGATAAAAGCAAGTGTGTAACAAATTCAGGCATTCAACTCCGCTATATTTGTAACGCACGCGCACGTGTCGACGTGAAAGTAATAGGCGTAGCCAATCAGTTTATCTGAATCATTTTGAAGTAAATACAATAATTAAATAGATTCAGTCTCATGGCAAGGCACGGGTCTGTTCATAGAATAAGACGGATTAAGCCAGGCTGGCCTGGTGCGGGTTGGTACCTCTAAAATGTGCAGGATTAATCTCGATCTTTTTCATCTCCGTAAACATAAGTGATAATGATATTCTGATTTCAAAAAGTCAGAAGTGGGGGCTGGGTTTGAACTCAAATGGCTTTGATCTCGCTCCTACATGGAAGACGAGCGTTCAACCACTAGGCTATTACTGTTATCAAATACAATATGTTATTATTATGAACAGTGGTGTCAGTCGTGGGTTCAATTTCGGGAAGCTTAAACCAATAGATCAGATTTCTTTCTGACATATATGCATATTCATTTCTCAATGAACGAAAACATATATAATAGGAAAGTAGATCCAGCCACTACAAAACTGCACAGGGCCTACACAGCGATGGGATAACCCAAACCCTTTCCTATACAGGGTGCGTAATTCCCAGCGGAGGGAAAAAATACAGGTTGACGTAAAGACAAAATTACAGATACAGGAAATAATACACGCATCTAGGTTCGACAATTGCGATATTGACACAAATCAAGTTGGCGTGTGTTACTGAACTTGACCGCTTCGGCGTTACGTAAATAGACTGGTTTGTGAATTTTATAACCTAGTCGTACATGTAATACTTTTTTTTTAGGTAGAGAGTAAAATTGGAAGTTCGAGTAATATTCGAAATATGAAATACAAAAAAAAATTCCAAACAAATAGGTAACACTAGGTTATAATACTTTCTTTTTTTCAATTACAAGTAGAAATTATCATATCATAAAAGGGTTCCATAGGTGTAGAAAAGATACAGTATTTTTTTCCGTTGATAGAGAATTACAAAACAAAGGTTTAACAGTGTTTTGTGTGTTGACAATTAAATATTGATATGATCTGTGATTACTGTATAAAAAATATATTTACCATTAAATTATTACGAGCTTTGGTTTATCTATCCGCGAAAATTTTGGCACAGATTTGTGTAACCTTTAACCGAAATCGATTGTTTATTAGCACGAAAAAATATTTCGATATGAATAATTATAATTTAATTATGCTTCTACATAATATTTCAAGCTTGAGCAAGGTTGTCTTAGAAACAATATCTGGTAGCATCATATTACTTTCAGCTTAAGTACACGTCCGATAACTATGTATTAAGATTCGTACCTTACGCCAGTTGCAGGCCTCAAATGATTTCCTCAATTGTGAATACGAAAAAAAATTAGATTTATATCAACAGGATAATTGATTATGGCGAAGTAAAGTATGGTTTTACGTTGGCTTGACGATCGACAGCAGCTACGGTATATAGAGTCGCAGCTGGTGCGCGGGCGCCTAATTGTAGGCTGTGTGTTGCGCATGACGGTTCAGTGCATCGGGCATCGACGCGCGACTCTTGCGCACGCTTCGCGCCTTCAACGATACTCAAACATTCCTTTACTTGTGATATATGGTTCCTATGGATATTATTGAGCATCCAGTGAATTAAATATATTATTTCTGAACTGTATAGTGATTTTGCTGTGGGTGTTCTTAATTTATAGAAAAAATTCAACATGTTGACCGGGTGGCAGCTTATTTTGTCTAAGCGTAAGTCGATTTTTCATTAAATATTTTACGATTTTCACGGATTGATTTTCTAATAATTAATAAGTTTTATAAATTATATAAAAGCGTGCATTTGTGTCATAAAATATATGATTAAATTCAGTGTTGCAAAGTCGATCGAATTGAAAGTTACGTGACTAATAAAATATGTCTAAAGATTAAAATTTTATAATTTACTTATATTTAATTATTTATAAATAAGCTAATAAGCTTAAAACACAGTAAAAAATCCGTCCGTCAATAAAAAAAACCTCTTCCATCTCGTAGTTCAGTTAGAAATTGAAAAATAAATAAATCACCTGATAATTTAATTAGGCCCTGATTCCATCAAAATACTAATTAAAGATAAGTATTTATTTATTGTTAATAGTTAATTTAATGAATCAAATTACTAATTTGCGGTTGCGATTTATAGAAATTGGCAAAGGTAGTATAAATGATGGCGTCTAATTGATATTTTCAATTAAAATCAACAGGTCGTTAATAGGAATTTATATTTATAATTTTTTAGATTTATAATGGTCTTGACTTTCAAATTGGTTCCTAGAAATTTTAATAGCACAGTAGCACAACTAGGTAAATAAGCGTTTAGCAGAAATAATAAGTTTATATGTAGAATTAAAGAGTAATATATTGTAATGTATGCATACCTGTGTTATTATTAATTTCCTGTGTAAGTAACTCAACTGATGTGGCATTACAAATACCTATATATTACGTCTCCATTTCTTTAATATTTTTAGCTTTTATTTTCTTTGACTTACTCTCACTTAAAACTTCATGTAAGTTGGGTATGTGGGAGAATGTGCCGATACAATTTCTTATCTTATCTAAGAAACTTACAGTGATTGTCTCACAATTGCAGTAGAATGCAAAGAAGACAAAACTCGCAAATTTCTTAGAATAAAATTATTAACATTTTCCTACTAAATTTTATTTTAAAGGAATTTAAATAAAGTATTTATAATGTTATAAATGGTACTAAAATACTTTCTATGTATAAACTTCTACAAAGTTATGTAAAGAATATACCTCCGTCAAAATATGTATGAATTGTTAAAATGCCGTTATTTTTATGGTATAACTTTAAAGAGCGTTTATTAGTGATTCAGTTAATTTAAGACTTCTTTTGAACGTAGCGCAGCAGGTTCATCCACACGATAATGACAGTATGGTCTATCTGAATCTTAAAAATAATTTTCATGTCGTTGATCCTGAAAGATAAATAACCTTAAAGCAGAAAGAGATTTTAAAGCCGTCCGGCTCTATATGAGATGATGGAGCATCACATAAAGTTGTGTTGATTATGCCCAATAAAATATTAATTTGGCCATTTATTTCCGTACTCAACGTAAAATAATTGATTGGATGGAAAATAGATGCAGCGTACATTAAATTTAATTTTTGTAATCCATGTCCCAGAAAATAAAATTGCATTTATAATGCAATAACCATATCAATTAGATAATCGTCAATAAATACTGAGTCAATTGCTTTTATAAGCTTAAAATTTTAACTAATGGTTTTAGAGTGAACAATTCGAACCAAATTATTTTTCTATGCTAAATAGTGCCCCACAGTAAGAATTCTTCCGTATTGTGGATACATTTCACATGTACGCCTACACATATTAGACAATAGACATATCGAGAGGAATGGAATCCGCGACAAGTGTTGCAGCAAGAAAATTGCGGCACCTGGGCAGTCCTAAAAGACTATAGCCTTTTGTGTTAAACTACTCTCGGAGAGTTTAATATCGCAGAGAGAATAAATATACAACATTTGGCCAGCGTGGTTACTAAGAGAATATGTGTTCGTCCCGCAATATACTGCAATTGACTATCAATGATGATTGAGGAACAACCATCTCTCGAAAAAAAAAACAAGAATATGGCTTGTATTTGACTTTGAATTCTGGGAACTGAGAGAGTTCCCGGAATTCAAAGTCAAATACCACAAAAACCACACCACTCTAAATCTTCTGGGGGAACTCCTTTAAAAAGCGATGATAAATTGGTCGCGATACTATTTGTGCGAAATATTCAATGTTAGCATATGCTTATTCCATTGCTACGGTAACTTAGTATGGAAATTAATTCTATGGAAAATATTGTAAACGTTCCATCCGCATATCATTATTATATCGGTACTTATAAGGTATTTGATTTACATGTTTCTTCATTAACATTGGCATTAGTCTCTTTTAAATCATCATAAATTTTAATCGTTTTCAAGATTTGTAGGTAGCATTATCCGTAGATATATAACCAATGTATGTGTGTGTGTGTATCGGATTATTGTTGCGATACCGTTTATCATGTGATTTAAAAAAAAGAACATCACTGTTGCGTGATGACCAAGATCTCCAATTACTTAGTGTATCTAGTCGGGGTCAAGGGCTTTTGTCCATCATCAATAGCCTATCACAGCAGTGCCTACACTATACTGTTAGAAGCCGTTGATAACGAAAATTTTAATCAATACAATAACATATTTTCGAAATCAGTGGTGCAGGGTGTAATCGATCGTGTGTGCACTTAAATCTTTTGCTCTCCCAGAAATTGATTGTTTGGTTTACCCGCCCCTGTTACATGGGAATTAATCGGAGAGAAATGGACGAATAATAATAGTACCTCTGTCTAAGTCTTTAAAGAATACACGTGTTCTATGTGCATGCAAAGTTGATTTGGAAACAATACTTGTATAATAGATTCTGATTTCAATTGGATTCTTGGGAAATCTTTAAAGTATTATATCATATCCTATAAAATATTAATGAATTGCCCAATTTTATTGAGTCTATTTGAAATGGAGGAAGAGATGTGAACGTATTAAACTGAATGGAAGGCCGCGTTACGAAAGTTGCCAACTTATGTGATGAACTGATGTCGATAATTAACAACGTATTGCTTGCTTCCTGAGTTAGTATCGATATATCTTAGATACAAGCAGTTCTGCACTAGCGATTACTAATGAAATACCTGTTAAAATTGGAATAGTTAGTTATTTTTGTCTGAAAAGATAACACAGTCAAAATGTAAATTAAGGTTTATTATTGAACAAAAAAAAAACAATACATAATATGAGAAATTGTAAGAAATTCTGTTACAAAAATGTGAATTTTGGGGAATGACTTGGGATTTCTCCTGTATCGTTGAAACTGGCAATACTTACAACGCGAAAGGATTTCAGGGGAATGCTTTGCGGAATTGAATGGTACATCAACCTTGCCATCGAGCCCGCCCTGATTATAATTTATAATATAGCTTAAATAAGCATAAAATATACAACATTCTTTTTCTCGTTATTTTTAATTTATCAGTAAGGATCTGGTGTGCAAGTAATTCAATTTATTTATAATGAATATTATTTCCTTGCATTGACACTGGAAACGTACGCCCTTTGTTTTGACGTAATCTATTAATATAAAAATCAATCGCCGCTCGTAAGAAAGATCATCAGTGAAGAACAGCTCGACTGACTTGGTTGATTTTTTGTTGTGTTCGTAATTGTCAGCGAAGGTTTGTATGAAAGAAAATTTGAAAAATCCGTTGAATAACTCGGAAATTTGGATGATAATTTTGTATTAAAATCTCAATAAGAAGCCAGGACAACGTTTGTCGGGTCAGCTAGTGGTTAATAAAATAACCATAATAATATTTATGAAATATCGAGAATCTCCAAGTATGTATTTAAAATAAATTTTATACCTATGACGTATGCGATAAATTATTGCGTTTTGCTATTAAGATAAAGATATTAGATGATAAAGTCAATATTTTTCTTCGCAATATAAACATTGGAATACATCATCAGCTTAGACTTTTTCAACTCCGTTGGAAAGAGGTAAAATACACACTGCAATGTTAAAGATTATTTTGGTTAAGAAAGGAAGAAATTAGAATAAAATTAGATTCACTAGTTAGTTCGCTACAAAAAATTTGTTATTTTGTTATGAGTAGACACGTATTGTGCAATAATAGTACCAATAAAAGTTCAGTGCAATAAAAATGGACTTGTATTGCAAAACAATACGTTGTAAAATAATTAATTGAACATGAGAGCTTCAGAGGTATCAAATGATCAGTAGATATGGCCCAGGAACTTCTTCGACCTATGTTGACTTAGATATTGCGTAGGTATCTATTCTCTAAGTTTCCACTCAGGACCACATGGTTTGTCTAAACTATTATATCTTATCTAATCTTTATTTCTGAGATTTTCTTTGTCTTTATGCGAGCGAAATATGCCTGCTGTGGCTTTGTTTCATTACGTTGACTATTTGGCTAAATGTATGTTGCCAGGGTTTAACCTTTTGTCATTAATCTCTTTTATTTTCATATTGAAACAAAAACATATCATATCATATGTATATCTTTTCAAATTAGAATCTTTATTATTTTGTTTGTTTCTGAGCAGATGTCGTAGGTACCTACTATAGACTGTAGCTGATGATATTGATTTAGCAAATTACTAACTCAACAAGTTCTACAATGAGTTCAATTATTTTATTATCTTAATTCCACCGTTTTTTATTATTTTCTTTTTAAATTTACATCACTTGCTTTCTCATTTCACTTCTGACATTGGCAGAATTGCCGACGTCAGCATCGACGGCATCGCTTACCATAAACCAAAAATATGTTAGATATAGAAAAATAGTTTTAGGAAATATGCAGCTTTTGTATTAGAACTTTGCCAAGGTGACGTTACAAATCCTTATTCTCCTTTTCGCATTCATTCTACTCCCAAGCTGCCATCTGCGGGTCGTAGTTGTTGAGTTATCCCATTGATACATAGCATAGCCATAGCCAGCACACTGCCACTTCAATATGCGTTTTTTAGATATACCAGTTGATGCTGTGTTTATAAGAGATTAAATAATTGAGGTACCATGTACAATTGGCACGTCAAATTAAGTTAATCCCCTGCAGTCAACATTTGGACCTACATGTACATAGTTTTGACTACTCACATTGTTAACTTAGCAAGTAGCGATGTCTGGTTCAAATGTACACAGCTGTTCGGGAACAAAGACTCTTCAATCATAATACATAATTTTAGGCGGCGCCGGACGTTTAATAAAAATACGCTTGCTTCACGAGAATCACTGAATTTGTTTATTATTAATCTATATTAAAAATATGACAGTGTGTCACCTGCCTGATCTTTCTCAACAATGTTTGGGTTAGCTCCCAGTAGATGCGGTGGAACAATTAATTCATTATCAGTATTTTAAACGGAGCGACTGTCAAACTTTTTAAGATTGTGACTATCGAAACATAATTTCGTATAACACAGTTGATTTTGACGACACGGTTGGCGCAGTGGCTAAGTGATTAGCTTTCTGCGCTACGTGTCGCGGGTTCGATCCGCGCACGGAACAAATATTTGTATGATCTACAGATAGTTTTTTCGGGTCTGGTTGTGTGTGCATGTGACATGTATGTTTGTAAACTGTACCCACGATACAGGAGAAATATTAGGGTGGGGCAAAGTTTAAAAAAAAAGAAAAGTTGATTTATCTGCGTTGTGTGTATGTAGTAACGGACCTTCTAACAATGTGATATTTTAATTTAGGCTGCTTTCTTTTCTTTTCCTATCGCTAGCAAATTAGAAGATTTGGACCAAAGAGATTGAAGCGTGAATAGTCTTTAGCTTTAAAATATCTGAGGAAGTATAGGTATATTAAATATGCTAATGTGTGTCTATATTCGGATATCATGAATGAACAAAAGTACGTAATAAACTTATATTTTTAAAAGTTAAATAGTACCTCTAAATTAAATATTTATTTCGTTTATTTGCATAACACGATATTTCAAAGGTCATTGACATTAGGCTAATTTTTGGGTGCTCTTCATTTGTCAGCTGACTATGAGGGAATTGGATGTCAATGAAATTCTCGGTAGAAGCCTAGAGTTTCAGAGAAATTGTGCCCGATGGCAATAAGTTCGCCCCCTATTACATGGTACTTAATAACGACCTCGGTGATATATGTAGGTAGTACATGCAAACCAACAGAATTAGGAAAAAAACAATATGCCCAATGGCCATCCAACCTGTCATAATTATCGTCTTGAAAATGTGCTCTCAATTTTGTCCGAGTAATGTTACCTACGCGAGCCGCTATTCCACACAAGACAATATTTTTTCTTATCGTATGTCCTTGTTTACTGTTCAGTATTTTTTATTTGTCCTAATACCGTATCTTTCCACCTACATAGCAATCGTTCTAATGTATGTCGCCTGTTAACAACTGCCGACGTAACGCATTCACGGCATATCAGTGGGGTATATAAATTGCAAATTGTCACTTAATATACAATTATCTCATAACGCAGGTCGCTAATTACTATCACGTTTCTAGTGCTTGAGTGGCTTTGCACGTGACTGTACCTATGTCTGCATATTTTATTGTGGAATCAAAGCTTAGAATTTATTCTACGAACCAATAGGCTCAGTAAGAATAACCATTATTCCGAAAATGTTGACGCTACCGTCCGGCGAGTGTAGATGGTGAACGCAAGCAGTTCTATTAGAATCTCCATTATTGGCAAAGTAATAAAGTGAGCCGAAATTCGTTGCGTATTGCGTCTGCTACCGACCACTAGACTTTTAGAAAAAGTTCGTTTACTTGAAGAATAACTGAATACTTTGATAAAATGATTTGTATTTATTTTTAGGGTCGAGCTTAAATAATGAGAGTTGAAACTTGCGATGTATATGAGTAGGTACATATAAACATCCGTTGTGTTAGTCCAAGACAATAAGAAAATACTAGAAAAACATGGATTTAAGCATTTTAAAATTCTATTATTTCTAGACATTATTTAATTTTATAAATATGTCCAAAATTGTAAGTTTAAGATCCCAACGAGAGGAAATTCGGACATATTTCCTTACTTGTTTAAAGTAGTTATCTAGAAATTCTTAAAACAGGTACCTATGTGTAAGAATTTAAATGGAATTTCCATTTATTTCCAACTAAAAAGTTAATTCATTTATAAACAATGACTCATATCGAAAAAAACTGTAAACGTACATAATTTTCAGCGTATTTGCGAATTGCACGTGACCGGAATATAAGATTATACAAATTAATTCCATAGTGATGAAGAGTTTTACATATAAATACAATATATTATTAATTCTTTGCTATACAGATGTAAAATACTTTTCAAGGAATTCTAGACAATTTATTCAGCAGCAGGCGTACGGATGTGATATTGTTTTGCAGTTTTTTGTATGAATTGAAATTTCCCTTTAATTTTCAATAC
Organism: Shargacucullia verbasci; assembly: GCA_947562105.1. Lineage (NCBI taxonomy): Eukaryota > Metazoa > Arthropoda > Insecta > Lepidoptera > Noctuidae > Shargacucullia > Shargacucullia verbasci. The sequence goes on along the minus strand of OX387289.1, from coordinate 6,293,871 downwards.
GGAAAATGGTTATAGCGAGCAGAAACTCAAAACTCGACTGAATAGGTATAGGTAATTATTGAATACAATAAATCGTTGGTAAGCGTTTTTCTTTCCGAGCTCTTTTACCTCTTAAATGCATAATGTGACGTCATTCAACCCAGGGGTTTTCATACACCATGCTATTGTACTAATATCTTATTTTTTAAAAGGAAAGTAGACACGAAAATAATTGTTCATAGTTCATAGAAATGATGGATAGAATAAGAATAGGTTTGAAGATGAATTGTCATATCCCAGAGCTAACGAACTTAAAGAATCCCAAGTATAGGTACTTATGTAGGTAAGTATATCTTGATTTTTATAAATGTTTGTTTAATTCTTACACTGTTTGAAATTTAGTAATAGCATTTTTCTTTACACTATTTATTGCGTTATATTTACGAAAACGTTGAACAGTCCATATCGCGGAGCAAAAAATTGCTACAAATACTAAACCACTTGTTTCGTTTAAACCGCAATTCGATTCGCGTCAATGAAACTGTGTAAATGAAACTTAATCAACCTAAGTATTGTATTTTCACATAGAAAAATAAAAAACAAATTCGTAACTACATCAATAATTAGGCGTAACATTTTTGCACACCGTTAAATTAGTTCGTATTGCGTTCAAATCTGAACTTGGAAAAATTGTCTTGTTCATGAGTGACTGATCTAACGATTTATCGATAATTACTTCATGATTTGCAACTTTCTGATGAATAAATAGGATCGAAAGGTAATTAATAAACGAGGAAAAATAAGCAAAAAAAAAATAGCTGATCACGCAAAGTTCATATAGGTTAGGGTTGCCAACCGTCCTGTTTTCCCAGGACATGTCCTGGGTTCTCCTGGATAGTTATTAAGTAGCGTCCTGGGTTTTTTAAAGAGTCGTCGTAATTCCTGTTGTTAGCATTAAAGCCTTTAAGAGTATTAGTAAGAGTAAGTCTTTAAGAATATTTCTATATCTATTAATTTGTGTACTGATTTCCTTATTTAAAACGTTATTTGATAAAACATAAGTATTAATAAACAAAATGCATAAAGCCTCTTTGTGGGTATAACGGCGGCGGTGACACATTCCGACACCGACCGTCAAAGGAGGACGATCATTCCGGTGTCTCGTGTTTTATTAATTGTAAAATCTGATAATAAAAGTAAACATTAATACTGCTGAATCGTATACTGTGACTATTATTCTTGGCTTCATCCTGAGGAGTTTACAGTTCAGAAGTGGGATCGGGATCTGCCCCCCACTGGCGCACAATGTATATACGAGGTACAACAGCGGAACATGTTGCAACTGATCGAGGCCATTCGTACACCACTTTCGTCGTGCTTGGTGTGCTACGGTTGATATTTGTATTGCTGAAAATGGAAAAATTTGGGTTTTGATGAAACCCACATCGACTACGTCATCTGGAGCCGAGCAAGTGACTTGTTGCCGTTGTGGCCAGAATGGACACAGCACTGCATTGTCGTCGCAGCAGCACGAGCAGCTCGAATTCTGCCGACTGCAGCAATAGCGCGGGTCGCGCTGGTGTAGCTGAAGTGACGAGCGAGCGACGCGTAGATGCTTGCGCAATAACTTATGTTACCGGGTAGTTACAACAATCTGGTGAGTCGTATGATGTTTGTTTTGATTCCGGTGCTGAATGTTCTCTTGTCAAGCAAAGTATTAGTCGTAATTTTATAGGCTAACGTGCTTAACACAAACGTTCGTATAAAGGATATAGGTTGTGCAGACGTAGACTGTACTGAACACATTTTTCGTGATGTTTTCATTGATGGTCATAGTTTAGCTATTTTATTTCACGTACTACCCGACAATTATTTACAATGTGACGATTGGCAGAATTTTTTTAAAACGAGCTTACACGATTAACACGACTAGTTCATCTTTGTTTATTTTCAAAACAAAACTCGGTTGCCGTCTGTAGTTACCTACCTAAATCGATGCATAATTTAAATGAAGTTCAGAACAAAGAATCGTTAATATCATTGCTTAAGAGCGTTTACGCCGCGCGGTGGCGAGCGAAATTAGGTATTTACAGCGCTCGACCGCTCACCCGCTTGTGTGTGTGCGTACGGACTGTGAGGAGGCAATGCTTAAAGCGCGCGCTGGCGATGTTGATCCTTTTTGGTATTTTTTAATTTATTATAAATTATTTTGTTTTGTAGTTTTTAGTATTTGTTTATTCACATGAGCAAATAATTATTAGTACCTAGATATTTCGATATATTTTCATAATACGATAATATCGTCACCGGAAATATGAATTAATGTAAGGGAAAAATTGTCGAAAATTAGTTAAATATACAGTAAGTTATATATATTTTACTCAGAAAACTCTGCTCTATCGATTGGTATATTTATTTTTAATTTTTGAGATCTTTATAAAAAATATAAATAATAAGACAATTGCATGGCATTATTATAAATACTCATGCAGAGATACAACAAAATCAACCTTAAGTCCAAACAGCAAGCTTCAAATTTGTATATTACATACGTTTAGCGTAACTCTAAAACCGAAATAAAATAGTTATACAAAGGTATTATACCCTAAATAATTACAAAACTTAATAGCCTTCACATTAAGTTTAAACATGATTTAAAGATTTTTCTGATAATAAATTGCCTTAATCACTGATGAAAATAATTTTTCCCTTACAGTAATGGCTATATCTGAAACTAAAATAGTTATTGAAATCCTGTTTTATAGGAAAAATAGAGCGCAAAAATATAAGAATAATGGTATATTTACTATTATGATACCATTAAAGTTAAAAGAAATACAAGGTTTTATCCAATTTTTTTTTAAATGCGATTTCCTAAACTTGCATTTTGTCCCTTACAGTAATTCATATTTCCGGTGGCGAATTATTATATCAATAATCAAGATACCTATTGTGTACATTACTTATTATTTTATTTATTTTCCCGAATAAACAAAAAGCTCTTTGTTTCCCAGAACTGATTAAATTAATACAAATTCCTAAACTCAAACACGGTGGATATAGTTTCTAAAGGCACCTCACAACCTCATCATCAGGTTATCGGCACTATACTAAATCAAACAAACCTAAAAACCGTGGTTCTACTGTAAACAATAACTGAGATCCTGTAATCACCTCCCATCATCATCAGGTCATCGGTAGCAGTTAGGATAAGAGTACTTATCGAGACAAAAGAAACAAGCTTATACACGGTGGTTCTATTATGAATAGGTACCGAGTTCCTGTAAACACCTCCCATCATCATCATCAGGCCATCAGCATTAGTTAGGATAAAAGGACCTATCGAGACAAATGAAAAAAGCCTAAACACGATGGTTCTACTATAAACAGTAACCGAGTTCTTGTAAACACCTCCCATCATCATCATCATCATCAGGTCATCGGCACTAGTTAGGATAAAAGTACCTATCCAGACAAATTAAACAAGTCTAAACACGGTGGTTCTACTATAAACAGTAACCGAGTTCCTGTAATCAACTTTCATCATCATCATCATCATTATCATCAGGTCATTAGCAATAGGATAAAAGTACCTATGGAGACAAATGATACACGCCTAAACACGATGGTTCTATTATAAACAGTAACCGAGTTCCTGTAAACACTTCCCATCATCATCAGCATCATCAGGGCATCAGCACTAGTTAGGATAAAAGTACCGATCGAGACAAATGAAACAAGCCTAAACACGGTGGTTCTACTATAAACAGTAACAGAGTTCCTGTAATCACCTTTCATCATCATCATCATCATTATCATCAGGTCATTAGCAATAGGATAAAAGTACCTATGGAGACAAATGATACAAGCCTAAACACGATGGTTCTATTATAAACAGTAACCGAGTTCCTGTAAACACTTCCCATCATCATCAGCATCATCAGGGCATCAGCACTAGTTAGGATAAAAGTACCGATCGAGACAAATGAAACAAGCCTAAACACGGTGGTTCTACTATAAACCGTTACCGAGTTCCTGTAACCTTCAGGATCCATCATCAGGTCTTCGATGCCATCGGCTCCACCATCATGGCTCCTCACCAAGAAGTATAAGAGGACTATGAACAATTATTGTACAAATTTTCATAAAAAGTCGTCAAAAATAATTCAACTGTTTACTTCTACGCAAAGTATCAATATGTTTTGGACTAGATTTATTCCAATTTATTGATTCAGAATCGTAATATTTTCTTCGAAAAAACGGAGCGCAGAGCGACACGTCCTTACCCTAGAAAGCCTCGGCGGGCACTGATCTCGCGCCGAGTTGTGGGTCTGTTTATATGGTACTTTTAAAAATTCTTTTAAAAATAGTTTATTACATTTTTGAATAATTTTTTTTTGCCATATTGTTAAGGACATATTCTAGTAATGTAAAAAAATGATAATATGTAATTTAGCCATCATTAAGTTTGTCAAAATTGGCTTTGAAAATGCCTAAAAATATATCATTTACGCTATGTTGTTTCGTAATTTACTTTAGAATAATAATAATTATTAAAAATGTTGTCTACTAGATTTGTATACGAGTATATATGTATTCTAAAAACCGTTATTTTTTGCCTTTATTTCATATAATTTGCCAGGTATCGAAGGATGAAGTAGTCACGTTTCGTATATTTTGCGAAACATGGTGTCAAACAATAGCCCTAGTATATATAATTATTAAAAAAAATAAAAATGTTTTGTATTAGATTTGTTCTTTACAAAATTTCCTATTAAATGGACAGCAATTTTGATATATGATCTATACAATTTAACGAAGTAATGTCAGGATGAAAAATGCCAATAACGGACCGTACGGCGTAAAGGCTCTTAAGTGATCGCATATTTTTATTGTTGGATTCCCTCATACACGTTTTAAAACTTGTGAACTAAAGATTCGACTCGTGTTGAGTTCCTAGGCTATGATATCACTGCTGGTGAGTTAAGACCAAATCTAAGAAAGATCAAGCCCTGAATAATCTACCTTCTCCTGAGAATACTCATCAACTCGGACACTGATGACGATACAGCCTAGGTGCCTGTTGGAACAAAGGTGACTATTTTAAATGTGATGACTGAGCAGTCGGTCCATCCATGCTTTCTCCTAGTGTGGAGAGTACCACTGCAATTTATCATGATGAACGACTTCAACTGATTGGATTTGGCTTATTTATGACCTAGGGTGGAAATTGAATATCTACAGCAGTATGAATTCCCTAGTGTGAATTACTATTATTTTGTGTTTGATATATATACAGCAGTATGAATTCCCTAGTGTGAATTACTGTTATTTTGTGTTTCAGATATCTACAGTAGTATGAATTCCCTAGTGTGAATTACTGTTATTTTGTGTTTCAGATATCTACAGTAGTATGAATTCCCTAGTCTAAATTACTATTATTTTGTGTTTGAGATATCTACAGCAGTATGAATTCCCTAGTGTGAATTACTGTTATTTTGTGTTTCAGATATCTACAGTAGTATTAATTCCCTAGTGTGAATAACTATTATTTTGTGTTTGATATATCTACAGCAGTATGAATTCCCTAGTGTGAATTACTGTTATTTTGTGTTTCAGATATCTACAGCAGTATGAATTCCCTAGTGTGAATTACTGTTATTTTGTGTTTGATGTATATACAGCAGTATGAATTCCCTGGTGTGATTAACTATTATTTTGTGTTTGATACATCTACAGCAGTATGAATTCCCTAGTGTGAATTACTGTTATTTTGTGTTTGATGTATATACAGCAGTATGAATTCCCTAGTGTGAATAACTGTTATTTTGTGTTTCAGATATCTACAGCAGTATGAATTCCCTAGTGTGAATTACTGTTATTTTGTGTTTGATGTATATACAGCAGTATGAATTCCCTAGTGTGATTAACTATTATTTTGTGTTTGATACATCTACAGCAGTATGAATTCCCTAGTGTGAATTACTGTTATTTTGTGTTTGATGTATATACAGCAGTATGAATTCCCTAGTGTGAATAACTGTTATTTTGTGTTTCAGATATCTACAGGAGTATGAATTCCCTAGTGTGAATTACTGTTATTTTGTGTTTCAGATATCTACAGTAGTATGAATTCCCTAGTCTAAATTACTATTATTTTGTGTTTGAGATATCAACAGCAGTATGAATTCCCTAGTGTGAATTACTGTTATTTTGTGTTTCAGATATCTACAGTAGTATGAATTCCCTAGTGTGAATAACTATTATTTTGTGTTTGATATTTCTACAGCAGTATGAATTCCCTATTGTGAATTACTGTTATTTTGTGTTTCAGATATCTACAGCAGTATGAATTCCCTAGTGTGAATTACTGTTATTTTGTGTTTGATGTATATACAGCAGTATGAATTCCCTAGTGTGAATAACTATTATTTTGTGTTTGATATATCTACAGCAGTATGAATTCCCTAGTGTGAATTACTGTTATTTTGTGTTTCAGATATCTACAGTAGTATGAATTTCCTAGTGTGAATTACTATTGTTTTGTGTTTGAGATATATACAGCAGTATGAATTCCCTAGTGTGAATTACTGTTATTTTGTGTTTCAGATATCTACAGTAGTATGAATTCCCTAGTCTAAATTACTATTATTTTGTGTTTGAGATATCTACAGCAGTATGAATTCCCTAGTGTGAATTACTGTTATTTTGTGTTTTAGATATCTACAGTAGTATGAATTCCCTAGTGTGAATTACTATTATTTTGTGTTTCAGCCAAAATGTATCCCCTAGTGTGGTACACCTGTGAATTGTAGCCCCCAGTGTGGCATGTATGGTACTTACCCCCAGTGTGGTCATTCAAAACATGTAATGTGATTGCCCCTAGTGTGGAAATTGAATATCTACAGCAGTATAAATTCCCTAGTGTGAATTACTGTTATTTTGTGTTTCAACCAAAATGTATCCCCTAGTGTGGTGCACCTGTGAATTGTAGCCCCCAGTGTGGCATGTATGGTACTTACCCCCAGTGTGGTCATTCAAAACGTGTAATATGATTGCCCCTAGTGTGAAAATTGAATATCTACAGCAGTATGAACTCCCTAGTGTGAATTACTATTATTTTATGTTTCAGCCAAAATGTATCCCCCAGTGTGGTGCACCTGTGAATTGTAGCCCGCAGTGTGGCATGTATGGTACTTACCCCCAGCGTGGTCATTCAAAACGTGTAATGTGATGGCCTCTAGCGTGGCAGAAATGAATCGATGATTAAATAATTATGGAAAAGAAAAATAAAGAAAATTAATATTATTTATTTATATAAGGTACACCAACAGCATAAACATTATACATTCCATAATTCAGTTTACAGGTACAGGAGCTGATGTGTATGCCAATTACAGGTATACACGACATTTTATTAGCAACATATGAAATGTTAAATTTTAATTCTATAACAATATAAATTAAACTAAAACAAAAATAAAATTAACAATAAATAAAAAAATAGAAATTTAGTCTGACACTGGCCACCGAGGTGGTCGCGTGATGTCTTTCTGACATTATGAGTGGAACCGGGAGACACGTCCAGCTCCGGCAATTTAGAGCTAAATTCGTTGTACTGTATACACATCCTAGAAACTGGTGAGTGCCTTCTTACGTTAGTTCTACAGGTAGGTGGCTGAAAAAGTCTGGATATTGGCTGTCTAGGAAGCTTATATGGAACCGACAGCGTGATACGTCCAAGTAGCTGTTCACATTCGACCAAACCATTGACAATTTTGTACAAAAAAAAGCTGAATCATGGACAGTCCGGCAGTCTCGAAGCGAGTTAAGGTATATAAATTCAAATTCAGATATATTTTAATTCATGTAAGCCATTTACAGGCATTTGTGAATGGTCGGGTTCTGGTTGCCACGTTTCAAGGTGTTGATTTGCAATGGAGAAGAACGGGCAGGAAACTCCATGGTTACTCTTTTTATTAACTCGGAATTGTATATACAATATTTATTTATACATTGATCTCGAAAAACAATTATGTGAGTACAATGTAGTTTAAAGGGGTCTAACTTATGTAAGTCTGAAACTTTACGATGTCCAGTTTCATTATTTATTATTTTCCATGTCGTTTTGGTTTTATTATTCGATTTCTGTATCTGATTACTAATGTAAGCGGCTTTAGCCTGAACACAAATTTTCTTAATAATTTTAGTATATCTCCTAACATAATCATGAAAATCATTATTCGATGTATAAGACTTTTTATCATATAGTTTGTATAAGACATCTCTACTTCGCCTTATACCTTTGGTTGCCCAGGCACTGAATAGTATTTTATGTAATAATATAATAAACAAAGCTACAGTCAATTAATTTAGAATGTTATATTGTCAGTTAGTAAGTTGATACAATTGTACATTAATTTAATTATTGGTACTTGATGTAGTTATAAGGACAGTACATGGTTTGAGGACATACCCACCTAACGAATGGCCGAGCTGAATTCGGGGATGGGGACATCCCCGCAGCAGAATGGCCGTCTGTTAGCATTAAAGCCTTTAAGAGTATTAGTAAGAGTAAGTCTTTAAGAATATTTCTATATCTATTAATTTGTGTACTGATTTCCTTATTTAAAACGTTATTTGATAAAACATAAGTATTAATAAACAAAATGCATAAAGCCTCTTTGTGGGTATAACGGCGGCGGTGACACATTCCGACACCGACCGTCAAAGGAGGACGATCATTCCGGTGTCTCGTGTTTTATTAATTGTAAAATCTGATAATAAAAGTAAACATTAATACTGCTGAATCGTATACTGTGACTATTATTCTTGGCTTCATCCTGAGGAGTTTACACTGTGTTTTACTATTCGCGTGCCACTATTGCCTCGAACCTTACGTTTAATGATCGGCGTTATTTTATAATTTAGTCTTCCATTTAATTTCATTTCTCCAATTCATTCTTATATAATGTAATTGAAGATAATTTCATAAAACATAGTAATTGCTATTAACTGAGTTTCATTGACATTGTTTTCTTATAATGCGTTCTGTGTTAAAACCGAAATGTCCTGGCATTTTCACTTTCAAATGCTGGTTTCAAAATTTGGGGATGGCAACCCTAATATAGGTATCTACGGTTCATATCACCGACTGTACTTACAATATTGAATAGCAACCGTGATTATTTTGTCTTTAAATCATCTCATGTATATTGTCAAAATCCTTGAACTCACTGGCATATCTTATTTTGAAAGTAACAGTTTCTATAATGATTTTACGAAACCCTTAGTAGGGGTTTACATAATAATGTATTACCAATCTAGCTTTTGGCATAAATACCTATAGGTAATATGACCACAAGCACATAAAAGGCTCTCTCTCTCTACTTTGCCTAAACCACTGTCTTCTATAAATGCAATCTAAGAAATATACTCTACAGTATATGGAATAGGTTTGTCGGAGTGCTTTGTGAAATTAGATACTTCAGCGGACAAATTAGCTATCTTGTACTTCTTTATGACTTTGAAAACGTATTAATCTTCGATTAAGTTCGATTTCTACAATCACGCAAGGTGTAACAGCTTTTGGAAAATCTATTATGCCGCCCACTCGGCTAGTACCTGATGTCGTTTGATTTACTGCGCCAAGGTGAAAGGGACTCGACCAGCCAAACAGCTCTCTTGCTGCTAATAAATACCAATTAGACATACCCTTGGTTCCTGTCAAGTTTCCGCACAATTAACATTAAAAATACAAAATAGAAAGATACATATAGGTTTTATTGTACACAACACAGTTATAAAAAAAAATATTACATATAGATACAATGCATGTACAATGGGCGGCCTTATCGCAATCAACGATGTCTTCCAGGCAACCGTAGGATGCACAGAAGTGAACTAGAAAATATATGGGGCTTTGTGGGGGTTCTAAGATATTTTTCTTTTGTTTTGATCATTAATGTTGTATCGAAAGTGTTATGTATTAGTCATAACGTTTAGGTAATAATCTGAATTACAAGATCAGTTTTAGTTTTGTCACCACTATGGTAAAGTAACGTCTTTTACATTGATAATCTTGACTGGGTCTCCTCTCCGTAGATGTCAAGGTTAACTAACACGACTGGCAGGATATGCGCTACTACCAAAAGAATATGAACGAACCTATTAATTAACAAATATCATAGGTGCATTTAATTCGATTCTTGACGAAATGCGCATGATTTTGCAAATCAATCGCCCCGTTGAGATTGAATTGCAAGAGGGCAATTATATTAAAATGATTAATTAACATATAAATTAAACTAAAATCGAAGGTCTAAAACTCAATAGATCTACGTATAAAATGTCACAGAATGTCGGGCGACATAGCAAAATATGTAATAAACGCCGCTCATCTTGCTGCTTTTCTTGGAAAGCTGCGATTTAATGCGTTTAAATTACAATGTGTCCTAACCCGCGGTACCACCGCCAGCCTGTCTGGCAACGCGGACCTGTTCTGTCCAGCCATTGGCCGGCGGGATCGTACGACGGAATGTTCCCCGCGTCCACTTCAATAGAAACTTTTTCGCGGATCGATGCAAAAACTACCACTTCTAACGAGTTTCTCGATACCAATGCCAAATTAGGCAACTGACTTGACGAGAACGTGGGTTTCAGCGCCATATCGGATCGATTTTAATGATGTGTAGCTTGTGGACACTGGACAGTGTTGTATACGTCACTCACGTCACTGCATTTCGGTGTTAGGCCGTCAACGGGAATTTTAACGGCCGCACTTTGATCTGTATTCTATGAGCGGTGGAGGAACGGAAATAATAAAACGGTGTCGTTCATACGTGACATCATTTTAGGCGCACGTTCTGTAGTTCTGAAATGAAGAACTATAAACAAGCATTGCTTATTCCCCGAAAGATTAGACAGAGGTGTCCAACGACAGCTACATGGGTCTTTTCGTTATTAGGTCCCATGTAATAGGGAGAGAGCCTATTGCCATCTACTGAATCCCATTCCAAACTCTAAGGCAAGGTTTCCAAACAAAGTTTTTTAAAGAAAAAACCCAATTACTTTTTTTCCGACCTTGGGAACCGACTCCAGCACCTCTCGCCGGGCAGCGGTGGTTCCGACCACTAGGCTAATGCAGCATTATAAAGACCCTTTTAATTTTAAACTTTAAGCCATTATATGACATTCAGGTGAATGACGTTAAAGAGTGGCCAACCTTTGTACAATATGCTATATGTAGGACAATACGCTACAGGACATATCCGACATGACATGACCTATTGTGAATACCTCACGTATTGTACTGCATATTTCCTAACAAACGCAGTTATTGAAGTAACAAGTAAATACCTACTTCAGGAATCCCATGCACATAAAAAACATCTTTAATTTCAAGCCTAAATAAACCGAGGTGTTTTCATTTAGTCGACTTTATTGTGCATGTGAAGAGTGTTTGTGCAAGTGAAGTTTTTGTTTGTAAAGCCCTACTCTGGCAATGATTTCTTTATTTAGGCAGGAATAATTACTAAAATCGGGCTACATTTAAAATAAGAACGATAGAAACTTGATCCTGCTTCATCGGAAAAAAGGAACTCCGGGATTAATACGGCACAGTTGGCGCGGTGGTTGAAAGATCGACTGCCGCGCTACGTGTCGCGGGTACGATTCCCGCACGGAAAAAAATATTTGTATGATCTCCAAATAGTTGTCTCGTGTTTGGGTGTATGTCCATGTGAATATGTGTGTTTGTAAACGCACCTACGATACAGGAATTCATCCTAATGTGGAGCAATGTTTTATAAAACCGGCCAAGTGCGAGTCGGACACGCGCACGAAGGGTTCCGTACCATTGACTAGGTAAACAACAGTAGGTATTTATTATTAAAGTAAAAATACAACTGAGTATTTTGTGAATATTTCAAGTGCCTACCTGTTGGCATTATTGATATCGAGCAAAAAAGAGCAAAAAATCGCGTTTGTTGTATGGGAGCCCCCTTAAATATTTATTTTATTTTGTTTTTAGTATTTGTTGTTATAGCGGCAACAGAAATACATAATTTGTGAAAATTTCAACTGTCTAGCTATCGCGGTTCTTGAGATACAGCCTGGTGACAGACTGACGGACGGACGGACGGACGGATAGACAGCGAAGTCTTAGTAATAGGGCCCCGTTTTACCCTTTGGGTACGGAACCCTAAAAAAGAAATACTAATTCCATATAACATGCCATTATCATTTCTGAGAAGACAATGGACTTAAGCATTCATGTGGAAAGTGCATGTCAGAATTACGCGGTAGTTTATTCTACGCAGGCACGGTTGACGCCTGGTTTAGCACCCACCAGTCGTTAAGAATTAGTGTGTCAATAGAAGCACTTGGTTAACGCAAATGGATAATTACAAACACTTAGCCGCCCATTAGACTGAGCGGAAACATTTCTTGGACGTTTTTAATAAAAATGTATTTTATGTGGTATTTGTTTTAAGGTTTATTTTTCCTTTTTTGCGCGGAGTAGAACAAGCGCTCATTCAGTTTAGTTATCACCAAGTTATTCTACAAATGCACAACTAATGTCCGAAGGTAGAAAAACGACAACATTATCTGGAATTTAACTAAGTTCACAGAGGTGGGGCATCCTTCCCAATAGATAAACCAGCTCTACTAGTTCTCTGTTTACATCGATGTCACAATGTTTCCTACGCTCCCAGTCCTCGTCACGCTACGCTGCGCAGGCGCAACAATGCGATGACAAACAGTCCAAACAAAACGATCGCAAGTTATTAATGTTATTATCAACAATTTATACTTCATTTGGTGTCTTCTTGTCTATTGTCTGTATTTTAGAACGTAATCAAATCAGTGCTATTATTTATGACATCTTGTCTCGTACGTGAGGAGTGACACCTCGGATCATAAAATCAATGGATACGGTATTATGAAAAATTAAGTCAAGAAAACGATTAGATATTTTACGCCTATACGTACATATATACCTAAGGTCCACATAAGGATCTAAAGTGAATTTTCATTTTCCCAGGCAAAATATAAATTAATGGATAATTCAAAATTGACTCTATTCTCTATTATCTATAGTATAGGAAATGATTCGGATTTCAAATTGATTTCAAAAAACATTTAGGCTCTACTGGTAGGTATTGGTATTATGTATAGTTAATATTCATGTTTTCAGTTTTGCACTTGAACGCCCTATTTCTAATTTATATGATCCGAGTAAGACATGGATGACGCAGGCTTAGAAGTTACATGAACTCTTTCCTGTTCATTTTTTCTAAACGCCTACATAATCTATTTGCAGATAATTTAGAAACTTGGCATTCAGGAACTTCCGCGTACTGCAACGTTCATTGTTATAAATTTGTAAAGGTTGAAACTATATTACAAGTAGATTTAAACTGTTATTAGTAATTATGGTCACTGCAGTTGCGGCTGTAATTGTTTCCCTGAAAGAGGAGCCATTAATAGGAAAATTGTCTTGGCTTCGGTTTAAAATTGTTGATACTTGAATAGAACATCGACTTGGGAGGAATCGGTATTCGGTTGAAGACGAATAGAATTAGATAGATAAGCGATTATCAATTGTGATTTGTGAATAGTTATGGTGAAACCTCTAAAATATCTGAAGTAAGATATAGCGTTGTCGTCGTTGTCTCCTATAAAAAAGGAATGTATCTAAGTAGGTACCAAGAGTTTTCTTGAAGAAAACAATAACTTCACTGCGGTACCACGAAATCGATTAAAATTCTATAGATTGCGCTTTCGTTTCAAAATGGTGCATTGTTGCTTAGGAGGATATTTATTTACAGCCGGAGAATGAAGGGAAAACGTTGACGGCACGATTGACGCAATGGCTAAACGATTAGCTTTCTATGCTAGGTTCAATTCCCGCACGGAACAAATATTTGTATTATCTGCAGATTATTGTTTTAGGTCTGTTTATACCCACGATACAGGTGAAAAAAAAAAACAAAGAGAAAAAACTGCACATTCACAGGTTTTGGATGCCTCCATGCCATCGATATCAGAAAAACTAAATACAGACTTGGTACACAAATTCCTTTTATTATACCTGAGTATTCTTCATGTTCTACTTCAATTTACGGTCGATAAACCCGAGGTCCGCGGTCGGGTGGGGTTTGTTAATCAAACTGAGATCAACTTTACATTGTGCGGTGCGCCAACACTGACGTCAACCATTCAGCCGCGATTCATTTCATTTCTCTAATGAGATTGCGGTTTGAACCGGCCGCGACATTGACTACACAGCAACACTACAAACTCAGTTTCCGTTCCGTTGAGAAATGTAGGTTAGGTAACTTAACAATGGCTGAAAGAATACTAGGTATTTGCATTCTAAACGAGAAAGATGTTCTCTAATTTTTCACGTATTTCGATATACATTTATGGGGATCGATTGGTTTGAGATTGGAAATTTTGTAAAGCTGCTCACATCTAGCACGTTGCTTAAATAGTTACCTAAGGCTAGCCTCCATCGAACATTTTGGAGAGCATGGGAAAATATGGACAATGAAAATGAATGTAATAAAACATCATGCCGATGTGCCCATTATGTAAGAACCAGTCAAGGAAAACAATATTTGAAGATAGAGAAATCCCATATAAAGATTTCCTGCAGAATTCGCTATGTCAGTTTAATATTATAAAGAAGTTTATAACTACTCATAAATTACCGAGTAGTATATTTACGGTTGTAATTGTTTATTAAAAAGAGCCTTGTTGTAAAATACATTGTTACTTTTTCTGAATATTTTTGTATAGAAGACTTTTGGGGAATGACATGTATCTTGTATAGTTCGTTTAAAATTTGCATGTGAAATATCTAGGTGTAGAGTCAACAAAATACTTTTTTTGTCCGTATCGAAACATGTGGCGAAACCTGTGTAATGTGTTAATAATAACGGCTGAACTTGTTTGTTGTCATAAAAGCACCACGTGCACATGGTGGACTCATGTCCGCTATGACACGTGCTCACAAATCTGGTCTTTGTCTGATTTGAAACTGTAACTTGTAAATTGTGTCGTGGAAAGTCACACTTATGATTTTAGACGGGGAAGTCACTTTAGGAAAATTGGTCCAAAGAAAGAGCCTCCATTTACGAAGCTTGAGTTCTTCTTTCACACCCTTCGATACCTACCATCATGGCTGACTGGCTGATCTAGCTATAATAGCATGAACGATTTCCGTGTACTAGCTCGTGCCGACTCGACAGAAGAAGGAAAATTTGGATTTATAATCAAATGAAAAGAAATTATTTATTTTGCAATTAGGATTTTTCAATCATATTTACACGTCTTTTTTAAACTAGATGGCGTCGGCATTTCGTATGACTATCCCTGAGAAAAAATTCCAAAACAAACTTGGGTGTTAAGGTCTATTTTAAAGTCCAGACAGATTATAGTAAGGATTGTTGAAGAAAGTGCCATAGCTATTTGAGTTGACCTGTCGCAACTGAGGGCAAGCATGGATCAGTCCGTTATTAGTCGTCTAGCTAAAATTTATAAATCTACTATGACAAGGTTTTCCATGTCAGTCAACCTCCGCTACTGGACATAGGTGTCAAAAAAATCATCATGTATCAGTGCCAAACAGAGTCTGAGTATTCATAATTCCTAAAACTGTATATCAGCGCACCACTTAGATATTTATATTCTACAAATATCGATTACCCAAATAGTTACCAAAGTAAATAAAAAAAGTTTATGTAGGTAACTAAACCGGTAGCTATCTATCAGGATAAACAAATGACTAATCAATCTCATTACAATTATGTAAACGCTAACATAATATATCGTTGCATAACAAACGATCAACCGCAATGCAACATATTAAAAACGTATCAAAAGGACGCCAACTTTCTAGTGATTAGTCAACAGGTAGGTATAATAAAAGTTATTTTTAAATATTTGCCAAAGACCCACATTTCACAAGCCATTAAATTCGACGAATGTATAACTTGATAATAACAACTTTATTACCGAAGGCGCATTACCAAAAAGTCCAACAGCCCTTCTAACCTTTAGAGTATCTCCCAGTAATTGAGTAGCGAAGAGGTAAGATTTCAGTCGCTCCGAAAATACTAATATTCAGCCGACCCCAACGTCGTTGACAAAATGCTAGGCAGATGATGTTACGACAATCTGTAATTACGACAGTCATTACATTATATTGGAATACTTTTCCTAAACCGAAGATTATGTACTCTATTTGGCTATTGCTTCAGCTGTTCCAGTGAATGTGACGCTGACTGTACAAAATAATAGACAGCACACGCTCTAAGCTAGTCTTTCTAATTTTTTTGTAGAGTAAACGTATGACCGAATACTGTCTCTATCGCTCAGACAAGAAGATGAAAGTTAATTATTACCATTCACTCCACCAATGTAAACGCGCATATGTTTAGGTAGGTACCTACTGCTTGAATCTATGTACAATCATTGAAGTGCATTCACTTATTCTCCACGCAGCCTGTGCAATAAAGTCAAGGTTAAATACATGTACTTAAGCATTAAAACCTCATCCTATATATAAGATAATCGTGATAGATATGGATGTTTTTTTAATGAACACCTGTAATTTGCTTGAAAAATGTAATTGTAGGCGTTACTTAATTAATTACAATACGATAAAAATATTCGTAATGTTTTTGCACGCTAACGAGTGTTATGATTACGAACGTTATATCCATTAGTAGACAAAACAAATAACATTATACTGTTCTAGTTTTATAATTTTCCGAATCTAGTTATTTTTATTTAAATAAGCTTAGCCTTACCTAAGCTTTCTATTGTAATTTAAAAAGATACCTAATCTTTTTAAATTACAATAGAAAGCTTAGGTCATCAACATTCGGCGTTTGACATCCAGCATTTTAGCCACTGAAAAACATCAAATTTCATCAGATCGTCGCAGTTTTTATCTTAATGATGTTTCTTTTGTTTCCAGTATTCCTCATACCTCAACGATGGGTGATGGCCATCATGGGTTTCCTGGCGGTTGCCAATGCGTACACGATGCGTGTGTGCCTCAACATAGCGATCACGCAGATGGTACACAAGCGGGCGCATTCTGCAGGCAACGAGGGGTCCTGCCCTGTCGGGGACGTCGAAGATATTGGCGTGGAAGGTTCTGATCCCACTGTAAGTAGTATACATTATTTCGTTACTGCGTCCTGTTTGAGGTGCGTTGTCATTGTCTCGTGTTTTCTGTTCCCTGGTCCACTGGTTACAGGGAGAAGCCCGCCTGGCTGTTTGATAATCAGATTAAATCGCTCACTTACATAGACCCGCAGCTTCTTACGCTGGAATGCGATGTAAGAAAAAGCAAAGATGATGATAATAACTCATTAGACCTCCTCATTGTCTCGGCTACCACACCAACCAATAAATCACTTTTGTCCGATTAGAGTGATTCTGCAATTTTTTTCACGCATTTTAACTTATTTATAGATAAGAGATAAATATGAATAGATCGTTAATTAGATGCTTGAAAGTCTAGTGGATATGTTCGTGGAAATGATCAGGGTAATAAGTTTTTACTGACGCTGTAACTCTTTTTGGGAAGCGAATGCACGATTTGAAATAATACAGACCAAACATTAACATAATTATATTGTACCTATCTTGTTAGACTCATACCGTCATAACTTATACTATTATATATGTTATCCTCTACACGATGCTAATATTACAACGTGTCTATGAATTTGGATATTTTTTCGAGTTATCGATACCTAAGGTACGATCAATTGTGTTTAGTAGATACGGGATTTAAACTAACGGTAATGATGGAATATTTTGGATTTATTTTCTAGTTATAGATATTGGAATGAAATAGACTTGTAAACAGACTTAGGAAACGTACTGCCGGTTTCACTAATACCTACGTAATTAAATTAATTTCTTATTTTATTACCGCAAGTGACATAAAAGATGCATTTCTGCTTTCACCGTCTTACCAGTGAAAAAGCAATCTAAAATGTTTTTTTTCTAAGAATACATAATATTGACTTCAACTCAGTCTTATCAGTTTGCTTCGCAACATTCCGCTTGTCCCGCTTGCCTTCTTTAGATCATCGGTCCACTCTATCCTTGGTCTCCTCGTAGTCTCTTCTCCAAGGCTCGTCCCTACTACCTATACCTAATTGTCAGTCTGCCTATTCAGCTTGTAAATATTGCAATCTACTTTGCAACCCCATTTCTTTGCCAAATCATCTCGTTACGGATTTTATTTTTCACGGAGTGAAATGAAGAATGTGAAATGCTCAGGTTGATAAACGTTGTTTGAATTAACTTAAGACATACCTACCTACTAATTTTATAATAGATCTATTTCTCTGGAAAGTCATTACCTAGACCGCACTGAACTGCAAGGAAACATTTGTCAAGCATTCAAGCGTGGGTAATTATCTCCCTATGACATGGATTAAACTATGATACCTACATGAAATCACATGAACGTATTACGCATGATGAGTTTATTCTCAGAAACAGTAAACATCGAGTAATTCCTCTCATGTATTACACATTTTGCCACCAGTGAAACAACCATGAAAATAGCCAATTTGTAATGTTTATCAGATAACATTTTTTCATTATGTATAGTTATTATGTTTATTGGTAAGCAAATGTTTTAACTCGTGACTTATTTATCGTAAACATTATAATAACTCGGTGTCGGTATGTATTTATTATTATTATATATATATTATGTATTGGGGGTTGATTAGAAAAGTCTGTGTAGAACAAAGGGAAAAACAACTATAGATTCATAGACTGACATAGACTACTTGACATTCCATAGTGATGTATAACAGCTACAATAAATAACGATGTGGGAATCTTTCATCCGAGTAATAATTGCACCAATCTAGGACCTAGTACATCTGAAAGACTGCAAGCAGTATGACCTTGTTTAAGTTTTTCTGGCGGTCTAGGTATATACAGTAGTTCTAGAACTATTCTCGCCGATGCAGTTTACTATCATCACTAATGTAGTATTCCTTTTTCAGGAGTTAACGGGCTTCGACTGGGACGAAGCGACGCAGGGTATGATTCTAAGTGCCTTTTACTACGGGTACATAGTCACGCACTTGCCAGGCGGTATGCTCGCCGAGAGGTTTGGAGGAAAGTATTCCCTCGGATTCGGAGTGCTGAGTACGGCAGTGTTCACGCTGTTCACGCCTTGGACTGTCAGTGCCGGTGGCGCAACTGGACTTATAATATTGAGGGTCCTCGAAGGACTTGGAGAGGTATAGTTTGCCTAACATACAATTTTTTTTGGATAGGATTTAAATTATTAAAACCAAATAAACTAGTTAATTTTCCTCTAAAGTTTCCGATTTTGTTTCACACGTTTAGAATTAAAACGTTATTATTAGCCATCCGATCGCTATAGTGCAAATTTAAGTGACTGTGACATATTTAAAATTGAGTTATATGTTAGAAATCGACATTTATAACTATTATGCACCTCAAGTGCTAATTACCTAAAATATATCTCTGCCACCTATTTCTTCCCGATTGCTAATTTGAATAATGTTTGCAGGGCTTCACTTTCCCTGCATTGAATGCGATGTTAGCAAGGTGGGCGCCGGTATCTGAAAGAGGAAGGATGGGATCCTTGGTCTTCGGTGGAGCGCAGATTGGGAACATAGCTGGAACGTACTTGTCGGGCCTAGTGATCAAGGAGACTGGGGAGTGGCAGTCGGTGTTCTATCTATTTGGAGCCATCGGAATACTGTGGTTCATCCTTTGGGTAAGTACAATAACAGACAACAAACTTATTTTAAAGGATCCGAAACGATTAAAATATTTCAAAAAAATTGTTGATTCAAATTAGTTCAGGTTTTTTATTTCTGTATTTACAAAAACATATTTATTAATTGTCATAAGTGTTTTCATGTAGATTGAAAGTTCTAAAAGTTTTATTTTGAATATTATCAAAATGTAAGGATTGAAGTCATTGGTGCTTACATAACTAAGTACCTACCTTAATATTTTGTTAACTGAACTGTCTCGTTTTAGAGTATAAGTACTTACTTATGTTAATTGGATTTTTTAACCTTTTATTTCGTGCAGTCGCTCTTTGTTTACTTAAATTAGCATACTTTGCATAATTTTAGCCGGAAAAAAAAAATATTTGTAGATATTTAACTTATATTTATTTATATTTTAGGCATTGCTGTGTTACAATGACCCCGAGTCGCATCCGTTCATATCGGACAAGGAGAAGAAGTATTTAGAAGAGGCTCTGGGCAGGCACCAGAGCAGCCAGCCTTCTGCCATTCCCTGGAAAGCCATCTTCATGTCCGTTCCTCTTTGGGCTCTCGTGTGCGCTCAGGTAAGACACGTTTTCCACGTTTATGAAGTAGAAATAAATAAATAAAGTAAATCTATATTAGCAGATACTCTAATATTTACAATGGATATCTCGTTTAGTAGCTTTAATTTAGTTCCGTATTTCCTAATTGGCATACTTCTCGACTAGTGATGTGAATACAGTCATTATCATATCAACTGTCATCATTTTGAATAGCAAGCACTAATTGCCTTGAAAGAATTTGCTTATCCATTTAGCCATTCCCGTCTAATCCTACAACGGTAGGTGACCTACTAATCTCTCTAACCTTGGTAGCTATTTCCTAAATACCGTTCAAACATACAAACGAATTCAGGAACTAAATATATAAAACATTAGTATTAGAGTCGCGCGTCAAATTCCATCAATATTCCGTTGAGGTAACTACTTACCAAATTTAGAGGTCGCTCGGAATGAATAATTGGACAAAAATATAAATTCCAGAGCAGTTAACGAACGGACAATAATAAAAACGCAAAAAAATTACACCTGCTGAATTTTAACAAAAATATATTAAGCTGGTAATGTCTTTGTGGAACGTTTATGAATGTGGTTTTAATGTAATAATTTTACACACAGCATTATAATTACAGCCTTGGTGGATTTACTTTAAGTAGTTACATAAGTAGATCAGTATCTTTTTTCTTTAAAACGTTGCCTCACAGTAGGATTTCTCCTATGTCGTGGGTACAGTTTATAAGTATACATGTCACATGCACACACAACCAGACCCGAAACAATTATCTGTAGATCATACAAAAAATATAACATTTGTGCCGTGCGGGCATCGAACCCGCGACATGTAACGCAGAAAGCTAATAACTAAGCCACTGCGTCAACCGTGTCGTCAAACATCTGACACTTAAGGTTACTTACTTAAAATAAAATAAAATAAACGCATTGGAAATTTGACGCGATAAATTGGGGTTTCATTGTTTGTAAAAACAGTTGAACGACGAAAAAGTTCAATTAAACCCTTATTTTTTCATTAAATTACACAAAACAGTTTCATTGTTCGATTACTCTTTATTTTTCCAAGCTCCGACACTAAGTTTTAATCCTGCGTAGACCTAAAATTCCTAACATTTCGAATTATTCCGGCCTACTGACATTTTTTGCCTTCTTTAACAGTCGTTGCTTAGTTGCTTATCTTTTATCTATGTTAGTTAATTACTTAATAGCTTTGAATGTGTCCTGTTTTACGCCTGGGCAAATCAACTACGACATAGTAAATAGCACATGACTAGACCGTCCAGTTACTAAGCTCATCTTCTTTGCATAATTGCATATTGTGTGTTAAACACGAACGAAAGGTTTATTAAAGCTTATTGTTAGCTGCTTAAGGTATCGTTAAGTAGGTACTATCTAACTAGGATTTAGGCACCTTAAACAGGCTTAGAGTTCTTCATTTCTTCCTTTTATGGTCTTGTGAAAGAGTAATATCCAGAAAGCAATCCTAAAAAAAAATACCTAATGAAATTGATCAATGTTTGTCTAATCCGACCACACTACACTATTATAAATGCGAATGTAACTCTGTATGACTGTTTGTAACCTTATCACGACTAAACCACTGAACCGATCGTAATTAAATTTTACATAAAGTTAGTCTAGGAACTGGAGAAGGATTTATGCTTATTAGATAAACTAGCTACCGCCCGCGGCTTCACCCGTGTGGTTTACGAACCCGTACATATTTCCGGGATAAAAAGTAGCCTATGTGCTATTCCAGATTATAATCTATCTCTGTGCCAAATTTCATCCAGATCCGTTCAGCCGTTCTGGCGTGAAAGAGAACAACAAAAACTAAGATCTAACAAAGATCCATCCATCCATCCATCCTCACAAACTTTCACATTTATAATATTAGTAAGATTAGTAGGAAGTAGGATTAATAAGCCTAACTACAAACAAGCAGCGAGCAGTTGCGAGCAACCGCTAGTCTTCTATATGTAGGAACCAACACACGGACTTAATATATACAACACTAACAATTGCATTTCCCCCAGATCGGCCACGACTACGGGTACTTCACGATGGTAACCGACCTCCCTAAATACATGACGGGAGTCCTCAAGTTCGACATACATCGGACAGGCACGCTTGCCGCCTTGCCTTACGCAGTCATGTGGCTGAGCTCCATCGCCTTCGGCTGGATGTGCGACAAGATTGTTAAGAGAAACTGGCTGAGTGTCACTAACGCTAGAAAGACTTTCACTACCATTGGTACGTACACTAATGTAGATGCTAATTGGACGCCGTAACATTGTCTTCTTTATTTAATTAAGTAAAATTATTTGTTCAGTTTTATGATAATTGAGTAAAATTTCTCAAAGTTACTGTCTGCTGCTTTATGGTCGCGGAGTAAGAACAAATAATAAAAATGCAAACATAATTTTATAAATACCTTTATAATAAATAACGAAACATAATATTCAGTGTTATTTATGCCATATAAAGTTGAAGAAACTATTTAATTACACCTTTTATGAGTCAGTAATAACATTCATTGACTTTCTAAGTCATTAATTCAAACTAATATGGAGTACGTTCCTACCTCACAATTTGTCAGGACAGCGTAGGTACGAGCCAAAATGTTATGTAGGTACTCTGTTTTGTAAAGTTTTTTTACATACTAACAAGAAATAACACGCCTTGTTTTCAAATCAAAATCAACAGTAGATACAAAATCACTTACCTTCAATTCCTTTTATAGCATCCGTCGGTCCGGGCATCTGCATGATCCTCGCGTCATACTCCGGCTGCAACACGGACGCGGTCGTCATCCTGTTCACAGCATCCATGGGTTTGATGGGCGCCTTCTATCCTGGCATGAAAGTGAATGCCCTCGACTTGAGCGGTAACTATGCTGCCACGATCATGGCGATCGTCAACGGCATAGGAGCTATAACGGGCATCATCGCGCCTTACCTAGTTGGCTTGCTGACTCCTGATGTAAGTACCAAAATTATATTATTTTGTTCGACACTACACTTTAAACTTGAATTACTTGAACTCGCGACTTCTTGATCACTATTCCGACCCCTTAACAATTGGGTTATTGTAGTTTATATTTCGTATTGTGCTGAAATGTGAGCCTTCTTTTATTTCACAAATCACTCGGTCAGTCCTTGAGATTGGTTTTGACAGCTAAATGTCTTTGACGGTTATGGAAGTGGGTAGTGTATTATATGGAACATAATCCACCATTCTGCCCAATTAGGAGGTCGAAATCATTTTGTTTTTAGTTCATGGACAGGGATTAGCTTTGTAATGAAGTGATTTAGTGTCACAAAAGAGCTCTTTACGGCTGCATGATGTAGCATTTCCTCATGACTATACTCGGTGATATGAGGTTCTATATCTGCCGCAATACTTTATGTTGGATGCTCAATTATTTCTTCTTATTTGTCAATGTCAACAGCTTTCCAATCATTCTATGTGTCTCGCCTATGTATAATTCTTTTAGTTAATTAAAACCAAGATTCGAGTTGGTTTATCGTTTATTATGTATCAATTTAATTAACTAAAAAAAAAAAAACATGTCTAAGCCTGATTCGATAACAAAGTATCTAAGACCTGAAAAATTTGACGTGGAACCAAATGTCCCAGGTGCGGATTTGAAATGGATCCATTGGCGATATACGTTTAATAATTTCTTGTCTGAAGAATTGACTGACAGCACTGCCGATGCTGCGAAGCTCAAATTAGTAATAAATCATATCTCTGCGTCAATATTTCCGTACGTGCGTGATTGCAAGACTTATGATGAAGCCATGAAAATACTTGATAGAACATATATCAAGCCAAGAAATGAGATTTTGGCACGTCACGTGTTATCAACGCGAAAACAAAAGCCCGACGAAACTATATCCGACTATGGGAGAGAATTGAGGCTGTTAGCACGCGACTGTGATTTTCAAGCAGTTACTGCTAAATTACACGAAGAGCAGGCATTGAGAGGTGCCTTCATAGCTGGAATCCGCTCTACGAAAATAAGAGAACGTCTTCTAGAAAATATGACTTTGACTCTTGATGAGACGCTTAATCAAGCTTTAGCCCTTGAAACCGCTGAAAAAGATTCCCTGGTGATCGGTAACAATGACACACACATTGGATATTCTCAACTAAATACATTAGTGGAACCTGAATGGTCAAAACTGAACGGCCCTAATCACACTCCGGCACGTGTACCTACTTCACCAAATACAAACCTTGACCAACTTGCTGCTTCGACGTCACGACATACTCCACCAAGGTCACGCCCAGCTAAAAGGTGCTTTTTTTGCGGAGGTACCATACACCAGCGAATAAAATGCCCGGCTTTTAGAGCTCAGTGTCAATTATGTTCTAAACAAGGACATTTTGCAAGTGTCTGCCGTTCTAGTAACGCTACCAGTAACGCCGCCATGTCTGTTAATCAACCCGCTGATAGTGTGCATCATAGCGAAATGGCTACGACAACTTTTTCTGCCGCCTCTCCTTCAGGTTTATGTAAAGCTACGATACCCATCACAATAAATGATATAAGAGCAGATGCACTTATCGATACTGGGAGCTCAGTGAGCTTCATTGATAGAAATATTGCAAGCCTTATGAAGTTAAAGTGGAAGCCACATCGACAGACTATCACGTTAGCTTCTCTGAATCACGTATCTTTTGTTGAGGGTATTTGTTTCGCCACTATCAAGATGAACGAACATGTGTACCAACAACGACCCTTACTCGTTGTGAAGAGTCTCTGCGCTGACGTCATCGTAGGGCATGACCTACTTAAAGATCATTCAACCCTGAAGTTCAAATTTGGGGGACCAAGGAAACCTTTAGAAATATGCAGCGTGATCCAAGCATCATTACCTCCTGCTTCCATTTTCACGAATCTCTCCCCAAACATTAGACCAATTGCAATAAAATCAAGACATTACAGCAAAGAGGACAATGACTTCATCAGTGAAGAGATCTCCAAACTTCTGAAAGATGGTGTTATCGAACCGAGTGTATCACCTTGGCGAGCACAGGTCCTCATTGCAGGAGGCGATTCTCACCGCAAACGTCTAGTGATTGACTATTCTCAGACCATCAACAAATTTACATATCTAGATGCATATCCCTTACCTCACATTCAAACAATCATAGACAATGTATCAAAGTATAAAGTTTTTAGTCAAATTGATTTGAAAAGTGCCTACCACCAGGTACCAATACTCACCAAAGAGAAAATATATACTGCCTTCGAAGCCGACGGGAAATTATACCAATTTACTAGAATACCCTTCGGAGTAACTAATGGCGTAGCGGCATTTCAAAGAGCTCTTGAATTTTTCATAGACAAAGAGCAGTTACATGGTACTTTCTCATATTTGGATGACGTGACCGTCTGTGGGAAAGATCAGAACGAGCACGACAAGAACCTCGCTAAGTTCATGTCAGCTGCGAATAAATATAATTTAACTTTAAACAAAGAGAAAAGTGTTTTCTCCAAAATTTCGATCAATCTCCTTGGCTATACTATCAAAGATAATACAATCACTCCAGACAACGAAAGGCTCAAGCCATTAATTGAATTACCAGCTCCAACTAACTCGGGTGAACTTAAACGAGTCCTAGGACTGTTCGCCCACTACGCGAAATGGGTCGACAAATTTTCGGAAAAGATCAGACCCCTCGTCAATGTAGATGGTTTTCCATTGGGGGAAGAAGCGATGAAGTGCTTTGCACAATTAAAAAGTGACATCAAGAAGGCAGCCCTGGTGGCTATTGACGATAAAGAGATATTTACCGTAGAGACGGACGCCTCAGAACATGCCATAGCAGCTACATTATCACAAAATGGACGTCCAGTAGCATTCTTTTCTAGGACTTTATCAAACTCCGAAAGCAATCACCCTTCTATAGAAAAGGAAGCGTGTGCTATAGTCGAGAGTTTGAAAAAATGGAGACATTATCTCATCGGCAAACACTTCCTCCTTATTACTGATCAACAATCTGTCTCCTTTATGTTTAACCAAGAACATAGCAGCAAAATTAAAAACGAGAAGATCCAACGTTGGAGATTGGAATTATCATGCTTTAAGTATGACATTTTATATCGTCCCGGCTCACAAAATGTGGCGGCCGACGCGCTATCCAGAGTCTGCGCTTTCATGAATATCAACAAATTGAAGGAATTCCATGAAGCACTCTGTCACCCTGGCGTTACCAGAATGTACCATTGGGTACGCATGAAGAACTTACCTTTTTCCGCATCGGATGTCAAAGAAATGACAGCAAAATGCCCAGTTTGCGCTGAGATAAAACCACGCTTTTTAAAGATTAGAGGTCAGCTTATCAAGGCCACGGCACCTTTCGAAAGATTAAATATCGACTTTAAAGGACCCTTGCCCTCAAATACACAGAACAAATATATGCTCACAATAATCGACGAATATAGTCGCTTTCCGTTTGCCTACGCATGCAAGAATATGACAAGTGCTACGGTGATTGAATGTCTTAAAGACCTATTCTTTACATTCGGGCAACCCCTCTATATTCATAGCGACAGAGGACCATCATTTATGTCAGAAGAGCTAAAATCATTTCTAAGAACCAATATGATTGCCTCCTCTCGCACGACTCCATACAATCCTCAGGGCAATGGCCAAGTAGAACGCTTAAACGGTACTCTATGGCGGGCTATTCAACTAAACCTCCGTTCTAAACATCTTAGCATCGAAAACTGGGAACGAGCAATGAAAATTGCCCTGCACTCTATACGCTCACTGATATGTACGTCTACAAACTGCACTCCACATGAACGGCTGTTCAGTTATCCTCGAAGATCACCAAATGGAGAAACCTTACCAACTTGGATGGTGCCAGGACCGGTACTTTTAAAAAGAAACGTTCGTCATTCAAAAACAGACCCACTCATCGAAGAAGTGGAGCTACTCGAAAGTAACCCTTATTACTCACATGTTAACCGTAACGGAGAGACGGTAACCGTGTCAAATAGACAACTAGCGCCGTTCCCAACTAACGACGAAATCGCCGAGCCAGAACAGTTTGAATCCATACCTCTAGATCAATCACAACAGAATCGAGAACTGTCAGATCAACATCCAGGTGATTCAGAGAGTGTTGATCAAGTTATAGAAGACCCGCCACCACTTAGAAGATCCACTAGAGAAAGACGACCTCCAGCTTACTTGAGGGACTATGTTCTTAATAGTGAAGATGATTAAAAGGAGGGGTGAATGATATGAGGTTCTATATCTGCCGCAATACTTTATGTTGGATGCTCAATTATTTCTTCTTATTTGTCAATGTCAACAGCTTTCCAATCATTCTATGTGTCTCGCCTATGTATAATTCTTTTAGTTAATTAAAACCAAGATTCGAGTTGGTTTATCGTTTATTATGTATCACTCGGCATCATGCAGCATTAACCCTAAAATAAGAATAAAATTTTGATATTTTGTTTTTAATATGCTAGTTATGAAAGGGCTACTTAAAAATATGTATATAATCATTGGCCACTTCTGTATAAGAAGATAAAAAATCGGACGCGTGCGAAAACAATCGAATTGTTCGAGTCTCCACAAATTACACAACAGAAAAATATTTGATATGAAACCCTTGATCAGTTCCAAGTTTAATTACACTTGAGGTTTAAGTTTAGTAACGTTTTGATATTATTTTTCAGAGCACGTTAGTACAATGGCGGTTGGTGTTCTGGATAGCCCTGGCAGTGTTCATCGTGACGAACTTAGTGTTTGTAGCGTGGGCCTCAGGCGACGAGCAGTGGTGGAACGCCACCACACAAGACCCCAGGAAGCAACTGGAAGCAGAGGCAGGCACCAACCAATCCGTCAATGCCGAGGTCAAGTTGTAGAACAGACCCCAACGCATTTTGGTTAAAATCAAGAAAATGAGGAAAATATTCGACGTGAACTGAGGTTCAGGCCGTTTTCCTGTCGGTAATGTTCCGGAAGAAAATATAAATAGACACTATTATTATTTAATTAGAAGCAGTGCCCGAGGAAATACTTTGTCGCACAGCAATAAACAATATTAAGTACTTAGGCCATCCGCTTTATTATGTTGTGCGTAGTTGACTCCAGACAATTTTTAATATTACAAAGAAGATTATTAGTCTAGATGTGTGTGAAAATAATGTATAGTACAAACTGTAAGCGTTTTTAATGAAATTCTTTAAATCATAATAAAAGGCGATTCACTGAATCCACAGCCAGTGCTATGTGATAGTAATAATAATTTAATAATCCCGTTCTAGATATTATTATTTTGTAATTAGACAAATAAACTATTGAACGATTTAGGTATCTTGAAATGTCGTTTTTAAGTCGATAATTTTAAATTAAATATTTATTACAAGTATTATAATAATGTTTTTGATGACTGTAATATTAATGCTATACTAAGTAGTCATACAAAGTATTATAAATGTCTAATGAACACTGAATGTCTATTTGTAAATATTTGTGACAAATATCTATTTGACAAATGCACGGACAAATTATTATATTGTTCACGTAATTTTTTGTATAACGAGAAATTTTGTATGAAAGGCTGTGAACAATTTTGGGGTTTACAGGAAAATACGTAAGAGAATGCAATTAAATCTTCGTACCGCCACATTGCGTTGTCTTGTAAAGGGCGTAACTGAATTCCGCAATGTACTATGAAATTAAATTCTAATTCAAAATCTTGTCGCATATACTCACATCTTTGTGAGTATAAAAAATAATCCATTTGAACTTTCATATGAAATTATTGTTCGTAAATCACATCTGCGAGGGGAGGCGGGACAGGTTGGACTTAGGGACATTTGGTGTATTCCCTCGATAGCATAAAAATCAAACGATGTGTCAATTTCAAACTACCAGCATCAGCGTCTTACCCCGCGTACTCTTTGATGCGCATGAGCCGCTTTAATGTAACATGCTTTTTTATAAACCCTTGCATACCTACGTTATGCATTTGATTTCAGGGTGCATTTTGTGCCATTTGTGAGATCTGTATGCAGGCTTTACATTAGTTTAAATATTTTTAGTGAACAGTGTTATACTGAGACTAAGAATGGAGATTCCATTACTTGTTTAACTATCTGAGATAGTAGTGTGTAAGTTATTTTGTACAATATTCTTGTATTTTGTTAAAATAAAACATTTTAAAACACGAATATATTAATTTATTTATATTTATATCCACGGTAATAAATTGATCAATTAAAAAAATATGCGCCATCGCCATGAAATAAAAAAAATATAGAAATCCTATCTACCTATATTTTACTAGACTCAGTCTAAGTGTTTTTAACACATCTACTTATTCCACAAATATTCATAAACTATACTACAATGTAAATTGAGTATGTGATTACACTGACTGATTCAAAAAAACACCTAAATGAGTAAACTGTGATTATATGACAATGTGACCTACTTTAAAGAGATTTTTAATACACCTTAGGTACAATATTAATACAATCAGCCTCAAAAAAAATCACAAAGAATAGTGAATTCAATATTTTTATACACGCGTTTAAATAATCGTTTGTATAAATCTTTTTGAGGTTGACCGTACTGACTAATATATCTAAACTGGTATATAATAAATTCAAGAATACAGTACATTGATACATTTTAGTTCAGTAACATTGCAAAGCTCTCCTTCAGATACAAAGAAGAGGTTAGCAAATAATCGATGGTGTACAGCATCCTAAGTTAAAACTGTGGAATAATTCACAAATGAATTCACCGCGAGAACGAAAATACAACACATTGAAACAAGAAATAAAGATTTACCTTAAAGATTTTCAAAAAATGATCGTTGTACAGTTTCAAACATTAAGTAGATCATTATGGAATAGCAATTGAAATAAAGACAAACAGAGACTAATAATTTAAAAAATGCTTATTTAAATATAGAAAAGTTTTGGATACTTACAAAATATTTGAATATCCAATTATTGTAAAGACATTGGCAATTTACTATTTTTAACTGTTTATATGACTATACCTCAAAAAGTACATTCACAAAAGTATTACACTAATATATATATTATATGTATATATATAAATACTTAGTACTAAAAGTAGTCTCACTACAAACAGTGAATACAATCTTTTGGAATTTTAAGGACTTATGTACAGACAGCTGGATTAATAAGCTGCGGTGCATAAGGGGATAATCAATTAATGCAGCTGTTTGTACCTAGATGTAGATTATTAGCGATGAGGCTGATAAGAAGCTGCATGTTGTTCGTTCTTTGTAGCAGTTAGCTGTCATAAATATAGCGTTATCTCACTCTAGCATCCTGAAAACGTAGCTTTTGAGTGTCATCGCTAAATAACTAACCTGTACTACACGGCAAGTATAACTTAAAATAATAATAATTGGTCCTATTACTGGGCACGGGCATTTTCTCAGAATAAGAAGGGTTAAGGATTTTAACCACGGCTTGGGTCCAGGGGTTGGCGGACTACATATCATTGAAAACTAACCATTGACTTGTTCTACGTGTTTCACAACTATGAACTTTCCACATGCGGGCAACGCATCTGTCGCCTGCTAAATTTACCGATGACTGATATTCTCATACAACGAGCGGACCGGGGAGGGCGAGGGGGAGGTGGAATGACAACTGATAAGTTATAGATGTAGCCTAGTACCTATTCTAACACGATATAGTTAAAATGACACTTATAATTTATGAACATTTAATATAGATAATGTAACACATAAATGCACAATTTTCTACACGTATAAAATACATTATTGAAAGCTGAAAGCCTTAAAATGTTAGGAGGAGGCTATTCTTCGCTATAACTTGCCTTAACTAATGCCGTCGAATCAACAAGTATTTAACTCGAATGATTTGTAATATTCAAAATGTTAAAAAAGCGTGATTTTGATGCCGAATGAGCGTTTTGCATGGTTTCGCAGAACATAAAATTAGGTCAGTTAAGTCGATGGCTAACGTCTGGAAAACCTAAAGTTTACCATAAAAAGATTGGTCTCACATATTTTTCACTTTAACATAGGTAACGGTACAACAGTTTTACTTAATTAGAATTTTTAGATACCTATATATATCCATACTACGGAAACCAATTTTAAATTAATAATTTAGACAATCAAAATAGGTTGATTGCAAAAAAAAAAGTTAAATCAACCTGAACGTGATATTGCTAGCGACTTAACCACCTGTTATGATAAAAAAAAAGTTATTACTACGTGCGTGCTTCTAAAATGAGATCATTATAAATGTGAGAGGCATATTTAAGGATCATGCGACGCGGAAACATTAGGAATCGGTCTTTTGAGTACTAAACACCTGTGACCTTCGGTAGACGGTGCCGCGTTCCAATAGATATTCTAAATGAAGTGTTGTACAAAATAACATAGTAGCGAATATATCTAGGTCACAGGATTTCAATACCTTAATGCCTTTTGATGTTGGCGGAAGAATGATGGGTAGTGTATTCTAAACATGAACACAATTTATGTCCGCTAAAAGATATGCAAATTAATGGATTCAAATAGGAATTTGATAGATGGCTGCCGTGTAACTATTAAGGTCGAACGCTGGCTTCAATCACGGTTATTGTCAAAATGTTACTACATCTTCACTGAGGCCGATCGACATGGATCGATGGGTGTTGGTAGTAAAAACTGACGATCAACGTTGGCTGATCTCATTTCATCGTTTGATTCTGATCGTTTTAAGTCGCGTTGGTCGGGTTACACCTTAGAGTGTTACTCACGTTAACTCCGGTTGTTAGAAACGATGATTTTATTGCTTAAGCTCAAAGTTTTGTTATTATTTTTACTTTCATGGTATATGAGCAGTGCATACGACATTATTGTAGATTTAGTAGACGATAAAACGAGCTGTGGTTAACAATTGATCAAATAAAGAGCTGTTGACATATTGTTTGTGCACATTTTGATGACAATCAGCTGAAACCCATCGTTCTACACGCGTGATAAATGCAACACGATACGTCCCATAAAAATATATTCTCGTGCATCTCGACAGCGGAGCATACAGGTGCTCAAGTATGATAAAGAGAATTCTGGTCAAGATTTTCAGTATGATAATTCGGGACAGACTAAAATAGGTACCCTGGGTGCAGGTTGATTTATATAAATAAACGAGTAAATCTGTCTTTAATTGGTACCGACGAGTTTCAACCTGTTTTATGGAGTTTTTTTCGGTACAGGTAATCACAGACTACCAATAGCAGGCTACCGTAAATAGGAACAGCTCATGATTGATATTTTTATTTACGTATGAACAGAATCGCGGCGCAAATTCGGCTTCATAGTTACACGACAACATTAGTCGGCCATGCTTCTCCATCATGTCAATTCTTAGCAAGCCCTTTAGACGCCTCCTCCTTCGTAACTTCAGAATAACTCCATGACTGATGATGGACTAGTGGCGTCGCTGAGGTCGGTTCTCTGGTTTAGGATCTGCAGGGCTTGTGCCGGTTGGATGTAGCGGATGCGGTGTGTGGCAAGGCTTTCGGCGGCCGCGGCTGGCTGTTTAGAGAGAAGAGCGCGGAGACGACGGGCGTCGTCGTAGTCCAAGTTGAGGAGTTTGCATGCCTCCAGGAGCCTGTTTGAATAAGTAATTTCTTCGTAAGTCTTCTTCATCGCTGAGGGTCTCTCGGATCATGTCTAAACGACGACCCTTTGGCTATATTATGAAACGCACTACTTAAACTGGTAAACGAGTGCCTAATGATATTTTATTAAGAGTTCAAATATTGTGGATATTAAATAGGTTTTGTAAAGTTACACTTACCTGGGCAACTGGTTGACTTGTGAGGCTACTTTGTTGGGTGGTGCGAATGCAGGCACGAGGTTACGTTTGACGTCGTGAGTGAACTGCATCGTGCCGCCCGTGTTGAACCAGCTCTCCAGCACTATCTCCTATGAAAGTAAAGTGAATCAATTTAGACAGATAGCGGATTGCCTGTGGCAAATATTTTCTTCTTTTTTTCTTAGAATATCTTCTCCTTGAATACTTTCTTTATTGGCGAATATGGTCGAATTGGTCGAAATGTTATCCAGTCATCAGTTTTTTCTTAAACTTTGCCTCACACTGTGAATAATTCCTGTATCGTGGGTGTAAGCAATCCGAACAGGTTTTTTTTATAGCTAACTTTGTAATACGGTAATCATGGATTCTCATGAGTGTATGCCAGGAATCAATAACATTTTGAGGAATGCACAAAATAAAACGATTTCAATACGAACGAAACCCAGTCAGAACATCACTATGGCAGCTTTCTGCTATGTATAAGAGATAGATATAGAGAGGTTATGATTATAGCTTACCTCGAAAATGTATGTGTCGACGATTTCTGCGAGATGCGCGCGCAGTCTGACAGTGAGTGTCGGGGCTAAGCGTTGCGCGGCAACAGACAGCCGAGCGCACAAGGCTGCCAGCGGTCGGCAGAGCGAACCCGATACACTCAGCGCCATCTCTTCTACTATGAGGAGGCCATGCCATCTATTTTAGAAAAATACATCGATAAATTAACAGCCAGCGACTGTGATCCTTTCTTTTTAACTTTTGTTTGGTCTACAGACATTATACTGAAGCTAACGCCTCCTTTGCCTACATTTCGATAGGCCAACGGTTCAAAGCCTAGCGTTCAACGCCTACCTAAAACAAACCTACCTCTAAATGCTTTATCGGTTATCGCCTAGATTTGTGGTACTTACTTCTGTCGCTTATAGTCTTTCAGTCCCGCCTTAAACTCGAGCAGTATATGTTCGGCCAGCGAGGCGAGGCCGGCGTCTCTTAGCCGCGCGAGTAACGCGGGCGCTTCGGCGAACACTCCCGCCTCTTCTGCCTCGTCTTCACCAGATAAAGGCTCAGTCACCGCTAGGTTTACGATCGGAGATGTCTGTGGACGAATAACTCGTTAAGATTGTTATTTGACTCCGTTCAGTAACGATATGATAGAGATACTGTTAATATCATGTAAAGTTATTCACTGAAGTCAAGTGAGCAGATTTTAAATGGTTTGTTCACCTGTTTATTATTTGAAACAGAGTATGTCGAAATTTTTCTTTAGGCTTATTTTATGAATATTTTGCTACTTGAAGATTATCTGACTTGAGGCTTATTTAGCCAAGGACCCCATGATAGGCGGTTCTACGACGACACTAACAGTTAGTGTCACTATGTTTTTTTTTTCATATATTCTATACTTACTATGTCATATTGATTCAAATCAGGAACCAATGAATTCCTCCTGGACACCTCGTTGAGCGCCAAATTTTTAGCTCGGAGTTCCACTTCCATTAAGGACAAAGCTTCTGCAGTTTCATCTGTAAAATTATCATGTTATTGCGACGCGCGTAAAAACTACATAGACATATAAACCTTACTGTTATACCTTTAGGTTTCTTGATAGGCGTCCCATCAGACTCAGTATACTCGTCACTATCAGAGCTGTCGGAGGAACTAAACTCTTCGTCGTGGTGCTGTTGCTGCGTGAAGTTTTGGAACTGGCGCCTGTAGTAGTGCAGCTGGAGGTAGTGCTGTAAGCAAAAGTAAAATATGTAATTAACGACCTTGTTTAGATTGTAACTTTAAAAAAATCTGACGTCAAGACAACTGCCGCGGGAACTGAATTCCCGGTTTTTGTACGTGATCCTCTTGAGCCCAAAACATCTGCTAATATCACCCTGTTGTTGG
The DNA here is from genome assembly GCA_947562105.1 of Shargacucullia verbasci. Lineage (NCBI taxonomy): Eukaryota > Metazoa > Arthropoda > Insecta > Lepidoptera > Noctuidae > Shargacucullia > Shargacucullia verbasci. The sequence goes on along the minus strand of OX387289.1, from coordinate 6,258,766 downwards.
TTATTATTTGACAACGGAATAAATTCTGTGTTGTAGATATATGTGTACTAGAAAGGAATTTACACGTCCATAATTCCGAATAATGATCGGTTTGTTTCGTAAAATAACATAACAAATGATATGTTAGCGATTAAATACAATCTCTTTACTCACTAAAGAATGTGCCCACTGCAGCAACACAGTCCGTGTATGATGGGCAGCATTTATGACAGCTGTCAACGGATGCGAGGACGCGTCAGCCGATAGGAAGGAGTCGACGTGAAGAGAATCTAACGCCGCACTTAGCAGCTGTGTGAGGCGCACGCGCCATTCTTCTACCAGCTCTAGTTGGAGCTCCAGAAATTGTAATCTAGGGGAAAAGGAACAAAGGAATTAAAGATGCTCCGATACTAACGACCAAAATATTTGATAACAAACCATTCCGAAAAGTTTATAAAAATCGCAATTTAATTTAAAATTAATGATTTTATATTAATATTCATCTGTCTCCTGTTACTCCGTCTTTGACAGATGCCGTCTTTGAGACTAGTGAGCTGTGGCTCAGATCTAATAATAATCAGAAGTTCTATAACAAGTGCCGAAACTGTGACAGTAGTGTGTAATTTTCGTAAGTTCCCAATAATCCGCAGCCGTGCGAGAGATGAGCCAGTCAGTAGCACGTTAGTATCCAAAAATTGGTGGTTGTGCCCGCGCCTGAGCACACCTTTTCTCTCTATTTAGAACTTTCTAGAACACTTTAGTAAGCACTTACCGATGTCCTGGCTGTGGTAGTAACGTGTACCGGTCTTCAATAGTTCGCAGTAACGTGACGAACCAATCAGCGGCGCGTGGAATCCAAAGTGCTGCGCCGGTCGCTGCCCCCGCGCCTGATCCCACCCCCTCGCTCCATTGAGAACATTCTAGACTCTCGTCCATTTTAGCTAGAGCATCTGGGTGGAAAATTAACAAGTGGAAGTGAGAACAGAGATTTAAACACATACTATGCGACAAATATAACGAGTCACTTCACATTTCCCGCTTCCAAACGTTCTTCTGTCTCTGGCTAAATAGATATAGCGTGTATACATACCCACACACATACAAGAATAATAGGGTTTCAAATGTTACTACCGGGCGGCAGTGGGATGCCAAGTGATAAGTTATATTATAACTGTCGAGAAGTACAAAGTGTAGGGCTAAGATTAAACACTTTACTCTAGATTTTCAAAATACTTCTAATTAAAATATAAAATGCTTTATGCCACTTACATTTCTTCTCCACGGCCAACCATCGCACAAACGTCTCTGCCTTAGTCAGAACAGAGAGAACACTGTTGATATCTTTGCCAGTGACCTCAACCAGTTCTCTTTGGAAGCCTAACGTTTCATCAACGGCATGTGCGAATGCTGCGTCTACATCGACTATTTCGCCTTTAGATCCGTGTGTATGGTACAAAGCTAACACTGTGTGGAGTCTCTCAGCTGACAAGGCTATTAAACCAGCGTTGAATTCGTCCTGAAAATTTAGTGAGTGAAAGGAATATGAAAAAAAAAAACCTTATACACATATTTTAGTTCAGGATTCAAGTTAAACATGATTGAATTGATATTTTGATACATTCTAAAATATTAAATTTATCTTTTTTGGGTTAAGTTAAATTTTAGGACCCTTGAATTTAGATTTTTTTCAATAAGTACATAGTTCAATATTCAATGTAGCCAAAATGAAAACATAATTATTCAGAATACATACCACAGCTCGAACATGCTTCAACTCAAGCTTATCCGCGATTGGCTGTACATTAGTTCTAACAAAACCCTGATGATGCTTGATCCACGTAAGCGTCTGTGTAAGGAACCACTCTGGCCGATCAATACGTGCCGTTTGACGTGACCCCGTAAAGTGGAACTGAAATCTTAATTTGAGAGGCCGCAGTAGTACTTTAACTGGAAGACATGGGCCTTTTTCTGTTGATAAAATACGGGAGATATTAATTTTTGCTTGTTAAATATAATTATTTTACCTGAAGAAAAACACAAAAATGACTGATGATTACAGTTTTCAAATCCTCTTGTATGAAGATTTTAACCATCAAGGATTTCTTATGTCTTGTAAATGCAGTCTAGTCTCCAAACCTACAAACCCCTTTGATAACACCAAAAAACAGTTTACTAAACGTTTTATAACTTAGAGGCATAACAACAAATAACATAAACATTTTTATTTCAATCAAGAACTAAAAAGCTGGCTTTGTGTCTTTTAAATTTTCCTTTTAATCATAATTATTTTATTAATATATCTTATTGTAGCTGCAAATCATTCACTATATGTGTACACTAGAACCAGACATTTTTAATTGGTTCTTGAGTATGTATAAAACTGTTCAATAATTTATTACCTTGTCCTGATTCATCTGTAACATTGCTGTTAATGAGATCTTCAGGTTCTTCAATAAGAAATAGGTATTTAGTAAGATTACTAAACTTTGCCATCACATCCTCTTTTGGTGGTGGTAAACTTTCTGCTGGACTTGAGAAAGGCCATTTGAGCAACTTCAGTACATCTTGATAATGTCTGGATAACAAATGCAAAACAGTTATAGCAAAAACATTTACTTATAGAATTAACAGCATGGAATATGGCAGTAAGTTATATAACTTAACCCACTTTTGACCTATTTCTTTTTTAATTATAGTGTTTGAAATAATGACACTATAACCTTATGAATTAGAAACTTTGATGCTTCAAATATATTTGGTCCTTATATTTTAAACAGCCCACAGCAAGTTTTTATAACAAAAATAAGGCATAACTTTTCAATTTTTGGAACAACATGAAAAACAAACAATGTTTTATTGTATCTTCATCTGTGGCTTTCAACAAGTTGGTGAATGGCCAGAATCTGTATATGTATTGTAATACTTACTTAGTAAGTTTATCCTTTAGTACATTGTGCCAGTAATGTGTATATTCCTTCACATAAGTGGCTCTGTGACCTTTTTGGTACAGATTGCACATTTTCCTGAGCTCACTGTACAGTAACACCATTTGCTCATCATCATTGCTCTGTTTCATTTGTCGACTGTAACAAGAGTAATTTTGAAACAACAGTAGTCCATTGTAATAAAATTGTGTAGGTATCTTTTATAGCAGTTCAAGAACTGTTCATTGTGGCTGTGTCAGGGCCTGACTCCCAGTAGTGAGAGCATCAATGAACTGATGGTGATGAATTCAAGGAGGCTAATATTCAACAATGGACATCAAGATGCAATGCAATTCAATGTGTAGATGAGAGTAGAAGTAAATTCTATCTTATTTCAAAGTAATAAGACTCAATTTGAAATGCAGTAAGCAGATTTTTTTAAATTCTTCTATTCATTACTATTATGGTTATCGTATAATGCTCAATATTCAGTGTGTGAGGTTTTGCATCAAATATATTATACTTTTTGTACTGACCTCAAGTCTTCAATTTTTTCAAAGGATCGCAAATAAACTAAAACTTCTTCCAACTTGTTGATGGCAGCAAATCGTCTATCAATCTCTGTACACAATGGTTCATTTTTGGTGAGGAATGCTTCAACTTTGGTTTTTAATTCTTCACTTCTTATTTTCAGCTTTTCTATTTTATTGGAATTGATTTCTGCTTTTTTCAATGCTGATAAAACTTTTGTTGGCACCTCATTGTTGGCTATATTTAACTGAAAGAGGATAATAAAATAAATAGATTAGTGAGGATGCATTCAAGTATAATATTTTTCAATTTTACTAACTTTAAAACATCTTTTACCTCAACACCAATAACATTATAAAACAATAAATGAAGTCACAAAGAGATGCAGCAAAAAAAATATTTCTCATTATAATGTAATAAAAAGACTTATAAAAAAGGTCATCAAAAGAATAAGAGTATTCCTGAAGAACTAGTAATTCATGTTTTGGATTCTTTAGTACTTATGTTAGTTAAGTGTGCCAGAAAAAGGCCTCCACAAACCAAACACATGAAAACGTTTGGCGAAAACCAATCAGCCTGCATGCCACCATTGCTGACTGGCTAATCTCTCAGTGACCGGGAGAACAAAAAAGAGGAGAAGAAGAATAAGTAAGAAGTACTTACGCTACTTTGAAGTTTATCCCTCTTTATAGCTAATTCGGCTTCCAACTGTAAAGCACTCGCTAAATCATTTATATCACCGCCTATCCTCAGGTTAAGGCTTTGAACAATTGCCTTCTTGTCCTCTTCATCCATGTTTACAAAATTATTATAATAACATCTGTTATGGGAATAAAAACATGTGTTCCATTTATTACTTTGTATTTTTTATCGACAGACGAGAAATCACGACACGACACGATCAATATTTTCAATATTTGACAGTGACATATCAAATTTTACAAAATACAAATTGACACGACCATCAGTTTTTAGTTCAGAAATTAATCAAATCTTAAATAAATATTTTGAAACTTGACTCGCAAGTCTGTCCCACATAATAACTTGTTTAACAATGCTAATCTTACGACGCTTCTAGGGCGAAAAATATATAAAGGCAATTTTAGTGACCTATCAATTTGTTTATCCCAATCCAACCTAGTTAATTTTGATAACAGAGAACGAGATACGTAGAAACTACAACTTTCGCCTCTGTTCTGTCATGACAGTAATCTGTCAAACTCAGATGTTGAGTCAGATGCAGCGTTGCCGCTGCCTAGATTTCGGGATACCGTACACCAGGGTAAAAATTGCCGTATTGTAAAATAAATTGCCGTACATTTACATAAAAAAAATGAAAAGATATAAAATTACGTATACTGACTTACTCTCTCGTGTACTGAGTAGAGTAGCTTTACTCTTCTTGTTCCATTAAATGTGAAAGAATTAGGCTGGAGGGATTTCCCGCCTCAATTCTTTCTAAGGACAATAAATATCGATAAAACAATAAATATTTATGATTAACGCAAAAAGTACAGATTATCTAGTTGAGGCAGTCTGATTGCCTCATTAGTTTAGTGGTCGCCAGCGCAATTGTTGAGCGTAAGGTCCTGGGTTCGATTCCTTGGTCGGGCAAAGTGTTATTGGGTTTTTCTCTATGGAAAATCTCAGTAGCATCACGGAATCTGGAACTGCGCACGATAGACGGCAATAAGCTCGCCCCCCTATTACATGGGACTCAATAACGGCATCCGCGAAATGTGGGTGTGCAATGGTACACCTGTGCCTAACCCTTCAGGGAATACAAGCGTGATGCTATGCTATATGTTTATTATGTTATCTATGTGCAAGACAAGAAGCAAAAATATGATACTATGAGCTAAGTTTCATTTTTTTAAGAAAAAAAAAACAAATGAACCTCATTTCATCTCTTTCTTTTTTCGACTTTAAAAGATTTTTAATCAATTGCCGGATTGCCGTATTTTATAGTACGGTAATGAGCATCCTGCCGTATGCCGTATATTGTGTGATTTGGAGGCCTAATTGCCGTACGAAACGGCAATTGCCGTACTTTCGGCAACACTGGTCAGATGTAGAATGTCATTACACGATTATTTTTACGTGTGTTTGTTGCTTAATTGGTGTATTGTGTAGTGTGAATTTGTGTCAATTGACAAATTCAGAATATTTTTACCTTAGGATAGGATAGTGGGATTATTGTCTTATCTTTTTAGTATATAAGAAAGATGTTTTCCTTTATTACGAAAAATAAAAACGATATAATTTATTTATCCTTGCTTCTATTCAGCGTTGGGATAGGACCACGTTACCGGTCTTTACAGACAGTGCAAGCTAAGAAATGGGTCGGCAGTATTGTTGGCCTTGTGCTTATTATCATTGTATCAGGATACAGCGCTGTCCATCCCATTCTGTCAGCTGTCTTGGGTATAATCGCCATAAAAGCGGCTACTGTGAGGTAAGTCAAATAGGTATATTATGATTGTAAAAACAGTGCTCATAGTTTATTTTTTATAAAATATTTATGAGAGCCTGATCTTTTGCATGTTATATACCTTCTGCTGTAATGAAACTATGAACAGTTTTGATAATCCTATTATGCTTCATAAACATAAAACATCATCATAGTTTATTTTATTTGCTAATCCAGGAAAAGTTATGATGTTGTGTGTATTTCTTTTGTTACAGATATTGTCATGTAGTGACTTTCTTTTTAATGTTTGGATACCTATTCTTTTTTCGACTGGCTGACAAGTTTGGCCTTCCTCTTTCTTCAGGGCAGACAAACCTCATTGAAATGATAATAGTTCTCAGAGTGGTGGGAGTTGCATTTGAAATCAATGGCTCTTGGCTAGCTGTTGGTAAAGCTAAAAAGGAAGAAAAGAAAGAACAGAAAGATGTTAAAGAAAAGGATGATGATTTTCTTGAAATAATAAACCCTGACTTACAAGATCTTTTTCATTATTCATTTAATTACATTGGACTTCTGACAGGTAAAATTTCCAATAAAGAAATTTAGGTAAACTAATCTAAAACTAAAAATAATTTAACTAAACTTCCATACATCATTATGTATATACTTATATAGTGAAAATTATGCTTATTTATAACTTTTTTAACATATACATTTTCAGCATACAATAAGCAAAAACAAATAAAGTGCAAGCAAATTGCACAGACCAGTTACCCAGTTCACTTTTAAAACAGACATTGTACAAAAGATTTGTGACAGGCACTATCTACTTCACATGAATAATCATTTCTTATGGTTTACAGGCCCCTACTATAGGTACAGGACTTTTGATGACTACTTCCACCTGCCTTATAGCAAGTATGTTGACTGCTTTGGTTTCACCATCAACACACTGAGAATGGTTCCACTGTACATATCATTATATTTGGCTTTCGCTAATGTTTGGCCCTTAGAGGTAAGGAACATCATAATATATCATGATATTATGAAACATACTTCAGCAAGCAGATTCATTTTGAGTATAAATCTACTAAACAAATTAACTGATATTTATATATATGTAGGAAATAAATTTTTTAACTTTTTTTTTAATATTAAAATATAATTGAATGAAGGTATAATAAAGTAACACAACATTTGATCATTAAATTAAATTCAAGATTATATTTAATAATTTATTTCATTATTGCAGTATATTCTATCTGAAGACCATAACAACAGGAACTTTGTTTACCGAATGTTTTACCCATGGGCATTATTTGCTGCATTCAGACAGCGTATTTATTCAGGAATGACATTGGCAGAGAGTGTGTGTACATCTGCTGGTTTGGGAGCATACCCAGTCCAGGGTAGGAACAGAACAGGACATGGACCTACTGTTGGATACTTGAAGTTGAAACAGATGTAAGGGTAGACAGCTATTTTGTAGTAATTAAAGCTGTGGCCATGTCCGATTCAACATAGCTCAGTATGAGTATTGAATTGTGCAAAAAAAAAACCAAATGAGGTTGCTGTAGTCCCTTTATTTGAACTTTGACCATTAAAATTATTAAAGGAGTATGGGATTCCAGCAGAAACAACTAGCTTTATTGAACTATAGTTGTGTTACAGCACATCTCTTTACTAAATATGTGCAAAAAGAAGAAAGAGTAAAAATAACACCATTGTTGCAATGAAAATGAAAAGGAACAAATTCTGTTATCATTGCCAAAATTGTGTTATTTTTCTTTTCTGCAGTCTGCAGTTAGGGAAATTTGTTAAATAATATATTATTTAATTTTTAGGTCGGAAGAAGAAGCAAGGAACTGTCAATATGACTTTAACACTGTTGAATCAATGGATGTGTGGGGTTGCGAGTCTGTCGTCACGTTACGCGATTCTATGAAAGTTTGGAACAAGGCAGTGCAATACTGGGTCGCCATGGTTGTGTATAAGAGATTCCCTATCAAATCTTTAAAGTAAGTAATGTATGGATTAAAAAAAAAAGAAGGTCATCTAGTTCGAGCGTATGTTTCACATAAGCATTATGTCTTAGTTGTATCCCTTTTGGATATATGATAGATATATTAAAATGGGCTTTATTTGTGTCTATTAGTTGATACATGCTAGTGCTCTTACAAGTCTACGCTCTAAGCAACTTTGAGGGTCGTTTAAATTGTAGGCAGTGATTTTAATTTGAGGCATAAATTAAAGCCAATATTTAAGACCTTTTAGGTAAAAGTAACTGGTAACTGCATCAGATAATATCCCTGCAGTATTAAATAAATCAATTATTTAGATATACATACATTAAGGTAGTACCCGGGTACGTCTTAAAACTGCGACCAGACACCGGAAGACGGGCGGCAGCGTCCTCTCACTAATCGGTGAGCCACTGCGATCCCCAAGCCGCCTGCCAAGCGTGGGGATTATGGCAACCCCCCCCCCCCCGGGGGGGGAAGGCCATCGTTCAGCAGTGAACATCTTCTGGCTGATGATGACATTAAGGTAGTAAATAATATTTTATCTATTTTTTCAGGATCCATGCAGCTCTATTTGTGTCAGTGATCTGGCATGGTTTCCATGCAGGATATTTCTTCTGTATTTACTTCTGTCCTTTCTACTTGATGGCCGAAGACATTTACTACAAGCTTTACTATAAAGATGCGACGGGAACAGTAAGTGTGAACTCTTGATTTATCTTTTATCCTACTAATATTATAAATGTGAAAGTTTGTGAGGACGGATGGATGGATATTTGTTATTCAATCACGCCAGAGCGGCTGAAAGGATCTGGCATAGAGATAGATTATAGTCTGGAATAGCACATAGGCTACTTTTTATCCCGGATAAAATGTACGCGTTCGTAAACCACGCGGGCGAAGACGCGGGCGGAATCTAGTCTTTTATATTGATCTCTGGTTCTCTTTTTAGATCTGTCGATATTTATATATTTTATCCTTTTTTTCTTTTCTAGAAAAAGAAGATTCTCGGCTTCGTAATGTGGTTCCTGCGTTCTCATTCGGAGTCGTACCAAGCTGCAGCATTCTTACTACTCACATTTGATCGCATTTGGATATACTACTCATCAGTATACCATTATTGGTATGGAGTATGGCTCGCATTATTAATACTAGGCGTGCTTTTAAATCAAGTACACAGAAGTTACCGGCCCAAAAACGTGAGAGGTGAAAATGAAATGAAACAACAAGTTGTAAGCAACTGATTTATTACAGTAATCTCAGTTAACTGATAGCTCAATTCGAATGTAAGTGTTATATGTATAGAATAATTTTCCACGAGGGGTAGGTAATTGTTACGTAATCAACTGCAGTACAAAATACGTAATTCGAAACAAAACACGATCTCGAATTTTAAGATAAATATAATTGCACTGACACTTAGATAACGTACTACGCAGTTGTGATAGCCGTTTAGGGGGGGGGGGGGGTACAATAGATTATAAAGAAGTAACAGTACTTTTCTAATTGAAAAATTACAGCTTGCGTCCGCCATCTGTAGTTTCATCGCCAACAGTACTCTATTTATTAAAACAGACTAAGGAGACACTAAGACACCAATATCTTTTGAACCATTTCTTCAAGTTTTCAGTTCATCTCGACTGACTTAAGCATATAAAAAAATTATACTATGACGAATCTCTGGTGATTACTTTTCAACATTCCTGTGCGGAAGTGGGTAGTAACGATACTTGCGAACAATGTTGAACGCATGATTTGGTCATATTTTCCACAACCAACGTATAAAAATGCGTTCACACGGCAATGGTGCGTAATTTATACGTAATCCCTCTAATTTACTATAGAAGCTTATATTTATATATATAACCTTCACGCCTTTGATAAACTATTGCCAAGGATTTCCTTGTAAAAATCTGACGCTTAGAATTCACGCTGCGATTATAGGGAGGTTACATCAATAACAGGTTTAACAAACCTTTACCGTGTGAACTGAACATACATATATTTAACAGCCAGTAATACTGTACTGTATTTCAATTTTAAAGATTTTTGGTGGGATTATAATGAGGCTATCTGTTTTTCACCGAGATTTTTATAGCACTTTGTGCCCGGTAGAATTTCAGGTGCAATAAAAATGTAAACAGTGGTAACTACTTTATAATATATTAAATACATAACATGTTTATATAAAATAAAGTAAAAATGTCAATTGGAATGGTTCATTTATGCTCGATCAATTAAATGTAAAATACGTAAACGTTTCGTTTGTTGTATAAATGGTGTATCTTAGTTTTAAGTAAATTTATTATGTATAAAGTACATGGACATTCCTTGGGTTTAGTAATGGGTTGTGTTTAGTGTATAATATTAAAATCCATAAACTTTTATGAAGATAATTATATGCTATATGATTTAAATGCATACATACACTTTTGAAAAAATATGAATTTAATTTGTGTGATATTATTTCTCAAATCTTATATTTCTAGTCTGTGAATCGTCTCAATATTGACTGAATAAATTATTAAATATTATACATATATGTATTATTTTCCATAATATTACGGTGTTTCGTTCGTTTATTAAATACATAACAATATATTTTAATTTAACATCATTAATTTTCATTAAAAAAATGAAATATAAAATAAAAGGTTATAAAAAATGAAACATTTAATGTTCACTTTAAAGCTTAACAATATCGCACCGTACACTTAACTAATGAATTATAATTAAAATAGTTAATTACGAATCATACTCTGGATATATTGTTGTATCAGGTACGTCAAGACCACTGTCACACTGAAAGGAAAATACAATATAACAATATTAGAAATGGCACTCGTATTTGATTCATAATAAAGGATTGATTACAAGTTGTATGCCGTTAACATACCGACGCTTACCGCTGCGAAATCTAATACTTTTCTAAATATTTCGGTTAGTTTTGCGCATGCGTTAGCGTCGGTGTGCTATCGGCGTTAGTACACAACAGTGCGGGAGTGCGCTTGTTGTATGCGGCGTATATAGTTCTCCTCTATTTATATAACAAAGGGTGCTTATAGACGGACGGCATTAGACACTAGTAACTGCAGTTATCTACAACACCTTACGTCATCTAAACTTAACCATCTCAAAACGTTTCGACAGAACCGCACTCTAGCGCTATCGAGTACTTTATAGAAAGTAATATAGTGGGTAACAAAGGTCACTTTTCCATATAGAATAAAAAATGAAAATATTGTACTTAATCACTAATTTGTTTTGTTGCTTCAAGCTTTGCTTCCACCCTCACTAATTTAAAATTAAGTTACCCACTAAATTACTTATCAGCTACAATAAAAATTGTTATAAATGATGATATGAGTAAAATGAGTATTTTTACAATAGGTGTGAAAAGTCAGATCATACAGGAAAAGTATCATACAGCAAAATAAAAGTGCTCGTACATTCGGTTTTAACATAGCCTCAATATTATGGGTACAATCATACCTCAGTGATAGTTATCCAGTAAGTAAGCATGATGTAAGTTTAGTATTACAGGTTATCTGGAAGAATTTCTGGCTCTCCTGTCAATTATAGAAGATTAGCCTCCACCTTATTTATACAGTTTATTTTATACACTATTTTGTGACTTTGTGGGATTAAAAAATATAAGATACGTCGCCCCACAGCAGAAATAATTTCTGTACCGTAAGTGCGAATCGAACTCACAACACGTGAGCGCAGTAGTCGATCGCTCAACAACTGGGCCAACTGTGCCATCATAGCATATTACTTAAAATAAAGTCGCATTTGAGATTGTGACCTAAATTAAAGCATTAGTGCGAGATGTGTTGAAAGCATAATTATTTTGAATATTATATTTTTCGTTTAGTTTTTAATCCTTCATCCGCATAAATGTTATACAGCCAAAATTATGGTCACACAATTTAAAATACCAAGAACATACTGTACATATAGTTAGTAAAACCAAAGCTAAGGAGTATTGAAATTAAGAGTGCAGCAATAATGGGCAAGCAAGCAATGCTTGTGCGAGGCAAAAATAAAAGAACCAGACGTGCCACTCAATAGCTTACTACAATTACTCGAAAGGAAATTTACCTAACGTTCCATCCATAGTGGACGGGCTTGCGCGTTGACGCTCCACTATGATGCGCATAACTTTGCCCGTAATTCTTGTTCTGAGTTGGTGGCTGATTATACGTCTGCTGATTCCCTGGTGGGTAAGATTGGGGGTTAGAGCTCCTTGAATTGGAACTATACGAGGAGTAGTTCGGGTTTTCCATGATCGGCCTAGTGTTGAATATGTTGCTCAAACCTCCACTCTTCGATAAATCGCCGAGAATGTTGCCGAAGACATTGGAGAGACCAGAACCACCACTGCTGCTTCCAGGGCTACCACCGCCGCCGCCGCCACCGCCAGCATATTTATTTAGAGTTTTCAATATACTGTCGATAGGGCTTCCACCGCCACTGGAGCTCGAGCCGCCATAAGGAGAATTACCCCCATATGGGTTGCTGCCCCCTGTATGAGAGGATCCGCCATAAGGAGAGTTTCCACCGTAGGGTGAGCTTCCTCCATATGGGGAACCTCCTCCAGTATTACTTCCTCCGCCGTAGGGAGAACTGCCTCCGTATGGTGAGCCGCCACCGTAGGGGGAGTTTCCGCCAGAGTGTGAGTTTCCGCTATAGGGTGAGCTTCCGCCGTAGGGTGAGTTTCCACCATAGGGTGAGCTACCGCCATAGGGCGAATTGCCGCCGGTATGCGAGTTTCCGCCATAAGGTGAACTGCCACCGTAAGGTGAGCCGCCATTGGCGGGTGGTGCTGGAGGGTTGTAATTAGGAGCAGAGTCGAAGTCCCTTGTGGGTGTTTGTGGCTTAGGCGCTGCTGGCTTGGCCGGTTCGGAATGAGATCCTGGAAAAATTATAAAAATATTTTGTAAGAGAGTATTATTTAAAGAAAATATGCTTAACATCTGATAATGTAATGTGGTACATACCACACGTATAAACGGTGGTTCTTTGACCAACCTTCTGTTTATAAAGGTCTATTCAAATCTCGAATCTTTACAAATGTCATGTTACGTGTTATAATTGGGTGACCAACATAAAAAACCAATTAAGCAGTTGACATGAGATTTGTAGCTTTTCGAGTATCTGGGTGTTAACCCTTTTGTCGTATTAATTTTCTTTGTAATTACCTTCTACTTCAGACTTCTTCTTGCAGGTAGGATAAGTGCCGCAGTCGGAAGTGTGTCCAAAAGAGCACGGATCTTCGGCAAGCACGCACACTTGGCTGCTGAGACATCCTATGTCTTTGCAGGTCCGTCCGTATTCTGCAACATACAATGAAACAATTAAAATATTTTTTATTTAAATTTCAAATTGATTAGTCGAGTCGGTCGCAAGCGAGGCTGCTTAGCGTGAAGTTCTGGGTTTGATCTCCGGGTTGTGCAGTTTTCATTGGGTTTATCCTGTTAGAAATTTCTCAAAAGTAGTCCTGGTGTTTGGAATTTATGGGAATATCCCTATCAGCTAAATCAGACTTCAAAATGGTATCTGTGAAATGTGCCCACATTTTGCATACAGAACACCTCTGCTAAACCCTTTGGGGAAAGCGTATCAGGCGTGATGTTATTGTTTATGCCCTTCGGATAGATTAGGTTTTATCTTTGGTTTAGTTTTAACCGTAATTAAGGGGAAACATTCCTGAGAAGCCAGTTATACAACAGTGAAGAATGGCCTAGTAGTCACTTACGAGTCATAGGGTTCGATCCAATTGGGTCCCTTCATGACTCGTCCTCATTATGCATTAAAACTGCTCTAGAGACGGTGACGGAAAGAAATCATTGCGAGGTAAGATATACAGTTCAGAGTTCAAAGGCGTTGAGGATAGATACTTTGGTTCGACACAGTTATGAAGTTAGTTTCCCTATCTACGAAGAATTTTGTGGTTATCCACGACTCATTATATATTTCAAGTAATAGAATTATCTTCATATTACTCCACGGTTTAGTTTTTGATGATTCTTATTCTGTGGTAATAAAATCGGTTGATAAAAAAATGGTATTGATATTAAATATCTTTCTGGCAACGCCTAGTTCTTCAGCCACTAATGAAAATAAGTTGTATTGTAATCTAGTTCGGCAATCAAAGGTGAATGTTCAGGCTTTAAGCTAAAAATTCAGGCAGAACAAGGGACGGCAATATACAATAAAAACACGAAAGAATACAGTATTATATTACCAGTCTATCATATTTTCCTACAATGAAAGCGCGGATCCATTTTCCGAATTTTATCTTTACATTGTACACACGAACAAAATGGATGTCCATTTCCTCGTAATGTAATTCTTGATGCGGAAGTACTGCAAATTTTTCCAGAACATAAATCATTTTCGGATACTTAGAGATATTATCCACACAGTACGCAATGTTACAACCGTTTCATGCCCGTTTACTGGAGTAATAAAAGGATTTGGATAGGTAAAACGTGTTTGAAAATGAAAAAAATAAGCTCCATAATAATATCTATCGTATGAATATATTTTATTCCGCTGTGTCTACGAGAATACCGCCCTTTTTATAACCCAAAGGCGTGACCGGGTAAAGAATTCGGTTGTAAGGGAATAGGGATCATTTGCATATACAAGATTATATACTTAGATTGGACTCGCCGTCGTCTTCGAGAGTCAATATCACACGTAATAAAAGCCTACCGAACCGAAAAACTTTGCTATCGAATTGTTTTCCACTACGCGGGTTTTATGTGCTTTACCATAATACGTTTTAGTAATACCTTTACCGGTACCTTTGATAGTTTACGAACATTCGCACATCATTTGCGGCGAAAGTTTTATAACTGCTTTCACAGTTTGATCACGTCGAAAAGTAATTTTCATGCAGCTAACATTATCTGCAAATGCTGTCCTGAATTTCTTTAAATGACTATGTTATTAGAAACTAGTTTAAACTTTTTAAACCTAAATCGTAACTTCCGTGAATTCTCAGACGCGACTTTAATTACTTGAAAACTGGACAACTGCAGTTGTCTTAAAGTGGATTCTAAAAGGAGAAGTTTTAGATCCGTATCATATTCCATGTGAAAGGAAAACCGAGTTCAGATAATAAAGCCGTGTCTGGCGTTGAAGTAATGATGGAGTTTAACACTGGTTGTTAACCGGGTGCTCTGCACTTTACGTCTTAATATTTCACTATAATTGTTATTACTACAATATTTACGAGTTATATACTTTTACGAGTTGAACAGCGGGAGCTTTTGCTAAATTTCTTTTTAATAGAAAGTCTGGAAGATAAATGACTAAAATAACTTTAGTTTTATAACAAGTAACGATGTTGTAACTCATGACGTTAGCAGACTATATTGGGCTCTAATTGAAAAGTACACACACAACAAAAATGTTACAACATGAAATTATGCAAGCAAGGCCTTTGTTTTCAAGCTAAAAAAGAAAAAAAAAATCCTCGGTAATAAAAAATTTAAGTCGGACAGTAGGACTATGGAGGCAATATTCAAATAAAAAAAGCATAACGGGGAAGGACCATAACTCATTGTTTTGTAGCATCCGCCTCTCAAAGCCGGATGCTTGGTTTACGCCAACATTAGGTAATGGGATCGAGCTATATCTTGGCACTTCGGGGGTTTTGCGTACGTGCTCTCAGATAAAGTACTCGGCTCTCAAATAACGGGAGATACAGAAGACGGTGATCGTTTAAATATGATAATAAATCAAGTGACAGCTCGCTATGTAGGTAGGTGTGAAGGTCGATGGTCCACGTAGATTGGACGCACATGTATATTATAATAGGAAATGTTAATATTAAGGATATACGGCCTAGTTGTTCCACAAAAATCTAGAGCCTATATTTTCATGAATAGTGTATATAATGGAGTTCGTACTTTACTTAACTACATAGTTCAAATATTTTGTGCGGAGATCGCAGATTTCTTGTAATGTTCAGTGTGATGTTGATATCAAAACAAAGTCTTACTTGAGAATCCATCAGCATAATACACCAAAGCGAAGGCACATAACACCGTCCTCCAATCCATGATCAACCTGGAATAAACAAAAACATTCGGTCAGATATCATAATGCTAAGCGAATTAATAAGAGAAAACGTAACATGGCAAGTTTCGAGACTATATTGGAACTTCGAGAGCGTAGCACTTCATTAGCCGAACACTTAGTAGGTACCAGTGGCAGGTCTCTAACAAAGTTGAAACGTAAGCAAGATGAAATGGCTCCGACACGTGTATTTCAACGCTGCACACGTCTGTCCGACAGCTTTGCTGAAACTTTATGACACCTAGCTACATTCCCCTAGCAATTTTGCCCGAAACTGTTTCGTATAACCTCGTTACCAACTACTGTGCTCCACGGTGTAAGTAAACGTTTTGCGGATATGACACAAGTTGTTTCTCTTTATTGAAAACAGGAGGAGCGACGGATCTAGTTAGTGGGAGCGCCGAGTTTGTGTATTTTGTAGATCGACTTAGAATATTTAATTCCTTACAGAACCTACGTGTGTACACTGTGCATATAGAATTTTACCGTGTTAGTGGTTCGTGTACAGACAGCTGATAATCAAAATTGAAGCGGTTGTCAAACAAAATGAAAATATGTATTATTTTTTCACGGTTTGGTCGAAATTGACCTTGTTTCTACATGAAAGAAAGAAAGAAAAAGTATTTATTGCAGGCACGCATAACAATAAATAATAAAAATACAGTACAAGAAAATAAATGACGCGTGTAGTACAGTAGTATAGCATAAAGTAGGAGTAGGCACAACAAACGCACATAGACTAAAATGATATTTTCGATGGAACGTTTTTCCCGGCAGACCAATTTAACACCGTACTATAGTATAAAAACGGTGCAATCAAATTATTTGGCCGACCTCTCGTCTAGCTACAGACGACAAAGTGACCTTTCCTTGTTATTTACAACCATTGATATACAGAGGATTTTGTTTGCAATGTAAGTAATAGACATATATTGTAGGTAGTTATTATAAATTATATTCCTTACGAAATACTAAAATAGCGAGAAATTAGTGAATTTGGTAAACCACAGAAACATTACCTAGTAGGTATGTGTATTACCATTTAAAGCAGTGTGTGCGTCAACGGGAATAAAAATTGTGTTGTACTGAATAACTCATAATTAAAGGAGAATTTTGCTAGCACAAAATGTTCCTTTCCCTAAAATTAACACTAAAAGAATTTGGGGTCGAAATAAATCCGTGGGTGAAGTATTAAGGATGAGCTGAGGGGTGCGCGAGTGGGCCGTGTCGCAGGTCAATGAAGGTCAAAGTTCGGGGCTTGGGCCAGTCACGCAACTTAAACTTCGGTTTATTCACCGGTTGAATAAACTACGCCGAAATATCAATTTTCCGAGAAGTTAGTTTGGGGATGCTTGCTAATCATTTGTTTGTAGTAATGGTAAATATACAAAGATAATTTGTCGATATCTAAGTAGATACCAACTGTTGTGTATAAAGAAAGCATAAGAAATAGCTTAACTACCTAGAGATGTTAACCATTGTATCCATTCGTTCTGAACCAATGTCTTTTCAAATGCTATAACGCATAGTAAATAGTATAAAGGGAAGAAAACATTAAAGCCTTTCAAAGGCTCCTAGCAAGGTTAAAATTAATGGTGCTGATTAAAAAGGAGTTTCAAATTAAAAGGATCCCTAGGGGGATATTACATGCCATAGAGCAGAAATTGGATAGCGATACGAGAGATATATTGCCCGACATAAAGCCGTGCTCGGTAACTTTCTGCCCATTTCCGGCAGCCCACTTGTGAATCGTATTTCGGAATCCTTTTTATCTTTTTGCCAGAACGAAGCGGCGGCGGAACGCGAAGTGACAGCGGCACCAAGCCACTTCGCAGCTCATATATCACTTGAGCCTGTAACGGCCATGTTAACGGCTCGCCTGTCACCTCCGCGTTTCAGCCGTCCACTAGCGTTGGTCTCGCTGACTATTGTCTATTTAATAGCTTTCTAATCCTTCACGTCACATACAGATCATAAAGATGTAACTAATACTGATGAAATGGACCGGGAAGAAGTGTTGCCTAAGCGAGAAATGTGTTTACCGTGTAATTGAATTTAAAATGTAGATGTCGAGGCAAGGTAATGTGTAGGATAAAGGAAGTAACCGAATCAGAGACCACTAAGACAGAGACAAGGAAAACGTGACGTCGCTGTCAGACGGCGGTGTCAGACCTGTGAATACATAGACAGGAGTACGTGCCGGGTCGCGCTCAGAGTTCGACGTTGTTGGTAGCAAGATTTGGCACGTTTAAATTCCAGACGCGATGCACCGGCGGCATCTTCCACTCCACAAATTCACGGATTGCACTGAGGATGCGACGGGTGTAAAGTAAGGGTGTCGCGTACCGGGATTTATATCGGCGGAAATCTCCGGTGTGTTCACACTTCATGCTTGCGGCGACGGCGACGCCAGATAAAAATGCTCCCGAGGTGGCATCGCGTGCGGTTTGAGCAGATTTTCGTTCTCACCAAGCTAAGCTTATAGCCGACACATCGATTTATACTCGCTGCACAAATTTAAAGCTTCTAGCATTGTCGGTGCCTGAGATTAAATGGTAACAATAGAAGTCTAAAATTCAAAACACTCACATGTATGTAGTGGCCAGATCGATGATAAAAATGTTGCGCACAAAACGGTTGAGTGATAACAAAAGTTAAACTACTACTGAGAAATAAAGCTGCTATGTTTGCTCCTCATTACGTTTACTGGCTGATAAGACGGGGTAATTCGTAAATGAGATCATGTGTATAGGTCATTGTATAAACAACAGAGGTACACTATTACAATATTATGCATATGCATCGGAAAAAGCGACATGAATATTTTACAGATATTTCCCTGTACTTTAGCCTGTAAGCCAATGATATGAAGATACCAGCTGGGAACACTAGATAAGAAATGCGGCACATAGTGTGTGTGAGTTGGAATAGTCCTATGTCCAAAAGAAGACTGAGATAAGCTTGGTTTGGTGATGAAAACAGATGTTAACTAATTATACGTATATGTATACAACTAGTGAATCTTAAATATAGCGATATCGAAGGAAGAGAGAAATTCATCTATTAGACGACAAAGATTTCTTTAACTAAAACGATCACTAAAATATCTTGGTCATTCTTTTTCATTTATGTTAGTCAGTGGATAACTAATTAACGAAATCTCTTTTATATCTAAAGTCTTGCCCATAATTTCCATTCTGTATCGATTATTCTTGGAATTATGGCAATTACTGTCAAAACTTCGGCCATTTACTAATGTAACAAATGAATGAATATTGTATACGTGTGGAGTTATCGATTGGTGTAGAAATTATTAGAACCAGCAGCGTATGGGGTGTTATTGCTAATCTATTTTTGCGTTTGTTAGTCACTTCACTGAATGTAATTTCACGATTTTCTTTACATACTCGTAAATACTTACTACAGCAGAACTAATAGGTTTAAATATTATTGTAATATTTGTTATATTTGGCACAATTAATTAATTATCTTAATAATTTATATTCATCATCATCATCATCATCAGCCAGAAGACGTCCACTGCTGAACGAAGGCCTCCCCCAAGGGAGGGATTTGCCATAATCCCCACGCTTGGCAGGCGGATTGGGGATCGCAGTGGCTCACCGATTAGTGAGAGGACACTATAATATATTATTTATATTATATTAAATATATAAACACGGCGGCTCGGTTGGCGCAGTGCACCCACGACACAGGAATTATTCCTAGTGTGGGGCAACGAATTTACAAAGAAAAGTATCTATTCCTGTATCCGTATCTATCCCTGTGGTGCCCTAAGAAACAATACTACAGGTATTTGTTACCTACAGTTCTTCTTTAAGAACCTCGCCTTCAAGTTTAGATCAAAGGATTTTTTTGTGATACGATTATTCCTTTGAGGCTAAGGGAACGAAGAATGCTTAGATAACAAAACTAATCAGAAATCTGCAAACCAGTAAAATTTCTTAATGGGATCCATTATATTAGCTGAATTAAAGCCAAATGTAGATCGGTTGTAATGAGGGACAGTCATAATTCAATTATAGTGTATATTTATTTATATCACTAGTTTATACGAGCAAGAATTACATTTCCTTACGATAACTTTATGATGTCCCAAAACACGACTTTACATATCGAACTGCCTTATTGGTTTAGTGGTCGCAAGCGCGACTGCTGAGCGTGAGGGTTTGATTCCCGGGTTTTTGCCTCCACGATGGCTGAACCCTGAGTTGTCCAGCGCACCCTGGGCAGTTAGGCTCGATACCATCAATGCCGACTGGCTAATCTTTCTACAACTGCATGAGCGATTATTATGTGATAGCTTCTGCTGACACGATAGAAGAAACGGATAACAAAGGAGCTTCGGTAATCGTCGATTTTAATCCTAATACGTACTAAGTACGGTATGTATTATAGTACTACAATTACAACTTACATACATACCTTTAAATGAATTGATGAACTTCATTAAATCAATTACGCATACTTGTGGTTTAAACTGTGTCGTATTTGTATAATTTTCGCTTCTTCAGCAATCATTGTTTTTTTCCGTTAGCGTGAGAAAAAACCGGTTGTGTAGATGTATGATGATGCAAATATCCTTGAGACGGGTCATTCTAACTGTGATAAAGTGCGATTGTTCTACTTAGGCCCCATTAGTTTCTGTCTGCTACTATCTGTTCGTCTATAATCTTGCATGTTAGAATTTTAGTCAATATTTTAAAACATCGAGATATTAAAACCGGTCATAATATACGTCAGAGATAGATATAATATTTTATAATAGATTCTGAATGCCCAATCAGGTTCATCCAATTTATCGATATGGCTCGCCATATTCTGTACGTATGTATATTAAGTTTATGCATTGTACACTCTTATGCTTGATGCTAGAATTAAACGCAAACTATGGATACGACTATATATCATTCATCCGTCGTAATCTTAAAATAAAAGTTTGTAAATACTTTTGTATTGTATTGTAAATACCATTCTTCCAACTTACAAAACTATTGTAAAATGGGTTGAGGAAAAATTTTGGAGACTCAAACCATTTTACAAGAGTAAAGATTCCGGTTTTTTGAAGTTCATAGGAAACACGATAAGAGTTCAAACGAAGGTCACTGGTTGAAATATATTATTTTATTCTGGGTACAGTTGTAGACGGCCGTTGACATTCAATGAAATGAGGACATCCAGTACATTTATTTGGATTACTCTATACTATAGAGATGTTTTGTAGTCTCCCTAATTTGACCTCTAGGTTATAACCTAAATTGGTACAACAGTATGGCAAAGTGTATAAGTTTATGAACATGGCAATCAAATTGATTATACTATTATAATTCATGTCGTTAGGAGAAAGGAGTAACCATCGACCGTAGGGTATAGTGTAAGTACAAATACCTGCAAAATTATACATACTTTGACAAAAAGAACCTCAGATCTCACACTACCAATTATTAGCGATTCGCCGAATTAATAAACCAAACCTTAGTAGGCGAAGTATATTGATTGAAAATCGCAAACGGTCTGCGGTAGTAACGACAATATCTCAAGTTAAATGAATTCGGTCAGTTTTGTAATACATTTCAGCTGTTTTGCAATAACTCCGATAATATAGGCCACAGTTATATCAGCGAAACAAATGCAATATGTTCTTATAGGTAGGTATTTATTAGGTTTCTTACTGCGCGTTATGAACTACCATATAAGCACTAAGGATTCCGAGTACGTAAGTGTTAGCATTTCTAAGCGATTGCAACACAGTAACGTGGTCGCTATAAAGTATAAACTTCCGCAATTGTCCCACAGCTATCGTTTCCACCCACTGTAGAATATTGCGCAGGATTTTGAACATTTTGGTAAAACGTGACTTATAACCATTCGACTCTTCGCTGATATTAGCAAGCTGACGTTGGCATCACGCCATAATTGTACCGGCGGGCCTGCAGCGACCTAGTAGACTACAGAGGAAGTGTTCCCTCACACAAACTAGACGTTTTTATGGCTCGCTATATATCATATATGAAACATATTTTGGGATTATTGTATAACCCTTTCGGTTGAACATAGTAGTGTTAATCATTATTAACACTACTGTCTTCAACCGAAAGGGTACTTTAATTAACAAGTCTCCAGTATTTAGTCCGGAACTAAATGAGGTACCTACTTTCAATAAAATAGAGAGAAGAAAGAGTTATTTTACTCTTTATCTCTCTTTAAGACCAATCATATGGTACAGCCGGTGCCCTACATTACCTGATCTTAACATAATATGGGAGGTCAGGTAATGTAGGGCGCCGACAGTACAACATCGTTTTTTTTTTGTGTTTAGTGAATGTGTATTTATGATTTTAAGTCTAGTTCGAAATACATTCAATATTCTGTGTATGAGGTAGATACCAATTAGTCAATTAATTTTATGATTACATAGTGGTTGTGTTCCTGGAATTATGTAGGTACATTATTTTATTAGAAAATATATACTTATGTCTGCTATTTATCATACTACATGAATCATTAATTCCTAGCACCATGAAACATGTCAATAATGATAGTATTAATTAGTTATAAATTATTCATATTAAATGCGTAATGACCCATAACAGTACTGTAGACTGATAATACAATAAAATATATAATATTATATACCACATTGCCTTTATAAGTAACAACATATAAGGCTATCTGTACTATATATTTATAGCCAAATGGCTGGCTATGTCCATTAAAGAACAAGAGGCAATGAACTCACGAAAAAGACACCACATTAGGCAATTGTACTGCAAAGTGTGTTAATTCGCCTTAGTAAAAGAACAGTGAGATACATGAATATTTTTCCTCTTGCTAACTATTTAATTAGCTGAAGAGGTAAGCACTAAGGTGTAGGTAAGTGCACTGAGAATCTCACATAGCAAATACAATCAGCATTATAAATTACAACATGCAATTATCCATTAATTGAAACTGAAAATACATCAAGACAAATAAAAATTAAAGAGTAATCCATCTCTTCTATCCAATGATTACTATATTTTGAGTTAATAAAGTATCTCTTTAAGATTTCTATGAATTGTTTATCATGTTTTCATGGAATGTGTACGGAATGAAGTTTTAAGAAATAGTTTACTTGGATCAACCAAAAACTATGAAGTATGATTATGTAATACAATTCTAGCTCATCCTTTATCAGATCAAGCTAGGGTATTGTACAAAATAGCATGGTAAATTTTAAAGTAACACTAAATTGTTATATTCAGGCTTAGACTAAGACTGATGATTGTATAAGGTGATGTTATCACCTACCGACACAAATCAAAGACATAAAAAAAAAGAAAAAGAAAAACATGATTCCTATGGATCTTGAATCTTGATAGTATCATAATTATAGTCTTTGAGGTGAATTGAATAAACCAGTATTTTAAGCCACCTCTTCACAAAATATGCTTTCTGACTTGCAGAAATCAGCCCATTTACACCTATCATATAGTCATACAGCAACCTTAACTATAAGGACACTACAGGAGTTGTTATATAAAATGTACACACAATCTATTTATATTAACAGCAATAAGTAGCGACAGGATGAACCAATTTCAATTGTGCTTCAGGTATGTGGACGGATTTCCTTGTTAGTCAAATGGTTTATAATACTATATATTCCTGTTTTCCATATGGACATACCTACATATTAGCAGTGATGATTTAACTAGTATTCAATAGCGATGATGCAAGATGTTAGTTTTTATGTTATGTAAAAAAACATTGTTTATAATCAACACAAACAACAAACCTTGTTTATAATCTTCCCACACTTTTTTTGGATGTTTTTCCCATGTAGGTATCCAAGATTTTTATCTGAATAGTATACTTATTATAAATACATTTGCAGATAGTGTTATTATTATTATATTAAGACAATTTTTGTGGTGAAGCATTGGTGTTCAGGATATCAATTGATATTTTTATTTAATCAATGGATCAGCATATTCTGCTGTCTTATATTTACCAAACTAAGGATAAAATTATAATGTTAAAATATAAAAATGAGTTATTTAAGTTAGAATGATAACAAAGAATTACTTAATTTTCTGACATATTATGTGTACTACATTACTTTTTTATACCTAACGATAACTAGCTATGAGTAATTTTTATCACAATATAATTTAAATGCTAGTAAGAGGATGTCAGTAATTGGTTGATAAAAATAATTACCTTGAACTATGCTTGAACCTGGTTTCTATTAAAACACTACACTTTTTAGTCTGACTAACAATATATTGAGTCATTTCCCTGTCTATACGGGGTAAAAAGGCTTTCCGCGTTCTGAGGTCATATATTTTGAATTCAACTAAATAATCAAGGAGAACTGATGTAGGTGCACAAGTTAAAATGTTAATGCGTCACCAGCTTTAAGGAATAAAACTAATTCTATCTGCAATGAAAGCGTGAATGAATAACAAAAAATAATATCTAAAACAAGGTATAAAATAATAAATTAGAATGGCAAAAGAAAAATAACACGGAACGTACCTTGTGTTTAGAATTGGGAAGTCCGCCACTATGGTTGTCTGTTTATGGAACAGAAATAACTAACTATGAATCTTGATTATTTAACATAATACACAAAACCAGTCTGTGTTTCGCGAACAAGGTCAATTTTATTCACTTCATTGACGTGAATCAAGAATCTTATTACGGATTTGACTTTTATTTCGCGTTGCATATTATTATTACTAATTCTTGGCATTCAAAAATGACAGTCTTCTAATACGCTGAGAATTCATGTGTCACGGTAGATGAGATGCACAATATTACTAAGCTTCATTTTGTGGATAGATATGGAACGCTTTACAAATGTCATAAGTGACGTTTGAGTTGTTATGAACATTATAACAGCTCATATTTTTTGTTTCATATTTCGATACCAAAATGAAATAAAAAAAGAGTTAAATAAAATTGTGTTTAACAATTCAATTTATTCACTTACTGATTTATTTTATATGTGTCATCATTTTATTTTTCTTCTTTGTATCCTAGAATTGTTACTGAAACCCATTCAGTATTATTATAATTTGATATGTTCAGAAAGCGCGTTGCTTATGATGCCGATGAGGATTTTGGAGGGAATGTTCGAATGGACAGAAGTGGTCAAGAAGTCCATTCATCGATCTTCCATTCTTTTATATACCTTTTATATAGGTACACTATCGGTTCTTCAAACCAGCCAGGGGTCAAGTCTCTGGGGTCGGAATAAGAAAAAAAAGATTCCACTAGAGAGACCGTTACTTGTAAACTGTGTACGGCAGAAATGATTCTTCTTGTCTTTCTGAAGAAAAATAATCTGTTCATTTGAGAATTCTTCTATGAATCATGAGGAGTCATGTATCACATGACAAATATGAGAAGAATTAGCCAGTTAGTAAGTTCCATGATAGAGCTCCAGTACATCGAGCACGAACAATAATTTAAATCTTGCGTAGACAAGCTACGTTAGGTAAAGTTACGTAATATTGAAATGTACGTGCTAAGCGTAGGTACAGGTTGTGCCGTCGTCGGCTCTTTGGATATCGTTATCCGGGGAGGCTCTTTTTGTGCACCTTCTTATGGTGAATTTAACTCATTTAATTAATCATAACGGTGTAATCTATACATCTATACATATAAATAAAATTGGAGTGTCTGTTTGTAATATTGAAATAACCGTTTTTTACTACATGCATATGAATATATACGGTACATACACCAAAATAATATTTTTTACAATTTTTGTCTGTCTGTCTGTCTGTCTGTCTGTTTCTATAGGCTAATCTCTGAAATGGCTGGACCGATTTTGACGGGACTTTTATTGGCAGGTAGCTGATGTAATAAGGAGTAACTTAGGCTTACTTTTATTTTAGAAAAATTCTTTAATTTTAGAAAAAAATACGGTTAAGTGCAGTTGGTCTTCTTAACTTCACGTAACTTTTATAATATATTTTTTTTAAATGGCGTTTCGCTTTAAATAATACATTGTTAAGTTCCGACATCCACGCGAACGAAGTCGCGGGCACAGCTAGTATTAAATATAAGTAAAATTTCAAAACCAACTGTACCTACCAACGGGATCAAATTCACAAAATTAATTTCGCGTTTTCATAAGCCACACTCGAACAAACATAATCCTGAAACTAAGGCAATATTCTGTACACGTCTTCCGCCCAACTATAATAATAACTACTAAAGATATTACTGCGTAATAGAAAACGTACATAATATTCAATGTATTTTGTTTTAGAAGCTTTTACCTGAAAACATAATGAGGTGAAGGTAACTTTCTAAGTCAAACTCATATATGCAATACCTGCACATGCAGACGAGACCACAATAACGCATTGAAGCTAAATAAAACCACATCAATGTCACATCATCCACACCAAATTGTTTAAATTATAGTTTCGGAAACTACATAAGTAATTCGGTTTTCAGCAGTGTATTCTGGCAGGCTGGTATGGTAATGACGATCGGAAAATGCCTAGGCATGTACCTAGGTGTAGTCTTTTAAGCTGCTTTAAAGACCATAGATACCTACGAGTACTAACTTATTTTGAAAATACCTTGTCACAGTATTTATTTGAAGCGGAATGTATCAACATACCTATGTACTCCGTTTTATTCCAAATACCTCTGACTTTTTCAAAGAGAAAAGTGTAGGTACAGGCTTAAGAAAACTCGTACAGCTCTCAACTCTTGCTTCCTTTGAGTGGGTAAACAAGTTAGGCGGTGTAGCGAAGTTCTGTTTTCTGTCAAGTGAACCGTAGAATTTAAATCGCGTAACCTGAAGATGCTGCAGTGCGGTCGGCCCGATGTGTATTTATTTTTCGCCTAGAACATCATTGATGTGGTTTTATTTAGCTTCGATGTATTATTATAGTCTCGTCTGCATGTGTAGGTATTGAATTTATGAGTTTGGACTTAATAAGTTAGACGCAACAAGGACAGTTATGGCGTGTTTATCATAACATAAATTACATTATTTTAGAATTTAACTACCTACTTAGTCCATGAGAAAATTAAATTAGTATGTCAGAATTCGCAGGTTTTTAGTTTGTTTTAGATAATTCCATAGTCATTCGTTCTACATTACAGCGTACACAGCTTTAAAAATACCTTTAATTTAATTTAATAATTTAATGAGGAAAAAAGGGAGAATTATTATTATTATATATAATTTATGGACCTGAGAGCAAAAAAGAAGTATAATAATATATTATTATAATTATGTAGTGTAAGCATGCCAATATCTTTTAACGGTGCTAAAATGTATTTCATTTATAAGAGGAGAAAAACTGCGACCATATATATTTATTCTCTATATATTTACTTTTTTAATTCATATTCTTAAAAACAGATGAAAGTGTTGCCTTCCTACAGTTCTCACACCTTTTATGCAATAGTGGCGAATATAGGTAACATTAAGCCTGATTTAGTGATACCTTTGCCCGTGTCTCTACGTCAAGAAAAGCTATAACGGGTAGATGTAAAGGGTGTTATGTACGTAATTATTTTTATTATCTGTTGGCAACTTCCATTCATCATCACGCAGTTATTTATTGCCGACTCACGCTTGGCGTCCCGTTCGTGCCGTCAGCGTATTTTTCTCTATTACGCGATGCCCGAAGACAGAAGTATGATGACAATCATTTGTAAAGCTTAGGTACTGTGTTGCCAACGTATAGGGAGTTGGACGAGTTTATTTTGGAATGCTTTTATTATAATTAACAGCTTTGGGCTCTCCAAATATAGGATATTTTCAACTTAAGATTCGGCTTTTTACAGATATTAAGTCAGTGTAAATATAAGTATTCAAAACGTTAAAGTTTGGAAATGTCTGTCACCCCTCTACATAAACTGATATATTTTATCCATAAAAAATATTATCTCTCATTGTGTCCAAAGTCATTTTTGTATAAACATTTTTGGCCAATGGCAATTGTCAATGCATATAGTCCATTATCTAGCATTATTAAATTATTAGTATAGGTAAGAACAATCATAATTTCTTGTATTCATTTTTAAGCGAAAACCACCTTCTGTTACTTTTGTTATTACTGTGTTGTTGTAATAAAATTGTTCTTACATATATTGAATAAATCAAAACAAAACAAAAATATTGCGAGTATTCTCGACATTTCATAAAAATAAAACAACGTTCATCAGCATAAGTCAATATTTTTTGCCATATCAAGGAGTTGATACGTGCCATGCAATAGCAAAACGTTAACTGAATGAGATTTCCTTTTAAGTCCTCATATATGTATGAGAATATTGCATTGTTAGGGAGGAGGTTATTGAAGATCTGCGAACAGATATTAATATCGTAGCTATAATAAGTACCTATTACATATTGTTCGTTTTATACAATGCTATTTCCTTATTTTATTTGAGATCAGGGTTTTATATGATATGTGATTTGATAACACCAGAAGACGTTGCTACTCACCCTTCTTAGTCACATTTAAAAACACTCAGAGAGGTTTTAATTAATTCTTTGCCAGGGCCAGGGATTCCTATGGCCTACTTAAAAGCTAAGCATTTTTGCGGCTGCCCCAAAAACAAACAAAACGTACCTCTTCCAAACATTAAGCCGAAAACGGATGACGTTTGCATAAACATTTCACAGTAAATAAAAAACAACTGTTGGGTGAATCTCAAACTGGGAGCAACAGAATCAGTAGGGCGAAGTTCGCTAGCTTTATCCTCATGAGAAATTAACCGTTCCATTAGTTTTAATTCACTCGACGCCCGGCGCCCGCGCGGTTCGTTATTTCTGCTATATTCAGTATAAAAATGCGTTAAAACACTGCTATTGTGCTCAACTGCGAAATAAAACTAAAATATCGTGTGTAAAGCGGAATATTGTCGAGTTATGCTGAGTGCTCCTGTAACGTATTTGATCGAGACATTTCTGTCTTATTGCCTGCTACGGTAAATAAGGAATGGTTGGCTTAAAAGGCATGCTCTGAGTATTCTTAGCATGTTTATGAGTGTCTTTGTGTTTATCGACTCCTTTCATGTATAGTATATTTTAATTATAATCTACTTTATCAATTGAACAGCTTATTACTAACTCACTGCTGGGCACAGCCCTCATCTTTCTTTGAGAACGATTAAGGTCTTAATCCACAAGACTAACAATCGTAGGGCCCCGTGCTCTTAATTAACACGTAAACAACATTAATTTACAATTTAGGTAGGTACGTGTTCTAATAGTTACGTAAGTTACGCAAAATTAAGTTTCCGTGTTCAGCTTTTGCATAGCCCAAGCAGTCGCTGAATTTTAGCTAGAACAGTTTGGGACACTGTTGCCAATCAGATAAACCCAACATACACCACATGTCATGTCACATGTCACAGCTCTAGTTTTCAAGATACAGGCAACAGAAACTTACATAGTGTGTAAAACACTAAACTAAAATACATGAATAACTATTCTAAAATGTGTTTTTTTCTACAGCCATAAAGTCAAAAATGTTAAACATATACGTTGGAATATATTTTATTTTAGGATGTTTTGAGTGTGTATGTGAGCAGTGTTAGTCAAGCGGTCGCTTTCACATACAGGAGTCTGATTTCCTACCCAGCTTGCACCTTTAACTTTTTCTGTCTACCTGAGTAAAGTGGTCCAAAAAGTTCTTAAGTGTGT
This sequence comes from Shargacucullia verbasci, assembly GCA_947562105.1. Lineage (NCBI taxonomy): Eukaryota > Metazoa > Arthropoda > Insecta > Lepidoptera > Noctuidae > Shargacucullia > Shargacucullia verbasci. The sequence goes on along the minus strand of OX387289.1, from coordinate 6,229,114 downwards.
GTAGTTGGCAAACCCACACTAGGCTCGTGTGGTGGATTAATCTTAAGAATCTTTTCATTAAGAGAAGAACCTTGTGCTTGATTGTTATTATTCTCCAGCACATTTTGTGAAGACTATAGCATCGTATTTTTTTTTTAAAACAACCTATTTTATTTGTACACCAACTGCCATTCCTGGCAATCAATTGTTGGATTTCGAATATTATCTAATTCGGAACATCCTCTTTTTTGCTTTTGTTTTGTTTTAAAGTATGTTCTTGATGAAACCAAAGAAAAAAAAAAGCATACTGTAGTTGTAGTACATTGTCGTATTGTAAGACAAATAGAATTGGTTTCGTTGTGTATGTGGAAGATATTGTATCGCTGTTTATGCGCCAATGCAGTTCTTCAATTCAATTTGTTATTGCAACATGGCTTCAAACGATACTTTGAAAAGTGTGATAGAGACACTTTCATATTGTATAACATCATTATTGTAATACGGGCTATTGCCCGCAACTTCTTCCGCCTGGATTCCGGATTTTTAATACAAACTTAGATGAAGTTTAAATTTGTTAGTTGCACCCGACTGGAGGTGGATTTTCGAAACATAATAATTATGGCAATGCTACAACGGGGATATACTTAAAGTAGAATAATCTAAAGTCGGTTTTACAGTTTATGAAAATACATCAAAGTTGCCATGAACATCTCACAATTTTTATGGTAACTGAAACATAATATTAGTAATATACTCGTATAATTTGAATTTCGGATCGAAATAGACACCAAGGTGAAGAAAATTAGTATAGATTAGCATATTTAGTATAGATAGGTTATATTATGACTATGGTGTTACTATACTACTGTATATCCACATTTCATTCTAACTTTAATGTATTGAGAAATCTACAAAAATAACCAAAAATCAATCCTTCGGTAATCCCAAGAATTGAACTTAGTACGATATCGTTTACGTCAAGAGAGAAGTTTACTGAAAGCTTCAGCTTTTATCAAGGAACTTAATACTAAACCATTATTATAACATAACAAGACTCGGTACGCTATAAATATCTTCAACAGAAACAAGATCTTAACAATAAGACGAAGAATCCTCGCACAGTAAAATATGTGTTTTATCTACAACTAATTAAAGGCGAAACAATCTAACAACGCTAAAATACAACACAGTTAAACTTCGTATATTGTATCCCAGTCTCTAATTGCGTTTGCGACTACGAAGCATGCGTAAAGGAGACAACATCACGCGTGTAATACTCGACGGGTTAGGCAGAGGTGTACAGCTGTTGCTCACCCATATCTCCCCGATAATATAATTAAGTCCCATGGCTATTGCCATCTACCGGAGACAATTCCAAACTCCAGTCTGCTTCTAACATTTTCGTAACAGAAAATCCCTGGGAATCGTACCTTGGACCTACCACTTGAGCAACGAGGTGGGTCTTAGTATACGAGATCCCTAATTTCATTAAAGGTATAATTTTTCCCGAGGTCTCATTACTTGGGCGGATGGACATAAGGGTAACAAAGACTGGCCGACCACCTCGCCAAGTTTACGACCAGCCTGCAATATTGTGCGTGGAAACTTAATGAAAAGGAAACACCAGTATTGGCTACGTACTTACCTTTCTAGACCTTTTTACGAAACAGAAAGTATGCTATACTGTTAATAAAGAAAGAGATGGAAAATATTGAGAGGGATTAATATGTTTTTGCTTTATTAATTTCTTTGCTTAGGTAATTTTTTTCACTTGTTAGGTATTGTAAACCCCTGATATGTTATTCGTTTAAAACCATATTTTTAAAATTAACAGCTTGAAATTAGACCTTGTTATAAATTAAATAATGGTGTTTTTACATTAACTTTGTGTCACAGTAGACTTTCTTCTATATTGTGGGTACAGTTTATCGGTATGTCACACAAATCGAATGGCTTTAAATCGAATCTATGGCCTATTTAGAGCGCAGAAAACCTAACACTTAGCCATGGCGTCAATTGAGACAATTGTCTTGCTGTAATTGGGAATAAGCTTGTTTGTTAAGTATGTATATAAATTAAAGCGATACCTGAATAAACACATTGACAAGTTGATTTTAAAATAGTTTTTATTAACTACCACTTTTTTGTGTAATGCTTTGTGGCTTACGCGTGCCAAGCCGCTGTGGATCTATAAATACAGCCAGGTTATTAGCCCCTGGCTTGCGAATATTAAAGTACCTTCATTTATATTTCACCCGGTTGACATTCACAACTTGTGTGGGTTGATATATATCTCAAACATTGTTTATCTTTTGTCGCGAAACTCGAGTAAGCCATCGGTATTAATTAAGCGTGAAACTATACAAATGAATCTCGTAATAATAGAAGTTATTCAAAATGTTTAGAGAATGAGAAACAATCGTAGCAGGCACGCTACGAGTATTTCCTACGAGGACGTAGCAGGATGCTACGCGTTCCCCTGTGCGCTACGAAAAATATACGACACTGAAATTACAAAATAGATTTTTGGGTGGACCTTACAGACGGTAGACCTCTGTTAGACAGCTTCCTCCAAAATAGGTGTTACCAAGGAAGACCATTGCTAAATTCGAACCGTGAAAAAAATAATAACATTTAATACATTGTTATAGAGGCGACTGGGTCAATCCTATTGCGAGTCAAGATATCGTTCGATAGTAATCGCATTACTAGAGATCAAACCACTGGCTCCGATGCTTTGATAGACTTATCGATATAATACTCAATTTTTATTGTGAGATATCGCCGTCACATTTTTGCCAGCTATTTTATCGTATGAAATATTTTAACCGTGTTAAGCCTGTATCGATAGTGTATCGGAAATCATTAATAATGTAAAGCCAGTGACGACCAGTGGTATCAAATACATCCCGATTAAATTGATGCGTTTACTGTGGAAGGTAATTTTGTTACAGCTGTGAGCTAATAGGCTGTATTGGTATATCATTCATGTATATCACTCAATATAAATAATAATATATATTATGAGTACTAATTTCACGGAAGGAAAATATATTAAATTTGTAAAACGGCATCTATTCTAATAAGTATTAAGTAGAGATTCAAATCTATTAATCATTTCATAAAGTTAAAGGAAAAAATACGAACGATATGTAAATATAAATAAAATGTAAGTACCTTCTCGATTATTACGTACATTCAAAGAAATCGCGCGACTTCACGGCTGTCTATCAAAAATGTCGTTAACTTGCTTTCAAATAACTCGCTCTCATTCGCTTTAATATTATACACGACATAAAGCGAATGGAAATCGACTAACTATCAATTTGTATCAATAGAATATGAAACGGGGAAAGCGAAAAACGTTATGTGGCAAAGTAAACAGAAATCTCCTGGAGGCGAAATCGTTTTATAAAATAAAGTAAGTCCAATAATTCAACACTTCGCCGCTCCTTAGAGGGCGAGAGATATAAAATGGAGAAAAACGTTCCTAATTCAGTTTGCTCCGGCGAACGGTGTACTCCGCAGCCACTAGGTCTTTACATCGAGTGGAAGAGGAAATAATATCTATCGATGGATGAGGACTCCCTACAGTTGGCTTTGAAAACGACGACTTCGCTTACTCAACGTAATGGTAGTGTTCGTAGCACCGTATATAAAACTAAGAACTGACTTTTTCTTCCTACGTTTGATAGTTCTATTCCGTTTCTAGATCGTCTGCGGAGGCGTAAAATTAAGTCTTTACCCGGAGTCTGTCGCTGACGCAGCTCGTAGATTAATTCCTCGAAGGTAGCGAGGATATAAATAATGTATAACCTAGAACCTAAAAGCGTACAATTGAAGTGTGAATAAACAAAGGGCGAAATATATACGTAGTTTATTTAATGCATTAAGAGTAAACCGACGCTCCGCTCTGAATCCGGCGCTTGAATACAAGACGAATTGAGTACATTATCTACAGTAACATTCCCGGGCTAGTTAGCTCCTTGTTCACAGTGGAAACTTGTCTACGTCGCCTTCAGAAAGGCGGGGGAGGGCACAGGAGTGGCTTTTATGCACCCACCGCCGCCACGCAAATTGTAGCGGAATGCTACGCTTCTAGACTGATTGCAGAAACTGTAAGTATAGCACGTAGAAAGTACCCCGGGCGATGAGAATAACCGTGATGCGATGTCGGGTAGTTCTATACAAAACAAACTCTTCAATAATTCAGCTATGTTAACTGAATGAATGTAAAATGTGACTTGAATGCAGTCTCATAAAATTGTATAGTTACTTCATGTTAAGTTGTCCAATGCAACTTACTAAGAATAACGCACAATTGGCGCAGTGGCTAAGCGATTTGATAACAGCGCGACGCGTCGCGTCGCGGGTTTGGACGGAAAAAAATATATGAATGATCTACAGATACCGGGTGTACGTGGATATGAGATTTGTGTCTATAAATTATTAACCCATGATACTCTCCAGTGTCAATTCTCTGGCATTGATAATAGCAATTCGATCGAGTAGGTATTATACCATACGCATTTTGATTAATAATTTGGCAGTCGATTACACGAAGGTATATTGTGTTGTGTATCTTTTGAAATTGGTAGCTTTTATACTAACACATGCAAACACTTTTCCTATTAACCCGAGAGCCACCTAAGCTTGTGTTAGGCGTTCGCAATAGACCGAAGACAAAGTTTTAAGCTCATTTTCTCATGATCTCAGTTTCCTAAACTAGGTATCGGCGGCTGGGCGAGATTACACTTAGGTAACTACATATTTTATGCAATAGAAGATTGTTTTGACGGGCCTACTTGTTAAGAATACAGTTTGATAATTGTAGTTGTAGTGAAATAATTCTGTTTAGAAGACGTGTTAGTATGAATTTAGAAGAACATATATTTTTTTGTACAGGTTTTAGGTTGTATTTTTATATCATTAACTAGTTTGTTTAAAGAGTTACTTTACATGTTAGATAGCTTTAAAAACGTGTAATTACTGTTTGTAGCTATCATTTCTTGGTTTTAAATCTAAAATTAAAATGATAAGGATTTATATGTGATAAAAAAAAATTATATAGCTAATTTTGTACGTCATTATAAAATATTTTTTTATTACTACATTAAATTCTTAATTTTTCCAATTTTAAATACTTTGATTAAATTCTAATGAAATCACAAACGACTAAAACTATGCAGATAATGTACATAGTGTTAAGTAAACGTTTCACAGCTTACAAGATTTACGTAAATTTAGAAAACTGGCTAAATGGAACAATTGTTATAAAAACACGTGACGAAAACAAGTGTAAGGTGTATTTATTAGCATTACAACTGTTGGTTCAATGTTTTGTTAGTCTCCTTTTTGTTTAAAGGTACCTAATTAAGGGCAAACATGGTATTTGCTAAGAATTTTAAATGTCATTAGTCGAAAGATAATCTGGCCGGAAAAAATCAAAATGTATTTCCAAAATTTATTGTTGCATACATTTAGTCACAAATAGTTGAAATCAAAAAATATTCTCACTGTCTTTGAATCGAATGTTAATACAATAATGCTTTACAGCCAGCAAGAAAATTAGGTCGTTTTAAGTCCTAAGCGTTCAAGAAGTTCTTTAAGAAATCAAAATCGTGTTATAAGAGGGATATGCAATAACGGATACTCCACGATACGTAAATATAACATCACAGAACATCGTCGTTATGTGGTACATGCATTGCTACATGTACAACGGTGATAGCTACACGTTCCTGAGTTTTGATTCCCTCGCCACCGACGATGTTGACAAGTCGTCAACATTACAAACAAGAGATCAAAATCGCACTTCTAGATATACGTAAGACAGAACGAGATTGAAAAAAAATTTATTTTGATATTCAGTGGTTGTTGAAAGCAATAGAATCGACATAAACTAAGATTATATTATCAAAGAAGAAAATCGATAAAACGCTGTTCTATAATAATTATTCAGTTAAATTTCCACCTTTTGGTGCTGACTGTAACAGCTACGGTTCGTAGCATGTTAAGATAATAAGCCTACGAACCTTACATACGAAATAGTTGTCAGTCTCAACTATTTATCAGTATTTTACTACTGTTATTAATTATAGTTATTGAGTTTGAGTTTACATAGAGTATGTAACAAAAAGATCCACGGTATATTTAGTAGTATTTCGTTGTAAATTCGGTAGTTAAACGTTATGCTAATCTATACAAATAAATAAAATTTAAGTGTCTGTTTATAATGTCAAAATAAAAGCAATAATGCAAATAAAAGTATTTATAACAAAAAAAAAATATGTTCGTCTGTCTGTCTGTTTGTTTCGGCAAATATCCGAAACAGCGGGACCGATTTTGACGAGACATTCACTGGCAGTTAGTTTACTTTTATTTTATAAAAAGAATAAGGGTACCGTGTTATATACCGTATGGGTATGCCCGCAGCACATTTTATTTCATTAAGTGTGTAGGTATTTATATTTCTATTATTGTATAATTTTTGTGCTGTCGGTTACGCTGGTACGGAATAAATGCTTTTACTTTCTTTCTAAAGCACGCGGGCGAAGCCGCGGGCGGAAGCTAGTAATTCAATAAAACTAAATAAATCTCGCTGTTGTGTCAGAATACTGTGTCATCCAACTGCCAACCATCCTCTTCATCACTTCGATCCATCTAAAGTTTATTTAGCATTAATAGTTACTAATTACGCTAGGGATCATAACCAATATGTTGTATATTCATGTAATTTTGATGAAGTTACGAAAGAATCTACATAATTCCAGTTCTATAACGGGAATTGCGTTTAGGTTATATTTAGGTTCACTACCAGCTCAAGTTAGTTCCCAGTTTCCATTAGAGTTGGTCGTGTAGTGTCCCAAAATGCTGTTCGTAGTCATTCCTCTTAATTTCATGTAACTTTTGTAATAGCCATAGGCAAACGTTGCGGCCAGTTCATTTTAATTTTTATGTTTTTTTGTTTGTTGAATATAATGCGGCAAGTTTTTGCGTACAATGAAACAATTTCAGAAATATTATGCAAATTTGGCAAATTTTTGATGTTTGGGTAGTAGTAAGTAGATTAAATCGTCATAGAATGGATTCTTGATTACCAAAAATTAGTCAGTAATTGACAAATATTTCCTCATCAAATTCAAATTATTATTTGTATAAATGTGGTTATATAAATGCTATCCATAGTAGTCTACAGTTTTCCAAGTGTTTTTTCCTTTTCCTTTTGACAGAATAGAAGCATATTTCATACGAACAAGACCGAGTTTTGTAGCATCAGATCTTCGCGATTGACTGTAAAGCATCCTGTAGACCAACGATGTATTTGTCAATGTTACGTGTTTGATAAACGTTTTGAGTATTTGCCAGCGTGTTTGGTGTGCCAACAAAGTACGTGTTTGATTTGACTGTCAGAAATTTTCATACCTCAGTGGCATTATTGGTCGTTATAAAAAAATACAATCAAAACTAATCTACAGTTTAGAGAGAAAATTTGTTACAACTTTTAATTTTATTACAGCGGATACCACGGTCTCTAGGCAATATTTGATAAGTTTCTAGCTTTTTCAAACCAAAATGATCTTTATTTCCATGTGTAGAACAGATATAGATCACATAGTAATGTTTCTTAGTCAAACAATAGTAGAGTGAAATATAATGAAAAAATAACATGCGTGAAACTTTTAGATTTTTTGTGTAGGTACCGTAGGTATTTTCGTGCGGTAGGATGGAGCCTATATTTTAGTGACTTCAGTAGTTTTTGTCGTGATGCGTGTACAAGCATACAGACGGACAGACAGACAAAAAATCTAAAACGGTTGTTTTGGCTTTTGTTGCTCTAACCAGTTTTTATCAAATATCTATAATGTACAGACATCGGCCTGTTTTAATTTTATTATATGTATAGATTGTACTATCGTCCCCACCCTGTATATTGATCTACCAAGTACTAAAGGCAACAAATAATGTTTCTCTGATCCCGATCAGCAACAAAACAAAAGAAGCGTTGTAAAACTTCACGATAACATGTTTCTAATGAAAAGTGGCGTGAGTTCAGTACCCGTAGGCGCAAAATATCTGCCTAACTTTGTAAGTAACTTTGAACTTATTTTAATGAAACAAAGCCTATAACATGACTTCATTGTAACGAAGGCAACATAAACTTTGTGCCAGGGGGTATCAAGTTATCAGACCTCTTTTTATACGAGGAACAATGGTTGTCCTTGCCAAGCAATATATCATAGAAAGACTAAAGTGTTTTGAATTATATTTCCAGTTCATATTTCGACAGAATTTCCACTAGTTCTAAAGCTAGGAAAAGATTAATGTCGGACAGCCTAAATTATGTTCCTGAATGAATTATGCTGCCTGGCTTTCTTATAGGCTATTCATTTTTATATCAGTTTCAACTTACATATTAAAAAATTGGGCTTTGCAAAATTCTGTCCCGCGGGTAAAATAGAAATTCAGTGTATATTCGGAAAGTATATCAAAGCCACATAATAAATTATTCGTTCACATTGTTCAGTGTTGTTACTAAGGATTTATGTAATTTAACCGCAATTCTGTTGTTTGCACGAGCGTTTCATATGTTGTTTTAGATTAAGCACGTTGGTGTGAACAAATATGAAGGTCTACCTTATATTGTTAGTATCATAATGTGAACTCGCCATGATAGCCTGTGTTTATTTTTAATGCTAGCCGTACCAGCGATTTCGTCTCACATTGAATTTGAATATTCGTGAATTTTACTATAATTATGTTTTTTTTTAAACATGTATTAACACCTTATTAGCGGTCTAATGGGAATCCCATCAAAATTGGTCAACTGGTTTTTAAATTATAACTTTTCAGACTGACAGACAACTTTAGGGTTATATTATAGTACACAGGAATATTTCATTTTAAGTTCCTTGCGCTATAATCATGATATCTGCTTGTAAATCATGCTCACTGGTTAAAAATAACATCGCTATAACAAACGGTAAAAGTTTAAGTATTAATACCTACTAGGTTGACGCTTCGTTGGCGGATCGATGATCGCAGCATATTGTTATTAACAATGGACTCTGCTCATCCTGACATAAACTGCACTATGCATGGTTATTTTAACGCCATTTTAAATTAACACATTCAGTTTCGCACGACAAAAGCTTTATATTGACACTATGAGCTTTAAATACTAGTAAGTTGATAAAACTTAAAGTAACTTTGTGATTCAGTCAATGATAAGCAAACAGGTGCCTTTGTAGCTTTGAAGGAATGGCATGTAAAGGCCAGGCCACTGATTTATTATTCATTTATGCCATTTAGCGATTAGGTAATCAATGAAGTATATATAATGTTAGTAGGTCCACCAATTGTAGAGCGTGGTATCATTATATTCTTAAAGCTGATGAAAGTCTGACCGCAGCAAAATATCTGTCCTATGTTGTATTGAATTATAATAAGTTAGAGGGAACTTGAAAACTTGGCTAGTCCAGCCAGACTACTGTACTAAAACTAGCTTAACACTAGAGAGAAGAAATAAGTTTTTATTAGTTCTGGGGAAATAATGATGGTTAAGTTTAGCTATAGCTGAAATAAAGGTATAAATAATAAAGGACTTTCGTCGTATATAATCAATTATTTTTATTGTTTAATGCAGCCTATGAAAGTCTAATAAAATAATTGAGCTTTCAATAACGGCAACAATGATAGCCGCAAATATTAATATGTTATTAAGAAAATATCCTACATGTTAGCAGTTCTCCAAAGAGCGCAATTTATTGGAAACTCGGGTGACTTGTATTGCGGAGCTAATTCAGCAATAGAAAATTTTAAAGCAAGCATAAAACATCTTCAACATGTGTATGTTGAAGCTGTTTTATTCTTGTATTTATATTTGATAGACAAAACATCCCTTTGTGTCACAACAGCACCGCTTCAGAGAGCGCAATTTATTTCAACACTCAGTGTATTGATGGCAAGACTAGTATTGCTGAGCTAGGCTAGCAATAGAACATTTTAGCGTGCCGATAAACAACTCAGTGAGATCGCTACGAGTTATTTATTTGCATCGACTTCCAACGACGATTGGTATTTTCGGTATTTTTAACGTACAACGGAACCATCATGGTTAGGGAGTTCAGCAACGAAAGTTTTACGTCATCTTCTGGAGATGTCGTTTTATTACTGCTGGTACATGTTTTATATACATACTAAGACTCAGTCAGTTTTACTAGGTATAGTTTTGTAGGTATTTATTAAACTCTCAAACGTTATTAAAATAAGTTCTTTCGGGGCACTATTGTTTGAGAGGTCAATTTTTTACCGGACGTGTGATGTGGGCTTATATTGGATATTTTACTGTCTTATCTTAATTACCAAATCATCTGTTGCGAATTTTATATAAATTCCTAATCGATTAAAACATTATTATGCAGTTTTCGTGTTTAGCTCCTTTACAACTGGGTTTCCTATAACGAAAACATTGCAGCGTTTTTCAAATGTTTTTGCCATTTTCCTTATGCTGTTTTCGCGTTAAAGGATACTTAAATATTGTTTGTTTTTTGTTTGCGAGTTTCGGTGTTGTTGTATAGATTTTCAGACAGTATTATTTTTTGTTCATGATTCTGCTGACGTTGGAGTAGGTAACGCTTGAAGCACACTTTTTGCAGAAAAACGAGCGATTTCGCATTCGTTGGCTTCATTTTGATATCAAAAAGGGAAATTATGGCGAAAGCGCGCTTTTTACTGCAAGAAATGAGTCGCTACTTTGTTTTTTATTTTTAGAACTCATTCTTGCGTGTTTTATATAAGTCATAACCTCGTCTATGTCCAATCACAGTCCAATCATTTCGAGTATTTAAAGATACCTTTAATGTGAAATTACGAGAATTAACAGCATGGATAGGGCAGTGGTTAAGCAATTGCTGCAAACTGCTACGCTACGTGTCGCTGGTTAGATTCCCGCACGGAACAAATATTTGTAAGACCTATAGATAGTTGTCTCAGGTCTGGGTATTTGTGGGTATAAGTGAATATTTGTTTATGTAAACGCACCTACGTTTTAGGGATTATTCCAAATGTGGGGGAAACGTTTAAAAAAAAAAAAACTATCGGAATGAGGTAAGATTTTGATCTCTAATTGCGGGAGAATTGCTTTTCATTAAGGCTGTAGTCACTTAATTGTAAAATGAATCGTCAGTACAACATACTTACAATAATTTAGACGTATGTGTTCCGGCGCTGTCAGTTCGTGGGCAGGTTGAAAGCCGCTAATCCATTTGCCTTTTATCTCCACTATGGGAAATGCACGAAATGTTTCATGCCCGCAAAATGGAAGGAACTTCGTATTTGATTATTTTTTATGGTTTTTGTAGCTACCGCGGTTTTAAAAATTATAGGAGTTGGTTTGTGTATCTTTTGAATTTGAATGTTTCCGTTGTGTTTCCGTTGGTTTTTCTTTTTTGAAAGAAACCAAGTACATTTCAGTCAAGTAAGCTGAAATATGTAAACCCATATCGAAATTGAAATTTGAATTTTAGGAGTAGCTAGTGAAAAATACCTGTAATATTTTAAGTAGGCACATATAAATACATATTTTATGTGAAATATTTTACAATTTCAATGAATACATTGAATGAAAACAAATACTTATCAACATATCTTTGACAATGATAAAATCAATTTTATCAAAACATCATTCCTCATAACTTTAGTGTAACATTTAAAATGTTACCTAAATGTTAAAAGAATTATAGTGCCTCAATTTCAGCATTATCATTCTCTATCTTCAATTCCCACCGCAATATCTTCGAACGATATTATCAAATCGATCATCAAGAAAAATGGATAAAGTAAAAAATTTAAAACCCATTATTTAAGGTTTATATTCACGGCTCCTATCCACTTACGATAAAAACGAGATGAAGATAGAGACGGTATCCAATATAAGGCGCATTTATTATTCACAACGCCTCTTCATTTTTCATGATTCTTTCAGTTAAGTTAAATTGAGTGAATGATGCAGAAAGTGCCACCACACCACATGTGACTGGAAGGAAAACATGGCTACCAACACACAAACATAGCAACACGACTGTATTTCATATAGGGTCCACTATATATGTGTATGAGTTAAAAAAATATATATATATATATATATGAGATCTGTTAAGTTGTTTTAGGGCAGAATTTGCACCAGATTCTACCAATGTCGTTTATTTTTACAATAAAATAGTGGCATAATGTGAAGCGTAACTTTGAATTAATATGGTACAAGACCACAAAATGTACTGATATGAAACGATGTAGACATCATGTAACTTTTTATTACGCGCACCGCTCCGCTTACTCCCAATTTATAGCTGACTTTGTTACTCTTGCTTTGTTCGTCTTGTTAAATTTTCTATTGTTACTATTTACTGCTTGTAAATTCCAATGTAGCACACAAACAAAATGGTTCATATAAAAGCGCTCGCTTTTAAATGTTCAAACACGTCAGCAAGCTTCTAACTCATACCGTGATATCGTGGTTGCATTAGAAGATTGCTCTTTCATCTAATACGGGATGCATTTCGCTTTTATCGTTTATGTATAGTCTACTTCCTCGCATAATGAAAACTTCTACGTGATCAGAATCCGTCGGATCGCTTTGACTTTATGGGGGACCTCCTAATTGCTAGTAATTGTATAAATCTTCAGCCACCAGCACTTACGACTGTCAATAGATCACGTCAGATGCGTGGGGTTTGGATGGGGCGCGTGCGTTACGACACAAATTAATTCAAAGCGGTTGTGAATAGCCACAAAAATGATAAATTTGTACACGCGACACGTCCGCGCCATCCCCGCCGTCTCGTCTGAACAAAACGCCGCAATGGTCTTAATTGCAGTAATTATGAAACTCTTCGCTCGTTGATGAAAGTAATTTTTCTGTAGCGACTACCAATTAGGCGTTACCAATTAGTGCGAAGAGGCGCAATTTGTAACATGAACCCAAATTATGAGAGAAAATATTGGTTGCCATGGTTACGGTGTGGTTTGCAAGTTTTTGTTTTATAAATTCGAACGAATTGCGAATCGCGAGCAAACGTCGACTCAGAACAGAGAGTAAATCTAGTTTGGTCTAACAATAAAATTACTTTACTATCAACAGCGAAGCTCTAAATAAAGCAGACAGGTTTAAAAAACCACAAACAAAAAGGATTTTAAATCAAACGTTGTTTAACTTCCGAAAACAATTAAGTTCTATTTTGTTAGGTCCGCATCAACTTGAAAAAGAAAATATTTATTAAAGGAACATTTAGGTTAGGTTCCTGTAACTTTAGTCGGTTCTCATTTAGCTTAACATGAAATAGCTCTCGCAATTGTTTGCTTTTAGTAAATATTTTTGATCCTTGTTTGACAAAGAGTGATTACAATAACAAAACTAATTTATAATACACAAATTTCAAATTGTATTGTTGAGTTTAGATTTAGTTAGTCTCTGTTGGAGACTCTGGATTTACCGATTCTACGAACTAGCACAAAATGTAACACTGACGATTTATTGGTCTTTTCTACATAGGACCAACCCAGTTTTGCAATGTGTATCTAGATTCTCACTGTTTAAAAGTGTCTGCCAAGGCTCCGCTGAAATAAAAACGTTGACTATGAAAACCGCCAAACATCATTAGACCACAATGCGTTTTAATATATTTTTATTAGGGTACCTATCGCTGACGATTAAATTTACCAAGACCACATAAGTTTCATAACATAAAATAGCATCACGCCTGTATCCCCAAAGGGTTTATGCAGAGGTGTACTATTATGCACCCATATGTTGCCGATGCTATTAAGTCCTATGGAATAGCAGGCGCGCCTATTGCCATCAACCGGGCACTGTTCCAAACTCCGTGCTGTTTCTGAGAATTTCTTTTCAGAAAATCCCAATAAAATTTTGCCCGACCCGGGGATCGTACCTAGGACCTCACTCTCAGCAGTCGCGCTTGCAACCACTACACCAATGAGTAATCTAAAATAAAAATAAGCTAATAAACTTCGTTTACTTTTGAGTTGGAAAGAGGGAAATATATCGTATCAGGTACCAACAATATACATAGCTATAGAGTTATTCCTTTATCAAATAAACCTATAACAGACTAGGTAATTAATAACTAGCAATAATGGAATAGTTCACATGAATATATTAAATCTGCAGGTCCATTCTAGCATCTAGACTACATTAATTTTGCCAGCGGCCCGAAGACTGCCAGAATTAACTCGGGGGTAATAAATCTTTTTGACTCACGTATTCTATCTCATGAAATGCACTTCCAAGCTATTAAGTAAGCTATTGAGAAATCTAAACTAGCTAGTTTCAGCTTGTTAATTTGAAACGTGGCGCGAGTTGAGGATGGATTTTCTTGTGTGAATACTGAATTAATGTGTGGGAATGAGATTATGTTCAGTTAAATTTAAATGCTGACTTGCTTCCGTTTTTTGTAATTATTTTAAGTAGTTGTATTGCCGATATAGGGATATTTTTATTCCTATTGGTACGTGAGATTGCCATCACAAATTAAGACAAATGTCATACATTTAAGATGACAGTTTTTCTGCACATTTTACCCAATATTTTAAAGCTTTTGGACTGTTTCGCTTCGTGCATTACTTTTAATACGAACAGTTTTATAAAGTATGGAGATTGGACCGTAAAAAGTATTACGTATCTAATAATAATATTTAATCATTACTTTAAAATTAGCTGACTTCAGTATTTAAGATACTTCCCTTCCAAGGCCCACTTCAACTTTCCACCCTGTATTAATATAAATTTGTATTTGTAACAACAAACCTTACAAATTTTCACCTGCTTTATAATAGGTACCTAGTTCGCCTGATATCAAATTCACATATGCATTGTAACTTATGGCTCTATAACGCAGTCCGTATCAGTCTAACGCACATTACTCGACCTGACGGGCCGTCGGCCTTGTAAAGACAGTCTTATCTAACATTGATTCATAGGATATTCAGGCTTTCAGTTCGTCCGTGTCCGGACATCCCCGAACAAAACCGAACATCTGGACAATGAATATTCATGCTACCCTCTCAATAATCGTGTTTCTGATCGTTTTGCTAAACAAGCCCTCTGTTATTGTTATCAACATCATCGATTGTTGTTTCGGCTACGATTTGCAGACTCTATTATGTAAAGAGGAGTGAGTGGTTTTATCATTTTGCACGATAAAGGCGGAGTGTCCTAACAGAGAATTTTTGTTACACAGACTTACATAAGTTAGACTCTTTTAAGCTACATTGTACTCACATAATTGTTGTTCGAGATCAATGTATAAATTAATATTGTATATTTAATTCCGAGTTTAAAAGAGTAACCATGGAGTTTCTTGCCCGTTCTTCTCCATTGGAAATCAACACTTTGGAACGTGGCAACTAGAGCCTGACTATTCATAAGTGCCTGTAAATGGTTTACATGAATAAAAATATATTTGAATTTGAATTGAATTGAATTGAATGAAATTGTCAAAAATCGAATTGCTTTCATAAAAATTTACAGCGCTAATCGTATGAATTGAAAGAAATATCTCGTATTCAAATTATTTATCTGTGTTGAGATATATAAACGAATCAAATAAGAGGTGTTTTGCTGATGTACGTTTGCATGTAATCTGTGGTCGCTATTTCATTAAGGTGTTAAAATCATTGATGTGAAAACGCTTCGAATTATACATTTGGCTTTCGAGTTCTGAGTTATGTTGTGTTTCATTACCGAAGTAGTCATGTGAGAAACGTAATGGCACTGTGTTATACTAATCTGTTGTGTGTTTGTGTTAAATCTTTTGGTAAAATATACATTTTCTATTAGTGTTTCATATAACAAAAGACAAATAAGGTCTATTTTGGCACAAATAAACGCATTTATTTCCAATATTGATCTAACACAACCTTATGTTCTTATTAACCTTAACGGTCAATCAAGACGAACTGAAACTTTATTTGAACAAATAGGTTAAAAGATATTTGTGCCTTGGTAGGCCGTCTTTGTCTGTACTTATAATAAATGAAGTACAAATATATGTATTTATCACACCGTCTTGCCTGTGGAGATCAAGTCAGAGCTATAATAGACACTTAATTATTTAATTTCGTAACATGACCTAAATTATCTTAACAAAAGAAATAAAAAGGACTATGGATACTCATGGCAAGATTCGAACATTTTTATTTAAAAAAGAAACAAAAGAGTATTTTAACTCAACAAATTTGGTGTAAAATTGTTACTAATACGTTCAATGTTATTGTATCATCATCAGCCAGAAGACGTCCACTGCTGAACGAAGGCCTCCCTCAAAGGGGGGTTTGCCATAATCCCCACGCTTGGCAGGCGGCTTGGGGATCGCAGTGGCTCACCGATTAGTGAGAGGACGCTGCTGCCCGTCCTCCGGTGTCTGGCCGCAGTTTTAAGACATACCCGGGTCAAAGCGGGTTATTGTATAAAACATGGTATTTCAGAAGTAATCCCATGATCCTCATGGTTTTAATGTTTTCCACACCAATTGGAATGTTAAAGCTGTGACTAAGCTTTCATGTTCGTGTAACATTAACAACTTCCTCCTATTCAACGTGGCCATATTTAAGGCAACGCCATAACACTAGGCATCTAACTCAACTTACTCAGCCAACTTTTCCATCCATAAAAATAGAATAAGAATACTTTTAGTGTTGTTTCCGAAAGACTTTTGAAAATATTGATACCGTCTCGACTATACATAATTCAAAGGATTTCCGATCCAAAAGGATAAAAAAACTTTAGCTGGCTGTCGTTCGTATAATGTGTGGTTTGCATGTGAGAGTTAGCGAGGCATGTGGTCCACATATTCTTTTATTGAGCAGCGACTCGTGGCTAAGTGACGACGAGGGAGTCCGAGGGCCGGCCATTAAGTTAAAACGCTCGTCGCCCGTCCTCTTCGCTGTTAATGTAATTTCTCGCAAACTTCGTCTAATTCGATAAGGGCCACAAAATAAACAATGGATGGCGTGGATAAGTGTTGTACAGTTTACTATTGACAGTTTGCCTTGACTTTGTTTTGACTGGTGGATTACCCGTATATTTTTATTCCTTTTCCACTTTCTTTAGGTATTAATGGTGGACGATTTCAGGCAAATATTTTTATGTCGTTTTTGTCTTACCAATGTAATTCTATATTTAATTTTGTTTACATTCCTATTTGATGATGGACGAACTAATCATCCATTCGATTATTGAATATTTTAAAATCCAATGGTAAGTATTGCTATGATCTTCTGAAGTTATATTAAGATTCTAAAAAAGAATCTAGAAATATATCGGCTGCTGAGTGGTCCTAGGTTCAATTCTCCGATATGATTTGTTGTTGGATTTTTCTGTATAAAAATACTCAGTAGCCCGTAGTTTGGATTGGTGCTTGGTAGATGGTACCTAACAGTCTCTGCACTTATCTGGGGCTCCATAATGGTAGCGATGATATGCTGCGAATGCAGGCGTAATGCTATGTCATTTAAAGTCATACCTTGTATTCTAATTAAGAATCGCAATTAAAGTAAAAGTTCTTTGGAGGGGCTCGTAGCTACATAGCTACCGCGTAGATCGACCCATCTGCGAGGTTAAGCAGCGGTTGACGCGGTCAGTCCTTGGATGGGTGACCATTTCTCACATATCGAGCCCCTCCGTGCTTCGGAAAGTAAGTTTAGCAGTTGGTCCCGGGTGTCATAAGAAGACCTATAACGGTCGTTACGGGTGTCAGTAGCCCAAAAAGTCTGACAACCAGTCTAACCTTAGAGTATCAGTGTCTCCCAGTAATTGGTTGGTGGAGGTCAGAAGGCAGTCGCTACGTGTAAAATACTGATATTCAGCCGCAACCGGTTAGACTGGAAGCCGACCCCAATGTAGTTGGGAAAAAGCTAGCAGATGATGAATTAAAGTAAAAGCTCCACATTATGATACTATGTCACATAAGACCTAACAAACATCAGACACTTGATAACAACTTTATCAAAGGCAAATTTATTTAGCATAATTGAATACTGTTACACAGTGTCCCGATATTGATAGTTAACTAGAATGAAACTTAGGTGGGTTGTTGGAAATTGGATCAATTAGTTGAACACGTCTGTTTGTACCTAATGAATTGTTTAATCATTTACACGAGGAGAGATACTGTTCAACTGACAATGAATATTCATTCCTTCCTTGTTTTGGTTTTAAAAAATCGATGCCGCACTAGGAATTATTCCTGTATCGTGGTGGTCGCGTTTACAAACACAAATATTCTCATGGATAAAGACCTAGACTGGCAGCCTAATAGGGAATCTGCAATTTTTTTTTTATTTGCTCAATATAATATTTATAATCTCTAGTAAATAATGGTGAAAGAATTTTTAAAATATCTTCATCAGCGATAAAGTTATAAAGCATTGAAGTGACGAATTAGAAAGAGAGGTCCGACGTGTCATCTGACGTCAAATAACATCACGCTCATAGAACTGCCATAGAAAACAGCGTTTTTTGCGAAAGAGACAGCAATATTCGTTATATCTCGTTTGTTTTTTAATCAATTTTGATTATGATTTCACTAATGTACTATTTATGTAATTTTTTCGATTAACTGCTTAGATTATCGAAAAAATTATACTACATCACATCATATGCTACATCGATAATATTCCCTATTATCGATGTAGCAAACAGTTTGCGACAGGCGTAGATCGCGCGATATCTTCTGTCAAACTTCATTTTATGTGTCATTTACATTTACAATGAGATTACTGTCGTGTGGCTGTCGCGTTGCTGTCGATATTTTTACGTAATTAGGCTGCTGGATCAATTTATATTATCTGTAGATCAAACAGAATCGACACAATAGCGCAGTAGACGATCTTTCAACCATTGCGCTAACCGTTGCCTTATTTCTTCCTAATATATTGTAATAAATATATGGCTATGGAGTACAGGGGGTTTAAATAAGCCACTTTATTAAGCCACTTTAGGAATCATATTTTTACTACCCAATGGAAAATAATTAGGGCCTGTTTCACTGCTTATGCTATATATAATGTCCACCAACAATTTAACAGATATTTAAATTTAAAACGACTGATGTTAAATAGATGAATTTGTCTTAAACATATGTTATAGTGTCGGTGAATTTAGGCCTTACTGATAAACTACCTGATTGGCTATCCACAACTTATCTGACAGAATGCGGTAAAAGCTCTGTTTTCCAAGTGTCTGATAAATAAACCTAGCTGATAAACTCTGTGATTACGAAATATTTTTATGAAAAATGACAGCTACTCGTGACATTTTCAGTTACATGTTCAACTCTGTGTTCTTTTTGCAATATTTTGTTTGAGAGTTACTAACATATAGAATCGTAGATGAATTGCTCAACGTGGCTTTTTTTAGGCCTGCGGCTCATTCTATCCCTATTTAAATATCTAAGATCGTGACTGTACAGACTATAAGACGTGCGATGCTGTATCGATGTATTCATGATGCAGAAACGATTCAAAAGCGTCTCTAAAGTTCTGACACTCAGTTGCGATAGAGTCAGCCTATTGTGTCCATTGTTAATTGAATTAACCACAAAATACACAACTACAAACCCTACTCAGAATAGAAGTGTTGTTCCGAGTTGGATATGTATTTGTGTATGTTACTGTAATAGAAATAGACATTTATTCATAGGAACATGTGTTACAAGAGTTCTTATAAAATAATAATATGCATCATTGTGTTCCGCTTTTGTAAAGGCATACATATATTAGTTTAAAAACAAAGTACAAAGTGAATTCAAAATTAACTCCCTATAAGTTAAGACTCATGAAGTCTTTCATATTATAACAATACATATCAGTCAGCCATAGCTTTGATTTAATTTTAAATTGTTGTAAAGGTAGTTAGCGAATAGTTTGAAGAATGATGTTAAACTCTTATTATCATTATGAAAACTTGAAAACGCAGATCACAAACGTCCGACTATTGGAGCCGGTATTTTGAAAGCAGAGGACTTTGTTTATGTCAACATCAAAAGTAAATGATGGTCAGTCAGATGTCAAAACTGGTAAATCAAGTCCTACATCAACTTTAATAAATAGTTCAGCAATTTTGAAATTTGACTGATCGTTACTTACTTTTGATTTGAACTGTATGATTGACCATGTTATATCTCATACTGACACCTATGCAAGTTTCGTTAATTTATGTCGTCACTGACATATTATATCTGGTTTCTACGGCTGTCGACATATCGGTATCGGATCTGTGTCAGTATCGGGTAGAGTGAAGTCCATTGTCGACAGAAGGGTATAATATAGAAACATTCCGTTGGTAGATGAATAATTAATATCGGACAAACCAAATGTTTGTCATGTCTGATTTCCTTTAGTCATCATTGCTGTCTTTTTAACTAACTGATCGTAAATATTTATTTATTTCATCAACTATTACTATTGTATAAATATACACAAAATATAAATACACACAAAGTTTAAGCACTAGAGATTAGAGAATATCCTAGGTTCACAGTGAATTATGGCTTAATTTCCGACCTGAACCCACTAAAAGTAATTTCGAAAACCCTGCAACCCTTCAGACTTATAACATTTGAATGAAAAGTAGGGGTTGTTGTTGAATCGTAAAATGTGGATCATAAATAAGTTGAGTTCAAATTTTAATGGGAAAATTGAGGTAAAATATTTTATAATTAAGTTTATTAAATAAAGTTATCAATTGAAAATGTCGATAAAAGATGCTGTATGGCCCAGTGCCACCAAAAAGTTTGATCTCAACCTTTTTAACATTTAACAGGATTCAATTCACAGGGTGTCAGTTGCATTTCAAAATTAGAACAATGAATGAAAAAAAAAAATAGTGAAGAGCCTTGCTGTTTTTAAACTTATTCAGTCATCGGGATGATTTAATTAAGTAACGACTTATATAACTATATGAGTCTAGAGAGCCATGAAAAATATCTGGCGATAAAATTATTTCAGTTATTTTTTATTACAAACGTATAAATACCAGGGGGCCTAGACAAAGTGTCATTTTCGTTAACGATAGCGAAGTTCGATAAATCTGAAATGTATGGAATTGACATAAGCTTTCGAAATGTCACGTGACTAATCGTTTTCGATCGCTAATTGGTAGACAATGTCAAATCGCGTAACGAAACGATGACGAAATCGAATGACTCGATCGCTATTCTCATACAAATGCGTAGACAAGTGGCGTTCTTGACAATCGACATCGCTGAGATATCGAATCGTTCGATCGACATCTTAGCGAACGCTTGGACCCTGTAGAAAAGCAAAACAATATGGCTGATTTTTAGTCAGCTGTTGGTGTTATATTAAATTTCATTAAAATATCAATATTTCTGTTTCTCTAATTGACTATTAATAATAAATGACTCATTCTCTACATAATTGTAGCATGTTTAACAATTTTTTATTGGGTGTCATGATTCTACTGCCCTTATCACTACTTATTAGAGGTCGGTGGAGTATGTTGCACTTTCCTTCCATACTCTTTCAGCCGTCATCTCTGTATTCACATTCTTTTTCTCATAATTATCATATTTCACAAACTCCGTCCATTCTGGGTGTGTTATTAAAATAAAAATAGTCAAAGTCAAACATAAAGCTTATAATTTTCTTATTTGATTAGCTCTCTTATATTATTAATCTAATTTCCTACTTATATAAATAACTTAAAAATATTTAGGCACATACACTTAAAAATAAACTACTTACTCATTATGTAATTAAAACAGAACTTAATATAATTATAATTTTCAATACTTAAAAAAGACTTACAAAAAACTATTAGTAATATAAACATAACAAATTATCTACATTTAAAATTCTTAAAAATCTGTAAATAGCTGAAAATAAAATATTTTTAATATAATTTTAAATATTATCTATGCGCTTTGTGTTGTCCTTACTGTGGTAGTGGTCAAACTAATCATATTCAAAGTCAATCGTGTTTTATTGGCGCATGGCAGGTGGTGGAGTAACGGCCGGTGTTGGGGATGAGATGAATTGTGATGAACCCTGAAAAAAGTTTCGTTTTAAATGTTTATGTTAAGTAATACCTAGATATAATTAAATAAATCATTTACTTAACTAAGCATATCATTTTAAAAATCCCATGCGTTGTAATATTGCTCATAACATTATCATTACTACTCATGTTATACAGGTCCTGTCATACTATTTTCTAATAAGGCTTTCAAAGTTTAACAAGCAAGGTAACAACAGGAGGTTGAGACAACACAGGCCTTACTTTACAAAACAATAAAATAGGTAGGTATAAGCATATTCGTACCATCCACAATGTAAACGTCGATTTATTTCCTCCACCACCAATAGAAATTAACATTGTCGCCATCTGGCACCACAGACGCTCAGATTTCAGTCGTCCTTGAGGTCCACCTCGGGGCTTCGAAAGATCGCCGTGACTGTAAATGAAGAAAGAATAGGGCAATAAGCAACGTATTGTTAGAATCATTAGGATCACGTCATTGTTTACATTAAGCATTCTCAAGTGATATGAATTTAATCAAGTTCATGGTCTCCGGGAATACGTCCTTACCTTTCTATGAATTCCAAAAGGGTCGAAAACTGTTCACTACTGGCTCGCACTTTTGTTTCCATTGTTATTATCCTTAAAAATGAAAAAAGAAACAATCAGTTCCCGCTTGTATATAGTATCATAAAATTTGTGTAATTTTAGAAGTTAACATTATTTAACGAAGTTAAGGAACTTACTTATGAATATTTTAGTTAATTAGTTAATGTTATCACAATATTGTTCGTCAATTACACTTTCACCGAACAAACTTTATTTTAATAACAAACCAAATGTAGTTTGTTTATATTTGGCGCGGCCCGGTTGACAGAATTGACGTCTTGAATTTGACGTTTCATTACGAAACCATAGCCAAAAAGCTGATTTTTATCGAAAGAACGCTTCGACTTATCGTTCGGATTGCTGATGTTACTTTGTCTACCACTTGGCGATCGATATCGCTTAAGCGATATCGATTTTCGAAATGGAATCGACACGGAACGATTGCCACTTGTCTAGGCCCCCTGGGGCAGCAAAATATAAAATAAAATGCAGATATTTCATAACGCACCCTATTTCGTTCTACACTTTACTGTAGAGGCAATAAATTGCTTCGGCTTCAGCATCGAGGAGTCGGTATGACTCCAATAAAGGTCCAAGTGTCCGTAGTGCACATAAAAGTGGCCAGCCATCTGTGTCCCGTTCATGTTGATGCATAATGTTATGTTGAAGTGGCTAGTTGAAACGTAGACGGTGAGTGGCTAACTGTGAACAACATTTCGGCCATTTGCTTTTTGCCGAAACTACGTTGATATTTTGCTAGCGAGTCATGTTGTCGACTGTTTTGTTTTTAGTGTTGTAAAGTGTTGGAAGGTGTTGAATGTTGTTCGTTTGCTTGTTTTTTATGCTATTGTATTTACGTTGTTAAAGTTCCAGGTAACGCCAGAAGATCTCATCACTCGTAGATGTTCGCCATACCTCGGGCAGGTACAAATAACTTTCTAATAGACAACCCAATAACACTCTGGCCGGGGTTCGAACCCAGGACTACGTTTAGTACCTGCTCTCACGGGTACACGTTACTTAGAGACTGTATCATATTAAATTATCCATGGAGTCATGTTATCCACTTCCTCAAGTGGCAACAGATCTGAAAGACCGAACGAATGTTTCCGACCTACATTCGGTTAAAGTTGAGTATCATTGTGCGGTACTCTTGCGTCACTTGAGAGTTGTTGTGGTGAACGGAGAGAACCTCCCGAATGTATCGAAATCGTGGGAATAATAGTTTGTGTGTAATATTGGAAATTAATGAACAAAGAAATTTAATTAATACGATATCCTATCTTCTTAGTTAGAAGCCAGGAACAATACAGGGTGGAAATTTAATCACTTGCATTACTCAATAGGTTGGAATACCGATCTCATTAAAATTAAATAAAACATAACATATCATAGGACTACTGGAAGAAATTTCTTAAGAAATAAGTAGTTCCTTTGTGCTTATGTTTCATTTTTATATTTATATCATCGTGTTTTCTGGTGTGTACATAAATAAATAAATAATAGCATCACGCCTGTATTCCCGAAGATTAGTTAGAGGTGTACTATTGTGCACCCACCTTTCGTTATTGCTGTTCGCCATTAACCAAGCACTGATCCAAGTTCCGTAGAGGTACTAAAAATTATATGCAAAAAAAAATTGCTAGTAAACATGCTATTTTGTATCGTCTTGTGAAAAAAGTTATCAGCGAGAAAAGGATGCAATGTTAATTGGTAGCTGTGGCTATCAGATTTTTCTTAAAGCGCTTTAATATGAATGCCTACTTACGAACATGCTGCGATTATTTGCCGTTGCCGTTAAAGTTATAGACAGAACAGAGTGATAGCTGGCTCATGTTCAGCAAAGTTTTTTATTGTATTTTTTTCTGGAACGGACTGACCTGAAACAAATGAAACGTAACCATTAATAACCACGTTGTTGGGCAAGCAACAATCATAGTTCACATGTAGAGTGATTGCTTGCCCGTTGTTTACGGGCTGCATAGCTTTTTACTCCATCTACTTTTACGATTCTATTCCAGACAAATGTTGGCTGGCACACAACATGTTTTCCCTTTTTTTTCCATTCAGATTTGTAACATACGAATCTCAAACTTTTATATAGGTTGTACATTATGTATTTGAACATATTCAATATCTATATAGTCTAGCATTTTTCAACGTCCTACGGAGCTTGGCGTATCTTGGCATGCGGTTACAATCTCACCGCCTTTTTTTCTCACGTAGCGATTTCGTAGCGAGTCTACGAGCGTAGCAGTGACGTTCAGTACTAAGCTACGAATTGCTATTAGTAATTTAAGTGCGTAAGCGCGCAGTAAAATACGCTGTATATTTTATAGGTGTAAATGCGCAGACCATTCTAAGACTGACCAACGAGAACTACTGAAAATGCGCATGGAACAAGGCGTCTAATATACTAAATTACTTTACGTCTTTGTGAAACTGTCTTAAGCGTTCGGCATATGGCAGAGAAGACGTCTAACAGATTTCTATCAATTACGTGTCAGATAGACATTTAATATATGTCTGTATATGCCTACTGTGATAATTAGATGTGATATATCAATTATTTAATTAATAGACATTTATTAGAATACACCGCGAATTTGAGATAGTTTCGGATAGACGTAAAACAATATAGTTTAATAGAGGCCTTGTCGAAAATATGCGGATTTAGACTCACACCTATGATGATACGAACACCTATGACTGTCTTTGCGAGTGTCAGCAGCGCTAAAACAGACAGTTATTACTTATTTTACAGTATCAGTGTATCACAGTAATTTAGTGGCGGAGATGTCAGTCGCTCCTTGGAAAATACTGATATTCAGCTACAACCGGTTAGACTGGAAACCGACCCCAAGTAGTTGGGAAAAGGCTACGCAGATGATAGCCTGACTCGCAACAGTTTTGACACCAGTGAGAACACTCTCCCCCGGGACGTGCACGAGGTGGCCTCTTTACAGTCACCCCCTCCGGGAAGTGCCATTTGGCATGACACCGTGGTGGGCTTCGGTGCGGTCTTCTAAGAGTTCCCGAAGCCCACCAAATGGTGTCGAGGCGGACCACCGTGGTGAGTTTAGCAGGTAGGAGTCCAGCACACCCCTCTGCCCCCCCAGGTGAAGGATAGCCTATGATGGGTTCTCATCACAAAAAAAAGATTAACACAAATATTTGTATGATCTACAAATAGTTGTTTCGGATCTGGGTCTATGTCCATGTGAATATTTGTGAATGAATAAACAAAAATATTTAAAGGCAAAGTTCAAAAAAGAATTAAGCTTTGGTGAAGGTAATATATTAAAAAAATAAGGTAAATCTCAGCTGCAGCTAGACCGCGATTAGCCGGTAAACTGGCAACAATTGGCGAGGACTAACGATTCTACCCGTAGGTACTTGGTTCTTTCTTTTACTGTTTCTCGATACAAAACACCAATTCCAAACAATCGTCCACCAACATTGTTCTCAACAAACAAGTACTTACATATATAAAATAATGAAGGTAAAAGTTTTGGAACGAAAAAAACTTTTCTTTTGTGGTTTGTGGTTGATTTATTTGTGATGAAAATCGTATAGTTCAGCCAAATGGCGGTGAAAGTTAAATGCTAGCCATCTTTTGTCTAGTTAGACGGTTCTGTCAATATAGATTCTTTACTTTTTATAGTCTTGTGTAGGTTCAATAGAATATTTAGGTATGCCTCGTATTTCGTATAACAATAGATTATATTCTTTTTACACAACGTTTTCGCATTTAGTAGGAATACAACTTCAATACTTGACCCGGGTACGTCTTAAAACTGCGGCCAGACACCGGAGGACGGGCAGCAGCATCCTCTCACTAATCGGTTAGCCACTGCGATCCCCAAGCCGCCTGCCAAGCGTGGGAATTATGGCAAATCCCCCCATTGGGGGAGGCCATCGTTCAGTAGTGGACGTCTTTTGGCTGATGATGAGGAATACAACATAGTATAGACCCTGTATAATGCTTTTATGATTCTTAACGGTCAATCGAGACGATTATTACCTCTACCTGAAGGGATGATTCAAAAGACATTTGTACTTCTGCAGGTCACTTTCGTCTATTGTTTTAATAAATGGGGTATAGTATTTCCAAAAGCATAGTTTACTATCAAAGAAGCGATGTGTACAATACATTAATTCTAACACAGTCGCCTGTTAACTATCGGCCTCTTCTAAATTGTCACTACAATAGGTTCTGCGCCTCTATTCACCTTCATCATCATCATCATCATCCACAGCTCGAATTCTCCCACTGCTGGTTATGCGCCAGACTTAGGCTCAACCGGAGACGCGACCCAAGAGACGCGAATCAAGTGTATTGGCAGCAGCATTGACCTATACGGTTATTAATATCACAACCATACGAAGATTATAAATTCATTTACCCATCATGGTGATTATGTCAATGTTTCCTTACGAGAGTGCATTAAAGGTCTAGTTCTGATAACTTATTTGATGTTGCACTGATTTTAAACCAGTCAAGTCTTAGATTATTTTTTAGATTGTTTCTTTAGTACATTGGCCCATATTAACAAAACTCTAGTGCATCTACTAGTTTTGATAATATGGACCACTGTGCCAAGGTGCCTTTCTCATAAGTACATTAATGCCACGTGACATCATCTGTTATCATTACATGTATGTTAACATTCCCTTACCCATTTAGGATAATGCCCCTAGTTTGGATAAGCTTAATTGTTCTCTTTGAGTTTGAATAATGATTGTCAATTGATGCAATCCCAATAGCGTTTCAAAATGCTAATACGATACATTTTGAAGAGTGGTTCGCTTTGATGATTAATCCGCTTCAAATGACTATTTGTTAATTAAAGTTCAGTAGAGGTACCACAGATATATATAACCGTGGAGGATAATTTTATATTTTATTACGGAATTTGGATTTCTTCATTGGTCTAGTGGTTGTGTTATGTTAGAATACCTATGTTATGTTAAGTTACTCATATTTCTCACAGGCATTTTATCTTCCCTTATTGTTAGATTAAGTTACCGTTGTTCCCATCCCGTTAACCCCAACTTTCTACAACATTGTTCCGCGTTGCGTCAATGACCATCGAACAGATGGCACTTTAGTCATTACTGCCATTGTTTTTATTTCCCATTGTTCCTAATTGCACATCCCGTTATCCATCCCCATTCCTTAGCGACGATTCACTCTTAAATACCGGTACCAACGCCACAACGTCAATCCACCCCGACCCTTGCTCGAGCCAGCCCGCGCTGAGCCAGTAGTAATAAATCAAATGTCCCTAAATAATCACAATCAGATCCAGCAAGTCCTCTCTTGTCTGCCCCCCAGCAACGCCCTAAGCTGAGGTTCGAGTCCCACTATGGGACACCGTTAGCAGTGTTGCTTAGTATTATTTAATTTGCTCGGCTGGAGGCCCTTCTGGTCTCGCCATTTGCCCGGTTAAGCAGTAAAAGCTCCCTGAGCTAACTGCGAGAGACAACTCAAAAAAAAAAACACAACGTCAATCCATCTCCAAACTCCGAATCGAACACCGTTCATATCCTCGAACTCTGTAAATATAACTTAGTACTTAATAAATATTAAAGTCGAGCCTGAGTTTTGACTTCACCAACGTGCACCCGTAACAGTTGCAACTGTAACTGCTGAGCATGCGTCCTGGGTGAGATAACGAAGAATGGAGGAGTCTTGTTGTGTAAAGAACCAATTCCCAATCAAAGAACGAAAAAAGGAAGCGTAGTTATTAAAAAAAGCACTGTCTACTCAAGTTTATTGCTTTTCTGTTTTAAAATTGGATTTCTCTTGCATATATATCGTGGGTGTAGTATACAGATATAAATCTAGAAGCCCAGACCCGGAACAACTACTATGTAGATCATATAAATACATATTTGTTTTGTGTGGCAACCGAACTCACGACACCTAGCGCAGAGTACCAATCGCCTAATAAGATACGTAAACACAAACCATATAAACACTTAAAAAGCACAAAGGCGGATGACAGAAGCAAGTGACTTGTTTACCGAGCTATCGAAACTCATTCATATGCGATTGAACGTATGGAGTGGCTGATCCCGCGGGACCACTTACACTTCTGTTACTGCCCGATATTGACGTGCATGCGATACATATCCACTTACAAAAGGCATTCAGATAATAACTGTAGTCGTTCGTGTATCAAAATTGTATTGTGTACTTGTTTACTGGAGACAGACGTAAGTGGAAAGATTATTTTTATATATTTTTTTATTACCCACCTCGTGCTCTGTTCAGAGATATCATTGATAAACATCAACTATTGGAGATCATCTGAAAACAGGGCGGTAGCACCCGCTGAAAAATATTGACAGTGGTAAACTTGACTAGGGCTAAGACAGCACAATCGAATTGTTATTAATTGAAAAAAAAAAAAAAAAAAACTTGAAAATGCATTTTTGAATATTAAGTCATAGGTAAGTCGTTATTGAGTGGCCTTTGGTCATCTATCAGGCATTATTCTAAACTCCAGGCTGATGCTGAAAATGTTCTAATAAATAAAAAAAACTAAAAAAAACGCTTATATCACGCACTAAAAATTAAAAAATAATTAAATTAAATTAATATATATTATCCAATGACTTATTCAAAAAGCGTGGAGCGGTTTTTTTTATGTGTACTTGTAATTAATATATAGAAAGAGCTAACCATAAACTTAGCTAACCGTGCATTGTCATCTAAACTAAACGTGTATGCAGAATTTCAGCTTAATCGGAAACCGGGAAGTGGGTCAAATTTTACTTCAATTTTTTTTTATTTATTTAGTTAGTTACAGGTGAAACAAATAAAAGCGTGTTAAAAATAACAACAGGGGATCGTCGTCGATCGTCGACCCAGCGCGTCATGTTTAGCGGCCACGTTTGCAAGCGCTATCAATGAGACAATTACAGATAAATATTTAGTGTTTTACTCATCACCTGCCTAGTCTATTCCCAAACTAAATTGGTCGGCTCCCAGTCTAACAAGTTGCGGGTCCGTATTTTACACGGAGCGACTGCCACTGGAACTTCAACTTTAAGGTTAGATTGGTTGTCAAACTTTTTGGGTTGACAAACTTGCTGACACCCATAACAAATGTCATAGGGCTTCATATGTTTTTTTTTTGATTTGCTTGGTGACAACCCTTCATGGGCTATCGTCCGCTTGGGGCGGGCGGAGGGGTGTGCCGGACTCCTACCGGCTAAACTTACCACGGTGGTCGGGAACTCATAGATGACCGAACCGAAGCCCACCACGGTGTCATCCCAGAGGGGATGACTGTAAAGAGGCCACCTCCTCGTGCACATTTCGGGGTAGACTGTACAGAGGTCCCCCCGTTACCCTCGCTGCTGTACACGGCGACACGGGACCACACCACGTCGCCGTCTTCTCGGGGATCGCTAGACAAGAGCATGCAGAGTCCCCACTTTGCGCGCTCGCGACCCCTAAGGCCCCCTGCCAATATGTGTTAGGCGGGTGATATCCAGGACCTACTGCTTGACGTGCTTTCCGAGGCACGATGGGATCTCGATGTATGAAAAATGGTTACCCATCCAAGGACTGAACGCAGCAAGCGCTGCTTAACCTCGCACATCGACAGATCTGTGCAGTTGCTATGTAGCTCGTAGCACCTGATAATATAGGTTAACTATTATGAAATGATACCCTGCGATTAGTCACCAGCCTACATCTACACGTGCATCATATATCAAGCAGTCACAACAATATTGCAGCGGCGACGATCGATGCTCCTAATGAAATGCAAACGCACAGAGGCTTCCTTATTGGCTCTCATTAATCTTTGGTGGCTTCACTTTTTCAAAGGCTCCTACAATTTGTCTGAACATTTGTCATGATTCTCCAGTTTTTCCTTGTTTGTTAGCTCTCTGTATTATGTGGGCAATGACGTGAAAAATTGGCGCACGTATTAATAACACACTGAAGAACATGTTTGGAGACAACATAATTGACTGACGTGTCTAGACCCCTGAAATGTGGCGCGAAGTTACTAAGTAATTTTTTATAATGCCTGAGTAAAAATAGGGTTGTCTCGAAAGCTATGGCTCAGCTTACTAAAGATTTATCTCATTACCCAGCATGGTTTTCACTACGTGCATCGTGGATAAAATTAGTTTTGTATTTTTTCATTAACTTTCTTTACTAATACAGTGAAGATAAATAGAGTGATATAATTAAATATGGGAATGCTGCCAGTCTTTTGGGCGCGGCTCCAGTTGACAATGATGTGGAGGAGTAAGATCCATTTATTATTATTAAGTTAACTAGAATACATATGTAATTTAGATTGTTAAGAATTATCGGATGCTTTCACAATATTTTGTATTAATTTTTGTGTTTTATTTTAACTGTATAAAACTGTTAACATTCAACATTGTGAACAGAGGCCCTAGTGTAAGTTTCTTTCGACAGATTTACTACATCGATTGGTGCGTTTCGTGCTCTCCACTAATCGGTGCGCCGAACGCGTTCGATGTACTAAATCGGATTTGTCGAAAGAAACTTACACTAGGCCCTCGGATAACCAATAGGTGTTCAACAGGGCATATTATTTTGTTCAATGGGTTACTTTTCAATTAAAAACTGAATGTGAGAAGAGGAAAGTTAAAATATTCAAAAAATTAAAAATATGTCATTTGAATACCAACCCAACAAATAAGAGAACTAGAAAGCAGACATCTGGTACGACAGAAAAAGCTCATACAAAAATATTTTTCATAAAACGTATTCATTGTCCTTTCATTTGAAATTCAATACGTTTCTAAAACCATTCGTTTCGACCAACAGCTGGGAAAACTTAAATAGAATGTGTTGAAAGTATAGGAAAATACACAGTTTTAGATAATTTCATTTTAAATGTTGAAGGGTCTTATTGAGCGTGAAATATGGTTTCATTAGTAAGTAGGGCGGGAGGGAGGAGGTAGGGGGGAGCTGTCTGACTTTCAGACAAAGGTATTTTATTGTTACATACATACCTTGCTATCAATGCTGAAGGTAAACCTGGCATTGTAAAGAAAAATTTCACGATTTGCTTTCGGAAAATATGTTGACTAGGTTTATTTGTTTTAAATTAAGATTTGAATAAGATTTTTTTTTTGTAAGTGTTAATTATTCACACCCCTTTGTATATAGACTTATGATTTCGCTTGGTTTTATGAATGTTTTTTTATAAAACGTTGCCCCTCTTTGTTGCTACTCGGATTTCTCCTGTATCGTGGATACAGTTTACAAACATACATGGCACTTGCACACACAACCAGACCCGAAAGAACTATATGTAGATCATACAAATATTTGTTACATGCGAGGATCGAACCCGAGACACGTAGCGCAGAAAGCTAATCGTGTAGCATCTGCGCCAACCGTGTCGTCTATAGTTTACACAATTATTTTACTTTAATTATACGTATCCTAGAATACGAGGGACTCGTAGCTACATAGTTACCGCCCAAATTGGTCGATCTGTGAGGTTAGTAGAGTAGAGTAGAGGTAGATGGGCGACCATATTTTACACATCGAGACCCCTCCGTGCCTCGGAAAGCACGTTAAGCAGTTGGTGCCGGGTGTCATATGAAGACCTATGACAGTCATTACGGGTGTAGTATCAGTATCTCCCAGTAATTGGGTGGCGGAGGTCAGATGGCAGTCGCTCCGTGTAAAATACTGATACGTCCGCCGTAACCGGTTATATTGGAAGCCGACCCCAATGTAGATGGGAAAAGGCTAGGCAGATCATACGTATCCTAGAATATATCATGGGGCATAGAAATAAACGGAATCAATAGAGAATTATTTTAACGCTGGATTTGAAACCTTCGTTAAGTTTTATATCGGTCGATATACTTCATTGGTTTTGGTCACTTTCAATTAATTTATCTACTCAATAAATGCGTTGTTAATTATACAAAGAAAACAATGTTTATTTATTTCACGTAGAATGGCATTGTATATGCGCTAGAGTAATTAAACATCAATCAACTGTTGTGGTTTGCACATAACATCTTGTGCAGTGTCTGCCAACCTGAGGATATTGGGAATGTATGTCTTGATCTTGTAGTATCTGGGACATATTCTCAAGGGAAGTGCAGAATACATCGGCTGGTTAGTATTTCGTTGTAAATGTAAATGATGTTTCATGGAATTTAAACAATTCTGAACTGTACAACAGTATTAATTAAAGTGGTTTAACAGATTTCACATATTGTGATTGTTCAATTTTTTATTTTTTGTTGACTTTGATAATCATAAGATTGAATATAAAATTCTCACGTTAATAAGCGTGTTACCGACTTTAACAATAAAATAAATTTATTTATGTTTAATTATTGTTAGGGTTTTAATTTATTGATGAGTTTACTGACATATATCTCACAAGCATACTTATTATGTAATATCCAGTCCAAAAACTGCCTAGACTACAGATATTTGTACGGAGCAGGCATTGAACTGGCAATATAATAAATAGCCAAATCTTTAGCTTCTATATCCATCGATTTTATGTAATGCAAAAAGCAATAATATATGTAGACGTAAATTATGTTAAAGATACACAACACAACAACAAAAAACATTATCCCAAAACGGGAAGAACTAAGTGGGTGCCGAATTACCAGAATCCATCACGATAATTAACACTCAATGAAGTGACTCTGATTGTTCTGACAATTTTAATTCTGATCGTGGTTTTTCACCAGTTTAACGAGAGCCTACTTAACATGCTGGCGGAAGGGGTCGTTGTAAGGGAAACAAATTGAATAATATATATTCAAGGCTTTTGTCCGCGTGTCCGCTGCGTCGATTATCGTGAGCTGACCCGACGCGTTTGTGGGCACTTGTGGAAAACAGTCTAAAACGATACGGGCGATGTATTGATGACCACTTTGTTTGTAAACTGATTGAGCTGTCAGTTTAAATGAGCTGTTTTGTTAACAACTTGCTTGATTGACACTCAGTCAAGCAAGTTGTTACTAAATTAATTACCTTACATACATCGAAATAAAATGTGTTACACATAATTGTGCGCTCACCACGCATCTGCAAAATACAGTACAACAAAATTATAGATAGGCGATACCTACATTTGCGACTACACTACACACAGTACCTACAGAAAGTATGTTCCTTTGCTATATTCAAAGTTTGGGTAAAAGAAAATCTCAATTGTATCACTTTTTTTTAAAGATTGACACAAATTTATTCAGCGTTTTTATTAGGCCTATATTTAGCGAAGGCACAAATGGCAATCATGTGACATTTTCCTTTTTTAGCACTTAGGTTGTTGTCATATTATTGCATCATCCCTCTTTGTCACTCCGAACTCCCGAACACATTTCTAAATCCTTCAGTTTCCTTATGGCTTTTTCTTCGTAATGTATTTTTTTGGCGTAGCGTTGCTGTGTTCTTCTTAATAATTGGATAAGTGGATAAGACTGCGTGATTGGTCTTGTGGTTTCAAATGCGGCTACTGAGCGTGAAGTCCCGGGTTTTTTACATAATAACTTGATTTTCATTTAGAAAAAATTGAATAGCAACCCAATTTTTGGATGGCAATAGGCTCATCCCTACATAGGATTTAATAACGGTGTAGGTCAAATTTTACACCTCTACGGGAAAATAGGCGCTATGCTATAATTTTATGTTTATAGGTCTATTTCTTAGTAGCTTTGCTAGCAGTACCTAATTGGCGGATGATAGATGGCAATACGTTCGGTACGTGGGATTTATATTATAAAATTATATACCAATAGAATATATTAACTATATACACTAAATACTAATAAAAACTAAGATACCAACATAAATAAAATAATAATAAAAAAAAAATATATATATTTATATATATATACATAATATTAAATAGTTATATATATAATATTAAATACAAATATATTTCTTACATATTTACACATTATATTTGTCTAATATAAATATGAAAATAAGATTTTAGATATGTGTAATAATAGATATTAAGTTACTACTGCTTAGCCCTTTTCATCTCTCCTAAGTTTTTGCTGTGCCCGACAGGGTCCATAATGATTCTATATTTTTATATTTTTAAGACCATTGTACATTATGGAACGCAATAAATAAATAAATAAATAAATAGATTTAATAACAATTAGCCGAATGTGGGGGTTTATTATACCTACCTATACTATTTCTACGGGAAATATAGTCATCATGCTATGTTTTAAGTTATATTGTTGTGTTTATAGGTCTACATTTAGAAATCATTGGTAAACATGAATGTATAATATAAGACACAATGTACGTATACGTAGCGAGGTCGGAGACTGAGACATATTGGGTACACGTGTTGTTTTGCTTATAATAGCCTTTATTTACTTCTGACACGTGTCTAACAATGTACGATACATATAACATGTGTTTATATTAGGGTTGCCAACCGTCCTGTTTTCCCAGGACATGTCCTGGTTTTTGGAGTGTCCTGGGTTGTCCTGGATAGTTATTAAGTAGCATCCTGGGTTTTTCAAAGAGTCCTCGTAAGGTCCTGTGTTTTCGCGCGCCACTATTGCCTCGAACCTTACGTTTAATCATCGGCGTTATTTTATAATTTAATCCTTCATTTTGTTTCTTATATTATGTAATTTAATTGAAGATAATTTCACAAAAAATTGATTGCTATTCATTGAGTTTCATTGGCACTGTTGTCCTGGCATTTCCACTTTCAAATCCTGGTATTCAAAATTTGGGAATGGCAACCCTAGTTATGTATAGAATTATTTTATTAAACAGATATCTCTACGGCTGCTTAGTTAAAGAAATGCAGATTATTATTTCTTACTAACGAACCACCTCGGCTTCGCAGGTCTGTCAGCTCCTGTAGGTTATACAAAAATATTTATTACGTGCGGGAATCGAACCAACGACACGTTCAAGGGCGGATCCAGCTGTCAAATCAGGGGGGGTCACATGTTTGAAATCTAGTCGGGACAGGCTCTTATTCGATTACAATAACAAATACTGTACGATCAATGCGATTAGAAAAATTATCAGTGGACCTAGAACCAGCCCAGGGGGGGTCATGACCCCAATGACCCCCAATGACCCCCTGGATCCGCCCTTGGACACGTTGCGCAGCTGTCAATCAATCTAACGACCATTCAACATTGCCGTCATACCTAGATCGTAATTAAGTAATATTACCACCTATAGGTATACCATCCACATTTGTGTGGCTGTTATAAAGTTGCCTGTTTGAGTGGAGTGATGTCGAGAGCCGATATGACCCTTGACTCAAATTGAACGAAGGGTATTAATCGAAATATACTACTGCTCGTCGTCATTACAGTGATTCTTTTTTTGTATTTTTGTGTATAGTTGTTGGTGTACCTAGTTGGTGTACCTAGTTGGTGTACCTTTATTTTATGTATGAATGCCTTTGTATGAGTATGTACCTATTATTACATATACCTACATGCGATTAAGGTATGTTCTTTGTTCTTATTTTACTGTCATAATTATTATCAGTAGATATTGACTAAAAAAAGGTATATCCAAATTACATCATCATCATTCTGTTGACTGTCAGCATTATAAGAAAGGACCATTTTAAATATTAAATACACTTGCAATGTAAAAAAATATTCATTTGTTTCTCAAGGAAGTCCAATTTTTTTATAATGTTATTTCTTTTTAGGTGCCAGTGTGTTCATTTTGATAATTTGTACCGTTCATATTTAAATTTTCACGCATTATGACCCCAAAATATTTTTGGCATCGCATAAGTACCTGTCTCTAGATATACTTGAGTGAACATATTTCTACTACCTCGGATACTAACCTAAGTTTTTACGTTTAAAGATTGTATGTATTATGTATGAGAGTGGAAACGTAAGGAAAGTTTTCAATTGTGTTTTAGTTCTTTTGCCTCTTTTGCTATGAAACATTTGAATTAAATCTTTGGTAATGTTGTGAAAATAATGTGAACGACTTTCAATTGTTCTTACGGAATTTCCATCCAATTTTATTTTATGTATGAGTTAGCTGTTTATTTATAGTGAACTAGGAGTATACCTTCGTACCTTGGTATCTAAAACATAACATACCATAGCATCACGCCTGTATTCCCCGGAGGGTTAGGCAGATGTGTACTATTGTGTACCCACATTTCGCCGATGCCGTTATTAAGTCCCATGTAATAGGAGGCGAGCCTATTGCCATCTACCGGGTATAGTTCCAGACTCCGTGCGGCTACCGAGAATTTCCATAAAGAGAAACCCAATAACACTTTGCCCGACGCGGTAATCAACCCAGGACCTGACGCTCAGCAGTCACGCTTGCGACCACTAGACCAGTGAAGCAATGCTATATTGATTTTATAACGTTAAATTATATTCGGATAGTGGATCTAAGCTTAGATACAAAACTATTTTTAGCTTAGACATTCATCACGTAAGTTGGTCCTTCTCCAGTTTTGCAAATTAATTACCAACACAAATAATATAAAACGTGCTGCTTAACAAACCACCCGCCTATTGAAATATAAACCCTGCACCTATGTAACAGGATTAAATCTGTTCAAAATATGGAAAATTGCATGCTAATTCAACTGTCACGCGCATGCACCACATTCGACGTATTTCATTAAACTAATCTCATTGGACTATCTTTTGGCTTCGGTAAATGGTCCTCGTAAAAGATAACTTCAAAGGTTATTCAAGAGAACGTGACGCCACTCGCTCCGGAAGGAAAGTATGATTGAATCGCTTTAAGCGCTTCGAGATTTTAAAATGACTAAAGTTTCCGCTGCATTCGCAAATGGTTAAATTGTTTTAGACGTAACTAGAATAATATTATGATGTGTTGTATAATATGATCAATTCGTACTACGTGTCTATTGAAATTGAGTAGGTATTTCTTTCTCGTCTTCAAGAGTACGTCGATCGAATGCTTACGCAGTTCATTCATTCATATATAGTTTAAAATAAAATATTTTAAATAATTAAACCGGAGAAAAAGACAGGATTTCAATGATAAAAAAAACATTTACCTATCCTCTAAACCAGGTCATCAAGTTCACTAAACTACCCAAAATCATCATTACCACGCTAAAATATGATAAGAATTCAAAGTTTTTTTTCCATATTTGATACATACTTTCTTTGTTATAATAGCTTTCCCGATTCCCCTTAAAACAGATGATCCTGTCTCGCTAAACGAAATGTCAATCAATTTCTGTAATAGAAT
The DNA here is from genome assembly GCA_947562105.1 of Shargacucullia verbasci. Taxonomy (NCBI): domain Eukaryota; kingdom Metazoa; phylum Arthropoda; class Insecta; order Lepidoptera; family Noctuidae; genus Shargacucullia; species Shargacucullia verbasci. Next base: position 6,191,219 of record OX387289.1, on the reverse strand, counting down.
ATGTCACTACATATCAAGGAATTGAATACTCGGATAACAATTTATTCTCTATACTTCAACAATTTATCTAAGAATAACAACACCGTTCGAAATATCAACAAATATCGAAGTACCTCATTATATGAGCTAACTAGGTTTTTGCTATGCTATGCAAAAAACTGTCATACGTTTTTGTGACTGTTTCAAGTTTACGTAGAGACGACGTCTTTTAGACAGAGGGAGCATCAACTGATACAGTGATTGGAGCCAAACAGGTGTAGCGACTATCGTCGCAACATAGCAAAAAGTAAAGCGCCATCTATCGGAGTGAAGCGATAACAGAAAAACCCTGAATCGCACTATAAGAGTTTACAACAATTCTAACACATATACGAATGTCCGACATCAACCGTCGGGCTTCGGCCCGCCAGGCTAACCACCTTGCCTGGTCGGAGGATCCTCCCTTTTCAATGGAGGAACACTATACCTCGTTCCTCCACACAGGAATTAAAAAAAAAATATATCAGGTTTATATAGTTAATAAAATGAAGAAAAAGAAAAACACTTTAAGAAGATCTGAGAAACTGTGAGAGGACTCATAGTGTCTCAGATCTTCTTCAGTTAAAAACAAAATTGTTATCGAGAGGTCTTGGATTTTTGTTTTTTTAATGGCAAGTAAATAAATCCGTTGTTTCTTTGTTGCATTTTTATATTAAGCAGATATAGTTGTTTAATGTAAACAACAGCGTTAGAAGTACCAGTAAGGTTAACGTGAATCAATGTAATAAACGTTTTGTACGCGTAGAAAGTTTATTTTTCTTATTAATAACAATTATTGTTGGTGGGATTTTATTTTTAATTTGTAGGTCTAGGTATTCATTTCTAATTATAACAGCTGTAATTTTCGCCTGATTTTAGGGTCTGTCAAATATTAGTTGCTTCTTCGGCATCAGACATTACCATTACATTTTAGGTATTTTCTCAAGTATAAATCTATTGTTGAAGACGGTGAAAGAGTATACTACAAGTACAAGGTATTTTACGTAGTTTCTGTAATTTCATTAGTGCTACAACTATTATGAAGTGAATCATCCTCTGCACTAATTAACTGACAAAATAATTTGCATACTATCTTCGAGGAGCTTATCAAAAGCTAACTATACCATGTATGGCACCCTACATAGATGTAAGAATGAATAATCACCGTCCATATCTCTTATCGCATATACATATACATAAGCCTCTTATCGCATCCAACCGATTTGATCAGCTTCATGCTAGAAGCGAACAGTTCTAAATGCCCCTTGTGGGATTACAGCAGTTAGCTTATTTGCAGTCGGATCGTCGAGCAGTACGTTTTCATTTTGATTCCTGTCAGCAGCCGTGTCTCGTTGAGTGCTTCCATTAGCTTCGGTCACTACATCCCTGGTGCATTAAACTTGCACTGCATCTATCAGGGGTTTTATGTAAGCTCTGGATTCGTGCCTTTTTATCAGCTTCAATTTAATCCTCGAGCGGATTTCCACTTGATTTCCATTTGTGTAAAGAGAACCGTGTATTTGGCGTTTAAAAGCGAATGTAATAAATGATATTGGGAATCTGAATAAAGGTCAGATGTTTATTGGATGGTAACATGTTGTTTACCCACACTTGCTGACTGAATCCTTTTCGACGTTTACTGAAGTATTCATAAATAAAACTGATTGAATTTTTGTTTGATGATGTTGTATGATTTTGTTTGATGTTGTATGATTGCTATGATACGGTAGCAGCTGTTAATTTTGATGAAGCTTAATAAATGAGTCTGTAGCTTTAATTTTTCAAAGGTGACAGCACTAAACTTTCAATCATACATGGCATCTAAAATCAAAATTGTGAGGTCCTTTGATATATCTTTTTACCATTGTTCAAACGATACCCAAGGGCTGAATTCATATATTCGAATCACGGTTCTCGCCTTTTTGGCAAGCACCTTAACCTAAGTACGGAACCTTCAAATCATTACCCGATTTGGTTTCATTCGTTCTACTTATGTTTTCAATACACGAGGGTCTCACATAAAAACCGGAGTGTAGTTTCCCAGAATTTGGTACAATTTCATTTCACCGCATTATCATCTAAGGTTTCCGAAGTTCGACTTAAAACCTTTTTAAGAAGATTTTTTTTGGCCTCTTTGGCGAGTTTTGCGCGTTTTATGAGCCAAGTTTGCAAGTTGTTCGGTTTACAAGGCCTGGGTCAGGTCGAGATGTCCTCAGTTCTTGCGTACATTGCTAGAAAATTCTGGTCATGAACGTGTAATAAACACGGCAATTTTTATCTTGATGAGAATACATTTACTTTTGCTTGTTAAAGTAATGGTTTATTTATTCAGATAGTATTTGTGTAGTAGACACTTGTTTAAATGGAATGGAATGTTATCTTCTTATTTTTTGTTTAAAAACCAGAGAGTTTCTAGCTTTAACCCGTCTACTGACGCAAAGTAGACACAATAGAAAATCTATTGCTTGTCGAACGTCGCTGTCTAACTGCGGATTAACGTGCAATAAATCCAGTCAATGCAAATTTTTTTTAATACCTACAGTCGTATATTTATGAGCATATTCGTATCTTCTGCAAAACATGGAAGAATTCTTCTTCTTGAAACAACGGAAGAGTTGCAAAGAACAAGTGACTAAATTCATCTAGTCTTTCTGAACTTAATTTAAATGCACAAGAAGACTTAACAGTTTACATGAAATATAATTATTTATTCGTTAACGCTTTTAATAATTAATTATATAATAATAATTGTTAATATTTTTTTATGATTAAAATTTAAATCACTTCTGACGTAATTTATTTACGCACACCAGGGAAAAAGAAAGAGACTCGATCGTATTAAAAAAAAATCAGCTGACCTAAACAAACTGGTAAACTGTACCGAATTTTTCTCTTTCACAGATATACCAGAGTATACGGACATACTGGATTTATGGTAGAATAACATCACCGCCAAGTTTCCCTATTATGGGCTAATTATATTAAATAAGATAAGAATATCTCGCCTCTTATACTCTCTAACGTACGTACTTAGGTATATCATAAGTAAAATCTAATTTTGTGCGAACGGTTCTCACCTTTGGGTGTTTTTTTTTTTATTGTATGATGTACTCAAAGAATGCTCAAGGTCTTTGAGGGCCTAAAACAGAAGGGCTAATTTTACTATCCAGGAACAATTATTCGATTCTTGTACCAGAGTTAGTTCAATATCTGATAAATGTTATAGTCATCAATAAACCGAAACATTAACTCTCCGAAAGCAAATTAGGACGAGCCTTTTTCCGTATATCTGGATTAACTACTACTAAATGGTTAATATAAATAAATGGTTTATATTGAATGGTATGGAAATAATGAAATGGCCTTTGCCCATCAGCGAGCGGGACAATACAGGCTAACAGTCATTCTTATCAGACAATTACAGGTGCAAACATTTTGCTCGAGTTGATAATATAACACAAAACCACACTGCGATCACTATACCAAACAAACGGTGCAATTTATGAACAAATTAATTTAGGAAACATATTTTTCAACCACGAAATATTGGTTGCCAAGTGATAAAATATAAATATTTACTCCTACAACAATGTCTAACATCTCAAATCCATTACCATCCAAAAGAGACATTCCGACAAATCCCGGAACACATCAACGCAGCCATTTTAAAAACCAATATTGACCGCAGACAATATTCCAGACGATATCGAAACGAAAAGGATTTGAATCATCTATCATGTTATGTCAACCTACATCACACGACAATCTTTCCATCTCAATCTAATAACGTATTCAGTGTATATATTAAGTATGATATATATGTACTCGTGTAAGTAATATACATTATATGAGGATATAGATATTAACTTGTTGTATTGTACGTAACGTGTATAGGCACAATCTCAAAATATATAGTCAGCCATGAAATAAAGTGATTAAATTAATAAAATTTAAATATTATCTCTAAAAAAGTAATTAAATATCGGAGACACTTTGTATGAAATATCAATCAATATTTTCTGATTTTTTTATTCAGATATAAATTTCGTATTTTTATACATCTTATTGAGGCCAACTTGGGACTAATTGTCATCATGATATGACCACAAACAGTATCTCGGAAAAGTGACTTCTGATCATATCAACGCTACCCGCACTACGTACCATTATATTGAGAGAGAGAGAGAGAGAGAGAGAGAGAGAGAGAGAGAGAGAGAGAGAGAGAGAGAGAGTATATTGTACAGAAAAGCCTGTTTTTTTAATACCTGGTAAAATTTATAGCAAGTTCACGGTAATAATACTGATGTCTATTTAAAAATAAGCCCGAAAAAATTAAACATATGGCTACTGTTGCCTTGATAAGATACTTCGAAATATGCGCTGCCTTGTGTAACATTTATTAGATTTGGAAAGTTGCTCCATGGAATGCAAAATCTTGCTGAATCATGGTGAAGAAAAGAACGGTCGGCTGTGTACTTGAAGACTGACCTAAACCACTGAGTTAACAGATGAACACGACTTTTATGTGTAGTAATAAAGGAAACATTGTAAGTTATCGCAAAAGCCGTAAAGAGAGGATAGATAAATATTAAGGTTACAAACGGAATACAAATGTGTATTAACGTATATTATTGTCGGTGGATTTGTAAATTTCGATATTATGGGCTGAGATAACATCGATAACATTTAGGCGTTACTTTGCGCATACAAAATCGATTAAATCACCCTGCGCTACTACTATCATAATGCTCGAATTATGGGATCATTGTTTTGTGGTAGTTCTCCTAATGGTCCATATCCAACTTTAATTTCCATTTCAATTGATACCGATAACCTATAATTCCTTAGGGTGCTATCTATTACACGGACGGGACGGTGTATGCATCGATTTCCCCACGGAACAAATATTTGTATGATCAACAGATCGTTCTTTCGGGTCAGTGTATGTGTGCATGAGATAATGCTACTAAATTGTTTCCAAGAAGAAGGGCAGTTAAAAAAAAATAACCATGATCGTATCATCTACATAACATAACCGACTCATCTCAGAATTGATAAATACGTAGGTACAAGTTACTTCTCCCACTAAGCCGTAACCTCCAAAAAATTCACCATTTGCTCGTACAAAGATGATAAGTGTGATGTTTATACGCAGCGTGTACCAGAAGCGTGGGCCGACTTGTAATAAACTTGCGATCAACGCCGCATATTCCGAGCAGTATTAGATTATGCGCGGTGAGCGGCATAACGAGCCGAGAGCAGCTGACTTCTGCAAACTGGATTATCTTGATGAAAATGTATTACTTTTTGTTGATCTTTAAATATTTTCTTAAAATATTTTCGGGAAGATCAATATGGTATAGCTACTACAGAAACTTCATCGGTTTTTGAATGGGCGTTTAAGTTAGCGAAATTCTATGAGCGATAGCGCGACGATACAAATTTATCGTAAGTGATGGTACAGGATCATCAAAATCGGTATACTTACTGGTTTTTAAGTTATAGGTAAGTGTTCAGACAGATAGACAAATAACTTAATATATTATAGTGTAAATAAACTGAGAGCATGGTTGGCGTAGTGGTCGATCGATCGACTGCTGTGCTCCCCGTCTCGAGTTCGGTTCCCGCACGAAACAAATATTTTTATGACCTACTAGCTTTCGCCCGCGTGGTTTACGAACCCGTACATTTTCCCGGGATAAAAAGTAGCCTATGTGCTATTCCAGACTATAATCTATCTCTGTGCCAAATTTCATCCAGATCCGTTCACCAGTTCTGGAAAACGTAACAAAGACTGAAAGAGTATCAAAGATCCATCCATCCATCCATCCTCACAAACTTTCACATTTATAATATTAGTAGGATAGGATAGGTAATCGTTTCAGGTCTACGTATTCGTAAGGTCAATAGGTTTTATAGGTTTGCTTATTTTTGTGTGTACATATGTATGTAATCATCTCCCGTATTATCATATAGCGAGGCGGTACATGTTAAAATTAATCTGTTATCAATAACCATTGAGTATCACAATGGAATGCATTATTCCCCGTAAATATTAAAACAGCGTTGGAAATCATTTCGATATTTTATACTATTAAAATGTGCTTTGTCCTTTAGCTGGGTTCGTTATTTATTTAACAGTAAGTTGATTAACAGACACACTTAAAGGACAAAGCATTTTTTTTAAAGTGGACTGTTATGTTACTTCATAATAATGAAAACACAAATGCCAAGGGCGGAGAACATATTAACACATATTAAAAAAAATTACACTATATCTCTACCTATAATGTAAGTTGGCTTTTTGTCGTATTTATACGTGTGTGATACCTATTTTTGTGTTTATTGGTGAAATAAATAGCCTCATTGGTGTAGTGGTCGCAAGCGCGACTGCTGAGCGTGAGGTACTGAGTTTGATTCCTGGGTCGGACAAAGTGTAATTGGGTTTTTCTGTATGGAAATTCTCAGTAGCAGCACGGAGTCCGAAACTGTGCCCTGTAGATGGCAATAGGCTCGCCCCCTATTACATGGGACTCAATAACGACATCGGCGAAATATGGCTGTACAATGGTGCCTACACCTCTGCCTAACCCTACGGGGAATACAGGCGTGATGCCATGTTATGTTATAAATAGCGAATACAAAATTCAATGCAAACCATTCTCTTTTATGACAGCCACTAGACTATGAGCACATTTTTGTTTATCCCGCTAAGTATACCTTAAATCTAAGAAACCCCAAGGAAATAAGCATAAAGATACTTACCCGCTTTACTTAGAAAAATCTCTCGTAAATCACAGTGAAATACCTTATTTACATAACACCCCAACAATAGGGTGTAGACTCAGTTAACCTAAGCCAGGTGCACCTTATTAACTTTCGGAACTTCGGACGGAATGTAAGGAGCTATTTTCACTCCGTGCTCACTAACTATATTTGTGTAGTCAGCCAGTCTGTTGCCGTATTATGAAATAGTAGTTTGTTGATGAACAAACTTCCCAGGCAACCCACACCGTCTTGAACCGTCTTATGGCGTAGACTGTACCTAATATAGAGTTCTTGTTAGGCGTTTGGGTTAGAACTGAGGACTGATGAAAATTCTGGTTTCAGAGGACAATATGTTTAGTAATATGCTATGAAACTTGTATTTTTCTTGTTTTATCAAGATTTCGTGTGTCAAGGAAACAACATACAATAATAAAGATCTGCCTAGGAGGCCACGTGACCATTTCCGTAAAAGAAAACATTTTGTTTTTAAATTATAAAACCAACTTATTATCGAGCAGAATTTGTATCGGCTCAAAAGAGAAAAAGTTTGAAGTTACTCCAATTTTTATTACTAATTACGAAGCCCTTTTTCCCTCTTCAACGCCAAACGCTTTTCTGAAAAATTTACTCGTGAACAACTCATTACGTTTAAGTTTGTTTCAAGAAATATTTATGTTTACAACATTTTGTGGGTCGAGCGGAGGGTATTTTGATTCTTGTAAAACAACCTGATTGTTCGGGACGGTGACCATCGATATTTTATTCGACAACGCCAAGAAAACTAGAAACGAGCTTATTTTGTGCAGAGAATATTGATTAAGGGTAACACAAAGCCTGTTTGTGAAATTGCTTGAGGCACTTCTGCCTGAAGCCGTACATTATGAAAAATGGGCTCTACCAACATTATAGTCGTATTCGACTTTGATCATGGAAATGTCTACACAAACTATAAATATATAAAATTATAGTTTGTGTAGTTATGTTAAATTCTTAGTTTAATATGCAAGGGTGGTTTGGTGGCACTAACCAGTAACATAATGTTAGTGACTTAGGCAAGTAGTAGGAAGTGTAGTCGAGTATCGTATCAGCATCGGGCGCTCGTCCTGAATGGCAAAGCAGGTGAAACAGTGAATATCGACGATGCGACGACGTTGCATATTACGTTACAGCGACGTCGGGCGCTACATGCATTCGAATGAAGCTCCATTCGAGTAATAGAATACTTTTCTCGGATACGATAAAAACTTGGATAAAGGAAATGGTTAGGTATCATCAAATTTCATTTTCCGAAACATACCAGTGTAGAGGAGAAAGCTTTTATGAGGTGTTAGGCAGTGTTTTGTTTAAAACATTTAACCAAAATATGTAGGTTTCTAACCTGATCCTTTGTTCAAACTTTTATGCGAGGGTTTATGTGTAGTGTAGATCTTGATGATGTTCTCGGATTACGAGTATGTTATATATACTTAAATGTCCGTTATTAATAAGACGTTTTCATCAGCCTAAATACATAGTAAAAAGGGGCTCAACAATATTACGTGCAAAACTATTATTTCTGTTGTGGTAAACAAATGGAAAACATTAAGTAAACATCAAAACAAGTCAGAAGCAGTACAAAGCAGAAATATATTTAACCTTAAGGACAGAGGGTAGGCGTATTTGAGCTTCGCATATCACATTATCGAGACTTCCGACTGTAGCGGAGGGTTTCTGGGGCATGGGTGGTAGTCCAAAGGAAATAAAGTTACTGGATAAACTTGCGTATAGATATTTAATGTGGAGAAGTTTTTGTTTACAAAGGAAGATGCGGATTTGTGCTGGTGTTATAGGTTTGTTATGGTTTTTATAACTAAGATTATTTCGGAAAGTAGTTTATTTGATATAGGTATTTTTCTTTTGCGCTATTCTTGGAGAAAAAGAAAATACAAAATTTACTGATTATTTTCCACGTTAAGTGAGCAATGAGAGAGAGTGAACTGAGAGTAAGGGTTAGTACTTACTGTCATCAAACAAGTAGATAGTCAATTAGTTAGGTACTTGTAACCACAAGTCGGGTCGTATACAATAGAGTAGTATGATTTTTAATCACTGAATAATTTCAAATTAAAATCAATAGCTGTGGCTTTGATTTATGAAATCTTCTGAGGATAAACGTAGATATGGCGATAACGTTTTTTGTTATTTATTTACGTATAATATACAATGTTGAAGTTTGAACCAAGACTACTTGTAGCTTAAGACATTGCTTTTATACTACATAACATAGCATCACGCCTGTATTCCCAAGGTTAGTCAAAGGTATACTATTGGACACCCACATTTCGCCGACGCCGTTATTGTGTTCCATCTAAAACGGGTCGAGCCTATTGCCGTCTACCGGGCACAGTTAAAGAATTCGTGCTGCTACTGAGAATTTCCATACAGAAAAACCAAATAACACTTTGCCCGGCCCGGGAATCAAACCCAGGACCTCACGCTCAGCAGTCGCGCTTGCGATCACTAGACGAATGAGGTAGTGGTATTTTTATCCAATTGCTACTAAAAATTAAACAATTAAACGATTTTACCTATGATCTAGATTAGACATATGTACATATAATAGAAAGTATAAAAACAAAAAATAACAATTTTGTTACACACCATATATAATAATTTCTGAGAACTTTAAACAAGGATTTTAAACGTCATTACTTCAATTCGAAACCAATTATCGGCCACTATTTTATTCAACCATAGACCACCAAAGGATGAATTTTTTTTTCACTATTTCAATCTACTTTACTGTTTTGTATGACAATTGTAAGGACAAAATTATTTGTCCAGATCTTTCCAGCTATACTCGTATTTTTCCTTTGGGTATTCAGTCGTGACCTGAGGTAGGTTCCTGACTGCCTGGCCGTTGTCTATTTTGTTTAAGACTCCTTTCAGCTTTTACTTTGTGTCCAGGTAAAGTATCTTGCCGAGAAGTAAATTATCTCCAAAACTTTGAAGGACTTTTGTGGACATCATGCGAGTTTAAACTTGATTTTAAGTAATTATATTGTATAGGTTTCGGCTTTGCTTACGTGGAAATCGTGTTTTATACATGTGTGAAACTTTCGACAGATTATTGCTTTTATAAACAAATTTCCATCCCCTGTTTTACCTCTTAAGGGCTGGAATGTCCAAAAATCCCTACTTAGTGAGTGCCTACGGTGCCTAAGTTATATTAGGAACTTATTGTAAAAAATTGAGTTTTTAGCCCCAGTGGTTTAGGACCGGTCAGTTAGGACCAGTCTTTTTATATGTATAGATTAAGGTATTTCTTTTACATGTTTTTTAATTATTCCAGATTCCACATTTCTCAGGGCATGCGAAACGTATGATTTATCCATGAATGAGTGTGTGATTCTGCAGATGGTAGATGCTAATGTCTCAAATGAGATTCTGCATAATCACTCATATGTAGATGGAATCCTTACTACCAAACTGCAAGATTTTGCACACGACTTCGATTCTCGGATCAATTCTCAGTATTCGCCCAGACTCGGTGAATAAATGATTTGGTTTCAGTGCAATTCACTGATAGCTTTGTAATATATAGTACCAGTGGGTTCTTTATTCCTTTAAATTATAGCTGGACAATGTAAAATGTATTTCTGTTGCTGCGTTAATACGTCGGTATTTCTGAAGCGGAACTTAGTAATTAAATTAAAAAGCGGCGAAGTGCGAGGTGGACGCCGCGCTGGGGGTGACACGACATCATCGCGGTAACTGATGCTGACATACAGACACACAGACAAGAAAGGGTAGCCATTATAGGTTGTTGTTGGAGAAAAAATTTGGGTATGAGAATTATGAAAATAAAAGTAAGAAGTTTGGCACAATGTTGGTGGAATCATGCAATGAAGTGTCAGTCATATGAAGTATTAATAATTTATTTCTTTTTATATCACCTAAAAAATATCAGCTATTCACAGAGCAACAGCCCCTTTACTAAAAAAGTAAGGAATGACAAGACATTATTAGTATAAATTTGTTGCTACTTATCCATCGACCTCCGGCCCTAAAAATGCCAGTTCATAGTTATTGTCTAATGTAAGAACATGAACCTTATGTAAAAGACATTAAGACTTGTTATTTAAGTGGCTATTTTAAAATTTGTAATCCGAACCCTATTATGATTAATCTAAAACGGCCTTTTACCCCCTCTGTGCCCTCTGATATAAATAACTTAATGACCTTCTATGAGCTTACAGAAAAGAGCAGCTTATTTTTAGTTGGATACCATTTCGTTTTACCAAATAAGTTAATCCCAGTTTATATATTTTCTGTCTACCACTCCATACTAGCAAGTAGGTAGTAAATCTCGCTTAATGTTTACTAAAAATATGAATACTACTAAATTGAGTGATTTAATAACTACCATCTTATTTTCATCAAATTTTGGATTTACTATTATACTATTTCAGTACTATTACTATTGTCATTTTAGATCCATTATTTTTTATTATCCATCTATTACTATTTGTTATATCGGCGATCATTATCGAATAAAAAAATCTATCAATTCCCATTCAAAGTAAAAGGTCGAGGCATTATATCTGTATTTTCTAGTCTAAGACGTCTCGACTCTGTCAACAGGGGGTGGAAAATGGTAAGGGCTGAACCTACCTTGTTACAAGCACCAAAGACAATTTTCTCTAGCAACTTCCCCGACAAATGTGATTACCTACTACGGTTACAGGCTCTATGTTAAAACTTCTGTAATTGTGTTTTCAGAAGTTTTTGGTTATGTAAATCTTAATTTACAGTATTATGCCACGGACGCGATGGTGAATAATTTAAGGCTTCTAATAAAAAAATACTTGTTGAACAAAAGTTTTGGTAATGATCAAATGAAATGCTTCTTGAATTTGATGTTGAAACAATTAATTTAATAACAATGATTTTTGTAATCTGTCATATTTTTAAAGGATAGTTAATTACGGTAATGTAAATGTTTTGTTATGAGAATCGTCGTATAATTGTCCTTCAGAAAGCCTGCCTTCTGAGAAAGGTTCAAAGTTAATTTAATCAACACAATAGTAATCAAAGATAAATAGCGTTCATTCTATCTACAAAACAATTTTTCTGTAGCTCAGGTCTTCACTACAAAAATGCTATTAGGACCTTTTGCCCAGCACCACTTCGCGTAGTCGACGTTTCAATCCAATTGAACGTGCCTCTCAGACGATACACCCCTCTTTGAGACGAAGGTCTTACAAAAGATACATCCTTTTTAGGGTACCGCGTGCCCTCAAAATGGGAAACGTAGGATATTGTTTTTTTTTTTTCATGACTATTATTGTCGGCCTGTTCTAATAATAGGCAATTATATACGGACACGTTAGGGCCTTTTGTCGAGTTAAATATTAGCGGAAGTTTTGCCTGTATTTTTAAATAAACTACTATTTTTTATTAGATAATATCTTAGTGAAAGATTTTGCGCTTTAAAACAAGAATCAGCAATTCATTTTCTGTTGTATAGTTAATCTATCTTATACAGTAGACACATTAATTAAAAGTAAATTGTTTACCTGCATATGGACGTTCTCCATAATCAATGTCAATAGCCATAAGAAGCAGAACTATCCCTTTTTTTAGGTATACAAAGTTTTCGTGACATTTCTTTTTGCTGCCAATCACTGCATACTTTGCTGCTGCTTACTGCCACTCAAGATTATACAAGTGAGTCTTACATGTGGTCGGAATATTGGTACGGCTTTTGTAAAAATAAATGTGTCGGATATTTGTACAAACTTTCTAAGAAAAATGCTCGCTAGTTGGTAGCTTTATACAACATATTGGCTATAAAAGTCCCAAATTCTCGAGTCCCTTATATATTTTTCAAATAAACTTGTGTGTAATTGACGGGACGTCATAAATTGCCTTTGTGTAGGCACTCGCTTGTCCAATTTGAAGCCTTTCGGAGAATTCGTCCTTAATTATATTTGTCTGCGGAGACCCGTGAGGCGAAAATATATCTTTCGAGAGAAATCTTTTGTACGAACTAATTTCGATGTTTTGTCGTGCAGATAAGGTTACAAGATTATAACGAGAGCCAAGTATTCTTCATCTTATTCCCGTTATGGATTTTTAATACCTGAAAGTTGATTGGTTTAAGAGATTGAATTGAAATTGAAATACTAAACCTTATTAGTTACGCGCCTATGATTCCACGCTCTTCTTTGCCTCGTACTACACACACTTAGGCACAGTCTGCTGCGCGTATTTCACTGGGAGGTACAGCTAAAAACTGTTTTTCAATACCTAGGAATCAAAGTCGTTTCCCAGCATTTAGTTGTGCACAATATTACTTGGTTTAATGTATAGTATGCGTTTGAGCTTCGGCTTTCTTAAAGATCTGAGCAGATTTAGCAAAATAGAAACAAATAACAAACGTAATAAATATTAATAACTTCGTGTAAAAGGAAATAGATTTCATACCGCAATATCAAGATAATGAAGAAAGTATCTTGCTGACAATATGGAGTACAATTACGATATTTCAAAGGAATCCTAAAAGGAACATCGACACGGGGCTCTTCAGGTCTTAAATTTAGAAAAACTACTACCCACTGAGTGAACGAGTCGCCGAAGTACTTGAAAGTGTCAAGACATAAAGGAAGAGGTCCTCATTCACACGATACGGCTTTCAGTATTAAATTCTACGAAGTCTAAATACGTGCTTGTCCACATTTTTGCTTAGTTGGCTAGTAAAACTTGTATAGGAAAGGTAATCTTTGGCTAGTAGCAATCCATTTTTCGGCCAACATTAGGGAAATCCTCACAAGCCCTATTTAGGAAATTGCCTTCTTTATCGCGCTTGTGGTTAACACAGTTCGGCTCGGCCCCGATCTTTCGAAGAGGCCCTTTTATTTTTTACAATTCGCCGTAAGTATACGTTTAGTAGCGAACATCGTTTATTGGTGCTATTTTATTTTTCAAAACAAATTGAATAACAAGGAAAAAATTGTTCAGTATCTTGATCGTGGAAATTTGAATTGGTTATGGTAAAAACGGAGCTCGTTTCTGTTTGCTACATTTTTTACCGCTATACTTATTTGCAGGAAGTCTGTCTCTATGGAATCGCAATCTGTTATATTTACGAGGAAACGGCTACTTAACTGTGATTGAAGATTGAGAAAAAGGAAAGTATAACCAACGGAAGAAATGTAATCCGTTTTCGTTTTATCTTAAATCACAAATCACAACAGCGGCGGATTATTCCAAACTCGTTCAACATTTATCGAAGTTAAGTAGAAAGGTAAACGAGTAATGATTTGATGTTGCTAAAAGGTAGAAAATATTTCGGTAGAATCCAAAAATAAAATGTGAATTTTTAATCTAATATTAATCTTTTTAAATGAGACCCATTTAGTCCCCTTCAAAATTATCATTGAAAAAGCTATAACATTTATTACTTAGCTGCATAGTTAGTTTATCAAAAATCCGACTCAGCAGATAAATTCAATGGAATATTAATTAGGCGAAACAAACAATTGTGCAATAATTTATTGCTGTTTGCTTCTACGTCAGCGTATTTTGTTCTGAAATATTTTGTCGGCTTACTTACTATCGAGAGCCAATGAATGTTTGCCATTATTAATCATGAGATAAGAAGTACCTAATGTATCGTCTACATTAGGACCAGTAAGGATATCGATTTCAAAATTGAAGTGTGTGTAAATAAAGCTTACTTAGTGATATATGTATTTGCGATCTCTATAGACATTACTTAATAAATTATTCTTGTTATTATTAAAATATTCTTTAATCTGCTAATCAATAGAATTAGATTATTGTTACCTATTTCTATTCTCGGTTTAACTAAACATCTGTAGATTGATTTTGAAACGATGATCACACAAGGACTAATACTGCATCACAGTAATCTTTATGCCACACTAGCGATCCGCTCCGGCTTCGCACGAGTGCAATTTACAAATGACGAAAATGATAAATTCCATACAAAAATACCATCCAAATTTCCGACATTTTCCGTGGATTTTCCATAAATTTTCTTTCATAAAAACCTTGTCTAGACAATTACGAACACAAAAAAAAAAACAGTCAAATCGGTCGAGACATTCTCAAGTGATACCTACTCCTTCATACATGTGGCAACTGATTTTTATTTATATGAAGATAAATATTTTAATCTGCGTGGAGATTGAACCACAATCCGAATCGCAAACTTTTTAGTCATACCTATTTAAAGAGATCAATGGTCTTATTGTATCCCAACAATCTATTGTGTGGCCCAACACGCACTTAGCAGGTTTTTTCATTATTACATCATAGTGAGTGCCATAGATAGGCAGCTCTTTACAATGTTCATCATTTGCTCGTTAGCGCTGCCCTCTGGACTCCGGAATAAAGTCCTGAGCTTATTTGAGCCCATCGATATATACCTCCTTTTATACGTGAAAAATAATATTTTCAGCAAATATAATATGATGACTTGAATTATTTTATTCCGTCATGTCATCTATAATCTGATTTCAAAATATCTTATCACTATGAATCTTATGGAGGATAGGAAAGGGTAATTAGTGATGGTAAGAAAAAGTAGACCCACACTTCAGACACACTTTAAAAATATATCTTACATACACACACACAAACTTCGATCCGTAACAATTTTCTCTAGGTCATGCAAATATTATTTTGTTCTATACCGAAATCAAACCCATGTCATCAGTGTAGTAAACCAATCGTTTAGCCATTGAGCCAGTCGTTCCGTCTGGTGTCAGGCGGTCATAAGTCGCTGATCAAAGGTTTTCCTATCAGATCAATATAAAAAAATACCTCTCATAAATTACGACACAATTTCTTAAAAAGAAACATCCATTAGGAAAAATTATGAGTTCTTGTTCATAACTTGAAGTACTTCGGAAGTGAAATGAAATGCTTCAGATTTATGCACGACAGTCCATCTCAATCAGAATGTGAGAAATGAGCTGACAAAGGCTCTTTTACGGATGCGGATGTCGAAGGAACTTTGAAAAAAATTGAGCTTCGACTTGCCGAACATTTTATTACACGAACTCGTGTAAAACTTGGGACTTAACAAGAGTTCATATTTTCCGACGTAGATTGATGTCAGCATTATTGTGACAGATAAATCTATATCTGTATATTTATAAAAGCAGAATACCAATTACACAATTACTCACTGTTTTTTTAAGAATAAAAGTCAGTGAGTAAATGTGTCAGTATTATTTTGCTTTTGTGTCTCAGAATCTATGAAATGTAAATATATGACAAGTGTTTGCACTTGTTTATAGCTGGTATGCCTCTTATAGTATAGAGAAACGTTACGAAAGTTTATGCTCGGAGTCGCGAGCATAGCTGATCGGTGTGCATGTTGTTTAGAACCTATTATTTTTTTAATTTACTTCCAAAAAATTTTCACCTGTCTCCGTCCTATTTTGTTACAATCCTTTCTACTTAATTAACAAGTGAACAGATGGCAAAATCCCTTTATTCATTTTACCCTTCCAAATTCTTAACATCTTTACCTGGAAAAAGTCAATTCACTGAATCGCGGTCTGTTACAACAAATCAACGCTTTGCAGCTAGCGCCCGTCCTTCATCCGTCGCTCCCAGATCCGTGTTAATTAATGTTGGATCCGCCATAAAAACGGTGTTTCGGCGCCAAATGCACACATCCCCTATATACGGCGTATTTTTCATGACGTCACCTGCTGTATCTACGTGATCCGCATCGGAAAATATGTTGTCCAATTAATTAGGTACTTTGAATGGATTGTGGCGCCCTCCGTTATTGGCTGGAAAATTAAGGCGGGCGGGATTGATTGTTACGGTATAGGTAAACGATTAGTTAGCCGGTTCTCGGTGCCTATGAGTGAGCCAGTTAAATATGGGATTGGATTTTTTGGCTCTATCTTCGTTTAGCCCTCATGGGTTGGAGGTTCGGCTGGGTGAATAGTAATTGTTTGTTTGTTTTTAGTTTGTCGGTTCAGGAGGTTCTGTAAACACAAATTCTTTTGAAATACATAGAACAATTGATTTACATTTAGTTAATCAGTTGTACTTTTTGATGATTGTTAATGCAATCAATGCCCTAAAATCTTTATTATGTGGAGAAAAAGACCCGCTGATGAACATTCACCAAAACCAGTTTCCCATAAGGATTTTCCGTTATCAAAATCATCACAGATTCATAATACCTAGTGTGTCATTTTCAGTGAACGGTTATGCACTGCTGGCCCGAAATAATCCCTTAGTCGACGTATTTTTCATTACACTACATCATCATAAAAATATTGGGTCAGCTTAAGTGATAAAGAGCGATAAACACTAACGATTACGTAATACGTTCACAGCCGCTAACACGATACCATAAAAACTCAATAAAAATCACTAAAACCCTCAAAACAAGTAGAACGAGGGAGCCGCTATCACGCCAGTAAATCGACCTTGTACAACTCCATTTGACACCTAAATACTATAAGGCGGAATCCTTCGGGCCGCGTCTAAGTCTGTAAACGCTATATAAATCGTATCGTACACTGCGTAATGGCCCTAAGGGGTACAGCGAAAAACTTCCCGAGAGCTATTAACTTTATTTAAGGGTGTTATAAAGCGTTTTCTACGTTATCAGTATCCCTTGAGCCTAGTTAGGTATGTCCTTCGGCTATTGGCACCGGGGCCCAGGGACCAATAACTATGGTACATTACGCAGGTGGCCGCTGCGTTATGTTCGAAAGGTAATTAAAAAGTTTTGTTGTAAAAAGTATTAAACAGACTTATTTACTTATCTTGAAGGTTTGCTCGCTCCGTAAAACTTCGTGGAAAGTTCAATACAGAACGATGTTCTCATACCGAACATCGGTTTTCTCATACCGAAACATCGTTGTGTAGCAAGCAACATGGAAGAGAAGCTTGTGATATTTTAGAATCGAATGTTATTTCACGATAACAAGAAAATAAAAATATGTTGGATACAGAAAATTTATGAGAAGAATTATGCAAAATAACAGAAGTTTCATAAAAAAGGTAAAAATATTTAGTATCGTAAGTGAATTAATCAAGAGATTAATACGGAATCCAGTACAGACTAAAATTAATATGTAGATGATGCAAAGTTAATTTAGGAAAGAAGCTTACAAAGCTTACATTCATCAATTTCGGTATAATCGAACAAAAAGTATGGTCCTATGTAAAGATTTCTCCAGGAATTGAAGTTGCTTTCGAGTAGTACTTACATAATATAATTTCATTAATAGCCAGTTAAATATAATTACAAAAATCCATATTAAAAATACCACCATCAGTTCTTTACAAAACTCTTTGTATATTTAGTGACCCCTTTTTGTTCGACTCTGCCACTTAAACAAACGGGGTCGTGGAGTACATTCTCCTCAACAAAATACCATCAAAATTTACTGAAACAGAGCACTCCTGCCGCCGGAAACTATCAGCTTCGATTTTCGATAACGAACGCGTAAAGGTCAATACAAAAGCGAACGACTCTTAATTCACTTTTGTCGAATAAATGAGAGGACGGACATATACCCGGATGCGTATGAAGGGACGTTGGGACGTAGAAGAAAATTTAATGTGTATGGGCCAAATAGCGAGGAAATGAGGGACTTCCGAGTATCGGCACCTCCATTCAATTTGCTTTGTAGTACGCTGGCGTTTCGTTATAGGTACTTGTTTATTTATTTTTGTTATAAAGGTATGGGTTGGTAGGGATGTCACCTTCATTTGGGCCTATTTCGGAGCCATTTGTAGGTGCAGTTGTCCGTAAATAGACTTTTGTTTTTTATTTGTTACGTATTTTTTAGATAGCAATAGTCTCGCCTATTACATACGCCTCAATAAACGCACCGTATCGTATGTAAGTGTTCAATTATAAACTTCTGCCTTACGCTTCGGGGAATACAAGTATGATGATTTCTATGTAAGTATTTTGTATGTTTAGTTTTTATTTATGTTTTTTTTTTTGTTAATATCCATAATATTCGTGTGGTGAGAACCCATGTTGGCTATATACCTTTTCCGTTGTTTTTGACCATACATTATATATATATATATATATATATAACCTAACCTATATAGCACTCGGAATAATGTGGCTATCTATCGGTGAAAGAATTTTCAGAATCGGATCATTAGTTCCGGAGGTTACTCCATACATACAAACTTACAAATGTTACCTTTTTATAATATTAGCATAGATGTGAAAACGCCCAAACCAACCGAATATTTCGAAGTTACTTCATCATAGTAAAAATTAAACTCACCGAAAACATAAACCAACGTTATAACATAATAATTATCTATGGAAACATATTGTCAGCTGCAAATATTGACAAGGGACGGACCGCGTTAAAAATTAATGGAGTAATTTTTAAAAACAATATCGTTCGTGGACCGTACCTCCGTAATCCAAACAATAATTATCTCACCCACCTGCTCGTGAAAATTTAAAACAATTATTAAGTTGTTTTTTTCATACTTATTGTTAACGGTGGACATAACGCGTCCAGTTACGCCAAGAAGGCAAAATAGAGAATCTATTGTGTCTGGCTGCTGGGCGCCTGCTGTGTCTTAATGAATATTTAGGATGATTTAGTAGCAGTAGTAGTGAAATGTAAGCTTACTACCTAAATATTAATTAGGTCTACAAGTATTAAAACTCTTTCTTTCTCAATAAG
Source organism: Shargacucullia verbasci (assembly GCA_947562105.1). NCBI lineage: Eukaryota > Metazoa > Arthropoda > Insecta > Lepidoptera > Noctuidae > Shargacucullia > Shargacucullia verbasci. Next base: position 6,171,720 of record OX387289.1, on the reverse strand, counting down.
AGAGCTCAAAACACACATTACTAATAATCACGACTGTATTCCCCGAAGGGTTAGGCAAAGATGTACTAATGTATAAGACACCAAATAAAAAAGATATAAACAAAGACAAATGAGTAACTATTTACGCATCTTAAACAATTGAACATAAATTAAGCGACGTTTACAAGGAGATCGCAATTATTTAATTAATTAAACTCTGTCTGTAATTACTGTCTGAGGGTCGGGCCGGGATCTCTGGAATGATAGGAAATGTTCAGGAATATTAAGCCCCCGGCTGTAATATTTGGGTACACACATTACAGGGAAGCGGCCGTGACAAGAGGTAAAGAGCTGGGTTTAGACAAGACGAACAAAGCAGAAATAATGCGAGAATGTGCTTCAATGTCTTGTGTGTGTGTGTGTGTGTGTGTGTGTGTAACATTATTAAATTGTTTAGACCGCATCTTAAAGCTTCAGCCGAATACGCTAGATGACTGCATCAAAAATAAATTCTGAAAATTTTGTTTGGTAAATAGTTTTCCTTCAAAAAACTCAATAAAACTTGCTTATCTTTGGCGTTTTCAGTTTTTAATTTATCAAAATCACACAATAAGTAAATGGCAATACAAAACTATGACGTCACACTTTTGTATTCCAAACATTTTTAGAACAAAATGTCGTTTTTGACAGATCATAAAAAGTAACTCAGATGACTAGTAGTCATCTACCGTATTTGAATAACAATGGCTGGATATTAATTAAAAAAAACTGTATTCCCCGAATTCTCCAACATCCACATTTCACCTATAGTATTATCGAGCCCCATATAATAGCCACAAATCGAAACATCAGGCTCCTAATAAGATTTTTTCAAATGAAATTACCCATAAAACCAGGACCTCATGTGAAGCATCCGCGCTCCAGAAAGCCAGAATAGCGAGGCAGTCTGATTTCGAATCACACAACCAGTGAGAATCAATTGAATTTTTTTTAAGGCCAAGACAATATTTTTTTTTAAAGTTTGACACGATATTTAATACCTGTTAAATTAGTATATCGGTACCTATACATATATGCGATAATTCCCGTAAAATTCAGGATGGATGATCATTTTTAAGGCAGTTCCTTTTTTAACTTTATATCAACTTGTGCTATCATTTTGTATCTTTAACGGTGAAGACTGGCCTTTATATCAAAGGCTGTTGATCCTCACGGTCCCTGTACACTGTGTGGGCACTTGTTATATTATAGCAACTCATTGTTTGTACGGCCAGCCCTTGCAAGTCATGCAATCTGAATCATGATTTACCGACGACTGAGCGTTAACGATAGTGATTTTTTGTAACTAGATAATAATATAATTATATTTATGAAATTGCCCATCGTTCGTAGGTGTTAAAAAGATATCTATTTTTGTAGCACACTAGGATTTTTCCTATACCTGTCGTGGGTATTCTTTGCAAACATACATGTCACATGTATGTTTGTAAACAGTACCCACTCACACACAACCAGACCCGTAACAACTACCTGTCTGATCATACAAATACTTGTTCCGTGCTGGAATCGAACCCGCGATGCGTAGCGTACATACCCAATCGCTTAGGCATTGCGCCAACCATGGGTCAAAAATCGTTATAAACTTAACTATGGATAAACAAATACCTAATTAAGATTTCTAATATAATTAGACTTATCAGTAATCTCATTGGTCTAGTGGTTGCAAGCGCGACTGCTTGTGAGGTTCTGGGTTCGATTGAAGAATCAGGCAAAGTGTTATTGGGATTTCTGTATAGAAATTCTCAGTAGCATCACGGAGTTTGGAACTGTGCCCGGTTGATGGCAATAGACTCACCCCCTATTACATACGAATTAATAACAGCATCGGCGAAATATGATCAGTTACCCAATTATATCTGAGATACAATGTTAGATTTCTATTGCTTTTAAGCGTTCTCATACACAAAACTCGTCTCAACAAAGACTCTTTGTAACGTATAAATTCACCAGGTTTAACATTTCACGTTGTATCCTAAACCTACCTGTTAGTATTCCTTGCTATGCCTGAAAACGTCTAGTTATATATTACGTACGTAGTGTTAACATAAAATGGTACGTAACAGGCATCTAAAGTAAACAAAGGCACATAAATAGGATTAAATCATTTTCCCTTGGGTCACTTTGTTCTACAAATTAAACATACCTAGGTTTGCCAGGTGAAACTGCGAACTAACCTGCAGCGAGTAATGAGTGCTAAATGAAATTTCAACGATGAAATATGGGGCTTTTTATGATATATGCGAACGCCGTAACATAGTTGCTGTTGCTATGTTTGTGTTGTATTGCATTGCTTTGTTGCGAGTATAACGATTTTTCGAGATATCTACCCTTTTTTTTGTTCTTTTCATTGGTATTGCAATTTTAATATATCATAACATCTTTATTGCCAGTATTAAAATGATAGAAAGACAATTTAAAATATGTAAGAGAACTAATTATCTCCCAACGTAAATTTTACGTGGCGTGTATTCTGTTCCCCGTTAATCTTTAAATACATAGCATCACGCCTGTATTCCCCGAAGGGTAAAGCAGAGGTGTACGCACTACACCTACATTTCGTCAATGCCTTTATTGAGTTCCATGTAATAGGTGGCGCGCCTATCGCCATCGAATACAGTTCTAGACTCCGTGCTGCCACTTAGAATGTTCATACAGAAAAACGCAATAACACTTTTCTTGACCCGGTTATCGAACCCAGGACCTCGCGCTCAGGAGTCGCTTATGACTTCTAGACCAGTGAAGCATTTTAATCTTTGAATGTGCAGGTAAACACTTTTTATTTCGCTAATATAAACCGTTAGCAAAGTCGTGATCTTAATTTATACCGATCCTATTGATTTGTATTAGACCTCAGATATAATTACTATAATAATGTGACAGACACATATAGAACTTTAGGTTTTACTCATTATTAATTTAAAAATACTTTTCTTAACTTAGCTTTTAGTATTCAAGAGGCATGATTTATTACTCTTCTAGAATACGTTAATTAGTTTTAAGGTCTTAAAAGCTTTGAGCCGAAAAAGGCGTATCAATAATTAAATTGTTTGTTAGTAGATGATATAAAATAACTATAACGTAAGTATATAGGGAGAATTTGTTAAGGAAGAATATATCATTGAAAAGAAGAATAAATTCTCGTTTCTATATGAAAAAGAAATGAGGTTCGTTTAAAAAAGTATTATTCAAGTATAATTATAGTTCAATATAAGTATTAAGTATAATTCAAGTGTGTTCAAGTGATGAGAACACAATTTTTAAAATCAAAAATATGCACGCGCAGTTAAGTACAATGCGTATCGTCTCCGTCACGTCTTTCACTCTTCGCTTTACGTTCGAATTTAGTTTTTGAATTTATATGAACAAAAACTTTCCAAACTTGTTTTCCTCAAAGTTGGCACAACTATAACGACGTGTCGAGTACTCATGTCCCTCGTTCAAAAATTCAGTTTGTATAAAGTTCAACGTAATTGCATTCAACCTGTGATAATGAACGCTTAATGAAAGTTGTTTCGCGATGAAATATGAGCGTTTTCATGAGTTATGAGCCTGTCGCTCTGACCTTACGTTATCAATTAATATATTCTACGTAAAGCGTTGATTACGCACCGTAGTACTTAGCTGTCCCCAGAATGGGGACAAACTCCCCGTTTATCTGAAAATGTTTTATTACAATTTTCCCCAATATTAAAGTCGCTGGATATACGTAAGTTTCTTATCGTAGGTGTAAGTTTTTTGAGTAATGTTTGGGGAATCTTGTTTTTAGTTCGAGGGCGCGAATGTTTGACTGTTGTTGATACTTACCTTCTTGGTTCACTTGTGTTTGTAAGAATCGATTATTACATAAACTTACAGCGTCATCCTCGATAGTACTCGTTACATGAATCCAATATTGAGACACCAAAGACGTTGTAAACTAGCGTCTTTTCAGTGTAGCGGGGCGTGCGCGCGGATAACACATCGACACAAGCCATTAGGCGGAGAACGCCTTTGAGTTGGGTCGGCGAGCCGGACTTGCCGCTCAAAGGCCCACTTCATCGTCTTTTCATCTTACCTTACACGTCATCACACAATTTAGCTACTCATCTCGGCCCATGATATGATAATAAATAATCCAACGCTAAAGTGCCTCGTGTCCCCGAAAACTTTGAGATAAGTGCCTCCCGAACTTGCTGTTTTCAACTTTCACCACAGTTTATATTGGATACGAAATTTAACGTGAAGTTTTTGATATTATAAGCCAATATCAGATGATTCTTTTCGAGTTACAAAGTCCTCGTAAGGACAAATATTTTGGTAATATTTCGTGGTTTACTGTTCGTGGGTTTCCGTCGTTATTACTTGAAAAATCGTGATGCGAATTATTAAGTTTGTTGAGTAAATTTTATTATTTCATAAGATTTCGTTCTTAAATATATTATTTATCGGTCGGCCTTTGCCCAGGAGTGGGACAGCATAGGCTTTTAATAAATAAATAGTATTATAACGTGTCTCGGAAAGCACGTTAAGCACTTGGTCCCGGGTGTCATACGAAGACCTATGACAGGTGTCAGTGGCCCAAAAAGTCTGACAACAAGTCTAAGCTTAGAGTATCAGTATCTCCCAGTGATTGGGTGGTTGAGGTGCATAGGCAGTCGCTCCGTGTAAAATACTTATAGGTATTCAGCCGCAACCGCTTAGATCGGAAGCCGTCCCCAATGTAGTTGGGAAAAGGCTAGGATAGTATTATAACGTATATAAATCAGATGCATATATGTATATCACTATTTTTCTGTCGTCAGAACGATTAGGTACTTTTACATTTTATATTGTTTTATTGCTAAGGGTATCAACAGAAACTCAGATAAACAGGGAAGCGAGTTTTGTACTTATACCAGAGGTAAAGGAATCATACTACCTATTTTATGTACCGTAATTAATAAAGTAATTTGTATTTAACGACTCTAAGAACCGTTATCATTACAAAATAACAAGCGAAACTCCCAAAAAGATACATAATAAAGCCTTATAACGAGTACATGAGCTAACCTAAATAGAAACTCATTTGGCCAGTTAATGTGTAATTTGAATGAACCGGGACAAATTCAAATTAATTCAGCTTTTCCGTTAGCATTGAGGGACTTTGAAAGAAGCGATCGATAACAGATTCGGGGGTTAGTAGCAAAATTAGCAATTTAATTCCGATTCAGTGAAAGTTTCCTTAGTGTAGAAGGAACAAGTAATTTGCAACCGAGAAGAAACGAAAGGGGCACGATATTACCTAAACTTTTGTCGGTGGAAGATTGATTAAGTTTCCTTGCTTTATTCTTAGGTTTGTATTTGTATTTTAATGTTGGTCATCATGATCTACTCATATTACGAGTTTCTTTGAAGACATTTGCGGTATGATACACACACTTGTGCTCTATAATATCTTCTGCGTAGTTGGCTAATCTCCGGTGAGATTGACCGCCGTGACCGAAACCGGTCAGGAGGACATTATTATTATATAAAGAAAGGCTTGGCTTACGTTTCTTCGAAACTGTCTCAAAAGTAGATAAATCAGTCAGTCACATGAAGTGTAGCGCAGCGAACATTCGCTACTTGCTTCATTGGAGGTTGCAAGCGCGAATGCTTAGCGTGGGATCTTGGGTCGGGCAAAAGTTGTTGGTAAGACTTATCTGACTATGGACCACAGTCTTGGCTATGGTAGACGTATGCCTTTACTGTACGTAATTTTCTTAATAATCATTTGAAATTTCTTCAAACTAAGAAAAGGTAAAATTAAGAAGGTAAAAAAATATTTCGCAAATTTTTAATGCAGACATTTTCCACGAATTAATATTGTTCCTTTAAACCATTAAAACTGGATCAGTTATGATGTGATACCGCTTTTTGCCGGCAGTGTGAAATATTGGATTATGGGATTCAACCCTACCGCCCCTGGAGTGCGATTGTCGGCAGGTTTCGCCGCATTAACCCTTTCATCTCGACTCCGGCTTTATCTGCCAGATCTCAGCACATTTTTGTTATCTTTAAATATAGATTTTTGTGAAAGAGAGAGCAGAGGTTCCTTTGCATGGAATTTAAATTAAGAATAGGTATCGTCCCTGCGCCTGCCAAGTTCTATTTTTGATAGGTTTCGGGAAACAACAAAAAGACGAATACTTTTTAAACAATATATTAAATAAAAAAACTGATAATGTAGTATTGAAGACATTAATTAGATACACAACTCTATAAAATTATAAAAAGCTTATTACAGAGATTTTCACAGATTCTTATAGAGATTTTTTTTCGTCCAAAATGCACATTTGGAAATTGGCCGGCGCAGCGATGATATGCTGAGTATTCTTTGCTTTGGGTAATATGATATTTTGATGAATGATTACATTGGCGATAACGCTAGGTACTGTTAATGCGAGGGATGAAAACAAAAATTCCCTTATTCCGTGGAAACAAAATTCAAACAGTGTGAAACCCCACAAACATCTCAGTAACTTCATCAAATGATAAACAAAGGACAAACGAAAAAAAAAATTCTTGTTCCTCTATAACTCAAACTATCTAATCAAGTCCAATAAGAGAGAAAACATGTTCAAAACCCAATTTCAGGCCCTATAAGTACCTAATCAAATAAAGCGAAAAAGGAACGTAGTTGACAATAAAACACAAGTTTCTTATCCCTTGTGACAGTAATCCTCTAAGGGCGGGATACTTATCAAAAGTGATCAAGGGATCGTTTTCTGAACCCGGGAAGATATTTCAAGGACGAAATGAACACAAAGAACTGTTAAATATTTTCACACTTATTGCTCTGCAGAACTGTCTCACTCGGTCTAGTGGTCGCAAGCGCGGCGCGCGAGCTTGAGGACCTGTATTCGATTCCCATTTCGGGCAAGATGTTATTGGGGTTTTCTGTATAGAAATTCTCAGTAGCAGCACGGAGTCTGGAACTGTGCCCGGTAGATGGCAATAGGCTCGCCACCCTACATGAGACTCAATAACGGCATCGGTGAAATGTGGGTGTACAATAACTGGTACATTTCTACCTAATCCTTTGGGGAATACAGGCGTGATGCTATGTTTTGTTAACTACCTAAATAACGTACAACGTGATTTATTAATTTAATAGGTATGCATTCCTAACTAAAATGATTAGTCAGTGGTTGAACAATCGAGTTCTTTCTTTCTTTTCGTTTTAAAAACATTGCCCCACACTAGGATTTCTCCTGTATCGTGGGTACGGTTTACAAACATACATGTCACATGCACAAACAACCAGACCCGAAACAACTATCTGTAGATCATACAAATATTTGTTCCGTGCGGGGATCGAACCCGCGACACGTAGCGCAGTAAGCTAATCGCTTAGCCACTGCGTCAATCGTGTCGTCTAGTTTTGCGCTACGTTACGCGGGTTTGATATTCACACGGAACGAATAGTGTCTGGCTATTTGTGTTCGTAAATGGACCCACGATACAGGATCCAGGGTGAGTATGGTGCAGTCTAAAAAAAATTTTGTGAAATTTAGTGTTAAATTTTATATTAATTTTAAAAAGTTATTTTATTATATTTACGTTTTTTATTTTTGTATCTTTAATCTGTTTAGTGTTTTTAGTAGTTAGTAATATTGTAATTATAACTTAGGTATGACATACTACATAGAATGAAATCATAATATAATAATTTAATTACATATTACTTTACACGATTTTAACTTTAATAATCAGATAGTTTTGTGTTCAATTTTGTTCATTGGACTGACTCGGTGGGTCTAAATGAAACGATTCTACTCGTATCGATTATACACTTGATAAATTCAGGTCACGTTTGTCTTATTTTGTCCTAGGTTTATAGAGATTTTCTCAGCTTAGAGTACTTATATAACTCCTGATTGGGAGAAGTGTCGTGCGGTTTATTGGTATTGAATACGTGGTTTAAGTTTTCTTTGTCTGAGAAAAACTGTTGTGGTGAAAGATGTTAAGTGGTCACGATTTAATAAAAAGTGAAATTTAGAAAAGTTAAAAGGTCGGGCACAAAATAATTAACTAAACCGAGGCCTGAGCTAGACAAGTCTAGACACATTTCAAGACTGACATTTAACTACAATTCAATTTGTCCATAAAAGAGCTAGTCGTGAAAGGTTAGCGCAGTTCTATAAGCTACTTAGCCAATAATTGAATCATTAATACATAATGATTCACTGTAGCTTGTAGCCAAGTGAACCATTTCTATCGTGAAGTCATTACTAGTAACACGGTTTTGTTGACTTTATCAACATGAGCACAAAAATGCAAGTAATAATTCGCCTATTTTTAATCAACACTGCAATAGTGAGTGGTCTTACATGTGATGAATTACTGGAGTTTCCGGAAGATAAAAAGCTATCTAAACAAGAATTAGAATCAATGCAGCCAAAGGATATAGTGCAATGTCTTGTACACTTGGGAAGGGAAGAGTTGCCACGGCCAGAAGCAGAATTCATATGGAAGTCAATAATAAAATTCCATGAAGGCATTGAAAATGTTCCGGACAAAGTACTTTCGGTACTTCACTGGGTTACCGTCGCTATAACGCCGGAAGAATATGCAAATCTTTCGTTAAGCAACATTGACATCGTTCAGAATTTTGGTCTCAATTACAATTTAAACAAGGCGCAACTATCAGCTATCGCTAATCGTGTGCGAGAAGATTTTGCTGGAAAAGAACCTGAGGATTACACTTATTACGATTTGACTGCTATACGACAAATACTCTGTTTGTTTAATAAAAGTGAAATTGAGAGAATTCCTCCTTCATCGTATAGAGAAACTTCCTTACTGATTGGAAAATTACACAATTGTCGTGCCGAGGCAATGTCTGCATTTGCAACGTTGGCCGTTCAAAAACGGGCATTTGGACCGCTGAGTGACTGGACGGCGGACACAATAAAAATTATTGGCAAAGTTGCTAATTATTTACCAAAGGAATTTTTAAACAAATTCGGTATCAATCCAAATCCTATTTAAAATGTAAACATAGTGCCCGTGTGATGTTAAAATTAGTTGAGGACACTAGGTGTACTTGCTTGTTATTTTTTCCCTGCCTGATGAATTAATAAATCGATTTTAATCTTGTGTTCGATTTTTTTATGCCTATTTTTTATCCGCAATTTGATATATTATATTAATACACGGTTCGAGGAACCACTGATTGACTGAAAACAAAGGTTCTCACCTAGTTCGAGAGTCAGAGGTAAATCAATCTTGTTAATTTAATAGCCTTTGGTTGTATGTATGTGCTACTTCGTTTAAGCTACGTTTGTACATTTATGGCTTTATAAATAAATCTTATCTTATCTTATCTTTTTTTTTTCATATCGTTTTCTACAGGACTGTTGCCATCGCTGACGTCTTATCTACTGACCGTTTTAGTGTTTATTTTTAATATGATGATTTTCATCTTCACTGTACCAACGGAGGAATACCTACATTTACGTAACTAATCATTAATTTTGATTTAAAGTAAATGTAATTTATTACTATTTAAAATAGAGAGACATTAAAACCCGTGCTTATATTACCACGCTCCAAAAAGCTGGTACAACTATACCCCATTATAAGAACGAAATATAGGGACTCTTATCATACGCGCATCTTTCCACCTCTTGGACAATCCACTTCTAACTTGCCCGCCTAACCATTATTGTACTAACTTTTCTGCTATCCGTTACCGGATTACACACAAATTGCTTTGGACAAGCTTGTTAAGAGAAATGTTTATGTGGAAGTTGACGGCGTTTTATAATAGCTTGTTATGGGGCCAACGAAATGTTGCCACGTTTTGTGCGAGGTGTTAGGCAGAGGTGTATTATTATTATATATACCTACATTTCGCCGCAGTTATTGAGTCCCACGTAATAGGGGCGAGCCTATTGCCATCTACCGGGCCCAGTTCCAGACTCCGTGCTGCTACTACGAATTTCCATACTGAAAACCCAATAGCACTGCCCGATCTGGGAATCGAACCCAGAAAATCACGCTTAGCAATCTTTGCGACCACTAGACCAATGAGGCAGTCTATATCAGAAAATAATGATTTTTTAATTCTATTCTCGATTAATATTTATTTCAGCGTCTCACATTAATACAAAATATTATCGAGGAACATAGTTCTACACAAAATTAACCGCACGTGACTATTATCTAAGTACATACTCTATCTCGTAACAACCAAAAGTATAAAACTTCTATTCGTTTTTCAACGTTCAAATACTGCATATTTTCCTAACCATTACATCACATATGTAGATCGAAAAAACCCGAAGATAACTTTCGAAAAATTTACAATCCATTTGAAATTCACGAAGAGCGCGGCACTTTCATCAAACGAACACCAAAGTACACAGCCTTTACACGGAGAGTGGCTTTTTTCACTATCACCGTTGTGCAGGTCGACCGTCCGCGGCTTAGCCTCAATTGGACCCAAGGGAATGACTTGGTCCCATCTCTCAAATCTACACTACCTATGTATGTAAATCTATAGGGACATTTTTTCAAGGAACGCCAAAATTTTTGGGTGAAATTGTATCTGTATTGGAGAGTTCTAGAGTGATTTTGAAGGTAGTGGTTAATACTAAAAATAAAAAGAACTGATTCTAAATATGTAGATATTCATCCTTTCTTTACTCGTATTTCTTTAGAAGTTACTATTCTCTTTATTTCATAAAACGAATCTTTACGTAAACACTTTCTCCTGTGTTTTTATACCAAATAAATTATACATATAAAACAGTATAATCTTTAAGTCATATAAATATTAAATATTTTGTTCAGTACTCTTTTAGCATTATAATAGGTATAACTTAGTATTCAGTTCCTTCCACCCGTTCAAGTTTGTCGTCAGTTAAGATTGTGGTCGACACCCATTTATCACTTCGTCTGCTTAGCAATAAATTGTCTCACCTTTAACGACGTGTCATCTTCACGTAAACTTGCCGTCTCGCACGTACGCTTCGAATGCAATGAGGAGCTTGTTTATTGTTATTATCGCTCGTATACCTAATACGTTAGTAAACTAGCTGTAGTTTGGCTACAAAATCGATATGTAAAGTTAAAAGGCGACTCGAAGTCTTAACATTCGTGAAACTGTATTTCTAGTTATTTTCAAACTCAACATAACATAATATAAACATAGCATCACTCCTTCCCTTCGGGAGTAGAGTGGTTATGCTACGTTTTGTTATATTAAAACAAATTCTGTAAAATGGGAATAAGTAGCCACTACAAGTGTCACTTGCTTTGAAACAGTCCTTTTGCCAGAACCCCACAGTGTATCAAACACCCTGAAAACTGTTGCTAACTCACAAGTACTCAGGCAAGTTTCGAAACTATTGTTATTTAGCACTTAATTACAGAAATTGTTGAATGTGCACACGCGGACAGCGGGCAGCTGCCGCAAATAAGTTAAACTACAATTAAGGGCAAGTTACAACGAACACTGTTTAGATAAATTAGTGACCCTTTTCTAAAATGTCAGCACTCGCCATTAAGTTGAGGCCTTGAAAAGGGTAGACCACTCAACGCTTTTACGTATCAAATGTTGATTAACTCGCATCATTAGGAAAGAATGTCACTTTTATCTCGTTTTAACTGATTAGATGAGTGTGCATATTTTAGTAAGCTAATTTTCGTAATGGTAACATAACCTAACTTATTATTTTATGTGCAATTAGTGGGAAAACTAAGCGAAAGTTTTGACATTATTCTTGATGGATCGGACGGAGTGCTTTGTTTAGTAATGTTGTGTCTACATTGGAAAATATTTATCTTATTTAATATGTTAGTATCATACAGTAATATAGGTAGCAATTGTTTACAATTTTATTTTGTTTTGTAGTTAAAAATGTATACATATATAGCATCACGGTTTTCTCGAGAGGGTCAGGCAGAGGAGTACATTCATATTTCACCGAAGCCGTTATTAAGTCCCATGTCCCGTGAGGCATCTACCAGGAATAATAATATAATCCATTAATACTTTGTGTGTCTGACTAGGGTATCGAATCCAGAATCTCACGCTCAACAGTCGCTCCTGCGACCTCTAGACCAGTGAGGTAGTTTTTAAAATCCCTTTTTATATTATTACTCTGAGCATATTTTTTTATACATGTTATATAAGTACACGAAAGCGCGTTTTTGTAAAACTTCAATATTTTTTTTGTGTAGGTACCTCTAACTAATATCGCCAGAGATAGGTTCATAATAATATTTCAGTTATGAAACCCCACAAGGTAAAAGTGTGTTCATATCTCACTGTATCTTTACTCTTAAAGCTTAGGTTAAGACAGTGTAGGCGTAAAGCCGTCGAGTTGCCTTCGTTTGTAAGACAACAAGAACGTGAGCGAATTGCCAAATAATGTACACGTTTGTTATTAGAAACAGAACCGAGTAGGATCATTTTCTATACACAGAATTATACTTGTTACGTAAAATATTTAGTTTTTGTACTGATGTGGAGGAAAATATAATATTTAATTAAAATAAGTCAATAATTTAATTATCATGGACACTGTGTAGGTATATATGTATGCTTTTCAACTATCACTGTTACGTAAAGATAAGATAAAGAATTTTATTTGCAAGAAACATATATTTCGTCATACCTATTTTAATTTAGATATTTTATGTAGTTGATGTCCGCTTTGTATCAAGGTTAAGCAACGTTTAACGCGTCCTTGGGTGGATGACTATATTTCACACATCGAGATCCCTCCGTGTCTTGGAAAGCAATTGGTACCATTATACGAATTTCTGTGACAGTGGTTACGGGTGTCAACAGCCCAAAAAGTCTGATAATTTGTCCAACTATCAGATTCAGTGTCTCCCAGTAATTGCGTTGCAGGGTCAGATGGCATTCGCTTCGTATAAAATACTGATATTCAGCTGCATCTGGTTAGACTGGGAGCCGATAACAATGTAGTCGGGAAAAGGCTAGGCAGATGACGATATTATAATTAGTTATAATACGATACCCCATCTCATTAGATAATATGGTAAAGTTGTATCTGCTACGATCGTAACTTTACTTACGTTGCAAAAGCAGTTTAGTATATTAATTATATGAGGTTTCTTAATTCCCGTCGGCCACGATTTTTCATAACCACCAACAAAATTGCTTGTATTACACAAGCAACGTTATTTATACTACAAACTAGCAATTTATAGCCTCAAAGAATAAACTGGAAGCCAGTGGAAATTAGACGGGGTAATCTCAACGCCTAACTTACCTTAGAGTATGAATAAAACAAGCTAGAGCGCACCCACATAAGTACTACATGCACTATATCTGATCTGTAATATTCATACTATCATTTAGATTTATTCAATTGAAAATTAAAGCTAGATGCAAAATGAAGTACTGCAAAAGGATTTAATAATTTGACTACTGGATTTGTATAGGTACGTATTACTTTATAGTTTTATCAACAAGCATCACACTGTTGATCATCTTGAAAATTTATTAAAATTATGATGTCTATAAAAATTAATATATTTAATTGCCTTATTGATCTAATGGTCGCATGCACGGCTGCTGAGCATGAGATCCTGGGTTCAGTTTCCAGGTCGGGCAAAGTATTAGGTATTAGATTTTTTTCAAATTCTCTGTTGTAGCCCAGAGTTTGGAATTGTGCCCGACAGATGGCAATTACCTACATGTGACTAAATAACGAATAAAACTATACCTCTGTCTAACCCTTCGGGGAATATGAAGTAACAAGAAATATATGTATTATATCATGCTTTTTACACATGTGATTTGTGACTACACTAGGGCTCTATAAAAAGGATTGTCTTATTCATACTTTAAGCTGGTAACTTCTCCGGGTAATCCTTCATAGACCACGCCGGTTCGCAGCGTCATAAAACTTGGTCCACGTTCAACTTCCGATTCAAAGAGTATCTGATTCTGTTCTATTATGGAATATAATTAAAGTTCGGAGTAATTAAGGGTTCGAGTGAAGATGGTGAAATAGACGCAAGAGGAACTTCAACTTATTAAATATATTTGAATTAAGGTTGATCTAATTTTTTTTGGTCGGTGTCCACTTGTGGAGGTGGTAGACTTGACGTATTTTTATAGTACTTATGTTATTTTTAATCTAATATTAGATATTAAACAACTAATGTACAGTAATTGCAGTGCCACTGTCATGTTATATTTTTGAGCTCGCCAAAGATGGCGGCAAATTCCTAGATTATGGTCTGCACAACTGCACCCTTTGTCGCCTTAACTTTAATAGTAGTATAATGCTAGCACGCCTAAACTTGAAGTAAACTAAAACGCTATAATACCTTAACACTTTAGTATTCTGAGAAGTTTTCTAGCTAGGCCAACTAACTGCCACTTATTTCTCGTTTAAGAAATTATGTAGGTACGTTCAGTTGTTGTGATATTATCGAGCCAAACGTACGATTTAGTAAAGGCCTGTAAAAATAGTATTTATATTTTTGTATAAAAAAGGAAAACGAAACCGATACGAAAAGCAAAAAAGTTAAAAGGAAAATATCAAATGTTCATTTTAATGCACGCGGCACTGATTGTTAGCCTAATAGCTTTTACAACGCGGATACAATTGATACAAAAGTCTAAAAGGGAATGAAATCGCTCGTCAATTACCGTGTCAGCCGCCATATTGGGATCGGGGGTGCCAACAATCCGAATTTGGCGGGAACAGAGTTCGAAACAGCCGCATTTCAAAGCTAAGGCGTTTAAAGCTGCAATTCTGCGGCTAAACCGCAATTCTATGGGTTAAGGCTGCAAAGCTCAGCAGCGCTTTATAGCGCTACTGTTGCTACTTGCACTGGGATTGTGCCGTTTATAAGTTACATTAAAGTTATTATGTGCAGTTGTTCTTTGAAGCCTGTCTTGCTGTCATAATAAATGAGGATTAGTGTGATGTATTTAGCATTGATATGGCTTGCAGTGTTACATTGTCCTGCAAATATGAAGATGGATGGATATTAAAGTTCTTGTTGCGTTTCATGTTTACGGATTTGTATTAGTTATGTTTATAGCACGCAAACCCAACACTAAGTTTATCTGGAAATGTGAGACATCCCTAGTGTAGGATTAAAATCAAACCAAGTATTTACAGGGTTTACAAGATTCAATCAGATAACTATGAATCAGACTATTATCTGCAAGCTATGGCCTTGCTGATTACAAAAATCCTTCTAGTTTATTTCCTCAACTAGTATAACGTGAGCTTCTTTTGTTTCTAGTTTTAAAATTTGAATAAAATATAAGCGCGGCAGCCCTGGATATAAATTTGTGCGTTATTAAATATGGACCACATAAAAGCTGTTAAAGGTACAAAAAGGTATACATGCCTAAAATGAAAATTTTCATCCGAACAATGTCGAACATTTAATAATTTTAATATTGTTTTTTGTGTCAGAGTTGGACGTAGTTTAATTTATACGAATAAATAACACTGCTGCTGTTGATCAAAACTGATCTTGTGTGTAGTGGGTGATCTTTTAAAGAGTAAACCTCGGGCTTTAAAAACTTTTTGTAAATTGTTTTATTTGTTTGTTCAATATGATCACCAATAAAACATTTACAAATTATTCTTATAGCACAAAGGAACTTGTCTGGCACGTACAACAATATATGTGTTTTTATGAAGGTAAGTTAAGGTTTAGTTTCCTTATCGGATTTAAAATATGTGAAAAGTACTATTATTTACCAGGTATTTATAATATCTTGGGATACCGGTGATTGTATGAAGAACCTAAAATCAGCACATCAAACTAACCTCCCAAATAATTAGAATAGACTCTGCCAAAGAAAAACAAAAACAATTGAATAATCTTTAACATATTTCATATAAATCAAAAATAATTTACCGTTCTCCCAGACCTAAACAGAATAGTTTATACGCTCATAACGAAAATCCCTTCACTATTTATCTTTGCTTTTCACTTGTCCTTTCGCAAAAATGAGAATTTATTGCCCGAGTAACCGGAGCGTCTTGGCCGACCGCTAATGAAATGTTATATAGCTTCCAACCCAAGCTTAGAGGAACTCACTGATATTTTTTTCGTGTATAAAGTTGCAGGCACCCTTCGTGGAGATGTATTCTTTGGTATTCTGTGGTCTTGGTATTTAACATAACTTATCATAGCGTCACGCCTATATTTCCCGAAGGCTTAAGCAGAGGTGTAGATACTACTGTATACTCACATTAGTTATGTAACATTACTTTATTAACTGTTACCGAGATCTATCTAACAGAAAAACAATCACTGCCCGACTGGATCGAACCAAGAACCTCACGCTCAACAGCCGAGCTTGCGACCAATATACCAATAAAGCATTTTTGGTATTAATTTGTTGTGGTATCAGCTATTATCGTTAGCAAAATACAGTTTTTTCCGTGTGTGTTTATTATATTAACTACTAGCTGTTTTCGTGACTTTGTTCATTTTACGAATAATCGTGTATAAAAAATCTACAAATTTTGCAACCCCATTTCACCCCCTTAGGGCTTGAATTTTGAAAATTCCTTTCTTGGCAGATCCTTACACTCTATAAGAAACCTATCTGCCAAATTTCAAGTGTGTGGGTTTTTAATTCCTGAGGTGCCGTGATTAATAAAATTAATCAATCACTCAGTAGTATTCCCTTTTATTTATTTAGATAACGATAAAGAATCTTTCCTTTATTACCTTTTGACAATAAACTGCAAAGATCTATTATGATTAGTATTTCTTTAGGATATTATTGCGGTAAACAAATGTATTGGTGTAAAGAAGTAGACTAAGAAATATTTTTATATTGTGTCATAATTCTTATAAATTTCAGATAAGCTAGGAAAAATTTAATTGATTGTTTACACAACACTTTAATTGATTGTTTAAACTTAACGATTCGACAATAGAGAAGCGTCACGATGATATTCTACTTTATCATCAAAACATTAACCGCTTTTCTGGCAAAATTTTAGATGTCGAACTTTTAGCAGACAAATATTTTATAGATATTCTATGTTTTTGTGAAACCTGGCTAAAGCCTGATAGGATGTTATTTAACATTAATAATTTTATGGTTGCCAGTGCGTTCAACAGAGTTTCAGCTGAGGGTGGGGGTTCCTTAATCTTGTGTAACAACAAATTTAAGTTTAAAGAAAGGAAAGATATCACCTCTTTGTCTGTTGAACGCCTATGTGAGGTGGCATGTGCGGAGATAGAAAGTCATGTCATCCTGTGTGTGTATAGACCGCCTGCCTCGAACTTCAACTCCTTCTTAACAACTATGGAGGACTTACTTAGGAAAGGGTTTAATAGTAATAAGCCGATTTTTGTCTGTGGTGATTTCAACATAAATATACTAATAGAATCACCCGAGAAGTGCAAACTTTTATCATTATTTATGTCATTTAACCTTAGTCATATTTTTGATGAACCCTCCAGAGTAACTGCCACTTCATCTTCTTGTATTGATAATATTTTTACGAATAAAGGGTTCCACCAACATTCCTTAATTTCTGGTATTAGATCGGACCATAAAGGTCAACTTGTTAGTTTCAAAATAAATAAAAAATCACCTGGGAATAGCTCCTATGTATTTAGACCACTTACGGAAAATAAATTACGGAGATTAAAAGGAAATGTTGCAAGTAAAATGTCTGAATTTCGTATAAAGTCACATGACCCTAACACAATCTATAATAATCTGTTTTCCACTCTATGCAACGAATTCAATAAATCATGTCCTGTTAAATCATTTAAAGTTAGCAATAAACCTAAGTTTAACGAATGGTCCACTAAAGGTATTAGAATAAGTAGAGATATTTTGTATAGTTTATATAATGAAAAATCAATGACATCAGATCCATCGTTTCACAAATATGTTAAAAACTACTCAAAAATATTTAAAATGGTTTGTACTCATGCCAAATCTAAATTAATTTCAAATAAAATTTCGAAATCTGACAATAAAGTTAAAACAGTGTGGAAGATTATAAATACAGAAACTGGCCAAATGAAAAACCGGGATACTGAACTGATACTAAAAATCAACAACAAAACCATCTCAGATAAGGTAGAAGTCGCTGATGCTTTAGACCACTTTTTTATAAATACGCCATTAGAGTTAACTAAATCGCTTGCTTTATCACCCTCACTCGCAGAAACATTACTCAAACAGAACTTTTGTAGAGATATTCCGAATTTCGAGTTCAACTATATTAATACGACAACAATTATAAAAACATTCAAAAGCTTAACACTGAAAAAAACAGAAGACTTGTGGGGTATATCCGTTAAAGTTCTTGCTTCTATTATTGACAATATTGCCCCCTTGCTCACTACAATTTTTAACCTTTGTGTTGATACTGGTACTTTTCCTGACCTGATGAAACACAGTAAAGTTATTCCAATTTTCAAATCAGGCTGCAAGATTAATCCATCAAACTATAGACCGATTTCTGTACTTCCGGCGCTAAGTAAAATCTTTGAGAAAATTATGCTTGATCAGATGATGTCACACTTCAATTTAAACAGGATCTTGCACGAGCGACAGTTTGGCTTCACGAAGGGTAGGTCAACAACGGACGCGAGTGTGAAATTAGTAGCTCATATATTAGATGCCTGGGAGGGCTCACAGGACGCAATTGGTATATTCTGTGATCTTTCCAAGGCTTTTGATTGCGTCGATCACAATACGCTAATTTGTAAACTAAAGCACTACGGAATTCGTGGTCGAGCTCTTGATCTTGTATTATCCTATCTTACAAACAGATTGCAAAAAGTGGGGATTAATGGTGTAACATCTGAAGGGACTCTAGTAAAAATGGGCGTACCTCAGGGCTCGATTTTAGGCCCTTTCCTCTTTTTAGCCTACATTAATGATCTTCCTTACACAATGGCAGAATTGGCCGATATAATTTTGTTTGCCGACGACACTTCACTTATATTTAAGATTAGTCGAAAGGATACCGAACTAGCACATGTTAATGAATGCTTATCCACTCTTTCTAAATGGTTTGCAGCTAATAATCTATTATTAAATGCAACAAAAACCAAATGTTTAAAGTTTTCGTTACCAAACGTACCCCATGTCGATTCTAACGTAATTATAGAAGGTAACAAACTTGATTTTATTAAGGAAACTGTATTTTTAGGCATAACAATCGACACGAAATTGCAATGGGGTGCTCACATAACTGCTCTTTCTAGTAGGTTAAGCTCTGCAGCCTATGCAGTCAGGAAGATTCGACAGCTCACCGACGTAGCTACGGCCAGGCTTGTTTATTTTGCGTACTTCCACAGTATTATGTCCTACGGCATCTTACTGTGGGGTGCAGCGGCAGACGTAGACTCAATTTTTATACTACAAAAAAGAGCAATCCGTGCCATCTATAATATGGGTCCTCGTGAGTCCCTCAGAGATTTTTTTAAAACTATTAATGTACTTACTATGCCTTCTCTTTACGTTTTTGAAAATATTATGTACGTACGTAAAAACTTGCAAATGTTTAATACTCTAAGCGACGTACATAACATAAATACTAGAAATAAATATAAACTCGTTGTCCCTAAATTCAGATTAGCCAAATCGAACAATTCGTTTTTGGGGAATTCTGTACGTTTCTACAACAAGTTACCTAAAACTGTCACTGATCTAACTGACGGGAAATTCAAATCATATGTTAAATCCATCCTTATACGCAAAGCGTACTACAAAATTAAAGATTATGTCGGAGATAGAGATGTCTGGCGGTAATTCTCTCAGCACATAGTCACTGCACATGTGGCTTCCCTGGCAACCACCCGAACCGCAATCACAATCAATTCATTCATGTGTTGAGCTATTTACACTTTTTTTTTTTTTTTACAATTTAATAGTTTTTTAACATGTCTTATCATGTTTGTATTTATTTTATTCTCTCTTTTCATAGGTTGCTATGACATCTTGTTAATGAAATATTAGATTTTTGTAATATATTAGATTTTTGTATTTTCAATTTTTTTTTTTTTTTTTTAATGTATCCATAAGCTAGTTGCCATTGTAAGCTAATCTTTGATAATCAATTTCTTTATATACATGTATAGTATAATCTTACGCTTGTTACAGATGGCTATCCATTGTAAATGTGAGCACAGTGTAGGGGTATTCTTTTTACTTTTATTTTTATTAACCGACTTTATATTAAAGTTGCATTTAGTATTTATTTGACGAAACCTACATTGTTCTCCCATACTTTTTCCACATTATGTTCATGGCAAGATTGTTAAAAGAGACTTTAAAAGAGTATCCATGGAGTTTCTTGCCGGTTCTTCTCCATAGGACCAACTTATTGGAACCGTGCAACTAGAGTCCTATAACGTTTCATAAGTGCCTGTATTAGGTTTATTTGAAATAAAAACAATTCTATCTATCTATCTAATAATAATACTAAGAATGGACTGGACTGGATTTGTATAATAAGCTTAGGACAGTAATCCGAAGCGGAGTTATTTTTGAGAAGTATTTTTTTAGGAAAGTAATTCATTTTATTTTAAGAATTTTATAGCAATTGAATTCAGCTTACGAAAAATATTTTTATTAGTGTGTAATGCTTCTTTGGTATATTGGTCGCAAGCGCGGCTGCTAACCCTAATGTCGTGGGTACGATTCCCGGTCCGGGCAAAGGGTTTTTTGTATGGGAATACTCGGTAGCAGTATGAAGTATGGAACTGAGCCCGATAGATGGCAATAGGGTCGCTCTTTATTACTTGGGACTCAATAACGGCATCGGCGAAACGTAGGTGTATATTATGTGAATGGCCAATAAATACACTATAACAAAGATTATATTTATTTATACTTAATGTATCTACGATTTTCCAAATTATGATTACGACCATTGTTTAACTACTATGACTACTTAGCAGACAAAATGAAATTCGCGATATAATTTTGTCGTCACATTATTTCGTTTTGTCATGACTACAAAATTCTACTGCAACGCTCATGTTTGCCTAGCTATGATTCGTACTTAGTGAAGTCAATATATTGTGATAACATAATTATATTATATGGACAAGAAATTAATTGTTTCGTACTCCTACAAATGTAACTTGTTTTCATAATTAGGTTTATACTTAATGTCGCTCTTAAACGGCGTTGAATATTCATAACTCATAATTCATATGAAAATGTTGCCAGGTATAATAAATAACAATACATTCAAGTACAAAATCCCACATTAATTCCACACGAATATGAGCGATGCAACAAAACAAGAAAGTCCTATCATAACACGGTGTATCAAAAGAAATCTCAATGTGAATAACAATCGTTAACACACTGAATATTTATAGGTTTTGTAATTCGTCACCAACTTTGTTGAGTTTCATCATCGCTCACAAGCCTCCAAACTTTGAGCCAGAAATAAAGTAGATATGGCAATGGAGATCTATATATACAAAAATGAAATTAAAGTCTATATATAGAATATAGAGACATTTCTTCTGAAACTTATGTATTATTGAAAATCTGACTATAGTGTTCGAAATTACATTATAGGCTTTATGGCTTTAGGGTGGAGTAAACGGAGGAAGGAGCAGAGCCAAAAAAAAAAAAACGATTCAGTAACAAGAAATAGTCATTATTGGCACACAGATATTCACAAAACAAACACAAATACACACGGCATACACATTAAAAGTAGTATGTTTACTGTGGTGAAAGTCGAACGGTATCTCAAAACACCGTATCCCCCTTGTTTCTATGATCTATGCTTTTAACTGAAAGCTCATTACTTGCACAACTTGTTCGGAATCATTAAAATTTATACGTTCTACGACTTCACTTAATGAAAATACGAAAAAGTTTTTATTCCTGTTCGCCATAACGTTTAAAGCAGGGACTTAAAAATGTTTGTTACGTAACGAAAGGGAAACAAAATGTGTCAAGTTTATTGTTTCAGCGCAAGAATTAAACAAAGGAGATTAATATGTACTTACTTTTTATAGGTAAGTTGCCAATAAGGTTTGCAGTCAGCGATGAACAGAAACAAAAACGGTGTTATGTAAAACTTTTTGTGATGATTTTAGGCCTATATTCAGATGTTAAAAGCGAGCTGCGGAGTGTCGCATAGCTACGCTGAATGTTCAGGGAGGTATAAAAGAGAAGTTAGATGAAGTTTGTGAGTTGATGAATGATAAAAGATTGGATGCACTTTGTATGAGTGAGACTAAAAGAAAGGGAGGAGGCCTATCTAAGCACGGTTCCTTGACAGCGATCTGGTCTGGGGTACCAGAGACGGATAGAGCTTGTCAGGGTGTTGGAATTCTCCTCTCCGCGCGTATGATGAAGTGTGTCAAGGATTATGCATGTGTGAGTCCCAGAATTCTCTGGGTTAAGTTAAAGCTGGGTTTAAATCCTATATTTATGCTGTGTATTTATGCACCCGATATGGGATACCCAATGTCCGAGAGAGAGGAGTTTTGGGATAGTGTAAGAGATATTTTAAATGCGTGTCATGGTAATGAAAAAATTGTTTTGGTAGGGGATTTTAATGGTTGGGTTGGTGTGAAAAGGAATGGGTTTGAAGAAGTTTTGGGTACGTTTGGAGATGAAAGGGTGAATGAGAATGGTTTGAGTCTGTTGGATATATGTGTGGAAAAGAATCTTTCTGTCACGAACACTATGTTTAACCACAGAAAGATTCATATGTATACATGGGAAAGACATGAAAGTAGAAGTATGATTGACTTAGTTATAATAGATGAAAGGCTGAGAAGTAGAGTCACAGACACAAGAGCGTATCGGGGTGTTAACGTGGGAACGGACCACTATTTGGTGATCTGCCGAATAAAGGGTTTGTTTAAGTGTTGGCGTCACCGTGTTCAAGTGCCTGTTACTCGGCTAGAGAGAATAAAAGTGGAAAGGCTACAAGAGTTGAATATAAAAGAAGAGTATAAGAAAGAAGTAAAAGAGAAGACTAATACCATCTTAGAGGCTATGAATGACTGTGATTTGGAAGAAATATGGGATGTAGTAAAGAATAGTATGATTGAAGTAGCAACGAAAGTATGTGGAGTGGCTAAAAGGAAGTGTGGTAAGCAAACCTATAATTACTGGATGGATGATGAAGTAAAACAGATTGTGAAAAAGAAGAAAAAGGTTTGGCAGGATATGTTAGCCATCAAAGCCAAAATGAGAATGGATCAAGCAACGAATATGAAAGAACACTTGGAAAGAGTGAAGAAAAGTTACACTGACGTAAAGGAAGAAGTAAAAAAGGTAATAAGAGTTAAGAAGAATAGCATGGAAGAGAAGTATAATAGAAGATTCTCTGCCAATTTCCGGGCCAATGTCAAACTGTTTTGGAAACAAGTGAGATTGGCGCGAGGAGTGTCAGGAGCATCTAATATGAATGTTATTAGGGCCGGAGATGGAAGTGTAATAAGTGAAGAATGTAAGGTTTTGGAACGATGGAAGGTTTATTTTGAAAGTTTATTTAGTTGTCAGCAGAGTATGCAAAGAGTGGGTAGATGGATAGAGTCGATCTGTCCAGTCGCGAACTCAGACGACGTGGGCGCTGACAATGAGAATGAAATCAGCATGGATGAAATTGTGCAAGCGTTGAAGAGTATGAGAGTGGGAAAAGCTGCCGGGTATGATAGAGTGTCGGCTGAAATGCTGAAGGGCGGTGACGGGGTGGTGGCAAACCTGTTGTGTAAAATCTTTAATATGTGTTGGAGGTATGGCCGAGTACCAGGGGACTGGTGCAAGGCTGTTATCGTGCCACTATATAAGGGAAAGGGTTCACAGCAGGAGTGTAAAAACTACCGTGGCATTAGCCTTTTAAGTGTTGTCGGCAAATTATATGCGAAAGTTTTGATAAATAGAGTGATCAGAATAACAGATGAGAAAGTATGGGATGTGCAGGCAGGATTCAGAGAGGGAATGGGATGTACGGATCAGATCTTCTCCTTACGATGCATAGCCGAAAAACATCTGGCTAAGCATAAGAAAGTCTACTGCGCTTTCATTGATTTGGAGAAGGCCTATGATAGTGTGTGGAGGGACGAATTATGGTCGACACTGTCCGTGTATGGTGTGGACGGGCGCTTGACGCGAGCACTAAAATCGCTATATGAGGGTTCTAGTGCTTGCGTTAGGATAAATGGGGCATACACGGATTGGTTTCATATCTCTAGAGGTGTGAGACAGGGCTGTGTAGCGTCACCATGGCTGTTCAATCTATACATGGATAGCTGTTTGGTCGATTTGAAAGAGAATGACTGTGGATTGAAAATGAGTGGGCTACCTGTCAAATGTCTTCTCTATGCCGATGATCAAGTCATACTTGCATCATCGGCGGAAGAGTTGCAAGACATGGTAAATTTAATGAATGAAGCATTTAAGAAGAAAGGAATGAAAATAAACGTAGGTAAGACGAAAGTAATGGTGTTTGAAAGGGAGGACGATGTGTCTGTGTGTGATGTGAAAATAGAAGGGGAAAGCGTGGAACAGGTGGATGAGTTCGTTTATTTGGGAAGTATGTTTACGAAAGATGGGAAAATTGATAAAGATGTGGAAAGGAGAGTGAATGCGGGAAATAAAGTGAACGGCGCCCTGCATGCCGTTGTGGCCAGCAAGTCTATGTCAAAAGACGGACGGCTGGCTGTCCACAATGGGGTGCTGGTACCAACGCTTATGTATGGAAGTGAATGTTGGGTGTGGCAGAAGAGGCATGAAAGTAGAATTAATGCAGTGGAAATGCGTTCCTTGCGAAGTATGTGCGGTGTAACTTTGAATGACAGATTAAAAAATAGCGTGATAAGAGATCGTTGCGGTCTGAAAGAAGATGTAGTGACAAGGATAGAGAAAAGTATGCTTCGTTGGTTTGGTCATGTAGAGAGGATGGATGAAAGGCGATTAACGAAAAAGATTTATAACGCGGTTGTTAGTGGAAACGCCAGGAGGGGACGCCCTAGAAGGACGTATACGGACCTTATTGGTGATGTCCTGCAAAAAGGTCAGGTGCGTAGTACCCACAACCGGCGTTTATGTATGAAACGATGCATGAATGTAGATGAAGCAAAAGGGTTATGTAAGGATCGTAGCACGTGGCGTTCCGTAGTTTCTGCCTACCCCCATGGGAAAAAGGCGTGACTTTATGTATGTATGTATTCAGATGTTGATATTTACGTATTTTTAAGATCAATAATGAAATAAAGTTTCAATAAAGTATTTTTTTTTCGCTTATTGATCTCAGACTACGTGGTCGAAGATTTGTCGTTTATTGTGCTATGAAAGAGAACTTGTATGATTTATATAATAGTTGTTAAAAGATGTGTATTACATTATAGTATTATATAGTTTATTAAAGTGTGTGTGTTTTCGAAATTTATATTTATGTAACATCTCTGTATACTTCCAGCACTAAAAAAAATTAGTCTGAGTTACCGTCGCTACCCATTCAATAAAACCATTCCAAAGAAAAACTACTACGCAACCTCATTTTACCCAGCAAATGGAATATTTCACTTACAATTTCGTTTCCCACGTGACGATTACGTCCGCATTAAGTTGGTACTACATCGAACGATGGTGAGTGCTCACGGGCTAATCCTTGCCAACTCTATTTCGGTAATCTCGCCTCCTGGCGCGACTTAGTCGAATCTTGTTGGAGATGCTATATAAGGCAGTGTGGCGAAACTAATCCCATAAGCTACTCTTTTGATGATATCGTTAATTATTGCGTGTGTTTGCATTTTAGTGGTAAGGTTTGTGTTTTTATCTTAATATATGGTATCGGTTAATACTGTACGTATAATATACTCGTAAAATCACACAGTTCCGAATGAAAAACATAACACTGTCTTTGCTGTCGCGCAGTTGGGTAAAAAGTGATCTTAAGCATTTTCACAAACACTATGTACACTTTTTTGTTTTATAAATTTGATTGATTCAAATCAGCCCGATAAATTATATTTTCTTAAAATCTGCTAATTCTCTTTTAATTCTTCTTTTATGAGCTACACATGGTATTTCTGAGTCACTTTGTTCCGAATTTAACCAGTACATATAAGCTGTAAGTTTAGCCATGCATCCTCACTATGCAGTGAACAGAACTATCCTTTGCTCATCTTTCCGCTTCATTTATCCGTTGTGTATGATCGCAGCTTTCCTTTGCCTAGGTATACTGTTCAGTGCGCGCTTTGACTGTGACGTAACCACGATTTTTAGATTTCCATCATTTTGTTCTTTAGAACTCGTGAATAATAATTTATAAGCCGTTCATATTGTATCCAATTGAAACCTATTTACTGGTTTTGCGAATGTTTGGCAATTTAAATAATTTAAATGGTTATAGGTTGTATAAAACCTGCTTCTTAAAAATCTTCATGAGTGACCAAGCCAGTACTTGTACATAGACGAGTAAACTTCTGCAGTCTCTAGAGAATAGAAACATCAGCAAAATGTACTGAATTGACATTAGTTGTCAAATATTTGCATAATTCGTAACTGTCAATTTCATACATTGTCCTTTCGATTATATTCTCTAGCGAATATAGATTGTAACTTGTGTAGTGGAGCTGGTCTGCCAGTGAACCATACAACTAGGCTAAGTTGAAGATAGAAACAATATACGAAACGTGTTTCGCATAAAACCTAAACCTTTATTTACTTCAAAGTTTTCCGTTTGTTCCCATAAATATCTCAAACGCATCACAGTGCAACGGGATATCGATGCAGGTTCATATTTCACGACACACTGGCGAGTAATTAATGTGCCAGAGAACAACGACTGGCAGCATGGGTTTGGCATAGACACCCCCGAGCCCATCTCACTCACGTCTCCCATAAACATTTGATTAATGGCACACTATTATTTTCCGCGCAAAATATCCTTTAACTCGAATGATTTTTGAAGTAATGTATGTTTCTGATAGTGTCTTAGCGATTATACGTATCGTTGGCCCCTGCATGGAACAAATATGTGTATGGCTATGACAGTTGTTCCGGGTCTGTATTCCTAAGAAAAAAAAGTTGATTCAGTGGATTTTGAAACAATTGACTGCGGACATTAGGTGTGTCTTTTTGAATAGGTGTCACCGGGGATTGAAGAGTTCCTGAAGTCCACCACATGGTGTCGAAGCGGACCGTGGTGAGTTTAGTCGGTAGGAGTCTGGTACACCCATCGCCCCCCCTCCCCTCGGCGGAGGATAGCCCATGATGGGTTCTCACCACGCTAATCAAGATGCAACAAACTTTCGAAATGTTTGTCTTCTATAGCATGCCTGTTTTTTAACAGTGTTTTCTTTCTCTTAAAAAGCAGTGGTGTGTTATGCCACTTTAATTTAATAATTCCATCACGAAACTCGGCTTTTCTACCATAATAACGTTACTATAGTATCACTTACTTAGCCACGGCACAAAACTAATAGCCCAATATGTTGTACTAGCGCACGTCACGCCGATATTTCGCGGCTTTCTTCCTCCAAAATAATGTTCCGCATTAGTCGTAGTTACAGTGATTAAATGACTATAGCGGCGAAAGGAAGTAATAATGTGTATTAGAAACACAACACCGATTGTAGGGATATAGTTTGTGTGTGTGTGAGTATGGGTGAGTGTGCAAAAAAATAATATTTATAGTCTGTCTCTAAGCTGTATAAAAGGGATGGATATCAGCAAGTCAAATATATTACTGGTTATATCTGTTAACCCATTACAATATCTATTCGTTGCGGGCGTTGGCGATCGCGCTTTGGCAAATTAGGGAATTAATCATAATCGGAATGATACATTAATAACATAACATAGCACCACGCCTGTATTCCCCGAAGGGTTAGGCAGAGGTGTACTATTGTACACCCACATTTCACCGATGCCGTTATTGAGTCCCATATAATAGGGGGCGAGCTTATTGCCATTGCTATCGGGCATAATTCTAGACCCCGTGCTGCTACTGAGAATTTCGATACAAAAAACCTAATAACACTTTGCCCGACCCGGGAATCGAACCTTCACGCTCAGCAGTCGGGCTTGAGACCACTAGACCAATGAGGGAGTCAAAACGTATTTTATTATCAATACTTACAATATCCAGATCTGTGTTTAAATTATAATATATATGGACTTTCAGCTTTCAAGAGAACATTCATTGAAGCCGCAAAACATAATAAGACTAAACGTAACTAATACAAGGGAATGTCTCCGAAACCGAAAGTACTCGTAAACTTCCATTCTAACATACATCAGTCTTGGCAATTCTCAGAGAGCATTCGGCAACAACATGTGTAGGAAAGCGTTAACGGAGTTCCGAAGTTGGTACCGCTAAGTTGTACAACTGTCTTGTTCGACACATGTTGGCTTGTTATGACGAATTTAGGGTTAATACTCGGAGATTATGGGGTTAATTTAATGGAATTAGGAAATGGAAGGATGTGTGTGTTAATTAATTTGTTTGTAATTAATGTTTACAGCTTCATTGCTGTATTCTAACGTGTGAGTGTGAGAGTGTGTGCTATATATAGATAACTAGCTTCCGCCCGCGGCTTTGCCCGCGTGATTTACGAGTCCGTACATTTTTCCGGGATAAAAAGTAGCCTATGTGCTATTCCAGACTTTAATCTATCTCTGTGCCAAATTTCATCCAGATCCTTTCAGTAGTTTTTGCGTGAAAGAGTAACAAACATAGTAGGAAAGGATAGTAGGAAGTAGGATATTTATTAGCAGCTTCTAAGCTCGTTATTTAGCTATGTGTGGCAATAGCTCGCCCTATTACCTACAATAGACGAAAACTAAGTGAAGGCACCTATAGTTGTACACCTGTGCTTAACCTTCAAGACGATGTGATGATATGTGTTCTGATAAATGTTTAGTGTATTTGGACCGATAACACTTTATTGGCTAATCGAATTAAAAATCATTTTCTGTTTCGTAGTTACGTTTTCAGTCACAATAGAGTGTCTTTCTATAGAAAGGTAGAAAGCCAAGCGCCTGCGCCCTTTTGGATAACCAAAATGAAAGGTTGTAGAAATACTATAGTGAACTCACTTCTATTACTGTTTTATCTTTTAGGTTTACCTTTTAACAACGTTGTCTCTTTGCAACATCTATTTGCCCGACTTTACAATGTCGCAATCCTTGAAGATCATGTTCTTTACTCTAATAAGACTGTGTAGACAAACCTTGCAGTTTTTATTGTCTCATTAGAGACCACACATATAGTATTTCTCCTGCGAGTAATACTTTTTACAGCTTTATTAGAACTTGTTTGGATGCATTTGTACACTAAAATAATTTTCACTACGCACGCATATCCTTGTACTTTAATATAATGTAAAAACCACTGTGTACTACCACTAGATTTCTATAATTGCCAACAAACCATCAGTACTGTAAAAAAAAACAAAAAAGCCCCACTCGATTCAATCACACAATTTCCGAACTATACAAAGCGTAGACGCAATAAAACACTTTTTCCATGCAAGGCGATATTGCGTCACAAATATTATTGCGCCCTCTGCCCGTGTTATCGGGTAGTAATATTTTTTCGCCCCTTATAAATCAGTGTATCTTGTATGAGCTACTTATCGTGGAAAAGCACGAGATGTATTGTCCCGGTGTGATATATATGTTGCCAACCCCGTGACTTGTGCCTCGGGGGAACACCGCCCTTAAATCTACGCGGAACAGTATATATTAAGTTTTGAAAATATCGGGAAGCGAAATATTTGCGAGTTTGTATTTTATTTTCTTATTGAATGGAATACGGTTATTTACTTTGGTTGTCTCGGTCCTTGTGTTCATAACAGATGGCTTGTGAAAGAGACTGATCCCAATTTAAAGGACATGAAAGGTAATTTTTTTGTCGTATTGTTTCGGAGACGGAGAGCACAAAAATATATAGAAACCTGTAACTATTTATGGAAGGCAAGTCGAATAGGTATAAATATATACACATATAGTACCTATATGTGTATATGTTGAAGAAATATAGCGAAGTGTTTCATTGGTCTAGTGGTCACAAGCGTGGATGCTGAGCGTCAAGATGCTAGGTTCGATTTACGGCATTATTTAACAATTCTCAGTTCAGGCGCAACTCGAAGATTGGAATTGTGCCCGGTAGATGGTATAAGACTCGCATTATTTCATGGGGCTCATTAGAGGCATCGATAAGATGTGAGTAGATTTATAGCAATATTTAAAGCTACACCCTACATAACGCTTTAAAGAATACAGATGTGATGCTTTGTATGTACCAAATGTTATTAAAAAATATATGTTTTTTAAGAATTTTAGTCTTTTGTTCATACCCTTCATTATCAACCTTTAGTCATTGCAAACGAAGCCCACGTAAATAAAGGGTGTTGCTCATTCTTTGGCGGACACAACTCACAATAATATTATGTAAGTAACTGCTTGAAACATATTCAGCTGTCTAGCCGTGCGCGTGGTTCATGGAAATGAACTCGTGATACATATTTAGATTCGTAACATAAATAATAACGGTGTCACGGAAGGCGGATTTCGTATATACAGGCAGATGGCACAGTCAGGCGTCAAAAAAATGAATATAAATAAGAGCGTATGCTGGTTCTAGGTTAGTTGGCAGGTGTCGATCACAAGTAATCCTAAATATTGAATAGCTAGCTCCATTCTACAATATCATATCATAACATAGCATTTTAGCCTTTATTCATCGTAGGTTTAAGGAGAACGGTACTGTTTAACACCTACATTTAGCTTCTTGTAATAGGGGGGCAGTCTGTTGCCATCTGACAGGTACAATGCCAAATTTTGGATTGCTACTGAAAATTTTCCAACAGAAAAGCCCAATAACCACCATCTTCGCCTGTGACAACTAGACTAATGAAGTAACCAACGATATCGATGTATTCGTAGACAAAGCACTAAGCCACTAGTTCCCAAAGTGGTCCAGGTGGACCCCTAGGGGTCCACGATAGACTAGACGGGGGACTACGTTGGCGTGACAAAAAAATGGGGGTTTACAATTCAATTTACAATATGGTAGAAATGTAGCTGCAGGGGGTCCATCGGAACCAGCTACATTTTGGAAGTGGTCTATGAGAAAAAAAGTCTGGGAACCTCTGTACTAAATGCACTGTTCCAATTCATAAGTCACTGCTCCTTAACATTCTTCGTTTGCTTAACTACTATTTTTGTTCTTTAAAACAGAAAGATTCATCGGCAGCTTTAGTTAATTTTGTAATTAATAAGTAGTTTATTGTCTCACGTGTGCGTTGTAAAGTTTTAAGGATTTTTTTAAACTTTACATATTCTTATTAATTTGAAATAGAAAGCAAGCCTTTGCCCAGCTGTGGGATGTGACAGGCTAGCAGTAATAGTAAAAATAATGGATTTATCAATGAGATAATTTGAGTGGAAAGTAGATACCACCACTCCAACCCATGTTATCGAGATTGAACAAATTTTGGTCAAATATAGTTACAAATCGAATTACAGGTTTTATTTCCAAAGCACCAACTCAACTAATCACCAACATGATAACATTAAACGGACCTTCACCACATGCCAAAAACCTTTACTTTCAATGGATTGTATTTTTAAACAAAACAGATGTTTTGTTTAGAAACAACCCAAACGAAGTGCAAAAAGGATGTGTACCCACTTTACATAAGTACACATACAACTTTGTTTTTTACCATTTGACCTATGTCCGCAATAAATTATAAAGTCCAGTGATTTATATCTGTTTCATTGGAGTGCGAGCGATCACCGGCTGACTACAGTGGCCATATAGTTATAAATTACGCTACCCAAGAGGGCCTTCTGCCAAGTATTTCCGTAACATGTCCTATGCCCCATGGGGTCACGATTTATGTCAACAGAAAAACTAGTGGAGCCCAACTATGTAGATTGGACAGCGAAATCTATCACTACTACTGGAATTGGAAACACAGTTTGGGCATGTTTGTGTAATACCCATTCATACATTATGGAATGTTAGAGATTAATAATAATTATTGTACCTATTATATAATTTTGTACGCCATTAATGGCATGACATTGGAGTTCATTCTTCTCATTAACACCATACTTTGCAAGCTATGTATTGTACACTCATGTTTTTACAAATAAATGATTTTTATCTTTATCTTTATTTATAAAATCTATATTAAAAAGTAACTGTAACTGTAAATGTGAGCACTTTCTAGAAGTGCTTTTTTATTTTCATCAACATACTTTATGAAAAGTTTCACCTAGTATTTATTTGACAAAACCTACAATGTTGTCTCATACTTCTCTTATGGCAAGATGGTTTAAAGAGATTTAAGATTTTAAAAGAGAAACTAAAAAAAAGAGAAATATTTTTGAAACCGTGCAATTACAGTCCTTTTAATGTTTTAAAAGTGCTTATAATATGTTTTTCTGAAATACCTATGTCAGGTGAAGTGCTAATAAAAAATATTTTTATTTTTCTAATAATTACATGACATGCATTTTTAAAACATTCTATTCTAAACTAACGACAGCTGGCATTGACTAAAAAAAAAATGGAAGGAATTTAATACATTATGTATTTTTTTCGAGACTACAATACTTTTACTTTATATAGAGCCACACTTATTCTTTGTCATAAGAAAGCTTATCACCTTAGAGGTTTGACATTGTCTGATCTAAAATGGAGTTAAAAAAAAAAAACATTGGCTTAACGGATTTAAACTTGTGTTTACTTTACGGTATTATCAATCAGTTTTTGTTAAAATTTAAAGAAAATAATACAATTTTTGTTTTTAAAAATCAAGATTGGCTCTTAAGGGAAGCCTGGACTAATCATTAGTAGTGGTACATTTATCCTTACGATGTGAAACACTCTAGCCAATGCAGTTCTTGGAGCGGAGCATTTAAAACGTTGGGTTTAAATACCGTGGAGCGGCTATTGACAGGATGTTAGCCTGGCGTGCTAGAAGTAATCGATTTTCTTCACTTGACTTCTGCAGAATTACATGTTCTATGAAACACAAGTATATACATATGTAGGTATTAAGATGGCGGTTCTATCAACCGTATTAAATATACGGCACGGTTTGCGCAGTGGTTGCGAGATCGACTACTGAGCTACGTGTCGCGGGTTCGATTCCTACCCGGAACAAATATTTGTATGATCTACAGATAGTTGTTTCGGGTCTGGGTCTTTGTGTTTGTGAATATATGTGTTTGTAAACGCACCTACGATACAAGAATTAAACCTTGTGTAACGTTTTTTTTATGCTAACAAAAAAAAAATACAAACACGAATCGCAGAAAGCTAATCGCCTAGCTAAGATGCGCCGACCATGCGCGACCATTCAATAGTTTTTCGACAAGACAGACAGACGACGGACAGTTTTCTGCAATTGACGGGTTGACTCCCAGCATCGGAGCTGTATGTAGTTCACACAGAGGCCTGATGGCATACATAAACAGAGGTTAACTGTACTGCAAGACCATACTCAGTTTCCCAAAGTTACATCATAGATTCTGTAGACTAGTTCAAACTATTCGATACGGGCTACTATCTAAATTGTTTGACTAATAACCTAAGTTTCTATAGATTTGAGAATCATTTTAATTAGATGCATAGTGATCACACTTAATTTGATTACTTTATTGAGTTACTTTACTGCAGTAGTTTGTGTGAATACCTAGTCCTAGTAATTTGTACCTAATTACGGTAAATACATTGGATTTTTTTCGAAAAGTGTAGAACCTTTTTTATTTTACCACATAGTTTAGTTTTGTACACCCAAATAATAATATATTCTAATATGACTGCCTCACTGGTCTAGTGATGGCAAGCGCGACTGCTAAGCGTGAGGTCCTGGGTTCGATTCCCGGGTTAGGCAAAGTGTTATTGGGTCTTACTGTAGAAATTCTCAGTAGCAACACGGAGTTTGGAACTGTACCCGGTTGATGGCAATTGGCTCCCCCTATTACATGGGACTTAATAAGAGCATCGGCGAAATATGGGTGCACAATAGTACACCTCTGCTCAACACTTCGGGTATACATACGTAATGCTGTGTTATTATCTAGTATGTCGATGACGACGACCTCCTAACAGTAAGAGTCCAAGTTTTTTGAGTCTGCAACGCGTGTGTGATGGCTCTAGTATTGCAAGCGTAGGTTACGAGAACCGTTTACCATCAGGCGGGCCGTATGCTTGAATAACACCAACAATTTGTGGTATTAAAAAGACCTATAAATCGACTCCTACGCAAGTGAAGTTTGTGCTCACAATTCGTGCCGATGCGGGCAATTAATGTTAGTAAAAGCGCTAAAGACGCTTTTACATCTCTTATAATAACCACATCACATTTTGAATGAATAGAACTTCTAAGCGCAAGCCAACGTACGTGGGCATGCGTGTGTAACATGTTTTAAAGCTTATTCTCACTAAATCCCCCACAAGTTGCCGGTTTCTAAAGAAGTGAGCGCGAACAAATCCTTTTCTCCAATTTTATCGTGTACTCGATCTAGCTGTGCCCGTGTGTGCCCGGCGTTATGTGGCTTTGTGAGTACTACGTGACTAACTAGACTGAACGAAGATTTTCTTGGGATCTCTTATTCAGGTATTTTCTACCTGACCTGTAATATGGTTATAGGAATGAAGTGCAGACTTGAAATGGGACTACCAAAAGACCTCGGTACATTTCCCTATTTCTGGTTTCGACGATTTACCAAAAATTATGTAATTGGCAATGCCTAATTCTCAAAATAATACATAACATAGCATCACGCCTGTATTCCCTGAAGGCATAGGCAGAGGTGTACTATTGTACACCCACATTTCGCCAATGCCGTTATTAAGTCCCATGCCATTAAGCCATCTACCGGGCACAGTTCCAGACTCCGTGCTGCTGCTGAGAATTTCCATACAGAAAAACCCAATAATACTTTGCCCGACCTGGGAATCGAACCCAGAACCTCACGCTCAGCAGTCGCGCTTGCGACCACTATACCAATAAGGCACTCAAAATAATCATGGAAGGAAATATTATAACGTACGGAGATGTATAAGCAGAAAGATGAAGATTTGATTCTTCACGAACTGTGCTATTGTGATAACATAATATAGGTATAATTATTATGATGTATTAATTGTACTAAATTTTATATTCTGCACTTGTTAAAACTTTTACTGCTATTTTTTAAGCCACTTTTAAAACCGTTATTTTTTGTATCTGAATAATTAATAACGCCGAGCTTTCCTAGAATTTAGATCCACGCGAGATTTAAAATTGTAAGATTGGTTGTGGGTGAATTGTAATGCTATGTATGTATTTAGTGAGTAACGTTATGTGATGTATAAATAAACATAACATAACGTTTGTGTTCCCTAACGCTTAGGAAGAGGTGTACCTAAACGTTTATTGAGTTCCATGTAGGGTTGAAACATGAAAAACTCAACAACATTTTGCACTGACACGTCTGATACACAAGAACTCAGACTTGGCAAGTGCGCTTGCGCCCACTATATTAATGAGGCAGTTATCAAATACCACAACATACGTTTTTGTGTTTGCGGGTTGAGATAACTTTATTCTCATAAGAATACATTAATTCACTTACATGAGAAATATTAATAGCTAAAACTAAATGTTAATTTTGTTGGGCTTATTACAATACCAAAACGTCAACAATAAATGTATAGTAAGGTAGTCTCCAAAAACAAAAGCAAATGTTCGTTTGACACTCGAGTTCGAATATAAGTAAACAAATTACACTGATCAAACGTAACTGGAAGTGGCTTGTACTTAAAGTAGTGTGTGCGAATTTTTAATGATGCATTATTTTTTTATTATTTATTTTTATTATTACAAAACAAGTTTACTTATCTGTATCTTAAATCTATGCCCCACAAAACCGTTTACACGGTTTGTCTGCAGGAACGGAACATTTACATAAGCAATAGGTATACCTATGTTTTTATTAATGCGGACAACTGTCTTATATAGTTAAGAAACAAAAACAAAAAGTAAAATAAAGAACAAAATTAAAATAAAAGCAATTAAAACTAGTAATTCTTCATTTTTATAACGTGCTAAGAAAGTACTGCTTGAGCAATTTGGCAAATTTACTTTTCCCCTTCTGGCTTCTTATATCGGCAGGTAATTGGTTAAGAAGATAAGGTATTCTTTTATCAAGAGTGCGGTCACCAAAATAATTACTAACTCTAGGAACATCAAATTTACCTGCCGATACTGTCCTAGTTGCATGGTTATGGGTTACCAACGAGTGACGCTCCCAACTGCCGTGACTGTTCACCAGAATTAGGTACTTATGTTTTAAGCTGATTGGAAGGATTTTACATATTTTATATAACTTACTATAATTATCTTTGCATTTATTTTTAGTTTTGTTATTAACTAATAATTTTAAGAATCTAATTTGCTGTGCTTCTATTTTATCTAAATTAGTTTTGAATGTAAGTCCATAACAGTCGAGAGCGTAACTGAGTATTGGTTCGACTAATTGTAAATAAAGGCACTTGAGTGTATTCTTTGGTACTTTAAAGCTGAGATGGTAAAACTTACCGAGTAATGTTCTTAGTTTATTGCACAAGTACTCTATATGACTGGACCAAGAAAAGTTCTCGTCAACCTTCAATCCGAGATATGTTACACATTCATCACGAACAATTGGTTTACAATTGCAATTTACATAGTTATTGTGTATGCACGCATAATCATGTGTGTACATTGAAGGAGGGTCGCCAGGTAGCGGTAAGTAAGGTGAGCGAATTATAACTAGCTTGGTTTTCTCGGCGTTTAGAACTATTCCGTTGTCATGCGACCATCTAACGACTCGATCTACGTCAAGCTGAACGAGTCGACAAGTCTCAGCGAGATCGGTGCCGGCGCGTAATGTGCACAGGTCATCCGCGAACATGTACGCCGAGCAGTTGCGTAGTACGCCGCACAAGCTGTTGACGTGCATGAGGTAGCATACCGGCCCACATCCCGAGCCCTGCGGCACCCCGCACCTCACCTCCCTCGCGTCACTGTACGACTCGTCCACCTTTACGCGGAATTGTCTCGTCGTGAGATAGTCACTAAACCATTTATTGAGTGGTTCCCCCACCCCACATTCCTTCATTGCGTTTAATAAAGATGTTGTTTCCAAAGTATCAAATGATATTGATACTTTGGAAACAAATATATTGATATTGTTTGAGTAGTTTTTTAAAAGTGGTCATAAATTTAGTTTCTTTTAACTGTTTTGGTAATTTGTTATATAATTTGGATCCTTCGTACATAATTTTTTTTTTGCCGTAGTTAGTCCGCGGTGCATACAGTTTTATGTCTTGTTCATGCCTTAATGTCATTTTGTGTACTTTTTTATTTTTCGTGATTATATTAGTATGTATATTTTTATTTAGTATTTTTCTTATAAGTATGCATGTATTATATATGTATGTTTGAGTGATATTCATTAATATTGTTTTTTTTATAAGTGTGTCTGTTGGAGTGAAGTAGTCATAATGGAATAACATTTTTATTAATTTATTTTGTGCAATTTGTAATAAACTTATATTTGTTTTTGCGGCGGTACCCCACACTTCCACTAGATAATCAATGTGTGGCTTAACGAGTGAATTATAGATTATATAGCGCACTTGATGTGGTAAGCAGCGAACGATACCTCGTAGGGCTCCCGTGAGCGAAGTTAATTTAAATTTAATTTTCTGTATGTGTGGGAGCCATGTTAATTTGCTATCTAAAATTAGTCCTAAGTACTTTTCTTGATCTACCTTATTTATGATTGTATTATCAATTTTTAATGGATTACAATTTCCGAGTTTTTTGTTTTTAGGTGCAAATATCATATCGTGTTTACATTTGATGTTACTAATTACAAATAATGAGACTTGGTACCCCGTTTGCGGTTTTGTACTTCAAATATTAATCTTATGAAACGTCTATATAATAAGTTTATTATATTAATTAAATGATCGAACAAAAAATCGCAAGTCTGAATATTACTTTAGTAAGATAATTAGTTTTCTGAGAAACATCTTATTTTATTGTCTTCTCGAACATCAATTAATAAATCCAATCGGTACGAGTAACACAAATAAAAGATGATCAAAATCAAAATAATGTTTATTAGACTTAAAAACAGCTTGTTAACATCTAAACAGATTTGGCCGAATAAGATTCCAACTTCAATCATCTTTAACTTTTCTAATAAATATTTTTATAAGTAAATAGAATTTCTTTTCGAGTTGACTTTTCCTCGGGGACCTGTAAGATGGATCATCCTCCATATCCCTATAACTACTTACTTGAAATTAGAATAAACAAGCGACATTTCGTGGCTTGCTTTGCGAATTTAAAGTAATATTATTGAAGAATAATGAATGTGCTTCTTTTGTGCAGCTTTATATGATTTACAGTATTTTAAAATAATATGTTTTGTTTTTCCTAGTATTGTTTTTTTGTTTTGACACATTGGACTATATTATTCTCGGATTATCTTACCGCAACAGTGTAGTAAACATGATTGTAAGATGAATTTATTTAGCGTTTAAAAGCGTTTTGTATAGTGTTTCTTGCCAGTTTTTCTCCATAGGACCTATTATTTGGAACCGTGGGCTTAGAGTCTCGACATTTCATAAGTGCCTGAACTTGGTTTACATGAAATAAATATATATTCTAATAACGTATGTGGTTCTATAAATAGGTATATCGAAAATAACCTGTAGCAGATTATAAGTTTATACTTTTCGTAGCACATAGTTTATATTCGTAGCACTTGCTACGCCATCTTCATAATGGCAGTATAGCGTTGTGTCATTAGAGAATGCAGCAGTGTCCTCATGAGCTCTAGTTTTGATATATTATGGTATCGCTACAATATTCTAAAGTGGAGGCTATGGCCTACAAAAGAAAAGAGTTTGTGTAGGCTATAGCCTCCACTTATACAGGAATCAAACGTGGAATGGGGCAAGGTTTAAAATAAATACGATGTGATTGAAACAGGCCGGGAATATTTTCAATATACAAGGTGACGATAACAGTACAACGTGAAATGAATAAAAAAACAATCAAATCCAATCAGTAGTTTAGCCACACGAAATAATTAATCAAGTTTGAAAATGATCCTTACTTACACGCGTAGAAGAGACAAAGATGACATAAGCGATATTCTAGTCCGATTTCAATCACCATGATGACGAAGAGACTCTTAAAAAATAAGCACAAAAAAAGCATGCGCTGAAATCTAATTGACATACATATATATATTTTTTTGTAACGAGATCTACATATATTATGTGGTTACATTTAATATCGTACTGTGATCGCCACCTTGTATTTTAAATGAAATAGGATTAACAAAACCTTTAGTCACTCGACCAATAAATATTTGCAACAACATTGTCTCCAGAACTTGGTCTGTTTTGCAGTGGAAAAGCCGATATTCTTTCCCGGACACTTTACTTTTACTACCTAGAGCACGGTGGGAAAACTTGTCGGTATCTTTACTTTTAATATAAAAATATACGAGTCTGCACCAGCAGGGCGCGCTGTAATTTTCTTCTGCGATCTTATTTAGTTCTGAATGAAGTAAATTATTGTTGTTGAGCTAATTTACAAGTGTTTATTTGATGTGTCTACATGTTATTTATTTTAACATTTTGGTTACCAGAGAAACAACACACATTCACATAATATTTCTCATACACGATGACAGCTTGTGACTGGCGTTTAACTGGCAATTACAACTCATATTCAAGCCACAGATTTCAACTCGTATGTTGTGTTATTATAATTACAAGAGGGTGTCACGTTATGTCTGTTCTAAAAATCACCACGACGCCTGTATTCACAGAAAGGGTAGGCAGATGTGCTGTACTAATGTACACATCGCCGATCACGATGTCGTAAACTTACGGCTATTTACCGAAAAAAAATCCACACTATACACTGTTGCTATTCAGAGTAAAACGCAAGACTTCAACTTACTGACAAGTTATGGAGATGTTTAATATACATATAGCGTATATAACATGTCGTAAGTGTTCTCCCTTTCAGTTAAGTAAGGTAAGCCCCAAACGTCAATGTGTCAACATTAATTGTATTGGCGTTACTAAAAGCTGCGTGTAGTAATGTATGTACCTGTGTACCTGTCTCCTCCTTCCAATTACTCATAAGCCTTTAAACTCACAAGACACATAATTTTGGGAAGCATAAAGTCTTTAAGCGCCATTTATGGTAAGGAATGTCTTAAAATGAAGTGAAATTATTGACACGAAAAGAAGAAGACTCATAGTAGATTAATATAAGAATATACGAATTTGTCGTATATTCTAATGATATTAGTATTACATAGCCTTACACATTGTCAATGTATCTTTGATGTATCTACTGTTATTTGTGTGTTTAGTTTTATCACGATTTTTTCACGATGATGACAAAGGATCATTTCTAAAACCTGGGGTATAAAGAGTCATCAAGGTACACAAAGTAGTTACACACCGGTGGCACTTCTGCTCTTCGAGGTTGGAGGTTAGAATACCCTTGATTGCAGATAACAAGTTTACACACATTAACATCTACAAAATAAGTCTAGTTAATTATATGAAGTCATCCGTTGAAGAAAATCCTATTTCGTTACCCAAGCTTTAATTCTTAAGTTAGCTCTGGTTTAAAGCTACATAAAATTTGAAACAAAAAAAGAAACTTGCACCAAGTCGCCACTCGTTCTGAACGACGAGAGTTAAACTCGATTCTGGCAACAATTTTCATAGTTGCAAAAGTTTAAAACTGTAAATGTTATTATTCCGCCATCCACGTCTTCTAAAGAACTTCAAATTACACATTTAAAGTTGAAGAATACAATTCAACTTCACAACACACTTAGATGCTGTAAAACAGTTTTTAACAGAGATGAATGGTGGCATGGATTTGGAAAGTTGAGAAAGTAATTATGAAGGCCCCTAATCTGATTAAAATTTTCGGAATGTTAGTAACGAGATCGCATAATGAGTTATGATAGAAACAGTGGCTCCTTTTCTAACCTCAACCGTTATAATTAATTTAATTTGAAAAGCAAATCTGACGCCGCCTTCTGACGCGATTGGAAAGTTGTGATAAAAAAATATATAAGTACCGATTGTTTTTTTAGCATTTTATCTTACTTGAGAATGGAATGAATGAAAAAAATGAACAATATTTTCTTAATTACAACTAGATATTATTTACTTTATTATTCATGTACTGCAAGATTTTCAAAACATGTTTATCAAAAACATACACTCATATAACATAATTGCGTTATTTCCTTTCTATCAAACACAAAATGGTTACGACACAAAATGCACTGGAACTTGTAGAAGTCAAGTCTGAAACGTGTTGTTGTCACACGACCACAGTGCATTACCTAGGTGACAGGTTTTTACTCCATCGTTGAAAGCTCTATCGTAAACCGTGTTCTTGTTCCGCTTTATTATTTTAAGAACCTGCCAAAACATTACACTTTTACCTTCGTTTTGACATCACAAAAAGTGTTCTGTGGCGTTATATGATTCTCATATTTTTGGATGATAAATAGAGGTTATCATTATATTTTTTAGTAGTATGTAGAAACTCAATACCTCTGGCGAACCTTGCCATATTTTTTGGTAACTCTGTAGTATTTTTACAAAGTGTAAAAGCTTAATAGTGTTACACTAGTTTAAAAAAGCCATTTGTGATCGCAATGTGTTTTTAATGTGTATGTTACGACGACCATTATTTTAGATTCTTCGACAGTACTATAACTGAGTTTTTACTGCAAGAGTTACTTGTAGATTATTTGAAAAAAAGTCGCAAAATAATCTATTGTTTCTGTTCAAGGTACTCGGTTATGATAAGAATCAAAAAAATAAATAAACAATTGCTACAACACCGATATTCAAAATGGTTTTATCTTTTAATAGCTTTTGATGAAAAAGCCAGCTTCTCGCAAAGGTCTGTTTACATAGGACATTTATAATGCTTTTACTATTTTATCGTATCTTACTTTTTACGTTGCAAAATAGGTTTAAAATACCTATAATAAAAACCGTACATTCCGAGCTGTTATGTATATAAAGCAAGAAATGTGATTTTAACACCTTAAACTCACACATTAACACTTAACACATGAGTGAAACTCACACCCCATCGATCTTTCCCCAAGCAGAGCAATTTGTGAGTTATCGAGCACATGCATGACAGCTGTCAACTGAAAGGTTTCATTATATTATTTACGGAGGGAATAACATATTCGGTAAACGTAAACATAGATTCTTCTCATTGCACACCTTAATAATAATGTCGATGAAAAGCGAAAATAAATATTCCTCGTTTTTAAAAAGTAATCCAAGAAACGTTTTTTTCACGTGATAATAACGTTTTTATAAGCATAAATGAAAGTTAAGACACGACAGACAATTCCGTCTTGAGAATTTGTAGCGAAGTAATTCGATTTATATAAGATAAAAGTATATATCTTTTGATTTAAACTTGAGTGGGAGTAATATTTAGAATATAAAAAGAAAATTGATTGTCTCATGGGTGTAGTATCGACACGGTTGGCGCAGTGGCTAAGTGATTAGCTTTCTGCGCTAAGTGTCGCGGGTTCGATTCCCGCACGGAACAAATATTTGTATGATTTACAGATAGTTGTTTCGGGTCTGGTTGTGTGTGCATGTGACATGTATGTTTGTAAAAATGTACCCACGACACAGGAGAAATCCTAGTGTGGGACAAAGTTTTTGAAAAAAAAAAAAAAAAGAAAAAGTATCTTAGTTGCAAGCATGACTCCTAATCCTGAGGCCCTAGATTTAATCGTCGGGTAAAGTGTTATTGGGCTAGTCTGTCAGAATTCTTAGTAGCAGCTCGAAGATTGGAATAGTGTCTGGTAGATGGCAATAATGGAATCGGCAAACTGCAGGTGTACAAAATTTTAGTGGAAAATAAATGGTGATAATCACCGTGATTATTATTTTTATTATTACAAGAACAATACACACTCTCCATAATCCTTCAAGGAATACCTAGCGTAAAAATAAACCGGTTCTGACAAGTTCTGTCTGAATTTAAATACTCACATCTGGAAAATCTATTTTTCAACGTCACTATTTTTTTTCGACACAAATGTCCTATTTCTCGCAAGTGGCCCCCTCTGCGTACTGAGAGGGTACACAGACACTCTTCCGAACGTCAAGCGGTGAGGAGTAAGGGCCCGCTCTAATGACGTCACT
Organism: Shargacucullia verbasci; assembly: GCA_947562105.1. Taxonomy (NCBI): domain Eukaryota; kingdom Metazoa; phylum Arthropoda; class Insecta; order Lepidoptera; family Noctuidae; genus Shargacucullia; species Shargacucullia verbasci. Next base: position 6,128,446 of record OX387289.1, on the reverse strand, counting down.
CACCCACGCATCGTTTGTGGTTTATTGTCAAATGTACCTATTCCGTTACGGTGTTATTTTACTGAAAGATTTTCTTAGGAAATTAATTTAACGCGTTTCCTTGTTTTTCTAGTGAGGCTGAGGCTCTGCTTTTAATTTTTGGGTTGAGTAATTTTCATTGTTTTTTTTTGTTAGTAAATTCTCAATTCGCTGCTTGGTATATGGCAATAGACTTGCCTCTTATGAAATTGACTTAATAACGGCATTTACTTAAAAACGAAAACACGGGTTTACTTTACTACACCTCTACATATCCCTTTGGGGAATACAAGGGTGATGCTATATTACGTTATGTGTAAAACGCAATTTCAAATCATTTAAATTCACTCTAATTGACCCGAAAAGCTATATAACAAACAAAAAAAATATCCTCTAAATAGCAGTAATCAATCTCTACCCATATAGTTGCTCGCAGTTCTATTCTTTCCATAACATCGCTAGTTTCCGCAGGGACTCATCAGGGTGATCGATCGTACACCTGTCCCCAGTTAATTCGATACAGTCCTAATTGGTGTTATTACTAGTGAATATCGCGAACATTAAATTATTCTGGCAAAGAGCAAGTAAGCCTCTAAAAGGGAGGCAGGACTACTTAGTGATTAATTTATTAAAGCTGCCTCATGATTCAATTTGTGACACAAAGGCTGTTCACGTGAGTTCACGTTCACTAAATACCCTGGTAGCTGGCAATTTTGAGATCCTCTCTAACATTTTCCTGTGCGTATTAAAAGTGTGCTCGCTTTTATTCCGGGAAGATATTACTTAATTGAAAGTAAGTTTTTAATTGCTTTTACATTGATTTTGAATTAGTAGACAAGACGTTAAGATGAGATACAATGATCAATGTTCCGTAGGTACTTGACGTGCTGGTTTGAGCAATACATGTTAGACGTGTGTTACAAGGTTAACGATTCCTAAATAATTGTTTGTTCGATTTTCGATAGTTCATTGACATTCATCCAATTTATTATTTGTTGTGCGTCTAGTATGATATGATCTGCCGACAAAAATGAATTTACACGTGGTATTAATTTTTGTATATTTAAACGTAGCAGCTTTTTTAATTTGACAGGTCTTTTTTCTAGACTCTACATAAAAAGATGGCAATAGGCTCGCTCCTTATTACATTGGACTTCATAACGGCATCGGTGAAATATGGGTATATAAACACCTCCGCAAATCTTCGTAGGTTTAAATTGCGTTATGTGAAACATAATACTTCCGAAGATTTAAAGAAGGTTTAAAATACTATGGAACCATCATTCACAATCGAGACAGTACAGGTAGATACGATGCTAACGCTTTATTTATTTTATCAATACTTGACGTAATCAATGTCAAAATAATTTGCATTTTTATCAAACATCTACACAGCTATAAATACATTCGCTCCCAAGGCATTCCCCAACAATTACCCCAGAACAATAGACTCTTTTAAAAGGACGTCTTTAGAATTATTTTCATAATTTTCACGGACTGCAGGCAGCGCTAATGGTCTCTTATTTAATTCGGAACCCGGAGTAATTACATCAAGTGCTATTAATTTCACGTTCCATTCGATAGGCCGGCCCTCAATATTGGAGGTATGCATACTATTTTATAGACTGGCTAGGCATAGGCGTTAGGGGTCGGGCCAAACCACGATTTGGAATTTCATGAAGATGGAATATGAATAATTCTGATGTTGATAATTTAAAATGTAAGGTCATATTATACTACCTCTTTATACTTGGGGTGAATTTAACTTTAATTATAAGATTAGTTTCGACTGCTCTCGAGGCTATTACGGGTATCAGCCATACCGTAGTGGATAGACTAGTCAGTCAGTAATCCTGCCTCAGACTAATAGCGAAGGATCCGTCAGACTAACTTAAGTTTTTTCATGTTACTTGTGGAGGCTCTTTCCTTGCATATGTTAATACTATCATTTAATTAATGAACATTTCAGTGGCTGAGTTTTCAGCAGTTAGAATAATATTAAAATTGATGTAATGATAAAAAATATTTATCATTTCTCAAGAAGTCTATCAAGTACCATAATTTAATAGAAGTATAAATCGCAGATGTGTGTGACTAACAGACAGTAGGTAGGTTATTACGTTCTCGTCTAAAGTGAAAAGAAATAGTGATAAGACATTGTTACATAAATATAAAGGTTACTTTCAATAAGTAAATAATAGCCAAAGTAAAATTCAATTGCTCTATAAACTGACGACCCTTCAGTTTTATTATATTTATAGCAGATTATAATATTAAAGCCAAAAACCCGAACTTGAATCCGTTTTAAGTGTTCCAATCACTTAAGTGTGTACTTAACCGGGTTTATTCCACTTAAACACTACGGCTAAAGTAAGTACAATCTTTTATATTACGGAGAGCAAAATTGTAACTCAATTTGAAGCCAAAGAAGACCCCTTTTTATCAATGCATTAAAACAACCCGACCTTTTCATCGCGTGTAAGGTAGCAGGAACGGCAATGTCCGTCGTCTCAAGGGAGACCGAACAAAACTGCGTAAAGTTGAAGTTGTATTCATCAGATTTATTTATCAACAGTAAATATTACATTATTGTTAATGTTACCTCTTTATTTCGAAACTTTGTTAAGTAGAAAGTTACTTCAAGTAGTAAGTTCTTAGGGTTATTTAGCACGGTTTTAAAAAGTTTCGTTAAATGACGTAATGAGAGCTCTCAATGACCTCAGTATTTCATTGAATTGGATTGTAAAATTAAAATTTCTATGAAAGGTCTAATTGAAACCAATTTTTACATGAATATAAAGTTAAAATATACCATCGGGTAATAATTTACGATGGAAAAGTAATACATTATTATTAAGAAGAATATGATCGTTAATTTTATTGCTTTTCTAATGTAACTGCACACTTCGGGGAAAACATACTATATAATGTACCTATAAAAATATATATCTATAATAGTATTACTAACATTTTTTCATTTGTACCTTCTAAATTACGCATTACAATACTTATTGAAGGGCTCTTAGCCGATTTTAATGCAGTTCGTTTCAGACATAAGTCGACTTTCCAACAAAAATTCAGACACTTTTAGTTGGGGAGCATTTGAATCTAAGCTCACAATAAGATTGGCAATATAATTTATTCTATATAAAAAATCATAGATACTGTAAACCAAAGAAATCAACCGTATAATATCTAATGAATCATAAAACTAAAGAGACAAGAGAGCAAAGACCAACCGCTTCTTATTCAAAACTTTTTGCAAGGAACTCGAAAAAGTACCTAAGCATTAAAACACGAAGAATATTAGACTGCAAATTTATTCCGAATGATCTGAAATTTAAATGTGAGCTCATCAAACTTTCTGCAGAGGGAGTTACTTGTAATATGTGAGTGTGTGATTGCTTTACATCTTAAAAAGAGCCTCGGGACACGGGAGATGGCTTCAAGGGAAATTTCCCTAATTGGTTATTACCTCTTATTAGTAAACCCAAATTTTATTCCACGAAATTTTATATCACTTACTGTAATACCGTTTCTTTACTTTACTTTGGTCGTACATAGAGTTGATATACTTTGGCTACATTACAGAATTGTGACGTAAGCAAGTGTATTTGCAACTTTTGACATCATCGTTTAATTTTTATATCATTTTTGGGGGTCAGCACATCTGCTTAGTTTATGATTCTATATTGAAATTCTGCGTTACAACAAGAATATCAAGAAAACATCATAAAATAATATATGTAATAGTTAATTCACAGTGATAGCCTAGCGGTTGAACGTTTGCCTTCCATGTAGGAGGGTCTGAGATCGAACCCGGCTCGCACCTATGACTTTTTGGAATCGTGTGCGGATTAGAATTTGATTATAACTTGAGTTTACGGTGAAGGAAAACATCGTGAGGAAACCTGCACACCTGCGAGGGCTCCATAAAGTTCTTGACGGTGTGTGTAGTCCACCAACCCGCACCGGTCCAGCGTGGTGGACTAAAGCCTAACCCTCCTCGTTCTGAGAAGGGACCCTTGCCCAGCAGTGGGACAGTAATGAGTTTAATTTATTTATTTATTTATTTAATACTTATAAAAGACCCTCCTATTTTTAAACTAACAATTTATTTTATGTATTAAATAAAACAAAAACTATAATCATTTAAATTGTAGTTTTTGTATAATACTCAACATTTCTATAACAATCAGTTCCATAATTAAGTAGGTTGGTATTTCTATTCAGTAGCAAATTGAGATTGTCACATAATTTGGGGGAAGTACGCAGAATGTATCGGTATTTATAGGTCCGAATACCTTGTGGTGTGACAGAAGCTAAATATATCGTCGGCTTAATAAAGCCGTATGGTAAGAATTTGGCTGTCGGAAAATCCGGGCTTTGTGTTGTGAGGCGTTTATATTATATTCACGTGAAGCTAATATGTAGGACCGTTGCTGTGTTGAATATTAACTCTTAAATTACCTGTAGACAATTTGATGCGTTTTAATCACGTTTTATTAAAGCCTTCGTAGCTCACCATCTCTTTGCCTTCTTCCACTCATTGTTCACAAGGACGTTGGTGTTACTACTAGCCTTAACATAGATGTCTCATTTTTTATGTCAACGCTCTAAACCATGAAACATCAACGCTTTTCAGTGCGACAACGCGGCGTTCATATTATTACAAAATGTGATATGTACTAGCAAGCATTGGCGAAAGCACAAACGCTGCTGCTAATGGTTTGTTATATGTGTCATTTGTTGATATATCTGACACCAAAATCTGAAACAGTTTTCAGAACATAAAAATATTTGATTCAATAATATAGTCAAAGCGACCGTAGACAAAAAAGTTCTTTATCTGCGTTAGTCCGTTTTGTTTTGCCATTTCAGTATATTAAAATTTGTGACCGATATCTACCAGAAAAAAAAAAGGAATACGGATATTAACGGCTCCACAGGCTTTTGACCTGCATAATATAAATTCCTGCCGATTTAATTAATCTTATAAACGAGAGAATAATTTAATTAAGGCTTCTACCTACATTGACCGTTTTCAGGTATTAAAATTTATTTTGTGAGTACACGGAAGCGTCTCTTTGCGTGTTCATAGCCGTATTGCTTTTATTTTTTACATTGAGTTTTTAGTACCGTGGACATCAGACGTGTAAAATGAGTTTTGGTATCGGTCAATGCGTGTGTACCACTGAAATTTGACAGCAGAATACATAGAAATGTGGTAATTATGATCGATAGCAGTAATAGCCTAGCGGTTGATCGCTTGCCTTCCACGCAGGAGGGTATGCAACTCTGAGTTTTCGGAACCATATGCGGATCAGAATTTGATTATTACTTGCGTTTATGGTGAAGGAAAACATCGAGTGGGCTCCATAAAGTTCTTGATGGTGTGTGTAGACTGCGAACCTATACTGGGCTAGCGTAGTGGACTAAGATCTAACCCTTCTAATTCTAAGAAGAGGGCCTTATCCTGCAGTGGGACAGTCATGGGCTGAATGATAGAAATGAAATAATATAAATAAAAATCATAAAAAAGAAAATAATTAAAGAAGCTTTTCTAGCGAGAGGGGTTTTCGCTTACATAATCATAATGTACTTTAAGACTAATAATGTCATAATTGGACATTGAATCACAGTTACTAAAAGTGAAAGCAGGTAACCTCAAAAAGATGTATACCATCAGCGAAATTCAAACTCTTGCTCAAAAAAAAAAAGTGTGATACTACTTTAAAATATATTTTCTTATGTATACTTATGTATCCGCAGATACGTACTATTTATGCGTTAAATTTATCAAAACCTCAATGCTCAATGCCTCAAACCTCAATGAAATTTTCTATAAATAATTTCTGAATTTTGCAACTGGTTTAAAATTAATAACAGCCAGTGACCAAAATGTGATTTAGAAAAAAAAAACAGCTTCTCTTCGAGAATATTGTTACTTATAGTATGTAAATAGTAAGCACGAAACTTGGTCAGTCAGGCTGACTGACCAGGTTCGTTATCACCATTACTGACTGCCTAACTTTTCCACTACTGCATGACCAACTCCTATGTGAAAGATCGTAGCGACTCTATAGAAAAAGCAGAAGGGATTGTTAACTATACAAAGTAACAGTTACAATCCGATTAAATTCAGTAGCAAGCTAATTAAATGATCGGACTGTCGTAAGCAAAACGTGCAAAGAACTTTCAAGATCAATAAACAATATAATTAATTATTATTATTAAATTTTCCGATGAACCGAATGCTTGATAATATAATTAGACAGGCGAGATGCCTAATATAAAATTAACAATGCAAATTTTCAACTTAAAATAACACTGATGAATTTCTTGAGACTTTTAATCTAACTTTTCATTGTACTGTTTTGGCTACGGTTGGCCGACGTTGGTCTTTAACAATTAAACTCAATATTGATTAAGTGATTATAAAAGGTGTATTTCTATTTTGTCCTTTGATAGTCAAGTAGATTTTATTAAGAAATTCATATAGTTATGTTCTTTAAATAGTATTGAATTAGAAGTTAGGGATTTAATTAAGAATCTTACGGTGCATTTAGATGTAGATAATAAAGAGGTAAATTTGATGTACGTATATCAGTTATTCCAGATTACCTTACTTTAGAACTAAGAAAAATTTGACGCTGCGTAAAAAATTATGATGAGATGTATTGGTCCAAGAAGGAAAGGAAATGAAAATAACGATTGATAGTACTTCTGTACCTCTTACCCAGAAATGATCTTTGTGACATTTACAACCACAAATTACCGTCTCGTGCCATCACAGTTCAAAACTTTTGTTTATTCAAATAAAACGTCTCACAATCATCTTTCGAGGAGCAAATTCCAGTTGTGAGCCTTAATGGAGGAAAGTTTCGCAATTTGTGGCAGTTACTTATTCGCAAATAATGGATTTTTAGCGGAAATTATACACCCTTTCAATTCCAATCATTTCTCATGGCGTGCGTGTCGGAGACAGACAATTTCTTACTCCTTTTGAAAGTACGGTTTATACTTTTAAAGGAATGCAAATTCTTAGGATACTTAGATGTTATAAGATAATGAATGTTATAATCAATAAGTTTAAAACCTGTAGTTTGTTTGTATTAATCACTTTCTGGTTAACGACCAGCAATCATAAACCTCTTTTTCGAATGTGGATTCAACTGAAAACTGGGTCTGAATTGCTTATTAGAGAGAAACAAACAGAATGTATAACTTATAGCTCCTATAGTTAGAGTCTGCTAACAGGCGGCACTACCCAGTACCAAACTCAATCTTCCCTGTCAGTTTTTAGACAGCTTCAAAGGACACACACAGCACCTACGCCTACTGTTTCCTACACACTAGGAAAAATAAATCGTGTGACCCGTCACACATCCATCATCCTTCTAATTGGAGGTACTCTCCCAGTCAAAAACTAAGGAGATATTTGAGAACTTTCTATACGTACAGGAACACGTTACGAGTCGGGAGTGAATTTGATTTATTACCGTAATATTTATATTGCGTTATTATCTAGTGTTGGCTGGCCCTAAACAAACTTCTCTAATACTAAGTAAACTAAATGTTCGGGCCCTCTGAGGATTACCTTTACCCTTAAAGAAAACTTGGCCAACTCTTATTGCCTTTTTCGTTAGGGGGCCGATGGGGGAAACAAAAAGGAGATATTTATTTATAGAAGTTTATTATTTTATGATTTTCTTATGATGGTAACAACCGTTTTGAATATAAAATACTTTTTGCTGAATGTTGAGAATTTTTTTTTTATAGATTTTGGTTTGTAATTTGTTGAGAAAAGAAAGAAAGAAAATATGATTTATTTCTCACAAAGACACGCACAAAGAAAACAAATTATATGTATTTATTATAAATTAAAACGGATATGCGCAGGTCAAAAATTGCGACAAATAGTTGAACACTCGGCATAATGCCGTGTTATGGCATAGACTACAACACGACGCTGATTTTCAGGGTACACCTGATATTCGATTTTGATTCGATTCCATTGATGTAAGTTTTTGTGTTAATCTTATAAAATACGAATAAATATTTTTTTATTGGTTAAGGTATATTTCGTGTAAATAGATTTTGCGGTACTGTATCGGTCACTTTAAGAAAATAATTAATGTTGTGGAAAATAAAATACCGTTTAGTTACAAAAATGTATATGCAGCTTGATATTTAGAGCTTGTGCCCGTCAGTTAGTCAAATAGTAGATATAAATAATGAAAATGCTAACTTTCACTGAGGGTCCACGTTAAAACTATAATTACGCTAAAATAATAGCCAAAGACAAATTGATACTATTAAAAATGAAGTTGTTGAAGTAGAAGTTGAAAGGAAAAAAAATTATAATTATAGAATAAATGGGAAAAACCCTATTAAAATACTTTAATATATTTTTTATTTGGTCTTCACACAAAAGCCGTAAGCCGTTTTTGTGTGAAGACCAAATAAAAAATATATTAAAATAAAAAATCTAAAAGATCTAAAATTCATTCGTTTTTACAAACAAAATGAACGAAATGACCCGATAACTTAACGTATGTAACGTGTAAATATCCAAATGGGATCCCTGACACGGTTGGAAATACATTCTTTAAAGTTGAGTCAAGGTTGCTATTCCGTATTTTACATTAACTTAGTTACATAGCTACTTACAATTCTGTGATAGCTCCCAAGAAATTCCGTACCAAGAAACACAAAATGAAAACTGAGAAATCAATTTTGATAAGCCGTTGAAAGTGATTTAAGTAATTATAGAACCTAAGTAAAATGAACAATCAATTAACATAAACAACTTAGGGACGTAGACAGATATTGATTGAGATAAAGTGATTAAAACGGTAGAAGCAGACAAACATTTGACGGTGCTACTTGGTTCGTGGATATTATAAAGATTTATGAAATGGCTCGTATTATTATGTGTTAAACGTCAGGAGAAAGGATTAAAGATGATACGTCCTTTCCTTGTTTACGAAGCATAGTCTAAAATAATCTGTGAAATTATAAGAGAGTAATAGATATTGCAACAAAAAAAAAATATTAATCGTTATCATCTACCTTAGTATCAGCTAATGCCAAAGTCATTCTACTGAATTTGTTCTCACTTGTGGCAGTATTTACTCATATTTTATTTTCTGCTTTGCAACAATTTTATAACATGGTTCAAGTATTACTACTGCATTACAAGTTCGACGCAAAAACACCTTTTATCCAAAAACTCAACCGACTCTATTTACCATCACAAACTTTTCACGTTACATTTCATTACACGAACCATTCCGGTTGAAGGGTGCTGACGAGAGCAATATACCCGTTTCTAGCTGTCTTTATGGCCTCTGTAAATCACTTTTACCTACTTGACCCAAGCGACCGATAGTCGAACATTAAAAGGGTTTGATTTATATCAGAACTTAGGACATTGTCGCCATCTGTTGCTGCTCACGTTGCTACGTAGTTTATTATAAAGGTGGACTCAACTCGTTTGATGTAGTGCGTTTAGTTCGTTCTTGTTTTGTTCCTTGATCACTGTTTGTTAGAATTGTAGTTGGGAATTGAAGTTACATGAACATTTCAGAGATTTATATGTTTATGACCTTTGAATTCACGGAACATGTATGACCTTTGGATTCACGGAACACACTTTTAGCAAAGTCGGATATGGTTTATTTGAATATTTAGTTTCCAAACACTACTTCATTATCAGCCAATAACTATCAGCTAGAACCTAATAATAACATCGGCGTAGCATTATATATTGGTTTCTATATAGGTTTTGTATTTACTTGTGGCAAAACAAGCTCAAGTCAGTGCAACTCTCGTATAAAGTGAAGGCAAACTTTATAAGGCGCCCGCGACAGTGCCAGCATTGTTTCCATATTGGCTTTGAAACTTGAAAATTCAAGACTACCCACACCATTTTGTAACATTCCGAAGGCTTGGAGTCAAATGAGATCTCGAAGTTCGAAATTAGTATACAGAAATAACTTGTTTCTTGTACTCGTATTTCAAGTATACAGGGTTATTTCAAAAGATAATTAGCGGCTCAGGATCGATAACATATTTCATATATGAAATCAAAAAACCATGAGGAGGATGGATGAAGGACGAACATTGTGCATCTCTGGACTACTACTTGTCTGACTACGGCGAGTCAAGTTCACGCACCAGTTTTTGGCTTAAAAATCTCGCGTTCAACGAAAAATAAATACCCGTGATATCTCACTACAAGGAGAAAAGAAGGTTCGGAGGAGGAGGGGGTTCTGAAAAATATACGAAATATCACATGGGGGGTTGTGATATTTCGTAATTTTTTCCGAGCTTCTCCTCCTCCGAACCTTCGAGTCTCACGTGATTAATGGACCCATTACGGGGTGCCGGTTCAATTCTCACACGGAACTAATATTAAAAATTAAAATTTCCTTAAAATATTTTCATGTGAAATGATTTTATTATTCTCGTGATACTATTATTAATAGGTGACAAGTCACCTATTATTAATAGTATCACGAGAATAATAAATATTAAAATGCGACTTTGAATATACATATGTATCTCTAAATTTAAGTCTAAAATTTGTCTGTCCTTTGAGAAGTAACCGTGAATATTTGAAAATGTTTTGGGTTCAGCTCACTACCTTTATAAGCCTTGCGTATTAACATTGCTTACGTCATGCCTGCGAAACTTTTAATTAATGGCTTCAGTTACGTGTAACTTTGTGGATAAAGTGAGATGAAGATTTTATTAAAATCAGTCAAAGTAGGTCGGGGCTATAATTTTATAAATCATTCTTCATTATTTTTATTATCATATCCTCCCAAGGTCCTTATGATATTTCCAAGTGTCGATGACGGGACTCTCTAATCACAACTATTTTGAAATGAGTACTCCGTTACAAACAAAGTATTAAAACGACATTACATGTTTAATATCACCTTGATTAAAATGAACAAAGCTCACAGATTACCAATCTCCGCGGAATCTGCCCAACAATAGCAACATAATGCCCGGCCAGTGCTGATTCTGCACGTCCTGGGGATTTCGCTCTTAATATGATATATTAATACAATACCAATAGAGGGACAGTTACAATATTTTAAAAACAAACTGTTCAATCTTTAAAAGCGCCGAAGCTGCTTGAATGGTAAGAGCGTTCGACAAAAGTACGTTTGAAAACGAATTTAAAAAAATAAGTAAAGTGAACATAAATCCTGGTTAATACCCGAACTTGTTGCTTGAGCGTCGCTCCGTGAAGATAGCGGATCAAAGTAAGCCGCTTACAGAAGCAGAAACTTGACCGAACCATACTGCAATGCCTTTGATTTACTTTCCCGATAAACTCGCTTCGGTAAATATCTGTTTATTTCTTATTTGTACAAAGGAATTTGATGAATTCAATTCAGTCGAAATTAATCGCCGGTTATATTTTTATATCAATTTAAGTAATCTGCTTCCAATGAAAAACCTACTTGTGCTACGTTATTGCCATAATTTTAATTTATTTATTTATTTATGTACACACCAGTAAACACGATGATATAAATGTAAAAAACGAAACATGAGCACAAAGGAACGTATTAATGTATTTTTTATTGTTTGAAACTTAATGTCTTTGCAAGATGCTTTCATAGTAAAAATAATATTTCCTCATGTTTTATGCAGTATTGCATTTGTAGTAAATTAATCTACAACTTAACTAATACTAACTCGTCTCACAGTTTATTTATGACAACAAATCATTTTAAGATACCATTTGAGTTGGTACTTGGTATAGTCATTGGATTCTTGGCAATAGTCTCTCCTCAATTCAACCTGTATGTGTGTGTGGCCTGTAACATTTTCAAGTCCACACCGCACAACCCCAAAACGTGTAATTCACAAGATTTTGCGTGTTCCCATTAATTTAGAAACACGTTGCAATTGTGCTTAACAAATTGCCAAGTACTCTAGAAAATTTACATTGCGGTGAAGCAGTACCATCGATTAATCCCCGTGGCAAGGACGTGGTTTTAGAGTCTACTCATTTTGGAGACCCTATATCCATAATGCTCATGTAACATTCATAATAAGCTTCTGTTGCGCGTGTAAGTACATTCAGATATTACACCGGTGTTATGTCCTGTTTTACGAACACTTTGCCGGTTCTAACGACTTACGTTGATGTAAATGGAAATTTGGAGTGTCTTGATGACTTTGTTCGGCTTTGGTATTATGGAAAATGGAGAAAAATACATATGTAATATGCATGTCTTATTAATGTCTGCAAATCGTATACAACGACAATGGGTTATGTGATAGACAATTTCCTCACGTCCGTCCTATAGTGAGTGGTCTTTTTAGAGACCCGTATACAGGAGAGCTCTTAAGGTAATAAATACGGTAAAATACTGATATCATTGATAACCTTTCAACAATTTATTGAATAAGTGTATCTTCCCCTGAATGAGCATGTAACAACATACTCTTTCAAAAGAAAAACAATTGGTAATGTTCGGTTTCATATCAAAAATACTGAAATTGTTTTTACGTCAGAAACAACAAAGTTAAACGGAAAATCCAATATAGCATAATTTGCGCCTATACAAGCTTTCAACGAGTCTCTAAACCAATGTATGGACATATTTAACGTCCAACACAAAGCCGAAACGAATGAAAGATTGATATTGGATCCCTTGCGTGTTTTCTCTTTTTAATTAATCGCTTTTGTAAAGCTCAGAACTTCAAAGCAAAGGGTATCGGAGCATTCCGCGATACGTTTGAATCTGCCAAAATTGAAAAGCGATGTACGTAATTTGCTACAACCAGTTTTCAGACGCGTTTAATCAGTTTTTGAGCCGGTTTATAAATTAAACACACATTCGTTCCGTAACGAAGTCATTCGGATACTTAAATCTACATAAATTTATCTGAATATTTTGAAAGGAAAATTATAACTTAAATTACCGTTCTTAACTGAAATCTTAATAAATAGCTGTCTAAACTTTTTTACATCGATAAATTTTCAGCGTAATAATTGTACGCTACGCCTACTCAATTTTGAAGAGACTAATAAAAATAAATATAACTTTTGTCATGTCTATAAAATTATTCACAACAGGTTTTTAAAATTAAGTTATCAGTTTTTTATGGTTTGTTTTGACTTTTTAAAAGCCAAACATTTAAATTGACGACGTCTGAATATAAATTTAGACATTCCGATTGCTTGAAATGATTACTTTTCTCCTTCGGGGGTCCAACGAGTGGCGAGTACGTGACAACAGAAAATTGTAAAATTGTTATTCTAACCATGTTGAAGAACCCGTCCGGAATTACGAAAATTGTTTCGCAGATAAAAATATCCATTTTGTCAAAACTAGACGCGGAAATATGGCTTGTAGTGCGAGATACAATCAGTTATCGTCAAGTGTTACATACATACATGTGGCAAGTAGATACTTACCGGATGAATTAATTTTATAGTTTTTCTCAATTTCTAATGAGCTTTAATTTTTCCATTTTCGAACCTTATTTTTACGCGCATTAAATTTTGTTCAAGATTTAATAGTTGTTTCAAATAGTAATAATAAATCATCTAAATTTAGACGCTACTAATTGTTTGGGCATCACAAGCTTGTATTGATAGAATCGTTGAATTTATAAACACCATTCATCATCTAGACCAAAATTTAATCTCTACAGGACGAAAGCTTTCAATGCTTTTACCAATAAGGCCAACTCTCCGCCACGCCTGATTCTGTCACCTATATAACTCTTCAATACGATCTTAACCTTGAATATATAATATGAAGAAATTTCCACCAAAGTCTCAAATAGCCCGATCGATAGCAATTCCACTTCGCCATCTCTAAATCCTTTTTAGGTGGCTGTCGGCTATATTTTAGCTATAAATAAAATTGGTAGCAAATTATATCATCGTGTAAGTGTGATGTACAATTCGTGCGTGAAAGATTACGGACGTGCCGACGGGATTGTTGGTCTTACGTCGATGGTCGCAATTTTACGCGGCTATTAAACGGAACAAACTCGCTTTTCTCACAATAAAACGTTTCAGAATTTCCGTCGGCCGTATTTTCAAATAGCGCGAACTCGCCAGGAATGTTTGTTTTGAGATATTTAGGAGCCCTTATAGGGTTGCCGCACTACCCTTGGTGTGTTTTTTATTTTATTTTATTTCTGTAGCAATTAAAAAGTAACATTTATATTAATTTTTGCAGCTGAAGCTGTACACGGAGCGACTGCTATCTGACATTTGGAATCCAATTACTATAGTCCGGCTTTCAAATTTTTGGGCTAAGTCCGTAATTACAGACATGGGCAGTAACCGGATTTGACAACTCTTCAAGGCAAAAAGTGTCTTGGTGTGTAAAGACGGTCACCCATCCAAGTCACATTCGCAATATATGCAGCTGTGGGTCGGAGATCTATTAATCCTGGTCTTTATAAATTCAGCATGAGCTCTTCAACTGAAAAATATTTTATTGTCTTATATTTGTATATTGAGAATAAATGTTGTCACTAAACTAGACTGAAAATGACATCGCAATACTTATTTATTATGGCAAAATTTACCTAATATTATTTTTAAAATAAAATATTATGGCAATGGTCGCCAACCCTAGACACACCTCTTGCTTATACATCGAAAAGTGTTTCGATATTTTCCCCCGATCTGAATAAACATGGAAATGTGACTCGCGGAGATCAATCAAAAGTTTTCATAATACTCCATCAATATTAGAGTATTTGCATAGATGGCGCTCCATCGGCGTTTCATAGCAAACAAATCTTGCAGATTTATATCAACAATTTTATTAGCTACAATATCGAATGTGTATTATGAAGATTTATCATAATAATGTAGATATAGAATTAATCCATTGAGTGTTAACTTTTTTGCCTTCAACAAACTTCGTAATTGAAAACAAAAGACGATCGTAAAGTCCCAAATTTATTATACCTTGCGCCAGAGCTAGACGGACTAAATAAAACTCCCTAAGCACAAGATGTCTCTAGATTTACCATAAATCATAATAAAACTGCACGTGAGGGATTTGAACAATTTATTTTCAGGTGAAATAGCTGCGAGTTGAACTGAAATGAAATAAAAACTTGCTGAATTTTTGTTCGGGCCGTAATAAAAGTCAGAAAGAACGTCTTGAAGATAGTTATCTAGGAAGGTAAAGATTTCTTCGCAGTTTTTCCACAAGTGCCAGACTAGGTGACGTGCGAGGCGCTGTGGTGAAGAGCTTTCAATGTAGCTTCATTGGATTTTGTTGGCATAAGAGCATTTTGTTTGAACTCGATAACAGTTTTCAGGAAACGATAACAACAAAGTTTTGTTTATAAAACTATTAGATTAATACATCATAATGATTATAATGAAAAAATGAAACGTGTTTCTAATTTATGATTTCTATTCTTCTTTTCCTAGCCCAAAAGTAAGCCTACCTTTTCAAGGTATAGTTTATATTTAAAAAGTATTTTGAAGAATGTATTCATTTATTATTTTCGTATATGTGCTCATTAGGAGAAATACTTTTCTGAACGTGACTTTGCTTTATAGATAACTAGATGCTTAACAACTATCTAACGCCAGTAGGCATAAAGTAGGGCACTTTAAACTGTATTTCCCAACATCCATAGGGATAAGTTAACACGTCGCTTACTATCGCGCCCTCAGGCTACCCCGCAATATAAATCATTGCGAGCGCTCCCATAACTTTGTTGTTCTCGCTTGTAATTTGAATTACGTGTTCGACACGGACGTGGAATTTGGGACCGCAGCAAGATAAAAAAATATAGACAGGAAAATACATGGAGCCGAGGAATTTAATAAAGAATTCGTATTGAAATGAGATTTGTTTAATATTGGGACTATTTTTTTTAAAGTTGGAGTTGACGGTGTGACAATTTTTATGAAACTTGTCGGTCAATAATGTTTTATAAATATAATATTCTTAATTCAAGTGTAAGATATTCCACAAAGCAATGATTTGTTATTAAAAAAATTAGCTTTAATATTTCCTTATAAACTCACGCTTGTCCATCATATCTGATATTGGCAGAACTATCGACATCGGCACCATAACCATATTGAAAAATTGAATTGAATTGAACAATGTTTTAGATAAAGAATCTTGTACAAATGACGTAGTTCTATTTGCAATCAGTATGGAGTGGTATATCGAATAATGAGGTGTAAGGAAAGAGTCTCGAGGAGTTTATGAGACGAAACCGCCTCGATACCAGTATTACTTAATGGTTAATCTTTCCACCCATGGATGTTTCTCAATGCTCGTGCCCATGCTGACTCATGATGCCGTGTTATGGCGTGGACCTCAACACGACGCCGATTTTTAGAGTTCACCTAAGTTACGTTCGAAAGTTAAGATTACAAAGAAAAACATACTTAAAATAAATAATAGTAAATAAAATTATAATGCCCAGTGTACTCCATTTGAATGAAAGAAAGACAATCAATAATAATTTGTCTCCACCAAAACAAATTGACTCTTAAGAGACACACGCATGGAATTGAGAAACTTCTCCTATTTAAAGTCAGTTAATAATGAGCATCCTAACTAATTTTAACATTCAAAATAGGTAGTTAATACAAACAAAAGTTTATTAATCGTTAATGGTTTTGAAAACAAATTGAAACCAATTTCAGCAAATGTTAATTTAATTCTGTGTAGGTATCCTCTAAATATAGTTTGCGAAATCATAGATCAACTTTTACGTAAGGAGGGGCAAGCCGCAAAAGTTTCAACTCTACCTATTATGGCTTCGGGGCAACAAAGCCGTGGCCTTACCCTCGCCCGCCTATTTACGGCGATTTTGTTGACGCTGAACTCCAGTTAATAGAAAAGCTGATTTACGAATGACAAGACAACAAAGGTACGAGTGTATATTTTATGTCATAGTAACAGAAAATGGAACATAATGCGATCTCGTTTAAAATAATAGGTTTTGATCAGGTTTTGATCGGAATATTAAATAAGATATGAATTATATGTATAGGGAGGCACCTATGATTGGTTAATCCTATTAGTTGGTTTTGGACGAAATGTAAGAGTTACCACTACATGAACAATTCTCATTTGAAAGTTCCTGCACACGAAAGAAGTTTTAAAACAAAGTTTCAAACACAAATATTCATATGACCAATTTTCTAGAAATTTAAACAATTATCTGTACTTAAGTCATAAAAATATGAGTCCGTGCGGAACTCGAACCCGGATACCTAGGGCAGCGGTCGATCGCTGAACCACTGCGCCAACCTTGACAACCGTGCCAAGTTTGTTCATATCATCAAGCAATATGTTCCAGAAAATAAGGCCATAGTCCATCAAACTTTTGTAATGTTTGAAAACTGTCAGTAGAATAATCACGTAATTAAATTACGACCAAAACACAAAAACCAGAAGATTTACGATCCCGTATTAGATTAAAGCGTTAATAAATTGTGTTCAACTAAAGCGAAACATTTTATGTTCGTGATTAAGTGTCAAAGTTTCAGTAATAACGCCTATAACAGTGAGTGGATACTTCAAAATGTTTTATTTTGATTACATACAGTATGATAGAAAATAATTGACCGTCCGAAAAAGTTTTTCAATCTGGAAAAATGCTAGTTGTTTCTTTTACTGTGATTGACTGGAATTCCCAACTTAGACTTATTATATGTTATCTAAAGGCTCTACTGGAGATCATGGGTTTTCTAATACATCGCTCAAATGAACCATCGCTAAAAGAATATAGCCATAATAACCATGTTCGTTAAATGCAAAAGTGGGGCTGATCATATTATAAGTCCACAAGGAGATTGCTACTGCCTAACTTTTTGACTAGCATGTCTTAGTCGCCTTTGAACATTCACAAGGTGAGGGAGAGTAAATAATATTCTCTGCAAAACACACACCTACCACTCTACACTGTGAGTTAAGGAGATGTAGATTTTAAATTCCTTACATCACTCTTTTAAAATATATTATATCTGTTATACCCACTGTCCTTCTTATCATAATATATATGTTTTCTTTTTTTAAACATTGTCCCAAACTTTCTTCTATTATATATATTATGGTTCAGTTTACAAATATAGATCTCACAAGCACACACACCCAGACCCGAAACAACTATTTTTAGATCATACAAATGTTTTTTCTCGTACGGGTATTGCGCCAGCCTTGTCGTTTTGGCACGTTTTGCTCGACAAACTGCCATTTTATTGGTAACTATAGTGAGTTCCGAGTCCAAACGTAAATGGGAATAATTAGCCCGTCACACATTTACTGTAGCTTCTGTGAGCTGGGATTACGATCACATTGGTCACCGAAAACACCGTACAATTTCTTGGCATACCCCAAGGAAGTATAATGTCTCCTTTACTTTCCTTAAAATTTGTGACGAAATTATTTAAAAGAATTTGAAGTAATAGGTGAAAATGTCTGTCCTTATTTTTTCCCGTACATAAAAAATACACCATTTCAACACGAAACCCAAGGTCACGTTTATACATATTTGCCTTTATGATTTAATTTTGTCGAAATTGCTTTTATTCTCAATGGAGACGTAAATGTGAAGTCTATATTTTTCATTTTTTCCTTCATCATACGTAAGTGTTTCCTTATTTATATTGACGCGGTTTGTATCATCCATCTTTTTTTATCGTGTGTAGGTAATTTTTAGCATAGGAAGGTAAAAAGTAGGGGAGTCAAGATATGTGAGGATTGTCGTCGTTGGCATTCAGTTTTCTTTCGTTTCGTAAGCTGTGGCGTTCGGATAATGTATGGTATGGATATACACACTACGTATGTAGGAAGGTATCTTGTGGGGTGTGCAGTAAGTCTGAGTATTTTAATTACATATTTCTAGCTAATAATGTTTTCTGTTTTTATGTTTCTCTGGCATGAGAAAAACTTACGCGTATCACAAATATATGTCCTCATCGAATTAATAGTAAGTTGAATTTTCTATTAATAGGTAATGAAAGTTTAGACGTAATTTTAATTAGAATTTTTCTCGCAGTGATTCTCTTGTAAACATATCAATCATTATTCATATTTGCTGACCACAATGTAGCAGGAACTATTGTAAAAAAATATCTGCAACTATTTAACAAGCTGTTTATCGACGTTAATCCGCTGCAGTAAATGATGACGCCAATTGGGTTACATCTAATTTGACATGAACGCCCTGCATATACGACCAATTACGACTAACGACCTATCGAAAAGGACCATAAAACGTAGCGAGCAATTAACATTCGATTGTACTTAACGCGATTCAGCTGTTTTATCAGAACGATCTCATTTTGTTCAATGTACCGAACGAAAGCTGATCAACTAACGATGGCTTCAAAACAATAGAGATTAAATGTACCACGACCTCTTATTTAATATCTTGTTAAGATTTGCTTTGTCAGGGATAGAAAGGTTGATTTCAAATATAGCAAAAGCGGAGTGTTCTAATCGAAATAGAAATAATTCTATTTATTTATCTTGTATAATGGAAGCTGTCAAAACTTTTTATCATTAAACAGTTTGAATAATACTCTTCCGATTTCATTGGAAGAATAAACGTTTATTGTTACTGCTCGAGTTTCAAAGACAACAAAAATATCCAAATTCCTACTTCGTTATAGGTGCCTGCATTTGAATCTCTTTAACAGCTTTATGCAAACTTTTCAAATTTGACTCGAGTTAATTTTTATGACTTTTTTTTGCCTCTGCTGACGGTATTTACAGCGACTGAACACAGATTGAACAAGTGTTGTTAACTTCACGTAGCTACAAAAAGGGAACGACCTCTCTGATAGAATTAGAGTTAACAAACTGTAACGGCCCTGTGTTGGGCAACTTATTAAACTTTTTGTGTAACAACTACATCAATACGAACGTATCTTCTATTGATGTTTAGTAGCATAATTTTTACTGATATATTTATATTTGTTATTAGTTTAATAAGGTTGGTATTTGTTGCTCTAATAAATTTATTTTACAGTTTTTATTTTGGAAATCAACAATACAAGCCTAAATAAGGTGATATTTATAAAATTTAATGTGAATTTATAACATACTACATAGCATAAATTCCCTGAAGAGTTAGGTTAGGTTAGTTATATTTGTGAAGCCACAATTCCCTCATGTCTAGCTAGGGAGCAAGCCTATTGCTATCTACCGGAGCTAATTCCAAACTCTCGGCTACTAAATTACAAACAAAAAGTCCCAATAACACTTTGCTTCACCTGGAAATCGAACCTAGAACCTCATGCTCGGTAGTAGCTGCGATAATTAGAAGGCCGACAACGCACTTGTGACTCCTCCGGTGTTGCGGGTGTCCATGGGCGACGTTAATCGCTTACCATCAGGCGATCCGTCTGCTCGTTTGCCGCCTATGACATAAAAAAAAAAAAAAAAAAAAAAAAGCAGTTTATTTATAGTTGCAATAAAAAGTCATTCACATAAAAAGGTCTCATTGTTGTGAACTGGTTTTTGCCGTATATTCTATACTGCCATTGATAATAATGCAAATTTAACGTAGCATAGAGTCACGCTTGTATTCCTCAAAGGGTTAGGCAGAGGTGTAGGTACTATTGTGCACCTACATTTCACAGATGCTGTAATTAAGTCTCATGTAAAAGGGGACGAGCCTATTGCTATCAACCGGGTACGTTTCCAGACTCCGTGCTGATACTGAGAATTGCCATAAAAACCCAATAACACTGCCTGACCCGAGAATAGAACCGCTCACGCTCAGTAGTCGCGCTTGCCACCACTAGACCAATGAAACAGTCATATAAATTTTCTAACTTTAAAATTATACTTTCTAGAGCTGGGGTATTTTTACTCACTATACCAGTAAGTTGTAATTTTATTTACATAAATGAGTGACTTTGGTTGGGGATCCAATTAACTTATCACCAATACTGGAACATGTGCACGTTTAAAAGGCAAATCAGTGAATTGCAGAGCTCATTATTCAGTAAGAGGGTTATAACGTATTGTCTGTTATTCAAAAGTCATATTCACTGTTGCTATATGGTTTCCAAAATGAAATGTATAGAATAGGCTACACTAGTGAATTGTGATTATTTTCCCCTAACTCTTTTTGAAAACTAAATCATCGTATATTTCATACAAAAAATATGTATATATGTAAATTCCATTCAATATAGTTATAATATATATATATTTAATATAGTTATAGTTTGTTTCGGCGTTTCTTTTCGGGGATAGTCATAGGAGATGCCGATGCTATCAAGTTAAAAAAATGTGTAAAAGTAATTGAATAATCATAATTGCAAAAAAAAAAGTTTGTGTGTACGTCACGTAAGGAGTAATACTTCTTTGGCGTAACAAAACAAAAATTACTCTAAAAATATTCATCCGTATCAATAAAGACATTAAATGTAATTGATAAAGGTTTAATCAAAGATGCATAACTTAAAATAAATTTATTTTTTTATTTCCACTGATATGAAACACGTGTTACAGATGCACAAATATTTCAATAACTACCTAGTATATAGATATCAATTCCCAAGAAAATTTAAAAGACATTTATAGCTAACTTCATGGTGTCGTTTTTATCTATCGGTGTGCGCGCGCATCGTAAGAATTTACTCTCATCAAGCGCACCAAAAGAAGATTAACTTCAACAATCATTTCATTTCATTAAAACAATAGACAAAACTGGTCAACGTTGCCACGAATATCTTTTGAACCATTTTTTCAGATCAGTTTTAGCTCATCCTGATTGTCTGTTAAGATTTATAAAAGCATTAATCTGTGGTGGACTGCTTCACTGGCCTAGTACAGGTCCTAGGTTCGATTCCCGGGTCGGGCAAAGTATTATTGGGTTTTTCTGTATGGAAATTCTCAGTAGCAGCAGGAATCTGGAACTGTGCCCGGTAGATGGCAATAGGCTCGCCCTACATGACATGGGACTCAATAACAGCATCGGCGAAATGTGGGTGTAACACCTCTGCCTAACTCTTCGGGGAATACAAGCGTGATGTGTGTTATGTGTTAAACTGTGGTGAAGCCCTGCTGGAACCAAACACGCTGTTCATTTCTATGCACTTCCTTGCTAAAATAAGTTTTGTTTATCTATTGCTATGTCTATAAATGGGGTATAGATGCATACAATTTATTTTTACAGTACCTACCTATTTCAAGTTAAACGCGTAATATAAGGAACCTATATTTATTTTGTAGGATACTAAAATTTCTTCCCTCGGGAAATACGATAAATAAGAGTTAAGATCGGTCGAGCCAAGAAGGTAGAGTTAAGATTGCTGAATTATAGGGGACTTTAAGTTGTTCGGTTCAGTCCAGGGAAATACTTTTATGTTCTCAAAGAGATTTAGTTGAAGTCGCTGAAATCGAATAACCATCATATATGTAATTGAAGACTTAGGCGAATAACACATTCAATCCGGTCGACCGCTCGAATCGTCATTTATTCAGTTTAGTAGAGGTGTCATTATATTCCACAGTATTTGCATATATTTATGGTTTGAATAACACAGACATAAATCTTATAGTGCAGCAGTAAAAACATTACTTATAATCACTAGACCTTACACATAGTAGCAACGCCTTTATCTACAAGACCGAGACGAGGCGGAGTCGAAACCATAAAAAAAACAAAGTATCACCGAAACTTGATTTGTATTTAAAAACAAATAAAAAGTTTGTTCCAAATTCGAGTTTTCGGGGGTTTACCGACAAGTTTTTGAATTTATTTTTCCGCAAAACATTTCCGTGTGCCTCTAAAATCATTAATCAAGCTTCACTTTGGCAGTGACCCAACGTCCTTACCACCCTCTCATTTGTATTTACTGAAAGAGTTTCAGATCATAAATCATGCCATTTTGATGAATGAATCCATTGAACTTTTTTCTAAATCTCGGTGAGGCCATGTCTGAGTTTAAACTGGAATACGCTATTAAACGCGTTGAGTTATTCAACCGACAATATTTCAGATAAGTTAACGACGTCGTTTATTTTGCTATTAAATTTATTACTGCGAGTTCCGCTTGCAAATTTCAGTTCTCACTCTAAGTTATCGGGAAGGTAGAGCGAAATGTGCCTAATTAATTTTACAAAGTGTAAGTACGCAGTTATTTCTGAGTCTGTTTAATGCGTTTTTATTCGCTATAAACGGAGATAGCCCAATTCTAGGACTCTACAAATTGTTATAACCTTTATAATTATATTTTTAGCACTAAATTGTAATGAGTTTTCTACGAATTGGCTAAACTATATTAAGTTAAAAATCTTGTTTTAGATTTGTTGCTTTAGATGATATTTTGTAAAATGTACAAAATCTTTTTCAAACTTGTGAACATTTCCATTTATATAAAAATGTATGTAACACTATTTCTCCGGTTCAACCTGTGGGTATCTTCTCTGTAGATTTTTATGGCCGGTTAATTTATTTATCAAGCTCTCGCTTTTCCTCAATGAATTGAGAGTTAGCCGAGTATCACTTTGCAGAAAGTACTTCAAGAGTTTCAAGGTTTTTATTCTTATTTTACATAGTCGGGTTTGAGGACTCAGCATTGTGGCTCTATTTAGGAGTGGTCTCACTCTAAAATTGAACTACGAGTACATCAGATTAATTTAAGGTTGTGTTTCAAATATAATAAATAATCAATACATAGAAAAACCAGTGGAAAAAAACAGAGATTAGACCGAAAAAAATAAATTATTATATTATGCCAGCAGTAGAAATGAGGCTATGAGAACCATAGTGGCCTAACTACATTTTTACTATATTTAGTTTATGATTTCTTACAGTTAAAATTGATCATTATGGTTTCTCCAGGGCGGCCTAAGTGATTCAATAAATATTCAGTAGATTGTTAAAATTGATTTTAATTTTCAATTTTGATTTCAATTTTAACTGTAAGAAATCATAAACTCAATATTTAAAAAAATGTAGTTTCGGCCACTATAACTATAGTGGCCGAAACTACATTTTTTCTCATGGCCTCAAATAAAATACAGGGTTGCAAGACAAGCGAAAATTAAATGATGGAACATAAAAAAAAAAAACGGAAAGCAACAGGCACAACAAAAACTGAAATTTAACCACAACCCAAAACCATACATCACATTCCTTTCAACAGATTCGATAGTATTCCGTTACATATCATCCGAATAAAAACATATCGTGATATATTTCCGTTGCTCACAATGCGAATAGTGCTGGCCGTACACACGTCGATGGCGGGATGAATAGCCCATCTCCGGCGGTGGGATAGTGCCGGAAGAAGCCCCGCCGCCCACCGCACGGCCTTTTAACGAGAGCCGGCTTTTTTAGCCGATGCTGCGAAGTTTCGTAATGTTTTTGTGGCGCGGGGGATAAGTGCGGCAGTGGTTTTGGACTTTTTGGGTGGATTTTTAGGCCTGCATGTAGATATGTGGTATGTTTTCGTGAAAAGCATTCTACAAAAATGAGAAACATCAGAATTAGACTGAGATGTTTTCACAAATAATAATACAATTTTTTCGTTAGTATTGTAATTATAAAATCCGTAAAATATAATGATTTCTCAATGAATGGCTGACGATTTATGGTACATCAAGTTATGAGAAGCAAGACCAAGTAAAGTTAAGAATTATTACGCTTCAAACTGAGAGTGTACCTATTTTTTTTTTAAACCTATATAAAACTAATATGAAGAAAGATGTGATGCGATAAAAAAAGTATATATATATATATGTATATACATAATAAATCTTTGCTCCATACCATATAATAACATCACTTCTGTCCTCCAAAAATTAATTAAAGATTATTACAATATAGAAGTGGTGACCGGTGGCTGTCCTTATAAGCGCAGTTAAATCCTTCATTTCCCCAATTAACCCTCATAATTGGATGCCGAGATAACCATCTGCAACAAGAGGAAAACAAATCTTTCCGAGAAAAACGTGGTTTCTTGTTCCGAACCGAAATTGGAAGCACCGAGCACTCAGGAAATCACCTTGGTGTCTGTCTAAGTCTCATGTGCTTTTATTTTCGACGCCATTTTGAAATTTGAGATTGTGCCAGTTACAATACGTTTACGAGCCAAAAAACATTCTTAAGTAGTGTTTTTATTTATTATTTACAATTATAAAGAAGAGTTGAATTAATGAAACGTAAGATACAATTTGACCTCTCAATGGTAAGCGGCCCTTTTTAACGCAAATGTCAAGGTTCGTTGGTTATAACGTACCTACTTTGCGAAATTTAACAGAGGATATTAGCTGTTTTCTTGTGAAGAAGCTGTATATTAGAATCCCTTTTTCATACCAGGTCTTCAATTCATACATTCACAATAAAAAATGCTGTTTTCATATTATTATATATTGGTGTTTGTTTTTTTTCAATAAATCATAACTCGGAATCGTTCATCACACAGACTTTCGCTTCTACACTTTCAACTTTGTTTGTACTATTTTATTTTTCTTTCTGATATGTTCTACTTTGAAATTTATAGCACTCTTTTTTACGCTCAGTTTTTATGTTTTGAACAGATTCACCAAGAGTATTTTCCACAGCACACTAATGCTTGAGCTCTATTCAAAATCACGAAAGCAATAAGTCGTTTGGAACATCGTACAGCTTTGTATTTTGCCACAAATAAACGTGGGAAGACATAACAAAAATTGTGTCCTTTTTAGATTATAAGAATTGTTTTAAAAAGCAATGTATAAACTGTAAATGTAACATTTTAAAATTGTCATAGTAAAAGACCAAAATTCGACGTCGGTATTGCTTCGATTGTCGTACAGTTTGAACCGAATCAATTAGAATTGGAGCCGCCACCATCGTACAGTTCCGGGCTCAGATCGGAAGGAATACTGCCGAGTGTAGGGGGATTTTTTTAGATTATGAATTTACTTATTTCTAACGAACAAGTCGGGCGTGGTATGCGAAGGGGGATACTTTCAATACATTTGTTTGTTTATGGATTTGAACTGCCTCATTGGTCTACTGGTGGCAAGCGTGACTAGTGAGCGTGAGGTCCTGACTTTGATTTCAGGGTCAGGCAAAGTCTTATTGGGTTTTTCTGACTTCTCAGTAGCAGCGCGAAGTCTGGAACTCTGCCAGGTAGATGTCAATAGACCTTTTACTTATAACATAGGAATTGATAACAGCATAGGCGAAATGTGGGTGCACAATAGTAAACCCATGCTTAACTTTTCGGGGATACAGGCGTTTATGGATTTGACACGTAATGATACGAAAAATAATGTCAAAATTGATCAAGCCGTTTAAGAGGAAAAGAAAGGAGCATAGTCGTACACACACGGGAATTTTATATATAAATATTATATACCTACATGATGGTGACTAGGTATCTACGTGATATAAAACTATGTATTAGACTACATGACATAAAACAACGTATCACGAACATTCACAAAATATCAATCAAATTAATTTAATCAGAATTTTAGCCACCGAGATCATACAAATTTTCTTCATTTTACATGTATCCTAATATTTTAAGCATAGTTTGAAATGTTTAACTTATAATAATATTAATTTACACGTGCAGAAATATATAAAGACGACGTAGGTACGTACCTACTTTGATGTTAGTTTCCTTCACATAAACAAATGAAATACCTATTATGTAAAATTCACATGCGTGAAAACCGTTGATTTTTTGTGTACGGCTTCAAAACGTGATACCAAATACGTAGGTTCATTTAATGTTGAACCATCGCTCGTCTCCACCCTGTATGTATGTCTTTGTATTTACGCAGAATACTAATAAATTAAGGGTCTGTAAGGGTCTGTCTTTCTTATTATTGATGTTGACTTTTAAAATTCAATATTTTTCTATATAATGTAATTCATATTATTTTATGGTAGATCTTTTCATGTTTGGGTTGACGCCGTTGACGGGCAATACGAGTTTCATAGATGTCTGTTTTGCAACAAAATATGTTACACAAGATTGTTTCGTAGCACGCCTAAGATAGTAATATCTCGTGTGCCAATTGCCTTAAAAAACTGGCTGCACCTATATATATTATTATGAGGTAACTATAGGCCATGCTTGATTATAGTTTTTTTTAAATTCATATCATGAGCATTTTTGTCTTAATTCAATTTAAAAGTGGGGGAAAAGAATTCTTGGTACAATCTAAAACACATTTTAACTATCTTTATTATCCCCTAAAAATGTCTAAAACTTAAGCTCATTTTCCACATCCCATCTCTTGACTTAACTAAGCTAGATATACCTACACAGTCCATGTTCTAAGCACAAAGCTTTATGTTGAGGTTACTCGTTAATGTCAAAATATAATTTTACAAGGCCTCTAGTAACTACATACCCTAATTTTGGTCGGCATTTAATCCGATTATATTTAACAACCTGAATCCTCTAAAACCTCTGAAGTATGTATCTTATCTGCAAGGAGTTCTGTTCTTAAGTTGACCTTGGAAATGTTGACCTTCAAGGAATAAATAGATTGTTCTATTCCCTCTCGGGGAATAGGACAATCTAAAAATTTCAGCCTATGTACGTGGACATTTAAAACAAAATAATTAATTAATAAATATACTCCGTCACTACTTTAGCTCACTAGTTCATCTAAGAGACCTTCTAAAAGTTCTCGTTGATCTTGTGCAGTTGTTCTTAATGAGCCTGTCTAGTGAACCAATTTTGAAATCACTCAAATTATCATTGTTTGGGTAGGTTAGATGCATGGTGAATTGAAGATGATAAGTTTCTGTAGGCCTAGCACGAGTTTTTTGACGTGGCAAGGTGATCGTAACCTTAACGTGAGTGAATTTTGAATGGGTAATAGTCGATTTAAATAGAATATTTTAAAAAAAAAATTTATCACTTTCATAATATGCTTCACGGATAAAAATAAATTAAAATCTTACATTCACTTACAATTTCAATATGTCTACGTTACTATACATCAAAAAATTCGCGCTAGGCCTACATAAGATACTAATTTCAAGCGTTATATAGGTTTATTAAATGACAGCCGACAATTTTACAAACAAACCCACAACTACTTAAATAAATTTCTGTCTGTGTGTAAAAACTACGTACATCTTTTAAAGTTGGCGAGCTGGAAGGCAGCGGGGTCGCCGCATCCGCCACTCAGTCATGGCAGGCAAGTCCCGCCATTTTATACTACAACTTTTCAAAAGTATCCCACAAAGGATTGAGTGTCGAACTTGTTTACCACAACTTTTCCAAACAAAAGACGAAACCCGAATGCATTTTACTTGCAACTATATATTCATCCAACTTGAACAAGTTGGATGGCTAACTCCCATTGTGAAATTCGAACCTTTTATTTCGATTCGGAACTTTCTTTGTTCTATAATTGACGACATTTTTGCCAACTTTAACTTAACAGCAACTTAGCACAGTATATCATAAAGCCATTTTTTTTTTCTTGAGACTTATATGCTCCCGAAGTTATTCACTGGAATGGTTGTATTAATACCTACTGTAATCGATACTTGTAAACTCAGTCTTCAAAAAAGTAAGTACTGCTTACATAACAATAAAATTCACAGACGGCGATGAAAAAGTGTAATGAATATTTTTAAGAGAGATTTATTTTGCTGAGATCAGAAATACTTGGACAATATATTTTTCTCTGAAGCGTGTCGGTAAACAAACAACTTGAACATTTTGGATGAAAGGATGTGAAAATCGACATAAGTACTGAAATGTTCTCACGATGGGGAATGTTCCGTGAACAGTCTTAAGACGATGTTCTCTAAGTCATTGTCCAAAGAATCATTCGTGTCCACGCTGACAGAAATGAAAATAATTCATGAATAGCTTTTACGAGGCCGATTTCATAGGAGAGGATGTCAATGTAGTCATGTAGTTAATTATTCGATTTTTTTTAAAACCTTTTCCCAGCTCTAGGGTGAATCGCGGGTGCGTTTACAAATACATACATTCACATACACAAAGATCCAGACCCGAAACAACTATCTGTAGATCATTTTTATTTTTCCGCACACTAGTAATAATTCCTGTAATGTAGGTGCGTCTTCATACACAAATATTAACATGCACAAACACCAGAACAACTATCTGTAGGCCATACAAATATTTGTTTCGAGCGGGAATCAAACCCGCAATACGTAGCGCAGTACACAGTGCACGTAGTGCAGTTGCATTATACCTAAAGTGTATCCACAAACTAATGTATCATCTCTCATTTGACTACAACACGCAATATCTCTAAGTAAATGAAGATCATTCAACATCATGCTATTATGGGTTAAGTCGCGCTCAGCCGTCGTGAATAAATAGTAAAAGAAGCATCACAAGTATTCACGAGCCTTTTTCTCGTAAGACGTTTCTCACTTATTCTTTTGGGGTTACACCGTCACTAGCGGAGGCTCCGAGCTCATCATTTGCATCCAAATAGCTCCTATAAATTCGCTCCCCGAATTTTCACCATTCTCTCGGTTCCTTGGGGGCAATTAAATACTTTTTTCTCCAACAGTTCGGGCCCGGCGCACGATTTTTCGGTGTGAATAAATTCAGTGGTCCAGATTGTAGTCAGCGCCAGCTAGCTTCATTAGGTAAATTATTTCGACACGTTTTTTTTTTGTTCCGCAACGTAGAAGTTGGGTTATGTAATGTAATACGCGATGTTTTTAATAGGACATAATTTGGCAGCCTCTTTTTCAGAGGATTTCAATTTGAACAACAAAACCTACTTATATTTTAAGCAGTCATGCATAGAAAGTAATAATTATTGACTTATATATTTCTCGTGTTTCCGTACTAGTTAGTAGTCTTGTTACTTCGTTTTACACTATAATTTACTGCAAATATCATCAGAACAAGTTGACCTTGAACATCATGTAATATGGATTAGAAAGCTCTTGAAATCTTCAATATTGTCAAAATGTAAATTAAATTACAACAGTTGATTAACTTTCAAATGTTTTGTTTCCGTCGATTTATCATTGAGTTGCCAATCGAATTATTTCTCATCGGTGGATGATTTCTTGTAATGGCGCAAGGCAAGGAGTCCGGCCTGCTCGCTGGCTATTCAATGGGTTGGAAATGATAAGCGTTGCGAATATTTGAGCTACTTGTATGGGTTTGAATCGTGTAGCGTTTTATTAGAGTTATGAATTGTTGAAATGAAATAATTGGAGGAAAGGTTTTGTGAAAACATTTTTATTACTTTCGGGTTATTTGATGTGCATATTGTTTTGAATATTTAAATTGGTTATTTTATTCTTTATCGTTTAAATAAATCGCCGGCACCAAATAAAAACCTAGTATTTGGAAAATAATAATAATAAACATGTTCATTTATATTCGAGTAGGTACAAGATTAAATAATAATTATTTTTAATAGGGTGATGTAAATGTAATAATAATTATTAAATGACTCCATAGTTTCTGCCTACCCCTCTGAGAGAAAGGCGTGACATTATGTATATTATTATATGTATATATTGACATAGAAGAAATTTGGTATATTTTATTATAACTAATAAACTAGTAGGTATATACACGTGACTAAAAAGTAGATGTTATGGCTGACGAAAAAACTAATTTATTTTACGTAAAATAATATATTTTCTATTAAGACTTTTTTTCCCGCAAGCATTGAGTAAAGAAAGACGCAAGACAGTTATTGCTGTATAAACAGACTCGTCTAAAGGATAAAAATAGATTGCTAAACAAACAGAAGGTATTTACTTAGCTACTGCAGTTTATAATTAACGAACCGAGTAGCCTTAATGAATAGGTTCTAGAAGATTAATTCTAGAATTTAAATATACCCGACAAAGTTAAGCAGAAACTCGCATTAAAAGTTGAAACTGTACTCTTTAACTCAAACTAAATGACTTTATTAAACTGCAGTTGCGTTTAATTTAGCTAAAATTAGTCCTTATTATTGTAGACATAATAACATCGAGAGGGTCAGGAGGGAACTGGCTATAGCGCAGTCTTCGGATGGGTGACCGTTCTCTACACATCGAGACACCTCCGTGTTGCTGAACAATCGGTCCCTGTTTTCCTACCTATACCTATGACAGTCGTTACGTGAAGTGCGCAGCCCGAAAAGTCTGAGATCCGTCTGTATGGCAATCTTACAGTATTTGAGTAACGGATGTTAGGTTAGGTTAAAGGTCATTTATAGTCGAAGATACGCACAATATAACGAAATTATAAAGTCTGGACACATAATATGCGAGAATAAAAAGATATTGGAAATAAAAAGACTTTTTGTTATGCTTCAGCTGTCCGGGCCAACTTATATGCTAGAACGTGACAGAACACAATGAAAATTCACTAAATACAATTCAGATGTCGTGTTAATCTCATTCCGCATGAGTAAATTACAAGATCGGCGCGATGGAGTCTGGCCGCCCGCCAAATGGCCGGTCGCATCAGCAACCACGATTCAACACCGATAATTCTTTCATTCCACGTCTTTGCAGGAACGCCTTACAAAATATATCGCGCAACACGCAAGCAGTGTATGATGTGTATGGCAAAATGTTCGATGACGTCAGAATATAAACATGAATTCATTACGGGTTCCGTGTGATTTATTTTTTGGCAATTGTGTTAAAAAATTTGCATTGTTTGCAACGAAATTATAACGGGGCAGGTGTTTGGGTTTTATAAATAAGCCTCTCTTCATTATTTATAATAGAGTTTGGGAACCCTTGTAGAAAGAATAATGCTTGCGTGTTGCTATTTGCTCAAACATAATTCGTATCGTGTTATCTCGGACGTTAAAGATTTGTTCTTGAGTTCTTTGGTTACGGTGCTAACTAACTCGACAGCCTTAAGATGGAGAATCATGGACTTCGACTGGACTTTGATATCGAATATTCATTTATTTTATACTGAACGCCTACTTTCTTTTACTGCATTCCTTAGGGACACTGGCTTTACTTACATACTACTATAATAAAATTAATTGTTTTTTTGTACATGTTAAATTTATGGAATAATTGCCAACAAAACTGGAAAATTATTGAAACGTACGAGAATAATTGCACCTATGATGAACTGCAACAGAAGTATTGGGTTCCCAGTCGGCGCAAAACAGACTGATATAATAACGAAGACGCGATGCATGTGTTGTTACGGTCTGTTTGCGCATTTCCCTTTATTATTTAGATGTGAAGTATATGACAAAGAGCTGCCTTCTTTTTGCTCTAAAAACTTAATACTGCTATCACACAATCTTTATTATAGCAAAATTACCCCGACAACTATTTTCTTTACATTTATTTATGAGCATTGTTTAGCATTTTAGGGGCTGGAAAAAATAATATAACATAGCATCACGCAACGGTTGTGCAGAGATGCAGATACTATTGTACACCCCCATTTCACCGATGCCGTTATTAAGTCCCATGTAGTAGGGGGCGAGCCAGTTACCATCGACGGGACACAGTTCCAAATTAGTACCGCTACTGAAAATTTCTGCACACTAAAACCCAATAAAACCG
The DNA here is from genome assembly GCA_947562105.1 of Shargacucullia verbasci. Classification (NCBI taxonomy): domain Eukaryota; kingdom Metazoa; phylum Arthropoda; class Insecta; order Lepidoptera; family Noctuidae; genus Shargacucullia; species Shargacucullia verbasci. The sequence goes on along the minus strand of OX387289.1, from coordinate 6,095,914 downwards.
CCCGACCCGGGAATCGAACACAGGATCTCAAGCTCAGCAGTCACGCTTACGACCACGAGACCAATAAGGCAGTTATTGGCAAAAAAACAAATCATTGGGAACTTAATATGTATCTAAAAATTAACGCAATCCTATTCAATCCAACAGCTAACCAAAATAGTATGCATTTAGGTAGTATTTGTAGGTGCAAGCGCAATTTGAGCGGTCTATCCATCATATAAAACAATATTTGCTTTTCTAACCGCATCAGAGTCAGCACCGAGTTCGTACTGCGAGCGTGATATACGGACAGATTATTCAATCAGAATTCTGAATGCCACTAGTTGTTGAATAGATTACGAGTACCTCTTGGTTTATGATTTTCAAACAGATAGTTTCATAAAAAAGAAAACCAACATTGTAGAATTGCTAGTGGCCCCAAATTATGGCGTTCCATATTGCAATACAAATATTAGTTGTATTAAGCAGTCACTATTGGTATACCTATGGAGTTCGTGTCAGTTTTATGTGACATTCAGTTAAGATTTTTATGGAAAGTGCGATAAAATAAGCATAATCAAGCGTAATTTAAAATAGTACTTAATTGGATGTAGTTCATAATATTTCAAGGTATTGTTTTCTTTTTGTTTAGTTTTATATTGTAAGTCGCTCCTTTGTTTCAAACTCTTGAAAAATGACACATTTATTCTATTTTCCTAGCCGCACAAAACAGCACATTTTAAAGTGGCCGCGACTATAACAAAGGGGTAGTGTCAAGTCCGGAAGAACGACATCCATCACAATCAGCCACGTTGTCACGTCCTCCGCAATAAGCTTCTGGACACCAACGTCGGGAAGCTAAGCGGAAAGGAAAACAACTCCAGGAAATCACACTCACTGCGACAGGAAATAATACGGGAAAAGTTCCTCTAATAAACGCGCTCAAAGGTGAAATAAAGAGAAAAGGTCGGTACGATTTTTAAGGGTTATTAAAAGAGAATTTACCCAGACATGCTGTAAGCCCCCCAGTACATACCCTATGCCACGTGTTAATAATGTTACTGTCAAACTGCTCCGTAACTTTGATGTGGGTCAAAAAGGTTTCAATAGCGCCTCCCGGCGGAACCCACAGCACTATTTCACCTGAAATGTGTACGAGAAAACATCGGGCCAATATGTTTTTTATGGCGAAAAAAAGTAAAACTAGAGGAATTGGTTTGGAGCGAACAGTACGCATGTACGCTCGATAGTAGGATTTTATTGGGACCTAACTTTTGCCGGGGATTAGAGCGAATGTTAAGTAACATATTCTTTAGAAAAAGTCCAAATAATATTTTACCTTTATAGGCATTGCTTCGTGTTGTTCAGTTCTGAAATAACACAAGTACACGCTAAACTCGATATGGAAAATACGTTTTATAATTTTAACGTTTGTTTAATTGATATAAATTTTGAACCCCAATAAGTCGTGCAAAACCACTAAATAACATGTTCACCAAGAATATGTTTAAACGTGGAAACGGCCGTTTATCTTTACAAAAAGTACCTGTTAAACGGATGATTTTGTTTTAAACATCTCTTAGGTATATTGTCGGTGAACAAAGGCCTAAGTGACTCAGAATTTGAAAAAAAAAAAACATCGTGGTATTATAAAACGGTGACACAGACATGTCAAGCTCCTCGTCTATTTTCATCTCATAAAATTACTAAAACAATTACCCATATCTCTGTATTTATAGTTCTAAAATCTGTTCAGCGAAATATATAATACCTAATGAATATTCGTAAAGCGATAAGAGCATTATAACAATTAAGATATATTATACCGTCGACACTGTTCATTTATGTGGTCAATTAGAAGGACTGTTTCCATGGTAGTAACATTTGACTCCTTTGGTAGCCTAGTTCTCTTTGTATTTAAATTGTTTTCTTTCAACTTCAAAGCTAAAGATCTTTATACTGCCTAACGATAAAACGTCAAGTACACATATAAAATAGTTTTAACGACGACGTTTGCGAGAAATACTTTCTTTTGAGCTTTGTTTGTTGGTCTTTCACAAAACAGATTTCGTAAACGGTTTAGAGACCTTTGTCTAGATAAGATATCTTTTAAAGGTACAATTTCCTGAACGATCTTTTAAATTCGACTTTAAAAACAGACCAAGTGCCCTGAGATGTAGAGCATTGGCATTTTATACCCAAAGGTTGCCAAGTAAAATTAAAAATTATATATAGGTACAACTTAGGTCACCTCATTGGTCTAGTGGCCGCAACCGCGACTGCTAAGTAAAAGATCGGTTTTACAATATGAGGAACATGGGTTCCGCATATTGTATGCCAGAAATGTGTATGGCTTGTATTGATTACACAATTTTATTTTAAAGTATTGAAGATACGCAGTTTTTACGAACTCAGATATAGGCTTTCGATATTTTTTAAAGATATATTCGCCACAAATATAGCAAAAACAATGTGGATTATGTAAACAACATCTTCTGACGAAGCCATATCGAAAACAACAACAAAATATATTTTAGAGTCCGGCAAAACACAAAAATCTAAACAAAATTGGTGAATGAGGGTAGTTTGCTGTAACTCTACATAAAAAAATTGGCACCTAATTGAGCTAGAAACAAAAAAAAAAACACAGGAAACAAACAATTTTTTTTCTTTTGTTGACCAGTGTTATCGACTCCTGCTAAGAGTTATTAGGTTTTTCTGTGTGGAAATTCTCGAGGAGTAGGACGGATTTTGGAATTGTTTCCGCCTGTCAATCGTAAATGGTGTAAGGCTCGTTCCCTATAGCATGGCACTTAATAACGTTATCAGCAAAATGGGCGTGTACAATAATACCTCTACCTAACATTTTGAAGAATATAAGAGATGTTGAAGAAGATGCTATGTATTAGGTATTACTGATGTCAGTTATCGATAGAAACTGGATTCAAATTTCTATTTAATGAATAAATTTAAAAAAATTGAGTTTTTGATTTATTTGTATTTCTCTGTGAGTACAAAAATATGACTGAAATACTTCTTGAAGATAATATAAATCAGTAATGTCTTCAGCTTTATTATTCATATTCAATATTGCTATTTTTCATATTATTCTCTTGAAAGTGAATGTAATTCTTTATGAGAATAAAGTTTCTTAAACCCGAATTCAAGATAACGAATGTGGCCATGATAAGCAACTTACTATAAAACTGTTATTTTGAAGAATTTAATCCTTATTCCGCGTTTAAAATAGAATATTTTTAGACAGAAGCTTTAACCGGTCCCTAAAGTTTTTACAGGGAAAAAGACGTGGCGCTCTAGAATCTCCTGTTACCAGAATACGCTAGATTACTTCACAAATATAGTGACACCATTAAAAGTTCAACACTCCAAGCAGCTTCTTTTTTTGGAGAGTTTGTAAAACTCGGAAACAGACTGTACAAACAGGTATTTTCCTAAGGAATAAGGCAGGTGTTTAAGAATGTAATAAAGACAACATTCAAGCGTCCTCGGGTTTGTAATAAGAGCTTGCCTTTGTGAACCCAAACCGATGTGGAGTGCACTTCTGGATTTGAATATTTTTATCGCTGGGGTAAATGGACAAATATGACCTATTTCGTAGCAATTGACGGTGTGTGGTTAAAACAGTATTTGTTGAATGTAACTTGATTATCCATGGTTCGGTCGATTTTTAAACTTAATTTATGTAGATACTCTATTTTTTTTTAAACGTCTCGCCTCACACTAAGCTTTCTCTTGTATCCTGGGTACATTTTTACAGACATACATGTCACATGCACACACAACCAGATCCGAAACAACTACATATGTGTAGATCATACAAATATGTGTTGCGTGCGGGTCGAACCCGCGACACGTAACGCAGAAAGCTAATCACTTAGCCAGTGCGCCAACCGTGCTTTCTAAATACCATCTAAATTTAATATCGTACTTTAGTCGATTCGAGTAAAACAGTTGTACTTCAACGTAACGATCAAATTGTTGAAGGTCGGTTTCCATTTGACCACTATCTCACCCGATCCGTTTGACCATCCTATTCGGATATTGAAGTGGAGATCTCTTTACCCATTTCTGACAAATATTTTGCCAAATTAAGCAGTGCTTTAGGGTTAATTGTAATTGTTTCACCTACAAGACATAGGATATTATATTACTAACTCGACGGTGTATTTAGTGTAGCAATATTATGAGCGAGACTGTTGACTTATTAGTTCTTTATGTCGCAATATTGGCGTGAATGCGGTGAAGTGAGGAGACAATTTGATGAACAATTGTACGTTGCGTCTTTTGGAGAACAACGAAATAATTTCGTCTAATGAGTTGTACGACTCACGAAATTAGTATTTTTACCTTTTAACGTAAGTAATAAGAATTTTATTTATGTTACACAGAAAAACTCGTTTATTTGTGAGTAGTAGTTGATGTTAAATATTATGTAGGTTAAATAAATATCGTCGTGAAAGTGTTTTTGTATTCCTCAAAGATGTAGCTTAACAAGATGGAAGTTATGTATGTTTCCTAGATAATTTTAAGTCGTTATCAGATGGTCAGCGTGAAGTAAGACGTCCAATTTTGGAAACTAGGTATACAATTCGGTGAAAATGTATAAAATAATAGTGCCTCCCTAATTTTCATGATAAAATATCTTTTAAAACCTTATACGATGTACGACACAAGTAAATATGACGTTTGTCTATTCTTGTAAACACATCAAATATAGGTAAACACATTAAAAATATTCCAAAAACCCTTTTAGTGAACGTAAGTAAAAGACCAAAGTTTTTTACCTGTTTTAATGAATGATAGTGTTTAAGTATTTTATTTTTTGTTTCCAAGGTAAATCCGGACATAAAAACTGCGAGACTACATTACCGTGAGACGCTCGAAGATTTATGCTATAATATTATATGTTGATTGAAACATTTCTCTCTTAATGTAGCTTCAAACACCTGTATGAAATGAACTTCAATAATTTCAAAGGTGCGATATTACGTCCATTCAGCGCAAAGCCAGTAAGGAATTTTTCCAGTAATTTGGATTCAATTCACAGCAAGCAATGGCTGGCAATAAATAAACTGCAACTCCAAATGAGGTTCCAACCCTGGAAATTATCCAACACTGTTGTGTTGCTTTTTGTTTTATTTTCATTTTTGTTACAGTACTGTGTCTTGTACCATGTTATGTCGAGTATATACTACAATTCAGTATAAACTATTTTTAAAAGGAGAATGAAATACCTTCCCTGTTACGGCAAAAAAACTTGTGCCAAATCGGAGTTTCCTTCGGCGTTTTAATTACAGATTATTTCGCGTGCACTGGTTGCCATTGTGTATAAAAACTAAGCTAATAATATTTGTGCCAGCGATTTTAAATGATTTAGAAATATAAATATAGTTTCTTAAAAACAATTTAAATGAAGACAAGTGAAACCGCCATGACTTTCATATTTAACGTCAATCTATCATCTATCATGGGCCTAGTGGTTGCAAGTGCGACTGCTGAGTATGAGGTCTTGGGTTCGATTCCCGGGTCGGGCAAAGTGTTATTGATTTATCTGTATAGAAATTCTCAGTACCAGCACGGACTTTGGAACAGTGGTGATATAACGTTGATGATAATCGGCTCGCCTTACATGGGAGTTAATAACAGCATCAGCGAAATGTACATAGGTGTACAATCGTTCACCTCTGCCTAACCCTCTAGGAAACATAGGCGTCGTCAAGATCCCGCGTACTACGGAATTCTAAAAAACAACACAAAAGAGACTGGAACCTGGAAAAACGCTAGAATACAAAATTTTGTGGAAAAAAAATCCACAAAAATCGAAAGCTATCTCCTAACAAGTATCTAGCGCACTGTCTCGATATGTTATTTTTTAATAAAATCTCAGTTTATCTATTGCAGTTTCAATTTCTGTAGAGTTTGCTTTTCTCTTCAAACAATCAAACTGTAATGTAATGTTAGATCTTCTAGAAAATGTCTCGGCTTTGTCTGGACTTCTTTGCTTGCTTATCCATCCAGTCTCCTTGTTGACCGCTTGGCTGTTTTTTTTTTTGTATACATATAACGTTACATATAACGATTTTGAGAAGCAAAGTACTTTTATTCTCTTTCTGGATTAAAGAATTTCTTATCAATATTTTAAGCCAAACTATTGCAAATAAAGCTAGACTAACTTTTAACTTAATTAAACTTAACAAATCTGCAGTGAGTCGTTTTAGACTAAACATATTTAAATGCAGCAATGATAATGGCTTCATAACAAACGAAATTTTCATCCCCGATCCGATTTAAGCGTGTATTTAACAACTACAATAAAATTAAAGAACAAAATATTATTCCCACTAAACAATAAACTGCGTAGAATAGTGGCATGTGCAATTGAAGTTATAAATAGCCCCGTGATCATAAAATGTTAATAAATAATTCAGGGTTTAATCGGAGCGTTAATTGCCCCGCCGCGTTGTACGGGTTAAATGAATTTTTTCATTTAAAATATCATCGCGTGTCGTTTTTATTAATGTGAACCTGTTTCATTCCTTCCGGCGAATCTCGATTGATGGCCACTGGTGTATAAAACATAAATAACATTTTTAATCATCGACCCGAAAATAAAATTTGTTGTTTCGCTCGCCAGTTGCTATAATATCGATGCAGTTCGGATTTTGATGAGTCTGATTTGTTATTATTTTTTGTTTTGGATGAAAACTGTTTGATTTAGGATTTGTAGATCATTGAATGAACCGTTTTACTGTTTCAGTGATTCAAAATGTACTATTTATATATTTAATTGGGCACTTTTATAAATGCTGAGCTATTTGTATGTGCTTTTCTGTTTCTATATACACTGAAAAAACTGTTATGTCTTATATAACAAAAAGTTAGACTACTGGTTACCCAAAAAAAGTGACAACATAACTACTGCTATTTTTAGTCAAACCCGGTTATGTTAACAGTATAACAAAACTATTTTATTATATATTAACAAACGATATTTGTTGCATTTTACAAAACCATTTATTACCATTTAAGTTCATGGAATGTTTGTTAACAGCAAAATAATGTTGTTCCTGATAGGCTACATCTTCTGTTATTAACTGTAAAACAGTTTGATTATATGTAGTCAGAAGTTTCTGTAGCTTTACGATATACCTTGTGGTTAATTTTACTGAACAGTTTTGTTGCTATTAAACATTATTTACTTATTATTAGCTCAACTTCTTCAGTAATTAGTAACAAATTATTTGTTTAAACGCAACCTCACTGAGATGTTATTTGTAACGTGATGTATTTTGTTATTTATAACTTGAATTATTTTGTCAATTGTAGCATGATGTATTTTGTTAGTTGTGACGTGATTATTTTGTTAATTATAACATGATGTATTTTGTTATTAGTAACTTAACTAACTTTGTTACTCATAACTTTACTGTTATGTTATTATAGGATGTTCAGGGATCACTAGTTTGTAACCAAAATTATGAAATAAAAACAGTTTTGTTGTAATAGTATTTATACTCGATCCAAAAGATACTAATTGTATAGACAGTTTTATAAAAATTTATTTTTGTCACTAATGTTTTGGATCGAGTATGAATACCATTACAACAAAACTGTTTATATTTCATAATTTTGGTTACAAACTAGAAGAGTAATCATTAAAACTATTTATTTAACGAAGAAAATATAGTTTTTATTCATTTAATTGAATTACAATTGAACTCTCTGTGTTACATACATTTTACCGTTACGAGCAATATTTACGTGATTAGGTACATGTGATAATAAAGAATCATGAAACATATGTATAGTTTCTTTGACTTCTGGATATTCTACTTGAAAACAATTCAAATGATAATCAAAATCAACAGTCGACAACATTGTACATTCTAAAATAATTCTGTTTTCGTTATACACAAACACTTGACTAACAGTTTTAAAAATAACATCACCAAAATCATAACAGTCTCCACTAACATCGTGGACAAGAATAGTTCCGGGTTTGTAAAGTGTGCCTTTTACTTTTACCCATGAAACGGGTACCAAAGACAATGCAGGGTCTAGATTTAAATTACTTATAACATTGTTGCGGTCCTTTTTTGAAATTCGTTTGGTGACACCAATAGAATATGAAGGACCCAATGAACCTTTTACAAATATTTCATTTAACTGCAGTTGATGTTTTGTAGCAAGAGTTAAAGTGAGATTGCGTCGATTAAACGATGCCCGAGCTGACATTTTTGACAGTCTATGCTTAGCCTCAAACCGCATACTCCAGCAATGTACAAGTGGTCCAAATTTCAGCATAATGGAATGGTAGTGGACAAGAAAATGAAATTTAGGTTTGAGGTTCTCATGGGAAAGTTTTATATAAAGTTCATTGAGTTCAGCTATTAAAAACTGCAACAAGCTAGACATTTCTTTAGTAATCACAGTGCTCATTAACGAAACAACCATCATTTATACAATGATACACGGTAAAATTATGTCCACTATGGCTTAAAGAAAAATGTTTAAAAAGATCCGCGACATTACTTACAATTTTGTAACATAAAAAACAGCTTGGCATGTTTGATGAAACAATTAATCTATCCTATCAGTTATCCTTAATTCCGAGATCACTGATAAGAGCATTTACTGTGGTATAAGATTTGTCATATTTAGTTTTAATTTTAAAAATTCCTCTTTGAATAAATTGCCATACATGACAAGACTCTTTGGGATACTCGGCATTAAGGACAAATATCACTTTTAAACAAGCATCTACTGCTCTGACTATTGATGGCATCTCATATTGTATATTATTAATAATAATATATCTTGCCATAATTAAGTTTTTGGATGGTCCAACTACCATAATAAACGGCTGCAATTGAAGACCCATGCTCATTAGCTTATTCCTCCTTCTAGTGATGGTTTCTGCTATCTCAGCTGGACTGTTTACTTGTGTAATAAAGCCTTCTAAAACTTCTTGCTTTGAAGGCCGCCATTGTTGTTTTTTAGTTGTTGTTTTTGTTGACGTAACATTTGATGTGTTCAACAAAAATGGTAGACTGGTCATAGCAATCATATCTAGTCCTTCTTCATTAGATTCTGAAAACGAAAATTGAATTAAATATCTAGTAATTTCGTTTTTAAAGTGTCAAAAAAAAAACACCGTAGTGGTCTCGTCATATTAACAAAACGGTCACCCATCCATGGACTCAATTTACTCAGTGAGAGAAGATACAGAGAAGTAGGTCCACTTACCATCAATGTCGTCTATAAACTCCTTCTTCTTAATCATGTCAATGATTTTGGGCCTTATTAATAGCCAATTTTCATCAAATCCCCCAGACAGTGGATACATTGCATTAAAATCTTTTAACATCTGCAAATTAAAATATTTATCTATTTAGTACATTGGTTTAATTGTACATCATTCACTCATAATCTTCATCCCAACCTCAAGTTATTTACGCGTGATAAAAGGGTGTTTCACGCGAGTCTATACAGCATTATTTTTAGAATACATATACTAAACTTGAAAGTAGTTTGTTCAGAATCAGTAAAAGAACCGATTGTAATAATTTTTATACCATGTAATCCGCGCGTGCTATCGGCGCATGGCTAAAAACGTGATACATGCGCATTCGCACTCACCCCACTACCCCACGCCGACCGGAAACTAGGGATGACCATGTTTATGGGAGGACAACGAGACAATATAACAAGCTTGAAACTTTGTGAGTTTCCATTATACAGTTTTGATTATTTTTATGCACAGCATGTTTATCTTTTAAGGTTGGCTCACTATAACCTTTTTTATCGAAATCAAATTTGTTCTAAATAATGTATTATTTGCGAAGGTGTTTTTAAACATGATATTAATTCTCATCCAAATAAATACGTTATTCATCACAGGTATTTAATTTTGAACAAAAATTGCGCTTGGCACATTTTGATTTCAATGAATATCTTAGAAGATATCATAGTTTTAAAATAACTCCGCAACAAAATAATGATGAAGTACCACGCGGGCATTTATGATGTGCAAGGCGGGCGGTCATAAAGACCGATTTCGACGGGATTTTCACTGGCAGATAGCTGATGTTATAAGGAGTAAAGTAGACTACTTTTATTTCAGAAAAAGAATTAGGCTCCACGCAAAAAAATTCACGAATTCGTAATCCACGCAGGCGAAGCCGCGGGTGAAATCTAGTGTTGTATAAGGAGAAAACCAGATTCTTGGTACCTACCAAGTATATTCCGCCCTGTTGATTTACAGGCTTATACTTAAAAAAATATTCATCGATTGTCATATCTTTAGATGCCAAATTGCTTAATCTTTTTTTTGTGGTCAGTTGCCAGTACAATTCTACAGTGCTCCAAGGATCACAATTATTATGAAGCCATGTTAGTTTATCCTCAATATCAGTATCAGCTTCAGTGTTGTCTTTCAGGTAACTGATCGCCTCTTGTACCCTACTTGTACTAGGGAGTGGAGAAACTAGCCCACTGGAGTAATTTGAAGATGTCGAAGAACATCTTTTTTCCTTTAATTTAATAATGCCTGACTTAATAAAGTCTCTGCAGCGTTGTCTATAATGGTCAAGAAGTTTTCCTTTAGCAGAAACTTTTTGTAGTGGGCTGAAGCTGGCAAATGGTATAAAATACACTGAAGAACTCTCTTGCTTAAATATTTTACTGATTTCATAAGCCAATTGGTAAAACCTAGAGCTCAATATTTTTTTTTCAGGGTCATTCTTTAATTCATTGTCTATTATTATGTGGCACAGCCTTCTTCGAGCTGCATTATTCAACAGTCCTTTTTCTTCATATTGCAGCAAAAGTCCTTTGCCTTCATTACAAGAATTTAGAATGTTATACAATTCCTACAAAGAAAACATTATAGGTATTAATTATAAACCTAAGAAATATTGTGCCATAACTTTAAAGTGTTATTATGTTTTACTTTGTCAATGTTGTTTAGCTCATAATTGGGGAATATATAAGACCGAGGCCATTTCTGTTTAAGATACTTATGATATACTGTATACACAAGCTATAGGTAAATCTATATTTTCTTCTTATTTAAGAGTCTTGCTCTTGTCGGTGTAGCTGATGAAGTTCTTAATAAATTAAATTTATAAACCGGTAAGGTTGGTAATTGAAACACTTGTAATTACAATTAAATAACCAAATCAATCAGTGTATTATGTGTGTAGATCATAAACTTTTTGGATGTTTTAAGTTTAGTAATTACCCCCAAACTGGAGTTATTTAATGGTAAATAAACATTAATACTTATTTCATAAGTTGTCTTTGTTGTGTACAGTCAACTTTATGTCAGTGTTAGTGGTAATACTTTCATCTTTACATCACTCTTATTACTGAACCACAGCACATATCTGTATACTGCAGGAATCGAATCTACTATCCGAAGTCCATTTCTTATTGGATTTAAAATGGTATACCACAGAGTAAATCGTAAAATGGTTATTTCAATGACATCACAAAGTGAATTATAAAAATAATTACTTAGGATAGTTTACCTCCAGTATATAGATATATAATATGTAGTGTGAGTGATACCACTGACATTAGATTGACTGTACCTACTACCTACCTAGCTACTACCTAGTTAATAGTATGTAATTGTAAGAAACTCACAGAATGTTCTTTATACTCATCATCAGATGCAGCAGGAAGGAACAAAGTCTTTGTAACTGCTGGATCCGGCAGCGGTTCAGTATCATTTACTCCTTGGAGTGTATATTCATACAAAGTTACACTAGTATCATCCAAAATTGTAGACTGAAAGCAACAGGCAATGTCAATAATATAAACATCCATAATTACTTTTTAAGTGACGTAAATTGTTTATTATATTAATTTAAGAAATATAATCATGGGTGGCCACAATTGATTTTCCATTGTTTGGTTTTCATTCTTTGAGGGATTAATTTTAACATTAATCACTAAACAATGGACATACTCAGAGCAGAAAAATAATAATTAAAAAATTCTGCTGCTCATCATAATAAGGATAAAGTACATGTATAACTCATTTTTTGACTATTTATTATGCATGTAAATTTTTTAAACAAAATTAATTAGACAATAAATTCATTAAAGCTACTATAGAACCAATGAATGCTACTAATAATGCAGTCCTTGTAGCAAATTTCTGGGCTGAGACTGTCTAGACTGTAATTGACTTTATAATAAGAGGTAGGTAATCAAACCATACTTACTTGATTTGCATTTGATTGCTTTGTAAAGGCATTTGACATTATTTGTTTTAGTAATTTAATTTGTGTGGCAAGTTTTGCACGGTGTCCTATTACAGGCACTAAATCTCTTAGGTCAGCATCTGACAACATCTGAAGTGTTTCCAAATCAATGGAGTGTTCTGAAAATAATAAATATATGTACATACCTTCTTAATTACAATAATAAGTATGTATTTCTACATAGGTAGAGTATGGTTGATGGATCTTGGCCAGCCTGAACTTCATGTGCAGTGCAGATAGATGTTTTTACATTAAATATATTTCTGTATTTATCAGGAACAATTTATATTGTGTTTGATACATTACATACCTACATCATTTTTAATAATATTAAATATAGATTCTAAAAGTGAACATGCAGCAATAATATAAACCTTATTACTAAAAACAATAATAATAAATAGCATTTTTTTTTTAAATAGAAGTTTAGGTGAATCATTTTAACATGACTATAGATCTTAGTAGACAGGTACCTACTGTTCTGTATTGAATTCACCAGTTCACAATATATTTAATAACTATTTTGTAATCAGAGTATACTATAAAGCATGTTTGAAATTCAGATACTATGATCAGACCAGCCAAGATCCATTGCCCATGCTGTACAATTTGACTTTGCTTTTCTGAGCATTAGGAACCGAAGGAATGCCCAAGAATACTCGCCACTGCAGAGCACGCTACCCTACATACATTTTTTTCATTTTAGTATAAAACAAAACAGTTGATAGAGTGAGTAAGATTTTGTTTGAAAGCATGGACGTGTGTTACCTGGCGCGCAGCGTCCGTCTGCGGCCTCGGCAAAGAATACTATATGATAGTCGGCATGGGTGCGGCTGCGCCAGTGCCTACGTGCTGCGGCCGGTACTTAAAAACGCTTGGGGAATCCCGGGGCGGTGAATCGTCGGGCGGATCGTCTTCGCGATAGGCGCGAAGCGCGGTAAATTTTTGATGTCTATATAAAACCGAATTTGGGATTTTGAAGATTACCTATATAGTACCTACACCTACGGACCTTCTGACGGATTCAAATGTAATTTTATCAGGTTTCTTTCAGGTTGGTGTTAATATTATTATTTCAAAACGTACTCACCTATAAACTTCTCAATATAAGTATCAAGGCCCCATGACTTAAGATAGTCGGCGATAGTCAGCTTCGCAGCTGTTTCCTCGGGTGGCTCCATGAGTTTTTTATATTTTTTCACATTATCATTTAACAAAAACATTTAAATCGAATCGGGGGCAAAACAAAATGTATGCCCCATGCAAGATCCAAGGGAATAATTCAATATATAAAAGGAGTACAACCAGATTAACTTGGATTATTTTTAACAAACTCCGTGCCATGGGTCTTCAGACAGCGGTGAAAACACGGTGAAAAGAAAACTTGCGCGAGCGCTAGCGGGTGAGGCCGGGCGGGGCGGTACGGAAAACGGAAGGGAAACATTCAAACATTAGCAAATACGTTTCGTTACACGCAACAAAATTTTGTATAAATGACTGTCCGAAAGTTTGTTAAATTCAGCATTTTAGAATTTGTTTGTGACAACAAACTATTTTAGATATGAAATAACTTCGAGGATAGCACTAAACTATAAAACTGTAAAGTTATAACTAAACTTGTAAAAGACTGCTAATAACTTAAATATTGGTAAAAAAGATTGGTTGCTCGTAAAACAAACTGTCGTGTAAATAATTAACAAAAGTTTGTTAAATTTTAACTTACCCCAGTTGAGTTAATACTTACCTAAATAGTAATTGATAACCAATAACTTAAAGTTTTGTAAAAAGTAGCATGACTCAAATAACAAAACCTGGTTTTACAAGATGTAACTGAAGCACATGGGTTGCATTTAAACTAAGTTTGCTTGTGAGTTATCAAAGTTTAGCTATTTTCACAATAGCTCAACTGTTTTTGTTATTTAGTTTTTTCAGTGTAGATATAAACTATATTACACGCATTGCTGAAATCTAAAACGATCGCTTTGAATTCGCAACTATAATATGACGAAAATGCGAAAATTATCAACTAACTCAACATTATTAACGCTTCACGCCTTTGAAAACTGATTACGCATTCACATGTTTATAAAATTTAACCCTAAGCTTGCCGATGTGGTATGAACGATCCAACATACCCCACTTGTTTCACACCTGATTATGTTTAAACCCGGTTCATTGCCTTGGATATAACACTTTAAAACCAACGCCTTGTTAGCTTTATTATTAATTTTAGACTCGAGTGACAAGGTTGGGTCTGCTGGCACTTCATTATGGCTATACTCACGGTTGTAATAGATGTAAGGGTGGCATTATGGGAATGTTAGTGCCTAGTGTAATGCATGTTTATGCTGCACGTCATCGCGGGTTATTAAACTGGAGATTGTTAGTCTGCATAGTTTATCTCATGTCTTAAATATTTGACTTTTATTTGGCTGTAGTCATCGGCATCGACGAAATGTAGGTGTACATTAGTATCTCTACTTATCCCTTCGGGAAATACGGGCGTGATGCTATATTGTTATATGATTTTAGTATAGGTAGGTAGTGTTTTTTACCATAATCCGGACTTTGGATGAGAATGTGACTTAGTGTATTTATCATCAGCTGTCTTAAAATTCGTAATAACGTATCAATAATAATGTTGGGTTGCAAGATCAAAATAGTTTACCCTATAAATGGGTAGGAGAATCTGCGTGATTTCATTAAAACGTGTACGGCGAGATATGAATATTATTTGAAGCAGTAGAAGCAGGCTGACTTTGCGGTTGCCAACCCGCTTGCATACAGCCTTACCTCCTTTTTGAGACAGACCTTAGTCCAGAACAGGACTACCACAGGCATAAAGAGGGGAAGGCAGTGAAAACAATTATCATACAATATTAAGCCCACAAAACCTAATTGCCTTTTGAGTTAAACGCTAGAAATGTAACAAATGAAATATTCGGACTGGCCATAGTAAGCAAGTTTTGGACAAAATCCAAAATTACGAGCGTAATAATTGCACATTCCGTCGCCATGCATTCGAAGTTGAGTAAAATGTGGATATTCGACGCTTTATCCGCTCCAGTATTGTTAGCACTATAAATTAAAAGTTACTAATAGTTGAAGACTGTAATTATTTAAAGGTGCTTTGGTAAATTGTTAATATGTGTTATATTATTATGGGTACCTAGTGTTCCTACATGCAAATAGATCGTTTTGCATTTGCATAGTGATATTTGCTGAGGGAAATAATTACAATTCCAAAGCCATTTTCTACTGTGGACACTATGGGTACCACGTTTTGTTATAGACAGGTTTTGGAGCTATCGGTAAAATATAGGCACCGGGCAAGTTATTCAAGGAAATGGTTTGATGCGATGACTAAGATAGACACGTGAGGTTTGTGTAGTGTGCATCTAAAGGAGGAGAGAACTAACCGAAATGCCAGGTAAATAGACAAATATGCGCCTCAGAATGGTCCTTTTTCGAATTCCTCCGGATAGGTAGCAGAGAAACTAAGGTAGATGGCGGATGACCATTTTTCATTGTCCAATTTAGTGGACCATACGACATTCCGTAGGCGGTAAAAAAGTGACTCCAACTCACATTAAGGTATGCCTCAACGCACTCAAATGTAAAAGTAGATCCTACAAAATATCGGCGATTATTTTAATTGAAATCTCTCCGGTCTGCTTTTGACCATTAAGAATTTACAAAAAATTTGAACGCACATATTGAACATGACCGTGTGCCTTTAACATTTGACTTCTAAAAAAACTACAATAGACTCCTTCTTTTTTTGTTTCCCTATGAGCATTATCTGGGGATTTGCAAATGCCGTTGTGAACAGATTAGCTAGTTACAGCGTTCCTACAGGAGCTGACTGCCCAGAGTGCGCACAGTGGATTTCACCATCTTTATCTTTATAGAATCTTTTCCCTTCTATTGACACTGAAAGTAACGTTTTATATTTTTAGCATCATCAACCTCGAAAAATATTTTCATATTTACTAGTATTTTCAATAGTCTGTTTACCCGAACCTCAAATTCTTTTCGCGTCAAATATCTAAAAAGCAGTAGATCCGCAAAGCAATACAATCTAATAGTCAAAGCTGCACTACTGAAAGCAAACACCAAATTGCTCGCTAACTTGAGATTACATGCCGTGTCGCTGAAACCCCCTCTACTCCTCACCCTCCTCCTCCCCCGTCCCGTTCTCGTGTTACCAAAGCTACGGAAAAACTAACGAAACTTACCCGATTCGGGCTGTTCTTGGCTTGTAATGTTGATCTTTTAAGGATGTAGGTTTTTTTTGGGAGGGCCGCGGGTTGTCATTTGTAGTGCCTACTTCTAATTGGGAGCTGAAATAAGTTTTGTAACTGAGATCTTTTTTTTTTAAGTTCCGACTTTTTGTGTGCTTTTTGGAGATGAATAGCTAAAAGTAAAATTATTTTTCTTTTCATTACAATGTAGTCGTTTTCTATGCTTTCTCTTTACTAACCTACATATAAAATGGTAACCTCAATGATATCTATAAATTAAAACTCATTCAAAATTAAGTCTATTTAAGAAATATTCTCCCTAAGATTCTACGGTAGATGAATTTAAGTGAAGCATTTCGTTCTCCGGGGATGCACTCTAAGAATTTTTCAAGTAATTTGGATTCTATTCACAACAAGGCGAGCGTCGAAAGGCGAGGCGCGCCAAATGAACCGGCTCGCCTGCATTATGCCGACAGAACCTCTTATTGAAATTTCCCGACGAGAACTTGAACTTGGCCTTGAGATGTCAAGATTATAATATCTATGCATAATTATTGTAGATATAGGTACGTTTACTACTTTCATATATTTTTTTACTAATATATTCATTCTTACGAAGTGAGGGATAGCAAATGGTTTCATAATTTAAGAAATGACTTTAATATACGTTAATGGATTGCCATTGATATTTATCTTAACAAACTAATAGTAACTACGGTATTTGCATGGGTGGATAACTGATCTGGCAATCTAATGAGTAAACAATTTAATGGATTTTTTTGTAAGCAATGGAAATAGAACCGTAGGTAGGTTTTTATTAGTAATGGCAAAATTGTGCATAGTTCCTTTATTTAACAAGTTACTGAAATAAAGTCAACACTGAATTAACAAACATTATTTTAAAGCTGGATCCTCGATACATTGAATGCCCTTTCTGACTAAAAATATGAAACAACATTGTAATGTAGTTTCATGTTTTCGCCCATAACAATTTTAATAAAATATGAAGTTTCATGGCCGGCGATAAAGATGTTACAGCTTCCTCATCTCGCGTTACTGTAGCCTTAACTGTGGAGGTTAATTAATTTGAAATTGGTAGTAATAAATTGGAACGAGACCTCTAATTAATGTCCGATTGTGATAGCTGTTGAGGATGAAGTTTGTTGTTTTAAGCAAAATCTTTTAGTCTGGAAAGAAACTTGTGCCGAATACTTTAATATTGCTCAGAGATCAGAATTCCTTGTGGAAAAAGAACGTGATAGTACCTACAATATGTATTGATTTCATCCAGTTTTATGTGAAAGAATTCTGTAAATTCATCGCATTGTCATCGTTCTCGACTTGCACTGCATTCTATAGCTTCACTACGATGTCATGTACAAGTTGTATGACTGTCTGTCACAGCGTGATCAATAAGCAATCAAATATATGAAAGTGAAGTAAAACCCTGAATTTTATTCGAAAGAATGTAGTTGTATTACATATACACGTCATTAACAGATTGTATACATATGATACAATTTGTTATTATTGCACTGTATAAAAATTACACTGAACTTCACTTGAGGTTTTCCATTACCACCTCTGTAACGGTGAAGGAAAACAACATTGAGGAAAGTAAGTACAGTCAGCATCAAAAAGATGTATACATGTAGCGAAATTCAAAAGCGAGTGTTAGCGGAAATAGTGATTGAAATCTTGACCAATTTCATACATAGCATCTATGGATACATAAACATATATGGTCGCATAAATTTTATGATTTTTTCCTTTCCAAGAATAAGCGTTTGAATTTCACTATGTGTATACATCTTTTTGATGCTGACTGTACATATCCTCGAACATAAGCTTTGATGACGTCTGGTAACATTTAACAATCCACAGCCGCAAAGGTACACCAGACACTATCTAATTATAAGAGGAGGCGTTATTTGAGTACTTTTACAGAAATATATTGTAGTTTTTCAGTTGCTGATGCGTTGCAGACGGGAGTCGGTGATCGCTAACTATCAGATGAATCACACGTTCGTTTACACATAAAAAAAAACTAAAATTAGTCATGAGCAATAAACGAGGTAATAAAACCCCTTTGTAATGTGCACACAAAAAACATTACAACGCTATTTGTTTCTGGTGCCAACCGATTATAAAAACAAACACTGTGGTTACCCGGCTGTTATAAATAAATACTAAACAACAAAAGTAGGGAATAATTGTTAGCAAAGCGGCGACAAAATGCAAAAATCCCTAGCAGTATTGCTCGGATAAATGTAAACAATCTGTATGCAAATCACGCGGGAATGTCGCATGCGCACGATAATGTCACGTCGCGGTGTCGCGGGTTTTCGGCGGTTCAGTACCTCCTTTTTTACTGTTAGCGATTCCGGATTCTTTTGTTTATCTTTAAACGTTTTTGTGCAAACATTAAATTTGACCTTTCTCAAGTTCGGGGCATTCGGAAACGCGATTTTATTTCTGTGAACCTTATTTCAGGGAATTCTCGCTGCGAGATAAGGGTGGCTTTCGGAATTCATTTCAAGGGCGGCCTTTCGGATATTTAGTTTACTCAAATCTAAGTTACTCGGCTATTTTAATAATAATTATTATCAATGAAATAGCACAACACTAAAATTTACTCACATGAATAAAGAGTAACATCGTTCCATCAAAATGATCGTACCGAATAGCTTTAACACTCTGATGAGCAAAAAAGAAACCTACACGGAATTTATTTGTCAAGTAATATTTCTTTGTAGGAAAAACCCGGATAATCGTTAATGCTCTGCCTCGGGCGAAATCCCTTGTATAGATTGCGGTATCACCATAAATAACTGCCTAACTGTTTTTATGGAGGAGAAAATTACTCTTTTCACTCACTGCTTTTATGTACACTGAATTTTTGTTTACGACCCCCAAGTATTATGGATTGACGTGTTATAAATCTAGCCACGAATAGATAAAGATAGTTGCGTACGAGTGCGTGTTTCTGATAAGTTTTCGCAAATTGATTGTATTATGTAAGATGATGGTCTATTACAAATTTTATGGATGTGTGTGAAAGTGAAGACATCTAATTTCGTTCTAAATATGAATTAGATAGGTTTTATTTTTTCAAGTTTTGAACAGGCTCCCACACAACGCTATATTGGACACACACTTCAGTTATACCAAGTCACGCAGCCAGTGACGTAACTACTTTTAAATGGATGCAAGTTCCGAACGCATTGACGCGTGTGTACAGTAAATATATATCCCACCAAAAACATTTCATGTAAAATGTTGCCAAGACGACCACATAAGGTTTGCCCTGTGAAAAAGACATCAGATCTCATGTAGAGCCAAGCTTCTGAATCTACATGGCCTAACTCTACCGACCTTAACTTCACAAATTCTACATATCAGTAAAAATGTATGGCTTCGCCGTTTCGCTACTGTCGTGGAGGTGATGCGAATATTTAGTTTCTGAAGTAAGTAACCAAACAGCCAAGCCATACATTTTTACTTGCACGGTAGTGCCCCCACCAAGACGAGCCCGTCTTGGTGGGGCCCCCAGATGTATACGTGAACTGTCGATATATGTAGTTATCAGTGACGTGACGTAAGGCAAGTTTGTTTCTAAATTGTGCTATTTCGTATATCAATCATAAAAGTGTCTGATTAACTGTCTGTTAAGATGTCTGAACATACGTACGTCGTGTTACATAACCTTAATATATTTGCGGCTTTTTCGTCATAATTCATGACAAGGTAGACATAGTTAAACAATTATCAAAGGAAGCCCAATTTTCCTCAACATAGCTACGTAAATACGCTAGCTGATATCTCCGATCCACACCTTTTCCGGGTCAAAGTTGTCAGTCCGCCTTAAGACCCTGTTGTGGGCAACGTTATAACAAGTGACGTCAACTGGGACCTATCCCTTGATGTGTTTTAGAAGTGAGAGGATCAGGTGGCATGAATCAATGTTTCTTGTAAGGAATCAACGAGGGGTTTTGGGTCAGTAAATTTCTTTGAACGGATATCTTTGAGAGCAATAATATAATAGAATGCGTAATCCTCAATGTAACAATTTAACACTACAGAAAATAAAACCTACTTATTGTATATTATATTGTTACACATATGCATAAAAATACATTGGGTATACATCTCCTCTATAGTTAAAACATCGGACAAATTTCTATTGCACAACTTTCGACAAACAACAATGAAAGATAGGTACTTACTGCAAGAGCGAGCATGCGGGCTCAAAATCTATGCGAATTGTTAGGCAATGTTCGGCATAGCAAACCAACTAATATTTATACTGCAGCAACCAATCAAAATCAATAACTACTCGGTATGTGCGTAATTTTCTCAATCACCGGCTATCACAGAACATACATGAGAGTAATTTTAGTTGGGTAAAGGATACAGTGAAGTTACTCCGATTGGTTGGGAATAGTTTTGATCTCAATACTCCAATGGTATTCAGCGGGGAAATGAATATTTTAATTTTGTTTTGAATTGTTCTTTCCTTTGGGAATGACAGAAAAAACGATCGTTCGAAAAAACGAGCTTTAGTACCTATCTCGTATTTATTGTGATGTGATGCTTTGCTTTCAAATGTCATTTAATGTACGTTTTTTTAAATCTTAAATCTTCCTAGCAATTAAAAATTGTAGATATTATGTATAATGAAGATATACTTTTTTTAATTTCTCTATCTTCCAAGCAAGTTTTTGTTGTTGTAGTTGTATTGATACATTTATAAATTAATCTTCAATTTTTTTAAGTAATTTCAAATAAATCAGAAAGTTTGAATCGTTGGATACCTACTACGAATTTACATACTATATTTATATGCTCCTTGATGGTAAAATGGATTCTGAATAAGCGAATACAGAACTTTTTACGTGGGTGGAGCCGCGGCCGTCTACTTAAAGGTTTGATCATGCTAAAATATATTTTCGTTTTTATTAATCTGCCACGTTTTCCTCTTCATATTCGTCGGAACAAAATTGTAATATGATCGTAGAAGTTACCAAAATTGATATCTCAGATGTGTTTATCTAGTTCTGTGTTACTTAGTTCTAGTTCATGTGTCCGGATTATCCGCTGAGTGCCTGGTCCATGGACGGGATTAGACGGGTCTGATGTATATGCGAGCTATCGGGTCTATATTATGTGTAGCTATAGAGTTTGATGGTAGTGGAAATTGTCGAGAGGCCGGATATGTGGCAAAGCTCAAATCGCTTCAGTTGTTTAACTCAATATTTGGTGAAAACCATCACTATCTGAGTATTTTATTATTATTTTGAACATGAGATGTGTCAATAAAACTAGTTATTGGAAAGAAATCACTGAATACTTAGCACAATTTTATGATGTTCTTAACAGTCATTCTGTCGCTACTTCATACCATAAAATAAGACTTAATTAAAATAAATATTTGAAGAAATATTTGGTGGTTAGAAAATTAACAAGTAGCATTCAGTACATGCTAAATAAAACAAGGAAAACGACATTCAATACTCCATCAATCCTTATAAACAATCTTACACTCAAACTGCCTCCAGCGATCCAGTTCCATAATATAATGTCTCTTTATATTATTACCAATAAAGTACGAAATACATTCAATACAAAGGAAGGTTTTAGGTTACAATATTTCTGATTATAAAAAGATAGGGGAATATTGAAAGGGGGAGAACGTTTCACTGTTAATAAAGTCTTTCGTGCGTTTTAAGTAGAATAAAAAAATGTGTTAAACGACGCTAGATTTGCTAATCATTATGGTATATTTTGCTCACAACGTTATGTAAAGCAATGGGAATGATGAAGCTTATTCAACTGGGAAAGCGAAGAATCCAGATAGGTTGAAAGTATATTTTTAACACAAAATTGTAAACTTGAAATTTTCAAATCAAATGATCTTATATTTATTTCTATTTCCTTTCATGAAAATACTGAGGAAGAAATTTCTTCAATTAATTTTATTATGTTTCGGCGCTGCAGTAGAAGAAAACGGAAATTGTGCAATGAGCCGGACGCTTTTCTACAGGAATAGCCACCGGAAGCACTGAAATGGCAACGTCCAGACGAAGGGACTGTTGTCAGCTGTGTGTCACTAAGAATTAAGGCTTTTTGTTTTAGTTATGTTAATATTGATTCATTGAATGCAGTTCAGCTCTTATATTATATAGAAATTTTCGAAATTCTCTAATATAGTGTGGACGCGTATAGAACAATTTGAAATAATCTATTTTCCAGAATTTTTTTGGCACTCCTCTAAATTATCTTTGTTACAGCCAAAACCAATTTCGTCATATATGCGTTAGAAGAGAATAGTTTTGAAAAAGGTTAACACCGCAGAGTTTTTTACAAATAAATAAAATTGCCGATGGGACTCAATTCAATAGTCAATCGGATTGTTCATAAAATTGTTGTCGACTTATACGGGGGTGAGAGAGAAGGCATAACTTTTCAGTGCATATCGAAAGCCACACGGCGTCTAGTCGTTACACTCAAAAGTAATTTCTCCATGTTGAACGGTAACATTGCACATAACTATCTGTAATCGAGCCATTACAATGCACTTTGGCTCTTGGGAGCATATTTGTGGGCCCATTATCCGTTAGCGACCGCAAATTGAATCTGTTAACGTTTCAAGTTTAGGTGCTTGGTACTACGGCGAAATGTGTCTTGTAATTGCGGATTCAGGGAATAATTTGGTATGTTTTAATTATATGCGTTGAATTAGGCTTATTATCTTTGATAAGGAACGCACACATTCAGCTTTACCATACCAATTTAGGATTGGACTGACTTTGATCAATCAGAGAACCTGGATTTGATCGCAACGTTTAATGTTTATGTTTACATATCAACGTTTGTGCTGTCCGCAAACGTTGCGATCAAATCCATGTTTCCAGTTGTTCAGGACTCTGTATTCCTTCCTAATTAATACGGTGTTTCTTGTAAACAGTCAAGATGACAGATTTATTCCTGCAAATGGCCTTGCAATGAGTTCCAGTCGTTGCATATATACGTATATATTAGACGAGGACCTACTCGTACTAAGGTATATAAAAGCATTTGAGTTTCATGGAAAAAAATAGATACAAAATCACATATTTAGCTGAAATACTTTTTCACATACAACACGTAGCTTCAACTAAATAACGTAGCCGTATTTCTCAGTAAGTTGACAGGCCGTCATAAACATAACATATTTGTATCTACCTACCCTCATTTTTTATACGAAGTAGTAGGTGGCGTGCCAAAAAGCTAGAACTAATCTCTTATGGTCGGTCAGTTGTTTGTCCGGTACTTGCGTTTCTAAACCCCGCAAAACTCATTTAGGAATAAATCAAAAGGTTCTTTTAAAGGAAATTGGTGTATTTTAATTGAAAATATCTAAGTAGGTAGTTAGAAAGTTAAAACAGGCTCATAACCACAAAGCTACCGCGCAGATTGGTCCAATTGCTAGGTCCTTGCATGAGTGACTGTTCTTTAGACATCGAGACTTCTCCGTGTCTTAAAAAAGCACGTTAAGCAGTTGGTCCCGGGTTTCATACGTGTGGATGGTGGGTATCAGCAGTCCAAAAAGTCTGACAACCGGTTTTAAACAAGTTCATGTCAGTGTCTCCCAGTAATTGGGTAGCGGAGGTCAGATAGAAGTCACTTCGTTTAATATACTGAAAATGCTAGCCAGATGATGCATGAGTTAGAAAGTTCGAAGTGAGCGCTGGAATAAGGTTATGGGAAAATAAAATAATTTTAATAATCATTTTAATAGATAATAACGTAGTTCCGAGTACTCGGATTAGATTCGGATTATTCTTAACTTGATAAGAGAAAGTTAATGTTTCGAGTACCTACTTGAAAATATTCTTAAAGAATCGGAGAGCTCAATTTATGATTCAATATTTGCCCTTAATATTTTTTCTGACCTGTTTACTTGATTTAGCGTATTTACAACCAAACCAAACTGTATATTTTAAGCTCCCGAGTGAACGTCGAATATTAGATTGATCGAGATTGAACGTTACTCAAGTAGTCTGGGGAACTGACAGATTTTATTACATACCTAATATATTCGCTTCTAATTTTGTTACAAAATATATCTGATTCTAAGCAACGCCTTCATAGAATAGAGTATTATTAGAAAGAATTGTTTGCTGACTGACTTTCGTTTTATATTTTTGCTGCTTAGACCTCAATATAATGAAAAGCTAGGCTGGATGAATGCTTGGACACACACAAAACTATTGGATCTCTTTTATTTTGTTCGAGTCTCTCCAAATGCGATCGGACTCAACGAAAAATTATCCAGTCCAGATTGGCCTAAAGATAGAAAGGGTAGTATAAAGCGAGCTTTTACTTTGAAAAATCTGAAAAAACCTTTGATGAATTGTATTGATTACACTAGGTTTATTAGAAATCAGGTTTAATTCATACAGAGATGTTTTCTCGTATACGGGGACATGATCATGTAGCCTTCATATGACGTCTATCTATGCGTTAAAAACTCGTATATAAACAAAAGAACTTGTCCTACAATTCTATTTGAAAATGCATTAAAGTCGTAACAGAATGTGGGACAAACGAAATATATATAAATGTTACAAAATGATTAACGTATCACTACAATGTTGACAACGCTTAAAAGCTTCGTATTTTAGTTTCTGACGATTATGGGACCATATAACATAGCATCACGCCTTTATTCCCCGACGGGTAAGGCAGTACCTACTATTGTACACCCAAATTTCGCCGATGCCGTTATCGAGTCCCATGTAAAAGAAGGCGAGCCTATTGGCATCTACTGGGCACTGTTCTAGACTCCGTGCTGCTTCTGATTCTGATTCTCATACAGAAAAACTCAATAACATTTTGCCCGATTTGGAAATCAAACCTAGGTTCAGCAGTCGCGCTTGTGGTCATAAGACCAATGAGGTAGTCAATTGTAGAACAAATTGGGTTTAATTATTTGTTGTATAGGTAATGCGTGTACAAACATACAGACAAACAGATAGACAGACAAAAATTCTAAAAACTGTTATTTTGGCTTCTGTTGCTCTAATAAAGACCCCCATATTAGTTTTTCTCCCATATCTATACTCTACAGACATCGGCCTGTAATAATTTTATTATATGTATACTACGTATAGATTAAAAAAATTATAGAAGTTTTAAATTTGGGTCATATGAAATGAACAATAGGTACATGCTCCGTAATACACTAAGAAATTAGTATGTCAACGTAGTTATGTTCACCTAAACGGTTATTGTTTCAAAACTGCGCCAACCTGCAAATAGACGTGGACGACGACGTAAGAGAATTTAATGGTTTGCGGTCGAGTTCAGTCAGAAAAACTGCTTAATACCAAAATCGAAATTTTTGAACCAGAAATGTTTGATTGACATGACTAGCGCAATAGCGAATAAATAACAAATATTTTTCAGATAGAACAAAGATATTTTTTTGTGAACGAGAATTTAATTATCACACGTTGTATGAGCGACATGAAGTTGTTCCGAGTCTGGGTTAGGTTAGATTTTTGTTTCAAATCAAATCAAATATATTTTTATTCATGTAAACCATTTTCAGGCGCATATGAAAAGTCAGACACTAGTTGCCACGTTTCAGTCTTGATTTTCAATGGAGAAAAACGGGCGAGAAACTACATGGTTACTATTTTTAACTATGCCCGACCCGAGAATCGAACCCAAGACCTGACGCTTAGCAGTCGCGCTTGGGACCAATAGGCCAATGAAGAAGTCTAACAAATGTTATTGTTAGAAAAATGTTCCCGCTATGCTGTCCATAGCACCCGTTCATACTATCAAATTTTTCGTGTTTCAAATGTCGATCAAAGCCTGCCAAAAATAGATTGCTTGCAGAGTGTCAACATCACCCCTCAATCTTTTTACTCTCGCGTAAACGGTAAATCAATCTATAAATAAGCACAAAGGAGTACGTGGAGGTACAACAGTCTACGCCTAATGAGGCTCGATGCACATTCAGGACATGTGAGGACAAACACCCCCCAGGGCTAATGAAATGAAAAATTATGGTCACCCGACTGTGCTGCCCTCTTTCGCACCCGTACCTGCTCATCCACTATAAATAACCGCTTGAGCTTATCTCTGTAATGTACCTACGCATTTTTTCGACATTTCGCGGGTTTTATGAGCTATATTTTTATTGCCAGCAAAAATTATACGACTGCAATAATACGTGGGCAACGTTTTAAGTTAAAAATAAGTACGTCTATTGATGGTAATTCTTTTTATGTTTATGGTGTGAGGGATATGTTGTTTGTATAATACTTATGGTAGTAAAATATGGGAGTGCTTTTATGAAAGAATATAAACATTTATTTTCTTGATTTTAAACACTTTTATTATAATTCTTGTAGGTAGACTCATATTAGTTAGGCACCTATCTATTAATAATTATTGCAAATAAAAATAACATGGTAACATGGTACTTTTCTTCACACTTTGTGGGTTTGAGTCAGATCAATGATTTTCAAGTTATTATTTGTATCATACAGAGAAAAATTTACTACAAAACTTATTTTTAGATCAGAGTCAAAGTGGTATAGGCGAGATAAAAAAGGACATACACATTAATGTTAATATAACACAAGTTGATACTACACATTTATGAGATATAAAATAAAAACTGTTTCGACTTTTAAAATTGATCCCAAAATTTGGTGTTGTTATTTTAGTCTGTGTATTTGGCCTGAATCCAACTGTAACGAGTCTAGTGTTGTAGCAATAGGACAGACAGACGGACACCCAGATCCGACAAGGGTTTCATTCAATTTAGTACGCAACATTGAAAAAGAGTTTGCGATAAAAGTTATTTTCAAACAATACCTACACGATCAAAATACTTTGTGCACAACGCTGAACTCCATGTGACGCTAATAGTGAACATAATGTAGCATTACGCCTGAATTTGTACCAACTATTTTAAAACACCCATGCTTTTTTCAATGCCGTTATTAAGTCCCATTTACTATTCTCATTGATGACCCATCCTTACCGTCAATATTGCTGGCGCTGTTGAAGAAAAGTAGGTACCTATTGAAAAATATTCACGGATTTCTAAAGAACAAACTAAGTATCAGAATATCGTCGTTATCAAACCAATATCTACTATGTGCACTTTTTGGAGACGAAGACACAAATTAATGTAAAGCCTAAACTAAACGCTAACGAATAAGTTCAAATTCTCTCTACGAATGTAAAACTGTGTTAAAACTACGCTGCAAAAAAATACCTACGTATGTATAGAGGTTACCTGCAGTACAGATTATTGAAATCACTTGAGCGTAGAACTATAGCGACCTACATCTGCTGGTGTTTGGAAACAGATCCAGTGTAAGTTGCAGGTGGCACAACTTTGTATCATTTGCATTTACCAAGGATTGCAGCGAATGTGGGACCTGTATGGATGGTCCAAATTAGGTTAGTTATGATAATTAGTAAGGTAAGTGAGCTACATAGAAAGTGCAGATATTTTAGTTCAGTACTCCTATTTTTCTTTTACTCTTGTCTCTCCCAGTTAGCTCAGGGAGATTTCACTGCGTAACCAGGCTAATGGCGAGACCAAAACGGCCTCCAGACTAGCAAATTAAATAATATAAAGCAAAGCTGCTAAGGGCGTCCCATAGTGGGGCTCAAACCTCGGCTTAGAGCGTTGCTGGGGGACAGACATGAGGACTTGCTGAATCTGACTGTGATTATTTAGGGACATTTGATTTATTACTACTGGCGCAACGCGAGCTGGCTCGAGCAAGGGTCGGGGTGGAAGTACTCCTATTATAGGTACAAAATATTTAGGTAAAAGTATAAAAAGGTAAGAGAATTAGAATTAGAATACTTAACAGAGAGTTTAAGCAGAGGTGTGTATTGTACAACTTGTTAAGTCGATGCCGTTATTGGCTATTAACAACTATCGGGTGAAATTCCAAGATCCGGAGTATTTAAAAAATGCACGTTTGTAAGTAGTGTTGTACTAAAATGGCTTCAACTGGTGTAATGTTTAAAAGTTATTATTGTTATTAAAGGGGTATTAGTTTTACATTTTCAGACCTACCTGCACAGACAAAAACTCTAGGTAGTATTATTCCGTAGTTTGTATTGTATGTGACCAACAACAAACAAAACAATTCTACGTAACCCCTATCAAACAAAGGAGTCTCTTTCACAATATTACGAGTGGTGTAACCCTTTAGGGAAATTCTTGAGCCTGCTTGCTTATACTTTTGCAATGCAAGTAATCGCTTTGTTCTCCTCATTGCCACTTTCAAAGGAGTCCCTAAGGAGTGCCGACGGGTTGCAGTAAAACCGGTAAAAATCGCACTAATCGAAATCTCTTTATGTTTATTACTTATCCATGGTAAGTTCACAAACACTCTTACTCTGCTATTTTATGCGGTTTTCTTTTGAAACACATGTCTCAGTATACATGATCTTCTTAATAGATATACGTACTTCACCTAATCTGATTTTGTAGTCGTCTCAAGTGCAATTCTGCAGTGCTTATTATCATTGTCATCAGCCCACATTCAACCACTATTGGCCATAGGTCTCTCCAATTGCTTATTATATATGCATGAGTATAATTATGAAATGATTTGTTTTGCAATTAGGATTTTTCAATCACCTTTACACGTCTTTTTTAAACTAGATGGCGTCGGCATTTCCTATGACTATCCTTGAGAAGAAACGCCGAATCAAACTCTGGGATTATTTTTTAATGATATTTATAAATAACATCAATTTCGTATGAGGATGTGAACGAAAGTGGTTTATAATGCGATTTAAAGGATAATTGCCAGTAGAGGACGAAAGGATCTCATTGGTAATGTTCTTCAAAAAGGGCAGGTGCGCAGTACTCACAACCGGCGTCGACAGAACCAAACGATGCATGAATGTAGATGAAGCAAAAGGGTTATGTAAGGATCGTAGAACGCGGCGTTGTGTAGTTTCTGCCTACCCCCATGGGAAAAAGGCGTGACATTATGTATGTATGTATGAGAATGTTAATTCTTTTGAGACTTTATCCCAGAGTTTAGAGTTGTGCACATGGCGATGTAATCCCATGGGCCAAATAATCAAGGAAATTAAAATCAAGTCAAGGAATATTTACTGCTTTAAGTTTGTGATACAAAACTTTAGTAGGAAGTGAAGTCTAGATTAATA
This sequence comes from Shargacucullia verbasci, assembly GCA_947562105.1. Classification (NCBI taxonomy): domain Eukaryota; kingdom Metazoa; phylum Arthropoda; class Insecta; order Lepidoptera; family Noctuidae; genus Shargacucullia; species Shargacucullia verbasci. The sequence goes on along the minus strand of OX387289.1, from coordinate 6,066,189 downwards.
TTAAACACTGGTTTACCGAATGAACAACATTGTTGGCCACACATGGTGTTCATGGCAACTCCAAACGTGAGGAGGCAAGCGCACTGGGAATAAGCCAAGCAACTGGCGAAAATGTGTTAATATATTTGACGATACAACCAATATTATTAATTTATTTGGTGATCGCTTTGAGGTAGTTTTAAATAATTTGCCAATTAATAGGAAGGACCTTGCTTAGGTATTCTGTATGAACTCAAAAGGCGAAAGCCTTAAGGCGTTAAACTTAGTATCTAAATGTAACAGAAACTGTAGAAATCTAATTTATTGAAGCAACTTGAAACCCGGACAAAAGCAAGGGCCAGTTCACACTTGTTCTATGGATGTAAGTGATCCAGCTATTAACAGTAGGTATATATGTCTATACTGATAATGCAAAATCCCGTCTGAGATGTAACTTTTTAGTATATCACTTATATGTGTTTATACGTCTATACTTGCTTGGGAATGATATTAGGCAATTTTTAGTTTAGTGTAGTATCGTTTAGAGGAACCGCGCTTGGTTTCGCGAGTATGTAAAATATTATAAAAGAGTATAAATTATATAAACTCATGAAAGAGGATTGACAACTCAATTGGCGCAGTAGTTAAGCGATTGGCTGTCTGCGCTACGTGTCATGGGATCGATTCCCGCACGGAACAAATATTTATACTTATGGTCTACAGATAGTTGTTCCGGGCCTGGTTGTTTGTACATGTGAATATATGTTTTTCTAAATGCACCTACGATACAGGAAATATTCCTAGTGTGGGGCAATGTTTTTTTAAAGAGAACAAGAGAAGGATAAAGAATGAGTAATATGCGAGCTAAATTAAAATCATTTTAAAGCAGCAGCTAATATTCAATATGTTGTAAGACCTATTGGTGAGGCACGAACTTTGCTACACACGAGTTCATTACTTTGGAGTAAATTTACTAAAACACACCAAATCAAACGATCACCAATTTTGTGAAGTTCATTCAAACAGACATTTAAGCAAATAAAATCATATCATAGGATCACGCCTATATTCACCGAAGGGTAAGGCAGAATGTACATAAGCATCCATATGTGATAGTTATAATAATATTTTCTTAATAATAATATTTATTAATGAACATATACAGCTACACATAAAGAGGCACAAAAAGGAATAAAATACAAAAATGTAAAAAAACTTGCGGTGGGCCCCAAACTAGGCACAGCCTGTATCTTTGTGACCCATAGAGATAGGGAGCGAGCCTATTGCCATCTACCCCGCACAGTCCCTGTGCTACTAAAAATTTCCATGCAGAAAAACCTTATAATACTTTATCCGATCTCGAAGCTCAGCAGTCTTGCGAACACTATACCTATGAGCGGTCATAAAAAAAATTTCAACAATATCAGTGATATTAAATCACGAGTATTAGCTCATAACCTATTCAAGTAATATCGAAGTACCCAACAATCAATACCTACCTATGTAGGAACTATCGGTGAGACACGAACTTCGCCACACACGAGTTCATTAATGTCCCTACAGTATGCCAGAGTAAATTTACTACTATACGCTGTAACCAAACTATCAGCAATTTTACGAAGTTCCTCTCCCCTATTCAAGTAGTGCACGTAATTTTATTAGCTTGGAAATACGGGTAGTTTGAAAGTAAGAATATTATTTTCTTGTTCAGTATAAGTGTAATTTCTTTTTCTATTTTAGTTGCAGTCTATAGGTGGTATTCTGTATTCTATGGTATGGGCTAGTGATGTATCAGCATAATATGACTCGAATGTTTCTTTAAATTTCTCCGGGTCTCCTCTTCTTCTTTACTCTTTATATTACTGCCTCATTGACCTGGTGGTTCCAAGCGTGACTGGTGAGCATGAGGGCCTGGGTTCGATGCTCACTTCAGGTATAATGTTATTGAGTTCTAGTGTGTAGGTTTCTTCATGATGATTTTCTTTACCTTTAACGCAATTGGTAATCAAATTCTGAATCTGTCATGATTTTGAAAAGTCTGTCTGTGCGAGCCGGATATGATTTAAGAGCCTCCTGCATATTAGTTCTTGCTGATGGCTTTATTATATCATTAGCACGCAAAAATTTGGTGCATTCATGATGGAACCCCCATTTATATAATGAAAGACTGAATTTGAAAACTGAATGAAACTAATGTTGGCACAATTTCGTTTAGAAAAAAGAAAATTTTTGGATGAAATCAAACTAATTTTGAAAGCAAACGTAGTTGCATATTTTGTTGGATAAATAAACTTAAAACGAAAATTAATGGAATAACTCTTTGAACAAATTTTACCTATATTATATTTATACCTATTACTTTCGCTTCGTGTACTTCATTATATAGCATGTAGGCAACACTCGCTAAAATAAACTGTATGTTTATAATGTATTTGCTGAAGTACTTTAACTTTACGTTTATTAAATTAACATAAATTATATTAATTTGTGTGTATTTTCTGAGTATTCTGTGCCTTTTCACCGTTTACCGAGATAAGAGCTCGACTGGGTAATTTATTAATCATTTTGGATGCTCCACTTGCCCTTATTACAATATTTGGCTTTATATAATTAAATGAGATAGAATAATGGATGCTTCTTATTAATTTAATTTTATCAATATTCCACTGATATAATATTTTCGGCCGTTCTATTTAACGTTAGGTACTTATAATGATGAGAATTTAATTGCTTAGTAAATTACAAAAAATGTAGCCCTTTTAACACTCATCTCGTTTTTTTTTTAAATTACTTGTACATTTTAGAACATATCTTTCTCATAAATTAAAACATAGGTAGTAAAGTCAAACTCACAATTATGATGGACTTAAACAAGAGATATAATAGTAAATACTTTTTCATTCATTTTTTTTTAAATGTCATGGATTCGAAAAAACTTTTGAGACTATGTATGAAAATAAAAAACGAATCTATAAAGATTCGTTTACTTTTCATTGTCGCTACATTGATGTCTTCCATGTAATCCCTTTCTGAGTTTAAACAACTTGAGTATATAAGTGGCTGATATGATCTGTGTTTTTCTTTCATCACGGGATCAACTCAAATGTTATATTTACTGGATATATAAATACAGCTCAGACTGGTCAGAAGCTGAGTGCGGCCTTGATAATTGTAAATATTTACAGACGTGGAAATAGATGTAAACGGATTTGTAACAATAATAGGTATAAACAAAATAATAATAATAGTTACAAACGGGCAATATATATATAGGTACCTATATGTAAACTGTTGTCCGTACTTATTGTGTTTATTATCTAACGCGGACCCTTTTCTGAATCTCCCTGAGCCCTAAGTTAAAAAAAGTCATTTATTTAGGAGGAGAGAAATTACGAACACACGCACACGAACCGGAATTTTATACATATATAAAGATTTGTATTTTACTGCGATAATAAAAATAAGCCTATTTCCTTCTCCAGCACCCTTTGTAAAATTTCATAACGATGAGTTTAGTGGTTTAGTCGTGGTGAGTTAGCAAACAAAGAGAGTTACTTTCGGATTCATAGTGTGAAAATCTACTCAGAAACTAAAGAACATTACGAGTGACGATCCATACGTGTACCCGTTTTGTATTAACAGCGAAGATATTCTAATAACCATCTGGATTATTCACGATAGGTTTAGTCATGCTTGCTTATTGTACCAAAAACCGGATGAGTTTATAATGAAAATCATTATTTTACCCAAACGTTGTGAATCCCTCTCATCACGAACACTGCATATTTGTTTACTAAAGAATTAGTATATTAATTATGTTCTAATTATGCTGATATTGGTAATATTATGTATTTAATATCTATCCTTATCACGTTGGCTTTGATCTATCCGTGTAATGGGTACATCGAGTGCCTAGCATACATTGCAGTAATTAATACACAGTTAATTACGTGTTTAGTGTGAAACAGGTAACTGATAATATGTTTCATAGAACCAAGAATATGTATGTACGTGTAGCAATCTGCATGTTTTATAATAACCTATTATGGTAACTGTATAAAAAAATACAGTTGTTTTTATCATTTAAAATTTGAGTAGGTACAACATTGGGGTTGGCAGTGTGTGCCTATGAGCATACACATGTATTGTGTTTATGTGTGCGACCGCTAATATATTTTGTCAGAACAGACTAGAAAATTAATCTCAAATCTACACGTGTAAAATATGTACCTAATAAAATTACGTCAGAGAACATTTAGTTAAAAAAAAAATAAACGTTTTTTTTTTCAAACTAGCTATACTAAGGAAATATTTTTTCAAGGAAAAAACACTGGATATATTATGTAAATAATGATTATTATTATTATATACTTTATTGTCAGAATACTAATAAAATACAAATACAAATCGAGAACATTTTTTCCAGACAAGATGAAAACTTACAGAAAAAGCTTCATAAATAAAGGTAATCTCGGAAAACTCTCTCTAAGATGTTACAAAACGTTGCCATATTTTCTGGGAAAATCCTTTCGTTTGCATATTGTATACATAATTATTATACGCCTCACGAATGATTTATATCTCCAAATAGATTACATTGGTACTACCAATAATAGCTACTTAAACAAATTGGATGTTTCGCTTAATGTTTTAGAAATTCAATATAAAATCAAAGATAGCATTAATGGCCGTTTGAAGGTTACAGAAATAGAAACAAGATTGTATTGATTAATTTATGTTATTAGGTACGAAACGACGAACGCAAAAGGAATTGTGAGGGGCCCGTAGCTACATAGCTACCGCGCAATTCGGTCGATGTGCGAGGTTAGGTAGGATGGGTGACCATTTTTCACACATGGAGACACCTCCATGCCGCCTCGGAAAGCACGTTAAACAGTTAGTTCCGGGTGTCATACGAAAACATATGACAATCGTTACGGGGGTCAGCAGTCCTAAAAGTCTGGCAACCAGTGTAAACCTTAGGGTATCAGTGTCTCCCAGTAATTGGGTGGCGGAGTTCAGATGGCAGACACTTCGTGTAAAATACCTATTAATATTTAGCCAACCGGTTAGACTGGGAGCCGACCTCAATATAGTCGCGGAAAGGCTAGGCTTTTCAGACAGTTAGTATTTTATCATTATTATTTCTGGGTTAGAAGAAAAACTTATATTTCTTCTCCTTTTAGTGACATCTACGAGAAAAACAAAATATGCTTCTATAAAAAAAAAAAAACATATCAAGTGTAGCGACTCAAATTTCAGAAATAGTGAGATTAAAATGACTTCTAGATAGAAAATTCAGTACAAAAATATTATTAAAACATCAAATAAATAAACTTCATTATATGTGACGAAAATTCGCTACCGGTTTTATGAAGAGGTAAAAATGCGTGCCTAAATTCTATACGTTCCAAATTCTCATACGAACGAGGACGGGAAAAACATATTTCGTAAAATAAACATAATTCACGAACGTCTAACCAGACAATTACTGCGTATTCTTTTTTATGTAGACTTGATACGAGCGTTGGCAAGTCTAGTTATGAAAATATTATTAGATATCTCGTATGTATAAAAACGTTTCAATTCTTTTCCTTTGAATTTTCGAAAATAGGCGTATTGGCGCGTTGCCATAGTCCCATGTTGTACTTAGGTAATTAATACCTTGTAGGTGTATGTCCATTTGAATATTTGTGTTTGTAAACGCACCCACGATACAGGAATTATTCCTATTGTGGAACAAAATTTTAAAAACGAAAAAAATGATTGTCTGCTAGGTCAGTTAAATCTTTAACCAATTAGGTAAGGCATCAATGAAGACTTCATAATTTATGATCATGTCTTACGGTTTACAGAAAGTATAGTTAGTATAAGTAAATTAATGTTCAGTAGTGGCATTGAGATTATTTGTGATTAATAACATAGGTATATCTACTGATGTTTGACCTTTCGGTTGTGTATCTATTACAGTTTACGCGTTCTGGTTTTGGTTACCCTCCTATTATGAAACAAACCAAAGTTTAACAGTAGTTAGCGATCGGTTAAATAGATAAGTATGATTACGTGAATCTACATTTGTGTTCTATACATTTATATTGAAACATTATAGGATGGATGGATAGTACATTCCATATAATCACGCAGATTTTTATGACGTGGACAGTTAAACACCTGTTACATTTTATATCTATTACTTTCTTAGATCGAAAATGTATGTTATTATGTTGCCCGCCCACATTTTTGCGAATGCAAAATTCACGACGAAAAACATATTTATTAAAATTAAATAAACAGTGCGGGAGTGGTGAAACAAAAATAACGCGCCACTGCGATGCGCCGCCAATTTCAGTTTCGACACATGTGTTTCACGCGAACGCTGTCATCATATTAAAACTATTCGCGGAAAAAAATATCATACGAAATCCATTTACGGAGTTTAAACGATCTTTCAACCCCGTAATAGTGTGTGCATATATTTTTTTGTGCTTTTGTGACCAAAATGTTTAACAATACCACTACTTACAAATCAAGCCCGGGAACAAGTTATTCGACGAAATCGCAAACAAAAGTACCAAAAGGTAATGGAAATTTTGTTTTCTTAATATTTGAATTGGACTTGAAACTCTGTACTGAATTACACGGACCAATGAACATCTACCCGCAGTAACCGCAATTCAATTGACTACTTTTACAATCAATTTGTTGGCTTCGAATTTTTGGGACCAAATTATTTGTTGGAATTTTTTCACTTGTTCTGATATCGAGTATTTAATTATTGCATATTGATTGCCATCATTTTTTGTAGAGTTCAGACGGATTTTGAATGTCAAAAAGTTAACGAATACGTTTTATAAAATCTATTTGAAACATTGCTTTTAGCAGTATTTCAAATGAAAAAAGATTGTGATGAATGAGTTTTGATACTGTTATATCAACAATACGAAAAACATTATTAATATAACAAATACTACTGAGTTTCGCAAAATATATATCGTACCTAACGCTTATAAATAGTAGGGTAATACCTAAGTAGATTACTTAAAATTCATAGTCAATCGTCTAGAGGCACTGAAGTATCTCATTTCCTTTATTTGAATCTCAGAACTTGCGCAAACTGTAGAGTGAAATTCATGTTCCTGTTTCCTTCACAAATAAAGGGAAATGATTAACGACAATAAATGTAGGAAAAGAATGGACAGTTATAGATGACAGTTTCGTTTGTTTTCAAAAACAGAATTCAAAAGAAATCTATAACGAAAAACTTCAATGAAAAACAAGACAGTAGGTATCCGGTGAATCGTTTTATATCCTTTGAGGGATCGCCCTTAACATTAAGAATCTAATTTATCTGATCATTTCTATTGGAGGAAACGGAACTATGCGCGTTTAATTAAATCGGGATTAGTAATTTGGTTTCAGTGACAATTATATTTGGCGCAAGACGATTATAAACGTCAGATAGGCATTCGCTAATGAGGGTTGATACTTGTCGACCAAACTTTCCGACGCCCTTCCCTTCACTGATACTAATTTGTAATATTATATTAAAATACATAATTTTAATGCGTAAAATATAGAACGAAACTTTATTATTATACATTAAATGTGTGTTGTTTTCTTTTTAAAGTGATTAGTTTTTTTTTCTCCTACGTCTTTTCTGCTTTACGGATACCTTATAAGGAGTTCCAAACTCAGGGCTTCTACTGAAAATTGTCACACAGAAAAATCAAGTAACCCTTTGTCCGACCCGGGAATAAATCCAGGACCGTTGACCTTAGATTATAGCGTTAAGGACCAATAGGCCAATGAGGCCGTTCTATATTTATATTTACTGTACCAATATCTAAGAAGTAAGGATTTTTGAATTCTGTATACTTGTGGCCGAACCCTAAAAATCTTAACAACCAATTTTTAGGGTTCGGCCACAAGTGAATGATGCCATTAAACACTGTTCCGTATATGGGCGAGTATTAACTTTGCATTTACCCGTCTTTTACTGTTATTACACCGATCCCAATCTTCATAACAACTGAACCACTCTGATTTAGTTGATGGGATACTTCGGGACTCCATGTTTTTATTTGACGTTGAGTCATGTTATCGGTTTGGCGTTTTGGTTATCGATTGTTTAAAGGTTATGGGCGCGGGTATATTATAATATAAATATCCGTAAGTATGAATATGAAAATATTGTATTCGAGTTATTGGATTAGAATGGTTTTTATGGCATAGTAAAACAATGCTGCTTAGTTTGATTTATGAGCAATGAGAGCATATAGTGTGACGTGTGGTATAGTAACTGAATCATTAACGTGCGTGAATTTGAATTGGAAGTAATCGTTTCTAACTTAATATATATATATTATTAAAGACTTTATTAATATCTATGTATGATATAAATTGTATGTCACGCATAAAAATTAAAAGAATATCTTATAGGACAGTTTCAAAATTCTTTTCGATTCAAAATTCACTGACATTAATGATACGGTCACGTTTCTATGCATCAGAATATTCGTGCTAGTCCTAACTGTAAGACGAGGTTATAATCAATGTCACTAATAATTTGCATTGATTATTTTTGATTATGTCTCTACTGCGCTACAATACGGTAGTTGCCTACTAGTCATCTGAGTTACTTTTTATTAATTATCAAAAACGACTTTTTGTTCTAAAAATGTTTGGAATAGCAAGGTGTGACGTCATAGTTTTTTATTGTCATTGATATACTTATAGTGTGATTTTGATAAATAAAAAATTGAAAACGCCAAAAATAAACAAGAAATTAACTTTTACTGTGTTTTTAGCTGGAAAACTATTTACCAAACAAGATTTCAGAATTTATTTATGATGCAGTCAACTATCGTAAAATTGTGTCTCGTTTTCTAACACTGGCGTAGTACATGGGTGAATTCTTTATAAATACAAGCTGCATCGTGTAACAGAGAACACATTAAGTCGTATACGAATATCTGATGATTCTTTGAACGGGATAAAACATATGACAGCTGATAAGAGTAGAAGTAGCAGGGTCCTAATTTCCGACAACAGATTTAATCGTGCAAATATTGGTAAACTATGCCAGAGAACTTGGTTCGCGGTAGTCAATATGACAGTCGCTCCGTATAAGATGTGATACCCATTCATACTATAAGTTCTTTGAGAAGTATTAATGTATATCTAAAAAAATATGTAAAAAACATCTGTTAGCTTCGCGTATGATGATCATGATCACGCCAATTATAGGATAATGTATCTTTTGAGCCGTAACATCAAAGCGGACGTTTTATTTTGAGGGAGATTAATGGTGAGCGCACAGTTCGACGCACCGTGTGGCTCGAATTTTTAGGGAGTCTAAAAATATACCTTTAAGGCTCACTTCAAAGTGACGTCCAGAAGTAAAAAAACTCTCATAAGCTGCTCAAATATACGATTTTGACCACACAAGCAGCAATTACGCACAATATAACGTTATTAACAAATCATGGGCTTTTGTTGTACATGTACATACTGAGTACGTAATTAATTATTTTTCTTTATTTTTTAGTAAAAGAACAGTCACAATGTTTTTCGTTTTGCAGAGACCAAAACATTATAATATATTGTAACAGTCTTCAAAACATTAGATATATGTATTTTGTCCGTGTAAATTCGGAGCATATGTTTCGATAACATGCGTGTTTACCTTTACGTTATCATCGAAACATGTTCGTTCTTGTTGCTCATCTTGTATTTTTACCGACGATTTACGACTGTATAGAGTTCGTTTGTATTTGCGGACGAGATTGTATGTATATTTATGTTTGATTCTTGGCTAATGATAGCCATTTCAAATCCATAGTAAATTTATTGGAGTTCTACTGGAAACATTCCTTTTTTCAAGTGCTTCGTAGCTTCGAAATTATATTTATGAAATGGATTTTAACGGATTTATATAGAGATAAGTACTATATAAACACGTGATTACCGTAAATACCACTGCAAGCCCCTTGACAAAATATTCCCGCAAAGAAAAGCAAAGAATCTAAAAGTTCCAATAAATTTTACCGGAAATTATATGGAACAAAAGAAGGCCAACCTTCAATGTAAGTGGGCATACTTAATGAAGTTAAATCATGTGGAAGGAGGGTGCAAATGGAAATTTGAGAAATGGACTTTTATATTTTCTTTTCCACTCTTTACGAACGTTACCTTTACTTTTCGATGTCGAAATGAGCGAGTGATTTAACGTGATGTCATTGGAAAATAAAAGATGGGATTACCTTGTAACCAATGGCGAATTATTGTATCATAAAAAATAATAATTGTTATCATTATAGTCTTGCGTATTTTGGGGTGTCAATATCGATATCACCAATGCTGACTGGATAATCCACTATACGTGCGATTCCCATGTACAGAGTCGACAGACTCGACAGAACAAGGTTATTAATAGACATCTAATCCAGGTATACGTAACATTGGACATGGTTATATTCCAGTAAACTCAGAATTATACATTATTTTGTAATGCCATTACGAATTCCGTTCACTTCGCGAAGAACACCGTCCTAATTGAAATATGAAACAACATAAACGAAAAGTATGAAGTTAACCGTTTAAAATAGACGATACAAACTACCAAGTATTTGTTGTTCGTTCGAATAGCCGTGTAGTTTGCTAGAAACGCAGACGCAATAAAATATTAAAGCGGACTGTGTACATCGTCTGCATTTAAATAATATCCCAGACTGAACTTTTGCCCAGATTTTCTCCATGGTTGCCGACGCCAGAATTATCAGCGAAGCGAGAAATTAAAGTAGCCGTGAACAGCATAAAATTAACTAAGTCTCTGCTTCTTAGAGTATAAAAGACAAGATATAGAGCGCCTATGGAAGTTTGGAGTGGCACAAGTATGAATAGATGCGGACTGAATTCGTCGTGTCGTCATCTGCAAATAAAATGTTTACTAGTCGTAAGTTAGCATTTTTTGAGTAACCGATTAATTGGTATTGGTATTTATATACCTATATACGTCTTTTTTATTTGTCATATGCTCCTAATATTTGTACCAGTATGGTTTACCCCCTGTCTTGGCTGATATAATGCTATTTATTATATTACGATAGCTTGGTGATGTTGTTAGTGTCTCATAGCTGGTATTATTTAAACTTCAATACTGCTCCAAGTTACAAGTAAGGTCTTAAGGTGGCGGCGGATTTCCTCCAACATTTACTAACTGGGTACCATTCCATACCATGCACTTGGATTTAAACACTTAATTAAATCAAAAGTTTATTAATTTAACACTTCATTGTAGACTGTGCAAGGTTCGTTTTTGATTTATTGCTCGTGATAAGATATGCTACTTTTGAACTTTTGCTGTTGTAAATAATAATATGTAATTGTATGATGTACATATGTATATTGATAAAATTATAATTGTAACAATATGCAACGTGGCATATATACACGTTTAAATTCTTAAATCTTACGTTAACAATTCCACTGGGCCCAATACCAGGATTACTCGTACAATGCTAATTAATGCTTTTACTATCTTGTAAATACCAAAAATTATGTATGAACCCAGACACGAAACAATCACTATTCTGCGGGCCATAGTAAATATGTAATTATTCCGTGCCGATCAAATACGACACGAAGCACAAAAAGTCAAGTAATCCGTCATTGCGTCAGTAGTGTTGTTCAAATAATCTTACAGAAGTCCTATATGGCCAACATATGCATATATTACGTCCCTGGCAAACTTGACGTTCACTAATCTGATTTGGCGACCCCACATAGATCTTATTTCAAACCAAATATCCGAACTATCTGTTGACGCGACCTTATTGAAATTCCTGACGGCACCCGCAGTACAAAAGTTTATCGAATACTATTTTACTTGGCGTGTTCCTTTACAAAGCATTCATAAGGCTGTTTGTTTCCCGTATAAATCTCGGGCAGACCCGAATTATTACGTGCATATCTCTTTGATGTTCGCGTGCATAGGCCTGGAACTTTTCCGGACACGTAATCCGGTTCTAAGCGGATAGCTTGGTTAAAAAACTTGGCCGTTCTCGGCCGTGTGCTGGGCATGACCGGGTATGTCTATAGATTGGGACGGTCACTTGCGCGGAACGGGTAGACAGCCCATTTGTCGTGTCAAGTTGGCTATGGAGCTCAATGTGTGTTTCGAAGGAGGTTTTATGTTTAGAAGGCTGCAATGGTTTATGTGGCAACGCTGCATCGGCGAAAAGTAAAAAAAAAAAAGTAATTTCTTGAAATTTTTAAGTCAAATCATTAAAAATCGAATTACAAGCATAAACTATAAGAAGAAAAAAAAACACAATTTAATCCACGGTAATACACGTCATTAATAACTCAGGGAGCTTCGAATAAAAGCACAACTGAAAAAAACTAAAATTCGCACAGAAAACTGGCATCACCATTTCATTTTTGCAACAAAACCACTTTTTTCGTTAAAACTGCTCTTAATCCGGCTTCAACGGCAGCAACGTTGAGTGTAATCAAAAACGCTCTCGTAACTTGTAGGTAAACTACTCATCCGAAATACGGTGAAACAATATTGATTTACTCTCTGTAAACGAGAGGTTGAAATATTTATTCCGATGAGGATTTATGTGCCTACGTAGGTTAAAGTTACGGACAATAAATGCTTATAACAAAGTTTAATATAAAGCTGTTGTGAAGGTTGTTATACAATTTCTGGAAGTTTAAAGGGCAGCTATCATAAACTTATTTATGGTTTTGCTTGGGTTAAGAAATGGACCCAACATTTTCAGTGAGCAAATTTTTACAATATATCACCGATCCTTCTATTTTTATCATTAGTATAGTGGTCTCAATCGTGGAATCGCAAGTCGGCCAGTATTTTTAGGTATTTTTGTATATAATTTCTCAGCACGCAGGTTGGAACTGTACCCAGTACACAGCAATAGGTGCACCAGAGAACCTATTGCCATGCACTGGGCACAGTATGGGGCTCAATAACGACATCGCCGAAATGTGGGTGTACAACTTTACCCCTTCAGGGAATACAGGCGTGATGCTATGCTATTACATTGGATTTTTAGCTAAACTTTTGTCAATTTCAATGTGTGCGTTATGGGCAAAAGTAATTAATGTACGGCTTGCCAGTAAAACTGCAAGTGGTGATGTAGTGAATTGGTATAATAACAACTCGGTAACACAACATTTGGCAATTGCCAATGCCAAGTGCATTAGCGGCAGCTTACACGAACAAATCTAAATGTGGAGCCGGTTTAATCGTTTGAGACAAGACTAATCTAAATATACGCGATTACCAGCTCTTATAATATTAAATTGCTACACTATTCGATAAAGTCAAACTACACCTATTATGTTCGCAAATACTTAAATACTCGAACATAGGTGGCAACTGTGTTGAATATTCCATACACGCTATTTATTTTATTTCTACGCAAAACTCACATTTTAGGTACTTTAGTTGAATTAATTATTGTGTTACTGTTATCTACAGTAATATGGTTAATGGTAGAAACAGAAATTCAATTGACAAAGATGTTGCATGGTTTTATGAATAAATTTTTTTTTGCCTGTGTATGATCCGTTACAAGAATTGCTCATGTTACGGTGAAACGATTACCCAGTCAACATAGCTTTGTAATCGGGCTGACACTCTAGAGCGCCGATTTTTTGTTATTACTAGCTTTCACCCGCGGCGTCGCCCGCGTTGAAACCCGTGCATTTTATAAAATAAAAAAAATTGTTTCTAAAATGAAATTAGCATAACTTACTCCTTATAACATCAGCTATCTAACAGTAAAAGTCCCGTCAAAATCGGTCCAGCCGTTTCAGAGATTAGCCAGAACAAACAGATAGACAGACAATTTTTTTTCTCATATAATATCCCGTATATACTTTCATATGCATTTAGTAAAATGCTGTTATTTTATCATTACAAACAGACACTTCAATTTTATTTATTTGTATAGATGGAGGTACATTCCAATGAAGCCCTATCGCTGCACCCCACTATAGATTACCTGATAAAAGTCACATTTAAGAAAACCAACTAGAATTTATAGGGCTTTCTCATTTTTAACCGAAGACTGGTAAACAAAGAAGCATCTGAGAATATACGATGTTCCTATATAAGCTTCGGTTAGAGACGCTAAATTCGCTAGCTTGCCAACTTACATTATTATATTCTATAGCCGTTGTTTTCCTGCATCCCTTACTTACGCAGACACTGAGATATGGCCGCTGCATACTGAGCTGAAATTTCACATATGATAAACTTGAGCTTCACTCACAGCTTTAGCGGAGCTATTTTTTAGTAAATTCAATCTGTCTTGTCCTAAAACGAATTTAATTTAAAGAAATAGTTCTGGGTATTCTTTATTCTGTTCTATAATTCTTTTTCTCTATTATCATTATTAAGGTACTTTTTTAATATTTAAAAAGTTGTTTAGATTATAGTACCTAAATATATAAATAGTACGTAACTTGATCTTATGAAACCGCTGGCAATATTAACGCCAAGTAAAGTGATCCTTTAGGTACTAGGATTTAAATTTTTGTTTAAAATAAATTGAATTTATTTTTTACGATTACAATATATTTAGGAAATCACACTAACATTTACATACGATGCTTTTTGAATTATATCAGCCTGAGATTTTGGGTCACTTTTAACTGGTACTAGTCTAACATTTTGGTTGTATCATACACACCGATCAAATACACAAACACTGCGATTCAAAAAAAAAAACATAACTGTTTTCATAGGTACAAATATTTCACGAAATGCGGAAATTGAATCTCGCAACCCTAAACACAGACAAGAAAGGTCGACGCCACGAAATAAAAAAGGTTAAAAAAAAAAAAACAAATAGGTATTGTATTTTTGAATTACATCTGCCCATGAAAGTTACTAAGAACTCATTCAAGACATACCTATTGTCTTTTTTATTCGGAGCGTATTATCTCGAGCAATTTGATGACGCGGTTCCCACAATATGGCTGCCGGTTGAAAGCGGTTGTCTTAAAACAGCCGTCGCGGCGAAACAAAACCTTATCGTGTACCCACCCTTTCACTCAATGCTTCTTATTGCGACGAACTCCGTACACTTTGTATAAGATTGCAATTGTCTTCAAACCTGGAGTTCAGGGGGCGCAAGTGATGGAAAATTTTAAGCTCGGAATATTTGTGTAATTGCCTAATAACATTTCTTGTGGTTGCGCAGTCTGCGGGCGCAATTAATGCGCAAATTGGCAATCATTGAAAACAATATCTACAATACATACATACTTCTGTTTATTAGCCAATAATGGTCATTTATAACATTAGAACAAGTCAAACGCATAGCAAGCGTATCGTATGAAATAGTGAGAATACCCATTCAATTAATGAAGAGGAACGTGCCCACATCCGATTTTTGAAGAACGTATATATCACGTGTAATGTTCAAATATATTAACAAAAAAAACTTTGTACTACAACATTTTGACGTGGGCAGCTCACTAAAGCTTGATCTAACAAAGTAAATTGTTTAACAAGTTTATTTAGGACGATTTCAAGGAATTTAAATATAATACAGTAGTTGCCTGTTAGTCTCATCAACGATCTGATTAGATAGCTTTACCTGAATTTCAGTCAACTGACCCAATAGTTGTGTTGGTTTAGGATGTTTCGACGTTTACATTTCGAATTAACTAATGTTTACTTTAATAGCAGAGTTTTTAAATAATTAACCATTTATTTGGTTCCATCATTTTCCGGTAATGGATTACCTTTACTGACGAAGCGGTCATTAAATATGAATACGGGTCTGTTTACAAGATGTACAACAACATCTTCGTGTACGCTAAACGTATTACGATCACCTTTGCTTTTAACTAGCTTGGCTTGACTATCATATTATCATCATTCTTTGAAGTGGTTTAGTGAGGTGCATGCGCATGCTTGGAGACTTTTTCTTTCGGGAGAGGAAACCTTCAAAAAACTTTTGTACAATACTGTAAAAGTCTGGATCTGTGGGATTCCCTCAGTGACCGTCTTCAGCGCTTGTGAAGATACCTTCAAGGATTCAGGGCAGCTCCAACAGCTTTTTTATTTTAAGTCCCTTTGGGTCTACGAAAGCCTAACAAAGAGTCATGGAAATCAAACCGATGCCTGCTGAAATATACCCAGGAAGAGGAGAAATTAAATAAAACTTTATTATAGAAACATATAGGATTGCTTTTCAATCCGTAAAGCTTATATCTTACACCAGACGCTAAGGATTTATCACAGGCGTGCTAAGGTGTGCTTGTTATTACAGTTTGTTTGGCAGATAGGACTGCAATCGTTACTGGGGGCGCGAAGAGATTCTTCAAAGCCGTTTTATCTACAATACTTATTGTGAAGCCTTTGTTAACTCGCAAATTAAGCGTGATAATAAAAATGTTTGGTTTTCAAAACTTTTGTTATTCGGATCATAGAGATAAGTATTTATATTTTGAGGGAAAATATTCTTTACTAGAATGGTGTGATATCTTTTTAAGGTTAAAACGCTTAACCTAGTTTGTATTATGGAGTTGCCACTATTAAATCTGAATTTATTGATTGTTGGTTTCGGAAATCTGTGAGTATGTCTACCAATTAACGTTTTAAAGCTAAGCTATCGTCTCTCTTTAATCCCCGAAGAGTTAGTCAAAGATGTATTGCAGTACACCCACATATTGCCGGCGCTTTATTGAGTCCCATTTAATAGGGAGCGAGCCTATTGTCACCTACTGGCGACAATTTCAAACTCCGGAGTGCAAAAAATAAAAATGTCTTCCTGACCGATTTCGGTCACGGCGGCTAATCTCACCGGAGATTAGCCAACTACGCAGGAGATATTATAGAGCACAAGTGTATGCGCAAACACAGGTGCTCTCTCTGTTCCTTCACTCTCATCGTCCGATAGGACGGCAATCCGACACGCCAACCATGCCGTCTGGAGTGCAACTGAGAATTTCAATATGGAAAACACCCAATAACATTTTCCCCCCACCCGAGAATCGAACCCAGCAAATTGACTTGATTTCACACCCTGAATATCTTTAGCTCACAGTATCCTTTCTTTCTCAAAAAAGAACACTAGAAACACTAGAAATATCATCTCAGGACTGTTCTTTGTTGGGCTATTGATGGGTGTCCTAGATCGCGGGGCTCTCGTTCTAAAATGTTTGAGTATTATGACACAACCATGTCCAGAAGGCAAAAGCCATAACACTTTACCCATTAAGTCGTTAAAACCAAGGCATGAGCTAAAATACCAGTCTCGATCTGAATTAAATTCTGTCGATTGAATGAACTGCATTTATCATTCGTAATGCAAGGCGGATGACATATTTCCAATCTGGGAGAGTCATGCATCATGCATTCAGTTCCATTTTAATTTACCTCTTGGTGTTTAGTTAATACTATAAAGCACCTGGGACTTCGTTCTTGGAGGCTATATATATACAGGAATATATAGTTTCACTGAACACAATGCGATTATTATTACGAATATAAGTTCATACATATTTAAAGAAAATGTAAATAAACAAAAAATTCTATCTGTATTGTATAAGATTTATAGGTTTATGTGTGCTATTTAAGCACGTGTGCACTTTTTGAAATAAGTGAACGGTACTTTAAACTGAATAATGAACCAATTATTATAAACTATATTAAAACTGTTCTTGTGTGAATTTGCGCACATTGGCTTGCATTGTACTCCCATAGTTTTTACCTTTAAAGATTGTACCCAGTATAAAACTATTATTTTAAAAGAGTATCCATTGAGTTTTTTGTCGGTCTCTTCTCCAAAGGATCTACCCCACTTTGGAACCGTGCACCTCGAGACACAACGTTTTGAAAGTGCCTGTAAAGGCCTACTCGAAATAAAAACATTTGATTTTGACTTTGAACCGGCTACTTGATTAGTTACATATCAGTATTAGGGAAATGGGATTGTAAAATGTAAAATCATAAACATATTAAGGGGCTCTGATAGTGCTATAACACTAATTGATTATTGACAGTTATTATAATGATGTTTGAACATGACGCATCTTGGGAGGCGCACGTGTGTCCAGTTCTGCATTGTGGTAAGCTTTGATTGATCGATTGTTGTGGACACAAAACACATACACACATACACACACACATTTCATGAGAATTGAATTATATAATTATACGTACAGTATGACTGGTTGAAGGATGGAGTTATTCAATGACAAAGTAAATTATGTTCACGTGTAACGAATAAAAGTAAACACTTATAAATCACAAAGAAACCTTAATGAAAATACTGTAATAAGATTCGCGAAACATGGTAAATTGGATTCGCAAATTGGAAAGCCGAAAATATCTTTAATATATTTTATTGATGCTGATTTATTTTTTATTGGTTAGCTGAAATAGGTCCTATTTTGTATACTGTTCTTCAATAGGTCTGTCGTATAAGCTCATTCTGTAGATGTAGACGCTACAGCATAGAAAAAGAGTTTTGGTTCATATTTTCTCATGCAAACGGCCAAAGAGTGGAATGTTCTGCCGTTCATGCCCCTGTGTATCATGCATTTCTGTTCCCCGTATAATCTAAAAATCTTCAAGGCGAGTGAATAGACATTATTTGAGCTTGCTTTGCGGTCGATCCTCGGCAGTATCGTCACTTACCAGTAGGTGAGGTGCAGCCAAAGGCACTTAAATATTAATAAAAAGGCAGTTAGTAGTAAATATAATCAGAACTTATATTTCATCCATCCAACCTTAAAACATCCGTTCTACAAACAAATAATGTATATTAATATATATTTTCAAGTAACAACATAATGAAACGTCTCCTACACAATTTTCTTACATAAGTCTCCTTTGTTCGCTCATTACTAACGACATTTTGTTTCGCCCGCGGTTATCTGAAACTTTTTTGACGTCATTATTAGGGTCGCACGTTTTTCACCAAGGCTAAGGTGTCTCAAGATTGATGCTTGGAAATTTTAAGTAGCAGAATAAGTTAGAGGAGATAAAAACGAAGAGTTTACGAATTGATCGAGTGAGGTGTTAAGGTCGCAAAGGTTTATGAAAGTCTCATCGATCGCGCGATCTCAATCACGTCTAATGATAAGTTCTGTTTAATCCAATATTCGGGCTGCGTGTGATTAAGTTTTTGTCGAAGTTTCTTTTTACGTTTAAACTGCCTTTTGTGCAATGTGTTCCAGTTATATGTACGAGTAGTTACAGGTATAATTTGCCCACACTTGCAATGGTGATACACGGTGCCGGATTAAGCAAGCGCAGGGCCCGTAGCAAATTTTATCGAGGGGCCCTTGATCTGCTATGGCCTCTTTAGTATAAAGTGACTTTTTGTAGAACTTGTGCGTTTACCGTATGAAATTCTGTGTTATATTTTCTTAATAAGTTTCACCCAAAAAATTTGGCTGAGGTTTGGATACGCGGGGCCCTCTTTTGCGTGGGGCCCGTAGCAATTGCTACTTTTGCTACGTGGCTAATCCGACCCTGGTGATACATGCTTAAGTTACACATTTCTTGTTATGATTGAAGACAAAAGTGTTTGAGGATATCTAGACGTCTTCAACATAGTTGCGTCCAGGTGGATGATGAATGTGAATGCATGATGGTAACCAAATAAATTATTTGGTATCATGGACAAGAATGTACCGAATAGATTTTTTCACGACTTTTCGTGTGTAAACTCTACGTGACCTTTCATCAAGATCTTGATCAATCGTTGTGAAACCTAGATTTTGGGAATCCTAATTGAGTTTTTTCTAATCAGCTCTGTGCCAAACGAAACCTTTCGTGTGTTCGAGGTTGATAAGATTGGAAAGAGGTCGTGTCCTAAAAATGTTATCTTATCTAGCGCCATTTCTTAAACATTGTTACATTTTGTCTGCCCTTTTTAAACTCAACCCAACGTTCAGTATGGTAATAATTGAATAATATGTGTAAATGTTCCGACAATATTCCATGTAAAGCTTGAAAATAAAAGAATAGAAGTAGAATGAAACAAAAATGTTATTTTTCCGTCTGACGTTTTGCATTCTATCCCAGGGTCGAGCAAAGTGTTATTGGGTTTTTCTGTTAGAAAATTCTAAGAAGCAGCTTCACCGTTTTAGGATTGTGGACACCGGTACACTTCTATATAACCGTTCGAGGAATACAGGCATGATATTATGCTATGTCTTGTGTTATTTATGTTTAATAGTAAAGTATTCAGCTCATTAATACTAAAATTATATTATAAATTAGGTAGGGGAAGGTGGGGGGACACCGGATAGTTAAGGTAAAGACAAAATAAATAAACCACTATGTTATTTATTGAGATAAGCAATATCATAATTGTTTAAGTACACCTTAGGCATAACTTTGGCATGAAAATATTTGAGATCAATCTTAATAAATACAAACTAGAACAATTTAAATAAAAAATTACAAATCCGAATTCACCCCATACCTACGGGTCAAACCGGATAGGCGTAAATTCGCGTGGAATTGAAAGTGTGCTTAACATAAAGTGTATCTAAAAGATTAAAAAATGATGACACCACTGCTCTATTAAATACTTTTGCTCTTGCAGCTGATGTAGCTTCAGGTGATCTTAATGACAACTCAGAATGTGTTTTTAGAAATCCACTAACCCAATCTAAGCCATCGAGTCCAGTTTGGTTTAAATTATTTCTTTCAGCTAATTGGAATGCCTAACGTCGCGGATCTGTTTTAATCACTCCAAATAGTCGAGATTCCATAGTTTTGATATGTTCGACTAGCATACCTTCCAGCTCATCAGTGAAGACGTATTTTTGAGCAGCAGGGCACTTTCGAAACACATCATCTTTGGATTTTTCACCTTTGATCTTCTTTACACAATCCTTTAAGGAACTTTTGAGTACATTATATATGTGTGACGGTAAAAGATATGCCATTCCGCCTTCCATCACCGAATTTATGGCATAAAAGCATGTCTTTTGAGCAAAGCAGTCGTTTAATTAATGAGCTAGAAACCTACCATACACTGATTCCATTTAATGGCAGTTATATTGTACGGACATGCCACAAATACATGTCTATATCATTATTTAAACAGTTGCAATGACAGAATAAATATTAATTATCATAACTTGAAGAATAAATTTAGTACCGAGGAACTGCATACAAATATAATCAAATGTTTTTCAAAAGGATGGGTATAGAAATATGTGCCCGATGTCTCCTCCTTTCGTCAAAGTCCGTATATGATTAAAATTAAACACAAACACTTGGATTAAAAAATAGGTGAACTCTTAATTTAAATATATGTTGTACAGTTTAGTCAAGTTCGATTTAAAAATATATAAGGGTACATTAAGGGTAAATATATTAAGGGTAAATCGAATCCGTCATTATTGATTCGCGTTTATTTTTTGCACACGCGAAAGGAAAATCGAAGCTTAGGTACGCATTTTTATACAAAAAAGCCACTTCCATCCTAAGAAATCAAAATTTAGATTACGTTAATTAAAAAAAAAAAATGTAGTCTATAAAAGCGTATAAAAGCCTAAACATGTCAGTCATCCTAGGGATCAAGCGCCAGGCTTTTCAATTGACGACTCATATCCATTAAATTAAAGCCTCGAGGGATATTCCCTGAATGACACCGATTTAAATCAGTTTGCTACACAATAATCACAATTAATCTAGAATGATGTGGCGTAGAGGGGTCGATATATGTACTCGTATAATTGGAAAAACAATATAACACAACACAACAACACGCCTGTATTCCCCAAAGAGTTAGGCAGAGATGTACCTATCGTACACCTACGTTTTCCCGATGCTGTTATTAAGTCATATGTGATAGGGACGGACCCATTGCCATTCACCAGGGTCAATTCTAATCTCCAGGCTGCTACTGAGCTTTTTCTAACAGAAAATTCCCATTTACGTTACATTTTGCCCAAACGAACATTTTGATCAAAAGTGAGACCTTATTCTCAGCAGTCACGTTTACGACCTTGCATCGATACATATTATAAAAAAAATCCCTGCCGCGTCTGTCTGTTTGTTCGCGATAAACTCAAAATCTACTGAACGGATTTTCATTCAGTTTTCACCAATAGACATGGAGTGATTTATGAGGAAGTTTTAAGTGTATAAATTGTTAAGGTTTTATATAAATCATGCCGACTAGGAGCTTTAGTGGCGTGCACCGAGTAAATGCTCGACGTAACAGGATGATACAACTCTCCGACAGAAAAAAATTAAAGCTATATGCTCTACTACACGTGCGAAGTCGGAGCTAGTTACATAATAATTTAATGAAAGACCCTCAAAGCATATTAACGTTTTAAGTGTACTTAACGAATCCAAATAACGGGTACCGATACTTCAGAGAAAGCCATCTTAAGTCAGTAATTGAAAATTAGTTGAATATAACGTACATGGAACTTCAACTTAAATTGCAGTCGATTGCATGAATAGCAACTGGGAGCGTGCTAACTAGATGTGATATGTTTTAATCGATGCAAAGTTCCCGATGGCTTGAAGATTTGAATGTTAGTTTGAATATGGTAATATAGATTCAATATATTGAGTAATTCATTAATTATAATAAGTGATTTGTGACGTGTAATTCTCAAATTAATGGCTTACGATATGTCTTGCCTTCAGTGACGACAAATTTTAAAGCCAAGTGAAAGTTCAACCACATCAATGTAGTGAAAAATAATATAATAAGCACACGATGTTTATTTATATGATAATACATAATTACAGCTGCATTGTCACAAAATGATCATCATGGAATCAGCTCGTAAACATTATAATTGCAGTTAGTTCTGAGGAAGAAGAAAAGAGTCGAAGAATACCAGCCTAAATTAAAAAAGAAAATTATCTTGATTTACAGTCTATTTATCATTAATTTCTTTGATAAAGCTTATTTCCCGAAAACAGCAAAAGATACAATATTAATGGCTTAATAAGTACAAAACGCAAATTTTCTTACCTAAACTAACATAACGCTTCAGTTAATATTTGGCCTGTGTGTATTATTATAGATAACATAAAAGGGATATTACATTTTATAAATACCTCCAAACCATCATTGGAACGGCTTGTAGCAAGAATGAGAATTATAACAACATATTAATTAAAATACGACATTATATCTGGATTTAAACTTAACATTTCATTGCGAGTTTCTAAGTAATTTTCATCTTTTAATTGCGTGTAAGTGCCGCGATGGACTGTAAAGTGTCCGAAACTTCTGTACGTTTTGAACTTGAGTAGTGTAGCACCTGTTTCCTAATTAGACATTCCACAGTTAGTCGAGTTATTTGAGCGGGACGTTGAATAATACCCTAGTGCCCGTATATTGTTTTATGCCAACATTTAGATCGTGAGAGAGTATTCTGGACAATGCCACTGCGTCTTAAGGAACTATGTGGAAAATTTTGTTATTGGTGGAGCTTTATCCTGTCATTACTCGTTCCAGCCAAGCTAAACGTTTTGGTTATTCGAATTAAAAAACGACTTTTGCGTTAATCTATTAAACATATTATGTTATAATAAAACAAACCCTGTCTTTTAATAACGGCATCGGCAGATGAGTACAATCTGGCCTTATCCTTCGGGGAATACAGGCGTGTGATCAAGAAATTTTAATTTCAAACATGCACTTTCTTTTTATTATAAATCTGTTCAATGTATGGGTTCTAGCAATACTACGTGTTCCCGTTTTTAATTTTTCGTGGCAACACAACCCGTCTTTCACCCTTTTAATATTAGTAGAACATCACACCGAATAATTTATGACTTTAATTCAAAATCAGACAAAGCTTTCTACATTCAGGCTTGCGTGGGTTCTACACGTTCTATAAATCACTATTACTCATGTCATGTGCTATCCCTTCTCAAAATCAAAACACGTCTGTCTCAGTTTTATAAATCATCGCACCCGACTACTGTATAATTTTAAAAGGTAATATCATATGGAACGGGTGCTGAAATCCTAATTAGACGGATATGGAAAGGATATATGCTTCAGCATCAGTGACTGTAGAATGACCCACGTCATAGCACTCAGGTGTTCACTACTTAAACTTATGACTTTTGACTTTACTCGCATCAAATTTATATTTTCTCATACTTCGCGAAAATCGTAAATCCTTCAAACTAAAAGAGATTTCAGTAAGATTTTTATTCAGTCACAGACAGGTTTCACGAGAATTTCTCAGACATAATCCTGGGTTATATTATAAATAGGACAATGCTTCCGAACAATGATATTTACCCACAGCTGGTTGCATTAGAAATCAAACTCAACACAGAAAAAGCTAGGTTTATAAACAATTCTTTCGAACAAACCCTCCTTAAAACATTTTATATTCATATCCAGTATGAATAGATTATAACCTAGATATCTCTATCATATTGCACGTCCGAATTTAAATAAAGGAGTGTCCGAACATTGGACAGAACATTAAAATGTCATTTGGAACTTCAAATAAAGATTTAGATGCATAAAGATCTATCGAACGATCAATACGAGTATGAGAGGGACATAAAATAAAATTGGATGTAATAAAACGGGTTATACCTGGTGGCACAGCCGCGGCATATCGTATTCCTAGCTGTGTATGTGTGGCCAGCAAACTAGAGATCGAAACAGCTTGTGAAGAGATTAGTTTAATTTCTTAACCAGTGATGACCTAGTCTTAGAACTCTTGCATTCCATACAAAGGCCCAAATGGGATATTGGCCAGCACTTCTGACTTTTCGAGTTCATGTGTTAAAGATGGATCGTGTGCGCTTTGAGAGTGCTCCGTTAAGCTCTCGATTGTGTATAGTTCACCAACTCGCACAAGGCTAACTTGGAGCATTAGGACTTTAACCCTTCTCATGCTGAAAAGAGACCGGTCCCCAGTAATGGGATAGTAATAGACTGAATTATTATTATTTTATTCAGGCCTGCAGTTATATCAGTATAATTTTTCGTTATGCCTTAAATAAAACTATCTAGTATTTGTAGACATTTCGTCTCGACGTTTGTTGTAAAACGCAAACTTATTTTTTATAAGGTCACCACGTATTTTTATCTAATGCTACAACACTTAGTAGCTGCAAGAATTTGTTTAGGTATTATACTGTATTTATGATCAAATTCACTAAAACCTGCCATAAATTGACTTCGAAAGCAAATATCTTATAATATACTTGTACAGTCGTTAATATAATTCTAACGTTAATTACATCAAGATTGGCGAGATTTGAAGCCAATTCCGCCCAAACATTTTCATTGACTAAGTTAGAACGCTTATAATTGATTAGAATCGGGGTAACGCCATCTTGATTTGGCATCGCTCACTCTCACGTCCCGATCTCAATCAAGGATGAGGAAAACGAAAAGCGCAAATCTTACTCGTACAAAATACTTAGGAATGTTGGGGGTATTTAGATTTCGAGATAAATTATATACTTAGCTAGTAAACGACGAGCAACAAATTGTGTACCAAGTTTTTATTTCACGAGGCACTTTTTTAGATTTGCTACGTTCTTTTTTGATCACTATCTTAATTGCTGGTAGGAGGAATGTTTTCTCTCGAGTCTTGAAGACTTCCAGGCCTGGTTATAGGTAGTTATCAGTAAACAGCTGATTATATTATAGCCAGCGGTTCCACTTCTTATTTAATGCTAGCGTTAATATTAGTTAGTGATAATCTGCGCAATCGACGGTACGGTCAATGCCCTACATTATGTGACCCCCTTAGACATATGATAAATTCTAGGGGAGTCAGATAATGTAGGAAAAGTTTTCGATGGTGTGTTCTGTTTGCCAAATCATCCTTTAATCCATCGTATGCAGATAAGAGTATAGGCTGAACCGTGAAATTCTAAGTCTATGGGCTGAACTATTAATTTTATTAATTATATTGAGGCTATCTAATTTATATTTGTAATTATCTGTCTATTTTTTCGTAGTGGCGTACTGCTACCTACTTATATTGGTACGAATCGACTCGACGTTTGTGAAAAAAAAAAAGAAGCTTAATATATTTTTAAAATGTTAATTCGATTTTAATATGTATCAAAATGTAAACAATTTTAAGTAGCCAATTCATAATTGTTTCTTATCAATGGGAAAATAAAGTTTGTTTTATGCTTTTCTTTGCTTCGTTTTATTATATGATTACTTCCATTATTTTCAAGTCTTTTTATCCTTGAGGATATTTTCATCATTGTCATTATCTCCAGTTACTCTCGAAGAGGAAATTATAAGAATACAAAGAGAAACCACATTTATTCATCTTAGTTTGTTACAACATAATATTTACATTCATCTCATATATCATATTTAGTACCAGCATAAAACTCGTCAGATATATAACAATTGGTCCTTCGAGCCGAATGTTTTGACATAAGGCATTTAACACACACTCATAGCTGGAACAATCTGTCTATATGTATACTACAATTTTTTTTTCTTGATATGGTTCGCTAAATCACCCTACAGCACAAAATATCAAGCTATATTAGTAAATCGCTTGTTCAAAGGCCGTATACCGACAGTTAGATGTGCAGAAACGATGCCGACTATATCCATGGTCCCAGTTCCCAGGTTTATGCCGTTAGGTACGCTCCAGAGTATCATGACCAATCCGAACGAATCGTTTTATTATATGTATGGGCCCTTTTTTCGCTGGTTGAACTTTGAATATGCGAATAACCCATGTTATACGTAAAAAATGTATGGAATAAACACTTATAAATATATTTTGTTCCTTTTATTATTAAGTTCTACCTATTTGTAAGTCAAGATGTTTTGGATGGTTTTTGCACGTATATTTATAGTTTTACAAACTAATATTGTATTAGTTTGAACAACTCATTATGAAAAAATTAATGTATGGGAAAAACTAATATCCCATACCATAGCATCACGCCTGTATTCCTCGAAGGGTCAGGCAGAGGTGTACTATTGTACACCCGCATTTCGCCGATGCCGTTATTGAGTTCCATGTAATAGGGGGCGAGCCTATTGCCTAGATTAATGTTCGTATGAAGCAAATGCTGAATAGGTACATCTTTTTCAGTAGTGGAATGAGACTGGTTATATTTTGATGTGATTTTACGGTCAATTCTATATTTCAAATTAGTATAGTGATATTATAAACACTAGCCAGCAAAATACAAATTACTTAATGAATTGAAATTAAATTATGATCTCATAGTTCAAACAATCAGTTACAAATATAAATTTCAATCGCGATCCCGTGTTCTACAGAAAACCCGGAAAAGTAGGGGAAATAATATCGGTGGATGTTTATCGAACTAAAAGTTTGACTTGTCTGATCTACAGGTAAGGTAAGGTTAAATAAACACGACCGATGCCTCACTCTGTCTCTGCAAATTTATTTTACGCGAAAGCAATAAAATTATAAATTAGATTACCTTACATTATGGGTGCCGGAAATTAAACCCATGAACTTTATTACACAGGTTCTCGGAAAGCCCTTAAAACGTGGGCAAGTAATCATGTTTAATGCTACACACATCGCTAAATCGAAACAACTCTGTGAAGGATCTATCACTTCTGCTTCGAAGACTATTAAAATTTGTCCCATCAATGTATTAGACACCGCTATTCTAGTACTAGGATATAATGTCCGTTTGATGACCCAAATCGAAAAGCGATTGGGGATCCGGGCGTTAGATCTTCGCATTGAGACAAATATTTTTATGATCTAGAAACATTTGTTCTTCAATTTTTGCTCATGTTACATAAAATGCTAATAATTACATTAATGTGAAGAGGATTCTATTTAGTGTTTTATTAATTTACACTAAAGGTTTCCTGAACTCTCGTATCAAATGATTCGTCAAAGAAAATCTTTCTATTTCTATATAAAAACCGTATAATGTTATTTTTGTATCACTCGGTATTATAACATTACTTCCACAAGATCTCTTATTTTTATCCGTAACAAGGTCAAGTATTTTTGAAGAAAAGGACCTCTCATCTTCCTGATCTTACATACAACAGGAAATACAATTGTTATGAACTCGGTAACATTTTGGACAATAAGTACCTCTTAATACGTAGGAAACGTAATAATGTTGATTGCGCTCAATAACTCCGATGTCGATCCCGGCCTTGATTGAAGGACCTCGACCACTGTTCGAACATTAAAATCAGGAACTTCGTACGTGAATACATGTTTATATAGAACATTTCTATACAGAGCAAGAGTGCCCGCGGCTGGACACAGTGGAAAAAATTTATAATGTAAAATAATTTTTTATTTACCTTTTCCGAATTTATGCGCCCACTTCAAAAAATAAGGTTCTCAATTCGACTGTTTGCTAAAAAACGACAACAAAGACGTAACAAATGTTCGTTCATATACGAACGGACAGAAACTGACTTACGGCATTCATAGTTTTGGTAAGGATGCCAATTTGCAACAATTTTTCGGATTCAACGTACACCAATGTGCAAGAATGATTGATCTCAATCAGTGATACAGTCATTCATCATCTTAAAATATTCTGAACTGACAATCTGCAATTGATTTGCGTAAAAACCGTGTATGCGGATATTATTAGCAAACAAGGAAATTAATAGTTTTCACTAAATAAATGAAGTATGTTTGTATGATATTTAAAATATTTTCTGATATTTACCCGAATTATATATATTGAATAAACGCTATATTTTTTTTCTAATAACCATAAACATGTTCACAAGTTCTATTTCAGGTTTAAATGAAGCAGCCAACCAAAATTCAGAGTACAAGAGATTTTAAACTACATATTTTAACAACGTGACAACACGTTCTCCCTAGGTGCATATAACTGTGCTTAATGCAAGCAAATTATTAATATATACGAGCAATACTTAATTCATATTTCCACACATAACTGAGATTACGAGGATACTAAAATATAATTGCATTAAACAATTCAAGCTAGTATAGACTAAAAACGTACGACGAGGAGAGAGGTTAAATGCCGCGCGAAACCATTCCGGGGGCCATTCAGTATGGTCATAGTCGTTTCCATTAGCGGACACTAACTAATGAACACAAACGAGCCGAATTTGTCGTTAAAGATGGCGGTATTATCTACATGCATTGTGGGAGAGGGTGTCCGTGTATATAATTTATCACTGAAGCCTTTTTTTTATTTATTTTCTTGAAACTCACAAGCAGCTTTGTATGTTCTTGGTGCGTCTTGTGGTGGGCTTGAAAGACATAGGTCCAACACGCAAGACGCAAGAGTTTATATAGTTGCCCTTAAATTAGAAATATACTCACAGATTGTATCCGGTGGACGAAGGACTTGGTAAAAGTTATATATGCATGGTATTCTTACAAATACAAGTTTAAAGGGACTAATAATTCTTACAACCGAATAACTCCTGATACGAATAGATTAAAAACGAAAACAAAGAGAAGAAACGCAGAAAAAATAATGAAAGAATCAAGCAGTGTTGTACCTCGCAGGCCAACCATATATACGACATAAACTTTCATTATCAATTGAGGCCATGAGAACCATAGTGGCTTAACTATATTTTTTACAATATTGAGTTTATGATCTCTTACAGTTAAAATTGATCATTTTGGTTTCTACCAAAATGGTTTCTCCAGGGCGGCTGAAAAGTGATTCAATAAATATTAAGTAGTAACTAAGAAATCATATACTCTATTGTAAAAAATGTAGTTACGCCAATATGGTCCACAATTGTCCAATCCTTTTTAAATTTTCAGTCAAGAACATTGTTTCAGTTTATTAGAAAGGTCAAGTTCTCCAGTGGCCGTGAACGAGCTGATAATGACCACATTTTTTACTAACATAATCTTTCCACGCTCATTTATCTTGTCAAAATTCTTGTTACCAGCGAGTGAGTTCACAGGAAAGAACTAGTGTATATTAATGATCTTTGATAGTGTCACTTATCGAGGGCTGGGATATAAAATAATTAGGCAATCTAAACTCGGATCATATTCGAATAGGCGTATTCTTGTCGCAGCGATACGGCAAAATCAGTAATTTGATCGTCCCTTTCCGTTACTTTACGATCGTATTACACTAGAGAAATAAGGCTCAATTTAGCAAGAAAATGTATAGAAATAAACAATATGTTTGCATTCAGTGGGGTTTCAACACAGTATGATGCATTTATGAATATAACGGTCAATCGAGATGAGCTTATAGAGATATATGCACCTTGATGGGTGTCTTTTGTCTAATGGTACATATAATTAATGTCTAATGTATAATTAGATTAAATATTAATTATTCATAGTATGGTCAGCTGAGCAAATATTACCTTGTGTATAATAAAGAGTATATAAATAAATAAATAACAAGTAGTTGCTTTAAACGTCATACACTCTTTACAATATACTATTTCATACGCGTACTATATATCTTATACTTAGAATTTCGCTTCATACTTCTCATGTTACGGAATTCTAGTGGTCGCAAGCGCTGAGCTGTGCTGAGCGCGACGTCCTGGGTCCTATTCCCGGATAAAGCAAAGTGGCAAAGTGTTATTGGGTTTTTTTGTATAGAAATTCTCAGTAGCAGCACGGAGTTCGGAACTATGCTCGTTTGATGGAAATAGGCTCAACCTTTATGACATGGGATTTAGTAACAGCTATGATGACATGTGAGTGCACAATAGTACACCTCTGCCTAACCCTTCGGTTATACAAGCGTGATGCTATTAGGAATTGTAAACATTACTCGAAAAATTTCTGTTTCGTGTGATATCTTAACTCCTCACGACTCTTCTTGAGACTTCTAAAGTCAATAACTTACTAATACTAAAACGACATCTAGTAGAATTATATCTACCTAAATTCAGATATTCATAGATAAAATATTGATAACATCGACACATATTTACCGACTCTAAAAACCTATTCAATTTTCTGATCAGTAATTCTGCTGTCAAATTACTTATTGTTGCAAGTTGTATATAATTGGTTACTGGAAATATTTTAATAATGGAATAGAGTTTGCAATTACCGCTGTCTCACTTGTGTTCTCAATATTATTATTACTGGCCAAGAAGACGCGTTCATTCAATCTCAACTGCATTTAACATAAGTGAATACAGATAGTGCCTTACACGGAGACGCGCTCCAGTATTTTTTGGCCGAGGTTATCCAGTCAACCTTAACGCTCTCTCATGATTAGTCACTATCTATTGTAGTGTGCGTTTACTTATTACTCATAGGTAATGTATGTATCGACAGAACTAAAACACTAGCGGAAGGTTGCACACTTGTACTGTAAGCAATTAGGAAGAAGAGTGGGACGCGTCTTCGAGGATGTTACTATCTGTGGTAGTCACGACTTCATAAAATGATTGAGTTTTAAAAATGCGTGGTGCGGTTCTATCTTATTATTGAATTAATTATTTAATTACAGAAGTATTTCCAAACAAACAAAGCGGAATGTCCAAGCAAAATTGATAGGTTAAAAACGTTGTCAGCTTCAATAAAAAAATATACCAGTATATAAATAAATGTGTGTATGTATGTCACCTGTAGACGAAAACGGCTGGAGCGATTTTAATGAAATTTATAGTTAATCTTCAGATTAGCCCAGCGGGACATCCTGTGAAGTTAGGTAGCGATCAATTTTGTGTCATATGTTTCCTACAAATTATTTGGCTATAGATATATAATCAGTGCTACTCGTGTGAAACAGGAGCGGGTCGCTAGTTCTGTATAAATAGAGATATGATGATTATTTAATTTCGTGTAGAGAACATTTAATAACGTCTGTAGCGGTGTCAGAAAGTTTATTCATGTTGTCTCCGAGGGCCTACGTCAATAGTTTCCTAACGCCCCGGGCCTCAATGAAGATATTCCTGAAATTTCTCAAATTACCTAAGTGGGTAGCGATTGTCTTGGGTAGGTAGAAGCCTTAATCGCCAAACCCTTCTGAGTGGGTTCCATAATGATAATAAATTCAATATCCGCAAATCATGAGCTCGGGTTAACGCAATTTGCTCTGTATTTACAAGCACTTGTTAATATGGGCTGACGTTAAATGATTCCGTGAAGGTATTAGCAAGGAAATAATTGCTTAGTAGTCGCAGGCGCTGCTACTGAGTTACTGGTCTTGGGTTCGATTCCCGGGTCACGCAAAATGTTATTGGGATTTTTTGTTAGAAAATACTGCTGTGAAAATGTTCAATAGCAGCTCAGAGTTTTTGTGCCAGTGGATAGCAATGGGCTTGCTCTTATTACATGGGACTTGATAACAACATCAGCACAATGTGGACGTAACTTTTTTTTGAACATTGCCCCTCTCTCGGCATAATTCCTGTATAGTGAGTACGTTTAAAAACACAGTTATTCACACACACAAACACCCAGACTCGAAACAACTATCTGCAGATCATATAAATATTTGTTCCGTGCGGGAATCGGACCTGCGACACGTAGCGCAGCAGTTGATCTCTCAACCACTGCGACAACCATGCCGTCTACTAACTGTACAGTAGTACACTCTTCGGCGTACCGCATCGTCGAATACAGGCAAGATCCTATGTGCATTGGTAAAGTATGATGTACGATATGACGTGTGTTAAAGCAGTTTTGTTTTTGTCACACCAACATACACATAAAATCATTTGTTTGACCCTATCAATGTGTCATAACGAAGATTGATTAATGTATTGAATTGATTGACACTTAGCGTAAGCGAAATTCTAAGTCTAACATTACAATACAATACACGACGGTTCCACAAACAGACTTACTCAACTTAGTAATATAAAATAGCATCACGCCTGTATTTCCCGAGGGCTAGGCAGAGGTTTACTATTGTACATCCATTTCGCCGGTACCGTTTTTGAGTTTTATATAATATATTAGCCGCCCGCGGCTTCGCCCGCACTGATTACGAACCCATGCATTTTTTCGGGTTACTCGTAGCGTCATCTAGCCTCCTAAAGCAATTGTGACCGTTGAAAGTTACTTTCTCTCGGGAACAGTACTTTTTTTCTAGATGAAAGGTATATCCTTTTTTGTACCCCTGACAACGTATGTGCAAAATTTCATGATGATCGGTTCAGTGGTTTAGGCGTGAAAAGGTAACAAACAAACAAACAAACTTACTTTCGCATGTATAATATTAGTCAGGAAGTTAGGATTAGATGACGAGCCAAGTATCAGTACCGCTATCATGAGTTCTTACTATATACTTTCAAAGTAGGTAAAGTAAATTTTTATGATAGCGATTTTAGTTTTTAACTTGGTTGCATTAGGGATTAGAGTCACTAATATGACATCTCTATAAAATATTAAATCCAATCTTTACTATGACTAGATGTCACATTAGCAACTCTAATCCCAAATGTAACCAAGTTAAAAACTAAAATCGCTATCATGAAAATTTACTTTTACTTTGAAAGTAAATAGTAAAAAACTCATGATAGCGGTGATGATAGTACAACAGATGATAGTTTACATTAGTTGACATGGAGATTAAAACTGTTACTGGTATCTACTGGTCACAGTTTTAAACTCCGTGTTGCCGCTAATAAAATATATTCAGAATAACCCAATAAAAACTTCCCCGACTCGGGAATAACTTGCGAATACTAAGTAAAAAGTAAAAACGCCGTGATCGGCTATCTATCTCAAACATCTAATATTATTTTTCATAAAACATGAACAGAACAAGGTTTTATTATATTTTAATATTGACGTTCGCTAACTTTCAGTAAAAAAGGCAAGCATCCACTAAGACGTTTTATTTTAAATTAAATATTTTACTTAAACTCTCTATAAACATTTCAAAACATCGTGTTAACGTTAACAGACCTGTCTCTGAACTATTTATAGAAGCTAGTACGGGAGTTTGTTAAAATTATGTCTTTACTGTAGGTTCCTTAATCCAGTAATGTTGATATTAACGTTTTTGTAATAAACGTTTCAAGTTATGATTTTACAGGATCTAGACTTAGAGAGAATTGGCAAAATACTTGTTTTATTTATTCTTCAATGGTAGTTTAAGTTGTAAAAGTTGTTGTGGCAAAAGGTAAAACGCCATCTATCGGAGTGAAGCTACAACAACAAACCCTGAAACGCACAATGAGAGTTTACAACGAATTTAACACGACGAATGTCCGACATCAACTGATGGGCTTCGGCCCGCCAGGCTGATCACTATGCCTGGTCGGAGGATCCTCCTTTTTCAATGCAGGAACACCATACCTCGTTCCTCCATAAAGTCCTAATTCTTTTAACTGTGAGATGAGTTCTGCCTACAGCATTGGAACTGTAATAGGCATAATTACTATAATATTTTTATTATTAATTCAAGATATAATATCAATGAGGTAATTCATAGACAGGTCGTCTATGGACTAGCTTATTGGTCTAGTGGTCGTAAAACAAGACTGTTCAGCCTGAGGCCCTGGTTTCAAGTCCCGGATCGGACAAAAGTGTTATTGGGTTTTTCTGTATTGAAATTCTCAGTTGCACGGAATCTGGAACTGTGCCCAGTAAATGGCAATAGGCTCACCCCCTAATACATGAGATTTAATAACAGCATCGGCGAAATGCAGGTTTATATCTCTGCCTAACTCTTCGGGGAATAGGTCCAGGCGTGATGCTATGATTGAACTGTTAAGCCTGAAATAATTTGGTTGCATTGATTTTTGATGTACCAGTGTCGTGGTCGGCTCCAATTCGATATAACTATCATCACGATTTTCTGCTATAATTACGTAGGTAAGCCTGACGGCTTCATTGTGTTCAATACATTTTCTCGCCGCTCGTACTAATTACTTGCTGATACAAAGCCGTCCTTATGCGTCCCCTATGTAGTAAATTGCTTTCGATCTAATGATACGTAGTCACATTGCGTCCTCGTATCACCCAGTGAATATCCATTGCTGAACATGGGCTCTCCGGGATAGTACTTTGTTTTGGATTGTGGTTTTCTGTAAGTAACCCTGCATTGGATAACGCGCCATCGATGCTTGAAGCTTTTATTTAATCGCAGACAGAAATACATGGTACTGTATAAAAGAGTGCTGTTAGTAATATATCTAAAATCAGCGTAAAGATTTAAAAAATCCTTTGAAAAACTTTGAAAAACAATAGGACTAATTCCTGTATCGTGGGTGCGTTTACAAACACTAATATTCAAACACCCGAAAAAAACTGTAGATCATACAAATATTACTTTTCCGTCCGGGAATCAACCCATGATACGTAGCACAGCAGTCGATCGCTCAGCCACTAGGCCAAACGTATCGTCACCGATCGTTGAATAAAATAAGGAATTCAATGGAAATAAAACTTTTACCTATTTGTTTTGTCTCAGAAGTACTGCTATCAGTATATAGTATAGTATATAGTATAGTATCTAAATTTTCATGATAGCGATTTTAGTTCTTAACTTGGTTACATTAGGGATTAGAGTCGCTAATGTGACATCTAGTCATAGTAAAGATTTGATCTACTATTTACTATTTTATAGAGATGTCATGTTAGCGACTCTAATCCCTAATGTTACCAAGTTAAGAACTAAAATCGCAAACATGAAAATTTACTTTAATTTGAAAGTAAATAGTAAGAAAACTCGTGATAGCGGTACACATATTTAAAATGTAATATTGATATGATAAATTTCTATACAAAGGAAATCGTGCAGTCTTTCAACACTGCAGTTTTCTCGCTTAAACAATAATAATTCATAGTAACCAAAACTGTTTATCACCCCCATCAAAAACGCATTACAATGTAAAGAATCATTAGCGCAAACTCACTGACTCATCAACAATCTTACTGGACACACTAACGTAAATTCCGGAGGGTATATTACTTGTATGACGCAACGCAAGCAGCCATTACGCGTGAGAGGGTGAAAAGGGGTAAAATATGTCTTTGCAGCCGACGCCGGGGCACACGGTTAGTTAATGTGCAATTAGAATTTTGGGAGATTAGAATTTTAGTCTGGTGCTTTCAGACATGGCTAGAATATGTATACAGTCATTTGAAAATGCTGTGTATTTTTGTAGTGAGTATGGTTTTTTGTAGTGAGTAGTCGCATTGTGTTATTGCACATTAAGCTATTAATCAACTAAACATGTGCCAATTAGATAGGCTCTGATCAAAAAAATTATCAGTACAAGTCGAATTTTTTGAAAAATTAACAAAAATAATGTTAGAAATCGTGCCGTCATTTGTTTTTTACAATATTTTGTTTATATGTATCTAGGCGGATAGACAGGTAAGAGTATGTATACTAATATTATATAGCCCTGACGTGTCACAGATCTGTGAATTTGCCACTTGACTAATTCTTTGTGTTTGTGTGTCATTATCTCAGTTACAAGCCTATAAAGATACTGTACGTTTAAATAATAAAATAAATATAATTATAATGAAGTAACTCAAATGGGTTCCTGAAATCTAATCCAAATCATTTATCAGGTTATATATTCTGCTATAGACAATATACATGATAGTTAGTTACTATAACGTCTATAGCTCTTTCGAGGAATCAATATTGTATGGTCGTGCTAGAATGGAGTTAACCACAATAATGTTACGTAGCGGTTTCAAATTCACTATCTCACGACCACACATTCTGAGAATAGCCACGTACAAATAACATTGCCGTTGGGTCACTCTCACAGAGAAGGACCTCTTGTAGACTGGATTTTATTAATTATATTATACTAGAGCCACGAGACTAAATAATTGCAGGCAAAGCTTGCATTAATCTATACAAATAAATCAATCTGACGTGTCTGTATGAAATGTCAAAATAACAGCTTTTTCTTTTTAATTTGTCTGTCTATCTTTCTGTTTGTTTCGGGTAATCTCCTAAACGGCTGGGCCGATTTTGACGGGACTTTCACTGGGTAGCTGATGTTATAAGGGATAACATGGGCTACTTTTATTTTATAAGAAAAATATAATTAGGGTTCCACGCAAAAAAATGCATTTATTCGATTATTCCGCGAGCGGAAGCTAATGGTAGAATAGAATCATCGAGCGGAACTGTACAAAGGGCTCAACAAAGTTCTCTGACGACATGATTGACGTTTTTAGTTCTTAGTTTAAAAGATTGTCGATTATTGTCACGTTGCCAAAACTCTACTCTTTGTCTGTCAAATATTTACAAGTGGCGTATACCGAGAAAAAATGTAAACAATCAAATGTTGTACAGTCAGCGTCCAAATTTGTAATTGTAGTTGGTGATTTTTTTATAATTTTCATTAACCAATTAACAAATTATTATGCATAATAATGAAATTATTTTTCCTACTTGACGCATTTTCATTATTCGTTTCATGAAAATATAATTATATTTTTATGACGGTCGCACTCCGTCTGCTCGTAGATTCCAATGTCCATAAAGTTAAATTCTGCTACGTATGTATGCAACATTTAACAAATAAAATTCAATATGTGCCAGCAGGCAGCAGTCAGCGAGAGTAAATCATTTAAGTAATCCAATATAAAATTACTTAACATGTTACCGACCTAATTAACGGGGAACGCGGACTGAGTTATAAAACTTTATTGGAATAAATTGAAATATTATACTTCACCTTCCATGTTCATATAATTCATGGTATTAGGTATTTGTAACTTATAGACAACATCTGAAACAAATGACATTTTTTATCAAAAAACTACAGCTGTGTAAGAGAAGGCTTTCTTCAAAAGATATATGATCGTAGCGTCACCGCATGGCGACGGAAAAAAACATAATCCTTAAAACAAAGAGCGCTCTAGAACTACTCATTCTTCACATTTCATTTGATATCAATCACGGCATACAAAGTCTCGGTGGCGCTCGGCGGTGCTCGGCAAAGTTCGGAACTTTAGTTCGTAGCGGCTGTACTCCAGTTTATCTACTCAGCTACGGGGATCGCACGTGCCGGCGTAGACCGCGTCGTAGCAGCGTAGCGGGAGGTTCGAACGTACTACGAATATCGGGGTTACGTTGTGAAGTGACTTTAACTTTTGTGGTGACGCTTCAAGTGAAAATTATGTACGTGAAATTGTGAGTTACTTGAAGGATTAACGCTAAGTTGATTTGGTTCACATCTGTGATTGTTACATGGTAAGTATTTGTGTGTTGTACCATTTGTGAGATTACGGTCGTTACTTAAAATTAATGGAAACCAGTTTTCACTTCTTTTTGTATACACGTTTTAGTCCGATTTTTAAACAAATATTATGCTTTATATTTAAGACTCGAATAAAGATAATCGGTGTTGGTTGGTGCAGTCTTAATATTTTTTTACATTAAAGTTATCTGTAAATTTTAATCTCCCCTAAAAATTATATACATATATTTTAGGAATTAAATTAAATATAAATATTAAAAATACCTAACTGTAGCATAACCTTACCGCCTTGACTGTACCTGACCGCTGTAGTAATTTTATTCATACAAATACGTATGCATGAAAAATGCTAAATAAACAATATGGTAATTTCGTGATTGTTAATGAACATTAATATTAATAATACCATCTATGAATAGTGCATAGTGTGTATATTCGATAAAAAGTTGACTCATCTATGCAGCTATATGGTAAAGTTTACCACAAACCTGCAATGTATGAAACTTTAATTATAACCGCTAAACCGATAGCGCAATGCCTGAAATATGACAAACTGAAGAGCTCGTAACTACAGCACAGATGAGTCGGTCTCTGAGGACAAGCAGTGCTTGATAAGGTCATTCCTTCGATGGGTCAAGACCCCTCCATGCCCTGAAAAGGACCTTAAGCAGTCGGTCCCGGGTGTCTTACAAATATCAATGACAGTCGATACGGGTCAGCAGCCCAAATGGTATGGTACGGGTCAGGTAATGATTACGTAAGTTGGTCTTGACGAGAGATAGATCTAATTCGCGTCATAAACGATAACACGGGCACACGAAAAAAAAGTGGTCAGTATTTTTGACCAGACCCATCTAGATTTATGTGTTTCGATGCGCTGAATCCGAATTTGAGGTCGGTTTAACCCTTTCCAAATCTTTCAAAAACCTTTAAAATTGCTATGCTGAAATTATTTCACCGAAATTATTAACCGACCTCAAATTCGGATTCAGCGCATCGAAATATATAAACCCTAGAGGGGTCTGCTCAAAACTGACAAACTGACCACTTTTTTTTATGTGCCGGTGTAGTTTATTCAAATCAAATTATTTATTTCAGATTATTCATCCATATAGAGCATCAACACACAATAAATAAATTACTCATCAAAACACAAATTACAACATCATTAATACATAGTAAATAAATGATAAAATCACAAATAAATAATAATATTATTGGTTTATATGTAGGATGGTATATCTCAAGAAATATATACTTTTTTTACTTAACAGAAATGTCTCCGTCCGCAGCCCCCACTTCACAGGTCCTATTGTTTCATGTTTTCGAAGCTTCTCTTATCTTATTTCCCCCTTGAGATAAGTAATTTGTTCGTGACGTCAGTGTTTGTTAACTTCGGTGTGACATTTGACATCTTGCTTTCTTTTCTTATTTATAAATTGACGTTTTCGAGATAAAAAATTTCAAGTTTAGCAGGTTTTTTTTTTTTACCAATAAACAGTAATTTATTATAATTGGTAATTTAATATTTTTGATCTCGAGTCTTTGTATTTAGCATTTTTTAGAGTTTTAATAATATTTTTAATCGAGTAACGAGTTAAAGCAGTTTTAGAAAACGGTGATCAATCTGAAAATCGTTTTGGACAAAGAGTTGCATGCAACTCCATCTCGTTTAACTGAAATTGGAGAATACGCGCAAAAAGGCTAGGACTATAAATATAATGATTATATTAATTTTTTTTTAGTCGTCTTTCATTACTATAGTGCCTTCACTTTGCAAATTGAACAAAGCTAATAAATGATAATATGTTCTTCTTCTTTAATTTACGAGCTTAGCTCTTGTCGATGGAGCAATCGCCAATGTTCTCTATTTACTGCCTTAATTTTGACTGATATGTTATTTCGTGTTAGCCTAACGGTGATAGCAGTGATAGCCTAGCGGTTGAACGTTTGCTTTCCATTCAGGAGGGTCTGAGTTAGGACGCGACCCGGCCCCCACCTCTGACTTTTCGGAATTATGTTCGGATGAGAATTTGAGTATCATTTGCATTTACGGTGAAAGAAAACATCGTGAAGAAACCTGCACACCTGAGAGGGCTCCATAAAGTTCTTAATGGTGTGTGTAGTCCGCCAACCCGCACCGGCAGGCTAATTACGTAAAAAAGCGATAGCAACGTGACAGCCACGCGACAGCAATCTCACTGTCAGCCAATACATTATATGTCACAAAAATGACGTTTGACAGAAGTTATCGCGCGATCTACGCCTGTCGCTACATCGGTAATTAGGCTGCCGGCCAGCTGCGTGGACTAAAGCCTAACTCTTTTCATTCTGAGAAGAAACCCTTGGCCAGCAGTGGGACAGTAATGGGTTAGAATTATTATTAAATATTTTATTTCGATTTCAAATTGAAATACCTTGATCATAAATCAAAACCTACTAATTAAAAGCTGTATTCCGCTCATTAAATGTTATATGGTACATTTCAAATTAGTACCGATACAAATGATTTCTAATGCGCAGCCTAATATCAATCAATCGTTAATTCTAATTTGACGTGAAAGACTAATTATATCAGGATCGATATCTATTAGTGTTAGCGTTAATTAAATCTGTGTGTATGGCGTCAATTACTGTCGTAATGCTTTGTGTAATCCTTTGAGTTTTAGTAATAACATAAATTATAGCTATAACATTATACAGTATTAATAAATTATCGTATACTAATTCCGGCTTTACTCTCCCACTACTGGGGATGGGCCACTTCACAGAATTAAAGAGCCTTTCGGCCTTAGTTCACCAGGATAGACTGATTTGGGATGGCAAAATGTACTATTGATAATAATTAAATTCTATTATGATAGTTGTTACGAATTATGTACTTTGAAAAACTTAAACTTAGGGTTTCTTGAGGTCAGGCGGCAATCGCTCAGTGTTAAATACTGTTATTCAGCAGTATTTGGCTGGAGTGCTAACCGAGCCGATTCTAGTTTAGAAAAAGACAGGCATTTCCAAATTAGAAATTTATACGGATTATATTCAGATTTTTGTTTTTTCATTATAGTATTTTGTAACGATAGTTCAATTTTGCTTCAACTATAAATGGACATACGCAGAAAAACTAAACTTTTTAATAACAACAAAGGAATATTTCATGTGAATATGTGATTTTTAAATGTGGTGCCTGTTATCATACTATAGAATTGTCAATGCGATATCAATTTTTCAATCAGGATCTTTTCTTCATTCAAATTCTAATTAAACACTTACATAGATAAAAAGTTATCATGATAGATCTATATTTTTCATAAGAAAACAATTAGTTCGTAATAAGTTCGTATGAGCAACACACCGATATATAAATGTAGAAACAATTGTTTAAGGGTAAACACCACACGTGCAACAGAAAACAAAAACCACTCACAGCTTCTTGTTAACACGCTCAATGCTTCCCCTTAACTCCCTGATCGTAGTAGAAACTACTTACAATGTAATCAGAGATAATTAACTGACCTTACTACGGTCTACATAAATCTTCTGCTTCCTCTATCTTAATTGTCTTACGTATGCGGTTTTAGGAAGATAAAAGAAGGGGTCCGTAAAGACCTCACTAAGCATTTTTAGTATTGCAAATCGTGCCTAAAAGAGCATGCTTTTTGGTTTGAGTGTAATATTTTATCGGTGTGTGTTTATTGTGTGTGCGTTTGTGAACGGTGGGTAGGCACGATACATCATCATCGTGAGATTAGTGATCGTATATTACGCGAATATTTTTTTAAACGTTGCCCCTTTCTAGTAATAATTTCTGTATCGCGGGTGCATTTACAAACACAACC
This sequence comes from Shargacucullia verbasci, assembly GCA_947562105.1. Lineage (NCBI taxonomy): Eukaryota > Metazoa > Arthropoda > Insecta > Lepidoptera > Noctuidae > Shargacucullia > Shargacucullia verbasci. The sequence goes on along the minus strand of OX387289.1, from coordinate 6,024,245 downwards.
TCTATTATGAGTTTTTTACTATTTACTCTCATAGTAAATGTATATTTTCATGCAAGCGATTTTAGTTTTTAACTTGGTTACATTAGGGATTAGAGTCGCTAACATGACATCTCTATAATATAGTAAATAATAAATCAAAACTTTAACTTTGCTATGACACATATGTCACATAAGCGATTCTAATCCCTAATGTAACCAAGTTAAGAACTAAAATCGCTATCATGAAAATTTACTTTACTACGATAGTAAGTAGTAAGAAAACTCGTGATAGAGGTACTGTTTATCTTAATACTTCAACGTGTTTCAATTGCTTAACTTCATATTCCGAGTTCAATGTCAAGTCAGACAATGTTTTTTTAAATCATTGACAACGCGATTGCAAACGTGAAATGGGGCGGTAAATGGCGAAAGGCGGTAATCGCCGAAAGGTTGAATAACTCCAATAAAACGCCTCTTTCGGGGATTACGGCATATGTTTTTAAAAAGTATGCTAGAGGTACATCTATAAGTACCAACGTAAAACTAGGTTATTAGTTCGGGGCGCACAGCTTCCCGGTAACTCATTTCCTCAGTTCGTTCCCGCAACTTGCATGGGATGATAAGAGCCGGTGGACTTACCTACCTACACTTGGTTTTAGGTATATAGTCATATAAAGTTACTTATATACAGAGAGTGGGTGTGTGCCTTTTATAAATGAATACAATCTGCAATACGTCAAAAATCTGCTGCTCATGAAATATGGGGGATACGATTATAACATAGCATCACGCCTGTATTGCCCGAAGGGTTAGGTAGATGTGTACTATTGTACAGTCACATTTCGCCGATGCTGTTATTAAGTCCTATATTATAGGGGGCGAGCCTTTTACCTTCTGACGGGCTTAATTCCAGACTCCGTGTGGCTACTGAGAATTTCCATACAGAAAAACCCAATAACACACGCTCGACTCCGGAATCGAAACCAGACTATACTTTTGGATACAATCACTTCATAAATATCTTTATATGTTTTATATTACGCGTTATTTGGAGATCTAGTTCATGCATCTAATTCAACTGGGTATTCCAACACAGTTGGAAACACACAACTTTAATTTTCAGTTAGTTGGGTTTGATAACTTTTCACCGATATAATCGCATCACTATAACCCTTTTAATATTCGCACTGCGGGGACTCAGTCCTTTTCACTATCCAAAAGGAACTATAAGTACCTATTCAATGGTGCTTTAATCCTAGACCAACAAGTTAGCTTTTCTTTCAATTCTCATATTCTTCACTTTGCGTTTGTCTCTAGAGAAAATGCTGTGTAAAGTTTGCTGGTACCTAGTGACGTTACGCGCGTCAACATTGCGGAGTCGCATGCTTTCAAGTCTTAGAGACAGTTTATTTAAATAAAACTTGCACCTCTTTGAAATACCTACTACTTTCTTGGTAACTTAAAACATTGTCTGAACGTACCATACTTTTTATTATGAATAGTAAAATCGGAAATGGTTTTCCTACGGCTATATTATACAGGGTGGCGTACACTTTAGTCACGTATACTATACATATAAGGAGGTTAATTAGACGACAAACATAAAAAAAAAACACATGAAACATAAAAAAAAACTAAATTTTTATCCAAATATTAATTTTATTTTCTAATGCAAAGTAGTCTCAATCCTAAACAGTCCGCAGACCACCGTTCCCAAGCAATATTATGATCACGTCGTAGGTAGAGACAGGTCTACAAAGCCTCTTAGGGCTATTGCATAAAGTACCAAACCCTACTCTGCCCTTCACGATGCCTCAGTGATAATTTCGAACCCACGTGTTTTTCTATTAGTATGAATATAAAATCATTTTTTTGAAGAGATGGGTAGTAATGCAACCCATTGAAATAATACGAGTAAAGGTGATTAAAACGGCGCGGCACTCTGTATGGTCATATTTAGGGACTAAGTCATTGCAGATTAAAATACAGTTTTACGTACTTATATGTGTTTAAACAAAACTCAAACAAGGATTTATCTGGTCCCAGATTCAAATGTGAACTGGCTGCATTAATACATACAGATGCCTGTCCCATTCTTTCCGACTTTCTTTCTTTCCAGTACTGACCTGGAGCGACCGGGGTTCGTGTCGATTTCATACATTCGTATAGCGTTGGCGCCTCCCGGTAGCTTTATAAACCATATTTATACAAATTTATCTCGTGTGATATCAGAATGAAAGGGATAGGCAGCGCCATCTATTACACTGGTTACAAAATACGGTAGACGGCAGAGTCGGGGAAATGATTGAGCGAACGATTCCTGCGCTACGTGTCGTAGGTTCGATTACCGTACCGAACAAATATTTATATGGTCTACAAAAAAGTTGTTCCTGGTTTGAGTGTTTGTGCATTTGAATATTATTTGTTATAAGAAAAGGAATGTTAAAAAAAATGCAATTATCTTGCTATTCCCTTTGTCCAGTATGTAAGTAACTGTTTAACTTAGTGATCTAAATTTATACGAAATTTTGTACATTGTACTACATAGTGGGTGCCAATTCACACACAAATCACGCCCACAAACAACTAGATTCGGAAGGAATAGGTATCAGCTGTAGCCACATAAAATATTTCTGTCGATGCGACACCCAAATACGAAACCGTGTACAAACGCGACTTAGCCACTGCGTCACATGTTCTTTTAACTCACCTACTTATTTTTTTCTCAGTTCATAACTGTGAGTCTTGAATTATTTATCATAATAGCACCTACGTCCTACATATCATTATAATAGGCAAATTTTATGAGGAACAAATGTCTAATACATAGTGATATTTCTGAGAAATAAGTGTCATTTATATACATGACACCATTCATGTAAATATATGTTTTGATGCTTTTTTTTGTCATCTTATAGCCTTTCTACTAGTATATATCCCGGTTTATTAGATTGTCAAAGAATAGAACTCATTATTATTATTTTGGTTTAAACTGAAAGGCACGGTTGGCGCAGATTTCTTGGGTTCTATACCCACATGGAACCATAATTCATTAACAACATGGAAATATTTTTCTCTCGACTCGATTTTTTTTTCTTTTTTTTACTTATTTTTGTTACACGTTTATGCATAACTACGTTTGTGCAAACATTAACGTGTTATTTATTAGCCGTATACTATAAATTATGTTTGGTACTATTAGGCAAAGTTTGGAATTTCTATCCACACATATTTGGTCACTAAATATTATTCAGTTCGTATTGGATTTTAGCTGTGAAACATGCGCAGTATTGTGGTGGGAATACACCTTCTGTTTTCAATCAAAGCTAAAGGCTGTCATGCATCATGACTTGTGACGGTACGTACAACCATCAAAGTGAATTGATGGACTTTGATGGTCCTTGTGACGATAATTGGTCCAGTGTATACAATATGGAACAGTCAGTCTAGGAGTTATGAATAAACCAGTTTAGAATTGATAAAGGATTATACTTGCAGTAAAGTATTATTCTGTTTTAGGTAGAATGCTTTGAAAATTAGCTATTAGCTTTGAACTGTTTTAAACTAATCGTACATTAACTCATATTTCCCGAAGTGTCAATGCGACGAAGACCGTATACAGTACTCAATGAAAGGTGTACGAATCACGAAAGTGTAAAATCATTCTCTGATATGCTACGCTACCAATTCCAGTTCGTCGGATTAGTTTAATATATAAACTTGGCTGGAACCTACGCGGTGTATATTAGGTATTATTACCAAAATAACCAGTAATGATCTTAGTAAAGCATAAAAAGTATGTTACTTAAAGCAAAAAAAAAATGGCAAATTAATATAATTATAACTTAACTGTTAAAATCCTTCAAATCGGTACGTCTACATGATCAATCATCTGTTGATGGAAACAGTATTTGATTCAGCGAAAATATCAGTAAAAGTATCAGTAGAATGTTCACTTCCTGCCAGTCTATAGAATAGCCCCCCAGGGCATGTAATATCCATGAAATATGCGTTTGTCCGAGCACAAAGCAACAGGGCCGCTGGCGGGTTCGTATTTACAGAGAAATTTCAAATATTTCAATAACATGCAAGTAAACTGTGGATTTTATTAAAACAGAACGGGCGCTAGTGCATAATATTTTTAGATGGCAACAAAAAGTCTTTTACTGTGTACATTTGGCGTAAAAAGCTTGTAAAAATAAGCTATTTGAAAGCTTTTTTGTTTGAAAGTTAGTCCACAGTTTTCGATGTCGTTTCGAGAAATTGCATATTTGAACTACGTATTAATGTTAACATGGAAACTTGTTTGGACATGTTCCGTATTTAAAAAAATAAAGACTGAAAAAGTTGCTTAATAGATCCTAAATAAAAACAGGAATAAAGGTTGAACTTTTGAATGTTAATTTTGTTTGTGTCCCGTTACTGTTTGATTGAGTTTTGTGTTGTTTTCTCGCAGAACTCGTTATATGCTTGTGGAGGAATGAGGTATGGTGTTTCTCTATTGAAAAGGGAAGAATCACCGACCAGGCAAGGTGGTTAGCCGGGTCCGAAGCCCGACGATTGATGTCGGACATTCGTATATGTTTTAGAATCGTTGTAAACTCTTATAGTGCGATTCAGAGTTTGTTGTTGTAGCTTCACTCCGATAGATGGCGCTTTACTTTTTGCCATCTTGCGAGTAGTAGTCGCTACATGCTTGTGCAGTTGAATGTAGTACAGTTGTACTCAAGTGATTTTTATGGAAACAATTACATATTCCACGATCAGCAACAACAATGTGATTTTTATATGTGTGATAATAGTGGATTCGTGACTCGTCAAGTAACGCGGAGTAGACACAATAGAAAATCTATTATTACTTACCACTAAGCATCATGGTATGTCCTAATGAATATTTTTTAACTTACTTGATCAGGTGAGATAAAAACTATCGTGTGATTTATACCGTATATGATGGCTACGACGTAGCCGTAGCAAGATGGTACTGCATTGATCCTGCTACGCTGGCGTAGCACATATCCGATGCGCTACGCTTCGACACGTTATTCCCTGATCTTTGGCATAAGACGTCTTTTGTTTGTCTCTGTTGACTTTGAATAATATCAGTTACATATTTTGTTACATTTTCCAACATAATGACAAACTTGGGCGGCTCAGGTTATAGAATGGGTTAACAGCTGAGCTCTGAAAATGAAACAAACACACCCACGAGCTACGAGAATAAGCTACCTAATATTGTTCCATTCATCTTCTGGCTTTCTCGAATAGCTTCAAGCCATGTTAACACCAAACATGAATTTCTCTAGCCACCTCATATTTTTATGAATACTAGATCAGTTTTAGCTAACCTAGGTGTAAGGATAAGGAGAAATATCCTCAGTAAATTTCTGTGTTGAGTATCAAACCTTCAGGTAAAGTTTAAAGTTACTTGTCTAAGTTATAAATATGTATCATTGTAATCCAGTAAGCAGTATTAGATACATGTTTTTTAAATAAAATATCTATAGTATGTTCGAAATTCGGTTTGGGTGTGTTTACACGTGAGTTAAATATCAGTTATAATAACTGTACCCATTGGGCCCGAAAAAGCGGGCCATTTTAATATATGTTGGGAGCCGGAATCATATCCTTAACGCATAGCCTTGGCCTAGAAATGACCGCAAAGCGTAAAGCTTAAAAATGTTTCTAAATAATATAGGGATTATCTAATTGCTAATAAAGTCAACATTAGTAATGTGTGTGTATTATAAATGTAAGATTCTGCTCGGTCTACTTATCTTATAATACTTGAAGTCATATAGAAATTCCTTTGAAAAGTTCTTCTGATAACTTCAACATTTTATTCAACTGGGGAAGTATCACTTTAAAAGTTTTTAACACACAAAGGGGTTCATTAATGATAATAATAAACATTTAATGATCCATTTGAACATTGTTAAGCGTTTGTTGATCTTGAAAGAGCTTGACAATTCGGCTATGATACGTTTTCACAAAAGTTTTGAAGACCGGATTGAAGTTCTGAGTTTATAATACTCAATACTCAAATACTTTGTTACGTTCTATAATTTTTTACAAAGGTGGTAAATAAAATTGTTCATTATGGACCCTGATGGGCACTACAAAATTATGAGAGAAGAGGGTTAAGTTGCTAATAGATTTATCACCTAGGTATATGATATTTAATAGCATGGTATTATTTTCAAACTAAAGATAAAATAGGTACTAAATTTATATGTATATACATATCGTCGTTGCGCTTTCCATAATCGCTGTGTTTTTTACACAATTTACAGGAGACGCATAAAACTTACTACACTAACTGCTACATTTCGTAACTTTAAATATCCAGTATGTGTGTAATGAAATGCCGATTAAAACTGCATAAAAAACCGAAAATAACAAAATAACACATAGCGACTTTTGCACGCGACGATATAATAAAAAAGCGTATTAAAAAAACTCCAGACAAAATAAAAATAAAGTTACTTATGAATAGTGGCCCAAGTAACGTCACTATTGTCTTACTTTGCATCATAGGTCTGCTGAGCGTGAGTTCTTGAGTTCAACTCCTCCATCGGGCAAAGTTCTATTAAGGTTTTCGATAGATAGCAATATACTCGCCTTTATGCACATGGTACTCAATAACAGAATCGGCGAAAAATGTGGATGTATTACACATCTGCCTAATCCTTTGAGGATACAGGGGGGATGAGTGACATAATGTAGCATAAAATGATAAGTTATGCTACATTAATGTCACTCAGCGCTGGAGGTCCGGTGGCGAATCCTTCAATAATTATAATTAACATAATTATACGGTTTGATGGCAAGGTTGGTGCAGTAATTGAGAGATCGACTGCTGCGCTACGTGTCGCGGGTTCGATCCCCGCACGCGGGGCTACGTGTTTTGGTGCTGGGTTTTTATGCATGTGAATATTTGTGTTTGTAAACGCACCCACGATACATGAATTGTTCAAAGTATGGGGCAACATTTAAAAAAACATATATTTATATATATATATGTAAATAAATTAAAAAAAAAATTCAATTAAATATATGTTTTTTTAAATGTTTATTTACAGTTCTGATCCTAGCATTAAATTAATAGTATGGCAATGTTGGTATTACATCTCATGCACTGGAATTATTTTAACTGGTAAATAACTAATACCGTTTCAAAAGTTAAACTGTTAACAACTAAAATTGTAGGATTTGAAGTAAGTTGTCTGATAAATATGCATAGTTTGACGACACAGTTGCTCCAGGTTTGTTTCCGACATAGAACAAATATTTTTATGGCCTACAGATAGCTGTTCCGCATCCGAGTGGTTGTGCGTGTGAATATTTGTGTTTGTAAAGGCACCCACAATACAGGAATTGATCATAGATTGGTATGAAGTTTTTTTTAAGAAAAAGAAATAAATATATTTTATTTTATATACCTATTTATTATTATAACGAAAAAAAAATTTATTATATTATATAAACATTATTATTAATCTTTAACAGCCAGCAGTAGGACGTATGAATTTATATTTGTTTATGTGCTTCAAAGATCTACAATTGGTAGTTTTACGGTATCTTGGTTGCGTACAATTAATCTTACATGCACAATGAAACCGATTTTTGTAACTGTAGACCATACATTGTTTTTCTTTATGGGAAACAGTCTTCCCTCTTTGCGTGGAATACCAAGTGCTTAGAGAGCAATTCTCGCTCAATTAGAGATCTTGTCGAAATCGAGATAACTATATCGAAAAAAAAAAAACATTACATATATTATATTAGTGATGTCTTTACTTTACACGCTCGATATGCAACAGTGGTCGGATGCAGTCGAGATTTTAGAGAAAAAATTCTATGAAGGAAGAGAGTATCTCCGATAGAGATTTAGGTCGAAACGCGCGAGAATTGCACCCCAGAGTTTACACCAATATAGTCTCCAATGAAGATAATATTCGAAATATGTGATATTGCAACAACCAAACGCATTGCATGCGTATTGATAATAAAATTGCAGTCGCAATGCCGTTAGAAGCGCAATTGCATCGTCTTCTAAGGCTAGTCCTAGACCCGAGATTTCACTGTAGTAATGAGTATTTTAGGGTATGTTACAATACAACTATAGGCTTACACGACAGTGAGCATTGGTTGAATGTGAGCATTCAGGCGAACAAAAAGTTGCTTTGAACTTTTTGCCGAGCCGAGGAGTTCGCACATTCGTACCGCGTTCGTTTTTTTTTATTGTTTTTAGAAAAATGTTGCCCCACTCTAGTAATACTTCCTATATCGTGGATGCGTTTACATACACAAATATTCACATGGACATACACCCAAACCCGGAACAACTATCTGTAGATCATACAAATATTTGTTGGTGCGGAAATGTGACCCCGCAATTCGTAGCGCAGCAGTCGATCTCTCAGTCACTGCGCCAACCTTGCCATCGTTTTTGATGAGCATTCGATAATGGACGAATCGTACGAATACGTACCGACATTTCATTATCATATCCAATTTTTGAAAACCACATTTTTGAACAACAAATAAATATATTCCTGTAAAAGTTATCAATTCAGCGTGTTTATTTTACCTCACTGGCCTTTATACAATGAGAAAAAGGCCAGTGAGGGCCGCTTAGCCGTCTAACGTGTACCGTATCCACTAACGTAAACATTTACTAGACAAGTTTTTTATGTTATATATTTATATTATATCTTAATATTCTAGTACTAAGTGATACTAAAAGAAAACACACGATATATTTCACAATTTTTGCCAAAGATCATAATATTTAAATTTGGATGGTGATTAAAAAATCTTGCTGTATTAAATACATTTTCTGTCAGAAAATACAAACGGAAAATTTTCGATGATCTGTCAAAAGAGAATGTTCCGCAGCCTAATTACGTAAAAAAGCGTCAGCAACGCGACACCAGTTTCACTGTCAGCCAATACATTATATGACACAAAAATGACGTTTGACAGAAGCTATCGCGCGATCTACGCCTGTCGCGATATCGGTAATAAGGCTGCCGATCTATCACCACCTTTATACCTTAATCGCCTTTACAAAACAGATAACAACGATAATACGTATATTTATGATATAGTTCAACCTCTTTTTCTCTCCGGCGTCGGCACAGCGCCAGCGTCTCATTTCCTTCATCCGGAACAACTATCTACTGAACCGTTTTACCTCCCTACCTTAGTCTGGAGGTTTCAAAGCCTCCTTGAGTCCCCCTATTACGTGACAGAGTAATATAAGTAACGTGTCAGACGTTGTAGGTTATTTACGATCAATAACTGTCGTGATTGGGTAAGCAGATTTCAATTGATAGACGTGTGTAGGTTGCTGAGTCATCATTCGTAACATAGAGTATAGTTGGTGCAGGTATATATAAAAAAAAAACCTACTATACTTGTCGCAAGCGCGATTGCTAAGCGTGAGGTTCTAGGCTCGATTCTCGTGTGGAGCAAAGTGTTATTAGGTACTGTAGTAGCAGTACGGAGTCTGAAATCGGCTTGTCCCCTATTACATGGAACTTAATAACGGCATTGGCGAAATGTGGGTGTACAATAGTACACCTCCGCCTAACCCTTCGGGAAATACAGGCGTGATCCTATGTTACGAGGTAACTTATTATAGGAATATCATTAATGTACCTATTCTTATAGTGCAGCTATAAAAATTCGTATTTTAATAAACTGGAATAAAAGTACCAATCGAAAACATATGAATAACAAGAGCTTTATTTTACGTCATAGTAATATTGGTACTATAATGTATATAATGTAGGCACGCTTCATGCTATCACTTGTACCATACGTAACATTAATGTGTTGTGTAAAGATTATAACAGTGCACAAATATAGGCAGCTTAAGAGCGCCCGCGACGTTTAGTAAACCGTTACCTTCAATTAATTCTCATGGGACCGCACACACCTGACCCGTGGAACAGTTACTGTTCCTATAACAAATAAACATAAGATAATTTTACTCATAAATATAAATTAAATACTATCAAACAGTTTCATCGGTCTAGTAACTATATAAGCATCTTTTGAGGTTCGTTTCAATTTTGGAAAAATATACCTGTTTTAAATTGTAGGTACCTGTATTGTTTTAAATAGACTGACTAACGGGCTAGTAGCCGCAAGCGCAATTACTGAGCGTGAGGTCCTGGGTTCGATTCCCGGGTCAGGCAGTGTTATTGTTTTTTTTTTTTTTTTTTGTAAAGAAATTATCAATAGCAGCACGGAGTTTGGAACCGTGCTCGGTTAATGACAACAGGCCGTATTACATGGGACTTAATAACAGCATTGGCGAAATATGGAGGTACAGTAATACACCTCTGCCTAACCCTTAGGGGATACAGGCGTGGTGGTATGTTTTAAATTGTACACAATTTGCGATAAACCACAACGTAGCAAAAATTGAACATAATATCCAACACTCAATCATAACTTCATCATCCATGCAAAAAATATGAACATAGTAATTTTTCTTTATAAAAAACGTCTGGCTTCAACAATATTAAAGCAGCGCCAAATATTCATGTTTGAGTACCACGTTAATAAATTTCAATGATCGCATGTAGACACGGTCGTATTAACCACTACATGCTTTCACTCTTTCTACCCGAGGGTTTTCACTCCACCGAAATAATAAAAAGCTTGTTACGAACCTCAAGTTTCGTCTTTTGAATTTAATTTAAAAAAACAGTGGGTAGTAAGTAATATTGCGATGCTTTACGGTTTTCTTTTACGTTTTCTGTTATTACTTAATGAATATTGTGGTGAGAGCACTCGTTTTTTAATTTATTCCTTTCTGGATGTGGTGGCCTGTGATGTTTGAGAATTTTATTACATAACATTAACTTCACGGCGGTTTTCCCACAAGAGTTAGGCAGAGTTGTAATAAATTTACATTGTGCACTCAAATTTCCCCGATGCTATTATTAAGTCCCATAAAAAGTGATAGCGTAATGGTATCTACCAGGCACAATACTGATAATAAATAACAGATAATACTCAATAACACTTTGCATAACTCGAGGATCGAACCCAGAGTCCTTCACACTCAGCAGCCGCGTTGGCGACCACTCAGCAATTTTATTACGTTCTCTATTTTTTGTTGTTTCTTTTTGCAGCACGTATTTGTATTGCAATCTGCTCGTCGTTAGTAACATTTTTCGACGGGGAATCGTTAGGAAATTTATTTCGGGGACAGTTTCATCGGGTTTAGCGGCTTGATGGATGTTCTCGAGTCAAATGAAAAAATGCCAGTTGGATATTTGTCGCGATTTTTTAATTGTTTTAGTGGAATTGTGCTAGAAACGGCCTCTATTGTTCATTGCTTTGAGTATTGATGTTGAAGATATGCTATTCAAAGTGACTTGTAATTTTATTTTTTAATGATTAGGTCAAAGTCAAAGCCTTTTATTTCAACTAGGCGTTTTCAGGTACTTTTAAAAAGTCGATACTTCAGGCGCATCAATTACGATAATTAATTATTATTTTGGTACGAATCTCTGTTTGATTCATACCTATATGTTTTAAATTTGGAGTCAAATCGTATTAGAGTATGAATCCTGTCTCTTAGAACTTAGAACTGGCGAACCTACTGGAGGTTCACCACTTCAAAATATGTATATCTAATATAATTATATCTTATAACAAAATTATGAAAGATTCTAATACATTTCCAATAAATCAAACTTGTAGGTATATGTTTCTTTTTCATTGTCACGGGTACGTTTGCGTAAAATTCAGATGTTCCTGCGATGTATTCAGATGTCTCATACATAGTTATGTGTATAGCTCTTTATACACAATTTTCTTTGTAAACAGTTTCACTCCTAGTCTTTATACGCCATATAAATAACAATAGAATTCTTTCATATATTGTCGTTGTATGTCCTTTATATTTACTTATTTGTTAGTTGTTAAAATAGCTTCTTTATTTGTGAGAATGCTGAGCAGCTTCAGGTTTTTTTAATATAAGAGACATGACTCTAGGATTTATCACTGTATCATAAATACGTTTACTACCACAAATATTCACTTTCACTAACACCTAGACCCGGGATAAGTGCCTGTAGGTCATACAAATATTTGTTCCTTGCGGAAATTGAACTCAGAAAATGAAGCGCAGCAGTCAATGGTTAACCACTGCGCCAACCGTGCAATCAAATTTATATTTCAGATTTTTGACTACGAGGTAACATTAGGATTAAAATACTTTTATTAGATTTTTACCGATACCTGTCGGACCCGTAGTAATACAAAGAATATTCATTCATTATTAGTAGCTGTACCCACTTTGATTTCGAAAGCTCGTGAGATTAAAATCCCGAGAGCGATAGTGTGAAACTATAATTAGAAGAATAGAATAGTTAACTATCATTAAAGTCTCGAAAGTCTTCAAAAGGCCTATCAAAATCTATTCAATGGTTTCTAAGTTTTCAGACAGACAGACACCTGTAGAGTTTTAGTATAGTTTAGTTTAGAAAAAAAAAAGAAGTCATACTTAATTGAGAAATTATATTCAAAATTAAAACCAATCTTTTTGCCAGCTACAGGTGATTATAGCTATAAAGCTATATTATTAAAATAAGTGACTGATAATAATGATGTGTTCACCCCAATTTCTTTGTGAGTTTTGATTAATCGTTTTCAATCTAGAATATATTACATAAACAAGATATACAACTAGAATATTAACTTTTAATTCTGCCAAAATTAAACTAGTTCAAGCTTGGTTGCATGCACAGCACCCGCCCGCAAATATATGCACATGCAGAAGGAGCGATAGATATAATGTAACATGCAACCCAAACCGGCCGGCATCCTTAGGAGATATTGACTTGTCGACCGCATCGCGTCCAAGCGGTCGACGAGTCAACATTTCCTGATAATAATATTCCTTCTGATATAAATATTATACTCTTGATGTAATTATATAAGTTAGGTATAAAAGATAGCTATGTCACCTCAGCTCTCAGTAGTCAGATTGACGTCTTATTTTTTAAAAGTAAAAGGACCGATTTAACTTGAAATTCCTACATTAAACAGCGTGTTAGAACATGTCATACGTTACTGTGTAGACGAGGGCATGTGGCCGAGTTAGTTTGCATTGCGCTTAGTAGCTCTAGTACCTAGGTACTACCTATATGTTTGATTGCCTATGTTAAGTGTTTGGCATGCGGCGAGTCTGATAGATATTAAGGTATTGTAGGTATTAACACTTCGTAGATAGAGTGTTTGCCACGGTTGCAAGTCTGAGCACTCATTTTCTTGGTCGGCCAAAAGCGTAATTGGTTTTTATTATTACAAAATATTGGATAGGATTGGTAACGAAATCTTTATCTCTCGTTATTTATACTTTAAACCAACATAATATAACACTACACCTGTATTCCCCGAACGGTTAGGCAGAGGTGTACAATTGTACACCCATTGTACATCACCGATGCTGTTATTGAGTCCCATGTAATAGGAGGCGAGCCTATTTCCATTAACCGGCCACAGTTCCAAACTCCGTGCTGCTACTCAGAAAATCCTAATTAAAATTCCAGTTTTAAATATGAAATTAGTACAAAGATCGACCTACTGTTTACGCTTTATGTGTTACTAGCTTCCACCTGCGGCTTCACCCGCATTGATTACGAACCCGTGCATTTTTTCGGGTCACACGTAGCGCCATCAAGCGTCCTAAGAAAGTTATTGTTCTTTCCCTTGGAAACAGTACTTTTTTCTGGATGAAATCCGTAAAATTAAATAAATACTTCTTACTTTATTTAAATTTTTGGGTAAGTAGAGTTTTATATATATTTTTATTTAGGTGCATTTACGGCGGAATTTATACATCAGCTTAGAAAGGGCAAACTTTACGGCATATCCTAAACCATTTCAAAAGATTAATAGAGCTGACGCTTTTATTGCGGGATCCGCCCAAAATTGTGAAAACCCATATGCATAGATTAACTGTTACGTCGCATATCTTTGACCGTAGGTACTGTTTCCCGTAAAATTACTCCGTTTCTTACGTTGTGTATCGTAGGAATTAACATAATGAATTTGCAACTTTGACTAGTATAACATGCATACACATACACTATGAAAACTTTAGGAGAATCCTCTACAAATTATTTTTGTCCTATATGTATCGTAAAAGTTATTCTGAATACATAAATATAATATGAAAAAGTTCCCGCTGACATAATGGTGACACAAAGGTTTTCGATATGTTTAATGCAGGCAGATCAAAGTGCCGTCAGCGACAAATGGAGATGAACTTTTCGGAATTTCGAAATTAATTTTTCAAAATAAATTATATTTAATAATATTTGATTTATTGTTCTTAATTATTACAAAATGCACAGATGTTATCCTATAGGGAGGAGCTCGTAATTACAAGCTACCGCGCAGATCGGGCGATTTGCGAGGTTAAGCAGCGCTTGCCGCTACCAGTCCTTGGATGACTGACCGTTTTCCACATATCGAGATCCCTCCGTACCTCGGAAAACACGTTAAGCAGTTGCTCGCGGGTGTCACATGAAGACCTATGGCAGTCGTTACGGGTGTTAGCAGCCCAAAAAGTCTGACAACTAGCCTAACCTTAAAGTATCAGCTTCCCAGTAATTGGGTGGCGGATCTCAGATAGCAGTCGTTCCGTGTAACAGACTGATATTCAGCCGCTACCGGTTAGACTGGAAGCCAACGCCAATATTTTTGGGAAAAGGCTTGGCAGATGACACATGTTATGCTATAAAACTAAAACTTTGTGCAAGATACTTTTACCGCTGTCTGTATTTAATATAATTAGTTATTTAAGGTGCAATTTTGTGCAAAATGCTAATGAGAATGAATCGTTGACGCTTCACCAAAAATACTAATAAACGGGTGCATACTGTTTTACGATCATTGCACTTTTATTCACGACTGTCTTTATTATAATAATAATAATAATAATAATAATAATAATAATAATCGTTTATTTCGGAAATCAGGTTCCATTTTGTTAGTATTAACTTTACATTCTTAAAAATAATGTTAGTACGTAACAAAAGAAAAGAAAATTAAACTAAACTAAAGTAATCGGCATGAAAGGGGAGCCACTCATTTCCTGTTGCAAAGAGAGTGCAACCCCATCCACGCCTGCAGCATTGGTGAATCCCACCGTTCAGACAAGGTCTTCAGGAGAACGTTAGAGTTGATCCGCATTCGACTCAGCAATGAGGCGCAGCGCTTGCGCATCACAGCGAAAAAATCCTGTGTGCGCGCTTCCGCGAACATGGCAGATGCGCTGCACCACCGCGGCAGCCCCACCATTCCCCTGAAGGCGTTGTTATACTGGACGCGAAGGGCGCTGTACGCGCGATGCGTATAATTCACCCATAGCCCGCACGTGTACAGTGTCTGGCAGTATGACTTGAATAAAGTAATTTTTACGTCTCTTGTACAACGTGCAAACCTACGAGCGAGCATATTACACCGCACAGACAGCGCCCTTCGTTCCCTCTCGATGTCCATAACATCCGACGAGTCGTCAGTGACCCAGTGACCCAGATATTTAAACTTACTCACCTGTTTAAGTGGTGTGCCGCAAAGAGTGATCACGGGCGCACGATATTGTTTTTTTCCCGCCTTAAATATCATAAATTCACTTTTTTGGCGTTATATCTCAGCCCATGAGCCTCCGAATACGCCTCACAAATGTTCAAAAGACACCTTAAAGCTCTGACTGAGGGACTCAACAGCACCATATCGTCAGCGTAACTTATGTTATTTATGCAAGTTCCGTCTATCGAGCATCCGAGACCGGCGCCACTGAGCTCCCCAATCAGACCATCAATGTACAGGTTGAAGAGGCATGGCGAGCTCAACCCCCCTTGCCTCACCCCACACTGCAACCTGTACACTTCAGATAAAGTGCCTGCCCATCGAACAGTATTCTCTTGATTACTGTACCAATATTTAAGCAACCAAATTAATTCAGCAGGGAGTCCCTCAACATTTTGAAGTTTGCTCCATAAAACATCATAATTTACAAGGTCAAATGCCTTGGAGAGATCTAAATAACATGCATACACAGGCGTGTTCCTTGCTGTGTAGTAGTGAACAGTCTGCTTGAGACAGTAAATAGCACTTTCAGTAGATAGGTTTGGTCTAAAGCCGAACTGTGCGTCGTGTAAATGTATATTTTTCACCAGCTGTTTATCAAGCAGGCTGTCCAAAACCTTAGCAGTTATGGTGGCTAGTGAGATAGGCCTGTAGTTTGACAGGTCCGACGGATCACCTGTTTTGTTTTTTATTATAGGAACAACCAGAGTACGCATGAGCTCCTCAGGTAAGTAGCTATGCGAAAGTGACAAATTGACAAACAGAGCAAGCACCCTCGGCAGGTGGATACCGGCGTACTTCAGATGCTCGATACTGAGACTATCGTGGCCAGGAGACTTTCCTCTAGACATATTACTAATAACATTAGATATTTCCTTTGCCTGGAATCTTAACCTAACTTTATCACCTTGTGTCCCAGTCTCGAGCATCTGAGACACCGCAGGAGGTACAGGAGGTGGGTCCACCTTGAAACTCTGCCGAAAGGCATTAGCTATGTCGTGTGGGTCATGTAGACCACTGACACTCACAGGCAGGCCCGACCCTGGATTGAGCCTTTTAGTAGATTTCCAAAATTTCTTGAATTGTTTATTTTTGTGTTGCTCAGCGATAATATTCATCTTAATCTGTTGCTCGTTGTTTTGACAAAACTTCAATTTAGACTTAAATATTTTTCTCGATTCACACATATCATGATAAACATTTCCTGTTTTTGGTTTACCGTACCATAACCACATTTGAAAACAAAGTCGAGCCTCCCTGTGAGCTTCACTCACATACTTGTTCCATCCAGGTACAGACCTTCGTTTACTGTGCTTATTTATATAACTACCCGTAGCAGCTTCCGATAGAATATTCACAATATCTAAGTACAAGTTTCTTATTATCAATTTGTGACTATCATCATTACACATTTTGTCTGCACACGAATGGAATGAATAGAATAGAATGGATTATTATGAACCAATAAATAATCCTACTTTTCATGCACGAAGAAAGAGGTTTTATAAGATTGTTAAGCACGTTTATTAGTGCGCATTAATGTGCGTAATAAATGTGTAAAATAGAGTAAAACCTCCTATGTGGATATGATCAAAACATATTAAGTGCACTGTCTCGCGAAGTTTTACGTCCTTTTTCATTGCGTGCATTACGTCTCATCCTGTCTTCAACAATATGCTTTTCTCTCAATGAAAAAACATAACAGTTCATTTCTGTTCATTAATTTGTTACTGTAACAGTATTTTTCTTAAAATATTTATAAGCACTTCGATAATTTACAAAATACTCTTTATGCGTTTTCTATATTTATATACAATATATGTGGGTTCCAGGGTCTCCAGTATTTTATTTTTTATCGTGGGTACGTTTATAGACATATGTATGTATATCACAAGATACACTTAGACACGAAATAAGTATATGTGTTCGAAGCTCTTAAAAACAGGAATCGAATCCGTAGCGACCTGTAGCGCAGTAAGCCAATCACTTAACCACTATTTCATTGGTGCAGTTGAAGTGTAAGTGACAGCAAACATTTTTGCAGATTTTAATTCAAAAATTGTTGTATCTTTAGATAGATATAATTTTCTGTACGAACTAATATTATCTGTAAAGCGTTAGCGTAAAACTCCAGTCAAACTGTATCTCAACTTAGTTCAAATAACTTAAGATGAGATTAACCCAGCATCACCTCGTAAGCAGCAACTGGTACCGAACACCTCTTGACCCGTTCCGTCAACGAAAGTGTCAAGTTTAAACTTTGATAGTGTTAAGTGGCGACAGTTTGCTAATCTCCTTCTAAGGGTTAAAGTTTCTGGATGGAGGTGATCTGATAACACCCCAAGTGCTATATTTTTAATTCAGTGAGGTAATCTTCGAAAGAGACAAAGTTTAAAAAAAAAAAACAACTGCCGTGCGTTAGTCTCGCAAAAATTCGAAAATAGCTCGAACGATTTGATTTTTTTTTTGTTTTGTTTACCTCAATACTGGGGTAGTTCAGGAAAAAAGAAAATAAGGAAAAACCCAAAAAAACAACAAAAAAAATGGAAATTGGTACTTTTGTATGGGAATTGCCAATTCGGATTACTTCGTTCGTTAATTAAGAGTTACAATCAAATCAATTTTAGGTGGTACGAAGTTCATCGAGTCATCTAATTACATATACTTTTATTAATGCATTAATTTCGCTCATTTGATTAGTTTAATTTAGAAATTGAAAAACATTAATTTATTTAATCCTTACTGATTTTTGTTGTGAGCCTTTATTGCTCAAGTATTTAAACAAGAACTAAAACGCCGCTCCATGATCACAATATGAATAAATAACAACTTTATATTTCACACTCAACGAGAACAATTTTAAAGAACATCTCACGCCGTAGGATTCCCCAGACACACATTCACTCTTGTATGAAACAAAAGAAACGAGGGGTAAACTCGAAAGTTGTCACACTTTATAAACAAGGTGCGGCAGGGAAATCTTCATCTCTATATACATATTATAAAGTAGTAACGTATGTTTGCACGTTTGAAATAATCTTGTGAATTGAAAGAACTGATTTAGGAAATTATTTGTCTATAACATAACCAAAAATCACGCCTGTATTCCTCGAAGGGAAAGGCAGAGGTATAATAAAACACCCACGTTTTACTGATGCCATTATTAAGTCTCGTGTAACAGGGGCCGAGCCTATAGCCTTCTACCGAGAACAATTGAAAACTCCGAGCTACTACCGAGTTGTTACTTATAGAAAACTCCAAATAGAACCCAGACCCTAGCGCTGAGTGGCTTCGCCTACAACTATTAGAGTAACGAGGCAGTTCTTTCTGTATAGATATTAGAGGACTTTTGCTTCTTTTTGTAAAATTTATTTCGAAACGTGATTTTGTCGTTTGTATAGGAAAAATCAGTCCGCGCAGTCGTTAAGCTAGTATTATAATAAAACGTGATGTCTGTTTGTCCATCCATTAAATTACTTAGGATTAAAAGAGTTTTTATTGTAATTCGATGAATACTTTTCTAATTTATAGATTTAAAAGCTTGTGTTCGGTGAGTTGGAAAAATGAGGGTAAGCCGTTATCTGATTTGTCTGGAGCGATTCACTTGATCAGCCCAAGGCCCTCGTTCAACTACCTACGTATAA